>CM075597.1:2507500-5007500 GCA_037962945.1 Sarcoramphus papa | reverse complement strand
GCCAACAAACGTCATGGTCACTATCTCTCCGTCTCGTAGACACGAGCTGAGAAATTGCAAACGTCGATCAATTGCTCAGAGATGAAAAGTGCCAGCACTGAAAGCTGTTGCTAGCCAGCACCCTTCCTTGGAAGCGCTTTTGTAGGCCTAAGAACACTGGGGCTCTCGGCTTCTCTAGCCACCTAATCTTCTGCTCATCCTCTCGCGCACTCTGAAGAGAGCTCAGGTGAGAAATTGCAAACGTCCAGCAATTGCTCAGAGATGAAAAGTGCCAGCACTGAAAGCTGTTGCTAGCCAGCACCCTTCCTTGGAAGCGCTTTCACAGGCGCAGCAACACTGGGGCTTTGCGCTTCTCTACCCACCAAACAACACGGTCATTCTCTTTCCGTCTCGTAGACACGAGCTGAGAAATTGCAAACGTCGAGCAATTGCTCAGAGATGAAAAGTGCCAGCACTGAAAGCTGTTGCTAGCCAGCACCCTTCCTTGGAAGCGCTTTTGTAGGCCAAAGAACACTGGGGCTCTGGGCTTCTCTAGCCACCTCATCTTCTGCTCATCCTCTCGCGCACTCTAAAGAGAGCTCAGGTGAGAAATTGCAAACGTCCAGCAATTGCTCAGAGATGAAAAGTGCCAGCACTGAAAGCTGTTGCTAGCCAGCACCCTTCCTTGGAAGCGCTTTCACAGGCGCAGTAACACTGGGGCTTTGCGCTTCTCTACCCACCAAACGTCACGGTCCTTCTCTTTCCGTCTCGTAGACACGAGCTGAGAAATTGCAAACGTCGAGCAATTGCTCCGAGATGAAAAGTGCCAGCACTGAAAGCTGTTGCTAGCCAGCACCCTTCCTTGGAAGCGCTTTTGTAGGCCTAAGCACACTGGGGCTCTGGGCTTCTCTAGCCACCTCATCTTCTGCTCATCCTCTCGCGCACTCTAAAGAGAGCTCAGGTGAGAAATTGCAAACGTCGAGCAATTGCTCAGAGATGAAAAGTGCCAGCACTGAAAGCTGTTGCTAGCCAGCACCCTTCCTTGGAAGCGCTTTCACAGGCGCAGTAACACTGGGGCTTTGCGCTTCTCTACCCACCAAACGTCACGGTCCTTCTCTTTCCATCTCGTAGACACGAGCTGAGAAATTGCAAACGTCGAGCAATTGCTCAGAGATGAAAAGTGCCAGCACTGAAAGCTCTTGCTAGCCAGCACCCTTCCTTGGAAGCGCTTTTGTAGCCCTTAGAACACTGGGGCTCTGGGCTTCTCTAGCCACCTCATCTTCTGCTCATCCTCTCGCGCACTCTAAAGAGAGCTCAGATGAGAAATTGCAAACGTCGAGCAATTGCTCAGAGATGAAAAGTGCCAGCACTGAAAGCTGTTGCTAGCCAGCACCCTTCCTTGGAAGCGCTTTCACAGGCGCAGCAACACTGGGGCTTTGCGCTTCTCTAGCCAACAAACGTCCTGGTCACTCTCTCTCCGTCTCGTAGACACGAGCTGAGAAATTGCAAACGTCGATCAATTGCTCAGAGATGAAAAGTGCCAGCACTGAAAGCTGTTGCTAGCCAGCAGCCTTCCTTGGAAGCGCTTTTGTAGGCCTAAGAACACTGGGGCTCTCGGCTTCTCTAGCCACCTAATCTTCTGCTCATCCTCTCGCGCACTCTAAAGAGAGCTCAGGTGAGAAATTGCAAACGTCCAGCAATTGCTCAGAGATGAAAAGTGCCAGCACTGAAAGCTGTTGCTAGCCAGCCCCCTTCCTTGGAAGCGCTTTCACAGGCGCAGCAACACTGGGGCTTTGCGCTTCTCTAGCCACCAAACGTCACGGTCCTTCTCTTTCCGTCTCGTAGACACGAGCTGAGAAATTGCAAACGTCGAGCAATTGCTCAGAGAGGAAAAGTGCCAGCACTGAAAGCTGTTGCTAGCCAGCACCCTTCCTTGGAAGCGCTTTTGTAGGCCTAAGAACACTGGGGCTCTGGGCTTCTCTAGCCACCTCATCTTCTGCTCATCCTCTCGCGCACTCTAAAGAGAGCTCAGGTGAGAAATTGCAAACGTCCAGCAATTGCTCAGAGATGAAAAGTGCCAGCACTGAAAGCTGTTGCTAGCCAGCCCCCTTCCTTGGAAGCGCTTTCACAGGCGCAGTAACACTGGGGCTTTGCGCTTCTCTAGCCACCAAACGTCACGGTCCTTCTCTTTCCGTCTCGTAGACACGAGCTGAGAAATTGCAAACGTCGAGCAATTGCTCAGAGATGAAAAGTGCCAGCACTGAAAGCTGTTGCTAGCCAGCACCCTTCCTTGGAAGCGCTTTTGTAGGCCTAAGCACACTGGGGCTCTGGGCTTCTCTAGCCACCTCATCTTCTGCTCATCCTCTCGCGCACTCTAAAGAGAGCTCAGGTGAGAAATTGCAAACGTCGAGCAATTGCTCAGAGATGAAAAGTGCCAGCACTGAAAGCTGTTGCTAGCCAGCACCCTTCCTTGGAAGCGCTTTTGTAGGCCTAAGAACACTGGGGCTCTGGGCTTCTCTAGCCACCTCATCTTCTGCTCATCCTCTCGCGCACTCTAAAGAGAGCTCAGGTGAGAAATTGCAAACGTCGAGCAATTGCTCAGAGATGAAAAGTGCCAGCACTGAAAGCTGTTGCTAGCCAGCACCCTTCCTTGGAAGCGCTTTTGTAGGCCTAAGAACACTGGGGCTCTGGGCTTCTCTAGCCACTTAATCTTCTGCTCATCCTCTCGCGCACTCTAAAGAGAGCTCAGGTGAGAAATTGCAAACGTCGAGCAATTGCTCAGAGATGAAAAGTGCCAGCACTGAAAGCTGTTGCTAGCCAGCACCCTTCCTTGGAAGCGCTTTCACAGGCGCAGCAACACTGGGGCTTTGCGCTTCTCTACCCACCAAACGTCACGGTCCTTCTCTTTCCATCTCGTAGACACGAGCTGAGAAATTGCAAACGTCGAGCAATTGCTCAGAGATGAAAAGTGCCAGCACTGAAAGCTCTTGCTAGCCAGCACCCTTCCTTGGAAGCGCTTTTGTAGGCCTTAGAACACTGGGGCTCTGGGCTTCTCTAGCCACCTCATCTTCTGCTCATCCTCTCGCGCACTCTAAAGAGAGCTCAGATGAGAAATTGCAAACGTCGAGCAATTGCTCAGAGATGAAAAGTGCCAGCACTGAAAGCTGTTGCTAGCCAGCACCCTTCCTTGGAAGCGCTTTCACAGGCGCAGCAACACTGGGGCTTTGCGCTTCTCTAGCCACCAAACGTCACGGTCCTTCTCTTTCCGTCTCATAGACACGAGCTGAGAAATTGCAAACGTCGAGCAATTGCTCAGAGATGAAAAGTGCCAGCACTGAAAGCTGTTGCTAGCCAGCACCCTTCCTTGGAAGCGCTTTTGTAGGCCTAAGCACACTGGGGCTCTGGGCTTCTCTAGCCACCTCATCTTCTGCTCATCCTCTCGCGCACTCTAAAGAGAGCTCAGGGGAGAAATTGCAAACGTCGAGCAATTGCTCAGAGATGAAAAGTGCCAGCACTGAAAGCTGTTGCTAGCCAGCCCCCTTCCTTGGAAGCGCTTTCACAGGCGCAGCAACACTGGGGCTTTGCGCTTCTCTAGCCACCAAACGTCACGGTCCTTCTCTTTCCGTCTCGTAGACATGAGCTGAGAAATTGCAAACGTCGAGCAATTGCTCAGAGATGAAAAGTGCCAGCACTGAAAGCTGTTGCTAGCCAGCACCCTTCCTTGGAAGCGCTTTTGTAGGCCTAAGCACACTGGGGCTCTGGGCTTCTCTAGCCACCTCATCTTCTGCTCATCCTCTCGCGCACTCTAAAGAGAGCTCAGGTGAGAAATTGCAAACGTCGAGCAATTGCTCAGAGAGGAAAAGTGCCAGCACTGAAAGCTGTTGCTAGCCAGCACCCTTCCTTGGAAGCGCTTTTGTAGGCCTAAGCACACTGGGGCTCTGGGCTTCTCTAGCCACCTAATCTTCTGCTCATCCTCTCGCGCACTCTAAAGAGAGCTCAGGTGAGAAATTGCAAACGTCGAGCAATTGCTCAGAGAGGAAAAGTGCCAGCACTGGAAGCTGTTGCTAGCCAGCACCCTTCCTTGGAAGCGCTTTTGTAGGCCTAAGCACACTGGGGCTCTGGGCTTCTCTAGCCACCTAATCTTCTGCTCATCCTCTCGCGCACTCTAAAGAGAGCTCAGGTGAGAAATTGCAAACGTCCAGCAATTGCTCAGAGATGAAAAGTGCCAGCACTGAAAGCTGTTGCTAGCCAGCACCCTTCCTTGGAAGCGCTTTCACAGGCGCAGCAACACTGGGGCTTTGCGCTTCTCTAGCCACCAAACGTCACGGTCACTATATCTCCGTCTCGTAGACACGAGCTGAGAAATTGCAAACGTCGAGCAATTGCTCAGAGATGAAAAGTGCCAGCACTGAAAGCTGTTGCTAGCCAGCACCCTTCCTTGGAAGCGCTTTTGTAGGCCTAAGAACAGTGGGGCTCTGGGCTTCTCTAGCCACCTCATCTTCTGCTCATCCTCTCGCGCACTCTGAAGAGAGCTCAGGTGAGAAATTGCAAACGTCCAGCAATTGCTCAGAGATGAAAAGTGCCAGCACTGAAAGCTGTTGCTAGCCAGCACCCTTCCTTGGAAGCGCTTTCACAGGCGCAGCAACACTGGGGCTTTGCGCTTCTCTAGCCACCAAACGTCACGGTCCTTCTCTTTCCGTCTCGTAGACATGAGCTGAGAAATTGCAAACGTCGAGCAATTGCTCAGAGATGAAAAGTGCCAGCACTGAAAGCTGTTGCTAGCCAGCACCCTTCCTTGGAAGCGCTTTTGTAGGCCTAAGCACACTGGGGCTCTGGGCTTCTCTAGCCACCTCATCTTCTGCTCATCCTCTCGCGCACTCTAAAGAGAGCTCAGGTGAGAAATTGTAAACGTCGAGCAATTGCTCAGAGATGAAAAGTGCCAGCACTGAAAGCTGTTGCTAGCCAGCACCCTTCCTTGGAAGCGCTTTCACAGGCGCAGTAACACTGGGGCTTTGCGCTTCTCTACCCACCAAACGTCACGGTCCTTCTCTTTCCGTCTCGTAGACACGAGCTGAGAAATTGCAAACGTCGAGCAATTGCTCAGAGATGAAAAGTGCCAGCACTGAAAGCTGTTGCTAGCCAGCACCCTTCCTTGGAAGCGCTTTCACAGGCGCAGCAACACTGGGGCTTTGCACTTCTCTACCCACCAAACGTCACTGTCATTCTCTTTCCGTCTCGTAGACACGAGCTGAGAAATTGCAAACGTCGAGCAATTGCTCAGAGATGAAAAGTGCCAGCACTGAAAGCTGTTGTTAGCCAGCACCCTTCCTTGGAAGTGCTTTTGTAGCCCTTAGAACACTGGGGCTCTGGGCTTCTCTAGCCACCTCATCTTCTGCTCATCCTCTCGCGCACTCTAAAGAGAGCCCAGGTGAGAAATTGCAAACGTCGAGCAATTGCTCAGAGATGAAAAGTGCCAGCACTGAAAGCTCTTGCTAGCCAGCCGCCTTCCTTGGAAGCGCTTTCACAGGCGCAGTAACACTGGGGCTTTGCGCTTCTCTAGCCACCAAACGTCACGGTCATTCTCTTTCCGTCTCGTAGACACGAGCTGAGAAATTGCAAACGTCGAGCAATTGCTCAGAGATGAAAAGTGCCAGCACTGAAAGCTGTTGCTAGCCAGCACCCTTCCTTGGAAGCGCTTTTGTAGGCCTAAGAACACTGGGGCTGTGGGCTTCTCTAGCCACCTCATCTTCTGCTCATCCTCTCGCGCACTCTAAAGAGAGCTCAGGTGAGAAATTGCAAACGTCGAGCAATTGCTCAGAGATGAAAAGTGCCAGCACTGAAAGCTGTTGCTAGCCAGCACCCTTCCTTGGAAGCGCTTTCACAGGCGCAGTAACACTGGGGCTTTGCGCTTCTCTACCCACCAAACGTCACGGTCCTTCTCTTTCCATCTCGTAGACACGAGCTGAGAAATTGCAAACGTCGAGCAATTGCTCAGAGATGAAAAGTGCCAGCACTGAAAGCTCTTGCTAGCCAGCACCCTTCCTTGGAAGCGCTTTTGTAGCCCTTAGAACACTGGGGCTCTGGGCTTCTCTAGCCACCTAATCTTCTGCTCATCCTCTCGCGCACTCTAAAGAGAGCTCAGATGAGAAATTGCAAACGTCGAGCAATTGCTCAGAGATGAAAAGTGCCAGCACTGAAAGCTGTTGCTAGCCAGCACCCTTCCTTGGAAGCGCTTTCACAGGCGCAGCAACACTGGGGCTTTGCGCTTCTCTACCCACCAAACGTCACGGTCCTTCTCTTTCCGTCTCATAGACACGAGCTGAGAAATTGCAAACGTCGAGCAATTGCTCAGAGATGAAAAGTGCCAGCACTGAAAGCTGTTGCTAGCCAGCCCCCTTCCTTGGAAGCGCTTTTGTAGGCCTAAGCACACTGGGGCTCTGGGCTTCTCTAGCCACCTCATCTTCTGCTCATCCTCTCGCGCACTCTAAAGAGAGCTCAGGTGAGAAATTGCAAACGTCCAGCAATTGCTCAGAGATGAAAAGTGCCAGCACTGAAAGCTGTTGCTAGCCAGCACCCTTCCTTGGAAGCGCTTTCACAGGCGCAGCAACACTGGGGCTTTGCGCTTCTCTAGCCACCAAACGTCACGGTCCTTCTCTTTCCGTCTCGTAGACATGAGCTGAGAAATTGCAAACGTCGAGCAATTGCTCAGAGATGAAAAGTGCCAGCACTGAAAGCTCTTGCTAGCCAGCACCCTTCCTTGGAAGCGCTTTTGTAGGCCTAAGCACACTGGGGCTCTGGGCTTCTCTAGCCACCTCATCTTCTGCTCATCCTCTCGCGCACTCTAAAGAGAGCTCAGGTGAGAAATTGCAAACGTCCAGCAATTGCTCAGAGATGAAAAGTGCCAGCGCTGAAAGCTGTTGCTAGCCAGCACCCTTCCTTGGAAGCGCTTTCACAGGCGCAGCAACACTGGGGCTTTGCGCTTCTCTAGCCACCAAACGTCACGGTCCTTCTCTTTCCGTCTCATAGACACGAGCTGAGAAATTGCAAACGTCGAGCAATTGCTCAGAGATGAAAAGTGCCAGCACTGAAAGCTGTTGCTAGCCAGCACCCTTCCTTGGAAGCGCTTTCACAGGCGCAGCAACACTGGGGCTTTGCGCTTCTCTAGCCACCAAACGTCACGGTCACTATCTCTCCGTCTCGTAGACACGAGCTGAGAAATTGCAAACGTCGAGCAATTGCTCAGAGATGAAAAGTGCCAGCACTGAAAGCTGTTGCTAGCCAGCAGCCTTCCTTGGAAGCGCTTTTGTAGGCCTAAGAACACTGGGGCTCTCGGCTTCTCTAGCCACCTCATCTTCTGCTCATCCTCTCGCGCACTCTAAAGAGAGCTCAGGTGAGAAATTGCAAACGTCGAGCAATTGCTCAGAGATGAAAAGTGCCAGCACTGAAAGCTGTTGCTAGCCAGCACCCTTCCTTGGAAGCGCTTTCACAGGCGCAGCAACACTGGGGCTTTGCGCTTCTCTAGCCACCAAACGTCACGGTCCTTCTCTTTCCGTCTCGTAGACATGAGCTGAGAAATTGCAAACGTCGAGCAATTGCTCAGAGATGAAAAGTGCCAGCACTGAAAGCTCTTGCTAGCCAGCACCCTTCCTTGGAAGCGCTTTTGTAGGCCTAAGCACACTGGGGCTCTGGGCTTCTCTAGCCACCTAATCTTCTGCTCATCCTCTCGCGCACTCTGAAGAGAGCTCAGGTGAGAAATTGCAAACGTCGAGCAATTGCTCAGAGATGAAAAGTGCCAGCACTGAAAGCTCTTGCTAGCCAGCACCCTTCCTTGGAAGCGCTTTTGTAGGCCTAAGAACACTGGGGCTCTGGGCTTCTCTAGCCACTTAATCTTCTGCTCATCCTCTCGCGCACTCTAAAGAGAGCTCAGGTGAGAAATTGCAAACGTCGAGCAATTGCTCAGAGAGGAAAAGTGCCAGCACTGAAAGCTGTTGCTAGCCAGCACCCTTCCTTGGAAGCGCTTTCACAGGCGCAGTAACACTGGGGCTTTGCGCTTCTCTACCCACCAAACGTCACGGTCCTTCTCTTTCCGTCTCGTAGACACGAGCTGAGAAATTGCAAACGTCGAGCAATTGCTCAGAGATGAAAAGTGCCAGCACTGAAAGCTGTTGCTAGCCAGCACCCTTCCTTGGAAGCGCTTTCACAGGCGCAGCAACACTGGGGCTTTGCACTTCTCTAGCCACCAAACGTCACGGTCACTATCTCTCCGTCTCGTAGACACGAGCTGAGAAATTGCAAACGTCGATCAATTGCTCAGAGATGAAAAGTGCCAGCACTGAAAGCTGTTGTTAGCCAGCACCCTTCCTTGGAAGTGCTTTTGTAGCCCTTAGAACACTGGGGCTCTGGGCTTCTCTAGCCACCTCATCTTCTGCTCATCCTCTCGCGCACTCTAAAGAGAGCCCAGGTGAGAAATTGCAAACGTCGAGCAATTGCTCAGAGATGAAAAGTGCCAGCACTGAAAGCTGTTGCTAGCCAGCCCCCTTCCTTGGAAGCGCTTTCACAGGCGCAGCAACACTGGGGCTTTGCGCTTCTCTAGCCACCAAACGTCACGGTCATTCTCTTTCCGTCTCGTAGACACGAGCTGAGAAATTGCAAACGTCGAGCAATTGCTCAGAGATGAAAAGTGCCAGCACTGAAAGCTGTTGCTAGCCAGCACCCTTCCTTGGAAGCGCTTTTGTAGGCCTAAGAACACTGGGGCTCTGGGCTTCTTTAGCCACCTCATCTTCTGCTCATCCTCTCGCGCACTCTAAAGAGAGCTCAGGTGAGAAATTGCAAACGTCGAGCAATTGCTCAGAGATGAAAAGTGCCAGCACTGAAAGCTGTTGCTAGCCAGCACCCTTCCTTGGAAGCGCTTTTGTAGCCCTTAGAACACTGGGGCTCTGGGCTTCTCTAGCCACCTCATCTTCTGCTCATCCTCTCGCGCACTCTAAAGAGAGCTCAGGTGAGAAATTGCAAACGTCGAGCAATTGCTCAGAGATGAAAAGTGCCAGCACTGAAAGCTGTTGCTAGCCAGCACCCTTCCTTGGAAGCGCTTTCACAGGCGCAGTAACACTGGGGCTTTGCGCTTCTCTAGCCACCAAACGTCATGGTCCTTCTCTTTCCGTCTCATAGACATGAGCTGAGAAATTGCAAACGTCGAGCAATTGCTCAGAGATGAAAAGTGCCAGCACTGAAAGCTCTTGCTAGCCAGCACCCTTCCTTGGAAGCGCTTTTGTAGGCCTAAGAACACTGGGGCTCTGGGCTTCTCTAGCCACCTCATCTTCTGCTCATCCTCTCGCGCACTCTAAAGAGAGCTGAGGTGAGAAATTGCAAACGTCGAGCAATTGCTCAGAGATGAAAAGTGCCAGCACTGAAAGCTGTTGCTAGCCAGCACCCTTCCTTGGAAGCGCTTTCACAGGCGCAGTAACACTGGGGCTTTGCGCTTCTCTACCCACCAAACGTCACAGTCCTTCTCTTTCCGTCTCGTAGGCACGAGCTGAGAAATTGCAAACGTCGAGCAATTGCTCAGAGATGAAAAGTGCCAGCACTGAAAGCTGTTGCTAGCCAGCACCCTTCCTTGGAAGCGCTTTTGTAGGCCTAAGCACACTGGGGCTCTGGGCTTCTCTAGCCACCTAATCTTCTGCTGATCCTCTCGTGCACTCTGAAGAGAGCTCAGGTGAGAAATTGCAAACGTCGAGCAATTGCTCAGAGATGAAAAGTGCCAGCACTGAAAGCTGTTGCTAGCCAGCACCCTTCCTTGGAAGCGCTTTTGTAGGCCTAAGAACACTGGGGCTCTGGGCTTCTCTAGCCACCTCATCTTCTGCTCATCCTCTCGCGCACTCTAAAGAGAGCTCAGGTGAGAAATTGCAAATGTCCAGCAATTGCTCAGAGATGAAAAGTGCCAGCACTGAAAGCTGTTGCTAGCCAGCACCCTTCCTTGGAAGCGCTTTCACAGGCGCAGCAACACTGGGGCTTTGCGCTTCTCTAGCCACCAAACGTCACGGTCCTTCTCTTTCCGTCTCGTAGACATGAGCTGAGAAATTGCAAACGTCGAGCAATTGCTCAGAGATGAAAAGTGCCAGCACTGAAAGCTGTTGCTAGCCAGCACCCTTCCTTGGAAGCGCTTTTGTAGGCCTAAGAACACTGGGGCTCTGGGCTTCTCTAGCCACCTCATCTTCTGCTCATCCTCTCGCGCACTCTAAAGAGAGCTCAGGTGAGAAATTGCAAACGTCGAGCAATTGCTCAGAGATGAAAAGTGCCAGCACTGAAAGCTGTTGCTAGCCAGCACCCTTCCTTGGAAGCGCTTTTGTAGGCCTAAGAACACTGGGGCTCTGGGCTTCTCTAGCCACCTCATCTTCTGCTCATCCTCTCGCGCACTCTAAAGAGAGCTCAGGTGAGAAATTGCAAACGTCGAGCAATTGCTCAGAGATGAAAAGTGCCAGCACTGAAAGCTGTTGCTAGCCAGCACCCTTCCTTGGAAGCGCTTTCACAGGCGCAGTAACACTGGGGCTTTGCGCTTCTCTACCCACCAAACGTCACGGTCCTTCTCTTTCCGTCTCGTAGACACGAGCTGAGAAATTGCAAACGTCGAGCAATTGCTCAGAGATGAAAAGTGCCAGCACTGAAAGCTCTTGCTAGCCAGCACCCTTCCTTGGAAGCGCTTTTGTAGCCCTTAGAACACTGGGGCTCTGGGCTTCTCTAGCCACCTCATCTTCTGCTCATCCTCTCGCGCACTCTAAAGAGAGCTCAGGTGAGAAATTGCAAACGTCGAGCAATTGCTCAGAGATGAAAAGTGCCAGCACTGAAAGCTGTTGCTAGCCAGCACCCTTCCTTGGAAGCGCTTTCACAGGCGCAGCAACACTGGGGCTTTGCGCTTCTCTAGCCACCAAACATCACGGTCACTATCTCTCCGTCTCGTAGACACGAGCTGAGAAATTGCAAACGTCGATCAATTGCTCAGAGATGAAAAGTGCCAGCACTGAAAGCTGTTGCTAGCCAGCCCCCTTCCTTGGAAGCGCTTTTGTAGGCCTAAGAACACTGGGGCTCTGGGCTTCTCTAGCCACCTCATCTTCTGCTCATCCTCTCGCGCACTCTAAAGAGAGCTCAGGTGAGAAATTGCAAACGTCGAGCAATTGCTCAGAGATGAAAAGTGCCAGCACTGAAAGCTGTTGCTAGCCAGCCCCCTTCCTTGGAAGCGCTTTCACAGGCGCAGCAACACTGGGGCTTTGCGCTTCTCTAGCCACCAAACGTCACGGTCCTTCTCTTTCCGTCTCGTAGACACGAGCTGAGAAATTGCAAACGTCGAGCAATTGCTCAGAGATGAAAAGTGCCAGCACTGAAAGCTGTTGCTAGCCAGCACCCTTCCTTGGAAGCGCTTTTGTAGGCCTAAGAACACTGGGGCTCTGGGCTTCTCTAGCCACCTCATCTTCTGCTCATCCTCTCGCGCACTCTAAAGAGAGCTCAGGTGAGAAATTGCAAACGTCCAGCAATTGCTCAGAGATGAAAAGTGCCAGCACTGAAAGCTGTTGCTAGCCAGCCCCCTTCCTTGGAAGCGCTTTTGTAGGCCTAAGAACACTGGGGCTCTGGGCTTCTCTAACCACCTCATCTTCTGCTCATCCTCTCGCGCACTCTAAAGAGAGCTCAGGTGAGAAATTGCAAACGTCGAGCAATTGCTCAGAGATGAAAAGTGCCAGCACTGAAAGCTGTTGCTAGCCAGCACCCTTCCTTGGAAGCGCTTTTGTAGCCCTTAGAACACTGGGGCTCTGGGCTTCTCTAGCCACCTCATCTTCTGCTCATCCTCTCGCGCACTCTAAAGAGAGCTCAGGTGAGAAATTGCAAACGTCGAGCAATTGCTCAGAGATGAAAAGTGCCAGCACTGAAAGCTCTTGCTAGCCAGCACCCTTCCTTGGAAGCGCTTTTGTAGGCCTAAGAACACTGGGGCTCTGGGCTTCTCTAGCCACCTCATCTTCTGCTCATCCTCTCGCGCACTCTAAAGAGAGCTCAGGTGAGAAATTGCAAACGTCCAGCAATTGCTCAGAGATGAAAAGTGCCAGCACTGAAAGCTGTTGCTAGCCAGCACCCTTCCTCGGAAGCGCTTTCACAGGCGCAGTAACACTGGGGCTTTGCGCTTCTCTAGCCACCAAAAGTCACGGTCCTTCTCTTTCCGTCTCGTAGACACGAGCTGAGAAATTGCAAACGTCGAGCAATTGCTCAGAGATGAAAAGTGCCAGCACTGAAAGCTGTTGCTAGCCAGCACCCTTCCTTGGAAGCGCTTTTGTAGGCCTAAGAACACTGGGGCTCTGGGCTTCTCTAGCCACCTCATCTTCTGCTCATCCTCTCGCGCACTCTAAAGAGAGCTCAGGTGAGAAATTGCAAACGTTGAGCAATTGCTCAGAGATGAAAAGTGCCAGCACTGGAAGCTGTTGCTAGCCAGCACCCTTCCTTGGAAGCGCTTTTGTAGGCCTAAGAACACTGGGGCTCTGGGCTTCTCTAGCCACCTCATCTTCTGCTCATCCTCTCGCGCACTCTAAAGAGAGCTCAGGTGAGAAATTGCAAACGTCGAGCAATTGCTCAGAGATGAAAAGTGCCAGCACTGAAAGCTGTTGCTAGCCAGCACCCTTCCTTGGAAGCGCTTTTGTAGGCCTAAGCACACTGGGGCTCTGGGCTTCTCTAGCCACCTAATCTTCTGCTCATCCTCTCGCGCACTCTAAAGAGAGCTCAGGTGAGAAATTGCAAAAGTCGAGCAATTGCTCAGAGATGAAAAGTGCCAGCACTGAAAGCTGTTGCTAGCCAGCACCCTTCCTTGGAAGCGCTTTTGTAGCCCTTAGAACACTGGGGCTCTGGGCTTCTCTAACCACCTCATCTTCTGCTCATCCTCTCGCGCACTCTAAAGAGAGCTCAGGTGAGAAATTGCAAACGTCCAGCAATTGCTCAGAGATGAAAAGTGCCAGCACTGAAAGCTGTTGCTAGCCAGCCCCCTTCCTTGGAAGCGCTTTCACAGGCGCAGCAACACTGGGGCTTTGCGCTTCTCTAGCCACCAAACGTCACGGTCCTTCTCTTTCCGTCTCGTAGACACGAGCTGAGAAATTGCAAACGTCGAGCAATTGCTCAGAGATGAAAAGTGCCAGCACTGAAAGCTCTTGCTAGCCAGCACCCTTCCTTGGAAGCGCTTTTGTAGGCCTAAGCACACTGGGGCTCTGGGCTTCTCTAGCCACCTCATCTTCTGCTCATCCTCTCGCGCACTCTAAAGAGAGCTCAGGGGAGAAATTGCAAACGTCGAGCAATTGCTCAGAGATGAAAAGTGCCAGCACTGAAAGCTGTTGCTAGCCAGCACCCTTCCTTGGAAGTGCTTTTGTAGGCCTAAGCACACTGGGGCTCTGGGCTTCTTTAGCCACCTCATCTTCTGCTCATCCTCTCGCGCACTCTAAAGAGAGCTCAGGTGAGAAATTGCAAACGTCGAGCAATTGCTCAGAGATGAAAAGTGCCAGCACTGAAAGCTGTTGCTAGCCAGCACCCTTCCTTGGAAGCGCTTTTGTAGGCCTAAGAACACTGGGTCTCTGGGCTTCTCTAGCCACCTAATCTTCTGCTCATCCTCTCGCGCACTCTAAAGAGAGCTCAGGTGAGAAATTGCAAACGTCGAGCAATTGCTCAGAGATGAAAAGTGCCAGCACTGAAAGCTGTTGCTAGCCAGCACCCTTCCTTGGAAGCGCTTTCACAGGCGCAGTAACACTGGGGCTTTGCGCTTGTCTAGCCACCAAACGTCACGGTCCTTCTCTTTCCGTCTCGTAGACACGAGCTGAGAAATTGCAAACGTCGAGCAATTGCTCAGAGATGAAAAGTGCCAGCACTGAAAGCTGTTGCTAGCCAGCACCCTTCCTTGGAAGCGCTTTTGTAGGCCTAAGAACACTGGGGCTCTGGGCTTCTCTAGCCACCTCATCTTCTGCTCATCCTCTCGCGCACTCTAAAGAGAGCTCAGGTTAGAAATTGCAAACGTCGACCAATAGCTCAGAGATGAAAAGTGCCAGCACTGAAAGCTGTTGCTAGCCAGCACCCTTCCTTGGAAGCGCTTTCACAGGTGCAGTAACACTGGGGCTTTGCGCTTCTCTACCCACCAAACGTCACGGTCCTTCTCTTTCCGTCTCGTAGACACGAGCTGAGAAATTGCAAACGTCGAGCAATTGCTCAGAGATGAAAAGTGCCAGCACTGAAAGCTGTTGCTAGCCAGCCCCCTTCCTTGGAAGCGCTTTCACAGGTGCAGTAACACTGGGGCTTTGCGCTTCTCTAGCCACCAAACGTCACGGTCCTTCTCTTTCCGTCTCGTAGACACGAGCTGAGAAATTGCAAACGTCGAGCAATTGCTCAGAGATGAAAAGTGCCAGCACTGAAAGCTGTTGCTAGCCAGCACCCTTCCTTGGAAGCGCTTTTGTAGGCCTAAGCACACTGGGGCTCTGGGCTTCTCTAGCCACGTAATCTTCTGCTCATCCTCTCGCGCACTGTAAAGAGAGCTCAGGTGAGAAATTGCAAACGTCGACCAATTGCTCAGAGATGAAAAGTGCCAGCACTGAAAGCTCTTGCTAGCCAGCACCCTTCCTTGGAAGCGCTTTTGTAGGCCTAAGAACACTGGGGCTCTGGGCTTCTTTAGCCACCTCATCTTCTGCTCATCCTCTCGCGCACTCTAAAGAGAGCTCAGGTGAGAAATTGCAAACGTCGAGCAATTCCTCAGAGATGAAAAGTGCCAGCACTGAAAGCTGTTGCTAGCCAGCACCCTTCCTTGGAAGCGCTTTTGTAGCCCTTAGAACACTGGGGCTCTGGGCTTCTCTAGCCACCTCATCTTCTGCTCATCCTCTCGCGCACTCTAAAGAGAGCTCAGGGGAGAAATTGCAAACGTCGAGCAATTGCTCAGAGATGAAAAGTGCCAGCACTGAAAGCTGTTGCTAGCCAGCCCCCTTCCTTGGAAGCGCTTTCACAGGCGCAGCAACACTGGGGCTTTGCGCTTCTCTACCCACCAAACGTCACGGTCCTTCTCTTTCCGTCTCGTAGACACGAGCTGAGAAATTGCAAACGTCGAGCAATTGCTCAGAGATGAAAAGTGCCAGCACTGAAAGCTCTTGCTAGCCAGCACCCTTCCTTGGAAGCGCTTTTGTAGGCCTAAGAACACTGGGGCTCTGGGCTTCTCTAGCCACCTCATCTTCTGCTCATCCTCTCGCGCACTCTAAAGAGAGCTCAGGGGAGAAATTGCAAACGTCGAGCAATTGCTCAGAGATGAAAAGTGCCAGCACTGAAAGCTGTTGCTAGCCAGCACCCTTCCTTGGAAGCGCTTTCACAGGCGCAGCAACACTGGGGCTTTGCGCTTCTCTAGCCACCAAACGTCACGGTCCTTCTCTTTCCGTCTCGTAGACACGAGCTGAGAAATTGCAAACGTCGAGCAACTGGTCAGAGATGAAAAGTGCCAGCACTGAAAGCTCTTGCTAGCCAGCACCCTTCCTTGGAAGTGCTTTTGTAGGCCTAAGAACAGTGGGGCTCTGGGCTTCTTTAGCCACCTCATCTTCTGCTCATCCTCTCGCGCACTCTAAAGAGAGCTCAGGTGAGAAATTGCAAACGTCGAGCAATTGCTCAGAGATGAAAAGTGCCAGCACTGAAAGCTGTTGCTAGCCAGCACCCTTCCTTGGAAGCGCTTTTGTAGGCCTAAGAACACTGGGGCTCTGGGCTTCTCTAGCCACCTCATCTTCTGCTCATCCTCTCGCGCACTCTAAAGAGAGCTCAGGTGAGAAATTGCAAACGTCGAGCAATTGCTCAGAGATGAAAAGTGCCAGCACTGAAAGCTCTTGCTAGCCAGCACCCTTCCTTGGAAGCGCTTTTGTAGCCGTTAGAACACTGGGGCTCTGGGCTTCTCTAGCCACCTAATCTTCTGCTCATCCTCTCGCGCACTCTAAAGAGAGCTCAGGTGAGAAATTGCAAAAGTCGAGCAATTGCTCAGAGATGAAAAGTGCCAGCACTGAAAGCTGTTGCTAGCCAGCACCCTTCCTTGGAAGCGCTTTCACAGGCGCAGTAACACTGGGGCTTTGCGCTTCTCTACCCACCAAACGTCACGGTCCTTCTCTTTCCGTCTCGTAGACACGAGCTGAGAAATTGCAAACGTCGAGCAATTGCTCAGAGATGAAAAGTGCCAGCACTGAAAGCTGTTGCTAGCCAGCACCCTTCCTTGGAAGCGCTTTTGTAGGCCTAAGAAGACTGGGGCTCTGGGCTTCTCTAGCCACCTCATCTTCTGCTCATCCTCTCGCGCACTCTAAAGAGAGCTCAGGTTAGAAATTGCAAACGTCGAGCAATTGCTCAGAGATGAAAAGTGCCAGCACTGAAAGCTGTTGCTAGCCAGCACCCTTCCTTGGAAGCGCTTTCACAGGCGCAGTAACACTGGGGCTTTGCGCTTCTCTACCCACCAAACGTCACAGTCCTTCTCTTTCCGTCTCGTAGACACGAGCTGAGAAATTGCAAACGTCGAGCAATTGCTCAGAGATGAAAAGTGCCAGCACTGAAAGCTGTTGCTAGCCAGCACCCTTCCTTGGAAGCGCTTTTGTAGGCCTAAGCACACTGGGGCTCTGGGCTTCTCTAGCCACCTCATCTTCTGCTCATCCTCTCGCGCACTCTAAAGAGAGCTCAGGTGAGAAATTGCAAACGTCGAGCAATTGCTCAGAGATGAAAAGTGCCAGCACTGAAAGCTGTTGCTAGCCAGCACCCTTCCTTGGAAGCGCTTTTGTAGGCCTAAGAACACTGGGGCTCTGGGCTTCTTTAGCCACCTCATCTTCTGCTCATCCTCTCGCGCACTCTAAAGAGAGCTCAGGTGAGAAATTGCAAACGTCGAGCAATTGCTCAGAGAGGAAAAGTGCCAGCACTGAAAGCTGTTGCTAGCCAGCACCCTTCCTTGGAAGCGCTTTCACAGGCGCAGTAACACTGGGGCTTTGCGCTTCTCTAGCCACCAAACGTCACGGTCCTTCTCTTTCCGTGTCGTAGACACGAGCTGAGAAATTGCAAACGTCGAGCAATTGCTCAGAGATGAAAAGTGCCAGCACTGAAAGCTCTTGCTAGCCAGCCCCCTTCCTTGGAAGCGCTTTTGTAGCCCTTAGAACACTGGGGCTCTGGGCTTCTCTAGCCACCTAATCTTCTGCTCATCCACTCGCGCACTCTAAAGAGAGCTCAGGTGAGAAATTGCAAACGTCGAGCAATTGCTCAGAGATGAAAAGTGCCAGCACTGAAAGCTGTTGCTAGCCAGCACCCTTCCTTGGAAGCGCTTTCACAGGCGCAGCAACACTGGGGCTTTGCGCTTCTCTAGCCACCAAAAGTCACGGTCCTTCTCTTTCCGTGTCGTAGACACGAGCTGAGATATTGCAAACGTCGAGCAATTGCTCAGAGATGAAAAGTGCCAGCACTGAAAGCTCTTGCTAGCCAGCCCCCTTCCTTGGAAGCGCTTTTGTAGGCCTAAGAACACTGGGGCTCTGGGCTTCTCTAGCCACCTCATCTTCTGCTCATCCTCTCGCGCACTCTAAAGAGAGCTCAGGTGAGAAATTGCAAACATCGAGCAATTGCTCAGAGATGAAAAGTGCCAGCACTGAAAGCTGTTGCTAGCCAGCACCCTTCCTTGGAAACGCTTTTGTAGGCCTAAGAACAGTGGGGCTCTGGGCTTCTCTAGCCACCTCATCTTCTGCTCATCCTCTCGCGCACTCTAAAGAGAGCTCAGGTGAGAAATTGCAAACGTCGAGCAATTGCTCAGAGATGAAAAGTGCCAGCACTGAAAGCTCTTGCTAGCCAGCACCCTTCCTTGGAAGCGCTTTTGTAGGCCTAAGAAGACTGGGGCTCTGGGCTTCTCTAGCCACCTCATCTTCTGCTCATCCTCTCGCGCACTCTAAAGAGAGCTCAGGTGAGAAATTGCAAACGTCGAGCAATTGCTCAGAGATGAAAAGTGCCAGCACTGAAAGCTCTTGCTAGCCAGCACCCTTCCTTGGAAGCGCTTTCACAGGCGCAGTAACACTGGGGCTTTGCGCTTCTCTACCCACCAAACGTCACGGTCCTTCTCTTTCCGTCTCGTAGACACGAGCTGAGAAATTGCAAACGTCGATCAATTGCTCAGAGATGAAAAGTGCCAGCACTGAAAGCTGTTGCTAGCCAGCACCCTTCCTTGGAAGCGCTTTTGTAGCCCTTAGAACACTGGGGCTCTGGGCTTCTCTAGCCACCTCATCTTCTGCTCATCCTCTCGCGCACTCTAAAGAGAGCTCAGGTGAGAAATTGCAAACGTCGAGCAATTGCTCAGAGATGAAAAGTGCCAGCACTGAAAGCTGTTGCTAGCCAGCACCCTTCCTTGGAAGCGCTTTCACAGGTGCAGTAACACTGGGGCTTTGCGCTTCTCTAGCCACCAAACGTCACAGTCCTTCTCTTTCCGTCTCGTAGACACGAGCTGAGAAATTGCAAACGTCGAGCAATTGCTCAGAGATGAAAAGTGCCAGCACTGAAAGCTCTTGCTAGCCAGCACCCTTCCTTGGAAGCGCTTTTGTAGGCCTAAGAACACTGGGGCTCTGGGCTTCTCTAGCCACCTCATCTTCTGCTCATCCTCTCGCGCACTCTGAAGAGAGCTCAGGTGAGAAATTGCAAACGTCGAGCAATTGCTCAGAGATGAAAAGTGCCAGCACTGAAAGCTGTTGCTAGCCAGCACCCTTCCTTGGAAGCGCTTTTGTAGGCCTAAGAACACTGGGGCTCTGGGCTTCTCTAGCCACCTCATCTTCTGCTCATCCTCTCGCGCACTGTAAAGAGAGCTCAGGGGAGAAATTGCAAACGTCGAGCAATTGCTCAGAGATGAAAAGTGCCAGCACTGAAAGCTCTTGCTAGCCAGCACCCTTCCTTGGAAGCGCTTTCACAGGCGCAGCAACACTGGGGCTTTGCGCTTCTCTAGCCACCAAACATCACGGTCCTTCTCTTTCCGTCTCGTAGACACGAGCTGAGAAATTGCAAACGTCGAGCAATTGCTCAGAGATGAAAAGTGCCAGCACTGAAAGCTGTTGCTAGCCAGCACCCTTCCTTGGAAGCGCTTTTGTAGGCCTAAGAACACTGGGGCTCTGGGCTTCTCTAGCCACCTAATCTTCTGCTCATCCTCTCGCGCACTCTAAAGAGAGCTCAGGTGAGAAATTGCAAACATCGAGCAATTGCTCAGAGAAGAAAAGTGCCAGCACTGAAAGCTGTTGCTAGCCAGCACCCTTCCTTGGAAGCGCTTTTGTAGGCCTAAGAACACTGGGGCTCTGGGCTTCTCTAGCCACCTCATCTTCTGCTCATCCTCTCGCGCACTCTAAAGAGAGCTCAGGTGAGAAATTGCAAACGTCCAGCAATTGCTCAGAGATGAAAAGTGCCAGCACTGAAAGCTGTTGCTAGCCAGCCCCCTTCCTTGGAAGCGCTTTCACAGGCGCAGCAACACTGGGGCTTTGCGCTTCTCTACTCACCAAACGTCACGGTCCTTCTCTTTCCGTCTCGTAGACACGAGCTGAGAAATTGCAAACGTCGAGCAATTGCTCAGAGATGAAAAGTGCCAGCACTGAAAGCTCTTGCTAGCCAGCACCCTTCCTTGGAAGCGCTTTTGTAGGCCTTAGAACACTGGGGCTCTGGGCTTCTCTAGCCACCTCATCTTCTGCTCATCCTCTCGCGCACTCTAAAGAGAGCTCAGGTGAGAAATTGCAAACGTCCAGCAATTGCTCAGAGATGAAAAGTGCCAGCACTGAAAGCTGTTGCTAGCCAGCACCCTTCCTTGGAAGCGCTTTCACAGGCGCAGTAACACTGGGGCTTTGCGCTTCTCTACCCACCAAACGTCACGGTCCTTCTCTTTCCGTCTCGTAGACACGAGCTGAGAAATTGCAAACGTCGAGCAATTGCTCAGAGATGAAAAGTGCCAGCACTGAAAGCTGTTGCTAGCCAGCACCCTTCCTTGGAAGCGCTTTTGTAGCCCTTAGAACACTGGGGCTCTGGGCTTCTCTAGCCACGTCATCTTCTGCTCATCCTCTCGCGCACTCTAAAGAGAGCTCAGGTGAGAAATTGCAAACGTCGAGCAATTGCTCAGAGATGAAAAGTGCCAGCACTGAAAGCTCTTGCTAGCCAGCACCCTTCCTTGGAAGCGCTTTCACAGGTGCAGTAACACTGGGGCTTTGCGCTTCTCTAGCCACCAAACGTCACAGTCCTTCTCTTTCCGTCTCGTAGACACGAGCTGAGAAATTGCAAACGTCGAGCAATTGCTCAGAGATGAAAAGTGCCAGCACTGAAAGCTGTTGCTAGCCAGCACCCTTCCTTGGAAGCGCTTTTGTAGGCCTAAGAACACTGGGGCTCTGGGCTTCTCTAGCCACCTCATCTTCTGCTCATCCTCTCGCGCACTCTAAAGAGAGCTCAGGTGAGAAATTGCAAACGTCCAGCAATTGCTCAGAGATGAAAAGTGCCAGCACTGAAAGCTGTTGCTAGCCAGCCCCCTTCCTTGGAAGCGCTTTCACAGGCGCAGCAACACTGGGGCTTTGCGCTTCTCTAGCCACCAAACGTCACGGTCCTTCTCTTTCCGTCTCGTAGACACGAGCTGAGAAATTGCAAACGTCGAGCAATTGCTCAGAGATGAAAAGTGCCAGCACTGAAAGCTCTTGCTAGCCAGCACCCTTCCTTGGAAGCGCTTTCACAGGCGCAGCAACACTGGGGCTTTGCGCTTGTCTAGCCACCAAACGTCACGGTCCTTCTCTTTCCGTCTCGTAGACACGAGCTGAGAAATTGCAAACGTCGAGCAATTGCTCAGAGATGAAAAGTGCCAGCACTGAAAGCTGTTGCTAGCCAGCACCCTTCCTTGGAAGCGCTTTTGTAGGCCTAAGCACACTGGGGCTCTGGGCTTCTCTAGCCACCTCATCTTCTGCTCATCCTCTCGCGCACTCTAAAGAGAGCTCAGGTGAGAAATTGCAAACGTTGAGCAATTGCTCAGAGAGGAAAAGTGCCAGCACTGAAAGCTGTTGCTAGCCAGCACCCTTCCTTGGAAGCGCTTTTGTAGGCCTAAGAACACTGGGGCTCTGGGCTTCTCTAGCCACCTCATCTTCTGCTCATCCTCTCGCGCACTCTAAAGAGAGCTCAGGGGAGAAATTGCAAACGTCGAGCAATTGCTCAGAGATGAAAAGTGCCAGCACTGAAAGCTGTTGCTAGCCAGCACCCTTCCTTGGAAGCGCTTTTGTAGCCCTTAGAACACTGGGGCTCTGGGCTTCTCTAGCCACCTAATCTTCTGCTCATCCTCTCGCGCACTCTAAAGAGAGCTCAGGTGAGAAATTGCAAAAGTCGAGCAATTGCTCAGAGATGAAAAGTGCCAGCACTGAAAGCTGTTGCTAGCCAGCACCCTTCCTTGGAAGCGCTTTCACAGGCGCAGTAACACTGGGGCTTTGCGCTTCTCTAGCCACCAAACGTCACGGTCCTTCTCTTTCCGTCTCGTAGACACGAGCTGAGAAATTGCAAACGTCGAGCAATTGCTCAGAGATGAAAAGTGCCAGCACTGAAAGCTGTTGCTAGCCAGCACCCTTCCTTGGAAGCGCTTTTGTAGGCCTAAGAACCCTGGGGCTCTGGGCTTCTCTAGCCACCTCATCTTCTGCTCATCCTCTCGCGCACTCTAAAGAGAGCTCAGGTGAGAAATTGCAAACGTCGACCAATTGCTCAGAGATGAAAAGTGCCAGCACTGAAAGCTGTTGCTAGCCAGCACCCTTCCTTGGAAGCGCTTTCACAGGTGCAGTAACACTGGGGCTTTGCGCTTCTCTACCCACCAAACGTCACAGTCCTTCTCTTTCCGTCTCGTAGACACGAGCTGAGAAATTGCAAACGTCGAGCAATTGCTCAGAGATGAAAAGTGCCAGCACTGAAAGCTGTTGCTAGCCAGCACCCTTCCTTGGAAGCGCTTTCACAGGCGCAGTAACACTGGGGCTTTGCGCTTCTCTAGCCACCAAACGTCACGGTCCTTCTCTTTCCGTCTCGTAGACACGAGCTGAGAAATTGCAAACGTCGAGCAATTGCTCAGAGATGAAAAGTGCCAGCACTGAAAGCTGTTGCTAGCCAGCACCCTTCCTTGGAAGCGCTTTTGTAGGCCTAAGCACACTGGGGCTCTGGGCTTCTCTAGCCACCTAATCTTCTGCTCATCCTCTCGCGCACTCTAAAGAGAGCTCAGGTGAGAAATTGCAAACGTCGAGCAATTGCTCAGAGATGAAAAGTGCCAGCACTGAAAGCTGTTGCTAGCCAGCACCCTTCCTTGGAAGCGCTTTTGTAGGCCTAAGAACACTGGGGCTCTGGGCTTCTTTAGCCACCTCATCTTCTGCTCATCCTCTCGCGCACTCTAAAGAGAGCTCAGGTGAGAAATTGCAAACGTCGAGCAATTGCTCAGAGATGAAAAGTGCCAGCACTGAAAGCTGTTGCTAGCCAGCACCCTTCCTTGGAAGCGCTTTTGTAGCCCTTAGAACACTGGGGCTCTGGGCTTCTCTAGCCACCTAATCTTCTGCTCATCCTCTCGCGCACTCTAAAGAGAGCTCAGGTGAGAAATTGCAAACGTCGAGCAATTGCTCAGAGATGAAAAGTGCCAGCACTGAAAGCTGTTGCTAGCCAGCACCCTTCCTTGGAAGCGCTTTTGTAGCCCTTAGAACACTGGGGCTCTGGGCTTCTCTAGCCACCTCATCTTCTGCTCATCCTCTCGCGCACTCTAAAGAGAGCTCAGGTGAGAAATTGCAAACGTCGAGCAATTGCTCAGAGATGAAAAGTGCCAGCACTGAAAGCTGTTGCTAGCCAGCACCCTTCCTTGGAAGCGCTTTCACAGGTGCAGTAACACTGGGGCTTTGCGCTTCTCTAGCCATCAAACGTCACGGTCCTTCTCTTTCCGTCTCGTAGACACGAGCTGAGAAATTGCAAACGTCGAGCAATTGCTCAGAGATGAAAAGTGCCAGCACTGAAAGCTCTTGCTAGCCAGCACCCTTCCTTGGAAGCGCTTTTGTAGCCCTTAGAACACTGGGGCTCTGGGCTTCTCTAGCCACCTAATCTTCTGCTCATCCTCTCGCGCACTCTAAAGAGAGCTCAGGTGAGAAATTGCAAACGTCAAGCAATTGCTCAGAGATGAAAAGTGCCAGCACTGAAAGCTCTTGCTAGCCAGCACCCTTCCTTGGAAGCGCTTTCACAGGCGCAGTAACACTGGGGCTTTGCGCTTCTCTAGCCACCAAACGTCACGGTCCTTCTCTTTCCGTCTCGTAGACACGAGCTGAGAAATTGCAAACGTCGAGCAATTGCTCAGAGATGAAAAGTGCCAGCACTGAAAGCTCTTGCTAGCCAGCACCCTTCCTTGGAAGCGCTTTTGTAGGCCTAAGCACACTGGGGCTCTGGGCTTCTTTAGCCACCTCATCTTCTGCTCATCCTCTCGCGCACTCTAAAGAGAGCTCAGGTGAGAAATTGCAAACGTCGAGCAATTGCTCAGAGATGAAAAGTGCCAGCACTGAAAGCTCTTGCTAGCCAGCACCCTTCCTTGGAAGCGCTTTTGTAGCCCTTAGAACACTGGGGCTCTGGGCTTCTCTAGCCACCTAATCTTCTGCTCATCCTCTCGCGCACTCTAAAGAGAGCTCAGGTGAGAAATTGCAAACGTCGAGCAATTGCTCAGAGATGAAAAGTGCCAGCACTGAAAGCTGTTGCTAGCCAGCACCCTTCCTTGGAAGCGCTTTCACAGGCGCAGTAACACTGGGGCTTTGCGCTTCTCTACCCACCAAACGTCACGGTCCTTCTCTTTCCGTCTCGTAGACACGAGCTGAGAAATTGCAAACGTCGAGCAATTGCTGAGAGAGGAAAAGTGCCAGCACTGAAAGCTGTTGCTAGCCAGCACCCTTCCTTGGAAGCGCTTTTGTAGCCCTTAGAACACTGGGGCTCTGGGCTTCTCTAGCCACCTCATCTTCTGCTCATCCTCTCGCGCACTCTAAAGAGAGCTCAGGTGAGAAATTGCAAACGTCGAGCAATTGCTCAGAGATGAAAAGTGCCAGCACTGAAAGCTGTTGCTAGCCAGCACCCTTCCTTGGAAGCGCTTTCACAGGTGCAGTAACACTGGGGCTTTGCGCTTCTCTACCCACCAAACGTCACGGTCCTTCTCTTTCCGTCTCGTAGACACGAGCTGAGAAATTGCAAACGTCGAGCAATTGCTCAGAGATGAAAAGTGCCAGCACTGAAAGCTCTTGCTAGCCAGCACCCTTCCTTGGAAGCGCTTTTGTAGGCCTAAGAAGACTGGGGCTCTGGGCTTCTCTAGCCACCTAATCTTCCGCTCATCCTCTCGCGCACTCTGAAGAGAGCTCAGGGGAGAAATTGCAAACGTCGAGCAATTGCTCAGAGATGAAAAGTGCCAGCACTGAAAGCTCTTGCTAGCCAGCACCCTTCCTTGGAAGCGCTTTTGTAGGCCTAAGAACACTGGGGCTCTGGGCTTCTTTAGCCACCTCATCTTCTGCTCATCCTCTCGCGCACTCTGAAGAGAGCTCAGGTGAGAAATTGCAAACGTCGAGCAATTGCTCAGAGATGAAAAGTGCCAGCACTGAAAGCTCTTGCTAGCCAGCACCCTTCCTTGGAAGCGCTTTCACAGGCGCAGCAACACTGGGGCTTTGCGCTTCTCTAGCCACCAAACGTCACGGTCCTTCTCTTTCCGTCTCGTAGACACGAGCTGAGAAATTGCAAACGTCGAGCAATTGCTCAGAGATGAAAAGTGCCAGCACTGAAAGCTCTTGCTAGCCAGCACCCTTCCTTGGAAGCGCTTTTGTAGGCCTAAGAACACTGGGGCTCTGGGCTTCTCTAGCCACCTAATCTTCTGCTCATCCTCTCGCTCACTCTAAAGAGAGCTCAGGTGAGAAATTGCAAACGTCGAGCAATTGCTCAGAGATGAAAAGTGCCAGCACTGAAAGCTGTTGCTAGCCAGCACCCTTCCTTGGAAGCGTTTTCACAGGCGCAGCAACACTGGGGCTTTGCGCTTCTCTAGCCACCAAACGTCACGGTCCTTCTCTTTCCGTCTCGTAGACACGAGCTGAGAAATTGCAAACGTCGAGCAATTGCTCAGAGATGAAAAGTGCCAGCACTGAAAGCTCTTGCTAGCCAGCACCCTTCCTTGGAAGCGCTTTTGTAGGCCTAAGAAGACTGGGGCTCTGGGCTTCTCTAGCCACCTCATCTTCTGCTCATCCTCTCGCGCACTCTAAAGAGAGCTCAGGTGAGAAATTGCAAACGTCGAGCAATTGCTCAGAGAGGAAAAGTGCCAGCACTGAAAGCTGTTGCTAGCCAGCACCCTTCCTTGGAAGCGCTTTTGTAGGCCTAAGAAGACTGGGGCTCTGGGCTTCTCTAGCCACCTCATCTTCTGCTCATCCTCTCGCGCACTCTAAAGAGAGCTCAGGTGAGAAATTGCAAACGTCGAGCAATTGCTCAGAGAGGAAAAGTGCCAGCACTGAAAGCTGTTGCTAGCCAGCACCCTTCCTTGGAAGCGCTTTTGTAGCCCTTAGAACACTGGGGCTCTGGGCTTCTCTAGCCACCTAATCTTCCGCTCATCCTCTCGCGCACTCTAAAGAGAGCTCAGGGGAGAAATTGCAAACGTCGAGCAATTGCTCAGAGATGAAAAGTGCCAGCACTGAAAGCTCTTGCTAGCCAGCACCCTTCCTTGGAAGCGCTTTTGTAGGCCTAAGCACACTGGGGCTCTGGGCTTCTCTAGCCACCTCATCTTCTGCTCATCCTCTCGCGCACTCTGAAGAGAGCTCAGGTGAGAAATTGCAAACGTCCAGCAATTGCTCAGAGATGAAAAGTGCCAGCACTGGAAGCTGTTGCTAGCCAGCACCCTTCCTTGGAAGCGCTTTCACAGGCGCAGCAACACTGGGGCTTTGCGCTTCTCTACTCACCAAACGTCACGGTCCTTCTCTTTCCGTCTCGTAGACACGAGCTGAGAAATTGCAAACGTCGAGCAATTGCTCAGAGATGAAAAGTGCCAGCACTGAAAGCTCTTGCTAGCCAGCACCCTTCCTTGGAAGCGCTTTTGTAGGCCTAAGCACACTGGGGCTCTGGGCTTCTCTAGCCACCTAATCTTCTGCTCATCCTCTCGCGCACTCTAAAGAGAGCTCAGGGGAGAAATTGCAACCGTCGAGCAATTGCTCAGAGATGAAAAGTGCCAGCACTGAAAGCTGTTGCTAGCCAGCACCCTTCCTTGGAAGTGCTTTTGTAGGCCTAAGCACACTGGGGCTCTGGGCTTCTTTAGCCACCTCATCTTCTGCTCATCCTCTCGCGTAGTCTAAAGAGAGCTCAGGTGAGAAATTGCAAACGTCGAGCAATTGCTCAGAGATGAAAAGTGCCAGCACTGAAAGCTGTTGCTAGCCAGCACCCTTCCTTGGAAGCGCTTTCACAGGCGCAGTAACACTGGGGCTTTGCGCTTCTCTACCCAACAAACGTCACGGTCCTTCTCTTTCCGTCTCGTAGACACGAGCTGAGAAATTGCAAACGTCGAGCAATTGCTCAGAGATGAAAAGTGCCAGCACTGGAAGCTGTTGCTAGCCAGCACCCTTCCTTGGAAGCGCTTTTGTAGGCCTAAGAAGACTGGGGCTCTGGGCTTCTCTAGCCACCTCATCTTCTGCTCATCCTCTCGCGCACTCTAAAGAGAGCTCAGGTGAGAAATTGCAAACGTCGAGCAATTGCTCAGAGATGAAAAGTGCCAGCACTGAAAGCTCTTGCTAGCCAGCACCCTTCCTTGGAAGCGTTTTCACAGGCGCAGCAACACTGGGGCTTTGCGCTTCTCTAGCCACCAAACGTCACGGTCCTTCTCTTTCCGTCTCGTAGACACGAGCTGAGAAATTGCAAACGTCGAGCAATTGCTCAGAGATGAAAAGTGCCAGCACTGAAAGCTGTTGCTAGCCAGCACCCTTCCTTGGAAGCGCTTTTGTAGGCCTAAGAACACTGGGGCTCTGGGCTTCTCTAGCCACCTCATCTTCTGCTCATCCTCTCGCGCACTCTAAAGAGAGCTCAGGTGAGAAATTGCAAACGTCCAGCAATTGCTCAGAGATGAAAAGTTCCAGCACTGAAAGATGTTGCTAGCCAGCACCCTTCCTTGGAAGTGCTTTCACAGGCGCAGTAACACTGGGGCTTTGCGCTTGTCTAGCCACCAAACGTCACGGTCCTTCTCTTTCCGTCTCGTAGACACGAGCTGAGAAATTGCAAACGTCGAGCAATTGCTCAGAGATGAAAAGTGCCAGCACTGAAAGCTGTTGCTAGCCAGCACCCTTCCTTGGAAGCGCTTTTGTAGGCCTAAGCACACTGGGGCTCTGGGCTTCTCTAGCCACCTAATCTTCTGCTCATCCTCTCGCGCACTCTAAAGAGAGCTCAGGTGAGAAATTGCAAACGTCGAGCAATTGCTCAGAGAGGAAAAGTGCCAGCACTGAAAGCTGTTGCTAGCCAGCACCCTTCCTTGGAAGCGCTTTTGTAGGCCTAAGAACACTGGGGCTCTGGGCTTCTCTAGCCACCTCATCTTCTGCTCATCCTCTCGCGCACTCTAAAGAGAGCTCAGGTGAGAAATTGCAAACGTCGAGCAATTGCTCAGAGATGAAAAGTGCCAGCACTGAAAGCTGTTGCTAGCCAGCACCCTTCCTTGGAAGTGCTTTCACAGGCGCAGTAACACTGGGGCTTTGCGCTTCTCTACCCACCAAACGTCACGGTCCTTCTCTTTCCGTCTCGTAGACACGAGCTGAGAAATTGCAAACGTCGAGCAATTGCTCAGAGATGAAAAGTGCCAGCACTGAAAGCTGTTGCTAGCCAGCACCCTTCCTTGGAAGCGCTTTTGTAGGCCTAAGCACACTGGGGCTCTGGGCTTCTCTAGCCACCTCATCTTCTGCTCATCCTCTCGCGCACTCTAAAGAGAGCTCAGGTGAGAAATTGCAAACGTCCAGCAATTGCTCAGAGATGAAAAGTTCCAGCACTGAAAGCTGTTGCTAGCCAGCACCCTTCCTTGGAAGTGCTTTCACAGGCGCAGTAACACTGGGGCTTTGCGCTTCTCTACCCACCAAACGTCACGGTCCTTCTCTTTCCGTCTCGTAGACACGAGCTGAGAAATTGCAAACGTCGAGCAATTGCTCAGAGATGAAAAGTGCCAGCACTGAAAGCTGTTGCTAGCCAGCACCCTTCCTTGGAAGCGCTTTTGTAGGCCTAAGCACACTGGGGATCTGGGCTTCTCTAGCCACCTCATCTTCTGCTCATCCTCTCGCGCACTCTAAAGAGAGCTCAGGTGAGAAATTGCAAACGTCGAGCAATTGCTCAGAGATGAAAAGTGCCAGCACTGAAAGCTGTTGCTAGCCAGCACCCTTCCTTGGAAGCGCTTTTGTAGGCCTAAGAACACTGGGGCTCTGGGCTTCTCTAGCCACCTCATCTTCTGCTCATCCTCTCGCGCACTCTAAAGAGAGCTCAGGTGAGAAATTGCAAACGTCCAGCAATTGCTCAGAGATGAAAAGTGCCAGCACTGAAAGCTGTTGCTAGCCAGCACCCTTCCTTGGAAGCGCTTTCACAGGCGCAGTAACACTGGGGCTTTGCGCTTCTCTAGCCACCAAACGTCACGGTCCTTCTCTTTCCGTCTCGTAGACACGAGCTGAGAAATTGCAAACGTCGAGCAATTGCTCAGAGATGAAAAGTGCCAGCACTGGAAGCTGTTGCTAGCCAGCACCCTTCCTTGGAAGCGCTTTTGTAGGCCTAAGAACACTGGGGCTCTGGGCTTCTCTAGCCACCTAATCTTCTGCTCATCCTCTCGCGCACTCTAAAGAGAGCTCAGGTGAGAAATTGCAAACTTCGAGCAATTGCTCAGAGAGGAAAAGTGCCAGCACTGAAAGCTCTTGCTAGCCAGCACCCTTCCTTGGAAGCGCTTTTGTAGCCCTTAGAACACTGGGGCTCTGGGCTTCTCTAGCCACCTCATCTTCTGCTCATCCTCTCGCGCACTCTGAAGAGAGCTCAGGTGAGAAATTGCAACCGTCGAGCAATTGCTCAGAGATGAAAAGTGCCAGCACTGAAAGCTGTTGCTAGCCAGCACCCTTCCTTGGAAGCGCTTTCACAGGCGCAGTAACACTGGGGCTTTGCGCTTCTCTACCCACCAAACGTCACGGTCCTTCTCTTTCCGTCTCGTAGACACGAGCTGAGAAATTGCAAACGTCGAGCAATTGCTCAGAGATGAAAAGTGCCAGCACTGGAAGCTGTTGCTAGCCAGCACCCTTCCTTGGAAGCGCTTTTGTAGGCCTAAGAAGACTGGGGCTCTGGGCTTCTCTAGCCACCTAATCTTCTGCTCATCCTCTCGCGCACTCTAAAGAGAGCTCAGATGAGAAATTGCAAACGTCCAGCAATTGCTCAGAGATGAAAAGTTCCAGCACTGAAAGCTGTTGCTAGCCAGCACCCTTCCTTGGAAGTGCTTTCACAGGCGCAGTAACACTGGGGCTTTGCGCTTCTCTACCCACCAAACGTCACGGTCCTTCTCTTTCCGTCTCGTAGACACGAGCTGAGAAATTGCAAACGTCGAGCAATTGCTCAGAGATGAAAAGTGCCAGCACTGAAAGCTGTTGCTAGCCAGCACCCTTCCTTGGAAGCGCTTTTGTAGGCCTAAGCACACTGGGGCTCTGGGCTTCTCTAGCCACCTCATCTTCTGCTCATCCTCTCGCGCACTCTAAAGAGAGCTCAGGTGAGAAATTGCAAACGTCGAGCAATTGCTCAGAGAGGAAAAGTGCCAGCACTGAAAGCTCTTGCTAGCCAGCACCCTTCCTTGGAAGCGCTTTTGTAGGCCTAAGAACACTGGGGCTCTGGGCTTCTCTAGCCACCTCATCTTCTGCTCATCCTCTCGCGCACTCTAAAGAGAGCTCAGGTGAGAAATTGCAAACGTCCAGCAATTGCTCAGAGATGAAAAGTGCCAGCACTGAAAGCTGTTGCTAGCCAGCACCCTTCCTTGGAAGTGCTTTCACAGGCGCAGTAACACTGGGGCTTTGCGCTTCTCTACCCACCAAACGTCACGGTCCTTCTCTTTCCGTCTCGTAGACACGAGCTGAGAAATTGCAAACGTCGAGCAATTGCTCAGAGATGAAAAGTGCCAGCACTGAAAGCTTTTGCTAGCCAGCACCCTTCCTTGGAAGCGCTTTTGTAGGCCTAAGCACACTGGGGCTCTGGGCTTCTCTAGCCACCTCATCTTCTGCTCATCCTCTCGCGCACTCTAAAGAGAGCTCAGGTGAGAAATTGCAAACGTCCAGCAATTGCTCAGAGATGAAAAGTTCCAGCACTGAAAGATGTTGCTAGCCAGCAACCTTCCTTGGAAGCGCTTTCACAGGCGCAGCAACACTGGGGCTTTGCGCTTCTCTAGCCACCAAACGTCACGGTCCTTCTCTTTCCGTCTCGTAGACACGAGCTGAGAAATTGCAAACGTCGAGCAATTGCTCAGAGATGAAAAGTGCCAGCACTGGAAGCTGTTGCTAGCCAGCACCCTTCCTTGGAAGCGCTTTTGTAGGCCTAAGAACACTGGGGCTCTGGGCTTCTCTAGCCACCTAATCTTCTGCTCATCCTCTCGCGCACTCTGAAGAGAGCTCAGGGGAGAAATTGCAAACATCGAGCAATTGCTCAGAGATGAAAAGTGCCAGCACTGAAAGCTGTTGCTAGCCAGCACCCTTCCTTGGAAGCGCTTTTGTAGGCCTAAGAACACTGGGGCTCTGGGCTTCTTTAGCCACCTCATCTTCTGCTCATCCTCTCGCGCACTCTAAAGAGAGCTCAGGTGAGAAATTGCAAACGTCGAGCAATTGCTCAGAGATGAAAAGTGCCAGCACTGAAAGCTCTTGCTAGCCAGCACCCTTCCTTGGAAGCGCTTTCACAGGCGCAGTAACACTGGGGCTTTGCGCTTCTCTAGCCACCAAACGTCACGGTCCTTCTCTTTCCGTCTCGTAGACACGAGCTGAGAAATTGCAAACGTCGAGCAATTGCTCAGAGATGAAAAGTGCCAGCACTGAAAGCTGTTGCTAGCCAGCACCCTTCCTTGGAAGCGCTTTTGTAGGCCTAAGAACACTGGGGCTCTGGGCTTCTCTAGCCACCTCATCTTCTGCTCATCCTCTCGCGCACTCTAAAGAGAGCTCAGGGGAGAAATTGCAAACGTCGAGCAATTGCTCAGAGATGAAAAGTGCCAGCACTGAAAGCTGTTGCTAGCCAGCACCCTTCCTTGGAAGCGCTTTTGTAGGCCTAAGCACACTGGGGCTCTGGGCTTCTCTAGCCACCTCATCTTCTGCTCATCCTCTCGCGCACTCTAAAGAGAGCTCAGGTGAGAAATTGCAAACGTCGAGCAATTGCTCAGAGAAGAAAAGTGCCAGCACTGAAAGCTCTTGCTAGCCAGCACCCTTCCTTGGAAGCGCTTTTGTAGGCCTAAGAACAGTGGGGCTCTGGGCTTCTCTAGCCACCTCATCTTCTGCTCATCCTCTCGCGCAGTCTAAAGAGAGCTCAGGTGAGAAATTGCAAACGTCGAGCAATTGCTCAGAGATGAAAAGTGCCAGCACTGAAAGCTGTTGCTAGCCAGCCCCCTTCCTTGGAAGCGCTTTCACAGGCGCAGTAACACTGGGGCTTTGCGCTTCTCTAGCCACCAAAAGTCACGGTCCTTCTCTTTCCGTCTCGTAGACACGAGCTGAGAAATTGCAAACGTCGAGCAATTGCTCAGAGATGAAAAGTGCCAGCACTGAAAGCTGTTGCTAGCCAGCACCCTTCCTTGGAAGCGCTTTCACAGGCGCAGTAACACTGGGGCTTTGCGCTTCTCTACCCACCAAACGTCACGGTCCTTCTCTTTCCGTCTCGTAGACACGAGCTGAGAAATTGCAAACGTCGAGCAATTGCTCAGAGATGAAAAGTGCCAGCACTGAAAGCTGTTGCTAGCCAGCACCCTTCCTTGGAAGCGCTTTTGTAGGCCTAAGAACACTGGGGCTCTGGGCTTCTCTAGCCACCTAATCTTCTGCTCATCCTCTCGCGCACTCTAAAGAGAGCTCAGGTGAGAAATTGCAAACTTCGAGCAATTGCTCAGAGAGGAAAAGTGCCAGCACTGAAAGCTGTTGCTAGCCAGCACCCTTCCTTGGAAGCGCTTTTGTAGACCTAAGAACACTGGGGCTCTGGGCTTCTCTAGCCACCTAATCTTCTGCTCATCCTCTCGCACACTCTAAAGAGAGCTCAGGGGAGAAATTGCAAACGTCGAGCAATTGCTCAGAGAAGAAAAGTGCCAGCACTGAAAGCTCTTGCTAGCCAGCACCCTTCCTTGGAAGCGCTTTTGTAGACCTAAGAACAGTGGGGCTCTGGGCTTCTCTAGCCACCTAATCTTCTGCTCATCCTCTCGCGCACTCTAAAGAGAGCTCAGGGGAGAAATTGCAAACGTCGAGCAATTGCTCAGAGATGAAAAGTGCCAGCACTGAAAGCTGTTGCTAGCCAGCACCCTTCCTTGGAAGCGCTTTTGTAGGCCTAAGCACACTGGGGCTCTGGGCTTCTCTAGCCACCTCATCTTCTGCTCATCCTCTCGCGCACTCTAAAGAGAGCTCAGGTGAGAAATTGCAAACGTCGAGCAATTGCTCAGAGATGAAAAGTGCCAGCACTGAAAGCTCTTGCTAGCCAGCACCCTTCCTTGGAAGCGCTTTTGTAGGCCTAAGAACACTGGGGCTCTGGGCTTCTCTAGCCACCTCATCTTCTGCTCATCCTCTCGCGCACACTAAAGAGAGCTCAGGTGAGAAATTGCAAACGTCGAGCAATTGCTCAGAGATGAAAAGTGCCAGCACTGAAAGCTGTTGCTAGCCAGCCCCCTTCCTTGGAAGCGCTTTCACAGGCGCAGTAACACTGGGGCTTTGCGCTTCTCTAGCCACCAAAAGTCACGGTCCTTCTCTTTCCGTCTCGTAGACACGAGCTGAGAAATTGCAAACGTCGAGCAATTGCTCAGAGATGAAAAGTGCCAGCACTGAAAGCTGTTGCTAGCCAGCACCCTTCCTTGGAAGCGCTTTCACAGGCGCAGTAACACTGGGGCTTTGCGCTTCTCTAGCCACCAAACGTCACGGTCCTTCTCTTTCCGTCTCGTAGACACGAGCTGAGAAATTGCAAACGTCGAGCAATTGCTCAGAGATGAAAAGTGCCAGCACTGAAAGCTGTTGCTAGCCAGCACCCTTCCTTGGAAGCGCTTTTGTAGGCCTAAGAACACTGGGGCTCTGGGCTTCTCTAGCCACCTAATCTTCTGCTCATCCTCTCGCGCACTCTAAAGAGAGCTCAGGTGAGAAATTGCAAACTTCGAGCAATTGCTCAGAGAGGAAAAGTGCCAGCACTGAAAGCTGTTGCTAGCCAGCACCCTTCCTTGGAAGCGCTTTTGTAGACCTAAGAACAGTGGGGCTCTGGGCTTCTCTAGCCACCTAATCTTCTGCTCATCCTCTCGCACACTCTAAAGAGAGCTCAGGTGAGAAATTGCAAACGTCGAGCAATTGCTCAGAGATGAAAAGTGCCAGCACTGAAAGCTCTTGCTAGCCAGCACCCTTCCTTGGAAGCGCTTTTGTAGCCCTTAGAACACTGGGGCTCTGGGCTTCTCTAGCCACCTCATCTTCTGCTCATCCTCTCGCGCACTCTGAAGAGAGCTCAGGTGAGAAATTGCAAACGTCGAGCAATTGCTCAGAGATGAAAAGTGCCAGCACTGAAAGCTGTTGCTAGCCAGCACCCTTCCTTGGAAGCGTTTTCACAGGCGCAGCAACACTGGGGCTTTGCGCTTCTCTACCCACCAAACGTCACGGTCCTTCTCTTTCCGTCTCGTAGACACGAGCTGAGAAATTGCAAACGTCGAGCAATTGCTCAGAGATGAAAAGTGCCAGCACTGAAAGCTGTTGCTAGCCAGCACCCTTCCTTGGAAGCGCTTTTGTAGGCCTAAGCACACTGGGGCTCTGGGCTTCTCTAGCCACCTAATCTTCTGCTCATCCTCTCGCGCACTCTGAAGAGAGCTCAGGTGAGAAATTGCAAACGTCGAGCAATTGCTCAGAGATGAAAAGTGCCAGCACTGAAAGCTCTTGCTAGCCAGCACCCTTCCTTGGAAGCGCTTTTGTAGGCCTAAGAACACTGGGGCTCTGGGCTTCTCTAGCCACCTCATCTTCTGCTCATCCTCTCGCGCACTCTAAAGAGAGCTCAGGTGAGAAATTGCAAACGTCGAGCAATTGCTCAGAGAAGAAAAGTGCCAGCACTGAAAGCTGTTGCTAGCCAGCACCCTTCCTTGGAAGCGCTTTTGTAGGCCTAAGAACAGTGGGGCTCTGGGCTTCTCTAGCCACCTCATCTTCTGCTCATCCTCTCGCGCACTCTAAAGAGAGCTCAGGTGAGAAATTGCAAACGTCCAGCAATTGCTCAGAGATGAAAAGTGCCAGCACTGAAAGCTGTTGCTAGCCAGCACCCTTCCTTGGAAGCGCTTTCACAGGCGCAGTAACACTGGGGCTTTGCGCTTCTCTACCCACCAAACGTCACGGTCCTTCTCTTTCCGTCTCGTAGACACGAGCTGAGAAATTGCAAACGTCGAGCAATTGCTCAGAGATGAAAAGTGCCAGCACTGGAAGCTGTTGCTAGCCAGCACCCTTCCTTGGAAGCGCTTTTGTAGGCCTAAGAACACTGGGGCTCTGGGCTTCTCTAGCCACCTCATCTTCTGCTCATCCTCTCGCGCACTCTAAAGAGAGCTCAGATGAGAAATTGCAAACGTCGAGCAATTGCTCAGAGATGAAAAGTGCCAGCACTGAAAGCTCTTGCTAGCCAGCACCCTTCCTTGGAAGCGTTTTCACAGGCGCAGCAACACTGGGGCTTTGCGCTTCTCTAGCCACCAAACGTCACGGTCCTTCTCTTTCCGTCTCGTAGACACGAGCTGAGAAATTGCAAACGTCGAGCAATTGCTCAGAGATGAAAAGTGCCAGCACTGAAAGCTGTTGCTAGCCAGCACCCTTCCTTGGAAGCGCTTTTGTAGGCCTAAGCACACTGGGGCTCTGGGCTTCTCTAGCCACCTCATCTTCTGCTCATCCTCTCGCGCACTCTAAAGAGAGCTCAGGTGAGAAATTGCAAACGTCGAGCAATTGCTCAGAGATGAAAAGTTCCAGCACTGAAAGCTGTTGCTAGCCAGCACCCTTCCTTGGAAGTGCTTTCACAGGCGCAGTAACACTGGGGCTTTGCGCTTCTCTAGCCACCAAACGTCACGGTCCTTCTCTTTCCGTCTCGTAGACACGAGCTGAGAAATTGCAAACGTCGAGCAATTGCTCAGAGATGAAAAGTGCCAGCACTGAAAGCTGTTGCTAGCCAGCACCCTTCCTTGGAAGCGCTTTTGTAGGCCTAAGCACACTGGGGCTCTGGGCTTCTCTAGCCACCTCATCTTCTGCTCATCCTCTCGCGCACTCTGAAGAGAGCTCAGGTGAGAAATTGCAAACGTCGAGCAATTGCTCAGAGAGGAAAAGTGCCAGCACTGAAAGCTGTTGCTAGCCAGCACCCTTCCTTGGAAGCGCTTTTGTAGGCCTAAGCACACTGGGGCTCTGGGCTTCTCTAGCCACCTCATCTTCTGCTCATCCTCTCGCGCACTCTAAAGAGAGCTCAGGTGAGAAATTGCAAACGTCGAGCAATTGCTCAGAGAGGAAAAGTGCCAGCACTGAAAGCTGTTGCTAGCCAGCACCCTTCCTTGGAAGCGCTTTTGTAGGCCTAAGAACACTGGGGCTCTGGGCTTCTCTAGCCACCTCATCTTCTGCTCATCCTCTCGCGCACTCTAAAGAGAGCTCAGGTGAGAAATTGCAAACGTCGAGCAATTGCTCAGAGATGAAAAGTGCCAGCACTGAAAGCTGTTGCTAGCCAGCACCCTTCCTTGGAAGCGCTTTCACAGGCGCAGCAACACTGGGGCTTTGCGCTTCTCTACCCACCAAACGTCACGGTCCTTCTCTTTCCGTCTCGTAGACACGAGCTGAGAAATTGCAAACGTCGAGCAATTGCTCAGAGATGAAAAGTGCCAGCACTGAAAGCTGTTGCTAGCCAGCACCCTTCCTTGGAAGCGCTTTTGTAGGCCTAAGAACCCTGCGGCTCTGGGCTTCTCTAGCCACCTCATCTTCTGCTCATCCTCTCGCGCACTCTAAAGAGAGCTCAAGTGAGAAATTGCAAACGTCGAGCAATTGCTCAGAGATGAAAAGTGCCAGCACTGAAAGCTGTTGCTAGCCAGCACCCTTCCTTGGAAGCGTTTTCACAGGCGCAGCAACACTGGGGCTTTGCGCTTCTCTACCCACCAAACGTCACGGTCCTTCTCTTTCCGTCTCGTAGACACGAGCTGAGAAATTGCAAACGTCGAGCAATTGCTCAGAGATGAAAAGTGCCAGCACTGAAAGCTGTTGCTAGCCAGCACCCTTCCTTGGAAGTGTTTTTGTAGGCCTAAGAACACTGGGGCTCTGGGCTTCTCTAGCCACCTCATCTTCTGCTCATCCTCTCGCGCACTCTAAAGAGAGCTCAGGTGAGAAATTGCAAACGTCGAGCAATTGCTCAGAGATGAAAAGTGCCAGCACTGAAAGCTGTTGCTAGCCAGCACCCTTCCTTGGAAGCGCTTTTGTAGGCCTAAGAACACTGGGGCTCTGGGCTTCTCTAGCCACCTCATCTTCTGCTCATCCTCTCGCGCACTCTAAAGAGAGCTCAGGTGAGAAATTGCAAACGTCCAGCAATTGCTCAGAGATGAAAAGTGCCAGCACTGAAAGCTGTTGCTAGCCAGCACCCTTCCTTGGAAGCGCTTTCACAGGCGCAGTAACACTGGGGCTTTGCGCTTCTCTACCCACCAAACGTCACGGTCCTTCTCTTTCCGTCTCGTAGACACGAGCTGAGAAATTGCAAACGTCGAGCAATTGCTCAGAGATGAAAAGTGCCAGCACTGGAAGCTGTTGCTAGCCAGCACCCTTCCTTGGAAGCGCTTTTGTAGGCCTAAGAAGACTGGGGCTCTGGGCTTCTCTAGCCACCTCATCTTCTGCTCATCCTCTCGCGCACTCTAAAGAGAGCTCAGATGAGAAATTGCAAACGTCCAGCAATTGCTCAGAGATGAAAAGTGCCAGCACTGAAAGCTCTTGCTAGCCAGCACCCTTCCTTGGAAGCGTTTTCACAGGCGCAGCAACACTGGGGCTTTGCGCTTCTCTAGCCACCAAACGTCACGGTCCTTCTCTTTCCGTCTCGTAGACACGAGCTGAGAAATTGCAAACGTCGAGCAATTGCTCAGAGAGGAAAAGTGCCAGCACTGAAAGCTGTTGTTAGCCAGCACCCTTCCTTGGAAGTGTTTTTGTAGGCCTAAGAACACTGGGGCTCTGGGCTTCTCTAGCCACCTCATCTTCTGCTCATCCTCTCGCGCACTCTAAAGAGAGCTCAGGTGAGAAATTGCAAACGTCGAGCAATTGCTCAGAGATGAAAAGTGCCAGCACTGAAAGCTGTTGCTAGCCAGCACCCTTCCTTGGAAGCGCTTTTGTAGGCCTAAGAACACTGGGGCTCTGGGCTTCTCTAGCCACCTCATCTTCTGCTCATCCTCTCGCGCACTCTAAAGAGAGCTCAGGTGAGAAATTGCAAACGTCCAGCAATTGCTCAGAGATGAAAAGTGCCAGCACTGAAAGCTGTTGCTAGCCAGCACCCTTCCTTGGAAGCGCTTTCACAGGCGCAGCAACACTGGGGCTTTGCGCTTCTCTAGCCACCAAACGTCACGGTCCTTCTCTTTCCGTCTCGTAGACACGAGCTGAGAAATTGCAAACGTCGAGCAATTGCTCAGAGATGAAAAGTGCCAGCACTGAAAGCTGTTGCTAGCCAGCACCCTTCCTTGGAAGCGCTTTTGTAGGCCTAAGAACACTGGGGCTCTGGGCTTCTCTAGCCACCTCATCTTCTGCTCATCCTCTCGCGCACTCTAAAGAGAGCTCAAGTGAGAAATTGCAAACGTCCAGCAATTGCTCAGAGATGAAAAGTGCCAGCACTGAAAGCTGTTGCTAGCCAGCACCCTTCCTTGGAAGCGCTTTCACAGGCGCAGTAACACTGGGGCTTTGCGCTTCTCTAGCCACCAAACGTCACAGTCCTTCTCTTTCCGTCTCGTAGACACGAGCTGAGAAATTGCAAACGTCGAGCAATTGCTCAGAGATGAAAAGTGCCAGCACTGAAAGCTCTTGCTAGCCAGCACCCTTCCTTGGAAGCGCTTTTGTAGGCCTAAGAACACTGGGGCTCTGGGCTTCTCTAGCCACCTAATCTTCTGCACATCCTCTCGCGCACTCTAAAGAGAGCTCAGGTGAGAAATTGCAAACGTCGAGCAATTGCTCAGAGATGAAAAGTGCCAGCACTGAAAGCTGTTGCTAGCCAGCACCCTTCCTTGGAAGCGCTTTTGTAGGCCTAAGAACACTGGGGCTCTGGGCTTCTTTAGCCACCTCATCTTCTGCTCATCCTCTCGCGCACTCTAAAGAGAGCTCAGGTGAGAAATTGCAAACGTCGACCAATTGCTCAGAGATGAAAAGTGCCAGCACTGAAAGCTGTTGCTAGCCAGCACCCTTCCTTGGAAGCGCTTTCACAGGCGCAGCAACACTGGGGCTTTGCGCTTCTCTAGCCACCAAACGTCACGGTCCTTCTCTTTCCGTCTCGTAGACACGAGCTGAGAAATTGCAAACGTCGAGCAATTGCTCAGAGATGAAAAGTGCCAGCACTGAAAGCTGTTGCTAGCCAGCACCCTTCCTTGGAAGCGCTTTCACAGGCGCAGTAACACTGGGGCTTTGCGCTTCTCTACCCACCAAACGTCACGGTCCTTCTCTTTCCGTCTCGTAGACACGAGCTGAGAAATTGCAAACGTCGAGCAATTGCTCAGAGATGAAAAGTGCCAGCACTGAAAGCTGTTGCTAGCCAGCACCCTTCCTTGGAAGCGCTTTTGTAGGCCTAAGAACAGTGGGGCTCTGGGCTTCTCTAGCCACCTCATCTTCTGCTCATCCTCTCGCTCACTCTAAAGAGAGCTCAGGTGAGAAATTGCAAACGTCGAGCAATTGCTCAGAGATGAAAAGTGCCAGCACTGAAAGCTGTTGCTAGCCAGCACCCTTCCTTGGAAGCGCTTTTGTAGGCCTAAGAACACTGGGGCTCTGGGCTTCTTTAGCCACCTCATCTTCTGCTCATCCTCTCGCGCACTCTAAAGAGAGCTCAGGTGAGAAATTGCAAACGTCGAGCAATTGCTCAGAGATGAAAAGTGCCAGCACTGAAAGCTGTTGCTAGCCAGCACCTTTCCTTGGAAGCGCTTTTGTAGGCCTAAGAACAGTGGGGCTCTGGGCTTCTCTAGCCACCTCATCTTCTGCTCATCCTCTCGCGCACTCTAAAGAGAGCTCAGGGGAGAAATTGCAAACGTCGAGCAATTGCTCAGAGATGAAAAGTGCCAGCACGGAAAGCTGTTGCTAGCCAGCACCCTTCCTTGGAAGCGCTTTCACAGGCACAGCAACACTGGGGCTTTGCGCTTCTCTAGCCACCAAACGTCACAGTCCTTCTCTTTCCGTCTCGTAGACATGAGCTGAGAAATTGCAAACGTCAAGCAATTCCTCAGAGATGAAAAGTGCCAGCACTGAAAGCTGTTGCTAGCCAGCCCCCTTCCTTGGAAGCGCTTTTGTAGGCCTAAGAACAGTGGGGCTCTGGGCTTCTTTAGCCACCTCATCTTCTGCTCATCCTCTCGCGCACTCTGAAGAGAGCTCAGGTGAGAAATTGCAAACGTCGAGCAATTGCTCAGAGATGAAAAGTGCCAGCACTGAAAGCTCTTGCTAGCCAGCACCCTTCCTTGGAAGCGCTTTCACAGGCGCAGTAACACTGGGGCTTTGCGCTTCTCTACTCACCAAACGTCACGGTCCTTCTCTTTCCGTCTCGTAGACACGAGCTGAGAAATTGCAAACGTCGAGCAATTGCTCAGAGATGAAAAGTGCCAGCACTGGAAGCTGTTGCTAGCCAGCACCCTTCCTTGGAAGCGCTTTTGTAGGCCTAAGAACAGTGGGGCTCTGGGCTTCTCTAGCCACCTAATCTTCTGCTCATCCTCTCGCGCAGTCTAAAGAGAGCTCAGGTGAGAAATTGCAAACGTCGAGCAATTGCTCAGAGATGAAAAGTGCCAGCACTGAAAGCTGTTGCTAGCCAGCACCCTTCCTTGGAAGCGCTTTCACAGGCGCAGTAACACTGGGGCTTTGCGCTTCTCTAGCCACCAAACGTCACGGTCCTTCTCTTTCCGTCTCGTAGACACGAGCTGAGAAATTGCAAACGTCGAGCAATTGCTCAGAGATGAAAAGTGCCAGCACTGAAAGCTGTTGCTAGCCAGCACCCTTCCTTGGAAGCGCTTTCACAGGCGCAGTAACACTGGGGCTTTGCGCTTCTCTACCCACCAAACGTCACAGTCCTTCTCTTTCCGTCTTGTAGACACGAGCTGAGAAATTGCAAACGTCGAGCAATTGCTCAGAGATGAAAAGTGCCAGCACTGAAAGCTGTTGCTAGCCAGCACCCTTCCTTGGAAGCGCTTTTGTAGGCCTAAGCACACTGGGGCTCTGGGCTTCTCTAGCCACCTCATCTTCTGCTCATCCTCTCGCGCACTCTAAAGAGAGCTCAGGTGAGAAATTGCAAACGTCCAGCAATTGCTCAGAGATGAAAAGTGCCAGCACTGAAAGCTGTTGCTAGCCAGCACCCTTCCTTGGAAGCGCTTTTGTAGGCCTAAGAAGACTGGGGCTCTGGGCTTCTCTAGCCACCTCATCTTCTGCTCATCCTCTCGCGCACTCTAAAGAGAGCTCAGGTGAGAAATTGCAAACGTCCAGCAATTGCTCAGAGATGAAAAGTGCCAGCACTGAAAGCTCTTGCTAGCCAGCACCCTTCCTTGGAAGCGCTTTCACAGGCGCAGTAACACTGGGGCTTTGCGCTTCTCTACCCACCAAACGTCACGGTCCTTCTCTTTCCGTCTCGTAGACACGAGCTGAGAAATTGCAAACGTCGAGCAATTGCTCAGAGATGAAAAGTGCCAGCACTGAAAGCTGTTGCTAGCCAGCACCCTTCCTTGGAAGCGCTTTTGTAGGCCTAAGAACACTGGGGCTCTGGGCTTCTCTAGCCACCTCATCTTCTGCTCATCCTCTCGCGCACTCTAAAGAGAGCTCAGGGGAGAAATTGCAAACGTCGAGCAATTGCTCAGAGATGAAAAGTGCCAGCACTGAAAGCTGTTGTTAGCCAGCACCCTTCCTTGGAAGCGCTTTTGTAGGCCTAAGAACACTGGGGCTCTGGGCTTCTCTAGCCACCTCATCTTCTGCTCATCCTCTCGCGCACTCTAAAGAGAGCTCAGGTGAGAAATTGCAAACGTCGAGCAATTGCTCAGAGAGGAAAAGTGCCAGCACTGAAAGCTGTTGCTAGCCAGCACCCTTCCTTGGAAGCGCTTTTGTAGCCCTTAGAACAGTGGGGCTCTGGGCTTCTCTAGCCACCTCATCTTCTGCTCATCCTCTCGCGCACTCTAAAGAGAGCTCAGATGAGAAATTGCAAACGTCGAGCAATTGCTCAGAGATGAAAAGTGCCAGCACTGAAAGCTCTTGCTAGCCAGCACCCTTCCTTGGAAGCGCTTTCACAGGCGCAGCAACACTGGGGCTTTGCGCTTCTCTACCCACCAAAAGTCACGGTCCTTCTCTTTCCGTCTCGTAGACACGAGCTGAGAAATTGCAAACGTCGAGCAATTGCTCAGAGATGAAAAGTGCCAGCACTGAAAGCTGTTGCTAGCCAGCACCCTTCCTTGGAAGCGCTTTTGTAGGCCTAAGAACACTGGGGCTCTGGGCTTCTTTAGCCACCTCATCTTCTGCTCATCCTCTCGCGCACTCTAAAGAGAGCTCAGGTGAGAAATTGTAAACGTCGAGCAATTGCTCAGAGATGAAAAGTGCCAGCACTGAAAGCTGTTGCTAGCCAGCACCCTTCCTTGGAAGCGCTTTTGTAGGCCTAAGAACACTGGGGCTCTGGGCTTCTCTAGCCACCTCATCTTCTGCTCATCCTCTCGCGCACTCTAAAGAGAGCTCAGGTGAGAAATTGCAAACGTCGAGCAATTGCTCAGAGATGAAAAGTGCCAGCACTGAAAGCTCTTGCTAGCCAGCACCCTTCCTTGGAAGCGCTTTCACAGGCGCAGTAACACTGGGGCTTTGCGCTTCTCTAGCCACCAAAAGTCACGGTCCTTCTCTTTCCGTCTCGTAGACACGAGCTGAGAAATTGCAAACGTCGAGCAATTGCTCAGAGATGAAAAGTGCCAGCACTGAAAGCTGTTGCTAGCCAGCACCCTTCCTTGGAAGCGCTTTTGTAGGCCTAAGAACACTGGGGCTCTGGGCTTCTCTAGCCACCTAATTTTCTGCTCATCCTCTCGCGCATTCTAAAGAGAGCTCAGGTGAGAAATTGCAAACTTCGAGCAATTGCTCAGAGAGGAAAAGTGCCAGCACTGAAAGCTGTTGCTAGCCAGTACCCTTCCTTGGAAGCGCTTTTGTAGGCCTAAGAACAGTGGGGATCTGGGCTTCTCTAGCCACCTAATCTTCTGCTCATCCTCTCGCGCACTCTAAAGAGAGCTCAGATGAGAAATTGCAAACGTCGAGCAATTGCTCAGAGATGAAAAGTGCCAGCACTGAAAGCTGTTGCTAGCCAGCACCCTTCCTTGGAAGCGTTTTCACAGGCGCAGCAACACTGGGGCTTTGCGCTTCTCTAGCCACCAAACGTCACGGTCCTTCTCTTTCCGTCTCGTAGACACGAGCTGAGAAATTGCAAACGTCGAGCAATTGCTCAGAGAGGAAAAGTGCCAGCACTGAAAGCTGTTGTTAGCCAGCACCCTTCCTTGGAAGTGCTTTTGTAGGCCTAAGAACACTGGGGCTCTGGGCTTCTCTAGCCACCTAATCTTCTGCTCATCCTCTCGCGCACTCTAAAGAGAGCTCAGGTGAGAAATTGCAAACGTCGAGCAATTGCTCAGAGATGAAAAGTGCCAGCACTGAAAGCTGTTGCTAGCCAGCACCCTTCTTTGGAAGCGCTTTTGTAGGCCTAAGCACACTGGGGCTCTGGGCTTCTCTAGCCACCTAATCTTCTGCTCATCCTCTCGCGCACTCTAAAGAGAGCTCAGGTGAGAAATTGCAAACGTCGAGCAATTGCTCAGAGATGAAAAGTTCCAGCACTGAAAGCTGTTGCTAGCCAGCACCCTTCCTTGGAAGTGCTTTCACAGGCGCAGTAACACTGGGGCTTTGCGCTTCTCTAGCCACCAAACGTCACGGTCCTTCTCTTTCCGTCTCGTAGACACGAGCTGAGAAATTGCAAACGTCGAGCAATTGCTCAGAGATGAAAAGTGCCAGCACTGAAAGCTGTTGCTAGCCAGCACCCTTCCTTGGAAGCGCTTTTGTAGGCCTAAGCACACTGGGGCTCTGGGCTTCTCTAGCCACCTCATCTTCTGCTCATCCTCTCGCGCACTCTAAAGAGAGCTCAGGTGAGAAATTGCAAACGTCGAGCAATTGCTCAGAGAGGAAAAGTGCCAGCACTGAAAGCTGTTGCTAGCCAGCACCCTTCCTTGGAAGCGCTTTTGTAGGCCTAAGAACACTGGGGCTCTGGGCTTCTCTAGCCACCTCATCTTCTGCTCATCCTCTCGCGCACTCTAAAGAGAGCTCAAGTGAGAAATTGCAAACGTCCAGCAATTGCTCAGAGATGAAAAGTGCCAGCACTGAAAGCTCTTGCTAGCCAGCACCCTTCCTTGGAAGCGCTTTCACAGGCGCAGTAACACTGGGGCTTTGCGCTTCTCTACCCACCAAACGTCACGGTCCTTCTCTTTCCGTCTCGTAGACACGAGCTGAGAAATTGCAAACGTCGAGCAATTGCTCAGAGATGAAAAGTGCCAGCACTGAAAGCTCTTGCTAGCCAGCACCCTTCCTTGGAAGCGCTTTTGTAGGCCTAAGAACACTGGGGCTCTGGGCTTCTCTAGCCACCTCATCTTCTGCTCATCCTCTCGCGCAGTCTAAAGAGAGCTCAGGTGAGAAATTGCAAACGTCGAGCAATTGCTCAGAGATGAAAAGTGCCAGCACTGAAAGCTCTTGCTAGCCAGCACCCTTCCTTGGAAGCGCTTTCACAGGCGCAGCAACACTGGGGCTTTGCGCTTCTCTAGCCACCAAACGTCACGGTCCTTCTCTTTCCGTCTCGTAGACACGAGCTGAGAAATTGCAAACGTCGAGCAATTGCTCAGAGATGAAAAGTGCCAGCACTGAAAGCTCTTGCTAGCCAGCACCCTTCCTTGGAAGCGCTTTCACAGGCGCAGTAACACTGGGGCTTTGCGCTTCTCTACCCACCAAACGTCACAGTCCTTCTCTTTCCGTCTCGTAGACACGAGCTGAGAAATTGCAAACGTCGAGCAATTGCTCAGAGATGAAAAGTGCCAGCACTGAAAGCTCTTGCTAGCCAGCACCCTTCCTTGGAAGCGCTTTTGTAGGCCTAAGAAGACTGGGGCTCTGGGCTTCTCTAGCCACCTAATCTTCTGCTCATCCTCTCGCGCACTCTAAAGAGAGCTCAGGTGAGAAATTGCAAACGTCGAGCAATTGCTCAGAGATGAAAAGTGCCAGCACTGAAAGCTGTTGCTAGCCAGCACCCTTCCTTGGAAGCGCTTTTGTAGGCCTAAGAACACTGGGGCTCTGGGCTTCTTTAGCCACCTCATCTTCTGCTCATCCTCTCGCGCACTCTAAAGAGAGCTCAGGTGAGAAATTGCAAACGTCCAGCAATTGCTCAGAGATGAAAAGTGCCAGCACTGAAAGCTGTTGCTAGCCAGCCCCCTTCCTTGGAAGCGCTTTTGTAGGCCTAAGAACACTGGGGCTCTGGGCTTCTTTAGCCACCTCATCTTCTGCTCATCCTCTCGCGCACTCTAAAGAGAGCTCAGGTGAGAAATTGCAAACGTCGAGCAATTGCTCAGAGATGAAAAGTGCCAGCACTGAAAGCTGTTGCTAGCCAGCACCCTTCCTTGGAAGCGCTTTCACAGGCGCAGCAACACTGGGGCTTTGCGCTTCTCTAGCCACCAAACGTCACGGTCCTTCTCTTTCCGTCTGGTAGACACGAGCTGAGAAATTGCAAACGTCGACCAATTGCTCAGAGATGAAAAGTGCCAGCACTGAAAGCTGTTGCTAGCCAGCACCCTTCCTTGGAAGCGCTTTTGTAGGCCTAAGAAGACTGGGGCTCTGGGCTTCTCTAGCCACCTAATCTTCTGCTCATCCTCTCGCGCACTCTAAAGAGAGCTCAGGTGAGAAATTGCAAACGTCGAGCAATTCCTCAGAGATGAAAAGTGCCAGCACTGAAAGCTGTTGCTAGCCAGCACCCTTCCTTGGAAGCGCTTTTGTAGGCCTAAGAACACTGGGGCTCTGGGCTTCTTTAGCCACCTCATCTTCTGCTCATCCTCTCGCGCACTCTAAAGAGAGCTCAGGTGAGAAATTGCAAACGTCCAGCAATTGCTCAGAGATGAAAAGTGCCAGCACTGGAAGCTGTTGCTAGCCAGCACCCTTCCTTGGAAGCGCTTTTGTAGGCCTAAGAACACTGGGGCTCTGGGCTTCTCTAGCCACCTCATCTTCTGCTCATCCTCTCGCGCACTCTAAAGAGAGCTCAGGTGAGAAATTGCAAACGTCGAGCAATTGCTCCGAGATGAAAAGTGCCAGCACTGAAAGCTGTTGCTAGCCAGCACCCTTCCTTGGAAGCGCTTTCACAGGCGCAGTAACACTGGGGCTTTGCGCTTCTCTACCCACCAAACGTCACGGTCCTTCTCTTTCCGTCTCGTAGACACGAGCTGAGAAATTGCAAACGTCGAGCAATTGCTCAGAGATGAAAAGTGCCAGCACTGAAAGCTGTTGCTAGCCAGCACCCTTCCTTGGAAGCGCTTTTGTAGGCCTAAGCACACTGGGGCTCTGGGCTTCTCTAGCCACCTCATCTTCTGCTCATCCTCTCGCGCACTCTAAAGAGAGCTCAGGTGAGAAATTGCAAACGTCCAGCAATTGCTCAGAGATGAAAAGTGCCAGCACTGAAAGCTGTTGCTAGCCAGCACCCTTCCTTGGAAGCGCTTTTGTAGGCCTAAGAACAGTGGGGCTCTGGGCTTCTCTAGCCACCTCATCTTCTGCTCATCCTCTCGCGCACTCTAAAGAGAGCTCAGGTGAGAAATTGCAAACGTCCAGCAATTGCTCAGAGATGAAAAGTGCCAGCACTGAAAGCTCTTGCTAGCCAGCACCCTTCCTTGGAAGCGCTTTCACAGGCGCAGTAACACTGGGGCTTTGCGCTTCTCTAGCCACCAAACGTCACAGTCCTTCTCTTTCCGTCTCGTAGACACGAGCTGAGAAATTGTAAACGTCGAGCAATTGCTCAGAGAGGAAAAGTGCCAGCACTGAAAGCTGTTGCTAGCCAGCACCCTTCCTTGGAAGCGCTTTTGTAGGCCTAAGAACACTGGGGCTCTGGGCTTCTCTAGCCACCTAATCTTCTGCTCATCCTCTCGCGCACTCTAAAGAGAGCTCAGGTGAGAAATTGCAAACGTCGAGCAATTGCTCAGAGATGAAAAGTGCCAGCACTGAAAGCTGTTGCTAGCCAGCACCCTTCCTTGGAAGCGCTTTTGTAGGCCTAAGAACACTGGGGCTCTGGGCTTCTCTAGCCACCTCATCTTCTGCTCATCCTCTCGCGCACTCTAAAGAGAGCTCAGGTTTGAAATTGCAAACGTCGAGCAATTGCTCAGAGGTGAAAAGTGCCAGCACTGAAAGCTGTTGCTAGCCAGCACCCTTCCTTGGAAGCGTTTTCACAGGCGCAGCAACACTGGGGCTTTGCGCTTCTCTAGCCACCAAACGTCACGGTCCTTCTCTTTCCGTCTGGTAGACACGAGCTGAGAAATTGCAAACGTCGAGCAATTGCTCAGAGATGAAAAGTGCCAGCACTGAAAGCTCTTGCTAGCCAGCACCCTTCCTTGGAAGCGCTTTTGTAGGCCTAAGAACACTGGGGCTCTGGGCTTCTCTAGCCACCTAATCTTCTGCTCATCCTCTCGCGCACTCTAAAGAGAGCTCAGGTGAGAAATTGCAAACGTCGAGCAATTGCTCAGAGATGAAAAGTGCCAGCACTGAAAGCTGTTGCTAGCCAGCACCCTTCCTTGGAAGCGCTTTCACAGGCGCAGCAACACTGGGTCTTTGCACTTCTCTACCCACCAAACATCACGGTCCTTCTCTTTCCGTCTCGTAGACACGAGCTGAGAAATTGCAAACGTCGAGCAATTGCTCAGAGATGAAAAGTGCCAGCACTGAAAGCTGTTGCTAGCCAGCACCCTTCCTTGGAAGCGCTTTTGTAGGCCTAAGAACACTGGGGCTCTGCGCTTCTCTAGCCACCTCATCTTCTGCTCATCCTCTCGCGCACACTAAAGAGAGCTCAGGTGAGAAATTGCAAACGTCCAGCAATTGCTCAGAGATGAAAAGTGCCAGCACTGAAAGCTGTTGCTAGCCAGCACCCTTCCTTGGAAGCGCTTTCACAGGCGCAGCAACACTGGGGCTTTGCGCTTCTCTAGCCACCAAACGTCACGGTCCTTCTCTTTCCGTCTCGTAGACACGAGCTGAGAAATTGCAAACGTCGAGCAATTGCTCAGAGATGAAAAGTGCCAGCACTGAAAGCTCTTGCTAGCCAGCACCCTTCCTTGGAAGTGCTTTTGTAGGCCTAAGAACACTGGGGCTCTGGGCTTCTCTAGCCACCTAATCTTCTGCTCATCCTCTCGCGCACTCTAAAGAGAGCTCAGGTGAGAAATTGCAAACGTCGAGCAATTGCTCAGAGATGAAAAGTGCCAGCACTGAAAGCTGTTGCTAGCCAGCACCCTTCCTTGGAAGCGCTTTTGTAGGCCTAAGAACACTGGGGCTCTGGGCTTCTCTAGCCACCTCATCTTCTGCTCATCCTCTCGCGCACTCTAAAGAGAGCTCAGGTGAGAAATTGCAAACGTCCAGCAATTGCTCAGAGATGAAAAGTGCCAGCACTGAAAGCTGTTGCTAGCCAGCACCCTTCCTTGGAAGCGCTTTCACAGGCGCAGCAACACTGGGGCTTTGCGCTTCTCTAGCCACCAAAAGTCACGGTCCTTCTCTTTCCGTCTCGTAGACACGAGCTGAGAAATTGCAAACGTCGAGCAATTGCTCAGAGATGAAAAGTTCCAGCACTGAAAGCTGTTGCTAGCCAGCACCCTTCCTTGGAAGCGCTTTTGTAGGCCTAAGAACCCTGGGGCTCTGGGCTTCTCTAGCCACCTCATCTTCTGCTCATCCTCTCGCGCACTCTAAAGAGAGCTCAAGTGAGAAATTGCAAACGTCCAGCAATTGCTCAGAGATGAAAAGTGCCAGCACTGAAAGCTGTTGCTAGCCAGCCCCCTTCCTTGGAAGCGCTTTCACAGGCGCAGTAACACTGGGGCTTTGCGCTTCTCTAGCCACCAAACGTCACGGTCCTTCTCTTTCCGTCTGGTAGACACGAGCTGAGAAATTGCAAACGTCGAGCAATTGCTCAGAGATGAAAAGTGCCAGCACTGAAAGCTCTTGCTAGCCAGCACCCTTCCTTGGAAGCGCTTTTGTAGGCCTAAGAACACTGGGGCTCTGGGCTTCTCTAGCCACCTCATCTTCTGCTCATCCTCTCGCGCACTCTAAAGAGAGCTCAGGTGAGAAATTGCAAACGTCGACCAATTGCTCAGAGATGAAAAGTGCCAGCACTGAAAGCTGTTGCTAGCCAGCACCCTTCCTTGGAAGCGCTTTCACAGGCGCAGTAACACTGGGGCTTTGCGCTTCTCTAGCCACCAAACGTCACGGTCCTTCTCTTTCCGTCTCGTAGACACGAGCTGAGAAATTGCAAACGTCGAGCAATTGCTCAGAGATGAAAAGTGCCAGCACTGAAAGCTGTTGCTAGCCAGCACCCTTCCTTGGAAGCGCTTTCACAGGCGCAGTAACACTGGGGCTTTGCGCTTCTCTACCCACCAAACGTCACAGTCCTTCTCTTTCCGTCTCGTAGACACGAGCTGAGAAATTGCAAACGTCGAGCAATTGCTCAGAGATGAAAAGTGCCAGCACTGAAAGCTGTTGCTAGCCAGCACCCTTCCTTGGAAGCGCTTTTGTAGGCCTAAGAACACTGGGGCTCTGGGCTTCTCTAGCCACCTAATCTTCTGCTCATCCTCTCGCTCACTCTAAAGAGAGCTCAGGTGAGAAATTGCAAACGTCGAGCAATTGCTCAGAGATGAAAAGTGCCAGCACTGAAAGCTGTTGCTAGCCAGCACCCTTCCTTGGAAGCGCTTTTGTAGGCCTAAGCACACTGGGGCTCTGGGCTTCTCTAGCCACCTCATCTTCTGCTCATCCTCTCGCGCACTCTAAAGAGAGCTCAGGGGAGAAATTGCAAACGTCGAGCAATTGCTCAGAGATGAAAAGTGCCAGCACTGAAAGCTGTTGCTAGCCAGCACCCTTCCTTGGAAGCGCTTTCACAGGCGCAGCAACACTGGGGCTTTGCGCTTCTCTAGCCACCAAACGTCACGGTCCTTCTCTTTCCGTCTGGTAGACATGAGCTGAGAAATTGCAAACGTCAAGCAATTGCTCAGAGATGAAAAGTGCCAGCACTGAAAGCTGTTGCTAGCCAGCACCCTTCCTTGGAAGCGCTTTTGTAGGCCTAAGAACACTGGGGCTCTGGGCTTCTTTAGCCACCTCATCTTCTGCTCATCCTCTCGCGCACTCTGAAGAGAGCTCAGGTGAGAAATTGCAAACGTCGAGCAATTGCTCAGAGATGAAAAGTGCCAGCACTGAAAGCTCTTGCTAGCCAGCACCCTTCCTTGGAAGCGCTTTCACAGGCGCAGTAACACTGGGGCTTTGCGCTTCTCTACTCACCAAACGTCAAGGTCCTTCTCTTTCCGTCTCGTAGACACGAGCTGAGAAATTGCAAACGTCGACCAATTGCTCAGAGATGAAAAGTGCCAGCACTGAAAGCTCTTGCTAGCCAGCACCCTTCCTTGGAAGCGCTTTTGTAGGCCTAAGAACACTGGGGCTCTGGGCTTCTCTAGCCACCTAATCTTCTGCTCATCCTCTCGCGCACTCTAAAGAGAGCTCAGGTGAGAAATTGCAAACGTCGAGCAATTGCTCAGAGATGAAAAGTGCCAGCACTGAAAGCTGTTGCTAGCCAGCACCCTTCCTTGGAAGCGCTTTTGTAGGCCTAAGAACACTGGGGCTCTGGGCTTCTTTAGCCACCTCATCTTCTGCTCATCCTCTCGCGCACTCTAAAGAGAGCTCAGGTGAGAAATTGCAAACGTCGAGCAATTGCTCAGAGATGAAAAGTGCCAGCACTGAAAGCTGTTGCTAGCCAGCACCCTTCCTTGGAAGCGCTTTTGTAGGCCTAAGAACAGTGGGGCTCTGGGCTTCTCTAGCCACCTCATCTTCTGCTCATCCTCTCGCGCACTCTAAAGAGAGCTCAGGTGAGAAATTGCAAACGTCGAGCAATTGCTCAGAGATGAAAAGTGCCAGCACTGAAAGCTGTTGCTAGCCAGCACCCTTCCTTGGAAGCGCTTTCACAGGCGCAGCAACACTGGGGCTTTGCGCTTCTCTAGCCACCAAACGTCACGGTCCTTCTCTTTCCGTCTCGTAGACACGAGCTGAGAAATTGCAAACGTCGAGCAATTGCTCAGAGATGAAAAGTGCCAGCACTGAAAGCTGTTGCTAGCCAGCACCCTTCCTTGGAAGCGCTTTTGTAGGCCTAAGAACACTGGGGCTCTGGGCTTCTCTAGCCACCTAATCTTCTGCTCATCCTCTCGCGCACTCTAAAGAGAGCTCAGGTGAGAAATTGCAAACGTCGAGCAATTGCTCAGAGATGAAAAGTGCCAGCACTGAAAGCTGTTGCTAGCCAGCACCCTTCCTTGGAAGCGCTTTTGTAGGCCTAAGAACACTGGGGCTCTGGGCTTCTCTAGCCACCTAATCTTCTGCTCATCCTCTCGCGCACTCTAAAGAGAGCTCAGGTGAGAAATTGCAAACGTCGAGCAATTGCTCAGAGATGAAAAGTGCCAGCACTGAAAGCTGTTGCTAGCCAGCACCCTTCCTTGGAAGCGTTTTCACAGGCGCAGCAACACTGGGGCTTTGCGCTTCTCTAGCCACCAAACGTCACGGTCCTTCTCTTTCCGTCTGGTAGACACGAGCTGAGAAATTGCAAACGTCGAACAATTGCTCAGAGATGAAAAGTGCCAGCACTGGAAGCTCTTGCTAGCCAGCACCCTTCCTTGGAAGCGCTTTTGTAGGCCTAAGAACACTGGGGCTCTGCGCTTCTCTAGCCACCTCATCTTCTGCTCATCCTCTCGCGCACACTAAAGAGAGCTCAGGTGAGAAATTGCAAACGTCCAGCAATTGCTCAGAGATGAAAAGTGCCAGCACTGAAAGCTGTTGCTAGCCAGCACCCTTCCTTGGAAGCGCTTTCACAGGCGCAGCAACACTGGGGCTTTGCGCTTCTCTAGCCACCAAACGTCACGGTCCTTCTCTTTCCGTCTCGTAGACACGAGCTGAGAAATTGCAAACGTCGAGCAATTGCTCAGAGAGGAAAAGTGCCAGCACTGAAAGCTGTTGTTAGCCAGCACCCTTCCTTGGAAGTGCTTTTGTAGGCCTAAGAACACTGGGGCTCTGGGCTTCTCTAGCCACCTAATCTTCTGCTCATCCTCTCGCGCACTCTAAAGAGAGCTCAGGTGAGAAATTGCAAACGTCGAGCAATTGCTCAGAGATGAAAAGTGCCAGCACTGAAAGCTGTTGCTAGCCAGCACCCTTCCTTGGAAGCGCTTTTGTAGGCCTAAGCACACTGGGGCTCTGGGCTTCTCTAGCCACCTCATCTTCTGCTCATCCTCTCGCGCACTCTAAAGAGAGCTCAGGTGAGAAATTGCAAACGTCGAGCAATTGCTCAGAGATGAAAAGTGCCAGCACTGAAAGCTGTTGCTAGCCAGCACCCTTCCTTGGAAGCGCTTTCACAGGCGCAGTAACACTGGGGCTTTGCGCTTCTCTAGCCACCAAACGTCACGGTCCTTCTCTTTCCGTCTCGTAGACACGAGCTGAGAAATTGCAAACGTCGAGCAATTGCTCAGAGATGAAAAGTGCCAGCACTGAAAGCTGTTGCTAGCCAGCACCCTTCCTTGGAAGCGCTTTCACAGGCGCAGTAACACTGGGGCTTTCCGCTTCTCTACCCACCAAACGTCACAGTCCTTCTCTTTCCGTCTTGTAGACACGAGCTGAGAAATTGCAAACGTCGAGCAATTGCTCAGAGATGAAAAGTGCCAGCACTGAAAGCTGTTGCTAGCCAGCACCCTTCCTTGGAAGCGCTTTTGTAGGCCTAAGCACACTGGGGCTCTGGGCTTCTCTAGCCACCTCATCTTCTGCTCATCCTCTCGCGCACTGTAAAGAGAGCTCAGGTGAGAAATTGCAAACGTCCAGCAATTGCTCAGAGATGAAAAGTGCCAGCACTGAAAGCTGTTGCTAGCCAGCACCCTTCCTTGGAAGCGCTTTTGTAGCCCTAAGAACACTGGGGCTCTGGGCTTCTCTAGCCACCTCATCTTCTGCTCATCCTCTCGCGCACTCTAAAGAGAGCTCAGGTGAGAAATTGCAAACGTCCAGCAATTGCTCAGAGATGAAAAGTGCCAGCACTGAAAGCTCTTGCTAGCCAGCCCCCTTCCTTGGAAGCGCTTTCACAGGCGCAGTAACACTGGGGCTTTGCGCTTCTCTACTCACCAAACGTCACGGTCCTTCTCTTTCCGTCTCGTAGACACGAGCTGAGAAATTGCAAACGTCGAGCAATTGCTCAGAGAGGAAAAGTGCCAGCACTGAAAGCTCTTGCTAGCCAGCACCCTTCCTTGGAAGCGCTTTTGTAGGCCTAAGAACACTGGGGCTCTGGGCTTCTCTAGCCACCTCATCTTCTGCTCATCCTCTCGCGCACTCTAAAGAGAGCTCAGGTGAGAAATTGCAAACGTCGAGCAATTGCTCAGAGATGAAAAGTGCCAGCACTGAAAGCTGTTGCTAGCCAGCACCCTTCCTTGGAAGCGCTTTTGTAGGCCTAAGAACACTGGGGCTCTGGGCTTCTCTAGCCACCTCATCTTCTGCTCATCCTCTCGCGCACTCTAAAGAGAGCTCAGGTGAGAAATTGCAAACGTCGAGCAATTGCTCAGAGATGAAAAGTGCCAGCACTGAAAGCTGTTGCTAGCCAGCACCCTTCCTTGGAAGCGTTTTCACAGGCGCAGCAACACTGGGGCTATGCGCTTCTCTAGCCACCAAACGTCACGGTCCTTCTCTTTCCGTCTCGTAGACACGAGCTGAGAAATTGCAAACGTCGAGCAATTGCTCAGAGATGAAAAGTGCCAGCACTGAAAGCTGTTGCTAGCCAGCACCCTTCCTTGGAAGCGCTTTTGTAGGCCTAAGAACACTGGGGCTCTGGGCTTCTCTAGCCACCTCATCTTCTGCTCATCCTCTCGCGCACTCTAAAGAGAGCTCAGGGGAGAAATTGCAAACGTCGAGCAATTGCTCAGAGAGGAAAAGTGCCAGCACTGAAAGCTGTTGCTAGCCAGCACCCTTCCTTGGAAGCGCTTTTGTAGGCCTAAGAACACTGGGGCTCTGGGCTTCTCTAGCCACCTAATCTTCTGCTCATCCTCTCGCGCACTCTGAAGAGAGCTCAGGTGAGAAATTGCAAACGTCCAGCAATTGCTCAGAGATGAAAAGTGCCAGCACTGAAAGCTGTTGCTAGCCAGCACCCTTCCTTGGAAGCGCTTTCACAGGCGCAGCAACACTGGGGCTTTGCACTTCTCTACCCACCAAACATCACGGTCCTTCTCTTTCCGTCTCGTAGACACGAGCTGAGAAATTGCAAACGTCGAGCAATTGCTCAGAGATGAAAAGTGCCAGCACTGGAAGCTGTTGCTAGCCAGCACCCTTCCTTGGAAGCGCTTTTGTAGGCCTAAGAACACTGGGGCTCTGGGCTTCTCTAGCCACCTAATCTTCTGCTCATCCTCTCGCGCACTCTAAAGAGAGCTCAGGGGAGAAATTGCAAACGTCGAGCAATTGCTCAGAGATGAAAAGTGCCAGCACTGAAAGCTGTTGCTAGCCAGCACCCTTCCTTGGAAGCGCTTTCACAGGCGCAGCAACACTGGGGCTTTGCGCTTCTCTAGCCACCAAACGTCACGGTCCTTCTCTTTCCGTCTCGTAGACACGAGCTGAGAAATTGCAAACGTCGAGCAATTGCTCAGAGAGGAAAAGTGCCAGCACTGGAAGCTGTTGCTAGCCAGCACCCTTCCTTGGAAGCGCTTTTGTAGGCCTAAGAACACTGGGGCTCTGGGCTTCTCTAGCCACCTAATCTTCTGCTCATCCTCTCGCGCAGTCTAAAGAGAGCTCAGGTGAGAAATTGCAAACGTCGATCAATTGCTCAGAGATGAAAAGTGCCAGCACTGAAAGCTGTTGTTAGCCAGCACCCTTCCTTGGAAGTGCTTTTGTAGGCCTAAGAACACTGGGGCTCTGGGCTTCTCTAGCCACCTAATCTTCTGCTCATCCTCTCGCGCACTCTAAAGAGAGCTCAGGTGAGAAATTGCAAACGTCGAGCAATTGCTCAGAGATGAAAAGTGCCAGCACTGAAAGCTGTTGCTAGCCAGCACCCTTCCTTGGAAGCGCTTTTGTAGGCCTAAGCACACTGGGGCTCTGGGCTTCTCTAGCCACCTCATCTTCTGCTCATCCTCTCGCGCACTCTAAAGAGAGCTCAGGTGAGAAATTGCAAACGTCGAGCAATTGCTCAGAGATGAAAAGTGCCAGCACTGAAAGCTCTTGCTAGCCAGCACCCTTCCTTGGAAGCGCTTTCACAGGCGCAGTAACACTGGGGCTTTGCGCTTCTCTACCCACCAAACGTCACGGTCCTACTCTTTCCGTCTCGTAGACACGAGCTGAGAAATTGCAAACGTCGAGCAATTGCTCAGAGATGAAAAGTGCCAGCACTGAAAGCTGTTGCTAGCCAGCACCCTTCCTTGGAAGCGCTTTCACAGGCGCAGTAACACTGGGGCTTTGCGCTTCTCTACCCACCAAACGTCACAGTCCTTCTCTTTCCGTCTTGTAGACACGAGCTGAGAAATTGCAAACGTCGAGCAATTGCTCAGAGATGAAAAGTGCCAGCACTGAAAGCTGTTGCTAGCCAGCACCCTTCCTTGGAAGCGCTTTTGTAGGCCTAAGCACACTGGGGCTCTGGGCTTCTCTAGCCACCTCATCTTCTGCTCATCCTCTCGCGCACTGTAAAGAGAGCTCAGGTGAGAAATTGCAAACGTCCAGCAATTGCTCAGAGATGAAAAGTGCCAGCACTGAAAGCTGTTGCTAGCCAGCACCCTTCCTTGGAAGCGCTTTTGTAGCCCTAAGAACACTGGGGCTCTGGGCTTCTCTAGCCACCTAATCTTCTGCTCATCCTCTCGCGCACTCTAAAGAGAGCTCAGGTGAGAAATTGCAAACGTCCAGCAATTGCTCAGAGATGAAAAGTGCCAGCACTGAAAGCTCTTGCTAGCCAGCACCCTTCCTTGGAAGCGCTTTCACAGGCGCAGTAACACTGGGGCTTTGCGCTTCTCTACTCACCAAACGTCACGGTCCTTCTCTTTCCGTCTCGTAGACACGAGCTGAGAAATTGCAAACGTCGAGCAATTGCTCAGAGAGGAAAAGTGCCAGCACTGAAAGCTCTTGCTAGCCAGCACCCTTCCTTGGAAGCGCTTTTGTAGGCCTAAGAACACTGGGGCTCTGGGCTTCTCTAGCCACCTCATCTTCTGCTCATCCTCTCGCGCACTCTAAAGAGAGCTCAGGTGAGAAATTGCAAACGTCGAGCAATTGCTCAGAGATGAAAAGTGCCAGCACTGAAAGCTGTTGCTAGCCAGCACCCTTCCTTGGAAGCGCTTTTGTAGGCCTAAGAACACTGGGGCTCTGGGCTTCTCTAGCCACCTCATCTTCTGCTCATCCTCTCGCGCACTCTGAAGAGAGCTCAGGTGAGAAATTGCAAACGTCGAGCAATTGCTCAGAGATGAAAAGTGCCAGCACTGAAAGCTCTTGCTAGCCAGCACCCTTCCTTGGAAGCGCTTTCACAGGCGCAGTAACACTGGGGCTTTGCGCTTCTCTACTCACCAAACGTCAAGGTCCTTCTCTTTCCGTCTCGTAGACACGAGCTGAGAAATTGCAAACGTCGAGCAATTGCTCAGAGATGAAAAGTGCCAGCACTGAAAGCTCTTGCTAGCCAGCACCCTTCCTTGGAAGCGCTTTTGTAGGCCTAAGAACACTGGGGCTCTGGGCTTCTCTAGCCACCTAATCTTCTGCTCATCCTCTCGCGCACTCTAAAGAGAGCTCAGGTGAGAAATTGCAAACGTCGAGCAATTGCTCAGAGATGAAAAGTGCCAGCACTGAAAGCTGTTGCTAGCCAGCACCCTTCCTTGGAAGCGCTTTTGTAGGCCTAAGAACACTGGGGCTCTGGGCTTCTTTAGCCACCTCATCTTCTGCTCATCCTCTCGCGCACTCTAAAGAGAGCTCAGGTGAGAAATTGCAAACGTCGAGCAATTGCTCAGAGATGAAAAGTGCCAGCACTGAAAGCTGTTGCTAGCCAGCACCCTTCCTTGGAAGCGCTTTTGTAGGCCTAAGAACAGTGGGGCTCTGGGCTTCTCTAGCCACCTCATCTTCTGCTCATCCTCTCGCGCACTCTAAAGAGAGCTCAGGTGAGAAATTGCAAACGTCGAGCAATTGCTCAGAGATGAAAAGTGCCAGCACTGAAAGCTGTTGCTAGCCAGCACCCTTCCTTGGAAGCGCTTTCACAGGCGCAGCAACACTGGGGCTTTGCGCTTCTCTAGCCACCAAACGTCACGGTCCTTCTCTTTCCGTCTCGTAGACACGAGCTGAGAAATTGCAAACGTCGAGCAATTGCTCAGAGATGAAAAGTGCCAGCACTGAAAGGTGTTGCTAGCCAGCACCCTTCCTTGGAAGCGCTTTTGTAGGCCTAAGAACACTGGGGCTCTGGGCTTCTCTAGCCACCTCATCTTCTGCTCATCCTCTCGCGCACTCTAAAGAGAGCTCAGGTGAGAAATTGCAAACGTCGAGCAATTGCTCAGAGATGAAAAGTGCCAGCACTGAAAGCTGTTGCTAGCCAGCACCCTTCCTTGGAAGCGCTTTTGTAGGCCTAAGAACACTGGGGCTCTGGGCTTCTCTAGCCACCTCATCTTCTGCTCATCCTCTCGCGCACTCTAAAGAGAGCTCAGGTTTGAAATTGCAAACGTCGAGCAATTGCTCAGAGATGAAAAGTGCCAGCACTGAAAGCTGTTGCTAGCCAGCACCCTTCCTTGGAAGCGTTTTCACAGGCGCAGCAACACTGGGGCTTTGCGCTTCTCTAGCCACCAAACGTCACGGTCCTTCTCTTTCCGTCTCGTAGACACGAGCTGAGAAATTGCAAACGTCGAGCAATTGCTCAGAGATGAAAAGTGCCAGCACTGAAAGCTCTTGCTAGCCAGCACCCTTCCTTGGAAGCGCTTTTGTAGGCCTAAGAACACTGGGGCTCTGGGCTTCTCTAGCCACCTCATCTTCTGCTCATCCTCTCGCGCACTCTAAAGAGAGCTCAGGTGAGAAATTGCAAACGTCCAGCAATTGCTCAGAGATGAAAAGTGCCAGCACTGAAAGCTGTTGCTAGCCAGCACCCTTCCTTGGAAGCGCTTTCACAGGCGCAGCAACACTGGGGCTTTGCACTTCTCTACCCACCAAACATCACGGTCCTTCTCTTTCCGTCTCCTAGACACGAGCTGAGAAATTGCAAACGTCGAGCAATTGCTCAGAGATGAAAAGTGCCAGCACTGGAAGCTCTTGCTAGCCAGCACCCTTCCTTGGAAGCGCTTTTGTAGGCCTAAGAACACTGGGGCTCTGCGCTTCTCTAGCCACCTCATCTTCTGCTCATCCTCTCGCGCACACTAAAGAGAGCTCAGGTGAGAAATTGCAAACGTCCAGCAATTGCTCAGAGATGAAAAGTGCCAGCACTGAAAGCTGTTGCTAGCCAGCACCCTTCCTTGGAAGCGCTTTCACAGGCGCAGCAACACTGGGGCTTTGCGCTTCTCTAGCCACCAAACGTCACGGTCCTTCTCTTTCCGTCTCGTAGACACGAGCTGAGAAATTGCAAACGTCGAGCAATTGCTCAGAGAGGAAAAGTGCCAGCACTGAAAGCTGTTGTTAGCCAGCACCCTTCCTTGGAAGTGCTTTTGTAGGCCTAAGAACACTGGGGCTCTGGGCTTCTCTAGCCACCTAATCTTCTGCTCATCCTCTCGCGCACTCTAAAGAGAGCTCAGGTGAGAAATTGCAAACGTCGAGCAATTGCTCAGAGATGAAAAGTGCCAGCACTGAAAGCTGTTGCTAGCCAGCACCCTTCCTTGGAAGCGCTTTTGTAGGCCTAAGCACACTGGGGCTCTGGGCTTCTCTAGCCACCTCATCTTCTGCTCATCCTCTCGCGCACTCTAAAGAGAGCTCAGGTGAGAAATTGCAAACGTCGAGCAATTGCTCAGAGATGAAAAGTGCCAGCACTGAAAGCTCTTGCTAGCCAGCACCCTTCCTTGGAAGCGCTTTCACAGGCGCAGTAACACTGGGGCTTTGCGCTTCTCTACCCACCAAACGTCACGGTCCTTCTCTTTCCGTCTCGTAGACACGAGCTGAGAAATTGCAAACGTCGAGCAATTGCTCAGAGATGAAAAGTGCCAGCACTGAAAGCTGTTGCTAGCCAGCACCCTTCCTTGGAAGCGCTTTCACAGGCGCAGTAACACTGGGGCTTTCCGCTTCTCTACCCACCAAACGTCACAGTCCTTCTCTTTCCGTCTTGTAGACACGAGCTGAGAAATTGCAAACGTCGAGCAATTGCTCAGAGATGAAAAGTGCCAGCACTGAAAGCTGTTGCTAGCCAGCACCCTTCCTTGGAAGCGCTTTTGTAGGCCTAAGCACACTGGGGCTCTGGGCTTCTCTAGCCACCTCATCTTCTGCTCATCCTGTCGCGCACTGTAAAGAGAGCTCAGGTGAGAAATTGCAAACGTCCAGCAATTGCTCAGAGATGAAAAGTGCCAGCACTGAAAGCTCTTGCTAGCCAGCACCCTTCCTTGGAAGCGCTTTTGTAGGCCTAAGAACACTGGGGCTCTGGGCTTCTCTAGCCACCTAATCTTCTGCTCATCCTCTCGCGCACTCTAAAGAGAGCTCAGGTGAGAAATTGCAAACGTCCAGCAATTGCTCAGAGATGAAAAGTGCCAGCACTGAAAGCTGTTGCTAGCCAGCACCCTTCCTTGGAAGCGCTTTCACAGGCGCAGTAACACTGGGGCTTTGCGCTTCTCTACTCACCAAACGTCACGGTCCTTCTCTTTCCGTCTCGTAGACACGAGCTCAGAAATTGCAAACGTCGAGCAATTGCTCAGAGAGGAAAAGTGCCAGCACTGAAAGCTCTTGCTAGCCAGCACCCTTCCTTGGAAGCGCTTTTGTAGGCCTAAGAACACTGGGGCTCTGGGCTTCTCTAGCCACCTCATCTTCTGCTCATCCTCTCGCGCACTCTAAAGAGAGCTCAGGTGAGAAATTGCAAACGTCGAGCAATTGCTCAGAGATGAAAAGTGCCAGCACTGAAAGCTGTTGCTAGCCAGCACCCTTCCTTGGAAGCGCTTTTGTAGGCCTAAGAACACTGGGGCTCTGGGCTTCTCTAGCCACCTCATCTTCTGCTCATCCTCTCGCGCACTCTAAAGAGAGCTCAGGTGAGAAATTGCAAACGTCGAGCAATTGCTCAGAGATGAAAAGTGCCAGCACTGAAAGCTGTTGCTAGCCAGCACCCTTCCTTGGAAGCGTTTTCACAGGCGCAGCAACACTGGGGCTATGCGCTTCTCTAGCCACCAAACGTCACGGTCCTTCTCTTTCCGTCTCGTAGACACGAGCTGAGAAATTGCAAACGTCGAGCAATTGCTCAGAGATGAAAAGTGCCAGCACTGAAAGCTGTTGCTAGCCAGCACCCTTCCTTGGAAGCGCTTTTGTAGGCCTAAGAACACTGGGGCTCTGGGCTTCTCTAGCCACCTCATCTTCTGCTCATCCTCTCGCGCACTCTAAAGAGAGCTCAGGGGAGAAATTGCAAACGTCGAGCAATTGCTCAGAGAGGAAAAGTGCCAGCACTGAAAGCTGTTGCTAGCCAGCACCCTTCCTTGGAAGCGCTTTTGTAGGCCTAAGAACACTGGGGCTCTGGGCTTCTCTAGCCACCTAATCTTCTGCTCATCCTCTCGCGCACTCTAAAGAGAGCTCAGGTGAGAAATTGCAAACGTCGAGCAATTGCTCAGAGATGAAAAGTGCCAGCACTGGAAGCTGTTGCTAGCCAGCACCCTTCCTTGGAAGCGCTTTTGTAGGCCTAAGAACACTGGGGCTCTGGGCTTCTCTAGCCACCTAATCTTCTGCTCATCCTCTCGCGCACTCTAAAGAGAGCTCAGGGGAGAAATTGCAAACGTGGAGCAATTGCTCAGAGATGAAAAGTGCCAGCACTGAAAGCTGTTGCTAGCCAGCACCCTTCCTTGGAAGCGCTTTCACAGGCGCAGCAACACTGGGGCTTTGCGCTTCTCTAGCCACCAAACGTCACGGTCCTTCTCTTTCCGTCTCGTAGACACGAGCTGAGAAATTGCAAACGTCGAGCAATTGCTCAGAGAGGAAAAGTGCCAGCACTGAAAGCTGTTGCTAGCCAGCACCCTTCCTTGGAAGCGCTTTTGTAGGCCTAAGAACACTGGGGCTCTGGGCTTCTCTAGCCACCTCATCTTCTGCTCATCCTCTCGCGCAGTCTAAAGAGAGCTCAGGTGAGAAATTGCAAACGTCGATCAATTGCTCAGAGATGAAAAGTGCCAGCACTGAAAGCTGTTGCTAGCCAGCACCCTTCCTTGGAAGCGCTTTTGTAGGCCTAAGAACACTGGGGCTCTGGGCTTCTCTAGCCACCTCATCTTCTGCTCATCCTCTCGCGCACTCTAAAGAGAGCTCAGGTGAGAAATTGCAAACGTCCAGCAATTGCTCAGAGATGAAAAGTGCCAGCACTGAAAGCTGTTGCTAGCCAGCACCCTTCCTTGGAAGCGCTTTTGTAGGCCTAAGCACACTGGGGCTCTGGGCTTCTCTAGCCACCTCATCTTCTGCTCATCCTCTCGCGCACTCTAAAGAGAGCTCAGGTGAGAAATTGCAAACGTCGAGCAATTGCTCAGAGATGAAAAGTGCCAGCACTGAAAGCTCTTGCTAGCCAGCACCCTTCCTTGGAAGCGCTTTCACAGGCGCAGTAACACTGGGGCTTTGCGCTTCTCTACCCACCAAACGTCACGGTCCTTCTCTTTCCGTCTCGTAGACACGAGCTGAGAAATTGCAAACGTCGAGCAATTGCTCAGAGACGAAAAGTGCCAGCACTGAAAGCTGTTGCTAGCCAGCACCCTTCCTTGGAAGCGCTTTCACAGGCGCAGTAACACTGGGGCTTTGCGCTTCTCTACCCACCAAACGTCACAGTCCTTCTCTTTCCGTCTTGTAGACACGAGCTGAGAAATTGCAAACGTCGAGCAATTGCTCAGAGATGAAAAGTGCCAGCACTGAAAGCTGTTGCTAGCCAGCACCCTTCCTTGGAAGCGCTTTTGTAGGCCTAAGCACACTGGGGCTCTGGGCTTCTCTAGCCACCTCATCTTCTGCTCATCCTCTCGCGCACTGTAAAGAGAGCTCAGGTGAGAAATTGCAAACGTCCAGCAATTGCTCAGAGATGAAAAGTGCCAGCACTGAAAGCTGTTGCTAGCCAGCACCCTTCCTTGGAAGCGCTTTTGTAGCCCTAAGAACACTGGGGCTCTGGGCTTCTCTAGCCACCTCATCTTCTGCTCATCCTCTCGCGCACTCTAAAGAGAGCTCAGGTGAGAAATTGCAAACGTCCAGCAATTGCTCAGAGATGAAAAGTGCCAGCACTGAAAGCTCTTGCTAGCCAGCACCCTTCCTTGGAAGCGCTTTCACAGGCGCAGTAACACTGGGGCTTTGCGCTTCTCTACTCACCAAACGTCACGGTCCTTCTCTTTCCGTCTCGTAGACACGAGCTGAGAAATTGCAAACGTCGAGCAATTGCTCAGAGAGGAAAAGTGCCAGCACTGAAAGCTCTTGCTAGCCAGCACCCTTCCTTGGAAGCGCTTTTGTAGGCCTAAGAACACTGGGGCTCTGGGCTTCTCTAGCCACCTCATCTTCTGCTCATCCTCTCGCGCACTCTAAAGAGAGCTCAGGTGAGAAATTGCAAACGTCGAGCAATTGCTCAGAGATGAAAAGTGCCAGCACTGAAAGCTGTTGCTAGCCAGCACCCTTCCTTGGAAGCGCTTTTGTAGGCCTAAGAACACTGGGGCTCTGGGCTTCTCTAGCCACCTCATCTTCTGCTCATCCTCTCGCGCACTCTAAAGAGAGCTCAGGTGAGAAATTGCAAACGTCGAGCAATTGCTCAGAGATGAAAAGTGCCAGCACTGAAAGCTGTTGCTAGCCAGCACCCTTCCTTGGAAGCGTTTTCACAGGCGCAGCAACACTGGGGCTTTGCGCTTCTCTAGCCACCAAACGTCACGGTCCTTCTCTTTCCGTCTCGTAGACACGAGCTGAGAAATTGCAAACGTCGAGCAATTGCTCAGAGATGAAAAGTGCCAGCACTGAAAGCTGTTGCTAGCCAGCACCCTTCCTTGGAAGCGCTTTTGTAGGCCTAAGAACACTGGGGCTCTGGGCTTCTCTAGCCACCTCATCTTCTGCTCATCCTCTCGCGCACTCTAAGGAGAGCTCAGGTGAGAAATTGCAAACGTCGAGCAATTGCTCAGAGAGGAAAAGTGCCAGCACTGAAAGCTGTTGCTAGCCAGCACCCTTCCTTGGAAGCGCTTTTGTAGGCCTAAGAACACTGGGTCTCTGGGCTTCTCTAGCCACCTCATCTTCTGCTCATCCTCTCGCGCACTCTGAAGAGAGCTCAGGTGAGAAATTGCAAACGTCCAGCAATTGCTCAGAGATGAAAAGTGCCAGCACTGAAAGCTGTTGCTAGCCAGCACCCTTCCTTGGAAGCGCTTTCACAGGCGCAGCAACACTGGGGCTTTGCACTTCTCTACCCACCAAACATCACGGTCCTTCTCTTTCCGTCTCGTAGACACGAGCTGAGAAATTGCAAACGTCGAGCAATTGCTCAGAGATGAAAAGTGCCAGCACTGGAAGCTGTTGCTAGCCAGCACCCTTCCTTGGAAGCGCTTTTGTAGGCCTAAGAACACTGGGGCTCTGGGCTTCTCTAGCCACCTAATCTTCTGCTCATCCTCTCGCGCACTCTAAAGAGAGCTCAGGGGAGAAATTGCAAACGTCGAGCAATTGCTCAGAGATGAAAAGTGCCAGCACTGAAAGCTGTTGCTAGCCAGCACCCTTCCTTGGAAGCGCTTTCACAGGCGCAGCAACACTGGGGCTTTGCGCTTCTCTAGCCACCAAACGTCACGGTCCTTCTCTTTCCGTCTCGTAGACACGAGCTGAGAAATTGCAAACGTCGAGCAATTGCTCAGAGATGAAAAGTGCCAGCACTGGAAGCTGTTGCTAGCCAGCACCCTTCCTTGGAAGCGCTTTTGTAGGCCTAAGAACACTGGGGCTCTGGGCTTCTCTAGCCACCTAATCTTCTGCTCATCCTCTCGCGCAGTCTAAAGAGAGCTCAGGTGAGAAATTGCAAACGTCGATCAATTGCTCAGAGATGAAAAGTGCCAGCACTGAAAGCTCTTGCTAGCCAGCACCCTTCCTTGGAAGCGCTTTTGTAGGCCTAAGAACACTGGGGCTCTGGGCTTCTCTAGCCACCTCATCTTCTGCTCATCCTCTCGCGCACTCTAAAGAGAGCTCAGGTGAGAAATTGCAAACGTCCAGCAATTGCTCAGAGATGAAAAGTGCCAGCACTGAAAGCTGTTGCTAGCCAGCACCCTTCCTTGGAAGCGCTTTCACAGGCGCAGTAACACTGGGGCTTTGCGCTTCTCTACCCACCAAACGTCACGGTCCTTCTCTTTCCGTCTCGTAGACACGAGCTGAGAAATTGCAAACGTCGAGCAATTGCTCAGAGATGAAAAGTGCCAGCACTGAAAGCTGTTGCTAGCCAGCACCCTTCCTTGGAAGCGCTTTTGTAGGCCTAAGAACACTGGGGCTCTGGGCTTCTCTAGCCACCTCATCTTCTGCTCATCCTCTCGCGCACTCTGAAGAGAGCTCAGGTGAGAAATTGCAAACGTCGATCAATTGCTCAGAGATGAAAAGTGCCAGCACTGAAAGCTCTTGCTAGCCAGCACCCTTCCTTGGAAGCGCTTTTGTAGGCCTAAGAACACTGGGGCTCTGGGCTTCTCTAGCCACCTCATCTTCTGCTCATCCTCTCGCGCACTCTAAAGAGAGCTCAGGTGAGAAATTGCAAACGTCCAGCAATTGCTCAGAGATGAAAAGTGCCAACACTGAAAGCTGTTGCTAGCCAGCACCCTTCCTTGGAAGCGCTTTCACAGGCGCAGCAACACTGGGGCTTTGCGCTTGTCTAGCCACCAAACCTCACGGTCCTTCTCTTTCCGTCTCGTAGACACGAGCTGAGAAATTGCAAACGTCGAGCAATTGCTCAGAGATGAAAAGTGCCAGCACTGAAAGCTGTTGCTAGCCAGCACCCTTCCTTGGAAGCACTTTTGTAGCCCTAAGAACACTGGGGCTCTGGGCTTCTCTAGCCACCTCATCTTCTGCTCATCCTCTCGCGCACTCTAAAGAGAGCTCAGGGGAGAAATTGCAAACGTCGACCAATTGCTCAGAGATGAAAAGTGCCAGCACTGAAAGCTGTTGCTAGCCAGCCCCCTTCCTTGGAAGCGCTTTCACAGGCGCAGTAACACTGGGGCTTTGCGCTTCTCTAGCCACCAAACGTCACGGTCCTTCTCTTTCCGTCTCGTAGACACGAGCTGAGAAATTGCAAACGTCGAGCAATTGCTCAGAGATGAAAAGTGCCAGCACTGAAAGCTCTTGCTAGCCAGCACCCTTCCTTGGAAGCGCTTTTGTAGGCCTAAGAACACTGGGGCTCTGGGCTTCTCTAGCCACCTCATCTTCTGCTCATCCTCTCGCGCACTCTAAAGAGAGCTCAGGTGAGAAATTGCAAACGTCGACCAATTGCTCAGAGATGAAAAGTGCCAGCACTGAAAGCTGTTGCTAGCCAGCACCCTTCCTTGGAAGCGCTTTCACAGGCGCAGTAACACTGGGGCTTTGCGCTTCTCTACCCACCAAACGTCACGGTCCTTCTCTTTCCGTCTCGTAGACACGAGCTGAGAAACTGCAAACGTCGAGCAATTGCTCAGAGATGAAAAGTGCCAGCACTGAAAGCTCTTGCTAGCCAGCACCCTTCCTTGGAAGCGCTTTCACAGGCGCAGTAACACTGGGGCTTTGCGCTTCTCTAGCCACCAAACGTCACAGTCCTTCTCTTTCCGTCTCGTAGACACGAGCTGAGAAATTGCAAACGTCGAGCAATTGCTCAGAGATGAAAAGTGCCAGCACTGAAAGCTGTTGCTAGCCAGCACCCTTCCTTGGAAGCGCTTTTGTAGGCCTAAGAACACTGGGGCTCTGGGCTTCTCTAGCCACCTAATCTTCTGCTCATCCTCTCGCTCACTCTAAAGAGAGCTCAGGTGAGAAATTGCAAACGTCGAGCAATTGCTCAGAGATGAAAAGTGCCAGCACTGAAAGCTGTTGCTAGCCAGCACCCTTCCTTGGAAGCGCTTTTGTAGGCCTAAGAACAGTGGGGCTCTGGGCTTCTCTAGCCACCTCATCTTCTGCTCATCCTCTCGCGCACTCTAAAGAGAGCTCAGGGGAGAAATTGCAAACGTCGAGCAATTGCTCAGAGATGAAAAGTGCCAGCACTGAAAGCTGTTGCTAGCCAGCACCCTTCCTTGGAAGCGCTTTCACAGGCGCAGCAACACTGGGGCTTTGCGCTTCTCTAGCCACCAAACGTCACGGTCCTTCTCTTTCCGTCTGGTAGACATGAGCTGAGAAATTGCAAACGTCAAGCAATTGCTCAGAGATGAAAAGTGCCAGCACTGAAAGCTGTTGCTAGCCAGCACCCTTCCTTGGAAGCGCTTTTGTAGGCCTAAGAACACTGGGGCTCTGGGCTTCTTTAGCCACCTCATCTTCTGCTCATCCTCTCGCGCACTCTGAAGAGAGCTCAGGTGAGAAATTGCAAACGTCGAGCAATTGCTCAGAGATGAAAAGTGCCAGCACTGAAAGCTCTTGCTAGCCAGCACCCTTCCTTGGAAGCGCTTTCACAGGCGCAGTAACACTGGGGCTTTGCGCTTCTCTACTCACCAAACGTCAAGGTCCTTCTCTTTCCGTCTCGTAGACACGAGCTGAGAAATTGCAAACGTCGACCAATTGCTCAGAGATGAAAAGTGCCAGCACTGAAAGCTCTTGCTAGCCAGCACCCTTCCTTGGAAGCGCTTTTGTAGGCCTAAGAACACTGGGGCTCTGGGCTTCTCTAGCCACCTAATCTTCTGCTCATCCTCTCGCGCACTCTAAAGAGAGCTCAGGTGAGAAATTGCAAACGTCGAGCAATTGCTCAGAGATGAAAAGTGCCAGCACTGAAAGCTGTTGCTAGCCAGCACCCTTCCTTGGAAGCGCTTTTGTAGGCCTAAGAACACTGGGGCTCTGGGCTTCTTTAGCCACCTCATCTTCTGCTCATCCTCTCGCGCACTCTAAAGAGAGCTCAGGTGAGAAATTGCAAACGTCGAGCAATTGCTCAGAGATGAAAAGTGCCAGCACTGAAAGCTGTTGCTAGCCAGCACCCTTCCTTGGAAGCGCTTTTGTAGGCCTAAGAACAGTGGGGCTCTGGGCTTCTCTAGCCACCTCATCTTCTGCTCATCCTCTCGCGCACTCTAAAGAGAGCTCAGGTGAGAAATTGCAAACGTCGAGCAATTGCTCAGAGATGAAAAGTGCCAGCACTGAAAGCTCTTGCTAGCCAGCACCCTTCCTTGGAAGCGCTTTCACAGGCGCAGCAACACTGGGGCTTTGCGCTTCTCTAGCCACCAAACGTCACGGTCCTTCTCTTTCCGTCTCGTAGACACGAGCTGAGAAATTGCAAACGTCGAGCAATTGCTCAGAGATGAAAAGTGCCAGCACTGAAAGCTGTTGCTAGCCAGCACCCTTCCTTGGAAGCGCTTTTGTAGGCCTAAGAACACTGGGGCTCTGGGCTTCTCTAGCCACCTCATCTTCTGCTCATCCTCTCGCGCACTCTAAAGAGAGCTCAGGTGAGAAATTGCAAACGTCGAGCAATTGCTCAGAGATGAAAAGTGCCAGCACTGAAAGCTGTTGCTAGCCAGCACCCTTCCTTGGAAGCGCTTTTGTAGGCCTAAGAACACTGGGGCTCTGGGCTTCTCTAGCCACCTCATCTTCTGCTCATCCTCTCGCGCACTCTAAAGAGAGCTCAGGTTTGAAATTGCAAACGTCGAGCAATTGCTCAGAGATGAAAAGTGCCAGCACTGAAAGCTGTTGCTAGCCAGCACCCTTCCTTGGAAGCGTTTTCACAGGCGCAGCAACACTGGGGCTTTGCGCTTCTCTAGCCACCAAACGTCACGGTCCTTCTCTTTCCGTCTGGTAGACACGAGCTGAGAAATTGCAAACGTCGAGCAATTGCTCAGAGATGAAAAGTGCCAGCACTGAAAGCTCTTGCTAGCCAGCACCCTTCCTTGGAAGCGCTTTTGTAGGCCTAAGAACACTGGGGCTCTGGGCTTCTCTAGCCACCTCATCTTCTGCTCATCCTCTCGCGCACTCTAAAGAGAGCTCAGGTGAGAAATTGCAAACGTCCAGCAATTGCTCAGAGATGAAAAGTGCCAGCACTGAAAGCTGTTGCTAGCCAGCACCCTTCCTTGGAAGCGCTTTCAGAGGCGCAGCAACACTGGGGCTTTGCACTTCTCTACCCACCAAACATCACGGTCCTTCTCTTTCCGTCTCCTAGACACGAGCTGAGAAATTGCAAACGTCGAGCAATTGCTCAGAGATGAAAAGTGCCAGCACTGGAAGCTCTTGCTAGCCAGCACCCTTCCTTGGAAGCGCTTTTGTAGGCCTAAGAACACTGGGGCTCTGCGCTTCTCTAGCCACCTCATCTTCTGCTCATCCTCTCGCGGACACTAAAGAGAGCTCAGGTGAGAAATTGCAAACGTCCAGCAATTGCTCAGAGATGAAAAGTGCCAGCACTGAAAGCTGTTGCTAGCCAGCACCCTTCCTTGGAAGCGCTTTCACAGGCGCAGCAACACTGGGGCTTTGCGCTTCTCTAGCCACCAAACGTCACGGTCCTTCTCTTTCCGTCTCGTAGACACGAGCTGAGAAATTGCAAACGTCGAGCAATTGCTCAGAGAGGAAAAGTGCCAGCACTGAAAGCTGTTGTTAGCCAGCACCCTTCCTTGGAAGTGCTTTTGTAGGCCTAAGAACACTGGGGCTCTGGGCTTCTCTAGCCACCTAATCTTCTGCTCATCCTCTCGCGCACTCTAAAGAGAGCTCAGGTGAGAAATTGCAAACGTCGAGCAATTGCTCAGAGATGAAAAGTGCCAGCACTGAAAGCTGTTGCTAGCCAGCACCCTTCCTTGGAAGCGCTTTTGTAGGCCTAAGCACACTGGGGCTCTGGGCTTCTCTAGCCACCTCATCTTCTGCTCATCCTCTCGCGCACTCTAAAGAGAGCTCAGGTGAGAAATTGCAAACGTCGAGCAATTGCTCAGAGATGAAAAGTGCCAGCACTGAAAGCTCTTGCTAGCCAGCACCCTTCCTTGGAAGCGCTTTCACAGGCGCAGTAACACTGGGGCTTTGCGCTTCTCTACCCACCAAACGTCACGGTCCTTCTCTTTCCGTCTCGTAGACACGAGCTGAGAAATTGCAAACGTCGAGCAATTGCTCAGAGATGAAAAGTGCCAGCACTGAAAGCTGTTGCTAGCCAGCACCCTTCCTTGGAAGCGCTTTCACAGGCGCAGTAACACTGGGGCTTTGCGCTTCTCTACCCACCAAACGTCACAGTCCTTCTCTTTCCGTCTTGTAGACACGAGCTGAGAAATTGCAAACGTCGAGCAATTGCTCAGAGATGAAAAGTGCCAGCACTGAAAGCTGTTGCTAGCCAGCACCCTTCCTTGGAAGCGCTTTTGTAGGCCTAAGCACACTGGGGCTCTGGGCTTCTCTAGCCACCTCATCTTCTGCTCATCCTCTCGCGCACTGTAAAGAGAGCTCAGGTGAGAAATTGCAAACGTCCAGCAATTGCTCAGAGATGAAAAGTGCCAACACTGAAAGCTGTTGCTAGCCAGCACCCTTCCTTGGAAGCGCTTTTGTAGGCCTAAGAACACTGGGGCTCTGGGCTTCTCTAGCCACCTCATCTTCTGCTCATCCTCTCGCGCACTCTAAAGAGAGCTCAGGTGAGAAATTGCAAACGTCCAGCAATTGCTCAGAGATGAAAAGTGCCAGCACTGAAAGCTCTTGCTAGCCAGCACCCTTCCTTGGAAGCGCTTTCACAGGCGCAGTAACACTGGGGCTTTGCGCTTCTCTACTCACCAAACGTCACGGTCCTTCTCTTTCCGTCTCGTAGACACGAGCTGAGAAATTGCAAACGTCGAGCAATTGCTCAGAGAGGAAAAGTGCCAGCACTGAAAGCTCTTGCTAGCCAGCACCCTTCCTTGGAAGCGCTTTTGTAGGCCTAAGAACACTGGGGCTCTGGGCTTCTCTAGCCACCTCATCTTCTGCTCATCCTCTCGCGCACTCTAAAGAGAGCTCAGGTGAGAAATTGCAAACGTCGAGCAATTGCTCAGAGATGAAAAGTGCCAGCACTGAAAGCTGTTGCTAGCCAGCACCCTTCCTTGGAAGCGCTTTTGTAGGCCTAAGAACAGTGGGGCTCTGGGCTTCTCTAGCCACCTCATCTTCTGCTCATCCTCTCGCGCACTCTAAAGAGAGCTCAGGTGAGAAATTGCAAACGTCGAGCAATTGCTCAGAGATGAAAAGTGCCAGCACTGAAAGCTGTTGCTAGCCAGCACCCTTCCTTGGAAGCGTTTTCACAGGCGCAGCAACACTGGGGCTTTGCGCTTCTCTAGCCACCAAACGTCACGGTCCTTCTCTTTCCGTCTCGTAGACACGAGCTGAGAAATTGCAAACGTCGAGCAATTGCTCAGAGATGAAAAGTGCCAGCACTGAAAGCTGTTGCTAGCCAGCACCCTTCCTTGGAAGCGCTTTTGTAGGCCTAAGAACACTGGGGCTCTGGGCTTCTCTAGCCACCTCATCTTCTGCTCATCCTCTCGCGCACTCTAAAGAGAGCTCAGGGGAGAAATTGCAAACGTCGAGCAATTGCTCAGAGAGGAAAAGTGCCAGCACTGAAAGCTGTTGCTAGCCAGCACCCTTCCTTGGAAGCGCTTTTGTAGGCCTAAGAACACTGGGTCTCTGGGCTTCTCTAGCCACCTAATCTTCTGCTCATCCTCTCGCGCACTCTGAAGAGAGCTCAGGTGAGAAATTGCAAACGTCCAGCAATTGCTCAGAGATGAAAAGTGCCAGCACTGAAAGCTGTTGCTAGCCAGCACCCTTCCTTGGAAGCGCTTTCACAGGCGCAGCAACACTGGGGCTTTGCACTTCTCTACCCACCAAACATCACGGTCCTTCTCTTTCCGTCTCGTAGACACGAGCTGAGAAATTGCAAACGTCGAGCAATTGCTCAGAGAGGAAAAGTGCCAGCACTGGAAGCTGTTGCTAGCCAGCACCCTTCCTTGGAAGCGCTTTTGTAGGCCTAAGAACACTGGGGCTCTGGGCTTCTCTAGCCACCTAATCTTCTGCTCATCCTCTCGCGCAGTCTAAAGAGAGCTCAGGTGAGAAATTGCAAACGTCGATCAATTGCTCAGAGATGAAAAGTGCCAGCACTGAAAGCTGTTGTTAGCCAGCACCCTTCCTTGGAAGTGCTTTTGTAGGCCTAAGAACACTGGGGCTCTGGGCTTCTCTAGCCACCTAATCTTCTGCTCATCCTCTCGCGCACTCTAAAGAGAGCTCAGGTGAGAAATTGCAAACGTCGAGCAATTGCTCAGAGATGAAAAGTGCCAGCACTGAAAGCTGTTGCTAGCCAGCACCCTTCCTTGGAAGCGCTTTTGTAGGCCTAAGCACACTGGGGCTCTGGGCTTCTCTAGCCACCTCATCTTCTGCTCATCCTCTCGCGCACTCTAAAGAGAGCTCAGGTGAGAAATTGCAAACGTCGAGCAATTGCTCAGAGATGAAAAGTGCCAGCACTGAAAGCTCTTGCTAGCCAGCACCCTTCCTTGGAAGCGCTTTCACAGGCGCAGTAACACTGGGGCTTTGCGCTTCTCTACCCACCAAACGTCACGGTCCTTCTCTTTCCGTCTCGTAGACACGAGCTGAGAAATTGCAAACGTCGAGCAATTGCTCAGAGATGAAAAGTGCCAGCACTGAAAGCTGTTGCTAGCCAGCACCCTTCCTTGGAAGCGCTTTCACAGGCGCAGTAACACTGGGGCTTTGCGCTTCTCTACCCACCAAACGTCACAGTCCTTCTCTTTCCGTCTTGTAGACACGAGCTGAGAAATTGCAAACGTCGAGCAATTGCTCAGAGATGAAAAGTGCCAGCACTGAAAGCTGTTGCTAGCCAGCACCCTTCCTTGGAAGCGCTTTTGTAGGCCTAAGCACACTGGGGCTCTGGGCTTCTCTAGCCACCTCATCTTCTGCTCATCCTCTCGCGCACTGTAAAGAGAGCTCAGGTGAGAAATTGCAAACGTCCAGCAATTGCTCAGAGATGAAAAGTGCCAGCACTGAAAGCTGTTGCTAGCCAGCACCCTTCCTTGGAAGCGCTTTTGTAGCCCTAAGAACACTGGGGCTCTGGGCTTCTCTAGCCACCTCATCTTCTGCTCATCCTCTCGCGCACTCTAAAGAGAGCTCAGGTGAGAAATTGCAAACGTCCAGCAATTGCTCAGAGATGAAAAGTGCCAGCACTGAAAGCTCTTGCTAGCCAGCACCCTTCCTTGGAAGCGCTTTCACAGGCGCAGTAACACTGGGGCTTTGCGCTTCTCTACTCACCAAACGTCACGGTCCTTCTCTTTCCGTCTCGTAGACACGAGCTGAGAAATTGCAAACGTCGAGCAATTGCTCAGAGAGGAAAAGTGCCAGCACTGAAAGCTGTTGCTAGCCAGCACCCTTCCTTGGAAGCGCTTTTGTAGGCCTAAGAACACTGGGGCTCTGGGCTTCTCTAGCCACCTCATCTTCTGCTCATCCTCTCGCGCACTCTAAAGAGAGCTCAGGTGAGAAATTGCAAACGTCGAGCAATTGCTCAGAGATGAAAAGTGCCAGCACTGAAAGCTGTTGCTAGCCAGCACCCTTCCTTGGAAGCGCTTTTGTAGGCCTAAGAACACTGGGGCTCTGGGCTTCTCTAGCCACCTCATCTTCTGCTCATCCTCTCGCGCACTCTAAAGAGAGCTCAGGTGAGAAATTGCAAACGTCGAGCAATTGCTCAGAGATGAAAAGTGCCAGCACTGAAAGCTGTTGCTAGCCAGCACCCTTCCTTGGAAGCGTTTTCACAGGCGCAGCAACACTGGGGCTTTGCGCTTCTCTAGCCACCAAACGTCACGGTCCTTCTCTTTCCGTCTCGTAGACACGAGCTGAGAAATTGCAAACGTCGAGCAATTGCTCAGAGATGAAAAGTGCCAGCACTGAAAGCTGTTGCTAGCCAGCACCCTTCCTTGGAAGCGCTTTTGTAGGCCTAAGAACACTGGGGCTCTGGGCTTCTCTAGCCACCTCATCTTCTGCTCATCCTCTCGCGCACTCTAAAGAGAGCTCAGGTGAGAAATTGCAAACGTCCAGCAATTGCTCAGAGAGGAAAAGTGCCAGCACTGAAAGCTGTTGCTAGCCAGCACCCTTCCTTGGAAGCGCTTTTGTAGGCCTAAGAACACTGGGTCTCTGGGCTTCTCTAGCCACCTCATCTTCTGCTCATCCTCTCGCGCACTCTGAAGAGAGCTCAGGTGAGAAATTGCAAACGTCCAGCAATTGCTCAGAGATGAAAAGTGCCAGCACTGAAAGCTGTTGCTAGCCAGCACCCTTCCTTGGAAGCGCTTTCACAGGCGCAGCAACACTGGGGCTTTGCACTTCTCTACCCACCAAACATCACGGTCCTTCTCTTTCCGTCTCGTAGACACGAGCTGAGAAATTGCAAACGTCGAGCAATTGCTCAGAGATGAAAAGTGCCAGCACTGGAAGCTGTTGCTAGCCAGCACCCTTCCTTGGAAGCGCTTTTGTAGGCCTAAGAACACTGGGGCTCTGGGCTTCTCTAGCCACCTAATCTTCTGCTCATCCTCTCGCGCACTCTAAAGAGAGCTCAGGGGAGAAATTGCAAATGTCGAGCAATTGCTCAGAGATGAAAAGTGCCAGCACTGAAAGCTGTTGCTAGCCAGCACCCTTCCTTGGAAGCGCTTTCACAGGCGCAGCAACACTGGGGCTTTGCGCTTCTCTAGCCACCAAACGTCACGGTCCTTCTCTTTCCGTCTCGTAGACACGAGCTGAGAAATTGCAAACGTCGAGCAATTGCTCAGAGAGGAAAAGTGCCAGCACTGGAAGCTGTTGCTAGCCAGCACCCTTCCTTGGAAGCGCTTTTGTAGGCCTAAGAACACTGGGGCTCTGGGCTTCTCTAGCCACCTAATCTTCTGCTCATCCTCTCGCGCACTCTAAAGAGAGCTCAGGTGAGAAATTGCAAACGTCGATCAATTGCTCAGAGATGAAAAGTGCCAGCACTGAAAGCTGTTGCTAGCCAGCACCCTTCCTTGGAAGCGCTTTTGTAGGCCTAAGAACACTGGGTCTCTGGGCTTCTCTAGCCACCTCATCTTCTGCTCATCCTCTCGCGCACTCTAAAGAGAGCTCAGGTGAGAAATTGCAAACGTCCAGCAATTGCTCAGAGATGAAAAGTGCCAGCACTGAAAGCTGTTGCTAGCCAGCACCCTTCCTTGGAAGCGCTTTCACAGGCGCAGTAACACTGGGGCTTTGCGCTTCTCTACCCACCAAACGTCACGGTCCTTCTCTTTCCGTCTCGTAGACACGAGCTGAGAAATTGCAAACGTCGAGCAATTGCTCAGAGAGGAAAAGTGCCAGCACTGGAAGCTGTTGCTAGCCAGCACCCTTCCTTGGAAGCGCTTTTGTAGGCCTAAGAACACTGGGGCTCTGGGCTTCTCTAGCCACCTCATCTTCTGCTCATCCTCTCGCGCACTCTGAAGAGAGCTCAGGTGAGAAATTGCAAACGTCGATCAATTGCTCAGAGATGAAAAGTGCCAGCACTGAAAGCTCTTGCTAGCCAGCACCCTTCCTTGGAAGCGCTTTTGTAGGCCTAAGAACACTGTGGCTCTGGGCTTCTCTAGCCACCTCATCTTCTGCTCATCCTCTCGCGCACTCTAAAGAGAGCTCAGGTGAGAAATTGCAAACGTCCAGCAATTGCTCAGAGATGAAAAGTGCCAACACTGAAAGCTGTTGCTAGCCAGCACCCTTCCTTGGAAGCGCTTTCACAGGCGCAGCAACACTGGGGCTTTGCGCTTCTCTAGCCACCAAACGTCACGGTCCTTCTCTTTCCGTCTCGTAGACACGAGCTGAGAAATTGCAAACGTCGAGCAATTGCTCAGAGATGAAAAGTGCCAGCACTGAAAGCTGTTGCTAGCCAGCACCCTTCCTTGGAAGCACTTTTGTAGCCCTAAGAACACTGGGGCTCTGGGCTTCTCTAGCCACCTCATCTTCTGCTCATCCTCTCGCGCACTCTAAAGAGAGCTCAGGGGAGAAATTGCAAACGTCGAGCAATTGCTCAGAGATGAAAAGTGCCAGCACTGAAAGCTGTTGCTAGCCAGCACCCTTCCTTGGAAGCGCTTTCACAGGCGCAGTAACACTGGGGCTTTGCGCTTCTCTAGCCACCAAACGTCACGGTCCTTCTCTTTCCGTCTCGTAGACACGAGCTGAGAAATTGCAAACGTCGAGCAATTGCTCAGAGAGGAAAAGTGCCAGCACTGAAAGCTGTTGCTAGCCAGCACCCTTCCTTGGAAGCGCTTTCACAGGCGCAGTAACACTGGGGCTTTGCGCTTCTCTACTCACCAAACGTCACGGTCCTTCTCTTTCCGTCTCGTAGACACGAGCTGAGAAATTGCAAACGTCGAGCAATTGCTCAGAGATGAAAAGTGCCAGCACTGAAAGCTGTTGCTAGCCAGCACCCTTCCTTGGAAGCGCTTTTGTAGGCCTAAGAAGACTGGGGCTCTGGGCTTCTCTAGCCACCTAATCTTCTGCTCATCCTCTCGCGCACTCTAAAGAGAGCTCAGGTGAGAAATTGCAAACGTGGAGCAATTGCTCAGAGATGAAAAGTGCCAGCACTGAAAGCTGTTGCTAGCCAGCACCCTTCCTTGGAAGCGCTTTTGTAGGCCTAAGAACACTGGGGCTCTGGGCTTCTCTAGCCACCTAATCTTCTGCTCATCCTCTCGCGCACTCTAAAGAGAGCTCAGGTGAGAAATTGCAAACGTCGAGCAATTGCTCAGAGATGAAAAGTGCCAGCACTGAAAGCTGTTGCTATCCAGCACCCTTCCTTGGAAGCGCTTTCACAGGCGCAGAAACACTGGGGCTTTGCGCTTCTCTACCCACCAAAAGTCACGGTCCTTCTCTTTCCGTCTCGTAGACACGAGCTGAGAAATTGCAAACGTCGAGCAATTGCTCAGAGATGAAAAGTGCCAGCACTGGAAGCTGTTGCTAGCCAGCACCCTTCCTTGGAAGCGCTTTTGTAGGCCTAAGAACACTGGGGCTCTGGGCTTCTCTAGCCACCTCATCTTCTGCTCATCCTCTCGCGCACTCTAAAGAGAGCTCAGGTGAGAAATTGCAAACGTCGAGCAATTGCTCAGAGATGAAAAGTGCCAGCACTGAAAGCTGTTGCTAGCCAGCACCCTTCCTTGGAAGCGCTTTTGTAGGCCTAAGAACACTGGGGCTCTGGGCTTCTCTAGCCACCTCATCTTCTGCTCATCCTCTCGCGCACTCTAAAGAGAGCTCAGGGGAGAAATTGCAAACGTCGAGCAATTGCTCAGAGATGAAAAGTGCCAGCACTGAAAGCTGTTGCTAGCCAGCACCCTTCCTTGGAAGCGTTTTCACAGGCGCAGCAACACTGGGGCTTTGCGCTTCTCTAGCCACCAAACGTCACGGTCCTTCTCTTTCCGTCTCGTAGACACGAGCTGAGAAATTGCAAACGTCGAGCAATTGCTCAGAGATGAAAAGTGCCAGCACTGAAAGCTGTTGCTAGCCAGCACCCTTCCTTGGAAGCGCTTTTGTAGGCCTAAGAACACTGGGGCTCTGGGCTTCTCTAGCCACCTCATCTTCTGCTCATCCTCTCGCGCACTCTAAAGAGAGCTCAGGGGAGAAATTGCAAACGTCGAGCAATTGCTCAGAGAGGAAAAGTGCCAGCACTGAAAGCTGTTGCTAGCCAGCACCCTTCCTTGGAAGCGCTTTTGTAGGCCTAAGAACACTGGGTCTCTGGGCTTCTCTAGCCACCTAATCTTCTGCTCATCCTCTCGCGCACTCTGAAGAGAGCTCAGGTGAGAAATTGCAAACGTCCAGCAATTGCTCAGAGATGAAAAGTGCCAGCACTGAAAGCTGTTGCTAGCCAGCACCCTTCCTTGGAAGCGCTTTCACAGGCGCAGCAACACTGGGGCTTTGCACTTCTCTACCCACCAAACATCACGGTCCTTCTCTTTCCGTCTCGTAGACACGAGCTGAGAAATTGCAAACGTCGAGCAATTGCTCAGAGATGAAAAGTGCCAGCACTGGAAGCTGTTGCTAGCCAGCACCCTTCCTTGGAAGCGCTTTTGTAGGCCTAAGAACACTGGGGCTCTGGGCTTCTCTAGCCACCTAATCTTCTGCTCATCCTCTCGCGCACTCTAAAGAGAGCTCAGGGGAGAAATTGCAAACGTCGAGCAATTGCTCAGAGATGAAAAGTGCCAGCACTGAAAGCTGTTGCTAGCCAGCACCCTTCCTTGGAAGCGCTTTTGTAGGCCTAAGCACACTGGGGCTCTGGGCTTCTCTAGCCACCTCATCTTCTGCTCATCCTCTCGCGCACTGTAAAGAGAGCTCAGGTGAGAAATTGCAAACGTCCAGCAATTGCTCAGAGATGAAAAGTGCCAGCACTGAAAGCTGTTGCTAGCCAGCACCCTTCCTTGGAAGCACTTTTGTAGCCCTAAGAACACTGGGGCTCTGGGCTTCTCTAGCCACCTCATCTTCTGCTCATCCTCTCGCGCACTCTAAAGAGAGCTCAGGTGAGAAATTGCAAACGTCCAGCAATTGCTCAGAGATGAAAAGTGCCAGCACTGAAAGCTCTTGCTAGCCAGCACCCTTCCTTGGAAGCGCTTTCACAGGCGCAGTAACACTGGGGCTTTGCGCTTCTCTACTCACCAAACGTCACGGTCCTTCTCTTTCCGTCTCGTAGACACGAGCTGAGAAATTGCAAACGTCGAGCAATTGCTCAGAGAGGAAAAGTGCCAGCACTGAAAGCTCTTGCTAGCCAGCACCCTTCCTTGGAAGCGCTTTTGTAGGCCTAAGAACACTGGGGCTCTGGGCTTCTCTAGCCACCTCATCTTCTGCTCATCCTCTCGCGCACTCTAAAGAGAGCTCAGGTGAGAAATTGCAAACGTCGAGCAATTGCTCAGAGATGAAAAGTGCCAGCACTGAAAGCTGTTGCTAGCCAGCACCCTTCCTTGGAAGCGCTTTTGTAGGCCTAAGAACACTGGGGCTCTGGGCTTCTCTAGCCACCTCATCTTCTGCTCATCCTCTCGCGCACTCTAAAGAGAGCTCAGGTGAGAAATTGCAAACGTCGAGCAATTGCTCAGAGATGAAAAGTGCCAGCACTGAAAGCTGTTGCTAGCCAGCACCCTTCCTTGGAAGCGTTTTCACAGGCGCAGCAACACTGGGGCTTTGCGCTTCTCTAGCCACCAAACGTCACGGTCCTTCTCTTTCCGTCTCGTAGACACGAGCTGAGAAATTGCAAACGTCGAGCAATTGCTCAGAGATGAAAAGTGCCAGCACTGAAAGCTGTTGCTAGCCAGCACCCTTCCTTGGAAGCGCTTTTGTAGGCCTAAGAACACTGGGGCTCTGGGCTTCTCTAGCCACCTCATCTTCTGCTCATCCTCTCGCGCACTCTAAAGAGAGCTCAGGTGAGAAATTGCAAACGTCGAGCAATTGCTCAGAGAGGAAAAGTGCCAGCACTGAAAGCTGTTGCTAGCCAGCACCCTTCCTTGGAAGCGCTTTTGTAGGCCTAAGAACACTGGGTCTCTGGGCTTCTCTAGCCACCTCATCTTCTGCTCATCCTCTCGCGCACTCTGAAGAGAGCTCAGGTGAGAAATTGCAAACGTCCAGCAATTGCTCAGAGATGAAAAGTGCCAGCACTGAAAGCTGTTGCTAGCCAGCACCCTTCCTTGGAAGCGCTTTCACAGGCGCAGCAACACTGGGGCTTTGCACTTCTCTACCCACCAAACATCACGGTCCTTCTCTTTCCGTCTCGTAGACACGAGCTGAGAAATTGCAAACGTCGAGCAATTGCTCAGAGATGAAAAGTGCCAGCACTGGAAGCTGTTGCTAGCCAGCACCCTTCCTTGGAAGCGCTTTTGTAGGCCTAAGAACACTGGGGCTCTGGGCTTCTCTAGCCACCTAATCTTCTGCTCATCCTCTCGCGCACTCTAAAGAGAGCTCAGGGGAGAAATTGCAAACGTCGAGCAATTGCTCAGAGATGAAAAGTGCCAGCACTGAAAGCTGTTGCTAGCCAGCACCCTTCCTTGGAAGCGCTTTCACAGGCGCAGCAACACTGGGGCTTTGCGCTTCTCTAGCCACCAAACGTCACGGTCCTTCTCTTTCCGTCTCGTAGACACGAGCTGAGAAATTGCAAACGTCGAGCAATTGCTCAGAGAGGAAAAGTGCCAGCACTGGAAGCTGTTGCTAGCCAGCACCCTTCCTTGGAAGCGCTTTTGTAGGCCTAAGAACACTGGGGCTCTGGGCTTCTCTAGCCACCTAATCTTCTGCTCATCCTCTCGCGCAGTCTAAAGAGAGCTCAGGTGAGAAATTGCAAACGTCGATCAATTGCTCAGAGATGAAAAGTGCCAGCACTGAAAGCTGTTGCTAGCCAGCACCCTTCCTTGGAAGCGCTTTTGTAGGCCTAAGAACACTGGGGCTCTGGGCTTCTCTAGCCACCTAATCTTCTGCTCATCCTCTCGCGCACTCTAAAGAGAGCTCAGGTGAGAAATTGCAAACGTCCAGCAATTGCTCAGAGATGAAAAGTGCCAGCACTGAAAGCTGTTGCTAGCCAGCACCCTTCCTTGGAAGCGCTTTCACAGGCGCAGTAACACTGGGGCTTTGCGCTTCTCTAGCCACCAAACGTCACGGTCCTTCTCTTTCCGTCTCGTAGACACGAGCTGAGAAATTGCAAACGTCGAGCAATTGCTCAGAGATGAAAAGTGCCAGCACTGGAAGCTGTTGCTAGCCAGCACCCTTCCTTGGAAGCGCTTTTGTAGGCCTAAGAACACTGGGGCTCTGGGCTTCTCTAGCCACCTCATCTTCTGCTCATCCTCTCGCGCACTCTGAAGAGAGCTCAGGGGAGAAATTGCAAACGTCGATCAATTGCTCAGAGATGAAAAGTGCCAGCACTGAAAGCTCTTGCTAGCCAGCACCCTTCCTTGGAAGCGCTTTTGTAGGCCTAAGAACACTGGGGCTCTGGGCTTCTCTAGCCACCTCATCTTCTGCTCATCCTCTCGCGCACTCTAAAGAGAGCTCAGGTGAGAAATTGCAAACGTCCAGCAATTGCTCAGAGATGAAAAGTGCCAACACTGAAAGCTGTTGCTAGCCAGCACCCTTCCTTGGAAGCGCTTTCACAGGCGCAGCAACACTGGGGCTTTGCGCTTCTCTAGCCACCAAACGTCACGGTCCTTCTCTTTCCGTCTCGTAGACACGAGCTGAGAAATTGCAAACGTCGAGCAATTGCTCAGAGATGAAAAGTGCCAGCACTGAAAGCTGTTGCTAGCCAGCACCCTTCCTTGGAAGCACTTTTGTAGGCCTAAGAACACTGGGGCTCTGGGCTTCTCTAGCCACCTCATCTTCTGCTCATCCTCTCGCGCACTCTAAAGAGAGCTCAGGGGAGAAATTGCAAACGTCGACCAATTGCTCAGAGATGAAAAGTGCCAGCACTGAAAGCTGTTGCTAGCCAGCACCCTTCCTTGGAAGCGCTTTCACAGGCGCAGTAACACTGGGGCTTTGCGCTTCTCTAGCCACCAAACGTCACGGTCCTTCTCTTTCCGTCTCGTAGACACGAGCTGAGAAATTGCAAACGTCGAGCAATTGCTCAGAGAGGAAAAGTGCCAGCACTGGAAGCTGTTGCTAGCCAGCACCCTTCCTTGGAAGCGCTTTCACAGGCGCAGTAACACTGGGGCTTTGCGCTTCTCTACTCACCAAACGTCACGGTCCTTCTCTTTCCGTCTCGTAGACACGAGCTGAGAAATTGCAAACGTCGAGCAATTGCTCAGAGATGAAAAGTGCCAGCACTGAAAGCTGTTGCTAGCCAGCACCCTTCCTTGGAAGCGCTTTTGTAGGCCTAAGAACACTGGGGCTCTGGGCTTCTCTAGCCACCTAATCTTCTGCTCATCCTCTCGCGCACTCTAAAGAGAGCTCAGGTGAGAAATTGCAAACGTCGAGCAATTGCTCAGAGATGAAAAGTGCCAGCACTGAAAGCTGTTGCTAGCCAGCACCCTTCCTTGGAAGCGCTTTTGTAGGCCTAAGCACACTGGGGCTCTGGGCTTCTCTAGCCACCTAATCTTCTGCTCATCCTCTCGCGCACTCTAAAGAGAGCTCAGGTGAGAAATTGCAAACGTCGAGCAATTGCTCAGAGATGAAAAGTGCCAGCACTGAAAGCTGTTGCTATCCAGCACCCTTCCTTGGAAGCGCTTTCACAGGCGCAGAAACACTGGGGCTTTGCGCTTCTCTACCCACCAAAAGTCACGGTCCTTCTCTTTCCGTCTCGTAGACACGAGCTGAGAAATTGCAAACGTCGAGCAATTGCTCAGAGATGAAAAGTGCCAGCACTGGAAGCTGTTGCTAGCCAGCACCCTTCCTTGGAAGCGCTTTTGTAGGCCTAAGAACACTGGGGCTCTGGGCTTCTCTAGCCACCTCATCTTCTGCTCATCCTCTCGCGCACTCTGAAGAGAGCTCAGGTGAGAAATTGCAAACGTCGAGCAATTGCTCAGAGATGAAAAGTGCCAGCACTGAAAGCTGTTGCTAGCCAGCACCCTTCCTTGGAAGCACTTTTGTAGGCCTAAGAACACTGGGGCTCTGGGCTTCTCTAGCCACCTCATCTTCTGCTCATCCTCTCGCGCACTCTAAAGAGAGCTCAGGTGAGAAATTGCAAACGTCCAGCAATTGCTCAGAGATGAAAAGTGCCAGCACTGAAAGCTCTTGCTAGCCAGCACCCTTCCTTGGAAGCGCTTTCACAGGCGCAGCAACACTGGGGCTTTGCGCTTCTCTAGCCACCAAACGTCACGGTCCTTCTCTTTCCGTCTCGTAGACACGAGCTGAGAAATTGCAAACGTCGAGCAATTGCTCAGAGATGAAAAGTGCCAGCACTGGAAGCTGTTGCTAGCCAGCACCCTTCCTTGGAAGCGCTTTTGTAGGCCTAAGAACACTGGGGCTCTGGGCTTCTCTAGCCACCTCATCTTCTGCTCATCCTCTCGCGCACTCTGAAGAGAGCTCAGGGGAGAAATTGCAAACGTCGAGCAATTGCTCAGAGATGAAAAGTGCCAGCACTGAAAGCTGTTGCTAGCCAGCACCCTTCCTTGGAAGCGCTTTTGTAGGCCTAAGAACACTGGGGCTCTGGGCTTCTCTAGCCACCTCATCTTCTGCTCATCCTCTTGCGCACTCTAAAGAGAGCTCAGGGGAGAAATTGCAAACGTCGAGCAATTGCTCAGAGATGAAAAGTGCCAGCACTGAAAGCTGTTGCTAGCCAGCACCCTTCCTTGGAAGCGCTTTCACAGGCGCAGTAACACTGGGGCTTTGCGCTTCTCTACTCACCAAACGTCACGGTCCTTCTCTTTCCGTCTCGTAGACACGAGCTGAGAAATTGCAAACGTCGAGCAATTGCTCAGAGATGAAAAGTGCCAGCACTGAAAGCTGTTGCTAGCCAGCACCCTTCCTTGGAAGCGCTTTTGTAGGCCTAAGAACACTGGGGCTCTGGGCTTCTCTAGCCACCTCATCTTCTGCTCATCCTCTCGCGCACTCTAAAGAGAGCTCAGGTGAGAAATTGCAAACGTCGAGCAATTGCTCAGAGATGAAAAGTGCCAGCACTGAAAGCTGTTGCTAGCCAGCACCCTTCCTTGGAAGCGCTTTCACAGGCGCAGCAACACTGGGGCTTTGCGCTTGTCTAGCCACCAAACGTCACGGTCCTTCTCTTTCCGTCTCGTAGACACGAGCTGAGAAATTGCAAACGTCGAGCAATTGCTCAGAGATGAAAAGTGCCAGCACTGAAAGCTGTTGCTAGCCAGCACCCTTCCTTGGAAGCGCTTTTGTAGCCCTAAGAACACTGGGGCTCTGGGCTTCTCTAGCCACCTCATCTTCTGCTCATCCTCTCGCGCACTGTAAAGAGAGCTCAGGTGACAAATTGCAAACGTTGAGCAATTGCTCAGAGATGAAAAGTGCCAGCACTGAAAGCTGTTGCTAGCCAGCACCCTTCCTTGGAAGCGCTTTTGTAGGCCTAAGAACACTGGGGCTCTGGGCTTCTCTAGCCACCTAATCTTCTGCTCATCCTCTCGCGCACTCTAAAGAGAGCTCAGGTGAGAAATTGCAAACGTCGAGCAATTGCTCAGAGATGAAAAGTGCCAGCACTGAAAGCTCTTGCTAGCCAGCACCCTTCCTTGGAAGCGTTTTCACAGGCGCAGCAACACTGGGGCTTTGCGCTTCTCTAGCCACCAAACGTCACGGTCCTTCTCTTTCCGTCTCGTAGACACGAGCTGAGAAATTGCAAACGTCGAGCAATTGCTCAGAGAGGAAAAGTGCCAGCACTGAAAGCTGTTGTTAGCCAGCACCCTTCCTTGGAAGCGCTTTTGTAGGCCTAAGAACAGTGGGGCTCTGGGCTTCTCTAGCCACCTAATCTTCTGCTCATCCTCTCGCGCACTCTAAAGAGAGCTCAGGTGAGAAATTGCAAAGGTCGAGCAATTGCTCCGAGATGAAAAGTGCCAGCACTGAAAGCTGTTGCTAGCCAGCACCCTTCCTTGGAAGCGCTTTTGTAGGCCTAAGAACACTGGGGCTCTGGGCTTCTCTAGCCACCTCATCTTCTGCTCATCCTCTCGCGCACTCTGAAGAGAGCTCAGGGGAGAAATTGCAAACGTCGAGCAATTGCTCAGAGATGAAAAGTGCCAGCACTGAAAGCTGTTGCTAGCCAGCACCCTTCCTTGGAAGCGCTTTTGTAGGCCTAAGCACACTGGGGCTCTGGGCTTCTCTAGCCACCTCATCTTCTGCTCATCCTCTCGCGCACTCTAAAGAGAGCTCAGGGGAGAAATTGCAAACGTCCAGCAATTGCTCAGAGATGAAAAGTGCCAGCACTGAAAGCTGTTGCTAGCCAGCACCCTTCCTTGGAAGCGCTTTCACAGGCGCAGTAACACTGGGGCTTTGCGCTTCTCTAGCCACCAAACGTCACGGTCCTTCTCTTTCCGTCTCGTAGACACGAGCTGAGAAATTGCAAACGTCGAGCAATTGCTCAGAGATGAAAAGTGCCAGCACTGAAAGCTGTTGCTAGCCAGCACCCTTCCTTGGAAGCGCTTTTGTAGGCCTAAGCACACTGGGGCTCTGGGCTTCTCTAGCCACCTAATCTTCTGCTCATCCTCTCGCGCACTCTAAAGAGAGCTCAGGTGAGAAATTGCAAACATCGAGCAATTGCTCAGAGATGAAAAGTGCCAGCACTGAAAGCTCTTGCTAGCCAGCACCCTTCCTTGGAAGCGCTTTTGTAGGCCTAAGAACACTGGGGCTCTGGGCTTCTCTAGCCACCTCATCTTCTGCTCATCCTCTCGCGCACTCTAAAGAGAGCTCAGGTGAGAAATTGCAAATGTCCAGCAATTGCTCAGAGATGAAAAGTGCCAGCACTGAAAGCTGTTGCTAGCCAGCACCCTTCCTTGGAAGCGCTTTCACAGGCGCAGTAACACTGGGGCTTTGCGCTTCTCTAGCCACCAAACGTCACGGTCCTTCTCTTTCCGTCTCGTAGACACGAGCTGAGAAATTGCAAACGTCGAGCAATTGCTCAGAGATGAAAAGTGCCAGCACTGAAAGCTCTTGCTAGCCAGCACCCTTCCTTGGAAGCGCTTTTGTAGGCCTAAGAACACTGGGGCTCTGGGCTTCTCTAGCCACCTCATCTTCTGCTCATCCTCTCGCGCACTCTGAAGAGAGCTCAGGTGAGAAATTGCAAACGTCGAGCAATTGCTCAGAGATGAAAAGTGCCAGCACTGAAAGCTGTTGCTAGCCAGCACCCTTCCTTGGAAGCGCTTTCACAGGCGCAGCAACACTGGGGCTTTGCGCTTCTCTACCCACCAAACGTCACGGTCCTTCTCTTTCCGTCTCGTAGACACGAGCTGAGAAATTGCAAACGTCGAGCAATTGCTCCGAGATGAAAAGTGCCAGCACTGAAAGCTGTTGCTAGCCAGCACCCTTCCTTGGAAGCGCTTTTGTAGGCCTAAGAACAGTGGGGCTCTGGGCTTCTCTAGCCACCTAATCTTCTGCTCATCCTCTCGCGCACTCTAAAGAGAGCTCAGGTGAGAAATTGCAAACGTCGAGCAATTGCTCAGAGAGGAAAAGTGCCAGCACTGAAAGCTGTTGCTAGCCAGCACCCTTCCTTGGAAGCGCTTTCACAGGCGCAGCAACACTGGGGCTTTGCGCTTCTCTAGCCACCAAACGTCACGGTCCTTCTCTTTCCGTCTCGTAGACACGAGCTGAGAAATTGCAAACGTCGAGCAATTGCTCAGAGATGAAAAGTGCCAGCACTGAAAGCTGTTGCTAGCCAGCACCCTTCCTTGGAAGCGCTTTTGTAGGCCTAAGCACACTGGGGCTCTGGGCTTCTCTAGCCACCTCATCTTCTGCTCATCCTCTCGCGCACTCTAAAGAGAGCTCAGGTGAGAAATTGCAAACGTCGAGCAATTGCTCAGAGATGAAAAGTGCCAGCACTGAAAGCTGTTGCTAGCCAGCACCCTTCCTTGGAAGCGCTTTTGTAGGCCTAAGAACACTGGGGCTCTGGGCTTCTCTAGCCACCTAATCTTCTGCTCATCCTCTCGCGCACTCTAAAGAGAGCTCAGGTGAGAAATTGCAAACGTCGAGCAATTGCTCAGAGATGAAAAGTGCCAGCACTGAAAGCTGTTGCTAGCCAGCACCCTTCCTTGGAAGCGCTTTTGTAGCCCTTAGAACACTGGGGCTCTGGGCTTCTCTAGCCACCTCATCTTCTGCTCATCCTCTCGCGCACTCTAAAGAGAGCTCAGGTGAGAAATTGCAAACGTCGAGCAATTGCTCAGAGATGAAAAGTGCCAGCACTGAAAGCTGTTGCTAGCCAGCACCCTTCCTTGGAAGCGCTTTCACAGGCGCAGCAACACTGGGGCTTTGCGCTTCTCTACCCACCAAACGTCACGGTCCTTCTCTTTCCGTCTCGTAGACACGAGCTGAGAAATTGCAAACGTCGAGCAATTGCTCAGAGATGAAAAGTGCCAGCACTGAAAGCTGTTGCTAGCCAGCACCCTTCCTTGGAAGCGCTTTTGTAGGCCTAAGAACACTGGGGCTCTGGGCTTCTCTAGCCACCTCATCTTCTGCTCATCCTCTCGCGCACTCTAAAGAGAGCTCAGGTGAGAAATTGCAAACGTCGAGCAATTGCTCAGAGATGAAAAGTGCCAGCACTGAAAGCTGTTGCTAGCCAGCACCCTTCCTTGGAAGTGCTTTTGTAGGCCTAAGAACACTGGGGCTCTGGGCTTCTCTAGCCACCTCATCTTCTGCTCATCCTCTCGCGCACTCTAAAGAGAGCTCAGGTGAGAAATTGCAAACGTCGAGCAATTGCTCAGAGATGAAAAGTGCCAGCACTGAAAGCTGTTGCTAGCCAGCACCCTTCCTTGGAAGCGCTTTCACAGGCGCAGCAACACTGGGGCTTTGCACTTCTCTACCCACCAAACGTCACGGTCCTTCTCTTTCCGTCTCGTAGACACGAGCTGAGAAATTGCAAACGTCGAGCAATTGCTCAGAGATGAAAAGTGCCAGCACTGGAAGCTGTTGCTAGCCAGCACCCTTCCTTGGAAGCGCTTTTGTAGGCCTAAGAACACTGGGGCTCTGGGCTTCTCTAGCCACCTCATCTTCTGCTCATCCTCTCGCGCACTCTAAAGAGAGCTCAGGTGAGAAATTGCAAACGTCGAGCAATTGCTCAGAGATGAAAAGTGCCAGCACTGAAAGCTGTTGCTAGCCAGCACCCTTCCTTGGAAGCGCTTTTGTAGGCCTAAGAACACTGGGGCTCTGGGCTTCTCTAGCCACCTCATCTTCTGCTCATCCTCTCGCGCACTCTAAAGAGAGCTCAGGTGAGAAATTGCAAACGTCGAGCAATTGCTCAGAGATGAAAAGTGCCAGCACTGAAAGCTCTTGCTAGCCAGCACCCTTCCTTGGAAGCGCTTTTGTAGGCCTAAGAAGACTGGGGCTCTGGGCTTCTCTAGCCACCTCATCTTCTGCTCATCCTCTCGCGCACTCTAAAGAGAGCTCAGGGGAGAAATTGCAAATGTCCAGCAATTGCTCAGAGATGAAAAGTGCCAGCACTGAAAGCTGTTGCTAGCCAGCACCCTTCCTTGGAAGCGCTTTCACAGGTGCAGCAACACTGGGGCTTTGCACTTCTCTAGCCACCAAACGTCATGGTCCTTCTCTTTCCGTCTCGTAGACACGAGCTGAGAAATTGCAAACGTCGAGCAATTGCTCAGAGATGAAAAGTGCCAGCACTGGAAGCTGTTGCTAGCCAGCACCCTTCCTTGGAAGCGCTTTTGTAGGCCTAAGAACACTGGGGCTCTGGGCTTCTCTAGCCACCTCATCTTCTGCTCATCCTCTCGCGCACTCTGAAGAGAGCTCAGGGGAGAAATTGCAAACGTCGAGCAATTGCTCAGAGATGAAAAGTGCCAGCACTGAAAGCTGTTGCTAGCCAGCACCCTTCCTTGGAAGCGCTTTTGTAGGCCTAAGAAGACTGGGGCTCTGGGCTTCTCTAGCCACCTCATCTTCTGCTCATCCTCTCGCGCACTCTAAAGAGAGCTCAGGTGAGAAATTGCAAACGTCGAGCAATTGCTCAGAGATGAAAAGTGCCAGCACTGAAAGCTGTTGCTAGCCAGCACCCTTCCTTGGAAGCGTTTTCACAGGCGCAGCAACACTGGGGCTTTGCGCTTCTCTACCCACCAAACGTCACGGTCCTTCTCTTTCCGTCTCGTAGACACGAGCTGAGAAATTGCAAACGTCGAGCAATTGCTCAGAGAGGAAAAGTGCCAGCACTGAAAGCTGTTGCTAGCCAGCACCCTTCCTTGGAAGCGCTTTCACAGGCGCAGCAACACTGGGGCTTTGCGCTTCTCTGGCCACCAAACGTCACGGTCCTTCTCTTTCCGTCTCGTAGACACGAGCTGAGAAATTGCAAACGTCGAGCAATTGCTCAGAGATGAAAAGTGCCAGCACTGAAAGCTGTTGCTAGCCAGCACCCTTCCTTGGAAGCGCTTTTGTAGGCCTAAGAACACTGGGGCTCTGGGCTTCTCTAGCCACCTCATCTTCTGCTCATCCTCTCACGCACTCTAAAGAGAGCTCAGGTGAGAAATTGCAAACGTCGAGCAATTGCTCAGAGATGAAAAGTGCCAGCACTGAAAGCTCTTGCTAGCCAGCACCCTTCCTTGGAAGCGTTTTCACAGGCGCAGCAACACTGGGGCTTTGCGCTTCTCTACTCACCAAATGTCACGGTCCTTCTCTTTCCGTCTCGTAGACACGAGCTGAGAAATTGCAAACGTCGAGCAATTGCTCAGAGAGGAAAAGTGCCAGCACTGGAAGCTGTTGCTAGCCAGCACCCTTCCTTGGAAGCGCTTTTGTAGGCCTAAGAACACTGGGGCTCTGGGCTTCTCTAGCCACCTCATCTTCTGCTCATCCTCTCGCGCACTCTGAAGAGAGCTCAGGTGAGAAATTGCAAACGTCGAGCAATTGCTCAGAGATGAAAAGTGCCAGCACTGAAAGCTCTTGCTAGCCAGCACCCTTCCTTGGAAGCGTTTTCACAGGCGCAGCAACACTGGGGCTTTGCGCTTCTCTAGCCACCAAACATCACGGTCCTTCTCTTTCCGTCTCGTAGACACGAGCTGAGAAATTGCAAACGTCGAGCAATTGCTCAGAGAGGAAAAGTGCCAGCACTGGAAGCTGTTGCTAGCCAGCACCCTTCCTTGGAAGCGCTTTTGTAGGCCTAAGAACACTGGGGCTCTGGGCTTCTCTAGCCACCTCATCTTCTGCTCATCCTCTTGCGCACTCTAAAGAGAGCTCAGGTGAGAAATTGCAAACGTCCAGCAATTGCTCAGAGATGAAAAGTGCCAACACTGAAAGCTGTTGCTAGCCAGCACCCTTCCTTGGAAGCGCTTTCACAGGCGCAGCAACACTGGGGCTTTGCGCTTCTCTAGCCACCAAACGTCACGGTCCTTCTCTTTCCGTCTCGTAGACACGAGCTGAGAAATTGCAAACGTCGAGCAATTGCTCAGAGATGAAAAGTGCCAGCACTGAAAGCTGTTGCTAGCCAGCACCCTTCCTTGGAAGCACTTTTGTAGCCCTAAGAACACTGGGGCTCTGGGCTTCTCTAGCCACCTCATCTTCTGCTCATCCTCTCGCGCACTCTAAAGAGAGCTCAGGGGAGAAATTGCAAATGTCCAGCAATTGCTCAGAGATGAAAAGTGCCAGCACTGAAAGCTGTTGCTAGCCAGCCCCCTTCCTTGGAAGCGCTTTCACAGGCGCAGTAACACTGGGGCTTTGCGCTTCTTTAGCCACCAAACGTCACGGTCCTTCTCTTTCCGTCTCGTAGACACGAGCTGAGAAATTCCAAACGTCGAGCAATTGCTCAGAGAGGAAAAGTGCCAGCACTGAAAGCTGTTGCTAGCCAGCACCCTTCCTTGGAAGCGCTTTTGTAGGCCTAAGAACACTGGGGCTCTGGGCTTCTCTAGCCACCTCATCTTCTGCTCATCCTCTCGCGCACTCTAAAGAGAGCTCAGGGGAGAAATTGCAAACGTCGAGCAATTGCTCAGAGATGAAAAGTGCCAGCACTGAAAGCTGTTGCTAGCCAGCACCCTTCCTTGGAAGCGCTTTCACAGGCGCAGTAACACTGGGGCTTTGCGCTTCTCTACTCACCAAACGTCACGGTCCTTCTCTTTCCGTCTCGTAGACACGAGCTGAGAAATTGCAAACGTTGAGCAATTGCTCAGAGATGAAAAGTGCCAGCACTGAAAGCTGTTGCTAGCCAGCACCCTTCCTTGGAAGCGCTTTTGTAGGCCTAAGAACACTGGGGCTCTGGGCTTCTCTAGCCACCTAATCTTCTGCTCATCCTCTCGCGCACTCTAAAGAGAGCTCAGGTGAGAAATTGCAAACGTCGAGCAATTGCTCAGAGATGAAAAGTGCCAGCACTGAAAGCTGTTGCTAGCCAGCACCCTTCCTTGGAAGCGCTTTTGTAGGCCTAAGCACACTGGGGCTCTGGGCTTCTCTAGCCACCTCATCTTCTGCTCATCCTCTCGCGCACTCTAAAGAGAGCTCAGGTGAGAAATTGCAAACGTCGAGCAATTGCTCAGAGATGAAAAGTGCCAGCACTGAAAGCTGTTGCTATCCAGCACCCTTCCTTGGAAGCGCTTTCACAGGCGCAGCAACACTGGGGCTTTGCGCTTCTCTACCCACCAAACGTCACGGTCCTTCTCTTTCCGTCTCGTAGACACGAGCTGAGAAATTGCAAACGTCGAGCAATTGCTCAGAGATGAAAAGTGCCAGCACTGGAAGCTGTTGCTAGCCAGCACCCTTCCTTGGAAGCGCTTTTGTAGGCCTAAGAACACTGGGGCTCTGGGCTTCTCTAGCCACCTCATCTTCTGCTCATCCTCTCGCGCACTCTGAAGAGAGCTCAGGTGAGAAATTGCAAACGTCGAGCAATTGCTCAGAGATGAAAAGTGCCAGCACTGAAAGCTGTTGCTAGCCAGCACCCTTCCTTGGAAGCACTTTTGTAGGCCTAAGAACACTGGGGCTCTGGGCTTCTCTAGCCACCTAGTCTTCTGCTCATCCTCTCGCGCACTCTAAAGAGAGCTCAGGTGAGAAATTGCAAACGTTGAGCAATTGCTCAGAGATGAAAAGTGCCAGCACTGAAAGCTGTTGCTAGCCAGCACCCTTCCTTGGAAGCGCTTTCACAGGCGCAGCAACACTGGGGCTTTGCGCTTCTCTACCCACCAAACGTCACGGTCATTCTCTTTCCGTCTCGTAGACACGAGCTGAGAAATTGCAAACGTCGAGCAATTGCTCAGAGATGAAAAGTGCCAGCACTGGAAGCTGTTGCTAGCCAGCACCCTTCCTTGGAAGCGCTTTTGTAGGCCTAAGAACACTGGGGCTCTGGGCTTCTCTAGCCACCTAATCTTCTGCTCATCCTCTCGCGCACTCTGAAGAGAGCTCAGGTGAGAAATTGCAAACGTCGAGCAATTGCTCAGAGATGAAAAGTGCCAGCACTGAAAGCTGTTGCTAGCCAGCACCCTTCCTTGGAAGCGCTTTTGTAGGCCTAAGAACACTGGGGCTCTGGGCTTCTTTAGCCACCTCATCTTCTGCTCATCCTCTCGCGCACTCTGAAGAGAGCTCAGGTGAGAAATTGCAAACGTCGAGCAATTGCTCAGAGATGAAAAGTGCCAGCACTGAAAGCTGTTGCTAGCCAGCACCCTTCCTTGGAAGCGCTTTCACAGGCGCAGTAACACTGGGGCTTTGCGCTTCTCTAGCCACCAAACGTCACGGTCCTTCTCTTTCCGTCTCGTAGACACGAGCTGAGAAATTGCAAACGTCGAGCAATTGCTCAGAGATGAAAAGTGCCAGCACTGAAAGCTGTTGCTAGCCAGCACCCTTCCTTGGAAGCGCTTTTGTAGGCCTAAGCACACTGGGGCTCTGGGCTTCTCTAGCCACCTCATCTTCTGCTCATCCTCTCGCGCACTCTAAAGAGAGCTCAGGTGAGAAATTGCAAACGTCGAGCAATTGCTCAGAGATGAAAAGTGCCAGCACTGAAAGCTCTTGCTAGCCAGCACCCTTCCTTGGAAGCGCTTTCACAGGCGCAGCAACACTGGGGCTTTGCGCTTCTCTAGCCACCAAACGTCACGGTCCTTCTCTTTCCGTCTCGTAGACACGAGCTGAGAAATTCCAAACGTCGAGCAATTGCTCAGAGATGAAAAGTGCCAGCACTGAAAGCTGTTGCTAGCCAGCACCCTTCCTTGGAAGCGCTTTTGTAGGCCTAAGAACACTGGGGCTCTGGGCTTCTCTAGCCACCTCATCTTCTGCTCATCCTCTCGCGCACTCTAAAGAGAGCTCAGGTGAGAAATTGCAAACGTATGAGCAATTGCTCAGAGATGAAAAGTGCCAGCACTGAAAGCTGTTGCTAGCCAGCACCCTTCCTTGGAAGCGCTTTTGTAGGCCTAAGAACACTGGGGCTCTGGGCTTCTCTAGCCACCTAATCTTCTGCTCATCCTCTCGCGCACTCTAAAGAGAGCTCAGATGAGAAATTGCAAACGTCGAGCAATTGCTCAGAGATGAAAAGTGCCAGCACTGAAAGCTGTTGCTAGCCAGCACCCTTCCTTGGAAGCGTTTTCACAGGCGCAGCAACACTGGGGCTTTGCGCTTCTCTAGCCACCAAACGTCACGGTCCTTCTCTTTCCGTCTCGTAGACACGAGCTGAGAAATTGCAAACGTCGAGCAATTGCTCAGAGATGAAAAGTGCCAGCACTGAAAGCTGTTGCTAGCCAGCACCCTTCCTTGGAAGCGCTTTTGTAGGCCTAAGAACACTGGGGCTCTGGGCTTCTCTAGCCACCTCATCTTCTGCTCATCCTCTCGCGCACTCTAAAGAGAGCTCAGGTGAGAAATTGCAAACGTCGAGCAATTGCTCAGAGATGAAAAGTGCCAGCACTGAAAGCTGTTGCTAGCCAGCACCCTTCCTTGGAAGCGCTTTTGTAGGCCTAAGAACACTGGGGCTCTGGGCTTCTCTAGCCACCTCATCTTCTGCTCATCCTCTTGCGCACTCTGAAGAGAGCTCAGGGGAGAAATTGCAAACGTCGAGCAATTGCTCAGAGATGAAAAGTGCCAGCACTGAAAGCTGTTGCTAGCCAGCACCCTTCCTTGGAAGCGCTTTTGTAGCCCTTAGAACACTGGGGCTCTGGGCTTCTCTAGCCACCTCATCTTCTGCTCATCCTCTCGCGCACTCTAAAGAGAGCTCAGTTGAGAAATTGCAAACGTCCAGCAATTGCTCAGAGATGAAAAGTGCCAGCACTGAAAGCTGTTGCTAGCCAGCACCCTTCCTTGGAAGCGCTTTCACAGGCGCAGTAACACTGGGGCTTTGCGCTTCTCTACTCACCAAACGTCACGGTCCTTCTCTTTCCGTCTCGTAGACACGAGCTGAGAAATTGCAAACGTCGAGCAATTGCTCAGAGATGAAAAGTGCCAGCACTGGAAGCTGTTGCTAGCCAGCACCCTTCCTTGGAAGCGCTTTTGTAGGCCTAAGAACACTGGGGCTCTGGGCTTCTCTAGCCACCTCATCTTCTGCTCATCCTCTCGCGCACTCTGAAGAGAGCTCAGGTGAGAAATTGCAAACGTCGAGCAATTGCTCAGAGATGAAAAGTGCCAGCACTGAAAGCTGTTGCTAGCCAGCACCCTTCCTTGGAAGCGCTTTCACAGGCGCAGCAACACTGGGGCTTTGCGCTTCTCTACCCACGAAACGTCACGGTCCTTCTCTTTCCGTCTCGTAGACACGAGCTGAGAAATTGCAAACGTCGAGCAATTGCTCAGAGATGAAAAGTGCCAGCACTGAAAGCTGTTGCTAGCCAGCCCCCTTCCTTGGAAGCGCTTTTGTAGGCCTAAGAACACTGGGGCTCTGGGCTTCTCTAGCCACCTAATCTTCTGCTCATCCTCTCGCGCACTCTAAAGAGAGCTCAGGTGAGAAATTGCAAACGTCGAGCAATTGCTCAGAGAGGAAAAGTGCCAGCACTGAAAGCTGTTGCTAGCCAGCACCCTTCCTTGGAAGCGCTTTTGTAGGCCTAAGAACACTGGGGCTCTGGGCTTCTCTAGCCACCTCATCTTCTGCTCATCCTCTCGCGCACTCTAAAGAGAGCTCAGGGGAGAAATTGCAAACGTCGAGCAATTGCTCAGAGATGAAAAGTGCCAGCACTGAAAGCTGTTGCTAGCCAGCACCCTTCCTTGGAAGCGCTTTCACAGGCGCAGCAACACTGGGGCTTTGCGCTTCTCTAGCCACCAAACGTCACGGTCCTTCTCTTTCCGTCTCGTAGACACGAGCTGAGAAATTGCAAACGTCGAGCAATTGCTCAGAGATGAAAAGTGCCAGCACTGGAAGCTGTTGCTAGCCAGCACCCTTCCTTGGAAGCGCTTTTGTAGGCCTAAGAACACTGGGGCTCTGGGCTTCTCTAGCCACGTCATCTTCTGCTCATTCTCTCGCGCACTCTAAAGAGAGCTCAGGTGAGAAATTGCAAACGTCGAGCAATTGCTCAGAGATGAAAAGTGCCAGCACTGAAAGCTCTTGCTAGCCAGCACCCTTCCTTGGAAGTGCTTTTGTAGGCCTAAGAACACTGGGGCTCTGGGCTTCTCTAGCCACCTCATCTTCTGCTCATCCTCTCGCGCACTCTGAAGAGAGCTCAGGTGAGAAATTGCAAACGTCGAGCAATTGCTCAGAGATGAAAAGTGCCAGCACTGAAAGCTGTTGCTAGCCAGCACCCTTCCTTGGAAGCGCTTTTGTAGGCCTAAGAACACTGGGGCTCTGGGCTTCTCTAGCCACCTCATCTTCTGCTCATCCTCTCGCGCACTCTGAAGAGAGCTCAGGTGAGAAATTGCAAACGTCGAGCAATTGCTCAGAGATGAAAAGTGCCAGCACTGAAAGCTCTTGCTAGCCAGCACCCTTCCTTGGAAGCGCTTTTGTAGGCCTAAGAACACTGGGGCTCTGGGCTTCTCTAGCCACCTCATCTTCTGCTCATCCTCTCGCGCAGTCTAAAGAGAGCTCAGGTGAGAAATTGCAAACGTCGAGCAATTGCTCAGAGATGAAAAGTGCCAGCACTGAAAGCTCTTGCTAGCCAGCACCCTTCCTTGGAAGCGCTTTCACAGGCGCAGCAACACTGGGGCTTTGCGCTTCTCTAGCCACCAAACGTCACGGTCCTTCTCTTTCCGTCTCGTAGACACGAGCTGAGAAATTGCAAACGTCGAGCAATTGCTCAGAGATGAAAAGTGCCAGCACTGAAAGCTGTTGCTAGCCAGCACCCTTCCTTGGAAGCGCTTTTGTAGGCCTAAGAACAGTGGGGCTCTGGGCTTCTCTAGCCACCTCATCTTCTGCTCATCCTCTTGCGCACTCTAAAGAGAGCTCAGGTGAGAAATTGCAAACGTCGAGCAATTGCTCAGAGATGAAAAGTGCCAGCACTGAAAGCTGTTGCTAGCCAGCACCCTTCCTTGGAAGCGCTTTTGTAGGCCTAAGAACACTGGGGCTCTGGGCTTCTCTAGCCACCTCATCTTCTGCTCATCCTCTCGCGCACTCTAAAGAGAGCTCAGATGAGAAATTGCAAACGTCGAGCAATTGCTCAGAGATGAAAAGTGCCAGCACTGAAAGCTGTTGCTAGCCAGCACCCTTCCTTGGAAGCGCTTTCACAGGCGCAGTAACACTGGGGCTTTGCGCTTCTCTAGCCACCAAACGTCACGGTCCTTCTCTTTCCGTCTCGTAGACACGAGCTGAGAAATTGCAAACGTCGAGCAATTGCTCCGAGATGAAAAGTGCCAGCACTGAAAGCTGTTGCTAGCCAGCACCCTTCCTTGGAAGCGCTTTTGTAGGCCTAAGAACACTGGGGCTCTGGGCTTCTCTAGCCACCTAATCTTCTGCTCATCCTCTCGCGCACTCTAAAGAGAGCTCAGGGGAGAAATTGCAAACGTCGAGCAATTGCTCAGAGATGAAAAGTGCCAGCACTGAAAGCTGTTGCTAGCCAGCACCCTTCCTTGGAAGCGCTTTTGTAGGCCTAAGAACACTGGGGCTCTGGGCTTCTCTAGCCACCTAATCTTCTGCTCATCCTCTCGCGCACTCTAAAGAGAGCTCAGGTGAGAAATTGCAAACGTCGAGCAATTGCTCAGAGATGAAAAGTGCCAGCACTGAAAGCTGTTGCTAGCCAGCACCCTTCCTTGGAAGCGTTTTCACAGGCGCAGCAACACTGGGGCTTTGCGCTTCTCTAGCCACCAAACGTCACGGTCCTTCTCTTTCCGTCTCGTAGACACGAGCTGAGAAATTGCAAACGTCGAGCAATTGCTCAGAGAGGAAAAGTGCCAGCACTGAAAGCTGTTGCTAGCCAGCACCCTTCCTTGGAAGCGCTTTTGTAGGCCTAAGAACACTGGGGCTCTGGGCTTCTCTAGCCACCTCATCTTCTGCTCATCCTCTCGCGCACTCTAAAGAGAGCTCAGGTGAGAAATTGCAAACGTCGAGCAATTGCTCAGAGATGAAAAGTGCCAGCACTGAAAGCTGTTGCTAGCCAGCACCCTTCCTTGGAAGTGCTTTTGTAGGCCTAAGAACACTGGGGCTCTGGGCTTCTCTAGCCACCTCATCTTCTGCTCATCCTCTCGCGCACTCTAAAGAGAGCTCAGGTGAGAAATTGCAAACGTCGAGCAATTGCTCAGAGATGAAAAGTGCCAGCACTGAAAGCTGTTGCTAGCCAGCACCCTTCCTTGGAAGCGCTTTCACAGGCGCAGCAACACTGGGGCTTTGCACTTCTCTACCCACCAAACGTCACGGTCCTTCTCTTTCCGTCTCGTAGACACGAGCTGAGAAATTGCAAACGTCGAGCAATTGCTCAGAGATGAAAAGTGCCAGCACTGGAAGCTGTTGCTAGCCAGCACCCTTCCTTGGAAGCGCTTTTGTAGGCCTAAGAACACTGGGGCTCTGGGCTTCTCTAGCCACCTCATCTTCTGCTCATCCTCTCGCGCACTCTGAAGAGAGCTCAGGTGAGAAATTGCAAACGTCCAGCAATTGCTCAGAGATGAAAAGTGCCAGCACTGAAAGCTGTTGCTAGCCAGCACCCTTCCTTGGAAGCGCTTTTGTAGGCCTAAGAACACTGGGGCTCTGGGCTTCTCTAGCCACCTCATCTTCTGCTCATCCTCTCGCGCACTCTGAAGAGAGCTCAGGTGAGAAATTGCAAATGTCCAGCAATTGCTCAGAGATGAAAAGTGCCAGCACTGAAAGCTGTTGCTAGCCAGCACCCTTCCTTGGAAGCGCTTTCACAGGTGCAGCAACACTGGGGCTTTGCGCTTCTCTACCCACCAAACGTCACGGTCCTTCTCTTTCCGTCTCGTAGACACGAGCTGAGAAATTGCAAACGTCGAGCAATTGCTCAGAGATGAAAAGTGCCAGCACTGGAAGCTGTTGCTAGCCAGCACCCTTCCTTGGAAGCGCTTTTGTAGGCCTAAGAACACTGGGGCTCTGGGCTTCTCTAGCCACCTCATCTTCTGCTCATCCTCTCGCGCACTCTGAAGAGAGCTCAGGGGAGAAATTGCAAACGTCGAGCAATTGCTCAGAGATGAAAAGTGCCAGCACTGAAAGCTGTTGCTAGCCAGCACCCTTCCTTGGAAGCGCTTTTGTAGGCCTAAGAACACTGGGGCTCTGGGCTTCTCTAGCCACCTCATCTTCTGCTCATCCTCTCGCGCACTCTAAAGAGAGCTCAGGTGAGAAATTGCAAACGTCGAGCAATTGCTCAGAGATGAAAAGTGCCAGCACTGAAAGCTGTTGCTAGCCAGCACCCTTCCTTGGAAGCGCTTTTGTAGGCCTAAGAACACTGGGGCTCTGGGCTTCTCTAGCCACCTCATCTTCTGCTCATCCTCTTGCGCACTCTGAAGAGAGCTCAGGGGAGAAATTGCAAACGTCGATCAATTGCTCAGAGATGAAAAGTGCCAGCACTGAAAGCTGTTGCTAGCCAGCACCCTTCCTTGGAAGCGCTTTTGTAGCCCTTAGAACACTGGGGCTCTGGGCTTCTCTAGCCACCTCATCTTCTGCTCATCCTCTCGCGCACTCTAAAGAGAGCTCAGTGGAGAAATTGCAAACGTCCAGCAATTGCTCAGAGATGAAAAGTGCCAGCACTGAAAGCTGTTGCTAGCCAGCACCCTTCCTTGGAAGCGCTTTCACAGGCGCAGTAACACTGGGGCTTTGCGCTTCTCTACTCACCAAACGTCACGGTCCTTCTCTTTCCGTCTCGTAGACACGAGCTGAGAAATTGCAAACGTCGAGCAATTGCTCAGAGATGAAAAGTGCCAGCACTGAAAGCTCTTGCTAGCCAGCACCCTTCCTTGGAAGCGCTTTTGTAGGCCTAAGAACACTGGGGCTCTGGGCTTCTCTAGCCACCTCATCTTCTGCTCATCCTCTCGCGCACTCTGAAGAGAGCTCAGGTGAGAAATTGCAAACGTCGAGCAATTGCTCAGAGATGAAAAGTGCCAGCACTGAAAGCTGTTGCTAGCCAGCACCCTTCCTTGGAAGCGCTTTCACAGGCGCAGCAACACTGGGGCTTTGCGCTTCTCTACCCACGAAACGTCACGGTCCTTCTCTTTCCGTCTCGTAGACACGAGCTGAGAAATTGCAAACGTCGAGCAATTGCTCAGAGATGAAAAGTGCCAGCACTGAAAGCTGTTGCTAGCCAGCCCCCTTCCTTGGAAGCGCTTTTGTAGGCCTAAGAACACTGGGGCTCTGGGCTTCTCTAGCCACCTAATCTTCTGCTCATCCTCTCGCGCACTCTAAAGAGAGCTCAGGGGAGAAATTGCAAACGTCGAGCAATTGCTCAGAGAGGAAAAGTGCCAGCACTGAAAGCTGTTGCTAGCCAGCACCCTTCCTTGGAAGCGCTTTTGTAGGCCTAAGAACACTGGGGCTCTGGGCTTCTCTAGCCACCTCATCTTCTGCTCATCCTCTCGCGCACTCTAAAGAGAGCTCAGGGGAGAAATTGCAAACGTCGAGCAATTGCTCAGAGATGAAAAGTGCCAGCACTGAAAGCTGTTGCTAGCCAGCACCCTTCCTTGGAAGCGCTTTCACAGGCGCAGCAACACTGGGGCTTTGCGCTTCTCTAGCCACCAAACGTCACGGTCCTTCTCTTTCCGTCTCGTAGACACGAGCTGAGAAATTGCAAACGTCGAGCAATTGCTCAGAGATGAAAAGTGCCAGCACTGGAAGCTGTTGCTAGCCAGCACCCTTCCTTGGAAGCGCTTTTGTAGGCCTAAGAACACTGGGGCTCTGGGCTTCTCTAGCCACGTCATCTTCTGCTCATTCTCTCGCGCACTCTAAAGAGAGCTCAGGTGAGAAATTGCAAACGTCGAGCAATTGCTCAGAGATGAAAAGTGCCAGCACTGAAAGCTCTTGCTAGCCAGCACCCTTCCTTGGAAGTGCTTTTGTAGGCCTAAGAACACTGGGGCTCTGGGCTTCTCTAGCCACCTCATCTTCTGCTCATCCTCTCGCGCACTCTGAAGAGAGCTCAGGTGAGAAATTGCAAACGTCGAGCAATTGCTCAGAGATGAAAAGTGCCAGCACTGAAAGCTGTTGCTAGCCAGCACCCTTCCTTGGAAGCGCTTTTGTAGGCCTAAGAACACTGGGGCTCTGGGCTTCTCTAGCCACCTCATCTTCTGCTCATCCTCTCGCGCACTCTGAAGAGAGCTCAGGTGAGAAATTGCAAACGTCGAGCAATTGCTCAGAGATGAAAAGTGCCAGCACTGAAAGCTCTTGCTAGCCAGCACCCTTCCTTGGAAGCGCTTTTGTAGGCCTAAGAACACTGGGGCTCTGGGCTTCTCTAGCCACCTCATCTTCTGCTCATCCTCTCGCGCAGTCTAAAGAGAGCTCAGGTGAGAAATTGCAAACGTCGAGCAATTGCTCAGAGATGAAAAGTGCCAGCACTGAAAGCTCTTGCTAGCCAGCACCCTTCCTTGGAAGCGCTTTCACAGGCGCAGCAACACTGGGGCTTTGCGCTTCTCTAGCCACCAAACGTCACGGTCCTTCTCTTTCCGTCTCGTAGACACGAGCTGAGAAATTGCAAACGTCGAGCAATTGCTCAGAGATGAAAAGTGCCAGCACTGAAAGCTGTTGCTAGCCAGCACCCTTCCTTGGAAGCGCTTTTGTAGGCCTAAGAACAGTGGGGCTCTGGGCTTCTCTAGCCACCTCATCTTCTGCTCATCCTCTCGCGCACTCTAAAGAGAGCTCAGGTGAGAAATTGCAAACGTCGAGCAATTGCTCAGAGATGAAAAGTGCCAGCACTGAAAGCTGTTGCTAGCCAGCACCCTTCCTTGGAAGCGCTTTTGTAGGCCTAAGAACACTGGGGCTCTGGGCTTCTCTAGCCACCTCATCTTCTGCTCATCCTCTCGCGCACTCTAAAGAGAGCTCAGATGAGAAATTGCAAACGTCGAGCAATTGCTCAGAGATGAAAAGTGCCAGCACTGAAAGCTGTTGCTAGCCAGCACCCTTCCTTGGAAGCGCTTTCACAGGCGCAGTAACACTGGGGCTTTGCGCTTCTCTAGCCACCAAACGTCACGGTCCTTCTCTTTCCGTCTCGTAGACACGAGCTGAGAAATTGCAAACGTCGAGCAATTGCTCCGAGATGAAAAGTGCCAGCACTGAAAGCTGTTGCTAGCCAGCACCCTTCCTTGGAAGCGCTTTTGTAGGCCTAAGAACACTGGGGCTCTGGGCTTCTCTAGCCACCTAATCTTCTGCTCATCCTCTCGCGCACTCTAAAGAGAGCTCAGGGGAGAAATTGCAAACGTCGAGCAATTGCTCAGAGATGAAAAGTGCCAGCACTGAAAGCTGTTGCTAGCCAGCACCCTTCCTTGGAAGCGCTTTTGTAGGCCTAAGAACACTGGGGCTCTGGGCTTCTCTAGCCACCTCATCTTCTGCTCATCCTCTCGCGCACTCTAAAGAGAGCTCAGGTGAGAAATTGCAAACGTCGAGCAATTGCTCAGAGATGAAAAGTGCCAGCACTGAAAGCTGTTGCTAGCCAGCACCCTTCCTTGGAAGCGCTTTCACAGGCGCAGCAACACTGGGGCTTTGCGCTTCTCTAGCCACCAAACGTCACGGTCCTTCTCTTTCCGTCTCGTAGACACGAGCTGAGAAATTGCAAACGTCGAGCAATTGCTCAGAGAGGAAAAGTGCCAGCACTGAAAGCTGTTGCTAGCCAGCACCCTTCCTTGGAAGCGCTTTTGTAGGCCTAAGAACACTGGGGCTCTGGGCTTCTCTAGCCACCTCATCTTCTGCTCATCCTCTCGCGCACTCTAAAGAGAGCTCAGGTGAGAAATTGCAAACGTCGAGCAATTGCTCAGAGATGAAAAGTGCCAGCACTGAAAGCTGTTGCTAGCCAGCACCCTTCCTTGGAAGCGCTTTTGTAGGCCTAAGAAGACTGGGGCTCTGGGCTTCTCTAGCCACCTCATCTTCTGCTCATCCTCTCGCGCACTCTAAAGAGAGCTCAGGTGAGAAATTGCAAACGTCGAGCAATTGCTCAGAGATGAAAAGTGCCAGCACTGAAAGCTGTTGCTAGCCAGCACCCTTCCTTGGAAGCGCTTTCACAGGCGCAGCAACACTGGGGCTTTGCACTTCTCTACCCACCAAACGTCACGGTCCTTCTCTTTCCGTCTCGTAGACACGAGCTGAGAAATTGCAAACGTCGAGCAATTGCTCAGAGATGAAAAGTGCCAGCACTGGAAGCTGTTGCTAGCCAGCACCCTTCCTTGGAAGCGCTTTTGTAGGCCTAAGAACACTGGGGCTCTGGGCTTCTCTAGCCACCTCATCTTCTGCTCATCCTCTCGCGCACTCTGAAGAGAGCTCAGGTGAGAAATTGCAAACGTCCAGCAATTGCTCAGAGATGAAAAGTGCCAGCACTGAAAGCTGTTGCTAGCCAGCACCCTTCCTTGGAAGCGCTTTTGTAGGCCTAAGAACACTGGGGCTCTGGGCTTCTCTAGCCACCTCATCTTCTGCTCATCCTCTCGCGCACTCTAAAGAGAGCTCAGGTGAGAAATTGCAAATGTCCAGCAATTGCTCAGAGATGAAAAGTGCCAGCACTGAAAGCTGTTGCTAGCCAGCACCCTTCCTTGGAAGCGCTTTCACAGGTGCAGCAACACTGGGGCTTTGCGCTTCTCTACCCACCAAACGTCACGGTCCTTCTCTTTCCGTCTCGTAGACACGAGCTGAGAAATTGCAAACGTCGAGCAATTGCTCAGAGATGAAAAGTGCCAGCACTGGAAGCTGTTGCTAGCCAGCACCCTTCCTTGGAAGCGCTTTTGTAGGCCTAAGAACACTGGGGCTCTGGGCTTCTCTAGCCACCTCATCTTCTGCTCATCCTCTCGCGCACTCTGAAGAGAGCTCAGGTGAGAAATTGCAAACGTCGAGCAATTGCTCAGAGATGAAAAGTGCCAGCACTGAAAGCTCTTGCTAGCCAGCACCCTTCCTTGGAAGCGCTTTTGTAGGCCTAAGAACACTGGGGCTCTGGGCTTCTCTAGCCACCTCATCTTCTGCTCATCCTCTCGCGCACTCTAAAGAGAGCTCAGTGGAGAAGTTGCAAATGTCCAGCAATTGCTCAGAGATGAAAAGTGCCAGCACTGAAAGCTGTTGCTAGCCAGCACCCTTCCTTGGAAGCGCTTTCACAGGCGCAGTAACACTGGGGCTTTGCGCTTCTCTAGCCACCAAACGTCACGGTCCTTCTCTTTCCGTCTCGTAGACACGAGCTGAGAAATTGCAAACGTCGAGCAATTGCTCAGAGATGAAAAGTGCCAGCACTGAAAGCTGTTGCTAGCCAGCACCCTTCCTTGGAAGCGCTTTTGTAGGCCTAAGAACACTGGGGCTCTGGGCTTCTCTAGCCACCTCATCTTCTGCTCATCCTCTCGCGCACTCTGAAGAGAGCTCAGGTGAGAAATTGCAAACGTCGAGCAATTGCTCAGAGATGAAAAGTGCCAGCACTGAAAGCTGTTGCTAGCCAGCACCCTTCCTTGGAAGCGCTTTCACAGGCGCAGCAACACTGGGGCTTTGCGCTTCTCTACCCACCAAACGTCACGGTCCTTCTCTTTCCGTCTCGTAGACACGAGCTGAGAAATTGCAAACGTCGAGCAATTGCTCAGAGATGAAAAGTGCCAGCACTGAAAGCTGTTGCTAGCCAGCACCCTTCCTTGGAAGCGCTTTTGTAGGCCTAAGAACACTGGGGCTCTGGGCTTCTCTAGCCACCTAATCTTCTGCTCATCCTCTCGCGCACTCTAAAGAGAGCTCAGGTGAGAAATTGCAAACGTCGAGCAATTGCTCAGAGAGGAAAAGTGCCAGCACTGAAAGCTGTTGCTAGCCAGCACCCTTCCTTGGAAGCGCTTTTGTAGGCCTAAGAACACTGGGGCTCTGGGCTTCTCTAGCCACCTCATCTTCTGCTCATCCTCTCGCGCACTCTAAAGAGAGCTCAGGGGAGAAATTGCAAACGTCGAGCAATTGCTCAGAGATGAAAAGTGCCAGCACTGAAAGCTGTTGCTAGCCAGCACCCTTCCTTGGAAGCGCTTTCACAGGCGCAGCAACACTGGGGCTTTGCGCTTCTCTACCCACCAAACGTCACGGTCCTTCTCTTTCCGTCTCGTAGACACGAGCTGAGAAATTGCAAACGTCGAGCAATTGCTCAGAGATGAAAAGTGCCAGCACTGGAAGCTGTTGCTAGCCAGCACCCTTCCTTGGAAGCGCTTTTGTAGGCCTAAGAACACTGGGGCTCTGGGCTTCTCTAGCCACCTCATCTTCTGCTCATCCTCTCGCGCACTCTAAAGAGAGCTCAGGTGAGAAATTGCAAACGTCGAGCAATTGCTCAGAGATGAAAAGTGCCAGCACTGAAAGCTCTTGCTAGCCAGCACCCTTCCTTGGAAGTGCTTTTGTAGGCCTAAGAACACTGGGGCTCTGGGCTTCTCTAGCCACCTCATCTTCTGCTCATCCTCTCGCGCACTCTGAAGAGAGCTCAGGTGAGAAATTGCAAACGTCGAGCAATTGCTCAGAGATGAAAAGTGCCAGCACTGAAAGCTGTTGCTAGCCAGCACCCTTCCTTGGAAGCGCTTTTGTAGGCCTAAGAACAGTGGGGCTCTGGGCTTCTCTAGCCACCTCATCTTCTGCTCATCCTCTCGCGCACTCTAAAGAGAGCTCAGGTGAGAAATTGCAAACGTCGAGCAATTGCTCAGAGATGAAAAGTGCCAGCACTGAAAGCTCTTGCTAGCCAGCACCCTTCCTTGGAAGCGCTTTTGTAGGCCTAAGAACACTGGGGCTCTGGGCTTCTCTAGCCACCTCATCTTCTGCTCATCCTCTCGCGCAGTCTAAAGAGAGCTCAGGTGAGAAATTGCAAACGTCCAGCAATTGCTCAGAGATGAAAAGTGCCAGCACTGAAAGCTCTTGCTAGCCAGCACCCTTCCTTGGAAGCGCTTTCACAGGCGCAGCAACACTGGGGCTTTGCGCTTCTCTACCCACCAAACGTCACGGTCCTTCTCTTTCCGTCTCGTAGACACGAGCTGAGAAATTGCAAACGTCGAGCAATTGCTCCGAGATGAAAAGTGCCAGCACTGAAAGCTGTTGCTAGCCAGCACCCTTCCTTGGAAGCGCTTTTGTAGGCCTAAGAACACTGGGGCTCTGGGCTTCTCTAGCCACCTCATCTTCTGCTCATCCTCTCGCGCACTCTGAAGAGAGCTCAGGTGAGAAATTGCAAACGTCGAGCAATTGCTCAGAGATGAAAAGTGCCAGCACTGAAAGCTGTTGCTAGCCAGCACCCTTCCTTGGAAGCGCTTTTGTAGGCCTAAGAACACTGGGGCTCTGGGCTTCTCTAGCCACCTCATCTTCTGCTCATCCTCTCGCGCACTCTAAAGAGAGCTCAGGTGAGAAATTGCAAACGTCGAGCAATTGCTCGGAGATGAAAAGTGCCAGCACTGAAAGCTGTTGCTAGCCAGCACCCTTCCTTGGAAGCGCTTTCACAGGCGCAGTAACACTGGGGCTTTGCGCTTCTCTAGCCACCAAACGTCACGGTCCTTCTCTTTCCGTCTGGTAGACACGAGCTGAGAAATTGCAAACGTCGAGCAATTGCTCAGAGATGAAAAGTGCCAGCACTGAAAGCTGTTGCTAGCCAGCACCCTTCCTTGGAAGCGCTTTTGTAGGCCTAAGAAGACTGGGGCTCTGGGATTCTCTAGCCACCTCATCTTCTGCTCATCCTCTCGCGCACTCTAAAGAGAGCTCAGGTGAGAAATTGCAAACGTCGAGCAATTGCTCAGAGATGAAAAGTGCCAGCACTGAAAGCTGTTGCTAGCCAGCACCCTTCCTTGGAAGCGTTTTCACAGGCGCAGCAACACTGGGGCTTTGCGCTTCTCTACCCACCAAACGTCACGGTCCTTCTCTTTCCGTCTCGTAGACACGAGCTGAGAAATTGCAAACGTCGAGCAATTGCTCAGAGATGAAAAGTGCCAGCACTGAAAGCTGTTGCTAGCCAGCACCCTTCCTTGGAAGCGCTTTTGTAGGCCTAAGAACACTGGGGCTCTGGGCTTCTCTAGCCACCTCATCTTCTGCTCATCCTCTCGCGCACTCTAAAGAGAGCTCAGGTGAGAAATTGCAAACGTCGAGCAATTGCTCAGAGATGAAAAGTGCCAGCACTGAAAGCTGTTGCTAGCCAGCACCCTTCCTTGGAAGCGTTTTCACAGGCGCAGCAACACTGGGGCTTTGCGCTTCTCTAGCCACCAAACGTCATGGTCCTTCTCTTTCCGTCTCGTAGACACGAGCTGAGAAATTGCAAACGTCGAGCAATTGCTCAGAGAGGAAAAGTGCCAGCACTGAAAGCTGTTGCTAGCCAGCACCCTTCCTTGGAAGCGCTTTTGTAGGCCTAAGAACACTGGGGCTCTGGGCTTCTCTAGCCACCTCATCTTCTGCTCATCCTCTCGCGCACTCTAAAGAGAGCTCAGGTGAGAAATTGCAAAGGTCGAGCAATTGCTCAGAGATGAAAAGTGCCAGCACTGAAAGCTGTTGCTAGCCAGCACCCTTCCTTGGAAGTGCTTTTGTAGGCCTAAGAACACTGGGGCTCTGGGCTTCTCTAGCCACCTAATCTTCTGCTCATCCTCTCGTGCACTCTAAAGAGAGCTCAGGTGAGAAATTGCAAACGTCGAGCAATTGCTCAGAGATGAAAAGTGCCAGCACTGAAAGCTGTTGCTAGCCAGCACCCTTCCTTGGAAGCGCTTTCACAGGCGCAGCAACACTGGGGCTTTGCACTTCTCTACCCACCAAACGTCACGGTCCTTCTCTTTCCGTCTCGTAGACACGAGCTGAGAAATTGCAAACGTCGAGCAATTGCTCAGAGATGAAAAGTGCCAGCACTGGAAGCTGTTGCTAGCCAGCACCCTTCCTTGGAAGCGCTTTTGTAGGCCTAAGAACACTGGGGCTCTGGGCTTCTCTAGCCACCTCATCTTCTGCTCATCCTCTCGCGCACTCTGAAGAGAGCTCAGGTGAGAAATTGCAAACGTCCAGCAATTGCTCAGAGAGGAAAAGTGCCAGCACTGAAAGCTGTTGCTAGCCAGCACCCTTCCTTGGAAGCGCTTTTGTAGGCCTAAGAACACTGGGGCTCTGGGCTTCTCTAGCCACCTAATCTTCTGCTCATCCTCTCGCGCACTCTAAAGAGAGCTCAGGTGAGAAATTGCAAACGTCGAGCAATTGCTCAGAGATGAAAAGTGCCAGCACTGAAAGCTGTTGCTAGCCAGCACCCTTCCTTGGAAGCGCTTTTGTAGGCCTAAGAAGACTGGGGCTCTGGGCTTCTCTAGCCACCTCATCTTCTGCTCATCCTCTTGCGCACTCTAAAGAGAGCTCAGGGGAGAAATTGCAAACGTCGAGCAATTGCTCAGAGATGAAAAGTGCCAGCACTGAAAGCTGTTGCTAGCCAGCACCCTTCCTTGGAAGCGCTTTCACAGGTGCAGCAACACTGGGGCTTTGCGCTTCTCTAGCCACCAAACGTCATGGTCCTTCTCTTTCCGTCTCGTAGACACGAACTGAGAAATTGCAAACGTCGAGCAATTGCTCAGAGATGAAAAGTGCCAGCACTGGAAGCTGTTGCTAGCCAGCACCCTTCCTTGGAAGCGCTTTTGTAGCCCTTAGAACACTGGGGCTCTGGGCTTCTCTAGCCACCTCATCTTCTGCTCATCCTCTCGCGCACTCTGAAGAGAGCTCAGGTGAGAAATTGCAAACGTCGAGCAATTGCTCAGAGATGAAAAGTGCCAGCACTGAAAGCTCTTGCTAGCCAGCACCCTTCCTTGGAAGCGCTTTTGTAGGCCTAAGAAGACTGGGGCTCTGGGCTTCTCTAGCCACCTCATCTTCTGCTCATCCTCTCGCGCACTCTAAAGAGAGCTCAGGTGAGAAATTGCAAACGTCGAGCAATTGCTCAGAGATGAAAAGTGCCAGCACTGAAAGCTCTTGCTAGCCAGCACCCTTCCTTGGAAGCGCTTTTGTAGGCCTAAGAACACTGGGGCTCTGGGCTTCTCTAGCCACCTCATCTTCTGCTCATCCTCTCGCGCACTCTGAAGAGAGCTCAGGTGAGAAATTGCAAACGTCGAGCAATTGCTCAGAGATGAAAAGTGCCAGCACTGAAAGCTGTTGCTAGCCAGCACCCTTCCTTGGAAGCGTTTTCACAGGCGCAGCAACACTGGGGCTTTGCGCTTCTCTAGCCACCAAACGTCACGGTCCTTCTCTTTCCGTCTCGTAGACACGAGCTGAGAAATTGCAAACGTCGAGCAATTGCTCAGAGAGGAAAAGTGCCAGCACTGAAAGCTGTTGCTAGCCAGCACCCTTCCTTGGAAGCGTTTTCACAGGCGCAGCAACACTGGGGCTTTGCGCTTCTCTGGCCACCAAACGTCACGGTCCTTCTCTTTCCGTCTCGTAGACACGAGCTGTGAAATTGCAAACGTCGAGCAATTGCTCAGAGATGAAAAGTTCCAGCACTGAAAGCTGTTGCTAGCCAGCACCCTTCCTTGGAAGCGCTTTTGTAGGCCTAAGAAGACTGGGGCTCTGGGCTTCTCTAGCCACCTCATCTTCTGCTCATCCTCTCGCGCACTCTAAAGAGAGCTCAGGTGAGAAATTGCAAACGTCGAGCAATTGCTCAGAGAGGAAAAGTGCCAGCACTGAAAGCTGTTGCTAGCCAGCACCCTTCCTTGGAAGCGCTTTTGTAGGCCTAAGAACACTGGGGCTCTGGGCTTCTCTAGCCACCTAATCTTCTGCTCATCCTCTCGCGCACTCTAAAGAGAGCTCAGGGGAGAAATTGCAAACGTCGAGCAATTGCTCAGAGATGAAAAGTGCCAGCACTGAAAGCTGTTGCTAGCCAGCACCCTTCCTTGGAAGCGCTTTCACAGGCGCAGCAACACTGGGGCTTTGCGCTTCTCTAGCCACCAAACGTCACGGTCCTTCTCTTTCCGTCTCGTAGACACGAGCTGAGAAATTGCAAACGTCGAGCAATTGCTCAGAGATGAAAAGTGCCAGCACTGGAAGCTGTTGCTAGCCAGCACCCTTCCTTGGAAGCGCTTTTGTAGGCCTAAGAACACTGGGGCTCTGGGCTTCTCTAGCCACCTCATCTTCTGCTCATCCTCTCGCGCACTCTAAAGAGAGCTCAGGTGAGAAATTGCAAACGTCCAGCAATTGCTCAGAGAGGAAAAGTGCCAGCACTGAAAGCTCTTGCTAGCCAGCACCCTTCCTTGGAAGTGCTTTTGTAGGCCTAAGAACACTGGGGCTCTGGGCTTCTCTAGCCACCTCATCTTCTGCTCATCCTCTCGCGCACTCTGAAGAGAGCTCAGGTGAGAAATTGCAAACGTCGAGCAATTGCTCAGAGATGAAAAGTGCCAGCACTGAAAGCTGTTGCTAGCCAGCACCCTTCCTTGGAAGCGCTTTTGTAGGCCTAAGAACACTGGGGCTCTGGGCTTCTCTAGCCACCTCATCTTCTGCTCATCCTCTCGCGCACTCTAAAGAGAGCTCAGGTGAGAAATTGCAAACGTCGAGCAATTGCTCAGAGAGGAAAAGTGCCAGCGCTGAAAGCTCTTGCTAGCCAGCACCCTTCCTTGGAAGCGCTTTTGTAGGCCTAAGAACACTGGGGCTCTGGGCTTCTCTAGCCACCTCATCTTCTGCTCATCCTCTCGCGCACTCTAAAGAGAGCTCAGGTGAGAAATTGCAAACGTCCAGCAATTGCTCAGAGATGAAAAGTGCCAGCACTGAAAGCTCTTGCTAGCCAGCACCCTTCCTTGGAAGCGCTTTCACAGGCGCAGCAACACTGGGGCTTTGCGCTTCTCTAGCCACCAAACGTCACGGTCCTTCTCTTTCCGTCTCGTAGACACGAGCTGAGAAATTGCAAACGTTGAGCAATTGCTCAGAGATGAAAAGTGCCAGTACTGGAAGCTGTTGCTAGCCAGCACCCTTCCTTGGAAGCGCTTTTGTAGGCCTAAGAACACTGGGGCTCTGGGCTTCTCTAGCCACCTAATCTTCTGCTCATCCTCTCGCGCACTCTGAAGAGAGCTCAGGTGAGAAATTGCAAACGTCGAGCAATTGCTCAGAGATGAAAAGTGCCAGCACTGAAAGCTGTTGCTAGCCAGCACCCTTCCTTGGAAGCGCTTTTGTAGGCCTAAGAACACTGGGGCTCTGGGCTTCTTTAGCCACCTCATCTTCTGCTCATCCTCTCGCGCACTCTAAAGAGAGCTCAGGTGAGAAATTGCAAACGTCCAGCAATTGCTCAGAGAGGAAAAGTGCCAGCACTGAAAGCTCTTGCTAGCCAGCACCCTTCCTTGGAAGTGCTTTTGTAGGCCTAAGAACACTGGGGCTCTGGGCTTCTCTAGCCACCTCATCTTCTGCTCATCCTCTCGCGCACTCTGAAGAGAGCTCAGGTGAGAAATTGCAAACGTCGAGCAATTGCTCAGAGATGAAAAGTGCCAGCACTGAAAGCTGTTGCTAGCCAGCACCCTTCCTTGGAAGCGCTTTTGTAGGCCTAAGAACACTGGGGCTCTGGGCTTCTCTAGCCACCTAATCTTCTGCTCATCCTCTCGCGCACTCTAAAGAGAGCTCAGGTGAGAAATTGCAAACGTCGAGCAATTGCTCAGAGAGGAAAAGTGCCAGCGCTGAAAGCTCTTGCTAGCCAGCACCCTTCCTTGGAAGCGCTTTTGTAGGCCTAAGAACACTGGGGCTCTGGGCTTCTCTAGCCACCTCATCTTCTGCTCATCCTCTCGCGCACTCTAAAGAGAGCTCAGGTGAGAAATTGCAAACGTCCAGCAATTGCTCAGAGATGAAAAGTGCCAGCACTGAAAGCTCTTGCTAGCCAGCACCCTTCCTTGGAAGCGCTTTCACAGGCGCAGCAACACTGGGGCTTTGCGCTTCTCTACCCACCAAACGTCACGGTCCTTCTCTTTCCGTCTCGTAGACACGAGCTGAGAAATTGCAAACGTTGAGCAATTGCTCAGAGATGAAAAGTGCCAGCACTGGAAGCTGTTGCTAGCCAGCACCCTTCCTTGGAAGCGCTTTTGTAGGCCTAAGAACACTGGGGCTCTGGGCTTCTCTAGCCACCTAATCTTCTGCTCATCCTCTCGCGCACTCTGAAGAGAGCTCAGGTGAGAAATTGCAAACGTCGAGCAATTGCTCAGAGATGAAAAGTGCCAGCACTGAAAGCTGTTGCTAGCCAGCACCCTTCCTTGGAAGCGCTTTTGTAGGCCTAAGAACACTGGGGCTCTGGGCTTCTTTAGCCACCTCATCTTCTGCTCATCCTCTCGCGCACTCTAAAGAGAGCTCAGGTGAGAAATTGCAAACGTCGAGCAATTGCTCAGAGATGAAAAGTGCCAGCACTGAAAGCTGTTGCTAGCCAGCACCCTTCCTTGGAAGCGCTTTCACAGGCGCAGTAACACTGGGGCTTTGCGCTTCTCTAGCCACCAAACGTCACGGTCCTTCTCTTTCCGTCTCGTAGACACGAGCTGAGAAATTGCAAACGTCGAGCAATTGCTCAGAGATGAAAAGTGCCAGCACTGAAAGCTGTTGCTAGCCAGCACCCTTCCTTGGAAGCGCTTTTGTAGGCCTAAGAACACTGGGGCTCTGGGATTCTCTAGCCACCTAATCTTCTGCTCATCCTCTCGCGCACTCTAAAGAGAGCTCAGGTGAGAAATTGCAAACGTCGAGCAATTGCTCAGAGATGAAAAGTGCCAGCACTGAAAGCTGTTGCTAGCCAGCACCCTTCCTTGGAAGCGCTTTCACAGGCGCAGCAACACTGGGGCTTTGCGCTTCTCTACCCACCAAACGTCACGGTCCTTCTCTTTCCGTCTCGTAGACACGAGCTGAGAAATTGCAAACGTCGAGCAATTGCTCAGAGATGAAAAGTGCCAGCACTGAAAGCTGTTGCTAGCCAGCACCCTTCCTTGGAAGCGCTTTTGTAGGCCTAAGAACACTGGGGCTCTGGGCTTCTCTAGCCACCTAATCTTCTGCTCATCCTCTCGCGCACTCTAAAGAGAGCTCAGGTGAGAAATTGCAAACGTTGAGCAATTGCTCAGAGATGAAAAGTGCCAGCACTGAAAGCTGTTGCTAGCCAGCACCCTTCCTTGGAAGCGCTTTTGTAGCCCTTAGAACACTGGGGCTCTGGGCTTCTCTAGCCACCTAATCTTCTGCTCATCCTCTCGCGCACTCTAAAGAGAGCTCAGGTGAGAAATTGCAAACGTCGAGCAATTGCTCAGAGATGAAAAGTGCCAGCACTGAAAGCTGTTGCTAGCCAGCACCCTTCCTTGGAAGCGTTTTCACAGGCGCAGCAACACTGGGGCTTTGCGCTTCTCTACCCACCAAACGTCACGGTCCTTCTCTTTCCGTCTCGTAGACACGAGCTGAGAAATTGCAAACGTCGAGCAATTGCTCAGAGATGAAAAGTGCCAGCACTGAAAGCTGTTGCTAGCCAGCCCCCTTCCTTGGAAGCGCTTTTGTAGGCCTAAGAACACTGGGGCTCTGGGCTTCTCTAGCCACCTCATCTTCTGCTCATCCTCTCGCGCAATCTAAAGAGAGCTCAGGTGAGAAATTGCAAACGTCCAGCAATTGCTCAGAGATGAAAAGTGCCAGCACTGAAAGCTGTTGCTAGCCAGCACCCTTCCTTGGAAGTGCTTTTGTAGGCCTAAGAACACTGGGGCTCTGGGCTTCTCTAGCCACCTCATCTTCTGCTCATCCTCTCGCGCACTCTAAAGAGAGCTCAGGTGAGAAATTGCAAACGTCCAGCAATTGCTCAGAGATGAAAAGTGCCAGCACTGAAAGCTGTTGCTAGCCAGCACCCTTCCTTGGAAGCGCTTTTGTAGGCCTAAGAACACTGGGGCTCTGGGCTTCTCTAGCCACCTCATCTTCTGCTCATCCTCTCGCGCACTCTGAAGAGAGCTCAGGGGAGAAATTGCAAACGTCGAGCAATTGCTCAGAGAGGAAAAGTGCCAGCACTGAAAGCTCTTGCTAGCCAGCACCCTTCCTTGGAAGCGCTTTTGTAGGCCTAAGAACAGTGGGGCTCTGGGCTTCTCTAGCCACCTCATCTTCTGCTCATCCTCTCGCGCACTCTGAAGAGAGCTCAGGTGAGAAATTGCAAATGTCCAGCAATTGCTCAGAGATGAAAAGTGCCAGCACTGAAAGCTGTTGCTAGCCAGCACCCTTCCTTGGAAGCGCTTTCACAGGTGCAGCAACACTGGGGCTTTGCGCTTCTCTAGCCACCAAACGTCACGGTGTTTCTCTTTCCGTCTCGTAGACACGAGCTGAGAAATTGCAAACGTCGAGCAATTGCTCAGAGATGAAAAGTGCCAGCACTGGAAGCTGTTGCTAGCCAGCACCCTTCCTTGGAAGCGCTTTTGTAGCCCTTAGAACACTGGGGCTCTGGGCTTCTCTAGCCACCTCATCTTCTGCTCATCCTCTCGCGCACTCTGAAGAGAGCTCAGGTGAGAAATTGCAAACGTCGAGCAATTGCTCAGAGAGGAAAAGTGCCAGCACTGAAAGCTCTTGCTAGCCAGCACCCTTCCTTGGAAGCACTTTTGTAGGCGTAAGAACACTGGGGCTCTGGGCTTCTCTAGCCACCTCATCTTCTGCTCATCCTCTCGCGCACTCTAAAGAGAGCTCAGGTGAGAAATTGCAAACGTCGAGCAATTGCTCAGAGATGAAAAGTGCCAGCACTGAAAGCTGTTGCTAGCCAGCACCCTTCCTTGGAAGCGCTTTCACAGGCGCAGCAACACTGGGGCTTTGCGCTTCTCTACCCACCAAACGTCACGGTCCTTCTCTTTCCGTCTCGTAGACACGAGCTGAGAAATTGCAAACGTCGAGCAATTGCTCAGAGAGGAAAAGTGCCAGCACTGAAAGCTGTTGCTAGCCAGCCCCCTTCCTTGGAAGCGCTTTTGTAGGCCTAAGAACACTGGGGCTCTGGGCTTCTCTAGCCACCTCATCTTCTGCTCATCCTCTCGCGCACTCTGAAGAGAGCTCAGGTGAGAAATTGCAAACGTGGAGCAATTGCTCAGAGATGAAAAGTGCCAGCACTGAAAGCTGTTGCTAGCCAGCACCCTTCCTTGGAAGCGCTTTTGTAGGCCTAAGAAGACTGGGGCTCTGGGCTTCTCTAGCCACCTCATCTTCTGCTCATCCTCTCGCGCACTCTAAAGAGAGCTCAGGTGAGAAATTGCAAACGTCGAGCAATTGCTCAGAGATGAAAAGTGCCAGCACTGAAAGCTGTTGCTAGCCAGCACCCTTCCTTGGAAGCGCTTTCACAGGCACAGTAACACTGGGGCTTTGCGCTTCTCTAGCCACCAAACGTCACGGTCCTTCTCTTTCCGTCTCGTAGACACGAGCTGAGAAATTGCAAACGTCGAGCAATTGCTCAGAGATGAAAAGTGCCAGCACTGAAAGCTGTTGCTAGCCAGCACCCTTCCTTGGAAGCGCTTTTGTAGGCCTAAGCACACTGGGGCTCTGGGCTTCTCTAGCCACCTCATCTTCTGCTCATCCTCTCGCGCAGTCTAAAGAGAGCTCAGGTGAGAAATTGCAAACGTCCAGCAATTGCTCAGAGATGAAAAGTGCCAGCACTGAAAGCTGTTGCTAGCCAGCACCCTTCCTTGGAAGCGCTTTCACAGGCGCAGCAACACTGGGGCTTTGCGCTTCTCTACTCACCAAACGTCACGGTCCTTCTCTTTCCGTCTCGTAGACACGAGCTGAGAAATTGCAAACGTCGAGCAATTGCTCAGAGATGAAAAGTGCCAGCACTGAAAGCTGTTGCTAGCCAGCACCCTTCCTTGGAAGCGCTTTTGTAGGCCTAAGAACACTGGGGCTCTGGGCTTCTCTAGCCACCTCATCTTCTGCTCATCCTCTCGCGCACTCTAAAGAGAGCTCAGGTGAGAAATTGCAAACGTTGAGCAATTGCTCAGAGATGAAAAGTGCCAGCACTGAAAGCTGTTGCTAGCCAGCACCCTTCCTTGGAAGCGCTTTTGTAGGCCTAAGAACACTGGGGCTCTGGGCTTCTCTAGCCACCTAATCTTCTGCTCATCCTCTCGCGCACTCTAAAGAGAGCTCAGGTGAGAAATTGCAAACGTCCAGCAATTGCTCAGAGATGAAAAGTGCCAGCACTGAAAGCTGTTGCTAGCCAGCACCCTTCCTTGGAAGCGTTTTCACAGGCGCAGCAACACTGGGGCTTTGCGCTTCTCTAGCCACCAAACGTCACGGTCCTTCTCTTTCCGTCTCGTAGACACGAGCTGAGAAATTGCAAACGTCGAGCAATTGCTCAGAGAGGAAAAGTGCCAGCACTGAAAGCTGTTGTTAGCCAGCACCCTTCCTTGGAAGCGCTTTTGTAGGCCTAAGAACAGTGGGGCTCTGGGCTTCTCTAGCCACCTCATCTTCTGCTCATCCTCTCGCGCACTCTAAAGAGAGCTCAGGTGAGAAATTGCAAACGTCGAGCAATTGCTCAGAGATGAAAAGTGCCAGCACTGAAAGCTCTTGCTAGCCAGCACCCTTCCTTGGAAGCGCTTTTGTAGGCCTAAGAACACTGGGGCTCTGGGCTTCTCTAGCCACCTCATCTTCTGCTCATCCTCTTGCGCACTCTAAAGAGAGCTCAGGGGAGAAATTGCAAACGTCGAGCAATTCCTCAGAGATGAAAAGTGCCAGCACTGAAAGCTGTTGCTAGCCAGCACCCTTCCTTGGAAGCGCTTTTGTAGCCCTTAGAACACTGGGGCTCTGGGCTTCTCTAGCCACCTCATCTTCTGCTCATCCTCTCGCGCACTCTAAAGAGAGCTCAGGTGAGAAATTGCAAACGTCGAGCAATTGCTCAGAGATGAAAAGTGCCAGCACTGAAGGCTGTTGCTAGCCAGCACCCTTCCTTGGAAGCGCTTTCACAGGCGCAGTAACACTGGGGCTTTGCGCTTCTCTAGCCACCAAACGTCACGGTCCTTCTCTTTCCGTCTCGTAGACACGAGCTGAGAAATTGCAAACGTCGAGCAATTGCTCAGAGATGAAAAGTGCCAGCACTGAAAGCTGTTGCTAGCCAGCACCCTTCCTTGGAAGCGCTTTTGTAGGCCTAAGCACACTGGGGCTCTGGGCTTCTCTAGCCACCTAATCTTCTGCTCATCCTCTCGCGCACTCTAAAGAGAGCTCAGGTGAGAAATTGCAAACATCGAGCAATTGCTCAGAGATGAAAAGTGCCAGCACTGAAAGCTCTTGCTAGCCAGCACCCTTCCTTGGAAGCGCTTTTGTAGGCCTAAGAACACTGGGGCTCTGGGCTTCTCTAGCCACCTCATCTTCTGCTCATCCTCTCGCGCACTCTAAAGAGAGCTCAGGTGAGAAATTGCAAACGTCCAGCAATTGCTCAGAGATGAAAAGTGCCAGCACTGAAAGCTGTTGCTAGCCAGCACCCTTCCTTGGAAGCGCTTTCACAGGCGCAGCAACACTGGGGCTTTGCGCTTCTCTACCCACCAAACGTCACGGTCCTTCTCTTTCCGTCTCGTAGACACGAGCTGAGAAATTGCAAACGTCGAGCAATTGCTCAGAGATGAAAAGTGCCAGCACTGGAAGCTGTTGGTAGCCAGCACCCTTCCTTGGAAGCGCTTTTGTAGGCCTAAGAACAGTGGGGCTCTGGGCTTCTCTAGCCACCTCATCTTCTGCTCATCCTCTCGCGCACTCTGAAGAGAGCTCAGGGGAGAAATTGCAAACGTCGAGCAATTGCTCAGAGATGAAAAGTGCCAGCACTGAAAGCTGTTGCTAGCCAGCACCCTTCCTTGGAAGCGCTTTTGTAGGCCTAAGAACACTGGGGCTCTGGGCTTCTTTAGCCACCTCATCTTCTGCTCATCCTCTCGCGCACTCTAAAGAGAGCTCAGTGGAGAAGTTGCAAATGTCCAGCAATTGCTCAGAGATGAAAAGTGCCAGCACTGAAAGCTGTTGCTAGCCAGCACCCTTCCTTGGAAGCGCTTTCACAGGCGCAGTAACACTGGGGCTTTGCGCTTCTCTAGCCACCAAACGTCACGGTCCTTCTCTTTCCGTCTGGTAGACACGAGCTGAGAAATTGCAAACGTCGAGCAATTGCTCAGAGATGAAAAGTGCCAGCACTGAAAGCTGTTGCTAGCCAGCACCCTTCCTTGGAAGCGCTTTTGTAGGCCTAAGAACACTGGGGCTCTGGGCTTCTCTAGCCACCTCATCTTCTGCTCATCCTCTCGCGCACTCTGAAGAGAGCTCAGGTGAGAAATTGCAAACGTCGAGCAATTGCTCAGAGATGAAAAGTGCCAGCACTGAAAGCTGTTGCTAGCCAGCACCCTTCCTTGGAAGCGCTTTCACAGGCGCAGCAACACTGGGGCTTTGCGCTTCTCTAGCCACCAAACGTCACGGTCCTTCTCTTTCCGTCTCGTAGACACGAGCTGAGAAATTGCAAACGTCGAGCAATTGCTCAGAGATGAAAAGTGCCAGCACTGAAAGCTGTTGCTAGCCAGCACCCTTCCTTGGAAGCGCTTTTGTAGGCCTAAGAACACTGGGGCTCTGGGCTTCTCTAGCCACCTCATCTTCTGCTCATCCTCTCGCGCACTCTAAAGAGAGCTCAGGGGAGAAATTGCAAACGTCGAGCAATTGCTCAGAGATGAAAAGTGCCAGCACTGAAAGCTGTTGCTAGCCAGCACCCTTCCTTGGAAGCGCTTTTGTAGGCCTAAGAACACTGGGGCTCTGGGCTTCTCTAGCCACCTCATCTTCTGCTCATCCTCTCGCGCACTCTAAAGAGAGCTCAGGGGAGAAATTGCAAACGTCGAGCAATTGCTCAGAGATGAAAAGTGCCAGCACTGAAAGCTGTTGCTAGCCAGCACCCTTCCTTGGAAGCGCTTTCACAGGCGCAGCAACACTGGGGCTTTGCGCTTCTCTAGCCACCAAACGTCACGGTCCTTCTCTTTCCGTCTCGTAGACACGAGCTGAGAAATTGCAAACGTCGAGCAATTGCTCAGAGAGGAAAAGTGCCAGCACTGAAAGCTGTTGCTAGCCAGCACCCTTCCTTGGAAGCGCTTTTGTAGGCCTAAGAACACTGGGGCTCTGGGCTTCTCTAGCCACCTCATCTTCTGCTCATCCTCTCGCGCACTCTAAAGAGAGCTCAGGTGAGAAATTGCAAACGTCGAGCAATTGCTCAGAGATGAAAAGTGCCAGCACTGAAAGCTGTTGCTAGCCAGCACCCTTCCTTGGAAGCGCTTTTGTAGGCCTAAGAACACTGGGGCTCTGGGCTTCTCTAGCCACCTCATCTTCTGCTCATCCTCTCGCGCACTCTGAAGAGAGCTCAGGTGAGAAATTGCAAACGTCCAGCAATTGCTCAGAGATGAAAAGTGCCAGCACTGAAAGCTGTTGCTAGCCAGCACCCTTCCTTGGAAGCGCTTTCAGAGGCGCAGCAACACTGGGGCTTTGCGCTTCTCTACCCACCAAACGTCACGGTCCTTCTCTTTCCGTCTCGTAGACACGAGCTGAGAAATTGCAAACGTCGAGCAATTGCTCAGAGATGAAAAGTGCCAGCACTGAAAGCTGTTGCTAGCCAGCACCCTTCCTTGGAAGCGCTTTTGTAGGCCTAAGAAGACTGGGGCTCTGGGCTTCTCTAGCCACCTAATCTTCTGCTCATCCTCTCGCGCACTCTGAAGAGAGCTCAGGGGAGAAATTGCAAACGTCGAGCAATTGCTCAGAGATGAAAAGTGCCAGCACTGAAAGCTGTTGCTAGCCAGCACCCTTCCTTGGAAGCGCTTTCACAGGCGCAGTAACACCGGGGCTTTGCGCTTCTCTAGCCACCAAACGTCACGGTCCTTCTCTTTCCGTCTCGTAGACACGAGCTGAGAAATTGCAAACGTCGAGCAATTGCTCAGAGATGAAAAGTGCCAGCACTGAAAGCTGTTGCTAGCCAGCACCCTTCCTTGGAAGCGCTTTTGTAGGCCTAAGCACACTGGGGCTCTGGGCTTCTCTAGCCACCTCATCTTCTGCTCATCCTCTCGCGCACTCTAAAGAGAGCTCAGGTGAGAAATTGCAAACGTCGAGCAATTGCTCAGAGATGAAAAGTGCCAGCACTGAAAGCTCTTGCTAGCCAGCACCCTTCCTTGGAAGCGCTTTTGTAGGCCTAAGAACACTGGGGCTCTGGGCTTCTCTAGCCACCTCATCTTCTGCTCATCCTCTCGCGCACTCTAAAGAGAGCTCAGGTGAGAAATTGCAAATGTCCAGCAATTGCTCAGAGATGAAAAGTGCCAGCACTGAAAGCTGTTGCTAGCCAGCACCCTTCCTTGGAAGCGCTTTCAGAGGTGCAGCAACACTGGGGCTTTGCGCTTCTCTAGCCACCAAACGTCACGGTCCTTCTCTTTCTGTCTCGTAGACACGAGCTGAGAAATTGCAAACGTCGAGCAATTGCTCAGAGATGAAAAGTGCCAGCACTGAAAGCTGTTGCTAGCCAGCACCCTTCCTTGGAAGCGCTTTCACAGGCGCAGCAACACTGGGGCTTTGCGCTTCTCTAGCCACCAAACGTCACGGTCCTTCTCTTTCCGTCTCGTAGACACGAGCTGAGAAATTGCAAACGTCGAGCAATTGCTCAGAGATGAAAAGTGCCAGCACTGGAAGCTGTTGCTAGCCAGCACCCTTCCTTGGAAGCGCTTTTGTAGGCCTAAGAACACTGGGGCTCTGGGCTTCTCTAGCCACCTAATCTTCTGCTCATCCTCTCGCGCACTCTAAAGAGAGCTCAGGTGAGAAATTGCAAACGTCCAGCAATTGCTCAGAGATGAAAAGTGCCAGCACTGAAAGCTCTTGCTAGCCAGCACCCTTCCTTGGAAGCGCTTTTGTAGGCCTAAGAACACTGGGGCTCTGGGCTTCTCTAGCCACCTCATCTTCTGCTCATCCTCTCGCGCACTCTGAAGAGAGCTCAGGTGAGAAATTGCAAACGTCGAGCAATTGCTCAGAGATGAAAAGTGCCAGCACTGAAAGCTGTTGCTAGCCAGCACCCTTCCTTGGAAGCGCTTTTGTAGGCCTAAGAACACTGGGGCTCTGGGCTTCTCTAGCCACCTCATCTTCTGCTCATCCTCTCGCGCACTCTAAAGAGAGCTCAGGTGAGAAATTGCAAACGTCCAGCAATTGCTCAGAGAGGAAAAGTGCCAGCGCTGAAAGCTCTTGCTAGCCAGCACCCTTCCTTGGAAGCGCTTTCACAGGCGCAGCAACACTGGGGCTTTGCGCTTCTCTACCCACCAAACGTCACGGTCCTTCTCTTTCCGTCTCGTAGACACGAGCTGAGAAATTGCAAACGTTGAGCAATTGCTCAGAGATGAAAAGTGCCAGCACTGGAAGCTGTTGCTAGCCAGCACCCTTCCTTGGAAGCGCTTTTGTAGGCCTAAGAACACTGGGGCTCTGGGCTTCTCTAGCCACCTAATCTTCTGCTCATCCTCTCGCGCACTCTGAAGAGAGCTCAGGTGAGAAATTGCAAACGTCGAGCAATTGCTCAGAGATGAAAAGTGCCAGCACTGAAAGCTCTTGCTAGCCAGCACCCTTCCTTGGAAGCGCTTTTGTAGGCCTAAGAACACTGGGGCTCTGGGCTTCTTTAGCCACCTCATCTTCTGCTCATCCTCTCACGCACTCTAAAGAGAGCTCAGGTGAGAAATTGCAAACGTCGAGCAATTGCTCAGAGATGAAAAGTGCCAGCACTGAAAGCTGTTGCTAGCCAGCACCCTTCCTTGGAAGCGCTTTCACAGGCGCAGCAACACTGGGGCTTTGCGCTTCTCTAGCCACCAAACGTCACGGTCCTTCTCTTTCCGTCTCGTAGACACGAGCTGAGAAATTGCAAACGTCGAGCAATTGCTCAGAGATGAAAAGTGCCAGCACTGAAAGCTGTTGCTAGCCAGCACCCTTCCTTGGAAGCGCTTTTGTAGGCCTAAGCACACTGGGGCTCTGGGATTCTCTAGCCACCTAATCTTCTGCTCATCCTCTCGCGCACTCTAAAGAGAGCTCAGGTGAGAAATTGCAAACGTCGAGCAATTGCTCAGAGATGAAAAGTGCCAGCACTGAAAGCTGTTGCTAGCCAGCACCCTTCCTTGGAAGCGCTTTCACAGGCGCAGCAACACTGGGGCTTTGCGCTTCTCTAGCCACCAAACGTCACGGTCCTTCTCTTTCCGTCTCGTAGACACGAGCTGAGAAATTGCAAACGTCCAGCAATTGCTCAGAGATGAAAAGTGCCAGCACTGAAAGCTGTTGCTAGCCAGCACCCTTCCTTGGAAGCGCTTTTGTAGGCCTAAGAACACTGGGGCTCTGGGCTTCTCTAGCCACCTCATCTTCTGCTCATCCTCTCGCGCACTCTAAAGAGAGCTCAGGTGAGAAATTGCAAACGTCGAGCAATTGCTCAGAGATGAAAAGTGCCAGCACTGAAAGCTGTTGCTAGCCAGCACCCTTCCTTGGAAGCGCTTTTGTAGGCCTAAGAACACTGGGGCTCTGGGCTTCTCTAGCCACCTCATCTTCTGCTCATCCTCTCGCGCACTCTAAAGAGAGCTCAGGGGAGAAATTGCAAACGTCGAGCAATTGCTCAGAGATGAAAAGTGCCAGCACTGAAAGCTCTTGCTAGCCAGCACCCTTCCTTGGAAGCGTTTTCACAGGCGCAGCAACACTGGGGCTTTGCGCTTCTCTACCCACCAAACGTCACAGTCCTTCTCTTTCCGTCTCGTAGACACGAGCTGAGAAATTGCAAACGTCGAGCAATTGCTCAGAGATGAAAAGTGCCAGCACTGAAAGCTGTTGCTAGCCAGCACCCTTCCTTGGAAGCGCTTTTGTAGGCCTAAGAACACTGGGGCTCTGGGCTTCTCTAGCCACCTCATCTTCTGCTCATCCTCTCGCGCACTCTAAAGAGAGCTCAGGTGAGAAATTGCAAACGTCCAGCAATTGCTCAGAGAGGAAAAGTGCCAGCACTGAAAGCTGTTGCTAGCCAGCACCCTTCCTTGGAAGTGCTTTTGTAGGCCTAAGAACACTGGGGCTCTGGGCTTCTCTAGCCACCTCATCTTCTGCTCATCCTCTCGCGCACTCTAAAGAGAGCTCAGGTGAGAAATTGCAAACGTCCAGCAATTGCTCAGAGATGAAAAGTGCCAGCACTGAAAGCTGTTGCTAGCCAGCACCCTTCCTTGGAAGCGCTTTTGTAGGCCTAAGAACACTGGGGCTCTGGGCTTCTCTAGCCACCTCATCTTCTGCTCATCCTCTCGCGCACTCTAAAGAGAGCTCAGGTGAGAAATTGCAAACGTCGAGCAATTGCTCAGAGATGAAAAGTGCCAGCACTGAAAGCTGTTGCTAGCCAGCACCCTTCCTTGGAAGCGCTTTTGTAGGCCTAAGAACACTGGGGCTCTGGGCTTCTCTAGCCACCTCATCTTCTGCTCATCCTCTCGCGCACTCTGAAGAGAGCTCAGGTGAGAAATTGCAAATGTCCAGCAATTGCTCAGAGATGAAAAGTGCCAGCACTGAAAGCTGTTGCTAGCCAGCACCCTTCCTTGGAAGCGCTTTCACAGGTGCAGCAACACTGGGGCTTTGCGCTTCTCTAGCCACCAAACGTCACGGTCCTTCTCTTTCCGTCTCGTAGACACGAGCTGAGAAATTGCAAACGTCGAGCAATTGCTCAGAGATGAAAAGTGCCAGCACTGGAAGCTGTTGCTAGCCAGCACCCTTCCTTGGAAGCGCTTTTGTAGCCCTTAGAACACTGGGGCTCTGGGCTTCTCTAGCCACCTCATCTTCTGCTCATCCTCTCGCGCACTCTGAAGAGAGCTCAGGGGAGAAATTGCAAACGTCGAGCAATTGCTCAGAGATGAAAAGTGCCAGCACTGAAAGCTCTTGCTAGCCAGCACCCTTCCTTGGAAGCGCTTTCACAGGCGCAGCAACACTGGGGCTTTGCGCTTCTCTACCCACCAAACGTCACGGTCCTTCTCTTTCCGTCTCGTAGACACGAGCTGAGAAATTGCAAACGTTGAGCAATTGCTCAGAGATGAAAAGTTCCAGCACTGAAAGCTGTTGCTAGCCAGCCCCCTTCCTTGGAAGCGCTTTTGTAGGCCTAAGAACACTGGGGCTCTGGGCTTCTCTAGCCACCTCATCTTCTGCTCATCCTCTCGCGCACTCTAAAGAGAGCTCAGGTGAGAAATTGCAAACGTCGAGCAATTGCTCAGAGATGAAAAGTGCCAGCACTGAAAGCTGTTGCTAGCCAGCACCCTTCCTTGGAAGCGTTTTCACAGGCGCAGCAACACTGGGGCTTTGCGCTTCTCTACCCACCAAACGTCACGGTCCTTCTCTTTCCGTCTCGTAGACACGAGCTGAGAAATTGCAAACGTCGAGCAATTGCTCAGAGATGAAAAGTGCCAGCACTGGAAGCTGTTGCTAGCCAGCACCCTTCCTTGGAAGCGCTTTTGTAGGCCTAAGAACACTGGGGCTCTGGGCTTCTCTAGCCACCTAATCTTCTGCTCATCCTCTCACGTACTCTAAAGAGAGCTCAGGTGAGAAATTGCAAACGTCGAGCAATTGCTCAGAGAGGAAAAGTGCCAGCACTGAAAGCTCTTGCTAGCCAGCACCCTTCCTTGGAAGCGCTTTTGTAGCCCTTAGAACACTGGGGCTCTGGGCTTCTCTAGCCACCTAATCTTCTGCTCATCCTCTCGCGCACTCTAAAGAGAGCTCAGGTGAGAAATTGCAAACGTCGAGCAATTGCTCAGAGATGAAAAGTGCCAGCACTGAAAGCTGTTGCTAGCCAGCACCCTTCCTTGGAAGCGTTTTCACAGGCGCAGCAACACTGGGGCTTTGCGCTTCTCTAGCCACCAAACGTCACGGTCATTCTCTTTCCGTCCCGTAGAAACGAGCTGAGAAATTGCAAACGTCGAGCAATTGCTCAGAGATGAAAAGTGCCAGCACTGAAAGGTGTTGCTAGCCAGCACCCTTCCTTGGAAGCGCTTTTGTAGGCCTAAGAACACTGGGGCTCTGGGCTTCTCTAGCCACCTCATCTTCTGCTCATCCTCTCGCGCACTCTAAAGAGAGCTCAGGTGAGAAATTGCAAACGTCCAGCAATTGCTCAGAGATGAAAAGTGCCAGCACTGAAAGCTGTTGCTAGCCAGCACCCTTCCTTGGAAGTGCTTTTGTAGGCCTAAGAACACTGGGGCTCTGGGCTTCTCTAGCCACCTCATCTTCTGCTCATCCTCTCGCGCACTCTAAAGAGAGCTCAGGTGAGAAATTGCAAACGTCCAGCAATTGCTCAGAGATGAAAAGTGCCAACACTGAAAGCTGTTGCTAGCCAGCACCCTTCCTTGGAAGCGCTTTCAGAGGCGCAGCAACACTGGGGCTTTGCGCTTCTCTACCCACCAAACAACACGGTCATTCTCTTTCCGTCTCGTAGACACGAGCTGAGAAATTGCAAACGTCGAGCAATTGCTCAGAGATGAAAAGTGCCAGCACTGAAAGCTGTTGCTAGCCAGCACCCTTCCTTGGAAGCGCTTTTGTAGGCCTAAGAACACTGGGGCTCTGGGCTTCTTTAGCCACCTCATCTTCTGCTCATCCTCTCGCGCACTCTAAAGAGAGCTCAGGGGAGAAATTGCAAACGTCGAGCAATTGCTCAGAGATGAAAAGTGCCAGCACTGAAAGCTGTTGCTAGCCAGCACCCTTCCTTGGAAGCGCTTTCACAGGCGCAGCAACACTGGGGCTTTGCGCTTCTCTAGCCACCAAACGTCACGGTCCTTCTCTTTCCGTCTCGTAGACACGAGCTGAGAAATTGCAAACGTCGAGCAATTGCTCAGAGATGAAAAGTGCCAGCACTGAAAGCTGTTGCTAGCCAGCACCCTTCCTTGGAAGCGCTTTTGTAGGCCTAAGCACACTGGGGCTCTGGGCTTCTCTAGCCACCTCATCTTCTGCTCATCCTCTCGCGCACTCTAAAGAGAGCTCAGGTGAGAAATTGCAAACGTCGAGCAATTGCTCAGAGATGAAAAGTGCCAGCACTGAAAGCTGTTGCTAGCCAGCACCCTTCCTTGGAAGCGCTTTTGTAGGCCTAAGAACAGTGGGGCTCTGGGCTTCTCTAGCCACCTCATCTTCTGCTCATCCTCTCGCGCACTCTAAAGAGAGCTCAGGGGAGAAATTGCAAACGTCGAGCAATTGCTCAGAGATGAAAAGTGCCAGCACTGAAAGCTCTTGCTAGCCAGCACCCTTCCTTGGAAGCGTTTTCACAGGCGCAGCAACACTGGGGCTTTGCGCTTCTCTAGCCACCAAACGTCACGGTCCTTCTCTTTCCGTCTCGTAGACACGAGCTGAGAAATTGCAAACGTCGAGCAATTGCTCAGAGATGAAAAGTGCCAGCACTGAAAGCTGTTGCTAGCCAGCACCCTTCCTTGGAAGCGCTTTTGTAGGCCTAAGAACAGTGGGGCTCTGGGCTTCTCTAGCCACCTAATCTTCTGCTCATCCTCTCGCGCAATCTAAAGAGAGCTCAGGTGAGAAATTGCAAACGTCCAGCAATTGCTCAGAGATGAAAAGTGCCAGCACTGAAAGCTCTTGCTAGCCAGCACCCTTCCTTGGAAGTGCTTTTGTAGGCCTAAGAACACTGGGGCTCTGGGCTTCTCTAGCCACCTCATCTTCTGCTCATCCTCTCGCGCACTCTAAAGAGAGCTCAGGTGAGAAATTGCAAACGTCCAGCAATTGCTCAGAGATGAAAAGTGCCAGCACTGAAAGCTGTTGCTAGCCAGCACCCTTCCTTGGAAGCGCTTTTGTAGGCCTAAGAACACTGGGGCTCTGGGCTTCTCTAGCCACCTCATCTTCTGCTCATCCTCTCGCGCACTCTGAAGAGAGCTCAGGGGAGAAATTGCAAACGTCGAGCAATTGCTCAGAGAGGAAAAGTGCCAGCACTGAAAGCTCTTGCTAGCCAGCACCCTTCCTTGGAAGCGCTTTTGTAGGCCTAAGAACACTGGGGCTCTGTGCTTCTCTAGCCACCTCATCTTCTGCTCATCCTCTCGCGCACTCTGAAGAGAGCTCAGGTGAGAAATTGCAAATGTCCAGCAATTGCTCAGAGATGAAAAGTGCCAGCACTGAAAGCTGTTGCTAGCCAGTACCCTTCCTTGGAAGCGCTTTCACAGGTGCAGCAACACTGATGCTTTGCGCTTCTCTAGCCACCAAACGTCACGGTCCTTCTCTTTCCGTCTCGTAGACACGAGCTGAGAAATTGCAAACGTCGAGCAATTGCTCAGAGATGAAAAGTGCCAGCACTGGAAGCTGTTGCTAGCCAGCACCCTTCCTTGGAAGCGCTTTTGTAGCCCTTAGAACACTGGGGCTCTGGGCTTCTCTAGCCACCTCATCTTCTGCTCATCCTCTCGCGCACTCTGAAGAGAGCTCAGGTGAGAAACTGCAAACGTCGAGCAATTGCTCAGAGATGAAAAGTGCCAGCACTGAAAGCTGTTGCTAGCCAGCACCCTTCCTTGGAAGCACTTTTGTAGCCCTTAGAACACTGGGGCTCTGGGCTTCTCTAGCCACCTCATCTTCTGCTCATCCTCTCGCGCACTCTAAAGAGAGCTCAGGGGAGAAATTGCAAACGTCGAGCAATTGCTCAGAGATGAAAAGTGCCAGCACTGAAAGCTGTTGCTAGCCAGCACCCTTCCTTGGAAGCGCTTTCACAGGCGCAGTAACACTGGGGCTTTGCGCTTCTCTACCCACCAAACGTCACGGTCCTTCTCTTTCCGTCTCGTAGACACGAGCTGAGAAATTGCAAACGTTGAGCAATTGCTCAGAGATGAAAAGTGCCAGCACTGAAAGCTGTTGCTAGCCAGCACCCTTCCTTGGAAGCGCTTTTGTAGGCCTAAGAACACTGGGGCTCTGGGCTTCTCTAGCCACCTCATCTTCTGCTCGTCCTCTCACGCACTCTAAAGAGAGCTCAGGTGAGAAATTGCAAACGTCGAGCAATTGCTCAGAGATGAAAAGTGCCAGCACTGAAAGCTCTTGCTAGCCAGCACCCTTCCTTGGAAGCGTTTTCACAGGCGCAGCAACTCTGGGGCTTTGCGCTTCTCTATCCACCAAACGTCACGGTCCTTCTCTTTCCGTCTCCTAGACACGAGCTGAGAAATTGCAAACGTCGAGCAATTGCTCAGAGAGGAAAAGTGCCAGCACTGAAAGCTGTTGTTAGCCAGCACCCTTCCTTGGAAGCGCTTTTGTAGGCCTAAGAACACTGGGGCTCTGGGCTTCTCTAGCCACCTAATCTTCTGCTCATCCTCTCGCGCAGTCTAAAGAGAGCTCAGGTGAGAAATTGCAAACGTCGAGCAATTGCTCAGAGATGAAAAGTGCCAGCACTGAAAGCTGTTGCTAGCCAGCACCCTTCCTTGGAAGCGCTTTTGTAGGCCTAAGAACACTGGGGCTCTGGGCTTCTCTAGCCACCTCATCTTCTGCTCATCCTCTCGCGCACTCTAAAGAGAGCTCAGGTGAGAAATTGCAAACGTCGAGCACTTGCTCAGAGATGAAAAGTGCCAGCACTGAAAGCTGTTGCTAGCCAGCACCCTTCCTTGGAAGCGCTTTCACAGGCGCAGCAACACTGGGGCTTTGCGCTTCTCTACCCACCAAACGTCACGGTCCTTCTCTTTCCGTCTCGTAGACACGAGCTGAGAAATTGCAAACGTCGAGCAATTGCTCAGAGATGAAAAGTTCCAGCACTGAAAGCTGTTGCTAGCCAGCACCCTTCCTTGGAAGCGCTTTTGTAGCCCTTAGAACACTGGGGCTCTGGGCTTCTCTAGCCACCTAATCTTCTGCTCATCCTCTCGCGCACTCTAAAGAGAGCTCAGGTGAGAAATTGCAAACGTCGAGCAATTGCTCAGAGATGAAAAGTGCCAGCACTGAAAGCTGTTGCTAGCCAGCACCCTTCCTTGGAAGCGCTTTCACAGGCGCAGCAACACTGGGGCTTTGCGCTTCTCTACCCACCAAACGTCACGGTCCTTCTCTTTCCGTCTCGTAGACACGAGCTGAGAAATTGCAAACGTCGAGCAATTGCTCAGAGATGAAAAGTGCCAGCACTGGAAGCTGTTGCTAGCCAGCACCCTTCCTTGGAAGCGCTTTTGTAGGCCTAAGAACACTGGGGCTCTGGGCTTCTCTAGCCACCTCATCTTCTGCTCATCCTCTCACGCACTCTAAAGAGAGCTCAGGTGAGAAATTGCAAATGTCGAGCAATTGCTCAGAGAGGAAAAGTGCCAGCACTGAAAGCTGTTGCTAGCCAGCACCCTTCCTTGGAAGCGCTTTTGTAGCCCTAAGAACACTGGGGCTCTGGGCTTCTCTAGCCACCTCATCTTCTGCTCATCCTCTCGCGCACTCTAAAGAGAGCTCAGGTGAGAAATTGCAAACGTCCAGCAATTGCTCAGAGATGAAAAGTGCCAACACTGAAAGCTGTTGCTAGCCAGCACCCTTCCTTGGAAGCGCTTTCACAGGCGCAGCAACACTGGGGCTTTGCGCTTCTCTACCCACCAAACAACACGGTCATTCTCTTTCCGTCTCGTAGACACGAGCTGAGAAATTGCAAACGTCGAGCAATTGCTCAGAGATGAAAAGTGCCAGCACTGAAAGCTGTTGCTAGCCAGCCCCCTTCCTTGGAAGCGCTTTTGTAGGCCTAAGAACACTGGGGCTCTGGGCTTCTTTAGCCACCTAATCTTCTGCTCATCCTCTCGCGCACTCTAAAGAGAGCTCAGGGGAGAAATTGCAAACGTCCAGCAATTGCTCAGAGATGAAAAGTGCCAGCACTGAAAGCTGTTGCTAGCCAGCACCCTTCCTTGGAAGCGCTTTCACAGGCGCAGTAACACTGGGGCTTTGCGCTTCTCTAGCCACCAAACGTCACGGTCCTTCTCTTTCCGTCTCGTAGACACGAGCTGAGAAATTGCAAACGTCGAGCAATTGCTCAGAGATGAAAAGTGCCAGCACTGAAAGCTGTTGCTAGCCAGCACCCTTCCTTGGAAGCGCTTTTGTAGGCCTAAGCACACTGGGGCTCTGGGCTTCTCTAGCCACCTCATCTTCTGCTCATCCTCTCGCGCACTCTAAAGAGAGCTCAGGGGAGAAATTGCAAACGTCGAGCAATTGCTCAGAGATGAAAAGTGCCAGCACTGAAAGCTGTTGCTAGCCAGCACCCTTCCTTGGAAGCGCTTTTGTAGGCCTAAGAACACTGGGGCTCTGGGCTTCTCTAGCCACCTCATCTTCTGCTCATCCTCTCGCGCACTCTAAAGAGAGCTCAGGTGAGAAATTGCAAACGTCGAGCAATTGCTCAGAGATGAAAAGTGCCAGCACTGAAAGCTGTTGCTAGCCAGCACCCTTCCTTGGAAGCGCTTTCACAGGCGCAGCAACACTGGGCCTTTGCGCTTCTCTAGCCACCAAACGTCACGGTCCTTCTCTTTCCGTCTCGTAGACACGAGCTGAGAAATTGCAAACGTCGAGCAATTGCTCAGAGATGAAAAGTTCCAGCACTGAAAGCTGTTGCTAGCCAGCACCCTTCCTTGGAAGCGCTTTTGTAGGCCTAAGAACACTGGGGCTCTGGGCTTCTCTAGCCACCTAATCTTCTGCTCATCCTCTCGCGCACTCTAAAGAGAGCTCAGGTGAGAAATTGCAAACGTCGAGCAATTGCTCAGAGATGAAAAGTGCCAGCACTGAAAGCTGTTGCTAGCCAGCACCCTTCCTTGGAAGCGTTTTCACAGGCGCAGCAACACTGGGGCTTTGCGCTTCTCTAGCCACCAAACGTCACGGTCCTTCTCTTTCCGTCTCGTAGACACGAGCTGAGAAATTGCAAACGTCGAGCAATTGCTCAGAGATGAAAAGTGCCAGCACTGGAAGCTGTTGCTAGCCAGCACCCTTCCTTGGAAGCGCTTTTGTAGGCCTAAGAACACTGGGGCTCTGGGCTTCTCTAGCCACCTAATCTTCTGCTCATCCTCTCGCGCACTCTAAAGAGAGCTCAGGTGAGAAATTCCAAACGTCGAGCAATTGCTCAGAGAGGAAAAGTGCCAGCACTGAAAGCTGTTGCTAGCCAGCACCCTTCCTTGGAAGCGCTTTTGTAGGCCTAAGAACACTGGGGCTCTGGGCTTCTCTAGCCACCTCATCTTCTGCTCATCCTCTCGCGCACTCTAAAGAGAGCTCAGGTGAGAAATTGCAAACGTCCAGCAATTGCTCAGAGATGAAAAGTGCCAACACTGAAAGCTGTTGCTAGCCAGCACCCTTCCTTGGAAGCGCTTTCACAGGCGCAGCAACACTGGGGCTTTGCGCTTCTCTAGCCACCAAACATCACGGTCATTCTCTTTCCGTCCCGTAGACACGAGCTGAGAAATTGCAAACGTCGAGCAATTGCTCAGAGATGAAAAGTGCCAGCACTGAAAGCTGTTGCTAGCCAGCCCCCTTCCTTGGAAGCGCTTTTGTAGGCCTAAGAACACTGGGGCTCTGGGCTTCTTTAGCCACCTAATCTTCTGCTCATCCTCTCGCGCACTCTAAAGAGAGCTCAGGGGAGAAATTGCAAACGTCGAGCAATTGCTCAGAGATGAAAAGTGCCAGCACTGAAAGCTGTTGCTAGCCAGCACCCTTCCTTGGAAGCGCTTTTGTAGGCCTAAGAACACTGGGGCTTTGCGCTTCTCTAGCCACCAAACGTCACGGTCCTTCTCTTTCCGTCTCGTAGACACGAGCTGAGAAATTGCAAACGTCGAGCAATTGCTCAGAGATGAAAAGTGCCAGCACTGAAAGCTGTTGCTAGCCAGCACCCTTCCTTGGAAGCGCTTTTGTAGGCCTAAGAACACTGGGGCTCTGGGCTTCTCTAGCCACCTCATCTTCTGCTCATCCTCTCGCGCACTCTAAAGAGAGCTCAGGTGAGAAATTGCAAACGTCCAGCAATTGCTCAGAGATGAAAAGTGCCAGCACTGAAAGCTGTTGCTAGCCAGCACCCTTCCTTGGAAGCGCTTTCACAGGCGCAGCAACTCTGGGGCTTTGCGCTTCTCTAGCCACCAAACGTCACGGTCCTTCTCTTTCCGTCTCGTAGACACGAGCTGAGAAATTGCAAACGTCGAGCAATTGCTCAGAGATGAAAAGTGCCAGCACGGAAAGCTTTTGTTAGCAGCACCCTTCCTTGGAAGCGCTTTTGTAGGCCTAAGAACACTGGGGCTCTGGGCTTCTCTAGCCACCTCATCTTCTGCTCATCCTCTCGCGCACTCTGAAGAGAGCTCAGGTGAGAAATTGCAAACGTCCAGCAATTGCTCAGAGATGAAAAGTGCCAGCACTGAAAGCTCTTGCTAGCCAGCACCCTTCCTTGGAAGCGCTTTCACAGGCGCAGCAACACTGGGGCTTTGCGCTTCTCTAGCCACCAAAAGTCACGGTCCTTCTCTTTCCGTCTCGTAGACACGAGCTGAGAAATTGCAAACGTCGAGCAATTGCTCAGAGATGAAAAGTGCCAGCACTGAAAGCTGTTGCTAGCCAGCACCCTTCCTTGGAAGCGCTTTTGTAGGCCTAAGAACACTGGGGCTCTGGGCTTCTCTAGGCACCTCATCTTCTGCTCATCCTCTCGCGTACTCTAAAGAGAGCTCAGGTGAGAAATTGCAAACGTCGAGCAATTGCTCAGAGAGGAAAAGTGCCAGCACTGAAAGCTGTTGCTAGCCAGCACCCTTCCTTGGAAGCGCTTTTGTAGGCCTAAGAACACTGGGGCTCTGGGCTTCTCTAGCCACCTCATCTTCCGCTCATCCTCTCGCGCACTCTAAAGAGAGCTCAGGTGAGAAATTGCAAACGTCGAGCAATTGCTCAGAGAGGAAAAGTGCCAGCACTGAAAGCTCTTGCTAGCCAGCACCCTTCCTTGGAAGCGCTTTCACAGGCGCAGCAACACTGGGGCTTTGCGCTTCTCTAGCCACCAAACGTCACGGTCCTTCTCTTTCCGTCTCGTAGACACGAGCTGAGAAATTGCAAACGTCGAGCAATTGCTCAGAGAGGAAAAGTGCCAGCACTGAAAGCTGTTGCTAGCCAGCACCCTTCCTTGGAAGCGCTTTTGTAGGCCTAAGAACACTGGGGCTCTGGGCTTCTCTAGCCACCTCATCTTCCGCTCATCCTCTCGCGCACTCTAAAGAGAGCTCAGGTGAGAAATTGCAAACGTCGAGCAATTGCTCAGAGAGGAAAAGTGCCAGCACTGAAAGCTCTTGCTAGCCAGCACCCTTCCTTGGAAGCGCTTTCACAGGCGCAGCAACACTGGGGCTTTGCGCTTCTCTAGCCACCAAACGTCACGGTCCTTCTCTTTCCGTCTCGTAGACACGAGCTGAGAAATTGCAAACGTCGAGCAATTGCTCAGAGAGGAAAAGTGCCAGCACTGAAAGCTGTTGCTAGCCAGCACCCTTCCTTGGAAGCGCTTTTGTAGGCCTAAGAACACTGGGGCTCTGGGCTTCTCTAGCCACCTCATCTTCTGCTCATCCTCTCGCGCACTCTAAAGAGAGCTCAGGTGAGAAATTGCAAACGTCGAGCAATTGCTCAGAGATGAAAAGTGCCAGCACTGAAAGCTGTTGCTAGCCAGCACCCTTCCTTGGAAGCGCTTTTGTAGCCCTAAGAACACTGGGGCTCTGGGCTTCTCTAGCCACCTCATCTTCTGCTCATCCTCTCGCGCACTCTAAAGAGAGCTCAGGGGAGAAATTGCAAACGTCGAGCAATTGCTCAGAGAGGAAAAGTGCCAGCACTGAAAGCTGTTGCTAGCCAGCACCCTTCCTTGGAAGCGCTTTCACAGGCGCAGTAACACTGGGGCTTTGCGCTTCTCTAGCCACCAAACGTCACGGTGTTTCTCTTTCCGTCTCGTAGACACGAGCTGAGAAATTGCAAACGTCGAGCAATTGCTCAGAGATGAAAAGTGCCAGCACTGAAAGCTGTTGCTAGCCAGCACCCTTCCTTGGAAGCGCTTTTGTAGGCCTAAGAACACTGGGGCTCTGGGCTTCTCTAGCCACCTCATCTTCTGCTCATCCTCTCGCGCACTCTAAAGAGAGCTCAGGGGAGAAATTGCAAACGTCGAGCAATTGCTCAGAGATGAAAAGTGCCAGCACTGAAAGCTGTTGCTAGCCAGCACCCTTCCTTGGAAGCGCTTTCACAGGCGCAGCAACACTGGGGCTTTGCGCTTCTCTACCCACCAAACGTCACGGTCCTTCTCTTTCCGTCTCATAGACACGAGCTGAGAAATTGCAAACGTCGAGCAATTGCTCAGAGATGAAAAGTGCCAGCACTGAAAGCTGTTGCTAGCCAGCACCCTTCCTTGGAAGCGCTTTTGTAGGCCTAAGAACACTGGGGCTCTGGGCTTCTCTAGCCACCTAATCTTCTGCTCATCCTCTCGCGCACTCTAAAGAGAGCTCAGGTGAGAAATTGCAAACGTCGAGCAATTGCTCAGAGATGAAAAGTGCCAGCACTGAAAGCTGTTGCTAGCCAGCACCCTTCCTTGGAAGCGCTTTTGTAGGCCTAAGAACACTGGGGCTCTCGGCTTCTCTAGCCACCTCATCTTCTGCTCATCCTCTCGCGCACTCTAAAGAGAGCTCAGGTGAGAAATTGCAAACGTCGAGCAATTGCTCAGAGATGAAAAGTGCCAGCACTGAAAGCTGTTGCTAGCCAGCACCCTTCCTTGGAAGCGCTTTTGTAGGCCTAAGAACACTGGGGCTCTGGGCTTCTCTAGCCACCTAATCTTCTGCTGATCCTCTCGCGCACTCTAAAGAGAGCTCAGGTGAGAAATTGCAAACGTCCAGCAATTGCTCAGAGATGAAAAGTGCCAGCACTGAAAGCTGTTGCTAGCCAGCACCCTTCCTTGGAAGCGCTTTCACAGGCGCAGCAACTCTGGGGCTTTGCGCTTCTCTAGCCACCAAACGTCACGGTCCTTCTCTTTCCGTCTCGTAGACACGAGCTGAGAAATTGCAAACGTCGAGCAATTGCTCAGAGATGAAAAGTGCCAGCACTGAAAGCTGTTGCTAGCCAGCACCCTTCCTTGGAAGCGCTTTTGTAGGCCTAAGAACACTGGGGCTCTGGGCTTCTCTAGACACCTAATCTTCTGCTCATCCTCTCGCGTACTCTAAAGAGAGCTCAGGTGAGAAATTGCAAACATCGAGCAATTGCTCAGAGATGAAAAGTGCCAGCACTGAAAGCTGTTGCTAGCCAGCACCCTTCCTTGGAAGCGCTTTTGTAGGCCTAAGAACACTGGGGCTCTGGGCTTCTCTAGCCACCTAATCTTCTGCTCATCCTCTCGCGCACTCTAAAGAGAGCTCAGGTGAGAAATTGCAAACGTCCAGCAATTGCTCAGAGATGAAAAGTGCCAGCACTGAAAGCTGTTGCTAGCCAGCACCCTTCCTTGGAAGCGCTTTCACAGGCGCAGCAACACTGGGGCTTTGCGCTTCTCTAGCCACCAAACGTCACGGTCCTTCTCTTTCCGTCTCGTAGACACGAGCTGAGAAATTGCAAACGTCGAGCAATTGCTCAGAGATGAAAAGTGCCAGCACTGAAAGCTGTTGCTAGCCAGCACCCTTCCTTGGAAGCGCTTTTGTAGGCCTAAGAACACTGGGGCTCTGGGCTTCTCTAGACACCTAATCTTCTGCTCATCCTCTCGCGTACTCTAAAGAGAGCTCAGGTGAGAAATTGCAAACGTCGAGCAATTGCTCAGAGATGAAAAGTGCCAGCACTGAAAGCTGTTGCTAGCCAGCACCCTTCCTTGGAAGCGCTTTTGTAGGCCTAAGAAGACTGGGGCTCTGGGCTTCTCTAGCCACCTAATCTTCTGCTCATCCTCTCGCGCACTCTAAAGAGAGCTCAGGTGAGAAATTGCAAACGTCGAGCAATTGCTCAGAGATGAAAAGTGCCAGCACTGAAAGCTGTTGCTAGCCAGCACCCTTCCTTGGAAGCGCTTTCACAGGCGCAGCAACACTGGGGCTTTGCGCTTCTCTAGCCACCAAACGTCACGGTCCTTCTCTTTCCGTCTCGTAGACACGAGCTGAGAAATTGCAAACGTCGAGCAATTGCTCAGAGATGAAAAGTGCCAGCACTGGAAGCTGTTGCTAGCCAGCACCCTTCCTTGGAAGCGCTTTTGTAGGCCTAAGAAGACTGGGGCTCTGGGCTTCTCTAGCCACCTCATCTTCTGCTCATCCTCTCGCGCACTCTGAAGAGAGCTCAGGGGAGAAATTGCAAACGTCGAGCAATTGCTCAGAGAGGAAAAGTGCCAGCACTGAAAGCTGTTGCTAGCCAGCACCCTTCCTTGGAAGCGCTTTTGTAGGCCTAAGAACACTGGGGCTCTGGGCTTCTCTAGCCACCTCATCTTCCGCTCATCCTCTCGCGCACTCTAAAGAGAGCTCAGGTGAGAAATTGCAAACGTCGAGCAATTGCTCAGAGATGAAAAGTGCCAGCACTGAAAGCTGTTGCTAGCCAGCACCCTTCCTTGGAAGCGCTTTCACAGGCGCAGCAACACTGGGGCTTTGCGCTTCTCTAGCCACCAAACGTCACGGTCCTTCTCTTTCCGTCTCGTAGACACGAGCTGAGAAATTGCAAACGTCGAGCAATTGCTCAGAGATGAAAAGTGCCAGCACTGGAAGCTGTTGCTAGCCAGCACCCTTCCTTGGAAGCGCTTTTGTAGGCCTAAGAACACTGGGGCTCTGGGCTTCTCTAGCCACCTCATCTTCTGCTCATCCTCTCGCGCACTCTAAAGAGAGCTCAGGTGAGAAATTGCAAACGTCGAGCAATTGCTCAGAGAGGAAAAGTGCCAGCACTGAAAGCTCTTGCTAGCCAGCACCCTTCCTTGGAAGCGCTTTCACAGGCGCAGCAACACTGGGGCTTTGCGCTTCTCTAGCCACCAAACGTCACGGTCCTTCTCTTTCCGTCTCGTAGACACGAGCTGAGAAATTGCAAACGTCGAGCAATTGCTCAGAGATGAAAAGTGCCAGCACTGAAAGCTCTTGCTAGCCAGCACCCTTCCTTGGAAGCGCTTTTGTAGGCCTAAGAACACTGGGGCTCTGGGCTTCTCTAGCCACCTCATCTTCTGCTCATCCTCTCGCGCACTCTAAAGAGAGCTCAGGTGAGAAATTGCAAACGTCGAGCAATTGCTCAGAGATGAAAAGTGCCAGCACTGAAAGCTGTTGCTAGCCAGCACCCTTCCTTGGAAGCGCTTTTGTAGGCCTAAGAACACTGGGGCTCTGGGCTTCTCTAGCCACCTCATCTTCTGCTCATCCTCTCGCGCACTCTAAAGAGAGCTCAGGTGAGAAATTGCAAACGTCGAGCAATTGCTCAGAGATGAAAAGTGCCAGCACTGAAAGCTGTTGCTAGCCAGCACCCTTCCTTGGAAGCGCTTTCACAGGCGCAGTAACACTGGGGCTTTGCGCTTCTCTAGCCACCAAACGTCACGGTGTTTCTCTTTCCGTCTCGTAGACACGAGCTGAGAAATTGCAAACGTCGAGCAATTGCTCAGAGATGAAAAGTGCCAGCACTGAAAGCTGTTGCTAGCCAGCACCCTTCCTTGGAAGCGCTTTTGTAGGCCTAAGCACACTGGGGCTCTGGGCTTCTCTAGCCACCTCATCTTCTGCTCATCCTCTCGCGCACTCTAAAGAGAGCTCAGATGAGAAATTGCAAACGTCGAGCAATTGCTCAGAGATGAAAAGTGCCAGCACTGAAAGCTGTTGCTAGCCAGCACCCTTCCTTGGAAGCGCTTTCACAGGCGCAGCAACACTGGGGCTTTGCGCTTCTCTAGCCACCAAACGTCACGGTCCTTCTCTTTCCGTCTCATAGACACGAGCTGAGAAATTGCAAACGTCGAGCAATTGCTCAGAGATGAAAAGTGCCAGCACTGAAAGCTGTTGCTAGCCAGCACCCTTCCTTGGAAGCGCTTTTGTAGGCCTAAGAACACTGGGGCTCTGGGCTTCTCTAGCCACCTAATCTTCTGCTCATCCTCTCGCGCACTCTAAAGAGAGCTCAGATGAGAAATTGCAAACGTCCAGCAATTGCTCAGAGATGAAAAGTGCCAGCACTGAAAGCTGTTGCTAGCCAGCACCCTTCCTTGGAAGCGCTTTTGTAGGCCTAAGAACACTGGGGCTCTGGGCTTCTCTAGCCACCTCATCTTCTGCTCATCCTCTCGCGCACTCTAAAGAGAGCTCAGGTGAGAAATTGCAAACGTCGAGCAATTGCTCAGAGATGAAAAGTGCCAGCACTGAAAGCTGTTGCTAGCCAGCACCCTTCCTTGGAAGCGCTTTTGTAGGCCTAAGAACACTGGGGCTCTGGGCTTCTCTAGCCACCTCATCTTCTGCTCATCCTCTCGCGCACTCTAAAGAGAGCTCAGGGGAGAAATTGCAAACGTCCAGCAATTGCTCAGAGATGAAAAGTGCCAGCACTGAAAGCTGTTGCTAGCCAGCACCCTTCCTTGGAAGCGCTTTCACAGGCGCAGCAACTCTGGGGCTTTGCGCTTCTCTAGCCACCAAACGTCACGGTCCTTCTCTTTCCGTCTCGTAGACACGAGCTGAGAAATTGCAAACGTCGAGCAATTGCTCAGAGATGAAAAGTGCCAGCACTGAAAGCTGTTGCTAGCCAGCACCCTTCCTTGGAAGCGCTTTTGTAGGCCTAAGAACACTGGGGCTCTGGGCTTCTCTAGACACCTAATCTTCTGCTCATCCTCTCGCGTACTCTAAAGAGAGCTCAGGTGAGAAATTGCAAACGTCGAGCAATTGCTCAGAGATGAAAAGTGCCAGCACTGAAAGCTGTTGCTAGCCAGCACCCTTCCTTGGAAGCGCTTTTGTAGGCCTAAGAACACTGGGGCTCTGGGCTTCTCTAGCCACCTAATCTTCTGCTCATCCTCTCGCGCACTCTAAAGAGAGCTCAGGGGAGAAATTGCAAACGTCGAGCAATTGCTCAGAGATGAAAAGTGCCAGCACTGAAAGCTGTTGCTAGCCAGCACCCTTCCTTGGAAGCGCTTTCACAGGCGCAGCAACACTGGGGCTTTGCGCTTCTCTAGCCACCAAACGTCACGGTCCTTCTCTTTCCGTCTCGTAGACACGAGCTGAGAAATTGCAAACGTCGAGCAATTGCTCAGAGATGAAAAGTGCCAGCACTGGAAGCTGTTGCTAGCCAGCACCCTTCCTTGGAAGCGCTTTTGTAGGCCTAAGAACACTGGGGCTCTGGGCTTCTCTAGCCACCTCATCTTCTGCTCATCCTCTCGCGCACTCTAAAGAGAGCTCAGGTGACAAATTGCAAACGTCGAGCAATTGCTCAGAGATGAAAAGTGCCAGCACTGAAAGCTGTTGCTAGCCAGCACCCTTCCTTGGAAGCGCTTTTGTAGGCCTAAGAACACTGGGGCTTTGCGCTTCTCTAGCCACCAAACGTCACGGTCCTTCTCTTTCCGTCTCGTAGACACGAGCTGAGAAATTGCAAACGTCGAGCAATTGCTCAGAGATGAAAAGTGCCAGCACTGAAAGCTGTTGCTAGCCAGCACCCTTCCTTGGAAGCGCTTTTGTAGGCCTAAGAACACTGGGGCTCTGGGCTTCTCTAGCCACCTCATCTTCTGCTCATCCTCTCGCGCACTCTAAAGAGAGCTCAGGTGAGAAATTGCAAACGTCCAGCAATTGCTCAGAGATGAAAAGTGCCAGCACTGAAAGCTGTTGCTAGCCAGCACCCTTCCTTGGAAGCGCTTTCACAGGCGCAGCAACTCTGGGGCTTTGCGCTTCTCTAGCCACCAAACGTCACGGTCCTTCTCTTTCCGTCTCGTAGACACGAGCTGAGAAATTGCAAACGTCGAGCAATTGCTCAGAGATGAAAAGTGCCAGCACGGAAAGCTTTTGTTAGCAGCACCCTTCCTTGGAAGCGCTTTTGTAGGCCTAAGAACACTGGGGCTCTGGGCTTCTCTAGCCACCTCATCTTCTGCTCATCCTCTCGCGCACTCTGAAGAGAGCTCAGGTGAGAAATTGCAAACGTCCAGCAATTGCTCAGAGATGAAAAGTGCCAGCACTGAAAGCTCTTGCTAGCCAGCACCCTTCCTTGGAAGCGCTTTCACAGGCGCAGCAACACTGGGGCTTTGCGCTTCTCTAGCCACCAAAAGTCACGGTCCTTCTCTTTCCGTCTCGTAGACACGAGCTGAGAAATTGCAAACGTCGAGCAATTGCTCAGAGATGAAAAGTGCCAGCACTGAAAGCTGTTGCTAGCCAGCACCCTTCCTTGGAAGCGCTTTTGTAGGCCTAAGAACACTGGGGCTCTGGGCTTCTCTAGCCACCTCATCTTCTGCTCATCCTCTCGCGTACTCTAAAGAGAGCTCAGGTGAGAAATTGCAAACGTCGAGCAATTGCTCAGAGAGGAAAAGTGCCAGCACTGAAAGCTGTTGCTAGCCAGCACCCTTCCTTGGAAGCGCTTTTGTAGGCCTAAGAACACTGGGGCTCTGGGCTTCTCTAGCCACCTCATCTTCCGCTCATCCTCTCGCGCACTCTAAAGAGAGCTCAGGTGAGAAATTGCAAACGTCGAGCAATTGCTCAGAGAGGAAAAGTGCCAGCACTGAAAGCTCTTGCTAGCCAGCACCCTTCCTTGGAAGCGCTTTCACAGGCGCAGCAACACTGGGGCTTTGCGCTTCTCTAGCCACCAAACGTCACGGTCCTTCTCTTTCCGTCTCGTAGACACGAGCTGAGAAATTGCAAACGTCGAGCAATTGCTCAGAGAGGAAAAGTGCCAGCACTGAAAGCTGTTGCTAGCCAGCACCCTTCCTTGGAAGCGCTTTTGTAGGCCTAAGAACACTGGGGCTCTGGGCTTCTCTAGCCACCTCATCTTCTGCTCATCCTCTCGCGCACTCTAAAGAGAGCTCAGGTGAGAAATTGCAAACGTCGAGCAATTGCTCAGAGATGAAAAGTGCCAGCACTGAAAGCTGTTGCTAGCCAGCACCCTTCCTTGGAAGCGCTTTTGTAGCCCTAAGAACACTGGGGCTCTGGGCTTCTCTAGCCACCTCATCTTCTGCTCATCCTCTCGCGCACTCTAAAGAGAGCTCAGGGGAGAAATTGCAAACGTCGAGCAATTGCTCAGAGAGGAAAAGTGCCAGCACTGAAAGCTGTTGCTAGCCAGCACCCTTCCTTGGAAGCGCTTTCACAGGCGCAGTAACACTGGGGCTTTGCGCTTCTCTAGCCACCAAACGTCACGGTGTTTCTCTTTCCGTCTCGTAGACACGAGCTGAGAAATTGCAAACGTCGAGCAATTGCTCAGAGATGAAAAGTGCCAGCACTGAAAGCTCTTGCTAGCCAGCACCCTTCCTTGGAAGCGCTTTTGTAGGCCTAAGCACACTGGGGCTCTGGGCTTCTCTAGCCACCTCATCTTCTGCTCATCCTCTCGCGCACTCTAAAGAGAGCTCAGGGGAGAAATTGCAAACGTCGAGCAATTGCTCAGAGATGAAAAGTGCCAGCACTGAAAGCTGTTGCTAGCCAGCACCCTTCCTTGGAAGCGCTTTCACAGGCGCAGCAACACTGGGGCTTTGCGCTTCTCTACCCACCAAACGTCACGGTCCTTCTCTTTCCGTCTCATAGACACGAGCTGAGAAATTGCAAACGTCGAGCAATTGCTCAGAGATGAAAAGTGCCAGCACTGAAAGCTGTTGCTAGCCAGCACCCTTCCTTGGAAGCGCTTTTGTAGGCCTAAGAACACTGGGGCTCTGGGCTTCTCTAGCCACCTAATCTTCTGCTCATCCTCTCGCGCACTCTAAAGAGAGCTCAGGTGAGAAATTGCAAACGTCGAGCAATTGCTCAGAGATGAAAAGTGCCAGCACTGAAAGCTGTTGCTAGCCAGCACCCTTCCTTGGAAGCGCTTTTGTAGGCCTAAGAACACTGGGGCTCTCGGCTTCTCTAGCCACCTCATCTTCTGCTCATCCTCTCGCGCACTCTAAAGAGAGCTCAGGTGAGAAATTGCAAACGTCGAGCAATTGCTCAGAGATGAAAAGTGCCAGCACTGAAAGCTGTTGCTAGCCAGCACCCTTCCTTGGAAGCGCTTTTGTAGGCCTAAGAACACTGGGGCTCTGGGCTTCTCTAGCCACCTAATCTTCTGCTGATCCTCTCGCGCACTCTAAAGAGAGCTCAGGTGAGAAATTGCAAACGTCCAGCAATTGCTCAGAGATGAAAAGTGCCAGCACTGAAAGCTGTTGCTAGCCAGCACCCTTCCTTGGAAGCGCTTTCACAGGCGCAGCAACTCTGGGGCTTTGCGCTTCTCTAGCCACCAAACGTCACGGTCCTTCTCTTTCCGTCTCGTAGACACGAGCTGAGAAATTGCAAACGTCGAGCAATTGCTCAGAGATGAAAAGTGCCAGCACTGAAAGCTGTTGCTAGCCAGCACCCTTCCTTGGAAGCGCTTTTGTAGGCCTAAGAACACTGGGGCTCTGGGCTTCTCTAGACACCTAATCTTCTGCTCATCCTCTCGCGTACTCTAAAGAGAGCTCAGGTGAGAAATTGCAAACGTCGAGCAATTGCTCAGAGATGAAAAGTGCCAGCACTGAAAGCTCTTGCTAGCCAGCACCCTTCCTTGGAAGCGCTTTTGTAGGCCTAAGAACACTGGGGCTCTGGGCTTCTCTAGCCACCTCATCTTCTGCTCATCCTCTCGCGCACTCTAAAGAGAGCTCAGGTGAGAAATTGCAAACGTCCAGCAATTGCTCAGAGATGAAAAGTGCCAGCACTGAAAGCTGTTGCTAGCCAGCACCCTTCCTTGGAAGCGCTTTCACAGGCGCAGCAACACTGGGGCTTTGCGCTTCTCTAGCCACCAAACGTCACGGTCCTTCTCTTTCCGTCTCGTAGACACGAGCTGAGAAATTGCAAACGTCGAGCAATTGCTCAGAGATGAAAAGTGCCAGCACTGAAAGCTGTTGCTAGCCAGCACCCTTCCTTGGAAGCGCTTTCACAGGCGCAGCAACACTGGGGCTTTGCGCTTCTCTAGCCACCAAACGTCACGGTCCTTCTCTTTCCGTCTCGTAGACACGAGCTGAGAAATTGCAAACGTCGAGCAATTGCTCAGAGATGAAAAGTGCCAGCACTGAAAGCTGTTGCTAGCCAGCACCCTTCCTTGGAAGCGCTTTTGTAGGCCTAAGAACACTGGGGCTCTGGGCTTCTCTAGACACCTAATCTTCTGCTCATCCTCTCGCGTACTCTAAAGAGAGCTCAGGTGAGAAATTGCAAACGTCGAGCAATTGCTCAGAGATGAAAAGTGCCAGCACTGAAAGCTGTTGCTAGCCAGCACCCTTCCTTGGAAGCGCTTTTGTAGGCCTAAGAAGACTGGGGCTCTGGGCTTCTCTAGCCACCTAATCTTCTGCTCATCCTCTCGCGCACTCTAAAGAGAGCTCAGGTGAGAAATTGCAAACGTCCAGCAATTGCTCAGAGATGAAAAGTGCCAGCACTGAAAGCTGTTGCTAGCCAGCACCCTTCCTTGGAAGCGCTTTCACAGGCGCAGCAACACTGGGGCTTTGCGCTTCTCTAGCCACCAAACGTCACGGTCCTTCTCTTTCCGTCTCGTAGACACGAGCTGAGAAATTGCAAACGTCGAGCAATTGCTCAGAGATGAAAAGTGCCAGCACTGGAAGCTGTTGCTAGCCAGCACCCTTCCTTGGAAGCGCTTTTGTAGGCCTAAGAAGACTGGGGCTCTGGGCTTCTCTAGCCACCTCATCTTCTGCTCATCCTCTCGCGCACTCTGAAGAGAGCTCAGGGGAGAAATTGCAAACGTCGAGCAATTGCTCAGAGAGGAAAAGTGCCAGCACTGAAAGCTGTTGCTAGCCAGCACCCTTCCTTGGAAGCGCTTTTGTAGGCCTAAGAACACTGGGGCTCTGGGCTTCTCTAGCCACCTCATCTTCCGCTCATCCTCTCGCGCACTCTAAAGAGAGCTCAGGTGAGAAATTGCAAACGTCGAGCAATTGCTCAGAGATGAAAAGTGCCAGCACTGAAAGCTGTTGCTAGCCAGCACCCTTCCTTGGAAGCGCTTTCACAGGCGCAGCAACACTGGGGCTTTGCGCTTCTCTAGCCACCAAACGTCACGGTCCTTCTCTTTCCGTCTCGTAGACACGAGCTGAGAAATTGCAAACGTCGAGCAATTGCTCAGAGATGAAAAGTGCCAGCACTGGAAGCTGTTGCTAGCCAGCACCCTTCCTTGGAAGCGCTTTTGTAGGCCTAAGAACACTGGGGCTCTGGGCTTCTCTAGCCACCTCATCTTCTGCTCATCCTCTCGCGCACTCTAAAGAGAGCTCAGGTGAGAAATTGCAAACGTCGAGCAATTGCTCAGAGAGGAAAAGTGCCAGCACTGAAAGCTCTTGCTAGCCAGCACCCTTCCTTGGAAGCGCTTTCACAGGCGCAGCAACACTGGGGCTTTGCGCTTCTCTAGCCACCAAACGTCACGGTCCTTCTCTTTCCGTCTCGTAGACACGAGCTGAGAAATTGCAAACGTCGAGCAATTGCTCAGAGATGAAAAGTGCCAGCACTGAAAGCTGTTGCTAGCCAGCACCCTTCCTTGGAAGCGCTTTTGTAGGCGTAAGAACACTGGGGCTCTGGGCTTCTCTAGCCACCTCATCTTCTGCTCATCCTCTCGCGCACTCTAAAGAGAGCTCAGGTGAGAAATTGCAAACGTCGAGCAATTGCTCAGAGATGAAAAGTGCCAGCACTGAAAGCTGTTGCTAGCCAGCACCCTTCCTTGGAAGCGCTTTTGTAGGCCTAAGAACACTGGGGCTCTGGGCTTCTCTAGCCACCTCATCTTCTGCTCATCCTCTCGCGCACTCTAAAGAGAGCTCAGGTGAGAAATTGCAAACGTCGAGCAATTGCTCAGAGATGAAAAGTGCCAGCACTGAAAGCTGTTGCTAGCCAGCACCCTTCCTTGGAAGCGCTTTCACAGGCGCAGTAACACTGGGGCTTTGCGCTTCTCTAGCCACCAAACGTCACGGTGTTTCTCTTTCCGTCTCGTAGACACGAGCTGAGAAATTGCAAACGTCGAGCAATTGCTCAGAGATGAAAAGTGCCAGCACTGAAAGCTGTTGCTAGCCAGCACCCTTCCTTGGAAGCGCTTTTGTAGGCCTAAGCACACTGGGGCTCTGGGCTTCTCTAGCCACCTCATCTTCTGCTCATCCTCTCGCGCACTCTAAAGAGAGCTCAGATGAGAAATTGCAAACGTCGAGCAATTGCTCAGAGATGAAAAGTGCCAGCACTGAAAGCTGTTGCTAGCCAGCACCCTTCCTTGGAAGCGCTTTCACAGGCGCAGCAACACTGGGGCTTTGCGCTTCTCTAGCCACCAAACGTCACGGTCCTTCTCTTTCCGTCTCATAGACACGAGCTGAGAAATTGCAAACGTCGAGCAATTGCTCAGAGATGAAAAGTGCCAGCACTGAAAGCTGTTGCTAGCCAGCACCCTTCCTTGGAAGCGCTTTTGTAGGCCTAAGAACACTGGGGCTCTGGGCTTCTCTAGCCACCTAATCTTCTGCTCATCCTCTCGCGCACTCTAAAGAGAGCTCAGATGAGAAATTGCAAACGTCCAGCAATTGCTCAGAGATGAAAAGTGCCAGCACTGAAAGCTGTTGCTAGCCAGCACCCTTCCTTGGAAGCGCTTTTGTAGGCCTAAGAACACTGGGGCTCTGGGCTTCTCTAGCCACCTCATCTTCTGCTCATCCTCTCGCGCACTCTAAAGAGAGCTCAGGTGAGAAATTGCAAACGTCGAGCAATTGCTCAGAGATGAAAAGTGCCAGCACTGAAAGCTGTTGCTAGCCAGCACCCTTCCTTGGAAGCGCTTTTGTAGGCCTAAGAACACTGGGGCTCTGGGCTTCTCTAGCCACCTCATCTTCTGCTCATCCTCTCGCGCACTCTAAAGAGAGCTCAGGGGAGAAATTGCAAACGTCCAGCAATTGCTCAGAGATGAAAAGTGCCAGCACTGAAAGCTGTTGCTAGCCAGCACCCTTCCTTGGAAGCGCTTTCACAGGCGCAGCAACTCTGGGGCTTTGCGCTTCTCTAGCCACCAAACGTCACGGTCCTTCTCTTTCCGTCTCGTAGACACGAGCTGAGAAATTGCAAACGTCGAGCAATTGCTCAGAGATGAAAAGTGCCAGCACTGAAAGCTGTTGCTAGCCAGCACCCTTCCTTGGAAGCGCTTTTGTAGGCCTAAGAACACTGGGGCTCTGGGCTTCTCTAGACACCTAATCTTCTGCTCATCCTCTCGCGTACTCTAAAGAGAGCTCAGGTGAGAAATTGCAAACGTCGAGCAATTGCTCAGAGATGAAAAGTGCCAGCACTGAAAGCTGTTGCTAGCCAGCACCCTTCCTTGGAAGCGCTTTTGTAGGCCTAAGAACACTGGGGCTCTGGGCTTCTCTAGCCACCTAATCTTCTGCTCATCCTCTCGCGCACTCTAAAGAGAGCTCAGGGGAGAAATTGCAAACGTCGAGCAATTGCTCAGAGATGAAAAGTGCCAGCACTGAAAGCTGTTGCTAGCCAGCACCCTTCCTTGGAAGCGCTTTCACAGGCGCAGCAACACTGGGGCTTTGCGCTTCTCTAGCCACCAAACGTCACGGTCCTTCTCTTTCCGTCTCGTAGACACGAGCTGAGAAATTGCAAACGTCGAGCAATTGCTCAGAGATGAAAAGTGCCAGCACTGGAAGCTGTTGCTAGCCAGCACCCTTCCTTGGAAGCGCTTTTGTAGGCCTAAGAACACTGGGGCTCTGGGCTTCTCTAGCCACCTCATCTTCTGCTCATCCTCTCGCGCACTCTGAAGAGAGCTCAGGGGAGAAATTGCAAACGTCGAGCAATTGCTCAGAGATGAAAAGTGCCAGCACTGAAAGCTGTTGCTAGCCAGCACCCTTCCTTGGAAGCGCTTTTGTAGGCCTAAGAACACTGGGGCTCTGGGCTTCTCTAGCCACCTCATCTTCTGCTCATCCTCTCGCGCACTCTAAAGAGAGCTCAGGTGAGAAATTGCAAACGTCGAGCAATTGCTCAGAGAGGAAAAGTGCCAGCACTGAAAGCTGTTGCTAGCCAGCACCCTTCCTTGGAAGCGCTTTTGTAGGCCTAAGAACACTGGGGCTCTGGGCTTCTCTAGCCACCTCATCTTCTGCTCATCCTCTCGCGCACTCTAAAGAGAGCTCAGGTGAGAAATTGCAAACGTCCAGCAATTGCTCAGAGATGAAAAGTGCCAGCACTGAAAGCTGTTGCTAGCCAGCACCCTTCCTTGGAAGCGCTTTTGTAGCCCTTAGAACACTGGGGCTCTGGGCTTCTCTAGCCACCTCATCTTCTGCTCATCCACTCGCGCACTCTAAAGAGAGCTCAGGTGAGAAATTGCAAACGTCGAGCAATTGCTCAGAGATGAAAAGTGCCAGCACTGAAAGCTGTTGCTAGCCAGCACCCTTCCTTGGAAGCGCTTTCACAGGCGCAGTAACACTGGGGCTTTGCGCTTCTCTACCCACCAAACGTCACTGTCATTCTCTTTCCGTCTCGTAGACACGAGCTGAGAAATTGCAAACGTCGAGCAATTGCTCAGAGATGAAAAGTTCCAGCACTGAAAGCTGTTGCTAGCCAGCACCCTTCCTTGGAAGCGCTTTTGTAGGCCTAAGAACACTGGGGCTCTGGGCTTCTCTAGCCACCTCATCTTCTGCTCATCCTCTCGCGCACTCTAAAGAGAGCTCAGGGGAGAAATTGCAAACGTCGAGCAATTGCTCAGAGATGAAAAGTGCCAGCACTGAAAGCTGTTGCTAGCCAGCACCCTTCCTTGGAAGCGCTTTTGTAGGCCTAAGAACACTGGGGCTCTGGGCTTCTCTAGCCACCTCATCTTCTGCTCATCCTCTCGCGCACTCTAAACAGACCTCAGGTGAGAAATTGCAAACGTCGAGCAATTGCTCAGAGATGAAAAGTGCCAGCACTGAAAGCTGTTGCTAGCCAGCACCCTTCCTTGGAAGCGCTTTCACAGGCGCAGTAACACTGGGGCTTTGCGCTTCTCTAGCCACCAAACGTCACGGTCCTTCTCTTTCCGTCTCGTAGACACGAGCTGAGAAATTGCAAACGTCGAGCAATTGCTCAGAGATGAAAAGTGCCAGCACTGAAAGCTGTTGCTAGTCAGCGCCCTTCCTTGGAAGCGCTTTTGTAGGCCTAAGAACACTGGGGCTCTGGGCTTCTCTAGCCACCTAATCTTCTGCTCATCCTCTCGCGCACTCTAAAGAGAGCTCAGGGGAGAAATTGCAAACGTCCAGCAATTGCTCAGAGATGAAAAGTGCCAGCACTGAAAGCTGTTGCTAGCCAGCACCCTTCCTTGGAAGCGCTTTCACAGGCGCAGTAACACTGGGGCTTTGCGCTTCTCTAGCCACCAAACGTCACGGTCCTTCTCTTTCCGTCTCGTAGACACGAGCTGAGAAATTGCAAACGTCGAGCAATTGCTCAGAGATGAAAAGTGCCAGCACTGAAAGCTGTTGCTAGCCAGCCCCCTTCCTTGGAAGCGCTTTTGTAGGCCTAAGAACACTGGGGCTCTGGGCTTCTCTAGCCACCTCATCTTCTGCTCATCCTCTCGCGTACTCTGAAGAGACCTCAGGTGAGAAATTGCAAACGTCCAGCAATTGCTCAGAGATGAAAAGTGCCAGCACTGAAAGCTCTTGCTAGCCAGCACCCTTCCTTGGAAGCGCTTTCACAGGCGCAGCAACACTGGGGCTTTGCGCTTCTCTACCCACCAAACGTCACGGTGTTTCTCTTTCCGTCTCGTAGACACGAGCTGAGAAATTGCAAACGTCGAGCAATTGCTCAGAGATGAAAAGTGCCAGCACTGAAAGCTGTTGCTAGCCAGCACTCTTCCTTGGAAGCGCTTTTGTAGGCCTAAGAACACTGGGGCTCTGGGCTTCTCTAGCCACCTCATCTTCTGCTCATCCTCTCGCGCACTCTAAAGAGAGCTCAGGTGAGAAATTGCAAACGTCCAGCAATTGCTCAGAGATGAAAAGTGCCAGCACTGAAAGCTGTTGCTAGCCAGCACCCTTCCTTGGAAGCGCTTTCACAGGTGCAGCAACACTGGGGCTTTGCGCTTCTCTAGCCACCAAACGTCACGGTGTTTCTCTTTCCGTCTCGTAGACACGAGCTGAGAAATTGCAAACGTCGAGCAATTGCTCAGAGATGAAAAGTGCCAGCACTGAAAGCTGTTGCTAGCCAGCACTCTTCCTTGGAAGCGCTTTTGTAGGCCTAAGAACACTGGGGCTCTGGGCTTCTCTAGCCACCTCATCTTCTGCTCATCCTCTCGCGCACTCTAAAGAGAGCTCAGGTGAGAAATTGCAAATGTCCAGCAATTGCTCAGAGATGAAAAGTGCCAGCACTGAAAGCTGTTGCTAGCCAGCACCCTTCCTTGGAAGCGCTTTTGTAGGCCTAAGAACACTGGGGCTCTGGGCTTCTCTAGCCACCTAATCTTCTGCTGATCCTCTCGCGCACTCTAAAGAGACCTCAGGTGAGAAATTGCAAACGTCCAGCAATTGCTCAGAGATGAAAAGTGCCAGCACTGAAAGCTCTTGCTAGCCAGCACCCTTCCTTGGAAGCGCTTTCACAGGCGCAGCAACTCTGGGGCTTTGCGCTTCTCTAGCCACCAAACGTCACTGTGTTTCTCTTTCCGTCTCGTAGACACGAGCTGAGAAATTGCAAACGTCGAGCAATTGCTCAGAGATGAAAAGTGCCAGCACTGGAAGCTGTTGCTAGCCAGCACCCTTCCTTGGAAGCGCTTTTGTAGGCGTAAGAATACTGGGGCTCTGGGCTTCTCTAGCCACCTCATCTTCTGCTCATCCTCTCGCGCACTCTGAAGAGAGCTCAGGTGAGAAATTGCAAACGTTGAGCAATTGCTCAGAGATGAAAAGTGCCAGCACTGAAAGCTGTTGCTAGCCAGCACCCTTCCTTGGAAGCGCTTTTGTAGGCCTAAGAACACTGGGGCTCTGGGCTTCTCTAGCCACCTCATCTTCTGCTCATCCTCTCGCGCACTCTAAAGAGAGCTCAGGGGAGAAATTGCAAACGTCGAGCAATTGCTCAGAGAGGAAAAGTGCCAGCACTGAAAGCTGTTGCTAGCCAGCACCCTTCCTTGGAAGCGCTTTTGTAGGCCTAAGAACACTGGGGCTCTGGGCTTCTCTAGCCACCTCATCTTCTGCTCATCCTCTCGCGCACTCTAAAGAGAGCTCAGGTGAGAAATTGCAAACGTCGAGCAATTGCTCAGAGATGAAAAGTGCCAGCACTGAAAGCTGTTGCTAGCCAGCACCCTTCCTTGGAAGCGCTTTTGTAGGCCTAAGCACACTGGGGCTCTGGGCTTCTCTAGCCACCTCATCTTCTGCTCATCCTCTCGCGCACTCTAAAGAGAGCTCAGATGAGAAATTGCAAACGTCGAGCAATTGCTCAGAGATGAAAAGTGCCAGCACTGAAAGCTGTTGCTAGCCAGCACCCTTCCTTGGAAGCGCTTTCACAGGCGCAGCAACACTGGGGCTTTGCGCTTCTCTAGCCACCAAACGTCACGGTCCTTCTCTTTCCGTCTCATAGACACGAGCTGAGAAATTGCAAACGTCGAGCAATTGCTCAGAGATGAAAAGTGCCAGCACTGAAAGCTGTTGCTAGCCAGCACCCTTCCTTGGAAGCGCTTTTGTAGGCCTAAGAACACTGGGGCTCTGGGCTTCTCTAGCCACCTAATCTTCTGCTCATCCTCTCGCGCACTCTAAAGAGAGCTCAGATGAGAAATTGCAAACGTCCAGCAATTGCTCAGAGATGAAAAGTGCCAGCACTGAAAGCTGTTGCTAGCCAGCACCCTTCCTTGGAAGCGCTTTTGTAGGCCTAAGAACACTGGGGCTCTGGGCTTCTCTAGCCACCTCATCTTCTGCTCATCCTCTCGCGCACTCTAAAGAGAGCTCAGGTGAGAAATTGCAAACGTCGAGCAATTGCTCAGAGATGAAAAGTGCCAGCACTGAAAGCTGTTGCTAGCCAGCACCCTTCCTTGGAAGCGCTTTTGTAGGCCTAAGAACACTGGGGCTCTGGGCTTCTCTAGCCACCTCATCTTCTGCTCATCCTCTCGCGCACTCTAAAGAGAGCTCAGGGGAGAAATTGCAAACGTCCAGCAATTGCTCAGAGATGAAAAGTGCCAGCACTGAAAGCTGTTGCTAGCCAGCACCCTTCCTTGGAAGCGCTTTCACAGGCGCAGCAACTCTGGGGCTTTGCGCTTCTCTAGCCACCAAACGTCACGGTCCTTCTCTTTCCGTCTCGTAGACACGAGCTGAGAAATTGCAAACGTCGAGCAATTGCTCAGAGATGAAAAGTGCCAGCACTGAAAGCTGTTGCTAGCCAGCACCCTTCCTTGGAAGCGCTTTTGTAGGCCTAAGAACACTGGGGCTCTGGGCTTCTCTAGACACCTAATCTTCTGCTCATCCTCTCGCGTACTCTAAAGAGAGCTCAGGTGAGAAATTGCAAACGTCGAGCAATTGCTCAGAGATGAAAAGTGCCAGCACTGAAAGCTGTTGCTAGCCAGCACCCTTCCTTGGAAGCGCTTTTGTAGGCCTAAGAACACTGGGGCTCTGGGCTTCTCTAGCCACCTAATCTTCTGCTCATCCTCTCGCGCACTCTAAAGAGAGCTCAGGGGAGAAATTGCAAACGTCGAGCAATTGCTCAGAGATGAAAAGTGCCAGCACTGAAAGCTGTTGCTAGCCAGCACCCTTCCTTGGAAGCGCTTTCACAGGCGCAGCAACACTGGGGCTTTGCGCTTCTCTAGCCACCAAACGTCACGGTCCTTCTCTTTCCGTCTCGTAGACACGAGCTGAGAAATTGCAAACGTCGAGCAATTGCTCAGAGATGAAAAGTGCCAGCACTGGAAGCTGTTGCTAGCCAGCACCCTTCCTTGGAAGCGCTTTTGTAGGCCTAAGAACACTGGGGCTCTGGGCTTCTCTAGCCACCTCATCTTCTGCTCATCCTCTCGCGCACTCTGAAGAGAGCTCAGGGGAGAAATTGCAAACGTCGAGCAATTGCTCAGAGATGAAAAGTGCCAGCACTGAAAGCTGTTGCTAGCCAGCACCCTTCCTTGGAAGCGCTTTTGTAGGCCTAAGAACACTGGGGCTCTGGGCTTCTCTAGCCACCTCATCTTCTGCTCATCCTCTCGCGCACTCTAAAGAGAGCTCAGGTGAGAAATTGCAAACGTCGAGCAATTGCTCAGAGAGGAAAAGTGCCAGCACTGAAAGCTGTTGCTAGCCAGCACCCTTCCTTGGAAGCGCTTTTGTAGGCCTAAGAACACTGGGGCTCTGGGCTTCTCTAGCCACCTCATCTTCTGCTCATCCTCTCGCGCACTCTAAAGAGAGCTCAGGTGAGAAATTGCAAACGTCCAGCAATTGCTCAGAGATGAAAAGTGCCAGCACTGAAAGCTGTTGCTAGCCAGCACCCTTCCTTGGAAGCGCTTTTGTAGCCCTTAGAACACTGGGGCTCTGGGCTTCTCTAGCCACCTCATCTTCTGCTCATCCACTCGCGCACTCTAAAGAGAGCTCAGGTGAGAAATTGCAAACGTCGAGCAATTGCTCAGAGATGAAAAGTGCCAGCACTGAAAGCTGTTGCTAGCCAGCACCCTTCCTTGGAAGCGCTTTCACAGGCGCAGTAACACTGGGGCTTTGCGCTTCTCTACCCACCAAACGTCACTGTCATTCTCTTTCCGTCTCGTAGACACGAGCTGAGAAATTGCAAACGTCGAGCAATTGCTCAGAGATGAAAAGTTCCAGCACTGAAAGCTGTTGCTAGCCAGCCCCCTTCCTTGGAAGCGCTTTTGTAGGCCTAAGAACACTGGGGCTCTGGGCTTCTCTAGCCACCTCATCTTCTGCTCATCCTCTCGCGCACTCTAAAGAGAGCTCAGGGGAGAAATTGCAAACGTCGAGCAATTGCTCAGAGATGAAAAGTGCCAGCACTGAAAGCTGTTGCTAGCCAGCACCCTTCCTTGGAAGCGCTTTTGTAGGCCTAAGAACACTGGGGCTCTGGGCTTCTCTAGCCACCTCATCTTCTGCTCATCCTCTCGCGCACTCTAAACAGACCTCAGGTGAGAAATTGCAAACGTCGAGCAATTGCTCAGAGATGAAAAGTGCCAGCACTGAAAGCTGTTGCTAGCCAGCACCCTTCCTTGGAAGCGCTTTCACAGGCGCAGTAACACTGGGGCTTTGCGCTTCTCTAGCCACCAAACGTCACGGTCCTTCTCTTTCCGTCTCGTAGACACGAGCTGAGAAATTGCAAACGTCGAGCAATTGCTCAGAGATGAAAAGTGCCAGCACTGAAAGCTGTTGCTAGTCAGCGCCCTTCCTTGGAAGCGCTTTTGTAGGCCTAAGAACACTGGGGCTCTGGGCTTCTCTAGCCACCTAATCTTCTGCTCATCCTCTCGCGCACTCTAAAGAGAGCTCAGGGGAGAAATTGCAAACGTCCAGCAATTGCTCAGAGATGAAAAGTGCCAGCACTGAAAGCTGTTGCTAGCCAGCACCCTTCCTTGGAAGCGCTTTCACAGGCGCAGTAACACTGGGGCTTTGCGCTTCTCTAGCCACCAAACGTCACGGTCCTTCTCTTTCCGTCTCGTAGACACGAGCTGAGAAATTGCAAACGTCGAGCAATTGCTCAGAGATGAAAAGTGCCAGCACTGAAAGCTGTTGCTAGCCAGCCCCCTTCCTTGGAAGCGCTTTTGTAGGCCTAAGAACACTGGGGCTCTGGGCTTCTCTAGCCACCTCATCTTCTGCTCATCCTCTCGCGTACTCTGAAGAGACCTCAGGTGAGAAATTGCAAACGTCCAGCAATTGCTCAGAGATGAAAAGTGCCAGCACTGAAAGCTCTTGCTAGCCAGCACCCTTCCTTGGAAGCGCTTTCACAGGCGCAGCAACACTGGGGCTTTGCGCTTCTCTACCCACCAAACGTCACGGTGTTTCTCTTTCCGTCTCGTAGACACGAGCTGAGAAATTGCAAACGTCGAGCAATTGCTCAGAGATGAAAAGTGCCAGCACTGAAAGCTGTTGCTAGCCAGCACTCTTCCTTGGAAGCGCTTTTGTAGGCCTAAGAACACTGGGGCTCTGGGCTTCTCTAGCCACCTCATCTTCTGCTCATCCTCTCGCGCACTCTAAAGAGAGCTCAGGTGAGAAATTGCAAACGTCCAGCAATTGCTCAGAGATGAAAAGTGCCAGCACTGAAAGCTGTTGCTAGCCAGCACCCTTCCTTGGAAGCGCTTTCACAGGTGCAGCAACACTGGGGCTTTGCGCTTCTCTAGCCACCAAACGTCACGGTGTTTCTCTTTCCGTCTCGTAGACACGAGCTGAGAAATTGCAAACGTCGAGCAATTGCTCAGAGATGAAAAGTGCCAGCACTGAAAGCTGTTGCTAGCCAGCACTCTTCCTTGGAAGCGCTTTTGTAGGCCTAAGAACACTGGGGCTCTGGGCTTCTCTAGCCACCTCATCTTCTGCTCATCCTCTCGCGCACTCTAAAGAGAGCTCAGGTGAGAAATTGCAAATGTCCAGCAATTGCTCAGAGATGAAAAGTGCCAGCACTGAAAGCTGTTGCTAGCCAGCACCCTTCCTTGGAAGCGCTTTTGTAGGCCTAAGAACACTGGGGCTCTGGGCTTCTCTAGCCACCTAATCTTCTGCTGATCCTCTCGCGCACTCTAAAGAGACCTCAGGTGAGAAATTGCAAACGTCCAGCAATTGCTCAGAGATGAAAAGTGCCAGCACTGAAAGCTCTTGCTAGCCAGCACCCTTCCTTGGAAGCGCTTTCACAGGCGCAGCAACTCTGGGGCTTTGCGCTTCTCTAGCCACCAAACGTCACTGTGTTTCTCTTTCCGTCTCGTAGACACGAGCTGAGAAATTGCAAACGTCGAGCAATTGCTCAGAGATGAAAAGTGCCAGCACTGGAAGCTGTTGCTAGCCAGCACCCTTCCTTGGAAGCGCTTTTGTAGGCGTAAGAATACTGGGGCTCTGGGCTTCTCTAGCCACCTCATCTTCTGCTCATCCTCTCGCGCACTCTGAAGAGAGCTCAGGTGAGAAATTGCAAACGTTGAGCAATTGCTCAGAGATGAAAAGTGCCAGCACTGAAAGCTGTTGCTAGCCAGCACCCTTCCTTGGAAGCGCTTTTGTAGGCCTAAGAACACTGGGGCTCTGGGCTTCTCTAGCCACCTCATCTTCTGCTCATCCTCTCGCGCACTCTAAAGAGAGCTCAGGGGAGAAATTGCAAACGTCGAGCAATTGCTCAGAGAGGAAAAGTGCCAGCACTGAAAGCTGTTGCTAGCCAGCACCCTTCCTTGGAAGCGCTTTTGTAGGCCTAAGAACACTGGGGCTCTGGGCTTCTCTAGCCACCTCATCTTCTGCTCATCCTCTCGCGCACTCTAAAGAGAGCTCAGGTGAGAAATTGCAAACGTTGAGCAATTGCTCAGAGATGAAAAGTGCCAGCACTGAAAGCTGTTGCTAGCCAGCACCCTTCCTTGGAAGCGCTTTCACAGGCGCAGTAACACTGGGGCTTTGCGCTTCTCTAGCCACCAAACGTCACTGTCATTCTCTTTCCGTCTCGTAGACACGAGCTGAGAAATTGCAAACGTCGAGCAATTGCTCAGAGATGAAAAGTTCCAGCACTGAAAGCTGTTGCTAGCCAGCACCCTTCCTTGGAAGCGCTTTTGTAGGCCTAAGAACACTGGGGCTCTGGGCTTCTCTAGCCACCTAATCTTCTGCTCATCCTCTCGCGCAGTCTAAAGAGAGCTCAGGGGAGAAATTGCAAACGTTGAGCAATTGCTCAGAGATGAAAAGTGCCAGCACTGAAAGCTGTTGCTAGCCAGCACCCTTCCTTGGAAGCGCTTTTGTAGGCCTAAGAACACTGGGGCTCCTGGCTTCTCTAGCCACCTCATCTTCTGCTCATCCTCTCGCGCACTCTAAAGAGACCTCAGGTGAGAAATTGCAAACGTCGAGCAATTGCTCAGAGATGAAAAGTGCCAGCACTGGAAGCTGTTGCTAGCCAGCACCCTTCCTTGGAAGCGCTTTCACAGGCGCAGTAACACTGGGGCTTTGCGCTTCTCTAGCCACCAAACGTCACGGTCCTTCTCTTTCCGTCTCGTAGACACGAGCTGAGAAATTGCAAACGTCGAGCAATTGCTCAGAGATGAAAAGTGCCAGCACTGAAAGCTGTTGCTAGCCAGCACCCTTCCTTGGAAGCGCTTTTGTAGGCCTAAGAACAGTGGGGCTCTGGGCTTCTCTAGCCACCTAATCTTCTGCTCATCCTCTCGCGCACTCTAAAGAGAGCTCAGGTGAGAAATTGCAAACGTCGAGCAATTGCTCAGAGATGAAAAGTGCCAGCACTGAAAGCTCTTGCTAGCCAGCACCCTTCCTTGGAAGCGCTTTCACAGGCGCAGCAACACTGGGGCTTTGCGCTTCTCTAGCCACCAAACGTCACGGTCCTTCTCTTTCCGTCTCGTAGACACGAGCTGAGAAATTGCAAACGTCGAGCAATTGCTCAGAGATGAAAAGTGCCAGCACTGAAAGCTGTTGCTAGCCAGCCCCCTTCCTTGGAAGCGCTTTTGTAGCCCTTAGAACACTGGGGCTCTGGGCTTCTCTAGCCACCTCATCTTCTGCTCATCCTCTCGCGTACTCTAAAGAGACCTCAGGTGAGAAATTGCAAACGTCCAGCAATTGCTCAGAGATGAAAAGTGCCAGCACTGAAAGCTGTTGCTAGCCAGCACCCTTCCTTGGAAGCGCTTTCAGAGGTGCAGCAACACTGGGGCTTTGCGCTTCTCTAGCCACCAAACGTCACGGTGTTTCTCTTTCCGTCTCGTAGACACGAGCTGAGAAATTGCAAACGTCGAGCAATTGCTCAGAGATGAAAAGTGCCAGCACTGAAAGCTGTTGCTAGCCAGCACTCTTCCTTGGAAGCGCTTTAGTAGGCCTAAGAACACTGGGGCTCTGGGCTTCTCTAGCCACCTAATCTGCTGCTCATCCTCTCGCGCACTCTAAAGAGAGCTCAGGTGAGAAATTGCAAACGTCCAGCAATTGCTCAGAGATGAAAAGTGCCAGCACTGAAAGCTGTTGCTAGCCAGCACCCTTCCTTGGAAGCGCTTTTATAGGCCTAAGCACACTGGGGCTCTGGGCTTCTCTAGCCACCTCATCTTCTGCTCATCCTCTCGCGCACTCTAAAGAGAGCTCAGGTGAGAAATTGCTAACGTCGAGCAATTGCTCAGAGATGAAAAGTGCCAGCACTGGAAGCTGTTGCTAGCCAGCACCCTTCCTTGGAAGCGCTTTCACAGGCGCAGTAACACTGGGGCTTTGCGCTTCTCTAGCCACCAAACGTCACGGTCCTTCTCTTTCCGTCTCGTAGACACGAGCTGAGAAATTGCAAACGTCGAGCAATTGCTCAGAGATGAAAAGTGCCAGCACTGAAAGCTGTTGCTAGTCAGCGCCCTTCCTTGGAAGCGCTTTTGTAGGCCTAAGAACACTGGGGCTCTGGGCTTCTCTAGCCACCTAATCTTCTGCTCATCCTCTCGCGCACTCTAAAGAGAGCTCAGGTGAGAAATTGCAAACGTCGAGCAATTGCTCAGAGATGAAAAGTGCCAGCACTGAAAGCTCTTGCTAGCCAGCACCCTTCCTTGGAAGCGCTTTCACAGGCGCAGCAACACTGGGGCTTTGCGCTTCTCTAGCCACCAAACGTCACGGTCCTTCTCTTTCCGTCTCGTAGACACGAGCTGAGAAATTGCAAACGTCGAGCAATTGCTCAGAGATGAAAAGTGCCAGCACTGAAAGCTGTTGCTAGCCAGCACCCTTCCTTGGAAGCGCTTTTGTAGCCCTTAGAACACTGGGGCTCTGGGCTTCTCTAGCCACCTAATCTTCTGCTCATCCTCTCGCGCACTCTAAAGAGAGCTCAGGTGAGAAATTGCAAACGTCCAGCAATTGCTCAGAGATGAAAAGTGCCAGCACTGAAAGCTGTTGCTAGCCAGCACCCTTCCTTGGAAGCGCTTTCACAGGCGCAGTAACACTGGGGCTTTGCGCTTCTCTAGCCACCAAACGTCACGGTCCTTCTCTTTCCGTCTCGTAGACACGAGCTGAGAAATTGCAAACGTCGAGCAATTGCTCAGAGATGAAAAGTGCCAGCACTGGAAGCTGTTGCTAGCCAGCCCCCTTCCTTGGAAGCGCTTTTGTAGGCCTAAGAACACTGGGGCTCTGGGCTTCTCTAGCCACCTCATCTTCTGCTCATCCTCTCGCGTACTCTAAAGAGACCTCAGGTGAGAAATTGCAAACGTCGAGCAATTGCTCAGAGATGAAAAGTGCCAGCACTGAAAGCTGTTGCTAGCCAGCACCCTTCCTTGGAAGCGCTTTCACAGGCGCAGCAACACTGGGGCTTTGCGCTTCTCTAGCCACCAAACGTCACGGTCCTTCTCTTTCCGTCTCGTAGACACGAGCTGAGAAATTGCAAACGTCGAGCAATTGCTCAGAGATGAAAAGTGCCAGCACTGAAAGCTGTTGCTAGCCAGCACTCTTCCTTGGAAGCGCTTTTGTAGGCCTAAGAACACTGGGGCTCTGGGCTTCTCTAGCCACCTAATCTTCTGCTCATCCTCTCGCGCACTCTAAAGAGAGCTCAGGTGAGAAATTGCAAACGTCGAGCAATTGCTCAGAGATGAAAAGTGCCAGCACTGAAAGCTGTTGCTAGCCAGCACCCTTCCTTGGAAGCGCTTTTGTAGGCCTAAGCACACTGGGGCTCTGGGCTTCTCTAGCCACCTCATCTTCTGCTCATCCTCTCGCGCACTCTACAGAGAGCTCAGGTGAGAAATTGCAAACGTCCAGCAATTGCTCAGAGAGGAAAAGTGCCAGCACCGATAGCTGTTGCTAGCCAGCACCCTTCCTTGGAAGCGCTTTCACAGGCGCAGCAACACTGGGGCTTTGCGCTTCTCTACTCACCAAACGTCACGGTCCTTCTCTTTCCCTCTCGTAGACACGAGCTGAGAAATTGCAAACGTCGAGCAATTGCTCAGAGATGAAAAGTGCCAGCACTGGAAGCTGTTGCTAGCCAGCACCCTTCCTTGGAAGCGCTTTTGTAGGCCTAAGAACACTGGGGCTCTGGGCTTCTCTAGCCACCTCATCTTCTGCTCATCCTCTCGCGCACTCTGAAGAGAGCTCAGGTGAGAAATTGCAAACGTTGAGCAATTGCTCAGAGATGAAAAGTGCCAGCACTGAAAGCTGTTGCTAGCCAGCACCCTTCCTTGGAAGCGCTTTTGTAGGCCTAAGAACACTGGGGCTCTGGGCTTCTCTAGCCACCTCATCTTCTGCTCATCCTCTCGCGCACTCTAAAGAGAGCTCAGGTGAGAAATTGCAAACGTCGAGCAATTGCTCAGAGAGGAAAAGTGCCAGCACTGAAAGCTGTTGCTAGCCAGCCCCCTTCCTTGGAAGCGCTTTCACAGGCGCAGTAACACTGGGGCTTTGCGCTTCTCTAGCCACCAAACGTCACGGTCCTTCTCTTTCCATCTCGTAGACACGAGCTGAGAAATTGCAAACATCGAGCAATTGCTCCGAGATGAAAAGTGCCAGCACTGAAAGCTGTTGCTAGCCAGCACCCTTCCTTGGAAGCGCTTTTGTAGGCCTAAGAAGACTGGGGCTCTGGGCTTCTCTAGCCACCTAATCTGCTGCTCATCCTCTCGCGCACTCTAAAGAGAGCTCAGGGGAGAAATTGCAAACGTCGAGCAATTGCTCAGAGATGAAAAGTGCCAGCACTGAAAGCTGTTGCTAGCCAGCACCCTTCCTTGGAAGCGCTTTTGTAGGCCTAAGAAGACTGGGGCTCTGGGCTTCTCTAGCCACCTCATCTTCTGCTCATCCTCTCGCGCACTCTAAAGAGAGCTCAGGTGAGAAATTGCAAACGTCGAGCAATTGCTCAGAGATGAAAAGTGCCAGCACTGAAAGCTGTTGCTAGCCAGCACCCTTCCTTGGAAGCGCTTTTGTAGGCCTAAGAACACTGGGGCTCTGGGCTTCTCTAGCCACCTCATCTTCTGCTCATCCTCTCGCGCACTCTAAAGAGAGCTCAGGGGAGAAATTGCAAACGTCCAGCAATTGCTCAGAGATGAAAAGTGCCAGCACTGAAAGCTGTTGCTAGCCAGCACCCTTCCTTGGAAGCGCTTTTGTAGGCCTAAGAACACTGGGGCTCTGGGCTTCTCTAGCCACCTCATCTTCTGCTCATCCTCTCGCGCACTCTAAAGAGAGCTCAGGGGAGAAATTGCAAACGTCGAGCAATTGCTCAGAGATGAAAAGTGCCAGCACTGAAAGCTGTTGCTAGCCAGCACCCTTCCTTGGAAGCGCTTTTGTAGGCCTAAGAACACTGGGGCTCTGGGCTTCTCTAGCCACCTCATCTTCTGCTCATCCTCTCGCGCACTCTAAAGAGAGCTCAGGTGAGAAATTGCAAACGTCGAGCAATTGCTCAGAGATGAAAAGTGCCAGCACTGAAAGCTGTTGCTAGCCAGCACCCTTCCTTGGAAGCGCTTTTGTAGGCCTAAGAACACTGGGTCTCTGGGCTTCTCTAGCCACCTCATCTTCTGCTCATCCTCTCGCGCACTCTAAAGAGAGCTCAGGGGAGAAATTGCAAACGTCGAGCAATTGCTCAGAGATGAAAAGTGCCAGCACTGAAAGCTGTTGCTAGCCAGCACCCTTCCTTGGAAGCGCTTTTGTAGGCCTAAGAACACTGGGTCTCTGGGCTTCTCTAGCCACCTCATCTTCTGCTCATCCTCTCGCGCACTCTAAAGAGAGCTCAGGTGAGAAATTGCAAACGTCCAGCAATTGCTCAGAGATGAAAAGTGCCAGCACTGAAAGCTGTTGCTAGCCAGCACCCTTCCTTGGAAGCGCTTTTGTAGGCCTAAGAACACTGGGGCTCTGGGCTTCTCTAGCCACCTCATCTTCTGCTCATCCTCTCGCGCACTCTAAAGAGAGCTCAGGTGAGAAATTGCAAACGTCCAGCAATTGCTCAGAGATGAAAAGTGCCAGCACTGAAAGCTGTTGCTAGCCAGCACCCTTCCTTGGAAGCGCTTTCACAGGCGCAGCAACACTGGGGCTTTGCGCTTCTCTAGCCACCAAACGTCACGGTCCTTCTCTTTCCGTCTCGTAGACACGAGCTGAGAAATTGCAAACGTCGAGCAATTGCTCAGAGATGAAAAGTGCCAGCACTGGAAGCTGTTGCTAGCCAGCACCCTTCCTTGGAAGCGCTTTTGTAGGCGTAAGAACACTGGGGCTCTGGGCTTCTCTAGCCACCTCATCTTCTGCTCATCCTCTCGCGCACTCTGAAGAGAGCTCAGGGGAGAAATTGCAAACGTCGAGCAATTGCTCAGAGATGAAAAGTGCCAGCACTGAAAGCTGTTGCTAGCCAGCACCCTTCCTTGGAAGCGCTTTTGTAGGCCTAAGAACAGTGGGGCTCTGGGCTTCTCTAGCCACCTCATCTTCTGCTCATCCTCTCGCGCACTCTAAAGAGAGCTCAGGTGAGAAATTGCAAACGTCCAGCAATTGCTCAGAGATGAAAAGTGCCAGCACTGAAAGCTGTTGCTAGCCAGCACCCTTCCTTGGAAGCGCTTTCACAGGCGCAGTAACACTGGGGCTTTGCGCTTCTCTAGCCACCAAACGTCACGGTCCTTCTCTTTCCGTCTCGTAGACACGAGCTGAGAAATTGCAAACGTCGAGCAATTGCTCAGAGATGAAAAGTGCCAGCACTGAAAGCTGTTGCTAGCCAGCCCCCTTCCTTGGAAGCGCTTTTGTAGGCGTAAGCACACTGGGGCTCTGGGCTTCTCTAGCCACCTCATCTTCTGCTCATCCTCTCGCGCACTCTAAAGAGAGCTCAGATGAGAAATTGCAAACGTCGAGCAATTGCTCAGAGATGAAAAGTGCCAGCACTGAAAGCTGTTGCTAGCCAGCACCCTTCCTTGGAAGCGTTTTCACAGGCGCAGCAACACTGGGGCTTTGCGCTTCCCTACCCACCAAACGTCACGGTCCTTCTCTTTCCGCCTCGTAGACACGAGCTGAGAAATTGCAAACGTCGAGCAATTGCTCAGAGATGAAAAGTGCCAGCACTGAAAGCTGTTGTTAGCCAGCACCCTTCCTTGGAAGCGCTTTTGTAGGCGTAAGAACACTGGGGCTCTGGGCTTCTCTAGCCACCTCATCTTCTGCTCATCCTCTCGCGCACTCTAAAGAGAGCTCAGGTGAGAAATTGCAAACGTCGAGCAATTGCTCAGAGATGAAAAGTGCCAGCACTGAAAGCTGTTGCTAGCCAGCACCCTTCCTTGGAAGCGCTTTTGTAGGCCTAAGAACACTGGGGCTCTGGGCTTCTCTAGCCACCTCATCTTCTGCTCATCCTCTCGCGCACTCTAAAGAGAGCTCAGGTGAGAAATTGCAAACGTCGAGCAATTGCTCAGAGATGAAAAGTGCCAGCACTGAAAGCTGTTGCTAGCCAGCACCCTTCCTTGGAAGCGCTTTTGTAGGCCTAAGAAGACTGGGGCTCTGGGCTTCTCTAGCCACCTCATCTTCTGCTCATCCTCTCGCGTACTCTAAAGAGACCTCAGGTGAGAAATTGCAAACGTCCAGCAATTGCTCAGAGATGAAAAGTGCCAGCACTGAAAGCTGTTGCTAGCCAGCACCCTTCCTTGGAAGCGCTTTCACAGGCGCAGCAACACTGGGGCTTTGCGCTTCTCTAGCCACCAAACGTCACGGTCCTTCTCTTTCCGTCTCGTAGACACGAGCTGAGAAATTGCAAACGTCGAGCAATTGCTCAGAGAGGAAAAGTGCCAGCACTGAAAGCTGTTGCTAGCCAGCACCCTTCCTTGGAAGCGCTTTTGTAGCCCTTAGAACACTGGGGCTCTGGGCTTCTCTAGCCACCTCATCTTCTGCTCATCCTCTCGTGCACTCTAAAGAGAGCTCAGGTGAGAAATTGCAAACGTCGAGCAATTGCTCAGAGATGAAAAGTGCCAGCACTGAAAGCTGTTGCTAGCCAGCACCCTTCCTTGGAAGCGCTTTTGTAGGCCTAAGCACACTGGGGCTCTGGGCTTCTCTAGCCACCTCATCTTCTGCTCATCCTCTCGCGCACTCTAAAGAGAGCTCAGGTGAGAAATTGCAAACGTCGAGCAATTGCTCAGAGATGAAAAGTGCCAGCACTGAAAGCTGTTGCTAGCCAGCACCCTTCCTTGGAAGCGCTTTTGTAGGCCTAAGAACACTGGGGCTCTGGGCTTCTCTAGCCACCTCATCTTCTGCTCATCCTCTCGCGCACTCTAAAGAGAGCTCAGGGGAGAAACTGCAAACGTCGAGCAATTGCTCAGAGATGAAAAGTGCCAGCACTGAAAGCTGTTGCTAGCCAGCCCCCTTCCTTGGAAGCGCTTTCACAGGCGCAGTAACACTGGGGCTTTGCGCTTCTCTAGCCACCAAACGTCACGGTCCTTCTCCTTCCGTCTCGTAGACACGAGCTGAGAAATTGCAAACGTCGAGCAATTGCTCAGAGATGAAAAGTGCCAGCACTGAAAGCTCTTGCTAGCCAGCACCCTTCCTTGGAAGCGCTTTCACAGGCGCAGCAACGCTGGGGCTTTGCGCTTCTCTAGCCACCAAACGTCACGGTCCTTCTCTTTCCGTCTCGTAGACACGAGCTGAGAAATTGCAAACGTCGAGCAATTGCTCAGAGATGAAAAGTGCCAGCACTGGAAGCTGTTGCTAGCCAGCACCCTTCCTTGGAAGCGCTTTTGTAGGCCTAAGAACACTGGGGCTCTGGGCTTCTCTAGCCACCTCATCTTCTGCTCATCCTCTCGCGCACTCTGAAGAGAGCTCAGGTGAGAAATTGCAAATGTCGAGCAATTGCTCAGAGATGAAAAGTGCCAGCACTGAAAGCTGTTGCTAGCCAGCACCCTTCCTTGGAAGCGCTTTTGTAGGCCTAAGAACACTGGGGCTCTGGGCTTCTCTAGCCACCTCATCTTCTGCTCATCCTCTCGCGCACTCTAAAGAGAGCTCAGGGGAGAAATTGCAAACGTCGAGCAATTGCTCAGAGATGAAAAGTGCCAGCACTGAAAGCTCTTGCTAGCCAGCACCCTTCCTTGGAAGCGCTTTCACAGGCGCAGTAACACTGGGGCTTTGCGCTTCTCTAGCCACCAAAAGTCACGGTCCTTCTCTTTCCGTCTCGTAGACACGAGCTGAGAAATTGCAAACGTCGAGCAATTGCTCAGAGATGAAAAGTGCCAGCACTGAAAGCTGTTGCTAGCCAGCACCCTTCCTTGGAAGCGCTTTTGTAGGCCTAAGAACACTGGGGCTCTGGGCTTCTCTAGCCACCTAATCTGCTGCTCATCCTCTTGCGCACTCTAAAGAGAGTTCAGATGAGAAATTGCAAACGTCGAGCAATTGCTCAGAGATGAAAAGTGCCAGCACTGAAAGCTGTTGCTAGCCAGCACCCTTCCTTGGAAGCGCTTTCACAGGCGCAGCAACACTGGGGCTTTGCGCTTCTCTAGCCACCAAACGTCACGGTCCTTCTCTTTCCGTCTCGTAGACACGAGCTGAGAAATTGCAAACGTCGAGCAATTGCTCAGAGATGAAAAGTGCCAGCACTGAAAGCTGTTGTTAGCCAGCACCCTTCCTTGGAAGCGCTTTTGTAGGCCTAAGAACACTGGGGCTCTGGGCTTCTCTAGCCACCTCATCTTCTGCTCATCCTCTCGCGCACTCTAAAGAGAGCTCAGATGAGAAATTGCAAACGTCGAGCAATTGCTCAGAGATGAAAAGTGCCAGCAATGAAAGCTGTTGCTAGCCAGCACCCTTCCTTGGAAGTGCTTTTGTAGGCCTAAGAACACTGGGGCTCTGGGCTTCTCTAGCCACCTCATCTTCTGCTCATCCTCTCGCGCACTCTAAAGAGAGCTCAGGTGAGAAATTGCAAACGTCGAGCAATTGCTCAGAGAAGAAAAGTGCCAGCACTGAAAGCTGTTGCTAGCCAGCACCCTTCCTTGGAAGCGCTTTTGTAGGCCTAAGAACAGTGGGGCTCTGGGCTTCTCTAGCCACCTCATCTTCTGCTCATCCTCTCGCGCACTCTAAAGAGAGCTCAGGTGAGAAATTGCAAACGTCCAGCAATTGCTCAGAGATGAAAAGTGCCAGCACTGAAAGCTGTTGCTAGCCAGCACCCTTCCTTGGAAGCGCTTTCACAGGCGCAGCAACACTGGGGCTTTGCGCTTCTCTACCCACCAAACGTCACGGTCCTTCTCTTTCCGTCTCGTAGACACGAGCTGAGAAATTGCAAACGTCGAGCAATTGCTCAGAGATGAAAAGTGCCAGCACTGGAAGCTGTTGCTAGCCAGCACCCTTCCTTGGAAGCGCTTTTGTAGGCCTAAGAACACTGGGGCTCTGGGCTTCTCTAGCCACCTCATCTTCTGCTCATCCTCTCGCGCACTCTAAAGAGAGCTCAGGGGAGAAATTGCAAACGTCGAGCAATTGCTCAGAGATGAAAAGTGCCAGCACTGAAAGCTGTTGCTAGCCAGCACCCTTCCTTGGAAGCGCTTTCACAGGCGCAGTAACACTGGGGCTTTGCGCTTCTCTAGCCACCAAACGTCACGGTCCTTCTCTTTCCGTCTCGTAGACACGAGCTGAGAAATTGCAAACGTCGAGCAATTGCTCAGAGATGAAAAGTGCCAGCACTGAAAGCTCTTGCTAGCCAGCCCCCTTCCTTGGAAGCGCTTTTGTAGGCGTAAGAACACTGGGGCTCTGGGCTTCTCTAGCCACCTAATCTTCTGCTCATCCTCTCGCGCACTCTAAAGAGAGCTCAGATGAGAAATTGCAAACGTCGAGCAATTGCTCAGAGATGAAAAGTGCCAGCACTGAAAGCTGTTGCTAGCCAGCACCCTTCCTTGGAAGCGTTTTCACAGGCGCAGCAACGCTGGGGCTTTGCGCTTCTCTAGCCACCAAACGTCACGGTCCTTCTCTTTCCGTCTCGTAGACACGAGCTGAGAAATTGCAAACGTCGAGCAATTGCTCAGAGATGAAAAGTGCCAGCACTGGAAGCTGTTGCTAGCCAGCACCCTTCCTTGGAAGCGCTTTTGTAGGCCTAAGAACACTGGGGCTCTGGGCTTCTCTAGCCACCTCATCTTCTGCTCATCCTCTCGCGCACTCTGAAGAGAGCTCAGGTGAGAAATTGCAAATGTCGAGCAATTGCTCAGAGATGAAAAGTGCCAGCACTGAAAGCTGTTGCTAGCCAGCACCCTTCCTTGGAAGCGCTTTTGTAGGCCTAAGAACACTGGGGCTCTGGGCTTCTCTAGCCACCTCATCTTCTGCTCATCCTCTCGCGCACTCTAAAGAGAGCTCAGGGGAGAAATTGCAAACGTCGAGCAATTGCTCAGAGATGAAAAGTGCCAGCACTGAAAGCTCTTGCTAGCCAGCACCCTTCCTTGGAAGCGCTTTCACAGGCGCAGTAACACTGGGGCTTTGCGCTTCTCTAGCCACCAAAAGTCACGGTCCTTCTCTTTCCGTCTCGTAGACACGAGCTGAGAAATTGCAAACGTCGAGCAATTGCTCAGAGATGAAAAGTGCCAGCACTGAAAGCTGTTGCTAGCCAGCACCCTTCCTTGGAAGCGCTTTTGTAGGCCTAAGAACACTGGGGCTCTGGGCTTCTCTAGCCACCTAATCTGCTGCTCATCCTCTTGCGCACTCTAAAGAGAGTTCAGATGAGAAATTGCAAACGTCGAGCAATTGCTCAGAGATGAAAAGTGCCAGCACTGAAAGCTGTTGCTAGCCAGCACCCTTCCTTGGAAGCGCTTTCACAGGCGCAGCAACACTGGGGCTTTGCGCTTCTCTAGCCACCAAACGTCACGGTCCTTCTCTTTCCGTCTCGTAGACACGAGCTGAGAAATTGCAAACGTCGAGCAATTGCTCAGAGATGAAAAGTGCCAGCACTGAAAGCTGTTGTTAGCCAGCACCCTTCCTTGGAAGCGCTTTTGTAGGCCTAAGAACACTGGGGCTCTGGGCTTCTCTAGCCACCTCATCTTCTGCTCATCCTCTCGCGCACTCTAAAGAGAGCTCAGATGAGAAATTGCAAACGTCGAGCAATTGCTCAGAGATGAAAAGTGCCAGCAATGAAAGCTGTTGCTAGCCAGCACCCTTCCTTGGAAGTGCTTTTGTAGGCCTAAGAACACTGGGGCTCTGGGCTTCTCTAGCCACCTCATCTTCTGCTCATCCTCTCGCGCACTCTAAAGAGAGCTCAGGTGAGAAATTGCAAACGTCGAGCAATTGCTCAGAGAAGAAAAGTGCCAGCACTGAAAGCTGTTGCTAGCCAGCACCCTTCCTTGGAAGCGCTTTTGTAGGCCTAAGAACAGTGGGGCTCTGGGCTTCTCTAGCCACCTCATCTTCTGCTCATCCTCTCGCGCACTCTAAAGAGAGCTCAGGTGAGAAATTGCAAACGTCCAGCAATTGCTCAGAGATGAAAAGTGCCAGCACTGAAAGCTGTTGCTAGCCAGCACCCTTCCTTGGAAGCGCTTTCACAGGCGCAGCAACACTGGGGCTTTGCGCTTCTCTACCCACCAAACGTCACGGTCCTTCTCTTTCCGTCTCGTAGACACGAGCTGAGAAATTGCAAACGTCGAGCAATTGCTCAGAGATGAAAAGTGCCAGCACTGGAAGCTGTTGCTAGCCAGCACCCTTCCTTGGAAGCGCTTTTGTAGGCCTAAGAACACTGGGGCTCTGGGCTTCTCTAGCCACCTCATCTTCTGCTCATCCTCTCGCGCACTCTAAAGAGAGCTCAGGGGAGAAATTGCAAACGTCGAGCAATTGCTCAGAGATGAAAAGTGCCAGCACTGAAAGCTGTTGCTAGCCAGCACCCTTCCTTGGAAGCGCTTTCACAGGCGCAGTAACACTGGGGCTTTGCGCTTCTCTAGCCACCAAACGTCACGGTCCTTCTCTTTCCGTCTCGTAGACACGAGCTGAGAAATTGCAAACGTCGAGCAATTGCTCAGAGATGAAAAGTGCCAGCACTGAAAGCTCTTGCTAGCCAGCCCCCTTCCTTGGAAGCGCTTTTGTAGGCGTAAGAACACTGGGGCTCTGGGCTTCTCTAGCCACCTCATCTTCTGCTCATCCTCTCGCGCACTCTAAAGAGAGCTCAGGGGAGAAACTGCAAACGTCGAGCAATTGCTCAGAGATGAAAAGTGCCAGCACTGAAAGCTGTTGCTAGCCAGCACCCTTCCTTGGAAGCGTTTTCACAGGCGCAGCAACACTGGGGCTTTGCGCTTCTCTAGCCACCAAACGTCACGGTCCTTCTCTTTCCGCCTCGTAGACAGGAGCTGAGAAATTGCAAACGTCGAGCAATTGCTCAGAGATGAAAAGTGCCAGCACTGAAAGCTGTTGCTAGCCAGCACCCTTCCTTGGAAGCGCTTTTGTAGCCCTTAGAACACTGGGGCTCTGGGCTTCTCTAGCCACCTCATCTTCTGCTCATCCTCTCGCGCACTCTAAAGAGAGCTCAGGGGAGAAATTGAAAACGTCGAGCAATTGCTCAGAGATGAAAAGTGCCAGCACTGAAAGCTGTTGCTAGCCAGCACCCTTCCTTGGAAGCGCTTTTGTAGGCCTAAGAACACTGGGGCTCTGGGCTTCTCTAGCCACCTAATCTTCTGCTCATCCTCTCGCGCACTCTAAAGAGAGCTCAGGTGAGAAATTGCAACCGTCGAGCAATTGCTCAGAGATGAAAAGTGCCAGCACTGAAAGCTGTTGCTAGCCAGCACCCTTCCTTGGAAGCGCTTTTGTAGCCCTTAGAACACTGGGGCTCTGGGCTTCTCTAGCCACCTCATCTTCTGCTCATCCTCTCGCGCACTCTAAAGAGAGCTCAGATGAGAAATTGCAAACGTCGAGCAATTGCTCAGAGAAGAAAAGTGCCAGCACTGAAAGCTGTTGCTAGCCAGCACCCTTCCTTGGAAGCGCTTTTGTAGGCCTAAGAACACTGGGGCTCTGGGCTTCTCTAGCCACCTCATCTTCTGCTCATCCTCTCGCGCACTCTAAAGAGAGCTCAGGTGAGAAATTGCAAACGTCCAGCAATTGCTCAGAGATGAAAAGTGCCAGCACTGAAAGCTGTTGCTAGCCAGCACCCTTCCTTGGAAGTGCTTTCACAGGCGCAGCAACACTGGGGCTTTGCGCTTCTCTACCCACCAAACGTCACCGTCCTTCTCTTTCCGTCTCGTAGACACGAGCTGAGAAATTGCAAACGTCGAGCAATTGCTCAGAGATGAAAAGTGCCAGCACTGGAAGCTGTTGCTAGCCAGCACCCTTCCTTGGAAGCGCTTTTGTAGGCCTAAGAACACTGGGGCTCTCGGCTTCTCTAGCCACCTCATCTTCTGCTCATCCTCTCGCGCACTCTAAAGAGAGCTCAGGTGAGAAATTGCAAACGTCGAGCAATTGCTCAGAGATGAACAGTGCCAGCACTGAAAGCTCTTGCTAGCCAGCACCCTTCCTTGGAAGCGCTTTTGTAGGCCTAAGAACACTGGGGCTCTGGGCTTCTCTAGCCACCTCATCTTCTGCTCATCCTCTCGCGCACTCTAAAGAGAGCTCAGGGGAGAAATTGCAAACGTCGAGCAATTGCTCAGAGATGAAAAGTGCCAACACTGAAAGCTGTTGCTAGCCAGTACCCTTCCTTGGAAGCGCTTTCACAGGCGCAGCAACACTGCGGCTTTGCGCTTCTATACGCACCAAACGTCACTGTCATTCTCTTTCCGTCTCGTAGACACGAGCTGAGAAATTGCAAACGTCGAGCAATTGCTCAGAGATGAAAAGTGCCAGCACTGAAAGCTGTTGCTAGCCAGCACCCTTCCTTGGAAGCGCTTTTGTAGGCCTAAGAACACTGGGGCTCTGGGCTTATCTAGCCACCTCATCTTCTGCTCATCCTCTCGCGCACTCTAAAGAGAGCTCAGGTGAGAAATTGCAAACGTCGAGCAATTGCTCAGAGATGAAAAGTGCCAGCACTGGAAGCTCTTGCTAGCCAGCCCCCTTCCTTGGAAGCGCTTTTGTAGGCCTAAGCACACTGGGGCTCTGGGCTTCTTTAGCCACCTCATCTTCTGCTCATCCTCTCGCGCACTCTAAAGAGAGCTCAGGGGAGAAACTGCAAACGTCGAGCAATTGCTCAGAGATGAAAAGTGCCAGCACTGAAAGCTGTTGCTAGCCAGCCCCCTTCCTTGGAAGCGCTTTCACAGGCGCTGTAACACTGGGGCTTTGCGCTTCTCTACTCACCAAACGTCACGGTCCTTCTCTTTCCGTCTCGTAGACACGAGCTGAGAAATTGCAAACGTCGAGCAATTGCTCAGAGATGAAAAGTGCCAGCACTGAAAGCTGTTGCTAGCCAGCACTCTTCCTTGGAAGCGCTTTTGTAGGCCTAAGAACACTGGGGCTCTGGGCTTCTCTAGCCACCTCATCTTCTGCTCATCCTCTCGCGCACTCTAAAGAGAGCTCAGGTGAGAAATTGTAAACGTCGAGCAATTGCTCAGAGATGAAAAGTGCCAGCACTGAAAGCTGTTGCTAGCCAGCACCCTTCCTTGGAAGCGCTTTTGTAGGCCTAAGCACACTGGGGCTCTGGGCTTCTCTAGCCACCTCATCTTCTGCTCATCCTCTCGCGCACTCTAAAGAGAGCTCAGGTGAGAAATTGCAAACGTCCAGCAATTGCTCAGAGATGAAAAGTGCCAGCACTGAAAGCTCTTGCTAGCCAGCACCCTTCCTTGGAAGCGCTTTCACAGGCGCAGCAACGCTGGGGCTTTGCGCTTCTCTAGCCACCAAACATCACGGTCCTTCTCTTTCCGTCTCGTAGACACGAGCTGAGAAATTGCAAACGTCGAGCAATTGCTCAGAGATGAAAAGTGCCAGCACTGGAAGCTGTTGCTAGCCAGCACCCTTCCTTGGAAGCGCTTTTGTAGGCCTAAGAACACTGGGGCTCTGGGCTTCTCTAGCCACCTCATCTTCTGCTCATCCTCTCGCGCACTCTGAAGAGAGCTCAGGTGAGAAATTGCAAACGTCGAGCAATTGCTCAGAGATGAAAAGTGCCAGCACTGAAAGCTGTTGCTAGCCAGCACCCTTCCTTGGAAGCGCTTTTGTAGGCCTAAGAACACTGGGGCTCTGGGCTTCTCTAGCCACCTCATCTTCTGCTCATCCTCTCGCGCACTCTAAAGAGAGCTCAGGGGAGAAATTGCAAACGTCGAGCAATTGCTCAGAGATGAAAAGTGCCAGCACTGAAAGCTGTTGCTAGCCAGCACCCTTCCTTGGAAGCGCTTTCACAGGCGCAGTAACACTGGGGCTTTGCGCTTCTCTACCCACCAAAAGTCACGGTCCTTCTCTTTCCGTCTCGTAGACACGAGATGACAAATTGCAAACGTCGAGCAATTGCTCAGAGATGAAAAGTGCCAGCACTGAAAGCTGTTGCTAGCCAGCACCCTTCCTTGGAAGCGCTTTTGTAGGCCTAAGAACACTGGGGCTCTGGGCTTCTCTAGCCACCTAATCTGCTGCTCATCCTCTTGCGCACTCTAAAGAGAGCTCAGATGAGAAATTGCAAACGTCGAGCAATTGCTCAGAGATGAAAAGTGCCAGCACTGAAAGCTGTTGCTAGCCAGCACCCTTCCTTGGAAGCGCTTTCACAGGCGCAGCAACACTGGGGCTTTGCGCTTCTCTAGCCACCAAACGTCACGGTCCTTCTCTTTCCGTCTCGTAGACACGAGCTGAGAAATTGCAAACGTCGAGCAATTGCTCAGAGATGAAAAGTGCCAGCACTGAAAGCTGTTGTTAGCCAGCACCCTTCCTTGGAAGCGCTTTAGTAGGCCTAAGAACACTGGGGCTCTGGGCTTCTCTAGCCACCTCATCTTCTGCTCATCCTCTCGCGCACTCTAAAGAGAGCTCAGGTGAGAAATTGCAAACGTCCAGCAATTGCTCAGAGATGAAAAGTGCCAGCACTGAAAGCTGTTGCTAGCCAGCACCCTTCCTTGGAAGTGCTTTTGTAGGCCTAAGAACACTGGGGCTCTGGGCTTCTCTAGCCACCTCATCTTCTGCTCATCCTCTCGCGCACTCTAAAGAGAGCTCAGGTGAGAAATTGCAAACGTCGAGCAATTGCTCAGAGAAGAAAAGTGCCAGCACTGAAAGCTGTTGCTAGCCAGCACCCTTCCTTGGAAGCGCTTTTGTAGGCCTAAGAACACTGGGGCTCTGGGCTTCTCTAGCCACCTCATCTTCTGCTCATCCTCTCGCGCACTCTAAAGAGAGCTCAGGTGAGAAATTGCAAACGTCCAGCAATTGCTCAGAGATGAAAAGTGCCAGCACTGAAAGCTGTTGCTAGCCAGCACCCTTCCTTGGAAGCGCTTTCACAGGCGCAGCAACACTGGGGCTTTGCGCTTCTCTACCCACCAAACGTCACGGTCCTTCTCTTTCCGTCTCGTAGACACGAGCTGAGAAATTGCAAACGTCGAGCAATTGCTCAGAGATGAAAAGTGCCAGCACTGGAAGCTGTTGCTAGCCAGCACCCTTCCTTGGAAGCGCTTTTGTAGGCCTAAGAACACTGGGGCTCTGGGCTTCTCTAGCCACCTCATCTTCTGCTCATCCTCTCGCGCACTCTAAAGAGAGCTCAGGGGAGAAATTGCAAACGTCGAGCAATTGCTCAGAGATGAAAAGTGCCAGCACTGAAAGCTGTTGCTAGCCAGCACCCTTCCTTGGAAGCGCTTTCACAGGCGCAGTAACACTGGGGCTTTGCGCTTCTCTAGCCACCAAACGTCACGGTCCTTCTCTTTCCGTCTCGTAGACACGAGCTGAGAAATTGCAAACGTCGAGCAATTGCTCAGAGATGAAAAGTGCCAGCACTGAAAGCTCTTGCTAGCCAGCCCCCTTCCTTGGAAGCGCTTTTGTAGGCGTAAGAACACTGGGGCTCTGGGCTTCTCTAGCCACCTAATCTTCTGCTCATCCTCTCGCGCACTCTAAAGAGAGCTCAGATGAGAAATTGCAAACGTCGAGCAATTGCTCAGAGATGAAAAGTGCCAGCACTGAAAGCTGTTGCTAGCCAGCACCCTTCCTTGGAAGCGTTTTCACAGGCGCAGCAACACTGGGGCTTTGCGCTTCTCTAGCCACCAAACGTCACGGTCCTTCTCTTTCCGCCTCGTAGACAGGAGCTGAGAAATTGCAAACGTCGAGCAATTGCTCAGAGATGAAAAGTGCCAGCACTGAAAGCTGTTGCTAGCCAGCACCCTTCCTTGGAAGCGCTTTTGTAGCCCTTAGAACACTGGGGCTCTGGGCTTCTCTAGCCACCTCATCTTCTGCTCATCCTCTCGCGCACTCTAAAGAGAGCTCAGGGGAGAAATTGAAAACGTCGAGCAATTGCTCAGAGATGAAAAGTGCCAGCACTGAAAGCTGTTGCTAGCCAGCACCCTTCCTTGGAAGCGCTTTTGTAGGCCTAAGAACACTGGGGCTCTGGGCTTCTCTAGCCACCTAATCTTCTGCTCATCCTCTCGCGCACTCTAAAGAGAGCTCAGGTGAGAAATTGCAACCGTCGAGCAATTGCTCAGAGATGAAAAGTGCCAGCACTGAAAGCTCTTGCTAGCCAGCACCCTTCCTTGGAAGCGCTTTTGTAGCCCTTAGAACACTGGGGCTCTGGGCTTCTCTAGCCACCTCATCTTCTGCTCATCCTCTCGCGCACTCTAAAGAGAGCTCAGATGAGAAATTGCAAACGTCCAGCAATTGCTCAGAGAGGAAAAGTGCCAGCACTGAAAGCTGTTGCTAGCCAGCACCCTTCCTTGGAAGCGCTTTTGTAGGCCTAAGAACACTGGGGCTCTGGGCTTCTTTAGCCACCTCATCTTCTGCTCATCCTCTCGCGCACTCTAAAGAGAGCTCAGGTGAGAAATTGCAAACGTCGAGCAATTGCTCAGAGAAGAAAAGTGCCAGCACTGAAAGCTCTTGCTAGCCAGCACCCTTCCTTGGAAGCGCTTTTGTAGGCCTAAGAACACTGGGGCTCTGGGCTTCTCTAGCCACCTCATCTTCTGCTCATCCTCTCGCGCACTCTAAAGAGAGCTCAGGTGAGAAATTGCAAACGTTGAGCAATTGCTCAGAGATGAAAAGTGCCAGCACTGAAAGCTGTTGCTAGCCAGCACCCTTCCTTGGAAGCGCTTTCACAGGCGCAGCAACACTGGGGCTTTGCGCTTCTCTACCCACCAAACGTCACGGTCCTTCTCTTTCCGTCTCGTAGACACGAGCTGAGAAATTGCAAACGTCGAGCAATTGCTCAGAGATGAAAAGTGCCAGCACTGAAAGCTCTTGCTAGCCAGCCCCCTTCCTTGGAAGCGCTTTTGTAGGCGTAAGCACACTGGGGCTCTGGGCTTCTCTAGCCACCTCATCTTCTGCTCATCCTCTCGCGCACTCTAAAGAGAGCTCAGATGAGAAATTGCAAACGTCGAGCAATTGCTCAGAGATGAAAAGTGCCAGCACTGAAAGCTGTTGCTAGCCAGCACCCTTCCTTGGAAGCGTTTTCACAGGCGCAGCAACACTGGGGCTTTGCGCTTCCCTACCCACCAAACGTCACGGTCCTTCTCTTTCCGCCTCGTAGACACGAGCTGAGAAATTGCAAACGTCGAGCAATTGCTCAGAGATGAAAAGTGCCAGCACTGAAAGCTGTTGTTAGCCAGCACCCTTCCTTGGAAGCGCTTTTGTAGGCGTAAGAACACTGGGGCTCTGGGCTTCTCTAGCCACCTCATCTTCTGCTCATCCTCTCGCGCACTCTAAAGAGAGCTCAGGTGAGAAATTGCAAACGTCGAGCAATTGCTCAGAGATGAAAAGTGCCAGCACTGAAAGCTGTTGCTAGCCAGCACCCTTCCTTGGAAGCGCTTTTGTAGGCCTAAGAACACTGGGGCTCTGGGCTTCTCTAGCCACCTCATCTTCTGCTCATCCTCTCGCGCACTCTAAAGAGAGCTCAGGTGAGAAATTGCAAACGTCGAGCAATTGCTCAGAGATGAAAAGTGCCAGCACTGAAAGCTGTTGCTAGCCAGCACCCTTCCTTGGAAGCGCTTTTGTAGGCCTAAGAAGACTGGGGCTCTGGGCTTCTCTAGCCACCTCATCTTCTGCTCATCCTCTCGCGTACTCTAAAGAGACCTCAGGTGAGAAATTGCAAACGTCCAGCAATTGCTCAGAGATGAAAAGTGCCAGCACTGAAAGCTGTTGCTAGCCAGCACCCTTCCTTGGAAGCGCTTTCACAGGCGCAGCAACACTGGGGCTTTGCGCTTCTCTAGCCACCAAACGTCACGGTCCTTCTCTTTCCGTCTCGTAGACACGAGCTGAGAAATTGCAAACGTCGAGCAATTGCTCAGAGAGGAAAAGTGCCAGCACTGAAAGCTGTTGCTAGCCAGCACCCTTCCTTGGAAGCGCTTTTGTAGCCCTTAGAACACTGGGGCTCTGGGCTTCTCTAGCCACCTCATCTTCTGCTCATCCTCTCGCGCACTCTAAAGAGAGCTCAGGTGAGAAATTGCAAACGTCGAGCAATTGCTCAGAGATGAAAAGTGCCAGCACTGAAAGCTGTTGCTAGCCAGCACCCTTCCTTGGAAGCGCTTTTGTAGGCCTAAGCACACTGGGGCTCTGGGCTTCTCTAGCCACCTCATCTTCTGCTCATCCTCTCGCGCACTCTAAAGAGAGCTCAGGTGAGAAATTGCAAACGTCGAGCAATTGCTCAGAGATGAAAAGTGCCAGCACTGAAAGCTGTTGCTAGCCAGCACCCTTCCTTGGAAGCGCTTTTGTAGGCCTAAGAACACTGGGGCTCTGGGCTTCTCTAGCCACCTCATCTTCTGCTCATCCTCTCGCGCACTCTAAAGAGAGCTCAGGGGAGAAACTGCAAACGTCGAGCAATTGCTCAGAGATGAAAAGTGCCAGCACTGAAAGCTGTTGCTAGCCAGCCCCCTTCCTTGGAAGCGCTTTCACAGGCGCAGTAACACTGGGGCTTTGCGCTTCTCTAGCCACCAAACGTCACGGTCCTTCTCCTTCCGTCTCGTAGACACGAGCTGAGAAATTGCAAACGTCGAGCAATTGCTCAGAGATGAAAAGTGCCAGCACTGAAAGCTGTTGCTAGCCAGCACTCTTCCTTGGAAGCGCTTTTGTAGGCCTAAGAACACTGGGGCTCTGGGCTTCTCTAGCCACCTCATCTTCTGCTCATCCTCTCGCGCACTCTAAAGAGAGCTCAGGTGAGAAATTGTAAACGTCGAGCAATTGCTCAGAGATGAAAAGTGCCAGCACTGAAAGCTGTTGCTAGCCAGCACCCTTCCTTGGAAGCGCTTTTGTAGGCCTAAGCACACTGGGGCTCTGGGCTTCTCTAGCCACCTCATCTTCTGCTCATCCTCTCGCGCACTCTAAAGAGAGCTCAGGTGAGAAATTGCAAACGTCCAGCAATTGCTCAGAGATGAAAAGTGCCAGCACTGAAAGCTCTTGCTAGCCAGCACCCTTCCTTGGAAGCGCTTTCACAGGCGCAGCAACGCTGGGGCTTTGCGCTTCTCTAGCCACCAAACGTCACGGTCCTTCTCTTTCCGTCTCGTAGACACGAGCTGAGAAATTGCAAACGTCGAGCAATTGCTCAGAGATGAAAAGTGCCAGCACTGGAAGCTGTTGCTAGCCAGCACCCTTCCTTGGAAGCGCTTTTGTAGGCCTAAGAACACTGGGGCTCTGGGCTTCTCTAGCCACCTCATCTTCTGCTCATCCTCTCGCGCACTCTGAAGAGAGCTCAGGTGAGAAATTGCAAATGTCGAGCAATTGCTCAGAGATGAAAAGTGCCAGCACTGAAAGCTGTTGCTAGCCAGCACCCTTCCTTGGAAGCGCTTTTGTAGGCCTAAGAACAGTGGGGCTCTGGGCTTCTCTAGCCACCTCATCTTCTGCTCATCCTCTCGCGCACTCTAAAGAGAGCTCAGGGGAGAAATTGCAAACGTCGAGCAATTGCTCAGAGATGAAAAGTGCCAGCACTGAAAGCTCTTGCTAGCCAGCACCCTTCCTTGGAAGCGCTTTCACAGGCGCAGTAACACTGGGGCTTTGCGCTTCTCTAGCCACCAAAAGTCACGGTCCTTCTCTTTCCGTCTCGTAGACACGAGCTGAGAAATTGCAAACGTCGAGCAATTGCTCAGAGATGAAAAGTGCCAGCACTGAAAGCTGTTGCTAGCCAGCACCCTTCCTTGGAAGCGCTTTTGTAGGCCTAAGAAGACTGGGGCTCTGGGCTTCTCTAGCCACCTAATCTGCTGCTCATCCTCTTGCGCACTCTAAAGAGAGTTCAGATGAGAAATTGCAAACGTCGAGCAATTGCTCAGAGATGAAAAGTGCCAGCACTGAAAGCTGTTGCTAGCCAGCACCCTTCCTTGGAAGCGCTTTCACAGGCGCAGCAACACTGGGGCTTTGCGCTTCTCTAGCCACCAAACGTCACGGTCCTTCTCTTTCCGTCTCGTAGACACGAGCTGAGAAATTGCAAACGTCGAGCAATTGCTCAGAGATGAAAAGTGCCAGCACTGAAAGCTGTTGTTAGCCAGCACCCTTCCTTGGAAGCGCTTTTGTAGGCCTAAGAACACTGGGGCTCTGGGCTTCTCTAGCCACCTCATCTTCTGCTCATCCTCTCGCGCACTCTAAAGAGAGCTCAGATGAGAAATTGCAAACGTCGAGCAATTGCTCAGAGATGAAAAGTGCCAGCAATGAAAGCTGTTGCTAGCCAGCACCCTTCCTTGGAAGTGCTTTTGTAGGCCTAAGAACACTGGGGCTCTGGGCTTCTCTAGCCACCTCATCTTCTGCTCATCCTCTCGCGCACTCTAAAGAGAGCTCAGGTGAGAAATTGCAAACGTCGAGCAATTGCTCAGAGAAGAAAAGTGCCAGCACTGAAAGCTGTTGCTAGCCAGCACCCTTCCTTGGAAGCGCTTTTGTAGGCCTAAGAACAGTGGGGCTCTGGGCTTCTCTAGCCACCTCATCTTCTGCTCATCCTCTCGCGCACTCTAAAGAGAGCTCAGGTGAGAAATTGCAAACGTCCAGCAATTGCTCAGAGATGAAAAGTGCCAGCACTGAAAGCTGTTGCTAGCCAGCACCCTTCCTTGGAAGCGCTTTCACAGGCGCAGCAACACTGGGGCTTTGCGCTTCTCTACCCACCAAACGTCACGGTCCTTCTCTTTCCGTCTCGTAGACACGAGCTGAGAAATTGCAAACGTCGAGCAATTGCTCAGAGATGAAAAGTGCCAGCACTGGAAGCTGTTGCTAGCCAGCACCCTTCCTTGGAAGCGCTTTTGTAGGCCTAAGAACACTGGGGCTCTGGGCTTCTCTAGCCACCTCATCTTCTGCTCATCCTCTCGCGCACTCTAAAGAGAGCTCAGGGGAGAAATTGCAAACGTCGAGCAATTGCTCAGAGATGAAAAGTGCCAGCACTGAAAGCTGTTGCTAGCCAGCACCCTTCCTTGGAAGCGCTTTCACAGGCGCAGTAACACTGGGGCTTTGCGCTTCTCTAGCCACCAAACGTCACGGTCCTTCTCTTTCCGTCTCGTAGACACGAGCTGAGAAATTGCAAACGTCGAGCAATTGCTCAGAGATGAAAAGTGCCAGCACGGAAAGCTCTTGCTAGCCAGCCCCCTTCCTTGGAAGCGCTTTTGTAGGCGTAAGAACACTGGGGCTCTGGGCTTCTCTAGCCACCTAATCTTCTGCTCATCCTCTCGCGCACTCTAAAGAGAGCTCAGATGAGAAATTGCAAACGTCGAGCAATTGCTCAGAGATGAAAAGTGCCAGCACTGAAAGCTGTTGCTAGCCAGCACCCTTCCTTGGAAGCGTTTTCACAGGCGCAGCAACACTGGGGCTTTGCGCTTCTCTAGCCAACAAACGTCACGGTCCTTCTCTTTCCGCCTCGTAGACAGGAGCTGAGAAATTGCAAACGTCGAGCAATTGCTCAGAGATGAAAAGTGCCAGCACTGAAAGCTGTTGCTAGCCAGCACCCTTCCTTGGAAGCGCTTTTGTAGCCCTTAGAACACTGGGGCTCTGGGCTTCTCTAGCCACCTCATCTTCTGCTCATCCTCTCGCGCACTCTAAAGAGAGCTCAGGGGAGAAATTGAAAACGTCGAGCAATTGCTCAGAGATGAAAAGTGCCAGCACTGAAAGCTGTTGCTAGCCAGCACCCTTCCTTGGAAGCGCTTTTGTAGGCCTAAGAACACTGGGGCTCTGGGCTTCTCTAGCCACCTAATCTTCTGCTCATCCTCTCGCGCACTCTAAAGAGAGCTCAGGTGAGAAATTGCAACCGTCGAGCAATTGCTCAGAGATGAAAAGTGCCAGCACTGAAAGCTGTTGCTAGCCAGCACCCTTCCTTGGAAGCGCTTTTGTAGCCCTTAGAACACTGGGGCTCTGGGCTTCTCTAGCCACCTCATCTTCTGCTCATCCTCTCGCGCACTCTAAAGAGAGCTCAGATGAGAAATTGCAAACGTCGAGCAATTGCTCAGAGAAGAAAAGTGCCAGCACTGAAAGCTGTTGCTAGCCAGCACCCTTCCTTGGAAGCGCTTTTGTAGGCCTAAGAACACTGGGGCTCTGGGCTTCTCTAGCCACCTCATCTTCTGCTCATCCTCTCGCGCACTCTAAAGAGAGCTCAGGTGAGAAATTGCAAACGTCCAGCAATTGCTCAGAGATGAAAAGTGCCAGCACTGAAAGCTGTTGCTAGCCAGCACCCTTCCTTGGAAGTGCTTTCACAGGCGCAGCAACACTGGGGCTTTGCGCTTCTCTACCCACCAAACGTCACCGTCCTTCTCTTTCCGTCTCGTAGACACGAGCTGAGAAATTGCAAACGTCGAGCAATTGCTCAGAGATGAAAAGTGCCAGCACTGGAAGCTGTTGCTAGCCAGCACCCTTCCTTGGAAGCGCTTTTGTAGGCCTAAGAACACTGGGGCTCTCGGCTTCTCTAGCCACCTCATCTTCTGCTCATCCTCTCGCGCACTCTAAAGAGAGCTCAGGTGAGAAATTGCAAACGTCGAGCAATTGCTCAGAGATGAACAGTGCCAGCACTGAAAGCTCTTGCTAGCCAGCACCCTTCCTTGGAAGCGCTTTTGTAGGCCTAAGAACACTGGGGCTCTGGGCTTCTCTAGCCACCTCATCTTCTGCTCATCCTCTCGCGCACTCTAAAGAGAGCTCAGGGGAGAAATTGCAAACGTCGAGCAATTGCTCAGAGATGAAAAGTGCCAACACTGAAAGCTGTTGCTAGCCAGTACCCTTCCTTGGAAGCGCTTTCACAGGCGCAGCAACACTGCGGCTTTGCGCTTCTATACGCACCAAACGTCACTGTCATTCTCTTTCCGTCTCGTAGACACGAGCTGAGAAATTGCAAACGTCGAGCAATTGCTCAGAGATGAAAAGTGCCAGCACTGAAAGCTGTTGCTAGCCAGCACCCTTCCTTGGAAGCGCTTTTGTAGGCCTAAGAACACTGGGGCTCTGGGCTTATCTAGCCACCTCATCTTCTGCTCATCCTCTCGCGCACTCTAAAGAGAGCTCAGGTGAGAAATTGCAAACGTCGAGCAATTGCTCAGAGATGAAAAGTGCCAGCACTGGAAGCTCTTGCTAGCCAGCCCCCTTCCTTGGAAGCGCTTTTGTAGGCCTAAGCACACTGGGGCTCTGGGCTTCTTTAGCCACCTCATCTTCTGCTCATCCTCTCGCGCACTCTAAAGAGAGCTCAGGTGAGAAACTGCAAACGTCGAGCAATTGCTCAGAGATGAAAAGTGCCAGCACTGAAAGCTGTTGCTAGCCAGCCCCCTTCCTTGGAAGCGCTTTCACAGGCGCAGTAACACTGGGGCTTTGCGCTTCTCTACTCACCAAACGTCACGGTCCTTCTCTTTCCGTCTCGTAGACACGAGCTGAGAAATTGCAAACGTCGAGCAATTGCTCAGAGATGAAAAGTGCCAGCACTGAAAGCTGTTGCTAGCCAGCACTCTTCCTTGGAAGCGCTTTTGTAGGCCTAAGAACACTGGGGCTCTGGGCTTCTCTAGCCACCTCATCTTCTGCTCATCCTCTCGCGCACTCTAAAGAGAGCTCAGGTGAGAAATTGTAAACGTCGAGCAATTGCTCAGAGATGAAAAGTGCCAGCACTGAAAGCTGTTGCTAGCCAGCACCCTTCCTTGGAAGCGCTTTTGTAGGCCTAAGCACACTGGGGCTCTGGGCTTCTCTAGCCACCTCATCTTCTGCTCATCCTCTCGCGCACTCTAAAGAGAGCTCAGGTGAGAAATTGCAAACGTCCAGCAATTGCTCAGAGATGAAAAGTGCCAGCACTGAAAGCTCTTGCTAGCCAGCACCCTTCCTTGGAAGCGCTTTCACAGGCGCAGCAACGCTGGGGCTTTGCGCTTCTCTAGCCACCAAACATCACGGTCCTTCTCTTTCCGTCTCGTAGACACGAGCTGAGAAATTGCAAACGTCGAGCAATTGCTCAGAGATGAAAAGTGCCAGCACTGGAAGCTGTTGCTAGCCAGCACCCTTCCTTGGAAGCGCTTTTGTAGGCCTAAGAACACTGGGGCTCTGGGCTTCTCTAGCCACCTCATCTTCTGCTCATCCTCTCGCGCACTCTGAAGAGAGCTCAGGTGAGAAATTGCAAACGTCGAGCAATTGCTCAGAGATGAAAAGTGCCAGCACTGAAAGCTGTTGCTAGCCAGCACCCTTCCTTGGAAGCGCTTTTGTAGGCCTAAGAACACTGGGGCTCTGGGCTTCTCTAGCCACCTCATCTTCTGCTCATCCTCTCGCGCACTCTAAAGAGAGCTCAGGGGAGAAATTGCAAACGTCGAGCAATTGCTCAGAGATGAAAAGTGCCAGCACTGAAAGCTGTTGCTAGCCAGCACCCTTCCTTGGAAGCGCTTTCACAGGCGCAGTAACACTGGGGCTTTGCGCTTCTCTACCCACGAAAAGTCACGGTCCTTCTCTTTCCGTCTCGTAGACACGAGATGACAAATTGCAAACGTCGAGCAATTGCTCAGAGATGAAAAGTGCCAGCACTGAAAGCTGTTGCTAGCCAGCACCCTTCCTTGGAAGCGCTTTTGTAGGCCTAAGAACACTGGGGCTCTGGGCTTCTCTAGCCACCTAATCTGCTGCTCATCCTCTTGCGCACTCTAAAGAGAGCTCAGATGAGAAATTGCAAACGTCGAGCAATTGCTCAGAGATGAAAAGTGCCAGCACTGAAAGCTGTTGCTAGCCAGCACCCTTCCTTGGAAGCGCTTTCACAGGCGCAGCAACACTGGGGCTTTGCGCTTCTCTAGCCACCAAACGTCACGGTCCTTCTCTTTCCGTCTCGTAGACACGAGCTGAGAAATTGCAAACGTCGAGCAATTGCTCAGAGATGAAAAGTGCCAGCACTGAAAGCTGTTGTTAGCCAGCACCCTTCCTTGGAAGCGCTTTAGTAGGCCTAAGAACACTGGGGCTCTGGGCTTCTCTAGCCACCTCATCTTCTGCTCATCCTCTCGCGCACTCTAAAGAGAGCTCAGGTGAGAAATTGCAAACGTCCAGCAATTGCTCAGAGATGAAAAGTGCCAGCACTGAAAGCTGTTGCTAGCCAGCACCCTTCCTTGGAAGTGCTTTTGTAGGCCTAAGAACACTGGGGCTCTGGGCTTCTCTAGCCACCTCATCTTCTGCTCATCCTCTCGCGCACTCTAAAGAGAGCTCAGGTGAGAAATTGCAAACGTCGAGCAATTGCTCAGAGAAGAAAAGTGCCAGCACTGAAAGCTGTTGCTAGCCAGCACCCTTCCTTGGAAGCGCTTTTGTAGGCCTAAGAACACTGGGGCTCTGGGCTTCTCTAGCCACCTCATCTTCTGCTCATCCTCTCGCGCACTCTAAAGAGAGCTCAGGTGAGAAATTGCAAACGTCCAGCAATTGCTCAGAGATGAAAAGTGCCAGCACTGAAAGCTGTTGCTAGCCAGCACCCTTCCTTGGAAGCGCTTTCACAGGCGCAGCAACACTGGGGCTTTGCGCTTCTCTACCCACCAAACGTCACGGTCCTTCTCTTTCCGTCTCGTAGACACGAGCTGAGAAATTGCAAACGTCGAGCAATTGCTCAGAGATGAAAAGTGCCAGCACTGGAAGCTGTTGCTAGCCAGCACCCTTCCTTGGAAGCGCTTTTGTAGGCCTAAGAACACTGGGGCTCTGGGCTTCTCTAGCCACCTCATCTTCTGCTCATCCTCTCGCGCACTCTAAAGAGAGCTCAGGGGAGAAATTGCAAACGTCGAGCAATTGCTCAGAGATGAAAAGTGCCAGCACTGAAAGCTGTTGCTAGCCAGCACCCTTCCTTGGAAGCGCTTTCACAGGCGCAGTAACACTGGGGCTTTGCGCTTCTCTAGCCACCAAACGTCACGGTCCTTCTCTTTCCGTCTCGTAGACACGAGCTGAGAAATTGCAAACGTCGAGCAATTGCTCAGAGATGAAAAGTGCCAGCACTGAAAGCTCTTGCTAGCCAGCCCCCTTCCTTGGAAGCGCTTTTGTAGGCGTAAGAACACTGGGGCTCTGGGCTTCTCTAGCCACCTAATCTTCTGCTCATCCTCTCGCGCACTCTAAAGAGAGCTCAGATGAGAAATTGCAAACGTCGAGCAATTGCTCAGAGATGAAAAGTGCCAGCACTGAAAGCTGTTGCTAGCCAGCACCCTTCCTTGGAAGCGTTTTCACAGGCGCAGCAACACTGGGGCTTTGCGCTTCTCTAGCCACCAAACGTCACGGTCCTTCTCTTTCCGCCTCGTAGACAGGAGCTGAGAAATTGCAAACGTCGAGCAATTGCTCAGAGATGAAAAGTGCCAGCACTGAAAGCTGTTGCTAGCCAGCACCCTTCCTTGGAAGCGCTTTTGTAGCCCTTAGAACACTGGGGCTCTGGGCTTCTCTAGCCACCTCATCTTCTGCTCATCCTCTCGCGCACTCTAAAGAGAGCTCAGGGGAGAAATTGAAAACGTCGAGCAATTGCTCAGAGATGAAAAGTGCCAGCACTGAAAGCTGTTGCTAGCCAGCACCCTTCCTTGGAAGCGCTTTTGTAGGCCTAAGAACACTGGGGCTCTGGGCTTCTCTAGCCACCTAATCTTCTGCTCATCCTCTCGCGCACTCTAAAGAGAGCTCAGGTGAGAAATTGCAACCGTCGAGCAATTGCTCAGAGATGAAAAGTGCCAGCACTGAAAGCTCTTGCTAGCCAGCACCCTTCCTTGGAAGCGCTTTTGTAGCCCTTAGAACACTGGGGCTCTGGGCTTCTCTAGCCACCTCATCTTCTGCTCATCCTCTCGCGCACTCTAAAGAGAGCTCAGATGAGAAATTGCAAACGTCCAGCAATTGCTCAGAGAGGAAAAGTGCCAGCACTGAAAGCTGTTGCTAGCCAGCACCCTTCCTTGGAAGCGCTTTTGTAGGCCTAAGAACACTGGGGCTCTGGGCTTCTTTAGCCACCTCATCTTCTGCTCATCCTCTCGCGCACTCTAAAGAGAGCTCAGGTGAGAAATTGCAAACGTCGAGCAATTGCTCAGAGAAGAAAAGTGCCAGCACTGAAAGCTCTTGCTAGCCAGCACCCTTCCTTGGAAGCGCTTTTGTAGGCCTAAGAACACTGGGGCTCTGGGCTTCTCTAGCCACCTCATCTTCTGCTCATCCTCTCGCGCACTCTAAAGAGAGCTCAGGTGAGAAATTGCAAACGTTGAGCAATTGCTCAGAGATGAAAAGTGCCAGCACTGAAAGCTGTTGCTAGCCAGCACCCTTCCTTGGAAGCGCTTTCACAGGCGCAGCAACACTGGGGCTTTGCGCTTCTCTACCCACCAAACGTCACGGTCCTTCTCTTTCCGTCTCGTAGACACGAGCTGAGAAATTGCAAACGTCGAGCAATTGCTCAGAGATGAAAAGTGCCAGCACTGGAAGCTGTTGCTAGCCAGCCCCCTTCCTTGGAAGCGCTTTTGTAGGCCTAAGAACACTGGGGCTCTGGGCTTCTCTAGCCACCTAATCTTCTGCTCATCCTCTCGCGCACTCTAAAGAGAGCTCAGGTGAGAAATTGCAACCGTCGAGCAATTGCTCAGAGATGAAAAGTGCCAGCACTGAAAGCTCTTGCTAGCCAGCACCCTTCCTTGGAAGCGCTTTTGTAGGCCTAAGAACACTGGGGCTCTGGGCTTCTCTAGCCACCTCATCTTCTGCTCATCCTCTCGCACACTCTAAAGAGAGCTCAGGGGAGAAATTGCAAACGTCGAGCAATTGCTCAGAGATGAAAAGTGCCAACACTGAAAGCTGTTGCTAGCCAGTACCCTTCCTTGGAAGCGCTTTCACAGGCGCAGCAACACTGCGGCTTTGCGCTTCTATACGCACCAAACGTCACTGTCATTCTCTTTCCGTCTCGTAGACACGAGCTGAGAAATTGCAAACGTCGAGCAATTGCTCAGAGATGAAAAGTGCCAGCACTGAAAGCTGTTGCTAGCCAGCACCCTTCCTTGGAAGCGCTTTTGTAGGCCTAAGAACACTGGGGCTCTGGGCTTATCTAGCCACCTCATCTTCTGCTCATCCTCTCGCGCACTCTAAAGAGAGCTCAGGTGAGAAATTGCAAACGTCGAGCAATTGCTCCGAGATGAAAAGTGCCAGCACTGGAAGCTCTTGCTAGCCAGCACCCTTCCTTGGAAGCGCTTTTGTAGGCCTAAGCACACTGGGGCTCTGGGCTTCTTTAGCCACCTCATCTTCTGCTCATCCTCTCGCGCACTCTAAAGAGAGCTCAGGGGAGAAACTGCAAACGTCGAGCAATTGCTCAGAGATGAAAAGTGCCAGCACTGAAAGCTGTTGCTAGCCAGCCCCCTTCCTTGGAAGCGCTTTCACAGGCGCAGTAACACTGGGGCTTTGCGCTTCTCTAGCCACCAAACGTCACGGTCCTTCTCTTTCCGTCTCGTAGACACGAGCTGAGAAATTGCAAACGTCGAGCAATTGCTCAGAGATGAAAAGTGCCAGCACTGAAAGCTGTTGCTAGCCAGCACTCTTCCTTGGAAGCGCTTTTGTAGGCCTAAGAACACTGGGGCTCTGGGCTTCTCTAGCCACCTCATCTTCTGCTCATCCTCTCGCGCACTCTAAAGAGAGCTCAGGTGAGAAATTGTAAACGTCGAGCAATTGCTCAGAGATGAAAAGTGCCAGCACTGAAAGCTGTTGCTAGCCAGCACCCTTCCTTGGAAGCGCTTTTGTAGGCCTAAGCACACTGGGGCTCTGGGCTTCTCTAGCCACCTCATCTTCTGCTCATCCTCTCGCGCACTCTAAAGAGAGCTCAGGTGAGAAATTGCAAACGTCCAGCAATTGCTCAGAGATGAAAAGTGCCAGCACTGAAAGCTGTTGCTAGCCAGCACCCTTCCTTGGAAGCGCTTTCACAGGCGCAGCAACACTGGGGTTTGCGCTTCTCTAGCCACCAAACGTCACGGTCCTTCTCTTTCCGTCTCGTAGACACGAGCTGAGAAATTGCAAACGTCGAGCAATTGCTCAGAGATGAAAAGTGCCAGCACTGGAAGCTCTTGCTAGCCAGCACCCTTCCTTGGAAGCGCTTTTGTAGGCCTAAGAACACTGGGGCTCTGGGCTTCTCTAGCCACCTCATCTTCTGCTCATCCTCTCGCGCACTCTGAAGAGAGCTCAGGTGAGAAATTGCAAACGTCGAGCAATTGCTCAGAGATGAAAAGTGCCAGCACTGAAAGCTGTTGCTAGCCAGCACCCTTCCTTGGAAGCGCTTTTGTAGGCCTAAGAACACTGGGGCTCTGGGCTTCTCTAGCCACCTAATCTTCTGCTCATCCTCTTGCGCACTCTAAAGAGAGCTCAGGTGAGAAATTGCAAACGTCGAGCAATTGCTCAGAGATGAAAAGTGCCAGCACTGAAAGCTGTTGCTAGCCAGCACCCTTCCTTGGAAGTGCTTTTGTAGCCCTTAGAACACTGGGGCTCTGGGCTTCTCTAGCCACCTAATCTTCTGCTCATCCTCTCGCGCACTCTAAAGAGAGCTCAGGTGAGAAATTGCAAACGTCCAGCAATTGCTCAGAGATGAAAAGTGCCAGCACTGAAAGCTGTTGTTAGCCAGCACCCTTCCTTGGAAGCGCTTTTGTAGGCCTAAGAACACTGGGGCTCTGGGCTTCTCTAGCCACCTCATCTTCTGCTCATCCTCTCGCGCACTCTAAAGAGAGCTCAGGGGAGAAATTGCAAACGTCGAGCAATTGCTCAGAGATGAAAAGTGCCAGCACTGAAAGCTGTTGCTAGCCAGCACCCTTCCTTGGAAGCGCTTTCACAGGCGCAGCAACACTGGGGCTTTGCGCTTCTCTAGCCACCAAACGTCACGGTCCTTCTCTTTCCGTCTCGTAGACACGAGCTGAGAAATTGCAAACGTCGAGCAATTGCTCAGAGATGAAAAGTGCCAGCACTGAAAGCTGTTGCTAGCCAGCACCCTTCCTTGGAAGCGCTTTTGTAGGCCTAAGAACAGTGGGGCTCTGGGCTTCTCTAGCCACCTCATCTTCTGCTCATCCTCTCGCGCACTCTAAAGAGAGCTCAGGGGAGAAATTGCAAACGTCGAGCAATTGCTCAGAGATGAAAAGTGCCAGCACTGGAAGCTGTTGCTAGCCAGCACCCTTGCTTGGAAGCGCTTTTGTAGGCCTAAGCACACTGGGGCTCTGGGCTTCTCTAGCCACCTAATCTTCTGCTGATCCTCTCGCGCACTCTAAAGAGAGCTCAGGTGAGAAATTGCAAACGTCGAGCAATTGCTCAGAGATGAAAAGTGCCAGCACTGAAAGCTGTTGCTAGCCAGCACCCTTCCTTGGAAGCGCTTTCACAGGCGCAGCAACACTGGGGCTTTGCGCTTCTCTAGCCACCAAACGTCACGGTCCTTCTCTTTCCGTCTCGTAGACACGAGCTGAGAAATTGCAAACGTCGAGCAATTGCTCAGAGATGAAAAGTGCCAGCACTGGAAGCTGTTGCTAACCAGCACCCTTCCTTGGAAGCGCTTTTGTAGGCCTAAGAACACTGGGGCTCTGGGCTTCTCTAGCCACCTCATCTTCTGCTCATCCTCTCGCGCACTCTGAAGAGAGCTCAGGTGAGAAATTGCAAACGTCGAGCAATTGCTCAGAGATGAAAAGTGCCAGCACTGAAAGCTGTTGCTAGCCAGCACCCTTCCTTGGAAGCGCTTTTGTAGGCCTAAGAACACTGGGGCTCTGGGCTTCTCTAGCCACCTCATCTGCTGCTCATCCTCTCGCGCACTCTAAAGAGAGCTCAGATGAGAAATTGCAAACGTCCAGCAATTGCTCAGAGATGAAAAGTGCCAGCACTGAAAGCTGTTGCTAGCCAGCACCCTTCCTTGGAAGCGTTTTCACAGGCGCAGCAACACTGGGGCTTTGCGCTTCTCTACCCACCAAACGTCACGGTCCTTCTCTTTCTGTCTCGTAGACACGAGCTGAGAAATTGCAAACGTCGAGCAATTGCTCAGAGATGAAAAGTGCCAGCACTGAAAGCTGTTGCTAGCCAGCACCCTTCCTTGGAAGCGCTTTTGTAGGCCTAAGAACACTGGGGCTCTGGGCTTCTCTAGCCACCTCATCTTCTGCTCATCCTCTCGCGCACTCTAAAGAGAGCTCAGGTGAGAAATTGCAAACGTCGAGCAATTGCTCAGAGATGAAAAGTGCCAACACTGAAAGCTGTTGCTAGCCAGCACCCTTCCTTGGAAGCGCTTTCACAGGCGCAGCAACACTGCGGCTTTGCGCTTCTATACGCACCAAACGTCACGGTCCTTCTCTTTCCGTCTCGTAGACACGAGCTGAGAAATTGCAAACGTCGAGCAATTGCTCAGAGATGAAAAGTGCCAGCACTGAAAGCTGTTGCTAGCCAGCCCCCTTCCTTGGAAGCGCTTTTGTAGGCCTAAGCACACTGGGGCTCTGGGCTTCTCTAGCCACCTAATCTTCTGCTCATCCTCTCGCGCACTCTAAAGAGAGCTCAGGGGAGAAATTGCAAACGTCGAGCAATTGCTCAGAGATGAAAAGTGCCAGCACTGAAAGCTGTTGCTAGCCAGCACCCTTCCTTGGAAGCGCTTTCACAGGCGCAGCAACACTGGGGCTTTGCGCTTCTCTAGCCACCAAACGTCACGGTCCTTCTCTTTCCGTCTCGTAGACACGAGCTGAGAAATTGCAAACGTCGAGCAATTGCTCAGAGATGAAAAGTGCCAGCACTGGAAGCTGTTGCTAGCCAGCACCCTTCCTTGGAAGTGCTTTTGTAGGCCTAAGAACACTGGGGCTCTGGGCTTCTCTAGCCACCTCATCTTCTGCTCATCCTCTCGCGCACTCTGAAGAGAGCTCAGGTGAGAAATTGCAAACGTCGAGCAATTGCTCAGAGATGAAAAGTGCCAGCACTGAAAGCTGTTGCTAGCCAGCACCCTTCCTTGGAAGCGCTTTTGTAGGCCTAAGCACACTGGGGCTCTGGGCTTCTCTAGCCACCTAATCTTCTGCTCATCCTCTCGCGCACTCTAAAGAGAGCTCAGGGGAGAAATTGCAAACGTCGAGCAATTGCTCAGAGATGAAAAGTGCCAGCACTGAAAGCTGTTGCTAGCCAGCATCCTTCCTTGGAAGCGTTTTCACAGGCGCAGCAACACTGGGGCTTTGCGCTTCTCTAGCCACCAAACGTCACGGTCCTTCTCTTTCCGTCTCGTAGACACGAGCTGAGAAATTGCAAACGTCGAGCAATTGCTCAGAGATGAAAAGTGCCAGCACTGAAAGCTGTTGCTAGCCAGCACCCTTCCTTGGAAGCGCTTTTGTAGGCCTAAGAACACTGGGGCTCTGGGCTTCTCTAGCCACCTAATCTTCTGCTCATCCTCTCGCGCACTCTAAAGAGAGCTCAGGTGAGAAATTGCAAACGTCGAGCAATTGCTCAGAGATGAAAAGTGCCAGCACTGAAAGCTGTTGCTAGCCAGCACCCTTCCTTGGAAGCGCTTTTGTAGGCCTAAGCACACTGGGGCTCTGGGCTTCTCTAGCCACCTCATCTTCTGCTCATCCTCTCGCGCACTCTGAAGAGAGCTCAGGTGAGAAATTGCAAACGTCGAGCAATTGCTCAGAGATGAAAAGTGCCAGCACTGAAAGCTGTTGCTAGCCAGCCCCCTTCCTTGGAAGCGCTTTTGTAGCCCTAAGAACACAGGGGCTCTGGGCTTCTCTAGCCACCTCATCTTCTGCTCATCCTCTCGCGCACTCTAAAGAGAGCTCAGGGGAGAAATTGCAAACGTCGAGCAATTGCTCAGAGAGGAAAAGTGCCAGCACTGAAAGCTGTTGCTAGCCAGCACCCTTCCTTGGAAGTGCTTTCACAGGCGCAGTAACACTGGGGCTTTGCGCTTCTCTAGCCACCAAACGTCACGGTCCTTCTCTTTCCGTCTCGTAGACACGAGCTGAGAAATTGCAAACGTCGAGCAATTGCTCAGAGATGAAAAGTGCCAGCACTGAAAGCTGTTGCTAGCCAGCACCCTTCCTTGGAAGCGCTTTTGTAGGCCTAAGAACAGTGGGGCTCTGGGCTTCTCTAGCCACCTCATCTTCTGCTCATCCTCTCGCGCACTCTAAAGAGAGCTCAGGTGAGAAATTGCAAACGTCCAGCAATTGCTCAGAGATGAAAAGTGCCAGCACTGAAAGCTGTTGCTAGCCAGCACCCTTCCTTGGAAGCGCTTTCACAGGCGCAGCAACGCTGGGGCTTTGCGCTTCTCTAGCCACCAAACGTCACGGTCCTTCTCTTTCCGTCTCGTAGACACGAGCTGAGAAATTGCAAACGTCGAGCAATTGCTCAGAGATGAAAAGTGCCAGCACTGGAAGCTGTTGCTAGCCAGCACCCTTCCTTGGAAGCGCTTTTGTAGGCCTAAGAACAGTGGGGCTCTGGGCTTCTATAGCCACCTCATCTTCTGCTCATCCTCTCGCGCACTCTGAAGAGAGCTCAGGTGAGAAATTGCAAACGTCGAGCAATTGCTCCGAGATGAAAAGTGCCAGCACTGAAAGCTGTTGCTAGCCAGCACCCTTCCTTGGAAGCGCTTTTGTAGGCCTAAGAACACTGGGGCTCTGGGCTTCTCTAGCCACCTCATCTTCTGCTCATCCTCTCGCGCACTCTAAAGAGAGCTCAGGTGAGAAATTGCAAACGTCGAGCAATTGCTCAGAGATGAAAAGTGCCAGCACTGAAAGCTGTTGCTAGCCAGCACCCTTCCTTGGAAGCGCTTTTGTAGGCCTAAGAACACTGGGGCTCTGGGCTTCTCTAGCCACCTAATCTTCTGCTCATCCTCGCGCGCACTCTAAAGAGAGCTCAGGTGAGAAATTGCAAACGTCGAGCAATTGCTCAGAGATGAAAAGTGCCAGCACTGAAAGCTGTTGCTAGCCAGCACCCTTCCTTGGAAGCGCTTTTGTAGGCCTAAGAACACTGGGGCTCTGGGCTTCTTTAGCCACCTCATCTTCTGCTCATCCTCTCGCGCACTCTAAAGAGAGCTCAGGTGAGAAATTGCAAACGTCGAGCAATTGCTCAGAGAAGAAAAGTGCCAGCACTGAAAGCTATTGCTAGCCAGCACCCTTCCTTGGAAGCGCTTTTGTAGGCCTAAGAACACTGGGGCTCTGGGCTTCTCTAGCCACCTCATCTTCTGCTCATCCTCTCGCGCACTCTAAAGAGAGCTCAGGTGAGAAATTGCAAACGTCCAGCAATTGCTCAGAGATGAAAAGTGCCAGCACTGAAAGCTGTTGCTAGCCAGCACCCTTCCTTGGAAGCGCTTTCACAGGCGCAGCAACACTGTGGCTTTGCGCTTCTCTAGCCACCAAACGTCACGGTCCTTCTCTTTCCGTCTCGTAGACACGAGCTGAGAAATTGCAAACGTCGAGCAATTGCTCAGAGATGAAAAGTGCCAGCACTGAAAGCTCTTGCTAGCCAGCACCCTTCCTTGGAAGCGCTTTTGTAGGCCTAAGAACACTGGGGCTCTGGGCTTCTTTAGCCACCTCATCTTCTGCTCATCCTCTCGCGCACTCTAAAGAGAGCTCAGGGGAGAAACTGCAAACGTCGAGCAATTGCTCAGAGATGAAAAGTGCCAGCACTGAAAGCTGTTGCTAGCCAGCCCCCTTCCTTGGAAGCGCTTTCACAGGCGCAGTAACACTGGGGCTTTGCGCTTCTCTAGCCACCAAACGTCACGGTCCTTCTCTTTCCGTCTCGTAGACACGAGCTGAGAAATTGCAAACGTCGAGCAATTGCTCAGAGATGAAAAGTTCCAGCACTGAAAGCTGTTGCTAGTCAGCACTCTTCCTTGGAAGCGCTTTTGTAGGCCTAAGAACACTGGGGCTCTGGGCTTCTCTAGCCACCTCATCTTCTGCTCATCCTCTCGCGCACTCTAAAGAGAGCTCAGGTGAGAAATTGTAAACGTCGAGCAATTGCTCAGAGATGAAAAGTGCCAGCACTGAAAGCTGTTGCTAGCCAGCACCCTTCCTTGGAAGCGCTTTTGTAGGCCTAAGCACACTGGGGCTCTGGGCTTCTCTAGCCACCTCATCTTCTGCTCATCCTCTCGCGCACTCTGAAGAGAGCTCAGGTGAGAAATTGCAAACGTCGAGCAATTGCTCAGAGATGAAAAGTGCCAGCACTGAAAGCTCTTGCTAGCCAGCACCCTTCCTTGGAAGCGCTTTTGTAGGCCTAAGAACACTGGGGCTCTGGGCTTCTTTAGCCACCTCATCTTCTGCTCATCCTCTCGCGCACTCTAAAGAGAGCTCAGGTGAGAAATTGCAAACGTCGAGCAATTGCTCAGAGATGAAAAGTGCCAGCACTGAAAGCTGTTGCTAGCCAGCCCCCTTCCATGGAAGCGCTTTCACAGGCGCAGTAACACTGGGGCTTTGCGCTTCTCTAGCCACCAAACGTCACGGTCCTTCTCTTTCCGTCTCGTAGACACGAGCTGAGAAATTGCAAACGTCGAGCAATTGCTCAGAGATGAAAAGTGCCAGCACTGAAAGCTGTTGCTAGCCAGCACCCTTCCTTGGAAGCGCTTTTGTAGGCCTAAGAACACTGGGGCTCTGGGCTTCTCTAGCCACCTCATCTTCTGCTCATCCTCTCGCGCACTCTAAAGAGAGCTCAGGTGAGAAATTGCAAACGTCGAGCAATTGCTCAGAGATGAAAAGTGCCAGCACTGAAAGCTCTTGCTAGCCAGCACCCTTCCTTGGAAGCGCTTTTGTAGGCCTAAGAACACTGGGGCTCTGGGCTTCTTTAGCCACCTCATCTTCTGCTCATCCTCTCGCGCACTCTAAAGAGAGCTCAGGGGAGAAACTGCAAACGTCGAGCAATTGCTCAGAGATGAAAAGTGCCAGCACTGAAAGCTCTTGCTAGCCAGCCCCCTTCCTTGGAAGCGCTTTCACAGGCGCAGTAACACTGGGGCTTTGCGCTTCTCTAGCCACCAAACGTCACGGTCCTTCTCTTTCCGTCTCGTAGACACGAGCTGAGAAATTGCAAACGTCGAGCAATTGCTCAGAGATGAAAAGTTCCAGCACTGAAAGCTGTTGCTAGTCAGCACTCTTCCTTGGAAGCGCTTTTGTAGGCCTAAGAACACTGGGGCTCTGGGCTTCTCTAGCCACCTCATCTTCTGCTCATCCTCTCGCGCACTCTAAAGAGAGCTCAGGTGAGAAATTGTAAACGTCGAGCAATTGCTCAGAGATGAAAAGTGCCAGCACTGAAAGCTGTTGCTAGCCAGCACCCTTCCTTGGAAGCGCTTTTGTAGGCCTAAGCACACTGGGGCTCTGGGCTTCTCTAGCCACCTCATCTTCTGCTCATCCTCTCGCGCACTCTGAAGAGAGCTCAGGTGAGAAATTGCAAACGTCCAGCAATTGCTCAGAGATGAAAAGTGCCAGCACTGAAAGCTGTTGCTAGCCAGCACCCTTCCTTGGAAGCGCTTTCACAGGCGCAGCAACACTGGGCCTTTGCGCTTCTCTAGCCACCAAACGTCACGGTCCTTCTCTTTCCGTCTCGTAGACACGAGCTGAGAAATTGCAAACGTCGAGCAATTGCTCAGAGATGAAAAGTGCCAGCACTGGAAGCTGTTGCTAGCCAGCACCCTTCCTTGGAAGCGCTTTTGTAGGCCTAAGAACACTGGGGCTCTGGGCTTCTCTAGCCACCTCATCTTCTGCTCATCCTCTCGCGCACTCTGAAGAGAGCTCAGGTGAGAAATTGCAAACGTCGAGCAATTGCTCAGAGATGAAAAGTGCCAGCACTGAAAGCTGTTGCTAGCCAGCCCCCTTCCTTGGAAGCGCTTTCACAGGCGCAGTAACACTGGGGCTTTGCGCTTCTCTAGCCACCAAACGTCACGGTCCTTCTCTTTCCGTCTCGTAGACACGAGCTGAGAAATTGCAAACGTCGAGCAATTGCTCAGAGATGAAAAGTTCCAGCACTGAAAGCTGTTGCTAGTCAGCACTCTTCCTTGGAAGCGCTTTTGTAGGCCTAAGAACACTGGGGCTCTGGGCTTCTCTAGCCACCTCATCTTCTGCTCATCCTCTCGCGCACTCTAAAGAGAGCTCAGGTGAGAAATTGTAAACGTCGAGCAATTGCTCAGAGATGAAAAGTGCCAGCACTGAAAGCTGTTGCTAGCCAGCACCCTTCCTTGGAAGCGCTTTTGTAGGCCTAAGCACACTGGGGCTCTGGGCTTCTCTAGCCACCTCATCTTCTGCTCATCCTCTCGCGCACTCTGAAGAGAGCTCAGGTGAGAAATTGCAAACGTCCAGCAATTGCTCAGAGATGAAAAGTGCCAGCACTGAAAGCTGTTGCTAGCCAGCACCCTTCCTTGGAAGCGCTTTCACAGGCGCAGCAACACTGGGCCTTTGCGCTTCTCTAGCCACCAAACGTCACGGTCCTTCTCTTTCCGTCTCGTAGACACGAGCTGAGAAATTGCAAACGTCGAGCAATTGCTCAGAGATGAAAAGTGCCAGCACTGGAAGCTGTTGCTAGCCAGCACCCTTCCTTGGAAGCGCTTTTGTAGGCCTAAGAACACTGGGGCTCTGGGCTTCTCTAGCCACCTCATCTTCTGCTCATCCTCTCGCGCACTCTGAAGAGAGCTCAGGTGAGAAATTGCAAACGTCGAGCAATTGCTCAGAGATGAAAAGTGCCAGCACTGAAAGCTGTTGCTAGCCAGCACCCTTCCTTGGAAGCGCTTTCACAGGCGCAGTAACACTGGGGCTTTGCGCTTCTCTAGCCACCAAACGTCACGGTCCTTCTCTTTCCGTCTCGTAGACACGAGCTGAGAAATTGCAAACGTCGAGCAATTGCTCAGAGAGGAAAAGTGCCAGCACTGAAAGCTGTTGCTAGCCAGCACCCTTCCTTGGAAGCGCTTTTGTAGGCCTAAGAACACTGGGGCTCTGGGCTTCTCTAGCCACCTAATCTTCTGCTGATCCTCTCGCGCACTCTAAAGAGAGCTCAGGTGAGAAATTGCAAACGTCGAGCAATTGCTCAGAGATGAAAAGTGCCAGCACTGAAAGCTGTTGCTAGCCAGCTCCCTTCCTTGGAAGCGCTTTTGTAGGCCTAAGAACACTGGGGCTCTGGGCTTCTCTAGCCACCTCATCTTCTGCTCATCCTCTTGCGCACTCTAAAGAGAGCTCAGGTGAGAAATTGCAAACGTTGAGCAATTGCTCAGAGATGAAAAGTGCCAGCACTGAAAGCTGTTGCTAGCAGCACCCTTCCTTGGAAGCGCTTTTGTAGCCCTTAGAACACTGGGGCTCTGGGCTTCTCTAGCCACCTAATCTTCTGCTCATCCTCTCGCGCACTCTAAAGAGAGCTCAGATGAGAAATTGCAAACGTCGAGCAATTGCTCAGAGATGAAAAGTGCCAGCACTGAAAGCTGTTGTTAGCCAGCACCCTTCCTTGGAAGCGCTTTTGTAGGCCTAAGAACACTGGGGCTCTGGGCTTCTTTAGCCACCTCATCTTCTGCTCATCCTCTCGCGCACTCTAAAGAGAGCTCAGGTGAGAAATTGCAAACGTCGAGCAATTGCTCAGAGAAGAAAAGTGCCAGCACTGAAAGCTGTTGCTAGCCAGCACCCTTCCTTGGAAGCGCTTTTGTAGCCCTAAGAACACTGGGGCTCTGGGCTTCTCTAGCCACCTCATCTTCTGCTCATCCTCTCGCGCATTCTAAAGAGACCTCAGGTGAGAAATTGCAAACGTCGAGCAATTGCTCAGAGATGAAAAGTGCCAGCACTGAAAGCTGTTGCTAGCCAGCACCCTTCCTTGGAAGCGCTTTCACAGGCGCAGCAACACTGGGGCTTTGCGCTTCTCTACCCACCAAACGTCACGGTCCTTCTCTTTCCGTCTCGTAGACACGAGCTGAGAAATTGCAAACGTCGAGCAATTGCTCAGAGATGAAAAGTGCCAGCACTGGAAGCTGTTGCTAGCCAGCACCCTTCCTTGGAAGCGCTTTTGTAGGCCTAAGAACAGTGGGGCTCTGGGCTTCTCTAGCCACCTCATCTTCTGCTCATCCTCTCGCGCACTCTAAAGAGAGCTCAGGGGAGAAATTGCAAACGTCGAGCAATTGCTCAGAGATGAAAAGTGCCAGCACTGGAAGCTGTTGCTAGCCAGCACCCTTCCTTGGAAGCGCTTTTGTAGGCCTAAGAACACTGGGGCTCTGGGCTTCTCTAGCCACCTAATCTTCTGCTCATCCTCTCGCGCACTCTAAAGAGACCTCAGGTGAGAAATTGCAAACGTCCAGCAATTGCTCAGAGATGAAAAGTGCCAGCACTGAAAGCTGTTGCTAGCCAGCACCCTTCCTTGGAAGCGCTTTCACAGGCGCAGCAACACTGGGGCTTTGCGCTTCTCTAGCCACCAAACGTCACGGTCCTTCTCTTTCCGTCTCGTAGACACGAGCTGAGAAATTGCAAACGTCGAGCAATTGCTCAGAGATGAAAAGTGCCAGCACTGGAAGCTGTTGCTAACCAGCACCCTTCCTTGGAAGCGCTTTTGTAGGCCTAAGAACACTGGGGCTCTGGGCTTCTCTAGCCACCTCATCTTCTGCTCATCCTCTCGCGCACTCTAAAGAGAGCTCAGGTGAGAAATTGCAAACGTCGAGCAATTGCTCAGAGAGGAAAAGTGCCAGCACTGAAAGCTGTTGCTAGCCAGCACCCTTCCTTGGAAGCGCTTTCACAGGCGCAGTAACACTGGGGCTTTGCGCTTCTCTAGCCACCAAACGTCACGGTCCTTCTCTTTCCGTCTCGTAGACACGAGCTGAGAAATTGCAAACGTCGAGCAATTGCTCAGAGATGAAAAGTGCCAGCACTGAAAGCTGTTGCTAGCCAGCACTCTTCCTTGGAAGCGCTTTTGTAGGCCTAAGAACACTGGGGCTCTGGGCTTCTCTAGCCACCTAATCTGCTGCTCATCCTCTCGCGCACTCTAAAGAGAGCTCAGATGAGAAATTGCAAACGTCGAGCAATTGCTCAGAGATGAAAAGTGCCAGCACTGAAAGCTGTTGCTAGCCAGCACCCTTCCTTGGAAGCGTTTTCACAGGCGCAGCAACACTGGGGCTTTGCGCTTCTCTACCCACCAAACGTCACGGTCCTTCTCTTTCCGTCTCGTAGACACGAGCTGAGAAATTGCAAACGTCGAGCAATTGCTCAGAGATGAAAAGTGCCAGCACTGAAAGCTGTTGCTAGCCAGCACCCTTCCTTGGAAGCGCTTTTGTAGGCCTAAGAACACTGGGGCTCTGGGCTTCTCTAGCCACCTACTCTTCTGCTCATCCTCTCGCGCACTCTGAAGAGAGCTCAGGTGAGAAATTGCAAACGTCGAGCAATTGCTCAGAGATGAAAAGTGCCAGCACTGAAAGCTCTTGCTAGCCAGCACCCTTCCTTGGAAGCGCTTTCACAGGCGCAGCAACACTGGGGCTTTGCGCTTCTCTAGCCACCAAACGTCACGGTCATTCTCTTTCCGTCTCGTAGACACGAGCTGAGAAATTGCAAACGTCGAGCAATTGCTCAGAGATGAAAAGTGCCAGCACTGAAAGCTGTTGCTAGCCAGCACCCTTCCTTGGAAGCGCTTTTGTAGGCCTAAGCACACTGGGGCTCTGGGCTTCTCTAGCCACCTCATCTTCTGCTCATCCTCTCGCGCACTCTAAAGAGAGCTCAGATGAGAAATTGCAAACGTCGAGCAATTGCTCAGAGATGAAAAGTGCCAGCACTGAAAGCTGTTGCTAGCCAGCCCCCTTCCTTGGAAGCGCTTTCACAGGCGCAGCAACACTGGGGCTTTGCGCTTCTCTAGCCACCAAACGTCACAGTCCTTCTCTTTCCGTCTCGTAGACACGAGCTGAGAAATTGCAAACGTCGAGCAATTGCTCAGAGATGAAAAGTGCCAGCACTGGAAGCTGTTGCTAGCCAGCACCCTTCCTTGGAAGCGCTTTTGTAGGCCTAAGAACACTGGGGCTCTGGGCTTCTCTAGCCACCTCATCTTCTGCTCATCCTCTCGCGCACTCTGAAGAGAGCTCAGGTGAGAAATTGCAAACGTCGAGCAATTGCTCAGAGATGAAAAGTGCCAGCACTGAAAGCTGTTGCTAGCCAGCACCCTTCCTTGGAAGCGCTTTTGTAGGCCTAAGCACACTGGGGCTCTGGGCTTCTCTAGCCACCTCATCTTCTGCTCATCCTCTCGCGCACTCTAAAGAGAGCTCAGGGGAGAAATTGCAAACGTCGAGCAATTGCTCAGAGATGAAAAGTGCCAGCACTGAAAGCTGTTGCTAGCCAGCATTCTTCCTTGGAAGCGTTTTCACAGGCGCAGCAACACTGGGGCTTTGCGCTTCTCTAGCCACCAAACGTCACGGTCCTTCTCTTTCCGTCTCGTAGACACGAGCTGAGAAATTGCAAACGTCGAGCAATTGCTCAGAGATGAAAAGTGCCAGCACTGAAAGCTGTTGTTAGCCAGCACCCTTCCTTGGAAGCGCTTTTGTAGCCCTTAGAACACTGGGGCTCTGGGCTTCTCTAGCCACCTCATCTTCTGCTCATCCTCTCGCGCACTCTAAAGAGAGCTCAGGTGAGAAATTGCAAACGTCGAGCAATTGCTCAGAGATGAAAAGTGCCAGCACTGAAAGCTGTTGCTAGCCAGCACCCTTCCTTGGAAGCGCTTTTGTAGGCCTAAGAACACTGGGGCTCTGGGCTTCTCTAGCCACCTAATCTTCTGCTCATCCTCTCGCGCACTCTAAAGAGAGCTCAGATGAGAAATTGCAAACGTCGAGCAATTGCTCAGAGATGAAAAGTGCCAGCACTGAAAGCTCTTGCTAGCCAGCCCCCTTCCTTGGAAGCGCTTTTGTAGGCCTAAGAACAGTGGGGCTCTGGGCTTCTCTAGCCACCTCATCTTCTGCTCATCCTCTCGCGCACTCTAAAGAGAGCTCAGGGGAGAAATTGCAAACGTCGAGCAATTGCTCAGAGATGAAAAGTGCCAGCACTGAAAGCTGTTGCTAGCCAGCATTCTTCCTTGGAAGCGTTTTCACAGGCGCAGCAACACTGGGGCTTTGCGCTTCTCTAGCCACCAAACGTCACGGTCATTCTCTTTCCGTCTCGTAGACACGAGCTGAGAAATTGCAAACGTCGAGCAATTGCTCAGAGATGAAAAGTGCCAGCACTGAAAGCTGTTGTTAGCCAGCACCCTTCCTTGGAAGCGCTTTTGTAGGCCTAAGAACACTGGGGCTCTGGGCTTCTCTAGCCACCTCATCTTCTGCTCATCCTCTCGCGCACTGTAAAGAGAGCTCAGGTGAGAAATTGCAAACGTCGAGCAATTGCTCAGAGATGAAAAGTGCCAGCACGGAAAGCTGTTGCTAGCCAGCACCCTTCCTTGGAAGCGCTTTTGTAGGCCTAAGCACACTGGGGCTCTGGGCTTCTCTAGCCACCTCATCTTCTGCTCATCCTCTCGCGCACTCTAAAGAGAGCTCAGGTGAGAAATTGCAAACGTCGAGCAATTGCTCAGAGATGAAAAGTGCCAGCACTGAAAGCTGTTGCTAGCCAGCATCCTTCCTTGGAAGCGTTTTCACAGGCGCAGCAACACTGGGGCTTTGCGCTTCTCTAGCCACCAAACGTCACGGTCCTTCTCTTTCCGTCTCGTAGACACGAGCTGAGAAATTGCAAACGTCGAGCAATTGCTCAGAGATGAAAAGTGCCAGCACTGGAAGCTGTTGCTAGCCAGCACCCTTCCTTGGAAGCGCTTTTGTAGGCCTAAGAACACTGGGGCTCTGGGCTTCTCTAGCCACCTCATCTTCTGCTCATCCTCTCGCGCACTCTGAAGAGAGCTCAGGTGAGAAATTGCAAACGTCGAGCAATTGCTCAGAGATGAAAAGTGCCAGCACTGAAAGCTGTTGCTAGCCAGCACCCTTCCTTGGAAGCGCTTTCACAGGCGCAGTAACACTGGGGCTTTGCGCTTCTCTAGCCACCAAACGTCACGGTCCTTCTCTTTCCGTCTCGTAGACACGAGCTGAGAAATTGCAAACGTCGAGCAATTGCTCAGAGAGGAAAAGTGCCAGCACTGAAAGCTGTTGCTAGCCAGCACCCTTCCTTGGAAGCGCTTTTGTAGGCCTAAGAACACTGGGGCTCTGGGCTTCTCTAGCCACCTAATCTTCTGCTGATCCTCTCGCGCACTCTAAAGAGAGCTCAGGTGAGAAATTGCAAACGTCGAGCAATTGCTCAGAGATGAAAAGTGCCAGCACTGAAAGCTGTTGCTAGCCAGCTCCCTTCCTTGGAAGCGCTTTTGTAGGCCTAAGAACACTGGGGCTCTGGGCTTCTCTAGCCACCTCATCTTCTGCTCATCCTCTTGCGCACTCTAAAGAGAGCTCAGGTGAGAAATTGCAAACGTTGAGCAATTGCTCAGAGATGAAAAGTGCCAGCACTGAAAGCTGTTGCTAGCAGCACCCTTCCTTGGAAGCGCTTTTGTAGCCCTTAGAACACTGGGGCTCTGGGCTTCTCTAGCCACCTAATCTTCTGCTCATCCTCTCGCGCACTCTAAAGAGAGCTCAGATGAGAAATTGCAAACGTCGAGCAATTGCTCAGAGATGAAAAGTGCCAGCACTGAAAGCTGTTGTTAGCCAGCACCCTTCCTTGGAAGCGCTTTTGTAGGCCTAAGAACACTGGGGCTCTGGGCTTCTTTAGCCACCTCATCTTCTGCTCATCCTCTCGCGCACTCTAAAGAGAGCTCAGGTGAGAAATTGCAAACGTCGAGCAATTGCTCAGAGAAGAAAAGTGCCAGCACTGAAAGCTGTTGCTAGCCAGCACCCTTCCTTGGAAGCGCTTTTGTAGCCCTAAGAACAGTGGGGCTCTGGGCTTCTCTAGCCACCTCATCTTCTGCTCATCCTCTCGCGCATTCTAAAGAGACCTCAGGTGAGAAATTGCAAACGTCGAGCAATTGCTCAGAGATGAAAAGTGCCAGCACTGAAAGCTGTTGCTAGCCAGCACCCTTCCTTGGAAGCGCTTTCACAGGCGCAGCAACACTGGGGCTTTGCGCTTCTCTACCCACCAAACGTCACGGTCCTTCTCTTTCCGTCTCGTAGACACGAGCTGAGAAATTGCAAACGTCGAGCAATTGCTCAGAGATGAAAAGTGCCAGCACTGGAAGCTGTTGCTAGCCAGCACCCTTCCTTGGAAGCGCTTTTGTAGGCCTAAGAACAGTGGGGCTCTGGGCTTCTCTAGCCACCTCATCTTCTGCTCATCCTCTCGCGCACTCTAAAGAGAGCTCAGGGGAGAAATTGCAAACGTCGAGCAATTGCTCAGAGATGAAAAGTGCCAGCACTGGAAGCTGTTGCTAGCCAGCACCCTTCCTTGGAAGCGCTTTTGTAGGCCTAAGAACACTGGGGCTCTGGGCTTCTCTAGCCACCTAATCTTCTGCTCATCCTCTCGCGCACTCTAAAGAGACCTCAGGTGAGAAATTGCAAACGTCCAGCAATTGCTCAGAGATGAAAAGTGCCAGCACTGAAAGCTGTTGCTAGCCAGCACCCTTCCTTGGAAGCGCTTTCACAGGCGCAGCAACACTGGGGCTTTGCGCTTCTCTAGCCACCAAACGTCACGGTCCTTCTCTTTCCGTCTCGTAGACACGAGCTGAGAAATTGCAAACGTCGAGCAATTGCTCAGAGATGAAAAGTGCCAGCACTGGAAGCTGTTGCTAACCAGCACCCTTCCTTGGAAGCGCTTTTGTAGGCCTAAGAACACTGGGGCTCTGGGCTTCTCTAGCCACCTCATCTTCTGCTCATCCTCTCGCGCACTCTAAAGAGAGCTCAGGTGAGAAATTGCAAACGTCGAGCAATTGCTCAGAGAGGAAAAGTGCCAGCACTGAAAGCTGTTGCTAGCCAGCACCCTTCCTTGGAAGCGCTTTCACAGGCGCAGTAACACTGGGGCTTTGCGCTTCTCTAGCCACCAAACGTCACGGTCCTTCTCTTTCCGTCTCGTAGACACGAGCTGAGAAATTGCAAACGTCGAGCAATTGCTCAGAGATGAAAAGTGCCAGCACTGAAAGCTGTTGCTAGCCAGCACTCTTCCTTGGAAGCGCTTTTGTAGGCCTAAGAACACTGGGGCTCTGGGCTTCTCTAGCCACCTAATCTGCTGCTCATCCTCTCGCGCACTCTAAAGAGAGCTCAGATGAGAAATTGCAAACGTCGAGCAATTGCTCAGAGATGAAAAGTGCCAGCACTGAAAGCTGTTGCTAGCCAGCACCCTTCCTTGGAAGCGTTTTCACAGGCGCAGCAACACTGGGGCTTTGCGCTTCTCTACCCACCAAACGTCACGGTCCTTCTCTTTCCGTCTCGTAGACACGAGCTGAGAAATTGCAAACGTCGAGCAATTGCTCAGAGATGAAAAGTGCCAGCACTGAAAGCTGTTGCTAGCCAGCACCCTTCCTTGGAAGCGCTTTTGTAGGCCTAAGAACACTGGGGCTCTGGGCTTCTCTAGCCACCTACTCTTCTGCTCATCCTCTCGCGCACTCTGAAGAGAGCTCAGGTGAGAAATTGCAAACGTCGAGCAATTGCTCAGAGATGAAAAGTGCCAGCACTGAAAGCTCTTGCTAGCCAGCACCCTTCCTTGGAAGCGCTTTCACAGGCGCAGCAACACTGGGGCTTTGCGCTTCTCTAGCCACCAAACGTCACGGTCATTCTCTTTCCGTCTCGTAGACACGAGCTGAGAAATTGCAAACGTCGAGCAATTGCTCAGAGATGAAAAGTGCCAGCACTGAAAGCTGTTGCTAGCCAGCACCCTTCCTTGGAAGCGCTTTTGTAGGCCTAAGCACACTGGGGCTCTGGGCTTCTCTAGCCACCTCATCTTCTGCTCATCCTCTCGCGCACTCTAAAGAGAGCTCAGATGAGAAATTGCAAACGTCGAGCAATTGCTCAGAGATGAAAAGTGCCAGCACTGAAAGCTGTTGCTAGCCAGCCCCCTTCCTTGGAAGCGCTTTCACAGGCGCAGCAACACTGGGGCTTTGCGCTTCTCTAGCCACCAAACGTCACAGTCCTTCTCTTTCCGTCTCGTAGACACGAGCTGAGAAATTGCAAACGTCGAGCAATTGCTCAGAGATGAAAAGTGCCAGCACTGGAAGCTGTTGCTAGCCAGCACCCTTCCTTGGAAGCGCTTTTGTAGGCCTAAGAACACTGGGGCTCTGGGCTTCTCTAGCCACCTCATCTTCTGCTCATCCTCTCGCGCACTCTGAAGAGAGCTCAGGTGAGAAATTGCAAACGTCGAGCAATTGCTCAGAGATGAAAAGTGCCAGCACTGAAAGCTGTTGCTAGCCAGCACCCTTCCTTGGAAGCGCTTTTGTAGGCCTAAGCACACTGGGGCTCTGGGCTTCTCTAGCCACCTCATCTTCTGCTCATCCTCTCGCGCACTCTAAAGAGAGCTCAGGGGAGAAATTGCAAACGTCGAGCAATTGCTCAGAGATGAAAAGTGCCAGCACTGAAAGCTCTTGCTAGCCAGCATTCTTCCTTGGAAGCGTTTTCACAGGCGCAGCAACACTGGGGCTTTGCGCTTCTCTAGCCACCAAACGTCACGGTCCTTCTCTTTCCGTCTCGTAGACACGAGCTGAGAAATTGCAAACGTCGAGCAATTGCTCAGAGATGAAAAGTGCCAGCACTGAAAGCTGTTGTTAGCCAGCACCCTTCCTTGGAAGCGCTTTTGTAGCCCTTAGAACACTGGGGCTCTGGGCTTCTCTAGCCACCTCATCTTCTGCTCATCCTCTCGCGCACTCTAAAGAGAGCTCAGGTGAGAAATTGCAAACGTCGAGCAATTGCTCAGAGATGAAAAGTGCCAGCACTGAAAGCTGTTGCTAGCCAGCACCCTTCCTTGGAAGCGCTTTTGTAGGCCTAAGAACACTGGGGCTCTGGGCTTCTCTAGCCACCTAATCTTCTGCTCATCCTCTCGCGCACTCTAAAGAGAGCTCAGATGAGAAATTGCAAACGTCGAGCAATTGCTCAGAGATGAAAAGTGCCAGCACTGAAAGCTCTTGCTAGCCAGCCCCCTTCCTTGGAAGCGCTTTTGTAGGCCTAAGAACAGTGGGGCTCTGGGCTTCTCTAGCCACCTCATCTTCTGCTCATCCTCTCGCGCACTCTAAAGAGAGCTCAGGGGAGAAATTGCAAACGTCGAGCAATTGCTCAGAGATGAAAAGTGCCAGCACTGAAAGCTGTTGCTAGCCAGCATTCTTCCTTGGAAGCGTTTTCACAGGCGCAGCAACACTGGGGCTTTGCGCTTCTCTAGCCACCAAACGTCACGGTCATTCTCTTTCCGTCTCGTAGACACGAGCTGAGAAATTGCAAACGTCGAGCAATTGCTCAGAGATGAAAAGTGCCAGCACTGAAAGCTGTTGTTAGCCAGCACCCTTCCTTGGAAGCGCTTTTGTAGGCCTAAGAACACTGGGGCTCTGGGCTTCTCTAGCCACCTCATCTTCTGCTCATCCTCTCGCGCACTGTAAAGAGAGCTCAGGTGAGAAATTGCAAACGTCGAGCAATTGCTCAGAGATGAAAAGTGCCAGCACGGAAAGCTGTTGCTAGCCAGCACCCTTCCTTGGAAGCGCTTTTGTAGGCCTAAGCACACTGGGGCTCTGGGCTTCTCTAGCCACCTCATCTTCTGCTCATCCTCTCGCGCACTCTAAAGAGAGCTCAGGTGAGAAATTGCAAACGTCGAGCAATTGCTCAGAGATGAAAAGTGCCAGCACTGAAAGCTGTTGCTAGCCAGCATCCTTCCTTGGAAGCGTTTTCACAGGCGCAGCAACACTGGGGCTTTGCGCTTCTCTAGCCACCAAACGTCACGGTCCTTCTCTTTCCGTCTCGTAGACACGAGCTGAGAAATTGCAAACGTCGAGCAATTGCTCAGAGATGAAAAGTGCCAGCACTGAAAGCTGTTGTTAGCCAGCACCCTTCCTTGGAAGCGCTTTTGTAGGCCTAAGAACACTGGGGCTCTGGGCTTCTCTAGCCACCTCATCTTCTGCTCATCCTCTCGCGCACTCTAAAGAGAGCTCAGGTGAGAAATTGCAAACGTCGAGCAATTGCTCAGAGATGAAAAGTGCCAGCACTGAAAGCTGTTGCTAGCCAGCACCCTTCCTTGGAAGCGCTTTCACAGGCGCAGCAACACTGGGGCTTTGCGCTTCTCTAGCCACCAAACGTCACGGTCCTTCTCTTTCCGTCTCGTAGACACGAGCTGAGAAATTGCAAACGTCGAGCAATTGCTCAGAGATGAAAAGTGCCAGCACTGAAAGCTCTTGCTAGCCAGCACCCTTCCTTGGAAGCGCTTTTGTAGCCCTTAGAACACTGGGGCTCTGGGCTTCTCTAGCCACCTAATCTTCTGCTCATCATCTCGCGCACTCTAAAGAGAGCTCGGGGGAGAAATTGCAAACGTCGAGCAATTGCTCAGAGATGAAAAGTGCCAGCACTGAAAGCTGTTGCTAGCCAGCACCCTTCCTTGGAAGCGCTTTCACAGGCGCAGTAACACTGGGGCTTTGCGCTTCTCTACCCACCAAACGTCACAGTCCTTCTCTTTCCGTCTCGTAGACACGAGCTGAGAAATTGCAAACGTCGAGCAATTGCTCAGAGATGAAAAGTGCCAGCACTGAAAGCTGTTGCTAGCCAGCACCCTTCCTTGGAAGCGCTTTTGTAGCCCTTAGAACAGTGGGGCTCTGGGCTTCTCTAGCCACCTCATCTTCTGCTCATCCTCTCGCGCACTCTAAAGAGAGCTCAGGTGAGAAATTGCAAACGTTGAGCAATTGCTCAGAGAGGAAAAGTGCCAGCACTGAAAGCTCTTGCTAGCCAGCACCCTTCCTTGGAAGCGCTTTTGTAGGCCTAAGAACACTGGGGCTCTGGGCTTCTCTAGCCACCTCATCTTCTGCTCATCCTCTCGCGCACTCTAAAGAGAGCTCAGGGGAGAAATTGCAAACGTTGAGCAATTGCTCAGAGATGAAAAGTGCCAGCACTGAAAGCTGTTGCTAGCCAGCACCCTTCCTTGGAAGCGCTTTTGTAGGCCTAAGAACACTGGGGCTCTGGGCTTCTCTAGCCACCTCATCTTCTGCTCATCCTCTCGCGCACTCTAAAGAGAGCTCAGTCGAGAAATTGCAAACGTCGAGCAATTGCTCAGAGATGAAAAGTGCCAGCACTGAAAGCTGTTGCTAGCCAGCACCCTTCCTTGGAAGCGCTTTCACAGGCGCAGTAACACTGGGGCTTTGCGCTTCTCTACCCACCAAACGTCACAGTCCTTCTCTTTCCGTCTCGTAGACACGAGCTGAGAAATTGCAAACGTCGAGCAATTGCTCAGAGATGAAAAGTGCCAGCACTGAAAGCTGTTGCTAGCCAGCACCCTTCCTTGGAAGCGCTTTTGTAGCCCTTAGAACAGTGGGGCTCTGGGCTTCTCTAGCCACCTCATCTTCTGCTCATCCTCTCGCGCACTCTGAAGAGAGCTCAGGGGAGAAATTGCAAACGTCGAGCAATTGCTCAGAGATGAAAAGTGCCAGCACTGAAAGCTCTTGCTAGCCAGCACCCTTCCTTGGAAGCGCTTTTGTAGGCCTAAGAACAGTGGGGCTATGGGCTTCTCTAGCCACCTCATCTTCTGCTCATCCTCTCGCGCACTCTAAAGAGAGCTCAGGTGAGAAATTGCAAACGTTGAGCAATTGCTCAGAGATGAAAAGTGCCAGCACTGAAAGCTGTTGCTAGCCAGCACCCTTCCTTGGAAGCGCTTTTGTAGGCCTAAGCACACTGGGGCTCTGGGCTTCTCTAGCCACCTCATCTTCTGCTCATCCTCTCGCGCACTCTAAAGAGAGCTCAGGGGAGAAATTGCAAACGTCGAGCAATTGCTCAGAGATGAAAAGTGCCAGCACTGAAAGCTGTTGCTAGCCAGCACCCTTCCTTGGAAGCGCTTTTGTAGGCCTAAGAACACTGGGGCTCTGGGCTTCTCTAGCCACCTCATCTTCTGCTCATCCTCTCGCGCACTCTAAAGAGAGCTCAGGTGAGAAATTGCAAACGTCGAGCAATTGCTCAGAGATGAAAAGTGCCAGCACTGAAAGCTGTTGCTAGCCAGCACCCTTCCTTGGAAGTGCTTTTGTAGGCCTAAGAACACTGGGTCTCTGGGCTTCTCTAGCCACCTCATCTTCTGCTCATCCTCTCGCGCACTCTAAAGAGAGCTCAGGTGAGAAATTGCAAACGTCGAGCAATTGCTCAGAGATGAAAAGTGCCAGCACTGAAAGCTGTTGCTAGCCAGCACCCTTCCTTGGAAGCGCTTTTGTAGCCCTAAGAACACTGGGGCTCTGGGCTTCTCTAGCCACCTCATCTTCTGCTCATCCTCTCGCGCACTGTAAAGAGAGCTCAGGGGAGAAATTGCAAACGTCGAGCAATTGCTCAGAGATGAAAAGTGCCAGCACTGAAAGCTGTTGCTAGCCAGCACCCTTCCTTGGAAGCGCTTTCACAGGCGCAGCAACACTGGGGCTTTGCGCTTCTCTAGCCACCAAACGTCACGGTCCTTCTCTTTCCGTCTCGTAGACACGAGCTGAGAAATTGCAAACGTCGAGCAATTGCTCAGAGATGAAAAGTGCCAGCACTGGAAGCTGTTGCTAGCCAGCACCCTTCCTTGGAAGCGCTTTTGTAGGCCTAAGAACACTGGGGCTCTGGGCTTCTCTAGCCACCTCATCTTCTGCTCATCCTCTCGCGCACTCTAAAGAGAGCTCAGGTGAGAAATTGCAAACGTCGAGCAATTGCTCAGAGATGAAAAGTGCCAGCACTGAAAGCTCTTGCTAGCCAGCACCCTTCCTTGGAAGCGCTTTTGTAGGCCTAAGAACACTGGGGCTCTGGGCTTCTCTAGCCACCTCATCTTCTGCTCATCCTCTCGCGCACTCTGAAGAGAGCTCAGGTGAGAAATTGCAAACGTCGAGCAATTGCTCAGTGAAGAAAAGTGCCAGCACTGAAAGCTGTTGCTAGCCAGCACCCTTCCTTGGAAGCGCTTTTGTAGGCCTAAGAACACTGGGGCTCTGGGCTTCTCTAGCCACCTCATCTTCTGCTCATCCTCTCGCGCACTCTAAAGAGAGCTCAGGTGAGAAATTGCAAACGTCGAGCAACTGCTCAGAGATGAAAAGTGCCAGCACTGAAAGCTGTTGCTAGCCAGCACCCTTCCTTGGAAGCGCTTTCACAGGCGCAGTAACACTGGGGCTTTGAGCTTCTCTAGCCACCAAACGTCACTGTCCTTCTCTTTCCGTCTCGTAGACACGAGCTGAGAAATTGCAAACGTCGAGCAATTGCTCAGAGATGAAAAGTGCCAGCACTGAAAGCTCTTGCTAGCCAGCACCCTTCCTTGGAAGTGCTTTTGTAGGCCTAAGCACACTGGGGCTCTGGGCTTCTCTAGCCACCTCATCTTCTGCTCATCCTCTCGCGCACTCTAAAGAGAGCTCAGGGGAGAAATTGCAAACGTCGAGCAATTGCTCAGAGATGAAAAGTGCCAGCACTGAAAGCTGTTGCTAGCCAGCACCCTTCCTTGGAAGCGTTTTCACAGGCGCAGTAACACTGGGGCTTTGCGCTTCTCTACCCACCAAAAGTCACGGTCACTATCTCTCCGTCTCGTAGACACGAGCTGAGAAATTGCAAACGTCGAGCAATTGCTCAGAGATGAAAAGTGCCAGCACTGAAAGCTCTTGCTAGCCAGCACCCTTCCTTGGAAGCGCTTTTGTAGGCCTAAGAAGACTGGGGCTCTGGGCTTCTCTAGCCACCTCATCTTCTGCTCATCCTCTCGCGCACTCTAAAGAGAGCTCAGGTGAGAAATTGCAAACGTCGAGCAATTGCTCAGAGAGGAAAAGTGCCAGCACTGAAAGCTCTTGCTAGCCAGCACCCTTCCTTGGAAGCGCTTTTGTAGCCCTAAGAACACTGGGGCTCTGGGCTTCTCTAGCCACCTCATCTTCTGCTCATCCTCTCGCGCACTCTAAAGAGAGCTCAGGGGAGAAATTGCAAACGTCGAGCAATTGCTCAGAGATGAAAAGTGCCAGCACTGAAAGCTGTTGCTAGCCAGCACCCTTCCTTGGAAGCGCTTTTGTAGGCCTAAGAACACTGGGGCTCTGGGCTTCTCTAGCCACCTCATCTTCTGCTCATCCTCTCGCGCACTCTAAAGAGAGCTCAGGTGAGAAATTGCAAACGTCGAGCAATTGCTCAGAGATGAAAAGTGCCAGCACTGAAAGCTGTTGCTAGCCAGCACCCTTCCTTGGAAGCGCTTTCACAGGCGCAGTAACACTGGGGCTTTGCGCTTCTCTACCCACCAAACGTCACGGTCCTTCTCTTTCCGTCTCGTAGACACGAGCTGAGAAATTGCAAACGTCGAGCAATTGCTCAGAGATGAAAAGTGCCAGCACTGAAAGCTCTTGCTAGCCAGCACCCTTCCTTGGAAGCGCTTTCACAGGCGCAGTAACACTGGGGCTTTGCGCTTCTCTAGCCACCAAACGTCACGGTCCTTCTCTTTCCGTCTCGTAGACACGAGCTGAGAAATTGCAAACGTCGAGCAATTGCTCAGAGATGAAAAGTGCCAGCACTGAAAGCTGTTGCTAGCCAGCACCCTTCCTTGGAAGCGCTTTTGTAGGCCTAAGAACAGTGGGGCTCTGGGCTTCTCTAGCCACCTCATCTTCTGCTCATCCTCTCGCGCACTCTAAAGAGAGCTCAGGTGAGAAATTGCAAACGTCGAGCAATTGCTCAGAGATGAAAAGTGCCAGCACTGAAAGCTCTTGCTAGCCAGCACCCTTCCTTGGAAGCGCTTTCACAGGCGCAGCAACACTGGGGCTTTGAGCTTCTCTAGCCACCAAACATCACGGTCACTATCTCTCCGTGTTGTAGACACGAGCTGAGAAATTGCAAACGTCCAGCAATTGCTCAGAGATGAAAAGTGCCAGCACTGAAAGCTCTTGCTAGCCAGCACCCTTCCTTGGAAGCGCTTTTGTAGGCCTAAGAACACTGGGGCTCTGGGCTTCTCTAGCCACCTAATCTTCTGCTCATCCTCTCGCGCACTCTAAAGAGAGCTCAGGTGAGAAATTGCAAACGTCCAGCAATTGCTCAGAGAGGAAAAGTGCCAGCACTGAAAGCTGTTGCTAGCCAGCACCCTTCCTTGGAAGCGCTTTTGTAGGCCTAAGAACACTGGGGCTCTGGGCTTCTCTAGCCACCTAATCTTCTGCTCATCCTCTCGCGCACTCTGAAGAGAGCTCAGGTGAGAAATTGCAAACGTCGAGCAATTGCTCAGAGATGAAAAGTGCCAGCACTGAAAGCTGTTGCTAGCCAGCACCCTTCCTTGGAAGCGCTTTTGTAGGCCTAAGAACACTGGGGCTCTGGGCTTCTCTAGCCACCAAACGTCACGGTCATTCTCTTTCCGTCTCGTAGACACGAGCTGAGAAATTGCAAACGTCGAGCAATTGCTCAGAGATGAAAAGTGCCAGCACTGAAAGCTGTTGCTAGCCAGCACCCTTCCTTGGAAGCGCTTTCACAGGCGCTGTAACACTGGGGCTTTGCGCTTCTCTACCCACCAAACGTCACGGTCATTCTCTTTCCGTCTCGTAGACACGAGCTGAGAAATTGCAAACGTCGAGCAATTGCTCAGAGATGAAAAGTGCCAGCACTGAAAGCTCTTGCTAGCCAGCACCCTTCCTTGGAAGCGCTTTTGTAGGCCTAAGAACACTGGGGCTCTGGGCTTCTCTAGCCACCTCATCTTCTGCTCATCCTCTCGCGCACTCTAAAGAGAGCTCAGGGGAGAAATTGCAAACGTCGAGCAATTGCTCAGAGATGAAAAGTGCCAGCACTGAAAGCTGTTGCTAGCCAGCACCCTTCCTTGGAAGCGCTTTTGTAGGCCTAAGAACACTGGGGCTCTGGGCTTCTCTAGCCACCTCATCTTCTGCTCATCCTCTCGCGCACTCTAAAGAGAGCTCAGGTGAGAAATTGCAAACGTCGAGCAATTGCTCAGAGATGAAAAGTGCCAGCACTGAAAGCTGTTGCTAGCCAGCACCCTTCCTTGGAAGCGCTTTCACAGGCGCAGTAACACTGGGGCTTTGCGCTTCTCTAGCCACCAAACGTCACGGTCCTTCTCTTTCCGTCTCGTAGACACGAGCTGAGAAACTGCAAACGTCAAGCAATTGCTCAGAGATGAAAAGTGCCAGCACTGAAAGCTGTTGCTAGCCAGCACCCTTCCTTGGAAGCGCTTTTGTAGGCCTAAGAAGACTGGGGCTCTGGGCTTCACTAGCCACCTAATCTTCTGCTCATCCTCTCGCGCACTCTAAAGAGAGCTCAGGTGAGAAATTGCAAACGTCCAGCAATTGCTCAGAGATGAAAAGTGCCACCACTGAAAGCTGTTGCTAGCCAGCACCCTTCCTTGGAAGCGCTTTCACAGGCGCAGTAACACTGGGCCTTTGCGCTTCTCTAGCCACCAAACGTCACGGTCCTTCTCTTTCCGTCTCGTAGACACGAGCTGAGAAATTGCAAACGTCGAGCAATTGCTCAGAGATGAAAAGTGCCAGCACTGAAAGCTGTTGCTAGCCAGCACCCTTCCTTGGAAGCGCTTTCACAGGCGCAGTAACACTGGGCCTTTGCGCTTCTCTACCCACCAAACGTCACGGTCCTTCTCTTTCCGTCTCGTAGACACGAGCTGAGAAATTGCAAACGTCAAGCAATTGCTCAGAGATGAAAAGTGCCAGCACTGAAAGCTGTTGCTAGCCAGCCCCCTTCCTTGGAAGCGCTTTTGTAGGCCTAAGAACAGTGGGGCTCTGGGCTTCTCTAGCCACCTCATCTTCTGCTCATCCTCTCGCGCACTCTAAAGAGAGCTCAGGTGAGAAATTGCGAATGTCCAGCAATTGCTCAGAGATGAAAAGTGCCAGCACTGAAAGCTGTTGCTAGCCAGCACCCTTCCTTGGAAGCGCTTTTGTAGGCCTAAGAAGACTGGGGCTCTGGGCTTCTCTAGCCACCTAATCTTCTGCTCATCCTCTCGCGCACTCTAAAGAGAGCTCAGGTGAGAAATTGCAAACGTCGAGCAATTGCTCAGAGAGGAAAAGTGCCAGCACTGAAAGCTCTTGCTAGCCAGCACCCTTCCTTGGAAGCGCTTTTGTAGCCCTAAGAACACTGGGGCTCTGGGCTTCTCTAGCCACCTCATCTTCTGCTCATCCTCTCGCGCACTCTAAAGAGAGCTCAGGGGAGAAATTGCAAACGTCGAGCAATTGCTCAGAGATGAAAAGTGCCAGCACTGAAAGCTGTTGCTAGCCAGCACCCTTCCTTGGAAGCGCTTTTGTAGGCCTAAGAACACTGGGGCTCTGGGCTTCTCTAGCCACCTCATCTTCTGCTCATCCTCTCGCGCACTCTGAAGAGAGCTCAGGTGAGAAATTGCAAAAGTCGAGCAATTGCTCAGAGATGAAAAGTGCCACCACTGAAAGCTGTTGCTAGCCAGCACCCTTCCTTGGAAGCGCTTTCACAGGCGCAGTAACACTGGGGCTTTGCGCTTCTCTACCCACCAAACGTCACGGTCCTTCTCTTTCCGTCTCGTAGACACGAGCTGAGAAATTGCAAACGTCGAGCAATTGCTCAGAGATGAAAAGTGCCAGCACTGAAAGCTCTTGCTAGCCAGCACCCTTCCTTGGAAGCGCTTTCACAGGCGCAGTAACACTGGGGCTTTGCGCTTCTCTAGCCACCAAACGTCACGGTCCTTCTCTTTCCGTCTCGTAGACACGAGCTGAGAAATTGCAAACGTCGAGCAATTGCTCAGAGATGAAAAGTGCCAGCACTGAAAGCTGTTGCTAGCCAGCACCCTTCCTTGGAAGCGCTTTTGTAGGCCTAAGAACAGTGGGGCTCTGGGCTTCTCTAGCCACCTCATCTTCTGCTCATCCTCTCGCGCACTCTAAAGAGAGCTCAGGTGAGAAATTGCAAACGTCGAGCAATTGCTCAGAGATGAAAAGTGCCAGCACTGAAAGCTCTTGCTAGCCAGCACCCTTCCTTGGAAGCGCTTTCACAGGCGCAGCAACACTGGGGCTTTGAGCTTCTCTAGCCACCAAACATCACGGTCACTATCTCTCCGTGTTGTAGACACGAGCTGAGAAATTGCAAACGTCCAGCAATTGCTCAGAGATGAAAAGTGCCAGCACTGAAAGCTCTTGCTAGCCAGCACCCTTCCTTGGAAGCGCTTTTGTAGGCCTAAGAACACTGGGGCTCTGGGCTTCTCTAGCCACCTAATCTTCTGCTCATCCTCTCGCGCACTCTAAAGAGAGCTCAGGTGAGAAATTGCAAACGTCCAGCAATTGCTCAGAGATGAAAAGTGCCAGCACTGAAAGCTGTTGCTAGCCAGCACCCTTCCTTGGAAGCGCTTTTGTAGGCCTAAGAACACTGGGGCTCTGGGCTTCTCTAGCCACCTCATCTTCTGCTCATCCTCTCGCGCACTCTGAAGAGAGCTCAGGTGAGAAATTGCAAATGTCGAGCAATTGCTCAGAGATGAAAAGTGCCAGCACTGAAAGCTGTTGCTAGCCAGCACCCTTCCTTGGAAGCGCTTTTGTAGGCCTAAGAAGACTGGGGCTCTGGGCTTCTCTAGCCACCAAACGTCACGGTCATTCTCTTTCCGTCTCGTAGACACGAGCTGAGAAATTGCAAACGTCGAGCAATTGCTCAGAGATGAAAAGTGCCAGCACTGAAAGCTGTTGCTAGCCAGCACCCTTCCTTGGAAGCGCTTTCACAGGCGCTGTAACACTGGGGCTTTGCGCTTCTCTACCCACCAAACGTCACGGTCCTTCTCTTTCCGTCTCGTAGACACGAGCTGAGAAATTGCAAACGTCGAGCAATTGCTCAGAGATGAAAAGTGCCAGCACTGAAAGCTGTTGCTAGCCAGCACCCTTCCTTGGAAGCGCTTTTGTAGGCCTAAGAACAGTGGGGCTCTGGGCTTCTCTAGCCACCTCATCTTCTGCTCATCCTCTCGCGCACTCTAAAGAGAGCTCAGGGGAGAAATTGCAAACGTCGAGCAATTGCTCAGAGATGAAAAGTGCCAGCACTGAAAGCTGTTGCTAGCCAGCACCCTTCCTTGGAAGCGCTTTTGTAGGCCTAAGAACACTGGGGCTCTGGGCTTCTCTAGCCACCTCATCTTCTGCTCATCCTCTCGCGCACTCTAAAGAGAGCTCAGGTGAGAAATTGCAAACGTCGAGCAATTGCTCAGAGATGAAAAGTGCCAGCACTGAAAGCTGTTGCTAGCCAGCACCCTTCCTTGGAAGCGCTTTCACAGGCGCAGCAACACTGGGGCTTTGAGCTTCTCTAGCCACCAAACATCACGGTCACTATCTCTCCGTGTTGTAGACACGAGCTGAGAAATTGCAAACGTCCAGCAATTGCTCAGAGATGAAAAGTGCCAGCACTGAAAGCTCTTGCTAGCCAGCACCCTTCCTTGGAAGCGCTTTTGTAGGCCTAAGAACACTGGGGCTCTGGGCTTCTCTAGCCACCTCATCTTCTGCTCATCCTCTCGCGCACTCTAAAGAGAGCTCAGGTGAGAAATTGCAAACGTCCAGCAATTGCTCAGAGAGGAAAAGTGCCAGCACTGAAAGCTGTTGCTAGCCAGCACCCTTCCTTGGAAGCGCTTTTGTAGGCCTAAGAACACTGGGGCTCTGGGCTTCTCTAGCCACCTCATCTTCTGCTCATCCTCTCGCGCACTCTGAAGAGAGCTCAGGTGAGAAATTGCAAATGTCGAGCAATTGCTCAGAGATGAAAAGTGCCAGCACTGAAAGCTGTTGCTAGCCAGCACCCTTCCTTGGAAGCGCTTTTGTAGGCCTAAGAAGACTGGGGCTCTGGGCTTCTCTAGCCACCAAACGTCACGGTCATTCTCTTTCCGTCTCGTAGACACGAGCTGAGAAATTGCAAACGTCGAGCAATTGCTCAGAGATGAAAAGTGCCAGCACTGAAAGCTGTTGCTAGCCAGCACCCTTCCTTGGAAGCGCTTTCACAGGCGCTGTAACACTGGGGCTTTGCGCTTCTCTACCCACCAAACGTCACGGTCCTTCTCTTTCCGTCTCGTAGACACGAGCTGAGAAATTGCAAACGTCGAGCAATTGCTCAGAGATGAAAAGTGCCAGCACTGAAAGCTGTTGCTAGCCAGCACCCTTCCTTGGAAGCGCTTTTGTAGGCCTAAGAACAGTGGGGCTCTGGGCTTCTCTAGCCACCTCATCTTCTGCTCATCCTCTCGCGCACTCTAAAGAGAGCTCAGGGGAGAAATTGCAAACGTCGAGCAATTGCTCAGAGATGAAAAGTGCCAGCACTGAAAGCTGTTGCTAGCCAGCACCCTTCCTTGGAAGCGCTTTTGTAGGCCTAAGAACACTGGGGCTCTGGGCTTCTCTAGCCACCTCATCTTCTGCTCATCCTCTCGCGCACTCTAAAGAGAGCTCAGGTGAGAAATTGCAAACGTCGAGCAATTGCTCAGAGATGAAAAGTGCCAGCACTGAAAGCTGTTGCTAGCCAGCACCCTTCCTTGGAAGCGCTTTCACAGGCGCAGTAACACTGGGGCTTTGCGCTTCTCTAGCCACCAAACGTCACGGTCCTTCTCTTTCCGTCTCGTAGACACGAGCTGAGAAACTGCAAACGTCAAGCAATTGCTCAGAGATGAAAAGTGCCAGCACTGAAAGCTGTTGCTAGCCAGCACCCTTCCTTGGAAGCGCTTTTGTAGGCCTAAGAAGACTGGGGCTCTGGGCTTCACTAGCCACCTAATCTTCTGCTCATCCTCTCGCGCACTCTAAAGAGAGCTCAGGTGAGAAATTGCAAACGTCCAGCAATTGCTCAGAGATGAAAAGTGCCACCACTGAAAGCTGTTGCTAGCCAGCACCCTTCCTTGGAAGCGCTTTCACAGGCGCAGTAACACTGGGCCTTTGCGCTTCTCTAGCCACCAAACGTCACGGTCCTTCTCTTTCCGTCTCGTAGACACGAGCTGAGAAATTGCAAACGTCGAGCAATTGCTCAGAGATGAAAAGTGCCAGCACTGAAAGCTGTTGCTAGCCAGCACCCTTCCTTGGAAGCGCTTTCACAGGCGCAGTAACACTGGGCCTTTGCGCTTCTCTACCCACCAAACGTCACGGTCCTTCTCTTTCCGTCTCGTAGACACGAGCTGAGAAATTGCAAACGTCAAGCAATTGCTCAGAGATGAAAAGTGCCAGCACTGAAAGCTGTTGCTAGCCAGCACCCTTCCTTGGAAGCGCTTTTGTAGGCCTAAGAACACTGGGGCTCTGGGCTTCTCTAGCCACCTCATCTTCTGCTCATCCTCTCGCGCACTCTAAAGAGAGCTTAGGTGAGAAATTGCGAATGTCCAGCAATTGCTCAGAGATGAAAAGTGCCAGCACTGAAAGCTGTTGCTAGCCAGCACCCTTCCTTGGAAGCGCTTTCACAGGCGCAGCAACGCTGGGGCTTTGCTCTTGTCTAGCCACCAAACGTCACGGTCATTCTCTTTCCGTCTCGTAGACACGAGTTGAGAAATTGCAAACGTCCAGCAATTGCTCAGAGATGAGAAGTGCCAGCACTGAAAGCTGTTGCTAGCCAGCACCCTTCCTTGGAAGCGCTTTTGTAGGCCTAAGAACAGTGGGGCTCTGGGCTTCTCTAGCCACCTAATCTTCTGCTCATCCTCTCGCGCACTCTAAAGAGAGCTCAGGGGAGAAATTGCAAACGTCGAGCAATTGCTCAGAGATGAAAAGTGCCAGCACTGAAAGCTGTTGCTAGCCAGCACCCTTCCTTGGAAGCGCTTTTGTAGGCCTAAGAACAGTGGGGCTCTGGGCTTCTCTAGCCACCTAATCTTCTGCTCATCCTCTCGCGCACTCTAAAGAGAGCTCAGGGGAGAAATTGCAAATGTCGAGCAATTGCTCAGAGATGAAAAGTGCCAGCACTGAAAGCTGTTGCTAGCCAGCACCCTTCCTTGGAAGCGCTTTCACAGGCGCAGCAACACTGGGGCTTTGCGCTTCTCTAGCCACCAAACGTCACGGTCCTTCTCTTTCCGTCTCGTAGACACGAGTTGAGAAATTGCAAACGTCCAGCAATTGCTCAGAGATGAAAAGTGCCAGCACTGAAAGCTGTTGCTAGCCAGCACCCTTCCTTGGAAGCGCTTTTGTAGGCCTAAGAACACTGGGGCTCTGGGCTTCTCTAGCCACCTCATCTTCTGCTCATCCTCTCGCGCACTCTAAAGAGAGCTCAGGGGACAAATTGCAAATGTCCAGCAATTGCTCAGAGATGAAAAGTGCCAGCACTGAAAGCTGTTGCTAGCCAGCACCCTTCCTTGGAAGCGCTTTTGTAGGCCTAAGAACACTGGGGCTCTGGGCTTCTCTAGCCACCTAATCTTCTGCTCATCCTCTCGCGCACTCTAAAGAGAGCTCAGGGGAGAAATTGCAAACGTCGAGCAATTGCTCAGAGATGAAAAGTGCCAGCACTGAAAGCTGTTGCTAGCCAGCACCCTTCCTTGGAAGCGCTTTTGTAGCCCTAAGAACACAGGGGCTCTGGGCTTCTCTAGCCACCTAATCTTCTGCTCATCCTCTCGCGCACTCTAAAGAGAGCTCAGGTGAGAAATTGCAAATGTCCAGCAATTGCTCAGAGATGAAAAGTGCCAGCACTGAAAGCTGTTGCTAGCCAGCACCCTTCCTTGGAAGCGCTTTTGTAGGCCTAAGAACAGTGGGGCTCTGGGCTTCTCTAGCCACCTAATATTCTGCTCATCCTCTCGCGCACTCTAAAGAGAGCTCAGGGGAGAAATTGCAAACGTCGAGCAATTGCTCAGAGATGAAAAGTGCCAGCACTGAAAGCTGTTGCTAGCCAGCACCCTTCCTTGGAAGCGCTTTCACAGGCGCAGCAACACTGGGGCTTTGCGCTTCTCTAGCCACCAAACGTCACGGTCATTCTCTTTCCGTCTCGTAGACACGAGTTGAGAAATTGCAAACGTCCAGCAATTGCTCAGAGATGAAAAGTGCCAGCACTGAAAGCTGTTGCTAGCCAGCACCCTTCCTTGGAAGCGCTTTTGTAGGCCTAAGAACACTGGGGCTCTGGGCTTCTCTAGCCACCTAATCTTCTGCTCATCCTCTCGCGCACTCTAAAGAGAGCTCAGGTGAGAAATTGCAAATGTCCAGCAATTGCTCAGAGATGAAAAGTGCCAGCACTGAAAGCTGTTGCTAGCCAGCACCCTTCCTTGGAAGCGCTTTTGTAGGCCTAAGAACACTGGGGCTCTGGGCTTCTCTAGCCACCTCATCTTCTGCTCATCCTCTCGCGCACTCTAAAGAGAGCTCAGGGGAGAAATTGCAAACGTCGAGCAATTGCTCAGAGATGAAAAGTGCCAGCACTGAAAGCTGTTGCTAGCCAGCACCCTTCCTTGGAAGCGCTTTTGTAGCCCTAAGAACACAGGGGCTCTGGGCTTCTCTAGCCACCTAATCTTCTGCTCATCCTCTCGCGCACTCTAAAGAGAGCTCAGGTGAGAAATTGCAAATGTCCAGCAATTGCTCAGAGATGAAAAGTGCCAGCACTGAAAGCTGTTGCTAGCCAGCACCCTTCCTTGGAAGCGCTTTTGTAGGCCTAAGAACACTGGGGCTCTGGGCTTCTCTAGCCACCTAATCTTCTGCTCATCCTCTCGCGCACTCTAAAGAGAGCTCAGGTGAGAAATTGCAAACGTCGAGCAATTGCTCAGAGATGAAAAGTGCCAGCACTGAAAGCTGTTGCTAGCCAGCACCCTTCCTTGGAAGCGCTTTCACAGGCGCAGTAACACTGGGGCTTTGCGCTTCTCTACCCACCAAACGTCACGGTCATTCTCTTTCCGTCTCGTAGACACGAGCTGAGAAATTGCAAACGTCGAGCAATTGCTCAGAGATGAAAAGTGCCAGCACTGAAAGCTGTTGCTAGCCAGCACCCTTCCTTGGAAGCGCTTTTGTAGGCCTAAGAACACTGGGGCTCTGGGCTTCTCTAGCCACCTCATCTTCTGCTCATCCTCTCGCGCACTCTAAAGAGAGCTCAGGGGAGAAATTGCAAACGTCCAGCAATTGCTCAGAGAGGAAAAGTGCCAGCACTGAAAGCTGTTGCTAGCCAGCACCCTTCCTTGGAAGTGCTTTCACAGGCGCAGTAACACTGGGGCTTTGCGCTTCTCTAGCCACCAAACGTCACGGTCCTTCTCTTTCCGTCTCGTAGACACGAGCTGAGAAATTGCAAACGTCGAGCAATTGCTCAGAGATGAAAAGTGCCAGCACTGAAAGCTGTTACTAGCCAGCACCCTTCCTTGGAAGCACTTTTGTAGGCGTAAGAACACTGGGGCTCTGCGCTTCTCTAGCCACCTAATCTTCTGCTCATCCTCTCGCGCACTCTAAAGAGAGCTCAGGTGAGAAATTGCAAACATCCAGCAATTGCTCAGAGATGAAAAGTGCCAGCACTGAAAGCTGTTGCTAGCCAGCACCCTTCCTTGGAAGTGCTTTCACAGGCGCAGTAACACTGGGGCTTTGCGCTTCTCTACCCACCAAACGTCACGGTCATTCTCTTTCCGTCTCGTAGACACGAGCTGAGAAATTGCAAACGTCGAGCAATTGCTCAGAGATGAAAAGTGCCAGCACTGAAAGCTGTTGCTAGCCAGCACCCTTCCTTGGAAGCGCTTTTGTAGGCCTAAGAACACTGGGGCTCTGGGCTTCTCTAGCCACCTCATCTTCTGCTCATCCTCTCGCGCACTCTAAAGAGAGCTCAGGGGAGAAATTGCAAACGTCCAGCAATTGCTCAGAGAGGAAAAGTGCCAGCACTGAAAGCTGTTGCTAGCCAGCACCCTTCCTTGGAAGTGCTTTCACAGGCGCAGTAACACTGGGGCTTTGCGCTTCTCTAGCCACCAAACGTCACGGTCCTTCTCTTTCCGTCTCGTAGACACGAGCTGAGAAATTGCAAACGTCGAGCAATTGCTCAGAGATGAAAAGTGCCAGCACTGAAAGCTGTTACTAGCCAGCACCCTTCCTTGGAAGCACTTTTGTAGGCGTAAGAACACTGGGGCTCTGCGCTTCTCTAGCCACCTAATCTTCTGCTCATCCTCTCGCGCACTCTAAAGAGAGCTCAGGTGAGAAATTGCAAACATCCAGCAATTGCTCAGAGATGAAAAGTGCCAGCACTGAAAGCTGTTGCTAGCCAGCACCCTTCCTTGGAAGCGCTTTCACAGGCGCAGCAACGCTGGGGCTTTGCGCTTGTCTAGCCACCAAACGTCACGGTCCTTCTCTTTCCGTCTCGTAGACACGAGCTGAGAAATTGCAAACGTCGAGCAATTGCTCAGAGATGAAAAGTGCCAGCACTGAAAGCTGTTGCTAGCCAGCACCCTTCCTTGGAAGCGCTTTTGTAGGCCTAAGAACACTGGGGCTCTGGGCTTCTCTAGCCACCAATCTTCTGCTGATCCTCTCGCGCACTCTAAAGAGAGCTCAGGTGAGAAATTGCAAACATCCAGCAATTGCTCAGAGATGAAAAGTGCCAGCACTGAAAGCTGTTGCTAGCCAGCACCCTTCCTTGGAAGCACTTTCACAGGCGCAGTAAACACTGGGGCTTTGCGCTTCTCTAGCCACCAAACGTCACGGTCCTTCTCTTTCCGTCTCGTAGACACGAGCTGAGAAATTGCAAACGTCGAGCAATTGCTCAGAGATGAAAAGTGCCAGCACTGAAAGCTGTTGCTAGCCAGCACCCTTCCTTGGAAGCGCTTTCACAGGCGCAGCAACACTGGGGCTTTGCGCTTCTCTAGCCACCAAACGTCACGGTCCTTCTCTTTCCGTCTCGTAGACACGAGCTGAGAAATTGCAAACGTCGAGCAATTGCTCAGAGATGAAAAGTGCCAGCACTGAAAGCTGTTGCTAGCCAGCACCCTTCCTTGGAAGCGCTTTTGTAGACCTAAGAACACTGGGGCTCTGCGCTCCTCTAGCCACCTAATCTTCTGCTCATCCTCTCGCGCACTCTAAAGAGAGCTCAGGGGAGAAATTGCAAACGTCGAGCAATTGCTCAGAGATGAAAAGTGCCAGCACTGAAAGCTGTTGCTAGCCAGCACCCTTCCTTGGAAGCGCTTTCACAGGCGCAGCAACACTGGGGCTTTGCGCTTCTCTAGCCACCAAACGTCACTGTCATTCTCTTTCCGTCTCGTAGACACGAGCTGAGAAATTGCAAACGTCGAGCAATTGCTCAGAGATGAAAAGTGCCAGCACTGAAAGCTGTTGCTAGCCAGCACCCTTCCTTGGAAGCGCTTTTGTAGGCCTAAGAACACTGGGGCTCTGCGCTTCTCTAGCCACCTCATCTTCTGCTCATCCTCTCGCGCACTCTAAAGAGAGCTCAGGGGAGAAATTGCAAACGTCGAGCAATTGCTCAGAGATGAAAAGTGCCAGCACTGAAAGCTGTTGCTAGCCAGCACCCTTCCTTGGAAGCGCTTTTGTAGGCCTAAGAACAGTGGGGCTCTGGGCTTCTCTAGCCACCTAATCTTCTGCTCATCCTCTCGCGCACTCTAAAGAGAGCTCAGGGGAGAAATTGCAAACGTCGAGCAATTGCTCAGAGATGAAAAGTGCCAGCACTGAAAGCTGTTGCTAGCCAGCACCCTTCCTTGGAAGCGCTTTCACAGGCGCAGCAACACTGGGGCTTTGCGCTTCTCTAGCCACCAAACATCACGGTCACTATCTCTCCGTCTCGTAGACACGAGCTGAGCAATTGCAAACGTCGAGCAATTGCTCAGAGATGAAAAGTGCCAGCACTGAAAGCTGTTGCTAGCCAGCACCCTTCCTTGGAAGCGCTTTCACAGGCGCAGTAACACTGGGGCTTTGCGCTTCTATACACACCAAATGGCACGGTCATTCTCTTTCCGTCTCGTAGACACGAGCTGAGAAATTGCAAACGTCGAGCAATTGCTCAGAGATGAAAAGTGCCAGCACTGAAAGCTGTTGCTAGCCAGCCCCCTTCCTTGGAAGCGCTTTTGTAGGCCTAAGAACACTGGGGCTCTGGGCTTCTCTAGCCACCTCATCTTCTGCTCATCCTCTCGCGCACTCTAAAGAGAGCTCAGGTGAGAAATTGCAAACGTCGAGCAATTGCTCAGAGATGAAAAGTGCCAGCACTGAAAGCTGTTGCTAGCCAGCACCCTTCCTTGGAAGCGCTTTTGTAGCCCTAAGAACACTGGGACTCTGGGCTTCTCTAGCCACCTCATCTTCTGCTCATCCTCTCGCGCACTCTAAAGAGAGCTCAGGTGAGAAATTGCAAACGTCCAGCAATTGCTCCGAGATGAAAAGTGCCAGCACTGAAAGCTGTTGCTAGCCAGCACCCTTCCTTGGAAGCGCTTTCACAGGCGCAGCAACACTGGGGCTTTGCGCTTCTCTACCCACCAAACGTCACGGTCATTCTCTTTCCGTCTCGTAGACACGAGTTGAGAAATTGCAAATGTCCAGCAATTGCTCAGAGATGAAAAGTGCCAGCACTGGAAGCTGTTGCTAGCCAGCACCCTTCCTTGGAAGCGCTTTTGTAGGCCTAAGAACACTGGGGCTTTGGGCTTCTCTAGCCACCTAATCTTCTGCTCATCCTCTCGCGCACTCTGAAGAGAGCTCAGGTGAGAAATTGCAAACATCCAGCAATTGCTCAGAGATGAAAAGTGCCAGCACTGGAAGCTGTTGCTAGCCAGCACCCTTCCTTGGAAGCGCTTTTGTAGGCGTAAGAACACTGGGGCTCTGGGCTTCTCTAGCACCTAATCTTCTGCTCATCCTCTCGCGCACTCTAAAGAGAGCTCAGGTGAGAAATTGCAAATGTCGAGCAATTGCTCAGAGATGAAAAGTGCCAGCACTGAAAGCTGTTGCTAGCCAGCACCCTTCCTTGGAAGCGCTTTCACAGGCGCAGCAACACTGGGGCTTTGCGCTTCTCTACCCACCAAACGTCACGGTCCTTCTCTTTCCGTCTCGTAGACACGAGCTGAGAAATTGCAAACGTCGAGCAATTGCTCAGAGATGAAAAGTGCCAGCACTGAAAGCTGTTGCTAGCCAGCACCCTTCCTTGGAAGCGCTTTTGTAGGCCTAAGAACACTGGGGCTCTGGGCTTCTCTAGCCACCTCATCTTCTGCTCATCCTCTCGCGCACTCTAAAGAGAGCTCAGGTGAGAAATTGCAAATGTCCAGCAATTGCTCAGAGATGAAAAGTGCCAGCACTGAAAGCTGTTGCTAGCCAGCACCCTTCCTTGGAAGCGCTTTTGTAGGCCTAAGAACACTGGGGCTCTGGGCTTCTCTAGCCACCTAATCTTCTGCTCATCCTCTCGCGCACTCTAAAGAGAGCTCAGGGGAGAAATTGCAAACGTCGAGCAATTGCTCAGAGATGAAAAGTGCCAGCACTGAAAGCTGTTGCTAGCCAGCACCCTTCCTTGGAAGTGCTTTCACAGGCGCAGTAACACTGGGGCTTTGCGCTTCTCTAGCCACCAAACGTCACGGTCCTTCTCTTTCCGTCTCGTAGACACGAGCTGAGAAATTGCAAACGTCGAGCAATTGCTCAGAGATGAAAAGTGCCAGCACTGAAAGCTGTTGCTAGCCAGCACCCTTCCTTGGAAGCACTTTTGTAGGCGTAAGAACACTGGGGCTCTGCGCTTCTCTAGCCACCTAATCTTCTGCTCATCCTCTCGCGCACTCTAAAGAGAGCTCAGGTGAGAAATTGCAAACATCCAGCAATTGCTCAGAGATGAAAAGTGCCAGCACTGAAAGCTGTTGCTAGCCAGCACCCTTCCTTGGAAGCGCTTTCACAGGCGCAGCAACGCTGGGGCTTTGCGCTTGTCTAGCCACCAAACGTCACGGTCCTTCTCTTTCCGTCTCGTAGACACGAGCTGAGAAATTGCAAACGTCGACCAATTGCTCAGAGATGAAAAGTGCCAGCACTGAAAGCTGTTGCTAGCCAGCACCCTTCCTTGGAAGCGCTTTTGTAGGCCTAAGAACACTGGGGCTCTGGGCTTCTCTAGCCACCAATCTTCTGCTCATCCTCTCGCGCACTCTAAAGAGAGCTCAGGTGAGAAATTGCAAACATCCAGCAATTGCTCAGAGATGAAAAGTGCCAGCACTGAAAGCTGTTGCTAGCCAGCACCCTTCCTTGGAAGCGCTTTTGTAGGCCTAAGAACACTGGGGCTTTGCGCTTCTCTAGCCACCAAACGTCACGGTCCTTCTCTTTCCGTCTCGTAGACACGAGCTGAGAAATTGCAAACGTCGACCAATTGCTCAGAGATGAAAAGTGCCAGCACTGAAAGCTGTTGCTAGCCAGCACCCTTCCTTGGAAGCGCTTTTGTAGGCCTAAGAACAGTGGGGCTCTGCGCTTCTCTAGCCACCTAATCTTCTGCTCATCCTCTCGCGCACTCTAAAGAGAGCTCAGGTGAGAAATTGCAAACGTCGAGCAATTGCTCAGAGATGAAAAGTGCCAGCACTGAAAGCTGTTGCTAGCCAGCACCCTTCCTTGGAAGCGTTTTCACAGGCGCAGCAACACTGGGGCTTTGCGCTTCTCTACCCACCAAACATCACGGTCACTATCTCTCCGTCTCGTAGACACGAGCTGAGAAATTGCAAACGTCGAGCAATTGCTCAGAGATGAAAAGTGCCAGCACTGAAAGCTGTTGCTAGCCAGCACCCTTCCTTGGAAGCGCTTTTGTAGGCGTAAGAACACTGGGGCTTTGCGCTTCTCTACTCACCAAACGTCACGGTCATTCTCTTTCCGTCTCGTAGACACGAGCTGAGAAATTGCAAATGTCGAGCAATTGCTCAGAGATGAAAAGTGCCAGCACTGAAAGCTGTTGCTAGCCAGCACCCTTCCTTGGAAGCGCTTTTGTAGGCCTAAGAACACTGGGGCTCTGGGCTTCTCTAGCCACCTCATCTTCTGCTCATCCTCTCACGCACTCTAAAGAGAGCTCAGGTGAGAAATTGCAAACGTCGAGCAATTGCTCAGAGATGAAAAGTGCCAGCACTGAAAGCTGTTGCTAGCCAGCACCCTTCCTTGGAAGCTCTTTGGTAGGCCTAAGAACACTGGGGCTCTGGGCTTCTCTAGCCACCTCATCTTCTGCTCATCCTCTCGCGCACTCTAAAGAGAGCTCAGGTGAGAAATTGCAAACGTCGAGCAATTGCTCCGAGATGAAAAGTGCCAGCACTGAAAGCTGTTGCTAGCCAGCACCCTTCCTTGGAAGCGCTTTCACAGGCGCAGCAACACTGGGGCTTTGCGCTTCTCTACTCACCAAACGTCACGGTCATTCTCTTTCCGTCTCGTAGACACGAGCTGAGAAATTGCAAACGTCGAGCAATTGCTCAGAGATGAAAAGTGCCAGCACTGAAAGCTCTTGCTAGCCAGCACCCTTCCTTGGAAGCGCTTTCACAGGTGCAGTAACACTGGGGCTTTGCGCTTCTCTAGCCACCAAACGTCACAGTCCTTCTCTTTCCATCTCGTAGACACGAGCTGAGAAATTGCAAACGTCGAGCAATTGCTCAGAGATGAAAAGTGCCAGCACTGAAAGCTGTTGCTAGCCAGCACCCTTCCTTGGAAGCGCTTTTGTAGACCTAAGAACACTGGGGCTCTGGGCTTCTCTAGCACCTAATCTTCTGCTCATCCTCTCGCGCACTCTAAAGAGAGCTCAGGTGAGAAATTGCAAACGTCGAGCAATTGCTCAGAGATGAAAAGTGCCAGCACTGAAAGCTGTTGCTAGCCAGCACCCTTCCTTGGAAGCGCTTTCACAGGCGCAGCAACACTGGGGCTTTGCGCTTCTCTAGCCACCAAACGTCACTGTCATTCTCTTTCCGTCCCGTAGACACGAGCTGAGAAATTGCAAACGTCGAGCAATTACTCAGAGATGAAAAGTGCCAGCACTGAAAGGTGTTGCTAGCCAGCACCCTTCCTTGGAAGCGCTTTTGTAGGCCTAAGAACACTGCGGCTCTGGGCTTCTCTAGCCACCTCATCTTCTGCTCATCCTCTCGCGCACTCTAAAGAGAGCTCAGGGGAGAAATTGCAAACGTCGAGCAATTGCTCAGAGATGAAAAGTGCCAGCACTGAAAGCTGTTGCTAGCCAGCACCCTTCCTTGGAAGCGCTTTCACAGGCGCAGTAACACTGGGGCTTTGCGCTTCTCTACCCACCAAACATCACGGTCCTTCTCTTTCCGTCTCGTAGACACGAGCTGAGAAATTGCAAACGTCGAGCAATTGCTCAGAGATGAAAAGTGCCAGCACTGGAAGCTGTTGTTAGCCAGCACCCTTCCTTGGAAGCGCTTTTGTAGGCCTAAGAACACTGGGGCTCTGGGCTTCTCTAGCCACCTCATCTTCTGCTCATCCTCTCGCGCACTCTAAAGAGAGCTCAGGTGAGAAATTGCAAACGTCGAGCAATTGCTCAGAGATGAAAAGTGCCAGCACTGAAAGCTCTTGCTAGCCAGCACCCTTCCTTGGAAGCGCTTTCACAGGCGCAGTAACACTGGGGCTTTGCGCTTCTCTACCCACCAAACGTCACGGTCCTTCTCTTTCCGTCTCGTAGACACGAGCTGAGAAATTGCAAACGTCGAGCAATTGCTCAGAGATGAAAAGTGCCAGCACTGAAAGCTGTTGCTAGCCAGCACCCTTCCTTGGAAGCGCTTTCACAGGCGCAGCAACACTGGGGCTTTGCGCTTCTCTAGCCACCAAACATCACGGTCCTTCTCTTTCCATCTCGTAGACACGAGCTGAGAAATTGCAAACGTCGAGCAATTGCTCAGAGATGAAAAGTGCCAGCACTGAAAGCTGTTGCTAGCCAGCACCCTTCCTTGGAAGCGCTTTTGTAGGCCTAAGCACACTGGGGCTCTGGGCTTCTCTAGCCACCTAAACATCTGCTCATCCTTTCGCGCACTCTAAAGAGAGCTCAGGTGAGAAATTGCAAACGTCGAGCAATTGCTCAGAGATGAAAAGTGCCAGCACTGAAAGCTGTTGCTAGCCAGCACCCTTGCTTGGAAGCCCTTTCACAGGCGCAGCAACACTGGGGCTTTGCGCTTCTATACACACCAAACGTCACGGTCCTTCTCTTTCCGTCTCGTAGACACGAGCTGAGAAATTGCAAATGTCGAGCAATTGCTCAGAGATGAAAAGTGCCAGCACTGAAAGCTGTTGCTAGCCAGCCCCCTTCCTTGGAAGCGCTTTTGTAGGCCTAAGAACACTGGGGCTCTGGGCTTCTCTAGCCACCTAATCTTCTGCTCATCCTCTCGCGCACTCTAAAGAGAGCTCAGGTGAGAAATTGCAAACGTCGAGCAATTGCTCAGAGATGAAAAGTGCCAGCACTGAAAGCTGTTGCTAGCCAGCACCCTTCCTTGGAAGCGCTTTTGTAGGCCTAAGAACACTGGGGCTCTGGGCTTCTCTAGCCACCTAATCTTCTGCTCATCCTCTCGCGCACTCTAAAGAGAGCTCAGGGGAGAAATTGCAAACGTCGAGCAATTGCTCAGAGATGAAAAGTGCCAGCACTGAAAGCTCTTGCTAGCCAGCACCCTTCCTTGGAAGCGTTTTCACAGGCGCAGCAACACTGGGGCTTTGCGCTTCTCTAGCCACCAAACGTCACGGTCACTATCTCTCCGTCTCGTAGACACGAGCTGAGCAATTGCAAACGTCGAGCAATTGCTCAGAGATGAAAAGTGCCAGCACTGAAAGCTGTTGCTAGCCAGCACCCTTCCTTGGAAGCGCTTTCACAGGCACAGTAACACTGGGGCTTTGCGCTTCTATACACACCAAATGGCACGGTCATTCTCTTTCCGTCTCGTAGACACGAGCTGAGAAATTGCAAACGTCGAGCAATTGCTCAGAGATGAAAAGTGCCAGCACTGAAAGCTGTTGCTAGCCAGCCCCCTTCCTTGGAAGCGCTTTTGTAGGCCTAAGAACACTGGGGCTCTGGGCTTCTCTAGCCACCTCATCTTCTGCTCATCCTCTCGCGCACTCTAAAGAGAGCTCAGGTGAGAAATTGCAAACGTCGAGCAATTGCTCAGAGATGAAAAGTGCCAGCACTGAAAGCTGTTGCTAGCCAGCACCCTTCCTTGGAAGCGCTTTGGTAGGCCTAAGAACACTGGGGCTCTGGGCTTCTCTAGCCACCTCATCTTCTGCTCATCCTCTCGCGCACTCTAAAGAGAGCTCAGGTGAGAAATTGCAAACGTCCAGCAATTGCTCCGAGATGAAAAGTGCCAGCACTGAAAGCTGTTGCTAGCCAGCACCCTTCCTTGGAAGCGCTTTTGTAGGCCTAAGAACACTGCGGCTCTGGGCTTCTCTAGCCACCTCATCTTCTGCTCATCCTCTCGCGCACTCTAAAGAGAGCTCAGGGGAGAAATTGCAAACGTCGAGCAATTGCTCAGAGATGAAAAGTGCCAGCACTGAAAGCTGTTGCTAGCCAGCACCCTTCCTTGGAAGCGCTTTCACAGGCGCAGTAACACTGGGGCTTTGCGCTTCTCTACCCACCAAACATCACGGTCCTTCTCTTTCCGTCTCGTAGACACGAGCTGAGAAATTGCAAACGTCGAGCAATTGCTCAGAGATGAAAAGTGCCAGCACTGGAAGCTGTTGTTAGCCAGCACCCTTCCTTGGAAGCGCTTTTGTAGGCCTAAGAACACTGGGGCTCTGGGCTTCTCTAGCCACCTCATCTTCTGCTCATCCTCTCGCGCACTCTAAAGAGAGCTCAGGTGAGAAATTGCAAACGTCCAGCAATTGCTCAGAGATGAAAAGTGCCAGCACTGAAAGCTCTTGCTAGCCAGCACCCTTCCTTGGAAGCGCTTTCACAGGCGCAGTAACACTGGGGCTTTGCGCTTCTCTACCCACCAAACGTCACGGTCCTTCTCTTTCCGTCTCGTAGACACGAGCTGAGAAATTGCAAACGTCGAGCAATTGCTCAGAGATGAAAAGTGCCAGCACTGAAAGCTGTTGCTAGCCAGCACCCTTCCTTGGAAGCGCTTTCACAAGCGCAGCAACACTGGGGCTTTGCGCTTCTCTAGCCACCAAACATCACGGTCCTTCTCTTTCCATCTCGTAGACACGAGCTGAGAAATTGCAAACGTCGAGCAATTGCTCAGAGATGAAAAGTGCCAGCACTGAAAGCTGTTGCTAGCCAGCACCCTTCCTTGGAAGCGCTTTTGTAGGCCTAAGCACACTGGGGCTCTGGGCTTCTCTAGCCACCTAAACATCTGCTCATCCTTTCGCGCACTCTAAAGAGAGCTCAGGTGAGAAATTGCAAACGTCGAGCAATTGCTCAGAGATGAAAAGTGCCAGCACTGAAAGCTGTTGCTAGCCAGCACCCTTGCTTGGAAGCCCTTTCACAGGCGCAGCAACACTGGGGCTTTGCGCTTCTATACACACCAAACGTCACGGTCCTTCTCTTTCCGTCTCGTAGACACGAGCTGAGAAATTGCAAATGTCGAGCAATTGCTCAGAGATGAAAAGTGCCAGCACTGAAAGCTGTTGCTAGCCAGCCCCCTTCCTTGGAAGCGCTTTTGTAGGCCTAAGAACACTGGGGCTCTGGGCTTCTCTAGCCACCTCATCTTCTGCTCATCCTCTCGCGCACTCTAAAGAGAGCTCAGGTGAGAAATTGCAAACGTCGAGCAATTGCTCAGAGATGAAAAGTGCCAGCACTGAAAGCTGTTGCTAGCCAGCACCCTTCCTTGGAAGCGCTTTTGTAGGCCTAAGAACAGTGGGGCTCTGGGCTTCTCTAGCCACCTAATCTTCTGCTCATCCTCTCGCGCACTCTAAAGAGAGCTCAGGGGAGAAATTGCAAACGTCGAGCAATTGCTCAGAGATGAAAAGTGCCAGCACTGAAAGCTGTTGCTAGCCAGCACCCTTCCTTGGAAGCGCTTTCACAGGCGCAGCAACACTGGGGCTTTGCGCTTCTCTAGCCACCAAACGTCACGGTCACTATGTCTCCGTCTCGTAGACACGAGCTGAGCAATTGCAAACGTCGAGCAATTGCTCAGAGATGAAAAGTGCCAGCACTGAAAGCTGTTGCTAGCCAGCACCCTTCCTTGGAAGCGCTTTCACAGGCACAGTAACACTGGGGCTTTGTGCTTCTCTACCCACCAAATGGCACGGTCATTCTCTTTCCGTCTCGTAGACACGAGCTGAGAAATTGCAAACGTCGAGCAATTGCTCAGAGATGAAAAGTGCCAGCACTGAAAGCTGTTGCTAGCCAGCCCCCTTCCTTGGAAGCGCTTTTGTAGGCCTAAGAACACTGGGGCTCTGGGCTTCTCTAGCCACCTAATCTTCTGCTCATCCTCTCGCGCACTCTAAAGAGAGCTCAGGTGAGAAATTGCAAACGTCGAGCAATTGCTCAGAGATGAAAAGTGCCAGCACTGAAAGCTGTTGCTAGCCAGCACCCTTCCTTGGAAGCGCTTTGGTAGGCCTAAGAACAGTGGGGCTCTGGGCTTCTCTAGCCACCTCATCTTCTGCTCATCCTCTCGCGCACTCTGAAGAGAGCTCAGGTGAGAAATTGCAAACGTCCAGCAATTGCTCCGAGATGAAAAGTGCCAGCACTGAAAGCTGTTGCTAGCCAGCACCCTTCCTTGGAAGCGCTTTCACAGGCGCAGCAACACTGGGGCTTTGCGCTTCTCTACTCACCAAACGTCACGGTCATTCTCTTTCCGTCTCGTAGACACGAGCTGAGAAATTGCAAACGTCGAGCAATTGCTCAGAGATGAAAAGTGCCAGCACTGAAAGCTCTTGCTAGCCAGCACCCTTCCTTGGAAGCGCTTTCACAGGTGCAGTAACACTGGGGCTTTGCGCTTCTCTAGCCACCAAACGTCACAGTCCTTCTCTTTCCATCTCGTAGACACGAGCTGAGAAATTGCAAACGTCGAGCAATTGCTCAGAGATGAAAAGTGCCAGCACTGAAAGCTGTTGCTAGCCAGCACCCTTCCTTGGAAGCGCTTTTGTAGGCCTAAGAACACTGGGGCTCTGGGCTTCTTTAGACACCTAATCTTCTGCTCATCCTCTCGCGCAATCTAAAGAGAGCTCAGGTGAGAAATTGCAAACGTCGAGCAATTGCTCAGAGATGAAAAGTGCCAGCACTGAAAGCTGTTGCTAGCCAGCACCCTTCCTTGGAAGCGCTTTCACAGGCGCAGCAACACTGGGGCTTTGCGCTTCTCTAGCCACCAAACGTCACTGTCATTCTCTTTCCGTCCCTTAGACACGAGCTGAGAAATTGCAAACGTCGAGCAATTGCTCAGAGATGAAAAGTGCCAGCACTGAAAGCTGTTGCTAGCCAGCACCCTTCCTTGGAAGCGCTTTCACAGGCGCAGCAACACTGGGGCTTTGCGCTTCTCTACCCACCAAACGTCACGGTCCTTCTCTTTCCGTCTCGTAGACACGAGCTGAGAAATTGCAAACGTCGAGCAATTGCTCAGAGATGAAAAGTGCCAGCACTGAAAGCTGTTGCTAGCCAGCACCCTTCCTTGGAAGCGCTTTTGTAGGCCTAAGCACACTGGGGCTCTGGGCTTCTCTAGCCACCTAATCTTCTGCTCATCCTCTCGCGCACTCTAAAGAGAGCTCAGGGGAGAAATTGCAAACGTCGAGCAATTGCTCAGAGATGAAAAGTGCCAGCACTGAAAGCTGTTGCTAGCCAGCACCCTTCCTTGGAAGCGCTTTCACAGGCGCAGTAACACTGGGGCTTTGCGCTTCTCTACCCACCAAACATCACGGTCCTTCTCTTTCCGTCTCGTAGACACGAGCTGAGAAATTGCAAACGTGGAGCAATTGCTCAGAGATGAAAAGTGCCAGCACTGGAAGCTGTTGTTAGCCAGCACCCTTCCTTGGAAGCGCTTTTGTAGGCCTAAGAACACTGGGGCTCTGGGCTTCTCTAGCCACCTCATCTTCTGCTCATCCTCTCGCGCACTCTAAAGAGAGTTCAGGTGAGAAATTGCAAACATCGAGCAATTGCTCAGAGATGAAAAGTGCCAGCACTGAAAGCTCTTGCTAGCCAGCACCCTTCCTTGGAAGCGCTTTCACAGGCGCAGTAACACTGGGGCTTTGCGCTTCTCTACCCACCAAACGTCACGGTCCTTCTCTTTCCGTCTCGTAGACACGAGCTGAGAAATTGCAAACGTCGAGCAATTGCTCAGAGATGAAAAGTGCCAGCACTGAAAGCTGTTGCTAGCCAGCACCCTTCCTTGGAAGCGCTTTCACAGGCGCAGCAACACTGGGGCTTTGCGCTTCTCTAGCCACCAAACATCACGGTCCTTCTCTTTCCATCTCGTAGACACGAGCTGAGAAATTGCAAACGTCGAGCAATTGCTCAGAGATGAAAAGTGCCAGCACTGAAAGCTGTTGCTAGCCAGCACCCTTCCTTGGAAGCGCTTTTGTAGGCCTAAGCACACTGGGGCTCTGGGCTTCTCTAGCCACCTAAACATCTGCTCATCCTTTCGCGCACTCTAAAGAGAGCTCAGGTGAGAAATTGCAAACGTCGAGCAATTGCTCAGAGATGAAAAGTGCCAGCACTGAAAGCTGTTGCTAGCCAGCACCCTTGCTTGGAAGCCCTTTCACAGGCGCAGCAACACTGGGGCTTTGCGCTTCTATACACACCAAACGTCACGGTCCTTCTCTTTCCGTCTCGTAGACACGAGCTGAGAAATTGCAAATGTCGAGCAATTGCTCAGAGATGAAAAGTGCCAGCACTGAAAGCTGTTGCTAGCCAGCCCCCTTCCTTGGAAGCGCTTTTGTAGGCCTAAGAACACTGGGGCTCTGGGCTTCTCTAGCCACCTAATCTTCTGCTCATCCTCTCGCGCACTCTAAAGAGAGCTCAGGTGAGAAATTGCAAACGTCGAGCAATTGCTCAGAGATGAAAAGTGCCAGCACTGAAAGCTGTTGCTAGCCAGCACCCTTCCTTGGAAGCGCTTTTGTAGGCCTAAGAACAGTGGGGCTCTGGGCTTCTCTAGCCACCTAATCTTCTGCTCATCCTCTCGCGCACTCTAAAGAGAGCTCAGGGGAGAAATTGCAAACGTCGAGCAATTGCTCAGAGATGAAAAGTGCCAGCACTGAAAGCTGTTGCTAGCCAGCACCCTTCCTTGGAAGCGCTTTCACAGGCGCAGCAACACTGGGGCTTTGCGCTTCTCTAGCCACCAAACGTCACGGTCACTATCTCTCCGTCTCGTAGACACGAGCTGAGCAATTGCAAACGTCGAGCAATTGCTCAGAGATGAAAAGTGCCAGCACTGAAAGCTGTTGCTAGCCAGCACCCTTCCTTGGAAGCGCTTTCACAGGCACAGTAACACTGGGGCTTTGCGCTTCTATACACACCAAATGGCACGGTCATTCTCTTTCCGTCTCGTAGACACGAGCTGAGAAATTGCAAACGTCGAGCAATTGCTCAGAGATGAAAAGTGCCAGCACTGAAAGCTGTTGCTAGCCAGCCCCCTTCCTTGGAAGCGCTTTTGTAGGCCTAAGAACACTGGGGCTCTGGGCTTCTCTAGCCACCTCATCTTCTGCTCATCCTCTCGCGCACTCTAAAGAGAGCTCAGGTGAGAAATTGCAAACATCGAGCAATTGCTCAGAGATGAAAAGTGCCAGCACTGAAAGCTGTTGCTAGCCAGCACCCTTCCTTGGAAGCGCTTTTGTAGCCCTAAGAACACTGGGACTCTGGGCTTCTCTAGCCACCTAATCTTCTGCTCATCCTCTCGCGCACTCTAAAGAGAGCTCAGGTGAGAAATTGCAAACGTCGAGCAATTGCTCAGAGATGAAAAGTGCCAGCACTGGAAGCTGTTGCTAGCCAGCACCCTTCCTTGGAAGCGCTTTTGTAGGCCTAAGAACACTGGGGCTTTGGGCTTCTCTAGCCACCTAATCTTCTGCTCATCCTCTCGCGCACTCTGAAGAGAGCTCAGGGGAGAAATTGCAAACGTCGAGCAATTGCTCAGAGATGAAAAGTGCCAGCACTGAAAGCTGTTGCTAGCCAGCACCCTTCCTTGGAAGCGCTTTTGTAGGCGTAAGAACACCGGGGCTCTGGGCTTCTCTAGCACCTAATCTTCTGCTCATCCTCTCGCGCACTCTAAAGAGAGCTCAGGTGAGAAATTGCAAATGTCGAGCAATTGCTCAGAGATGAAAAGTGCCAGCACTGAAAGCTGTTGCTAGCCAGCACCCTTCCTTGGAAGCGCTTTCACAGGCGCAGTAACACTGGGGCTTTGCGCTTCTCTACCCACCAAACGTCACGGTCCTTCTCTTTCCGTCTCGTAGACATGAGCTGAGAAATTGCAAACGTCGAGCAATTGCTCAGAGATGAAAAGTGCCAGCACTGAAAGCTGTTGCTAGCCAGCACCCTTCCTTGGAAGCGCTTTTGTAGGCCTAAGAACACTGGGGCTCTGGGCTTCTCTAGCCACCTCATCTTCTGCTCATCCTCTCGCGCACTCTAAAGAGAGCTCAGGTGAGAAATTGCAAATGTCCAGCAATTGCTCAGAGATGAAAAGTGCCAGCACTGAAAGCTGTTGCTAGCCAGCACCCTTCCTTGGAAGCGCTTTTGTAGGCCTAAGAACACTGGGGCTCTGGGCTTCTCTAGCCACCTCATCTTCTGCTCATCCTCTCGCGCACTCTAAAGAGAGCTCAGGGGAGAAATTGCAAACGTCGAGCAATTGCTCAGAGATGAAAAGTGCCAGCACTGAAAGCTGTTGCTAGCCAGCACCCTTCCTTGGAAGTGCTTTCACAGGCGCAGTAACACTGGGGCTTTGCGCTTCTCTAGCCACCAAACGTCACGGTCCTTCTCTTTCCGTCTCGTAGACACGAGCTGAGAAATTGCAAACGTCGAGCAATTGCTCAGAGATGAAAAGTGCCAGCACTGAAAGCTGTTGCTAGCCAGCACCCTTCCTTGGAAGCACTTTTGTAGGCGTAAGAACACTGGGGCTCTGCGCTTCTCTAGCCACCTAATCTTCTGCTCATCCTCTCGCGCACTCTAAAGAGAGCTCAGGTGAGAAATTGCAAACATCCAGCAATTGCTCAGAGATGAAAAGTGCCAGCACTGAAAGCTGTTGCTAGCCAGCACCCTTCCTTGGAAGCGCTTTCACAGGCGCAGCAACACTGGGGCTTTGCTCTTGTCTAGCCACCAAACGTCACGGTCCTTCTCTTTCCGTCTCGTAGACACGAGCTGAGAAATTGCAAACGTCGAGCAATTGCTCAGAGATGAAAAGTGCCAGCACTGAAAGCTGTTGCTAGCCAGCACCCTTCCTTGGAAGCGCTTTTGTAGGCCTAAGAACACTGGGGCTCTGGGCTTCTCTAGCCACCAATCTTCTGCTCATCCTCTCGCGCACTCTAAAGAGAGCTCAGGTGAGAAATTGCAAACATCCAGCAATTGCTCAGAGATGAAAAGTGCCAGCACTGAAAGCTGTTGCTAGCCAGCACCCTTCCTTGGAAGCACTTTCACAGGCGCAGTAAACACTGGGGCTTTGCGCTTCTCTAGCCACCAAACGTCACGGTCCTTCTCTTTCCGTCTCGTAGACACGAGCTGAGAAATTGCAAACGTCGAGCAATTGCTCAGAGATGAAAAGTGCCAGCACTGAAAGCTGTTGCTAGCCAGCACCCTTCCTTGGAAGCGCTTTCACAGGCGCAGCAACACTGGGGCTTTGCGCTTCTCTAGCCACCAAACATCACGGTCCTTCTCTTTCCGTCTCGTAGACACGAGCTGAGAAATTGCAAACGTCGAGCAATTGCTCAGAGATGAAAAGTGCCAGCACTGAAAGCTGTTGCTAGCCAGCACCCTTCCTTGGAAGCGCTTTTGTAGACCTAAGAACACTGGGGCTCTGGGCTTCTCTAGCCACCTAATCTTCTGCTCATCCTCTCGCGCACTCTAAAGAGAGCTCAGGTGAGAAATTGCAAACGTCGAGCAATTGCTCAGAGATGAAAAGTGCCAGCACTGAAAGCTGTTGCTAGCCAGCACCCTTCCTTGGAAGCGCTTTCACAGGCGCAGTAACACTGGGGCTTTGCGCTTCTCTACTCACCAAACGTCACGGTCATTCTCTTTCCGTCTCGTAGACACGAGATGACAAATTGCAAACGTCGAGCAATTGCTCAGAGATGAAAAGTGCCAGCACTGAAAGCTGTTGCTAGCCAGCACCCTTCCTTGGAAGCGCTTTTGTAGGCCTAAGAACAGTGGGGCTCTGCGCTTCTCTAGCCACCTAATCTTCTGCTCATCCTCTCGCGCACTCTAAAGAGAGCTCAGGTGAGAAATTGCAAACGTCGAGCAATTGCTCAGAGATGAAAAGTGCCAGCACTGAAAGCTGTTGCTAGCCAGCACCCTTCCTTGGAAGCGTTTTCACAGGCGCAGCAACACTGGGGCTTTGCGCTTCTCTAGCCACCAAACATCACGGTCACTATCTCTCCGTCTCGTAGACACGAGCTGAGAAATTGCAAACGTCGAGCAATTGCTCAGAGATGAAAAGTGCCAGCACTGAAAGCTGTTGCTAGCCAGCACCCTTCCTTGGAAGCGCTTTTGTAGGCGTAAGAACACTGGGGCTCTGGGCTTCTCTAGCCACCTCATCTTCTGCTCATCCTCTCGCGCAGTCTAAAGAGAGCTCAGGGGAGAAATTGCAAACGTCGAGCAATTGCTCAGAGAGGAAAAGTGCCAGCACTGAAAGCTGTTGCTAGCCAGCACCCTTCCTTGGAAGCGCTTTCACAGGCGCAGCAACACTGCGGCTTTGCGCTTCTCTAGCCACCAAACGTCACGGTCCTTCTCTTTCCGTCTCGTAGACACGAGCTGAGAAATTGCAAACGTCGAGCAATTGCTCAGAGATGAAAAGTGCCAGCACTGAAAGCTGTTGCTAGCCAGCCCCCTTCCTTGGAAGCGCTTTCACAGGCGCAGCAACACTGGGGCTTTGCGCTTCTCTACTCACCAAACGTCACGGTCATTCTCTTTCCGTCTCGTAGACACGAGCTGAGAAATTGCAAACGTCGAGCAATTGCTCAGAGATGAAAAGTGCCAGCACTGAAAGCTGTTGCTAGCCAGCACCCTTCCTTGGAAGCGCTTTTGTAGGCCTAAGAACACTGGGGCTCTGGGCTTCTTTAGACACCTAATCTTCTGCTCATCCTCTCACGCACTCTAAAGAGAGCTCAGGTGAGAAATTGCAAACGTCGAGCAATTGCTCAGAGATGAAAAGTGCCAGCACTGAAAGCTGTTGCTAGCCAGCACCCTTCCTTGGAAGCCCTTTCACAGGCGCAGCAACACTGGGGCTTTGCGCTTCTATACACACCAAACGTCACGGTCCTTCTCTTTCCGTCTCGTAGACACGAGCTGAGAAATTGCAAATGTCGAGCAATTGCTCAGAGATGAAAAGTGCCAGCACTGAAAGCTGTTGCTAGCCAGCCCCCTTCCTTGGAAGCGCTTTTGTAGGCCTAAGAACACTGGGGCTCTGGGCTTCTCTAGCCACCTAATCTTCTGCTCATCCTCTCGCGCACTCTAAAGAGAGCTCAGGTGAGAAATTGCAAACGTCGAGCAATTGCTCAGAGATGAAAAGTGCCAGCACTGAAAGCTGTTGCTAGCCAGCACCCTTCCTTGGAAGCGCTTTTGTAGGCCTAAGAACACTGGGGCTCTGGGCTTCTCTAGCCACCTAATCTTCTGCTCATCCTCTCGCGCACTCTAAAGAGAGCTCAGGGGAGAAATTGCAAACGTCGAGCAATTGCTCAGAGATGAAAAGTGCCAGCACTGAAAGCTGTTGCTAGCCAGCACCCTTCCTTGGAAGCGCTTTCACAGGCGCAGCAACACTGGGGCTTTGCGCTTCTCTAGCCACCAAACGTCACGGTCACTATCTCTCCGTCTCGTAGACACGAGCTGAGCAATTGCAAACGTCGAGCAATTGCTCAGAGATGAAAAGTGCCAGCACTGAAAGCTGTTGCTAGCCAGCATCCTTCCTTGGAAGCGCTTTCACAGGCACAGTAACACTGGGGCTTTGCGCTTCTATACACACCAAATGGCACGGTCATTCTCTTTCCGTCTCGTAGACACGAGCTGAGAAATTGCAAACGTCGAGCAATTGCTCAGAGATGAAAAGTGCCAGCACTGAAAGCTGTTGCTAGCCAGCCCCCTTCCTTGGAAGCGCTTTTGTAGGCCTAAGAACACTGGGGCTCTGGGCTTCTCTAGCCACCTAATCTTCTGCTCATCCTCTCGCGCACTCTAAAGAGAGCTCAGGTGAGAAATTGCAAACGTCGAGCAATTGCTCAGAGATGAAAAGTGCCAGCACTGAAAGCTGTTGCTAGCCAGCACCCTTCCTTGGAAGCGCTTTTGTAGGCCTAAGAACACTGGGGCTCTGGGCTTCTCTAGCCACCTCATCTTCTGCTCATCCTCTCGCGCACTCTAAAGAGAGCTCAGGTGAGAAATTGCAAACGTCCAGCAATTGCTCCGAGATGAAAAGTGCCAGCACTGAAAGGTGTTGCTAGCCAGCACCCTTCCTTGGAAGCGCTTTTGTAGGCGTAAGAACACTGGGGCTCTGCGCTTCTCTAGCCACCTAATCTTCTGCTCATCCTCTCGCGCACTCTAAAGAGAGCTCAGGTGAGAAATTGCAAACATCCAGCAATTGCTCAGAGATGAAAAGTGCCAGCACTGAAAGCTGTTGCTAGCCAGCACCCTTCCTTGGAAGCACTTTCACAGGCGCAGTAAACACTGGGGCTTTGCGCTTCTCTAGCCACCAAACGTCACGGTCCTTCTCTTTCCGTCTCGTAGACACGAGCTGAGAAATTGCAAACGTCGAGCAATTGCTCAGAGATGAAAAGTGCCAGCACTGAAAGCTGTTGCTAGCCAGCACCCTTCCTTGGAAGCGCTTTCACAGGCGCAGCAACACTGGGGCTTTGCGCTTCTCTAGCCACCAAACATCACGGTCCTTCTCTTTCCGTCTCGTAGACACGAGCTGAGAAATTGCAAACGTCGAGCAATTGCTCAGAGATGAAAAGTGCCAGCACTGAAAGCTGTTGCTAGCCAGCACCCTTCCTTGGAAGCGCTTTTGTAGACCTAAGAACACTGGGGCTCTGGGCTTCTCTAGCCACCTCATCTTCTGCTCATCCTCTCGCGCACTCTAAAGAGAGCTCAGGTGAGAAATTGCAAACGTCGAGCAATTGCTCAGAGATGAAAAGTGCCAGCACTGAAAGCTGTTGCTAGCCAGCACCCTTCCTTGGAAGCGCTTTCACAGGCGCAGTAACACTGGGGCTTTGCGCTTCTCTACCCACCAAACGTCACGGTCCTTCTCTTTCCGTCTCGTAGACACGAGCTGAGAAATTGCAAACGTCGAGCAATTGCTCCGAGATGAAAAGTGCCAGCACTGGAAGCTGTTGCTAGCCAGCACCCTTCCTTGGAAGCGCTTTTGTAGGCCTAAGAACACTGGGGCTCTGGGCTTCTCTAGCCACCTCATCTTCTGCTGATCCTCTCGGGCACTCTAAAGAGACCTCAGGTGAGAAATTGCAAACGTCGAGCAATTGCTCCGAGATGAAAAGTGCCAGCACTGAAAGCTGTTGCTAGCCAGCACCCTTCCTTGGAAGCGCTTTCACAGGCGCAGTAACACTGGGGCTTTGCGCTTCTCTACTCACCAAACGTCACGGTCATTCTCTTTCCGTCTCGTAGACACGAGATGACAAATTGCAAACGTCGAGCAATTGCTCAGAGATGAAAAGTGCCAGCAGTGAAAGCTGTTGCTAGCCAGCACCCTTCCTTGGAAGCGCTTTTGTAGGCCTAAGAACAGTGGGGCTCTGCGCTTCTCTAGCCACCTAATCTTCTGCTCATCCTCTCGCGCACTCTAAAGAGAGCTCAGGTGAGAAATTGCAAACGTCGAGCAATTGCTCAGAGATGAAAAGTGCCAGCACTGAAAGCTGTTGCTAGCCAGCACCCTTCCTTGGAAGCGTTTTCACAGGCGCAGCAACACTGGGGCTTTGCGCTTCTCTAGCCACCAAACATCACGGTCACTATCTCTCCGTCTCGTAGACACGAGCTGAGAAATTGCAAACGTCGAGCAATTGCTCAGAGATGAAAAGTGCCAGCACTGAAAGCTGTTGCTAGCCAGCACCCTTCCTTGGAAGCGCTTTTGTAGGCGTAAGAACACTGGGGCTCTGGGCTTCTCTAGCCACCTCATCTTCTGCTCATCCTCTCGCGCAGTCTAAAGAGAGCTCAGGTGAGAAATTGCAAACGTCGAGCAATTGCTCAGAGAGGAAAAGTGCCAGCACTGAAAGCTGTTGCTAGCCAGCACCCTTCCTTGGAAGCGCTTTCACAGGCGCAGCAACACTGCGGCTTTGCGCTTCTCTAGCCACCAAAAGTCACGGTCCTTCTCTTTCCGTCTCGTAGACACGAGCTGAGAAATTGCAAACGTCGAGCAATTGCTCAGAGATGAAAAGTGCCAGCACTGAAAGCTGTTGCTAGCCAGCCCCCTTCCTTGGAAGCGCTTTCACAGGCGCAGCAACACTGGGGCTTTGCGCTTCTCTACTCACCAAACGTCACGGTCATTCTCTTTCCGTCTCGTAGACACGAGCTGAGAAATTGCAAACGTCGAGCAATTGCTCAGAGATGAAAAGTGCCAGCACTGAAAGCTGTTGCTAGCCAGCACCCTTCCTTGGAAGCGCTTTTGTAGGCCTAAGAACACTGGGGCTCTGGGCTTCTTTAGACACCTAATCTTCTGCTCATCCTCTCACGCACTCTAAAGAGAGCTCAGGTGAGAAATTGCAAACGTCGAGCAATTGCTCAGAGATGAAAAGTGCCAGCACTGAAAGCTGTTGCTAGCCAGCACCCTTCCTTGGAAGCCCTTTCACAGGCGCAGCAACACTGGGGCTTTGCGCTTCTATACACACCAAACGTCACGGTCCTTCTCTTTCCGTCTCGTAGACACGAGCTGAGAAATTGCAAATGTCGAGCAATTGCTCAGAGATGAAAAGTGCCAGCACTGAAAGCTGTTGCTAGCCAGCCCCCTTCCTTGGAAGCGCTTTTGTAGGCCTAAGAACACTGGGGCTCTGGGCTTCTCTAGCCACCTAATCTTCTGCTCATCCTCTCGCGCACTCTAAAGAGAGCTCAGGTGAGAAATTGCAAACGTCGAGCAATTGCTCAGAGATGAAAAGTGCCAGCACTGAAAGCTGTTGCTAGCCAGCACCCTTCCTTGGAAGCGCTTTTGTAGGCCTAAGAACACTGGGGCTCTGGGCTTCTCTAGCCACCTAATCTTCTGCTCATCCTCTCGCGCACTCTAAAGAGAGCTCAGGGGAGAAATTGCAAACGTCGAGCAATTGCTCAGAGATGAAAAGTGCCAGCACTGAAAGCTGTTGCTAGCCAGCACCCTTCCTTGGAAGCGCTTTCACAGGCGCAGCAACACTGGGGCTTTGCGCTTCTCTAGCCACCAAACGTCACGGTCACTATCTCTCCGTCTCGTAGACACGAGCTGAGCAATTGCAAACGTCGAGCAATTGCTCAGAGATGAAAAGTGCCAGCACTGAAAGCTGTTGCTAGCCAGCACCCTTCCTTGGAAGCGCTTTCACAGGCACAGTAACACTGGGGCTTTGCGCTTCTATACACACCAAATGGCACGGTCATTCTCTTTCCGTCTCGTAGACACGAGCTGAGAAATTGCAAACGTCGAGCAATTGCTCAGAGATGAAAAGTGCCAGCACTGAAAGCTGTTGCTAGCCAGCCCCCTTCCTTGGAAGCGCTTTTGTAGGCCTAAGAACACTGGGGCTCTGGGCTTCTCTAGCCACCTCATCTTCTGCTCATCCTCTCGCGCACTCTAAAGAGAGCTCAGGTGAGAAATTGCAAACGTCGAGCAATTGCTCAGAGATGAAAAGTGCCAGCACTGAAAGCTGTTGCTAGCCAGCACCCTTCCTTGGAAGCGCTTTTGTAGGCCTAAGAACACTGGGGCTCTGGGCTTCTCTAGCCACCTCATCTTCTGCTCATCCTCTCGCGCACTCTAAAGAGAGCTCAGGTGAGAAATTGCAAACGTCCAGCAATTGCTCCGAGATGAAAAGTGCCAGCACTGAAAGGTGTTGCTAGCCAGCACCCTTCCTTGGAAGCGCTTTTGTAGGCCTAAGAACACTGCGGCTCTGGGCTTCTCTAGCCACCTCATCTTCTGCTCATCCTCTCGCGCACTCTAAAGAGAGCTCAGGTGAGAAATTGCAAATGTCCAGCAATTGCTCAGAGATGAAAAGTGCCAGCACTGAAAGCTGTTGCTAGCCAGCACCCTTCCTTGGAAGCGCTTTCACAGGCGCAGTAACACTGGGGCTTTGCGCTTCTCTACCCACCAAACATCACGGTCCTTCTCTTTCCGTCTCGTAGACACGAGCTGAGAAATTGCAAACGTCGAGCAATTGCTCAGAGATGAAAAGTGCCAGCACTGGAAGCTGTTGTTAGCCAGCACCCTTCCTTGGAAGCGCTTTTGTAGGCCTAAGAACACTGGGGCTCTGGGCTTCTCTAGCCACCTCATCTTCTGCTCATCCTCTCGCGCACTCTAAAGAGAGCTCAGGTGAGAAATTGCAAACGTCGAGCAATTGCTCAGAGATGAAAAGTGCCAGCACTGAAAGCTCTTGCTAGCCAGCACCCTTCCTTGGAAGCGCTTTCACAGGCGCAGTAACACTGGGGCTTTGCGCTTCTCTAGCCACCAAACGTCACGGTCATTCTCTTTCCGTCTCGTAGACACGAGCTGAGAAATTGCAAACGTCGAGCAATTGCTCAGAGATGAAAAGTGCCAGCACTGAAAGCTGTTGCTAGCCAGCACCCTTCCTTGGAAGCGCTTTCACAGGCGCAGCAACACTGGGGCTTTGCGCTTCTCTAGCCACCAAACATCACGGTCCTTCTCTTTCCATCTCGTAGACACGAGCTGAGAAATTGCAAACGTCGAGCAATTGCTCAGAGATGAAAAGTGCCAGCACTGAAAGCTGTTTCTAGCCAGCACCCTTCCTTGGAAGCGCTTTTGTAGGCCTAAGCACACTGGGGCTCTGGGCTTCTCTAGCCACCTCATCTTCTGCTCATCCTCTCGCGCACTCTAAAGAGAGCTCAGGTGAGAAATTGCAAATGTCCAGCAATTGCTCAGAGATGAAAAGTGCCAGCACTGAAAGCTGTTGCTAGCCAGCACCCTTCCTTGGAAGCGCTTTTGTAGGCCTAAGAACACTGGGGCTCTGGGCTTCTCTAGCCACCTAATCTTCTGCTCATCCTCTCGCGCACTCTAAAGAGAGCTCAGGGGAGAAATTGCAAACGTCGAGCAATTGCTCAGAGATGAAAAGTGCCAGCACTGAAAGCTGTTGCTAGCCAGCACCCTTCCTTGGAAGTGCTTTCACAGGCGCAGTAACACTGGGGCTTTGCGCTTCTCTAGCCACCAAACGTCACGGTCCTTCTCTTTCCGTCTCGTAGACACGAGCTGAGAAATTGCAAACGTCGAGCAATTGCTCAGAGATGAAAAGTGCCAGCACTGAAAGCTGTTGCTAGCCAGCACCCTTCCTTGGAAGCACTTTTGTAGGCCTAAGAACACTGGGGCTCTGGGCTTCTCTAGCCACCTAATCTTCTGCTCATCCTCTCGCGCACTCTAAAGAGAGCTCAGGGGAGAAATTGCAAACGTCGAGCAATTGCTCAGAGATGAAAAGTGCCAGCACTGAAAGCTGTTGCTAGCCAGCACCCTTCCTTGGAAGCGCTTTCACAGGCGCAGCAACGCTGGGGCTTTGCGCTTGTCTAGCCACCAAACGTCACGGTCCTTCTCTTTCCGTCTCGTAGACACGAGCTGAGAAATTGCAAACGTCGAGCAATTGCTCAGAGATGAAAAGTGCCAGCACTGAAAGCTGTTGCTAGCCAGCACCCTTCCTTGGAAGCGCTTTTGTAGGCCTAAGAACACTGGGGCTCTGGGCTTCTCTAGCCACCAATCTTCTGCTCATCCTCTCACGCACTCTAAAGAGAGCTCAGGTGAGAAATTGCAAACATCCAGCAATTGCTCAGAGATGAAAAGTGCCAGCACTGAAAGCTGTTGCTAGCCAGCACCCTTCCTTGTAAGCACTTTCACAGGCGCAGTAAACACTGGGGCTTTGCGCTTCTCTAGCCACCAAACGTCACGGTCCTTCTCTTTCCGTCTCGTAGACACGAGCTGAGAAATTGCAAACGTCGAGCAATTGCTCAGAGATGAAAAGTGCCAGCACTGAAAGCTCTTGCTAGCCAGCACCCTTCCTTGGAAGCGCTTTCACAGGCGCAGCAACACTGGGGCTTTGCGCTTCTCTAGCCACCAAACATCACGGTCCTTCTCTTTCCGTCTCGTAGACACGAGCTGAGAAATTGCAAACGTCGAGCAATTGCTCAGAGATGAAAAGTGCCAGCACTGAAAGCTGTTGCTAGCCAGCACCCTTCCTTGGAAGCGCTTTTGTAGACCTAAGAACACTGGGGCTCTGGGCTTCTCTAGCCACCTAATCTTCTGCTCATCCTCTCGCGCACTCTAAAGAGAGCTCAGGTGAGAAATTGCAAACGTCGAGCAATTGCTCAGAGATGAAAAGTGCCAGCACTGAAAGCTGTTGCTAGCCAGCACCCTTCCTTGGAAGCGCTTTCACAGGCGCAGTAACACTGGGGCTTTGCGCTTCTCTAGCCACCAAACGTCACGGTCCTTCTCTTTCCGTCTCGTAGACACGAGCTGAGAAATTGCAAACGTCGAGCAATTGCTCAGAGATGAAAAGTGCCAGCACTGGAAGCTGTTGCTAGCCAGCACCCTTCCTTGGAAGCGCTTTTGTAGGCCTAAGAACACTGGGGCTCTGGGCTTCTCTAGCCACCTCATCTTCTGCTCATCCTCTCGCGCACTCTAAAGAGAGCTCAGGTGAGAAATTGCAAACGTCGAGCCATTGCTCCGAGATGAAAAGTGCCAGCACTGAAAGCTGTTGCTAGCCAGCACCCTTCCTTGGAAGCGCTTTCACAGGCGCAGTAACACTGGGGCTTTGCGCTTCTCTACCCACCAAACGTCACGGTCATTCTCTTTCCGTCTCGTAGACACGAGCTGAGAAATTGCAAACGTCGACCAATTGCTCAGAGATGAAAAGTGCCAGCACTGAAAGCTGTTGCTAGCCAGCACCCTTCCTTGGAAGCGCTTTTGTAGGCCTAAGAACAGTGGGGCTCTGGGCTTCTCTAGCCACCTAATCTTCTGCTCATCCTCTCGCGCACTCTAAAGAGAGCTCAGGTGAGAAATTGCAAACGTCGAGCAATTGCTCAGAGATGAAAAGTGCCAGCACTGAAAGCTGTTGCTAGCCAGCACCCTTCCTTGGAAGCGTTTTCACAGGCGCAGCAACACTGGGGCTTTGCGCTTCTCTACCCACCAAACATCACGGTCACTATCTCTCCGTCTCGTAGACACGAGCTGAGAAATTGCAAACGTCGAGCAATTGCTCAGAGATGAAAAGTGCCAGCACTGAAAGCTGTTGCTAGCCAGCACCCTTCCTTGGAAGCGCTTTTGTAGGCGTAAGAACACTGGGGCTCTGGGCTTCTCTAGCCACCTAATCTTCTGCTCATCCTCTCGCGCAGTCTAAAGAGAGCTCAGGTGAGAAATTGCAAACGTCGAGCAATTGCTCAGAGATGAAAAGTGCCAGCACTGAAAGCTGTTGCTAGCCAGCACCCTTCCTTGGAAGCGCTTTTGTAGGCCTAAGAACACTGGGGCTCTGGGCTTCTCTAGCCACCTAATCTTCTGCTCATCCTCTCGCGCACTCTAAAGAGAGCTCAGGTGACAAATTGCAAACGTCGAGCAATTGCTCCGAGAGGAAAAGTGCCAGCACTGAAAGCTGTTGCTAGCCAGCACCCTTCCTTGGAAGCGCTTTCACAGGCGCAGTAACACTGGGGCTTTGCGCTTCTCTAGCCACCAAACGTCACGGTCCTTCTCTTTCCGTCTCGTAGACACGAGCTGAGAAATTGCAAACGTCGAGCAATTGCTCAGAGATGAAAAGTGCCAGCACTGAAAGCTGTTGCTAGCCAGCACCCTTCCTTGGAAGCGCTTTCACAGGCGCAGCAACACTGGGGCTTTGCGCTTCTCTACTCACCAAACGTCACGGTCATTCTCTTTCCGTCTCGTAGACACGAGCTGAGAAATTGCAAACGTCGAGCAATTGCTCAGAGATGAAAAGTGCCAGCACTGAAAGCTGTTGCTAGCCAGCACCCTTCCTTGGAAGCGCTTTTGTAGGCCTAAGAACACTGGGGCTCTGGGCTTCTTTAGACACCTAATCTTCTGCTCATCCTCTCACGCACTCTAAAGAGAGCTCAGGTGAGAAATTGCAAACGTCGAGCAATTGCTCAGAGATGAAAAGTGCCAGCACTGAAAGCTGTTGCTAGCCAGCACCCTTGCTTGGAAGCCCTTTCACAGGCGCAGCAACACTGGGGCTTTGCGCTTCTATACACACCAAACGTCACGGTCCTTCTCTTTCCGTCTCGTAGACACGAGCTGAGAAATTGCAAATGTCGAGCAATTGCTCAGAGATGAAAAGTGCCAGCACTGAAAGCTGTTGCTAGCCAGCACCCTTCCTTGGAAGCGCTTTTGTAGGCGTAAGAACACTGGGGCTCTGCGCTTCTCTAGCCACCTAATCTTCTGCTCATCCTCTCGCGCACTCTAAAGAGAGCTCAGGTGAGAAATTGCAAACGTCGAGCAATTGCTCAGAGATGAAAAGTGCCAGCACTGAAAGCTGTTGCTAGCCAGCACCCTTCCTTGGAAGCGCTTTTGTAGGCCTAAGAACACTGGGGCTCTGGGCTTCTCTAGCCACCTAATCTTCTGCTCATCCTCTCGCGCACTCTAAAGAGAGCTCAGGGGAGAAATTGCAAACGTCGAGCAATTGCTCAGAGATGAAAAGTGCCAGCACTGAAAGCTGTTGCTAGCCAGCACCCTTCCTTGGAAGCGCTTTCACAGGCGCAGCAACACTGGGGCTTTGCGCTTCTCTAGCCACCAAACGTCACGGTCACTATCTCTCCGTCTCGTAGACACGAGCTGAGAAATTGCAAACGTCGAGCAATTGCTCAGAGATGAAAAGTGCCAGCACTGAAAGCTGTTGCTAGCCAGCACCCTTCCTTGGAAGCGCTTTCACAGGCACAGTAACACTGGGGCTTTGCGCTTCTATACACACCAAATGGCACGGTCATTCTCTTTCCGTCTCGTAGACACGAGCTGAGAAATTGCAAACGTCGAGCAATTGCTCAGAGATGAAAAGTGCCAGCACTGAAAGCTGTTGCTAGCCAGCCCCCTTCCTTGGAAGCGCTTTTGTAGGCCTAAGAACACTGGGGCTCTGGGCTTCTCTAGCCACCTAATCTTCTGCTCATCCTCTCGCGCACTCTAAAGAGAGCTCAGGTGAGAAATTGCAAACGTCGAGCAATTGCTCAGAGATGAAAAGTGCCAGCACTGAAAGCTGTTGCTAGCCAGCACCCTTCCTTGGAAGCGCTTTGGTAGGCCTAAGAACACTGGGGCTCTGGGCTTCTCTAGCCACCTCATCTTCTGCTCATCCTCTCGCGCACTCTAAAGAGAGCTCAGGTGAGAAATTGCAAACGTCCAGCAATTGCTCCGAGATGAAAAGTGCCAGCACTGAAAGGTGTTGCTAGCCAGCACCCTTCCTTGGAAGCGCTTTTGTAGGCCTAAGAACACTGGGGCTCTGGGCTTCTCTAGCCACCTCATCTTCTGCTCATCCTCTCGCGCACTCTAAAGAGAGCTCAGGTGAGAAATTGCAAACGTCGAGCAATTGCTCAGAGATGAAAAGTGCCAGCACTGAAAGCTCTTGCTAGCCAGCACCCTTCCTTGGAAGCGCTTTCACAGGCGCAGTAACACTGGGGCTTTGCGCTTCTCTACCCACCAAACATCACGGTCCTTCTCTTTCCGTCTCGTAGACACGAGCTGAGAAATTGCAAACGTCGAGCAATTGCTCAGAGATGAAAAGTGCCAGCACTGGAAGCTGTTGTTAGCCAGCACCCTTCCTTGGAAGCGCTTTTGTAGGCCTAAGAACACTGGGGCTCTGGGCTTCTCTAGCCACCTCATCTTCTGCTCATCCTCTCGCGCACTCTAAAGAGAGCTCAGGTGAGAAATTGCAAACGTCGAGCAATTGCTCAGAGATGAAAAGTGCCAGCACTGAAAGCTGTTGCTAGCCAGCACCCTTCCTTGGAAGCGCTTTCACAGGCGCAGTAACACTGGGGCTTTGCGCTTCTCTAGCCACCAAACGTCACGGTCCTTCTCTTTCCGTCTCGTAGACACGAGCTGAGAAATTGCAAACGTCGAGCAATTGCTCAGAGATGAAAAGTGCCAGCACTGAAAGCTGTTGCTAGCCAGCACCCTTCCTTGGAAGCGCTTTCACAGGCGCAGCAACACTGGGGCTTTGCGCTTCTCTAGCCACCAAACATCACGGTCCTTCTCTTTCCATCTCGTAGACACGAGCTGAGAAATTGCAAACGTCGAGCAATTGCTCAGAGATGAAAAGTGCCAGCACTGAAAGCTGTTGCTAGCCAGCACCCTTCCTTGGAAGCGCTTTTGTAGGCCTAAGCACACTGGGGCTCTGGGCTTCTCTAGCCACCTAAACATCTGCTCATCCTTTCGCGCACTCTAAAGAGAGCTCAGGTGAGAAATTGCAAACGTCGAGCAATTGCTCAGAGATGAAAAGTGCCAGCACTGAAAGCTGTTGCTAGCCAGCACCCTTGCTTGGAAGCCCTTTCACAGGCGCAGCAACACTGGGGCTTTGCGCGTCTCTAGCCACCAAACGTCACGGTCACTATCTCTCCGTCTCGTAGACACGAGCTGAGCAATTGCAAACGTCGAGCAATTGCTCAGAGATGAAAAGTGCCAGCACTGAAAGCTGTTGCTAGCCAGCACCCTTCCTTGGAAGCGCTTTCACAGGCACAGTAACACTGGGGCTTTGCGCTTCTATACACACCAAATGGCACGGTCATTCTCTTTCCGTCTCGTAGACACGAGCTGAGAAATTGCAAACGTTGAGCAATTGCTCAGAGATGAAAAGTGCCAGCACTGAAAGCTGTTGCTAGCCAGCCCCCTTCCTTGGAAGCGCTTTTGTAGGCCTAAGAACACTGGGGCTCTGGGCTTCTCTAGCCACCTAATCTTCTGCTCATCCTCTCGCGCACTCTAAAGAGAGCTCAGGTGAGAAATTGCAAACGTCGAGCAATTGCTCAGAGATGAAAAGTGCCAGCACTGAAAGCTGTTGCTAGCCAGCACCCTTCCTTGGAAGCGCTTTTGTAGGCCTAAGAACACTGGGGCTCTGGGCTTCTCTAGCCACCTCATCTTCTGCTCATCCTCTCGCGCACTCTAAAGAGAGCTCAGGTGAGAAATTGCAAACGTCCAGCAATTGCTCCGAGATGAAAAGTGCCAGCACTGAAAGCTGTTGCTAGCCAGCACCCTTCCTTGGAAGCGCTTTCACAGGCGCAGCAACACTGGGGCTTTGCGCTTCTCTACTCACCAAACGTCACAGTCCTTCTCTTTCCATCTCGTAGACACGAGCTGAGAAATTGCAAACGTCGAGCAATTGCTCAGAGATGAAAAGTGCCAGCACTGAAAGCTCTTGCTAGCCAGCACCCTTCCTTGGAAGCGCTTTCACAGGTGCAGTAACACTGGGGCTTTGCGCTTCTCTAGCCACCAAACGTCACAGTCCTTCTCTTTCCATCTCGTAGACACGAGCTGAGAAATTGCAAACGTCGAGCAATTGCTCAGAGATGAAAAGTGCCAGCACTGAAAGCTGTTGCTAGCCAGCACCCTTCCTTGGAAGCGCTTTTGTAGACCTAAGAACACTGGGGCTCTGGGCTTCTTTAGACACCTAATCTTCTGCTCATCCTCTCGCGCAATCTAAAGAGAGCTCAGGTGAGAAATTGCAAACGTCCAGCAATTGCTCAGAGATGAAAAGTGCCAGCACTGAAAGCTGTTGCTAGCCAGCACCCTTCCTTGGAAGCGCTTTCACAGGCGCAGCAACACTGGGGCTTTGCGCTTCTCTAGCCACCAAACGTCACTGTCATTCTCTTTCCGTCCCGTAGACACGAGCTGAGAAATTGCAAACGTCGAGCAATTGCTCAGAGATGAAAAGTGCCAGCACTGAAAGCTGTTGCTAGCCAGCACCCTTCCTTGGAAGCGCTTTCACAGGCGCAGCAACACTGGGGCTTTGCGCTTCTCTACCCACCAAACGTCACGGTCCTTCTCTTTCCGTCTCGTAGACACGAGCTGAGAAATTGCAAACGTCGAGCAATTACTCAGAGATGAAAAGTGCCAGCACTGAAAGGTGTTGCTAGCCAGCCCCCTTCCTTGGAAGCGCTTTTGTAGGCCTAAGAACACTGGGGCTCTGGGCTTCTCTAGCCACCTAATCTTCTGCTCATCCTCTCGCGCACTCTAAAGAGAGCTCAGGTGAGAAATTGCAAACGTCGAGCAATTGCTCAGAGAGGAAAAGTGCCAGCACTGAAAGCTGTTGCTAGCCAGCACCCTTCCTTGGAAGCGCTTTCACAGGCGCAGTAACACTGGGGCTTTGCGCTTCTCTACCCACCAAACATCACGGTCCTTCTCTTTCCGTCTCGTAGACACGAGCTGAGAAATTGCAAACGTCGAGCAATTGCTCAGAGATGAAAAGTGCCAGCACTGGAAGCTGTTGTTAGCCAGCCCCCTTCCTTGGAAGCGCTTTTGTAGGCCTAAGAACACTGGGGCTCTGGGCTTCTCTAGCCACCTAATCTTCTGCTCATCCTCTCGCGCACTCTAAAGAGAGCTCAGGTGAGAAATTGCAAACGTCGAGCAATTGCTCAGAGATGAAAAGTGCCAGCACTGAAAGCTGTAGCTAGCCAGCACCCTTCCTTGGAAGCGCTTTCACAGGCGCAGTAACACTGGGGCTTTGCGCTTGTCTAGCCACCAAAAGTCACGGTCCTTCTCTTTCCGTCTCGTAGACACGAGCTGAGAAATTGCAAACGTCGAGCAATTGCTCAGAGATGAAAAGTGCCAGCACTGAAAGCTGTTGCTAGCCAGCACCCTTCCTTGGAAGCGCTTTCACAGGCGCAGCAACACTGGGGCTTTGCGCTTCTCTAGCCACCAAACATCACGGTCCTTCTCTTTCCATCTCGTAGACACGAGCTGAGAAATTGCAAACGTCGAGCAATTGCTCAGAGATGAAAAGTGCCAGCACTGAAAGCTGTTTCTAGCCAGCACCCTTCCTTGGAAGCGCTTTTGTAGGCCTAAGCACACTGGGGCTCTGGGCTTCTCTAGCCACCTAAACATCTGCTCATCCTTTCGCGCACTCTAAAGAGAGCTCAGGTGAGAAATTGCAAACGTCGAGCAATTGCTCAGAGATGAAAAGTGCCAGCACTGAAAGCTGTTGCTAGCCAGCACCCTTGCTTGGAAGCCCTTTCACAGGCGCAGCAACACTGGGGCTTTGCGCTTCTATACACACCAAACGTCACGGTCCTTCTCTTTCCGTCTCGTAGACACGAGCTGAGAAATTGCAAATGTCGAGCAATTGCTCAGAGATGAAAAGTGCCAGCACTGAAAGCTGTTGCTAGCCAGCCCCCTTCCTTGGAAGCGCTTTTGTAGGCCTAAGAACACTGGGGCTCTGGGCTTCTCTAGCCACCTAATCTTCTGCTCATCCTCTCGCGCACTCTAAAGAGAGCTCAGGTGAGAAATTGCAAACGTCGAGCAATTGCTCAGAGATGAAAAGTGCCAGCACTGAAAGCTGTTGCTAGCCAGCACCCTTCCTTGGAAGCGCTTTTGTAGGCCTAAGAACAGTGGGGCTCTGGGCTTCTCTAGCCACCTAATCTTCTGCTCATCCTCTCGCGCACTCTAAAGAGAGCTCAGGGGAGAAATTGCAAACGTCGAGCAATTGCTCAGAGATGAAAAGTGCCAGCACTGAAAGCTGTTGCTAGCCAGCACCCTTCCTTGGAAGCGCTTTCACAGGCGCAGCAACACTGGGGCTTTGCGCTTCTCTACTCACCAAACGTCACGGTCCTTCTCTTTCCGTCTCGTAGACACGAGCTGAGAAATTGCAAACGTCGATCAATTGCTCAGAGATGAAAAGTGCCAGCACTGAAAGCTGTTGCTAGCCAGCCCCCTTCCCTGGAAGCGCTTTTGTAGGCCTAAGAACACTGGGGCTCTGGGCTTCTCTAGCCACCTCATCTTCTGCTCATCCTCTCGCGCACTCTAAAGAGAGCTCAGGTGAGAAATTGCAAACGTCGAGCAATTGCTCCGAGATGAAAAGTGCCAGCACTGAAAGCTGTTGCTAGCCAGCACCCTTCCTTGGAAGCGCTTTTGTAGCCCTAAGAACACTGGGACTCTGGGCTTCTCTAGCCACCTAATCTTCTGCTCATCCTCTCGCGCACTCTAAAGAGAGCTCAGGTGAGAAATTGCAAACGTCGAGCAATTGCTCAGAGATGAAAAGTGCCAGCACTGAAAGCTGTTGCTAGCCAGCACCCTTCCTTGGAAGCGCTTTCACAGGCGCAGCAACACTGGGGCTTTGCGCTTCTCTACCCACCAAACGTCACGGTCATTCTCTTTCCGTCTCGTAGACACGAGTTGAGAAATTGCAAATGTCCAGCAATTGCTCAGAGATGAAAAGTGCCAGCACTGGAAGCTGTTGCTAGCCAGCACCCTTCCTTGGAAGCGCTTTTGTAGGCCTAAGAACACTGGGGCTTTGGGCTTCTCTAGCCACCTAATCTTCTGCTCATCCTCTCGCGCACTCTGAAGAGAGCTCAGGTGAGAAATTGCAAACGTCGAGCAATTGCTCAGAGATGAAAAGTGCCAGCACTGGAAGCTGTTGCTAGCCAGCACCCTTCCTTGGAAGCGCTTTTGTAGGCGTAAGAACACCGAGGCTCTGGGCTTCTCTAGCACCTAATCTTCTGCTCATCCTCTCGCGCACTCTAAAGAGAGCTCAGGGGAGAAATTGCAAACGTCGAGCAATTGCTCAGAGATGAAAAGTGCCAGCACTGAAAGCTGTTGCTAGCCAGCACCCTTCCTTGGAAGCGCTTTCACAGGCGCAGCAACACTGGGGCTTTGCGCTTCTCTAGCCACCAAACGTCACGGTCCTTCTCTTTCCGTCTCGTAGACACGAGCTGAGAAATTGCAAACGTCGAGCAATTGCTCAGAGATGAAAAGTGCCAGCACTGAAAGCTGTTGCTAGCCAGCACCCTTCCTTGGAAGCACTTTTGTAGGCGTAAGAACACTGGGGCTCTGCGCTTCTCTAGCCACCTAATCTTCTGCTCATCCTCTCGCGCACTCTAAAGAGAGCTCAGGTGAGAAATTGCAAACGTCGAGCAATTGCTCAGAGATGAAAAGTGCCAGCACTGAAAGCTGTTGCTAGCCAGCACCCTTCCTTGGAAGCGCTTTCACAGGCGCAGCAACGCTGGGGCTTTGCGCTTGTCTAGCCACCAAACGTCACGGTCCTTCTCTTTCCGTCTCGTAGACACGAGCTGAGAAATTGCAAACGTCGAGCAATTGCTCAGAGATGAAAAGTGCCAGCACTGAAAGCTGTTGCTAGCCAGCACCCTTCCTTGGAAGCGCTTTTGTAGGCCTAAGAACACTGGGGCTCTGGGCTTCTCTAGCCACCAATCTTCTGCTCATCCTCTCGCGCACCTTAAAGAGAGCTCAGGGGAGAAATTGCAAACGTCGAGCAATTGCTCAGAGATGAAAAGTGCCAGCACTGAAAGCTCTTGCTAGCCAGCACCCTTCCTTGGAAGCGCTTTCACAGGCGCAGCAACACTGGGGCTTTGCGCTTCTCTAGCCACCAAACGTCACGGTCCTTCTCTTTCCGTCTCGTAGACACGAGCTGAGAAATTGCAAACGTCGAGCAATTGCTCAGAGATGAAAAGTGCCAGCACTGAAAGCTGTTGCTAGCCAGCACCCTTCCTTGGAAGCGCTTTTGTAGGCCTAAGAACACTGGGGCTCTGGGCTTCTCTAGCCACCTCATCTTCTGCTCATCCTCTCGCGCACTCTAAAGAGAGCTCAGGTGAGAAATTGCAAACGTCGAGCAATTGCTCAGAGATGAAAAGTGCCAGCACTGAAAGCTGTTGCTAGCCAGCACCCTTCCTTGGAAGCGCTTTCACAGGCGCAGTAACACTGGGGCTTTGCGCTTCTCTACCCACCAAACGTCACGGTCCTTCTCTTTCCGTCTCGTAGACACGAGCTGAGAAATTGCAAACGTCGAGCAATTGCTCAGAGATGAAAAGTGCCAGCACTGGAAGCTGTTGCTAGCCAGCACCCTTCCTTGGAAGCGCTTTTGTAGGCGTAAGAACACTGGGGCTCTGGGCTTCTCTAGCCACCTAATCTTCTGCTGATCCTCTCGCGCACTCTAAAGAGAGCTCAGGTGAGAAATTGCAAACGTCGAGCAATTGCTCCGAGATGAAAAGTGCCAGCACTGAAAGCTGTTGCTAGCCAGCACCCTTCCTTGGAAGCGCTTTCACAGGCGCAGTAACACTGGGGCTTTGCGCTTCTCTACTCACCAAACGTCACGGTCATTCTCTTTCCGTCTCGTAGACACGAGCTGAGAAATTGCAAACGTCGAGCAATTGCTCAGAGATGAAAAGTGCCAGCACTGAAAGCTGTTGCTAGCCAGCACCCTTCCTTGGAAGCGCTTTTGTAGGCCTAAGAACACTGGGGCTCTGGGCTTCTCTAGCCACCTAATCTTCTGCTCATCCTCTCGCGCACTCTAAAGAAAGCTCAGGTGAGAAATTGCAAACGTCCAGCAATTGCTCAGAGATGAAAAGTGCCAGCACTGAAAGCTGTTGCTAGCCAGCACCCTTCCTTGGAAGCGTTTTCACAGGCGCAGCAACACTGGGGCTTTGCGCTTCTCTACCCACCAAACATCACGGTCACTATCTCTCCGTCTCGTAGACACGAGCTGAGAAATTGCAAACGTCAAGCAATTGCTCAGAGATGAAAAGTGCCAGCACTGAAAGCTGTTGCTAGCCAGCACCCTTCCTTGGAAGCGCTTTTGTAGCCCTTAGAACACTGGGGCTCTGGGCTTCTCTAGCCACCTCATCTTCTGCTCATCCTCTCGCGCACTCTGAAGAGAGCTCAGGGGAGAAATTGCAAACGTCGAGCAATTGCTCAGAGAGGAAAAGTGCCAGCACTGAAAGCTGTTGCTAGCCAGCACCCTTCCTTGGAAGCGCTTTCACAGGCGCAGCAACACTGCGGCTTTGCGCTTCTCTAGCCACCAAACGTCACGGTCCTTCTCTTTCCGTCTCGTAGACACGAGCTGAGAAATTGCAAACGTCGAGCAATTGCTCAGAGATGAAAAGTGCCAGCACTGAAAGCTGTTGCTAGCCAGCACCCTTCCTTGGAAGCGCTTTCACAGGCGCAGCAACACTGGGGCTTTGCGCTTCTCTACCCACCAAACGTCACGGTCCTTCTCTTTCCGTCTCGTAGACACGAGCTGAGAAATTGCAAACGTCGAGCAATTGCTCAGAGATGAAAAGTGCCAGCACTGAAAGCTGTTGCTAGCCAGCACCCTTCCTTGGAAGCGCTTTTGTAGGCCTAAGAACACTGGGCCTCTGCGCTTCTCTAGCCACCTAATCTTCTGCTCATCCTCTCGCACACTCTAAAGAGAGTTCAGGTGAGAAATCGCAAACGTCGAGCAATTGCTCAGAGATGAAAAGTGCCAGCACTGAAAGCTGGTGCTAGCCAGCACCCTTCCTTGGAAGCGCTTTCACAGGCGCAGCAACACTGGGGCTTTGCGCTTCTCTAGCCACCAAACGTCACGGTCCTTCTCTTTCCGTCTCGTAGACACGAGCTGAGAAATTGCAAACGTCGAGCAATTACTCAGAGATGAAAAGTGCCAGCACTGAAAGGTGTTGCTAGCCAGCACCCTTCCTTGGAAGCGCTTTCACAGGCGCAGCAACACTGGGGCTTTGCGCTTCTCTACCCACCAAACGTCACGGTCCTTCTCTTTCCGTCTCGTAGACACGAGCTGAGCAATTGCAAACGTCGAGCAATTGCTCAGAGATGAAAAGTGCCAGCACTGAAAGCTGTTGCTAGCCAGCACCCTTCCTTGGAAGCGCTTTTGTAGGCCTAAGAACACTGGGCCTCTGCGCTTCTCTAGCCACCTAATCTTCTGCTCATCCTCTCGCACACTCTAAAGAGAGTTCAGGTGAGAAATCGCAAACATCGAGCAATTGCTCAGAGATGAAAAGTGCCAGCACTGAAAGCTGGTGCTAGCCAGCACCCTTCCTTGGAAGCGCTTTCACAGGCGCAGCAACACTGGGGCTTTGCGCTTCTCTAGCCACCAAACGTCACGGTCCTTCTCTTTCCGTCTCGTAGACACGAGCTGAGAAATTGCAAACGTCGAGCAATTACTCAGAGATGAAAAGTGCCAGCACTGAAAGCTGTTGCTAGCCAGCACCCTTCCTTGGAAGCGCTTTTGTAGGCCTAAGCACACTGGGGCTCTGGGCTTCTCTAGCCACCTCATCTTCTGCTCATCCTCTCGCGCACTCTAAAGAGAGCTCAGGTGAGAAATTGCAAACGTCGAGCAATTGCTCAGAGATGAAAAGTGCCAGCACTGAAAGCTGTTGCTAGCCAGCACCCTTCCTTGGAAGCGCTTTCACAGGCGCAGCAACACTGGGGCTTTGCGCTTCTCTACTCACCAAACATCACGGTCACTATCTCTCCGTCTCGTAGAAAAGAGCTGAGAAATTGCAAACGTCGAGCAATTGCTCAGAGATGAAAAGTGCCAGCACTGAAAGCTGTTGCTAGCCAGCACCCTTCCTTGGAAGCGCTTTTGTAGGCCTAAGAACACTGGGGCTCTGGGCTTCTCTAGCCACCTAATCTTCTGCTCATCCTCTCGCGCACTCTAAAGAGAGCTCAGGTGTGAAATTGCAAACGTCGAGCAATTGCTCAGAGATGAAAAGTGCCAGCACTGAAAGCTGCTGCTAGCCAGCACCCTTCCTTGGAAGCGCTTTTGTAGACCTAAGAACACTGGGGCTCTGGGCTTCTCTAGCCACCTAATCTTCTGCTCATCCTCTCGCGCAGTCTAAAGAGAGCTCAGGTGAAAAATTGCAAGTGTCGAGCAATTGCTCAGAGATGAAAAGTGCCAGCACTGAAAGCTGTTGCTAGCCAGCACCCTTCCTTGGAAGCGCTTTTGTAGGTCTAAGAACACTGGGGCTCTGGGCTTCTCTAGCCACCTCATCTTCTGCTCATCCTCTCGCGCACTCTAAAGAGAGCTCAGGTGAGAAATTGCAAACGTCGAGCAATTGCTCAGAGATGAAAAGTGCCAGCACGGAAAGCTGTTGCTAGCCAGCACCCTTCCTTGGAAGCGCTTTTGTAGGCCTAAGAACACTGGGGCTCTGCGCTTCTCTAGCCACCTAATCTTCTGCTCATCCTCTCGCGCACTCTAAAGAGAGCTCAGGTGAGAAATTGCAAACGTCGAGCAATTGCTCAGAGATGAAAAGTGCCAGCACTGAAAGCTGTTGCTACCCAGCACCCTTCCTTGGAAGTGCTTTCACAGGCGCAGCAACACTGGGGCTTTGCGCTTCTCTACTCACCAAACGTCACGGTCCTTCTCTTTCCGTCTCGTAGACAGGAGCTGAGAAATTGCAAACGTCGAGCAATTGCTCAGAGATGAAATGTGCCAGCACTGGAAGCTGTTGCTAGCCAGCACCCTTCCTTGGAAGCGCTTTTGTAGGCCTAAGAACACTGGGGCTCTGGGCTTCTCTAGCCACCTCATCTTCTGCTCATCCTCTCGCGCACTCTAAAGAGAGCTCAGGGGAGAAATTGCAAACGTCGAGCAATTGCTCAGAGATGAAAAGTGCCAGCACTGAAAGCTGTTGCTAGCCAGCACCCTTCCTTGGAAGCGCTTTTGTAGGCCTAAGAACACTGGGTCTCTGGGCTTCTCTAGCCACCTAATCTTCTGCTCATCCTCTCGCGCACTCTAAAGAGAGCTCAGGTGAGAAATTGCAAACGTCGAGCAATTGCTCAGAGATGAAAAGTGCCAGCACTGAAAGCTGTTGCTAGCCAGCACCCTTCCTTGGAAGCGCTTTTGTAGGCTTAAGAACACTGGGGCTCTGGGCTTCTCTAGCCACCTAATCTTCTGCTCATCCTCTCGCGCACTCTAAAGAGAGCTCAGGTGAGAAATTGCAAACGTCGAGCAATTGCTCAGAGATGAAAAGTGCCAGCACTGAAAGCTCTTGCTAGCCAGCACCCTTCCTTGGAAGCGCTTTCACAGGCGCAGCAACACTGGGGCTTTGCGCTTCTCTACCCACCAAAAGTCACGGTCCTTCTCTTTCCGTCTCGTAGACAAGAGCTGAGAAATTGCAAACGTCGAGCAATTGCTCAGAGATGAAAAGTGCCTGCACTGAAAGCTGTTGCTAGCCAGCACCCTTCCGTGGAAGCGCTTTCACAGGCGCAGCAACACTGAGGCTTTGCGCTTCTCTACCCACCAAACATCACGGTCCTTCTATTTCCGTCTCGTAGACACGAGCTGAGAAATTGCAAACGTCGAGCAATTGCTCAGAGATGAAAAGTGCCTGCACTGAAAGCTGTTGCTAGCCAGCACCCTTCCTTGGACGCGCTTTTGTAGGCCTAAGCACACTGGGGCTCTGGGCTTCTCTAGCCACCTAATCTGCTGCTCATCCTCTCGCGCAATCTAAAGAGAGCTCAGGTGAGAAATTGCAAACGTCGAGCAATTGCTCAGAGATGAAAAGTGCCAGCACTGAAAGCTGTTGCTAGCCAGCACCCTTCCTTGGAAGCGCTTTCACAGGCGCAGCAACACTGGGGCTTTGCGCTTCTCTAGCCACCAAACGTCACTGTCATTCTCTTTCCGTCCCGTAGACACGAGCTGAGAAATTGCAAACGTCGAGCAATTGCTCAGAGATGAAAAGTGCCAGCACTGAAAGCTGTTGCTAGCCAGCACCCTTGCTTGGAAGCGCTTTCACAGGCGCAGCAACACTGGGGCTTTGCGCTTCTATACACACCAAATGGCACGGTCCTTCTCTTTCCGTCTCGTAGGCACGAGCTGAGAAATTGCAAACGTCGAGCAATTGCTCAGAGATGAAAAGTGCCAGCACTGAAAGCTCTTGCTAGCCAGCCCCCTTCCTTGGAAGCGCTTTTGTAGGCCTAAGAACACTGGGGCTCTGGGCTTCTCTAGCCACCTCATCTTCTGCTCATCCTCTCGCGCACTCTAAAGAGAGCTCAGGTGAGAAATTGCAAACGTCGAGCAATTGCTCAGAGATGAAAAGTGCCAGCACTGAAAGCTGTTGCTAGCCAGCACCCTTCCTTGGAAGCGCTTTCACAGGCGCAGCAACACTGGGGCTTTGTGCTTCTCTACTCACCAAACGTCACGGTCCTTCTCTTTCCGGCTCGTAGACAGGAGCTGAGAAATTGCAAACGTCGAGCAATTGCTCAGAGATGAAATGTGCCAGCACTGGAAGCTGTTGCTAGCCAGCCCCCTTCCTTGGAAGCGCTTTTGTAGGCCTAAGAACACTGGGGCTCTGGGCTTCTCTAGCCACCTAATCTTCTGCTCATCCTCTCGCGCACTCTAAAGAGAGCTCAGGTGAGAAATTGCAAACGTCGAGCAATTGCTCAGAGATGAAAAGTGCCAGCACTGAAAGCTGTTGCTAGCCAGCACCCTTCCTTGGAAGCGCTTTTGTAGGCCTAAGAACACTGGGGCTTTGCGCTTCTCTACCCACCAAACGTCACGGTCCTTCTCTTTCCGTCTCGTAGACACGAGCTGAGAAATTGCAAACGTCGAGCAATTGCTCAGAGATGAAAAGTGCCAGCACTGAAAGCTGTTGCTAGCCAGCACCCTTCCGTGGAAGCGCTTTCACAGGCGCAGCAACACTGGGGCTTTGCGCTTCTCTACCCACCAAAAGTCACGGTCCTTCTCTTTCCGTCTCGTAGACACGAGCTGAGAAATTGCAAACGTCGAGCAATTGCTCAGAGATGAAAAGTGCCAGCACTGGAAGCTGTTGTTAGCCAGCACCCTTCCTTGGAAGCGCTTTTGTAGGCCTAAGAACACTGGGGCTCTGGGCTTCTCTAGCCACCTCATCTTCTGCTCATCCTCTCGCGCACTCTAAAGAGAGCTCAGGTGAGAAATTGCAAACGTCGAGCAATTGCTCAGAGATGAAAAGTGCCAGCACTGAAAGCTGTTGCTAGCCAGCACCCTTCCTTGGAAGCGCTTTCACAGGCGCAGTAACACTGGGGCTCTGGGCTTCTCTAGCCACCTAATCTTCTGCTCATCCTCTCGCGCAGTCTAAAGAGAGCTCAGGAGAAAAATTGCAAACGTCGAGCAATTGCTCAGAGATGAAAAGTGCCAGCACTGAAAGCTCTTGCTAGCCAGCACCCTTCCTTGGAAGCGCTTTTGTAGCCCTTAGAACACTGGGGCTCTGGGCTTCTCTAGCCACCTAATCTTCTGCTCATTCTCTCGCGCACTCTAAAGAGAGTTCAGGTGAGAAATTGCAAACGTCGAGCAATTGCTCAGAGATGAAAAGTGCCAGCAGTGAAAGCTGTTGCTAGCCAGCACCCTTCCTTGGAAGCGCTTTTGTAGGCCTAAGAACACTGGGTCTCTGGGCTTCTCTAGCCACCTAATCTTCTGCTCATCCTCTCGCGCATTATAAAGAGAGCTCAGGTGAGAAATTGCAAACGTCGAGCAATTGCTCAGAGATGAAAAGTGCCAGCACTGAAAGCTGTTGCTAGCCAGCACCCTTCCTTGGAAGCGCTTTCACAGGCGCAGCAACACTGGGGCTTTGCGCTTCCCTACCCACCAAAAGTCACGGTCCTTCTCTTTCCGTCTCGTAGACAAGAGCTGAGAAATTGCAAACGTCGAGCAATTGCTCAGAGATGAAAAGTGCCAGCACTGAAAGCTGTTGCTATCCAGCACCCTTCCGTGGAAGCGCTTTCACAGGCGCAGCAACACTGAGGCTTTGCGCTTCTCTACCCACCAAACGTCACGGTCCTTCTATTTCCGTCTCGTAGACACGAGCTGAGAAATTGCAAACGTCGAGCAATTGCTCAGAGATTAAAAGTGCCAGTACTGGAAGCTGTTGCTAGCCAGCACCCTTCCTTGGACGCGCTTTTGTAGGCCTAAGAACACTGGGACTCTGGGCTTCTCTAGCCACCTAATCTTCTGCTCATCCTCTCGCGCACTCTAAAGAGAGCTCAGGTGAGAAATTGCAAACGTCGAGCAATTGCTCAGAGATGAAAAGTGCCAGCACGGAAAGCTGTTGCTAGCCAGCACCCTTCCTTGGAAGCGCTTTCACAGGCGCAGCAACACTGGGGCTTTGCGCTTCTCTACCCACCAAACGTCACGGTCATTCTCTTTCCGTCTCGTAGACACGAGCTGAGAAATTGCAAACGTCGAGCAATTGCTCAGAGATGAAAAGTGCCAGCACTGAAAGCTGTTGCTAGCCAGCACCCTTCCTTGGAAGCGCTTTCACAGGCGCAGCAACACTGGGGCTTTGCGCTTCTCTACCCACCAAACGTCACGGTCACTATCTTTCCGTCTCGTAGACACGAGATGACAAATTGCAAACGTCAAGCAATTGCTCAGAGATGAAAAGTGCCAGCACTGAAAGCTGTTGCTAGCCAGCACCCTTCCTTGGAAGCGCTTTTGTAGGCCTAAGAACACTGGGCCTCTGGGCTTCTCTAGCCACCTAATCTTCTGCTCATCCTCTCGCGCACTCTAAAGAGAGTTCAGGTGAGAAATTGCAAACGTCGAGCAATTGCTCAGAGATGAAAAGTGCCAGCACTGAAAGCTGTTGCTAGCCAGCCCCCTTCTTTGGAAGCGCTTTTGTAGGCCTAAGAATACTGGGGCTCTGGGCTTCTCTAGCCACCTAATCGTCTGCTCATCCTTTCGCGCACTCTAAAGAGAGCTCAGGTGAGAAATTGCAAACGTCGAGCAATTGCTCAGAGATGAAAAGTGCCAGCACTGAAAGCTGTTGCTAGCCAGCACCCTTCCTTGGAAGCGCTTTCACAGGCGCAGCAACACTGGGGCTTTGCGCTTCTCTAGCCACCAAACATCATGGTCACTATCTCTCCGTCTCGTAGACAAGAGCTGAGAAATTGCAAACGTCGAGCAATTGCTCAGAGATGAAAAGTGCCAGCACTGAAAGCTGTTGCTAGCCAGCACCCTTCCTTGGAAGCGCTTTTGTAGGCCTAAGAACACTGGGGCTCTGGGCTTCTCTAGCCACCTCATCTTCTGCTCATCCTCTCGCGCACTCTAAAGAGAGCTCAGGTGACAAATTGCAAACGTCGAGCAATTGCTCAGAGATGAAAAGTGCCAGCACTGGAAGCTGTTGCTAGCCAGCACCCTTCCTTGGAAGCGCTTTTGTAGGCCTAAGAACACTGGGGCTCTGGGCTTCTCTAGCCACCTCATCTTCTGCTCATCCTCTCGCGCACTCTAAAGAGAGCTCAGGTGAGAAATTGCAAACGTCGAGCAATTGCTCAGAGATGAAAAGTGCCAGCACTGAAAGCTGTTGCTAGCCAGCACCCTTCCTTGGAAGCGCTTTCACAGGCGCAGCAACACTGGGCCTTTGCGCTTCTCTACCCACCAAACGTCACGGTCCTTCTCTTTCCGTCTCGTAGACACGAGCTGAGAAATTGCAAACGTCGAGCAATTGCTCAGAGATGAAAAGTGCCAGCACTGAAAGCTGTTGCTAGCCAGCACCCTTCCTTGGAAGCGCTTTTGTAGGCCTAAGAACAGTGGGGCTCTGGGCTTCTCTAGCCACCTAATCTTCTGCTCATCCTCTCGCGCACTCTAAAGAGAGCTCAGGGGAGAAATTGCAAACGTCGAGCAATTGCTCAGAGATGAAAAGTGCCAGCACTGAAAGCTGTTGCTAGCCAGCACCCTTCCTTGGAAGCGCTTTTGTAGGCCTAAGAACACTGGGACTCTGCGCTTCTCTAGCCACCTAATCTTCTGCTCATCCTCTCGCGCACTCTAAAGAGAGCTCAGGTGAGAAATTGCAAACGTCGAGCAATTGCTCAGAGATGAAAAGTGCCAGCACTGAAAGCTGTTGCTAGCCAGCACCCTTCCTTGGAAGCGCTTTCACAGGCGCAGCAACACTGGGGCTTTGCGCTTCTCTACCCACCAAACATCACGGTCCTTCTATTTCCGTCTCGTAGACACGAGCTGAGAAATTGCAAACGTCGAGCAATTGCTCAGAGATGAAAAGTGCCAGCACTGGAAGCTGTTGCTAGCCAGCACCCTTCCTTGGAAGCGCTTTTGTAGGCCTAAGAACACTGGGGCTCTGGGCTTCTCTAGCCACCTAATCTTCTGCTCATCCTCTCGCGCACTCTAAAGAGAGCTCAGGTGAGAAATTGCAAACGTCGAGCAATTGCTCAGAGATGAAAAGTGCCAGCACTGAAAGCTGCTGCTAGCCAGCACCCTTCCTTGGAAGCGCTTTTGTAGACCTAAGAACACTGGGGCTCTGCGCTTCTCTAGCCACCTAATCTTCTGCTCATCCTCTCACGCACTCTAAAGAGAGCTCAGGTGAGAAATTGCAAACGTCGAGCAATTGCTCAGAGATGAAAAGTGCCAGCACTGAAAGCTGTTGCTAGCCAGCACCCTTCCTTGGAAGCGCTTTCACAGGCGCAGCAACACTGGGCCTTTGCGCTTATCTAGCTACCAAACATCACGGTCCTTCTCTTTCCATCTCGTAGACACGAGCTGAGAAATTGCAAACGTCGAGCAATTGCTCAGAGATGAAAAGTGCCAGCACTGAAAGCTGTTTCTAGCCAGCCCCCTTCTTTGGAAGCGCTTTTGTAGGCCTAAGAACACTGGGGCTCTGGGCTTCTCTAGCCACCTAATCGTCTGCTCATCCTTTCACGCACTCTAAAGAGAGCTCAGGTGAGAAATTGCAAATGTCGAGCAATTGCTCAGAGATGAAAAGTGCCAGCACTGAAAGCTGTTGCTAGCCAGCACCCTTGCTTGGAAGCGCTTTCACAGGCGCAGTAACACTGGGGCTTTGCGCTTCTCTACCCACCAAACGTCACGGTCCTTCTCTTTCCGTCTCGTAGACACGAGCTGAGAAATTGCAAACGTCGAGCAATTGCTCAGAGATGAAAAGTGCCAGCACTGAAAGCTCTTGCTAGCCAGCCCCCTTCCTTGGAAGCGCTTTGGTAGGCCTAAGAACACTGGGTCTCTGGGCTTCTCTAGCCACCTAATCTTCTGCTCATCCTCTCGCGCACTCTAAAGAGAGCTCAGGTGAGAAATTGCAAACGTCGAGCAATTGCTCAGAGATGAAAAGTGCCAGCACTGAAAGCTCTTGCTAGCCAGCACCCTTCCGTGGAAGCGCTTTCACAGGCGCAGCAACACTGGGGCTTTGCGCTTCTCTACCCACCAAACGTCACGGTCCTTCTCTTTCCGTCTAGTAGACACGAGCTGAGAAATTGCAAACGTCGAGCAATTGCTCAGAGATGAAAAGTGCCAGCACTGAAAGCTGCTGCTAGCCAGCACCCTTCCTTGGAAGCGCTTTTGTAGGCCTAAGAACACTGGGGCTCTGGGCTTCTCTAGCCACCTAATCTTCTGCTCATTCTCTCGCGCACTCTAAAGAGAGTTCAGGTGAGAAATTGCAAACGTCGAGCAATTGCTCAGAGATGAAAAATGCCAGCACTGAAAGCTCTTGCTAGCCAGCACCCTTCCTTGGAAGCGCTTTTGTAGGCCTAAGAACACTGGGGCTCTGGGCTTCTCTAGCCACCTCATCTTCTGCTCATCCTCTCGCGCACTCTAAAGAGAGCTCAGGTGAGAAATTGCAAACGTCGAGCAATTGCTCAGAGATGAAAAGTGCCAGCACTGGAAGCTGTTGCTAGCCAGCACCCTTCCTTGGAAGCGCTTTTGTAGGCCTAAGAACACTGGGGCTCTGGGCTTCTCTAGCCACCTCATCTTCTGCTCATCCTCTCGCGCACTCTAAAGAGAGCTCAGGTGAGAAATTGCAAACGTCGAGCAATTGCTCAGAGATGAAAAGTGCCAGCACTGAAAGCTGTTGCTAGCCAGCACCCTTCCTTGGAAGCGCTTTCACAGGCGCAGCAACACTGGGCCTTTGCGCTTCTCTACCCACCAAACGTCACGGTCCTTCTCTTTCCGTCTCGTAGACACGAGCTGAGAAATTGCAAACGTCGAGCAATTGCTCAGAGATGAAAAGTGCCAGCACTGAAAGCTGTTGCTAGCCAGCCCCCTTCCTTGGAAGCGCTTTTGTAGGCCTAAGAACAGTGGGGCTCTGGGCTTCTCTAGCCACCTAATCTTCTGCTCATCCTCTCGCGCACTCTAAAGAGAGCTCAGGGGAGAAATTGCAAACGTCGAGCAATTGCTCAGAGATGAAAAGTGCCAGCACTGAAAGCTGTTGCTAGCCAGCACCCTTCCTTGGAAGCGCTTTTGTAGGCCTAAGAACACTGGGACTCTGCGCTTCTCTAGCCACATAATCTTCTGCTCATCCTCTCGCGCACTCTAAAGAGAGCTCAGGTGAGAAATTGCAAACGTCGAGCAATTGCTCAGAGATGAAAAGTGCCAGCACTGAAAGCTGTTGCTAGCCAGCACCCTTCCTTGGAAGCGCTTTCACAGGCGCAGCAACACTGGGGCTTTGCGCTTCTCTACCCACCAAACGTCACGGTCCTTCTCTTTCCGTCTCGTAGACACGAGCTGAGAAATTGCAAACGTCGAGCAATTGCTCAGAGATGAAAAGTGCCAGCACTGGAAGCTGTTGCTAGCCAGCACCCTTCCTTGGAAGCGCTTTTGTAGGCCTAAGAACACTGGGGCTCTGGGCTTCTCTAGCCACCTCATCTTCTGCTCATCCTCTCGCGCAATCTAAAGAGAGCTCAGGTGAGAAATTGCAAACGTCGAGCAATTGCTCAGAGATGAAAAGTGCCAGCACTGAAAGCTGCTGCTAGCCAGCACCCTTCCTTGGAAGCGCTTTTGTAGACCTAAGAACACTGGGGCTCTGGGCTTCTCTAGCCACCTAATCTTCTGCTCATCCTCTCACGCACTCTAAAGAGAGCTCAGGTGAGAAATTGCAAACGTCGAGCAATTGCTCAGAGATGAAAAGTGCCAGCACTGAAAGCTGTTGCTAGCCAGCACCCTTCCTTGGAAGCGCTTTCACAGGCGCAGCAACACTGGGCCTTTGCGCTTATCTAGCTACCAAACATCACGGTCCTTCTCTTTCCATCTCGTAGACACGAGCTGAGAAATTGCAAACGTCGAGCAATTGCTCAGAGATGAAAAGTGCCAGCACTGAAAGCTGTTTCTAGCCAGCCCCCTTCTTTGGAAGCGCTTTTGTAGGCCTAAGAACACTGGGGCTCTGGGCTTCTCTAGCCACCTAATCGTCTGCTCATCCTTTCGCGCACTCTAAAGAGAGCTCAGGTGAGAAATTGCAAATGTCGAGCAATTGCTCAGAGATGAAAAGTGCCAGCACTGAAAGCTGTTGCTAGCCAGCACCCTTGCTTGGAAGCGCTTTCACAGGCGCAGTAACACTGGGGCTTTGCGCTTCTCTACCCACCAAACGTCACGGTCCTTCTCTTTCCGTCTCGTAGACACGAGCTGAGAAATTGCAAACGTCGAGCAATTGCTCAGAGATGAAAAGTGCCAGCACTGAAAGCTCTTGCTAGCCAGCCCCCTTCCTTGGAAGCGCTTTGGTAGGCCTAAGAACACTGGGGCTCTGGGCTTCTCTAGCCACCTAATCTTCTGCTCATCCTCTCGCGCACTCTAAAGAGAGCTCAGGTGAGAAATTGCAAACGTCGAGCAATTGCTCAGAGATGAAAAGTGCCAGCACTGAAAGCTCTTGCTAGCCAGCACCCTTCCGTGGAAGCGCTTTCACAGGCGCAGCAACACTGGGGCTTTGCGCTTCTCTACCCACCAAACGTCACGGTCCTTCTCTTTCCGTCTAGTAGACACGAGCTGAGAAATTGCAAACGTCGAGCAATTGCTCAGAGATGAAAAGTGCCAGCACTGAAAGCTGCTGCTAGCCAGCACCCTTCCTTGGAAGCGCTTTTGTAGGCCTAAGAACACTGGGGCTCTGGGCTTCTCTAGCCACCTAATCTTCTGCTCATTCTCTCGCGCACTCTAAAGAGAGTTCAGGTGAGAAATTGCAAACGTCGAGCAATTGCTCAGAGATGAAAAGTGCCAGCACTGAAAGCTCTTGCTAGCCAGCACCCTTCCTTGGAAGCGCTTTTGTAGGCCTAAGAACACTGGGGCTCTGGGCTTCTCTAGCCACCTCATCTTCTGCTCATCCTCTCGCGCACTCTAAAGAGAGCTCAGGGGAGTAATTGCAAACGTCCAGCAATTGCTCAGAGATGAAAAGTGCCAGCACTGAAAGCTGTTGCTAGCCAGCACCCTTCCTTGGAAGCGCTTTCACAGGCGCAGCAACACTGGGGCTTTGCGCTTCTCTAGCCACCAAACGTCACGGTCCTTCTCTTTCCGTCTCGTAGACACGAGCTGAGAAATTGCAAACGTCGAGCAATTGCTCAGAGATGAAAAGTGCCAGCACTGAAAGCTGTTGCTAGCCAGCACCCTTCCTTGGAAGCGCTTTCACAGGCGCAGCAACACTGGGGCTTTGCGCTTCTATAAGCACGAAACGTCACGGTCACTATCTTTCCGTCTCGTAGACACGAGCTGAGAAATTGCAAACGTCAAGCAATTGCTCAGAGATGAAAAGTGCCAGTACTGAAAGCTGTTGCTAGCCAGCACCCTTCCTTGGAAGCGCTTTTGTAGGCCTAAGAACACTGGGGCTCTGGGCTTCTCTAGCCACCTAATCTTCTGCTCATCCTCTCGCACACTCTAAAGAGAGCTCAGGGGAGAAATTGCAAACGTCGAGCAATTGCTCAGAGATGAAAAGTGCCAGCACTGAAAGCTGTTGCTAGCCAGCACCCTTCCTTGGAAGCGCTTTCACAGGCGCAGCAACACTGGGGCTTTGCGCTTCTCTAGCCACCAAACGTCACGGTCCTTCTCTTTCCATCTCGTAGACACGAGCTGAGAAATTGCAAACGTCGAGCAATTGCTCAGAGATGAAAAGTGCCAGCAGTGAAAGCTGTTGCTAGCCAGCACCCTTCCTTGGAAGCGCTTTTGTAGGCCTAAGAACACTGGGGCTCTGGGCTTCTCTAGCCACCTAATCTTCTGCTCATCCTCTCGCGCACTCTAAAGAGAGCTCAGGTGAGAAATTGCAAACGTCGAGCAATTGCTCAGAGATGAAAAGTGCCAGCACTGAAAGCTGTTGCTAGCCAGCACCCTTCCTTGGAAGCGCTTTTGTAGACCTAAGAACACTGGGGGTCTGGGCTTCTCTAGCCACCTAATCTTCTGCTCATCCTCTCGCGCACTCTAAAGAGAGCTCAGGTGAGAAATTGCAAGTGTCGAGCAATTGCTCAGAGATGAAAAGTGCCAGCACTGAAAGCTCTTGCTAGCCAGCACCCTTCCTTGGAAGCGCTTTTGTAGGCCTAAGAACACTGGGTCTCTGGGCTTCTCTAGCCACCTAATCTTCTGCTCATTCTCTCGCGCACTCTAAAGAGAGTTCAGGTGAGAAATTGCAAACATCGAGCAATTGCTCAGAGATGAAAAGTGCCAGCACTGAAAGCTCTTGCTAGCCAGCACCCTTCCTTGGAAGCGCTTTCACAGGCGCAGCAACACTGGGGCTTTGCGCTTCTCTACCCACCAAACGTCACGGTCCTTCTCTTTCCGTCTCGTAGACACGAGCTGAGAAATTGCAAACGTCGAGCAATTGCTCAGAGATGAAAAGTGCCAGCACTGAAAGCTGTTGCTAGCCAGCACCCTTCCTTGGAAGCGCTTTTGTAGGCCTAAGAACACTGGGGCTCTGGGCTTCTCTAGCCACCTAATCTTCTGCTCATCCTCTCGCGCACTCTAAAGAGAGCTCAGGTGAGAAATTGCAAACGTCGAGCAATTGCTCAGAGATGAAAAGTGCCAGCACTGAAAGCTGCTGCTAGCCAGCACCCTTCCTTGGAAGCGCTTTCACAGGCACAGCAACACTGGGGCTTTGCGCTTCTCTAGCCACCAAACGTCACGGTCCTTCTCTTTCCGTCTCGTAGACACGAGCTGAGAAATTGCAAACGTCGAGCAATTGCTCAGAGATGAAAAGTGCCAGCACTGAAAGCTCTTGCTAGCCAGCACCCTTCCTTGGAAGCGCTTTTGTAGGCCTAAGAACACTGGGGCTCTGGGCTTCTCTAGCCACCTCATCTTCTGCTCATCCTCTCGCGCACTCTAAAGAGAGCTCAGGTGAGAAATTGCAAACGTCGAGCAATTGCTCAGAGATGAAAAGTGCCAGCACTGAAAGCTGTTGCTAGCCAGCACCCTTCCTTGGAAGCGCTTTCACAGGCGCAGCAACACTGGGGCTTTGCGCTTCTCTAGCCACCAAACGTCACGGTCCTTCTCTTTCCGTCTCGTAGACACGAGCTGAGAAATTGCAAACGTCGAGCAATTGCTCAGAGATGAAAAGTGCCAGCACTGAAAGCTGTTGCTAGCCAGCACCCTTCCTTGGAAGCGCTTTCACAGGCGCAGCAACACTGGGCCTTTGCGCTTCTCTAGCCACCAAACGTCACGGTCCTTCTCTTTCCGTGTCGTAGACACGAGCTGAGAAATTGCAAACGTCGAGCAATTGCTCAGAGATGAAAAGTGCCAACACTGAAAGCTGTTGCTAGCCAGCACCCTTCCTTGGAAGCGCTTTTGTAGGCCTAAGAACACTGGGACTCTGGGCTTCTCTAGCCACCTAATCTTCTGCTCATCCTCTTGCGCACTCTAAAGAGAGCTCAGGTGAGAAATTGCAAACGTCGAGCAATTGCTCAGAGATGAAAAGTGCCAGCACTGAAAGCTGTTGCTAGCCAGCACCCTTCCTTGGAAGCGCTTTTGTAGGCGTAAGAACACTGGGGCTCTGCGCTTCTCTAGCCACCTAATCTTCTGCTCATCCTCTCGCGCACTCTGAAGAGAGCTCAGGTGAGAAATTGCAAACGTCGAGCAATTGCTCAGAGATGAAAAGTGCCAGCACTGAAAGCTGTTGCTAGCCAGCACCCTTCCTTGGAAGCGCTTTCACAGGCGCAGCAACACTGGGGCTTTGCGCTTCTCTACCCACCAAACGTCACGGTCCTTCTCTTTCCGTCTCGTAGACACGAGCTGAGAAATTGCAAACGTCGAGCAATTGCTCAGAGATGAAAAGTGCCAGCACTGAAAGCTGTTTCTAGCCAGCCCCCTTCTTTGGAAGCGCTTTTGTAGGCCTAAGAACACTGGGGGTCTGGGCTTCTCTAGCCACCTAATCGTCTGCTCATCCTTTCGCGCACTCTAAAGAGAGCTCAGGTGAGAAATTGCAAATGTCGAGCAATTGCTCAGAGATGAAAAGTGCCAGCACTGAAAGCTGTTGCTAGCCAGCACCCTTGCTTGGAAGCGCTTTCACAGGCGCAGTAACACTGGGGCTTTGCGCTTCTCTACTCACCAAACATCACGGTCACTATCTCTCCGTGTTGTAGACAAGAGCTGAGAAATTGCAAACGTCGAGCAATTGCTCAGAGATGAAAAGTGCCAGCACTGAAAGCTGCTGCTAGCCAGCACCCTTCCTTGGAAGCGCTTTTGTAGGCCTAAGAACACTGGGGCTCTGGGCTTCTCTAGCCACCTAATCTTCTGCTCATCCTCTCGCGCACTCTAAAGAGAGTTCAGGTGAGAAATTGCAAACGTCGAGCAATTGCTCAGAGATGAAAAGTGCCAGCACTGAAAGCTGTTGCTAGCCAGCACCCTTCCTTGGAAGCGCTTTTGTAGGCCTAAGAACACTGGGGCTCTGGGCTTCTCTAGCCACCTAATCTTCTGCTCATCCTCTCGCGCACTCTAAAGAGAGCTCAGGTGAGAAATTGCAAACGTCGAGCAATTGCTCAGAGATGAAAAGTGCCAGCACTGAAAGCTGCTGCTAGCCAGCACCCTTCCTTGGAAGCGCTTTCACAGGCACAGCAACACTGGGGCTTTGCGCTTCTCTAGCCACCAAACGTCACGGTCCTTCTCTTTCCGTCTCGTAGACACGAGCTGAGAAATTGCAAACGTCGAGCAATTGCTCAGAGATGAAAAGTGCCAGCACTGAAAGCTGTTGCTAACCAGCACCCTTCCTTGGAAGCGCTTTTGTAGGCCTAAGAACACTGGGGCTCTGGGCTTCTCTAGCCACCTCATCTTCTGCTCATCCTCTCGCGCACTCTAAAGAGAGCTCAGGTGAGAAATTGCAAACGTCGAGCAATTGCTCAGAGATGAAAAGTGCCAGCACTGAAAGCTGTTGCTAGCCAGCACCCTTCCTTGGAAGCGCTTTCACAGGCGCAGCAACACTGGGGCTTTGCGCTTCTCTAGCCACCAAACGTCACGGTCCTTCTCTTTCCGTCTCGTAGACACGAGCTGAGAAATTCCAAACGTCGAGCAATTGCTCAGAGATGAAAAGTGCCAGCACTGAAAGCTGTTGCTAGCCAGCACCCTTCCTTGGAAGCGCTTTTGTAGGCCTAAGAACACTGGGGCTCTGGGCTTCTCTAGCCACCTAATCTTCTGCTCATCCTCTCGCGCACTCTAAAGAGAGCTCAGGTGAGAAATTGCAAACGTCGAGCAATTGCTCAGAGATGAAAAGTGCCAGCACTGAAAGCTGTTGCTAGCCAGCACCCTTCCTTGGAAGCGCTTTTGTAGGCCTAAGAACACTGGGGCTCTGGGCTTCTCTAGCCACCTAATCTTCTGCTCATTCTCTCGCGCACTCTAAAGAGAGTTCAGGTGAGAAATTGCAAATGTCGAGCAATTGCTCAGAGATGAAAAGTGCCAGCACTGAAAGCTCTTGCTAGCCAGCACCCTTCCTTGGAAGCGCTTTCACAGGCGCAGTAACACTGGGGCTTTGCGCTTCTCTACTCACCAAACATCACGGTCACTATCTCTCCGTGTTGTAGACAAGAGCTGAGAAATTGCAAACGTCGAGCAATTGCTCAGAGATGAAAAGTGCCAGCACTGAAAGCTGTTGCTAGCCAGCACCCTTCCTTGGAAGCGCTTTTGTAGGCCTAAGAACACTGGGGCTCTGGGCTTCTCTAGCCACCTAATCTTCTGCTCATCCTCTCGCGCACTCTAAAGAGAGCTCAGGTGAGAAATTGCAAACGTCGAGCAATTGCTCAGAGATGAAAAGTGCCAGCACTGAAAGCTGTTGCTAGCCAGCACCCTTCCTTGGAAGCGCTTTCACAGGCGCAGTAACACTGGGGCTTTGCGCTTCTCTAGCCACCAAACGTCACGGTCCTTCTCTTTCCGTCTCGTAGACACGAGCTGAGAAATTGCAAACGTCCAGCAATTGCTCAGAGATGAAAAGTGCCAGCACTGAAAGGTGTTGCTAGCCAGCACCCTTCCTTGGAAGCGCTTTTGTAGGCCTAAGAACACTGGGTCTCTGGGCTTCTCTAGCCACCTAATCTTCTGCTCATCCTCTCGCGCAGTCTAAAGAGAGCTCAGGGGAGAAATTGCAAACGTCGAGCAATTGCTCAGAGATGAAAAGTGCCAGCACTGAAAGCTGTTGCTAGCCAGCACCCTTCCGTGGAAGCGCTTTCACAGGCGCAGCAACACTGGGGCTTTGCGCTTCTCTACCCACCAAACGTCACGGTCCTTCTCTTTCCGTCTCGTAGACACGAGCTGAGAAATTGCAAACGTCGAGCAATTGCTCAGAGATGAAAAGTGCCAGCACTGAAAGCTGCTGCTAGCCAGCACCCTTCCTTGGAAGCGCTTTTGTAGGCCTAAGAACAGTGGGGCTCTGGGCTTCTCTAGCCACCTAATCTTCTGCTCATCCTCTCACGCACTCTAAAGAGAGCTCAGGTGAGAAATTGCAAACGTCGAGCAATTGCTCAGAGATGAAAAGTGCCAGCACTGAAAGCTGTTGCTAGCCAGCACCCTTCCTTGGAAGCGCTTTCACAGGCGCAGCAATACTGGGGCTTTGCGCTTCTCTACTCACCAAACGTCACGGTCCTTCTCTTTCCGTCTCGTAGACACGAGCTGAGAAATTGCAAACGTCGAGCAATTGCTCAGAGATGAAAAGTGCCAGCACTGAAAGCTGTTGCTAGCCAGCACCCTTCCTTGGAAGCGCTTTCACAGGCGCAGCAACACTGGGGCTTTGCGCTTCTATAAGCACGAAACGTCACGGTCACTATCTTTCCGTCTCGTAGACACGAGCTGAGAAATTGCAAACGTCAAGCAATTGCTCAGAGATGAAAAGTGCCAGTACTGAAAGCTGTTGCTAGCCAGCACCCTTCCTTGGAAGCGCTTTGGTAGGCCTAAGAACACTGGGGCTCTGGGCTTCTCTAGCCACCTCATCTTCTGCTCATCCTCTCACGCACTCTAAAGAGAGCTCAGGGGAGAAATTGCAAACGTCGAGCAATTGCTCAGAGATGAAAAGTGCCAGCACTGAAAGCTGTTGCTAGCCAGCACCCTTCCTTGGAAGCGCTTTCACAGGCGCAGCAACACTGGGCCTTTGCGCTTCTCTAGCCACCAAAAGTCACGGTCCTTCTCTTTCCGTCTCGTAGACACGAGCTGAGAAATTGCAAAAGTCGAGCAATTGCTCAGAGATGAAAAGTGCCAGCACTGAAAGCTGTTTCTAGCCAGCCCCCTTCTTTGGAAGCGCTTTCACAGGCGCAGTAACACTGGGGCTTTGCGCTTCTCTACTCACCAAACATCACGGTCACTATCTCTCCGTGTTGTAGACAAGAGCTGAGAAATTGCAAACGTCGAGCAATTGCTCAGAGATGAAAAGTGCCAGCACTGAAAGCTCTTGCTAGCCAGCACCCTTCCTTGGAAGCGCTTTTGTAGGCCTAAGAACACTGGGGCTCTGGGCTTCTCTAGCCACCTCATCTTCTGCTCATCCTCTCGCGCACTCTAAAGAGAGCTCAGGGGAGAAATTGCAAACGTCGAGCAATTGCTCAGAGATGAAAAGTGCCAGCACTGAAAGCTGCTGCTAGCCAGCACCCTTCCTTGGAAGCGCTTTTGTAGGCCTAAGAAGACTGGAGCTCTGGGCTTCTCTAGCCACCTAATCTTCTGCTCATCCTCTCGCGCAGTCTAAAGAGAGCCCAGGTGAAAAATTGCAAGTGTCGAGCAATTGCTCAGAGAGGAAAAGTGCCAGCACTGAAAGCGGTTGCTAGCCAGCACCCTTCCTTGGAAGCGCTTTTGTAGGCCTAAGAACACTGGGGCTCTGGGCTTCTCTAGCCACCTAATCTTCTGCTCATTCTCTCGCGCACTCTAAAGAGAGCTCAGGTGAGAAATTGCAAACGTCGAGCAATTGCTCAGAGATGAAAAGTGCCAGCACTGAAAGCTGTTGCTAGCCAGCACCCTTCCTTGGAAGCGCTTTTGTAGGCCTAAGAACACTGGGGCTCTGCGCTTCTCTAGCCACCTAATCTTCTGCTCATCCTCTCGCGCACTCTAAAGAGAGCTCAGGGGAGAAATTGCAAACGTCGAGCAATTACTCAGAGATGAAAAGTGCCAGCACTGAAAGCTGCTGCTAGCCAGCACCCTTCCTTGGAAGCGCTTTCACAGGCGCAGCAACACTGGGGCTTTGCGCTTCTCTAGCCACCAAACGTCACGGTCCTTCTCTTTCCGTCTCGTAGACACGAGCTGAGAAATTGCAAACGTCGAGCAATTGCTCAGAGATGAAAAGTGCCAGCACTGAAAGCTGTTGCTAGCCAGCCCCCTTCCTTGGAAGCGCTTTTGTAGGCGTAAGAACACTGGGGCTCTGGGCTTCTGTAGCCACCTAATCTTCTGCTCATCCTCTCGCGCACTCTAAAGAGAGCTCAGGTGAGAAATTGCAAACGTCGAGCAATTGCTCAGAGATGAAAAGTGCCAGCACTGAAAGCTGTTGCTAGCCAGCACCCTTCCTTGGAAGCGCTTTTGTAGGCCTAAGCACACTGGGGCTCTGGGCTTCTCTAGCCACCTCATCTTCTGCTCATCCTCTCGCGCACTCTAAAGAGAGTTCAGGTGAGAAATTGCAACTGTCGAGCAATTGCTCAGAGATGAAAAGTGCCAGCACTGAAAGCTGTTGCTAGCCAGCACCCTTCCTTGGAAGCGCTTTTGTAGGCCTAAGAACACTGGGGCTCTGGGCTTCTCTAGCCACCTAATCTTCTGCTCATTCTCTCGTGCACTCTAAAGAGAGTTCAGGTGAGAAATTGCAAACATCGAGCAATTGCTCAGAGATGAAAAGTGCCAGCACTGAAAGCTCTTGCTAGCCAGCACCCTTCCTTGGAAGCGCTTTCACAGGCGCAGCAACACTGGGGCTTTGCGCTTCTCTAGCCACCAAACGTCACGGTCCTTCTCTTTCCGTCTCGTAGACACGAGCTGAGAAATTGCAAACGTCGATCAATTGCTCAGAGATGAAAAGTGCCAGCAGTGAAAGCTGTTGCTAGCCAGCCCCCTTCCTTGGAAGCGCTTTTGTAGGCCTAAGAACACTGGGGCTCTGGGCTTCTCTAGCCACCTCATCTTCTGCTCATCCTCTCGCGCACTCTGAAGAGAGCTCAGGTGAGAAATTGCAAACGTCGAGCAATTGCTCAGAGATGAAAAGTGCCAGCACTGAAAGCTGTTGCTAGCCAGCACCCTTCCTTGGAAGCGCTTTTGTAGGCCTAAGAACACTGGGGCTCTGCGCTTCTCTAGCCACCTAATCTTCTGCTCATCCTCTCGCGCACTCTAAAGAGAGCTCAGGGGAGAAATTGCAAACGTCGAGCAATTGCTCAGAGATGAAAAGTGCCAGCACTGAAAGCTGTTGCTAGCCAGCACCCTTCCGTGGAAGCGCTTTCACAGGCGCAGCAACACTGGGGCTTTGCGCTTCTCTACCCACCAAACGTCACGGTCCTTCTCTTTCCGTCTCGTAGACACGAGCTGAGAAATTGCAAACGTCGAGCAATTGCTCAGAGATGAAAAGTGCCAGCACTGAAAGCTGTTGCTAGCCAGCACCCTTCCTTGGAAGCGCTTTTGTAGGCCTAAGAACACTGGGGCTCTGGGCTTCTCTAGCCACCTAATCTTCTGCTCATCCTCTCGCGCACTCTAAAGAGAGCTCAGGTGAGAAATTGCAAACGTCGAGCAATTGCTCAGAGATGAAAAGTGCCAGCACTGAAAGCTGTTGCTAGCCAGCACCCTTCCTTGGAAGCGCTTTCACAGGCGCAGCAACACTGGGGCTTTGCGCTTCTCTAGCCACCAAACGTCACGGTCATTCTCTTTCCGTCTCGTAGACACGAGCTGAGAAATTGCAAACGTCGAGCAATTGCTCAGAGATGAAAAGTGCCAGCACTGGAAGCTGCTGCTAGCCAGCACCCTTCCTTGGAAGCGCTTTTGTAGGCCTAAGAACACTGGGGCTCTGGGCTTCTCTAGCCACCTAATCTTCTGCTCATCCTCTCGCGCACTCTAAAGAGAGTTCAGGTGAGAAATTGCAAACGTCGAGCAATTGCTCAGAGATGAAAAGTGCCAGCACTGGAAGCTGTTGCTAGCCAGCACCCTTCCTTGGAAGCGCTTTTGTAGGCCTAAGAACACTGGGGCTCTGGGCTTCTCTAGCCACCTAATCTTCTGCTCATCCTCTCGCGCACTCTAAAGAGAGCTCAGGGGAGAAATTGCAAACGTCGAGCAATTGCTCAGAGATGAAAAGTGCCAGCACTGAAAGCTGCTGCTAGCCAGCACCCTTCCTTGGAAGCGCTTTCACAGGCACAGCAACACTGGGGCTTTGCGCTTCTCTAGCCACCAAACGTCACGGTCCTTCTCTTTCCGTCTCGTAGACACGAGCTGAGAAATTGCAAACATCGAGCAATTGCTCAGAGATGAAAAGTGCCAGCACTGAAAGCTGCTGCTAGCCAGCACCCTTCCTTGGAAGCGCTTTTGTAGGCCTAAGAACACTGGGGCTCTGGGCTTCTCTAGCCACCTCATCTTCTGCTCATCCTCTCGCGCACTCTAAAGAGAGCTCAGGGGAGAAATTGCAAACGTCGAGCAATTGCTCCGAGATGAAAAGTGCCAGCACTGAAAGCTGTTGCTAGCCAGCACCCTTCCTTGGAAGCGCTTTTGTAGACCTAAGAACACTGGGGCTCTGGGCTTCTCTAGCCACCTCATCTTCTGCTCATCCTCTCGCGCACTCTAAAGAGAGCTCAGGTGAGAAATTGCAAACGTCGAGCAATTGCTCAGAGATGAAAAGTGCCAGCACTGAAAGCTGTTGCTAGCCAGCACCCTTCCTTGGAAGCGCTTTCACAGGCGCAGCAACACTGGGGCTTTGCGCTTCTCTACCCACCAAACGTCACGGTCCTTCTCTTTCCGTCTCGTAGACACGAGCTGAGAAATTGCAAACGTCGAGCAATTGCTCAGAGATGAAAAGTGCCAGCACTGAAAGCTGCTGCTAGCCAGCACCCTTCCTTGGAAGCGCTTTTGTAGGCCTAAGAAGACTGGAGCTCTGGGCTTCTCTAGCCACCTAATCTTCTGCTCATCCTCTCGCGCACTCTAAAGAGAGCTCAGGTGAAAAATTGCAAGTGTCGAGCAATTGCTCAGAGATGAAAAGTGCCAGCACTGAAAGCTCTTGCTAGCCAGCCCCCTTCCTTGGAAGCGCTTTTGTAGGCCTAAGAACACTGGGGCTCTGGGCTTCTCTAGCCACCTAATCTTCTGCTCATCCTCTCGCGCACTCTAAAGAGAGTTCAGGTGAGAAATTGCAAACGTCGAGCAATTGCTCAGAGATGAAAAGTGCCAGCAGTGAAAGCTGTTGCTAGCCAGCACCCTTCCTTGGAAGCGCTTTGGTAGGCCTAAGAACACTGGGTCTCTGGGCTTCTCTAGCCACCTCATCTTCTGCTCATCCTCTCGCGCACTCTAAAGAGAGCTCAGGTGAGAAATTGCAAACGTCGAGCAATTGCTCAGAGATGAAAAGTGCCAGCACTGAAAGCTGTTACTAGACAGCACCCTTCCGTGGAAGCGCTTTCACAGGCGCAGCAACACTGGGGCTTTGCGCTTCTCTACCCACCAAACGTCACGGTCCTTCTCTTTCCGTCTCGTAGACACGAGCTGAGAAATTGCAAACGTCAAGCAATTGCTCAGAGATGAAAAGTGCCAGCAGTGAAAGCTGTTGCTAGCCAGCACCCTTCCTTGGAAGCGCTTTTGTAGGCCTAAGAACACTGGGGCTCTGGGCTTCTCTAGCCACCTAATCTTCTGCTCATCCTCTCGCGCAGTCTAAAGAAAGCTCAGGTGAAAAATTGCAAGTGTCGAGCAATTGCTCAGAGATGAAAAGTGCCAGCACTGAAAGCTGTTGCTAGCCAGCACCCTTCCTTGGAAGCGCTTTTGTAGGCCTAAGAACACTGGGGCTCTGGGCTTCTCTAGCCACCTCATCTTCTGCTCATCCTCTCGCGCACTCTAAAGAGAGCTCAGGTGAGAAATTGCAAATGTTGAGCAATTGCTCAGAGATGAAAAGTGCCAGCACTGAAAGCTGTTGCTAGACAGCACCCTTCCGTGGAAGCGCTTTCACAGGCGCAGCAACACTGGGGCTTTGCGCTTCTCTACCCACCAAAAGTCACGGTCCTTCTCTTTCCGTCTCGTAGACACGAGCTGAGAAATTGCAAACGTCGAGCAATTGCTCAGAGATGAAAAGTGCCAGCACTGAAAGCTGTTGCTAGCCAGCACCCTTCCTTGGAAGCGCTTTTGTAGGCCTAAGAACAGTGGGGTCTGGACTTCTCTAGCCACCTAATCTTCTGCTCATCCTCTCGCGCACTCTAAAGAGAGCTCAGGTGAGAAATTGGAAACGTCGAGCAATTGCTCAGAGATGAAAAGTGCCAGCACTGAAAGCTGTTGCTAGCCAGCACCCTTCCTTGGAAGCGCTTTCACAGGCGCAGTAACACTGGGGCTTTGCGCTTCTCTACCCACCAAACGTCACGGTCCTTCTCTTTCCGTCTCGTAGACACGAGCTGAGAAATTGCAAACGTCGAGCAATTGCTCAGAGATGAAAAGTGCCAGCACTGGAAGCTGTTGCTAGCCAGCACCCTTCCTTGGAAGCGCTTTTATAGGCCTAAGAACACTGGGGCTCTGGGCTTCTCTAGCCACCTAATCTTCTGCTCATCCTCTCGCGCACTCTAAAGAGAGCTCAGGGGAGAAATTGCAAACGTCGAGCAATTGCTCAGAGATGAAAAGTGCCAGCACTGAAAGCTGTTGCTAGCCAGCACCCTTCCTTGGAAGCGCTTTCACAGGCGCAGCAACACTGGGGCTTTGCGCTTCTCTACTCACCAAACGTCACGGTCATTCTCTTTCCGTCTCGTAGACAGGAGCTGAGAAATTGCAAACGTCGAGCAATTGCTCAGAGATGAAAAGTGCCAGCACTGAAAGCTCTTGCTAGCCAGCACCCTTCCTTGGAAGTGCTTTTGTAGGCCTAAGAACACTGGGGCTCTGGGCTTCTCTAGCCACCTAATCTTCTGCTCATCCTCTCGCGCACTCTAAAGAGAGCTCAGGTGAGAAATTGCAAACGTCGAGCAATTGCTCAGAGATGAAAAGTGCCAGCACTGAAAGCTGTTGCTAGCCAGCACCCTTCCTTGGAAGCGCTTTCACAGGCGCAGGAACTCTGGGGCTTTGCGCTTCTCTAGCCACCAAACGTCACAGTCCTTCTCTTTCCGTCTCGTAGACACGAGCTGAGAAATTGCAAACGTCGAGCAATTGTTCAGAGATGAAAAGTGCCAGTACTGGAAGCTGTTGCTAGCCAGCACCCTTCCTTGGAAGCGCTTTTGTAGACCTAAGAACACTGGGGCTCTGGGCTTCTCTAGCCACCTAATCTTCTGCTCATCCTCTCGCGCAGTCTAAAGAGAGCTCAGGGGAGAAATTGCAAACGTCGAGCAATTGCTCAGAGATGAAAAGTGCCAGCACTGAAAGCTGTTGCTAACCAGCACCCTTCCTTGGAAGCGCTTTTGTAGGCCTAAGAACACTGGGTCTCTGGGCTTCTCTAGCCACCTAATCTTCTGCTCATCCTCTCGCGCACTCTAAAGAGAGCTCAGGTGAGAAATTGCAAACGTCGAGCAATTGCTCAGAGATGAAAAGTGCCAGCACTGAAAGCTCTTGCTAGCCAGCACCCTTCCTTGGAAGCGCTTTCACAGGCGCAGTAACACTGGGGCTTTGCGCTTCTCTACCCACCAAACGTCACGGTCCTTCTCTTTCCGTCTCGTAGACACGAGCTGAGAAATTGCAAACGTCGAGCAATTGCTCAGAGATGAAAAGTGCCAGCACTGAAAGCTGTTGCTAGCCAGCCCCCTTCCTTGGAAGCGCTTTGGTAGGCCTAAGAACACTGGGGCTCTGGGCTTCTCTAGCCACCTAATCTTCTGCTCATCCTCTCGCGCACTCTAAAGAGAGCTCAGGTGAGAAATTGCAAACATCGAGCAATTGCTCAGAGAGGAAAAGTGCCAGCACTGAAAGCTGTTGCTAGCCAGCACCCTTCCTTGGAAGCGCTTTCACAGGCGCAGCAACACTGGGGCTTTGCGCTTCTCTACCCACCAAACGTCACGGTCCTTCTCTTTCCGTCTCGTAGACACGAGCTGAGAAATTGCAAACGTCGAGCAATTGCTCCGAGATGAAAAGTGCCAGCACTGAAAGCTGCTGCTAGCCAGCACCCTTCCTTGGAAGCGCTTTTGTAGGCCTAAGAAGACTGGAGCTCTGGGCTTCTCTAGCCACCTAATCTTCTGCTCATCCTCTCGCGCACTCTAAAGAGAGCTCAGGTGAAAAATTGCAAGTGTCGAGCAATTGCTCAGAGATGAAAAGTGCCAGCACTGAAAGCTCTTGCTAGCCAGCACCCTTCCTTGGAAGCGCTTTTGTAGGCCTAAGAACACTGGGGCTCTGGGCTTCTCTAGCCACCTAATCTTCTGCTCATCCTCTCGCGCACTCTAAAGAGAGTTCAGGTGAGAAATTGCAAACGTCGAGCAATTGCTCAGAGATGAAAAGTGCCAGCAGTGAAAGCTGTTGCTAGCCAGCACCCTTCCTTGGAAGCGCTTTGGTAGGCCTAAGAACACTGGGTCTCTGGGCTTCTCTAGCCACCTAATCTTCTGCTCATCCTCTCGCGCACTCTAAAGAGAGCTCAGGTGAGAAATTGCAAACGTCGAGCAATTGCTCAGAGATGAAAAGTGCCAGCACTGAAAGCTGCTGCTAGCCAGCACCCTTCCTTGGAAGCGCTTTCACAGGCACAGCAACACTGGGGCTTTGCGCTTCTCTACCCACCAAACGTCACGGTCCTTCTCTTTCCGTCTCGTAGACACGAGCTGAGAAATTGCAAACGTCGAGCAATTGCTCAGAGATGAAAAGTGCCAGCACTGAAAGCTGCTGCTAGCCAGCACCCTTCCTTGGAAGCGCTTTTGTAGGCCTAAGAACACTGGGGCTCTGGGCTTCTCTAGCCACCTCATCTTCTGCTCATCCTCTCGCGCACTCTAAAGAGAGCTCAGGGGAGAAATTGCAAACGTCGAGCAATTGCTCCGAGATGAAAAGTGCCAGCACTGAAAGCTGTTGCTAGCCAGCACCCTTTCTTGGAAGCGCTTTTGTAGACCTAAGAACACTGGGGCTCTGGGCTTCTCTAGCCACCTAATCTTCTGCTCATCCTCTCGCGCAGTCTAAAGAGAGCTCAGATGAGAAATTGCAAAGGTCGAGCAATTGCTCAGAGATGAAAAGTGCCAGCACTGAAAGCTGTTACTAGACAGCACCCTTCCGTGGAAGCGCTTTCACAGGCGCAGCAACACTGGGCCTTTGCGCTTCTCTAGCCACCAAACGTCACGGTCCTTCTCTTTCCGTCTCGTAGACACGAGCTGAGAAATTGCAAACGTCGATCAATTGCTCAGAGATGAAAAGTGCCAGCAGTGAAAGCTGTTGCTAGCCAGCACCCTTCCTTGGAAGCGCTTTTGTAGGCCTAAGAACACTGGGGCTCTGGGCTTCTCTAGCCACCTAATCTTCTGCTCATCCTCTCGCGCAGTCTAAAGAAAGCTCAGGTGAAAAATTGCAAGTGTCGAGCAATTGCTCAGAGATGAAAAGTGCCAGCACTGAAAGCTGTTGCTAGCCAGCACCCTTCCTTGGAAGCGCTTTTGTAGGCCTAAGAACACTGGGGCTCTGGGCTTCTCTAGCCACCTCATCTTCTGCTCATCCTCTCGCGCACTCTAAAGAGAGCTCAGGTGAGAAATTGCAAACGTCGAGCAATTGCTCAGAGAGGAAAAGTGCCAGCACTGAAAGCTGTTGCTAGCCAGCACCCTTCCTTGGAAGCGCTTTTGTAGGCTTAAGAACACTGGGGCTCTGGGCTTCTCTAGCCACCTCATCTTCTGCTCATCCTCTCGCGCACTCTAAAGAGAGCTCAGGTGAGAAATTGCAAACGTTGAGCAATTGCTCAGAGATGAAAAGTGCCAGCACTGAAAGCTGTTGCTAGCCAGCACCCTTCCGTGGAAGCGCTTTCACAGGCGCAGCAACACTGGGGCTTTGCGCTTCTCTACCCACCAAAAGTCACGGTCCTTCTCTTTCCGTCTCGTAGACACGAGCTGAGAAATTGCAAACGTCGACCAATTGCTCAGAGATGAAAAGTGCCAGCACTGAAAGCTGTTGCTAGCCAGCACCCTTCCTTGGAAGCGCTTTTGTAGGCCTAAGAACAGTGGGGCTCTGGGCTTCTCTAGCCACCTAATCTTCTGCTCATCCTCTCGCGCACTCTAAAGAGAGCTCAGGTGAGAAATTGGAAACGTCGAGCAATTGCTCAGAGATGAAAAGTGCCAGCACTGAAAGCTGTTGCTAGCCAGCACCCTTCCTTGGAAGCGCTTTCACAGGCGCAGTAACACTGGGGCTTTGCGCTTCTCTAGCCACCAAACGTCACGGTCCTTCTCTTTCCGTCTCGTAGACACGAGCTGAGAAATTGCAAACGTCGACCAATTGCTCAGAGATGAAAAGTGCCAGCACTGAAAGCTGTTGCTAACCAGCACCCTTCCTTGGAAGCGCTTTTGTAGGCCTAAGAACACTGGGGCTCTGGGCTTCTCTAGCCACCTAATCTTCTGCTCATCCTCTCGCGCACTCTAAAGAGAGCTCAGGTGAGAAATTGCAAACGTCGAGCAATTGCTCAGAGATGAATAGTGCCAGCACTGAAAGCTCTTGCTAGCCAGCACCCTTCCTTGGAAGCGCTTTCACAGGTGCAGTAACACTGGGGCTTTGCGCTTCTCTACCCACCAAACGTCACGGTCCTTCTCTTTCCGTCTCGTAGACACGAGCTGAGAAATTGCAAACGTCGAGCAATTGCTCAGAGATGAAAAGTGCCAGTACTGAAAGCTGTTGCTAGCCAGCACCCTTCCTTGGAAGCGCTTTGGTAGGCCTAAGAACACTGGGGCTCTGCGCTTCTCTAGCCACCTAATCTTCTGCTCATCCTCTCGCGCACTCTAAAGAGAGCTCAGGGGAGAAATTGCAAACATCGAGCAATTGCTCAGAGAGGAAAAGTGCCAGCACTGAAAGCTGTTGCTAGCCAGCACCCTTCCTTGGAAGCGCTTTCACAGGCGCAGCAACACTGGGGCTTTGCGCTTCTCTAGCCACCAAACGTCACGGTCCTTCTCTTTCCGTCTCGTAGACACGAGCTGAGAAATTGCAAACGTCGAGCAATTGCTCAGAGATGAAAAGTGCCAGTACTGGAAGCTGTTGCTAGCCAGCCCCCTTCCTTGGAAGCGCTTTTGTAGGCCTAAGAAGACTGGGGCTCTGGGCTTCTCTAGCCACATAATCTTCTGCTCATCCTCTCGCGCACTCTAAAGAGAGCTCAGGTGAGAAATTGCACACGTCGAGCAATTGCTCAGAGATGAAAAGTGCCAGCACTGAAAGCTCTTGCTAGCCAGCACCCTTCCTTGGAAGCGCTTTCACAGGCGCAGCAACACTGGGCCTTTGCGCTTCTCTACCCACCAAACATCACGGTCACTATCTCTCCGTGTCGTAGACAAGAGCTGAGAAATTGCAAACGTCGAGCAATTGCTCAGAGATGAAAAGTGCCAGTACTGAAAGCTGTTGCTAGCCAGCACCCTTCCTTGGAAGCTCTTTTGTAGGCCTAAGAACACTGGGGCTCTGGGCTTCTCTAGCCACCTAATCTTCTGCTCATCCTCTCGCACAGTCTAAAGAGAGCTCAGGTGAGAAATTGCAAACGTCGAGCAATTGCTCAGAGATGAAAAGTGCCAGCACTGAAAGCTGCTGCTAGCCAGCACCCTTCCTTGGAAGCGCTTTGGTAGGCCTAAGAACACTGGGGCTCTGGGCTTCTCTAGCCACCTCATCTTCTGCTCATCCTCTCGCGCACTCTAAAGAGAGCTCAGGTGAGAAATTGCAAACGTCGAGCAATTGCTCAGAGATGAAAAGTGCCAGCAGTGAAAGCTGTTGCTAGCCAGCACCCTTCCTTGGAAGCGCTTTTGTAGCCCTTAGAACACTGGGGCTCTGGGCTTCTGTAGCCACCTAATCTTCTGCTCATCCTCTCGCGCACTCTAAAGAGAGCTCAGGTGAGAAATTGCAAACGTCGAGCAATTGCTCAGAGATGAAAAGTGCCAGCACTGAAAGCTCTTGCTAGCCAGCACCCTTGCTTGGAAGCGCTTTCACAGGCGCAGCAACACTGGGGCTTTGCGCTTCTCTACCCACCAAATGTCACGGTCCTTCTCTTTCCGTCTCGTAGACACGAGCTGAGAAATTGCAAACGTCGAGCAATTGCTCAGAGATGAAAAGTGCCAGCACTGAAAGCTGTTGCTAGCCAGCACCCTTCCTTGGAAGCGCTTTCACAGGCGCAGCAACACTGGGGCTTTGCGCTTCTCTACTCACCAAACGTCACGGTCCTTCTCTTTCCGTCTTGTAGACACGAGCTGAGAAATTGCAAACGTCGAGCAATTGCTCAGAGATGAAAAGTGCCAGTACTGAAAGCTGTTGCTAGCCAGCACCCTTCCTTGGAAGCGCTTTTGTAGGCCTAAGAACACTGGGGCTCTGGGCTTCTCTAGCCACCTAATCTTCTGCTCATCCTCTCGCGCAGTCTAAAGAGAGCTCAGGTGAGAAATTGCAAACGTCGAGCAATTGCTCAGAGATGAAAAGTGCCAGCACTGAAAGCTGTTGCTAGCCAGCACCCTTCCTTGGAAGCGCTTTCACAGGCGCAGCAACACTGGGGCTTTGCGCTTCTCTACTCACCAAACGTCACGGTCACTATCTTTCCGTCTCGTAGACACGAGCTGAGAAATTGCAAACGTCAAGCAATTGCTCAGAGAAGAAAAGTGCCAGTACTGGAAGCTGTTGCTAGCCAGCACCCTTCCTTGGAAGCGCTTTTGTAGGCCTAAGAACAGTGGGGCTCTGGGCTTCTCTAGCCACCTCATCTTCTGCTCATCCTCTCGCGCACTCTAAAGAGAGCTCAGGGGAGAAATTGCAAACGTCGAGCAATTGCTCAGAGATGAAAAGTGCCAGCACTGAAAGCTGTTGCTAGCCAGCACCCTTCCTTGGAAGCGCTTTCACAGGCGCAGCAACACTGGGGCTTTGCGCTTCTCTAGCCACCAAACATCACGGTCACTATCTCTCCGTCTCGTAGACACGAGCTGAGAAATTGCAAACGTCGAGCAATTGCTCAGAGATGAAAAGTGCCAGTACTGGAAGCTGTTGCTAGCCAGCACCCTTCCTTGGAAGCGCTTTTGTAGGCCTAAGAACACTGGGGCTTTGCGCTTCTCTACCCACCAAACGTCACGGTCCTTCTCTTTCCGTCTCGTAGACACGAGCTGAGAAATTGCAAACGTCGAGCAATTGCTCAGAGATGAAAAGTGCCAGCACTGAAAGCTGTTGCTAGCCAGCACCCTTCCTTGGAAGCGCTTTTGTAGGCCTAAGAACACTGGGGCTCTGGGCTTCTCTAGCCACCTCATCTTCTGCTCATCCTCTCGCGCACTCTAAAGAGAGCTCAGGTGAGAAATTGCAAACGTCGAGCAATTGCTCAGAGATGAAAAGTGTCAGCACTGAAAGCTGTTGCTAGCCAGCACCCTTCCTTGGAAGCGCTTTTGTAGGCCTAAGAAGACTGGGGCTCTGCGCTTCTCTAGCCACCTAATCTTCTGCTCATCCTCTCGCGCAGTCTAAAGAGAGCTCAGGTGAAAAATTGCAAACGTCGAGCAATTGCTCAGAGATGAAAAGTGCCAGCACTGAAAGCTGTTGCTAGCCAGCACCCTTCCTTGGAAGCGCTTTGGTAGGCCTAAGAACACTGGGGCTCTGGGCTTCTCTAGCCACCTAATCTTCTGCTCATCCTCTCGCGCACTCTAAAGAGAGCTCAGGGGAGAAATTGCAAACGTCGAGCAATTGCTCAGAGATGAAAAGTGCCAGCACTGAAAGCTGTTGCTAGCCAGCCCCCTTCCTTGGAAGCGCTTTCACAGGCGCAGCAACACTGGGGCTTTGCGCTTCTCTAGCCACCAAACGTCACGGTCCTTCTCTTTCCGTCTCGTAGACACGAGCTGAGAAATTGCAAACGTCGAGCAATTGCTCAGAGATGAAAAGTGCCAGCACTGAAAGCTGTTGCTAGCCAGCACCCTTCCTTGGAAGCGCTTTTGTAGGCCTAAGAACAGTGGGGCTCTGGGCTTCTCTAGCACCTAATCTTCTGCTCATCCTCTCGCGCACTCTAAAGAGAGTTCAGGTGAGAAATTGCAAACGTCGAGCAATTGCTCAGAGATGAAAAGTGCCAGCACTGAAAGCTGTTGCTAGCCAGCACCCTTCCTTGGAAGCGCTTTCACAGGCGCAGCAACACTGGGGCTTTGCGCTTCTCTAGCCACCAAACGTCACGGTCCTTCTCTTTCCGTCTCGTAGACACGAGCTGAGAAATTGCAAACGTCGAGCAATTGCTCAGAGATGAAAAGTGCCAGTACTGGAAGCTGTTGCTAGCCAGCACCCTTCCTTGGAAGCGCTTTTGTAGGCCTAAGAACACTGGGGCTCTGGGCTTCTCTAGCCACCTAATCTTCTGCTCATCCTCTCGCGCACTCTAAAGAGAGCTCAGGTGAGAAATTGCAAACGTCGAGCAATTGCTCAGAGATGAAAAGTGCCAGCACTGAAAGCTGTTGCTAGCCAGCACCCTTCCTTGGAAGCGCTTTCACAGGCGCAGCAACACTGGGGCTTTGCGCTTCTCTAGCCACCAAACATCACGGTCCTTCTCTTTCCGTCTCGTAGACACGAGCTGAGAAATTGCAAACGTCGAGCAATTGCTCAGAGATGAAAAGTGCCAGCACTGAAAGCTGTTGCTAGCCAGCACCCTTCCTTGGAAGCGCTTTTGTAGGCCTAAGAACACTGGGGCTTTGCGCTTCTCTAGCCACCAAACGTCAAGGTCCTTCTCTTTCCGTCTCGTAGACACGAGCTGAGAAATTGCAAACGTCGAGCAATTGCTCAGAGATGAAAAGTGCCAGCACTGAAAGCTGTTTCTAGCCAGCCCCCTTCTTTGGAAGCGCTTTTGTAGGCCTAAGAACACTGGGGCTCTGGGCTTCTCTAGCCACCTCATCTTCTGCTCATCCTCTCGCGCACTCTAAAGAGAGCTCAGGTGAGAAATTGCAAATGTCGAGCAATTGCTCCGAGATGAAAAGTGCCAGCACTGAAAGCTGTTGCTAGCCAGCACCCTTGCTTGGAAGCGCTTTCACAGGCGCAGTAACACTGGGGCTTTGCGCTTCTCTAGCCACCAAACATCACGGTCACTATCTCTCCGTCTCGTAGACAAGAGCTGAGAAATTGCAAACGTCGAGCAATTGCTCAGAGATGAAAAGTGCCAGCACTGAAAGCTGTTGCTAGCCAGCACCCTTCCTTGGAAGCGCTTTTGTAGGCCTAAGAACAGTGGGGCTCTGGGCTTCTCTAGCCACCTCATCTTCTGCTCATCCTCTCGCGCACTCTAAAGAGAGCTCAGGTGAGAAATTGCAAACGTCGAGCAATTGCTCAGAGATGAAAAGTGCCAGCACTGAAAGCTGCTGCTAGCCAGCACCCTTCCTTGGAAGCGCTTTTGTAGGCCTAAGAAGACTGGGGCTCTGGGCTTCTCTAGCCACCTAATCTTCTGCTCATCCTCTCGCGCACTCTAAAGAGAGCTCAGGTGAAAAATTGCAAACGTCGAGCAATTGCTCAGAGATGAAAAGTGCCAGCACTGAAAGCTGTTGCTAGCCAGCACCCTTCCGTGGAAGCGCTTTCACAGGCGCAGCAACACTGGGGCTTTGCGCTTCTCTAGCCACCAAACGTCACGGTCCTTCTCTTTCCGTCTCGTAGACACGAGCTGAGAAATTGCAAACGTCGAGCAATTGCTCAGAGATGAAAAGTGCCAGCACTGAAAGCTGTTGCTAGCCAGCACCCTTCCTTGGAAGCGCTTTTGTAGGCCTAAGAACACTGGGGCTTTGCGCTTCTCTAGCCACCAAACGTCAAGGTCCTTCTCTTTCCGTCTCGTAGACACGAGCTGAGAAATTGCAAACGTCGAGCAATTGCTCAGAGATGAAAAGTGCCAGCACTGAAAGCTGTTTCTAGCCAGCCCCCTTCTTTGGAAGCGCTTTTGTAGGCCTAAGAACACTGGGGCTCTGGGCTTCTCTAGCCACCTCATCTTCTGCTCATCCTCTCGCGCACTCTGAAGAGAGCTCAGGTGAGAAATTGCAAATGTCGAGCAATTGCTCCGAGATGAAAAGTGCCAGCACTGAAAGCTGTTGCTAGCCAGCACCCTTGCTTGGAAGCGCTTTCACAGGCGCAGTAACACTGGGGCTTTGCGCTTCTCTAGCCACCAAACATCACGGTCACTATCTCTCCGTCTCGTAGACAAGAGCTGAGAAATTGCAAACGTCGAGCAATTGCTCAGAGATGAAAAGTGCCAGCACTGAAAGCTGTTGCTAGCCAGCACCCTTCCTTGGAAGCGCTTTTGTAGGCCTAAGAACAGTGGGGCTCTGGGCTTCTCTAGCCACCTCATCTTCTGCTCATCCTCTCGCGCACTCTAAAGAGAGCTCAGGTGAGAAATTGCAAACGTCGAGCAATTGCTCAGAGATGAAAAGTGCCAGCACTGAAAGCTGCTGCTAGCCAGCACCCTTCCTTGGAAGCGCTTTTGTAGGCCTAAGAAGACTGGGGCTCTGGGCTTCTCTAGCCACCTAATCTTCTGCTCATCCTCTCGCGCACTCTAAAGAGAGCTCAGGTGAAAAATTGCAAACGTCGAGCAATTGCTCAGAGATGAAAAGTGCCAGCACTGAAAGCTGTTGCTAGCCAGCACCCTTCCGTGGAAGCGCTTTCACAGGCGCAGCAACACTGGGGCTTTGCGCTTCTCTAGCCACCAAACGTCACGGTCCTTCTCTTTCCGTCTCGTAGACACGAGCTGAGAAATTGCAAACGTCGAGCAATTGCTCAGAGATGAAAAGTGCCAGCACTGAATGCTGTTGCTAGCCAGCACCCTTCCTTGGAAGCGCTTTCACAGGCGCAGTAACACTGGGGCTTTGCGCTTCTCTACCCACCAAACATCACGGTCCTTCTCTTTCCGTCTCCTAGACACGAGCTGTGAAATTGCAAACGTCGAGCAATTGCTCAGAGATGAAAAGTGCCAGCACTGAAAGCTGTTGCTAGCCAGCCCCCTTCCTTGGAAGCGCTTTTGTAGGCCTAAGAACACTGGGGCTCTGGGCTTCTCTAGCACCTAATCTTCTGCTCATCCTCTCGCGCACTCTAAAGAGAGCTCAGGTGAGAAATTGCAAACGTCGAGCAATTGCTCAGAGATGAAAAGTGCCAGCACTGAAAGCTGTTGCTAGCCAGCACCCTTCCTTGGAAGCGCTTTCACAGGCGCAGCAACACTGGGGCTTTGCACTTCTCTACCCACCAAACGTCACGGTCCTTCTCTTTCCGTCTCGTAGACACGAGCTGAGAAATTGCAAACGTCGAGCAATTGCTCAGAGATGAAAAGTGCCAGTACTGGAAGCTGTTGCTAGCCAGCACCCTTCCTTGGAAGCGCTTTTGTAGGCCTAAGAACACTGGGGCTCTGGGCTTCTCTAGCCACCTAATCTTCTGCTCATCCTCTCGCGCACTCTAAAGAGAGCTCAGGGGAGAAATTGCAAACGTCGAGCAATTGCTCAGAGATGAAAAGTGCCAGCACTGAAAGCTGTTGCTAGCCAGCACCCTTCCTTGGAAGCGCTTTCACAGGCGCAGCAACACTGGGGCTTTGCGCTTCTCTACCCACCAAACATCACGGTCCTTCTCTTTCCGTCTCGTAGACACGAGCTGAGAAATTGCAAACGTCGAGCAATTGCTCAGAGATGAAAAGTGCCAGCACTGAAAGCTGTTGCTAGCCAGCACCCTTCCTTGGAAGCGCTTTTGTAGGCCTAAGAACACTGGGGCTTTGCGCTTCTCTAGCCACCAAACGTCACGGTCCTTCTCGTTCCGTCTCGTAGACACGAGCTGAGAAATTGCAAACGTCGAGCAATTGCTCAGAGATGAAAAGTGCCAGCACTGAAAGCTGTTGCTAGCCAGCACCCTTCCTTGGAAGCGCTTTTGTAGGCCTAAGAACACTGGGGCTCTGGGCTTCTCTAGCCACCTCATCTTCTGCTCATCCTCTCGCGCACTCTGAAGAGAGCTCAGGTGAGAAATTGCAAATGTCCAGCAATTGCTCAGAGATGAAAAGTGCCAGCACTGAAAGCTGTTGCTAGCCAGCACCCTTGCTTGGAAGCGCTTTCACAGGCGCAGCAACACTGGGGCTTTGCGCTTCTCTACTCACCAAACATCACGGTCACTATCTCTCCGTGTTGTAGACAAGAGCTGAGAAATTGCAAACGTCGAGCAATTGCTCAGAGATGAAAAGTGCCAGCACTGAAAGCTGTTGCTAGCCAGCACCCTTCCTTGGAAGCGCTTTTGTAGGCCTAAGAACACTGGGGCTCTGGGCCTCTCTAGCCACCTCATCTTCTGCTCATCCTCTCGCGCACTCTAAAGAGAGCTCAGGTGAGAAATTGCAAACGTCGAGCAATTGCTCAGAGATGAAAAGTGCCAGCACTGAAAGCTGCTGCTAGCCAGCACCCTTCCTTGGAAGCGCTTTTGTAGGCCTAAGAAGACTGGGGCTCTGGGCTTCTCTAGCCACCTAATCTTCTGCTCATCCTCTCGCGCAGTCTAAAGAGAGCTCAGGTGAAAAATTGCAAACGTCGAGCAATTGCTCCGAGATGAAAAGTGCCAGCACTGAAAGCTGTTGCTAGCCAGCACCCTTCCTTGGAAGCGCTTTTGTAGGCCTAAGAACACTGGGGCTCTGCGCTTCTCTAGCCACCTAATCTTCTGCTCATTCTCTCGCGCACTCTAAAGAGAGTTCAGGTGAGAAATTGCAAACATCGAGCAATTGCTCAGAGATGAAAAGTGCCAGCACTGAAAGCTCTTGCTAGCCAGCACCCTTCCTTGGAAGCGCTTTCACAGGCGCAGCAACACTGGGGCTTTGCGCTTCTCTACCCACCAAACGTCACGGTCCTTCTCTTTCCGTCTCGTAGACACGAGCTGAGAAATTGCAAACGTCGAGCAATTGCTCAGAGATGAAAAGTGCCAGCACTGAAAGCTGTTGCTAGCCAGCCCCCTTCCTTGGAAGCGCTTTGGTAGGCCTAAGAACACTGGGGCTCTGGGCTTCTCTAGCCACCTAATCTTCTGCTCATCCTCTCGCGCACTCTAAAGAGAGCTCAGGTGAGAAATTGCAAACGTCGAGCAATTGCTCAGAGATGAAAAGTGCCAGCACTGAAAGCTGTTGCTAGCCAGCACCCTTCCTTGGAAGCGCTTTCACAGGCGCAGCAACACTGGGGCTTTGCGCTTCTCTACCCACCAAACATCACGGTCACTATCTCTCCGTCTCGTAGACACGAGCTGAGAAATTGCAAACGTCGAGCAATTGCTCAGAGATGAAAAGTGCCAGCACTGAAAGCTGTTGCTAGCCAGCACCCTTCCTTGGAAGCGCTTTTGTAGCCCTAAGAACACTGGGGCTCTGGGCTTCTCTAGCCACCTAATCTTCTGCTCATCCTCTCGCACAGTCTAAAGAGAGCTCAGGGGAGAAATTGCAAACGTCGAGCAATTGCTCAGAGATGAAAAGTGCCAGCACTGAAAGCTGCTGCTAGCCAGCACCCTTCCTTGGAAGCGCTTTTGTAGGCCTAAGAACACTGGGGCTCTGCGCTTCTCTAGCCACCTAATCTTCTGCTCATCCTCTCGCGCACTCTAAAGAGAGCTCAGGTGAGAAATTGCAAACGTCGAGCAATTGCTCAGAGATGAAAAGTGCCAGCACTGAAAGCTGTTGCTAGCCAGCACCCTTCCTTGGAAGCGCTTTCACAGGCGCAGCAACACTGGGGCTTTGCGCTTCTCTAGCCACCAAACGTCACGGTCCTTCTCTTTCCGTCTCGTAGACACGAGCTGAGAAATTGCAAACGTCGAGCAATTGCTCAGAGATGAAAAGTGCCAGCACTGGAAGCTCTTGCTAGCCAGCACCCTTCCTTGGAAGCGCTTTTGTAGCCCTTAGAACAGTGGGGCTCTGGGCTTCTGTAGCCACCTAATCTTCTGCTCATCCTCTCGCGCACTCTACAGAGAGCTCAGGGGAGAAATTGCAAACGTCGAGCAATTGCTCCGAGATGAAAAGTGCCAGCACTGAAAGCTCTTGCTAGCCAGCACCCTTCCTTGGAAGCGCTTTCACAGGCGCAGCAACACTGGGGCTTTGCGCTTCTCTAGCCACCAAATGTCACGGTCCTTCTCTTTCCGTCTCGTAGACACGAGCTGAGAAATTGCAAACGTCGAGCAATTGCTCAGAGATGAAAAGTGCCAGCACTGAAAGCTGTTGCTAGCCAGCCCCCTTCCTTGGAAGCGCTTTGGTAGGCCTAAGAACACTGGGGCTCTGGGCTTCTCTAGCCACCTAATCTTCTGCTCATCCTCTCGCGCACTCTAAAGAGAGCTCAGGGGAGAAATTGCAAACGTCGAGCAATTGCTCAGAGATGAAAAGTGCCAGCACTGAAAGCTGCTGCTAGCCAGCACCCTTCCTTGGAAGCGCTTTCACAGGCGCAGCAACACTGGGGCTTTGCGCTTCTCTACTCACCAAACCTCACGGTCCTTCTCTTTCCGTCTCCTAGACACGAGCTGAGAAATTGCAAACGTCGAGCAATTGCTCAGAGATGAAAAGTGCCAGCACTGAAAGCTGTTGCTAGCCAGCACCCTTCCTTGGAAGCGCTTTTGTAGGCCTAAGAACACTGGGGCTCTGGGCTTCTCTAGCCACCTAACCTTCTGCTCATCCTCTCGCGCACTCTAAAGAGAGCTCAGGTGAGAAATTGCAAACGTCGAGCAATTGCTCAGAGATGAAAAGTGCCAGCACTGAAAGCTGTTGCTAGCCAGCACCCTTCCTTGGAAGCGCTTTCACAGGCGCAGCAACACTGGGGCTTTGCGCTTCTCTACCCACCAAACGTCACGGTCCTTCTCTTTCCGTCTCGTAGACACGAGCTGAGAAATTGCAAACGTCGAGCAATTGCTCAGAGATGAAAAGTGCCAGCACTGAAAGCTGTTGCTAGCCAGCCCCCTTCCTTGGAAGCGCTTTTGTAGGCCTAAGAACACTGGGGCTCTGGGCTTCTCTAGCACCTAATCTTCTGCTCATCCTCTCGCGCACTCTAAAGAGAGCTCAGGTGAGAAATTGCAAACGTCGAGCAATTGCTCAGAGATGAAAAGTGCCAGCACTGAAAGCTCTTGCTAGCCAGCACCCTTCCTTGGAAGCGCTTTCACAGGCGCAGCAACACTGGGGCTTTGCGCTTCTCTACCCACCAAACGTCACGGTCCTTCTCTTTCCGTCTCGTAGACACGAGCTGAGAAATTGCAAACGTCAAGCAATTGCTCAGAGATGAAAAGTGCCAGTACTGGAAGCTGTTGCTAGCCAGCACCCTTCCTTGGAAGCGCTTTTGTAGGCCTAAGAACACTGGGGCTCTGGGCTTCTCTAGCCACCTCATCTTCTGCTCATCCTCTCGCGCACTCTAAAGAGAGCTCAGGGGAGAAATTGCAAACGTCGAGCAATTGCTCAGAGATGAAAAGTGCCAGCACTGAAAGCTGTTGCTAGCCAGCACCCTTCCTTGGAAGCGCTTTCACAGGCGCAGCAACACTGGGGCTTTGCGCTTCTCTAGCCACCAAACATCACGGTCACTATCTCTCCGTCTCGTAGACACGAGCTGAGAAATTGCAAACGTCGAGCAATTGCTCAGAGATGAAAAGTGCCAGTACTGGAAGCTGTTGCTAGCCAGCACCCTTCCTTGGAAGCGCTTTTGTAGGCCTAAGAACACTGGGGCTTTGCGCTTCTCTACCCACCAAACGTCACGGTCCTTCTCTTTCCGTCTCATAGACACGAGCTGAGAAATTGCAAACGTCGAGCAATTGCTCAGAGATGAAAAGTGCCAGCACTGAAAGCTGTTTCTAGCCAGCCCCCTTCTTTGGAAGCGCTTTTGTAGGCCTAAGAAGACTGGGGCTCTGGGCTTCTCTAGCCACCTAATCGTCTGCTCATGCTTTCGCGCACTCTAAAGAGAGCTCAGGTGAGAAATTGCAAACGTCGAGCAATTGCTCAGAGATGAAAAGTGCCAGCACTGAAAGCTGCTGCTAGCCAGCACCCTTCCTTGGAAGCGCTTTCACAGGCGCAGTAACACTGGGGCTTTGCGCTTCTCTACTCACCAAACATCACGGTCACTATCTCTCCGTGTCGTAGACACGAGCTGAGAAATTGCAAACGTCGAGCAATTGCTCAGAGATGAAAAGTGCCAGTACTGAAAGCTGTTGCTAGCCAGCACCCTTCCTTGGAAGCGCTTTTGTAGGCCTAAGAACACTGGGGCTCTGGGCTTCTCTAGCCACCTAATCTTCTGCTCATCCTCTCGCACAGTCTAAAGAGAGCTCAGGTGAGAAATTGCAAACGTCGAGCAATTGCTCAGAGATGAAAAGTGCCAGCACTGAAAGCTGCTGCTAGCCAGCACCCTTCCTTGGAAGCGCTTTTGTAGGCCTAAGAACACTGGGGCTCTGGGCTTCTCTAGCCACCTAATCTTCTGCTCATCCTCTCGCGCACTCTAAAGAGAGCTCAGGTGAGAAATTGCAAACGTCAAGCAATTGCTCAGAGATGAAAAGTGCCAGCACTGAAAGCTGTTGCTAGCCAGCACCCTTCCTTGGAAGCGCTTTTGTAGCCCTTAGAACACTGGGGCTCTGGGCTTCTGTAGCCACCTAATCTTCTGCTCATCATCTCGCGCACTCTAAAGAGAGCTCAGGTGAGAAATTGCAAACGTCCAGCAATTGCTCAGAGATGAAAAGTGCCAGCACTGAAAGCTGTTGCTAGCCAGCACCCTTGCTTGGAAGCGCTTTCACAGGCGCAGCAACACTGGGGCTTTGCGCTTCTCTACCCACCAAATGTCACGGTCCTTCTCTTTCCGTCTCGTAGACACGAGCTGAGAAATTGCAAACGTCGAGCAATTGCTCAGAGATGAAAAGTGCCAGCACTGAAAGCTGTTGCTAGCCAGCACCCTTCCTTGGAAGCGCTTTCACAGGCGCAGCAACACTGGGGCTTTGCGCTTCTCTACTCACCAAACGTCACGGTCCTTCTCTTTCCGTCTCGTAGACACGAGCTGAGAAATTGCAAACGTCGAGCAATTGCTCAGAGATGAAAAGTGCCAGCACTGAAAGCTGTTGCTAGCCAGCACCCTTCCTTGGAAGCGCTTTTGTAGGCCTAAGAACACTGGGGCTCTGGGCTTCTCTAGCCACCTCATCTTCTGCTCATCCTCTCGCGCACTCTAAAGAGAGCTCAGGTGAGAAATTGCAAACGTCCATCAATTGCTCAGAGATGAAAAGTGCCAGCACTGAAAGCTGTTGCTAGCCAGCACCCTTCCTTGGAAGCGCTTTCACAGGCGCAGCAACACTGGGGCTTTGCGCTTCTCTAGCCACCAAACATCACGGTCCTTCTCTTTCCGTCTCGTAGACACGAGCTGAGAAATTGCAAACGTCGAGCAATTGCTCAGAGATGAAAAGTGCCAGCACTGAAAGCTGTTGCTAGCCAGCACCCTTCCTTGGAAGCGCTTTTGTAGGCCTAAGAACAGTGGGGCTCTGGGCTTCTCTAGCCACCTAATCTTCTGCTCATCCTCTCGCGCACTCTAAAGAGAGCTCAGGTGAGAAATTGCAAACGTCGAGCAATTGCTCAGAGATGAAAAGTGCCAGCACTGAAAGCTCTTGCTAGCCAGCACCCTTCCTTGGAAGCGCTTTCACAGGCGCAGCAACACTGGGGCTTTGCGCTTCTCTAGCCACCAAACATCACGGTCACTATCTCTCCGTCTCGTAGACACGAGCTGAGAAATTGCAAACGTCGAGCAATTGCTCAGAGATGAAAAGTGCCAGTACTGGAAGCTGTTGCTAGCCAGCACCCTTCCTTGGAAGCGCTTTTGTAGGCCTAAGAACACTGGGGCTTTGCGCTTCTCTACCCACCAAACGTCACGGTCCTTCTCTTTCCGTCTCGTAGACACGAGCTGAGAAATTGCAAACGTCGAGCAATTGCTCAGAGATGAAAAGTGCCAGCACTGAAAGCTGCTGCTAGCCAGCACCCTTCCTTGGAAGCGCTTTTGTAGGCCTAAGAAGACTGGGGCTCTGGGCTTCTCTAGCCACCTAATCTTCTGCTCATCCTCTCGCGCAGTCTAAAGAGAGCTCAGGTGAAAAATTGCAAACGTCGAGCAATTGCTCCGAGATGAAAAGTGCCAGCACTGAAAGCTGTTGCTAGCCAGCACCCTTCCTTGGAAGCGCTTTTGTAGGCCTAAGAACACTGGGGCTCTGGGCTTCTCTAGCCACCTAATCTTCTGCTCATTCTCTCGCGCACTCTAAAGAGAGTTCAGGTGAGAAATTGCAAACGTCGAGCAATTGCTCAGAGATGAAAAGTGCCAGCACTGAAAGCTGTTGCTAGCCAGCACCCTTCCTTGGAAGCGCTTTCACAGGCGCAGCAACACTGGGGCTTTGCGCTTCTCTAGCCACCAAACGTCACGGTCCTTCTCTTTCCGTCTCGTAGACACGAGCTGAGAAATTGCAAACGTCAAGCAATTGCTCAGAGATGAAAAGTGCCAGCACTGAAAGCTGTTGCTAGCCAGCACCCTTCCTTGGAAGCGCTTTGGTAGGCCTAAGAACAGTGGGGCTCTGCGCTTCTCTAGCCACCTAATCTTCTGCTCATCCTCTCGCGCACTCTAAAGAGAGCTCAGGTGAGAAATTGCAAACGTCGAGCAATTGCTCAGAGATGAAAAGTGCCAGCACTGAAAGCTGTTGCTAGCCAGCACCCTTCCTTGGAAGCGCTTTCACAGGCGCAGCAACACTGGGGCTTTGCGCTTCTCTAGCCACCAAACGTCACGGTCCTTCTCTTTCCGTCTCGTAGACACGAGCTGAGAAATTGCAAACGTCGAGCAATTGCTCAGAGATGAAAAGTGCCAGCACTGAAAGCTGTTGCTAGCCAGCACCCTTCCTTGGAAGCGCTTTTGTAGCCCTAAGAACACTGGGGCTCTGGGCTTCTCTAGCCACCTAATCTTCTGCTCATCCTCTCGCACAGTCTAAAGAGAGCTCAGGTGAGAAATTGCAAACGTCGAGCAATTGCTCAGAGATGAAAAGTGCCAGCACTGAAAGCTGCTGCTAGCCAGCACCCTTCCTTGGAAGCGCTTTTGTAGGCCTAAGAACACTGGGGCTCTGGGCTTCTCTAGCCACCTAATCTTCTGCTCATCCTCTCGCGCACTCTAAAGAGAGCTCAGGTGAGAAATTGCAAACGTCGAGCAATTGCTCAGAGATGAAAAGTGCCAGCACTGAAAGCTGTTGCTAGCCAGCACCCTTCCTTGGAAGCGCTTTCACAGGCGCAGCAACACTGGGGCTTTGCGCTTCTCTACCCACCAAACGTCACGGTCCTTCTCTTTCCGTCTCGTAGACACGAGCTGAGAAATTGCAAACGTCGAGCAATTGCTCAGAGATGAAAAGTGCCAGCACTGGAAGCTCTTGCTAGCCAGCACCCTTCCTTGGAAGCGCTTTTGTAGCCCTTAGAACAGTGGGGCTCTGGGCTTCTGTAGCCACCTAATCTTCTGCTCATCCTCTCGCGCACTCTAAAGAGAGCTCAGGTGAGAAATTGCAAACGTCGAGCAATTGCTCAGAGATGAAAAGTGCCAGCACTGAAAGCTCTTGCTAGCCAGCACCCTTCCTTGGAAGCGCTTTCACAGGCGCAGCAACACTGGGGCTTTGCGCTTCTCTACCCACCAAATGTCACGGTCCTTCTCTTTCCGTCTCGTAGACACGAGCTGAGAAATTGCAAACGTCGAGCAATTGCTCAGAGATGAAAAGTGCCAGCACTGAAAGCTGTTGCTAGCCAGCCCCCTTCCTTGGAAGCGCTTTGGTAGGCCTAAGAACACTGGGGCTCTGGGCTTCTCTAGCCACCTAATCTTCTGCTCATCCTCTCGCGCACTCTAAAGAGAGCTCAGGTGAGAAATTGCAAACGTCGAGCAATTGCTCAGAGATGAAAAGTGCCAGCACTGAAAGCTGCTGCTAGCCAGCACCCTTCCTTGGAAGCGCTTTCACAGGCGCAGCAACACTGGGGCTTTGCGCTTCTCTACTCACCAAACGTCACGGTCCTTCTCTTTCCGTCTCCTAGACACGAGCTGAGAAATTGCAAACGTCGAGCAATTGCTCAGAGATGAAAAGTGCCAGCACTGAAAACTGTTGCTAGCCAGCACCCTTCCTTGGAAGCGCTTTTGTAGGCCTAAGAACACTGGGGCTCTGGGCTTCTCTAGCCACCTAACCTTCTGCTCATCCTCTCGCGCACTCTAAAGAGAGCTCAGGTGAGAAATTGCAAACGTCGAGCAATTGCTCAGAGATGAAAAGTGCCAGCACTGAAAGCTGTTGCTAGCCAGCACCCTTCCTTGGAAGCGCTTTCACAGGCGCAGCAACACTGGGGCTTTGCGCTTCTCTACCCACCAAACGTCACGGTCCTTCTCTTTCCGTCTCGTAGACACGAGCTGAGAAATTGCAAACGTCGAGCAATTGCTCAGAGATGAAAAGTGCCAGCACTGAAAGCTGTTGCTAGCCAGCCCCCTTCCTTGGAAGCGCTTTTGTAGGCCTAAGAACACTGGGGCTCTGGGCTTCTCTAGCACCTAATCTTCTGCTCATCCTCTCGCGCACTCTAAAGAGAGCTCAGGTGAGAAATTGCAAACGTCGAGCAATTGCTCAGAGATGAAAAGTGCCAGCACTGAAAGCTCTTGCTAGCCAGCACCCTTCCTTGGAAGCGCTTTCACAGGCGCAGCAACACTGGGGCTTTGCGCTTCTCTACCCACCAAACGTCACGGTCCTTCTCTTTCCGTCTCGTAGACACGAGCTGAGAAATTGCAAACGTCAAGCAATTGCTCAGAGATGAAAAGTGCCAGTACTGAAAGCTGTTGCTAGCCAGCACCCTTCCTTGGAAGCGCTTTTGTAGGCCTAAGAACACTGGGGCTCTGGGCTTCTCTAGCCACCTCATCTTCTGCTCATCCTCTCGCGCACTCTAAAGAGAGCTCAGGGGAGAAATTGCAAACGTCGAGCAATTGCTCAGAGATGAAAAGTGCCAGCACTGAAAGCTGTTGCTAGCCAGCACCCTTCCTTGGAAGCGCTTTCACAGGCGCAGCAACACTGGGGCTTTGCGCTTCTCTAGCCACCAAACGTCACGGTCACTATCTCTCCGTCTCGTAGACACGAGCTGAGAAATTGCAAACGTCGAGCAATTGCTCAGAGATGAAAAGTGCCAGTACTGGAAGCTGTTGCTAGCCAGCACCCTTCCTTGGAAGCGCTTTTGTAGGCCTAAGAACACTGGGGCTTTGCGCTTCTCTACCCACCAAACGTCACGGTCCTTCTCTTTCCGTCTCATAGACACGAGCTGAGAAATTGCAAACGTCGAGCAATTGCTCAGAGATGAAAAGTGCCAGCACTGAAAGCTGTTTCTAGCCAGCCCCCTTCTTTGGAAGCGCTTTTGTAGGCCTAAGAAGACTGGGGCTCTGGGCTTCTCTAGCCACCTAATCGTCTGCTCATGCTTTCGCGCACTCTAAAGAGAGCTCAGGTGAGAAATTGCAAACGTCGAGCAATTGCTCAGAGATGAAAAGTGCCAGCACTGAAAGCTGTTGCTAGCCAGCACCCTTCCTTGGAAGCGCTTTCACAGGCGCAGTAACACTGGGGCTTTGCGCTTCTCTACTCACCAAACATCACGGTCACTATCTCTCCGTGTCGTAGACACGAGCTGAGAAATTGCAAACGTCGAGCAATTGCTCAGAGATGAAAAGTGCCAGTACTGAAAGCTGTTGCTAGCCAGCACCCTTCCTTGGAAGCGCTTTTGTAGGCCTAAGAACACTGGGGCTCTGGGCTTCTCTAGCCACCTAATCTTCTGCTCATCCTCTCGCACAGTCTAAAGAGAGCTCAGGTGAGAAATTGCAAACGTCGAGCAATTGCTCAGAGATGAAAAGTGCCAGCACTGAAAGCTGCTGCTAGCCAGCACCCTTCCTTGGAAGCGCTTTTGTAGGCCTAAGAACACTGGGGCTCTGGGCTTCTCTAGCCACCTAATCTTCTGCTCATCCTCTCGCGCACTCTAAAGAGAGCTCAGGTGAGAAATTGCAAACGTCGAGCAATTGCTCAGAGATGAAAAGTGCCAGCACTGAAAGCTGTTGCTAGCCAGCACCCTTCCTTGGAAGCGCTTTTGTAGCCCTTAGAACACTGGGGCTCTGGGCTTCTGTAGCCACCTAATCTTCTGCTCATCCTCTCGCGCACTCTAAAGAGAGCTCAGGTGAGAAATTGCAAACGTCCAGCAATTGCTCAGAGATGAAAAGTGCCAGCACTGAAAGCTGTTGCTAGCCAGCACCCTTGCTTGGAAGCGCTTTCACAGGCGCAGCAACACTGGGGCTTTGCGCTTCTCTACCCACCAAATGTCACGGTCCTTCTCTTTCCGTCTCGTAGACACGAGCTGAGAAATTGCAAACGTCGAGCAATTGCTCAGAGATGAAAAGTGCCAGCACTGAAAGCTCTTGCTAGCCAGCACCCTTCCTTGGAAGCGCTTTCACAGGCGCAGCAACACTGGGGCTTTGCGCTTCTCTACTCACCAAACGTCACGGTCCTTCACTTTCCGTCTCGTAGACACGAGCTGAGAAATTGCAAACGTCGAGCAATTGCTCAGAGATGAAAAGTGCCAGCACTGAAAGCTGTTGCTAGCCAGCACCCTTCCTTGGAAGCGCTTTTGTAGGCCTAAGAACACTGGGGCTCTGGGCTTCTCTAGCCACCTCATCTTCTGCTCATCCTCTCGCGCACTCTAAAGAGAGCTCAGGTGAGAAATTGCAAACGTCCATCAATTGCTCAGAGATGAAAAGTGCCAGCACTGAAAGCTGTTGCTAGCCAGCACCCTTCCTTGGAAGCGCTTTCACAGGCGCAGCAACACTGGGGCTTTGCGCTTCTCTACCCACCAAACATCACGGTCCTTCTCTTTCCGTCTCGTAGACACGAGCTGAGAAATTGCAAACGTCGAGCAATTGCTCAGAGATGAAAAGTGCCAGCACTGAAAGCTCTTGCTAGCCAGCACCCTTCCTTGGAAGCGCTTTTGTAGGCCTAAGAACAGTGGGGCTCTGGGCTTCTCTAGCACCTAATCTTCTGCTCATCCTCTCGCGCACTCTAAAGAGAGCTCAGGGGAGAAATTGCAAACGTCGAGCAATTGCTCAGAGATGAAAAGTGCCAGCACTGAAAGCTCTTGCTAGCCAGCACCCTTCCTTGGAAGCGCTTTCACAGGCGCAGCAACACTGGGGCTTTGCGCTTCTCTAGCCACCAAACGTCACGGTCCTTCTCTTTCCGTCTCGTAGACACGAGCTGAGAAATTGCAAACGTCAAGCAATTGCTCAGAGAAGAAAAGTGCCAGTACTGGAAGCTGTTGCTAGCCAGCACCCTTCCTTGGAAGCGCTTTTGTAGGCCTAAGAACAGTGGGGCTCTGGGCTTCTCTAGCCACCTAATCTTCTGCTCATCCTCTCGCGCACTCTAAAGAGAGCTCAGGGGAGAAATTGCAAACGTCGAGCAATTGCTCAGAGATGAAAAGTGCCAGCACTGAAAGCTGTTGCTAGCCAGCACCCTTCCTTGGAAGCGCTTTCACAGGCGCAGCAACACTGGGGCTTTGCGCTTCTCTACCCACCAAACATCACGGTCACTATCTCTCCGTCTCGTAGACACGAGCTGAGAAATTGCAAACGTCGAGCAATTGCTCAGAGATGAAAAGTGCCAGTACTGGAAGCTGTTGCTAGCCAGCACCCTTCCTTGGAAGCGCTTTTGTAGGCCTAAGAACACTGGGGCTTTGCGCTTCTCTACCCACCAAACGTCACGGTCCTTCTCTTTCCGTCTCGTAGACACGAGCTGAGAAATTGCAAACGTCGAGCAATTGCTCAGAGATGAAAAGTGCCAGCACTGAAAGCTGTTGCTAGCCAGCACCCTTCCTTGGAAGCGCTTTTGTAGGCCTAAGAACACTGGGGCTCTGGGCTTCTCTAGCCACCTCATCTTCTGCTCATCCTCTCGCGCACTCTAAAGAGAGCTCAGGTGAGAAATTGCAAACGTCCATCAATTGCTCAGAGATGAAAAGTGCCAGCACTGAAAGCTGTTGCTAGCCAGCACCCTTCCTTGGAAGCGCTTTCACAGGCGCAGCAACACTGGGGCTTTGCGCTTCTCTACCCACCAAACATCACGGTCCTTCTCTTTCCGTCTCGTAGACACGAGCTGAGAAATTGCAAACGTCGAGCAATTGCTCAGAGATGAAAAGTGCCAGCACTGAAAGCTCTTGCTAGCCAGCACCCTTCCTTGGAAGCGCTTTTGTAGGCCTAAGAACAGTGGGGCTCTGGGATTCTCTAGCACCTAATCTTCTGCTCATCCTCTCGCGCACTCTAAAGAGAGCTCAGGTGAGAAATTGCAAACGTCGAGCAATTGCTCAGAGATGAAAAGTGCCAGCACTGAAAGCTCTTGCTAGCCAGCACCCTTCCTTGGAAGCGCTTTCACAGGCGCAGCAACACTGGGGCTTTGCGCTTCTCTAGCCACCAAACGTCACGGTCCTTCTCTTTCCGTCTCGTAGACACGAGCTGAGAAATTGCAAACGTCAAGCAATTGCTCAGAGAAGAAAAGTGCCAGTACTGGAAGCTGTTGCTAGCCAGCACCCTTCCTTGGAAGCGCTTTTGTAGGCCTAAGAACAGTGGGGCTCTGGGCTTCTCTAGCCACCTAATCTTCTGCTCATCCTCTCGCGCACTCTAAAGAGAGCTCAGGGGAGAAATTGCAAACGTCGAGCAATTGCTCAGAGATGAAAAGTGCCAGCACTGAAAGCTGTTGCTAGCCAGCACCCTTCCTTGGAAGCGCTTTCACAGGCGCAGCAACACTGGGGCTTTGCGCTTCTCTAGCCACCAAACATCACGGTCACTATCTCTCCGTCTCGTAGACACGAGCTGAGAAATTGCAAACGTCGAGCAATTGCTCAGAGATGAAAAGTGCCAGTACTGGAAGCTGTTGCTAGCCAGCACCCTTCCTTGGAAGCGCTTTTGTAGGCCTAAGAACACTGGGGCTTTGCGCTTCTCTAGCCACCAAACGTCACGGTCCTTCTCTTTCCGTCTCGTAGACACGAGCTGAGAAATTGCAAACGTCGAGCAATTGCTCAGAGATGAAAAGTGCCAGCACTGAAAGCTGTTGCTAGCCAGCACCCTTCCTTGGAAGCGCTTTTGTAGGCCTAAGAACACTGGGGCTCTCGGCTTCTCTAGCCACCTAATCTTCTGCTCATCCTCTCGCACAGTCTAAAGAGAGCTCAGGTGAGAAATTGCAAACGTCGAGCAATTGCTCAGAGATGAAAAGTGCCAGCACTGAAAGCTGTTGCTAGCCAGCACCCTTCCTTGGAAGCGCTTTTGTAGGCCTAAGAACACTGGGGCTCTGGGCTTCTCTAGCCACCTCATCTTCTGCTCATCCTCTCGCGCACTCTAAAGAGAGCTCAGGGGAGAAATTGCAAATGTCCAGCAATTGCTCAGAGAGGAAAAGTGCCAGCACTGAAAGCTCTTGCTAGCCAGCACCCTTCCTTGGAAGCGCTTTCACAGGCGCAGCAACACTGGGGCTTTGCGCTTCTCTAGCCACCAAACGTCACGGTCCTTCTCTTTCCGTCTCGTAGACACGAGCTGAGAAATTGCAAACGTCGAGCAATTGCTCGGAGATGAAAAGTGCCAGCACTGGAAGCTCTTGCTAGCCAGCACCCTTCCTTGGAAGCGCTTTTGTAGCCCTTAGAACAGTGGGGCTCTGGGCTTCTGTAGCACCCTAATCTTCTGCTCATCCTCTCGCGCACTCTAAAGAGAGCTCAGGTGAGAAATTGCAAACGTCCAGCAATTGCTCAGAGATGAAAAGTGCCAGCACTGAAAGCTCTTGCTAGCCAGCACCCTTCCTTGGAAGCGCTTTCACAGGCGCAGCAACACTGGGGCTTTGCGCTTCTCTACCCACCAAATGTCACGGTCCTTCTCTTTCCGTCTCGTAGACACGAGCTGAGAAATTGCAAACGTCGAGCAATTGCTCAGAGATGAAAAGTGCCAGCACTGAAAGCTGTTGCTAGCCAGCCCCTTTCCTTGGAAGCGCTTTTGTAGCCCTAAGAACACTGGGGCTCTGGGCTTCTCTAGCCACCTAGTCTTCTGCTCATCCTCTCGCGCACTCTAAAGAGAGCTCAGGGGAGAAATTGCAAACGTCGAGCAATTGCTCAGAGATGAAAAGTGCCAGCACTGAAAGCTGTTGCTAGCCAGCACCCTTCCTTGGAAGCGCTTTCACAGGCGCAGCAACACTGGGGCTTTGCGCTTCTCTACTCACCAAACGTCACGGTCCTTCTCTTTCCGTCTCGTAGACACGAGCTGAGAAATTGCAAACGTCGAGCAATTGCTCAGAGATGAAAAGTGCCAGCACTGAAAGCTCTTGCTAGCCAGCACCCTTCCTTGGAAGCGCTTTTGTAGGCGTAAGAACAGTGGGGCTCTGGGCTTCTCTAGCCACCTCATCTTCTGCTCATCCTCTCGCGCACTCTAAAGAGAGCTCAGGTGAGAAATTGCAAACGTCGAGCAATTGCTCAGAGATGAAAAGTGCCAGCACTGAAAGCTGTTGCTAGCCAGCCCCCTTCCATGGAAGCGCTTTCACAGGCGCAGCAACACTGGGGCTTTGCGCTTCTCTAGCCACCAAACGTCACGGTCCTTCTCTTTCCGTCTCATAGACACGAGCTGAGAAATTGCAAACGTCGAGCAATTGCTCAGAGATGAAAAGTGCCAGCACTGAAAGCTGTTGCTAGCCAGCCCCCTTCCTTGGAAGCGCTTTTGTAGGCCTAAGAACAGTGGGGCTCTGGGCTTCTCTAGCACCTAATCTTCTGCTCATCCTCTCGCGCACTCTAAAGAGAGCTCAGGTGAGAAATTGCAAACGTCGAGCAATTGCTCAGAGATGAAAAGTGCCAGCACTGAAAGCTCTTGCTAGCCAGCACCCTTCCTTGGAAGCGCTTTCACAGGCGCAGCAACACTGGGGCTTTGCGCTTCTCTACCCACCAAACGTCACGGTCCTTCTCTTTCCGTCTCGTAGACACGAGCTGAGAAATTGCAAACGTCAAGCAATTGCTCAGAGATGAAAAGTGCCAGTACTGGAAGCTGTTGCTAGCCAGCACCCTTCCTTGGAAGCGCTTTTGTAGGCCTAAGAACACTGGGGCTCTGGGCTTCTCTAGCCACCTAATCTTCTGCTCATCCTCTCGCGCACTCTAAAGAGAGCTCAGGTGAGAAATTGCAAACGTCGAGCAATTGCTCAGAGATGAAAAGTGCCAGCACTGAAAGCTGTTGCTAGCCAGCACCCTTGCTTGGAAGCGCTTTCACAGGCGCAGTAACACTGGGGCTTTGCGCTTCTCTACCCACCAAACATCACGGTCCTTCTCTTTCCGTCTCGTAGACACGAGCTGAGAAATTGCAAACGTCGAGCAATTGCTCAGAGATGAAAAGTGCCAGCACTGAAAGCTCTTGCTAGCCAGCCCCCTTCCTTGGAAGCGCTTTTGTAGGCCTAAGAACAGTGGGGCTCTGGGCTTCTCTAGCACCTAATCTTCTGCTCATCCTCTCGCGCACTCTAAAGAGAGCTCAGGTGAGAAATTGCAAACGTCGAGCAATTGCTCAGAGATGAAAAGTGCCAGCACTGAAAGCTCTTGCTAGCCAGCACCCTTCCTTGGAAGCGCTTTCACAGGCGCAGCAACACTGGGGCTTTGCGCTTCTCTACCCACCAAACGTCACGGTCCTTCTCTTTCCGTCTCGTAGACACGAGCTGAGAAATTGCAAACGTCAAGCAATTGCTCAGAGATGAAAAGTGCCAGTACTGGAAGCTGTTGCTAGCCAGCACCCTTCCTTGGAAGCGCTTTTGTAGGCCTAAGAACACTGGGGCTCTGGGCTTCTCTAGCCACCTCATCTTCTGCTCATCCTCTCGCGCACTCTAAAGAGAGCTCAGGGGAGAAATTGCAAACGTCGAGCAATTGCTCAGAGATGAAAAGTGCCAGCACTGAAAGCTGTTGCTAGCCAGCACCCTTCCTTGGAAGCGCTTTCACAGGCGCAGCAACACTGGGGCTTTGCGCTTCTCTAGCCACCAAACATCACGGTCACTATCTCTCCGTCTCGTAGACACGAGCTGAGAAATTGCAAACGTCGAGCAATTGCTCAGAGATGAAAAGTGCCAGTACTGGAAGCTGTTGCTAGCCAGCACCCTTCCTTGGAAGCGCTTTTGTAGGCCTAAGAACACTGGGGCTTTGCGCTTCTCTACCCACCAAACGTCACGGTCCTTCTCTTTCCGTCTCATAGACACGAGCTGAGAAATTGCAAACGTCGAGCAATTGCTCAGAGATGAAAAGTGCCAGCACTGAAAGCTGTTTCTAGCCAGCCCCCTTCTTTGGAAGCGCTTTTGTAGGCCTAAGAAGACTGGGGCTCTGGGCTTCTCTAGCCACCTAATCGTCTGCTCATGCTTTCGCGCACTCTAAAGAGAGCTCAGGTGAGAAATTGCAAACGTCGAGCAATTGCTCAGAGATGAAAAGTGCCAGCACGGAAAGCTGTTGCTAGCCAGCACCCTTCCTTGGAAGCGCTTTCACAGGCGCAGTAACACTGGGGCTTTGCGCTTCTCTACTCACCAAACATCACGGTCACTATCTCTCCATGTCGTAGACACGAGCTGAGAAATTGCAAACGTCGAGCAATTGCTCAGAGATGAAAAGTGCCAGTACTGAAAGCTGTTGCTAGCCAGCACCCTTCCTTGGAAGCGCTTTTGTAGGCCTAAGAACACTGGGGCTCTGGGCTTCTCTAGCCACCTAATCTTCTGCTCATCCTCTCGCACAGTCTAAAGAGAGCTCAGGTGAGAAATTGCAAACGTCGAGCAATTGCTCAGAGATGAAAAGTGCCAGCACTGAAAGCTGCTGCTAGCCAGCACCCTTCCTTGGAAGCGCTTTTGTAGGCCTAAGAACACTGGGGCTCTGGGCTTCTCTAGCCACCTCATCTTCTGCTCATCCTCTCGCGCACTCTAAAGAGAGCTCAGGTGAGAAATTGCAAACGTCGAGCAATTGCTCAGAGATGAAAAGTGCCAGCACTGAAAGCTGTTGCTAGCCAGCACCCTTCCTTGGAAGCGCTTTTGTAGCCCTTAGAACACTGGGGCTCTGGGCTTCTGTAGCCACCTCATCTTCTGCTCATCCTCTCGTGCACTCTAAAGAGAGCTCAGGTGAGAAATTGCAAACGTCCAGCAATTGCTCAGAGATGAAAAGTGCCAGCACTGAAAGCTGTTGCTAGCCAGCACCCTTGCTTGGAAGCGCTTTCACAGGCGCAGCAACACTGGGGCTTTGCGCTTCTCTACCCACCAAACGTCACGGTCCTTCTCTTTCCGTCTCGTAGACACGAGCTGAGAAATTGCAAACGTCGAGCAATTGCTCAGAGATGAAAAGTGCCAGCACTGAAAGCTGTTGCTAGCCAGCACCCTTCCTTGGAAGCGCTTTCACAGGCGCAGCAACACTGGGGCTTTGCGCTTCTCTACTCACCAAACGTCACGGTCCTTCACTTTCCGTCTCGTAGACACGAGCTGAGAAATTGCAAACGTCGAGCAATTGCTCAGAGATGAAAAGTGCCAGCACTGAAAGCTGTTGCTAGCCAGCACCCTTCCTTGGAAGCGCTTTTGTAGGCCTAAGAACACTGGGGCTCTGGGCTTCTCTAGCCACCTCATCTTCTGCTCATCCTCTCGCGCACTCTAAAGAGAGCTCAGGTGAGAAATTGCAAAAGTCGAGCAATTGCTCAGAGATGAAAAGTGCCAGCACTGAAAGCTGTTGCTAGCCAGCACCCTTCCTTGGAAGCGCTTTCACAGGCGCAGCAACACTGGGGCTTTGCGCTTCTCTACCCACCAAACATCACGGTCCTTCTCTTTCCGTCTCGTAGACAGGAGCTGAGAAATTGCAAACGTCGAGCAATTGCTCAGAGATGAAAAGTGCCAGCACTGAAAGCTCTTGCTAGCCAGCACCCTTCCTTGGAAGCGCTTTTGTAGGCCTAAGAACCCTGGGGCTCTGGGCTTCTCTAGCACCTAATCTTCTGCTCATCCTCTCGCGCACTCTAAAGAGAGCTCAGGTGAGAAATTGCAAACGTCGAGCAATTGCTCCGAGATGAAAAGTGCCAGCACTGAAAGCTCTTGCTAGCCAGCACCCTTCCTTGGAAGCGCTTTCACAGGCGCAGCAACACTGGGGCTTTGCGCTTCTCTAGCCACCAAACATCAGGGTCACTATCTCTCCGTCTCGTAGACACGAGCTGAGAAATTGCAAACGTCGAGCAATTGCTCAGAGATGAAAAGTGCCAGTACTGGAAGCTGTTGCTAGCCAGCACCCTTCCTTGGAAGCGCTTTTGTAGGCCTAAGAACACTGGGGCTTTGCGCTTCTCTACCCACCAAACGTCACGGTCCTTCTCTTTCCGTCTCGTAGACACGAGCTGAGAAATTGCAAACGTCGAGCAATTGCTCAGAGATGAAAAGTGCCAGCACTGAAAGCTGTTGCTAGCCAGCACCCTTCCTTGGAAGCGCTTTTGTAGGCCTAAGAACACTGGGGCTCTCGGCTTCTCTAGCCACCTCATCTTCTGCTCATCCTCTCGCACAGTCTAAAGAGAGCTCAGGTGAGAAATTGCAAACGTCGAGCAATTGCTCAGAGATGAAAAGTGCCAGCACTGAAAGCTGCTGCTAGCCAGCACCCTTCCTTGGAAGCGCTTTTGTAGGCCTAAGAACACTGGGGCTCTGGGCTTCTCTAGCCACCTAATCTTCTGCTCATCCTCTCGCGCACTCTAAAGAGAGCTCAGGGGAGAAATTGCAAATGTCCAGCAATTGCTCAGAGAGGAAAAGTGCCAGCACTGAAAGCTGTTGCTAGCCAGCACCCTTCCTTGGAAGCGCTTTCACAGGCGCAGCAACACTGGGGCTTTGCGCTTCTCTAGCCACCAAACGTCACGGTCCTTCTCTTTCCGTCTCGTAGACACGAGCTGAGAAATTGCAAACGTCGAGCAATTGCTCGGAGATGAAAAGTGCCAGCACTGGAAGCTCTTGCTAGCCAGCACCCTTCCTTGGAAGCGCTTTTGTAGCCCTTAGAACACTGGGGCTCTGGGCTTCTGTAGCACCCTAATCTTCTGCTCATCCTCTCGCGCACTCTAAAGAGAGCTCAGGGGAGAAATTGCAAACGTCCAGCAATTGCTCAGAGATGAAAAGTGCCAGCACTGAAAGCTCTTGCTAGCCAGCACCCTTCCTTGGAAGCGCTTTCACAGGCGCAGCAACACTGGGGCTTTGCGCTTCTCTACCCACCAAATGTCACGGTCCTTCTCTTTCCGTCTCGTAGACACGAGCTGAGAAATTGCAAACGTCGAGCAATTGCTCAGAGATGAAAAGTGCCAGCACTGAAAGCTGTTGCTAGCCAGCACCCTTCCTTGGAAGCGCTTTTGTAGGCCTAAGAACACTGGGGCTCTGGGCTTCTCTAGCCACCTAGTCTTCTGCTCATCCTCTCGCGCACTCTAAAGAGAGCTCAGGTGAGAAATTGCAAACGTCGAGCAATTGCTCAGAGATGAAAAGTGCCAGCACTGAAAGCTCTTGCTAGCCAGCACCCTTCCTTGGAAGCGCTTTCACAGGTGCAGCAACACTGGGGCTTTGCGCTTCTCTACTCACCAAACGTCACGGTCCTTCTCTTTCCGTCTCCTAGACACGAGCTGAGAAATTGCAAACGTCGAGCAATTGCTCAGAGATGAAAAGTGCCAGCACTGAAAGCTCTTGCTAGCCAGCACCCTTCCTTGGAAGCGCTTTTGTAGGCGTAAGAACACTGGGGCTCTGGGCTTCTCTAGCCACCTCATCTTCTGCTCATCCTCTCGCGCACTCTAAAGAGAGCTCAGGTGAGAAATTGCAAACGTCGAGCAATTGCTCAGAGATGAAAAGTGCCAGCACTGAAAGCTGTTGCTAGCCAGCACCCTTCCTTGGAAGCGCTTTCACAGGCGCAGCAACACTGGGGCTTTGCGCTTCTCTACCCACCAAACATCACGGTCCTTCTCTTTCCGTCTCGTAGACACGAGCTGAGAAATTGCAAACGTCGAGCAATTGCTCAGAGATGAAAAGTGCCAGCACTGAAAGCTGTTGCTATCCAGCACCCTTCCTTGGAAGCGCTTTTGTAGGCCTAAGAACAGTGGGGCTCTGGGCTTCTCTAGCACCTAATCTTCTGCTCATCCTCTCGCGCACTCTAAAGAGAGCTCAGGTGAGAAATTGCAAACGTCGAGCAATTGCTCAGAGATGAAAAGTGCCAGCACTGAAAGCTCTTGCTAGCCAGCACCCTTCCTTGGAAGCGCTTTCACAGGCGCAGCAACACTGGGGCTTTGCGCTTCTCTAGCCACCAAACGTCACGGTCCTTCTCTTTCCGTCTCGTAGACACGAGCTGAGAAATTGCAAACGTCAAGCAATTGCTCAGAGATGAAAAGTGCCAGTACTGGAAGCTGTTGCTAGCCAGCACCCTTCCTTGGAAGCGCTTTTGTAGGCCTAAGAACACTGGGGCTCTGGGCTTCTCTAGCCACCTAATCTTCTGCTCATCCTCTCGCGCACTCTAAAGAGAGCTCAGGTGAGAAATTGCAAATGTCGAGCAATTGCTCAGAGATGAAAAGTGCCAGCACTGAAAGCTGTTGCTAGCCAGCACCCTTGCTTGGAAGCGCTTTCACAGGCGCAGTAACACTGGGGCTTTGCGCTTCTCTACCCACCAAACATCACGGTCCTTCTCTTTCCGTCTCGTAGACACGAGCTGAGAAATTGCAAACGTCGAGCAATTGCTCAGAGATGAAAAGTGCCAGCACTGAAAGCTCTTGCTAGCCAGCACCCTTCCTTGGAAGCGCTTTTGTAGGCCTAAGAACATTGGGGCTTTGCGCTTCTCTAGCCACCAAACGTCACGGTCCTTCTCTTTCCGTCTCGTAGACACGAGCTGAGAAATTGCAAACGTCGAGCAATTGCTCAGAGATGAAAAGTGCCAGCACTGAAAGCTGTTGCTAGCCAGCACCCTTCCTTGGAAGCGCTTTTGTAGGCCTAAGAACACTGGGGCTCTGGGCTTCTCTAGCCACCTCATCTTCTGCTCATCCTCTCGCGCACTCTAAAGAGAGCTCAGGTGAGAAATTGCAAACGTCCATCAATTGCTCAGAGATGAAAAGTGCCAGCACTGAAAGCTGTTGCTAGCCAGCACCCTTCCTTGGAAGCGCTTTCACAGGCGCAGCAACACTGGGGCTTTGCGCTTCTCTACCCACCAAACATCACGGTCCTTCTCTTTCCGTCTCGTAGACACGAGCTGAGAAATTGCAAACGTCGAGCAATTGCTCAGAGATGAAAAGTGCCAGCACTGAAAGCTCTTGCTAGCCAGCACCCTTCCTTGGAAGCGCTTTTGTAGGCCTAAGAACCCTGGGGCTCTGGGCTTCTCTAGCACCTAATCTTCTGCTCATCCTCTCGCGCACTCTAAAGAGAGCTCAGGTGAGAAATTGCAAACGTCGAGCAATTGCTCCGAGATGAAAAGTGCCAGCACTGAAAGCTCTTGCTAGCCAGCACCCTTCCTTGGAAGCGCTTTCACAGGCGCAGCAACACTGGGGCTTTGCGCTTCTCTAGCCACCAAACGTCACGGTCCTTCTCTTTCCGTCTCGTAGACACGAGCTGAGAAATTGCAAACGTCGAGCAATTGCTCAGAGATGAAAAGTGCCAGCACTGAAAGCTCTTGCTAGCCAGCACCCTTCCTTGGAAGCGCTTTTGTAGGCCTAAGAACAGTGGGGCTCTGGGCTTCTCTAGCACCTAATCTTCTGCTCATCCTCTCGCGCACTCTAAAGAGAGCTCAGGTGAGAAATTGCAAACGTCGAGCAATTGCTCAGAGATGAAAAGTGCCAGCACTGAAAGCTCTTGCTAGCCAGCACCCTTCCTTGGAAGCGCTTTCACAGGCGCAGCAACACTGGGGCTTTGCGCTTCTCTACCCACCAAACGTCACGGTCCTTCTCTTTCCGTCTCGTAGACACGAGCTGAGAAATTGCAAACGTCAAGCAATTGCTCAGAGATGAAAAGTGCCAGTACTGGAAGCTGTTGCTAGCCAGCACCCTTCCTTGGAAGCGCTTTTGTAGGCCTAAGAAGACTGGGGCTCTGGGCTTCTCTAGCCACCTAATCTTCTGCTCATCCTCTCGCGCACTCTAAAGAGAGCTCAGGGGAGAAATTGCAAACGTCGAGCAATTGCTCAGAGATGAAAAGTGCCAGCACTGAAAGCTGTTGCTAGCCAGCACCCTTGCTTGGAAGCGCTTTCACAGGCGCAGTAACACTGGGGCTTTGCGCTTCTCTACCCACCAAACATCACGGTCCTTCTCTTTCCGTCTCGTAGACACGAGCTGAGAAATTGCAAACGTCGAGCAATTGCTCAGAGATGAAAAGTGCCAGCACTGAAAGCTCTTGCTAGCCAGCCCCCTTCCTTGGAAGCGCTTTTGTAGGCCTAAGAACAGTGGGGCTCTGGGCTTCTCTAGCCACCTCATCTTCTGCTCATCCTCTCGCGCACTCTAAAGAGAGCTCAGGTGAGAAATTGCAAACGTCGAGCAATTGCTCAGAGATGAAAAGTGCCAGCACTGAAAGCTCTTGCTAGCCAGCACCCTTCCTTGGAAGCGCTTTCACAGGCGCAGCAACACTGGGGCTTTGCGCTTCTCTACCCACCAAACGTCACGGTCCTTCTCTTTCCGTCTCGTAGACACGAGCTGAGAAATTGCAAACGTCAAGCAATTGCTCAGAGATGAAAAGTGCCAGTACTGGAAGCTGTTGCTAGCCAGCACCCTTCCTTGGAAGCGCTTTTGTAGGCCTAAGAACACTGGGGCTCTGGGCTTCTCTAGCCACCTCATCTTCTGCTCATCCTCTCGCGCACTCTAAAGAGAGCTCAGGGGAGAAATTGCAAACGTCGAGCAATTGCTCAGAGATGAAAAGTGCCAGCACTGAAAGCTGTTGCTAGCCAGCACCCTTCCTTGGAAGCGCTTTCACAGGCGCAGCAACACTGGGGCTTTGCGCTTCTCTAGCCACCAAACATCACGGTCACTATCTCTCCGTCTCGTAGACACGAGCTGAGAAATTGCAAACGTCGAGCAATTGCTCAGAGATGAAAAGTGCCAGCACTGGAAGCTGTTGCTAGCCAGCACCCTTCCTTGGAAGCGCTTTTGTAGGCCTAAGAACACTGGGGCTTTGCGCTTCTCTACCCACCAAACGTCACGGTCCTTCTCTTTCCGTCTCATAGACACGAGCTGAGAAATTGCAAACGTCGAGCAATTGCTCAGAGATGAAAAGTGCCAGCACTGAAAGCTGTTTCTAGCCAGCCCCCTTCTTTGGAAGCGCTTTTGTAGGCCTAAGAAGACTGGGGCTCTGGGCTTCTCTAGCCACCTAATCGTCTGCTCATGCTTTCGCGCACTCTAAAGAGAGCTCAGGTGAGAAATTGCAAACGTCGAGCAATTGCTCAGAGATGAAAAGTGCCAGCACGGAAAGCTGTTGCTAGCCAGCACCCTTCCTTGGAAGCGCTTTCACAGGCGCAGCAACACTGGGGCTTTGCGCTTCTCTACTCACCAAACATCACGGTCACTATCTCTCCATGTCGTAGACACGAGCTGAGAAATTGCAAACGTCGAGCAATTGCTCAGAGATGAAAAGTGCCAGTACTGAAAGCTGTTGCTAGCCAGCACCCTTCCTTGGAAGCGCTTTTGTAGGCCTAAGAACACTGGGGCTCTGGGCTTCTCTAGCCACCTAATCTTCTGCTCATCCTCTCGCACAGTCTAAAGAGAGCTCAGGTGAGAAATTGCAAACGTCGAGCAATTGCTCAGAGATGAAAAGTGCCAGCACTGAAAGCTGCTGCTAGCCAGCACCCTTCCTTGGAAGCGCTTTTGTAGGCCTAAGAACACTGGGGCTCTGGGCTTCTCTAGCCACCTAATCTTCTGCTCATCCTCTCGCGCACTCTAAAGAGAGCTCAGGTGAGAAATTGCAAACGTCGAGCAATTGCTCAGAGATGAAAAGTGCCAGCACTGAAAGCTGTTGCTAGCCAGCACCCTTCCTTGGAAGCGCTTTTGTAGCCCTTAGAACACTGGGGCTCTGGGCTTCTGTAGCCACCTAATCTTCTGCTCATCCTCTCGCGCACTCTAAAGAGAGCTCAGGTGAGAAATTGCAAACGTCCAGCAATTGCTCAGAGATGAAAAGTGCCAGCACTGAAAGCTGTTGCTAGCCAGCACCCTTGCTTGGAAGCGCTTTCACAGGCGCAGCAACACTGGGGCTTTGCGCTTCTCTACCCACCAAATGTCACGGTCCTTCTCTTTCCGTCTCGTAGACACGAGCTGAGAAATTGCAAACGTCGAGCAATTGCTCAGAGATGAAAAGTGCCAGCACTGAAAGCTGTTGCTAGCCAGCACCCTTCCTTGGAAGCGCTTTCACAGGCGCAGCAACACTGGGGCTTTGCGCTTCTCTAGCCACCAAACGTCACGGTCCTTCACTTTCCGTCTCGTAGACACGAGCTGAGAAATTGCAAACGTCGAGCAATTGCTCAGAGATGAAAAGTGCCAGCACTGAAAGCTGTTGCTAGCCAGCACCCTTCCTTGGAAGCGCTTTTGTAGGCCTAAGAACACTGGGGCTCTGGGCTTCTCTAGCCACCTCATCTTCTGCTCATCCTCTCGCGCACTCTAAAGAGAGCTCAGGTGAGAAATTGCAAAAGTCGAGCAATTGCTCAGAGATGAAAAGTGCCAGCACTGAAAGCTGTTGCTAGCCAGCACCCTTCCTTGGAAGCGCTTTCACAGGCGCAGCAACACTGGGGCTTTGCGCTTCTCTACCCACCAAACATCACGGTCCTTCTCTTTCCGTCTCGTAGACAGGAGCTGAGAAATTGCAAACGTCGAGCAATTGCTCAGAGATGAAAAGTGCCAGCACTGAAAGCTCTTGCTAGCCAGCACCCTTCCTTGGAAGCGCTTTTGTAGGCCTAAGAACCCTGGGGCTCTGGGCTTCTCTAGCACCTAATCTTCTGCTCATCCTCTCGCGCACTCTAAAGAGAGCTCAGGTGAGAAATTGCAAACGTCGAGCAATTGCTCAGAGATGAAAAGTGCCAGCACTGAAAGCTCTTGCTAGCCAGCACCCTTCCTTGGAAGCGCTTTCACAGGCGCAGCAACACTGGGGCTTTGCGCTTCTCTAGCCACCAAACATCACGGTCACTATCTCTCCGTCTCGTAGACACGAGCTGAGAAATTGCAAACGTCGAGCAATTGCTCAGAGATGAAAAGTGCCAGTACTGGAAGCTGTTGCTAGCCAGCACCCTTCCTTGGAAGCGCTTTTGTAGGCCTAAGAACACTGGGGCTTTGCGCTTCTCTACCCACCAAACGTCACGGTCCTTCTCTTTCCGTCTCGTAGACACGAGCTGAGAAATTGCAAACGTCGAGCAATTGCTCAGAGATGAAAAGTGCCAGCACTGAAAGCTGTTGCTAGCCAGCACCCTTCCTTGGAAGCGCTTTTGTAGGCCTAAGAACACTGGGGCTCTCGGCTTCTCTAGCCACCTAATCTTCTGCTCATCCTCTCGCACAGTCTAAAGAGAGCTCAGGTGAGAAATTGCAAACGTCGAGCAATTGCTCAGAGATGAAAAGTGCCAGCACTGAAAGCTGCTGCTAGCCAGCACCCTTCCTTGGAAGCGCTTTTGTAGGCCTAAGAACACTGGGGCTCTGGGCTTCTCTAGCCACCTAATCTTCTGCTCATCCTCTCGCGCACTCTAAAGAGAGCTCAGGGGAGAAATTGCAAATGTCCAGCAATTGCTCAGAGAGGAAAAGTGCCAGCACTGAAAGCTGTTGCTAGCCAGCACCCTTCCTTGGAAGCGCTTTCACAGGCGCAGCAACACTGGGGCTTTGCGCTTCTCTAGCCACCAAACGTCACGGTCCTTCTCTTTCCGTCTCGTAGACACGAGCTGAGAAATTGCAAACGTCGAGCAATTGCTCGGAGATGAAAAGTGCCAGCACTGGAAGCTCTTGCTAGCCAGCACCCTTCCTTGGAAGCGCTTTTGTAGCCCTTAGAACACTGGGGCTCTGGGCTTCTGTAGCACCCTAATCTTCTGCTCATCCTCTCGCGCACTCTAAAGAGAGCTCAGGGGAGAAATTGCAAACGTCCAGCAATTGCTCAGAGATGAAAAGTGCCAGCACTGAAAGCTCTTGCTAGCCAGCACCCTTCCTTGGAAGCGCTTTCACAGGCGCAGCAACACTGGGGCTTTGCGCTTCTCTACCCACCAAATGTCACGGTCCTTCTCTTTCCGTCTCGTAGACACGAGCTGAGAAATTGCAAACGTCGAGCAATTGCTCAGAGATGAAAAGTGCCAGCACTGAAAGCTGTTGCTAGCCAGCACCCTTCCTTGGAAGCGCTTTTGTAGGCCTAAGAACACTGGGGCTCTGGGCTTCTCTAGCCACCTAGTCTTCTGCTCATCCTCTCGCGCACTCTAAAGAGAGCTCAGGGGAGAAATTGCAAACGTCGAGCAATTGCTCAGAGATGAAAAGTGCCAGCACTGAAAGCTCTTGCTAGCCAGCACCCTTCCTTGGAAGCGCTTTCACAGGCGCAGCAACACTGGGGCTTTGCGCTTCTCTACTCACCAAACGTCACGGTCCTTCTCTTTCCGTCTCCTAGACACGAGCTGAGAAATTGCAAACGTCGAGCAATTGCTCAGAGATGAAAAGTGCCAGCACTGAAAGCTCTTGCTAGCCAGCACCCTTCCTTGGAAGCGCTTTTGTAGGCGTAAGAACACTGGGGCTCTGGGCTTCTCTAGCCACCTCATCTTCTGCTCATCCTCTCGCGCACTTTAAAGAGAGCTCAGGTGAGAAATTGCAAACGTCGAGCAATTGCTCCGAGATGAAAAGTGCCAGCACTGAAAGCTGTTGCTAGCCAGCACCCTTCCTTGGAAGCGCTTTCACAGGCGCAGCAACACTGGGGCTTTGCGCTTCTCTACCCACCAAACATCACGGTCCTTCTCTTTCCGTCTCGTAGACACGAGATGACAAATTGCAAACGTCGAGCAATTGCTCAGAGATGAAAAGTGCCAGCACTGAAAGCTGTTGCTATCCAGCACCCTTCCTTGGAAGCGCTTTTGTAGGCCTAAGAACAGTGGGGCTCTGGGCTTCTCTAGCACCTAATCTTCTGCTCATCCTCTCGCGCACTCTAAAGAGAGCTCAGGTGAGAAATTGCAAACGTCGAGCAATTGCTCAGAGATGAAAAGTGCCAGCACTGAAAGCTCTTGCTAGCCAGCACCCTTCCTTGGAAGCGCTTTCACAGGCGCAGCAACACTGGGGCTTTGCGCTTCTCTAGCCACCAAACGTCACGGTCCTTCTCTTTCCGTCTCCTAGACACGAGCTGAGAAATTGCAAACGTCAAGCAATTGCTCAGAGATGAAAAGTGCCAGTACTGGAAGCTGTTGCTAGCCAGCACCCTTCCTTGGAAGCGCTTTTGTAGGCCTAAGAACACTGGGGCTCTGGGCTTCTCTAGCCACCTAATCTTCTGCTCATCCTCTCGCGCACTCTAAAGAGAGCTCAGGTGAGAAATTGCAAATGTCGAGCAATTGCTCAGAGATGAAAAGTGCCAGCACTGAAAGCTCTTGCTAGCCAGCACCCTTGCTTGGAAGCGCTTTCACAGGCGCAGTAACACTGGGGCTTTGCGCTTCTCTACCCACCAAACATCACGGTCCTTCTCTTTCCGTCTCGTAGACACGAGCTGAGAAATTGCAAACGTCGAGCAATTGCTCAGAGATGAAAAGTGCCAGCACTGAAAGCTGTTGCTAGCCAGCACCCTTCCTTGGAAGCGCTTTTGTAGGCCTAAGAACACTGGGGCTCTGGGCTTCTCTAGCCACCTCATCTTCTGCTCATCCTCTCGCGCACTCTAAAGAGAGCTCAGGTGAGAAATTGCAAACGTCCATCAATTGCTCAGAGATGAAAAGTGCCAGCACTGAAAGCTGTTGCTAGCCAGCACCCTTCCTTGGAAGCGCTTTCACAGGCGCAGCAACACTGGGGCTTTGCGCTTCTCTACCCACCAAACATCACGGTCCTTCTCTTTCCGTCTCGTAGACACGAGCTGAGAAATTGCAAACGTCGAGCAATTGCTCAGAGATGAAAAGTGCCAGCACTGAAAGCTCTTGCTAGCCAGCACCCTTCCTTGGAAGCGCTTTTGTAGGCCTAAGAACCCTGGGGCTCTGGGCTTCTCTAGCACCTAATCTTCTGCTCATCCTCTCGCGCACTCTAAAGAGAGCTCAGGTGAGAAATTGCAAACGTCGAGCAATTGCTCCGAGATGAAAAGTGCCAGCACTGAAAGCTCTTGCTAGCCAGCACCCTTCCTTGGAAGCGCTTTCACAGGCGCAGCAACACTGGGGCTTTGCGCTTCTCTAGCCACCAAACATCACGGTCACTATCTCTCCGTCTCGTAGACACGAGCTGAGAAATTGCAAACGTCGAGCAATTGCTCAGAGATGAAAAGTGCCAGTACTGGAAGCTGTTGCTAGCCAGCACCCTTCCTTGGAAGCGCTTTTGTAGGCCTAAGAACACTGGGGCTTTGCGCTTCTCTACCCACCAAACGTCACGGTCCTTCTCTTTCCGTCTCGTAGACACGAGCTGAGAAATTGCAAACGTCGAGCAATTGCTCAGAGATGAAAAGTGCCAGCACTGAAAGCTGTTGCTAGCCAGCACCCTTCCTTGGAAGCGCTTTTGTAGGCCTAAGAACACTGGGGCTCTCGGCTTCTCTAGCCACCTAATCTTCTGCTCATCCTCTCGCACAGTCTAAAGAGAGCTCAGGTGAGAAATTGCAAACGTCGAGCAATTGCTCAGAGATGAAAAGTGCCAGCACTGAAAGCTGCTGCTAGCCAGCACCCTTCCTTGGAAGCGCTTTTGTAGGCCTAAGAACACTGGGGCTCTGGGCTTCTCTAGCCACCTAATCTTCTGCTCATCCTCTCGCGCACTCTAAAGAGAGCTCAGGGGAGAAATTGCAAATGTCCAGCAATTGCTCAGAGAGGAAAAGTGCCAGCACTGAAAGCTGTTGCTAGCCAGCACCCTTCCTTGGAAGCGCTTTCACAGGCGCAGCAACACTGGGGCTTTGCGCTTCTCTACCCACCAAACGTCACGGTCCTTCTCTTTCCGTCTCGTAGACACGAGCTGAGAAATTGCAAACGTCGAGCAATTGCTCGGAGATGAAAAGTGCCAGCACTGGAAGCTCTTGCTAGCCAGCACCCTTCCTTGGAAGCGCTTTTGTAGCCCTTAGAACACTGGGGCTCTGGGCTTCTGTAGCACCCTAATCTTCTGCTCATCCTCTCGCGCACTCTAAAGAGAGCTCAGGTGAGAAATTGCAAACGTCCAGCAATTGCTCAGAGATGAAAAGTGCCAGCACTGAAAGCTCTTGCTAGCCAGCACCCTTCCTTGGAAGCGCTTTCACAGGCGCAGCAACACTGGGGCTTTGCGCTTCTCTAGCCACCAAACGTCACGGTCCTTCTCTTTCCGTCTCGTAGACACGAGCTGAGAAATTGCAAACGTCGAGCAATTGCTCAGAGATGAAAAGTGCCAGCACTGAAAGCTGTTGCTAGCCAGCACCCTTCCTTGGAAGCGCTTTTGTAGCCCTAAGAACACTGGGGCTCTGGGCTTCTCTAGCCACCTAGTCTTCTGCTCATCCTCTCGCGCACTCTAAAGAGAGCTCAGGGGAGAAATTGCAAACGTCGAGCAATTGCTCAGAGATGAAAAGTGCCAGCACTGAAAGCTCTTGCTAGCCAGCACCCTTCCTTGGAAGCGCTTTCACAGGCGCAGCAACACTGGCGCTTTGCGCTTCTCTACTCACCAAACGTCACGGTCCTTCTCTTTCCGTCTCCTAGACACGAGCTGAGAAATTGCAAACGTCGAGCAATTGCTCAGAGATGAAAAGTGCCAGCACTGAAAGCTCTTGCTAGCCAGCACCCTTCCTTGGAAGCGCTTTTGTAGGCGTAAGAACACTGGGGCTCTGGGCTTCTCTAGCCACCTCATCTTCTGCTCATCCTCTCGCGCAGTCTAAAGAGAGCTCAGGTGAGAAATTGCAACCGTCGAGCAATTGCTCCGAGATGAAAAGTGCCAGCACTGAAAGCTGTTGCTAGCCAGCCCCCTTCCTTGGAAGCGCTTTCACAGGCGCAGCAACACTGGGGCTTTGCGCTTCTCTACCCACCAAACATCACGGTCCTTCTCTTTCCGTCTCGTAGACACGAGCTGAGAAATTGCAAACGTCGAGCAATTGCTCAGAGATGAAAAGTGCCAGCACTGAAAGCTGTTGCTATCCAGCACCCTTCCTTGGAAGCGCTTTTGTAGGCCTAAGAACACTGGGGCTCTGGGCTTCTCTAGCACCTAATCTTCTGCTCATCCTCTCGCGCACTCTAAAGAGAGCTCAGGTGAGAAATTGCAAACGTCGAGCAATTGCTCAGAGATGAAAAGTGCCAGCACTGAAAGCTCTTGCTAGCCAGCACCCTTCCTTGGAAGCGCTTTCACAGGCGCAGCAACACTGGGGCTTTGCGCTTCTCTAGCCACCAAACGTCACGGTCCTTCTCTTTCCGTCTCGTAGACACGAGCTGAGAAATTGCAAACGTCGAGCAATTGCTCAGAGATGAAAAGTGCCAGTACTGGAAGCTGTTGCTAGCCAGCACCCTTCCTTGGAAGCGCTTTTGTAGGCCTAAGAACACTGGGGCTCTGGGCTTCTCTAGCCACCTAATCTTCTGCTCATCCTCTCGCGCACTCTAAAGAGAGCTCAGGTGAGAAATTGCAAATGTCGAGCAATTGCTCAGAGATGAAAAGTGCCAGCACTGAAAGCTGTTGCTAGCCAGCACCCTTGCTTGGAAGCGCTTTCACAGGCGCAGTAACACTGGGGCTTTGCGCTTCTCTACCCACCAAACATCACGGTCCTTCTCTTTCCGTCTCGTAGACACGAGCTGAGAAATTGCAAACGTCGAGCAATTGCTCAGAGATGAAAAGTGCCAGCACTGAAAGCTCTTGCTAGCCAGCACCCTTCCTTGGAAGCGCTTTTGTAGGCCTAAGAACATTGGGGCTTTGCGCTTCTCTACCCACCAAACGTCACGGTCCTTCTCTTTCCGTCTCGTAGACACGAGCTGACAAATTGCAAACGTCGAGCAATTGCTCAGAGATGAAAAGTGCCAGCACTGAAAGCTGTTGCTAGCCAGCACCCTTCCTTGGAAGCGCTTTGGTAGGCCTAAGAACACTGGGGCTCTGGGCTTCTCTAGCCACCTAATCTTCTGCTCATCCTCTCGCGCAGTCTAAAGAGAGCTCAGGTGAGAAATTGCAAACGTCGAGCAATTGCTCAGAGATGAAAAGTGCCAGCACTGAAAGCTGTTGCTAGCCAGCCCCCTTTCTTGGAAGCGCTTTCACAGGCGCAGCAACACTGGGGCTTTGCGCTTCTCTACCCACCAAACGTCACGGTCCTTCTCTTTCCGTCTCGTAGACACGAGCTGAGAAATTGCAAACGTCGAGCAATTGCTCAGAGATGAAAAGTGCCAGCACTGAAAGCTGTTGCTAGCCAGCACCCTTCCTTGGAAGCGCTTTGGTAGGCCTAAGAACACTGGGGCTCTGGGCTTCTCTAGCCACCTCATCTTCTGCTCATCCTCTCGCGCACTCTAAAGAGAGCTCAGGGGAGAAATTGCAAACGTCGAGCAATTGCTCAGAGATGAAAAGTGCCAGCACTGAAAGCTGTTGCTAGCCAGCACCCTTCCTTGGAAGCGCTTTTGTAGGCCTAAGAACACTGGGGCTCTGCGCTTCTCTAGCCACCTAATCTTCTGCTCATCCTCTCGCGCACTCTAAAGAGAGCTCAGGGGAGAAATTGCAAACGTCGAGCAATTGCTCAGAGATGAAAAGTGCCAGCACTGAAAGCTCTTGCTAGCCAGCACCCTTCCTTGGAAGCGCTTTCACAGGCGCAGTAACACTGGGGCTTTGCGCTTCTCTAGCCACCAAACTTCACGGTCCTTCTCTTTCCGTCTCGTAGACACGAGCTGAGAAATTGCAAACGTCGAGCAATTGCTCAGAGATGAAAAGTGCCAGTACTGAAAGCTGTTGCTAGCCAGCACCCTTCCTTGGAAGCGCTTTGGTAGGCCTAAGAACACTGGGGCTCTGGGCTTCTCTAGCCACCTAATCTTCTGCTCATCCTCTCGCGCACTCTAAAGAGAGCTCAGGTGAGAAATTGCAAACGTCGAGCAATTGCTCAGAGATGAAAAGTGCCAGCACTGAAAGCTGTTGCTAGCCAGCACCCTTCCTTGGAAGCGCTTTCACAGGCGCAGCAACACTGGGGCTTTGCGCTTCTCTACCCACCAAACATCACGGTCCTTCTCTTTCCGTCTCGTAGACACGAGCTGAGAAATTGCAAACGTCGAGCAATTGCTCAGAGATGAAAAGTGCCAGCACTGAAAGCTGTTGCTAGCCAGCCCCCTTCCTTGGAAGCGCTTTTGTAGGCCTAAGAACAGTGGGGCTCTGGGCTTCTCTAGCACCTAATCTTCTGCTCATCCTCTCGCGCACTCTAAAGAGAGCTCAGGTGAGAAATTGCAAACGTCGAGCAATTGCTCAGAGATGAAAAGTGCCAGCACTGAAAGCTCTTGCTAGCCAGCACCCTTCCTTGGAAGCGCTTTCACAGGCGCAGCAACACTGGGGCTTTGCGCTTCTCTACCCACCAAACGTCACGGTCCTTCTCTTTCCGTCTCGTAGACACGAGCTGAGAAATTGCAAACGTCAAGCAATTGCTCAGAGATGAAAAGTGCCAGTACTGGAAGCTGTTGCTAGCCAGCACCCTTCCTTGGAAGCGCTTTGGTAGGCCTAAGAACACTGGGGCTCTGGGCTTCTCTAGCCACCTAATCTTCTGCTCATCCTCTCGCGCACTCTAAAGAGAGCTCAGGTGAGAAATTGCAAACGTCGAGCAATTGCTCAGAGATGAAAAGTGCCAGCACTGAAAGCTGTTGCTAGCCAGCACCCTTGCTTGGAAGCGCTTTCACAGGCGCAGTAACACTGGGGCTTTGCGCTTCTCTACCCACCAAACATCACGGTCCTTCTCTTTCCGTCTCGTAGACACGAGCTGAGAAATTGCAAACGTCGAGCAATTGCTCAGAGATGAAAAGTGCCAGCACTGAAAGCTCTTGCTAGCCAGCACCCTTCCTTGGAAGCGCTTTTGTAGGCCTAAGAACATTGGGGCTTTGCGCTTCTCTACCCACCAAACGTCACGGTCCTTCTCTTTCCGTCTCGTAGACACGAGCTGAGAAATTGCAAACGTCGAGCAATTGCTCAGAGATGAAAAGTGCCAGCACTGAAAGCTGTTGCTAGCCAGCACCCTTCCTTGGAAGCGCTTTGGTAGGCCTAAGAACACTGGGGCTCTGGGCTTCTCTAGCCACCTAATCTTCTGCTCATCCTCTCGCGCACTCTAAAGAGAGCTCAGGTGAGAAATTGCAAACGTCGAGCAATTGCTCAGAGATGAAAAGTGCCAGCACTGAAAGCTGTTGCTAGCCAGCCCCCTTTCTTGGAAGCGCTTTCACAGGCGCAGCAACACTGGGGCTTTGCGCTTCTCTACCCACCAAACGTCACGGTCCTTCTCTTTCCGTCTCGTAGACACGAGCTGAGAAATTGCAAACGTCGAGCAATTGCTCAGAGATGAAAAGTGCCAGCACTGAAAGCTGTTGCTAGCCAGCACCCTTCCTTGGAAGCGCTTTGGTAGGCCTAAGAACACTGGGGCTCTGGGCTTCTCTAGCCACCTAATCTTCTGCTCATCCTCTCGCGCACTCTAAAGAGAGCTCAGGGGAGAAATTGCAAACGTCGAGCAATTGCTCAGAGATGAAAAGTGCCAGCACTGAAAGCTGTTGCTAGCCAGCACCCTTCCTTGGAAGCGCTTTTGTAGGCCTAAGAACACTGGGGCTCTGGGCTTCTCTAGCCACCTAATCTTCTGCTCATCCTCTCGCGCACTCTAAAGAGAGCTCAGGGGAGAAATTGCAAACGTCGAGCAATTGCTCAGAGATGAAAAGTGCCAGCACTGAAAGCTGTTGCTAGCCAGCACCCTTCCTTGGAAGCGCTTTCACAGGCGCAGCAACACTGGGGCTTTGTGCTTCTCTACCCACCAAAAGTCACGGTCCTTCTCTTTCCGTCTCGTAGACACGAGCTGAGAAATTGCAAACGTCGAGCAATTGCTCAGAGATGAAAAGTGCCAGCACTGGAAGCTGTTGCTAGCCAGCACCCTTCCTTGGAAGCGCTTTTGTAGGCCTAAGAAGACTGGGGCTCTGGGCTTCTCTAGCCACCTAATCTTCTGCTCATCCTCTCGCGCACTCTAAAGAGAGCTCAGGTGAGAAATTGCAAACGTCGAGCAATTGCTCAGAGATGAAAAGTGCCAGCACTGAAAGCTGTTGCTAGCCAGCACTCTTCCTTGGAAGCGCTTTCACAGGCGCAGTAACACTGGGGCTTTGCGCTTCTCTAGCCACCAAACTTCACGGTCCTTCTCTTTCCGTCTCGTAGACACGAGCTGAGAAATTGCAAACGTCGAGCAATTGCTCAGAGATGAAAAGTGCCAGTACTGGAAGCTGTTGCTAGCCAGCACCCTTCCTTGGAAGCGCTTTGGTAGGCCTAAGAACACTGGGGCTCTGGGCTTCTGTAGCCACCTAATCTTCTGCTCATCCTCTCGCGCACTCTAAAGAGAGCTCAGGTGAGAAATTGCAAACGTCGAGCAATTGCTCAGAGATGAAAAGTGCCAGCACTGAAAGCTGTTGCTAGCCAGCACCCTTCCTTGGAAGCGCTTTTGTAGGCCTAAGAACACAGGGGCTCTGGGCTTCTCTAGCCACCTAATCTTCTGCTCATCCTCTCGCGCACTCTAAAGAGAGCTCAGGTGAGAAATTACAAACGTCGAGCAATTGCTCAGAGATGAAAAGGGCCAGCACTGAAAGCTGTTGCTAGCCAGCACCCTTCCTTGGAAGCGCTTTTGTAGGCCTAAGAAGACTGGGGCTCTGGGCTTCTCTAGCCACCTAATCTTCTGCTCTTTCTCTCGCGCACTCTAAAGAGAGCTCAGGTGAGAAATTGCAAACGTCGAGCAATTGCTCAGAGATGAAAAGTGCCAGCACTGAAAGCTGTTGCTAGCCAGCACCCTTCCTTGGAAGCGCTTTCACAGGCGCAGCAACACTGGGGCTTTGCGCTTCTCTAGCCACCAAACGTCACGGTCCTTCTCTTTCCGTCTCGTAGACACGAGCTGAGAAATTGCAAACATCGAGCAATTGCTCAGAGATGAAAAGTGGCAGCACTGAAAGCTGTTGCTAGCCAGCACCCTTCCTTGGAAGCGCTTTTGTAGGCCTAAGAACACTGGGGCTCTGGGCTTCTCTAGCCACCTCATCTTCTGCTCATCCTCTCGCGCATTCTAAAGAGAGCTCAGGTGAGAAATTGCAAACGTCGAGCAATTGCTCAGAGATGAAAAGTGCCAGCACTGAAAGCTGTTGCTAGCCAGCACCCTTGCTTGGAAGCGCTTTCACAGGCGCAGCAACACTGGGGCTTTGCGCTTCTCTAGCCACCAAACGTCACGGTCCTTCTCCTTCCGTCTCGTAGACACGAGCTGAGAAATTGCAAACGTCGAGCAATTGCTCAGAGATGAAAAGTGCCAGCACTGAAAGCTGTTGCTAGCCAGCACCCTTCCTTGGAAGCGCTTTGGTAGGCCTAAGAACACTGGGGCTCTGGGCTTCTCTAGCCACCTCATCTTCTGCTCATCCTCTCGCGCACTCTAAAGAGAGCTCAGGTGAGAAATTGCAAACATCAAGCAATTTCTCAGAGAGGAAAAGTGCCAGCACTGAAAGCTGTTGCTAGCCAGCACCCTTCCTTGGAAGCGCTTTCACAGGCGCAGCAACACTGGGGCTTTGCGCTTCTCTAGCCACCAAACGTCACGGTCACTATCTCTCCGTGTCGTAGACACGAGCTGAGAAATTGCAAACGTCGAGCAATTGCTCAGAGATGAAAAGTGCCAGTACTGAAAGCTGTTGCTAGCCAGCACCCTTCCTTGGAAGCGCTTTTGTAGGCCTAAGCACACTGGGGCTCTGGGCTTCTCTAGCCACCTCATCTTCTGCTCATCCTCTCGCGCACTCTAAAGAGAGCTCAGGGGAGAAATTGCAAACGTCGAGCAATTGCTCAGAGATGAAAAGTGCCAGCACTGAAAGCTCTTGCTAGCCAGCACCCTTCCTTGGAAGCGCTTTTGTAGGCCTAAGAAGACTGGGGCTCTGGGCTTCTCTAGCCACCTCATCTTCTGCTCATCCTCTCGCGCACTCTAAAGAGAGCTCAGGTGAGAAATTGCAAATGTCCAGCAATTGCTCAGAGAGGAAAAGTGCCAGCACTGAAAGCTGTTGCTAGCCAGCACCCTTCCTTGGAAGCGCTTTCACAGGCGCAGCAACACTGGGGCTTTGCGCTTCTCTACCCACCAAACGTCACTGTCATTCTCTTTCCGTCTCGTAGACACGAGCTGAGAAATGCAAACGTCGAGCAATTGCTCGGAGATGAAAAGTGCCAGCACTGGAAGCTCTTGCTAGCCAGCACCCTTCCTTGGAAGCGCTTTTGTAGGCCTAAGAACAGTGGGGCTCTGGGCTTCTCTAGCCACCTAATCTTCTGCTCATCCTCTCGCGCAGTCTAAAGAGAGCTCAGGTGAGAAATTGCAAACGTCGAGCAATTGCTCAGAGATGAAAAGTGCCAGCACTGAAAGCTGTTGCTAGCCAGCACCCTTCCTTGGAAGCCCTTTCACAGGCGCAGCAACACTGGGGCTTTGCGCTTCTCTACCCACCAAACATCACGGTCCTTCTCTTTCCGTCTCGTAGACACGAGCTGAGAAATTGCAAACGTCGAGCAATTGCTCAGAGATGAAAAGTGCCAGTACTGGAAGCTGTTGCTAGCCAGCACCCTTCCTTGGAAGCGCTTTTGTAGGCCTAAGAACACTGGGGCTCTGGGCTTCTCTAGCCACCTAATCTTCTGCTCATCCTCTCGCGCACTCTAAAGAGAGCTCAGGTGAGAAATTGCAAACGTCGAGCAATTGCTCAGAGATGAAAAGTGCCAGCACTGAAAGCTGTTGCTAGCCAGCACCCTTCCTTGGAAGCGCTTTCACAGGCGCAGCAACACTGGGGCTTTGCGCTTCTCTACCCACCAAACATCACGGTCCTTCTCTTTCCGTCTCGTAGACACGAGCTGAGAAATTGCAAACGTCGAGCAATTGCTCAGAGATGAAAAGTGCCAGCACTGAAAGCTGTTGCTAGCCAGCACCCTTCCTTGGAAGCGCTTTTGTAGGCCTAAGAACAGTGGGGCTCTGGGCTTCTCTAGCACCTAATCTTCTGCTCATCCTCTCGCGCACTCTAAAGAGAGCTCAGGTGAGAAATTGCAAACGTCGAGCAATTGCTCAGAGATGAAAAGTGCCAGCACTGAAAGCTCTTGCTAGCCAGCACCCTTCCTTGGAAGCGCTTTCACAGGCGCAGCAACACTGGGGCTTTGCGCTTCTCTAGCCACCAAACGTCACGGTCCTTCTCTTTCCGTCTCGTAGACAGGAGCTGAGAAATTGCAAACGTCGAGCAATTGCTCAGAGATGAAAAGTGCCAGTACTGGAAGCTGTTGCTAGCCAGCACCCTTCCTTGGAAGCGCTTTTGTAGGCCTAAGAACACTGGGGCTCTGGGCTTCTCTAGCCACCTCATCTTCTGCTCATCCTCTCGCGCAGTCTAAAGAGAGCTCAGGGGAGAAATTGCAAACGTCGAGCAATTGCTCAGAGATGAAAAGTGCCAGCACTGAAAGCTGTTGCTAGCCAGCACCCTTCCTTGGAAGCGCTTTCACAGGCGCAGCAACACTGGGGCTTTGCGCTTCTCTAGCCACCAAACATCACGGTCACTATCTCTCCGTCTCGTAGACACGAGCTGAGAAATTGCAAACGTCGAGCAATTGCTCAGAGATGAAAAGTGCCAGTACTGGAAGCTGTTGCTAGCCAGCACCCTTCCTTGGAAGCGCTTTTGTAGGCCTAAGAACACTGGGGCTTTGCGCTTCTCTAGCCACCAAACGTCACGGTCCTTCTCTTTCCGTCTCGTAGACACGAGCTGAGAAATTGCAAACGTCGAGCAATTGCTCAGAGATGAAAAGTGCCAGCACTGAAAGCTGTTGCTAGCCAGCCCCCTTCTTTGGAAGCGCTTTTGTAGGCCTAAGAACACTGGGGCTCTGGGCTTCTCTAGCCACCTAATCGTCTGCTCATGCTTTCGCGCACTCTAAAGAGAGCTCAGGTGAGAAATTGCAAACATCAAGCAATTTCTCAGAGAGGAAAAGTGCCAGCACTGAAAGCTGTTGCTAGCCAGCACCCTTCCTTGGAAGCGCTTTCACAGGCGCAGCAACACTGGGGCTTTGTGCTTCTCTACTCACTAAACATCACGGTCACTATCTCTCCGTGTTGTAGACAAGAGCTGAGAAATTGCAAACGTCGAGCAATTGCTCAGAGATGAAAAGTGCCAGCACTGAAAGCTGTTGCTAGCCAGCACCCTTCCTTGGAAGCGCTTTTGTAGGCCTAAGAACACTGGGGCTCTGGGCTTCTCTAGCCACCTCATCTTCTGCTCATCCTCTCGCGCACTCTAAAGAGAGCTCAGGTGAGAAATTGCAAACGTCGAGCAATTGCTCAGAGATGAAAAGTGCCAGCACTGAAAGCTGCTGCTAGCCAGCACCCTTCCTTGGAAGCGCTTTTGTAGGCCTAAGAAGACTGGGGCTCTGGGCTTCTCTAGCCACCTAATCTTCTGCTCATCCTCTCGCGCACTCTAAAGAGAGCTCAGGTGAGAAATTGCAAACGTCGAGCAATTGCTCAGAGATGAAAAGTGCCAGCACTGAAAGCTGTTGCTAGCCAGCCCCCTTCCTTGGAAGCGCTTTCACAGGCGCAGCAACACTGGGGCTTTGCGCTTCTCTAGCCACCAAACGTCACGGTCCTTCTCTTTCCGTCTCGTAGACACGAGCTGAGAAATTGCAAACGTCGAGCAATTGCTCAGAGATGAAAAGTGCCAGCACTGAAAGCTGTTGCTAGCCAGCACCCTTCCTTGGAAGCGCTTTTGTAGCCCTAAGAACACTGGGACTCTGGGCTTCTCTAGCCACCTCATTTTCTGCTCATCCTCTCGCGCACTCTAAAGAGAGCTCAGGTGAGAAATTGCAAACGTCGAGCAATTGCTCAGAGATGAAAAGTGCCAGCACTGAAAGCTGTTGCTAGCCAGCACCCTTCCTTGGAAGCGCTTTCACAGGCGCAGCAACACTGGGGCTTTGCGCTTCTCTACCCACCAAACATCACGGTCCTTCTCTTTCCGTCTCGTAGACACGAGCTGAGAAATTGCAAACGTCGAGCAATTGCTCAGAGATGAAAAGTGCCAGCACTGAAAGCTGTTGCTAGCCAGCCCCCTTCCTTGGAAGCGCTTTTGTAGGCCTAAGAACAGTGGGGCTCTGGGCTTCTCTAGCACCTAATCTTCTGCTCATCCTCTCGCGCACTCTAAAGAGAGCTCAGGTGAGAAATTGCAAACGTCGAGCAATTGCTCAGAGATGAAAAGTGCCAGCACTGAAAGCTGTTGCTAGCCAGCACCCTTCCTTGGAAGCGCTTTCACAGGCGCAGCAACACTGGGGCTTTGCGCTTCTCTACCCACCAAACGTCACGGTCCTTCTCTTTCCGTCTCGTAGACACGAGCTGAGAAATTGCAAACGTCGAGCAATTGCTCAGAGATGAAAAGTGCCAGTACTGGAAGCTGTTGCTAGCCAGCACCCTTCCTTGGAAGCGCTTTTGTAGGCCTAAGAACACTGGGGCTCTGGGCTTCTCTAGCCACCTCATCTTCTGCTCATCCTCTCGCGCAGTCTAAAGAGAGCTCAGGGGAGAAATTGAAAACGTCGAGCAATTGCTCAGAGATGAAAAGTGCCAGCACTGAAAGCTGTTGCTAGCCAGCACCCTTCCTTGGAAGCGCTTTCACAGGCGCAGCAACACTGGGGCTTTGCGCTTCTCTAGCCACCAAACATCACGGTCCTTCTCTTTCCGTCTCGTAGACACGAGCTGAGAAATTGCAAACGTCGAGCAATTGCTCAGAGATGAAAAGTGCCAGCACTGAAAGCTGTTTCTAGCCAGCCCCCTTCTTTGGAAGCGCTTTTGTAGGCCTAAGAACACTGGGGCTCTGGGCTTCTCTAGCCACCTCATCTTCTGCTCATCCTCTCGCGCACTCTGAAGAGAGCTCAGGTGAGAAATTGCAAATGTCGAGCAATTGCTCAGAGATGAAAAGTGCCAGCACTGAAAGCTGTTGCTAGCCAGCACCCTTCCTTGGAAGCGCTTTCACAGGCGCAGTAACACTGGGGCTTTGCGCTTCTCTACTCACCAAACATGACGGTCACTATCTCTCCGTGTTGTAGACAAGAGCTGAGAAATTGCAAACGTCGAGCAATTGCTCAGAGATGAAAAGTGCCAGCACTGAAAGCTGTTGCTAGCCAGCACCCTTCCTTGGAAGCGCTTTTGTAGGCCTAAGAACACTGGGGCTCTGGGCTTCTCTAGCCACCTCATCTTCTGCTCATCCTCTCGCGCACTCTAAAGAGAGCTCAGGTGAGAAATTGCAAACGTCGAGCAATTGCTCAGAGATGAAAAGTGCCAGCACTGAAAGCTGCTGCTAGCCAGCACCCTTCCTTGGAAGCGCTTTTGTAGCCCTAAGAACACTGGGGCTCTGGGCTTCTCTAGCCACCTAATCTTCTGCTCATCCTCTCGCGCAGTCTAAAGAGAGCTCAGGTGAAAAATTGCAAACGTCGAGCAATTGCTCAGAGATGAAAAGTGCCAGCACTGAAAGCTGTTGCTAGCCAGCCCCCTTCCTTGGAAGCGCTTTCACAGGCGCAGCAACACTGGGGCTTTGCGCTTCTCTACCCACCAAACGTCACGGTCCTTCTCTTTCCGTCTCGTAGACACGAGATGACAAATTGCAAACGTCGAGCAATTGCTCAGAGATGAAAAGTGCCAGCACTGAAAGCTGTTGCTAGCCAGCACCCTTCCTTGGAAGCGCTTTTGTAGGCCTAAGAACACTGGGGCTCTGGGCTTCTCTAGCCACCTAATCTTCTGCTCATCCTCTCGCGCACTCTAAAGAGAGCTCAGGTGAGAAATTGCAAACGTCCAGCAATTGCTCAGAGATGAAAAGTGCCAGCACTGAAAGCTGTTGCTAGCCAGCACCCTTCCTTGGAAGCGCTTTCACAGGCGCAGCAACACTGGGGCTTTGCGCTTCTCTACCCACCAAACGTCACGGTCCTTCTCTTTCCGTCTCGTAGACAGGAGCTGAGAAATTGCAAACGTCGAGCAATTGCTCAGAGATGAAAAGTGCCAGCACTGAAAGCTCTTGCTAGCCAGCACCCTTCCTTGGAAGCGCTTTTGTAGGCCTAAGAACACTGGGGCTCTGGGCTTCTCTAGCCACCTAATCTTCTGCTCATTCTCTCGCGCACTCTAAAGAGAGTTCAGGTGAGAAATTGCAAACATCGAGCAATTGCTCAGAGATGAAAAGTGCCAGCACTGAAAGCTCTTGCTAGCCAGCACCCTTCCTTGGAAGCGCTTTCACAGGCGCAGCAACACTGGGGCTTTGCGCTTCTCTACCCACCAAACGTCACGGTCCTTCTCTTTCCGTCTCGTAGACACGAGCTGAGAAATTGCAAACGTCGAGCAATTGCTCAGAGATGAAAAGTGCCAGCACTGAAAGCTGTTGCTAGCCAGCACCCTTCCTTGGAAGCGCTTTTGTAGGCCTAAGAACACTGGGGCTCTGGGCTTCTGTAGCCACCTCATCTTCTGCTCATCCTCTCGCGCAGTCTAAAGAGAGCTCAGGGGAGAAATTGCAAACGTCGAGCAATTGCTCAGAGATGAAAAGTGCCAGCACTGAAAGCTGTTGCTAGCCAGCACCCTTCCTTGGAAGCGCTTTCACAGGCGCAGCAACACTGGGGCTTTGCGCTTCTCTAGCCACCAAACATCACGGTCACTATCTCTCCGTCTCGTAGACACGAGCTGAGAAATTGCAAACGTCGAGCAATTGCTCAGAGATGAAAAGTGCCAGTACTGGAAGCTGTTGCTAGCCAGCACCCTTCCTTGGAAGCGCTTTTGTAGGCCTAAGAACACTGGGGCTTTGCGCTTCTCTAGCCACCAAACGTCACGGTCCTTCTCTTTCCGTCTCGTAGACACGAGCTGAGAAATTGCAAACGTCGAGCAATTTCTCAGAGATGAAAAGTGCCAGCACTGAAAGCTGTTGCTAGCCAGCCCCCTTCTTTGGAAGCGCTTTTGTAGGCCTAAGAACAGTGGGGCTCTGGGCTTCTCTAGCCACCTAATCGTCTGCTCATGCTTTCGCGCACTCTAAAGAGAGCTCAGGTGAGAAATTGCAAATGTCGAGCAATTGCTCAGAGATGAAAAGTGCCAGCACTGAAAGCTGTTGCTAGCCAGCACCCTTCCTTGGAAGCGCTTTCACAGGCGCAGTAACACTGGGGCTTTGTGCTTCTCTACTCACTAAACATCACGGTCACTATCTCTCCGTGTTGTAGACAAGAGCTGAGAAATTGCAAACGTCGAGCAATTGCTCAGAGATGAAAAGTGCCAGCACTGAAAGCTCTTGCTAGCCAGCACCCTTCCTTGGAAGCGCTTTTGTAGGCCTAAGAACACTGGGGCTCTGGGCTTCTCTAGCCACCTCATCTTCTGCTCATCCTCTCGCGCACTCTAAAGAGAGCTCAGGTGAGAAATTGCAAACGTCGAGCAATTGCTCAGAGATGAAAAGTGCCAGCACTGAAAGCTGCTGCTAGCCAGCACCCTTCCTTGGAAGCGCTTTTGTAGGCCTAAGAAGACTGGGGCTCTGGGCTTCTCTAGCCACCTAATCTTCTGCTCATCCTCTCGCGCACTCTAAAGAGAGCTCAGGTGAGAAATTGCAAACGTCGAGCAATTGCTCAGAGATGAAAAGTGCCAGCACTGAAAGCTGTTGCTAGCCAGCCCCCTTCCTTGGAAGCGCTTTCACAGGCGCAGCAACACTGGGGCTTTGCGCTTCTCTAGCCACCAAACGTCACGGTCCTTCTCTTTCCGTCTCGTAGACACGAGCTGAGAAATTGCAAACGTCGAGCAATTGCTCAGAGATGAAAAGTGCCAGCACTGAAAGCTGTTGCTAGCCAGCACCCTTCCTTGGAAGCGCTTTTGTAGCCCTAAGAACACTGGGGCTCTGGGCTTCTCTAGCCACCTCATTTTCTGCTCATCCTCTCGCGCACTCTAAAGAGAGCTCAGGTGAGAAATTGCAAACGTCGAGCAATTGCTCAGAGATGAAAAGTGCCAGCACTGAAAGCTGTTGCTAGCCAGCACCCTTCCTTGGAAGCGCTTTCACAGGCGCAGCAACACTGGGGCTTTGCGCTTCTCTACCCACCAAACATCACGGTCCTTCTCTTTCCGTCTCGTAGACACCAGCTGAGAAATTGCAAACGTCGAGCAATTGCTCAGAGATGAAAAGTGCCAGCACTGAAAGCTGTTGCTAGCCAGCCCCCTTCCTTGGAAGTGCTTTTGTAGGCCTAAGAACAGTGGGGCTCTGGGCTTCTCTAGCACCTAATCTTCTGCTCATCCTCTCGCGCACTCTAAAGAGAGCTCAGGTGAGAAATTGCAAACGTCGAGCAATTGCTCAGAGATGAAAAGTGCCAGCACTGAAAGCTGTTGCTAGCCAGCACCCTTCCTTGGAAGCGCTTTCACAGGCGCAGCAACACTGGGGCTTTGCACTTCTCTACCCACCAAACGTCACGGTCCTTCTCTTTCCGTCTCGTAGACACGAGCTGAGAAATTGCAAACGTCGAGCAATTGCTCAGAGATGAAAAGTGCCAGTACTGGAAGCTGTTGCTAGCCAGCACCCTTCCTTGGAAGCGCTTTTGTAGGCCTAAGAACACTGGGGCTCTGGGCTTCTGTAGCCACCTCATCTTCTGCTCATCCTCTCGCGCACTCTAAAGAGAGCTCAGGTGAGAAATTGCAAACGTCGAGCAATTGCTCAGAGATGAAAAGTGCCAGCACTGAAAGCTGTTGCTAGCCAGCACCCTTCCTTGGAAGCGCTTTCACAGGCGCAGCAACACTGGGGCTTTGCGCTTCTCTAGCCACCAAACATCACGGTCCTTCTCTTTCCGTCTCGTAGACACGAGCTGAGAAATTGCAAACGTCGAGCAATTGCTCAGAGATGAAAAGTGCCAGCACTGAAAGCTGTTTCTAGCCAGCCCCCTTCTTTGGAAGCGCTTTTGTAGGCCTAAGAACACTGGGGCTCTGGGCTTCTCTAGCCACCTCATCTTCTGCTCATCCTCTCGCGCACTCTGAAGAGAGCTCAGGTGAGAAATTGCAAATGTCGAGCAATTGCTCAGAGATGAAAAGTGCCAGCACTGAAAGCTGTTGCTAGCCAGCACCCTTCCTTGGAAGCGCTTTCACAGGCGCAGTAACACTGGGGCTTTGCGCTTCTCTACTCACCAAACATCACGGTCACTATCTCTCCGTGTTGTAGACAAGAGCTGAGAAATTGCAAACGTCGAGCAATTGCTCAGAGATGAAAAGTGCCAGCACTGAAAGCTGTTGCTAGCCAGCACCCTTCCTTGGAAGCGCTTTTGTAGGCCTAAGAAGACTGGGGCTCTGGGCTTCTCTAGCCACCTCATCTTCTGCTCATCCTCTCGCGCACTCTAAAGAGAGCTCAGGTGAGAAATTGCAAACGTCGAGCAATTGCTCAGAGATGAAAAGTGCCAGCACTGAAAGCTGCTGCTAGCCAGCACCCTTCCTTGGAAGCGCTTTTGTAGCCCTAAGAACACTGGGGCTCTGGGCTTCTCTAGCCACCTAATCTTCTGCTCATCCTCTCGCGCAGTCTAAAGAGAGCTCAGGTGAAAAATTGCAAACGTCGAGCAATTGCTCAGAGATGAAAAGTGCCAGCACTGAAAGCTGTTGCTAGCCAGCACCCTTCCTTGGAAGCGCTTTTGTAGGCCTAAGAACACTGGGGCTCTGGGCTTCTCTAGCCACCTAATCTTCTGCTCATTCTCTCGCGCACTCTAAAGAGAGTTCAGGTGAGAAATTGCAAACATCGAGCAATTGCTCAGAGATGAAAAGTGCCAGCACTGAAAGCTGTTGCTAGCCAGCACCCTTCCTTGGAAGCGCTTTCACAGGCGCAGCAACACTGGGGCTTTGCGCTTCTCTACCCACCAAACGTCACGGTCCTTCTCTTTCCGTCTCGTAGACACGATATGACAAATTGCAAACGTCGAGCAATTGCTCAGAGATGAAAAGTGCCAGCACTGAAAGCTGTTGCTAGCCAGCACCCTTCCTTGGAAGCGCTTTGGTAGGCCTAAGAACACTGGGGCTCTGGGCTTCTCTAGCCACCTAGTCTTCTGCTCATCCTCTCGCGCACTCTAAAGAGAGCTCAGGTGAGAAATTGCAAACGTCGAGCAATTGCTCAGAGATGAAAAGTGCCAGCACTGAAAGCTGTTGCTAGCCAGCACCCTTCCTTGGAAGCGCTTTCACAGGCGCAGTAACACTGGGGCTTTGCGCTTCTCTAGCCACCAAACGTCACGGTCCTTCTCTTTCCGTCTCGTAGACACGAGCTGAGAAATTGCAAACGTCGAGCAATTGCTCAGAGATGAAAAGTGCCAGTACTGGAAGCTGTTGCTAGCCAGCACCCTTCCTTGGAAGCGCTTTTGTAGGCCTAAGAACACTGGGGCTCTGGGCTTCTGTAGCCACCTAATCTTCTGCTCATCCTCTCGCGCACTCTAAAGAGAGCTCAGGTGAGAAATTGCAAACGTCGAGCAATTGCTCCGAGATGAAAAGTGCCAGCACTGAAAGCTGTTGCTAGCCAGCACCCTTCCTTGGAAGCGCTTTCACAGGCGCAGCAACACTGGGGCTTTGCGCTTCTCTACCCACCAAACGTCACGGTCCTTCTCTTTCCGTCTCGTAGACACGATATGACAAATTGCAAACGTCGAGCAATTGCTCAGAGATGAAAAGTGCCAGCACTGAAAGCTGCTGCTAGCCAGCACCCTTCCTTGGAAGCGCTTTTGTAGGCCTAAGAACACTGGGGCTCTGGGCTTCTCTAGCCACCTAATCTTCTGCTCATCCTCTCGCGCAGTCTAAAGAGAGCTCAGGTGAGAAATTGCAAACGTCGAGCAATTGCTCAGAGATGAAAAGTGCCAGCACTGAAAGCTCTTGCTAGCCAGCACCCTTCCTTGGAAGCGCTTTTGTAGGCCTAAGAACACTGGGGCTCTGGGCTTCTCTAGCCACCTAATCTTCTGCTCATCCTCTCGCGCAGTCTAAAGAGAGCTCAGGTGAAAAATTGCAAACGTCGAGCAATTGCTCAGAGATGAAAAGTGCCAGCACTGAAAGCTCTTGCTAGCCAGCACCCTTCCTTGGAAGCGCTTTTGTAGGCCTAAGAAGACTGGGGCTCTGGGCTTCTCTAGCCACCTAATCTTCTGCTCATTCTCTCGCGCACTCTAAAGAGAGTTCAGGTGAGAAATTGCAAACATCGAGCAATTGCTCAGAGATGAAAAGTGCCAGCACTGAAAGCTGTTGCTAGCCAGCACCCTTCCTTGGAAGCGCTTTCACAGGCGCAGCAACACTGGGGCTTTGCGCTTCTCTACCCACCAAACGTCACGGTCCTTCTCTTTCCGTCTCGTAGACACGAGCTGAGAAATTGCAAACGTCGAGCAATTGCTCAGAGATGAAAAGTGCCAGCACTGAAAGCTGTTGCTAGCCAGCACCCTTCCTTGGAAGCGCTTTTGTAGCCCTAAGAACACTGGGGCTCTGGGCTTCTCTAGCCACCTAATCTTCTGCTCATCCTCTCGCGCACTCTAAAGAGAGCTCAGGTGAGAAATTGCAAACGTCGAGCAATTGCTCAGAGATGAAAAGTGCCAGCACTGAAAGCTCTTGCTAGCCAGCACCCTTCCTTGGAAGCGCTTTCACAGGCGCAGTAACACTGGGGCTTTGCGCTTCTCTAGCCACCAAACGTCACGGTCCTTCTCTTTCCGTCTCGTAGACACCAGCTGAGAAATTGCAAACGTCGAGCAATTGCTCAGAGATGAAAAGTGCCAGCACTGAAAGCTGTTGCTAGCCAGCACCCTTCCTTGGAAGCGCTTTGGTAGGCCTAAGAACACTGGGGCTCTGGGCTTCTCTAGCCACCTAATCTTCTGCTCATCCTCTCGCGCACTCTAAAGAGAGCTCAGGTGAGAAATTGCAAATGTCCAGCAATTGCTCAGAGATGAAAAGTGCCAGCACTGAAAGCTGTTGCTAGCCAGCACCCTTCCTTGGAAGCGCTTTCACAGGCGCAGCAACACTGGGCCTTTGCGCTTCTCTACCCACCAAACGTCACGGTCCTTCTCTTTCCGTCTCGTAGACACGAGCTGAGAAATGCAAACGTCGAGCAATTGCTCGGAGATGAAAAGTGCCAGCACTGGAAGCTGTTGCTAGCCAGCACCCTTCCTTGGAAGTGCTTTTGTAGCCCTAAGAACACTGGGGCTCTGGGCTTCTCTAGCCACCTAGTCTTCTGCTCATCCTCTCGCGCACTCTAAAGAGAGCTCAGATGAGAAATTGCAAACGTCGAGCAATTGCTCCGAGATGAAAAGTGCCAGCACTGAAAGCTGTTGCTAGCCAGCACCCTTCCTTGGAAGCGCTTTCACAGGCGCAGCAACACTGGGGCTTTACGCTTCTCTAGCCACCAAACGTCACGGTCCTTCTCTTTCCGTCTCGTAGACACGAGCTGAGAAATTGCAAACGTCGAGCAATTGCTCAGAGATGAAAAGTGCCAGCACTGAAAGCTGTTGCTAGCCAGCACCCTTCCTTGGAAGCGCTTTTGTAGGCCTAAGAACACTGGGGCTCTGGGCTTCTCTAGCCACCTAATCTTCTGCTCATCCTCTCGCGCACTCTAAAGAGAGCTCAGGTGAGAAATTGCAAACATCGAGCAATTGCTCAGAGAGGAAAAGTGCCAGCACTGAAAGCTGTTGCTAGCCAGCACCCTTCCTTGGAAGCGCTTTCACAGGCGCAGCAACACTGGGGCTTTGCGCTTCTCTACCCACCAAACGTCACGGTCCTTCTCTTTCCGTCTCGTAGACACGAGCTGAGAAATTGCAAACGTCGAGCAATTGCTCAGAGATGAAAAGTGCCAGCACTGAAAGCTGTTGCTAGCCAGCACCCTTCCTTGGAAGCGCTTTTGTAGGCCTAAGAACAGTGGGGCTCTGGGCTTCTCTAGCCACCTCATCTTCTGCTCATCCTCTCGCGCACTCTAAAGAGAGCTCAGGGGAGAAATTGCAAACGTCGAGCAATTGCTCAGAGATGAAAAGTGCCAGCACTGAAAGCTGTTGCTAGCCAGCACCCTTCCTTGGAAGCGCTTTCACAGGCGCAGCAACACTGGGGCTTTGCGCTTCTCTACCCACCAAACATCACGGTCCTTCTCTTTCCGTCTCGTAGACACGAGCTGAGAAATTGCAAACGTCGAGCAATTGCTCAGAGATGAAAAGTGCCAGTACTGGAAGCTGTTGCTAGCCAGCACCCTTCCTTGGAAGCGCTTTTGTAGGCCTAAGAACACTGGGGCTCTGGGCTTCTGTAGCCACCTAATCTTCTGCTCATCCTCTCGCGCACTCTAAAGAGAGCTCAGGTGAGAAATTGCAAACGTCGAGCAATTGCTCAGAGATGAAAAGTGCCAGCACTGAAAGCTGTTGCTAGCCAGCACCCTTCCTTGGAAGCGCTTTCACAGGCACAGCAACACTGGGGCTTTGCGCTTCTCTAGCCACCAAACGTCACGGTCATTCTCTTTCCGTCTCGTAGACACGAGCTGAGAAATTGCAAACGTCGAGCAATTGCTCAGAGATGAAAAGTGCCAGCACTGAAAGCTGTTTCTAGCCAGCACCCTTCTTTGGAAGCGCTTTTGTAGGCCTAAGAACACTGGGGCTCTGGGCTTCTCTAGCCACCTCATCTTCTGCTCATCCTCTCGCGCACTCTGAAGAGAGCTCAGGTGAGAAATTGCAAATGTCGAGCAATTGCTCAGAGATGAAAAGTGCCAGCACTGAAAGCTGTTGCTAGCCAGCACCCTTGCTTGGAAGCGCTTTCACAGGCGCAGTAACACTGGGGCTTTGCGCTTCTCTACTCACCAAACATCACGGTCACTATCTCTCCGTGTTGTAGACAAGAGCTGAGAAATTGCAAACGTCGAGCAATTGCTCAGAGATGAAAAGTGCCAGCACTGAAAGCTGTTGCTAGCCAGCACCCTTCCTTGGAAGCGCTTTTGTAGGCCTAAGAACACTGGGGCTCTGGGCTTCTCTAGCCACCTAATCTTCTGCTCATCCTCTCGCGCAGTCTAAAGAGAGCTCAGGTGAAAAATTGCAAACGTCGAGCAATTGCTCAGAGATGAAAAGTGCCAGCACTGAAAGCTGTTGCTAGCCAGCACCCTTCCTTGGAAGCGCTTTTGTAGGCCTAAGAACAGTGGGGCTCTGGGCTTCTCTAGCCACCTAATCTTCTGCTCATTCTCTCGCGCACTCTAAAGAGAGTTCAGGTGAGAAATTGCAAACATCGAGCAATTGCTCAGAGATGAAAAGTGCCAGCACTGAAAGCTCTTGCTAGCCAGCACCCTTCCTTGGAAGCGCTTTCACAGGCGCAGCAACACTGGGGCTTTGCGCTTCTCTACCCACCAAACGTCACGGTCCTTCTCTTTCCGTCTCGTAGACACGAGCTGAGAAATTGCAAACGTCGAGCAATTGCTCAGAGATGAAAAGTGCCAGTACTGGAAGCTGTTGCTAGCCAGCACCCTTCCTTGGAAGCGCTTTTGTAGCCCTTAGAACACTGGGGCTCTGGGCTTCTCTAGCCACCTAATCTTCTGCTCATCCTCTCGCGCAGTCTAAAGAGAGCTCAGGTGAGAAATTGCAAACGTCGAGCAATTGCTCAGAGATGAAAAGTGCCAGCACTGAAAGCTGTTGCTAGCCAGCACCCTTCCTTGGAAGCCCTTTCACAGGCGCAGCAACACTGGGGCTTTGCGCTTCTCTACTCACCAAACGTCACGGTCCTTCTCTTTCCGTCTCGTAGACACGAGATGACAAATTGCAAACGTCGAGCAATTGCTCAGAGATGAAAAGTGCCAGCACTGAAAGCTGTTGCTAGCCAGCACCCTTCCTTGGAAGCGCTTTTGTAGCCCTAAGAACACTGGGGCTCTGGGCTTCTCTAGCCACCTAATCTTCTGCTCATCCTCTCGCGCACTCTAAAGAGAGCTCAGGTGAGAAATTGCAAACGTCGAGCAATTGCTCAGAGATGAAAAGTGCCAGCACTGAAAGCTCTTGCTAGCCAGCACCCTTCCTTGGAAGCGCTTTTGTAGGCCTAAGAACACTGGGGCTCTGGGCTTCTCTAGCCACCTAATCTTCTGCTCATCCTCTCGCGCAGTCTAAAGAGAGCTCAGGTGAAAAATTGCAAACGTCGAGCAATTGCTCAGAGATGAAAAGTGCCAGCACTGAAAGCTGTTGCTAGCCAGCACCCTTCCTTGGAAGCGCTTTGGTAGGCCTAAGAACACTGGGGCTCTGGGCTTCTCTAGCCACCTAATCTTCTGCTCATCCTCTCGCGCACTCTAAAGAGAGCTCAGGTGAGAAATTGCAAACGTCGAGCAATTGCTCAGAGATGAAAAGTGCCAGCACTGAAAGCTGTTGCTAGCCAGCACCCTTCCTTGGAAGCGCTTTCACAGGCGCAGTAACACTGGGGCTTTGCGCTTCTCTAGCCACCAAACGTCACGGTCCTTCTCTTTCCGTCTCGTAGACACGAGCTGAGAAATTGCAAACGTCGAGCAATTGCTCAGAGATGAAAAGTGCCAGTACTGGAAGCTGTTGCTAGCCAGCACCCTTCCTTGGAAGCGCTTTTGTAGGCCTAAGAACACTGGGGCTCTGGGCTTCTGTAGCCACCTAATCTTCTGCTCATCCTCTCGCGCACTCTAAAGAGAGCTCAGGTGAGAAATTGCAAACGTCGAGCAATTGCTCCGAGATGAAAAGTGCCAGCACTGAAAGCTGTTGCTAGCCAGCACCCTTCCTTGGAAGCCCTTTCACAGGCGCAGCAACACTGGGGCTTTGCGCTTCTCTACCCACCAAACGTCACGGTCCTTCTCTTTCCGTCTCGTAGACACGATATGACAAATTGCAAACGTCGAGCAATTGCTCAGAGATGAAAAGTGCCAGCACTGGAAGCTGCTGCTAGCCAGCCCCCTTCCTTGGAAGCGCTTTTGTAGGCCTAAGAACACTGGGGCTCTGGGCTTCTCTAGCCACCTAATCTTCTGCTCATCCTCTCGCGCACTCTAAATAGAGCTCAGGTGAGAAATTGCAAACGTCGAGCAATTGCTCAGAGATGAAAAGTGCCAGCACTGAAAGCTCTTGCTAGCCAGCACCCTTCCTTGGAAGCGCTTTTGTAGACTAAGAACACTGGGGCTCTGGGCTTCTCTAGCCACCTAATCTTCTGCTCATCCTCTCGCGCAGTCTAAAGAGAGCTCAGGTGAAAAATTGCAAACGTCGAGCAATTGCTCAGAGATGAAAAGTGCCAGCACTGAAAGCTGTTGCTAGCCAGCACCCTTCCTTGGAAGCGCTTTCACAGGCGCAGCAACACTGGGGCTTTGCGCTTCTCTACCCACCAAACGTCACGGTCCTTCTCTTTCCGTCTCGTAGACACGATATGACAAATTGCAAACGTCGAGCAATTGCTCAGAGATGAAAAGTGCCAGCACTGAAAGCTGCTGCTAGCCAGCACCCTTCCTTGGAAGCGCTTTTGTAGGCCTAAGAACACTGGGGCTCTGGGCTTCTCTAGCCACCTAATCTTCTGCTCATCCTCTCGCGCAGTCTAAAGAGAGCTCAGGTGAGAAATTGCAAACGTCGAGCAATTGCTCAGAGATGAAAAGTGCCAGCACTGAAAGCTCTTGCTAGCCAGCACCCTTCCTTGGAAGCGCTTTTGTAGGCCTAAGAACACTGGGGCTCTGGGCTTCTCTAGCCACCTAATCTTCTGCTCATCCTCTCGCGCAGTCTAAAGAGAGCTCAGGTGAAAAATTGCAAACGTCGAGCAATTGCTCAGAGATGAAAAGTGCCAGCACTGAAAGCTCTTGCTAGCCAGCACCCTTCCTTGGAAGCGCTTTTGTAGGCCTAAGAAGACTGGGGCTCTGGGCTTCTCTAGCCACCTAATCTTCTGCTCATTCTCTCGCGCACTCTAAAGAGAGTTCAGGTGAGAAATTGCAAACATCGAGCAATTGCTCAGAGATGAAAAGTGCCAGCACTGAAAGCTGTTGCTAGCCAGCACCCTTCCTTGGAAGCGCTTTCACAGGCGCAGCAACACTGGGGCTTTGCGCTTCTCTACCCACCAAACGTCACGGTCCTTCTCTTTCCGTCTCGTAGACACGAGCTGAGAAATTGCAAACGTCGAGCAATTGCTCAGAGATGAAAAGTGCCAGCACTGAAAGCTGTTGCTAGCCAGCACCCTTCCTTGGAAGCGCTTTTGTAGGCCTAAGAACACTGGGGCTCTGGGCTTCTCTAGCCACCTAATCTTCTGCTCATCCTCTCGCGCACTCTAAAGAGAGCTCAGGTGAGAAATTGCAAACGTCGAGCAATTGCTCAGAGATGAAAAGTGCCAGCACTGAAAGCTGTTGCTAGCCAGCACCCTTCCTTGGAAGCGCTTTCACAGGCGCAGTAACACTGGGGCTTTGCGCTTCTCTAGCCACCAAACGTCACGGTCCTTCTCTTTCCGTCTCGTAGACACCAGCTGAGAAATTGCAAACGTCGAGCAATTGCTCAGAGATGAAAAGTGCCAGCACTGAAAGCTGTTGCTAGCCAGCACCCTTCCTTGGAAGCGCTTTGGTAGGCCTAAGAACACTGGGGCTCTGGGCTTCTCTAGCCACCTAATCTTCTGCTCATCCTCTCGCGCACTCTAAAGAGAGCTCAGGTGAGAAATTGCAAATGTCCAGCAATTGCTCAGAGATGAAAAGTGCCAGCACTGAAAGCTCTTGCTAGCCAGCACCCTTCCTTGGAAGCGCTTTCACAGGCGCAGCAACACTGGGCCTTTGCGCTTCTCTACCCACCAAACGTCACGGTCCTTCTCTTTCCGTCTCGTAGACACGAGCTGAGAAATTGCAAACGTCGAGCAATTGCTCGGAGATGAAAAGTGCCAGCACTGGAAGCTGTTGCTAGCCAGCACCCTTCCTTGGAAGCGCTTTTGTAGGCCTAAGAACACTGGGGCTCTGGGCTTCTCTAGCCACCTAGTCTTCTGCTCATCCTCTCGCGCACTCTAAAGAGAGCTCAGATGAGAAATTGCAAACGTCGAGCAATTGCTCCGAGATGAAAAGTGCCAGCACTGAAAGCTCTTGCTAGCCAGCACCCTTCCTTGGAAGCGCTTTCACAGGCGCAGCAACACTGGGGCTTTGCGCTTCTCTACTCACCAAACGTCACGGTCATTCTCTTTCCGTCTCGTAGACACGAGCTGAGAAATTGCAAACGTCGAGCAATTGCTCAGAGATGAAAAGTGCCAGCACTGAAAGCTGTTGCTAGCCAGCACCCTTCCTTGGAAGCGCTTTTGTAGGCCTAAGAACACTGGGGCTCTGGGCTTCTCTAGCCACCTAATCTTCTGCTCATCCTCTCGCGCACTCTAAAGAGAGCTCAGGTGAGAAATTGCAAACATCGAGCAATTGCTCAGAGAGGAAAAGTGCCAGCACTGAAAGCTGTTGCTAGCCAGCACCCTTCCTTGGAAGCGCTTTCACAGGCGCAGCAACACTGGGGCTTTGCGCTTCTCTACCCACCAAACGTCACGGTCCTTCTCTTTCCGTCTCGTAGACACGAGCTGAGAAATTGCAAACGTCGAGCAATTGCTCAGAGATGAAAAGTGCCAGCACTGAAAGCTGTTGCTAGCCAGCACCCTTCCTTGGAAGCGCTTTTGTAGGCCTAAGAACACTGGGGCTCTGGGCTTCTCTAGCCACCTCATCTTCTGCTCATCCTCTCGCGCACTCTAAAGAGAGCTCAGGTGAGAAATTGCAAACGTCGAGCAATTGCTCAGAGATGAAAAGTGCCAGCACTGAAAGCTGTTGCTAGCCAGCACCCTTCCTTGGAAGCGCTTTCACAGGCGCAGCAACACTGGGGCTTTGCGCTTCTCTACCCACCAAACATCACGGTCCTTCTCTTTCCGTCTCGTAGACACGAGCTGAGAAATTGCAAACGTCGAGCAATTGCTCAGAGATGAAAAGTGCCAGTACTGGAAGCTGTTGCTAGCCAGCACCCTTCCTTGGAAGCGCTTTTGTAGGCCTAAGAACACTGGGGCTCTGGGCTTCTGTAGCCACCTAATCTTCTGCTCATCCTCTCGCGCACTCTAAAGAGAGCTCAGGTGAGAAATTGCAAACGTCGAGCAATTGCTCAGAGATGAAAAGTGCCAGCACTGAAAGCTGTTGCTAGCCAGCACCCTTCCTTGGAAGCGCTTTCACAGGCACAGCAACACTGGGGCTTTGCGCTTCTCTAGCCACCAAACGTCACGGTCATTCTCTTTCCGTCTCGTAGACACGAGCTGAGAAATTGCAAACGTCGAGCAATTGCTCAGAGATGAAAAGTGCCAGCACTGAAAGCTGTTTCTAGCCAGCACCCTTCTTTGGAAGCGCTTTTGTAGGCCTAAGAACACTGGGGCTCTGGGCTTCTCTAGCCACCTCATCTTCTGCTCATCCTCTCGCGCACTCTGAAGAGAGCTCAGGTGAGAAATTGCAAATGTCGAGCAATTGCTCAGAGATGAAAAGTGCCAGCACTGAAAGCTGTTGCTAGCCAGCACCCTTCCTTGGAAGCGCTTTCACAGGCGCAGTAACACTGGGGCTTTGCGCTTCTCTACTCACCAAACATCACGGTCACTATCTCTCCGTGTTGTAGACAAGAGCTGAGAAATTGCAAACGTCGAGCAATTGCTCAGAGATGAAAAGTGCCAGCACTGAAAGCTGTTGCTAGCCAGCACCCTTCCTTGGAAGCGCTTTTGTAGGCCTAAGAACACTGGGGCTCTGGGCTTCTCTAGCCACCTAATCTTCTGCTCATCCTCTCGCGCAGTCTAAAGAGAGCTCAGGTGAAAAATTGCAAACGTCGAGCAATTGCTCAGAGATGAAAAGTGCCAGCACTGAAAGCTGTTGCTAGCCAGCACCCTTCCTTGGAAGCGCTTTTGTAGGCCTAAGAACAGTGGGGCTCTGGGCTTCTCTAGCCACCTAATCTTCTGCTCATTCTCTCGCGCACTCTAAAGAGAGCTCAGGTGAGAAATTGCAAACATCGAGCAATTGCTCAGAGATGAAAAGTGCCAGCACTGAAAGCTCTTGCTAGCCAGCACCCTTCCTTGGAAGCGCTTTCACAGGCGCAGCAACACTGGGGCTTTGCGCTTCTCTAGCCACCAAACGTCACGGTCCTTCTCTTTCCGTCTCGTAGACACGAGCTGAGAAATTGCAAACGTCGAGCGATTGCTCAGAGATGAAAAGTGCCAGCACTGAAAGCTGTTGCTAGCCAGCACCCTTCCTTGGAAGCGCTTTGGTAGGCCTAAGAACACTGGGGCTCTGGGCTTCTCTAGCCACCTAATCTTCTGCTCATCCTCTCGCGCACTCTAAAGAGAGCTCAGGTGAGAAATTGCAAACGTCGAGCAATTGCTCAGAGATGAAAAGTGCCAGCACTGAAAGCTGTTGCTAGCCAGCACCCTTCCTTGGAAGCGCTTTCACAGGCGCAGTAACACTGGGGCTTTGCGCTTCTCTACCCACCAAACGTCACGGTCCTTCTCTTTCCGTCTCGTAGACACGAGCTGAGAAATTGCAAACGTCGAGCAATTGCTCAGAGATGAAAAGTGCCAGTACTGGAAGCTGTTGCTAGCCAGCACCCTTCCTTGGAAGCGCTTTTGTAGGCCTAAGAACACTGGGGCTCTGGGCTTCTGTAGCCACCTAATCTTCTGCTCATCCTCTCGCGCAGTCTAAAGAGAGCTCAGGTGAGAAATTGCAAACGTCGAGCAATTGCTCAGAGATGAAAAGTGCCAGCACTGAAAGCTGTTGCTAGCCAGCACCCTTCCTTGGAAGCGCTTTCACAGGCGCAGCAACACTGGGGCTTTGCGCTTCTCTACTCACCAAACGTCACGGTCCTTCTCTTTCCGTCTCGTAGACACGAGATGACAAATTGCAAACGTCGAGCAATTGCTCAGAGATGAAAAGTGCCAGCACTGAAAGCTGTTGCTAGCCAGCACCCTTCCTTGGAAGCGCTTTTGTAGCCCTAAGAACACTGGGGCTCTGGGCTTCTCTAGCCACCTAATCTTCTGCTCATCCTCTCGCGCACTCTAAAGAGAGCTCAGGTGAGAAATTGCAAACGTCGAGCAATTGCTCAGAGATGAAAAGTGCCAGCACTGAAAGCTCTTGCTAGCCAGCACCCTTCCTTGGAAGCGCTTTTGTAGGCCTAAGAACACTGGGGCTCTGGGCTTCTCTAGCCACCTCATCTTCTGCTCATCCTCTCGCGCAGTCTAAAGAGAGCTCAGGTGAAAAATTGCAAACGTCGAGCAATTGCTCAGAGATGAAAAGTGCCAGCACTGAAAGCTGTTGCTAGCCAGCACCCTTCCTTGGAAGCGCTTTGGTAGGCCTAAGAACACTGGGGCTCTGGGCTTCTCTAGCCACCTAATCTTCTGCTCATCCTCTCGCGCACTCTAAAGAGAGCTCAGGTGAGAAATTGCAAACGTCGAGCAATTGCTCAGAGATGAAAAGTGCCAGCACTGAAAGCTGTTGCTAGCCAGCACCCTTCCTTGGAAGCGCTTTCACAGGCGCAGTAACACTGGGGCTTTGCGCTTCTCTAGCCACCAAACGTCACGGTCCTTCTCTTTCCGTCTCGTAGACACGAGCTGAGAAATTGCAAACGTCGAGCAATTGCTCAGAGATGAAAAGTGCCAGTACTGGAAGCTGTTGCTAGCCAGCACCCTTCCTTGGAAGCGCTTTTGTAGGCCTAAGAACACTGGGGCTCTGGGCTTCTGTAGCCACCTAATCTTCTGCTCATCCTCTCGCGCACTCTAAAGAGAGCTCAGGTGAGAAATTGCAAACGTCGAGCAATTGCTCCGAGATGAAAAGTGCCAGCACTGAAAGCTGTTGCTAGCCAGCACCCTTCCTTGGAAGCCCTTTCACAGGCGCAGCAACACTGGGGCTTTGCGCTTCTCTACCCACCAAACGTCACGGTCCTTCTCTTTCCGTCTCGTAGACACGATATGACAAATTGCAAACGTCGAGCAATTGCTCAGAGATGAAAAGTGCCAGCACTGGAAGCTGCTGCTAGCCAGCCCCCTTCCTTGGAAGCGCTTTTGTAGGCCTAAGAACACTGGGGCTCTGGGCTTCTCTAGCCACCTCATCTTCTGCTCATCCTCTCGCGCACTCTAAATAGAGCTCAGGTGAGAAATTGCAAACGTCGAGCAATTGCTCAGAGATGAAAAGTGCCAGCACTGAAAGCTCTTGCTAGCCAGCACCCTTCCTTGGAAGCGCTTTTGTAGACTAAGAACACTGGGGCTCTGGGCTTCTCTAGCCACCTAATCTTCTGCTCATCCTCTCGCGCAGTCTAAAGAGAGCTCAGGTGAAAAATTGCAAACGTCGAGCAATTGCTCAGAGATGAAAAGTGCCAGCACTGAAAGCTGTTGCTAGCCAGCACCCTTCCTTGGAAGCGCTTTCACAGGCGCAGCAACACTGGGGCTTTGCGCTTCTCTACTCACCAAACGTCACGGTCCTTCTCTTTCCGTCTCGTAGACACGAGCTGAGAAATTGCAAACGTCGAGCAATTGCTCAGAGATGAAAAGTGCCAGCACTGAAAGCTGTTGCTAGCCAGCACCCTTCCTTGGAAGCGCTTTTGTAGGCCTAAGAACACTGGGGCTCTGGGCTTCTCTAGCCACCTAATCTTCTGCTCATCCTCTCGCGCACTCTAAAGAGAGCTCAGGTGAGAAATTGCAAACGTCGAGCAATTGCTCAGAGATGAAAAGTGCCAGCACTGAAAGCTGTTGCTAGCCAGCACCCTTCCTTGGAAGCGCTTTCACAGGCGCAGTAACACTGGGGCTTTGCGCTTCTCTAGCCACCAAACGTCACGGTCCTTCTCTTTCCGTCTCGTAGACACGAGCTGAGAAATTGCAAACGTCGAGCAATTGCTCAGAGATGAAAAGTGCCAGCACTGAAAGCTGTTGCTAGCCAGCACCCTTCCTTGGAAGCGCTTTGGTAGGCCTAAGAACACTGGGGCTCTGGGCTTCTCTAGCCACCTCATCTTCTGCTCATCCTCTCGCGCACTCTAAAGAGAGCTCAGGTGAGAAATTGCAAATGTCCAGCAATTGCTCAGAGATGAAAAGTGCCAGCACTGAAAGCTGTTGCTAGCCAGCACCCTTCCTTGGAAGCGCTTTCACAGGCGCAGCAACACTGGGCCTTTGCGCTTCTCTACCCACCAAACGTCACGGTCCTTCTCTTTCCGTCTCGTAGACACGAGCTGAGAAATGCAAACGTCGAGCAATTGCTCGGAGATGAAAAGTGCCAGCACTGGAAGCTGTTGCTAGCCAGCACCCTTCCTTGGAAGCGCTTTTGTAGCCCTAAGAACACTGGGGCTCTGGGCTTCTCTAGCCACCTAATCTTCTGCTCATCCTCTCGCGCACTCTAAAGAGAGCTCAGGGGAGAAATTGCAAACGTCGAGCAATTGCTCCGAGATGAAAAGTGCCAGCACTGAAAGCTGTTGCTAGCCAGCACCCTTCCTTGGAAGCGCTTTCACAGGCGCAGCAACACTGGGGCTTTACGCTTCTCTACCCACCAAACGTCACGGTCCTTCTCTTTCCGTCTCGTAGACACGAGCTGAGAAATTGCAAACGTCGAGCAATTGCTCAGAGATGAAAAGTGCCAGCACTGAAAGCTGTTGCTAGCCAGCACCCTTCCTTGGAAGCGCTTTTGTAGGCCTAAGAACACTGGGGCTCTGGGCTTCTCTAGCCACCTCATCTTCTGCTCATCCTCTCGCGCACTCTAAAGAGAGCTCAGGTGAGAAATTGCAAACATCGAGCAATTGCTCAGAGAGGAAAAGTGCCAGCACTGAAAGCTGTTGCTAGCCAGCACCCTTCCTTGGAAGCGCTTTCACAGGCGCAGCAACACTGGGGCTTTGCGCTTCTCTACCCACCAAACGTCACGGTCCTTCTCTTTCCGTCTCGTAGACACGAGCTGAGAAATTGCAAACGTCGAGCAATTGCTCAGAGATGAAAAGTGCCAGCACTGAAAGCTGTTGCTAGCCAGCACCCTTCCTTGGAAGCGCTTTCACAGGCGCAGCAACACTGGGGCTTTGCGCTTCTCTACCCACCAAACGTCACGGTCCTTCTCTTTCCGTCTCGTAGACACGAGATGACAAATTGCAAACGTCGAGCAATTGCTCAGAGATGAAAAGTGCCAGCACTGAAAGCTGTTGCTAGCCAGCACCCTTCCTTGGAAGCGCTTTTGTAGCCCTAAGAACACTGGGACTCTGGGCTTCTCTAGCCACCTAATCTTCTGCTCATCCTCTCGCGCACTCTAAAGAGAGCTCAGGTGAGAAATTGCAAACGTCGAGCAATTGCTCAGAGAGGAAAAGTGCCAGCACTGAAAGCTGTTGCTAGCCAGCACCCTTCCTTGGAAGCGCTTTCACAGGCGCAGCAACACTGGGCCTTTGCGCTTCTCTACCCACCAAACGTCACGGTCCTTCTCTTTCCGTCTCGTAGACACGAGCTGAGAAATTGCAAACGTCGAGCAATTGCTCAGAGATGAAAAGTGCCAGCACTGAAAGCTGTTGCTAGCCAGCACCCTTCCTTGGAAGCGCTTTTGTAGGCCTAAGAACACTGGGGCTCTGGGCTTCTCTAGCCACCTAATCTTCTGCTCATCCTCTCGCGCAGTCTAAAGAGAGCTCAGGTGAAAAATTGCAAACGTCGAGCAATTGCTCCGAGATGAAAAGTGCCAGCACTGAAAGCTGTTGCTAGCCAGCACCCTTCCTTGGAAGCGCTTTTGTAGGCCTAAGAACACTGGGGCTCTGGGCTTCTCTAGCCACCTAATCTTCTGCTCATTCTCTCGCGCACTCTAAAGAGAGTTCAGGTGAGAAATTGCAAACATCGAGCAATTGCTCAGAGATGAAAAGTGCCAGCACTGAAAGCTCTTGCTAGCCAGCACCCTTCCTTGGAAGCGCTTTCACAGGCGCAGCAACACTGGGGCTTTGCGCTTCTCTAGCCACCAAACGTCACGGTCCTTCTCTTTCCGTCTCGTAGACACGAGCTGAGAAATTCCAAACGTCGAGCAATTGCTCAGAGATGAAAAGTGCCAGCACTGAAAGCTGTTGCTAGCCAGCACCCTTCCTTGGAAGCGCTTTGGTAGGCCTAAGAACACTGGGGCTCTGGGCTTCTCTAGCCACCTAATCTTCTGCTCATCCTCTCGCGCACTCTAAAGAGAGCTCAGGTGAGAAATTGCAAACGTCGAGCAATTGCTCAGAGATGAAAAGTGCCAGCACTGAAAGCTGTTGCTAGCCAGCACCCTTCCTTGGAAGCGCTTTCACAGGCGCAGTAACACTGGGGCTTTGCGCTTCTCTAGCCACCAAACGTCACGGTCCTTCTCTTTCCGTCTCGTAGACACGAGCTGAGAAATTGCAAACGTCGAGCAATTGCTCAGAGATGAAAAGTGCCAGTACTGGAAGCTGTTGCTAGCCAGCACCCTTCCTTGGAAGCGCTTTTGTAGCCCTTAGAACACTGGGGCTCTGGGCTTCTGTAGCCACCTAATCTTCTGCTCATCCTCTCGCGCACTCTAAAGAGAGCTCAGGTGAGAAATTGCAAACGTCGAGCAATTGCTCAGAGATGAAAAGTGCCAGCACTGAAAGCTCTTGCTAGCCAGCACCCTTCCTTGGAAGCGCTTTCACAGGCGCAGCAACACTGGGGCTTTGCGCTTCTCTACCCACCAAACGTCACGGTCCTTCTCTTTCCGTCTCGTAGACACGAGCTGACAAATTGCAAACGTCGAGCAATTGCTCAGAGATGAAAAGTGCCAGCACTGAAAGCTGCTGCTAGCCAGCACCCTTCCTTGGAAGCGCTTTTGTAGGCCTAAGAACACTGGGGCTCTGGGCTTCTCTAGCCACCTAATCTTCTGCTCATCCTCTCGCGCTCTCTAAAGAGAGCTCAGGTGAGAAATTGCAAACGTCGAGCAATTGCTCAGAGATGAAAAGTGCCAGCACTGAAAGCTCTTGCTAGCCAGCACCCTTCCTTGGAAGTGCTTTTGTAGCCCTAAGAACACTGGGGCTCTGGGCTTCTCTAGCCACCTCATCTTCTGCTCATCCTCTCGCGCAGTCTAAAGAGAGCTCAGGTGAAAAATTGCAAACGTCGAGCAATTGCTCAGAGATGAAAAGTGCCAGCACTGAAAGCTGTTGCTAGCCAGCACCCTTCCTTGGAAGCGCTTTTGTAGGCCTAAGAACACTGGGGCTCTGGGCTTCTCTAGCCACCTAATCTTCTGCTCATTCTCTCGCGCACTCTAAAGAGAGTTCAGGTGAGAAATTGCAAACGTCCAGCAATTGCTCAGAGATGAAAAGTGCCAGCACTGAAAGCTCTTGCTAGCCAGCACCCTTCCTTGGAAGCGCTTTCACAGGCGCAGCAACACTGGGGCTTTGCGCTTCTCTACTCACCAAATGTCACGGTCCTTCTCTTTCCGTCTCGTAGACACGAGCTGAGAAATTGCAAACGTCAAGCAATTGCTCAGAGATGAAAAGTGCCAGCACTGAAAGCTGTTGCTAGCCAGCACCCTTCCTTGGAAGCGCTTTTGTAGGCCTAAGAACAGTGGGGCTCTGGGCTTCTCTAGCCACCTAATCTTCTGCTCATCCTCTCGCGCACTCTAAAGAGAGCTCAGGTGAGAAATTGCAACCGTCGAGCAATTGCTCAGAGATGAAAAGTGCCAGCACTGAAAGCTGTTGCTAGCCAGCACCCTTCCTTGGAAGCGCTTTCACAGGCGCAGCAACACTGGGGCTTTGCGCTTCTCTAGCCACCAAACGTCACGGTCCTTCTCTTTCCGTCTCGTAGACACGAGCTGAGAAATTGCAAACGTCGAGCAATTGCTCAGAGATGAAAAGTGCCAGCACTGAAAGCTGTTGCTAGCCAGCACCCTTCCTTGGAAGCGCTTTTGTAGGCCTAAGAACAGTGGGGCTCTGGGCTTCTCTAGCCACCTCATCTTCTGCTCATCCTCTCGCGCACTCTAAAGAGAGCTCAGGTGAGAAATTGCAAACATCGAGCAATTGCTCAGAGAGGAAAAGTGCCAGCACTGAAAGCTGTTGCTAGCCAGCACCCTTCCTTGGAAGCGCTTTTGTAGCCCTAAGAACAGTGGGGCTCTGGGCTTCTCTAGCCACCTAATCTTCTGCTCATCCTCTCGCGCACTCTAAAGAGAGCTCAGGTGAGAAATTGCAAATGTCCAGCAATTGCTCAGAGATGAAAAGTGCCAGCACTGAAAGCTGTTGCTAGCCAGCACCCTTCCTTGGAAGCGCTTTCACAGGCGCAGCAACACTGGGGCTTTGCGCTTCTCTAGCCACCAAACGTCACGGTCCTTCTCTTTCCGTCTCGTAGACACGAGCTGAGAAATGCAAACGTCGAGCAATTGCTCAGAGATGAAAAGTGCCAGCACTGGAAGCTGTTGCTAGCCAGCACCCTTCCTTGGAAGCGCTTTTGTAGGCCTAAGAACACTGGGGCTCTGGGCTTCTCTAGCCACCTAATCTTCTGCTCATCCTCTCGCGCACTCTAAAGAGAGCTCAGGTGAGAAATTGCAAACATCGAGCAATTGCTCAGAGAGGAAAAGTGCCAGCACTGAAAGCTGTTGCTAGCCAGCACCCTTCCTTGGAAGCGCTTTCACAGGCGCAGTAACACTGGGGCTTTGCGCTTCTCTACCCACCAAACGTCACGGTCCTTCTCTTTCCGTCTCGTAGACACGAGCTGAGAAATTGCAAACGTCGAGCAATTGCTCAGAGATGAAAAGTGCCAGCACTGAAAGCTGTTGCTAGCCAGCACCCTTCCTTGGAAGCGCTTTTGTAGGCCTAAGAACACTGGGGCTCTGGGCTTCTCTAGCCACCTAATCTTCTGCTCATTCTCTCGCGCACTCTAAAGAGAGTTCAGGTGAGAAATTGCAAACATCGAGCAATTGCTCAGAGATGAAAAGTGCCAGCACTGAAAGCTCTTGCTAGCCAGCACCCTTCCTTGGAAGCGCTTTCACAGGCGCAGCAACACTGGGGCTTTGCGCTACTCTACCCACCAAACGTCACGGTCCTTCTCTTTCCGTCTCGTAGACACGAGCTGAGAAATTGCAAACGTCGAGCAATTGCTCAGAGATGAAAAGTGCCAGCACTGAAAGCTGTTGCTAGCCAGCACCCTTCCTTGGAAGCGCTTTTGTAGGCCTAAGAACACTGGGGCTCTGGGCTTCTCTAGCCACCTAATCTTCTGCTCATCCTCTCGCGCACTCTAAAGAGAGCTCAGGTGAGAAATTGCAAACGTCGAGCAATTGCTCAGAGATGAAAAGTGCCAGCACTGAAAGCTGTTGCTAGCCAGCACCCTTCCTTGGAAGCGCTTTTGTAGGCCTAAGAACACTGGGACTCTGGGCTTCTCTAGCCACCTAATCTTCTGCTCATCCTCTCGCGCACTCTAAAGAGAGCTCAGGTGAGAAATTGCAAACGTCGAGCAATTGCTCAGAGATGAAAAGTGCCAGCACTGAAAGCTGTTGCTAGCCAGCACCCTTCCTTGGAAGCGCTTTTGTAGGCCTTAGAACACTGGGGCTCTGGGCTTCTCTAGCCACCTAATCTTCTGCTCATCCTCTCGCGCACTCTAAAGAGAGCTCAGGTGAGAAATTGCAAACGTTGAGCAATTGCTCAGAGATGAAAAGTGCCAGCACTGAAAGCTGTTGCTAGCCAGCACCCTTCCGTGGAAGCGCTTTCACAGGCGCAGCAACACTGGGGCTTTGCGCTTCTCTACCCACCAAAAGTCACGGTCCTTCTCTTTCCGTCTCGTAGACACGAGCTGAGAAATTGCAAACGTCGAGCAATTGCTCAGAGATGAAAAGTGCCAGCACTGAAAGCTGTTGCTAGCCAGCACCCTTCCTTGGAAGCGCTTTTGTAGGCCTAAGAACACTGGGGCTCTGGGCTTCTCTAGCCACCTAATCTTCTGCTCATCCTCTCGCGCACTCTAAAGAGAGCTCAGGTGAGAAATTGCAAACGTCGAGCAATTGCTCAGAGATGAAAAGTGCCAGCACTGAAAGCTGTAGCTAGCCAGCACCCTTCCTTGGAAGCGCTTTCACAGGCGCAGTAACACTGGGGCTTTGCGCTTCTCTAGCCACCAAACGTCACGGTCCTTCTCTTTCCGTCTCGTAGACACGAGCTGAGAAATTGCAAACGTCGAGCAATTGCTCAGAGATGAAAAGTGCCAGCACTGAAAGCTGTTGCTAGCCAGCACCCTTCCTTGGAAGCGCTTTTGTAGGCCTAAGAACACTGGGGCTCTGGGCTTCTGTAGCCACCTAATCTTCTGCTCATCCTCTCGCGCACTCTAAAGAGAGCTCAGGTGAGAAATTGCAAACATCGAGCAATTGCTCAGAGAGGAAAAGTGCCAGCACTGAAAGCTGTTGCTAGCCAGCACCCTTCCTTGGAAGCGCTTTCACAGGCGCAGCAACACTGGGGCTTTGCGCTTCTCTACCCACCAAAAGTCACGGTCCTTCTCTTTCCGTCTCGTAGACATGAGCTGAGAAATTGCAAACGTCGAGCAATTGCTCAGAGATGAAAAGTGCCAGTACTGGAAGCTGTTGCTAGCCAGCCCCCTTCCTTGAAGCGCTTTTGTAGGCCTAAGAACACTGGGGCTCTGGGCTTCTCTAGCCACCTCATCTTCTGCTCATCCTCTCGCGCACTCTAAAGAGAGCTCAGGTGAGAAATTGCAAACGTCGAGCAATTGCTCAGAGATGAAAAGTGCCAGCACTGAAAGCTGCTGCTAGCCAGCACCCTTCCTTGGAAGCGCTTTTGTAGGCCTAAGAACACTGGGGCTCTGGGCTTCTCTAGCCACCTAATCTTCTGCTCATCCTCTCGCGCAGTCTAAAGAGAGCTCAGGTGAGAAATTGCAAATGTCCAGCAATTGCTCAGAGATGAAAAGTGCCAGCACTGAAAGCTGTTGCTAGCCAGCACCCTTCCTTGGAAGCGCTTTCACAGGCGCAGCAACACTGGGGCTTTCCGCTTCTCTACCCACCAAACGTCACGGTCCTTCTCTTTCCGTCTCGTAGACACGAGCTGAGAAATTGCAAACGTCGAGCAATTGCTCGGAGATGAAAAGTGCCAGCACTGGAAGCTGTTGCTAGCCAGCACCCTTCCTTGGAAGCGCTTTTGTAGGCCTAAGAACAGTGGGGCTCTGGGCTTCTCTAGCCACCTAATCTTCTGCTCATCCTCTCGCGCACTCTAAAGAGAGCTCAGGTGAGAAATTGCAAACGTCGAGCAATTGCTCAGAGATGAAAAGTGCCAGCACTGAAAGCTGTTGCTAGCCAGCACCCTTCCTTGGAAGCGCTTTCACAGGCGCAGCAACACTGGGGCTTTGCGCTTCTCTACCCACCAAACATCACGGTCCTTCTCTTTCCGTCTCGTAGACACGAGCTGAGAAATTGCAAACGTCGAGCAATTACTCAGAGAGGAAAAGTGCCAGTACTGGAAGCTGTTGCTAGCCAGCACCCTTCCTTGGAAGCGCTTTTGTAGGCCTAAGAACACTGGGGCTCTGGGCTTCTCTAGCCACCTAATCTTCTGCTCATCCTCTCGCGCACTCTAAAGAGAGCTCAGGGGAGAAATTGCAAACGTCGAGCAATTGCTCAGAGATGAAAAGTGCCAGCACTGAAAGCTGTTGCTAGCCAGCACCCTTCCTTGGAAGCGCTTTCACAGGCACAGCAACACTGGGGCTTTGCGCTTCTCTACTCACCAAACGTCACGGTCCTTCTCTTTCCGTCTTGTAGACACGAGCTGAGAAATTGCAAACGTCGAGCAATTGCTCAGAGATGAAAAGTGCCAGCACTGAAAGCTGTTGCTAGCCAGCACCCTTCCTTGGAAGCGCTTTTGTAGGCCTAAGAACACTGGGGCTCTGGGCTTCTCTAGCCACCTCATCTTCTGCTCATCCTCTCGCGCACTCTAAAGAGAGCTCAGGGGAGAAATTGCAAACGTCGAGCAATTGCTCAGAGATGAAAAGTGCCAGCACTGAAAGCTGTTGCTAGCCAGCACCCTTCCTTGGAAGCGCTTTCACAGGCGCAGCAACACTGGGGCTTTGCGCTTCTCTACCCACCAAACATCACGGTCCTTCTCTTTCCGTCCCGTAGACACGAGCTGAGAAATTGCAAACGTCGAGCAATTGCTCAGAGATGAAAAGTGCCAGCACTGAAAGCTGTTGCTAGCCAGCACCCTTCCTTGGAAGCGCTTTTGTAGGCCTAAGAACACTGGGGCTCTGGGCTTCTCTAGCCACCTAATCTTCTGCTCATCCTCTCACGCACTCTAAAGAGAGCTCAGGGGAGAAATTGCAAACGTCGAGCAATTGCTCAGAGATGAAAAGTGCCAGCACTGAAAGCTGTTGCTAGCCAGCACCCTTCCTTGGAAGCCCTTTCACAGGCGCAGCAACACTGGGGCTTTACGATTCTATACCCACCAAACATCACGGTCCTTCTCTTTCCGTCTCGTAGACACGAGCTGAGAAATTGCAAACGTCAAGCAATTGCTCAGAGATGAAAAGTGCCAGTACTGAAAGCTGTTGCTAGCCAGCACCCTTCCTTGGAAGCGCTTTTGTAGGCCTAAGAACAGTGGGGCTCTGGGCTTCTCTAGCCACCTAGTCTTCTGCTCATCCTCTCGCGCACTCTAAAGAGAGCTCAGGGGAGAAATTGCAAACGTCGAGCAATTGCTCCGAGATGAAAAGTGCCAGCACTGAAAGCTGTTGCTAGCCAGCACCCTTCCTTGGAAGCGCTTTCACAGGCGCAGCAACACTGGGGCTTTGCGCTTCTCTAGCCACCAAACGTCACGGTCCTTCTCTTTCCGTCTCGTAGACACGAGATGACAAATTGCAAACGTCGAGCAATTGCTCAGAGATGAAAAGTGCCAGTACTGGAAGCTGTTGCTAGCCAGCACCCTTCCTTGGAAGCGCTTTTGTAGGCCTAAGAACACTGGGGCTCTTGGCTTCTCTAGCCACCTAATCTTCTGCTCATCCTCTCGCGCACTCTAAAGAGAGCTCAGGGGAGAAATTGCAAACGTCGAGCAATTGCTCAGAGATGAAAAGTGCCAGCACTGAAAGCTGTTGCTAGCCAGCACCCTTCCTTGGAAGCGCTTTCACAGGCGCAGCAACACTGGGGCTTTGCGCTTCTCTACCCACCAAACGTCACGGTCCTTCTCTTTCCGTCTCGTAGAAACGAGATGACAAATTGCAAACGTCGAGCAATTGCTCAGAGATGAAAAGTGCCAGCACTGAAAGCTCTTGCTAGCCAGCACCCTTCCTTGGAAGCGCTTTCACAGGCGCAGCAACACTGGGGCTTTGCGCTTCTCTAGCCACCAAATGTCACGGTCCTTCTCTTTCCGTCTCGTAGACACGAGCTGAGAAATTGCAAACGTCGAGCAATTGCTCAGAGATGAAAAGTGCCAGCACTGAAAGCTCTTGCTAGCCAGCACCCTTCCTTGGAAGCGCTTTTGTAGGCCTAAGAACACTGGGGCTCTGGGCTTCTCTAGCACCTAATCTTCTGCTCATCCTCTCGCGCACTCTAAAGAGAGCTCAGGTGAGAAATTGCAAACGTCGAGCAATTGCTCAGAGATGAAAAGTGCCAGCACTGAAAGCTGTTGCTAGCCAGCACCCTTCCTTGGAAGCGCTTTCACAGGCGCAGCAACACTGGGGCTTTGCGCTTCTCTACCCACCAAACGTCACGGTCCTTCTCTTTCCGTCTCGTAGACACGAGCTGAGAAATTGCAAACGTCGAGCAATTGCTCAGAGATGAAAAGTGCCAGCACTGAAAGCTGTTGCTAGCCAGCACCCTTCCTTGGAAGCGCTTTCACAGGCACAGTAACACTGGGGCTTTGCGCTTCTCTAGCCACCAAACGTCACGGTCCTTCTCTTTCCGTCTCGTAGACACGAGCTGAGAAATTGCAAACGTCGAGCAATTGCTCAGAGATGAAAAGTGCCAGCACTGAAAGCTGTTGCTAGCCAGCACCCTTCCTTGGAAGCGCTTTTGTAGGCCTAAGAACACTGGGGCTCTGGGCTTCTCTAGCCACCTAATCTTCTGCTCATCCTCTCGCGCATTCTAAAGAGAGCTCAGGTGAGAAATTGCAAACGTCGAGCAATTGCTCCGAGATGAAAAGTGCCAGCACTGAAAGCTGTTGCTAGCCAGCACCCTTCCTTGGAAGCGCTTTCACAGGCGCAGCAACACTGGGGCTTTGCGCTTCTCTACTCACCAAACGTCACGGTCCTTCTCTTTCCGTCTCGTAGACACGAGCTGAGAAATTGCAAACGTCGAGCAATTGCTCAGAGATGAAAAGTGCCAGCACTGAAAGCTGTTTCTAGCCAACACCCTTCCTTGGAAGCGCTTTTGTAGGCCTAAGAACACTGGGGCTCTGGGCTTCTCTAGCCACCTAGTCTTCTGCTCATCCTCTCGCGCACTCTAAAGAGAGCTCAGGTGAGAAATTGCAAACGTCGAGCAATTGCTCAGAGATGAAAAGTGCCAGCACTGAAAGCTGTTGCTAGCCAGCACCCTTCCTTGGAAGCGCTTTCACAGGCGCAGCAACACTGGGGCTTTGCGCTTCTCTACTCACCAAACGTCACGGTCCTTCTCTTTCCGTCTCGTAGACACGAGCTGAGAAATTGCAAACGTCGAGCAATTGCTCAGAGATGAAAAGTGCCAGCACTGGAAGCTGTTGCTAGCCAGCCCCCTTCCTTGGAAGCGCTTTGGTAGGCCTAAGAACAGTGGGGCTCTGGGCTTCTCTAGCCACCTAATCTTCTGCTCATCCTCTCGCGCACTCTAAAGAGAGCTCAGGGGAGAAATTGCAAACGTCGAGCAATTGCTCAGAGATGAAAAGTGCCAGCACTGAAAGCTGTTGCTAGCCAGCACCCTTCCTTGGAAGCGCTTTCACAGGCGCAGCAACACTGGGGCTTTGCGCTTCTCTAGCCACCAAACATCACGGTCCTTCTCTTTCCGTCTCGTAGACACGAGCTGAGAAATTGCAAACGTCGAGCAATTGCTCAGAGATGAAAAGTGCCAGCACTGAAAGCTGTTGCTAGCCAGCACCCTTCCTTGGAAGCGCTTTTGTAGGCCTAAGAACAGTGGGGCTCTGGGCTTCTCTAGCACCTAATCTTCTGCTCATCCTCTCGCGCACTCTAAAGAGAGCTCAGGTGAGAAATTGCAAAAGTCGAGCAATTGCTCAGAGATGAAAAGTGCCAGCACTGAAAGCTGTTGCTAGCCAGCACCCTTCCTTGGAAGCGCTTTCACAGGCGCAGCAACACTGGGCCTTTGCGCTTCTCTACCCACCAAACGTCACGGTCCTTCTCTTTCCGTCTCGTAGACACGAGCTGAGAAATTGCAAACGTCGAGCAATTGCTCAGAGATGAAAAGTGCCAGCACTGAAAGCTGTTGCTAGCCAGCACCCTTCCTTGGAAGCGCTTTTGTAGGCCTAAGAAGACTGGGGCTCTGGGCTTCTCTAGCCACCTAATCTTCTGCTCATCCTCTCGCGCAGTCTAAAGAGAGCTCAGGTGAGAAATTGCAAACGTCGAGCAATTGCTCCGAGATGAAAAGTGCCAGCACTGAAAGCTGTTGCTAGCCAGCACCCTTCCTTGGAAGCGCTTTCACAGGCGCAGCAACACTGGGGCTTTGCGCTTCTCTACCCACCAAATGTCACGGTCCTTCTCTTTCCGTCTCGTAGACACGAGATGACAAATTGCAAACGTCGAGCAATTGCTCAGAGATGAAAAGTGCCAGCACTGAAAGCTGTTGCTAGCCAGCACCCTTCCTTGGAAGCGCTTTTGTAGGCCTAAGAACAGTGGGGCTCTGGGCTTCTCTAGCCACCTAATCTTCTGCTCATCCTCTCGCGCACTCTAAAGAGAGCTCAGGTGAGAAATTGCAAACGTCGAGCAATTGCTCAGAGATGAAAAGTGCCAGCACTGAAAGCTGTTGCTAGCCAGCACCCTTCCTTGGAAGCGCTTTTGTAGGCCTAAGAACACTGGGGCTCTGGGCTTCTCTAGCCACCTCATCTTCTGCTCATCCTCTCGCGCAGTCTAAAGAGAGCTCAGGTGAGAAATTGCAAACGTCGAGCAATTGCTCAGAGATGAAAAGTGCCAGCACTGAAAGCTGTTGCTAGCCAGCACCCTTCCTTGGAAGCGCTTTTGTAGGCCTAAGAACACTGGGGCTCTGCGCTTCTCTAGCCACCTAATCTTCTGCTCATCCTCTCGCGCACTCTAAAGAGAGCTCAGGTGAGAAATTGCAAACGTCGAGCAATTGCTCAGAGATGAAAAGTGCCAGCACTGAAAGCTGTTGCTAGCCAGCACCCTTCCTTGGAAGCGCTTTCACAGGCGCAGCAACACTGGGGCTTTGCGCTTCTCTACTCACCAAACGTCACGGTCCTTCTCTTTCCGTCTCGTAGACACGAGCTGAGAAATTGCAAACGTCGAGCAATTGCTCAGAGATGAAAAGTGCCAGCACTGAAAGCTGTTTCTAGCCAACACCCTTCCTTGGAAGCGCTTTTGTAGGCCTAACAACACTGGGGCTCTGGGCTTCTCTAGCCACCTAATTTCTGCTCATCCTCTCGCGCACTCTAAAGAGAGCTCAGGGGAGAAATTGCAAACGTCGAGCAATTGCTCAGAGATGAAAAGTGCCAGCACTGAAAGCTGTTGCTAGCCAGCACCCTTCCTTGGAAGCGCTTTCACAGGCACAGCAACACTGGGGCTTTGCGCTTCTCTACCCACCAAACGTCACGGTCCTTCTCTTTCCGTCTCGTAGACACGAGCTGAGAAATTGCAAACGTCGAGCAATTGCTCAGAGATGAAAAGTGCCAGCACTGGAAGCTGTTGCTAGCCAGCCCCCTTCCTTGGAAGCGCTTTTGTAGGCCTAAGAACACTGGGGCTCTGGGCTTCTCTAGCCACCTAATCTTCTGCTCATCCTCTCGCGCACTCTAAAGAGAGCTCAGGGGAGAAATTGCAAACGTCGAGCAATTGCTCAGAGATGAAAAGTGCCAGCACTGAAAGCTGTTGCTAGCCAGCACCCTTCCTTGGAAGCGCTTTCACAGGCGCAGCAACACTGGGGCTTTGCGCTTCTCTAGCCACCAAACGTCACGGTCCTTCTCTTTCCGTCTCGTAGAAACGAGATGAGAAATTGCAAACGTCGAGCAATTGCTCAGAGATGAAAAGTGCCAGCACTGAAAGCTGTTCCTAGCCAGCACCCTTCTTTGGAAGCGCTTTTGTAGGCCTAAGAACACTGGGGCTCTGGGCTTCTCTAGCCACCTCATCTTCTGCTCATCCTCTCGCGCACTCTGAAGAGAGCTCAGGTGAGAAATTGCAAACATCGAGCAATTGCTCAGAGATGAAAAGTGCCAGCACTGAAAGCTGTTGCTAGCCAGCACCCTTCCTTGGAAGCGCTTTCACAGGCGCAGCAACACTGGGGCTTTGCGCTTCTCTAGCCACCAAACGTCACGGTCCTTCTCTTTCCGTCTCGTAGACACGAGCTGAGAAATTGCAAACGTCGAGCAATTGCTCAGAGATGAAAAGTGCCAGCACTGAAAGCTGTTGCTAGCCAGCACCCTTCCTTGGAAGCGCTTTGGTAGGCCTAAGAACACTGGGGCTCTGGGCTTCTCTAGCCACCTAATCTTCTGCTCATCCTCTCGCGCACTCTAAAGAGAGCTCAGGTGAGAAATTGCAAACGTCGAGCAATTGCTCAGAGATGAAAAGTGCCAGCACTGAAAGCTGTTGCTAGCCAGCACCCTTCCTTGGAAGCGCTTTCACAGGCGCAGTAACACTGGGGCTTTGCGCTTCTCTACTCACCAAACGTCACGGTCCTTCTCTTTCCGTCTCGTAGACACGAGCTGAGAAATTGCAAACGTCGAGCAATTGCTCAGAGATGAAAAGTGCCAGCACTGAAAGCTGTTGCTAGCCAGCACCCTTGCTTGGAAGCGCTTTTGTAGGCCTAAGAACACTGGGGCTCTGGGCTTCTCTAGCCACCTAATCTTCTGCTCATCCTCTCGCGCACTCTAAAGAGAGCTCAGGTGAGAAATTGCAAACGTCGAGCAATTGCTCAGAGATGAAAAGTGCCAGCACTGAAAGCTGTTGCTAGCCAGCACCCTTCCTTGGAAGCGCTTTCACAGGCGCAGCAACACTGGGGCTTTGCGCTTCTCTACCCACCAAACGTCATGGTCCTTCTCTTTCCGTCTCGTAGACACGAGCTGAGAAATTGCAAACGTCGAGCAATTGCTCAGAGATGAAAAGTGCCAGCACTGAAAGCTGTTGCTAGCCAGCACCCTTCCTTGGAAGCGCTTTTGTAGGCCTAAGAACACTGGGGCTCTGGGCTTCTCTAGCCACCTCATCTTCTGCTCATCCTCTCGCGCACTCTAAAGAGAGCTCAGGTGAGAAATTGCAAACGTCGAGCAATTGCTCAGAGATGAAAAGTGCCAGCACTGAAAGCTGTTGCTAGCCAGCACCCTTCCTTGGAAGCGCTTTCACAGGCGCAGTAACACTGGGGCTTTGCGCTTCTCTAGCCACCAAACGTCACGGTCCTTCTCTTTCCGTCTCGTAGACACGAGCTGAGAAATTGCAAACGTCGAGCAATTGCTCAGAGATGAAAAGTGCCAGTACTGGAAGCTGTTGCTAGCCAGCACCCTTCCTTGGAAGCGCTTTTGTAGGCCTAAGAAGACTGGGGCTCTGGGCTTCTCTAGCCACCTAATCTTCTGCTCATCCTCTCGCGCACTCTAAAGAGAGCTCAGGTGAGAAATTGCAAACATCGAGCAATTGCTCAGAGATGAAAAGTGCCAGCACTGAAAGCTCTTGCTAGCCAGCACCCTTCCTTGGAAGCGCTTTCACAGGCGCAGCAACACTGGGCCTTTGCGCTTCTCTACCCACCAAACGTCACGGTCCTTCTCTTTCCGTCTCGTAGACACGAGCTGAGAAATTGCAAACGTCGAGCAATTGCTCAGAGATGAAAAGTGCCAGCACTGAAAGCTGTTGCTAGCCAGCACCCTTCCTTGGAAGCGCTTTTGTAGGCCTAAGAACACTGGGGCTCTGGGCTTCTCTAGCCACCTCATCTTCTGCTCATCCTCTCGCGCACTCTAAAGAGAGCTCAGGTGAGAAATTGCAAACGTCGAGCAATTGCTCCGAGATGAAAAGTGCCAGCACTGAAAGCTGTTGCTAGCCAGCACCCTTCCTTGGAAGCGCTTTCACAGGCGCAGCAACACTGGGGCTTTGCGCTTCTCTACCCACCAAATGTCACGGTCCTTCTCTTTCCGTCTCGTAGACACGAGATGACAAATTGCAAACGTCGAGCAATTGCTCAGAGATGAAAAGTGCCAGCACTGAAAGCTGTTGCTAGCCAGCACCCTTCCTTGGAAGCGCTTTTGTAGGCCTAAGAACACTGGGGCTCTGGGCTTCTCTAGCCACCTAATCTTCTGCTCATCCTCTCGCGCACTCTAAAGAGAGCTCAGGTGAGAAATTGCAAACGTCGAGCAATTGCTCAGAGATGAAAAGTGCCAGCACTGAAAGCTGTTGCTAGCCAGCACCCTTCCTTGGAAGCGCTTTTGTAGGCCTAAGAACACTGGGGCTCTGGGCTTCTCTAGCCACCTCATCTTCTGCTCATCCTCTCGCGCAGTCTAAAGAGAGCTCAGGTGAGAAATTGCAAACGTCGAGCAATTGCTCAGAGATGAAAAGTGCCAGCACTGAAAGCTGTTGCTAGCCAGCACCCTTCCTTGGAAGCGCTTTTGTAGGCCTAAGAACACTGGGGCTCTGCGCTTCTCTAGCCACCTAATCTTCTGCTCATCCTCTCGCGCAGTCTAAAGAGAGCTCAGGTGAGAAATTGCAAACGTCGAGCAATTGCTCAGAGATGAAAAGTGCCAGCACTGAAAGCTGTTGCTAGCCAGCACCCTTCCTTGGAAGCGCTTTCACAGGCGCAGCAACACTGGGGCTTTGCGCTTCTCTACTCACCAAACGTCACGGTCCTTCTCTTTCCGTCTCGTAGACACGAGCTGAGAAATTGCAAACGTCGAGCAATTGCTCAGAGATGAAAAGTGCCAGCACTGAAAGCTGTTTCTAGCCAACACCCTTCCTTGGAAGCGCTTTTGTAGGCCTAAGAACACTGGGGCTCTGGGCTTCTCTAGCCACCTAATTTCTGCTCATCCTCTCGCGCACTCTAAAGAGAGCTCAGGGGAGAAATTGCAAACGTCGAGCAATTGCTCCGAGATGAAAAGTGCCAGCACTGAAAGCTGTTGCTAGCCAGCACCCTTCCTTGGAAGCGCTTTCACAGGCGCAGCAACACTGGGCCTTTGCGCTTCTCTAGCCACCAAACGTCACGGTCCTTCTCTTTCCGTCTCGTAGACACGAGCTGAGAAATTGCAAACGTCGAGCAATTGCTCAGAGATGAAAAGTGCCAGCACTGGAAGCTGTTGCTAGCCAGCCCCCTTCCTTGGAAGCGCTTTTGTAGGCCTAAGAACACTGGGGCTCTGGGCTTCTCTAGCCACCTAATCTTCTGCTCATCCTCTCGCGCACTCTAAAGAGAGCTCAGGTGAGAAATTGCAAACGTCGAGCAATTGCTCAGAGATGAAAAGTGCCAGCACTGAAAGCTGTTGCTAGCCAGCACCCTTCCTTGGAAGCGCTTTCACAGGCGCAGCAACACTGGGGCTTTGCGCTTCTCTAGCCACCAAACGTCACGGTCCTTCTCTTTCCGTCTCGTAGACACGAGCTGAGAAATTGCAAACGTCGAGCAATTGCTCAGAGATGAAAAGTGCCAGCACTGAAAGCTGTTCCTAGCCAGCACCCTTCTTTGGAAGCGCTTTTGTAGGCCTAAGAACACTGGGGCTCTGGGCTTCTCTAGCCACCTCATCTTCTGCTCATCCTCTCGCGCACTCTGAAGAGAGCTCAGGTGAGAAATTGCAAACATCGAGCAATTGCTCAGAGATGAAAAGTGCCAGCACTGAAAGCTCTTGCTAGCCAGCACCCTTCCTTGGAAGCGCTTTCACAGGCGCAGCAACACTGGGGCTTTGCGCTTCTCTAGCCACCAAACGTCACGGTCCTTCTCTTTCCGTCTCGTAGACACGAGCTGAGAAATTGCAAACGTCGAGCAATTGCTCAGAGATGAAAAGTGCCAGCACTGAAAGCTGTTGCTAGCCAGCACCCTTCCTTGGAAGCGCTTTGGTAGGCCTAAGAACACTGGGGCTCTGGGCTTCTCTAGCCACCTAATCTTCTGCTCATCCTCTCGCGCACTCTAAAGAGAGCTCAGGTGAGAAATTGCAAACGTCGAGCAATTGCTCAGAGATGAAAAGTGCCAGCACTGAAAGCTGTTGCTAGCCAGCACCCTTCCTTGGAAGCGCTTTCACAGGCGCAGTAACACTGGGGCTTTGCGCTTCTCTAGCCACCAAACATCACGGTCCTTCTCTTTCCGTCTCGTAGACACGAGCTGAGAAATTGCAAACGTCGAGCAATTGCTCAGAGATGAAAAGTGCCAGTACTGGAAGCTGTTGCTAGCCAGCACCCTTCCTTGGAAGCGCTTTTGTAGGCCTAAGAACACTGGGGCTCTGGGCTTCTCTAGCCACCTAATCTTCTGCTCATCCTCTCGCGCACTCTAAAGAGAGCTCAGGTGAGAAATTGCAAACGTCGAGCAATTGCTCAGAGATGAAAAGTGCCAGCACTGAAAGCTGTTGCTAGCCAGCACCCTTCCTTGGAAGCGCTTTCACAGGCGCAGCAACACTGGGGCTTTGCGCTTCTCTACCCACCAAACGTCATGGTCCTTCTCTTTCCGTCTCGTAGACACGAGCTGAGAAATTGCAAACGTCGAGCAATTGCTCAGAGATGAAAAGTGCCAGCACTGAAAGCTGCTGCTAGCCAGCACCCTTCCTTGGAAGCGCTTTTGTAGGCCTAAGAACACTGGGGCTCTGGGCTTCTCTAGCCACCTCATCTTCTGCTCATCCTCTCGCGCACTCTAAAGAGAGCTCAGGTGAGAAATTGCAAACGTCGAGCAATTGCTCAGAGATGAAAAGTGCCAGCACTGAAAGCTGTTGCTAGCCAGCACCCTTCCTTGGAAGCGCTTTTGTAGACCTAAGAACAGTGGGGCTCTGGGCTTCTCTAGCCAACTAATCTTCTGCTCATCCTCTCGCGCAGTCTAAAGAGAGCTCAGGTGAAAAATTGCAAACGTCGAGCAATTGCTCAGAGATGAAAAGTGCCAGCACTGAAAGCTGTTGCTAGCCAGCACCCTTCCTTGGAAGCGCTTTTGTAGGCCTAAGAACACTGGGGCTCTGGGCTTCTCTAGCCACCTAATCTTCTGCTCATTCTCTCGCGCACTCTAAAGAGAGTTCAGGTGAGAAATTGCAAACATCGAGCAATTGCTCAGAGATGAAAAGTGCCAGCACTGAAAGCTGTTGCTAGCCAGCACCCTTCCTTGGAAGCGCTTTCACAGGCGCAGCAACACTGGGGCTTTGCGCTTCTCTACTCACCAAACGTCACGGTCCTTCTCTTTCCGTCTCGTAGACACGAGCTGAGAAATTGCAAACGTCGAGCAATTGCTCAGAGATGAAAAGTGCCAGCACTGAAAGCTGTTGCTAGCCAGCACCCTTCCTTGGAAGCGCTTTTGTAGGCCTAAGAACACTGGGGCTCTGGGCTTCTCTAGCCACCTAATCTTCTGCTCATCCTCTCGCGCACTCTAAAGAGAGCTCAGGTGAGAAATTGCAAACGTCGAGCAATTGCTCAGAGATGAAAAGTGCCAGCACTGAAAGCTGTTGCTAGCCAGCACCCTTCCTTGGAAGCGCTTTCACAGGCGCAGTAACACTGGGGCTTTGCGCTTCTCTAGCCACCAAACGTCACGGTCCTTCTCTTTCCGTCTCGTAGACACGAGCTGAGAAATTGCAAACGTCGAGCAATTGCTCAGAGATGAAAAGTGCCAGCACTGAAAGCTGTGGCTAGCCAGCACCCTTCCTTGGAAGCGCTTTTGTAGGCCTAAGAACACTGGGGCTCTGGGCTTCTCTAGCCACCTAATCTTCTGCTCATCCTCTCGCGCACTCTAAAGAGAGCTCAGGTGAGAAATTGCAAACGTCGAGCAATTGCTCAGAGATGAAAAGTGCCAGCACTGAAAGCTGTTGCTAGCCAGCACCCTTCCTTGGAAGCGCTTTTGTAGGCCTAAGAACACTGGGGCTCTGGGCTTCTCTAGCCACCTCATCTTCTGCTCATCCTCTCGCGCACTCTAAAGAGAGCTCAGGTGAGAAATTGCAAACGTCGAGCAATTGCTCAGAGATGAAAAGTGCCAGCACTGGAAGCTGTTGCTAGCCAGCCCCCTTCCTTGGAAGCGCTTTTGTAGGCCTAAGAACACTGGGGCTCTGGGCTTCTCTAGCCACCTCATCTTCTGCTCATCCTCTCGCGCACTCTAAAGAGAGCTCAGGGGAGAAATTGCAAACGTCGAGCAATTGCTCAGAGATGAAAAGTGCCAGCACTGAAAGCTGTTGCTAGCCAGCACCCTTCCTTGGAAGCGCTTTCACAGGCGCAGCAACACTGGGGCTTTGCGCTTCTCTAGCCACCAAACGTCACGGTCCTTCTCTTTCCGTCTCGTAGAAACGAGATGACAAATTGCAAACGTCGAGCAATTGCTCAGAGATGAAAAGTGCCAGCACTGAAAGCTGTTCCTAGCCAGCACCCTTCTTTGGAAGCGCTTTTGTAGGCCTAAGAACACTGGGGCTCTGGGCTTCTCTAGCCACCTCATCTTCTGCTCATCCTCTCGCGCACTCTGAAGAGAGCTCAGGTGAGAAATTGCAAACATCGAGCAATTGCTCAGAGATGAAAAGTGCCAGCACTGAAAGCTCTTGCTAGCCAGCACCCTTCCTTGGAAGCGCTTTCACAGGCGCAGCAACACTGGGGCTTTGCGCTTCTCTAGCCACCAAACGTCACGGTCCTTCTCTTTCCGTCTCGTAGACACGAGCTGAGAAATTGCAAACGTCGAGCAATTGCTCAGAGATGAAAAGTGCCAGCACTGAAAGCTGTTGCTAGCCAGCACCCTTCCTTGGAAGCGCTTTGGTAGGCCTAAGAACACTGGGGCTCTGGGCTTCTCTAGCCACCTAATCTTCTGCTCATCCTCTCGCGCACTCTAAAGAGAGCTCAGGTGAGAAATTGCAAACGTCGAGCAATTGCTCAGAGATGAAAAGTGCCAGCACTGAAAGCTGTTGCTAGCCAGCACCCTTCCTTGGAAGCGCTTTCACAGGCGCAGTAACACTGGGGCTTTGCGCTTCTCTAGCCACCAAACGTCACGGTCCTTCTCTTTCCGTCTCGTAGACACGAGCTGAGAAATTGCAAACGTCGAGCAATTGCTCAGAGATGAAAAGTGCCAGTACTGGAAGCTGTTGCTAGCCAGCACCCTTCCTTGGAAGCGCTTTTGTAGGCCTAAGAACACTGGGGCTCTGGGCTTCTCTAGCCACCTAATCTTCTGCTCATCCTCTCGCGCACTCTAAAGAGAGCTCAGGTGAGAAATTGCAAACGTCGAGCAATTGCTCAGAGATGAAAAGTGCCAGCACTGAAAGCTGTTGCTAGCCAGCACCCTTCCTTGGAAGCGCTTTCACAGGCGCAGCAACACTGGGGCTTTGCGCTTCTCTACCCACCAAACGTCATGGTCCTTCTCTTTCCGTCTCGTAGACACGAGCTGAGAAATTGCAAACGTCGAGCAATTGCTCAGAGATGAAAAGTGCCAGCACTGAAAGCTGCTGCTAGCCAGCACCCTTCCTTGGAAGCGCTTTTGTAGGCCTAAGAACACTGGGGCTCTGGGCTTCTCTAGCCACCTCATCTTCTGCTCATCCTCTCGCGCACTCTAAAGAGAGCTCAGGTGAGAAATTGCAAACGTCGAGCAATTGCTCAGAGATGAAAAGTGCCAGCACTGAAAGCTGTTGCTAGCCAGCACCCTTCCTTGGAAGCGCTTTTGTAGACCTAAGAACAGTGGGGCTCTGGGCTTCTCTAGCCACCTAATCTTCTGCTCATCCTCTCGCGCAGTCTAAAGAGAGCTCAGGTGAAAAATTGCAAACGTCGAGCAATTGCTCAGAGATGAAAAGTGCCAGCACTGAAAGCTGTTGCTAGCCAGCACCCTTCCTTGGAAGCGCTTTTGTAGGCCTAAGAACACTGGGGCTCTGGGCTTCTCTAGCCACCTAATCTTCTGCTCATTCTCTCGCGCACTCTAAAGAGAGTTCAGGTGAGAAATTGCAAACATCGAGCAATTGCTCAGAGATGAAAAGTGCCAGCACTGAAAGCTGTTGCTAGCCAGCACCCTTCCTTGGAAGCGCTTTCACAGGCGCAGCAACACTGGGGCTTTGCGCTTCTCTACTCACCAAACGTCACGGTCCTTCTCTTTCCGTCTCGTAGACACGAGCTGAGAAATTGCAAACGTCGAGCAATTGCTCAGAGATGAAAAGTGCCAGCACTGAAAGCTGTTGCTAGCCAGCACCCTTCCTTGGAAGCGCTTTTGTAGGCCTAAGAACACTGGGGCTCTGGGCTTCTCTAGCCACCTAATCTTCTGCTCATCCTCTCGCGCACTATAAAGAGAGCTCAGGTGAGAAATTGCAAACGTCGAGCAATTGCTCAGAGATGAAAAGTGCCAGCACTGAAAGCTGTTGCTAGCCAGCACCCTTCCTTGGAAGCGCTTTCACAGGCGCAGTAACACTGGGGCTTTGCGCTTCTCTAGCCACCAAACGTCACGGTCCTTCTCTTTCCGTCTCGTAGACACGAGCTGAGAAATTGCAAACGTCGAGCAATTGCTCAGAGATGAAAAGTGCCAGCACTGAAAGCTGTTGCTAGCCAGCACCCTTCCTTGGAAGCGCTTTTGTAGGCCTAAGAACACTGGGGCTCTGGGCTTCTGTAGCCACCTAATCTTCTGCTCATCCTCTCGCGCACTCTAAAGAGAGCTCAGGTGAGAAATTGCAAACGTCGAGCAATTGCTCAGAGATGAAAAGTGCCAGCACTGAAAGCTGTTGCTAGCCAGCACCCTTCCTTGGAAGCGCTTTTGTAGGCCTAAGAACAGTGGGGCTCTGGGCTTCTCTAGCCACCTAATCTTCTGCTCATCCTCTCGCGCACTCTAAAGAGAGCTCAGGTGAGAAATTGCAAATGTCCAGCAATTGCTCAGAGATGAAAAGTGCCAGCACTGAAAGCTGTTGCTAGCCAGCACCCTTCCTTGGAAGCGCTTTCACAGGCGCAGCAACACTGGGCCTTTGCGCTTCTCTACCCACCAAACGTCACGGTCCTTCTCTTTCCGTCTCGTAGACACGAGCTGAGAAATGCAAACGTCGAGCAATTGCTCAGAGATGAAAAGTGCCAGCACTGGAAGCTGTTGCTAGCCAGCACCCTTCCTTGGAAGCGCTTTTATAGGCCTAAGAACACTGGGGCTCTGGGCTTCTCTAGCCACCTAATCTTCTGCTCATCCTCTCGCGCAGTCTAAAGAGAGCTCAGGTGAGAAATTGCAAACGTGCAGCAATTGCTCAGAGATGAAAAGTGCCAGCACTGAAAGCTGTTGCTAGCCAGCACCCTTCCTTGGAAGCGCTTTCACAGGCGCAGCAACACTGGGGCTTTGCGCTTCTCTACTCACCAAACGTCACGGTCATTCTCTTTCCGTCTCGTAGACACGAGCTGAGAAATTGCAAACGTCGAGCAATTGCTCAGAGATGAAAAGTGCCAGCACTGAAAGCTGTTGCTAGCCAGCACCCTTCCTTGGAAGCGCTTTTGTAGCCCTAAGAACACTGGGGCTCTGGGCTTCTCTAGCCACCTAGTCTTCTGCTCATCCTCTCGCGCACTCTAAAGAGAGCTCAGGTGAGAAATTGCAAACGTCGAGCAATTGCTCCGAGATGAAAAGTGCCAGCACTGAAAGCTGTTGCTAGCCAGCACCCTTCCTTGGAAGCGCTTTCACAGGCGCAGCAACACTGGGGCTTTACGCTTCTCTACCCACCAAACGTCACGGTCCTTCTCTTTCCGTCTCGTAGACACGAGCTGAGAAATTGCAAACGTCGAGCAATTGCTCAGAGATGAAAAGTGCCAGCACTGAAAGCTCTTGCTAGCCAGCACCCTTCCTTGGAAGCGCTTTTGTAGGCCTAAGAACACTGGGGCTCTGGGCTTCTCTAGCCACCTAATCTTCTGCTCATCCTCTCGCGCACTCTAAAGAGAGCTCAGGTGAGAAATTGCAAACATCGAGCAATTGCTCAGAGAGGAAAAGTGCCAGCACTGAAAGCTGTTGCTAGCCAGCACCCTTCCTTGGAAGCGCTTTCACAGGCGCAGCAACACTGGGGCTTTGCGCTTCTCTAGCCACCAAACGTCACGGTCCTTCTCTTTCCGTCTCGTAGACACGAGCTGAGAAATTGCAAACGTCGAGCAATTGCTCAGAGATGAAAAGTGCCAGCACTGAAAGCTGTTGCTAGCCAGCACCCTTCCTTGGAAGCGCTTTCACAGGCGCAGCAACACTGGGGCTTTGCGCTTCTCTAGCCACCAAACGTCACGGTCCTTCTCTTCCCGTCTCGTAGACACGAGCTGAGAAATTGCAAACGTCGAGCAATTGCTCAGAGATGAAAAGTGCCAGCACTGAAAGCTGTTGCTAGCCAGCACCCTTCCTTGGAAGCGCTTTTGTAGGCCTAAGAACACTGGGGCTCTGGGCTTCTCTAGCCACCTAATCTTCTGCTCATTCTCTCGCGCACTCTAAAGAGAGTTCAGGTGAGAAATTGCAAACATCGAGCAATTGCTCAGAGATGAAAAGTGCCAGCACTGAAAGCTCTTGCTAGCCAGCACCCTTCCTTGGAAGCGCTTTCACAGGCGCAGCAACACTGGGGCTTTGCGCTTCTCTACCCACCAAACGTCACGGTCCTTCTCTTTCCGTCTCGTAGACACGAGCTGAGAAATTGCAAACGTCGAGCAATTGCTCAGAGATGAAAAGTGCCAGCACTGAAAGCTGTTGCTAGCCAGCACCCTTCCTTGGAAGCGCTTTTGTAGGCCTAAGAACACTGGGGCTCTGGGCTTCTCTAGCCACCTAATCTTCTGCTCATCCTCTCGCGCATTCTAAAGAGAGCTCAGGTGAGAAATTGCAAACGTCGAGCAATTGCTCCGAGATGAAAAGTGCCAGCACTGAAAGCTGTTGCTAGCCAGCACCCTTCCTTGGAAGCGCTTTTGTAGGCCTAAGAACACTGGGACTCTGGGCTTCTCTAGCCACCTAATCTTCTGCTCATCCTCTCGCGCACTCTAAAGAGAGCTCAGGTGAGAAATTGCAAACGTCGAGCAATTGCTCAGAGATGAAAAGTGCCAGCACTGAAAGCTGTTGCTAGCCAGCACCCTTCCTTGGAAGCGCTTTTGTAGGCCTAAGAACACTGGGGCTCTGGGCTTCTCTAGCCACCTAATCTTCTGCTCATCCTCTCGCGCACTCTAAAGAGAGCTCAGGTGAGAAATTGCAAACGTCGAGCAATTGCTCAGAGATGAAAAGTGCCAGCACTGAAAGCTCTTGCTAGCCAGCCCCCTTCCTTGGAAGCGCTTTCACAGGCGCAGCAACACTGGGGCTTTGCGCTTCTCTACCCACCAAATGTCACGGTCCTTCTCTTTCCGTCTCGTAGACACGAGATGACAAATTGCAAACGTCGAGCAATTGCTCAGAGATGAAAAGTGCCAGCACTGAAAGCTGTTGCTAGCCAGCACCCTTCCTTGGAAGCGCTTTGGTAGGCCTAAGAACAGTGGGGCTCTGGGCTTCTCTAGCCACCTAATCTTCTGCTCATCCTCTCGCGCACTCTAAAGAGAGCTCAGGTGAGAAATTGCAAACGTCGAGCAATTGCTCAGAGATGAAAAGTGCCAGCACTGAAAGCTGTTGCTAGCCAGCACCCTTCCTTGGAAGCGCTTTCACAGGCGCAGCAACACTGGGGCTTTGCGCTTCTCTACCCACCAAACATCACGGTCCTTCTCTTTCCGTCTCGTAGACACGAGCTGAGAAATTGCAAACGTCGAGCAATTGCTCAGAGATGAAAAGTGCCAGCACTGAAAGCTCTTGCTAGCCAGCACCCTTCCTTGGAAGCGCTTTTGTAGGCCTAAGAACACTGGGGCTCTGGGCTTCTCTAGCACCTAATCTTCTGCTCATCCTCTCGCGCACTCTAAAGAGAGCTCAGGTGAGAAATTGCAAACGTCGAGCAATTGCTCAGAGATGAAAAGTGCCAGCACTGAAAGCTGTTGCTAGCCAGCACCCTTCCTTGGAAGCGCTTTCACAGGCGCAGCAACACTGGGGCTTTGCGCTTCTCTAGCCACCAAACGTCACGGTCCTTCTCTTTCCGTCTCGTAGACACGAGCTGAGAAATTGCAAACGTCGAGCAATTGCTCAGAGATGAAAAGTGCCAGTACTGGAAGCTGTTGCTAGCCAGCACCCTTCCTTGGAAGCGCTTTTGTAGGCCTAAGAACACTGGGGCTCTGGGCTTCTCTAGCCACCTCATCTTCTGCTCATCCTCTCGCGCACTCTAAAGAGAGCTCAGGGGAGAAATTGCAAACGTCGAGCAATTGCTCAGAGATGAAAAGTGCCAGCACTGAAAGCTGTTGCTAGCCAGCACCCTTCCTTGGAAGCGCTTTCACAGGCGCAGCAACACTGGGGCTTTGCGCTTCTCTAGCCACCAAACATCACGGTCCTTCTCTTTCCGTCTTGTAGACACGAGATGAGAAATTGCAAACGTCGAGCAATTGCTCAGAGATGAAAAGTGCCAGCACTGAAAGCTGTTTCTAGCCAGCACCCTTCTTTGGAAGCGCTTTTGTAGGCCTAAGAACACTGGGGCTCTGGGCTTCTCTAGCCACCTCATCTTCTGCTCATCCTCTCGCGCACTCTGAAGAGAGCTCAGGTGAGAAATTGCAAATGTCGAGCAATTGCTCAGAGATGAAAAGTGCCAGCACTGAAAGCTGTTGCTAGCCAGCACCCTTGCTTGGAAGCGCTTTCACAGGCGCAGTAACACTGGGGCTTTGCGCTTCTCTACTCACCAAACATCACGGTCACTATCTCTCCGTGTTGTAGACAAGAGCTGAGAAATTGCAAACGTCGAGCAATTGCTCAGAGATGAAAAGTGCCAGCACTGAAAGCTGCTGCTAGCCAGCACCCTTCCTTGGAAGCGCTTTTGTAGGCCTAAGAACACTGGGGCTCTGGGCTTCTCTAGCCACCTAATCTTCTGCTCATCCTCTCGCGCACTCTAAAGAGAGCTCAGGTGAGAAATTGCAAACGTCGAGCAATTGCTCCGAGATGAAAAGTGCCAGCACTGAAAGCTCTTGCTAGCCAGCCCCCTTCCTTGGAAGCGCTTTTGTAGGCCTAAGAACACTGGGGCTCTGGGCTTCTCTAGCCACCTAATCTTCTGCTCATTCTCTCGCGCACTCTAAAGAGAGTTCAGGTGAGAAATTGCAAACATCGAGCAATTGCTCAGAGATGAAAAGTGCCAGCACTGAAAGCTCTTGCTAGCCAGCACCCTTCCTTGGAAGCGCTTTCACAGGCGCAGTAACACTGGGGCTTTGCGCTTCTCTACCCACCAAACGTCACGGTCCTTCTCTTTCCGTCTCGTAGACACGAGCTGAGAAATTGCAAACGTCGAGCAATTGCTCAGAGATGAAAAGTGCCAGCACTGAAAGCTGTTGCTAGCCAGCACCCTTCCTTGGAAGCGCTTTGGTAGGCCTAAGAACACTGGGGCTCTGGGCTTCTCTAGCCACCTAATCTTCTGCTCATCCTCTCGCGCACTCTAAAGAGAGCTCAGGTGAGAAATTGCAAACATCGAGCAATTGCTCAGAGATGAAAAGTGCCAGCACTGAAAGCTGTTGCTAGCCAGCACCCTTCCTTGGAAGCGCTTTCACAGGCGCAGTAACACTGGGGCTTTGCGCTTCTCTACCCACCAAACGTCACGGTCCTTCTCTTTCCGTCTCGTAGACACGAGCTGAGAAATTGCAAACGTCGAGCAATTGCTCAGAGATGAAAAGTGCCAGTACTGGAAGCTGTTGCTAGCCAGCACCCTTCCTTGGAAGCGCTTTTGTAGGCCTAAGAAGACTGGAGCTCTGGGCTTCTGTAGCCACCTAATCTTCTGCTCATCCTCTCGCGCACTCTAAAGAGAGCTCAGGTGAGAAATTGCAAACGTCGAGCAATTGCTCAGAGAGGAAAAGTGCCAGCACTGAAAGCTGTTGCTAGCCAGCACCCTTCCGTGGAAGCCCTTTCACAGGCGCAGCAACACTGGGGCTTTGCGCTTCTCTACCCACCAAACGTCACGGTCCTTCTCTTTCCGTCTCGTAGACACGAGATGAGAAATTGCAAACGTCGAGCAATTGCTCAGAGATGAAAAGTGCCAGCACTGAAAGCTGCTGCTAGCCAGCACCCTTCCTTGGAAGCGCTTTTGTAGGCCTAAGAACACTGGGGCTCTGGGCTTCTCTAGCCACCTAATCTTCTGCTCATCCTCTCGCGCACTCTAAAGAGAGCTCAGGTGAGAAATTGCAAACATCGAGCAATTGCTCAGAGAGGAAAAGTGCCAGCACTGAAAGCTGTTGCTAGCCAGCACCCTTCCTTGGAAGCGCTTTTGTAGACCTAAGAACACTGGGGCTCTGGGCTTCTCTAGCCACCTAATCTTCTGCTCATCCTCTCGCGCACTCTAAAGAGAGCTCAGGTGAAAAATTGCAAACGTCGAGCAATTGCTCAGAGATGAAAAGTGCCAGCAGTGAAAGCTGTTGCTAGCCAGCACCCTTCCTTGGAAGCGCTTTTGTAGGCCTAAGAACACTGGGGCTCTGGGCTTCTCTAGCCACCTAATCTTCTGCTCATTCTCTTGCGCACTCTAAAGAGAGCTCAGCTGAGGAATTGCAAACGTCGAGCAATTGCTCAGAGATGAAAAGTGCCAGCACTGAAAGCTGTTGCTAGCCAGCACCCTTCCTTGGAAGCGCTTTTGTAGGCCTAAGAACACTGGGGCTCTGGGCTTCTCTAGCCACCTAGTCTTCTGCTCATCCTCTCGCGCACTCTAAAGAGAGCTCAGGTGAGAAATTGCAAATGTCCAGCAATTGCTCAGAGATGAAAAGTGCCAGCACTGAAAGCTGTTGCTAGCCAGCACCCTTCCTTGGAAGCGCTTTCACAGGCGCAGCAACACTGGGCCTTTGCGCTTCTCTACCCACCAAACGTCACGGTCCTTCTCTTTCCGTCTCGTAGACACGAGCTGAGAAATGCAAACGTCGAGCAATTGCTCGGAGATGAAAAGTGCCAGCACTGGAAGCTGTTGCTAGCCAGCACCCTTCCTTGGAAGCGCTTTTATAGGCCTAAGAACACTGGGGCTCTGGGCTTCTCTAGCCACCTAATCTTCTGCTCATCCTCTCGCGCACTCTAAAGAGAGCTCAGGTGAGAAATTGCAAACGTCCAGCAATTGCTCAGAGATGAAAAGTGCCAGCACTGAAAGCTGTTGCTAGCCAGCACCCTTCCTTGGAAGCGCTTTCACAGGCGCAGCAACACTGGGGCTTTGCGCTTCTCTAGCCACCAAACGTCACGGTCCTTCTCTTTCCGTCCCGTAGACACGAGCTGAGAAATTGCAAACGTCGAGCAATTGCTCAGAGATGAAAAGTGCCAGCACTGAAAGCTGTTGCTAGCCAGCACCCTTCCTTGGAAGCGCTTTTGTAGCCCTAAGAACACTGGGGCTCTGGGCTTCTCTAGCCACCTAGTCTTCTGCTCATCCTCTCGCGCACTCTAAAGAGAGCTCAGGTGAGAAATTGCAAACGTCGAGCAATTGCTCCGAGATGAAAAGTGCCAGCACTGAAAGCTGTTGCTAGCCAGCACCCTTCCTTGGAAGCGCTTTCACAGGCGCAGCAACACTGGGGCTTTACGCTTCTCTAGCCACCAAACGTCACGGTCCTTCTCTTTCCGTCTCGTAGACACGAGCTGAGAAATTGCAAACGTCGAGCAATTGCTCAGAGATGAAAAGTGCCAGCACTGAAAGCTGTTGCTAGCCAGCACCCTTCCTTGGAAGCGCTTTTGTAGCCCTAAGAACACTGGGGCTCTGGGCTTCTCTAGCCACCTAATCTTCTGCTCATCCTCTCGCGCACTCTAAAGAGAGCTCAGGTGAGAAATTGCAAACATCGAGCAATTGCTCAGAGAGGAAAAGTGCCAGCACTGAAAGCTGTTGCTAGCCAGCACCCTTACTTGGAAGCGCTTTCACAGGCGCAGCAACACTGGGGCTTTGCGCTTCTCTAGCCACCAAACGTCACGGTCCTTCTCTTTCCGTCTCGTAGACACGAGCTGAGAAATTGCAAACGTCGAGCAATTGCTCAGAGATGAAAAGTGCCAGCACTGAAAGCTGTTGCTAGCCAGCACCCTTCCTTGGAAGCGCTTTCACAGGCGCAGCAACACTGGGGCTTTGCGCTTCTCTAGCCACCAAACGTCACGGTCCTTCTCTTCCCGTCTCGTAGACACGAGCTGAGAAATTGCAAACGTCGAGCAATTGCTCAGAGATGAAAAGTGCCAGCACTGAAAGCTGTTGCTAGCCAGCACCCTTCCTTGGAAGCGCTTTTGTAGGCCTAAGAACACTGGGGCTCTGGGCTTCTCTAGCCACCTCATCTTCTGCTCATTCTCTCGCGCACTCTAAAGAGAGTTCAGGTGAGAAATTGCAAACATCGAGCAATTGCTCAGAGATGAAAAGTGCCAGCACTGAAAGCTCTTGCTAGCCAGCACCCTTCCTTGGAAGCGCTTTCACAGGCGCAGCAACACTGGGGCTTTGCGCTTCTCTACCCACCAAACGTCACGGTCCTTCTCTTTCCGTCTCGTAGACACGAGCTGAGAAATTGCAAACGTCGAGCAATTGCTCAGAGATGAAAAGTGCCAGCACTGAAAGCTGTTGCTAGCCAGCACCCTTCCTTGGAAGCGCTTTTGTAGGCCTAAGAACACTGGGGCTCTGGGCTTCTCTAGCCACCTAATCTTCTGCTCATCCTCTCGCGCACTCTAAAGAGAGCTCAGGTGAGAAATTGCAAACGTCGAGCAATTGCTCAGAGATGAAAAGTGCCAGCACTGAAAGCTGTTGCTAGCCAGCACCCTTCCTTGGAAGCGCTTTTGTAGGCCTAAGAACACTGGGACTCTGGGCTTCTCTAGCCACCTAATCTTCTGCTCATCCTCTCGCGCACTCTAAAGAGAGCTCAGGTGAGAAATTGCAAACGTCGAGCAATTGCTCAGAGATGAAAAGTGCCAGCACTGAAAGCTCTTGCTAGCCAGCACCCTTCCTTGGAAGCGCTTTTGTAGGCCTAAGAACACTGGGGCTCTGCGCTTCTCTAGCCACCTAATCTTCTGCTCATCCTCTCACGCACTCTAAAGAGAGCTCAGGTGAGAAATTGCAAACGTTGAGCAATTGCTCAGAGATGAAAAGTGCCAGCACTGAAAGCTGTTGCTAGCCAGCACCCTTCCGTGGAAGCGCTTTCACAGGCGCAGCAACACTGGGGCTTTGCGCTTCTCTAGCCACCAAACGTCACGGTCCTTCTCTTTCCGTCTCGTAGACACGAGCTGAGAAATTGCAAACGTCGAGCAATTGCTCAGAGATGAAAAGTGCCAGCAGTGAAAGCTGTTGCTAGCCAGCACCCTTCCTTGGAAGCGCTTTTGTAGGCCTAAGAACACTGGGGCTCTGGGCTTCTCTAGCCACCTCATCTTCTGCTCATCCTCTCGCGCACTCTAAAGAGAGCTCAGGGGAGAAATTGCAAACGTCGAGCAATTGCTCAGAGATGAAAAGTGCCAGCACTGAAAGCTGTAGCTAGCCAGCACCCTTCCTTGGAAGCGCTTTCACAGGCGCAGTAACACTGGGGCTTTGCGCTTCTCTAGCCACCAAACGTCACGGTCCTTCTCTTTCCGTCTCGTAGACACGAGCTGAGAAATTGCAAACGTCGAGCAATTGCTCAGAGATGAAAAGTGCCAGCACTGAAAGCTCTTGCTAGCCAGCACCCTTCCTTGGAAGCGCTTTTGTAGGCCTAAGAACAGTGGGGCTCTGGGCTTCTCTAGCCACCTAATCTTCTGCTCATCCTCTCGCGCACTCTAAAGAGAGCTCAGGTGAGAAATTGCAAACATCGAGCAATTGCTCAGAGAGGAAAAGTGCCAGCACTGAAAGCTGTTGCTAGCCAGCACCCTTCCTTGGAAGCGCTTTCACAGGCGCAGCAACACTGGGGCTTTGCGCTTCTCTACCCACCAAACGTCACGGTCCTTCTCTTTCCGTCTCGTAGACATGAGCTGAGAAATTGCAAACGTCGAGCAATTGCTCAGAGATGAAAAGTGCCAGTACTGGAAGCTGTTGCTAGCCAGCCCCCTTCCTTGGAAGCGCTTTTGTAGGCCTAAGAACACTGGGGCTCTGGGCTTCTCTAGCCACCTCATCTTCTGCTCATCCTCTCGCGCACTCTAAAGAGAGCTCAGGTGAGAAATTGCAAACGTCGAGCAATTGCTCAGAGATGAAAAGTGCCAGCACTGAAAGCTGTTGCTAGCCAGCACCCTTCCTTGGAAGCGCTTTTGTAGGCCTAAGAACAGTGGGGCTCTGGGCTTCTCTAGCCACCTAATCTTCTGCTCATCCTCTCGCGCACTCTAAAGAGAGCTCAGGTGAGAAATTGCAAATGTCCAGCAATTACTCAGAGATGAAAAGTGCCAGCACTGAAAGCTGTTGCTAGCCAGCACCCTTCCTTGGAAGCGCTTTCACAGGCGCAGCAACACTGGGGCTTTCCGCTTCTCTACCCACCAAACGTCACGGTCCTTCTCTTTCCGTCTCGTAGACACGAGCTGAGAAATTGCAAACGTCGAGCAATTGCTCCGAGATGAAAAGTGCCAGCACTGAAAGCTGTTGCTAGCCAGCACCCTTCCTTGGAAGCGCTTTTGTAGGCCTAAGAACACTGGGGCTCTGGGCTTCTCTAGCCACCTAATCTTCTGCTCATCCTCTCGCGCAGTCTAAAGAGAGCTCAGGTGAGAAATTGCAAACGTCGAGCAATTGCTCAGAGATGAAAAGTGCCAGCACTGAAAGCTGTTGCTAGCCAGCACCCTTCCTTGGAAGCGCTTTCACAGGCGCAGCAACACTGGGGCTTTGGGCTTCTCTAGCCACCAAACATCACGGTCCTTCTCTTTCCGTCTCGTAGACACGAGCTGAGAAATTGCAAACGTCGAGCAATTGCTCAGAGAGGAAAAGTGCCAGTACTGGAAGCTGTTGCTAGCCAGCACCCTTCCTTGGAAGCGCTTTTGTAGGCCTAAGAACACTGGGGCTCTGGGCTTCTCTAGCCACCTAATCTTCTGCTCATCCTCTCGCGCACTCTAAAGAGAGCTCAGGGGAGAAATTGCAAACGTCGAGCAATTGCTCAGAGATGAAAAGTGCCAGCACTGAAAGCTGTTGCTAGCCAGCACCCTTCCTTGGAAGCGCTTTCACAGGCACAGCAACACTGGGGCTTTGCGCTTCTCTACTCACCAAACGTCACGGTCCTTCTCTTTCCGTCTCCTAGACACGAGCTGAGAAATTGCAAACGTCGAGCAATTGCTCAGAGATGAAAAGTGCCAGCACTGAAAGCTGTTGCTAGCCAGCACCCTTCCTTGGAAGCGCTTTTGTAGACCTAAGAACACTGGGGCTCTGGGCTTCTCTAGCCACCTCATCTTCTGCTCATCCTCTCGCGCAGTCTAAAGAGAGCTCAGGTGAGAAATTGCAAACGTCGAGCAATTGCTCAGAGATGAAAAGTGCCAGCACTGAAAGCTGTTGCTAGCCAGCACCCTTCCTTGGAAGCGCTTTCACAGGCGCAGCAACACTGGGGCTTTGCGCTTCTCTAGCCACCAAACATCACGGTCCTTCTCTTTCCGTCCCGTAGACACGAGCTGAGAAATTGCAAACGTCGAGCAATTGCTCAGAGATGAAAAGTGCCAGCACTGAAAGCTGTTGCTAGCCAGCACCCTTCCTTGGAAGCGCTTTTGTAGGCCTAAGAACACTGGGGCTCTGGGCTTCTCTAGCCACCTAATCTTCTGCTCATCCTCTCGCGCACTCTAAAGAGAGCTCAGGGGAGAAATTGCAAACGTCGAGCAATTGCTCAGAGATGAAAAGTGCCAGCACTGAAAGCTGTTGCTAGCCAGCACCCTTCCTTGGAAGCGCTTTCACAGGCGCAGCAACACTGGGGCTTTACGATTCTATACCCACCAAACATCACGGTCCTTCTCTTTCCGTCCCGTAGACACGAGCTGAGAAATTGCAAACGTCGAGCAATTGCTCAGAGATGAAAAGTGCCAGCACTGAAAGCTGTTGCTAGCCAGCACCCTTCCTTGGAAGCGCTTTTGTAGGCCTAAGAACAGTGGGGCTCTGGGCTTCCCTAGCCACCTAATCTTCTGCTCATCCTCTCGCGCACTCTAAAGAGAGTTCAGGTGAGAAATTGCAAACGTCGAGCAATTGCTCCGAGATGAAAAGTGCCAGTACTGGAAGCTGTTGCTAGCCAGCACCCTTCCTTGGAAGCGCTTTTGTAGGCCTAAGAACACTGGGGCTCTTGGCTTCTCTAGCCACCTAATCTTCTGCTCATCCTCTCGCGCACTCTAAAGAGAGCTCAGGGGAGAAATTGCAAACGTCGAGCAATTGCTCAGAGATGAAAAGTGCCAGCACTGAAAGCTGTTGCTAGCCAGCACCCTTCCTTGGAAGCGCTTTCACAGGCGCAGCAACACTGGGGCTTTGCGCTTCTCTAGCCACCAAACGTCACGGTCCTTCTCTTTCCGTCTCGTAGAAACGAGATGACAAATTGCAAACGTCGAGCAATTGCTCAGAGATGAAAAGTGCCAGCACTGAAAGCTCTTGCTAGCCAGCACCCTTCCTTGGAAGCGCTTTCACAGGCGCAGCAACACTGGGGCTTTGCGCTTCTCTACCCACCAAACGTCACGGTCCTTCTCTTTCCGTCTCGTAGACACGAGCTGAGAAATTGCAAACGTCGAGCAATTGCTCAGAGATGAAAAGTGCCAGCACTGAAAGCTCTTGCTAGCCAGCACCCTTCCTTGGAAGCGCTTTTGTAGGCCTAAGAACACTGGGGCTCTGGGCTTCTCTAGCACCTAATCTTCTGCTCATCCTCTCGCGCACTCTAAAGAGAGCTCAGGTGAGAAATTGCAAACGTCGAGCAATTGCTCAGAGATGAAAAGTGCCAGCACTGAAAGCTGTTGCTAGCCAGCACCCTTCCTTGGAAGCGCTTTCACAGGCGCAGCAACACTGGGGCTTTGCGCTTCTCTAGCCACCAAACGTCACGGTCCTTCTCTTTCCGTCTCGTAGACACGAGCTGAGAAATTGCAAACGTCGAGCAATTGCTCAGAGATGAAAAGTGCCAGCACTGAAAGCTGTTGCTAGCCAGCACCCTTCCTTGGAAGCGCTTTTGTAGGCCTAAGCACACTGGGGCTCTGGGCTTCTGTAGCCACCTAATCTTCTGCTCATCCTCTCGCGCACTCTAAAGAGAGCTCAGGTGAGAAATTGCAAACGTCGAGCAATTGCTCAGAGATGAAAAGTGCCAGCACTGAAAGCTGTTGCTAGCCAGCACCCTTCCTTGGAAGCGCTTTCACAGGCACAGTAACACTGGGGCTTTGCGCTTCTCTAGCCACCAAACGTCACGGTCCTTCTCTTTCCGTCTCGTAGACACGAGCTGAGAAATTGCAAACGTCGAGCAATTGCTCAGAGATGAAAAGTGCCAGCACTGAAAGCTGTTGCTAGCCAGCACCCTTCCTTGGAAGTGCTTTTGTAGCCCTAAGAACACTGGGGCTCTGGGCTTCTCTAGCCACCTAATCTTCTGCTCATCCTCTCGCGCACTCTAAAGAGAGCTCAGGGGAGAAATTGCAAACGTCGAGCAATTGCTCAGAGATGAAAAGTGCCAGCACTGAAAGCTGTTGCTAGCCAGCACCCTTCCTTGGAAGCGCTTTCACAGGCGCAGCAACACTGGGGCTTTGCGCTTCTCTAGCCACCAAACGTCACGGTCCTTCTCTTTCCGTCTCGTAGAAACGAGATGACAAATTGCAAACGTCGAGCAATGGCTCAGAGATGAAAAGTGCCAGCACTGAAAGCTCTTGCTAGCCAGCACCCTTCCTTGGAAGCGCTTTCACAGGCGCAGCAACACTGGGGCTTTGCGCTTCTCTACCCACCAAACGTCACGGTCCTTCTCTTTCCGTCTCGTAGACACGAGCTGAGAAATTGCAAACGTCGAGCAATTGCTCAGAGATGAAAAGTGCCAGCACTGAAAGCTCTTGCTAGCCAGCACCCTTCCTTGGAAGCGCTTTTGTAGGCCTAAGAACACTGGGGCTCTGGGCTTCTCTAGCACCTAATCTTCTGCTCATCCTCTCGCGCACTCTAAAGAGAGCTCAGGTGAGAAATTGCAAACGTCGAGCAATTGCTCAGAGATGAAAAGTGCCAGCACTGAAAGCTGTTGCTAGCCAGCACCCTTCCTTGGAAGCGCTTTCACAGGCCCAGCAACACTGGGGCTTTGCGCTTCTCTACCCACCAAACGTCACGGTCCTTCTCTTTCCGTCTCGTAGACACGAGCTGAGAAATTGCAAACGTCGAGCAATTGCTCAGAGATGAAAAGTGCCAGCACTGAAAGCTGTTGCTAGCCAGCACCCTTCCTTGGAAGCGCTTTTGTAGGCCTAAGCACACTGGGGCTCTGGGCTTCTCTAGCCACCTCATCTTCTGCTCATCCTCTCGCGCACTCTAAAGAGAGCTCAGGTGAGAAATTGCAAACGTGCAGCAATTGCTCAGAGATGAAAAGTGCCAGCACTGAAAGCTGTTGCTAGCCAGCACCCTTCCTTGGAAGCGCTTTCACAGGCGCAGCAACACTGGGGCTTTGCGCTTCTCTACCCACCAAAAGTCACGGTCCTTCTCTTTCCGTCTCGTAGAAACGAGATGAGAAATTGCAAACGTCGAGCAATTGCTCAGAGATGAAAAGTGCCAGCACTGAAAGCTGTTGCTAGCCAGCACCCTTCCTTGGAAGCGCTTTCACAGGCGCAGCAACACTGGGGCTTTGCGCTTCTCTACCCACCAAACGTCACGGTCCTTCTCTTTCCGTCTCGTAGACACGAGCTGAGAAATTGCAAACGTCGAGCAATTGCTCAGAGATGAAAAGTGCCAGCACTGAAAGCTGTTGCTAGCCAGCACCCTTCCTTGGAAGCGCTTTCACAGGCACAGCAACACTGGGGCTTTGCGCTTCTCTACTCACCAAACGTCACGGTCCTTCTCTTTCCGTCTCCTAGACACGAGCTGAGAAATTGCAAACGTCGAGCAATTGCTCAGAGATGAAAAGTGCCAGCACTGAAAGCTGTTGCTAGCCAGCACCCTTCCTTGGAAGCGCTTTTGTAGGCCTAAGAACACTGGGGCTCTGGGCTTCTCTAGCCACCTCATCTTCTGCTCATCCTCTCGCGCAGTCTAAAGAGAGCTCAGGTGAGAAATTGCAAACGTCGAGCAATTGCTCAGAGATGAAAAGTGCCAGCACTGAAAGCTGTTGCTAGCCAGCACCCTTCCTTGGAAGCGCTTTCACAGGCGCAGCAACACTGGGGCTTTGCGCTTCTCTAGCCACCAAACATCACGGTCCTTCTCTTTCCGTCCCGTAGACACGAGCTGAGAAATTGCAAACGTCGAGCAATTGCTCAGAGATGAAAAGTGCCAGCACTGAAAGCTGTTGCTAGCCAGCACCCTTCCTTGGAAGCGCTTTTGTAGGCCTAAGAACACTGGGGCTCTGGGCTTCTCTAGCCACCTAATCTTCTGCTCATCCTCTCGCGCACTCTAAAGAGAGCTCAGGGGAGAAATTGCAAACGTCGAGCAATTGCTCAGAGATGAAAAGTGCCAGCACTGAAAGCTGTTGCTAGCCAGCACCCTTCCTTGGAAGCGCTTTCACAGGCGCAGCAACACTGGGGCTTTACGATTCTATACCCACCAAACATCACGGTCCTTCTCTTTCCGTCTCGTAGACACGAGCTGAGAAATTGCAAACGTCAAGCAATTGCTCAGAGATGAAAAGTGCCAGTACTGAAAGCTGTTGCTAGCCAGCACCCTTCCTTGGAAGCGCTTTTGTAGGCCTAAGAACACTGGGGCTCTGGGCTTCTCTAGCCACCTCATCTTCTGCTCATCCTCTCGCGCACTCTAAAGAGAGTTCAGGTGAGAAATTGCAAACGTCGAGCAATTGCTCCGAGATGAAAAGTGCCAGTACTGGAAGCTGTTGCTAGCCAGCACCCTTCCTTGGAAGTGCTTTTGTAGCCCTAAGAACACTGGGGCTCTGGGCTTCTCTAGCCACCTAATCTTCTGCTCATCCTCTCGCGCACTCTAAAGAGAGCTCAGGGGAGAAATTGCAAACGTCGAGCAATTGCTCAGAGATGAAAAGTGCCAGCACTGAAAGCTGTTGCTAGCCAGCACCCTTCCTTGGAAGCGCTTTCACAGGCGCAGCAACACTGGGGCTTTGCGCTTCTCTACCCACCAAACGTCACGGTCCTTCTCTTTCCGTCTCGTAGAAACGAGATGACAAATTGCAAACGTCGAGCAATTGCTCAGAGATGAAAAGTGCCAGCACTGAAAGCTCTTGCTAGCCAGCACCCTTCCTTGGAAGCGCTTTCACAGGCGCAGCAACACTGGGGCTTTGCGCTTCTCTACCCACCAAACGTCACGGTCCTTCTCTTTCCGTCTCGTAGACACGAGCTGAGAAATTGCAAACGTCGAGCAATTGCTCAGAGATGAAAAGTGCCAGCACTGAAAGCTCTTGCTAGCCAGCACCCTTCCTTGGAAGCGCTTTTGTAGGCCTAAGAACACTGGGGCTCTGGGCTTCTCTAGCACCTAATCTTCTGCTCATCCTCTCGCGCACTCTAAAGAGAGCTCAGGTGAGAAATTGCAAACGTCGAGCAATTGCTCAGAGATGAAAAGTGCCAGCACTGAAAGCTGTTGCTAGCCAGCACCCTTCCTTGGAAGCGCTTTCACAGGCGCAGCAACACTGGGGCTTTGCGCTTCTCTAGCCACCAAACGTCACGGTCCTTCTCTTTCCGTCTCGTAGACACGAGCTGAGAAATTGCAAACGTCGAGCAATTGCTCAGAGATGAAAAGTGCCAGCACTGAAAGCTGTTGCTAGCCAGCACCCTTCCTTGGAAGCGCTTTTGTAGGCCTAAGCACACTGGGGCTCTGGGCTTCTGTAGCCACCTAATCTTCTGCTCATCCTCTCGCGCACTCTAAAGAGAGCTCAGGTGAGAAATTGCAAACGTCGAGCAATTGCTCAGAGATGAAAAGTGCCAGCACTGAAAGCTGTTGCTAGCCAGCACCCTTCCTTGGAAGCGCTTTCACAGGCACAGTAACACTGGGGCTTTGCGCTTCTCTAGCCACCAAACGTCACGGTCCTTCTCTTTCCGTCTCGTAGACACGAGCTGAGAAATTGCAAACGTCGAGCAATTGCTCAGAGATGAAAAGTGCCAGCACTGAAAGCTGTTGCTAGCCAGCACCCTTCCTTGGAAGTGCTTTTGTAGCCCTAAGAACAGTGGGGCTCTGGGCTTCTCTAGCCACCTAATCTTCTGCTCATCCTCTCGCGCACTCTAAAGAGAGCTCAGGTGAGAAATTGCAAACGTCGAGCAATTGCTCAGAGATGAAAAGTGCCAGCACTGAAAGCTGTTGCTAGCCAGCACCCTTCCTTGGAAGCGCTTTCACAGGCGCAGCAACACTGGGGCTTTGCGCTTCTCTACTCACCAAACGTCACGGTCCTTCTCTTTCCGTCTCGTAGACACGAGCTGAGAAATTGCAAACGTCGAGCAATTGCTCAGAGATGAAAAGTGCCAGCACTGAAAGCTGTTTCTAGCCAACACCCTTCCTTGGAAGCGCTTTTGTAGGCCTAAGAACACTGGGGCTCTGGGCTTCTCTAGCCACCTAGTCTTCTGCTCATCCTCTCGCGCACTCTAAAGAGAGCTCAGGTGAGAAATTGCAAACGTCGAGCAATTGCTCAGAGATGAAAAGTGCCAGCACTGAAAGCTGTTGCTAGCCAGCACCCTTGCTTGGAAGCGCTTTCACAGGCGCAGCAACACTGGGGCTTTGCGCTTCTCTAGCCACCAAACGTCACGGTCCTTCTCTTTCCGTCTCGTAGAAACGAGATGACAAATTGCAAACGTCGAGCAATGGCTCAGAGATGAAAAGTGCCAGCACTGAAAGCTGTTGCTAGCCAGCACCCTTCCTTGGAAGCGCTTTCACAGGCGCAGCAACACTGGGGCTTTGCGCTTCTCTACCCACCAAATGTCACGGTCCTTCTCTTTCCGTCTCGTAGACACGAGCTGAGAAATTGCAAACGTCGAGCAATTGCTCAGAGATGAAAAGTGCCAGCACTGAAAGCTCTTGCTAGCCAGCACCCTTCCTTGGAAGCGCTTTTGTAGGCCTAAGAACACTGGGGCTCTGGGCTTCTCTAGCACCTAATCTTCTGCTCATCCTCTGGCGCACTCTAAAGAGAGCTCAGGTGAGAAATTGCAAAAGTCGAGCAATTGCTCAGAGATGAAAAGTGCCAGCACTGAAAGCTGTTGCTAGCCAGCACCCTTCCTTGGAAGCGCTTTCACAGGCGCAGCAACACTGGGGCTTTGCGCTTCTCTACCCACCAAACGTCACGGTCCTTCTCTTTCCGTCTCGTAGACACGAGCTGAGAAATTGCAAACGTCGAGCAATTGCTCAGAGATGAAAAGTGCCAGCACTGAAAGCTGTTGCTAGCCAGCACCCTTCCTTGGAAGCGCTTTTGTAGGCCTAAGCACACTGGGGCTCTGGGCTTCTGTAGCCACCTCATCTTCTGCTCATCCTCTCGCGCACTCTAAAGAGAGCTCAGGTGAGAAATTGCAAACGTCGAGCAATTGCTCAGAGATGAAAAGTGCCAGCACTGAAAGCTGTTGCTAGCCAGCACCCTTCCTTGGAAGCGCTTTCACAGGCGCAGCAACACTGGGGCTTTGCGCTTCTCTACCCACCAAATGTCACGGTCCTTCTCTTTCCGTCTCGTAGACACGAGCTGAGAAATTGCAAACGTCGAGCAATTGCTCAGAGATGAAAAGTGCCAGCACTGAAAGCTCTTGCTAGCCAGCACCCTTCCTTGGAAGCGCTTTCACAGGCGCAGCAACACTGGGGCTTTGCGCTTCTCTACCCACCAAACGTCACGGTCCTTCTCTTTCCGTCTCGTAGACACGAGCTGAGAAATTGCAAACGTCGAGCAATTGCTCCGAGATGAAAAGTGCCAGCACTGAAAGCTCTTGCTAGCCAGCACCCTTCCTTGGAAGCGCTTTTGTAGGCCTAAGAACAGTGGGGCTCTGGGCTTCTCTAGCCACCTCATCTTCTGCTCATCCTCTCGCGCACTCTAAAGAGAGCTCAGGTGAGAAATTGCAAACGTGCAGCAATTGCTCAGAGATGAAAAGTGCCAGCACTGAAAGCTGTTGCTAGCCAGCACCCTTCCTTGGAAGCGCTTTCACAGGCGCAGCAACACTGGGGCTTTGCGCTTCTCTACCCACCAAAAGTCACGGTCCTTCTCTTTCCGTCTCGTAGACACGAGCTGAGAAATTGCAAACGTCGAGCAATTGCTCCGAGATGAAAAGTGCCAGCACTGAAAGCTGTTGCTAGCCAGCACCCTTCCTTGGAAGCGCTTTCACAGGCGCAGCAACACTGGGGCTTTGCGCTTCTCTAGCCACCAAACGTCACGGTCCTTCTCTTTCCGTCTCGTAGACACGAGCTGAGAAATTGCAAACGTCGAGCAATTGCTCAGAGATGAAAAGTGCCAGCACTGAAAGCTGTTGCTAGCCAGCACCCTTCCTTGGAAGCGCTTTTGTAGGCCTAAGCACACTGGGGCTCTGGGCTTCTCTAGCCACCTCATCTTCTGCTCATCCTCTCGCGCACTCTAAAGAGAGCTCAGGGGAGAAATTGCAAACGTGCAGCAATTGCTCAGAGATGAAAAGTGCCAGCACTGAAAGCTGTTGCTAGCCAGCACCCTTCCTTGGAAGCGCTTTCACAGGCGCAGCAACACTGGGGCTTTGCGCTTCTCTACCCACCAAAAGTCACGGTCCTTCTCTTTCCGTCTCGTAGACACGAGCTGAGAAATTGCAAACGTCAAGCAATTGCTCAGAGATGAAAAGTGCCAGCACTGAAAGCTGTTGCTAGCCAGCACCCTTCCTTGGAAGCGCTTTTGTAGGCCTAAGAACAGTGGGGCTCTGGGCTTCTCTAGCCACCTCATCTTCTGCTCATCCTCTCGCGCACTCTAAAGAGAGCTCAGGTGAGAAATTGCAAACGTCGAGCAATTGCTCCGAGATGAAAAGTGCCAGCACTGAAAGCTGTTGCTAGCCAGCACCCTTGCTTGGAAGCGCTTTCACAGGCGCAGTAACACTGGGGCTTTGCGCTTCTCTACTCACCAAACATCACGGTCACTATCTCTCCGTGTTGTAGACACGAGGTGAGAAATTGCAAACGTCGAGCAATTGCTCAGAGATGAAAAGTGCCAGTACTGGAAGCTGTTGCTAGCCAGCACCCTTCCTTGGAAGCGCTTTTGTAGGCCTAAGAACACTGGGGCTCTTGGCTTCTCTAGCCACCTCATCTTCTGCTCATCCTCTCGCGCACTCTAAAGAGAGCTCAGGTGAGAAATTGCAAACGTCGAGCAATTGCTCAGAGATGAAAAGTGCCAGCACTGAAAGCTGTTGCTAGCCAGCACCCTTCCTTGGAAGCGCTTTTGTAGGCCTAAGAACACTGGGGCTCTGCGCTTCTCTAGCACCTAATCTTCTGCTCATCCTCTCGCGCACTCTAAAGAGAGCTCAGGGGAGAAATTGCAAACGTCGAGCAATTGCTCAGAGATGAAAAGTGCCAGCACTGAAAGCTGTTGCTAGCCAGCACCCTTCCTTGGAAGCGCTTTCACAGGCGCAGCAACACTGGGCCTTTGCGCTTCTCTACCCACCAAACGTCACGGTCCTTCTCTTTCCGTCTCGTAGACACGAGCTGAGAAATTGCAAACGTCGAGCAATTGCTCAGAGATGAAAAGTGCCAGCACTGAAAGCTGTTGCTAGCCAGCACCCTTCCTTGGAAGCGCTTTTGTAGGCCTAAGAACACTGGGGCTCTGGGCTTCTCTAGCCACCTAATCTTCTGCTCATCCTCTCGCGCACTCTAAAGAGAGCTCAGGTGAGAAATTGCAAACGTCGAGCAATTGCTCCGAGATGAAAAGTGCCAGCACTGAAAGCTGTTGCTAGCCAGCACCCTTCCTTGGAAGCGCTTTCACAGGCGCAGCAACACTGGGGCTTTGCGCTTCTCTACCCACCAAATGTCACGGTCCTTCTCTTTCCGTCTCGTAGACACGAGCTGAGAAATTGCAAACGTCGAGCAATTGCTCAGAGATGAAAAGTGCCAGCACTGAAAGCTGTTGCTAGCCAGCACCCTTCCTTGGAAGCGCTTTCACAGGCACAGTAACACTGGGGCTTTGCGCTTCTCTAGCCACCAAACGTCACGGTCCTTCTCTTTCCGTCTCGTAGACACGAGCTGAGAAATTGCAAACGTCAAGCAATTGCTCAGAGATGAAAAGTGCCAGCACTGAAAGCTGTTGCTAGCCAGCACCCTTCCTTGGAAGCGCTTTTGTAGGCCTAAGAACACTGGGGCTCTGGGCTTCTCTAGCCACCTCATCTTCTGCTCATCCTCTCGCGCACTCTAAAGAGAGCTCAGGTGAGAAATTGCAAACGTCGAGCAATTGCTCCGAGATGAAAAGTGCCAGCACTGAAAGCTGTTGCTAGCCAGCACCCTTGCTTGGAAGCGCTTTCACAGGCGCAGTAACACTGGGGCTTTGCGCTTCTCTACTCACCAAACATCACGGTCACTATCTCTCCGTGTTGTAGACACGAGGTGAGAAATTGCAAACGTCGAGCAATTGCTCAGAGATGAAAAGTGCCAGTACTGGAAGCTGTTGCTAGCCAGCACCCTTCCTTGGAAGCGCTTTTGTAGGCCTAAGAACACTGGGGCTCTTGGCTTCTCTAGCCACCTCATCTTCTGCTCATCCTCTCGCGCACTCTAAAGAGAGCTCAGGTGAGAAATTGCAAACGTCGAGCAATTGCTCCGAGATGAAAAGTGCCAGCACTGAAAGCTGTTGCTAGCCAGCACCCTTCCTTGGAAGCGCTTTCACAGGCGCAGCAACACTGGGGCTTTGCGCTTCTCTAGCCACCAAACGTCACGGTCCTTCTCTTTCCGTCTCGTAGAAACGGGATGACAAATTGCAAACGTCGAGCAATTGCTCAGAGATGAAAAGTGCCAGCACTGAAAGCTCTTGCTAGCCAGCACCCTTCCTTGGAAGCGCTTTCACAGGCGCAGCAACACTGGGGCTTTGCGCTTCTCTACCCACCAAACGTCACGGTCCTTCTCTTTCCGTCTCGTAGACACGAGCTGAGAAATTGCAAACGTCGAGCAATTGCTCAGAGATGAAAAGTGCCAGCACTGAAAGCTGTTGCTAGCCAGCACCCTTCCTTGGAAGCGCTTTTGTAGGCCTAAGAACACTGGGGCTCTGGGCTTCTCTAGCACCTAATCTTCTGCTCATCCTCTCGCGCACTCTAAAGAGAGCTCAGGGGAGAAATTGCAAACGTCGAGCAATTGCTCAGAGATGAAAAGTGCCAGCACTGAAAGCTGTTGCTAGCCAGCACCCTTCCTTGGAAGCGCTTTCACAGGCGCAGCAACACTGGGCCTTTGCGCTTCTCTACCCACCAAACGTCACGGTCCTTCTCTTTCCGTCTCGTAGACACGAGCTGAGAAATTGCAAACGTCGAGCAATTGCTCAGAGATGAAAAGTGCCAGCACTGAAAGCTGTTGCTAGCCAGCACCCTTCCTTGGAAGCGCTTTTGTAGGCCTAAGAACACTGGGGCTCTGGGCTTCTCTAGCCACCTAATCTTCTGCTCATCCTCTCGCGCACTCTAAAGAGAGCTCAGGTGAGAAATTGCAAACGTCGAGCAATTGCTCCGAGATGAAAAGTGCCAGCACTGAAAGCTGTTGCTAGCCAGCACCCTTCCTTGGAAGCGCTTTCACAGGCGCAGCAACACTGGGGCTTTGCGCTTCTCTACCCACCAAATGTCACGGTCCTTCTCTTTCCGTCTCGTAGACACGAGCTGAGAAATTGCAAACGTCGAGCAATTGCTCAGAGATGAAAAGTGCCAGCACTGAAAGCTGTTGCTAGCCAGCACCCTTCCTTGGAAGCGCTTTCACAGGCACAGTAACACTGGGGCTTTGCGCTTCTCTAGCCACCAAACGTCACGGTCCTTCTCTTTCCGTCTCGTAGACACGAGCTGAGAAATTGCAAACGTCGAGCAATTGCTCAGAGATGAAAAGTGCCAGCACTGAAAGCTGTTGCTAGCCAGCACCCTTCCTTGGAAGCGCTTTTGTAGGCCTAAGAACACTGGGGCTCTGGGCTTCTCTAGCCACCTAATCTTCTGCTAATCCTCTCGCGCATTCTAAAGAGAGCTCAGGTGAGAAATTGCAAACGTCGAGCAATTGCTCCGAGATGAAAAGTGCCAGCACTGAAAGCTGTTGCTAGCCAGCACCCTTCCTTGGAAGCGCTTTTGTAGGCCTAAGAACACTGGGGCTCTGCGCTTCTCTAGCCACCTAATCTTCTGCTCATCCTCTCGCGCACTCTAAAGAGAGCTCAGGTGAGAAATTGCAAACGTCGAGCAATTGCTCAGAGATGAAAAGTGCCAGCACTGAAAGCTCTTGCTAGCCAGCACCCTTCCTTGGAAGCGCTTTCACAGGCGCAGCAACACTGGGGCTTTGCGCTTCTCTACTCACCAAACGTCACGGTCCTTCTCTTTCCGTCTCGTAGACACGAGCTGAGAAATTGCAAACGTCGAGCAATTGCTCAGAGATGAAAAGTGCCAGCACTGAAAGCTGTTTCTAGCCAACACCCTTCCTTGGAAGCGCTTTTGTAGGCCTAAGAACACTGGGGCTCTGGGCTTCTCTAGCCACCTAGTCTTCTGCTCATCCTCTCGCGCACTCTAAAGAGAGCTCAGGTGAGAAATTGCAAACGTCGAGCAATTGCTCCGAGATGAAAAGTGCCAGCACTGAAAGCTGTTGCTAGCCAGCACCCTTCCTTGGAAGCGCTTTCACAGGCGCAGCAACACTGGGGCTTTGCGCTTCTCTACTCACCAAACGTCACGGTCCTTCTCTTTCCGTCTCGTAGACACGAGCTGAGAAATTGCAAACGTCGAGCAATTGCTCAGAGATGAAAAGTGCCAGCACTGGAAGCTGTTGCTAGCCAGCCCCCTTCCTTGGAAGCGCTTTTGTAGGCCTAAGAACACTGGGGCTCTGGGCTTCTCTAGCCACCTAATCTTCTGCTCATCCTCTCGCGCACTCTAAAGAGAGCTCAGGTGAGAAATTGCAAACGTCGAGCAATTGCTCAGAGATGAAAAGTGCCAGCACTGAAAGCTGTTGCTAGCCAGCACCCTTCCTTGGAAGCGCTTTCACAGGCGCAGCAACACTGGGGCTTTGCGCTTCTCTACCCACCAAACGTCACGGACCTTCTCTTTCCGTCTCGTAGAAACGAGATGACAAATTGCAAACGTCGAGCAATTGCTCAGAGATGAAAAGTGCCAGCACTGAAAGCTGTTGCTAGCCAGCACCCTTCCTTGGAAGCGCTTTCACAGGCGCAGCAACACTGGGCCTTTGCGCTTCTCTACCCACCAAACGTCACGGTCCTTCTCTTTCCGTCTCGTAGACACGAGCTGAGAAATTGCAAACGTCGAGCAATTGCTCAGAGATGAAAAGTGCCAGCACTGAAAGCTGTTGCTAGCCAGCACCCTTCCTTGGAAGCGCTTTTGTAGGCCTAAGAACACTGGGGCTCTGCGCTTCTCTAGCCACCTAATCTTCTGCTCATCCTCTCGCGCACTCTAAAGAGAGCTCAGGTGAGAAATTGCAAACGTCGAGCAATTGCTCAGAGATGAAAAGTGCCAGCACTGAAAGCTGTTGCTAGCCAGCACCCTTCCTTGGAAGCGCTTTCACAGGCGCAGCAACACTGGGGCTTTGCGCTTCTCTACTCACCAAACGTCACGGTCCTTCTCTTTCCGTCTCGTAGACACGAGCTGAGAAATTGCAAACGTCGAGCAATTGCTCAGAGATGAAAAGTGCCAGCACTGAAAGCTGTTTCTAGCCAACACCCTTCCTTGGAAGCGCTTTTGTAGGCCTAAGAACACTGGGGCTCTGGGCTTCTCTAGCCACCTAGTCTTCTGCTCATCCTCTCGCGCACTCTAAAGAGAGCTCAGGGGAGAAATTGCAAACGTCGATCAATTGCTCCGAGATGAAAAGTGCCAGCACTGAAAGCTGTTGCTAGCCAGCACCCTTCCTTGGAAGCGCTTTCACAGGCGCAGCAACACTGGGGCTTTGCGCTTCTCTACTCACCAAACGTCACGGTCCTTCTCTTTCCGTCTCGTAGACAAGAGCTGAGAAATTGCAAACGTCGAGCAATTGCTCAGAGATGAAAAGTGCCAGCACTGAAAGCTGTTGCTAGCCAGCACCCTTCCTTGGAAGCGCTTTTGTAGGCCTAAGAACACTGGGGCTCTGGGCTTCTGTAGCCACCTAATCTTCTGCTCATCCTCTCGCGCAGTCTAAAGAGAGCTCAGGTGAGAAATTGCAAACGTCGAGCAATTGCTCAGAGATGAAAAGTGCCAGCACTGAAAGCTGTTGCTAGCCAGCACCCTTCCTTGGAAGCGCTTTCACAGGCGCAGCAACACTGGGCCTTTGCGCTTCTCTACCCACCAAATGTCACGGTCCTTCTCTTTCCGTCTCGTAGACACGAGCTGAGAAATTGCAAACGTCGAGCAATTGCTCAGAGATGAAAAGTGCCAGCACTGAAAGCTGTTGCTAGCCAGCACCCTTCCTTGGAAGCGCTTTCACAGGCGCAGCAACACTGGGGCTTTGCGCTTCTCTAGCCACCAAACAACACGGTCCTTCTCTTTCCGTCTCGTAGACACGAGCTGAGAAATTGCAAACGTCGAGCAATTGCTCAGAGATGAAAAGTGCCAGCACTGGAAGCTGTTGCTAGCCAGCCCCCTTCCTTGGAAGCGCTTTTGTAGGCCTAAGAACACTGGGGCTCTGGGCTTCTCTAGCCACCTCATCTTCTGCTCATCCTCTCGTGCACTCTAAAGAGAGCTCAGGTGAGAAATTGCAAACGTCGAGCAATTGCTCAGAGATGAAAAGTGCCAGCACTGAAAGCTGTTGCTAGCCAGCCCCCTTCCTTGGAAGCGCTTTCACAGGCGCAGCAACACTGGGGCTTTGCGCTTCTCTACCCACCAAATGTCACGGTCCTTCTCTTTCCGTCTCGTAGAAACGAGATGACAAATTGCAAACGTCGAGCAATTGCTCAGAGATGAAAAGTGCCAGCACTGAAAGCTCTTGCTAGCCAGCACCCTTCCTTGGAAGCGCTTTCACAGGCGCAGCAACACTGGGCCTTTGCGCTTCTCTACCCACCAAATGTCACGGTCCTTCTCTTTCCGTCTCGTAGACACGAGCTGAGAAATTGCAAACGTCGAGCAATTGCTCAGAGATGAAAAGTGCCAGCACTGAAAGCTCTTGCTAGCCAGCACCCTTCCTTGGAAGCGCTTTTGTAGGCCTAAGAACACTGGGGCTCTGGGCTTCTCTAGCACCTAATCTTCTGCTCATCCTCTCGCGCACTCTAAAGAGAGCTCAGGTGAGAAATTGCAAAAGTCGAGCAATTGCTCAGAGATGAAAAGTGCCAGCACTGAAAGCTGTTGCTAGCCAGCACCCTTCCTTGGAAGCGCTTTCACAGGCGCAGCAACACTGGGCCTTTGCGCTTCTCTAGCCACCAAACGTCACGGTCCTTCTCTTTCCGTCTCGTAGACACGAGCTGAGAAATTGCAAACGTCGAGCAATTGCTCAGAGATGAAAAGTGCCAGCACTGAAAGCTGTTGCTAGCCAGCACCCTTCCTTGGAAGCGCTTTTGTAGGCCTAAGAACACTGGGGCTCTGGGCTTCTGTAGCCACCTAATCTTCTGCTCATCCTCTCGCGCACTCTAAAGAGAGCTCAGGTGAGAAATTGCAAACATCGAGCAATTGCTCAGAGATGAAAAGTGCCAGCACTGAAAGCTGTTGCTAGCCAGCACCCTTCCTTGGAAGCGCTTTCACAGGCGCAGCAACACTGGGGCTTTGCGCTTCTCTACCCACCAAACGTCACGGTCCTTCTCTTTCCGTCTCGTAGACACGAGCTGAGAAATTGCAAACGTCGAGCAATTGCTCAGAGATGAAAAGTGCCAGCACTGAAAGCTGTTGCTAGCCAGCACCCTTCCTTGGAAGCGCTTTCACAGGCGCAGCAACACTGGGGCTTTGCGCTTCTCTAGCCACCAAACAACACGGTCCTTCTCTTTCCGTCTCGTAGACACGAGCTGAGAAATTGCAAACGTCGAGCAATTGCTCAGAGATGAAAAGTGCCAGCACTGAAAGCTCTTGCTAGCCAGCACCCTTCCTTGGAAGCGCTTTTGTAGGCCTAAGCACACTGGGGCTCTGGGCTTCTCTAGCCACCTCATCTTCTGCTCATCCTCTCGCGCACTCTAAAGAGAGCTCAGGTGAGAAATTGCAAACGTGCAGCAATTGCTCAGAGATGAAAAGTGCCAGCACTGAAAGCTGTTGCTAGCCAGCACCCTTCCTTGGAAGCGCTTTCACAGGCGCAGCAACACTGGGGCTTTGCGCTTCTCTAGCCACCAAACGTCACGGTCCTTCTCTTTCCGTCTCGTAGACACGAGCTGAGAAATTGCAAACGTCGAGCAATTGCTCAGAGATGAAAAGTGCCAGCACTGAAAGCTCTTGCTAGCCAACACCCTTCCTTGGAAGCGCTTTTGTAGGCCTAAGAACACTGGGGCTCTGGGCTTCTCTAGCCACCTAGTCTTCTGCTCATCCTCTCGCGCACTCTAAAGAGAGCTCAGGTGAGAAATTGCAAACGTCGAGCAATTGCTCAGAGATGAAAAGTGCCAGCACTGAAAGCTGTTGCTAGCCAGCACCCTTCCTTGGAAGCGCTTTCACAGGCGCAGCAACACTGGGGCTTTGCGCTTCTCTACTCACCAAACGTCACGGTCCTTCTCTTTCCGTCTCGTAGACACGAGCTGAGAAATTGCAAACGTCGAGCAATTACTCAGAGATGAAAAGTGCCAGTACTGGAAGCTGTTGCTAGCCAGCCCCCTTCCTTGGAAGCGCTTTTGTAGGCCTAAGAACACTGGGGCTCTGGGCTTCTCTAGCCACCTAATCTTCTGCTCATCCTCTCGCGCACTCTAAAGAGAGCTCAGGGGAGAAATTGCAAACGTCGAGCAATTGCTCAGAGATGAAAAGTGCCAGCACTGAAAGCTGTTGCTAGCCAGCACCCTTCCTTGGAAGCGCTTTCACAGGCGCAGCAACACTGGGGCTTTGCGCTTCTCTACCCACCAAATGTCACGGTCCTTCTCTTTCCGTCTCATAGACACGAGCTGAGAAATTGCAAACGTCGAGCAATTGCTCAGAGATGAAAAGTGCCAGCACTGAAAGCTGTTGCTAGCCAGCACCCTTCCTTGGAAGCGCTTTTGTAGGCCTAAGAACACTGGGGCTCTGGGCTTCTCTAGCACCTAATCTTCTGCTCATCCTCTCGCGCACTCTAAAGAGAGCTCAGCTGAGAAATTGCAAACGTCGAGCAATTGCTCAGAGATGAAAAGTGCCAGCACTGAAAGCTGTTGCTAGCCAGCACCCTTCCTTGGAAGCGCTTTCACAGGCGCAGCAACACTGGGCCTTTGCGCTTCTCTAGCCACCAAACGTCACGGTCCTTCTCTTTCCGTCTCGTAGACACGAGCTGAGAAATTGCAAACGTCGAGCAATTGCTCAGAGATGAAAAGTGCCAGCACTGAAAGCTGTTGCTAGCCAGCACCCTTCCTTGGAAGCGCTTTTGTAGGCCTAAGAACACTGGGGCTCTGGGCTTCTGTAGCCACCTAATCTTCTGCTCATCCTCTCGCGCAGTCTAAAGAGAGCTCAGGTGAGAAATTGCAAACGTCGAGCAATTGCTCCGAGATGAAAAGTGCCAGCACTGAAAGCTGTTGCTAGCCAGGACCCTTCCTTGGAAGCGCTTTCACAGGCGCAGTAACACTGGGGCTTTGCGCTTCTCTAGCCACCAAACGTCACGGTCCTTCTCTTTCCGTCTCGTAGACACGAGCTGAGAAATTGCAAACGTCGAGCAATTGCTCAGAGATGAAAAGTGCCAGCACTGAAAGCTGTTGCTAGCCAGCACCCTTCCTTGGAAGCGCTTTCACAGGCGCAGCAACACTGGGGCTTTGCGCTTCTCTAGCCACCAAACGTCACGGTCCTTCTCTTTCCGTCTCGTAGACACGAGCTGAGAAATTGCAAACGTCGAGCAATTGCTCAGAGATGAAAAGTGCCAGCACTGAAAGCTGTTGCTAGCCAGCACCCTTCCTTGGAAGCGCTTTTGTAGGCCTAAGAACACTGGGGCTCTGGGCTTCTGTAGCCACCTAATCTTCTGCTCATCCTCTCGCGCAATCTAAAGAGAGTTCAGGTGAGAAATTGCAAACATCGAGCAATTGCTCAGAGATGAAAAGTGCCAGCACTGAAAGCTGTTGCTAGCCAGCACCCTTCCTTGGAAGCGCTTTCACAGGCGCAGCAACACTGGGGCTTTGCGCTTCTCTACCCACCAAACGTCACGGTCCTTCTCTTTCCGTCTCGTAGACACGAGCTGAGAAATTGCAAACGTCGAGCAATTGCTCAGAGATGAAAAGTGCCAGCACTGAAAGCTCTTGCTAGCCAGCACCCTTCCTTGGAAGCGCTTTTGTAGGCCTAAGAACACTGGGGCTCTGGGCTTCTCTAGCCACCTAATCTTCTGCTCATCCTCTCGCGCATTCTAAAGAGAGCTCAGGTGAGAAATTGCAAACGTCGAGCAATTGCTCAGAGATGAAAAGTGCCAGCACTGAAAGCTGTAGCTAGCCAGCACCCTTCCTTGGAAGCGCTTTCACAGGCGCAGTAACACTGGGGCTTTGCGCTTCTCTACCCACCAAACGTCACGGTCCTTCTCTTTCCGTCTCGTAGACACGAGCTGAGAAATTGCAAACGTCGAGCAATTGCTCAGAGATGAAAAGTGCCAGCACTGAAAGCTGTTGCTAGCCAGCACCCTTCCTTGGAAGTGCTTTGGTAGGCCTAAGAACACTGGGGCTCTGGGCTTCTCTAGCCACCTCATCTTCTGCTCATCCTCTCGCGCACTCTAAAGAGAGCTCAGGTGAGAAATTGCAAACGTCCAGCAATTGCTCAGAGAGGAAAACTGCCAGCACTGAAAGCTGTTGCTAGCCAGCACCCTTCCTTGGAAGCGCTTTCACAGGCGCAGCAACACTGGGGCTTTGCGCTTCTCTACCCACCAAACGTCACGGTCCTTCTCTTTCCGTCTCGTAGACACGAGCTGAGAAATTGCAAACGTCGAGCAATTGCTCCGAGATGAAAAGTGCCAGCACTGAAAGCTGTTGCTAGCCAGCACCCTTCCTTGGAAGCGCTTTTGTAGGCCTAAGAACACTGGGGCTCTGGGCTTCTCTAGCCACCTCATCTTCTGCTCATCCTCTCGCGCACTCTAAAGAGAGCTCAGGGGAGAAATTGCAAACGTCGAGCAATTGCTCAGAGATGAAAAGTGCCAGCACTGAAAGCTGTTGCTAGCCAGCACCCTTCCTTGGAAGCGCTTTCACAGGCGCAGCAACACTGGGGCTTTGCGCTTCTCTAGCCACCAAACATCACGGTCACTATCTCTCCGTCTCGTAGACACGAGCTGAGAAATTGCAAACGTCGAGCAATTGCTCAGAGATGAAAAGTGCCAGCACTGAAAGCTGTTGCTAGCCAGCACCCTTCCTTGGAAGCGCTTTCACAGGCGCAGCAACACTGGGGCTTTGCGCTTCTCTAGCCACCAAACGTCACGGTCCTTCTCTTTCCGTCTCGTAGACACGAGCTGAGAAATGCAAACGTCGAGCAATTGCTCGGAGATGAAAAGTGCCAGCACTGGAAGCTGTTGCTAGCCAGCACCCTTCCTTGGAAGCGCTTTTGTAGGCCTAAGAACACTGGGACTCTGGGCTTCTCTAGCCACCTAATCTTCTGCTCATCCTCTCGCGCACTCTAAAGAGAGCTCAGGTGAGAAATTGCAAACGTCGAGCAATTGCTCAGAGATGAAAAGTGCCAGCACTGAAAGCTGTTGCTAGCCAGCACCCTTCCTTGGAAGCGCTTTCACAGGCGCAGCAACACTGGGGCTTTGCGCTTCTCTAGCCACCAAACATCACGGTCCTTCTCTTTCCGTCTCGTAGACACGAGCTGAGAAATTGCAAACGTCGAGCAATTGCTCAGAGATGAAAAGTGCCAGTACTGGAAGCTGTTGCTAGCCAGCCCCCTTCCTTGGAAGCGCTTTTGTAGGCCTAAGAACACTGAGGCTCTGGGCTTCTCTAGCCACCTCATCTTCTGCTCATCCTCTCGCGCACTCTAAAGAGAGCTCAGGTGAGAAATTGCAAACGTCGAGCAATTGCTCAGAGATGAAAAGTGCCAGCACTGAAAGCTGTTGCTAGCCAGCACCCTTCCTTGGAAGCGCTTTCACAGGCGCAGCAACACTGGGGCTTTGCGCTTCTCTACCCACCAAATGTCACGGTCCTTCTCTTTCCGTCTCGTAGACACGAGCTGAGAAATTGCAAACGTCGAGCAATTGCTCAGAGATGAAAAGTGCCAGCACTGAAAGCTGTTGCTAGCCAGCACCCTTCCTTGGAAGCGCTTTTGTAGGCCTAAGAACACTGGGGCTCTGGGCTTCTCTAGCCACCTCATCTTCTGCTCATCCTCTCGCGCACTCTAAAGAGAGCTCAGGTGAGAAATTGCAAACATCGAGCAATTGCTCAGAGATGAAAAGTGCCAGCACTGAAAGCTGTTGCTAGCCAGCACCCTTCCTTGGATGTGCTTTCACAGGCGCAGCAACACTGGGGCTTTGCGCTTCTCTACCCACCAAATGTCACGGTCCTTCTCTTTCCGTCTCGTAGACACGAGCTGAGAAATTGCAAACGTCGAGCAATTGCTCAGAGATGAAAAGTGCTAGCACTGAAAGCTGTTGCTAGCCAGCACCCTTCCTTGGAAGCGCTTTTGTAGGCCTAAGAACACTGGGGCTCTGGGCTTCTGTAGCCACCTAATCTTCTGCTCATCCTCTCGCGCACTCTAAAGAGAGCTCAGGTGAGAAATTGCAAACGTCGAGCAATTGCTCAGAGATGAAAAGTGCCAGCACTGAAAGCTGTTGCTAGCCAGCACCCTTCCTTGGAAGCGCTTTCACAGGCGCAGCAACACTGGGGCTTTGCGCTTCTCTAGCCACCAAACATCACGGTCACTATCTCTCCGTGTCGTACACACGAGCTGAGAAATTGCAAACGTCGAGCAATTGCTCAGAGATGAAAAGTGCCAGCACTGGAAGCTGTTGCTAGCCAGCACCCTTCCTTGGAAGCGCTTTCACAGGCGCAGCAACACTGGGGCTTTGCGCTTCTCTACCCACCAAACGTCACGGTCCTTCTCTTTCCGTCTCGTAGACACGAGCTGAGAAATGCAAACGTCGAGCAATTGCTCGGAGATGAAAAGTGCCAGCACTGGAAGCTGTTGCTAGCCAGCACCCTTCCTTGGAAGCGCTTTTGTAGGCCTAAGAACAGTGGGGCTCTGGGCTTCTCTAGCCACCTAATCTTCTGCTCATCCTCTCGCGCAGTCTAAAGAGAGCTCAGGTGAGAAATTGCAAACGTCGAGCAATTGCTCAGAGATGAAAAGTGCCAGCACTGAAAGCTGTTGCTAGCCAGCACCCTTCCTTGGAAGCGCTTTCACAGGCGCAGCAACACTGGGGCTTTGCGCTTCTCTACCCACCAAACATCACGGTCCTTCTCTTTCCGTCTCGTAGACACGAGCTGAGAAATTGCAAACGTCGAGCAATTGCTCAGAGATGAAAAGTGCCAGCACTGAAAGCTGTTGCTAGCCAGCCCCCTTCCTTGGAAGCGCTTTGGTAGGCCTAAGAACACTGGGGCTCTGGGCTTCTCTAGCCACCTCATCTTCTGCTCATCCTCTCGCGCACTCTAAAGAGAGCTCAGGTGAGAAATTGCAAACGTCGAGCAATTGCTCAGAGATGAAAAGTGCCAGCACTGAAAGCTGTTGCTAGCCAGCACCCTTCCTTGGAAGCGCTTTCACAGGCGCAGCAACACTGGGGCTTTACGCTTCTCTACTCACCAAACGTCACGGTCCTTCTCTTTCCGTCTCGTAGACACGAGCTGAGAAATTGCAAACGTCGAGCAATTGCTCAGAGATGAAAAGTGCCAGCACTGGAAGCTGTTGCTAGCCAGCACCCTTCCTTGGAAGCGCTTTGGTAGGCCTAAGAACACTGGGGCTCTGCGCTTCTCTAGCCACCTAATCTTCTGCTCATCCTCTCGCGCACTCTAAAGAGAGCTCAGGTGAGAAATTGCAAACGTCGAGCAATTGCTCAGAGATGAAAAGTGCCAGCACTGAAAGCTGTTGCTAGCCAGCACCCTTCCTTGGAAGCGCTTTCACAGGCGCAGCAACACTGGGGCTTTGCGCTTCTCTAGCCACCAAACGTCACGGTCCTTCTCTTTCCGTCTCGTAGACACGAGCTGAGAAATTGCAAACGTCGAGCAATCGCTCAGAGATGAAAAGTGCCAGCACTGAAAGCTGTTGCTAGCCAGCACCCTTCCTTGGAAGCGCTTTCACAGGCGCAGCAACACTGGGGCTTTGCGCTTCTCTACCCACCAAACGTCACGGTCCTTCTCTTTCCGTCTCGTAGACACGAGCTGACAAATTGCAAACGTCAAGCAATTGCTCAGAGATGAAAAGTGCCAGTACTGAAAGCTGTTGCTAGCCAGCACCCTTCCTTGGAAGCGCTTTTGTAGGCCTAAGAACACTGGGGCTCTGGGCTTCTCTAGCCACCTAGTCTTCTGCTCATCCTCTCGCGCACTCTAAAGAGAGCTCAGGTGAGAAATTGCAAACGTTGAGCAATTGCTCCGAGATGAAAAGTGCCAGCACTGAAAGCTGTTGCTAGCCAGCACCCTTCCTTGGAAGCGCTTTCACAGGCGCAGCAACACTGGGGCTTTGCGCTTCTCTACTCACCAAACGTCACGGTCATTCTCTTTCCGTCTCGTAGACACGAGCTGAGAAATTGCAAACGTCGAGCAATTGCTCAGAGATGAAAAGTGCCAGTACTGGAAGCTGTTGCTAGCCAGCACCCTTCCTTGGAAGCGCTTTTGTAGGCCTAAGAACACTGGGGCTCTGGGCTTCTCTAGCCACCTAATCTTCTGCTCATCCTCTCGCGCACTCTAAAGAGAGCTCAGGTGAGAAATTGCAAACGTCGAGCAATTGCTCAGAGATGAAAAGTGCCAGCACTGAAAGCTGTTGCTAGCCAGCACCCTTCCTTGGAAGCGCTTTCACAGGCGCAGCAACACTGGGGCTCTGCGCTTCTCTAGCCACCAAACGTCACGGTCCTTCTCTTTCCGTCTCGTAGAAACGAGATGACAAATTGCAAACGTCGAGCAATTGCTCAGAGATGAAAAGTGCCAGCACTGAAAGCTGTTGCTAGCCAGCACCCTTCCTTGGAAGCGCTTTCACAGGCGCAGCAACACTGGGGCTTTGCGCTTCTCTACCCACCAAATGTCACGGTCCTTCTCTTTCCGTCTCGTAGACACGAGATGACAAATTGCAAACGTCGAGCAATTGCTCAGAGATGAAAAGTGCCTGCACTGAAAGCTGTTGCTAGCCAGCACCCTTCCTTGGAAGCGCTTTTGTAGGCCTAAGAACACTGGGGTTCTGGGCTTCTCTAGCACCTAATCTTCTGCTCATCCTCTCGCGCAGTCTAAAGAGAGCTCAGGTGAGAAATTGCAAACGTCGAGCAATTGCTCAGAGATGAAAAGTGCCAGCACTGAAAGCTGTTGCTAGCCAGCACCCTTCCTTGGAAGCGCTTTCACAGGCGCAGCAACACTGGTGCTTTGCGCTTCTCTACTCACCAAACGTCACGGTCCTTCTCTTTCCGTCTCGTAGACACGAGCTCAGAAATTGCAAACGTCGAGCAATTGCTCAGAGAGGAAAAGTGCCAGTACTGGAAGCTGTTGCTAGCCAGCACCCTTCCTTGGAAGCGCTTTTGTAGCCCTAAGAACAGTGGGGCTCTGGGCTTCTCTAGCCACCTAATCTTCTGCTCATCCTCTCGCGCACTCTAAAGAGAGCTCAGGTGAGAAATTGCAAACGTGCAGCAATTGCTCAGAGATGAAAAGTGCCAGCACTGAAAGCTGTTGCTAGCCAGCACCCTTCCTTGGAAGCGCTTTCACAGGCGCAGCAACACTGGGGCTTTGCGCTTCTCTACTCACCAAACGTCACGGTCCTTCTCTTTCCGTCTCGTAGACACGAGCTGAGAAATTGCAAACGTCGAGCAATTGCTCAGAGATGAAAAGTGCCAGTACTGGAAGCTGTTGCTGGCCAGCACCCTTCCTTGGAAGCGCTTTTGTAGGCCTAAGAACACTGGGGCTCTGCGCTTCTCTAGCCACCTAATCTTCTGCTCATCCTCTCGCGCACTCTAAAGAGAGCTCAGGGGAGAAATTGCAAACGTCGAGCAATTGCTCAGAGATGAAAAGTGCCAGCACTGAAAGCTGTTGCTAGCCAGCACCCTTCCTTGGAAGCGCTTTCACAGGCGCAGCAACACTGGGGCTTTGCGCTTCTCTAGCCACCAAACGTCACGGTCCTTCTCTTTCCGTCTCGTAGAAACGAGCTGAGAAATTGCAAACGTCGAGCAATTGCTCAGAGATGAAAAGTGCCAGCACTGAAAGCTCTTGCTAGCCAGCACCCTTCCTTGGAAGCGCTTTCACAGGCGGAGCACTACTGGGGCTTTGTGCTTCTCTACCCACCAAACATCACGGTCCTTCTCTTTCCGTCTCGTAGACACGAGCTGAGAAATTGCAAACGTCGAGCAATTGCTCAGAGATGAAAAGTGCCAGCACTGAAAGCTGTTGCTAGCCAGCACCCTTCCTTGGAAGCGCTTTTGTAGGCCTAAGAACACTGGGGCTCTGGGCTTCTCTAGCACCTAATCTTCTGCTCATCCTCTCGCGCACTCTAAAGAGAGCTCAGGTGAGAAATTGCAAACGTCGAGCAATTGCTCAGAGATGAAAAGTGCCAGCACTGAAAGCTGTTGCTAGCCAGCACCCTTCCTTGGAAGCGCTTTCACAGGCGCAGCAACACTGGGCCTTTGCGCTTCTCTACCCACCAAACGTCACGGTCCTTCTCTTTCCGTCTCGTAGACACGAGCTGAGAAATTGCAAACGTCGAGCAATTGCTCAGAGATGAAAAGTGCCAGCACTGAAAGCTGTTGCTAGCCAGCCCCCTTCCTTGGAAGCGCTTTTGTAGGCCTAAGAACACTGGGGCTCTGGGCTTCTCTAGCCACCTCATCTTCTGCTCATCCTCTCGCGCACTCTAAAGAGAGCTCAGGTGAGAAATTGCAAACGTCGAGCAATTGCTCAGAGATGAAAAGTGCCAGCACTGAAAGCTGTTGCTAGCCAGCACCCTTCCTTGGAAGCGCTTTCACAGGCGCAGCAACACTGGGCCTTTGCGCTTCTCTACCCACCAAATGTCACGGTCCTTCTCTTTCCGTCTCGTAGACACGAGCTGAGAAATTGCAAACGTCGAGCAATTGCTCAGAGATGAAAAGTGCCAGCACTGGAAGCTGTTGCTAGCCAGCACCCTTCCTTGGAAGCGCTTTTGTAGGCCTAAGAACACTGGGGCTCTGCGCTTCTCTAGCCACCTCATCTTCTGCTCATCCTCTCGCGCACTCTAAAGAGAGCTCAGGGGAGAAATTGCAACCGTCGAGCAATTGCTCAGAGATGAAAAGTGCCAGCACTGAAAGCTGTTGCTAGCCAGCACCCTTCCTTGGAAGCGCTTTCACAGGCACAGTAACACTGGGGCTTTGCGCTTCTCTACCCACCAAACGTCACGGTCATTCTCTTTCCGTCTCGTAGACACGAGCTGAGAAATTGCAAACGTCGAGCAATTGCTCAGAGATGAAAAGTGCCAGCACTGAAAGCTCTTGCTAGCCAGCACCCTTCCTTGGAAGCGCTTTTGTAGGCCTAAGAACACTGGGGCTCTGGGCTTCTCTAGCCACCTAATCTTCTGCTCATCCTCTCGCGCATTCTAAAGAGAGCTCAGGTGAGAAATTGCAAACGTCGAGCAATTGCTCAGAGATGAAAAGTGCCAGCACTGAAAGCTGTTGCTAGCCAGCACCCTTCCTTGGAAGCGCTTTTGTAGGCCTAAGAACACTGGGGCTCTGCGCTTCTGTAGCCACCTAATCTTCTGCTCATCCTCTCGCGCACTCTAAAGAGAGCTCAGGTGAGAAATTGCAAACGTCGAGCAATTGCTCAGAGATGAAAAGTGCCAGCACTGAAAGCTGTTGCTAGCCAGCCCCCTTCCTTGGAAGCGCTTTTGTAGGCCTAAGAACACTGGGGCTCTGGGCTTCTCTAGCCACCTAATCTTCTGCTCATCCTCTCGCGCACTCTAAAGAGAGCTCAGGTGAGAAATTGCAAACGTCGAGCAATTGCTCAGAGATGAAAAGTGCCAGCACTGAAAGCTCTTGCTAGCCAGCACCCTTCCTTGGAAGCGCTTTCACAGGCGCAGCAACACTGGGGCTTTGCGCTTCTCTACTCACCAAACGTCACGGTCCTTCTCTTTCCGTCTCGTAGACACGAGCTGAGAAATTGCAAACGTCGAGCAATTGCTCAGAGATGAAAAGTGCCAGCACTGAAAGCTGTTTCTAGCCAACACCCTTCCTTGGAAGCGCTTTTGTAGGCCTAAGAACACTGGGGCTCTGGGCTTCTCTAGCCACCTAGTCTTCTGCTCATCCTCTCGCGCACTCTAAAGAGAGCTCAGGTGAGAAACTGCAAACGTCGAGCAATTGCTCAGAGATGAAAAGTGCCAGCACTGAAAGCTGTTGCTAGCCAGCACCCTTCCTTGGAAGCGCTTTCACAGGCGCAGCAACACTGGGGCTTTGCGCTTCTCTACTCACCAAACATCACGGTCCTTCTCTTTCCGTCTCGTACACACGAGCTGAGAAATTGCAAACGTCGAGCAATTGCTCAGAGATGAAAAGTGCCAGCACTGAAAGCTGTTGCTAGCCAGCACCCTTCCTTGGAAGCGCTTTTGTAGGCCTAAGAACACTGGGGCTCTGGGCTTCTCTAGCACCTAATCTTCTGCTCATCCTCTCGCGCACTCTAAAGAGAGCTCAGGTGAGAAATTGCAAACGTGCAGCAATTGCTCAGAGATGAAAAGTGCCAGCACTGAAAGCTGTTGCTAGCCAGCCCCCTTCCTTGGAAGCGCTTTCACAGGCGCAGTAACACTGGGGCTTTGCGCTTCTCTAGCCACCAAACGTCACGGTCCTTCTCTTTCCGTCTCGTAGACACGAGCTGAGAAATTGCAAACGTCGAGCAATGGCTCAGAGATGAAAAGTGCCAGCACTGAAAGCTGTTGCTAGCCAGCACCCTTCCTTGGAAGCGCTTTCACAGGCGCAGCAACACTGGGGCTTTGCGCTTCTCTACTCACCAAACGTCACGGTCCTTCTCTTTCCGTCTCGTAGACACGAGCTGAGAAATTGCAAACGTCGAGCAATTGCTCAGAGATGAAAAGTGCCAGTACTGGAAGCTGTTGCTAGCCAGCACCCTTCCTTGGAAGCGCTTTTGTAGGCCTAAGAACACTGGGGCTCTGGGCTTCTCTAGCCACCTCATCTTCTGCTCATCCTCTCGCGCACTCTAAAGAGAGCTCAGGGGAGAAATTGCAAACGTCGAGCAATTGCTCAGAGATGAAAAGTGCCAGCACTGAAAGCTGTTGCTAGCCAGCACCCTTCCTTGGAAGCGCTTTCACAGGCGCAGCAACACTGGGGCTTTGCGCTTCTCTAGCCACCAAACGTCACGGTCCTTCTCTTTCCGTCTCGTAGACACGAGCTGAGAAATTGCAAACGTCGAGCAATTGCTCGGAGATGAAAAGTGCCAGCACTGGAAGCTGTTGCTAGCCAGCACCCTTCCTTGGAAGCGCTTTTGTAGGCCTAAGAACACTGGGGCTCTGGGCTTCTCTAGCCACCTCATCTTCTGCTCATCCTCTCGCGCACTCTAAAGAGAGCTCAGGGGAGAAATTACAACCGTCGAGCAATTGCTCAGAGATGAAAAGTGCCAGCACTGAAAGCTGTTGCTAGCCAGCCCCCTTCCTTGGAAGCGCTTTCACAGGCGCAGTAACACTGGGGCTTTGCGCTTCTCTAGCCACCAAACGTCACGGTCATTCTCTTTCCGTCTCGTAGACACGAGCTGAGAAATTGCAAACGTCGAGCAATGGCTCAGAGATGAAAAGTGCCAGCACTGAAAGCTGTTGCTAGCCAGCACCCTTCCTTGGAAGCGCTTTCACAGGCGCAGCAACACTGGGGCTTTGCGCTTCTCTACTCACCAAACGTCACGGTCCTTCTGTTTCCGTCTCGTAGACACGAGCTGAGAAATTGCAAACGTCGAGCAATTGCTCAGAGATGAAAAGTGCCAGCACTGAAAGCTGTTTCTAGCCAACACCCTTCCTTGGAAGCGCTTTTGTAGGCCTAAGAACACTGGGGCTCTGGGCTTCTCTAGCCACCTAGTCTTCTGCTCATCCTCTCGCGCACTCTAAAGAGAGCTCAGGTGAGAAACTGCAAACGTCGAGCAATTGCTCCGAGATGAAAAGTGCCAGCACTGAAAGCTGTTGCTAGCCAGCACCCTTCCTTGGAAGCGCTTTCACAGGCGCAGCAACACTGGGGCTTTGCGCTTCTCTACTCACCAAACATCACGGTCCTTCTCTTTCCGTCTCGTAGACACGAGCTGAGAAATTGCAAACGTCGAGCAATTGCTCAGAGATGAAAAGTGCCAGCACTGAAAGCTGTTGCTATCCAGCACCCTTCCGTGGAAGCGCTTTTGTAGGCGTAAGAACACTGGGGCTCTGGGCTTCTCTAGCCACCTAATCTTCTGCTCATCCTCTCGCGTACTCTAAAGAGAGCTCAGGTGAGAAATTGCAAACGTCGAGCAATTGCTCAGAGATGAAAAGTGCCAGCACTGAAAGCTGTTGCTAGCCAGCACCCTTCCTTGGAAACGCTTTCACAGGCGCTGTAACACTGGGGCTTTGCGCTTCTCTACCCACCAAACGTCACGGTCCTTCTCTTTCCGTCTCGTAGACACGAGCTGAGAAATTGCAAACGTCGAGCAATTGCTCAGAGATGAAAAGTGCCAGTACTGGAAGCTGTTGCTAGCCAGCACCCTTCCTTGGAAGCGCTTTTGTAGGCCTAAGAACACTGGGGCTCTGCGCTTCTCTAGCCACCTCATCTTCTGCTCATCCTCTCGCGCACTCTAAAGAGAGCTCAGGTGAGAAATTGCAACCGTCGAGCAATTGCTCAGAGATGAAAAGTGCCAGCACTGAAAGCTGTTGCTAGCCAGCCCCCTTCCTTGGAAGCGCTTTCACAGGCGCAGTAACACTGGGGCTTTGCGCTTCTCTAGCCACCAAACGTCACGGTCCTTCTCTTTCCGTCTCGTAGACACGAGCTGAGAAATTGCAAACGTCGAGCAATGGCTCAGAGATGAAAAGTGCCAGCACTGAAAGCTGTTGCTAGCCAGCACCCTTCCTTGGAAGCGCTTTCACAGGCGCAGCAACACTGGGGCTTTGCGCTTCTCTACTCACCAAACGTCACGGTCCTTCTGTTTCCGTCTCGTAGACACGAGCTGAGAAATTGCAAACGTCGAGCAATTGCTCAGAGATGAAAAGTGCCAGCACTGAAAGCTGTTGCTAGCCAGCACCCTTCCTTGGAAGCGCTTTTGTAGGCCTAAGAACACTGGGGCTCTGGGCTTCTCTAGCCACCTAGTCTTCTGCTCATCCTCTCGCGCACTCTAAAGAGAGCTCAGGTGAGAAACTGCAAACGTCGAGCAATTGCTCAGAGATGAAAAGTGCCAGCACTGAAAGCTGTTGCTAGCCAGCACCCTTCCTTGGAAGCGCTTTCACAGGCGCAGCAACACTGGGCCTTTGCGCTTCTCTACTCACCAAACATCACGGTCCTTCTCTTTCCGTCTCGTAGACATGAGCTGAGAAATTGCAAACGTCGAGCAATTGCTCAGAGATGAAAAGTGCCAGCACTGAAAGCTGTTGCTAGCCAGCACCCTTCCGTGGAAGCGCTTTTGTAGGCGTAAGAACACTGGGGCTCTGGGCTTCTCTAGCCACCTAATCTTCTGCTCATCCTCTCGCGTACTCTAAAGAGAGCTCAGGTGAGAAATTGCAAACGTCGAGCAATTGCTCAGAGATGAAAAGTGCCAGCACTGAAAGCTGTTGCTAGCCAGCCCCCTTCCTTGGAAGCGCTTTCACAGGCGCTGTAACACTGGGGCTTTGCGCTTCTCTACCCACCAAACGTCACGGTCCTTCTCTTTCCGTCTCGTAGACACGAGCTGAGAAATTGCAAACGTCGAGCAATTGCTCAGAGATGAAAAGTGCCAGTACTGGAAGCTGTTGCTAGCCAGCACCCTTCCTTGGAAGCGCTTTTGTAGGCCTAAGAACACTGGGGCTCTGGGCTTCTCTAGCCACCTCATCTTCTGCTCATCCTCTCGCGCACTCTAAAGAGAGCTCAGGTGAGAAATTGCAAACGTCGAGCAATTGCTCAGAGATGAAAAGTGCCAGCACTGAAAGCTCTTGCTAGCCAGCACCCTTCCTTGGAAGCGCTTTCACAGGCGCAGCAACACTGGGGCTTTGCGCTTCTCTACCCACCAAACGTCACGGTCCTTCTCTTTCCGTCTCGTAGACACGAGCTGAGAAATTGCAAACGTCGAGCAATGGCTCAGAGATGAAAAGTGCCAGCACTGAAAGCTGTTGCTAGCCAGCACCCTTCCTTGGAAGCGCTTTTGTAGGCCTAAGAACACTGGGGCTCTGGGCTTCTCTAGCACCTAATCTTCTGCTCATCCTCTCGCGCACTCTAAAGAGAGCTCAGGGGAGAAATTGCAAACGTCGAGCAATTGCTCCGAGATGAAAAGTGCCAGCACTGAAAGCTGTTGCTAGCCAGCACCCTTCCTTGGAAGCGCTTTCACAGGCGCAGCAACACTGGGGCTTTGCGCTTCTCTAGCCACCAAACGTCACGGTCCTTCTCTTTCCGTCTCGTAGACACGAGATGACAAATTGCAAACGTCGAGCAATTGCTCGGAGATGAAAAGTGCCAGCACTGGAAGCTGTTGCTAGCCAGCACCCTTCCTTGGAAGCGCTTTTGTAGGCCTAAGAACAGTGGGGCTCTGGGCTTCTCTAGCCACCTAATCGTCTGCTCATCCTCTCGCGCACTCTAAAGAGAGCTCAGGTGAGAAATTGCAAACGTCGAGCAATTGCTCAGAGATGAAAAGTGCCAGCACTGAAAGCTGTTGCTAGCCAGCACCCTTCCTTGGAAGCGCTTTCACAGGCGCAGTAACACTGGGGCTTTGCGCTTCTCTAGCCACCAAACGTCACGGTCCTTCTCTTTCCGTCTCGTAGACACGAGCTGAGAAATTGCAAACGTCGAGCAATGGCTCAGAGATGAAAAGTGCCAGCACTGAAAGCTGTTGCTAGCCAGCACCCTTCCTTGGAAGCGCTTTCACAGGCGCAGCAACACTGGGGCTCTGGGCTTCTCTAGCCACCAAACGTCACGGTCCTTCTCTTTCCGTCTCGTAGACACGAGCTGAGAAATTGCAAACGTCGAGCAATTGCTCAGAGATGAAAAGTGCCAGTACTGGAAGCTGTTGCTAGCCAGCACCCTTCCTTGGAAGCGCTTTTGTAGGCCTAAGAACACTGGGGCTCTGGGCTTCTCTAGCCACCTAATCTTCTGCTCATCCTCTCGCGCACTCTAAAGAGAGCTCGGGGGAGAAATTGCAAACGTCGAGCAATTGCTCAGAGATGAAAAGTGCCAGCACTGAAAGCTGTTGCTAGCCAGCACCCTTCCTTGGAAGCGCTTTCACAGGCGCAGCAACACTGGGGCTTTGCGCTTCTCTACTCACCAAACGTCACGGTCATTCTCTTTCCGTCTCGTAGACAAGGGCTGAGAAATTGCAAACGTCAAGCAATTGCTCAGAGATGAAAAGTGCCAGTACTGAAAGCTGTTGCTAGCCAGCACCCTTCCTTGGAAGCGCTTTTGTAGGCCTAAGAATAGTGGGGCTCTGGGCTTCTGTAGCCACCTAATCTTCTGCTCATCCTCTCGCGCACTCTAAAGAGAGCTCAGGTGAGAAATTGCAAACGTCGAGCAATTGCTCAGAGATGAAAAGTGCCAGCACTGAAAGCTGTTGCTAGCCAGCCCCCTTCCTTGGAAGCGCTTTCACAGGCGCAGTAACACTGGGGCTTTGCGCTTCTCTAGCCACCAAACGTCACGGTCCTTCTCTTTCCGTCTCGTAGACACGAGCTGAGAAATTGCAAACGTCGAGCAATTGCTCAGAGATGAAAAGTGCCAGCACTGAAAGCTGTTGCTAGCCAGCACCCTTCCTTGGAAGCGCTTTTGTAGGCCTAAGAACACTGGGGCTCTGGGCTTCTCTAGCACCTAATCTTCTGCTCATCCTCTCGCGCACTCTAAAGAGAGCTCAGGTGAGAAATTGCAAATGTCCAGCAATTGCTCAGAGATGAAAAGTGCCAGCACTGAAAGCTGTTGCTAGCCAGCACCCTTCCTTGGAAGCGCTTTCACAGGCGCAGCAACACTGGGGCTTTGCGCTTCTCTAGCCACCAAACATCACGGTCCTTCTCTTTCCGTCTCGTAGACACTAGATGACAAATTGCAAACGTCGAGCAATTGCTCAGAGATGAAAAGTGCCAGCACTGGAAGCTGTTGCTAGCCAGCACCCTTCCTTGGAAGCGCTTTTGTAGGCCTAAGAACACTGGGGCTCTGGGCTTCTGTAGCCACCTAATCTTCTGCTCATCCTCTCGCGCACTCTAAAGAGATCTCAGGTGAGAAATTGCAAACGTCGAGCAATTGCTCAGAGATGAAAAGTGCCAGCACTGAAAGCTGTTGCTAGCCAGCACCCTTCCTTGGAAGCGCTTTCACAGGCACAGCAACACTGGGGCTTTGCGCTTCTCTAGCCACCAAACGTCACGGTCCTTCTCTTTCCGTCTCGTAGACAGGAGCTGAGAAATTGCAAACGTCGAGCAATTGCTCAGAGATGAAAAGTGGCAGCACTGAAAGCTGCTGCTAGCCAGCACCCTTCCTTGGAAGCGCTTTTGTAGGCCTAAGAACACTGGGGCTCTGGGCTTCTCTAGCCACCTCATCTTCTGCTCATCCTCTCGCGCACTCTAAAGAGAGCTCAGGGGAGAAATTGCAAACGTCGAGCAATTGCTCAGAGATGAAAAGTGCCAGCACTGAAAGCTGTTGCTAGCCAGCACCCTTCCTTGGAAGCGCTTTCACAGGCGCAGCAACACTGGGGCTTTGCGCTTCTCTAGCCACCAAACGTCACGGTCCTTCTCTTTCCGTCTCGTAGACACGAGCTGAGAAATTGCAAACGTCGAGCAATTGCTCAGAGATGAAAAGTGCCAGCACTGAAAGCTGTTGCTAGCCAGCACCCTTCCTTGGAAGCGCTTTTGTAGGCCTAAGAACACTGGGGCTCTGGGCTTCTCTAGCACCTAATCTTCTGCTCATCCTCTCGCGCACTCTAAAGAGAGCTCAGGGGAGAAATTGCAAATGTCGAGCAATTGCTCAGAGATGAAAAGTGCCAGCACTGAAAGCTGTTGCTAGCCAGCACCCTTCCTTGGAAGCGCTTTCACAGGCGCAGCAACACTGGGGCTTTGCGCTTCTCTAGCCACCAAACGTCACTGTCCTTCTCTTTCCGTCTCGTAGACACGAGATGACAAATTGCAAACGTCGAGCAATTGCTCGGAGATGAAAAGTGCCAGCACTGAAAGCTGTTGCTAGCCAGCACCCTTCCTTGGAAGCGCTTTTGTAGGCCTAAGAATAGTGGGGCTCTGGGCTTCTGTAGCCACCTAATCTTCTGCTCATCCTCTCGCGCACTCTAAAGAGAGCTCAGGGGAGAAATTGCAAATGTCGAGCAATTGCTCAGAGATGAAAAGTGCCAGCACTGAAAGCTGTTGCTAGCCAGCACCCTTCCTTGGAAGCGCTTTCACAGGCGCAGCAACACTGGGGCTTTGCGCTTCTCTAGCCACCAAACGTCACTGTCCTTCTCTTTCCGTCTCGTAGACACGAGCTGAGAAATTGCAAACGTCGAGCAATGGCTCAGAGATGAAAAGTGCCAGCACTGAAAGCTGTTGCTAGCCAGCACCCTTCCTTGGAAGCGCTTTCACAGGCGCAGCAACACTGGGGCTTTGCGCTTCTCTACTCACCAAACGTCACGGTCCTTCTCTTTCCGTCTCGTAGACACGAGCTGAGAAATTGCAAACGTCGAGCAATTGCTCAGAGATGAAAAGTGCCAGCACTGAAAGCTGTTGCTAGCCAGCACCCTTCCTTGGAAGCGCTTTTGTAGGCCTAAGAACACTGGGGCTCTGGGCTTCTCTAGCCACCTAATCTTCTGCTCATCCTCTCGCGCACTCTAAAGAGAGCTCAGGGGAGAAATTGCAAACGTCGAGCAATTGCTCAGAGATGAAAAGTGCCAGCACTGAAAGCTGTTGCTAGCCAGCACCCTTCCTTGGAAGCGCTTTCACAGGCGCAGCAACACTGGGGCTTTGCGCTTCTCTACCCACCAAACGTCACGGTCCTTCTCTTTCCGTCTCGTAGACACGAGCTGAGAAATTGCAAACGTCGAGCAATTGCTCAGAGATGAAAAGTGCCAGCACTGAAAGCTCTTGCTAGCCAGCACCCTTCCTTGGAAGCGCTTTTGTAGGCCTAAGAACAGTGGGGCTCTGGGCTTCTCTAGCACCTAATCTTCTGCTCATCCTCTCGCGCACTCTAAAGAGAGCTCAGGTGAGAAATTGCAAATGTCGAGCAATTGCTCAGAGATGAAAAGTGCCAGCACTGAAAGCTGTTGCTAGCCAGCACCCTTCCTTGGAAGCGCTTTCACAGGCGCAGTAACACTGGGGCTTTGCGCTTCTCTAGCCACCAAACATCACGGTCCTTCTCTTTCCGTCTCGTAGACACTAGATGACAAATTGCAAACGTCGAGCAATTGCTCAGAGATGAAAAGTGCCAGCACTGGAAGCTGTTGCTAGCCAGCCCCCTTCCTTGGAAGCGCTTTTGTAGGCCTAAGAACACTGGGGCTCTGGGCTTCTCTAGCCACCTAATCTTCTGCTCATCCTCTCGCGCACTCTAAAGAGAGCTCAGGTGAGAAATTGCAAACGTCGAGCAATTGCTCAGAGATGAAAAGTGCCAGCACTGAAAGTTGTTGCTAGCCAGCACCCTTCCTTGGAAGCGCTTTCACAGGCGCAGTAACACTGGGGCTTTGCGCTTCTCTAGCCACCAAACGTCACGGTCCTTCTCTTTCCGTCTCGTAGACACGAGCTGAGAAATTGCAAACGTCGAGCAATGGCTCAGAGATGAAAAGTGCCAGTACTGGAAGCTGTTGCTAGCCAGCACCCTTCCTTGGAAGCGCTTTCACAGGCGCAGCAACACTGGGGCTTTGCGCTTCTCTACTCACCAAACGTCACGTTCCTTCTCTTTCCGTCTCGTAGACAAGGGCTGAGAAATTGCAAACGTCAAGCAAGTGCTCAGAGATGAAAAGTGCCAGCACTGAAAGCTGTTGCTAGCCAGCACCCTTCCTTGGAAGCGCTTTTGTAGGCCTAAGAACACTGGGGCTCTGGGCTTCTCTAGCACCTAATCTTCTGCTCATCCTCTCGCGCACTCTAAAGAGAGCTCAGGGGAGAAATTGCAAACGTCGAGCAATTGCTCCGAGATGAAAAGTGCCAGCACTGAAAGCTGTTGCTAGCCAGCACCCTTCCTTGGAAGCGCTTTCACAGGCGCAGCAACACTGGGGCTTTGCGCTTCTCTAGCCACCAAACGTCACGGTCCTTCTCTTTCCGTCTCGTAGACACGAGATGACAAATTGCAAACGTCGAGCAATTGCTCAGAGATGAAAAGTGCCAGCACTGGAAGCTGTTGCTAGCCAGCACCCTTCCTTGGAAGCGCTTTTGTAGGCCTAAGAACAGTGGGGCTCTGGGCTTCTCTAGCCACCTAATCGTCTGCTCATCCTCTCGCGCACTCTAAAGAGAGCTCAGGTGAGAAATTGCAAACGTCGAGCAATTGCTCAGAGATGAAAAGTGCCAGCACTGAAAGCTGTTGCTAGCCAGCACCCTTCCTTGGAAGCGCTTTCACAGGCGCAGTAACACTGGGGCTTTGCGCTTCTCTAGCCACCAAACGTCACGGTCCTTCTCTTTCCGTCTCGTAGACACGAGCTGAGAAATTGCAAACGTCGAGCAATGGCTCAGAGATGAAAAGTGCCAGCACTGAAAGCTGTTGCTAGCCAGCACCCTTCCTTGGAAGCGCTTTCACAGGCGCAGCAACACTGGGGCTCTGGGCTTCTCTAGCCACCAAACGTCACGGTCCTTCTCTTTCCGTCTCGTAGACACGAGCTGAGAAATTGCAAACGTCGAGCAATTGCTCAGAGATGAAAAGTGCCAGTACTGGAAGCTGTTGCTAGCCAGCACCCTTCCTTGGAAGCGCTTTTGTAGGCCTAAGAACACTGGGGCTCTGGGCTTCTCTAGCCACCTAATCTTCTGCTCATCCTCTCGCGCACTCTAAAGAGAGCTCGGGGGAAAAATTGCAAACGTCGAGCAATTGCTCAGAGATGAAAAGTGCCAGCACTGAAAGCTGTTGCTAGCCAGCACCCTTCCTTGGAAGCGCTTTCACAGGCGCAGCAACACTGGGGCTTTGCGCTTCTCTACTCACCAAACGTCACGGTCATTCTCTTTCCGTCTCGTAGACAAGGGCTGAGAAATTGCAAACGTCAAGCAATTGCTCAGAGATGAAAAGTGCCAGCACTGAAAGCTGTTGCTAGCCAGCACCCTTCCTTGGAAGCGCTTTTGTAGGCCTAAGAACACTGGGGCTCTGGGCTTCTCTAGCACCTAATCTTCTGCTCATCCTCTCGCGCACTCTAAAGAGAGCTCAGGTGAGAAATTGCAAATGTCCAGCAATTGCTCAGAGATGAAAAGTGCCAGCACTGAAAGCTGTTGCTAGCCAGCACCCTTCCTTGGAAGCGCTTTCACAGGCGCAGCAACACTGGGGCTTTGCGCTTCTCTAGCCACCAAACATCACGGTCCTTCTCTTTCCGTCTCGTAGACACTAGATGACAAATTGCAAACGTCGAGCAATTGCTCAGAGATGAAAAGTGCCAGCACTGGAAGCTGTTGCTAGCCAGCACCCTTCCTTGGAAGCGCTTTTGTAGGCCTAAGAACACTGGGGCTCTGGGCTTCTGTAGCCACCTAATCTTCTGCTCATCCTCTCGCGCACTCTAAAGAGATCTCAGGTGAGAAATTGCAAACGTCGAGCAATTGCTCAGAGATGAAAAGTGCCAGCACTGAAAGCTGTTGCTAGCCAGCACCCTTCCTTGGAAGCGCTTTCACAGGCGCAGCAACACTGGGGCTTTGCGCTTCTCTAGCCACCAAACGTCACGGTCCTTCTCTTTCCGTCTCGTAGACAGGAGCTGAGAAATTGCAAACGTCGAGCAATTGCTCAGAGATGAAAAGTGGCAGCACTGAAAGCTGCTGCTAGCCAGCACCCTTCCTTGGAAGCGCTTTTGTAGGCCTAAGAACACTGGGGCTCTGGGCTTCTCTAGCCACCTCATCTTCTGCTCATCCTCTCGCGCACTCTAAAGAGAGCTCAGGGGAGAAATTGCAAACGTCGAGCAATTGCTCAGAGATGAAAAGTGCCAGCACTGAAAGCTGTTGCTAGCCAGCACCCTTCCTTGGAAGCGCTTTCACAGGCGCAGCAACACTGGGGCTTTGCGCTTCTCTAGCCACCAAACGTCACGGTCCTTCTCTTTCCGTCTCGTAGACACGAGCTGAGAAATTGCAAACGTCGAGCAATTGCTCAGAGATGAAAAGTGCCAGCACTGAAAGCTGTTGCTAGCCAGCACCCTTCCTTGGAAGCGCTTTTGTAGGCCTAAGAACACTGGGGCTCTGGGCTTCTCTAGCACCTAATCTTCTGCTCATCCTCTCGCGCACTCTAAAGAGAGCTCAGGGGAGAAATTGCAAATGTCGAGCAATTGCTCAGAGATGAAAAGTGCCAGCACTGAAAGCTGTTGCTAGCCAGCACCCTTCCTTGGAAGCGCTTTCACAGGCGCAGCAACACTGGGGCTTTGCGCTTCTCTAGCCACCAAACGTCACTGTCCTTCTCTTTCCGTCTCGTAGACACGAGATGACAAATTGCAAACGTCGAGCAATTGCTCGGAGATGAAAAGTGCCAGCACTGAAAGCTGTTGCTAGCCAGCACCCTTCCTTGGAAGCGCTTTTGTAGGCCTAAGAATAGTGGGGCTCTGGGCTTCTGTAGCCACCTAATCTTCTGCTCATCCTCTCGCGCACTCTAAAGAGAGCTCAGGGGAGAAATTGCAAATGTCGAGCAATTGCTCAGAGATGAAAAGTGCCAGCACTGAAAGCTGTTGCTAGCCAGCACCCTTCCTTGGAAGCGCTTTCACAGGCGCAGCAACACTGGGGCTTTGCGCTTCTCTAGCCACCAAACGTCACTGTCCTTCTCTTTCCGTCTCGTAGACACGAGCTGAGAAATTGCAAACGTCGAGCAATGGCTCAGAGATGAAAAGTGCCAGCACTGAAAGCTGTTGCTAGCCAGCACCCTTCCTTGGAAGCGCTTTCACAGGCGCAGCAACACTGGGGCTTTGCGCTTCTCTACTCACCAAACGTCACGGTCCTTCTCTTTCCGTCTCGTAGACACGAGCTGAGAAATTGCAAACGTCGAGCAATTGCTCAGAGATGAAAAGTGCCAGCACTGAAAGCTGTTGCTAGCCAGCACCCTTCCTTGGAAGCGCTTTTGTAGGCCTAAGAACACTGGGGCTCTGGGCTTCTCTAGCCACCTAATCTTCTGCTCATCCTCTCGCGCACTCTAAAGAGAGCTCAGGGGAGAAATTGCAAACGTCGAGCAATTGCTCAGAGATGAAAAGTGCCAGCACTGAAAGCTGTTGCTAGCCAGCACCCTTCCTTGGAAGCGCTTTCACAGGCGCAGCAACACTGGGGCTTTGCGCTTCTCTACCCACCAAACGTCACGGTCCTTCTCTTTCCGTCTCGTAGACACGAGCTGAGAAATTGCAAACGTCGAGCAATTGCTCAGAGATGAAAAGTGCCAGCACTGAAAGCTCTTGCTAGCCAGCACCCTTCCTTGGAAGCGCTTTTGTAGGCCTAAGAACAGTGGGGCTCTGGGCTTCTCTAGCACCTAATCTTCTGCTCATCCTCTCGCGCACTCTAAAGAGAGCTCAGGTGAGAAATTGCAAATGTCGAGCAATTGCTCAGAGATGAAAAGTGCCAGCACTGAAAGCTGTTGCTAGCCAGCACCCTTCCTTGGAAGCGCTTTCACAGGCGCAGTAACACTGGGGCTTTGCGCTTCTCTAGCCACCAAACATCACGGTCCTTCTCTTTCCGTCTCGTAGACACTAGATGACAAATTGCAAACGTCGAGCAATTGCTCAGAGATGAAAAGTGCCAGCACTGGAAGCTGTTGCTAGCCAGCCCCCTTCCTTGGAAGCGCTTTTGTAGGCCTAAGAACACTGGGGCTCTGGGCTTCTCTAGCCACCTAATCTTCTGCTCATCCTCTCGCGCACTCTAAAGAGAGCTCAGGTGAGAAATTGCAAACGTCGAGCAATTGCTCAGAGATGAAAAGTGCCAGCACTGAAAGTTGTTGCTAGCCAGCACCCTTCCTTGGAAGCGCTTTCACAGGCGCAGTAACACTGGGGCTTTGCGCTTCTCTAGCCACCAAACGTCACGGTCCTTCTCTTTCCGTCTCGTAGACACGAGCTGAGAAATTGCAAACGTCGAGCAATGGCTCAGAGATGAAAAGTGCCAGTACTGGAAGCTGTTGCTAGCCAGCACCCTTCCTTGGAAGCGCTTTCACAGGCGCAGCAACACTGGGGCTTTGCGCTTCTCTACTCACCAAACGTCACGTTCCTTCTCTTTCTGTCTCGTAGACAAGGGCTGAGAAATTGCAAACGTCAAGCAAGTGCTCAGAGATGAAAAGTGCCAGTACTGAAAGCTGTTGCTAGCCAGCACCCTTCCTTGGAAGCACTTTGGTAGGCCTAAGAACACTGGGGCTCTGGGCTTCTCTAGCCACCTCATCTTCTGCTCATCCTCTCGCGCACTCTAAAGAGAGCTCAGGGGAGAAATTGCAAACGTCGAGCAATTGCTCAGAGATGAAAAGTGCCAGCACTGAAAGCTGTTGCTAGCCAGCACCCTTCCTTGGAAGTGCTTTCACAGGCACAGTAACACTGGGGCTTTGCGCTTCTCTACCCACCAAACGTCACGGTCATTCTCTTTCCGTCTCGTAGACACGAGCTGAGAAATTGCAAACGTCGAGCAATTGCTCAGAGATGAAAAGTGCCAGCACTGAAAGCTGTTGCTAGCCAGCACCCTTCCTTGGAAGCGCTTTTGTAGGCCTAAGAACACTGGGGCTCTGGGCTTCTCTAGCCACCTCATCTTCTGCTCATCCTCTCGCGCACTCTAAAGAGAGCTCAGGGGAGAAATTGCAAACGTCGAGCAATTGCTCAGAGATGAAAAGTGCCAGCACTGAAAGCTGTTGCTAGCCAGCCCCCTTCCTTGGAAGCGCTTTTGTAGGCCTAAGAACACTGGGGCTCTGGGCTTCTCTAGCCACCTAATCTTCTGCTCATCCTCTCGCGCACTCTAAAGAGAGCTCAGGTGAGAAATTGCAAACGTCGAGCAATTGCTCAGAGATGAAAAGTGCCAGCACTGAAAGCTGTTGTTAGCCAGCACCCTTCCTTGGAAGCGCTTTCACAGGCGCAGCAACACTGGGGCTTTGCGCTTCTCTACTCACCAAACGTCACGGTCCTTCTCTTTCCGTCTCGTAGACACGAGCTGAGAAATTGCAAACGTCGAGCAATTGCTCAGAGATGAAAAGTGCCAGCACTGAAAGCTGTTTCTAGCCAACACCCTTCCTTGGAAGCGCTTTTGTAGGCCTAAGAACAGTGGGGCTCTGGGCTTCTCTAGCCACCTCATCTTCTGCTCATCCTCTCGCGCACTCTAAAGAGAGCTCAGGTGAGAAACTGCAAACGTCGAGCAATTGCTCAGAGATGAAAAGTGCCAGCACTGAAAGCTGTTGCTAGCCAGCACCCTTCCTTGGAAGCGCTTTCACAGGCGCAGCAACAGTGGGGCTTTGCGCTTCTCTACTCACCAAACATCACGGTCCTTCTCTTTCCGTCTCGTAGACACGAGCTGAGAAATTGCAAACGTCGAGCAATTGCTCAGAGATGAAAAGTGCCAGCACTGAAAGCTGTTGCTAGCCAGCACCCTTCCTTGGAAGCGCTTTTGTAGGCCTAAGAACACTGGGGCTCTGGGCTTCTCTAGCACCTAATCTTCTGCTCATCCTCTCGCGCACTCTAAAGAGAGCTCAGGTGAGAAATTGCAAACGTGCAGCAATTGCTCAGAGATGAAAAGTGCCAGCACTGAAAGCTGTTGCTAGCCAGCACCCTTCCTTGGAAGCGCTTTCACAGGCGCAGTAACACTGGGGCTTTGCGCTTCTCTAGCCACCAAACGTCACGGTCCTTCTCTTTCCGTCTCGTAGACACGAGCTGAGAAATTGCAAACGTCGAGCAATGGCTCAGAGATGAAAAGTGCCAGCACTGAAAGCTGTTGCTAGCCAGCACCCTTCCTTGGAAGCGCTTTCACAGGCGCAGCAACACTGGGGCTTTGCGCTTCTCTACTCACCAAACGTCACGGTCCTTCTCTTTCCGTCTCGTAGACACGAGCTGAGAAATTGCAAACGTCGAGCAATTGCTCAGAGATGAAAAGTGCCAGCACTGAAAGCTGTTTCTAGCCAACACCCTTCCTTGGAAGCGCTTTTGTAGGCCTAAGAACACTGGGGCTCTTGGCTTCTCTAGCCACCTAATCTTCTGCTCATCCTCTCGCGCACTCTAAAGAGAGCTCAGGTGAGAAACTGCAAACGTCGAGCAATTGCTCAGAGATGAAAAGTGCCAGCACTGAAAGCTCTTGCTAGCCAGCACCCTTCCTTGGAAGCGCTTTCACAGGCGCAGCAACACTGGGGCTTTGCGCTTCTCTACTCACCAAACATCACGGTCCTTCTCTTTCCGTCTCGTACACACGAGCTGAGAAATTGCAAACGTCGAGCAATTGCTCAGAGATGAAAAGTGCCAGCACTGAAAGCTGTTGCTATCCAGCACCCTTCCGTGGAAGCGCTTTTGTAGGCGTAAGAACACTGGGGCTCTGGGCTTCTCTAGCCACCTAATCTTCTGCTCATCCTCTCGCGCACTCTAAAGAGAGCTCAGGTGAGAAATTGCAAACGTCGAGCAATTGCTCAGAGATGAAAAGTGCCAGCACTGAAAGCTGTTGCTAGCCAGCACCCTTCCTTGGAAACGCTTTCACAGGCGCTGTAACACTGGGGCTTTGCGCTTCTCTACCCACCAAACGTCACGGTCCTTCTCTTTCCGTCTCGTAGACACGAGCTGAGAAATTGCAAACGTCGAGCAATTGCTCAGAGATGAAAAGTGCCAGTACTGGAAGCTGTTGCTAGCCAGCACCCTTCCTTGGAAGCGCTTTTGTAGGCCTAAGAACACTGGGGCTCTGGGCTTCTCTAGCCACCTCATCTTCTGCTCATCCTCTCGCGCACTCTAAAGAGAGCTCAGGTGAGAAATTGCAAACGTCGAGCAATTGCTCAGAGATGAAAAGTGCCAGCACTGAAAGCTGTTGCTAGCCAGCACCCTTCCTTGGAAGCGCTTTCACAGGCGCAGCAACACTGGGGCTTTGCGCTTCTCTACCCACCAAACGTCACGGTCCTTCTCTTTCCGTCTCGTAGACACGAGCTGAGAAATTGCAAACGTCGAGCAATTGCTCAGAGATGAAAAGTGCCAGCACTGAAAGCTGTTGCTAGCCAGCACCCTTCCTTGGAAGCGCTTTTGTAGGCCTAAGAACACTGGGGCTCTGGGCTTCTCTAGCCACCTAATCTTCTGCTCATCCTCTCGCGCACTCTAAAGAGAGCTCAGGGGAGAAATTGCAAACGTCGAGCAATTGCTCCGAGATGAAAAGTGCCAGCACTGAAAGCTGTTGCTAGCCAGCACCCTTCCTTGGAAGCGCTTTCACAGGCGCAGCAACACTGGGGCTTTGCGCTTCTCTAGCCACCAAACGTCACGGTCCTTCTCTTTCCGTCTCGTAGACACGAGCTGAGAAATTGCAAACGTCGAGCAATTGCTCGGAGATGAAAAGTGCCAGCACTGGAAGCTGTTGCTAGCCAGCACCCTTCCTTGGAAGCGCTTTTGTAGGCCTAAGAAGACTGGGGCTCTGGGCTTCTCTAGCCACCTCATCTTCTGCTCATCCTCTCGCGCACTCTAAAGAGAGCTCAGGGGAGAAATTGCAACCGTCGAGCAATTGCTCAGAGATGAAAAGTGCCAGCACTGAAAGCTGTTGCTAGCCAGCACCCTTCCTTGGAAGCGCTTTCACAGGCGCAGTAACACTGGGGCTTTGCGCTTCTCTAGCCACCAAACATCACGGTCCTTCTCTTTCCGTCTCGTAGACACGAGCTGAGAAATTGCAAACGTCGAGCAATGGCTCAGAGATGAAAAGTGCCAGCACTGAAAGCTGTTGCTAGCCAGCACCCTTCCTTGGAAGCGCTTTCACAGGCGCAGCAACACTGGGGCTTTGTGCTTCTCTACTCACCAAACGTCACGGTCCTTCTGTTTCCGTCTCGTAGACACGAGCTGAGAAATTGCAAACGTCGAGCAATTGCTCAGAGATGAAAAGTGCCAGCACTGAAAGCTGTTTCTAGCCAACACCCTTCCTTGGAAGCGCTTTTGTAGGCCTAAGAACACTGGGGCTCTGGGCTTCTCTAGCCACCTAGTCTTCTGCTCATCCTCTCGCGCACTCTAAAGAGAGCTCAGGTGAGAAACTGCAAACGTCGAGCAATTGCTCAGAGATGAAAAGTGCCAGCACTGAAAGCTGTTGCTAGCCAGCACCCTTCCTTGGAAGCGCTTTCACAGGCGCAGCAACACTGGGGCTTTGCGCTTCTCTACTCACCAAACATCACGGTCCTTCTCTTTCCGTCTCGTAGACACGAGCTGAGAAATTGCAAACGTCGAGCAATTGCTCAGAGATGAAAAGTGCCAGCACTGAAAGCTGTTGCTATCCAGCACCCTTCCATGGAAGCGCTTTTGTAGGCGTAAGAACACTGGGGCTCTGGGCTTCTCTAGCCACCTAATCTTCTGCTCATCCTCTCGCGTACTCTAAAGAGAGCTCAGGTGAGAAATTGCAAACGTCGAGCAATTGCTCAGAGATGAAAAGTGCCAGCACTGAAAGCTGTTGCTAGCCAGCACCCTTCCTTGGAAACGCTTTCACAGGCGCTGTAACACTGGGGCTTTGCGCTTCTCTACCCACCAAACGTCACGGTCCTTCTCTTTCCGTCTCGTAGACACGAGCTGAGAAATTGCAAACGTCGAGCAATTGCTCAGAGATGAAAAGTGCCAGTACTGGAAGCTGTTGCTAGCCAGCACCCTTCCTTGGAAGCGCTTTTGTAGGCCTAAGAACACTGGGGCTCTGGGCTTCTCTAGCCACCTCATCTTCTGCTCATCCTCTCGCGCACTCTAAAGAGAGCTCAGGTGAGAAATTGCAAACGTCGAGCAATTGCTCAGAGATGAAAAGTGCCAGCACTGAAAGCTGTTGCTAGCCAGCACCCTTCCTTGGAAGCGCTTTCACAGGCGCAGCAACACTGGGGCTTTGCGCTTCTCTACCCACCAAACGTCACGGTCCTTCTCTTTCCGTCTCGTAGACACGAGATGACAAATTGCAAACGTCGAGCAATTGCTCAGAGATGAAAAGTGCCAGCACTGAAAGCTGTTGCTAGCCAGCACCCTTCCTTGGAAGCGCTTTTGTAGGCCTAAGAACACTGGGGCTCTGGGCTTCTCTAGCACCTAATCTTCTGCTCATCCTCTCGCGCACTCTAAAGAGAGCTCAGGGGAGAAATTGCAAACGTCGAGCAATTGCTCCGAGATGAAAAGTGCCAGCACTGAAAGCTGTTGCTAGCCAGCACCCTTCCTTGGAAGCGCTTTCACAGGCGCAGCAACACTGGGGCTTTGCGCTTCTCTAGCCACCAAACATCACGGTCCTTCTCTTTCCGTCTCGTAGACACGAGATGACAAATTGCAAACGTCGAGCAATTGCTCGGAGATGAAAAGTGCCAGCACTGGAAGCTGTTGCTAGCCAGCACCCTTCCTTGGAAGCGCTTTTGTAGGCCTAAGAACAGTGGGGCTCTGGGCTTCTCTAGCCACCTAATCGTCTGCTCATCCTCTCGCGCACTCTAAAGAGAGCTCAGGTGAGAAATTGCAAACGTTGAGCAATTGCTCAGAGATGAAAAGTGCCAGCACTGAAAGCTGTTGCTAGCCAGCACCCTTCCTTGGAAGCGCTTTCACAGGCGCAGTAACACTGGGGCTTTGCGCTTCTCTAGCCACCAAACGTCACGGTCCTTCTCTTTCCGTCTCGTAGACACGAGCTGAGAAATTGCAAACGTCGAACAATGGCTCAGAGATGAAAAGTGCCAGCACTGGAAGCTGTTGCTAGCCAGCACCCTTCCTTGGAAGCGCTTTCACAGGCGCAGCAACACTGGGGCTCTGGGCTTCTCTAGCCACCAAACGTCACGGTCCTTCTCTTTCCGTCTCGTAGACACGAGCTGAGAAATTGCAAACGTCGAGCAATTGCTCAGAGATGAAAAGTGCCAGTACTGGAAGCTGTTGCTAGCCAGCACCCTTCCTTGGAAGCGCTTTTGTAGGCCTAAGAACACTGGGGCTCTGGGCTTCTCTAGCCACCTAATCTTCTGCTCATCCTCTCGCGCACTCTAAAGAGAGCTCGGGGGAGAAATTGCAAACGTCGAGCAATTGCTCAGAGATGAAAAGTGCCAGCACTGAAAGCTGTTGCTAGCCAGCACCCTTCCTTGGAAGCGCTTTTGTAGGCCTAAGAACACTGGGGCTCTGGGCTTCTCTAGCCACCTAATCTTCTGCTCATCCTCTCGCGCACTCTAAAGAGAGCTCAGGTGAGAAATTGCAAACGTCGAGCAATTGCTCAGAGATGAAAAGTGCCAGCACTGAAAGCTGTTGCTAGCCAGCACCCTTCCTTGGAAGCGCTTTCACAGGCGCAGCAACACTGGGGCTTTGCGCTTCTCTACTCACCAAACGTCACGGTCATTCTCTTTCCGTCTCGTAGACAAGGGCTGAGAAATTGCAAACGTCAAGCAATTGCTCAGAGATGAAAAGTGCCAGTACTGAAAGCTGTTGCTAGCCAGCACCCTTCCTTGGAAGCGCTTTTGTAGGCCTAAGAATAGTGGGGCTCTGGGCTTCTGTAGCCACCTAATCTTCTGCTCATCCTCTCGCGCACTCTAAAGAGAGCTCAGGGGAGAAATTGCAAACGTCAAGCAATTGCTCAGAGATGAAAAGTGCCAGCACTGAAAGCTGTTGCTAGCCAGCACCCTTCCTTGGAAGCGCTTTCACAGGCGCAGCAACACTGGGGCTTTGCGCTTCTCTACTCACCAAACGTCACGGTCCTTCTCTTTCCGTCTCGTAGACACGAGCTGAGAAATTGCAAACGTCGAGCAATTGTTCAGAGATGAAAAGTGCCAGCACTGAAAGCTGTTGCTAGCCAGCACCCTTCCTTGGAAGCGCTTTTGTAGGCCTAAGAACACTGGGGCTCTGGGCTTCTCTAGCCACCTAGTCTTCTGCTCATCCTCTCGCGCACTCTAAAGAGAGCTCAGGTGAGAAATTGCAAATGTCCAGCAATTGCTCAGAGATGAAAAGTGCCAGCACTGAAAGCTGTTGCTAGCCAGCACCCTTCCTTGGAAGCGCTTTCACAGGCGCAGCAACACTGGGGCTTTGCGCTTCTCTAGCCACCAAACATCACGGTCCTTCTCTTTCCGTCTCGTAGACACTAGATGACAAATTGCAAACGTCGAGCAATTGCTCAGAGATGAAAAGTGCCAGCACTGGAAGCTGTTGCTAGCCAGCACCCTTCCTTGGAAGCGCTTTTGTAGGCCTAAGAACACTGGGGCTCTGGGCTTCTGTAGCCACCTAATCTTCTGCTCATCCTCTCGCGCACTCTAAAGAGAGCTCAGGTGAGAAATTGCAAACGTCGAGCAATTGCTCAGAGATGAAAAGTGCCAGCACTGAAAGCTGTTGCTAGCCAGCACCCTTCCTTGGAAGCGCTTTCACAGGCACAGCAACACTGGGGCTTTGCGCTTCTCTAGCCACCAAACGTCACGGTCCTTCTCTTTCCGTCTCGTAGACAGGAGCTGAGAAATTGCAAACGTCGAGCAATTGCTCAGAGATGAAAAGTGGCAGCACTGAAAGCTGCTGCTAGCCAGCACCCTTCCTTGGAAGCGCTTTTGTAGGCCTAAGAACACTGGGGCTCTGGGCTTCTCTAGCCACCTAATCTTCTGCTCATCCTCTCGCGCACTCTGAAGAGAGCTCAGGTGAGAAATTGCAAACGTCGAGCAATTGCTCAGAGATGAAAAGTGCCAGCACTGAAAGCTGTTGCTAGCCAGCACCCTTCCTTGGAAGCGCTTTCACAGGCGCAGCAACACTGGGGCTTTGCGCTTCTCTAGCCACCAAATGTCACGGTCCTTCTCTTTCCGTCTCGTAGACACGAGCTGAGAAATTGCAAACGTCGAGCAATTGCTCAGAGATGAAAAGTGCCAGCACTGAAAGCTGTTGCTAGCCAGCACCCTTCCTTGGAAGCGCTTTTGTAGGCCTAAGAACACTGGGGCTCTGGGCTTCTCTAGCACCTAATCTTCTGCTCATCCTCTCGCGCACTCTAAAGAGAGCTCAGGTGAGAAATTGCAAACGTCGAGCAATTGCTCAGAGATGAAAAGTGCCAGCACTGAAAGCTGTTGCTAGCCAGCACCCTTCCTTGGAAGCGCTTTCACAGGCGCAGCAACACTGGGGCTTTGCGCTTCTCTAGCCACCAAACATCACGGTCCTTCTCTTTCCGTCTCGTAGACACGAGATGACAAATTGCAAACGTCGAGCAATTGCTCGGAGATGAAAAGTTCCAGCACTGAAAGCTGTTGCTAGCCAGCACCCTTCCTTGGAAGCGCTTTTGTAGGCCTAAGAATAGTGGGGCTCTGGGCTTCTGTAGCCACCTAATCTTCTGCTCATCCTCTCGCGCACTCTAAAGAGAGCTCAGGGGAGAAATTGCAAATGTCGAGCAATTGCTCAGAGATGAAAAGTGCCAGCACTGAAAGCTGTTGCTAGCCAGCACCCTTCCTTGGAAGCGCTTTCACAGGCGCAGTAACACTGGGGCTTTGCGCTTCTCTAGCCACCAAACGTCACTGTCCTTCTCTTTCCGTCTCGTAGACACGAGCTGAGAAATTGCAAACGTCGAGCAATGGCTCAGAGATGAAAAGTGCCAGCACTGAAAGCTGTTGCTAGCCAGCACCCTTCCTTGGAAGCGCTTTCACAGGCGCAGCAACACTGGGGCTTTGCGCTTCTCTACTCACCAAACGTCACGGTCCTTCTCTTTCCGTCTCGTAGACACGAGCTGAGAAATTGCAAACGTCGAGCAATTGCTCGGAGATGAAAAGTGCCAGCACTGGAAGCTGTTGCTAGCCAGCCCCCTTCCTTGCAAGCGCTTTTGTAGGCCTAAGAACACTGGGGCTCTGGGCTTCTCTAGCCACCTAATCTTCTGCTCATCCTCTCGCGCACTCTAAAGAGAGCTCAGGGGAGAAATTGCAAACGTCCAGCAATTGCTCAGAGATGAAAAGTGCCAGCACTGAAAGCTGTTGCTAGCCAGCACCCTTCCTTGGAAGCGCTTTCACAGGCGCAGCAACACTGGGGCTTTGCGCTTCTCTACCCACCAAACGTCACGGTCCTTCTCTTTCCGTCTCGTAGACAGGAGCTGAGAAATTGCAAACGTCGAGCAATGGCTCAGAGATGAAAAGTGCCAGTACTGGAAGCTGTTGCTAGCCAGCACCCTTCCTTGGAAGCGCTTTCACAGGCGCAGCAACACTGGGGCTTTGCGCTTCTCTAGCCACCAAACGTCACGGACCTTCTCTTTCCGTCTCGTAGACACGAGCTGAGAAATTGCAAACGTCGAGCAATGGCTCAGAGATGAAAAGTGCCAGCACTGAAAGCTGTTGCTAGCCAGCACCCTTCCTTGGAAGCGCTTTCACAGGCGCAGCAACACTGGGGCTTTGCGCTTCTCTACTCACCAAACGTCACGGTCCTTCTCTTTCCGTCTCGTAGACACGAGCTGAGAAATTGCAAACGTCGAGCAATTGCTCAGAGATGAAAAGTGCCAGCACTGAAAGCTGTTGCTAGCCAGCACCCTTCCTTGGAAGCGCTTTTGTAGGCCTAAGAACACTGGGGCTCTGGGCTTCTCTAGCCACCTAATCTTCTGCTCATCCTCTCGCGCACTCTAAAGAGAGCTCAGGGGAGAAATTGCAAACGTCGAGCAATTGCTCAGAGATGAAAAGTGCCAGCACTGAAAGCTCTTGCTAGCCAGCACCCTTCCTTGGAAGCGCTTTCACAGGCGCAGCAACACTAGGGCTTTGCGCTTCTCTACTCACCGAACGTCACAGTCCTTCTCTTTCCGTCTCGTAGACACGAGCTGAGAAATTGCAAACATCGAGCAATTGCTCAGAGATGAAAAGTGCCAGCACTGAAAGCTGTTGCTAGCCAGCACCCTTCCTTGGAAGCGCTTTTGTAGGCCTAAGAAGACTGGGGCTCTGGGCTTCTCTAGCCACCTAATCTTCTGCTCATCCTCTCGCGCACTCTAAAGAGAGCTCAGGTGAGAAATTGCAAACGTCGAGCAATTGCTCAGAGATGAAAAGTGCCAGCACTGAAAGCTGTTGCTAGCCAGCACCCTTCCTTGGAAGCGCTTTCACAGGCGCAGCAACACTGGGGCTTTGCGCTTCTCTAGCCACCAAAAGTCACGGTCCTTCTCTTTCCGTCTCGTAGACACGAGCTGAGAAATTGCAAACGTCGAGCAATTGCTCAGAGATGAAAAGTGCCAGCACTGAAAGCTGTTGCTAGCCAGCACCCTTCCTTGGAAGCGCTTTTGTAGGCCTAAGAACACTGGGGCTCTGGGCTTCTCTAGCCACCTAATCTTCTGCTCATCCTCTCGCGCACTCTAAAGAGAGCTCAGGTGAGAAATTGCAAACGTCGAGCAATTGCTCAGAGATGAAAAGTGCCAGCACTGAAAGCTGTTGCTAGCCAGCACCCTTCCTTGGAAGCGCTTTCACAGGCGCAGCAACACTGGGGCTTTGCGCTTCTCTAGCCACCAAACGTCACTGTCATTCTCTTTCCATCTCGTAGACACGAGCTGAGAAATTGCAAACATCGAGCAATTGCTCAGAGATGAAAAGTGCCAGCACTGAAAGCTGTTGCTAGCCAGCACCCTTCCTTGGAAGCGCTTTTGTAGGCCTAAGAACAGTGGGGCTCTGGGCTTCTCTAGCCACCTAATCTTCTGCTCATCCTCTCACGCACTCTAAAGAGAGCTCAGGTGAGAAATTGCAAACGTCGAGCAATTGCTCCGAGATGAAAAGTGCCAGCACTGAAAGCTGTTGCTAGCCAGCACCCTTCCTTGGAAGCGCTTTCACAGGCGCAGCAACACTGGGGCTTTGCGCTTCTCTACCCACCAAACGTCACGGTCCTTCTCTTTCCGTCTCGTAGACACGAGCTGAGAAATTGCAAACGTCGAGCAATTGCTCAGAGATGAAAAGTGCCAGCACTGAAAGCTGTTGCTAGCCAGCACCCTTCCTTGGAAGCGCTTTCACAGGCGCAGCAACACTGGGGCTTTGCGCTTCTCTAGCCACCAAACGTCACGGTCCTTCTCTTTCCGTCTCGTAGACACGAGCTGAGAAATTGCAAACGTCGAGCAATTGCTCAGAGATTAAAAGTGCCAGTACTGGAAGCTGTTGCTAGCCAGCACCCTTCCTTGGAAGCGCTTTTGTAGGCCTAAGAACACTGGGGCTCTGGGCTTCTCTAGCCACCTAATCTTCTGCTCATCCTCTCGCGCACTCTAAAGAGAGCTCAGGGGAGAAATTGCAAACGTCGAGCAATTGCTCAGAGATGAAAAGTGCCAGCACTGAAAGCTGTTGCTAGCCAGCACCCTTCCTTGGAAGCGCTTTCACAGGCGCAGCAACACTGGGCCTTTGCGCTTCTCTACCCACCAAACGTCACGGTCCTTCTCTTTCCGTCTCGTAGACACGAGCTGAGAAATTGCAAACGTCGAGCAATTGCTCAGAGATGAAAAGTGCCAGCACTGAAAGCTGTTGCTAGCCAGCCCCCTTCCTTGGAAGCGCTTTCACAGGCGCAGCAACACTGGGGCTTTGCGCTTCTCTACCCACCAAACGTCACGGTCCTTCTCTTTCCGTCTCGTAGACACGAGCTGAGAAATTGCAAACGTCGAGCAATTGCTCAGAGATGAAAAGTGCCAGCACTGAAAGCTCTTGCTAGCCAGCACCCTTCCTTGGAAGCGCTTTCACAGGCGCAGTAACACTGGGGCTTTGCGCTTCTATACCCACCAAACGTCACGGTCCTTCTCTTTCCGTCTCGTAGACACGAGCTGAGAAATTGCAAACGTCGAGCAATTGCTCAGAGATGAAAAGTGCCAGCACTGAAAGCTGTTGCTAGCCAGCACCCTTCCTTGGAAGCGCTTTTGTAGGCCTAAGAACACTGGGGCTCTGGGCTTCTCTAGCCACCTAATCTTCTGCTCATCCTCTCGCGCACTCTAAAGAGAGCTCAGGGGAGAAATTGCAAACGTCGAGCAATTCCTCAGAGATGAAAAGTGCCAGCACTGAAAGCTGTTGCTAGCCAGCCCCCTTCCTTGGAAGCGCTTTCACAGGCGCAGCAACACTGGGGCTTTGCGCTTCTCTAGCCACCAAACGTCACGGTCCTTCTCTTTCCGTCTCGTAGACACGAGCTGAGAAATTGCAAACGTCGAGCAATTGCTCAGAGATGAAAAGTGCCAGTACTGGAAGCTGTTGCTAGCCAGCACCCTTCCTTGGAAGCGCTTTTGTAGGCCTAAGAACACTGGGGCTCTGGGCTTCTCTAGCCACCTCATCTTCTGCTCATCCTCTCGCGCACTCTAAAGAGAGCTCAGGTGAGAAATTGCAAACGTCGAGCAATTGCTCAGAGATGAAAAGTGCCAGCACTGAAAGCTGTTGCTAGCCAGCACCCTTCCTTGGAAGCGCTTTTGTAGGCCTAAGAACACTGGGGCTCTGGGCTTCTCTAGCCACCTAATCTTCTGCTCATCCTCTCGCGCACTCTAAAGAGAGCTCAGGGGAGAAATTGCAAACGTCGAGCAATTGCTCAGAGATGAAAAGTGCCAGCACTGAAAGCTGTTGCTAGCCAGCCCCCTTCCTTGGAAGCGCTTTCACAGGCGCAGTAACACTGGGGCTTTGCGCTTCTATACCCACCAAACGTCACGGTCCTTCTCTTTCCGTCTCATAGAGACAAGCTGAGAAATTGCAAACGTCGAGCAATTGCTCAGAGATGAAAAGTGCCAGCACTGAAAGCTGTTGCTAGCCAGCCCCCTTCCTTGGAAGCGCTTTTGTAGGCCTAAGAACACTGGGGCTCTGGGCTTCTCTAGCCACCTCATCTTCTGCTCATCCTCTCGCGCACTCTAAAGAGAGCTCAGGTGAGAAATTGCAAACGTCGAGCAATTGCTCAGAGATGAAAAGTGCCAGCACTGAAAGCTGTTGCTAGCCAGCACCCTTCCTTGGAAGCGCTTTCACAGGCACAGCAACACTGGGGCTTTGCGCTTCTCTAGCCACCAAACGTCACGGTCATTCTCTTTCCATCTCGTAGACACGAGCTGAGAAATTGCAAACGTCGAGCAATTGCTCAGAGATGAAAAGTGCCAGTACTGGAAGCTGTTGCTATCCAGCACCCTTCCTTGGAAGCGCTTTTGTAGGCCTAAGAACACTGGGGCTCTGGGCTTCTCTAGCCACCTAATCTTCTGCTCATCCTCTCACGCACTCTAAAGAGAGCTCAGGGGAGAAATTGCAAACGTCGAGCAATTGCTCAGAGATGAAAAGTGCCAGCACTGAAAGCTGTTGCTAGCCAGCACCCTTCCTTGGAAGCGCTTTCACAGGCGCAGTAACACTGGGGCTTTGTGCTTCTCTAGCCACCAAACGTCACGGTCCTTCTCTTTCCGTCTCGTAGACACGAGCTGAGAAATTGCAAACGTCGAGCAATTGCTCAGAGATGAAAAGTGCCAGCACTGAAAGCTGTTGCTAGCCAGCACCCTTCCTTGGAAGCGCTTTCACAGGCGCAGCAACACTGGGGCTTTGCGCTTCTCTACTCACCAAACGTCACGGTCCTTCTCTTTCCGTCTCGTAGACACGAGCTGAGAAATTGCAAACGTCGAGCAATTGCTCAGAGATGAAAAGTGCCAGTACTGGAAGCTGTTGCTAGCCAGCACCCTTCCTTGGAAGCGCTTTTGTAGGCCTTAGAACACTGGGGCTCTGGGCTTCTCTAGCCACCTCATCTTCTGCTCATCCTCTCACGCACTCTAAAGAGAGCTCAGGGGAGAAATTGCAAACGTCGAGCAATTGCTCAGAGATGAAAAGTGCCAGCACTGAAAGCTGTTGCTAGCCAGCACCCTTCCTTGGAAGCGCTTTCACAGGCGCAGCAACACTGGGGCTTTGCGCTTCTCTAGCCACCAAACGTCACGGTCATTCTCTTTCCGTCTCGTAGACACGAGCTGAGAAATTGCAAACGTCGAGCAATTGCTCAGAGATGAAAAGTGCCAGCACTGGAAGCTGTTGCTAGCCAGCACCCTTCCTTGGAAGCGCTTTTGTAGGCCTAAGAACACTGGGGCTCTGGGCTTCTCTAGCCACCTAATCTTCTGCTCATCCTCTCGCGCACTCTAAAGAGAGCTCAGGGGAGAAATTGCAAACGTCGAGCAATTGCTCAGAGATGAAAAGTGCCAGCACTGAAAGCTCTTGCTAGCCAGCACCCTTCCTTGGAAGCGCTTTCACAGGCGCAGCAACACTGGGGCTTTGCGCTTCTCTACCCACCAAACGTCACGGTCCTTCTCTTTCCGTCTCGTAGACACGAGCTGAGAAATTGCAAACGTCGAGCAATTGCTCAGAGATGAAAAGTGCCAGCACTGGAAGCTGTTGCTAGCCAGCACCCTTCCTTGGAAGCGCTTTTGTAGGCCTAAGCACACTGGGGCTCTGGGCTTCTCTAGCCACCTAATCTTCTGCTCATCCTCTCGCGCACTCTAAAGAGAGCTCAGGGGAGAAATTGCAAACGTCGAGCAATTGCTCAGAGATGAAAAGTGCCAGCACTGAAAGCTGTTGCTAGCCAGCACCCTTCCTTGGAAGCGCTTTCACAGGCGCAGCAACACTGGGGCTTTGCGCTTCTCTAGCCACCAAACGTCACGGTCATTCTCTTTCCATCTCGTAGACACGAGCTGAGAAATTGCAAACGTCGAGCAATTGCTCAGAGATGAAAAGTGCCAGCACTGGAAGCTGTTGCTAGCCAGCACCCTTCCTTGGAAGCGCTTTTGTAGGCCTAAGAACACTGGGGCTCTGGGCTTCTCTAGCCACCTAATCTTCTGCTCATCCTCTCGCGCACTCTAAAGAGAGCTCAGGGGAGAAATTGCAAACGTCGAGCAATTGCTCAGAGATGAAAAGTGCCAGCACTGAAAGCTCTTGCTAGCCAGCACCCTTCCTTGGAAGCGCTTTCACAGGCGCAGCAACACTGGGGCTTTGCGCTTCTCTAGCCACCAAACATCACGGTCCTTCTCTTTCCGTCTCGTAGACAGGAGCTGAGAAATTGCAAACGTCGAGCAATTGCTCAGAGATGAAAAGTGCCAGCACTGAAAGCTGTTGCTAGCCAGCACCCTTCCTTGGAAGCGCTTTTGTAGGCCTAAGAACACTGGGGCTCTGGGCTTCTCTAGCCACCTAATCTTCTGCTCATCCTCTCGCGCACTCTAAAGAGAGCTCAGGGGAGAAATTGCAAACGTCGAGCAATTGCTCAGAGATGAAAAGTGCCAGCACTGAAAGCTGTTGCTAGCCAGCACCCTTCCTTGGAAGCGCTTTCACAGGCGCAGTAACACTGGGGCTTTGTGCTTCTCTAGCCACCAAACGTCACGGTCCTTCTCTTTCCGTCTCGTAGACACGAGCTGAGAAATTGCAAACGTCGAGCAATTGCTCAGAGATGAAAAGTGCCAGCACTGAAAGCTCTTGCTAGCCAGCACCCTTCCTTGGAAGCGCTTTCACAGGCGCAGCAACACTGGGGCTTTGCGCTTCTCTACTCACCAAACGTCACGGTCCTTCTCTTTCCGTCTCGTAGACACGAGCTGAGAAATTGCAAACGTCGAGCAATTGCTCAGAGATGAAAAGTGCCAGTACTGGAAGCTGTTGCTAGCCAGCACCCTTCCTTGGAAGCGCTTTTGTAGGCCTTAGAACACTGGGGCTCTGGGCTTCTCTAGCCACCTCATCTTCTGCTCATCCTCTCACGCACTCTAAAGAGAGCTCAGGGGAGAAATTGCAAACGTCGAGCAATTGCTCAGAGATGAAAAGTGCCAGCACTGAAAGCTGTTGCTAGCCAGCACCCTTCCTTGGAAGCGCTTTCACAGGCGCAGCAACACTGGGGCTTTGCGCTTCTCTAGCCACCAAACGTCACGGTCATTCTCTTTCCATGTCGTAGACACGAGCTGAGAAATTGCAAACGTCGAGCAATTGCTCAGAGATGAAAAGTGCCAGCACTGGAAGCTGTTGCTAGCCAGCACCCTTCCTTGGAAGCGCTTTTGTAGGCCTAAGAACACTGGGGCTCTGGGCTTCTCTAGCCACCTAATCTTCTGCTCATCCTCTCGCGCACTCTAAAGAGAGCTCAGGGGAGAAATTGCAAACGTCGAGCAATTGCTCAGAGATGAAAAGTGCCAGCACTGAAAGCTCTTGCTAGCCAGCACCCTTCCTTGGAAGCGCTTTCACAGGCGCAGCAACACTGGGGCTTTGCGCTTCTCTACCCACCAAACGTCACGGTCCTTCTCTTTCCGTCTCGTAGACACGAGCTGAGAAATTGCAAACGTCGAGCAATTGCTCAGAGATGAAAAGTGCCAGCACTGGAAGCTGTTGCTAGCCAGCACCCTTCCTTGGAAGCGCTTTTGTAGGCCTAAGCACACTGGGGCTCTGGGCTTCTCTAGCCACCTAATCTTCTGCTCATCCTCTCGCGCACTCTAAAGAGAGCTCAGGGGAGAAATTGCAAACGTCGAGCAATTGCTCAGAGATGAAAAGTGCCAGCACTGAAAGCTGTTGCTAGCCAGCACCCTTCCTTGGAAGCGCTTTCACAGGCGCAGCAACACTGGGGCTTTGCGCTTCTCTAGCCACCAAACGTCACGGTCATTCTCTTTCCATCTCGTAGACACGAGCTGAGAAATTGCAAACGTCGAGCAATTGCTCAGAGATGAAAAGTGCCAGCACTGGAAGCTGTTGCTAGCCAGCACCCTTCCTTGGAAGCGCTTTTGTAGGCCTAAGAACACTGGGGCTCTGGGCTTCTCTAGCCACCTAATCTTCTGCTCATCCTCTCGCGCACTCTAAAGAGAGCTCAGGGGAGAAATTGCAAACGTCGAGCAATTGCTCAGAGATGAAAAGTGCCAGCACTGAAAGCTCTTGCTAGCCAGCACCCTTCCTTGGAAGCGCTTTCACAGGCGCAGCAACACTGGGGCTTTGCGCTTCTCTAGCCACCAAACATCACGGTCCTTCTCTTTCCGTCTCGTAGACACGAGCTGAGAAATTGCAAACGTCGAGCAATTGCTCAGAGATGAAAAGTGCCAGCACTGAAAGCTGTTGCTAGCCAGCACCCTTCCTTGGAAGCGCTTTTGTAGGCCTAAGAACACTGGGGCTCTGGGCTTCTCTAGCCACCTCATCTTCTGCTCATCCTCTCGTGCACTCTAAAGAGAGCTCAGGTGAGAAATTGCAAACGTCGAGCAATTGCTCAGAGATGAAAAGTGCCAGCACTGAAAGCTGTTGCTAGCCAGCACCCTTCCTTGGAAGCGCTTTCACAGGCGCAGCAACACTGGGGCTTTGCGCTTCTCTACCCACCAAACATCACGGTCCTTGTCTTTCCGTCTCGTAGACACGAGCTGAGAAATTGCAAACGTCGAGCAATTGCTCAGAGATGAAAAGTGCCAGCACTGAAAGCTGTTGCTAGCCAGCACCCTTCCTTGGAAGCGCTTTTGTAGGCCTAAGAACACTGGGGCTCTGGGCTTCTCTAGCACCTAATCTTCTGCTCATCCTCTCGCGCAGTCTAAAGGGAGCTCAGGTGAGAAATTGCAAACGTCGAGCAATTGCTCAGAGATGAAAAGTGCCAGCACTGAAAGCTGTTGCTAGCCAGCACCCTTCCTTGGAAGCGCTTTCACAGGCGCAGCAACACTGGGGCTTTGCGCTTCTCTAGCCACCAAACGTCACTGTCATTCTCTTTCCATCTCGTAGACACGAGCTGAGAAATTGCAAACGTCGAGCAATTGCTCAGAGATGAAAAGTGCCAGCACTGAAACCTGTTGCTAGCCAGCACCCTTCCTTGGAAGCGCTTTTGTAGGCCTAAGAACAGTGGGGCTCTGGGCTTCTCTAGCCACCTATTCTTCTGCTCATCCTCTCGCGCAGTCTAAAGAGAGCTCAGGTGAGAAATTGCAAACGTCGAGCAATTGCTCAGAGATGAAAAGTGCCAGCACTGAAAGCTGTTGCTAGCCAGCACCCTTCCTTGGAAGCGCTTTCACAGGCGCAGCAACACTGGGGCTTTGCGCTTCTCTAGCCACCAAACATCACGGTCCTTCTCTTTCCGTCTCGTAGACACGAGCTGAGAAATTGCAAACGTCGAGCAATTGCTCAGAGATGAAAAGTGCCAGCACTGAAAGCTGTTGCTAGCCAGCACCCTTCCTTGGAAGCGCTTTTGTAGGCCTAAGAACACTGGGGCTCTGGGCTTCTCTAGCCACCTAATCTTCTGCTCATCCTCTCACGCACTCTAAAGAGAGCTCAGGTGAGAAATTGCAAACGTCGAGCAATTGCTCAGAGATGAAAAGTGCCAGCACTGAAAGCTGTTGCTAGCCAGCACCCTTCCTTGGAAGCGCTTTCACAGGCGCAGCAACACTGGGGCTTTGCGCTTCTCTACCCACCAAACATCACGGTCCTTGTCTTTCCGTCTCGTAGACACGAGCTGAGAAATTGCAAACGTCGAGCAATTGCTCAGAGATGAAAAGTGCCAGCACTGAAAGCTGTTGCTAGCCAGCACCCTTCCTTGGAAGCGCTTTTGTAGGCCTAAGAACACTGGGGCTCTGGGCTTCTCTAGCCACCTAATCTTCTGCTCATCCTCTCGCGCACTCTAAAGAGAGCTCAGGTGAGAAATTGCAAACGTCGAGCAATTGCTCAGAGATGAAAAGTGCCAGCACTGAAAGCTGTTGCTAGCCAGCACCCTTCCTTGGAAGCGCTTTCACAGGCGCAGCAACACTGGGGCTTTGCGCTTCTATACCCACCAAACGTCACGGTCCTTCTCTTTCCGTCTCGTAGACACGAGCTGAGAAATTGCAAACGTCGAGCAATTGCTCGGAGATGAAAAGTGCCAGCACTGGAAGCTGTTGCTAGCCAGCACCCTTCCTTGGAAGCGCTTTTGTAGGCCTAAGAACAGTGGGGCTCTGGGCTTCTCTAGCCACCTAATCTTCTGCTCATCCTCTCGCGCAGTCTAAAGAGAGCTCAGGTGAGAAATTGCAAACGTCGAGCAATTGCTCAGAGATGAAAAGTGCCAGCACTGAAAGCTGTTGCTAGCCAGCACCCTTCCTTGGAAGCGCTTTCACAGGCGCAGCAACACTGGGGCTTTGCGCTTCTCTAGCCACCAAACATCACGGTCCTTCTCTTTCCGTCTCGTAGACACGAGCTGAGAAATTGCAAACGTCGAGCAATTGCTCAGAGATGAAAAGTGCCAGCACTGAAAGCTGTTGCTAGCCAGCACCCTTCCTTGGAAGCGCTTTTGTAGGCCTAAGAACACTGGGGCTCTGGGCTTCTCTAGCCACCTCATCTTCTGCTCATCCTCTCGCGCAGTCTAAAGAGAGCTCAGGTGAGAAATTGCAAACGTCGAGCAATTGCTCAGAGATGAAAAGTGCCAGCACTGAAAGCTGTTGCTAGCCAGCACCCTTCCTTGGAAGCGCTTTCACAGGCGCAGCAACACTGGGGCTTTGCGCTTCTCTACCCACCAAACATCACGGTCCTTGTCTTTCCGTCTCGTAGACACGAGCTGAGAAATTGCAAACGTCGAGCAATTGCTCAGAGATGAAAAGTGCCAGCACTGAAAGCTGTTGCTATCCAGCACCCTTCCTTGGAAGCGCTTTTGTAGGCCTAAGAACAGTGGGGCTCTGGGCTTCTCTAGCCACCTAATCTTCTGCTCATCCTCTCGCGCACTCTAAAGAGAGCTCAGGGGAGAAATTGCAAACGTCGAGCAATTGCTCAGAGATGAAAAGTGCCAGCACTGAAAGCTGTTGCTAGCCAGCACCCTTCCTTGGAAGCGCTTTCACAGGCGCAGCAACACTGGGGCTTTGCGCTTCTCTACCCACCAAACGTCACGGTCCTTCTCTTTCCGTCTCGTAGACACGAGCTGAGAAATTGCAAACGTCGAGCAATTGCTCGGAGATGAAAAGTGCCAGCACTGGAAGCTGTTGCTAGCCAGCACCCTTCCTTGGAAGCGCTTTTGTAGGCCTAAGAACAGTGGGGCTCTGGGCTTCTCTAGCCACCTAATCTTCTGCTCATCCTCTCGCGCAGTCTAAAGAGAGCTCAGGTGAGAAATTGCAAACGTCGAGCAATTGCTCAGAGATGAAAAGTGCCAGCACTGAAAGCTGTTGCTAGCCAGCACCCTTCCTTGGAAGCGCTTTCACAGGCACAGCAACACTGGGGCTTTGCGCTTCTCTACTCACCAAACGTCACGGTCCTTCTCTTTCCGTCTTGTAGACACGAGCTGAGAAATTGCAAACGTCGAGCAATTGCTCAGAGATGAAAAGTGCCAGCACTGAAAGCTGTTGCTAGCCAGCACCCTTCCTTGGAAGCGCTTTCACAGGCGCAGTAACACTGGGGCTTTGCGCTTCTCTACCCACCAAACATCACGGTCACTATCTTTCCGTCTCGTAGACACGAGCTGAGAAATTGCAAACGTCAAGCAATTGCTCAGAGATGAAAAGTGCCAGTACTGAAAGCTGTTGCTAGCCAGCACCCTTCCTTGGAAGCACTTTTGTAGGCCTAAGAACAGTGGGGCTCTGGGCTTCTCTAGCACCTAATCTTCTGCTCATCCTCTCGCGCAGTCTAAAGAGAGCTCAGGTGAGAAATTGCAAACGTCGAGCAATTGCTCCGAGATGAAAAGTGCCAGCACTGAAAGCTGTTGCTAGCCAGCACCCTTCCTTGGAAGCGCTTTCACAGGCGCAGCAACACTGGGGCTTTGCGCTTCTCTAGCCACCAAACATCACGGTCCTTCTCTTTCCGTCTCGTAGACACGAGATGACAAATTGCAAACGTCGAGCAATTGCTCAGAGATGAAAAGTGCCAGCACTGAAAGCTGTTGCTAGCCAGCAGCCTTCCTTGGAAGCGCTTTTGTAGGCCTAAGAACACTGGGGCTCTGGGCTTCTCTAGCCACCTAATCTTCTGCTCATCCTCTCACGCACTCTAAAGAGAGCTCAGGGGAGAAATTGCAAACGTCGAGCAATTGCTCAGAGATGAAAAGTGCCAGCACTGAAAGCTGTTGCTAGCCAGCACCCTTCCTTGGAAGCGCTTTCACAGGCGCAGCAACACTGGGGCTTTGCGCTTCTCTAGCCACCAAACATCACGGTCATTCTCTTTCCGTCTCGTAGACACGAGCTGAGAAATTGCAAACGTCGAGCAATTGCTCAGAGATGAAAAGTGCCAGCACTGAAAGCTGTTGCTAGCCAGCACCCTTCCTTGGAAGCGCTTTTGTAGGCCTAAGAACAGTGGGGCTCTGGGCTTCTCTAGCACCTAATCTTCTGCTCATCCTCTCGCGCACTCTAAAGAGAGCTCAGGTGAGAAATTGCAAACGTCGAGCAATTGCTCCGAGATGAAAAGTGCCAGCACTGAAAGCTGTTGCTAGCCAGCCCCCTTCCTTGGAAGCGCTTTCACAGGCGCAGCAACACTGGGGCTTTGCGCTTCTCTACTCACCAAACGTCACGGTCCTTCTCTTTCCGTCTCGTAGACACGAGCTGAGAAATTGCAAACGTCGAGCAATTGCTCCGAGATGAAAAGTGCCAGCACTGGAAGCTGTTGCTAGCCAGCACCCTTCCTTGGAAGCGCTTTTGTAGGCCTAAGAACACTGGGGCTCTGGGCTTCTCTAGCCACCTCATCTTCTGCTCATCCTCTCGTGCACTCTAAAGAGAGCTCAGGTGAGAAATTGCAAACGTCGAGCAATTGCTCAGAGATGAAAAGTGCCAGCACTGAAAGCTGTTGCTAGCCAGCACCCTTCCTTGGAAGCGCTTTTGTAGGCCTAAGAACACTGGGGCTCTGGGCTTCTCTAGCCACCTAATCTTCTGCTCATCCTCTCGCGCACTCTAAAGAGAGCTCAGGTGAGAAATTGCAAACGTCGAGCAATTGCTCAGAGATGAAAAGTGCCAGCACTGAAAGCTGTTGCTAGCCAGCACCCTTCCTTGGAAGCGCTTTCACAGGCGCAGCAACACTGGGGCTTTGCGCTTCTCTAGCCACCAAACGTCACGGTCATTCTCTTTCCGTCTCGTAGACACGAGCTGAGAAATTGCAAACGTCGAGCAATTGCTCGGAGATGAAAAGTGCCAGCACTGGAAGCTGTTGCTAGCCAAAACCCTTCCTTGGAAGCGCTTTTGTAGGCCTAAGAACAGTGGGGCTCTGGGCTTCTCTAGCCACCTAATCTTCTGCTCATCCTCTCGCGCACTCTAAAGAGAGCTCAGGGGAGAAATTGCAAACGTCGAGCAATTGCTCAGAGATGAAAAGTGCCAGCACTGAAAGCTGTTGCTAGCCAGCACCCTTCCTTGGAAGCGCTTTCACAGGCGCAGCAACACTGGGGCTTTGCGCTTCTCTACTCACCAAACGTCACGGTCCTTCTCTTTCCGTCTCGTAGACACGAGCTGAGAAATTGCAAACGTCGAGCAATTGCTCAGAGATGAAAAGTGCCAGCACTGGAAGCTGTTGCTAGCCAGCACCCTTCCTTGGAAGCGCTTTTGTAGGCCTAAGAACACTGGGGCTCTGGGCTTCTCTAGCACCTAATCTTCTGCTCATCCTCTCGCGCACTCTAAAGAGAGCTCAGGTGAGAAATTGCAAATGTCCAGCAATTGCTCAGAGATGAAAAGTGCCAGCACTGAAAGCTGTTGCTAGCCAGCACCCTTCCTTGGAAGCGTTTTCACAGGCGCAGCAACACTGGGGCTTTGCGCTTCTCTACCCACCAAACGTCACGGTCCTTCTCTTTCCGTCTCGTAGACACGAGCTGAGAAATTGCAAACGTCGAGCAATTGCTCGGAGATGAAAAGTGCCAGCACTGGAAGCTGCTGCTAGCCAGCACCCTTCCTTGGAAGCGCTTTTGTAGGCCTAAGAACACTGGGGCTCTGGGCTTCTGTATCCACCTAATCTTCTGCTCATCCTCTCGCGCACTCTAAAGAGAGCTCAGGGGAGAAATTGCAAACGTCAAGCAATTGCTCAGAGATGAAAAGTGCCAGCACTGAAAGCTCTTGCTAGCCAGCACCCTTCCTTGGAAGCGCTTTCACAGGCGCAGCAACACTGGGGCTTTGCGCTTCTCTACCAACCAAACGTCACGGTCCTTCTCTTTCCGTCTTGTAGACACGAGCTGAGAAATTGCAAACGTCGAGCAATTGCTCAGAGATGAAAAGTGCCAGCACTGAAAGCTGTTGCTAGCCAGCACCCTTCCTTGGAAGCGCTTTCACAGGCGCAGCAACACTGGGGCTTTGCGCTTCTCTAGCCACCAAACGTCACGGTCACTATCTTTCCGTCTCGTAGACACGAGCTGAGAAATTGCAAACGTCAAGCAATTGCTCAGAGATGAAAAGTGCCAGCACTGAAAGCTCTTGCTAGCCAGCACCCTTCCTTGGAAGCGCTTTCACAGGCACAGCAACACTGGGGCTTTGCGCTTCTCTACCCACCAAACGTCACGGTCCTTCTCTTTCCGTCTCGTAGACACGAGCTGAGAAATTGCAAACGTCGAGCAATTGCTCAGAGATGAAAAGTGCCAGCACTGAAAGCTCTTGCTAGCCAGCACCCTTCCTTGGAAGCGCTTTTGTAGGCCTAAGAACACTGGGGCTCTGGGCTTCTCTAGCCACCTAGTCTTCTGCTCATCCTCTCGCGCAGTCGAAAGAGAGTTCAGGTGAGAAATTGCAAACGTCGAGCAATTGCTCAGAGATGAAAAGTGCCAGCACTGAAAGCTGTTGCTAGCCAGCACCCTTCCTTGGAAGCGCTTTCACAGGCGCAGCAACACTGGGGCTTTGCGCTTCTCTACTCACCAAACGTCACTGTCATTCTCTTTCCATCTCGTAGACACGAGCTGAGAATTTGCAAACGTCGAGCAATTGCTCAGAGATGAAAAGTGCCAGCACGGAAAGCTGTTGCTAGCCAGCACCCTTCCTTGGAAGCGCTTTTGTAGGCCTAAGAACACTGGGGCTCTGGGCTTCTGTAGCCACCTAATCTTCTGCTCATCCTCTCGCGCACTCTAAAGAGAGCTCAGGTGAGAAATTGCAAACGTCGAGCAATTGCTCCGAGATGAAAAGTGCCAGCACTGAAAGCTCTTGCTAGCCAGCACCCTTCCTTGGAAGCGCTTTCACAGGCGCAGTAACACTGGGGCTTTGCGCTTCTCTAGCCACCAAACGTCACGGTCCTTCTCTTTCCGTCTCGTAGACACGAGCTGAGAAATTGCAAACGTCGAGCAATTGCTCAGAGATGAAAAGTGCCAGCACTGAAAGCTGTTGCTAGCCAGCACCCTTCCTTGGAAGCGCTTTTGTAGGCCTAAGAACACTGGGGCTCTGGGCTTCTCTAGCCACCTCATCTTCTGCTCATCCTCTCACGCACTCTAAAGAGAGCTCAGGGGAGAAATTGCAAACGTCGAGCAATTGCTCAGAGATGAAAAGTGCCAGCACTGAAAGCTGTTGCTAGCCAGCACCCTTCCTTGGAAGCGCTTTCACAGGCGCAGCAACACTGGGGCTTTGCGCTTCTCTACTCACCAAACGTCACTGTCATTCTCTTTCCATCTCGTAGACACGAGCTGAGAAATTGCAAACGTCGAGCAATTGCTCAGAGATGAAAAGTGCCAGCACTGAAAGCTCTTGCTAGCCAGCACCCTTCCTTGGAAGCGCTTTTGTAGGCCTAAGAACACTGGGGCTCTGGGCTTCTGTAGCCACCTAATCTTCTGCTCATCCTCTCGCGCAGTCTAAAGAGAGCTCAGGTGAGAAATTGCAAACGTCGAGCAATTGCTCAGAGATGAAAAGTGCCAGCACTGAAAGCTGTTGCTAGCCAGCACCCTTCCTTGGAAGCGCTTTCACAGGCGCAGCAACACTGGGGCTTTGCGCTTCTCTAGCCACCAAACGTCACGGTCCTTCTCTTTCCGTCTCGTAGACACGAGCTGAGAAATTGCAAACGTCGAGCAATTGCTCAGAGATGAAAAGTGCCAGCACTGAAAGCTGTTGCTAGCCAGCACCCTTCCTTGGAAGCGCTTTTGTAGGCCTAAGAACACTGGGGCTCTGGGCTTCTCTAGCCACCTAATCTTCTGCTCATCCTCTCGCGCACTCTAAAGAGAGCTCAGGGGAGAAATTGCAAACATCGAGCAATTGCTCAGAGATGAAAAGTGCCAGTACTGAAAGCTGTTGCTAGCCAGCACCCTTCCTTGGAAGCGCTTTCACAGGCGCAGCAACACTGGGGCTTTGCGCTTCTCTAGCCACCAAACGTCACGGTCCTTCTCTTTCCGTCTCGTAGACACGAGCTGAGAAATTGCAAACGTCGAGCAATTGCTCAGAGATGAAAAGTGCCAGCACTGAAAGCTGTTGCTAGCCAGCACCCTTCCTTGGAAGCGCTTTCACAGGCGCAGCAACACTGGGGCTTTGCGCTTCTCTAGCCACCAAACATCACGGTCCTTCTCTTTCCGTCTCGTAGACACGAGCTGAGAAATTGCAAACGTCGAGCAATTGCTCAGAGATGAAAAGTGCCAGCACTGAAAGCTGTTGCTAGCCAGCCCCCTTCCTTGGAAGCGCTTTTGTAGGCCTAAGAACAGTGGGGCTCTGGGCTTCTCTAGCCACCTAATCTTCTGCTCATCCTCTCGCGCACTCTAAAGAGAGCTCAGGGGAGAAATTGCAAACGTCCAGCAATTGCTCAGAGATGAAAAGTGCCAGCACTGAAAGCTGTTGCTAGCCAGCACCCTTCCTTGGAAGCGCTTTCACAGGCGCAGCAACACTGGGGCTTTGCGCTTCTATACCCACCAAACGTCACGGTCCTTCTCTTTCCGTCTCGTAGACACGAGCTGAGAAATTGCAAACGTCGAGCAATTGCTCGGAGATGAAAAGTGCCAGCACTGGAAGCTGTTGCTAGCCAGCACCCTTCCTTGGAAGCGCTTTTGTAGGCCTAAGAACACTGGGGCTCTGGGCTTCTCTAGCCACCTAATCTTCTGCTCATCCTCTCGCGCAGTCTAAAGAGAGCTCAGGTGAGAAATTGCAAACGTCGAGCAATTGCTCAGAGATGAAAAGTGCCAGCACTGAAAGCTGTTGCTAGCCAGCACCCTTCCTTGGAAGCGCTTTCACAGGCGCAGCAACACTGGGGCTTTGCGCTTCTCTAGCCACCAAACATCACGGTCCTTCTCTTTCCGTCTCGTAGACACGAGCTGAGAAATTGCAAACGTCGAGCAATTGCTCAGAGATGAAAAGTGCCAGCACTGAAAGCTGTTGCTAGCCAGCACCCTTCCTTGGAAGCGCTTTTGTAGGCCTAAGAACACTGGGGCTCTGGGCTTCTCTAGCCACCTCATCTTCTGCTCATCCTCTCGCGCACTCTAAAGAGAGCTCAGGGGAGAAATTGCAAACGTCGAGCAATTGCTCAGAGATGAAAAGTGCCAGCACTGAAAGCTGTTGCTAGCCAGCACCCTTCCTTGGAAGCGCTTTCACAGGCGCAGCAACACTGGGGCTTTGCGCTTCTCTACCCACCAAACGTCACGGTCCTTCTCTTTCCGTCTCGTAGACACGAGCTGAGAAATTGCAAACGTCGAGCAATTGCTCAGAGATGAAAAGTGCCAGCACTGAAAGCTGTTGCTATCCAGCACCCTTCCTTGGAAGCGCTTTTGTAGGCCTAAGAACAGTGGGGCTCTGGGCTTCTCTAGCCACCTAATCTTCTGCTCATCCTCTCGCGCAGTCTAAAGAGAGCTCAGGGGAGAAATTGCAAACGTCGAGCAATTGCTCAGAGATGAAAAGTGCCAGCACTGAAAGCTGTTGCTAGCCAGCACCCTTCCTTGGAAGCGCTTTCACAGGCGCAGCAACACTGGGGCTTTGCGCTTCTCTACCCACCAAACGTCACGGTCCTTCTCTTTCCGTCTCGTAGACACGAGCTGAGAAATTGCAAACGTCGAGCAATTGCTCGGAGATGAAAAGTGCCAGCACTGGAAGCTGTTGCTAGCCAGCACCCTTCCTTGGAAGCGCTTTTGTAGGCCTAAGAACAGTGGGGCTCTGGGCTTCTCTAGCCACCTAATCTTCTGCTCATCCTCTCGCGCAGTCTAAAGAGAGCTCAGGTGAGAAATTGCAAACGTCGAGCAATTGCTCAGAGATGAAAAGTGCCAGCACTGAAAGCTATTGCTAGCCAGCACCCTTCCTTGGAAGCGCTTTCACAGGCACAGCAACACTGGGGCTTTGCGCTTCTCTACTCACCAAACGTCACGGTCCTTCTCTTTCCGTCTTGTAGACACGAGCTGAGAAATTGCAAACGTCGAGCAATTGCTCAGAGATGAAAAGTGCCAGCACTGAAAGCTGTTGCTAGCCAGCACCCTTCCTTGGAAGCGCTTTTGTAGGCCTAAGAACAGTGGGGCTCTGGGCTTCTCTAGCCACCTAATCTTCTGCTCATCCTCTCGCGCAGTCTAAAGAGAGCTCAGGGGAGAAATTGCAAACGTCGAGCAATTGCTCAGAGATGAAAAGTGCCAGCACTGAAAGCTGTTGCTAGCCAGCACCCTTCCTTGGAAGCGCTTTCACAGGCGCAGCAACACTGGGGCTTTGCGCTTCTCTACCCACCAAACGTCACGGTCCTTCTCTTTCCGTCTCGTAGACACGAGCTGAGAAATTGCAAACGTCGAGCAATTGCTCGGAGATGAAAAGTGCCAGCACTGGAAGCTGTTGCTAGCCAGCACCCTTCCTTGGAAGCGCTTTTGTAGGCCTAAGAACAGTGGGGCTCTGGGCTTCTCTAGCCACCTAATCTTCTGCTCATCCTCTCGCGCAGTCTAAAGAGAGCTCAGGTGAGAAATTGCAAACGTCGAGCAATTGCTCAGAGATGAAAAGTGCCAGCACTGAAAGCTATTGCTAGCCAGCACCCTTCCTTGGAAGCGCTTTCACAGGCACAGCAACACTGGGGCTTTGCGCTTCTCTACTCACCAAACGTCACGGTCCTTCTCTTTCCGTCTTGTAGACACGAGCTGAGAAATTGCAAACGTCGAGCAATTGCTCAGAGATGAAAAGTGCCAGCACTGAAAGCTGTTGCTAGCCAGCACCCTTCCTTGGAAGCGCTTTCACAGGCGCAGTAACACTGGGGCTTTGCGCTTCTCTACTCACCAAACATCACGGTCACTATCTTTCCGTCTCGTAGACACGAGCTGAGAAATTGCAAACGTCAAGCAATTGCTCAGAGATGAAAAGTGCCAGTACTGAAAGCTGTTGCTAGCCAGCACCCTTCCTTGGAAGCACTTTTGTAGGCCTAAGAACACTGGGGCTCTGGGCTTCTCTAGCACCTAATCTTCTGCTCATCCTCTCGCGCAGTCTAAAGAGAGCTCAGGTGAGAAATTGCAAACGTCGAGCAATTGCTCCGAGATGAAAAGTGCCAGCACTGAAAGCTGTTGCTAGCCAGCACCCTTCCTTGGAAGCGCTTTCACAGGCGCAGCAACACTGGGGCTTTGCGCTTCTCTAGCCACCAAACATCACGGTCCTTCTCTTTCCGTCTCGTAGACACGAGATGACAAATTGCAAACGTCGAGCAATTGCTCAGAGATGAAAAGTGCCAGCACTGAAAGCTGTTGCTAGCCAGCACCCTTCCTTGGAAGCGCTTTTGTAGGCCTAAGAACACTGGGGCTCTGGGCTTCTCTAGCCACCTAATCTTCTGCTCATCCTCTCACGCACTCTAAAGAGAGCTCAGGTGAGAAATTGCAAACGTCGAGCAATTGCTCAGAGATGAAAAGTGCCAGCACTGAAAGCTGTTGCTAGCCAGCACCCTTCCTTGGAAGCGCTTTCACAGGCGCAGCAACACTGGGGCTTTGCGCTTCTCTAGCCACCAAACATCACGGTCATTCTCTTTCCGTCTCGTAGACACGAGCTGAGAAATTGCAAACGTCGAGCAATTGCTCAGAGATGAAAAGTGCCAGCACTGAAAGCTGTTGCTAGCCAGCACCCTTCCTTGGAAGCGCTTTTGTAGGCCTAAGAACAGTGGGGCTCTGGGCTTCTCTAGCACCTAATCTTCTGCTCATCCTCTCGCGCACTCTAAAGAGAGCTCAGGTGAGAAATTGCAAACGTCGAGCAATTGCTCCGAGATGAAAAGTGCCAGCACTGAAAGCTGTTGCTAGCCAGCACCCTTCCTTGGAAGCGCTTTCACAGGCGCAGCAACACTGGGGCTTTGCGCTTCTCTACTCACCAAACGTCACGGTCCTTCTCTTTCCGTCTCGTAGACACGAGCTGAGAAATTGCAAACGTCGAGCAATTGCTCCGAGATGAAAAGTGCCAGCACTGGAAGCTGTTGCTAGCCAGCACCCTTCCTTGGAAGCGCTTTTGTAGGCCTAAGAACACTGGGGCTCTGGGCTTCTCTAGCCACCTCATCTTCTGCTCATCCTCTCGCGCACTCTAAAGAGAGCTCAGGTGAGAAATTGCAAACGTCGAGCAATTGCTCAGAGATGAAAAGTGCCAGCACTGAAAGCTGTTGCTAGCCAGCACCCTTCCTTGGAAGCGCTTTTGTAGGCCTAAGAACACTGGGGCTCTGGGCTTCTGTAGCCACCTAATCTTCTGCTCATCCTCTCGCGCACTCTAAAGAGAGCTCAGGTGAGAAATTGCAAACGTCGAGCAATTGCTCAGAGATGAAAAGTGCCAGCACTGAAAGCTGTTGCTAGCCAGCACCCTTCCTTGGAAGCGCTTTCACAGGCGCAGCAACACTGGGGCTTTGCGCTTCTCTAGCCACCAAACGTCACGGTCATTCTCTTTCCGTCTCGTAGACACGAGCTGAGAAATTGCAAACGTCGAGCAATTGCTCGGAGATGAAAAGTGCCAGCACTGAAAGCTGTTGCTAGCCAAAACCCTTCCTTGGAAGCGCTTTTGTAGGCCTAAGAACACTGGGGCTCTGGGCTTCTCTAGCCACCTAATCTTCTGCTCATCCTCTCGCGCACTCTAAAGAGAGCTCAGGGGAGAAATTGCAAACGTCGAGCAATTGCTCAGAGATGAAAAGTGCCAGCACTGAAAGCTGTTGCTAGCCAGCACCCTTCCTTGGAAGCGCTTTCACAGGCGCAGCAACACTGGGGCTTTGCGCTTCTCTACTCACCAAACGTCACGGTCCTTCTCTTTCCGTCTCGTAGACACGAGCTGAGAAATTGCAAACGTCGAGCAATTGCTCAGAGATGAAAAGTGCCAGCACTGGAAGCTGTTGCTAGCCAGCACCCTTCCTTGGAAGCGCTTTTGTAGGCGTAAGAACACTGGGGCTCTGGGCTTCTCTAGCACCTAATCTTCTGCTCATCCTCTCGCGCACTCTAAAGAGAGCTCAGGTGAGAAATTGCAAATGTCCAGCAATTGCTCAGAGATGAAAAGTGCCAGCACTGAAAGCTGTTGCTAGCCAGCACCCTTCCTTGGAAGCGTTTTCACAGGCGCAGCAACACTGGGGCTTTGCGCTTCTCTACCCACCAAACGTCACGGTCCTTCTCTTTCCGTCTCGTAGACACGAGCTGAGAAATTGCAAACGTCGAGCAATTGCTCGGAGATGAAAAGTGCCAGCACTGGAAGCTGTTGCTAGCCAGCACCCTTCCTTGGAAGCGCTTTTGTAGGCCTAAGAACACTGGGGCTCTGGGCTTCTGTATCCACCTAATCTTCTGCTCATCCTCTCGCGCACTCTAAAGAGAGCTCAGGGGAGAAATTGCAAACGTCAAGCAATTGCTCAGAGATGAAAAGTGCCAGCACTGAAAGCTGTTGCTAGCCAGCACCCTTCCTTGGAAGCGCTTTCACAGGCGCAGCAACACTGGGGCTTTGCGCTTCTCTACCAACCAAACGTCACGGTCCTTCTCTTTCCGTCTTGTAGACACGAGCTGAGAAATTGCAAACGTCGAGCAATTGCTCAGAGATGAAAAGTGCCAGCACTGAAAGCTGTTGCTAGCCAGCACCCTTCCTTGGAAGCGCTTTCACAGGCGCAGCAACACTGGGGCTTTGCGCTTCTCTAGCCACCAAACGTCACGGTCACTATCTTTCCGTCTCGTAGACACGAGCTGAGAAATTGCAAACGTCAAGCAATTGCTCAGAGATGAAAAGTGCCAGCACTGAAAGCTCTTGCTAGCCAGCACCCTTCCTTGGAAGCGCTTTCACAGGCGCAGCAACACTGGGGCTTTGCGCTTCTCTACCCACCAAACGTCACGGTCCTTCTCTTTCCGTCTCGTAGACACGAGCTGAGAAATTGCAAACGTCGAGCAATTGCTCAGAGATGAAAAGTGCCAGCACTGAAAGCTGTTGCTAGCCAGCACCCTTCCTTGGAAGCGCTTTTGTAGGCCTAAGAACACTGGGGCTCTGGGCTTCTCTAGCCACCTAGTCTTCTGCTCATCCTCTCGCGCAGTCGAAAGAGAGTTCAGGTGAGAAATTGCAAACGTCGAGCAATTGCTCAGAGATGAAAAGTGCCAGCACTGAAAGCTGTTGCTAGCCAGCACCCTTCCTTGGAAGCGCTTTCACAGGCGCAGCAACACTGGGGCTTTACGCTTCTCTACTCACCAAACGTCACTGTCATTCTCTTTCCATCTCGTAGACACGAGCTGAGAAATTGCAAACGTCGAGCAATTGCTCAGAGATGAAAAGTGCCAGCACGGAAAGCTGTTGCTAGCCAGCACCCTTCCTTGGAAGCGCTTTTGTAGGCCTAAGAACACTGGGGCTCTGGGCTTCTGTAGCCACCTAATCTTCTGCTCATCCTCTCGCGCACTCTAAAGAGAGCTCAGGTGAGAAATTGCAAACGTCGAGCAATTGCTCCGAGATGAAAAGTGCCAGCACTGAAAGCTCTTGCTAGCCAGCACCCTTCCTTGGAAGCGCTTTCACAGGCGCAGTAACACTGGGGCTTTGCGCTTCTCTAGCCACCAAACGTCACGGTCCTTCTCTTTCCGTCTCGTAGACACGAGCTGAGAAATTGCAAACGTCGAGCAATTGCTCAGAGATGAAAAGTGCCAGCACTGAAAGCTGTTGCTAGCCAGCACCCTTCCTTGGAAGCGCTTTTGTAGGCCTAAGAACAGTGGGGCTCTGGGCTTCTCTAGCCACCTAGTCTTCTGCTCATCCTCTCGCGCACTCTAAAGAGAGCTCAGGGGAGAAATTGCAAACGTCGAGCAATTGCTCAGAGATGAAAAGTGCCAGCACTGAAAGCTGTTGCTAGCCAGCACCCTTCCTTGGAAGCGCTTTCACAGGCGCAGCAACACTGGGGCTTTGCGCTTCTCTACTCACCAAACGTCACTGTCATTCTCTTTCCATCTCGTAGACACGAGCTGAGAAATTGCAAACGTCGAGCAATTGCTCAGAGATGAAAAGTGCCAGCACTGAAAGCTCTTGCTAGCCAGCACCCTTCCTTGGAAGCGCTTTTGTAGGCCTAAGAACACTGGGGCTCTGGGCTTCTCTAGCCACCTAATCTTCTGCTCATCCTCTCGCGCAGTCTAAAGAGAGCTCAGGTGAGAAATTGCAAACGTCGAGCAATTGCTCAGAGATGAAAAGTGCCAGCACTGAAAGCTGTTGCTAGCCAGCACCCTTCCTTGGAAGCGCTTTCACAGGCGCAGCAACACTGGGGCTTTGCGCTTCTCTACTCACCAAACGTCACGGTCCTTCTCTTTCCGTCTCGTAGACACGAGCTGAGAAATTGCAAACGTCGAGCAATTGCTCAGAGATGAAAAGTGCCAGCACTGAAAGCTGTTGCTAGCCAGCACCCTTCCTTGGAAGCGCTTTTGTAGGCCTAAGAACACTGCGGCTCTGGGCTTCTCTAGCCACCTAATCTTCTGCTCATCCTCTCGCGCACTCTAAAGAGAGCTCAGGGGAGAAATTGCAAACATCGAGCAATTGCTCAGAGATGAAAAGTGCCAGTACTGAAAGCTGTTGCTAGCCAGCACCCTTCCTTGGAAGCGCTTTCACAGGCGCAGCAACACTGGGGCTTTGCGCTTCTCTACCAACCAAACGTCACGGTCCTTCTCTTTCCGTCTTGTAGACACGAGCTGAGAAATTGCAAACGTCGAGCAATTGCTCAGAGATGAAAAGTGCCAGCACTGAAAGCTGTTGCTAGCCAGCACCCTTCCTTGGAAGCGCTTTCACAGGCGCAGCAACACTGGGGCTTTGCGCTTCTCTAGCCACCAAACATCACGGTCCTTCTCTTTCCGTCTCGTAGACACGAGCTGAGAAATTGCAAACGTCGAGCAATTGCTCAGAGATGAAAAGTGCCAGCACTGAAAGCTGTTGCTAGCCAGCACCCTTCCTTGGAAGCGCTTTTGTAGGCCTAAGAACACTGGGGCTCTGGGCTTCTCTAGCCACCTAATCTTCTGCTCATCCTCTCGCGCACTCTAAAGAGAGCTCAGGTGAGAAATTGCAAACATCGAGCAATTGCTCAGAGATGAAAAGTGCCAGTACTGAAAGCTGTTGCTAGCCAGCACCCTTCCTTGGAAGCGCTTTCACAGGCGCAGCAACACTGGGGCTTTGCGCTTCTCTACTCACCAAACGTCACGGTCCTTCTCTTTCCGTCTTGTAGACACGAGCTGAGAAATTGCAAACGTCGAGCAATTGCTCAGAGATGAAAAGTGCCAGCACTGAAAGCTGTTGCTAGCCAGCACCCTTCCTTGGAAGCGCTTTCACAGGCGCAGCAACACTGGGGCTTTGCGCTTCTCTACTCACCAAACGTCACGGTCCTTCTCTTTCCGTCTCGTAGACACGAGCTGAGAAATTGCAAACGTCGAGCAATTGCTCGGAGATGAAAAGTGCCAGCACTGGAAGCTGTTGCTAGCCAGCACCCTTCCTTGGAAGCGCTTTCACAGGCGCAGCAACACTGGGGCTTTGCGCTTCTCTACTCACCAAACGTCACGGTCCTTCTCTTTCCGTCTCGTAGACACGAGCTGAGAAATTGCAAACGTCGAGCAATTGCTCGGAGATGAAAAGTGCCAGCACTGGAAGCTGTTGCTAGCCAGCACCCTTCCTTGGAAGCGCTTTTGTAGGCCTAAGAACACTGGGGCTCTGGGCTTCTCTAGCCACCTCATCTTCTGCTCATCCTCTCGTGCACTCTAAAGAGAGCTCAGGTGAGAAATTGCAAACGTCGAGCAATTGCTCAGAGATGAAAAGTGCCAGCACTGAAAGCTGTTGCTAGCCAGCACCCTTCCTTGGAAGCGCTTTCACAGGCGCAGCAACACTGGGGCTTTGCGCTTCTCTACTCACCAAATGTCACTGTCATTCTCTTTCCATCTCGTAGACACGAGCTGAGAAATTGCAAACGTCGAGCAATTGCTCAGAGATGAAAAGTGCCAGCACTGAAAGCTGTTGCTAGCCAGCACCCTTCCTTGGAAGCGCTTTTGTAGGCCTAAGAACACTGGGGCTCTGGGCTTCTCTAGCCACCTAATCTTCTGCTCATCCTCTCGCGCAGTCTAAAGAGAGCTCAGGTGAGAAATTGCAAACATCGAGCAATTGCTCAGAGATGAAAAGTGCCAGCACTGAAAGCTGTTGCTAGCCAGCAGCCTTCCTTGGAAGCGCTTTCACAGGCGCAGCAACACTGGGGCTTTGCGCTTCTCTACCAACCAAACGTCACGGTCCTTCTCTTTCCGTCTTGTAGACACGAGCTGAGAAATTGCAAACGTCGAGCAATTGCTCAGAGATGAAAAGTGCCAGCACTGAAAGCTGTTGCTAGCCAGCCCCCTTCCTTGGAAGCGCTTTCACAGGCGCAGCAACACTGGGGCTTTGCGCTTCTCTAGCCACCAAACATCACGGTCCTTCTCTTTCCGTCTCGTAGACACGAGCTGAGAAATTGCAAACGTCGAGCAATTGCTCGGAGATGAAAAGTGCCAGCACTGAAAGCTGCTGCTAGCCAGCACCCTTCCTTGGAAGCGCTTTTGTAGGCCAAAGAACACTGGGGCTCTGGGCTTCTCTAGCCACCTAATCTTCTGCTCATCCTCTCGCGCAGTCTAAAGAGAGCTCAGGTGAGAAATTGCAAACGTCGAGCAATTGCTCAGAGATGAAAAGTGCCAGCACTGAAAGCTGTTGCTAGCCAGCACCCTTCCTTGGAAGCGCTTTCACAGGCGCAGCAACACTGGGGCTTTGCGCTTCTCTAGCCACCAAAAGTCACGGTCCTTCTCTTTCCTTCTCGTAGACACGAGCTGAGAAATTGCAAACGTCGAGCAATTGCTCGGAGATGAAAAGTGCCAGCACTGGAAGCTGTTGCTAGCCAGCACCCTTCCTTGGAAGCGCTTTTGTAGGCCTAAGAACACTGGGGCTCTGGGCTTCTCTAGCCACCTCATCTTCTGCTCATCCTCTCGTGCACTCTAAAGAGAGCTCAGGTGAGAAATTGCAAACGTTGAGCAATTGCTCAGAGATGAAAAGTGCCAGCACTGAAAGCTGTTGCTAGCCAGCCCCCTTCCTTGGAAGCGCTTTCACAGGCGCAGCAACACTGGGGCTTTGCGCTTCTCTAGCCACCAAATGTCACTGTCATTCTCTTTCCATCTCGTAGACACGAGCTGAGAAATTGCAAACGTCGAGCAATTGCTCAGAGATGAAAAGTGCCAGCACTGAAAGCTGTTGCTAGCCAGCACCCTTCCTTGGAAGCGCTTTTGTAGGCCTAAGAACACTGGGGCTCTGGGCTTCTCTAGCCACCTAATCTTCTGCTCATCCTCTCGCGCACTCTAAAGAGAGCTCAGGTGAGAAATTGCAAACGTCGAGCAATTGCTCAGAGATGAAAAGTGCCAGCACTGAAAGCTGTTGCTAGCCAGCACCCTTCCTTGGAAGCGCTTTCACAGGCGCAGCAACACTGGGGCTTTGCGCTTCTCTAGCCACCAAACGTCACGGTCCTTCTCTTTCCGTCTCGTAGACACGAGCTGAGAAATTGCAAACGTCGAGCAATTGCTCGGAGATGAAAAGTGCCAGCACTGGAAGCTGTTGCTAGCCAGCACCCTTCCTTGGAAGCGCTTTTGTAGGCCTAAGAACACTGGGGCTCTGGGCTTCTCTAGCCACCTCATCTTCTGCTCATCCTCTCGCGCAGTCTAAAGAGAGCTCAGGGGAGAAATTGCAAACGTCGAGCAATTGCTCAGAGATGAAAAGTGCCAGCACTGGAAGCTGTTGCTAGCCAGCCCCCTTCCTTGGAAGCGCTTTCACAGGCGCAGCAACACTGGGGCTTTGCGCTTCTCTACTCACCAAACGTCACTGTCATTCTCTTTCCATCTCGTAGACACGAGCTGAGAAATTGCAAACGTCGAGCAATTGCTCAGAGATGAAAAGTGCCAGCACTGAAAGCTCTTGCTAGCCAGCACCCTTCCTTGGAAGCGCTTTTGTAGGCCTAAGAACACTGGGGCTCTGGGCTTCTCTAGCCACCTAATCTTCTGCTCATCCTCTCGCGCAGTCTAAAGAGAGCTCAGGGGAGAAATTGCAAACGTCGAGCAATTGCTCAGAGATGAAAAGTGCCAGCACTGAAAGCTGTTGCTAGCCAGCACCCTTCCTTGGAAGCGCTTTCACAGGCGCAGCAACACTGGGGCTTTGCGCTTCTCTACTCACCAAACGTCACGGTCCTTCTCTTTCCGTCTCGTAGACACGAGCTGAGAAATTGCAAACGTCGAGCAATTGCTCAGAGATGAAAAGTGCCAGCACTGAAAGCTGTTGCTAGCCAGCACCCTTCCTTGGAAGCGCTTTTGTAGGCCTAAGAACACTGGGGCTCTGGGCTTCTCTAGCCACCTCATCTTCTGCTCATCCTCTCGCGCACTCTAAAGAGAGCTCAGGGGAGAAATTGCAAACATCGAGCAATTGCTCAGAGATGAAAAGTGCCAGTACTGAAAGCTGTTGCTAGCCAGCACCCTTCCTTGGAAGCGCTTTCACAGGCGCAGCAACACTGGGGCTTTGCGCTTCTCTACCAACCAAACGTCACGGTCCTTCTCTTTCCGTCTTGTAGACACGAGCTGAGAAATTGCAAACGTCGAGCAATTGCTCAGAGATGAAAAGTGCCAGCACTGAAAGCTGTTGCTAGCCAGCACCCTTCCTTGGAAGCGCTTTCACAGGCGCAGCAACACTGGGGCTTTGCGCTTCTCTAGCCACCAAACATCACGGTCCTTCTCTTTCCGTCTCGTAGACATGAGCTGAGAAATTGCAAACGTCGAGCAATTGCTCAGAGATGAAAAGTGCCAGCACTGAAAGCTGTTGCTAGCCAGCACCCTTCCTTGGAAGCGCTTTTGTAGGCCTAAGAACACTGGGGCTCTGGGCTTCTCTAGCCACCTAATCTTCTGCTCATCCTCTCGCGCACTCCAAAGAGAGCTCAGGTGAGAAATTGCAAACATCGAGCAATTGCTCAGAGATGAAAAGTGCCAGTACTGAAAGCTGTTGCTAGCCAGCACCCTTCCTTGGAAGCGCTTTCACAGGCGCAGCAACACTGGGGCTTTGCGCTTCTCTACTCACCAAACGTCACGGTCCTTCTCTTTCCGTCTTGTAGACACGAGCTGAGAAATTGCAAACGTCGAGCAATTGCTCAGAGATGAAAAGTGCCAGCACTGAAAGCTGTTGCTAGCCAGCACCCTTCCTTGGAAGTGCTTTTGTAGGCCTAAGAACACTGGGGCTCTGGGCTTCTCTAGCACCTAATCTTCTGCTCATCCTCTCGCGCAGTCTAAAGAGAGCTCAGGGGAGAAATTGCAAACGTCGAGCAATTGCTCCGAGATGAAAAGTGCCAGCACTGAAAGCTGTTGCTAGCCAGCACCCTTCCTTGGAAGCGCTTTCACAGGCGCAGCAACACTGGGGCTTTGCGCTTCTATACCCACCAAACGTCACGGTCCTTCTCTTTCCGTCTCGTAGACACGAGCTGAGAAATTGCAAACGTCGAGCAATTGCTCGGAGATGAAAAGTGCCAGCACTGGAAGCTGTTGCTAGCCAGCACCCTTCCTTGGAAGCGCTTTTGTAGGCCTAAGAAGACTGGGGCTCTGGGCTTCTCTAGCCACCTCATCTTCTGCTCATCCTCTCGTGCACTCTAAAGAGAGCTCAGGTGAGAAATTGCAAACGTCGAGCAATTGCTCAGAGATGAAAAGTGCCAGCACTGAAAGCTGTTGCTAGCCAGCACCCTTCCTTGGAAGCGCTTTCACAGGCGCAGCAACACTGGGGCTTTGCGCTTCTCTACCCACCAAATGTCACTGTCATTCTCTTTCCATCTCGTAGACACGAGCTGAGAAATTGCAAACGTCGAGCAATTGCTCAGAGATGAAAAGTGCCAGCACTGAAAGCTGTTGCTAGCCAGCACCCTTCCTTGGAAGCGCTTTTGTAGGCCTAAGAACACTGGGGCTCTGCGCTTCTCTAGCCACCTAATCTTCTGCTCATCCTCTCGCGCAGTCTAAAGAGAGCTCAGGTGAGAAATTGCAAACATCGAGCAATTGCTCAGAGATGAAAAGTGCCAGTACTGAAAGCTGTTGCTAGCCAGCACCCTTCCTTGGAAGCGCTTTCACAGGCGCAGCAACACTGGGGCTTTGCGCTTCTCTACCAACCAAACATCACGGTCCTTCTCTTTCCGTCTCGTAGACACGAGCTAAGATATTGCAAACGTCGAGCAATTGCTCAGAGATGAAAAGTGCCAGCACTGAAAGCTGTTGCTAGCCAGCACCCTTCCGTGGAAGCGCTTTGGTAGGCCTAAGAACAGTGGGGCTCTGGGCTTCTCTAGCCACCTAATCTTCTGCTCATCCTCTCGCGCACTCTAAAGAGAGCTCAGGGGAGAAATTGCAAACGTCGAGCAATTGCTCAGAGATGAAAAGTGCCAGCACTGAAAGCTCTTGCTAGCCAGCACCCTTCCTTGGAAGCGCTTTCACAGGCGCAGCAACACTGGGGCTTTGCGCTTCTCTACTCACCAAACGTCACGGTCCTTCTCTTTCCGTCTCGTAGACACGAGCTAAGATATTGCAAACGTCGAGCAATTGCTCAGAGATGAAAAGTGCCAGTACTGGAAGCTGTTGCTAGCCAGCCCCCTTCCTTGGAAGCGCTTTTGTAGGCCTAAGAACAGTGGGGCTCTGGGCTTCTCTAGCCACCTAATCTTCTGCTCATCCTCTCGCGCACTCTAAAGAGAGCTCAGGTGAGAAATTGCAACCGTCGAGCAATTGCTCAGAGATGAAAAGTGCCAGCACTGAAAGCTGTTGCTAGCCAGCACCCTTCCTTGGAAGCGCTTTCACAGGCGCAGCAACACTGGGGCTTTGCGCTTCTCTACTCACCAAACGTCACGGTCATTCTCTTTCCGTCTCGTAGACACGAGCTGAGAAATTGCAAACGTCGAGCAATTGCTCGGAGATGAAAAGTGCCAGCACTGGAAGCTGTTGCTAGCCAGCACCCTTCCTTGGAAGTGCTTTTGTAGGCCTAAGAACACTGGGGCTCTGGGCTTTAGCCACCTAATCTTCTGCTCATCCTCTCGCGCACTCTAAAGAGAGCTCAGGGGAGAAATTGCAACCGTCGAGCAATTGCTCAGAGATGAAAAGTGCCAGCACTGAAAGCTGTTGCTAGCCAGCACCCTTCCTTGGAAGCGCTTTCACAGGCGCAGCAACACTGGGGCTTTGCGCTTCTCTAGCCACCAAACGTCACGGTCCTTCTCTTTCCGTCTCGTAGACACGAGCTGAGAAATTGCAAACGTCGAGCAATTGCTCAGAGATGAAAAGTGCCAGCACTGAAAGCTCTTGCTAGCCAGCACCCTTCCTTGGAAGCGCTTTTGTAGGCCTAAGAACACTGGGGCTCTGGGCTTCTCTAGCCACCTAATCTTCTGCTCATCCTCTCGTGCACTCTAAAGAGAGCTCAGGTGAGAAATTGCAAACGTCGAGCAATTGCTCCGAGATGAAAAGTGCCAGCACTGAAAGCTGTTGCTAGCCAGCACCCTTCCTTGGAAGCGCTTTCACAGGCGCAGCAACACTGGGGCTTTGCACTTCTCTAGCCACCAAACGTCACGGTCCTTCTCTTTCCGTCTCGTAGACACGAGCTGAGAAATTGCAAACGTCGAGCAATTGCTCAGAGATGAAAAGTGCCAGCACTGAAAGCTGTTGCTAGCCAGCACCCTTCCTTGGAAGCGCTTTCACAGGCGCAGCAACACTGGGGCTTTGCGCTTCTCTACCCACCAAACGTCACGGTCCTTCTCTTTCCGTCTCGTAGACACGAGCTGAGAAATTGCAAACGTCGAGCAATTGCTCAGAGATGAAAAGTGCCAGTACTGGAAGCTGTTGCTAGCCAGCACCCTTCCTTGGAAGCGCTTTTGTAGGCCTAAGAACACTGGGGCTCTGCGCTTCTCTAGCCACCTCATCTTCTGCTCATCCTCTCGCGCAGTCTAAAGAGAGCTCAGGTGAGAAATTGCAAACGTCGAGCAATTGCTCAGAGATGAAAAGTGCCAGCACTGAAAGCTGTTGCTAGCCAGCACCCTTCCTTGGAAGCGCTTTCACAGGCGCAGCAACACTGGGGCTTTGCGCTTCTCTAGCCACCAAACGTCACGGTCCTTCTCTTTCCGTCTCGTAGACACGAGCTGCGAAATTGCAAACGTCGAGCAATTGCTCAGAGATGAAAAGTGCCAGCACTGAAAGCTGTTGCTAGCCAGCACCCTTCCTTGGAAGCGCTTTTGTAGGCCTAAGAACACTGGGGCTCTGGGCTTCTCTAGCCACCTAATCTTCTGCTCATCCTCTCGTGCACTCTAAAGAGAGCTCAGGTGAGAAATTGCAAACGTCGAGCAATTGCTCAGAGATGAAAAGTGCCAGCACTGAAAGCTGTTGCTAGCCAGCACCCTTCCTTGGAAGCGCTTTCACAGGCGCAGCAACACTGGGGCTTTGCGCTTCTCTAGCCACCAAACGTCACGGTCCTTCTCTTTCCGTCTCGTAGACACGAGCTGAGAAATTGCAAACGTCGAGCAATTGCTCAGAGATGAAAAGTGCCAGTACTGGAAGCTGTTGCTAGCCAGCACCCTTCCTTGGAAGCGCTTTTGTAGGCCTAAGAACACTGGGGCTCTGCGCTTCTCTAGCCACCTAATCTTCTGCTCATCCTCTCGCGCACTCTAAAGAGAGCTCAGGTGAGAAATTGCAAACGTCGAGCAATTGCTCAGAGATGAAAAGTGCCAGCACTGAAAGCTGTTGCTAGCCAGCACCCTTCCTTGGAAGCGCTTTCACAGGCGCAGCAACACTGGGGCTTTGCGCTTCTCTAGCCAGCAAACGTCACGGTCCTTCTCTTTCCGTCTCGCAGACACGAGCTGCGAAATTGCAAACGTTGAGCAATTGCTCAGAGATGAAAAGTGCCAGCACTGAAAGCTGTTGCTAGCCAGCACCCTTCCTTGGAAGCGCTTTTGTAGGCCTAAGAACAGTGGGGCTCTGGGCTTCTCTAGCCACCTAATCTTCTGCTCATCCTCTCGCGCAGTCTAAAGAGAGCTCAGGGGAGAAATTGCAAACGTCGAGCAATTGCTCAGAGATGAAAAGTGCCAGCACTGAAAGCTGTTGCTAGCCAGCACCCTTCCTTGGAAGCGCTTTCACAGGCGCAGTAACACTGGGGCTTTGCGCTTCTCTAGCCACCAAACGTCACGGTCCTTCTCTTTCCGTCTCGTAGACACGAGCTGAGAAATTGCAAACGTCGAGCAATTGCTCAGAGATGAAAAGTGCCAGCACTGAAAGCTGTTGCTAGCCAGCACCCTTCCTTGGAAGCGCTTTTGTAGGCCTAAGAACAGTGGGGCTCTGGGCTTCTCTAGCCACCTAATCTTCTGCTCATCCTCTCGCGCACTCTAAAGAGAGCTCAGGGGAGAAATTGCAAACGTCGAGCAATTGCTCCGAGATGAAAAGTGCCAGCACTGAAAGCTGTTGCTAGCCAGCACCCTTCCTTGGAAGCGCTTTCACAGGTGCAGCAACACTGGGGCTTTGCGCTTCTCTACCCACCAAACATCACGGTCCTTCTCTTTCCGTCTCGTAGACACAAGCTGAGAAATTGCAAACGTCGAGCAATTGCTCAGAGATGAAAAGTGCCAGCACTGAAAGCTGTTGCTAGCCAGCACCCTTCCTTGGAAGCGCTTTTGTAGGCCTAAGAACACTGGGGCTCTGGGCTTCTCTAGCCACCTCATCTTCTGCTCATCCTCTCGCGCAGTCTAAAGAGAGCTCAGGTGAGAAATTGCAAATGTCCAGCAATTGCTCCGAGATGAAAAGTGCCAGCACTGAAAGCTGTTGCTAGCCAGCACCCTTCCTTGGAAGCACTTTCACAGGTGCAGCAACACTGGGGCTTTGCGCTTCTCTACCCACCAAACGTCACGGTCCTTCTCTTTCCGTCTCGTAGACACGAGCTGACAAATTGCAAACGTCGAGCAATTGCTCAGAGATGAAAAGTGCCAGCACTGAAAGCTGTTGCTAGCCAGCACCCTTCCTTGGAAGCGCTTTTGTAGGCCTAAGAACACTGGGGCTCTGGGCTTCTCTAGCCACCTAATCTTCTGCTCATCCTCTCGCGCAGTCTAAAGAGAGCTCAGGTGAGAAATTGCAAACGTCGAGCAATTGCTCAGAGATGAAAAGTGCCAGCACTGAAAGCTGTTGCTAGCCAGCACCCTTCCTTGGAAGCGCTTTTGTAGGCCTAAGAACACTGGGGCTCTGGGCTTCTCTAGCCACCTAATCTTCTGCTCATCCTCTCACGCACTCTAAAGAGAGCTCAGGTGAGAAATTGCAAACGTCGAGCAATTGCTCAGAGATGAAAAGTGCCAGCACTGAAAGCTGTTGCTAGCCAGCAGCCTTCCTTGGAAGCGCTTTCACAGGCGCAGCAACACTGGGGCTTTGCGCTTCTCTAGCCACCAAACATCACGGTCCTTCTCTTTCCGTCTCGTAGACACGAGCTGAGAAATTGCAAACGTCCAGCAATTGCTCAGAGATGAAAAGTGCCAGCACTGAAAGCTGTTGCTATCCAGCACCCTTCCTTGGAAGCGCTTTTGTAGGCCTAAGAACAGTGGGGCTCTGGGCTTCTCTAGCCACCTAATCTTCTGCTCACCCTCTCGCGCACTCTAAAGAGAGCTCAGGTGAGAAATTGCAAACGTCGAGCAATTGCTCAGAGATGAAAAGTGCCAGCACTGAAAGCTGTTGCTAGCCAGCACCCTTCCTTGGAAGCGCTTTCACAGGCGCAGCAACACTGGGGCTTTGCGCTTCTCTACTCACCAAACGTCACGGTCCTTCTCTTTCCGTCTCGTAGACACGAGCTAAGATATTGCAAACGTCGAGCAATTGCTCAGAGATGAAAAGTGCCAGTACTGGAAGCTGTTGCTAGCCAGCACCCTTCCTTGGAAGCGCTTTCACAGGCGCAGCAACACTGGCGCTTTGCGCTTCTATACACCCCAAAAGTCAACGTCCTTCTCTTTCCGTGTCGTAGACACGAGCTGCGAAATTGCAAACGTCGAGCAATTGCTCAGAGATGAAAAGTGCCAGCACTGAAAGCTGTTGCTAGCCAGCACCCTTCCTTGGAAGCGCTTTTGTAGGCCTAAGAAGACTGGGGCTCTGGGCTTCTCTAGCCACCTAATCTTCTGCTCATCCTCTCGCGCAGTCTAAAGAGAGCTCAGGGGAGAAATTGCAAACGTCGAGCAATTGCTCAGAGATGAAAAGTGCCAGCACTGAAAGCTGTTGCTAGCCAGCACCCTTCCTTGGAAGCGCTTTCACAGGCGCAGTAACACTGGGGCTTTGCGCTTCTCTACCCACCAAACATCACGGTCCTTCTCTTTCCGTCTCGTAGACACGAGCTGAGAAATTGCAAACGTCAAGCAATTGCTCAGAGAGGAAAAGTGCCAGCACTGAAAGCTGTTGCTAGCCAGCACCCTTCTTGGATGCGCTTTTGTAGGCCTAAGAACACTGGGGCTCTGGGCTTCTCTAGCCACCTAATCTTCTGCTCATCCTCTCGCGCACTCTAAAGAGAGCTCAGGGGAGAAATTGCAAACGTCGAGCAATTGCTCAGAGATGAAAAGTGCCAGCACTGAAAGCTGTTGCTAGCCAGCACCCTTCCTTGGAAGCGCTTTTGTAGGCCTAAGAACACTGGGGCTCTGGGCTTCTCTAGCCACCTAATCTTCTGCTCATCCTCTCACGCACTCTAAAGAGAGCTCAGGTGAGAAATTGCAAACGTCGAGCAATTGCTCAGAGATGAAAAGTGCCAGCACTGAAAGCTGTTGCTAGCCAGCACCCTTCCTTGGAAGCGCTTTCACAGGCGCAGTAACACTGGGGCTTTGCGCTTCTCTAGCCACCAAACATCACGGTCCTTCTCTTTCCGTCTCGTAGACACGAGCTGAGAAATTGCAAACGTCGAGCAATTGCTCAGAGATGAAAAGTGCCAGCACTGAAAGCTGTTGCTATCCAGCACCCTTCCTTGGAAGCGCTTTTGTAGGCCTAAGAACAGTGGGGCTCTGGGCTTCTCTAGCCACCTAATCTTCTGCTCACCCTCTCGCGCACTCTAAAGAGAGCTCAGGGGAGAAATTGCAAACGTCGAGCAATTGCTCAGAGATGAAAAGTGCCAGCACTGAAAGCTGTTGCTAGCCAGCACCCTTCCTTGGAAGCGCTTTCACAGGCGCAGCAACACTGGGGCTTTGCGCTTCTCTACTCACCAAACGTCACGGTCCTTCTCTTTCCGTCTCGTAGACACGAGCTAAGATATTGCAAACGTCGAGCAATTGCTCAGAGATGAAAAGTGCCAGTACTGGAAGCTGTTGCTAGCCAGCACCCTTCCTTGGAAGTGCTTTTGTAGGCCTAAGAACACTGGGGCTCTGGGCTTCTCTAGCCACCTCATCTTCTGCTCATCCTCTCGCGCACTCTAAAGAGAGCTCAGGGGAGAAATTGCAAACGTCGAGCAATTGCTCAGAGATGAAAAGTGCCAGCACTGAAAGCTGTTGCTAGCCAGCACCCTTCCTTGGAAGCGCTTTCACAGGCGCAGCAACACTGGCGCTTTGCGCTTCTATACACACCAAAAGTCACGGTCCTTCTCTTTCCGTCTCGTAGACACGAGCTCAGAAATTGCAAACGTCGAGCAATTGCTCAGAGATGAAAAGTGCCAGCACTGAAAGCTGTTGCTAGCCAGCACCCTTCCTTGGAAGCGCTTTTGTAGCCCTAAGAACACTGGGGCTCTGGGCTTCTCTAGCCACCTAATCTTCTGCTCATCCTCTCGCGCAGTCTAAAGAGAGCTCAGGGGAGAAATTGCAAACGTCGAGCAATTGCTCAGAGATGAAAAGTGCCAGCACTGAAAGCTGTTGCTAGCCAGCACCCTTCCTTGGAAGCGCTTTCACAGGCGCAGCAACACTGGGGCTTTGCGCTTCTCTACCCACCAAACATCACGGTCCTTCTCTTTCCGTCTCGTAGACACGAGCTGAGAAATTGCAAACGTCAAGCAATTGCTCAGAGATGAAAAGTGCCAGCACTGAAAGCTGTTGCTAGCCAGCACCCTTCCTTGGATGCGCTTTTGTAGGCCTAAGAACACTGGGGCTCTGGGCTTCTCTAGCCACCTAATCTTCTGCTCATCCTCTCGCGCACTCTAAAGAGAGCTCAGGGGAGAAATTGCAAACGTCGAGCAATTGCTCAGAGATGAAAAGTGCCAGCACTGAAAGCTGTTGCTAGCCAGCACCCTTCCTTGGAAGCGCTTTTGTAGGCCTAAGAACACTGGGGCTCTGGGCTTCTCTAGCCACCTAATCTTCTGCTCATCCTCTCACGCACTCTAAAGAGAGCTCAGGGGAGAAATTGCAAACGTCGAGCAATTGCTCAGAGATGAAAAGTGCCAGCACTGAAAGCTGTTGCTAGCCAGCCCCCTTCCTTGGAAGCGCTTTCACAGGCGCAGTAACACTGGGGCTTTGCGCTTCTCTAGCCACCAAACATCACGGTCCTTCTCTTTCCGTCTCGTAGACACGAGCTGAGAGATTGCAAACGTCGAGCAATTGCTCAGAGATGAAAAGTGCCAGCACTGAAAGCTGTTGCTATCCAGCACCCTTCCTTGGAAGCGCTTTTGTAGGCCTAAGAACAGTGGGGCTCTGGGCTTCTCTAGCCACCTAATCTTCTGCTCATCCTCTCGCGCAGTCTAAAGAGAGCTCAGGGGAGAAATTGCAAACGTCGAGCAATTGCTCAGAGATGAAAAGTGCCAGCACTGAAAGCTGTTGCTAGCCAGCACCCTTCCTTGGAAGCGCTTTTGTAGGCCTAAGAACACTGGGGCTCTGGGCTTCTTTAGCCACCTAATCTTCTGCTCATCCTCTCGCGCACTCTAAAGAGAGCTCAGGGGAGAAATTGCAAACGTCGAGCAATTGCTCCGAGATGAAAAGTGCCAGCACTGAAAGCTGTTGCTAGCCAGCACCCTTCCTTGGAAGCGCTTTCACAGGTGCAGCAACACTGGGGCTTTGCGCTTCTCTACTCACCAAACATCACGGTCCTTCTCTTTCCGTCTCGTAGACACGAGCTGAGAAATTGCAAACGTCGAGCAATTGCTCAGAGATGAAAAGTGCCAGCACTGAAAGCTGTTGCTAGCCAGCACCCTTCCTTGGAAGCGCTTTTGTAGGCCTAAGAACACTGGGGCTCTGGGCTTCTCTAGCCACCTAATCTTCTGCTCATCCTCTCGCGCACTCTAAAGAGAGCTCAGGGGAGAAATTGCAAACGTCGAGCAATTGCTCCGAGATGAAAAGTGCCAGCACTGAAAGCTGTTGCTAGCCAGCACCCTTCCTTGGAAGCGCTTTCACAGGCGCAGCAACACTGGGGCTTTGCGCTTCTCTACCCACCAAACGTCACGGTCCTTCTCTTTCCGTCTCGTAGACACGAGCTGAGAAATTGCAAACGTCGAGCAATTGCTCAGAGATGAAAAGTGCCAGTACTGGAAGCTGTTGCTAGCCAGCACCCTTCCTTGGAAGCGCTTTTGTAGGCCTAAGAACACTGGGGCTCTGCGCTTCTCTAGCCACCTAATCTTCTGCTCATCCTCTCGCGCACTCTAAAGAGAGCTCAGGTGAGAAATTGCAAACGTCGAGCAATTGCTCAGAGATGAAAAGTGCCAGCACTGAAAGCTGTTGCTAGCCAGCACCCTTCCTTGGAAGCGCTTTCACAGGCGCAGCAACACTGGGGCTTTGCGCTTCTCTAGCCACCAAACGTCACGGTCCTTCTCTTTCCGTCTCGTAGACACGAGCTGCGAAATTGCAAACGTCGAGCAATTGCTCAGAGATGAAAAGTGCCAGCACTGAAAGCTGTTGCTAGCCAGCACCCTTCCTTGGAAGCGCTTTTGTAGGCCTAAGCACACTGGGGCTCTGGGCTTCTCTAGCCACCTAATCTTCTGCTCATCCTCTCGCGCAGTCTAAAGAGAGCTCAGGGGAGAAATTGCAAACGTCGAGCAATTGCTCAGAGATGAAAAGTGCCAGCACTGAAAGGTGTTGCTAGCCAGCACCCTTCCTTGGAAGCGCTTTCACAGGCGCAGTAACACTGGGGCTTTGCGCTTCTCTAGCCACCAAACGTCACGGTCCTTCTCTTTCCGTCTCGTAGACACGAGCTGAGAAATTGCAAACGTCGAGCAATTGCTCAGAGATGAAAAGTGCCAGCACTGAAAGCTGTTGCTAGCCAGCACCCTTCCTTGGAAGCGCTTTTGTAGGCCTAAGAACACTGGGGCTCTGGGCTTCTCTAGCCACCTCATCTTCTGCTCATCCTCTCGCGCACTCTAAAGAGAGCTCAGGGGAGAAATTGCAAACGTCCAGCAATTGCTCAGAGATGAAAAGTGCCAGCACTGAAAGCTGTTGCTAGCCAGCACCCTTCCTTGGAAGCGCTTTTGTAGGCCTAAGAACACTGGGGCTCTGGGCTTCTCTAGCCACCTAATCTTCTGCTCATCCTCTCGCGCACTCTAAAGAGAGCTCAGGTGAGAAATTGCAAACGTCGAGCAATTGCTCAGAGATGAAAAGTGCCAGCACTGAAAGCTGTTGCTAGCCAGCACCCTTCCTTGGAAGCGCTTTGGTAGGCCTAAGAACACTGGGGCTCTGGGCTTCTCTAGCCACCTAATCTTCTGCTCATCCTCTCACGCACTCTAAAGAGAGCTCAGGGGAGAAATTGCAAACGTCGAGCAATTGCTCAGAGATGAAAAGTGCCAGCACTGAAAGCTGTTGCTAGCCAGCACCCTTCCTTGGAAGCGCTTTCACAGGCGCAGTAACACTGGGGCTTTGCGCTTCTCTAGCCACCAAACATCACGGTCCTTCTCTTTCCGTCTCGTAGACACGAGCTGAGAAATTGCAAACGTCCAGCAATTGCTCAGAGATGAAAAGTGCCAGCACTGAAAGCTGTTGCTATCCAGCACCCTTCCTTGGAAGCGCTTTTGTAGGCCTAAGAACACTGGGGCTCTGGGCTTCTCTAGCCACCTAATCTTCTGCTCATCCTCTCGCGCACTCTAAAGAGAGCTCAGGGGAGAAATTGCAAACGTCGAGCAATTGCTCAGAGATGAAAAGTGCCAGCACTGAAAGCTGTTGCTAGCCAGCACCCTTCCTTGGAAGCGCTTTCACAGGCGCAGCAACACTGGGGCTTTGCGCTTCTCTACTCACCAAATGTCACGGTCATTCTCTTTCCGTCTCGTAGACACGAGCTAAGATATTGCAAACGTCGAGCAATTGCTCAGAGATGAAAAGTGCCAGTACTGGAAGCTGTTGCTAGCCAGCACCCTTCCTTGGAAGCGCTTTTGTAGCCCTAAGAACACTGGGGCTCTGGGCTTCTCTAGCCACCTCATCTTCTGCTCATCCTCTCGCGCACTCTAAAGAGAGCTCAGGTGAGAAATTGCAAACGTCGAGCAATTGCTCAGAGATGAAAAGTGCCAGCACTGAAAGCTGTTGCTAGCCAGCACCCTTCCTTGGAAGCGCTTTCACAGGCGCAGCAACACTGGCGCTTTGCGCTTCTATACACACCAAAAGTCACGGTCCTTCTCTTTCCGTGTCGTAGACACGAGCTGCGAAATTGCAAACGTCGAGCAATTGCTCAGAGATGAAAAGTGCCAGCACTGAAAGCTGTTGCTAGCCAGCACCCTTCCTTGGAAGCGCTTTTGTAGGCCTAAGAAGACTGGGGCTCTGGGCTTCTCTAGCCACCTCATCTTCTGCTCATCCTCTCGCGCACTCTAAAGAGAGCTCAGGGGAGAAATTGCAAACGTCGAGCAATTGCTCCGAGATGAAAAGTGCCAGCACTGAAAGCTGTTGCTAGCCAGCACCCTTCCTTGGAAGCGCTTTCACAGGCGCAGTAACACTGGGGCTTTGCGCTTCTCTAGCCACCAAACATCACGGTCCTTCTCTTTCCGTCTCGTAGACACGAGCTGAGAAATTGCAAACGTCAAGCAATTGCTCAGAGATGAAAAGTGCCAGCACTGAAAGCTGTTGCTAGCCAGCACCCTTCCTTGGAAGCGCTTTTGTAGGCCTAAGAACACTGGGGCTCTGGGCTTCTCTAGCCACCTAATCTTCTGCTCATCCTCTCGCGCACTCTAAAGAGAGCTCAGGGGAGAAATTGCAAACGTCGAGCAATTGCTCAGAGATGAAAAGTGCCAGCACTGAAAGCTGTTGCTAGCCAGCACCCTTCCTTGGAAGCGCTTTTGTAGGCCTAAGAACACTGGGGCTCTGGGCTTCTCTAGCCACCTCATCTTCTGCTCATCCTCTCACGCACTCTAAAGAGAGCTCAGGGGAGAAATTGCAAACGTCGAGCAATTGCTCAGAGATGAAAAGTGCCAGCACTGAAAGCTGTTGCTAGCCAGCACCCTTCCTTGGAAGCGCTTTCACAGGCGCAGTAACACTGGGGCTTTGCGCTTCTCTAGCCACCAAACATCACGGTCCTTCTCTTTCCGTCTCGTAGACACGAGCTGAGAGATTGCAAACGTCCAGCAATTGCTCAGAGATGAAAAGTGCCAGCACTGAAAGCTGTTGCTATCCAGCACCCTTCCTTGGAAGCGCTTTTGTAGGCCTAAGAACAGTGGGGCTCTGGGCTTCTCTAGCCACCTAATCTTCTGCTCATCCTCTCGCGCACTCTAAAGAGAGCTCAGGGGAGAAATTGCAAACGTCGAGCAATTGCTCCGAGATGAAAAGTGCCAGCACTGAAAGCTGTTGCTAGCCAGCACCCTTCCTTGGAAGCGCTTTCACAGGTGCAGCAACACTGGGGCTTTGCGCTTCTCTAGCCACCAAACGTCACGGTCCTTCTCTTTCCGTCTCGTAGACACGAGCTGAGAAATTGCAAACGTCGAGCAATTGCTCAGAGATGAAAAGTGCCAGCACTGAAAGCTGTTGCTAGCCAGCACCCTTCCTTGGAAGCGCTTTGGTAGGCCTAAGAACACTGGGGCTCTGGGCTTCTCTAGCCACCTCATCTTCTGCTCATCCTCTCGTGCACTCTAAAGAGAGCTCAGGTGAGAAATTGCAAACGTCGAGCAATTGCTCAGAGATGAAAAGTGCCAGCACTGAAAGCTGTTGCTAGCCAGCACCCTTCCTTGGAAGCGCTTTCACAGGCGCAGCAACACTGGCGCTTTGCGCTTCTCTAGCCACCAAACGTCACGGTCCTTCTCTTTCCGTCTCGTAGACACGAGCTGAGAAATTGCAAACGTTGAGCAATTGCTCAGAGAGGAAAAGTGCCAGCACTGAAAGCTGTTGCTAGCCAGCACCCTTCCTTGGAAGCGCTTTCACAGGCGCAGCAACACTGGGGCTTTGCGCTTCTCTAGCCACCAAACGTCACGGTCCTTCTCTTTCCGTCTCGTAGACACGAGCTGAGAAATTGCAAACGTCGAGCAATTGCTCAGAGATGAAAAGTGCCAGTACTGGAAGCTGTTGCTAGCCAGCACCCTTCCTTGGAAGTGCTTTTGTAGGCCTAAGAACACTGGGGCTCTGGGCTTCTCTAGCCACCTAATCTTCTGCTAATCCTCTCGCGCACTCTAAAGAGAGCTCAGGTGAGAAATTGCAAACGTCGAGCAATTGCTCAGAGATGAAAAGTGCCAGCACTGAAAGCTGTTGCTAGCCAGCACCCTTCCTTGGAAGCGCTTTCACAGGCGCAGCAACACTGGGGCTTTGCGCTTCTCTAGCCACAAAACGTCACGGTCCTTCTCTTTCCGTCTCGTAGACACGAGCTGCGAAATTGCAAACGTCGAGCAATTGCTCAGAGATGAAAAGTGCCAGCACTGAAAGCTGTTGCTAGCCAGCCCCCTTCCTTGGAAGCGCTTTTGTAGGCCTAAGAACACTGGGGCTCTGGGCTTTAGCCACCTAATCTTCTGCTCATCCTCTCGCGCACTCTAAAGAGAGCTCAGGGGAGAAATTGCAAACGTCGAGCAATTGCTCAGAGATGAAAAGTGCCAGCACTGAAAGCTGTTGCTAGCCAGCACCCTTCCTTGGAAGCGCTTTCACAGGCGCAGCAACACTGGGGCTTTGCGCTTCTCTAGCCACCAAACGTCACGGTCCTTCTCTTTCCGTCTCGTAGACACGAGCTGAGAAATTGCAAACGTCGAGCAATTGCTCCGAGATGAAAAGTGCCAGCACTGAAAGCTGTTGCTAGCCAGCACCCTTCCTTGGAAGCGCTTTGGTAGGCCTAAGAACAGTGGGGCTCTGGGCTTCTCTAGCCACCTCATCTTCTGCTCATCCTCTCGCGCACTCTAAAGAGAGCTCAGGGGAGAAATTGCAAACGTCGAGCAATTGCTCAGAGATGAAAAGTGCCAGCACTGAAAGCTGTTGCTAGCCAGCACCCTTCCTTGGAAGCGCTTTTGTAGGCCTAAGAACACTGGGGCTCTGGGCTTCTCTAGCCACCTAATCTTCTGCTCATCCTCTCACGCACTCTAAAGAGAGCTCAGGGGAGAAATTGCAAACGTCGAGCAATTGCTCAGAGATGAAAAGTGCCAGCACTGAAAGCTGTTGCTAGCCAGCACCCTTCCTTGGAAGCGCTTTCACAGGCGCAGTAACACTGGGGCTTTGCGCTTCTCTAGCCACCAAACATCACGGTCCTTCTCTTTCCGTCTCGTAGACACGAGCTGAGAGATTGCAAACGTCGAGCAATTGCTCAGAGATGAAAAGTGCCAGCACTGAAAGCTGTTGCTAGCCAGCCCCCTTCCTTGGAAGCGCTTTTGTAGGCCTAAGAACACTGGGGCTCTGGGCTTCTCTAGCCACCTAATCTTCTGCTCATCCTCTCGCGCACTCTAAAGAGAGCTCAGGGGAGAAATTGCAAACGTCGAGCAATTGCTCCGAGATGAAAAGTGCCAGCACTGAAAGCTGTTGCTAGCCAGCACCCTTCCTTGGAAGCACTTTCACAGGCGCAGCAACACTGGGGCTTTGCGCTTCTCTAGCCACCAAACGTCACGGTCCTTCTCTTTCCGTCTCGTAGACACGAGCTGAGAAATTGCAAACGTCGAGCAATTGCTCAGAGATGAAAAGTGCCAGCACTGAAAGCTGTTGCTAGCCAGCACCCTTCCTTGGAAGCGCTTTGGTAGGCCTAAGAACACTGGGGCTCTGGGCTTCTCTAGCCACCTAATCTTCTGCTCATCCTCTCGTGCACTCTAAAGAGAGCTCAGGTGAGAAATTGCAAACGTCGAGCAATTGCTCAGAGATGAAAAGTGCCAGCACTGAAAGCTGTTGCTAGCCAGCACCCTTCCTTGGAAGCGCTTTCACAGGCGCAGCAACACTGGGGCTTTGCGCTTCTCTAGCCACCAAACGTCACGGTCATTCTCTTTCCGTCTCGTAGACACGAGCTGAGAAATTGCAAACGTCGAGCAATTGCTCAGAGATGAAAAGTGCCAGCACTGAAAGCTGTTGCTAGCCAGCCCCCTTCCTTGGAAGCGCTTTTGTAGGCCTAAGAACACTGGGGCTCTGGGCTTTAGCCACCTAATCTTCTGCTCATCCTCTCGCGCACTCTAAAGAGAGCTCAGGTGAGAAATTGCAAACGTCGAGCAATTGCTCAGAGATGAAAAGTGCCAGCACTGAAAGCTGTTGCTAGCCAGCACCCTTCCTTGGAAGCGCTTTCACAGGCGCAGCAACACTGGGGCTTTGCGCTTCTCTACCCACCAAACGTCACGGTCCTTCTCTTTCCGTCTCGTAGACACGAGCTGAGAAATTGCAAACGTCGAGCAATTGCTCCGAGATGAAAAGTGCCAGCACTGAAAGCTCTTGCTAGCCAGCACCCTTCCTTGGAAGCGCTTTGGTAGGCCTAAGAACACTGGGGCTCTGGGCTTCTCTAGCCACCTAATCTTCTGCTCATCCTCTCGTGCACTCTAAAGAGAGCTCAGGTGAGAAATTGCAAACGTCGAGCAATTGCTCAGAGATGAAAAGTGCCAGCACTGAAAGCTGTTGCTAGCCAGCACCCTTCCTTGGAAGCGCTTTCACAGGCGCAGCAACACTGGGGCTTTGCGCTTCTCTAGCCACCAAACGTCACGGTCCTTCTCTTTCCGTCTCGTAGACACGAGCTGAGAAATTGCAAACGTTGAGCAATTGCTCAGAGAGGAAAAGTGCCAGCACTGAAAGCTCTTGCTAGCCAGCACCCTTCCTTGGAAGCGCTTTCACAGGCGCAGCAACACTGGGGCTTTGCGCTTCTCTAGCCACCAAACGTCACGGTCCTTCTCTTTCCGTCTCGTAGACACGAGCTGAGAAATTGCAAACGTCGAGCAATTGCTCAGAGATGAAAAGTGCCAGTACTGGAAGCTGTTGCTAGCCAGCACCCTTCCTTGGAAGCGCTTTCACAGGCGCAGCAACACTGGGGCTTTGCGCTTCTCTAGCCACCAAACGTCACGGTCCTTCTCTTTCCGTCTCGTAGACACGAGCTGAGAAATTGCAAACGTCGAGCAATTGCTCAGAGATGAAAAGTGCCAGCACTGAAAGCTGTTGCTAGCCAGCACCCTTCCTTGGAAGCGCTTTTGTAGGCCTAAGAACACTGGGGCTCTGGGCTTCTCTAGCCACCTAATCTTCTGCTCATCCTCTCGCACACTCTAAAGAGAGCTCAGGGGAGAAATTGCAAACGTCGAGCAATTGCTCAGAGATGAAAAGTGCCAGCACTGAAAGCTGTTGCTAGCCAGCACCCTTCCTTGGAAGCGCTTTCACAGGCGCAGTAACACTGGGGCTTTGCGCTTCTCTAGCCACCAAACATCACGGTCCTTCTCTTTCCGTCTCGTAGACACGAGCTGAGAAATTGCAAACGTCGAGCAATTGCTCAGAGATGAAAAGTGCCAGCACTGAAAGCTGTTGCTAGCCAGCACCCTTCCTTGGAAGCGCTTTTGTAGGCCTAAGAACACTGGGGCTCTGCGCTTCTGTAGCCACCTAATCTTCTGCTCATCCTCTCGCGCACTCTAAAGAGAGCTCAGGTGAGAGATTGCAAACGTCGAGCAATTGCTCAGAGATGAAAAGTGCCAGCACTGAAAGCTGTTGCTAGCCAGCACCCTTCCTTGGAAGCGCTTTCACAGGCGCAGTAACACTGGGGCTTTGCGCTTCTCTACTCACCAAACGTCACGCTCCTTCTCTTTCCGTCTCGTAGACACGAGCTGACAAATTGCAAACGTCGAGCAATTGCTCAGAGATGAAAAGTGCCAGCACTGGAAGCTGTTGCTAGCCAGCACCCTTCCTTGGAAGCGCTTTTGTAGGCCTAAGAACACTGGGGCTCTGCGCTTCTCTAGCCACCTAATCTTCTGCTCATCCTCTCGCGCACTCTAAAGAGAGCTCAGGTGAGAAATTGCAAACGTCGAGCAATTGCTCAGAGATGAAAAGTGCCAGCACTGAAAGCTGCTGCTAGCCAGCACCCTTCCTTGGAAGCGCTTTCACAGGCGCAGCAACACTGGCACTTTGCGCTTCTCTACCCACCAAAAGTCACGGTCATTCTCTTTCCGTCTCGTAGGCACGAGGTGAGAAATTGCAAACGTCGAGCAATTGCTCAGAGATGAAAAGTGCCAGCACTGAAAGCTGCTGCTAGCCAGCACCCTTCCTTGGAAGCGCTTTTGTAGCCCTAAGATCACTGGGGCTCTGGGCTTCTCTAGCCACCTCATCTTCTGCTCATCCTCTCGCGCACTCTGAAGAGAGCTCAGGTGAGAAATTGCAAACGTCGAGCAATTGCTCCGAGATGAAAAGTGCCAGCACTGAAAGCTGTTGCTAGCCAGCACCCTTCCTTGGAAGCGCTTTCACAGGCGCAGCAACACTGGGGCTTTGCGCTTCTCTAGCCACCAAACGTCACGGTCACTATCTCTCCGTCTCGTAGACACGAGCTGAGAAATTGCAGACGTCAAGCAATTGCTCAGAGATGAAAAGTGCCAGCACTGAAAGCTGTTGCTAGCCAGCACCCTTCCTTGGAAGCGCTTTTGTAGGCCTAAGAACACTGGGGCTCTGCGCTTCTCTAGCCACCTAATCTTCTGCTCATCCTCTCGCGCACTCTAAAGAGAGCTCAGGTGAGAAATTGCAAACGTCGAGCAATTGCTCAGAGATGAAAAGTGCCAGCACTGAAAGCTGTTGCTAGCCAGCACCCTTCCTTGGAAGCGCTTTTGTAGGCGTAAGAACACTGGGGCTCTGGGCTTCTCTAGCCACCTAATCTTCTGCTCATCCTCTCGCGCACTCTAAAGAGAGCTCAGGGGAGAAATTGCAAACGTCGAGCAATTGCTCAGAGATGAAAAGTGCCAGCACTGAAAGCTCTTGCTAGCCAGCACCCTTCCTTGGAAGCGCTTTCACAGGCGCAGCAACACTGGGGCTTTGCGCTTCTCTACTCACCAAACGTCACGGTCATTCTCTTTCCGTCTCGTAGACACGAGCTGAGAAATTGCAAACGTCGAGCAATTGCTCAGAGATGAAAAGTGCCAGCACTGAAAGCTGTTGCTAGCCAGCACCCTTCCTTGGAAGCGCTTTTGTAGGCCTAAGAACACTGGGGCTCTGGGCTTCTGTAGCCACCTAATCTTCTGCTCATCCTCTCGCGCAGTCTAAAGAGAGCTCAGGTGAGAAATTGCAAATGTCCAGCAATTGCTCCGAGATGAAAAGTGCCAGCACTGAAAGCTGTTGCTAGCCAGCACCCTTCCTTGGAAGCACTTTCACAGGTGCAGCAACACTGGGGCTTTGCGCTTCTCTACCCACCAAACGTCACGGTCCTTCTCTTTCCGTCTCGTAGACACGAGCTGAGAAATTGCAAACGTCGACCAATTGCTCAGAGGTGAAAAGTGCCAGCACTGAAAGCTGTTGCTAGCCAGCACCCTTCCTTGGAAGCGCTTTTGTAGGCCTAAGAACACTGGGGCTCTGGGCTTCTCTAGCCACCTAATCTTCTGCTCATCCTCTCGCGCACTCTAAAGAGAGCTCAGGGGAGAAATTGCAAACGTCGAGCAATTGCTCAGAGATGAAAAGTGCCAGCACTGAAAGCTGTTGCTAGCCAGCACCCTTCCTTGGAAGCGCTTTCACAGGTGCAGCAACACTGGGGCTTTGCGCTTCTCTAGCCACCAAACATCACGGTCCTTCTCTTTCCGTCTCGTAGACACGAGCTGAGAAATTGCAAACGTCGAGCAATTGCTCAGAGATGAAAAGTGCCAGCACTGAAAGCTGTTGCTAGCCAGCACCCTTCCTTGGAAGCGCTTTTGTAGGCCTAAGAACAGTGGGGCTCTGGGCTTCTCTAGCCACCTAATCTTCTGCTCATCCTCTCGCGCAGTCTAAAGAGAGCTCAGGTGAGAAATTGCAAACGTCGAGCAATTGCTCAGAGATGAAAAGTGCCAGCACTGAAAGCTGCTGCTAGCCAGCACCCTTCCTTGGAAGCGCTTTCACAGGTGCAGCAACACTGGGGCTTTGCGCTTCTCTACTCACCAAACATCACGGTCCTTCTCTTTCCGTCTCGTAGACACGAGCTGAGAAATTGCAAACGTCGAGCAATTGCTCAGAGATGAAAAGTGCCAGCACTGAAAGCTGTTGCTAGCCAGCACCCTTCCTTGGAAGCGCTTTTGTAGGCCTAAGAACAGTGGGGCTCTGGGCTTCTCTAGCCACCTAATCTTCTGCTCATCCTTTCGCGCACTCTAAAGAGAGCTCAGGGGAGAAATTGCAAACGTCGAGCAATTGCTCCGAGATGAAAAGTGCCAGCACTGAAAGCTGTTGCTAGCCAGCACCCTTCCTTGGAAGCACTTTCACAGGTGCAGCAACACTGGGGCTTTGCGCTTCTCTAGCCACCAAACGTCACGGTCCTTCTCTTTCCGTCTCGTAGACACGAGCTGAGAAATTGCAAACGTCGAGCAATTGCTCAGAGATGAAAAGTGCCAGCACTGAAAGCTGTTGCTAGCCAGCACCCTTCCTTGGAAGCGCTTTTGTAGGCCTAAGAACACTGGGGCTCTGCGCTTCTGTAGCCACCTAATCTTCTGCTCATCCTCTCGCGCACTCTAAAGAGAGCTCAGGTGAGAGATTGCAAACGTCGAGCAATTGCTCAGAGATGAAAAGTGCCAGCACTGAAAGCTGTTGCTAGCCAGCACCCTTCCTTGGAAGCGCTTTCACAGGCGCAGTAACACTGGGGCTTTGCGCTTCTCTACTCACCAAACGTCACGCTCCTTCTCTTTCCGTCTCGTAGACACGAGCTGACAAATTGCAAACGTCGAGCAATTGCTCAGAGATGAAAAGTGCCAGCACTGGAAGCTGTTGCTAGCCAGCACCCTTCCTTGGAAGCGCTTTTGTAGGCCTAAGAACACTGGGGCTCTGCGCTTCTCTAGCCACCTAATCTTCTGCTCATCCTCTCGCGCACTCTAAAGAGAGCTCAGGTGAGAAATTGCAAACGTCGAGCAATTGCTCAGAGATGAAAAGTGCCAGCACTGAAAGCTGCTGCTAGCCAGCACCCTTCCTTGGAAGCGCTTTCACAGGCGCAGCAACACTGGCACTTTGCGCTTCTCTACCCACCAAAAGTCACGGTCATTCTCTTTCCGTCTCGTAGGCACGAGGTGAGAAATTGCAAACGTCGAGCAATTGCTCAGAGATGAAAAGTGCCAGCACTGAAAGCTGCTGCTAGCCAGCACCCTTCCTTGGAAGCGCTTTTGTAGCCCTAAGATCACTGGGGCTCTGGGCTTCTCTAGCCACCTCATCTTCTGCTCATCCTCTCGCGCACTCTGAAGAGAGCTCAGGTGAGAAATTGCAAACGTCGAGCAATTGCTCCGAGATGAAAAGTGCCAGCACTGAAAGCTGTTGCTAGCCAGCACCCTTCCTTGGAAGCGCTTTCACAGGCGCAGCAACACTGGGGCTTTGCGCTTCTCTAGCCACCAAACGTCACGGTCACTATCTCTCCGTCTCGTAGACACGAGCTGAGAAATTGCAGACGTCAAGCAATTGCTCAGAGATGAAAAGTGCCAGCACTGAAAGCTGTTGCTAGCCAGCACCCTTCCTTGGAAGCGCTTTTGTAGGCCTAAGAACACTGGGGCTCTGCGCTTCTCTAGCCACCTAATCTTCTGCTCATCCTCTCGCGCACTCTAAAGAGAGCTCAGGTGAGAAATTGCAAACGTCGAGCAATTGCTCAGAGATGAAAAGTGCCAGCACTGAAAGCTGTTGCTAGCCAGCACCCTTCCTTGGAAGCGCTTTTGTAGGCGTAAGAACACTGGGGCTCTGGGCTTCTCTAGCCACCTAATCTTCTGCTCATCCTCTCGCGCACTCTAAAGAGAGCTCAGGGGAGAAATTGCAAACGTCGAGCAATTGCTCAGAGATGAAAAGTGCCAGCACTGAAAGCTCTTGCTAGCCAGCACCCTTCCTTGGAAGCGCTTTCACAGGCGCAGCAACACTGGGGCTTTGCGCTTCTCTACTCACCAAACGTCACGGTCATTCTCTTTCCGTCTCGTAGACACGAGCTGAGAAATTGCAAACGTCGAGCAATTGCTCAGAGATGAAAAGTGCCAGCACTGAAAGCTGTTGCTAGCCAGCACCCTTCCTTGGAAGCGCTTTTGTAGGCCTAAGAACACTGGGGCTCTGGGCTTCTGTAGCCACCTAATCTTCTGCTCATCCTCTCGCGCAGTCTAAAGAGAGCTCAGGTGAGAAATTGCAAATGTCCAGCAATTGCTCCGAGATGAAAAGTGCCAGCACTGAAAGCTGTTGCTAGCCAGCACCCTTCCTTGGAAGCACTTTCACAGGTGCAGCAACACTGGGGCTTTGCGCTTCTCTACCCACCAAACGTCACGGTCCTTCTCTTTCCGTCTCGTAGACACGAGCTGAGAAATTGCAAACGTCGACCAATTGCTCAGAGGTGAAAAGTGCCAGCACTGAAAGCTGTTGCTAGCCAGCACCCTTCCTTGGAAGCGCTTTTGTAGGCCTAAGAACACTGGGGCTCTGGGCTTCTCTAGCCACCTAATCTTCTGCTCATCCTCTCGCGCACTCTAAAGAGAGCTCAGGGGAGAAATTGCAAACGTCGAGCAATTGCTCAGAGATGAAAAGTGCCAGCACTGAAAGCTGTTGCTAGCCAGCACCCTTCCTTGGAAGCGCTTTCACAGGTGCAGCAACACTGGGGCTTTGCGCTTCTCTAGCCACCAAACATCACGGTCCTTCTCTTTCCGTCTCGTAGACACGAGCTGAGAAATTGCAAACGTCGAGCAATTGCTCAGAGATGAAAAGTGCCAGCACTGAAAGCTGTTGCTAGCCAGCACCCTTCCTTGGAAGCGCTTTTGTAGGCCTAAGAACAGTGGGGCTCTGGGCTTCTCTAGCCACCTAATCTTCTGCTCATCCTCTCGCGCAGTCTAAAGAGAGCTCAGGTGAGAAATTGCAAACGTCGAGCAATTGCTCAGAGATGAAAAGTGCCAGCACTGAAAGCTGCTGCTAGCCAGCACCCTTCCTTGGAAGCGCTTTCACAGGTGCAGCAACACTGGGGCTTTGCGCTTCTCTACTCACCAAACATCACGGTCCTTCTCTTTCCGTCTCGTAGACACGAGCTGAGAAATTGCAAACGTCGAGCAATTGCTCAGAGATGAAAAGTGCCAGCACTGAAAGCTGTTGCTAGCCAGCACCCTTCCTTGGAAGCGCTTTTGTAGGCCTAAGAACAGTGGGGCTCTGGGCTTCTCTAGCCACCTAATCTTCTGCTCATCCTTTCGCGCACTCTAAAGAGAGCTCAGGGGAGAAATTGCAAACGTCGAGCAATTGCTCCGAGATGAAAAGTGCCAGCACTGAAAGCTGTTGCTAGCCAGCACCCTTCCTTGGAAGCACTTTCACAGGTGCAGCAACACTGGGGCTTTGCGCTTCTCTAGCCACCAAACGTCACGGTCCTTCTCTTTCCGTCTCGTAGACACGAGCTGAGAAATTGCAAACGTCGAGCAATTGCTCAGAGATGAAAAGTGCCAGCACTGAAAGCTGTTGCTAGCCAGCACCCTTCCTTGGAAGCGCTTTTGTAGGCCTAAGAACACTGGGGCTCTGGGCTTCTCTAGCCACCTCATCTTCTGCTCATCCTCTCGCGCACTCTAAAGAGAGCTCAGGGGAGAAATTGCAAACGTCGAGCAATTGCTCAGAGATGAAAAGTGCCAGCACTGAAAGCTGCTGCTAGCCAGCACCCTTCCTTGGAAGCGCTTTCACAGGTGCAGCAACACTGGGGCTTTGCGCTTCTCTAGCCACCAAACGTCACGGTCCTTCTCTTTCCGTCTCGTAGACACGAGCTGAGAAATTGCAAACGTCCAGCAATTGCTCAGAGATGAAAAGTGCCAGCACTGAAAGCTGTTGCTAGCCAGCACCCTTCCTTGGAAGCGCTTTTGTAGGCCTAAGAACACTGGGGCTCTGGGCTTCTCTAGCCACCTCATCTTCTGCTCATCCTCTCGCGCACTCTAAAGAGAGCTCAGGTGAGAAATTGCAAACGTCGAGCAATTGCTCAGAGATGAAAAGTGCCAGCACTGAAAGCTGTTGCTAGCCAGCACCCTTCCTTGGAAGCGCTTTCACAGGCGCAGCAACACTGGGGCTTTGCGCTTCTCTAGCCACCAAACGTCACGGTCCTTCTCTTTCCGTCTCGTAGACACGAGCTGAGAAATTGCAAACGTCGAGCAATTGCTCAGAGATGAAAAGTGCCAGCACTGAAAGCTGTTGCTAGCCAGCACCCTTCCTTGGAAGCGCTTTCACAGGCGCAGCAACACTGGGGCTTTGCGCTTCTCTAGCCACCAAACGTCACGGTCCTTCTCTTTCCGTCTCGTAGACACGAGCTGAGAAATTGCAAAAGTTGAGCAATTGCTCAGAGAGGAAAAGTGCCAGCACTGAAAGCTGTTGCTAGCCAGCACCCTTCCTTGGAAGCGCTTTCACAGGCGCAGCAACACTGGGGCTTTGCGCTTCTCTAGCCACCAAACGTCACGGTCCTTCTCTTTCCGTCTCGTAGACACGAGCTGAGAAATTGCAAACGTCGAGCAATTGCTCAGAGATGAAAAGTGCCAGCACTGAAAGCTGTTGCTAGCCAGCACCCTTCCTTGGAAGCGCTTTTGTAGGCCTAAGAACACTGGGGCTCTGGGCTTTAGCCACCTAATCTTCTGCTCATCCTCTCGCGCACTCTAAGGAGAGCTCAGGGGAGAAATTGCAAACGTCGAGCAATTGCTCAGAGATGAAAAGTGCCAGCACTGAAAGCTGTTGCTAGCCAGCACCCTTCCTTGGAAGCGCTTTCACAGGCGCAGCAACACTGGGGCTTTGCGCTTCTCTACCCACCAAACGTCACGGTCCTTCTCTTTCCGTCTCGTAGACACGAGCTGAGAAATTGCAAACGTTGAGCAATTGCTCAGAGATGAAAAGTGCCAGCACTGAAAGCTCTTGCTAGCCAGCACCCTTCCTTGGAAGCGCTTTCACAGGCGCAGCAACACTGGGGCTTTGCGCTTCTCTAGCCACCAAACGTCACGGTCCTTCTCTTTCCGTCTCGTAGACACGAGCTGAGAAATTGCAAACGTCGAGCAATTGCTCAGAGATGAAAAGTGCCAGCACTGAAAGCTGTTGCTAGCCAGCACCCTTCCTTGGAAGCGCTTTTGTAGGCCTAAGAACACTGGGGCTCTGGGCTTCTCTAGCCACCTAATCTTCTGCTCATCCTCTCGCGCACTCTAAAGAGAGCTCAGGGGAGAAATTGCAAACGTCGAGCAATTGCTCAGAGATGAAAAGTGCCAGCACTGAAAGCTGTTGCTAGCCAGCACCCTTCCTTGGAAGCGCTTTCACAGGTGCAGCAACACTGGGGCTTTGCGCTTCTCTAGCCACCAAACATCACGGTCCTTCTCTTTCCGTCTCGTAGACACGAGCTGAGAAATTGCAAACGTCGAGCAATTGCTCAGAGATGAAAAGTGCCAGCACTGAAAGCTGTTGCTAGCCAGCACCCTTCCTTGGAAGCGCTTTTGTAGGCCTAAGAACACTGGGGCTCTGGGCTTCTGTAGCCACCTAATCTTCTGCTCATCCTCTCGCGCACTCTAAAGAGAGCTCAGGGGAGAAATTGCAAACGTCGAGCAATTGCTCAGAGATGAAAAGTGCCAGCACTGAAAGCTGTTGCTAGCCAGCACCCTTCCTTGGAAGCGCTTTCACAGGTGCAGCAACACTGGGGCTTTGCGCTTCTCTACCCACCAAACGTCACGGTCCTTCTCTTTCCGTCTCGTAGACACGAGCTGAGAAATTGCAAACGTCGAGCAATTGCTCAGAGATGAAAAGTGCCAGCACTGAAAGCTGTTGCTAGCCAGCACCCTTCCTTGGAAGCGCTTTTGTAGGCCTAAGAACAGTGGGGCTCTGGGCTTCTCTAGCCACCTAATCTTCTGCTCATCCTCTCGCGCACTCTAAAGAGAGCTCAGGGGAGAAATTGCAAACGTCGAGCAATTGCTCCGAGATGAAAAGTGCCAGCACTGAAAGCTGTTGCTAGCCAGCACCCTTCCTTGGAAGCGCTTTCACAGGTGCAGCAACACTGGGGCTTTGCGCTTCTCTACCCACTAAACATCACGGTCCTTCTCTTTCCGTCTCGTAGACACGAGCTGAGAAATTGCAAACGTCGAGCAATTGCTCAGAGATGAAAAGTGCCAGCACTGAAAGCTGTTGCTAGCCAGCACCCTTCCTTGGAAGCGCTTTTGTAGGCCTAAGAACACTGGGGCTCTGGGCTTCTCTAGCCACCTCATCTTCTGCTCATCCTCTCACGCACTCTAAAGAGAGCTCAGGTGAGAAATTGCAAACGTCGAGCAATTGCTCAGAGATGAAAAGTGCCAGCACTGAAAGCTGTTGCTAGCCAGCACCCTTCCTTGGAAGCGCTTTTGTAGGCCTAAGAACACTGGGGCTCTGCGCTTCTCTAGCACCTAATCTTCTGCTCATCCTCTCGCGCAGTCTAAAGAGAGCTCAGGGGAGAAGTTGCAAACGTCGAGCAATTGCTCAGAGATGAAAAGTGCCAGCACTGAAAGCTGTTGCTAGCCAGCACCCTTCCTTGGAAGCGCTTTCACAGGCGCAGCAACACTGGGGCTTTGCGCTTCTCTACCCACCAAACGTCACGGTCCTTCTCTTTCCGTCTCGTAGACACGAGCTGAGAAATTGCAAACGTCGAGCAATTGCTCAGAGATGAAAAGTGCCAGCACTGGAAGCTGTTGCTAGCCAGCACCCTTCCTTGGAAGCGCTTTTGTAGGCCTAAGAACACTGGGGCTCTGGGCTTCTCTAGCCACCTAATCTTCTGCTCATCCTCTCGCGCACTCTAAAGAGAGCTCAGGGGAGAAATTGCAAACGTCGAGCAATTGCTCAGAGATGAAAAGTGCCAGCACTGAAAGCTGCTGCTAGCCAGCACCCTTCCTTGGAAGCGCTTTCACAGGCGCAGCAACACTGGGGCTTTGCGCTTCTCTACCCACCAAACGTCACGGTCATTCTCTTTCCGTCTCGTAGACACGAGCTGAGAAATTGCAAACGTCGAGCAATTGCTCAGAGATGAAAAGTGCCAGCACTGAAAGCTCTTGCTAGCCAGCACCCTTCCTTGGAAGCGCTTTTGTAGGCCTAAGAACACTGGGGCTCTGGGCTTCTCTAGCCACCTAATCTTCTGCTCATCCTCTCGCGCACTCTAAAGAGAGCTCAGGGGAGAAATTGCAAACGTCGAGCAATTGCTCAGAGATGAAAAGTGCCAGCACTGAAAGCTGTTGCTAGCCAGCACCCTTCCTTGGAAGCGCTTTCACAGGTGCAGCAACACTGGGGCTTTGCGCTTCTCTAGCCACCAAACGTCACGGTCCTTCTCTTTCCGTCTCGTAGACACGAGCTGAGAAATTGCAAACGTCGAGCAATTGCTCAGAGATGAAAAGTGCCAGCACTGAAAGCTGTTGCTAGCCAGCACCCTTCCTTGGAAGCGCTTTTGTAGGCCTAAGAACAGTGGGGCTCTGGGCTTCTCTAGCCACCTCATCTTCTGCTCATCCTCTCGCGCACTCTAAAGAGAGCTCAGGGGAGAAATTGCAAACGTCGAGCAATTGCTCAGAGATGAAAAGTGCCAGCACTGAAAGCTGCTGCTAGCCAGCACCCTTCCTTGGAAGCGCTTTCACAGGCGCAGCAACACTGGGGCTTTGCGCTTCTCTACCCACCAAACGTCACGGTCATTCTCTTTCCGTCTCGTAGACACGAGCTGAGAAATTGCAAACGTCGAGCAATTGCTCAGAGATGAAAAGTGCCAGCACTGAAAGCTCTTGCTAGCCAGCACCCTTCCTTGGAAGCGCTTTTGTAGGCCTAAGAACACTGGGGCTCTGGGCTTCTCTAGCCACCTAATCTTCTGCTCATCCTCTCGCGCACTCTAAAGAGAGCTCAGGGGAGAAATTGCAAACGTCGAGCAATTGCTCAGAGATGAAAAGTGCCAGCACTGAAAGCTGTTGCTAGCCAGCACCCTTCCTTGGAAGCGCTTTCACAGGTGCAGCAACACTGGGGCTTTGCGCTTCTCTAGCCACCAAACGTCACGGTCCTTCTCTTTCCGTCTCGTAGACACGAGCTGAGAAATTGCAAACGTCGAGCAATTGCTCAGAGATGAAAAGTGCCAGCACTGAAAGCTGCTGCTAGCCAGCACCCTTCCTTGGAAGCGCTTTCACAGGCGCAGCAACACTGGGGCTTTGCGCTTCTCTACCCACCAAACGTCACGGTCATTCTCTTTCCGTCTCGTAGACACGAGCTGAGAAATTGCAAACGTCGAGCAATTGCTCAGAGATGAAAAGTGCCAGCACTGAAAGCTCTTGCTAGCCAGCACCCTTCCTTGGAAGCGCTTTTGTAGGCCTAAGAACACTGGGGCTCTGGGCTTCTCTAGCCACCTAATCTTCTGCTCATCCTCTCGCGCACTCTAAAGAGAGCTCAGGGGAGAAATTGCAAACGTCGAGCAATTGCTCAGAGATGAAAAGTGCCAGCACTGAAAGCTGTTGCTAGCCAGCACCCTTCCTTGGAAGCGCTTTCACAGGTGCAGCAACACTGGGGCTTTGCGCTTCTCTAGCCACCAAACGTCACGGTCCTTCTCTTTCCGTCTCGTAGACACGAGCTGAGAAATTGCAAACGTCGAGCAATTGCTCAGAGATGAAAAGTGCCAGCACTGAAAGCTGTTGCTAGCCAGCACCCTTCCTTGGAAGCGCTTTTGTAGGCCTAAGAACAGTGGGGCTCTGGGCTTCTCTAGCCACCTCATCTTCTGCTCATCCTCTCGCGCACTCTAAAGAGAGCTCAGGGGAGAAATTGCAAACGTCGAGCAATTGCTCAGAGATGAAAAGTGCCAGCACTGAAAGCTGTTGCTAGCCAGCACCCTTCCTTGGAAGCGCTTTCACAGGTGCAGCAACACTGGGGCTTTGCGCTTCTCTACCCACCAAACATCACGGTCCTTCTCTTTCCGTCTCGTAGACACGAGCTGAGAAATTGCAAACGTCGAGCAATTGCTCAGAGATGAAAAGTGCCAGCACTGAAAGCTGTTGCTAGCCAGCACCCTTCCTTGGAAGCGCTTTTGTAGGCCTAAGAACACTGGGGCTCTGCGCTTCTGTAGCCACCTAATCTTCTGCTCATCCTCTCGCGCACTCTAAAGAGAGCTCAGGTGAGAAATTGCAAACGTCCAGCAATTGCTCAGAGATGAAAAGTGCCAGCACTGAAAGCTGTTGCTAGCCAGCACCCTTCCTTGGAAGCGCTTTCACAGGCGCAGCAACACTGGGGCTTTGCGCTTCTCTACTCACCAAACGTCACGGTCCTTCTCTTTCCGTCTCGTAGACACGAGCTGAGAAATTGCAAACGTCGAGCAATTGCTCAGAGATGAAAAGTGCCAGCACTGAAAGCTGTTGCTAGCCAGCACCCTTCCTTGGAAGCGCTTTTGTAGCCCTAAGAACAGTGGGGCTCTGGGCTTCTCTAGCCACCTCATCTTCTGCTCATCCTCTCACGCACTCTAAAGAGAGCTCAGGTGAGAAATTGCAAACGTCGAGCAATTGCTCAGAGATGAAAAGTGCCAGCACTGAAAGCTGTTGCTAGCCAGCACCCTTCCTTGGAAGCGCTTTAGTAGCCCTAAGAACACTGGGGCTCTGCGCTTCTCTAGCACCTAATCTTCTGCTCATCCTCTCGCGCAGTCTAAAGAGAGCTCAGGGGAGAAGTTGCAAACGTCCAGCAATTGCTCAGAGATGAAAAGTGCCAGCACTGAAAGCTGTTGCTAGCCAGCACCCTTCCTTGGAAGCGCTTTTGTAGGCCTAAGAACCCTGGGGCTCTGGGCTTCTCTAGCCACCTAATCTTCTGCTCATCCTCTCGCGCACTCTAAAGAGAGCTCAGGTGAGAAATTGCAACCGTCGAGCAATTGCTCCGAGATGAAAAGTGCCAGCACTGAAAGCTGCTGCTAGCCAGCACCCTTCCTTGGAAGCGCTTTCACAGGCGCAGCAACACTGGCACTTTGCGCTTCTCTACCCACCAAAAGCCACGGTCCTTCTCTTTCCGTCTCGTAGGCACGAGCTGAGAAATTGCAAACGTCGAGCAATTGCTCAGAGATGAAAAGTGCCAGCACTGAAAGCTGTTGCTAGCCAGCACCCTTCCTTGGAAGCGCTTTTGTAGGCCTAAGAACACTGGGGCTCTGGGCTTCTCTAGCCACCTAATCTTCTGCTCATCCTCTCGCGCACTCTAAAGAGAGCTCAGGTGAGAAATTGCAAACGTCGAGCAATTGCTCCGAGATGAAAAGTGCCAGCACTGAAAGCTGTTGCTAGCCAGCACCCTTCCTTGGAAGCGCTTTCACAGGCGCAGCAACACTGGGGCTTTGCGCTTCTCTACCCACCAAACGTCACGGTCATTCTCTTTCCGTCTCGTAGACACGAGCTGAGAAATTGCAAACGTCGAGCAATTGCTCAGAGATGAAAAGTGCCAGCACTGAAAGCTGTTGCTAGCCAGCACCCTTCCTTGGAAGCGCTTTTGTAGGCCTAAGAACAGTGGGGCTCTGGGCTTCTCTAGCCACCTAATCTTCTGCTCATCCTCTCGCGCACTCTAAAGAGAGCTCAGGGGAGAAATTGCAAACGTCGAGCAATTGCTCAGAGATGAAAAGTGCCAGCACTGAAAGCTGTTGCTAGCCAGCACCCTTCCTTGGAAGCGCTTTCACAGGTGCAGCAACACTGGGGCTTTGCGCTTCTCTAGCCACCAAACGTCACGGTCCTTCTCTTTCCGTCTCATAGACACGAGCTGAGAAATTGCAAACGTCGAGCAATTGCTCAGAGATGAAAAGTGCCAGCACTGAAAGCTGTTGCTAGCCAGCCCCCTTCCTTGGAAGCACTTTCACAGTACAGCAACACTGGGGCTTTGCGCTTCTCTAGCCACCAAACGTCACGGTCCTTCTCTTTCCGTCTCGTAGACAGGAGCTGAGAAATTGCAAATGTCGAGCAATTGCTCAGAGATGAAAAGTGCCAGCACTGAAAGCTGTTGCTAGCCAGCCCCCTTCCTTGGAAGCGCTTTTGTAGGCCTAAGAACACTGGGGCTCTGGGCTTCTCTAGCCACCTAATCTTCTGCTCATCCTCTCGCGCACTCTAAAGAGAGCTCAGGGGAGAAATTGCAAACGTCGAGCAATTGCTCAGAGATGAAAAGTGCCAGCACTGAAAGCTGTTGCTAGCCAGCACCCTTCCTTGGAAGCGCTTTCACAGGCGCAGCAACACTGGCGCTTTGTGCTTCTCTACTCACCAAACATCACGGTCATTCTCTTTCCGTCTCATAGACACGAGCTGAGAAATTGCAAACATCGAGCAATTGCTCAGAGATGAAAAGTGCCAGCACTGAAAGCTGTTGCTAGCCAGCCCCCTTCCTTGGAAGCGCTTTTGTAGGCCTAAGAAGACTGGGGCTCTGGGCTTCTCTAGCCACCTAATCTTCTGCTCATCCTCTCGCGCAGTCTAAAGAGAGCTCAGGGGAGAAATTGCAAACGTCGAGCAATTGCTCAGAGATGAAAAGTGCCAGCACTGAAAGCTGTTGCTAGCCAGCACCCTTCCTTGGAAGCACTTTCACAGGTGCAGCAACACTGGGGCTTTGCGCTTCTCTACTCACCAAACATCACGGTCCTTCTCTTTCCGTCTCGTAGACACGAGCTGAGAAATTGCAAACGTCGAGCAATTGCTCAGAGATGAAAAGTGCCAGCACTGAAAGCTGTTGCTAGCCAGCACCCTTCCTTGGAAGCGCTTTTGTAGGCCTAAGAACACTGGGGCTCTGCGCTTCTCTAGCCACCTAATCTTCTGCTCATCCTCTCGCGCACTCTAAAGAGAGCTCAGGGGAGAAATTGCAAACGTCGAGCAATTGCTCAGAGATGAAAAGTGCCAGCACTGAAAGCTGTTGCTAGCCAGCACCCTTCCTTGGAAGCACTTTCACAGGCGCAGCAACACTGGGGCTTTGCGCTTCTCTAGCCACCAAACGTCACGGTCCTTCTCTTTCCGTCTCGTAGACACGAGCTGAGAAATTGCAAACGTCGAGCAATTGCTCGGAGATGAAAAGTGCCAGCACTGGAAGCTGTTGCTAGCCAGCACCCTTCCTTGGAAGTGCTTTTGTAGGCCTAAGAACACTGGGGATCTGGGCTTTAGCCACCTAATCTTCTGCTCATCCTCTCGCGCACTCTAAAGAGAGCTCAGGGGAGAAATTGCAAACGTTGAGCAATTGCTCCGAGATGAAAAGTGCCAGCACTGAAAGCTGTTGCTAGCCAGCACCCTTCCTTGGAAGCGCTTTCACAGGCGCAGCAACACTGGCACTTTGCGCTTCTCTAGCCACCAAACGTCACGGTCCTTCTCTTTCCGTCTCGTAGACACGAGCTGAGAAATTGCAAACGTCGAGCAATTGCTCAGAGATGAAAAGTGCCAGTACTGGAAGCTGTTGCTAGCCAGCACCCTTCCTTGGAAGCGCTTTGGTAGGCCTAAGAACACTGGGGCTCTGGGCTTCTCTAGCCACCTAATCTTCTGCTCATCCTCTCGCGCACTCTAAAGAGAGCTCAGGTGAGAAATTGCAAACGTCGAGCAATTGCTCAGAGATGAAAAGTGCCAGCACTGAAAGCTGTTGCTAGCCAGCACCCTTCCTTGGAAGCGCTTTCACAGGCGCAGCAACACTGGGGCTTTGCGCTTCTCTACCCACCAAACGTCACGGTCATTCTCTTTCCGTCTCGTAGACACGAGCTGAGAAATTGCAAACGTCGAGCAATTGCTCAGAGATGAAAAGTGCCAGCACTGAAAGCTGTTGCTAGCCAGCACCCTTCCTTGGAAGTGCTTTTGTAGGCCTAAGAACAGTGGGTCTCTGGGCTGCTCTAGCCACCTAATCTTCTGCTCATCCTCTCGCGCACTCTAAAGAGAGCTCAGGGGAGAAATTGCAAACGTCGAGCAATTGCTCAGAGATGAAAAGTGCCAGCACTGAAAGCTCTTGCTAGCCAGCACCCTTCCTTGGAAGCGCTTTCACAGGCGCAGCAACACTGGGGCTTTGCGCTTCTCTAGCCACCAAACGTCACGGTCCTTCTCTTTCCGTCTCGTAGACATGAGCTGAGAAATTGCAAACGTCGAGCAATTGCTCAGAGATGAAAAGTGCCAGCACTGAAAGCTGTTGCTAGCCAGCACCCTTCCTTGGAAGCGCTTTCACAGGCGCAGCAACACTGGGGCTTTGCGCTTCTATACGCACCAAACATCACGGTCACTATCTTTCCGTCTCGTAGACACGAGCTGAGAAATTGCAAACGTGCAGCAATTGCTCAGAGATGAAAAGTGCCAGCACTGAAAGCTGTTGCTAGCCAGCACCCTTCCTTGGAAGCGCTTTTGTAGGCCTAAGAAGACTGGGGCTCTGGGCTTCTCTAGCACCTAATCTTCTGCTCATCCTCTCGCGCACTCTAAAGAGAGCTCAGGGGAGAAATTGCAAACGTCGAGCAATTGCTCAGAGATGAAAAGTGCCAGCACTGAAAGCTGTTGCTAGCCAGCACCCTTCCTTGGAAGCGCTTTCACAGGCACAGTAACACTGGGGCTTTGCGCTTCTCTACCCACCAAACGTCACGGTCATTCTCTTTCCATCTCGTAGACACGAGCTGAGAAATTGCAAACGTCGAGCAATTGCTCAGAGATGAAAAGTGCCAGCACTGAAAGCTGTTTCTAGCCAGCCTCCTTCTTTGGAAGCGCTTTTTTAGGCCTAAGAACACTGGGGCTCTGGGCTTCTCTAGCCACCTAATCTTCTGCTCATCCTTTCGCGCACTCTAAAGAGAGCTCAGGGGAGAAATTGCAAACGTCGATCAATTGCTCAGAGATGAAAAGTGCCAGCACTGAAAGCTGTTGCTAGCCAGCACCCTTCCTTGGAAGCGCTTTCACAGGCGCAGCAACACTGGGGCTTTGCGCTTCTCTACTCACCAAAAGTCACGGTCATTCTCTTTCCGTCTCGTAGACACGAGCTGAGAAATTGCAAAGGTCGAGCAATTGCTCAGAGATGAAAAGTGCCAGCACTGAAAGCTGTTGCTAGCCAGCACCCTTCCTTGGAAGCGCTTTTGTAGGCCTAAGAAGACTGGGGCTCTGGGCTTCTCTAGCCACCTAATCTTCTGCTCATCCTCTCGCGCACTCTAAAGAGAGCTCAGGGGAGAAATTGCAAACGTCGAGCAATTGCTCAGAGATGAAAAGTGCCAGCACTGAAAGCTGTTGCTAGCCAGCACCCTTCCTTGGAAGCGCTTTCACAGGTGCAGCAACACTGGGGCTTTGCGCTTCTCTAGCCACCAAACGTCACGGTCCTTCTCTTTCCGTCTCGTAGACACGAGCTGAGAAATTGCAAACGTCGAGCAATTGCTCAGAGATGAAAAGTGCCAGCACTGAAAGCTGTTGCTAGCCAGCACCCTTCCTTGGAAGCACTTTCACAGGTGCAGCAACACTGGGGCTTTGCGCTTCTCTAGCCACCAAACATCACGGTCCTTCTCTTTCCGTCTCGTAGACACGAGCTGAGAAATTGCAAACGTCGAGCAATTGCTCAGAGATGAAAAGTGCCAGCACTGAAAGCTGTTGCTAGCCAGCACCCTTCCTTGGAAGCGCTTTTGTAGGCCTAAGAACACTGGGGCTCTGCGCTTCTCTAGCCACCTAATCTTCTGCTCATCCTCTCGCGCACTCTAAAGAGAGCTCAGGTGAGAAATTGCAAACGTCGAGCAATTGCTCCGAGATGAAAAGTGCCAGCACTGAAAGCTGTTGCTAGCCAGCACCCTTCCTTGGAAGCACTTTCACAGGCGCAGCAACACTGGGGCTTTGCGCTTCTCTAGCCACCAAACGTCACGGTCCTTCTCTTTCCGTCTCGTAGACACGAGCTGAGAAATTGCAAACGTCGAGCAATTGCTCGGAGATGAAAAGTGCCAGCACTGGAAGCTGTTGCTAGCCAGCACCCTTCCTTGGAAGTGCTTTTGTAGGCCTAAGAACACTGGGGATCTGGGCTTCTCTAGCCACCTAATCTTCTGCTCATCCTCTCGCGCACTCTAAAGAGAGCTCAGGGGAGAAATTGCAAACGTTGAGCAATTGCTCCGAGATGAAAAGTGCCAGCACTGAAAGCTGTTGCTAGCCAGCACCCTTCCTTGGAAGCGCTTTCACAGGCGCAGCAACACTGGCGCTTTGCGCTTCTCTAGCCACCAAACGTCACGGTCCTTCTCTTTCCGTCTCGTAGACACGAGCTGAGAAATTGCAAACGTCGAGCAATTGCTCAGAGATGAAAAGTGCCAGTACTGGAAGCTGTTGCTAGCCAGCACCCTTCCTTGGAAGCGCTTTTGTAGGCCTAAGAACAGTGGGGCTCTGGGCTTCTCTAGCCACCTAATCTTCTGCTCATCCTCTCGCGCACTCTAAAGAGAGCTCAGGTGAGAAATTGCAAACGTCGAGCAATTGCTCAGAGATGAAAAGTGCCAGCACTGAAAGCTGTTGCTAGCCAGCACCCTTCCTTGGAAGCGCTTTCACAGGCGCAGCAACACTGGGGCTTTGCGCTTCTCTAGCCACCAAACGTCACGGTCATTCTCTTTCCGTCTCGTAGACACGAGCTGAGAAATTGCAAACGTCGAGCAATTGCTCAGAGATGAAAAGTGCCAGCACTGAAAGCTGTTGCTAGCCAGCACCCTTCCTTGGAAGTGCTTTTGTAGGCCTAAGAACAGTGGGGCTCTGGGCTGCTCTAGCCACCTAATCTTCTGCTCATCCTCTCGCGCACTCTAAAGAGAGCTCAGGGGAGAAATTGCAAACGTCGAGCAATTGCTCAGAGATGAAAAGTGCCAGCACTGAAAGCTCTTGCTAGCCAGCACCCTTCCTTGGAAGCGCTTTCACAGGCGCAGCAACACTGGGGCTTTGCGCTTCTCTACCCACCAAACGTCACGGTCCTTCTCTTTCCGTCTCGTAGACATGAGCTGAGAAATTGCAAACGTCGAGCAATTGCTCAGAGATGAAAAGTGCCAGCACTGAAAGCTGTTGCTAGCCAGCACCCTTCCTTGGAAGCGCTTTCACAGGCGCAGCAACACTGGGGCTTTGCGCTTCTATACGCACCAAACATCACGGTCACTATCTTTCCGTCTCGTAGACACGAGCTGAGAAATTGCAAACGTCAAGCAATTGCTCAGAGATGAAAAGTGCCAGCACTGAAAGCTGTTGCTAGCCAGCACCCTTCCTTGGAAGCGCTTTTGTAGGCCTAAGAACACTGGGGCTCTGGGCTTCTCTAGCACCTAATCTTCTGCTCATCCTCTCGCGCACTCTAAAGAGAGCTCAGGGGAGAAATTGCAAACGTCGAGCAATTGCTCAGAGATGAAAAGTGCCAGCACTGAAAGCTGTTGCTAGCCAGCACCCTTCCTTGGAAGCGCTTTCACAGGCACAGTAACACTGGGGCTTTGCGCTTCTCTACCCACCAAACGTCACGGTCATTCTCTTTCCATCTCGTAGACACGAGCTGAGAAATTGCAAACGTCGAGCAATTGCTCAGAGATGAAAAGTGCCAGCACTGAAAGCTGTTTCTAGCCAGCCTCCTTCTTTGGAAGCGCTTTTTTAGGCCTAAGAACACTGGGGCTCTGGGCTTCTCTAGCCACCTAATCTTCTGCTCATCCTCTCGCGCACTCTAAAGAGAGCTCAGGGGAGAAATTGCAAACGTCGAGCAATTGCTCAGAGATGAAAAGTGCCAGCACTGAAAGCTCTTGCTAGCCAGCACCCTTCCTTGGAAGCGCTTTCACAGGCGCAGCAACACTGGGGCTTTGCGCTTCTCTACTCACCAAAAGTCACGGTCATTCTCTTTCCGTCTCGTAGACACGAGCTGAGAAATTGCAAAGGTCGAGCAATTGCTCAGAGATGAAAAGTGCCAGCACTGAAAGCTGTTGCTAGCCAGCACCCTTCCTTGGAAGCGCTTTTGTAGGCCTAAGAACACTGGGGCTCTGGGCTTCTCTAGCCACCTAATCTTCTGCTCATCCTCTCGCGCACTCTAAAGAGAGCTCAGGGGAGAAATTGCAAACGTCGAGCAATTGCTCAGAGATGAAAAGTGCCAGCACTGAAAGCTGTTGCTAGCCAGCACCCTTCCTTGGAAGCGCTTTCACAGGTGCAGCAACACTGGGGCTTTGCGCTTCTCTAGCCACCAAACGTCACGGTCCTTCTCTTTCCGTCTCGTAGACACGAGCTGAGAAATTGCAAACGTCGAGCAATTGCTCAGAGATGAAAAGTGCCAGCACTGAAAGCTGTTGCTAGCCAGCACCCTTCCTTGGAAGCGCTTTCACAGGCGCAGTAACACTGGGGCTTTGCGCTTCTCTAGCCACCAAAAGTCACGGTCCTTCTCTTTCCGTCTCGTAGACACGAGCTGAGAAATTGCAAACGTCGAGCAATTGCTCAGAGATGAAAAGTGCCAGCACTGAAAGCTCTTGCTAGCCAGCACCCTTCCTTGGAAGCGCTTTCACAGGCGCAGCAACACTGGGCTTTGCGCTTCTCTACTCACCAAACGTCACGGTCCTTCTCTTTCCGTCTCGTAGACACGAGCTGAGAAATTGCAAACGTCGAGCAATTGCTCAGAGATGAAAAGTGCCAGCACTGAAAGCCGTTGCTAGCCAGCACCCTTCCTTGGAAGCGCTTTCACAGGCGCAGCAACACTGGGGCTTTGCGCTTCTATACGCACCAAACATCACGGTCACTATCTTTCCGTCTCGTAGACACGAGCTGAGAAATTGCAAACGTCGAGCAATTGCTCAGAGATGAAAAGTGCCAGCACTGAAAGCTGTTTCTAGCCAGCCCCCTTCTTTGGAAGCGCTTTTGTAGGCCTAAGAACACTGGGGCTCTGGGCTTCTCTAGCCACCTAATCTTCTGCTCATCCTCTCGCGCACTCTAAAGAGAGCTCAGGGGAGAAATTGCAAACGTCGAGCAATTGCTCAGAGATGAAAAGTGCCAGCACTGAAAGCTGTTGCTAGCCAGCACCCTTCCTTGGAAGCGCTTTCACAGGCGCAGCAACACTGGCGCTTTGCGCTTCTCTAGCCACCAAACGTCACGGTCCTTCTCTTTCCGTCTCGTAGACACGAGCTGAGAAATTGCAAACATCGAGCAATTGCTCAGAGATGAAAAGTGCCAGTACTGGAAGCTCTTGCTAGCCAGCACCCTTCCTTGGAAGCGCTTTTGTAGGCCTAAGAACACTGGGGCTCTGGGCTTCTCTAGCCACCTCATCTTCTGCTCATCCTCTCGCGCACTCTAAAGAGAGCTCAGGGGAGAAATTGCAAACGTCGAGCAATTGCTCAGAGATGAAAAGTGCCAGCAATGAAAGCTGTTGCTAGCCAGCACCCTTCCTTGGAAGCGCTTTCACAGGCGCAGCAACACTGGGGCTTTGCGCTTCTCTACTCACCAAACGTCACGGTCATTCTCTTTCCGTCTCGTAGACACGAGCTGAGAAATTGCAAACGTCGAGCAATTGCTCAGAGATGAAAAGTGCCAGCACTGAAAGCTGTTGCTAGCCAGCACCCTTCCTTGGAAGCGCTTTTGTAGGCCTAAGAACACTGGGGCTCTGGGCTTCTCTAGCCACCTAATCTTCTGCTCATCCTCTCGCGCACTCTAAAGAGAGCTCAGGTGAGAAATTGCAAACGTCCAGCAATTGCTCCGAGATGAAAAGTGCCAGCACTGAAAGCTGTTGCTAGCCAGCACCCTTCCTTGGAAGCGCTTTCACAGGTGCAGCAACACTGGGGCTTTGCGCTTCTCTAGCCACCAAACATCACGGTCCTTCTCTTTCCGTCTCGTAGACACGAGCTGAGAAATTGCAAACGTTGAGCAATTGCTCAGAGAGGAAAAGTGCCAGCACTGAAAGCTGTTGCTAGCCAGCACCCTTCCTTGGAAGCGCTTTCACAGGCGCAGCAACACTGGGGCTTTGCGCTTCTCTACCCACCAAACGTCACGGTCCTTCTCTTTCCGTCTCGTAGACACGAGCTGAGAAATTGCAAACGTCGAGCAATTGCTCAGAGATGAAAAGTACCAGCACTGAAAGCTGTTGCTAGCCAGCACCCTTCCTTGGAAGCGCTTTTGTAGGCCTAAGAACACTGGGGCTCTGGGCTTCTTTAGCCACCTCATCTTCTGCTCATCCTCTCGCGCACTCTAAAGAGAGCTCAGGTGAGAAATTGCAAATGTCCAGCAATTGCTCAGAGATGAAAAGTGCCAGCACTGAAAGCTGTTGCTAGCCAGCACCCTTCCTTGGAAGCGCTTTCACAGGCGCAGCAACACTGGGGCTTTGCGCTTCTCTAGCCACCAAACGTCACGGTCCTTCTCTTTCCGTCTCGTAGACACGAGCTGAGAAATTGCAAACGTCGAGCAATTGCTCAGAGATGAAAAGTGCCAGCACTGAAAGCTGCTGCTAGCCAGCACCCTTCCTTGGAAGCGCTTTCACAGGCGCAGTAACAATGGGGCTTTGCGCTTCTCTAGCCACCAAACGTCACGGTCCTTCTCTTTCCGTCTCGTAGACACGAGCTGAGAAATTGCAAACGTCGAGCAATTGCTCAGAGATGAAAAGTGCCAGCACTGAAAGCTGTTGCTAGCCAGCACCCTTCCTTGGAAGCGCTTTTGTAGGCCTAAGAACACTGGGGCTCTGGGCTTCTCTAGCCACCTAATCTTCTGCTCATCCTCTCGCGCACTCTAAAGAGAGCTCAGGGGAGAAATTGCAAACGTCGAGCAATTGCTCAGAGATGAAAAGTGCCAGCACTGAAAGCTGTTGCTAGCCAGCACCCTTCCTTGGAAGCGCTTTCACAGGCGCAGCAACACTGGCGCTTTGCGCTTCTCTAGCCACCAAACGTCATGGTCCTTCTCTTTCCGTCTCGTAGACACGAGCTGAGAAATTGCAAACGTCGAGCAATTGCTCGGAGATGAAAAGTGCCAGCACTGGAAGCTGTTGCTAGCCAGCACCCTTCCTTGGAAGTGCTTTTGTAGGCCTAAGAACACTGGGGCTCTGGGCTTTAGCCACCTAATCTTCTGCTCATCCTCTCGCGCACTCTAAAGAGAGCTCAGGTGAGAAATTGCAAACGTCGAGCAATTGCTCCGAGATGAAAAGTGCCAGCACTGAAAGCTGTTGCTAGCCAGCACCCTTCCTTGGAAGCGCTTTCACAGGCGCAGCAACACTGGGGCTTTGCGCTTCTCTAGCCACCAAACGTCACGGTCCTTCTCTTTCCGTCTCGTAGACACGAGCTGAGAAATTGCAAACGTCGAGCAATTGCTCAGAGATGAAAAGTGCCAGTACTGGAAGCTGTTGCTAGCCAGCACCCTTCCTTGGAAGTGCTTTTGTAGGCCTAAGAACACTGGGGCTCTGGGCTTCTCTAGCCACCTAATCTTCTGCTCATCCTCTCGCGCACTCTAAAGAGAGCTCAGGTGAGAAATTGCAAACGTCGAGCAATTGCTCAGAGATGAAAAGTGCCAGCACTGAAAGCTGTTGCTAGCCAGCACCCTTCCTTGGAAGCGCTTTCACAGGCGCAGGAACACTGGGGCTTTGCGCTTCTCTAGCCACCAAACGTCACGGTCCTTCTCTTTCCGTCTCGTAGACAGGAGCTGAGAAATTGCAAACGTCGAGCAATTGCTCAGAGATGAAAAGTGCCAGCACTGGAAGCTGTTGCTAGCCAGCACCCTTCCTTGGAAGCGCTTTTGTAGCCCTAAGAACAGTGGGGCTCTGCGCTTCTCTAGCCACCTAATCTTCTGCTCATCCTCTCGCGCACTCTAAAGAGAGCTCAGGGGAGAAATTGCAAACGTCGAGCAATTGCTCAGAGATGAAAAGTGCCAGCACTGAAAGCTGTTGCTAGCCAGCACCCTTCCTTGGAAGCGCTTTCACAGGTGCAGCAACACTGGGGCTTTGCGCTTCTCTACCCACCAAACATCACGGTCCTTCTCTTTCCGTCTCGTAGACACGAGCTGAGAAATTGCAAACGTCGAGCAATTGCTCAGAGATGAAAAGTGCCAGCACTGAAAGCTGCTGCTAGCCAGCACCCTTCCTTGGAAGCGCTTTCACAGGCGCAGCAACACTGGCACTTTGCGCTTCTCTACCCACCAAAAGTCACGGTCATTCTCTTTCCGTCTCGTAGGCACGAGCTGAGAAATTGCAAACGTCGAGCAATTGCTCAGAGATGAAAAGTGCCAGCACTGAAAGCTGCTGCTAGCCAGCACCCTTCCTTGGAAGCGCTTTTGTAGGCCAAAGAACACTGGGGCTCTGGGCTTCTCTAGCCACCTAATCTTCTGCTCATCCTCTCGCGCACTCTAAAGAGAGCTCAGGTGAGAAATTGCAAACGTCGAGCAATTGCTCAGAGATGAAAAGTGCCAGCACTGAAAGCTGTTGCTAGCCAGCACCCTTCCTTGGAAGCGCTTTCACAGGCGCAGTAACACTGGGGCTTTGCGCTTCTCTAGCCACCAAACGTCACGGTCCTTCTCTTTCCGTCTCGTAGACACGAGCTGAGAAATTGCAAACGTCAAGCAATTGCTCAGAGAGGAAAAGTGCCAGCACTGAAAGCTGTTGCTAGCCAGCACCCTTCCTTGGAAGCGCTTTTGTAGGCCTAAGAACACTGGGGCTCTGGGCTTCTCTAGCCACCTAATCTTCTGCTCATCCTCTCGCGCACTCTAAAGAGAGCTCAGGTGAGAAATTGCAAACGTCGAGCAATTGCTCAGAGATGAAAAGTGCCAGCACTGAAAGCTGTTGCTAGCCAGCACCCTTCCTTGGAAGCGCTTTTGTAGGCCTAAGAACAGTGGGGCTCTGGGCTTCTCTAGCCACCTCATCTTCTGCTCATCCTCTCGCGCACTCTAAAGAGAGCTCAGGTGAGAAATTGCAAACGTCCAGCAATTGCTCAGAGATGAAAAGTGCCAGCACTGAAAGCTGTTGCTAGCCAGCACCCTTCCTTGGAAGCGCTTTCACAGGTGCAGTAACACTGGGGCTTTGCGCTTCTCTACCCACCAAACGTCACGGTCCTTCTCTTTCCGTCTCGTAGACACGAGCTGAGAAATTGCAAACGTCAAGCAATTGCTCAGAGATGAAAAGTGCCAGCACTGAAAGCTGTTGCTAGCCAGCACCCTTCCTTGGAAGCGCTTTTGTAGGCCTAAGAACAGTGGGGCTCTGGGCTTCTCTAGCCACCTAATCTTCTGCTCATCCTCTCGCGCACTCTAAAGAGAGCTCAGGTGAGAAATTGCAAACGTCGAGCAATTGCTCAGAGATGAAAAGTGCCAGCACTGAAAGCTGTTGCTAGCCAGCACCCTTCCTTGGAAGCGCTTTCACAGGCGCAGCAACACTGGGGCTTTGCGCTTCTCTAGCCACCAAACGTCACGGTCATTCTCTTTCCGTCTCGTAGACACGAGCTGAGAAATTGCAAACGTCGAGCAATTGCTCAGAGATGAAAAGTGCCAGCACTGAAAGCTGTTGCTAGCCAGCACCCTTCCTTGGAAGCGCTTTTGTAGGCCTAAGAACACTGGGGCTCTGGGCTTCTCTAGCCACCTAATCTTCTGCTCATCCTCTCGCGCACTCTCAAGAGAGCTCAGGTGAGAAATTGCAAACGTCGAGCAATTGCTCCGAGATGAAAAGTGCCAGCACTGAAAGCTGTTGCTAGCCAGCACCCTTCCTTGGAAGCGCTTTTGTAGGCCTAAGAACACTGGGGCTCTGGGCTTCTCTAGCCACCTAATCTTCTGCTCATCCTCTCGCGCACTCTAAAGAGAGCTCAGGGGAGAAATTGCAAACGTCGAGCAATTGCTCCGAGATGAAAAGTGCCAGCACTGAAAGCTGTTGCTAGCCAGCACCCTTCCTTGGAAACACTTTCACAGGCGCAGCAACACTGGGGCTTTGCGCTTCTCTAGCCACCAAACGTCACGGTCCTTCTCTTTCCGTCTCGTAGACACGAGCTGAGAAATTGCAAACGTCGAGCAATTGCTCGGAGATGAAAAGTGCCAGCACTGGAAGCTGTTGCTAGCCAGCACCCTTCCTTGGAAGTGCTTTTGTAGGCCTAAGAACACTGGGGCTCTGGGCTTTAGCCACCTAATCTTCTGCTCATCCTCTCGCGCAGTCTAAAGAGAGCTCAGGGGAGAAATTGCAAACGTCGAGCAATTGCTCAGAGATGAAAAGTGCCAGCACTGAAAGCTGTTGCTAGCCAGCACCCTTCCTTGGAAGCGCTTTCACAGGCGCAGCAACACTGGGGCTTTGCGCTTCTCTAGCCACCAAACGTCACGGTCCTTCTCTTTCCGTCTCGTAGACACGAGCTGAGAAATTGCAAACGTCGAGCAATTGCTCCGAGATGAAAAGTGCCAGCACTGAAAGCTGTTGCTAGCCAGCACCCTTCCTTGGAAGCGCTTTTGTAGGCGTAAGAACACTGAGGCTCTGGGCTTCTCTAGCCACCTAATCTTCTGCTCATCCTCTCGCGCACTCTAAAGAGAGCTCAGGTGAGAAATTGCAAACGTCGAGCAATTGCTCAGAGATGAAAAGTGCCAGCACTGAAAGCTGTTGCTAGCCAGCACCCTTCCTTGGAAGCGCTTTCACAGGCGCAGCAACACTGGGGCTTTGCGCTTCTCTACTCACCAAACGTCACGGTCCTTCTCTTTCCGTCTCGTAGACACGAGCTGAGAAATTGCAAACGTCGAGCAATTGCTCAGAGATGAAAAGTGCCAGCACTGAAAGCTGTTGCTAGCCAGCACCCTTCCTTGGAAGCGCTTTCACAGGCGCAGCAACACTGGGGCTTTGCGCTTCTATACGCACCAAACATCACGGTCACTATCTTTCCGTCTCGTAGACAGGAGCTGAGAAATTGCAAACGTCAAGCAATTGCTCAGAGATGAAAAGTGCCAGCACTGAAAGCTGTTGCTAGCCAGCACCCTTCCTTGGAAGCGCTTTTGTAGGCCTAAGAACACTGGGGCTCTGGGCTTCTCTAGCCACCTAATCTTCTGCTCATCCTCTCGCGCACTCTAAAGAGAGCTCAGGTGAGAAATTGCAAGTGTCGAGCAATTGCTCAGAGATGAAAAGTGCCAGCACTGAAAGCTGTTGCTAGCCAGCACCCTTCCTTGGAAGCGCTTTCACAGGCGCAGCAACACTGGGGCTTTGCGCTTCTCTACTCACCAAAAGTCACGGTCATTCTCTTTCCGTCTCGTAGACACGAGCTGAGAAATTGCAAACGTCGAGCAATTGCTCAGAGATGAAAAGTGCCAGCACTGAGAGCTGTTGCTAGCCAGCACCCTTCCTTGGAAGCGCTTTTGTAGGCCTAAGAACACTGGGGCTCTGCGCTTCTGTAGCCACCTAATCTTCTGCTCATCCTCTCGCGCACTCTGAAGAGAGCTCAGGTGAGAAATTGCAAACGTCGAGCAATTGCTCAGAGATGAAAAGTGCCAGCACTGAAAGCTGTTGCTAGCCAGCACCCTTCCTTGGAAGCGCTTTCACAGGCGCAGCAACACTGGGGCTTTGCGCTTCTCTAGCCACCAAACGTCACGGTCCTTCTCTTTCCGTCTCGTAGACACGAGCTGAGAAATTGCAAACGTCGAGCAATTGCTCAGAGATGAAAAGTGCCAGCACTGAAAGCTGTTGCTAGCCAGCACCCTTCCTTGGAAGCGCTTTTGTAGGCCTAAGAACACTGGGGCTCTGGGCTTCTCTAGCCACCTAATCTTCTGCTCATCCTCTCGCGCACTCTAAAGAGAGCTCAGGTGAGAAATTGCAAACGTCGAGCAATTGCTCAGAGATGAAAAGTGCCAGCACTGAAAGCTGTTGCTAGCCAGCACCCTTCCTTGGAAGCGCTTTCACAGGCGCAGTAACACTGGGGCTTTGCGCTTCTCTAGCCACCAAAAGTCACGGTCCTTCTCTTTCTGTCTCGTAGACACGAGCTGAGAAATTGCAAACGTCGAGCAATTGCTCAGAGATGAAAAGTGCCAGCACTGAAAGCTGCTGCTAGCCAGCACCCTTCCTTGGAAGCGCTTTCACAGGCACAGTAACAATGGGGCTTTGCGCTTCTCTAGCCACCAAACGTCACGGTCCTTCTCTTTCCGTCTCGTAGACACGAGCTGAGAAATTGCAAACGTCGAGCAATTGCTCAGAGATGAAAAGTGCCAGCACTGAAAGCTGTTGCTAGCCAGCACCCTTCCTTGGAAGCGCTTTCACAGGCGCAGCAACACTGGGGCTTTGCGCTTCTCTACCCACCAAACATCACGGTCACTATCTCTCCGTCTCGTAGACAAGAGCTGAGAAATTGCAAACGTCGAGCAATTGCTCAGAGATGAAAAGTGCCAGCACTGAAAGCTGTTGCTAGCCAGCACCCTTCCTTGGAAGCGCTTTTGTAGGCCTAAGAACACTGGGGCTCTGGGCTTCTCTAGCCACCTAATCTTCTGCTCATCCTCTCGCGCACTCTAAAGAGAGCTCAGGGGAGAAATTGCAAACGTCGAGCAATTGCTCAGAGATGAAAAGTGCCAGCACTGAAAGCTGTTGCTAGCCAGCACCCTTCCTTGGAAGCGCTTTTGTAGGCCTAAGAACACTGGGGCTCTGGGCTTCTCTAGCCACCTAATCTTCTGCTCATCCTCTCGCGCACTCTAAAGAGAGCTCAGGGGAGAAATTGCAAACGTCGAGCAATTGCTCAGAGATGAAAAGTGCCAGCACTGAAAGCTGTTGCTAGCCAGCACCCTTCCTTGGAAGCGCTTTCACAGGCGCAGCAACACTGGGGCTTTGCGCTTCTCTACTCACCAAACGTCACGGTCCTTCTCTTTCCGTCTCGTAGACACGAGCTGAGAAATTGCAAACGTCGAGCAATTGCTCAGAGATGAAAAGTGCCAGCACTGAAAGCTGTTGCTAGCCAGCACCCTTCCTTGGAAGCGCTTTCACAGGCGCAGCAACACTGGGGCTTTGCGCTTCTATACGCACCAAACATCACGGTCACTATCTTTCCGTCTCGTAGACACGAGCTGAGAAATTGCAAACGTCAAGCAATTGCTCAGAGATGAAAAGTGCCAGCACTGAAAGCTGTTGCTAGCCAGCCCCCTTCCTTGGAAGCGCTTTTGTAGGCCTAAGAACACTGGGGCTCTGGGCTTCTCTAGCCACCTAATCTTCTGCTCATCCTCTCGCGCACTCTAAAGAGAGCTCAGGGGAGAAATTGCAAACGTCGAGCAATTGCTCAGACATGAAAAGTGCCAGCACTGAAAGCTGTTGCTAGCCAGCACCCTTCCTTGGAAGCGCTTTCACAGGCACAGTAACACTGGGGCTTTGCGCTTCTCTACCCACCAAACGTCACGGTCATTCTCTTTCCGTCTCGTAGACACGAGCTGAGAAATTGCAAACGTCGAGCAATTGCTCAGAGATGAAAAGTGCCAGCACTGAAAGCTGTTTCTAGCCAGCCTCCTTCTTTGGAAGCGCTTTTGTAGGCCTAAGAACACTGGGGCTCTGGGCTTCTCTAGCACCTAATCTTCTGCTCATCCTTTCGCGCACTCTAAAGAGAGCTCAGGTGAGAAATTGCAAGTGTCGAGCAATTGCTCAGAGAGGAAAAGTGCCAGCACTGAAAGCTGTTGCTAGCCAGCACCCTTCCTTGGAAGCGCTTTCACAGGCGCAGCAACACTGGGGCTTTGCGCTTCTCTACTCACCAAAAGTCACGGTCATTCTCTTTCCGTCTCGTAGACACGAGCTGAGAAATTGCAAACGTCGAGCAATTGCTCAGAGATGAAAAGTGCCAGCACTGAAAGCTGTTGCTAGCCAGCACCCTTCCTTGGAAGCGCTTTTGTAGGCCTAAGAACACTGGGGCTCTGCGCTTCTGTAGCCACCTAATCTTCTGCTCATCCTCTCGCGCACTCTCAAGAGAGCTCAGGGGAGAAATTGCAAACGTCCAGCAATTGCTCCGAGATGAAAAGTGCCAGCACTGAAAGCTGTTGCTAGCCAGCACCCTTCCTTGGAAGCGCTTTCACAGGCGCAGCAACACTGGGGCTTTGCGCTTCTCTAGCCACCAAACGTCACGGTCCTTCTCTTTCCGTCTCGTAGACACGAGCTGAGAAATTGCAAACGTCGAGCAATTGCTCAGAGATGAAAAGTGCCAGCACTGAAAGCTGTTGCTAGCCAGCACCCTTCCTTGGAAGCGCTTTTGTAGGCCTAAGAACACTGGGGCTCTGGGCTTCTCTAGCCACCTCATCTTCTGCTCATCCTCTCGCGCACTCTAAAGAGAGCTCAGGTGAGAAATTGCAAACGTCGAGCAATTGCTCAGAGATGAAAAGTGCCAGCACTGAAAGCTGTTGCTAGCCAGCACCCTTCCTTGGAAGCGCTTTCACAGGCGCAGTAACACTGGGGCTTTGCGCTTCTCTAGCCACCAAAAGTCACGGTCCTTCTCTTTCTGTCTCGTAGACACGAGCTGAGAAATTGCAAACGTCGAGCAATTGCTCCGAGATGAAAAGTGCCAGCACTGAAAGCTGCTGCTAGCCAGCACCCTTCCTTGGAAGCGCTTTCACAGGCGCAGTAACACTGGGGCTTTGCGCTTCTCTAGCCACCAAACGTCACGGTCCTTCTCTTTCCGTCTCGTAGACACGAGCTGAGAAATTGCAAACGTCGAGCAATTGCTCAGAGATGAAAAGTGCCAGCACTGAAAGCTGTTGCTAGCCAGCACCCTTCCTTGGAAGCGCTTTCACAGGCGCAGCAACACTGGGGCTTTGCGCTTCTCTACCCACCAAACATCACGGTCACTATCTCTCCGTCTCGTAGACAAGAGCTGAGAAATTGCAAACGTCGAGCAATTGCTCAGAGATGAAAAGTGCCAGCACTGAAAGCTGTTGCTAGCCAGCACCCTTCCTTGGAAGCGCTTTTGTAGGCCTAAGAACACTGGGGCTCTGGGCTTCTCTAGCCACCTAATCTTCTGCTCATCCTCTCGCGCACTCTAAAGAGAGCTCAGGGGAGAAATTGCAAACGTCGAGCAATTGCTCAGAGATGAAAAGTGCCAGCACTGAAAGCTGTTGCTAGCCAGCACCCTTCCTTGGAAGCGCTTTTGTAGGCCTAAGAACACTGGGGCTCTGGGCTTCTCTAGCCACCTAATCTTCTGCTCATCCTCTCGCGCAATCTAAAGAGAGCTCAGGGGAGAAATTGCAAACGTCCAGCAATTGCTCAGAGATGAAAAGTGCCAGCACTGAAAGCTGTTGCTAGCCAGCACCCTTCCTTGGAAGCGCTTTTGTAGGCCTAAGAACACTGGGGCTCTGCGCTTCTCTAGCCACCTAATCTTCTGCTCATCCTCTCGCGCACTCTCAAGAGAGCTCAGGTGAGAAATTGCAAACGTCGAGCAATTGCTCCGAGATGAAAAGTGCCAGCACTGAAAGCTGTTGCTAGCCAGCACCCTTCCTTGGAAGCGCTTTCACAGGTGCAGCAACACTGGGGCTTTGCGCTTCTCTAGCCACCAAACGTCACGGTCCTTCTCTTTCCGTCTCGTAGACACGAGCTGAGAAATTGCAAACGTCGAGCAATTGCTCCGAGATGAAAAGTGCCAGCACTGAAAGCTGTTGCTAGCCAGCACCCTTCCTTGGAAGCGCTTTTGTAGGCCTAAGAACACTGGGGCTCTGGGCTTCTCTAGCCACCTCATCTTCTGCTCATCCTCTCGCGCAGTCTAAAGAGAGCTCAGGTGAGAAATTGCAAACGTCCAGCAATTGCTCCGAGATGAAAAGTGCCAGCACTGAAAGCTGTTGCTAGCCAGCACCCTTCCTTGGAAGCGCTTTCACAGGCGCAGCAACACTGGCGCTTTGCGCTTCTCTACCCACCAAACGTCACGGTCCTTCTCTTTCTGTCTCGTAGACAAGACCTGAGAAATTGCAAACGTCGAGCAATTGCTCAGAGATGAAAAGTGCCAGCACTGGAAGCTGTTGCTAGCCAGCCCCCTTCCTTGGAAGCGCTTTGGTAGGCCTAAGAACACTGGGGCTCTGGGCTTCTCTAGCCACCTCATCTTCTGCTCATCCTCTCGCGCACTCTAAAGAGAGCTCAGGTGAGAAATTGCAAACGTCCAGCAATTGCTCAGAGATGAAAAGTGCCAGCACTGAAAGCTGTTGCTAGCCAGCACCCTTCCTTGGAAGCGCTTTCACAGGTGCAGTAACACTGGGGCTTTGCGCTTCTCTACCCACCAAACGTCACGGTCCTTCTCTTTCCGTCTCGTAGACACGAGCTGAGAAATTGCAAACGTCAAGCAATTGCTCAGAGATGAAAAGTGCCAGCACTGAAAGCTGTTGCTAGCCAGCACCCTTCCTTGGAAGGGCTTTTGTAGGCCTAAGAACAGTGGGGCTCTGGGCTTCTCTAGCCACCTAATCTTCTGCTCATCCTCTCGCGCACTCTAAAGAGAGCTCAGGTGAGAAATTGCAAACGTCGAGCAATTGCTCAGAGATGAAAAGTGCCAGCACTGAAAGCTGTTGCTAGCCAGCACCCTTCCTTGGAAGCGCTTTCACAGGTGCAGCAACACTGGGGCTTTGCGCTTCTCTAGCCACCAAACGTCACGGTCATTCTCTTTCCGTCTCGTAGACACGAGCTGAGAAATTGCAAACGTCGAGCAATTGCTCAGAGATGAAAAGTGCCAGCACTGAAAGCTGTTGCTAGCCAGCACCCTTCCTTGGAAGCGCTTTTGTAGGCCTAAGAACACTGGGGCTCTGGGCTTCTCTAGCCACCTCATCTTCTGCTCATCCTCTCGCGCACTCTCAAGAGAGCTCAGGTGAGAAATTGCAAACGTCGAGCAATTGCTCCGAGATGAAAAGTGCCAGCACTGAAAGCTGTTGCTAGCCAGCACCCTTCCTTGGAAGCGCTTTTGTAGGCCTAAGAACACTGGGGCTCTGGGCTTCTCTAGCCACCTAATCTTCTGCTCATCCTCTCGCGCACTCTAAAGAGAGCTCAGGGGAGAAATTGCAAACGTCGAGCAATTGCTCCGAGATGAAAAGTGCCAGCACTGAAAGCTGTTGCTAGCCAGCACCCTTCCTTGGAAACACTTTCACAGGCGCAGCAACACTGGGGCTTTGCGCTTCTCTAGCCACCAAACGTCACGGTCCTTCTCTTTCCGTCTCGTAGACACGAGCTGAGAAATTGCAAACGTCGAGCAATTGCTCGGAGATGAAAAGTGCCAGCACTGGAAGCTGTTGCTAGCCAGCACCCTTCCTTGGAAGTGCTTTTGTAGGCCTAAGAACACTGGGGCTCTGGGCTTTAGCCACCTAATCTTCTGCTCATCCTCTCGCGCAGTCTAAAGAGAGCTCAGGGGAGAAATTGCAACCGTCGAGCAATTGCTCAGAGATGAAAAGTGCCAGCACTGAAAGCTGTTGCTAGCCAGCACCCTTCCTTGGAAGCGCTTTCACAGGCGCAGCAACACTGGCGCTTTGCGCTTCTCTAGCCACCAAACGTCACGGTCCTTCTCTTTCCGTCTCGTAGACACGAGCTGAGAAATTGCAAACGTCGAGCAATTGCTCCGAGATGAAAAGTGCCAGCACTGAAAGCTGTTGCTAGCCAGCACCCTTCCTTGGAAGCGCTTTTGTAGGCGTAGGAACACTGAGGCTCTGGGCTTCTCTAGCCACCTAATCTTCTGCTCATCCTCTCGTGCACTCTAAAGAGAGCTCAGGTGAGAAATTGCAAACGTCGAGCAATTGCTCAGAGATGAAAAGTGCCAGCACTGAAAGCTGTTGCTAGCCAGCACCCTTCCTTGGAAGCGCTTTCACAGGCGCAGCAACACTGGGGCTTTGCGCTTCTCTACTCACCAAACGTCACGGTCCTTCTCTTTCCGTCTCGTAGACACGAGCTGAGAAATTGCAAACGTCGAGCAATTGCTCAGAGATGAAAAGTGCCAGCACTGAAAGCTGTTGCTAGCCAGCACCCTTCCTTGGAAGCGCTTTCACAGGCGCAGCAACACTGGGGCTTTGCGCTTCTATACGCACCAAACATCACGGTCACTATCTTTCCGTCTCGTAGACACGAGCTGAGAAATTGCAAACGTCAAGCAATTGCTCAGAGATGAAAAGTGCCAGCACTGAAAGCTGTTGCTAGCCAGCCCCCTTCCTTGGAAGCGCTTTTGTAGGCCTAAGAACACTGGGGCTCTGGGCTTCTCTAGCCACCTAATCTTCTGCTCATCCTCTCGCGCACTCTAAAGAGAGCTCAGGGGAGAAATTGCAAACGTCGAGCAATTGCTCCGAGATGAAAAGTGCCAGCACTGAAAGCTGTTGCTAGCCAGCACCCTTCCTTGGAAGCGCTTTCACAGGCACAGTAACACTGGGGCTTTGCGCTTCTCTACCCACCAAACGTCACGGTCATTCTCTTTCCGTCTCGTAGACACGAGCTGAGAAATTGCAAACGTCGAGCAATTGCTCAGAGATGAAAAGTGCCAGCACTGAAAGCTGTTTCTAGCCAGCCTCCTTCTTTGGAAGCGCTTTTGTAGGCCTAAGAACACTGGGGCTCTGGGCTTCTCTAGCCACCTAATCGTCTGCTCATCCTTTCGCGCACTCTAAAGAGAGCTCAGGTGAGAAATTGCAAGTGTCGAGCAATTGCTCAGAGAGGAAAAGTGCCAGCACTGAAAGCTGTTGCTAGCCAGCACCCTTCCTTGGAAGCGCTTTCACAGGCGCAGCAACACTGGGGCTTTGCGCTTCTCTACTCACCAAAAGTCACGGTCCTTCTCTTTCCGTCTCGTAGACAGGAGCTGAGAAATTGCAAACGTCGAGCAATTGCTCAGAGATGAAAAGTGCCAGCACTGAAAGCTGTTGCTAGCCAGCACCCTTCCTTGGAAGCGCTTTTGTAGGCCTAAGAACACTGGGGCTCTGCGCTTCTGTAGCCACCTAATCTTCTGCTCATCCTCTCGCGCACTCTGAAGAGAGCTCAGGTGAGAAATTGCAAACGTCGAGCAATTGCTCAGAGATGAAAAGTGCCAGCACTGAAAGCTGTTGCTAGCCAGCACCCTTCCTTGGAAGCGCTTTCACAGGCGCAGCAACACTGGGGCTTTGCGCTTCTCTAGCCACCAAACGTCACGGTCCTTCTCTTTCCGTCTCGTAGACACGAGCTGAGAAATTGCAAACGTCGAGCAATTGCTCCGAGATGAAAAGTGCCAGCACTGAAAGCTGTTGCTAGCCAGCACCCTTCCTTGGAAGCGCTTTTGTAGGCCTAAGAACACTGGGGCTCTGGGCTTCTCTAGCCACCTCATCTTCTGCTCATCCTCTCGCGCACTCTAAAGAGAGCTCAGGTGAGAAATTGCAAACGTCGAGCAATTGCTCAGAGATGAAAAGTGCCAGCACTGAAAGCTGTTGCTAGCCAGCACCCTTCCGTGGAAGCGCTTTCACAGGCGCAGTAACACCGGGGTTTTGCGCTTCTCTAGCCACCAAAAGTCACGGTCCTTCTCTTTCTGTCTCGTAGACACGAGCTGAGAAATTGCAAACGTCGAGCAATTGCTCAGAGATGAAAAGTGCCAGCACTGAAAGCTGCTGCTAGCCAGCACCCTTCCTTGGAAGCGCTTTCACAGGCGCAGTAACAATGGGGCTTTGCGCTTCTCTAGCCACCAAACGTCACGGTCCTTCTCTTTCCGTCTCGTAGACACGAGCTGAGAAATTGCAAACGTCGAGCAATTGCTCAGAGATGAAAAGTGCCAGCACTGAAAGCTGTTGCTAGCCAGCACCCTTCCTTGGAAGCGCTTTCACAGGCGCAGCAACACTGGGGCTTTGCGCTTCTCTACCCACCAAACATCACGGTCACTATCTCTCCGTCTCGTAGACAAGAGCTGAGAAATTGCAAACGTCGAGCAATTGCTCAGAGATGAAAAGTGCCAGCACTGAAAGCTGTTGCTAGCCAGCACCCTTCCTTGGAAGCGCTTTTGTAGGCCTAAGAACACTGGGGCTCTGGGCTTCTCTAGCCACCTAATCTTCTGCTCATCCTCTCGCGCACTCTAAAGAGAGCTCAGGGGAGAAATTGCAAACGTCGAGCAATTGCTCAGAGATGAAAAGTGCCAGCACTGAAAGCTGTTGCTAGCCAGCACCCTTCCTTGGAAGCGCTTTTGTAGGCCTAAGAACACTGGGGCTCTGGGCTTCTCTAGCCACCTAATCTTCTGCTCATCCTCTCGCGCAATCTAAAGAGAGCTCAGGGGAGAAATTGCAAACGTCCAGCAATTGCTCAGAGATGAAAAGTGCCAGCACTGAAAGCTGTTGCTAGCCAGCACCCTTCCTTGGAAGTGCTTTCACAGGCGCAGCAACACTGGGGCTTTGCGCTTCTCTAGCCACCAAACGTCACGGTCATTCTCTTTCCGTCTCGTAGACAGGAGCTGAGAAATTGCAAACGTCAAGCAATTGCTCAGAGATGAAAAGTGCCAGCACTGAAAGCTGTTGCTAGCCAGCACCCTTCCTTGGAAGCGCTGTCACAGGCGCAGTAACACTGGGGCTTTGCGCTTCTCTAGCCACCAAACGTCACTGTCATTCTCTTTCCGTCTCGTAGACACGAGCTGAGAAATTGCAAACGTCGAGCAATTGCTCAGAGATGAAAAGTGCCAGCACTGAAAGCTGTTGCTAGCCAGCACCCTTCCTTGGAAGCGCTTTTGTAGGCCTAAGAACACTGGGGCTCTGGGCTTCTCTAGCCACCTAATCTTCTGCTCATCCTTTCGCGCACTCTAAAGAGAGCTCAGGTGAGAAATTGCAAACGTCGAGCAATTGCTCCGAGATGAAAAGTGCCAGCACTGAAAGCTGTTGCTAGCCAGCACCCTTCCTTGGAAGCGCTTTCACAGGCGCAGCAACACTGGGGCTTTGCGCTTCTCTACCCACCAAACATCACGGTCACTATCTCTCCGTCTCGTAGACAAGAGCTGAGAAATTGCAAACGTCAAGTAATTGCTCCGAGATGAAAAGTGCCAGCACTGAAAGCTGTTGCTAGCCAGCACCCTTCCTTGGAAGCGCTTTTGTAGGCCTAAGAACACTGGGGCTCTGCGCTTCTCTAGCCACCTAATCTTCTGCTCATCCTCTCGCGCACTCTCAAGAGAGCTCAGGGGAGAAATTGCAAACGTCCAGCAATTGCTCCGAGATGAAAAGTGCCAGCACTGAAAGCTGTTGCTAGCCAGCACCCTTCCTTGGAAGCGCTTTCACAGGCACAGTAACACTGGGGCTTTGCGCTTCTCTAGCCACCAAACGTCACGGTCCTTCTCTTTCCGTCTCGTAGACACGAGCTGAGAAATTGCAAACGTCGAGCAATTGCTCAGAGATGAAAAGTGCCAGCACTGAAAGCTGTTGCTAGCCAGCACCCTTCCTTGGAAGCGCTTTTGTAGACCTAAGAACAGTGGGGCTCTGGGCTTCTCTAGCCACCTAATCTTCTGCTCATCCTCTCGCGCACTCTAAAGAGAGTTCAGGGGAGAAATTGCAAACGTCGAGCAATTGCTCCGAGATGAAAAGTGCCAGCACTGAAAGCTGTTGCTAGCCAGCACCCTTCCTTGGAAGCGCTTTCACAGGCGCAGCAACACTGGGGCTTTGCGCTTCTCTACTCACCAAACGTCACGGTCCTTCTCTTTCCGTCTCGTAGACACGAGCTGAGAAATTGCAAACGTCGAGCAATTGCTCAGAGATGAAAAGTGCCAGTACTGGAAGCTGTTGCTAGCCAGCACCCTTCCTTGGAAGCGCTTTTGTAGGCCTAAGAACAGTGGGGCTCTGGGCTTCTCTAGCCACCTAATCTTCTGCTCATCCTCTCGCGCAATCTAAAGAGAGCTCAGGTGAGAAATTGCAAACGTCGAGCAATTGCTCAGAGATGAAAAGTGCCAGCACTGAAAGCTGTTGCTAGCCAGCACCCTTCCTTGGAAGCGCTTTCACAGGCGCAGCAACACTGGGGCTTTGCGCTTCTCTAGCCACCAAACGTCACGGTCCTTCTCTTTCCGTCTCGTAGACACGAGCTGAGAAATTGCAAACGTCCAGCAATTGCTCAGAGATGAAAAGTGCCAGCACTGGAAGCTGTTGCTAGCCAGCACCCTTCCTTGGAAGTGCTTTTGTAGGCCTAAGAACACTGGGGCTCTGGGCTTCTCTAGCCACCTAATCTTCTGCTCATCCTCTCGCGCAGTCTAAAGAGAGCTCAGGTGAGAAATTGCAACCGTCGAGCAATTGCTCCGAGATGAAAAGTGCCAGCACTGAAAGCTGTTGCTAGCCAGCACCCTTCCTTGGAAGCGCTTTCACAGGCGCAGCAACACTGGGGCTTTGCGCTTCTCTAGCCACCAAACGTCACGGTCCTTCTCTTTCCGTCTCGTAGACAGGAGCTGAGAAATTGCAAACGTCGAGCAATTGCTCAGAGATGAAAAGTGCCAGTACTGGAAGCTGTTGCTAGCCAGCCCCCTTCCTTGGAAGCGCTTTTGTAGGCCTAAGAACACTGGGGCTCTGGGCTTCTCTAGCCACCTAATCTTCTGCTCATCCTCTCGCGCAGTCTAAAGAGAGCTCAGGGGAGAAATTGCAAACGTCGAGCAATTGCTCAGAGATGAAAAGTGCCAGCACTGAAAGCTGTTGCTAGCCAGCACCCTTCCTTGGAAGCGCTTTCACAGGCGCAGCAACACTGGGGCTTTGCGCTTCTCTACCCACCAAACGTCACTGTCATTCTCTTTCCGTCTCGTAGACACGAGCTGAGAAATTGCAAACGTCGAGCAATTGCTCCGAGATGAAAAGTGCCAGCACTGAAAGCTGTTGCTAGCCAGCACCCTTCCTTGGAAGCGCTTTTGTAGGCCTAAGAACACTGGGGCTCTGGGCTTCTCTAGCCACCTAATCTTCTGCTCATCCTCTCACGCACTCTAAAGAGAGTACAGGGGAGAAATTGCAAATGTCGAGCAATTGCTCAGAGATGAAAAGTGCCAGCACTGAAAGCTGTTGCTAGCCAGCACCCTTCCTTGGAAGCACTTTCACAGGGGCAGCAACACTGGGGCTTTGCGCTTCTCTAGCCACCAAACATCACGGTCCTTCTCTTTCCGTCTCGTAGACACGAGCTGAGAAATCACAAACGTCGAGCAATTGCTCAGAGATGAAAAGTGCCAGCACTGAAAGCTGTTGCTAGCCAGCACCCTTCCTTGGAAGCGCTTTCACAGGCGCAGCAACACTGGGGCTTTGCACTTCTCTAGCCACCAAACGTCACGGTCATTCTCTTTCCGTCTCGTAGACACGAGCTGAGAAATTGCAAACGTCGAGCAATTGCTGAGAGATGAAAAGTGCCAGCACTGAAAGCTGTTGCTAGCCAGCACCCTTCCTTGGAAGCGCTTTCACAGGCGCAGCAACACTGGGGCTTTGCGCTTCTCTAGCCACCAAACATCACAGTCACTATCTCTCCGTGTCGTAGACACGAGCTGAGAAATTGCAAACGTCGAGCAATTGCTCAGAGATGAAAAGTGCCAGCACTGAAAGCTGTTGCTAGCCAGCACCCTTCCTTGGAAGCGCTTTTGTAGGCCTAAGCACACTGGGGCTCTGGGCTTCTCTAGCCACCTCATCTTCTGCTCATCCTCTCGCGCACTCTAAAGAGAGCTCAGGGGAGAAATTGCAAACGTCCAGCAATTGCTCAGAGATGAAAAGTGCCAGCACTGAAAGCTGTTGCTAGCCAGCACCCTTCCTTGGAAGCGCTTTCACAGGCGCAGTATCACTGGGGCTTTGCGCTTCTATACACACCAAATGGCACGGTCATTCTCTTTCCGTCTCGTAGACACGAGCTGAGAAATTGCAAACGTCGAGCAATTGCTCAGAGATGAAAAGTGCCAGCACTGAAAGCTGTTGCTAGCCAGCACCCTTCCTTGGAAGCGCTTTTGTAGGCCTAAGAACACTGGGGCTCTGGGCTTCTCCAGCCACCTAATCTTCTGCTCATCCTCTCACGCACTCTAAAGAGAGTTCAGGTGAGAAATTGCAAACGTCGAGCAATTGCTCAGAGATGAAAAGTGCCAGCACTGAAAGCTGTTGCTAGCCAGCACCCTTCCTTGGAAGCGCTTTTGTAGGCCTAAGAACAGTGGGGCTCTGGGCTTCTCTAGCCACCTAATCTTCTGCTCATCCTCTCGCGCACTCTAAAGAGAGCTCAGGTGAGAAATTGCAAACGTCGAGCAATTGCTCAGAGATGAAAAGTGCCAGCACTGAAAGCTGTTGCTAGCCAGCACCCTTCCTTGGAAGCGCTTTCACAGGCGCAGCAACACTGGGGCTTTGCGCTTCTCTAGCCACCAAACGTCACGGTCCTTCTCTTTCCGTCTCGTAGACACGAGCTGAGAAATTGCAAACGTCGAGCAATTGCTCCGAGATGAAAAGTGCCAGCACTGAAAGCTGTTGCTAGCCAGCACCCTTCCTTGGAAGTGCTTTTGTAGGCCTAAGAACACTGGGGCTCTGGGCTTCTCTAGCCACCTAATCTTCTGCTCATCCTCTCGCGCACTCTAAAGAGAGCTCAGGTGAGAAATTGCAACCGTCGAGCAATTGCTCCGAGATGAAAAGTGCCAGCACTGAAAGCTGTTGCTAGCCAGCACCCTTCCTTGGAAGCGCTTTCACAGGCGCAGCAACACTGGGGCTTTGCGCTTCTCTACCCACCAAACGTCACGGTCCTTCTCTTTCCGTCTCGTAGACACGAGCTGAGAAATTGCAAACGTCGAGCAATTGCTCGGAGATGAAAAGTGCCAGCACTGAAAGCTGTTGCTAGCCAGCACCCTTCCTTGGAAGCGCTTTTGTAGGCCTAAGAACACTGGGGCTCTGCGCTTCTCTAGCCACCTAATCTTCTGCTCATCCTCTCGCGCACTCTAAAGAGAGCTCAGGGGAGAAATTGCAAACGTCGAGCAATTGCTCAGAGATGAAAAGTGCCAGCACTGAAAGCTGTTGCTAGCCAGCACCCTTCCTTGGAAGCGCTTTCACAGGGGCAGCAACACTGGGGCTTTGCGCTTCTCTACTCACCAAACGTCACGGTCCTTCTCTTTCCGTCTCGTAGACACGAGCTGAGAAATTGCAAACGTCGAGCAATTGCTCAGAGATGAAAAGTGCCAGCACTGAAAGCTGTTGCTAGCCAGCACCCTTCCTTGGAAGCGCTTTCACAGGCACAGCAACACTGGGGCTTTGCGCTTCTCTACCCACCAAACGTCACGGTCCTTCTATTTCCGTCTCGTAGACACGAGCTGAGAAATTGCAAACGTCGAGCAATTGCTCAGAGATGAAAAGTGCCAGCACTGGAAGCTCTTGCTAGCCAGCACCCTTCCTTGGAAACGCTTTTGTAGGCCTAAGAACACTGGGGCTCTGCGCTTCTCTAGCCACCTAATCTTCTGCTCATCCTCTCACGCACTCTAAAGAGAGCTCAGGTGAGAAATTGCAAACGTCGAGCAATTGCTCAGAGATGAAAAGTGCCAGCACTGAAAGCTGTTGCTAGCCAGCACCCTTCCTTGGAAGCGCTTTTGTAGCCCTAAGCACACTGGGGCTCTGGGCTTCTCTAGCCACCTAATCTTCTGCTCATCCTCTCGCGCACTCTAAAGAGAGCTCAGGGGAGAAATTGCAAACGTCGAGCAATTGCTCAGAGATGAAAAGTGCCAGCACTGAAAGCTGTTGCTAGCCAGCACCCTTCCTTGGAAGCGCTTTTGTAGGCCTAAGAACAGTGGGGCTCTGGGCTTCTCTAGCCACCTCATCTTCTGCTCATCCTCTCGCGCACTCTAAAGAGAGCTCAGGGGAGAAATTGCAAACGTCCAGCAATTGCTCCGAGATGAAAAGTGCCAGCACTGAAAGCTGTTGCTAGCCAGCACCCTTCCTTGGAAGCGCTTTCACAGGCGCAGCAACACTGGCGCTTTGCGCTTCTCTACCCACCAAAAGTCACGGTCCTTCTCTTTCCGTCTCGTAGACAGGAGCTGAGAAATTGCAAACGTCGAGCAATTGCTCAGAGATGAAAAGTGCCAGCACTGAAAGCTGTTGCTAGCCAGCACCCTTCCTTGGAAGCGCTTTTGTAGGCCTAAGAACACTGGGGCTCTGCGCTTCTGTAGCCACCTAATCTTCTGCTCATCCTCTCGCGCACTCTGAAGAGAGCTCAGGTGAGAAATTGCAAACGTCGAGCAATTGCTCAGAGATGAAAAGTGCCAGCACTGAAAGCTGTTGCTAGCCAGCACCCTTCCTTGGAAGCGCTTTCACAGGCGCAGCAACACTGGGGCTTTGCGCTTCTCTAGCCACCAAACGTCACGGTCCTTCTCTTTCCGTCTCGTAGACACGAGCTGAGAAATTGCAAACGTCGAGCAATTGCTCAGAGATGAAAAGTGCCAGCACTGAAAGCTGTTGCTAGCCAGCACCCTTCCTTGGAAGCGCTTTTGTAGGCCTAAGAACACTGGGGCTCTGGGCTTCTCTAGCCACCTCATCTTCTGCTCATCCTCTCGCGCACTCTGAAGAGAGCTCAGGTGAGAAATTGCAAACGTCGAGCAATTGCTCAGAGATGAAAAGTGCCAGCACTGAAAGCTGTTGCTAGCCAGCACCCTTCCGTGGAAGCGCTTTCACAGGCGCAGTAACACCGGGGTTTTGCGCTTCTCTAGCCACCAAAAGTCACGGTCCTTCTCTTTCTGTCTCGTAGACACGAGCTGAGAAATTGCAAACGTCGAGCAATTGCTCAGAGATGAAAAGTGCCAGCACTGAAAGCTGCTGCTAGCCAGCACCCTTCCTTGGAAGCGCTTTCACAGGCGCAGTAACAATGGGGCTTTGCGCTTCTCTAGCCACCAAACGTCACGGTCCTTCTCTTTCCGTCTCGTAGACACGAGCTGAGAAATTGCAAACGTCGAGCAATTGCTCAGAGATGAAAAGTGCCAGCACTGAAAGCTGTTGCTAGCCAGCACCCTTCCTTGGAAGCGCTTTCACAGGCGCAGCAACACTGGGGCTTTGCGCTTCTCTACCCACCAAACATCACGGTCACTATCTCTCCGTCTCGTAGACAAGAGCTGAGAAATTGCAAACGTCGAGCAATTGCTCAGAGATGAAAAGTGCCAGCACTGAAAGCTGTTGCTAGCCAGCACCCTTCCTTGGAAGCGCTTTTGTAGGCCTAAGAACACTGGGGCTCTGGGCTTCTCTAGCCACCTAATCTTCTGCTCATCCTCTCGCGCACTCTAAAGAGAGCTCAGGGGAGAAATTGCAAACGTCGAGCAATTGCTCAGAGATGAAAAGTGCCAGCACTGAAAGCTGTTGCTAGCCAGCACCCTTCCTTGGAAGCGCTTTTGTAGGCCTAAGAACACTGGGGCTCTGGGCTTCTCTAGCCACCTAATCTTCTGCTCATCCTCTCGCGCAATCTAAAGAGAGCTCAGGGGAGAAATTGCAAACGTCCAGCAATTGCTCAGAGATGAAAAGTGCCAGCACTGAAAGCTGTTGCTAGCCAGCACCCTTCCTTGGAAGTGCTTTCACAGGCGCAGCAACACTGGGGCTTTGCGCTTCTCTAGCCACCAAACGTCACGGTCATTCTCTTTCCGTCTCGTAGACAGGAGCTGAGAAATTGCAAACGTCAAGCAATTGCTCAGAGATGAAAAGTGCCAGCACTGAAAGCTGTTGCTAGCCAGCACCCTTCCTTGGAAGCGCTGTCACAGGCGCAGTAACACTGGGGCTTTGCGCTTCTCTAGCCACCAAACGTCACTGTCATTCTCTTTCCGTCTCGTAGACACGAGCTGAGAAATTGCAAACGTCGAGCAATTGCTCAGAGATGAAAAGTGCCAGCACTGAAAGCTGTTGCTAGCCAGCACCCTTCCTTGGAAGCGCTTTTGTAGGCCTAAGAACACTGGGGCTCTGGGCTTCTCTAGCCACCTAATCTTCTGCTCATCCTTTCGCGCACTCTAAAGAGAGCTCAGGGGAGAAATTGCAAACGTCGAGCAATTGCTCCGAGATGAAAAGTGCCAGCACTGAAAGCTGTTGCTAGCCAGCACCCTTCCTTGGAAGCGCTTTCACAGGCGCAGCAACACTGGGGCTTTGCGCTTCTCTACCCACCAAACATCACGGTCACTATCTCTCCGTCTCGTAGACAAGAGCTGAGAAATTGCAAACGTCAAGTAATTGCTCCGAGATGAAAAGTGCCAGCACTGAAAGCTGTTGCTAGCCAGCACCCTTCCTTGGAAGCGCTTTTGTAGGCCTAAGAACACTGGGGCTCTGCGCTTCTCTAGCCACCTAATCTTCTGCTCATCCTCTCGCGCACTCTCAAGAGAGCTCAGGGGAGAAATTGCAAACGTCCAGCAATTGCTCCGAGATGAAAAGTGCCAGCACTGAAAGCTGTTGCTAGCCAGCACCCTTCCTTGGAAGCGCTTTCACAGGCGCAGTAACACTGGGGCTTTGCGCTTCTCTAGCCACCAAACGTCACGGTCCTTCTCTTTCCGTCTCGTAGACACGAGCTGAGAAATTGCAAACGTCGAGCAATTGCTCAGAGATGAAAAGTGCCAGCACTGAAAGCTGTTGCTAGCCAGCACCCTTCCTTGGAAGCGCTTTTGTAGACCTAAGAACAGTGGGGCTCTGGGCTTCTCTAGCCACCTAATCTTCTGCTCATCCTCTCGCGCACTCTAAAGAGAGTTCAGGGGAGAAATTGCAAACGTCGAGCAATTGCTCCGAGATGAAAAGTGCCAGCACTGAAAGCTGTTGCTAGCCAGCACCCTTCCTTGGAAGCGCTTTCACAGGCGCAGCAACACTGGGGCTTTGCGCTTCTCTACTCACCAAACGTCACGGTCCTTCTCTTTCCGTCTCGTAGACACGAGCTGAGAAATTGCAAACGTCGAGCAATTGCTCAGAGATGAAAAGTGCCAGTACTGGAAGCTGTTGCTAGCCAGCACCCTTCCTTGGAAGCGCTTTTGTAGGCCTAAGAACAGTGGGGCTCTGGGCTTCTCTAGCCACCTAATCTTCTGCTCATCCTCTCGCGCAATCTAAAGAGAGCTCAGGTGAGAAATTGCAAACGTCGAGCAATTGCTCAGAGATGAAAAGTGCCAGCACTGAAAGCTGTTGCTAGCCAGCACCCTTCCTTGGAAGCGCTTTCACAGGCGCAGCAACACTGGGGCTTTGCGCTTCTCTAGCCACCAAACGTCACGGTCCTTCTCTTTCCGTCTCGTAGACACGAGCTGAGAAATTGCAAACGTCCAGCAATTGCTCAGAGATGAAAAGTGCCAGCACTGAAAGCTGTTGCTAGCCAGCACCCTTCCTTGGAAGTGCTTTTGTAGGCCTAAGAACACTGGGGCTCTGGGCTTCTCTAGCCACCTAATCTTCTGCTCATCCTCTCGCGCAGTCTAAAGAGAGCTCAGGTGAGAAATTGCAACCGTCGAGCAATTGCTCCGAGATGAAAAGTGCCAGCACTGAAAGCTGTTGCTAGCCAGCACCCTTCCTTGGAAGCGCTTTCACAGGCGCAGCAACACTGGGGCTTTGCGCTTCTCTAGCCACCAAACGTCACGGTCCTTCTCTTTCCGTCTCGTAGACAGGAGCTGAGAAATTGCAAACGTCGAGCAATTGCTCAGAGATGAAAAGTGCCAGTACTGGAAGCTGTTGCTAGCCAGCCCCCTTCCTTGGAAGCGCTTTTGTAGGCCTAAGAACACTGGGGCTCTGGGCTTCTGTAGCCACCTAATCTTCTGCTCATCCTCTCGCGCAGTCTAAAGAGAGCTCAGGGGAGAAATTGCAAACGTCGAGCAATTGCTCAGAGATGAAAAGTGCCAGCACTGAAAGCTGTTGCTAGCCAGCACCCTTCCTTGGAAGCGCTTTCACAGGCGCAGCAACACTGGGGCTTTGCGCTTCTCTACCCACCAAACGTCACTGTCATTCTCTTTCCGTCTCGTAGACACGAGCTGAGAAATTGCAAACGTCGAGCAATTGCTCCGAGATGAAAAGTGCCAGCACTGAAAGCTGTTGCTAGCCAGCACCCTTCCTTGGAAGCGCTTTTGTAGGCCTAAGAACACTGGGGCTCTGGGCTTCTCTAGCCACCTAATCTTCTGCTCATCCTCTCACGCACTCTAAAGAGAGTACAGGGGAGAAATTGCAAATGTCGAGCAATTGCTCAGAGATGAAAAGTGCCAGCACTGAAAGCTGTTGCTAGCCAGCACCCTTCCTTGGAAGCACTTTCACAGGGGCAGCAACACTGGGGCTTTGCGCTTCTCTAGCCACCAAACATCACGGTCCTTCTCTTTCCGTCTCGTAGACACGAGCTGAGAAATCACAAACGTCGAGCAATTGCTCAGAGATGAAAAGTGCCAGCACTGAAAGCTGTTGCTAGCCAGCACCCTTCCTTGGAAGCGCTTTCACAGGCGCAGCAACACTGGGGCTTTGCGCTTCTCTACCCACCAAACGTCACGGTCCTTCTCTTTCCGTCTCGTAGACACGAGCTGAGAAATTGCAAACGTCGAGCAATTGCTCAGAGATGAAAAGTGCCAGCACTGAAAGCTGTTGCTAGCCAGCACCCTTCCTTGGAAGCGCTTTCACAGGCGCAGCAACACTGGGGCTTTGCGCTTCTCTAGCCACCAAACATCACAGTCACTATCTCTCCGTGTCGTAGACACGAGCTGAGAAATTGCAAACGTCGAGCAATTGCTCAGAGATGAAAAGTGCCAGCACTGAAAGCTGTTGCTAGCCAGCACCCTTCCTTGGAAGCGCTTTTGTAGGCCTAAGCACACTGGGGCTCTGGGCTTCTCTAGCCACCTCATCTTCTGCTCATCCTCTCGCGCACTCTAAAGAGAGCTCAGGGGAGAAATTGCAAACGTCCAGCAATTGCTCAGAGATGAAAAGTGCCAGCACTGAAAGCTGTTGCTAGCCAGCACCCTTCCTTGGAAGCGCTTTCACAGGCGCAGTAACACTGGGGCTTTGCGCTTCTATACACACCAAATGGCACGGTCATTCTCTTTCCGTCTCGTAGACACGAGCTGAGAAATTGCAAACGTCGAGCAATTGCTCAGAGATGAAAAGTGCCAGCACTGAAAGCTGTTGCTAGCCAGCACCCTTCCTTGGAAGCGCTTTTGTAGGCCTAAGAACAGTGGGGCTCTGGGCTTCTCCAGCCACCTAATCTTCTGCTCATCCTCTCGCGCACTCTAAAGAGAGCTCAGGGGAGAAATTGCAAACGTCGAGCAATTGCTCAGAGATGAAAAGTGCCAGCACTGAAAGCTGTTGCTAGCCAGCACCCTTCCTTGGAAGCGCTTTTGTAGGCCTAAGAACAGTGGGGCTCTGGGCTTCTCTAGCCACCTAATCTTCTGCTCATCCTCTCGCGCACTCTAAAGAGAGCTCAGGTGAGAAATTGCAAACGTCGAGCAATTGCTCAGAGATGAAAAGTGCCAGCACTGAAAGCTGTTGCTAGCCAGCACCCTTCCTTGGAAGCGCTTTCACAGGCGCAGCAACACTGGGGCTTTGCGCTTCTCTAGCCACCAAACGTCACGGTCCTTCTCTTTCCGTCTCGTAGACACGAGCTGAGAAATTGCAAACGTCGAGCAATTGCTCCGAGATGAAAAGTGCCAGCACTGAAAGCTGTTGCTAGCCAGCACCCTTCCTTGGAAGTGCTTTTGTAGGCCTAAGAACACTGGGGCTCTGGGCTTCTCTAGCCACCTAATCTTCTGCTCATCCTCTCGCGCACTCTAAAGAGAGCTCAGGTGAGAAATTGCAACCGTCGAGCAATTGCTCCGAGATGAAAAGTGCCAGCACTGAAAGCTGTTGCTAGCCAGCACCCTTCCTTGGAAGCGCTTTCACAGGCGCAGCAACACTGGGGCTTTGCGCTTCTCTAGCCACCAAACGTCACGGTCCTTCTCTTTCCGTCTCGTAGACACGAGCTGAGAAATTGCAAACGTCGAGCAATTGCTCGGAGATGAAAAGTGCCAGCACTGAAAGCTGTTGCTAGCCAGCACCCTTCCTTGGAAGCGCTTTTGTAGGCCTAAGAACACTGGGGCTCTGGGCTTCTCTAGCCACCTAATCTTCTGCTCATCCTCTCGCGCACTCTAAAGAGAGCTCAGGGGAGAAATTGCAAACGTCGAGCAATTGCTCAGAGATGAAAAGTGCCAGCACTGAAAGCTGTTGCTAGCCAGCACCCTTCCTTGGAAGCGCTTTCACAGGCGCAGCAACACTGGGGCTTTGCGCTTCTCTAGCCACCAAACGTCACGGTCATTCTCTTTCCGTCTCGTAGACACGAGCTGAGAAATTGCAAACGTCGAGCAATTGCTCAGAGATGAAAAGTGCCAGCACTGAAAGCTGTTGCTAGCCAGCACCCTTCCTTGGAAGCGCTTTCACAGGCACAGCAACACTGGGGCTTTGCGCTTCTCTACCCACCAAACGTCACGGTCCTTCTATTTCCGTCTCGTAGACACGAGCTGAGAAATTGCAAACGTCGAGCAATTGCTCAGAGATGAAAAGTGCCAGCACTGGAAGCTCTTGCTAGCCAGCACCCTTCCTTGGAAACGCTTTTGTAGGCCTAAGAACACTGGGGCTCTGCGCTTCTCTAGCCACCTAATCTTCTGCTCATCCTCTCACGCACTCTAAAGAGAGCTCAGGTGAGAAATTGCAAACGTCGAGCAATTGCTCAGAGATGAAAAGTGCCAGCACTGAAAGCTGTTGCTAGCCAGCACCCTTCCTTGGAAGCGCTTTTGTAGGCCTAAGCACACTGGGGCTCTGGGCTTCTCTAGCCACCTAATCTTCTGCTCATCCTCTCGCGCACTCTAAAGAGAGCTCAGGGGAGAAATTGCAAACGTCGAGCAATTGCTCAGAGATGAAAAGTGCCAGCACTGAAAGCTGTTGCTAGCCAGCACCCTTCCTTGGAAGCGCTTTTGTAGGCCTAAGAACAGTGGGGCTCTGGGCTTCTCTAGCCACCTCATCTTCTGCTCATCCTCTCGCGCACTCTAAAGAGAGCTCAGGTGAGAAATTGCAAGTGTCGAGCAATTGCTCCGAGATGAAAAGTGCCAGCACTGAAAGCTGTTGCTAGCCAGCACCCTTCCTTGGAAGCGCTTTCACAGGCGCAGCAACACTGGCGCTTTGCGCTTCTCTACCCACCAAACGTCACGGTCCTTCTCTTTCTGTCTCGTAGACAAGACCTGAGAAATTGCAAACGTCGAGCAATTGCTCAGAGATGAAAAGTGCCAGCACTGGAAGCTGTTGCTAGCCAGCCCCCTTCCTTGGAAGCGCTTTGGTAGGCCTAAGAACACTGGGGCTCTGGGCTTCTCTAGCCACCTCATCTTCTGCTCATCCTCTCGCGCACTCTAAAGAGAGCTCAGGTGAGAAATTGCAAACGTCCAGCAATTGCTCAGAGATGAAAAGTGCCAGCACTGAAAGCTGTTGCTAGCCAGCACCCTTCCTTGGAAGCGCTTTCACAGGTGCAGTAACACTGGGGCTTTGCGCTTCTCTACCCACCAAACGTCACGGTCCTTCTCTTTCCGTCTCGTAGACACGAGCTGAGAAATTGCAAACGTCAAGCAATTGCTCAGAGATGAAAAGTGCCAGCACTGAAAGCTGTTGCTAGCCAGCACCCTTCCTTGGAAGGGCTTTTGTAGGCCTAAGAACAGTGGGGCTCTGGGCTTCTCTAGCCACCTAATCTTCTGCTCATCCTCTCGCGCACTCTAAAGAGAGCTCAGGTGAGAAATTGCAAACGTCGAGCAATTGCTCAGAGATGAAAAGTGCCAGCACTGAAAGCTGTTGCTAGCCAGCACCCTTCCTTGGAAGCGCTTTCACAGGTGCAGCAACACTGGGGCTTTGCGCTTCTCTAGCCACCAAACGTCACGGTCATTCTCTTTCCGTCTCGTAGACACGAGCTGAGAAATTGCAAACGTCGAGCAATTGCTCAGAGATGAAAAGTGCCAGCACTGAAAGCTGTTGCTAGCCAGCACCCTTCCTTGGAAGCGCTTTTGTAGGCCTAAGAACACTGGGGCTCTGGGCTTCTCTAGCCACCTAATCTTCTGCTCATCCTCTCGCGCACTCTCAAGAGAGATCAGGTGAGAAATTGCAAACGTCGAGCAATTGCTCCGAGATGAAAAGTGCCAGCACTGAAAGCTGTTGCTAGCCAGCACCCTTCCTTGGAAGCGCTTTTGTAGGCCTAAGAACACTGGGGCTCTGGGCTTCTCTAGCCACCTAATCTTCTGCTCATCCTCTCGCGCACTCTAAAGAGAGCTCAGGGGAGAAATTGCAAACGTCGAGCAATTGCTCCGAGATGAAAAGTGCCAGCACTGAAAGCTGTTGCTAGCCAGCACCCTTCCTTGGAAACACTTTCACAGGCGCAGCAACACTGGGGCTTTGCGCTTCTCTAGCCACCAAACGTCACGGTCCTTCTCTTTCCGTCTCGTAGACACGAGCTGAGAAATTGCAAACGTCGAGCAATTGCTCGGAGATGAAAAGTGCCAGCACTGGAAGCTGTTGCTAGCCAGCACCCTTCCTTGGAAGTGCTTTTGTAGGCCTAAGAACACTGGGGCTCTGGGCTTTAGCCACCTAATCTTCTGCTCATCCTCTCGCGCAGTCTAAAGAGAGCTCAGGGGAGAAATTGCAACCGTCGAGCAATTGCTCAGAGATGAAAAGTGCCAGCACTGAAAGCTGTTGCTAGCCAGCACCCTTCCTTGGAAGCGCTTTCACAGGCGCAGCAACACTGGCGCTTTGCGCTTCTCTAGCCACCAAACGTCACGGTCCTTCTCTTTCCGTCTCGTAGACACGAGCTGAGAAATTGCAAACGTCGAGCAATTGCTCCGAGATGAAAAGTGCCAGCACTGAAAGCTGTTGCTAGCCAGCACCCTTCCTTGGAAGCGCTTTTGTAGGCGTAAGAACACTGAGGCTCTGGGCTTCTCTAGCCACCTAATCTTCTGCTCATCCTCTCGTGCACTCTAAAGAGAGCTCAGGTGAGAAATTGCAAACGTCGAGCAATTGCTCAGAGATGAAAAGTGCCAGCACTGAAAGCTGTTGCTAGCCAGCACCCTTCCTTGGAAGCGCTTTCACAGGCGCAGCAACACTGGGGCTTTGCGCTTCTCTACTCACCAAACGTCACGGTCCTTCTCTTTCCGTCTCGTAGACACGAGCTGAGAAATTGCAAACGTCGAGCAATTGCTCAGAGATGAAAAGTGCCAGCACTGAAAGCTGTTGCTAGCCAGCACCCTTCCTTGGAAGCGCTTTCACAGGCGCAGCAACACTGGGGCTTTGCGCTTCTATACGCACCAAACATCACGGTCACTATCTTTCCGTCTCGTAGACACGAGCTGAGAAATTGCAAACGTCAAGCAATTGCTCAGAGATGAAAAGTGCCAGCACTGAAAGCTGTTGCTAGCCAGCCCCCTTCCTTGGAAGCGCTTTTGTAGGCCTAAGAACACTGGGGCTCTGGGCTTCTCTAGCCACCTAATCTTCTGCTCATCCTCTCGCGCACTCTAAAGAGAGCTCAGGGGAGAAATTGCAAACGTCGAGCAATTGCTCAGAGATGAAAAGTGCCAGCACTGAAAGCTGTTGCTAGCCAGCACCCTTCCTTGGAAGCGCTTTCACAGGCACAGTAACACTGGGGCTTTGCGCTTCTCTACCCACCAAACGTCACGGTCATTCTCTTTCCGTCTCGTAGACACGAGCTGAGAAATTGCAAACGTCGAGCAATTGCTCAGAGATGAAAAGTGCCAGCACTGAAAGCTGTTTCTAGCCAGCCTCCTTCTTTGGAAGCGCTTTTGTAGGCCTAAGAACACTGGGGCTCTGGGCTTCTCTAGCCACCTAATCGTCTGCTCATCCTTTCGCGCACTCTAAAGAGAGCTCAGGTGAGAAATTGCAAGTGTCGAGCAATTGCTCAGAGAGGAAAAGTGCCAGCACTGAAAGCTGTTGCTAGCCAGCACCCTTCCTTGGAAGCGCTTTCACAGGCGCAGCAACACTGGGGCTTTGCGCTTCTCTACTCACCAAAAGTCACGGTCCTTCTCTTTCCGTCTCGTAGACAGGAGCTGAGAAATTGCAAACGTCGAGCAATTGCTCAGAGATGAAAAGTGCCAGCACTGAAAGCTGTTGCTAGCCAGCACCCTTCCTTGGAAGCGCTTTTGTAGGCCTAAGAACAGTGGGGCTCTGCGCTTCTGTAGCCACCTAATCTTCTGCTCATCCTCTCGCGCACTCTGAAGAGAGCTCAGGTGAGAAATTGCAAACGTCGAGCAATTGCTCAGAGATGAAAAGTGCCAGCACTGAAAGCTGTTGCTAGCCAGCACCCTTCCTTGGAAGCGCTTTCACAGGCGCAGCAACACTGGGGCTTTGCGCTTCTCTAGCCACCAAACGTCACGGTCCTTCTCTTTCCGTCTCGTAGACACGAGCTGAGAAATTGCAAACGTCGAGCAATTGCTCAGAGATGAAAAGTGCCAGCACTGAAAGCTGTTGCTAGCCAGCACCCTTCCTTGGAAGCGCTTTTGTAGGCCTAAGAACACTGGGGCTCTGGGCTTCTCTAGCCACCTCATCTTCTGCTCATCCTCTCGCGCACTCTAAAGAGAGCTCAGGTGAGAAATTGCAAACGTCGAGCAATTGCTCAGAGATGAAAAGTGCCAGCACTGAAAGCTGTTGCTAGCCAGCACCCTTCCGTGGAAGCGCTTTCACAGGCGCAGTAACACCGGGGTTTTGCGCTTCTCTAGCCACCAAAAGTCACGGTCCTTCTCTTTCTGTCTCGTAGACACGAGCTGAGAAATTGCAAACGTCGAGCAATTGCTCAGAGATGAAAAGTGCCAGCACTGAAAGCTGTTGCTAGCCAGCACCCTTCCTTGGAAGCGCTTTTGTAGGCCTAAGAACACTGGGGCTCTGGGCTTCTCTAGCCACCTAATCTTCTGCTCATCCTCTCGCGCAATCTAAAGAGAGCTCAGGGGAGAAATTGCAAACGTCCAGCAATTGCTCAGAGATGAAAAGTGCCAGCACTGAAAGCTGTTGCTAGCCAGCCCCCTTCCTTGGAAGTGCTTTCACAGGCGCAGCAACACTGGGGCTTTGCGCTTCTCTAGCCACCAAACGTCACGGTCATTCTCTTTCCGTCTCGTAGACAGGAGCTGAGAAATTGCAAACGTCAAGCAATTGCTCAGAGATGAAAAGTGCCAGCACTGAAAGCTGTTGCTAGCCAGCACCCTTCCTTGGAAGCGCTGTCACAGGCGCAGTAACACTGGGGCTTTGCGCTTCTCTAGCCACCAAACGTCACTGTCATTCTCTTTCCGTCTCGTAGACACGAGCTGAGAAATTGCAAACGTCGAGCAATTGCTCAGAGATGAAAAGTGCCAGCACTGAAAGCTGTTGCTAGCCAGCACCCTTCCTTGGAAGCGCTTTTGTAGGCCTAAGAACACTGGGGCTCTGGGCTTCTCTAGCCACCTAATCCTCTGCTCATCCTTTCGCGCACTCTAAAGAGAGCTCAGGTGAGAAATTGCAAACGTCGAGCAATTGCTCCGAGATGAAAAGTGCCAGCACTGAAAGCTGTTGCTAGCCAGCACCCTTCCTTGGAAGCGCTTTCACAGGCGCAGCAACACTGGGGCTTTGCGCTTCTCTACCCACCAAACATCACGGTCACTATCTCTCCGTCTCGTAGACAAGAGCTGAGAAATTGCAAACGTCAAGTAATTGCTCCGAGATGAAAAGTGCCAGCACTGAAAGCTGTTGCTAGCCAGCACCCTTCCTTGGAAGCGCTTTTGTAGGCCTAAGAACACTGGGGCTCTGCGCTTCTCTAGCCACCTAATCTTCTGCTCATCCTCTCGCGCACTCTCAAGAGAGCTCAGGGGAGAAATTGCAAACGTCCAGCAATTGCTCCGAGATGAAAAGTGCCAGCACTGAAAGCTGTTGCTAGCCAGCACCCTTCCTTGGAAGCGCTTTCACAGGCGCAGTAACACTGGGGCTTTGCGCTTCTCTAGCCACCAAACGTCACGGTCCTTCTCTTTCCGTCTCGTAGACACGAGCTGAGAAATTGCAAACGTCGAGCAATTGCTCAGAGATGAAAAGTGCCAGCACTGAAAGCTGTTGCTAGCCAGCACCCTTCCTTGGAAGCGCTTTTGTAGACCTAAGAACAGTGGGGCTCTGGGCTTCTCTAGCCACCTAATCTTCTGCTCATCCTCTCGCGCACTCTAAAGAGAGTTCAGGGGAGAAATTGCAAACGTCGAGCAATTGCTCCGAGATGAAAAGTGCCAGCACTGAAAGCTGTTGCTAGCCAGCACCCTTCCTTGGAAGCGCTTTCACAGGCGCAGCAACACTGGGGCTTTGCGCTTCTCTACTCACCAAACGTCACGGTCCTTCTCTTTCCGTCTCGTAGACACGAGCTGAGAAATTGCAAACGTCGAGCAATTGCTCAGAGATGAAAAGTGCCAGTACTGGAAGCTGTTGCTAGCCAGCACCCTTCCTTGGAAGCGCTTTTGTAGGCCTAAGAACAGTGGGGCTCTGGGCTTCTCTAGCCACCTAATCTTCTGCTCATCCTCTCGCGCAATCTAAAGAGAGCTCAGGTGAGAAATTGCAAACGTCGAGCAATTGCTCAGAGATGAAAAGTGCCAGCACTGAAAGCTGTTGCTAGCCAGCACCCTTCCTTGGAAGCGCTTTCACAGGCGCAGCAACACTGGGGCTTTGCGCTTCTCTACCCACCAAACGTCACGGTCCTTCTCTTTCCGTCTCGTAGACACGAGCTGAGAAATTGCAAACGTCCAGCAATTGCTCAGAGATGAAAAGTGCCAGCACTGAAAGCTGTTGCTAGCCAGCACCCTTCCTTGGAAGTGCTTTTGTAGGCCTAAGAACACTGGGGCTCTGGGCTTCTCTAGCCACCTAATCTTCTGCTCATCCTCTCGCGCACTCTAAAGAGAGCTCAGGTGAGAAATTGCAACCGTCGAGCAATTGCTCCGAGATGAAAAGTGCCAGCACTGAAAGCTGTTGCTAGCCAGCACCCTTCCTTGGAAGCGCTTTCACAGGCGCAGCAACACTGGGGCTTTGCGCTTCTCTAGCCACCAAACGTCACGGTCCTTCTCTTTCCGTCTCGTAGACAGGAGCTGAGAAATTGCAAACGTCGAGCAATTGCTCAGAGATGAAAAGTGCCAGTACTGGAAGCTGTTGCTAGCCAGCCCCCTTCCTTGGAAGCGCTTTTGTAGGCCTAAGAACACTGGGGCTCTGGGCTTCTCTAGCCACCTAATCTTCTGCTCATCCTCTCGCGCAGTCTAAAGAGAGCTCAGGGGAGAAATTGCAAACGTCGAGCAATTGCTCAGAGATGAAAAGTGCCAGCACTGAAAGCTGTTGCTAGCCAGCACCCTTCCTTGGAAGCGCTTTCACAGGCGCAGCAACACTGGGGCTTTGCGCTTCTCTAGCCACCAAACGTCACTGTCATTCTCTTTCCGTCTCGTAGACACGAGCTGAGAAATTGCAAACGTTGAGCAATTGCTCCGAGATGAAAAGTGCCAGCACTGAAAGCTGTTGCTAGCCAGCACCCTTCCTTGGAAGCGCTTTTGTAGGCCTAAGAACACTGGGGCTCTGGGCTTCTGTAGCCACCTAATCTTCTGCTCATCCTCTCACGCACTCTAAAGAGAGTACAGGGGAGAAATTGCAAATGTCGAGCAATTGCTCAGAGATGAAAAGTGCCAGCACTGAAAGCTGTTGCTAGCCAGCACCCTTCCTTGGAAGCACTTTCACAGGGGCAGCAACACTGGGGCTTTGCGCTTCTCTAGCCACCAAACATCACGGTCCTTCTCTTTCCGTCTCGTAGACACGAGCTGAGAAATCACAAACGTCGAGCAATTGCTCAGAGATGAAAAGTGCCAGCACTGAAAGCTGTTGCTAGCCAGCACCCTTCCTTGGAAGCGCTTTCACAGGCGCAGCAACACTGGGGCTTTGCACTTCTCTAGCCACCAAACGTCACGGTCATTCTCTTTCCGTCTCGTAGACACGAGCTGAGAAATTGCAAACGTCGAGCAATTGCTGAGAGATGAAAAGTGCCAGCACTGAAAGCTGTTGCTAGCCAGCACCCTTCCTTGGAAGCGCTTTCACAGGCGCAGCAACACTGGGGCTTTGCGCTTCTCTAGCCACCAAACATCACAGTCACTATCTCTCCGTGTCGTAGACACGAGCTGAGAAATTGCAAACGTCGAGCAATTGCTCAGAGATGAAAAGTGCCAGCACTGAAAGCTGTTGCTAGCCAGCACCCTTCCTTGGAAGCGCTTTTGTAGGCCTAAGCACACTGGGGCTCTGGGCTTCTCTAGCCACCTCATCTTCTGCTCATCCTCTCGCGCACTCTAAAGAGAGCTCAGGGGAGAAATTGCAAACGTCGAGCAATTGCTCCGAGATGAAAAGTGCCAGCACTGAAAGCTGTTGCTAGCCAGCACCCTTCCTTGGAAGCGCTTTCACAGGCGCAGTAACACTGGGGCTTTGCGCTTCTATACACACCAAACGTCACGGTCATTCTCTTTCCGTCTCGTAGACACGAGCTGAGAAATTGCAAACGTCGAGCAATTGCTCAGAGATGAAAAGTGCCAGCACTGAAAGCTGTTGCTAGCCAGCACCCTTCCTTGGAAGCGCTTTTGTAGGCCTAAGAACACTGGGGCTCTGGGCTTCTCTAGCCACCTAATCTTCTGCTCATCCTCTCACGCACTCTAAAGAGAGTTCAGGTGAGAAATTGCAAACGTCGAGCAATTGCTCAGAGATGAAAAGTGCCAGCACTGAAAGCTGTTGCTAGCCAGCACCCTTCCTTGGAAGCGCTTTTGTAGGCCTAAGAACAGTGGGGCTCTGGGCTTCTCTAGCCACCTAATCTTCTGCTCATCCTCTCGCGCACTCTAAAGAGAGCTCAGGTGAGAAATTGCAAACGTCGAGCAATTGCTCAGAGATGAAAAGTGCCAGCACTGAAAGCTGTTGCTAGCCAGCACCCTTCCTTGGAAGCGCTTTCACAGGCGCAGCAACACTGGGGCTTTGCGCTTCTCTAGCCACCAAACGTCACGGTCCTTCTCTTTCCGTCTCGTAGACACGAGCTGAGAAATTGCAAACGTCGAGCAATTGCTCCGAGATGAAAAGTGCCAGCACTGAAAGCTGTTGCTAGCCAGCACCCTTCCTTGGAAGTGCTTTTGTAGGCCTAAGAACAGTGGGGCTCTGGGCTTCTCTAGCCACCTAATCTTCTGCTCATCCTCTCGCGCACTCTAAAGAGAGCTCAGGTGAGAAATTGCAACCGTCGAGCAATTGCTCCGAGATGAAAAGTGCCAGCACTGAAAGCTGTTGCTAGCCAGCACCCTTCCTTGGAAGCGCTTTCACAGGCGCAGCAACACTGGGGCTTTGCGCTTCTCTAGCCACCAAACGTCACGGTCCTTCTCTTTCCGTCTCGTAGACACGAGCTGAGAAATTGCAAACGTCGAGCAATTGCTCGGAGATGAAAAGTGCCAGCACTGAAAGCTGTTGCTAGCCAGCACCCTTCCTTGGAAGCGCTTTTGTAGGCCTAAGAACACTGGGGCTCTGCGCTTCTCTAGCCACCTAATCTTCTGCTCATCCTCTCGCGCACTCTAAAGAGAGCTCAGGGGAGAAATTGCAAACGTCGAGCAATTGCTCAGAGATGAAAAGTGCCAGCACTGAAAGCTGTTGCTAGCCAGCACCCTTCCTTGGAAGCGCTTTCACAGGCGCAGCAACACTGGGGCTTTGCGCTTCTCTAGCCACCAAACGTCACGGTCATTCTCTTTCCGTCTCGTAGACACGAGCTGAGAAATTGCAAACGTCGAGCAATTGCTCAGAGATGAAAAGTGCCAGCACTGAAAGCTGTTGCTAGCCAGCACCCTTCCTTGGAAGCGCTTTCACAGGCACAGCAACACTGGGGCTTTGCGCTTCTCTACCCACCAAACGTCACGGTCCTTCTATTTCCGTCTCGTAGACACGAGCTGAGAAATTGCAAACGTCGAGCAATTGCTCAGAGATGAAAAGTGCCAGCACTGGAAGCTCTTGCTAGCCAGCACCCTTCCTTGGAAACGCTTTTGTAGGCCTAAGAACACTGGGGCTCTGCGCTTCTCTAGCCACCTAATCTTCTGCTCATCCTCTCACGCACTCTAAAGAGAGCTCAGGTGAGAAATTGCAAACGTCGAGCAATTGCTCAGAGATGAAAAGTGCCAGCACTGAAAGCTGTTGCTAGCCAGCACCCTTCCTTGGAAGTGCTTTCACAGGCGCAGCAACACTGGCGCTTTGCGCTTCTCTAGCCACCAAACGTCACGGTCCTTCTATTTCCGTCTCGTAGACACGAGCTGAGAAATTGCAAACGTCGAGCAATTGCTCAGAGATGAAAAGTGCCAGCACTGAAAGCTGTTGCTAGCCAGCACCCTTCCTTGGAAGCGCTTTCACAGGTGCAGCAACACTGGGGCTTTGCGCTTCTATACCCACCAAACATCACGGTCACTATCTTTCCGTCTCGTAGACACGAGCTGAGAAATTGCAAACGTCGAGCAATTGCTCAGAGATGAAAAGTGCCAGTACTGAAAGCTGTTGCTAGCCAGCACCCTTCCTTGGAAGCGCTTTTGTAGGCCAAAGAACACTGGGGCTCTGGGCTTCTCTAGCCACCTAATCTTCTGCTCATCCTCTCGCGCACTCTAAAGAGAGCTCAGGGGAGAAATTGCAAATGTCGAGCAATTGCTCCGAGATGAAAAGTGCCAGCACTGAAAGCTGTTGCTAGCCAGCACCCTTCCTTGGAAGCGCTTTCACAGGCGCAGCAACACTGGGGCTTTGCGCTTCTCTACTCACCAAACGTCACAGTCATTCTCTTTCCGTCTCGTAGACACGAGCTGAGAAATTGCAAACGTCCAGCAATTGCTCAGAGATGAAAAGTGCCAGCACTGAAAGCTGTTGCTAGCCAGCACCCTTCCTTGGAAGCGCTTTTGTAGGCCTAAGAACACTGGGGCTCTGGGCTTCTCTAGCCACCTCATCTTCTGCTCATCCTCTCGCGCAGTCTAAAGAGAGCTCAGGTGAGAAATTGCAAACGTTGAGCAATTGCTCAGAGATGAAAAGTGCCAGCACTGAAAGCTGTTGCTAGCCAGCACCCTTCCTTGGAAGCGCTTTCACAGGCGCAGCAACACTGGGGCTTTGCGCTTCTCTAGCCACCAAACGTCACGGTCCTTCTCTTTCCGTCTCGTAGACACGAGCTGAGAAATTGCAAACGTCGAGCAATTGCTCAGAGATGAAAAGTGCCAGCACTGGAAGCTGTTGCTAGCCAGCACCCTTCCTTGGAAGCGCTTTGGTAGGCCTAAGAACACTGGGGCTCTGGGCTTCTTTAGCCACCTAATCTTCTGCTCATCCTCTCGCGCACTCTAAAGAGAGCTCAGGGGAGAAATTGCAAACGTCCAGCAATTGCTCAGAGATGAAAAGTGCCAGCACTGAAAGCTCTTGCTAGCCAGCACCCTTCCTTGGAAGCGCTTTCACAGGCACAGCAACACTGGGGCTTTGCGCTTCTCTAGCCACCAAACGTCACGGTCCTTCTCTTTCCGTCTCGTAGACACGAGCTGAGAAATTGCAAACGTCGAGCAATTGCTCAGAGATGAAAAGTGCCAGTACTGGAAGCTGTTGCTAGCCAGCACCCTTCCTGGGAAGCGCTTTTGTAGGCCTAAGAACACTGGGGCTCTGGGCTTCTCTAGCCACCTAATCTTCTGCTCATCCTCTCGCGCACTCTAAAGAGAGCTCAGGTGAGAAATTGCAACCGTCGAGCAATTGCTCAGAGATGAAAAGTGCCAGCACTGAAAGCTGTTGCTAGCCAGCACCCTTCCTTGGAAGCGCTTTCACAGGCACAGTAACACTGGGGCTTTGCGCTTCTCTACCCACCAAACGTCACGGTCATTCTCTTTCCGTCTCGTAGACACGAGCTGAGAAATTGCAAACGTCGAGCAATTGCTCAGAGATGAAAAGTGCCAGCACTGAAAGCTGTTGCTAGCCAGCACCCTTCCTTGGAAGCGCTTTTGTGGGCCTAAGAACACTGGGGCTCTGGGCTTCTCTAGCACCTAATCTTCTGCTCATCCTCTCGCGCACTCTAAAGAGAGCTCAGGGGAGAAATTGCAAATGTCCAGCAATTGCTCAGAGATGAAAAGTGCCAGCACTGAAAGCTGTTGCTAGCCAGCACCCTTCTGTGGAAGCGCTTTCACAGGCGCAGCAACACTGGGGCTTTGCGCTTCTCTAGCCACCAAACGTCACGGTCCTTCTCTTTCCGTCTTGTAGACACGAGCTGAGAAATTGCAAACGTCGAGCAATTGCTCAGAGATGAAAAGTGCCAGCTCTGGAAGCTGTTGCTAGCCAGCACCCTTCCTTGGAAGCGCTTTTGTAGGCCTAAGAACACTGGGGCTCTGCGCTTCTCTAGCCACCTAATCTTCTGCTCATCCTCTCGCGCACTCTAAAGAGAGCTCAGGGGAGAAATTGCAAACGTCGAGCAATTGCTCAGAGATGAAAAGTGCCAGCACTGAAAGCTGTTGCTAGCCAGCACCCTTCCTTGGAAGCGCTTTCACAGGCACAGTAACACTGGGGCTTTGCGCTTCTCTAGCCACCAAACGTCACTGTCATTCTCTTTCCGTCTCGTAGACACGAGCTGAGAAATTGCAAACGTCGAGCAATTGCTCAGAGATGAAAAGTGCCAGCACTGAAAGCTGTTGCTAGCCAGCACCCTTCCTTGGAAGCGCTTTTGTAGGCCTAAGAACACTGGGGCTCTGGGCTTCTCTAGCCACCTAATCTTCTGCTCATCCTCTCGCGCACTCTAAAGAGAGCTCAGGGGAGAAATTGCAAACGTCGAGCAATTGCTCCGAGATGAAAAGTGCCAGCACTGAAAGCTGTTGCTAGCCAGCACCCTTCCTTGGAAGCGCTTTTGTAGGCCTAAGAACACTGGGGCTCTGCGCTTCTCTAGCCACCTCATCTTCTGCTCATCCTCTCGCGCACTCTAAAGAGAGCTCAGGGGAGAAATTGCAAACGTCGAGCAATTGCTCAGAGATGAAAAGTGCCAGCACTGAAAGCTGTTGCTAGCCAGCACCCTTCCTTGGAAGCGCTTTCACAGGTGCAGCAACACTGGGGGTTTGCGCTTCTCTAGCCACCAAACGTCACTGTCATTCTCTTTCCGTCTCGTAGACACGAGCTGAGAAATTGCAAACGTCGAGCAATTGCTCAGAGATGAAAAGTGCCAGCACTGAAAGCTGTTGCTAGCCAGCACCCTTCCTTGGAAGCGCTTTTGTAGGCCTAAGAACACTGGGGCTCTGGGCTTCTCTAGCCACCTAATCTTCTGCTCATCCTCTCGCGCACTCTAAAGAGAGCTCAGGGGAGAAATTGCAAACGTCGAGCAATTGCTCAGAGATGAAAAGTGCCAGCACTGAAAGCTGTTGCTAGCCAGCACCCTTCCTTGGAAGCGCTTTCACAGGTGCAGCAACACTGGGGCTTTGCGCTTCTCTAGCCACCAAACGTCACGGTCCTTCTCTTTCCGTCTCGTAGACACGAGCTGAGAAATTGCAAACGTTGAGCAATTGCTCAGAGATGAAAAGTGCCAGCACTGAAAGCTGTTGCTAGCCAGCACCCTTCCTTGGAAGCGCTTTTGTAGGCCTAAGAACACTGGGGCTCTGGGCTTCTCTAGCCACCTAATCTTCTGCTCATCCTCTCGCGCACTCTAAAGAGAGCTCAGGTGAGAAATTGCAAACGTCGAGCAATTGCTCAGAGATGAAAAGTGCCAGCACTGAAAGCTGTTGCTAGCCAGCACCCTTCCTTGGAAGCGCTTTCACAGGCGCAGCAACACTGGGGCTTTGCGCTTCTCTACCCACCAAACGTCACGGTCCTTCTCTTTCCGTCTCGTAGACACGAGCTGAGAAATTGCAAACGTCGAGCAATTGCTCAGAGATGAAAAGTGCCAGCACTGAAAGCTGTTGCTAGCCAGCACCCTTCCTTGGAAGCGCTTTCACAGGCGCAGCAACACTGGGGCTTTGCGCTTCTCTACTCACCAAACATCACTGTCATTCTCTTTCCGTCTCGTAGACACGAGCTGAGAAATTGCAAACGTCCAGCAATTGCTCCGAGATGAAAAGTGCCAGCACTGAAAGCTGTTGCTAGCCAGCACCCTTCCTTGGAAGCGCTTTTGTAGGCCTAAGAACACTGGGGCTCTGCGCTTCTCTAGCCACCTCATCTTCTGCTCATCCTCTCGCGCACTCTAAAGAGAGCTCAGGTGAGAAATTGCAAACGTCGAGCAATTGCTCCGAGATGAAAAGTGCCAGCACTGAAAGCTGTTGCTAGCCAGCACCCTTCCTTGGAAGCGCTTTCACAGGTGCAGCAACACTGGGGCTTTGCGCTTCTCTACTCACCAAACGTCACGGTCCTTCTCTTTCCGTGTCGTAGACACGAGCTGAGAAATTGCAAACGTCGAGCAATTGCTCGGAGATGAAAAGTGCCAGCACTGGAAGCTGTTGCTAGCCAGCCCCCTTCCTTGGAAGCGCTTTTGTAGGCCTAAGAACACTGAGGCTCTGGGCTTCTCTAGCCACCTCATCTTCTGCTCATCCTCTCGCGCAGTCTAAAGAGAGCTCAGGGGAGAAATTGCAAACGTCGAGCAATTGCTCAGAGATGAAAAGTGCCAGCACTGAAAGCTGTTGCTAGCCAGCACCCTTCCTTGGAAGCGCTTTTGTAGGCCTAAGAACACTGGGGCTCTGCGCTTCTCTAGCCACCTAATCTTCTGCTCATCCTCTCGCGCACTCTAAAGAGAGCTCAGGGGAGAAATTGCAAACGTCCAGCAATTGCTCAGAGATGAAAAGTGCCAGCACTGAAAGCTGTTGCTAGCCAGCACCCTTCCTTGGAAGCGCTTTCACAGGCGCAGCAACACTGGGGCTTTGCGCTTCTCTAGCCACCAAACATCACGGTCATTCTCTTTCCGTCTCGTAGACACGAGCTGAGAAATTGCAAACGTCGAGCAATTGCTCAGAGATGAAAAGTGCCAGCACTGAGAGCTGTTGCTAGCCAGCACCCTTCCTTGGAAGCGCTTTTGTAGGCCTAAGAACACTGGGGCTCTGCGCTTCTCTAGCACCTAATCTTCTGCTCATCCTCTCGCGCACTCTAAAGAGAGCTCAGGTGAGAAATTGCAAATGTCCAGCAATTGCTCAGAGAGGAAAAGTGCCAGCACTGAAAGCTGTTGCTAGCCAGCACCCTTCCTTGGAAGCGCTTTCACAGGTGCAGCAACACTGGGGCTTTGCGCTTCTCTAGCCACCAAACGTCACGGTCCTTCTCTTTCCGTCTCGTAGACACGAGCTGAGAAATCACAAACGTCGAGCAATTGCTCAGAGATGAAAAGTGCCAGCACTGAAAGCTGTTGCTAGCCAGCACCCTTCCTTGGAAGCGCTTTCACAGGCGCAGCAACACTGGGGCTTTGCGCTTCTCTACTCACCAAACATCACGGTCCTTCTCTTTCCGTCTCGTAGACACGAGCTGAGAAATTGCAAACGTCCAGCAATTGCTCAGAGATGAAAAGTGCCAGCACTGAAAGCTGTTGCTAGCCAGCACCCTTCCTTGGAAGCGCTTTTGTAGGCCTAAGAACACTGGGGCTCTGGGCTTCTCTAGCCACCTCATCTTCTGCTCATCCTCTCGCGCAGTCTAAAGAGAGCTCAGGTGAGAAATTGCAAACGTTGAGCAATTGCTCAGAGATGAAAAGTGCCAGCACTGAAAGCTGTTGCTAGCCAGCACCCTTCCTTGGAAGCGCTTTCACAGGCGCAGCAACACTGGCGCTTTGCGCTTCTCTAGCCACCAAACGTCACGGTCCTTCTCTTTCCGTCTCGTAGACACGAGCTGAGAAATTGCAAACGTCGAGCAATTGCTCAGAGATGAAAAGTGCCAGCACTGAAAGCTGTTGCTAGCCAGCACCCTTCCTTGGAAGCGCTTTTGTAGGCCTAAGAACACTGGGGCTCTGGGCTTCTCTAGCCACCTCATCTTCTGCTCATCCTCTCGCGTACTCTAAAGAGAGCTCAGGGGAGAAATTGCAAACGTCGAGCAATTGCTCAGAGATGAAAAGTGCCAGCACTGAAAGCTCTTGCTAGCCAGCACCCTTCCTTGGAAGCGCTTTCACAGGCGCAGCAACACTGGGGCTTTGCGCTTCTCTAGCCACCAAACGTCACGGTCCTTCTCTTTCCGTCTCGTAGACACGAGCTGAGAAATTGCAAACGTCGATCAATTGCTCAGAGATGAAAAGTGCCAGTACTGAAAGCTGTTGCTAGCCAGCACCCTTCCTGGGAAGCGCTTTTGTAGGCCTAAGAACACTGGGGCTCTGGGCTTCTCTAGCCACCTAATCTTCTGCTCATCCTCTCGCGCACTCTAAAGAGAGCTCAGGTGAGAAATTGCAACCGTCGAGCAATTGCTCCGAGATGAAAAGTGCCAGCACTGAAAGCTGTTGCTAGCCAGCACCCTTCCTTGGAAGCGCTTTCACAGGCGCAGTAACACTGGGGCTTTGCGCTTCTCTAGCCACCAAACGTCACGGTCATTCTCTTTCCGTCTCGTAGACACGAGCTGAGAAATTGCAAACGTCGAGCAATTGCTCAGAGATGAAAAGTGCCAGCACTGAAAGCTGTTGCTAGCCAGCACCCTTCCTTGGAAGCGCTTTTGTGGGCCTAAGAACACTGGGGCTCTGGGCTTCTCTAGCACCTAATCTTGTGCTCATCCTCTCGCGCACTCTAAAGAGAGCTCAGGGGAGAAATTGCAACCGTCGAGCAATTGCTCCGAGATGAAAAGTGCCAGCACTGAAAGCTGTTGCTAGCCAGCACCCTTCCTTGGAAGCGCTTTCACAGGCGCAGCAACACTGGGGCTTTGCGCTTCTCTAGCCACCAAACGTCACGGTCCTTCTCTTTCCGTCTCGTAGACACGAGCTGAGAAATTGCAAACGTCGAGCAATTGCTCAGAGATGAAAAGTGCCAGTACTGGAAGCTGTTGCTAGCCAGCACCCTTCCTTGGAAGCGCTTTTGTAGGCCTAAGAACACTGGGGCTCTGGGCTTCTCTAGCCACCTAATCTTCTGCTCATCCTCTCGCGCACTCTAAAGAGAGCTCAGGGGAGAAATTGCAAACGTCGAGCAATTGCTCAGAGATGAAAAGTGCCAGCACTGGAAGCTGTTGCTAGCCAGCACCCTTCCTTGGAAGCGCTTTCACAGGCACAGTAACACTGGGGCTTTGCGCTTCTCTAGCCACCAAATGTCACTGTCATTCTCTTTCCGTCTCGTAGACACGAGCTGAGAAATTGCAAACGTCGAGCAATTGCTCAGAGATGAAAAGTGCCAGCACTGAAAGCTGTTGCTAGCCAGCACCCTTCCTTGGAAGCGCTTTCACAGGCGCAGCAACACTGGGGCTTTGCGCTTCTCTAGCCACCAAACGTCACGGTCCTTCTCTTTCCGTCTCGTAGACACGAGCTGAGAAATTGCAAACGTCGAGCAACTGCTCAGAGTAGAAAAGTGCCAGTAGTGGAAGCTGTTGCTGGCCAGCACCCTTCCTTGGAAGCGCTTTTGTAGGCCTAAGAAGACTGGGGCTCTGGGCTTCTCTAGCCACCTAATCTTCTGCTCATCCTCTCGCGCACTCTAAAGAGAGCTCAGGTGAGAAATTGCAAACGTCGAGCAATTGCTCAGAGATGAAAAGTGCCAGCACTGAAAGCTGTTGCTAGCCAGCACCCTTCCTTGGAAGCGCTTTCACAGGCGCAGCAACACTGGGGCTTTGCGCTTCTCTACTCACCAAACGTCACGGTCCTTCTCTTTCCGTCTCGTAGACACGAGCTGAGAAATTGCAAACGTCGAGCAATTGCTCAGAGATGAAAAGTGCCAGCACTGAAAGCTGTTGCTAGCCAGCACCCTTCCTTGGAAGCGCTTTTGTAGGCCTAAGAACACTGGGGCTCTGGGCTTCTCTAGCCACCTCATCTTCTGCTCATCCTCTCACGCACTCTAAAGAGAGCTCAGGTGAGAAATTGCAAACGTTGAGCAATTGCTCAGAGATGAAAAGTGCCAGCACTGAAAGCTGTTGCTAGCCAGCACCCTTCCTTGGAAGCGCTTTCACAGGCGCAGCAACACTGGGGCTTTGCGCTTCTCTACTCACCAAACGTCACGGTCCTTCTCTTTCCGTCTCGTAGACACGAGCTGAGAAATTGCAAACGTCGAGCAATTGCTCAGAGATGAAAAGTGCCAGCACTGAAAGCTGTTGCTAGCCAGCACCCTTCCTTGGAAGCGCTTTTGTAGGCCTAAGAACACTGGGGCTCTGGGCTTCTCTAGCCACCTAATCTTCTGCTCATCCTCTCGCGCACTCTAAAGAGAGCTCAGGTGAGAAATTGCAACCGTCGAGCAATTGCTCCGAGATGAAAAGTGCCAGCACTGAAAGCTGTTGCTAGCCAGCACCCTTCCTTGGAAGCGCTTTCACAGGCGCAGCAACACTGGGGCTTTGCGCTTCTCTAGCCACCAAACGTCACGGTCCTTCTCTTTCCGTCTCGTAGACACGAGCTGAGAAATTGCAAACGTCGAGCAATTGCTCAGAGATGAAAAGTGCCAGTACTGGAAGCTGTTGCTAGCCAGCACCCTTCCTTGGAAGCGCTTTTGTAGGCCTAAGAACACTGGGGCTTTGCGCTTCTCTAGCCACCAAACGTCACGGTCCTTCTCTTTCCGTCTCGTAGACACGAGCTGAGAAATTGCAAACGTCGAGCAATTGCTCAGAGATGAAAAGTGCCAGTACTGGAAGCTGTTGCTAGCCAGCACCCTTCCTTGGAAGCGCTTTTGTAGGCCTAAGAACACTGGGGCTCTGGGCTTCTCTAGCCACCTAATCTTCTGCTCATCCTCTCGCGCACTCTAAAGAGAGCTCAGGGGAGAAATTGCAAACGTCGAGCAATTGCTCAGAGATGAAAAGTGCCAGCACTGGAAGCTGTTGCTAGCCAGCACCCTTCCTTGGAAGCGCTTTCACAGGCACAGTAACACTGGGGCTTTGCGCTTCTCTAGCCACCAAATGTCACTGTCATTCTCTTTCCGTCTCGTAGACACGAGCTGAGAAATTGCAAACGTCGAGCAATTGCTCAGAGATGAAAAGTGCCAGCACTGAAAGCTGTTGCTAGCCAGCACCCTTCCTTGGAAGCGCTTTTGTAGGCCTAAGAACACTGGGGCTCTGGGCTTCTCTAGCCACCTAATCTTCTGCTCATCCTCTCGCGCACTCTAAAGAGAGCTCAGGGGAGAAATTGCAAACGTCGAGCAATTGCTCAGAGATGAAAAGTGCCAGCACTGAAAGCTGTTGCTAGCCAGCACCCTTCCTTGGAAGCGCTTTCACAGGCGCAGCAACACTGGGGCTTTGCGCTTCTCTAGCCACCAAACGTCACGGTCCTTCTCTTTCCGTCTCGTAGACACGAGCTGAGAAATTGCAAACGTCGAGCAATTGCTCAGAGTAGAAAAGTGCCAGTAGTGGAAGCTGTTGCTGGCCAGCACCCTTCCTTGGAAGCGCTTTTGTAGGCCTAAGAAGACTGGGGCTCTGGGCTTCTCTAGCCACCTAATCTTCTGCTCATCCTCTCGCGCACTCTAAAGAGAGCTCAGGTGAGAAATTGCAAACGTCGAGCAATTGCTCAGAGATGAAAAGTGCCAGCACTGAAAGCTGTTGCTAGCCAGCACCCTTCCTTGGAAGCGCTTTCACAGGCGCAGCAACACTGGGGCTTTGCGCTTCTCTACTCACCAAACGTCACGGTCCTTCTCTTTCCGTCTCGTAGACACGAGCTGAGAAATTGCAAACGTCGAGCAATTGCTCAGAGATGAAAAGTGCCAGCACTGAAAGCTGTTGCTAGCCAGCACCCTTCCTTGGAAGCGCTTTTGTAAGCCTAAGAACACTGGGGCTCTGGGCTTCTCTAGCACCTAATCTTCTGCTCATCCTCTCGCGCAGTCTAAAGAGAGCTCAGGTGAGAAATTGCAAATGTCCAGCAATTGCTCAGAGATGAAAAGTGCCAGCACTGAAAGCTGTTGCTAGCCAGCACCCTTCCTTGGAAGCGCTTTCACAGGTGCAGCAACACTGGGGCTTTGCGCTTCTCTACTCACCAAACGTCACTGTCATTCTCTTTCCGTCTCGTAGACACGAGATGACAAATTGCAAACGTCGAGCAATTGCTCAGAGATGAAAAGTGCCAGTACTGGAAGCTGTTGCTAGCCAGCACCCTTCCTTGGAAGCGCTTTTGTAGGCCTAAGAACACTGGGGCTCTGGGCTTCTCTAGCCACCTAATCTTCTGCTCATCCTCTCGCGCAGTCTAAAGAGAGCTCAGGTGAGAAATTGCAAACGTCGAGCAATTGCTCCGAGATGAAAAGTGCCAGCACTGAAAGCTGTTGCTAGCCAGCACCCTTCCTTGGAAGCGCTTTCACAGGCGCAGCAACACTGGGGCTTTGCGCTTCTCTAGCCACCAAACGTCACGGTCCTTCTCTTTCCGTCTCGTAGACACGAGCTGAGAAATTGCAAACGTCGAGCAATTGCTCAGAGATGAAAAGTGCCAGCACTGAAAGCTGTTGCTAGCCAGCACCCTTCCTTGGAAGCGCTTTTGTAGCCCTAAGAACACTGGAGCTCTGCGCTTCTCTAGCCACCTCATCTTCTGCTCATCCTCTCGCGCAGTCTAAAGAGAGCTCAGGTGAGAAATTGCAAACGTTGAGCAATTGCTCCGAGATGAAAAGTGCCAGCACTGAAAGCTGTTGCTAGCCAGCACCCTTCCTTGGAAGCGCTTTCACAGGCGCAGCAACACTGGGGCTTTGCGCTTCTCTAGCCACCAAACGTCACGGTCCTTCTCTTTCCGTCTCGTAGACACGAGCTGAGAAATTGCAAACGTCGAGCAATTGCTCAGAGATGAAAAGTGCCAGTACTGGAAGCTGTTGCTAGCCAGCACCCTTCCTTGGAAGCGCTTTTGTAGGCCTAAGAACACTGGGGCTCTGGGCTTCTCTAGCCACCTAATCTTCTGCTCATCCTCTCGCGCAGTCTAAAGAGAGCTCAGGGGAGAAATTGCAAACGTCGAGCAATTGCTCAGAGATGAAAAGTGCCAGCACTGAAAGCTGTTGCTAGCCAGCACCCTTCCTTGGAAGCGCTTTTGTAAGCCTAAGAACACTGGGGCTCTGCGCTTCTCTAGCACCTAATCTTCTGCTCATCCTCTCGCGCAGTCTAAAGAGAGCTCAGGTGAGAAATTGCAAATGTCCAGCAATTGCTCAGAGATGAAAAGTGCCAGCACTGAAAGCTGTTGCTAGCCAGCACCCTTCCTTGGAAGCGCTTTCACAGGTGCAGCAACACTGGGGCTTTGCGCTTCTCTACTCACCAAACGTCACGGTCCTTCTCTTTCCGTCTCGTAGACACGAGATGACAAATTGCAAACGTCGAGCAATTGCTCAGAGATGAAAAGTGCCAGCACTGAAAGCTGTTGCTAGCCAGCACCCTTCCTTGGAAGCGCTTTTGTAGGCCTAAGAACACTGGGGCTCTGGGCTTCTCTAGCCACCTCATCTTCTGCTCATCCTCTCACGCACTCTAAAGAGAGCTCAGGTGAGAAATTGCAAACGTTGAGCAATTGCTCAGAGATGAAAAGTGCCAGCACTGAAAGCTGTTGCTAGCCAGCACCCTTCCTTGGAAGCGCTTTCACAGGCGCAGCAACACTGGGGCTTTGCGCTTCTCTACTCACCAAACGTCACGGTCCTTCTCTTTCCGTCTCGTAGACACGAGCTGAGAAATTGCAAACGTCGAGCAATTGCTCAGAGATGAAAAGTGCCAGCACTGAAAGCTGTTGCTAGCCAGCACCCTTCCTTGGAAGCGCTTTTGTAGGCCTAAGAACACTGGGGCTCTGGGCTTCTCTAGCCACCTAATCTTCTGCTCATCCTCTCGCGCACTCTAAAGAGAGCTCAGGTGAGAAATTGCAACCGTCGAGCAATTGCTCCGAGATGAAAAGTGCCAGCACTGAAAGCTGTTGCTAGCCAGCACCCTTCCTTGGAAGCGCTTTCACAGGCGCAGCAACACTGGGGCTTTGCGCTTCTCTAGCCACCAAACGTCACGGTCCTTCTCTTTCCGTCTCGTAGACACGAGCTGAGAAATTGCAAACGTCGAGCAATTGCTCAGAGATGAAAAGTGCCAGTACTGGAAGCTGTTGCTAGCCAGCACCCTTCCTTGGAAGCGCTTTTGTAGGCCTAAGAACACTGGGGCTCTGGGCTTCTCTAGCCACCTAATCTTCTGCTCATCCTCTCGCGCACTCTAAAGAGAGCTCAGGGGAGAAATTGCAAACGTCGAGCAATTGCTCAGAGATGAAAAGTGCCAGCACTGGAAGCTGTTGCTAGCCAGCACCCTTCCTTGGAAGCGCTTTCACAGGCACAGTAACACTGGGGCTTTGCGCTTCTCTAGCCACCAAATGTCACTGTCATTCTCTTTCCGTCTCGTAGACACGAGCTGAGAAATTGCAAACGTCGAGCAATTGCTCAGAGATGAAAAGTGCCAGCACTGAAAGCTGTTGCTAGCCAGCACCCTTCCTTGGAAGCGCTTTTGTAGGCCTAAGAACACTGGGGCTCTGGGCTTCTCTAGCCACCTAATCTTCTGCTCATCCTCTCGCGCACTCTAAAGAGAGCTCAGGGGAGAAATTGCAAACGTCGAGCAATTGCTCAGAGATGAAAAGTGCCAGCACTGAAAGCTGTTGCTAGCCAGCACCCTTCCTTGGAAGCGCTTTCACAGGCGCAGCAACACTGGGGCTTTGCGCTTCTCTAGCCACCAAACGTCACGGTCCTTCTCTTTCCGTCTCGTAGACACGAGCTGAGAAATTGCAAACGTCGAGCAATTGCTCAGAGTAGAAAAGTGCCAGTAGTGGAAGCTGTTGCTGGCCAGCACCCTTCCTTGGAAGCGCTTTTGTAGGCCTAAGAAGACTGGGGCTCTGGGCTTCTCTAGCCACCTAATCTTCTGCTCATCCTCTCGCGCACTCTAAAGAGAGCTCAGGTGAGAAATTGCAAACGTCGAGCAATTGCTCAGAGATGAAAAGTGCCAGCACTGAAAGCTGTTGCTAGCCAGCACCCTTCCTTGGAAGCGCTTTCACAGGCGCAGCAACACTGGGGCTTTGCGCTTCTCTACTCACCAAACGTCACGGTCCTTCTCTTTCCGTCTCGTAGACACGAGCTGAGAAATTGCAAACGTCGAGCAATTGCTCAGAGATGAAAAGTGCCAGCACTGAAAGCTGTTGCTAGCCAGCACCCTTCCTTGGAAGCGCTTTTGTAAGCCTAAGAACACTGGGGCTCTGGGCTTCTCTAGCACCTAATCTTCTGCTCATCCTCTCGCGCAGTCTAAAGAGAGCTCAGGTGAGAAATTGCAAATGTCCAGCAATTGCTCAGAGATGAAAAGTGCCAGCACTGAAAGCTGTTGCTAGCCAGCACCCTTCCTTGGAAGCGCTTTCACAGGTGCAGCAACACTGGGGCTTTGCGCTTCTCTACTCACCAAACGTCACTGTCATTCTCTTTCCGTCTCGTAGACACGAGATGACAAATTGCAAACGTCGAGCAATTGCTCAGAGATGAAAAGTGCCAGTACTGGAAGCTGTTGCTAGCCAGCACCCTTCCTTGGAAGCGCTTTTGTAGGCCTAAGAACACTGGGGCTCTGGGCTTCTCTAGCCACCTAATCTTCTGCTCATCCTCTCGCGCAGTCTAAAGAGAGCTCAGGTGAGAAATTGCAAACGTCGAGCAATTGCTCCGAGATGAAAAGTGCCAGCACTGAAAGCTGTTGCTAGCCAGCACCCTTCCTTGGAAGCGCTTTCACAGGCGCAGCAACACTGGGGCTTTGCGCTTCTCTAGCCACCAAACGTCACGGTCCTTCTCTTTCCGTCTCGTAGACACGAGCTGAGAAATTGCAAACGTCGAGCAATTGCTCAGAGATGAAAAGTGCCAGCACTGAAAGCTGTTGCTAGCCAGCACCCTTCCTTGGAAGCGCTTTTGTAGCCCTAAGAACACTGGAGCTCTGCGCTTCTCTAGCCACCTCATCTTCTGCTCATCCTCTCGCGCAGTCTAAAGAGAGCTCAGGTGAGAAATTGCAAACGTTGAGCAATTGCTCCGAGATGAAAAGTGCCAGCACTGAAAGCTGTTGCTAGCCAGCACCCTTCCTTGGAAGCGCTTTCACAGGCGCAGCAACACTGGGGCTTTGCGCTTCTCTAGCCACCAAACGTCACGGTCCTTCTCTTTCCGTCTCGTAGACACGAGCTGAGAAATTGCAAACGTCGAGCAATTGCTCAGAGATGAAAAGTGCCAGTACTGGAAGCTGTTGCTAGCCAGCACCCTTCCTTGGAAGCGCTTTTGTAGGCCTAAGAACACTGGGGCTCTGGGCTTCTCTAGCCACCTAATCTTCTGCTCATCCTCTCGCGCAGTCTAAAGAGAGCTCAGGGGAGAAATTGCAAACGTCGAGCAATTGCTCAGAGATGAAAAGTGCCAGCACTGAAAGCTGTTGCTAGCCAGCACCCTTCCTTGGAAGCGCTTTTGTAGGCCTAAGAACACTGGGGCTCTGCGCTTCTCTAGCCACCTAATCTTCTGCTCATCCTCTCGCGCACTCTAAAGAGAGCTCAGGGGAGAAATTGCAAACGTCGAGCAATTGCTCAGAGATGAAAAGTGCCAGCACTGAAAGCTGTTGCTAGCCAGCACCCTTCCTTGGAAGCGCTTTCACAGGCACAGCAACACTGGGGCTTTGCGCTTCTCTACCCACCAAACGTCACGGTCATTCTCTTTCCGTCTCGTAGACACGAGCTGAGAAATTGCAAACGTCGAGCAATTGCTCAGAGATGAAAAGTGCCAGCACTGAGAGCTGTTGCTAGCCAGCACCCTTCCTTGGAAGCGCTTTTGTAGGCCTAAGAACACTGGGGCTCTGGGCTTCTCTAGCCACCTCATCTTCTGCTCATCCTCTCACGCACTCTAAAGAGAGCTCAGGTGAGAAATTGCAAACGTCGAGCAATTGCTCCGAGATGAAAAGTGCCAGCACTGAAAGCTGTTGCTAGCCAGCACCCTTCCTTGGAAGCGCTTTCACAGGCGCAGCAACACTGGGGCTTTGCGCTTCTCTACCCACCAAACGTCACGGTCCTTCTCTTTCTGTCTCGTAGACAAGGGCTGAGAAATTGCAAACGTCAAGCAATTGCTCAGAGATGAAAAGTGCCAGCACTGAAAGCTGTTGCTAGCCAGCACCCTTCCTTGGAAGCGCTTTTGTAGGCCTAAGAACACTGGGGCTCTGCGCTTCTCTAGCACCTAATCTTCTGCTCATCCTCTCGCGCAGTCTAAAGAGAGCTCAGGTGAGAAATTGCAAATGTCCAGCAATTGCTCCGAGATGAAAAGTGCCAGCACTGAAAGCTGTTGCTAGCCAGCACCCTTCCTTGGAAGCGCTTTCACAGGCGCAGTAACACTGGGGCTTTGCGCTTCTCTACCCACCAAACGTCACGGTCATTCTCTTTCCGTCTCGTAGACACGAGCTGAGAAATCACAAACGTCGAGCAATTGCTGAGAGATGAAAAGTGCCAGCACTGAAAGCTGTTGCTAGCCAGCACCCTTCCTTGGAAGCGCTTTCACAGGCGCAGCAACACTGGGGCTTTGCGCTTCTCTACTCACCAAACGTCACGGTCCTTCTCTTTCCGTCTCGTAGACACGAGCTGAGAAATTGCAAACGTCGAGCAATTGCTCCGAGATGAAAAGTGCCAGCACTGAAAGCTGTTGCTAGCCAGCACCCTTCCTTGGAAGCGCTTTTGTAGCCCTAACAACACTGGGGCTCTGGGCTTCTCTAGCCACCTAATCTTCTGCTCATCCTCTCGCGCACTCTAAAGAGAGCTCAGGGGAGAAATTGCAAACGTCGAGCAATTGCTCAGAGATGAAAAGTGCCAGCACTGAAAGCTGTTGCTAGCCAGCACCCTTCCTTGGAAGCGCTTTCACAGGCGCAGCAACACTGGGGCTTTGCGCTTCTCTACCCACCAAACATCACGGTCCTTCTCTTTCCGTCTCGTAGACACGAGATGACAAATTGCAAACGTCGAGCAATTGCTCAGAGATGAAAAGTGCCAGTACTGGAAGCTGTTGCTGGCCAGCACCCTTCCTTGGAAGCGCTTTTGTAGGCCTAAGAAGACTGGGGCTCTGGGCTTCTCTAGCCACCTCATCTTCTGCTCATCCTCTCGCGCACTCTAAAGAGAGCTCAGGTGAGAAATTGCAAACGTCGAGCAATTGCTCAGAGATGAAAAGTGCCAGCACTGAAAGCTGTTGCTAGCCAGCCCCCTTCCTTGGAAGCGCTTTCACAGGCGCAGCAACACTGGGGCTTTGCGCTTCTCTAGCCACCAAACGTCACGGTCCTTCTCTTTCCGTCTCGTAGACACGAGCTGAGAAATTGCAAACGTCGAGCAATTGCTCAGAGATGAAAAGTGCCAGCACTGAAAGCTGTTGCTAGCCAGCACCCTTCCTTGGAAGCGCTTTTGTAAGCCTAAGAACACTGGGGCTCTGCGCTTCTCTAGCACCTAATCTTCTGCTCATCCTCTCGCGCAGTCTAAAGAGAGCTCAGGTGAGAAATTGCAAATGTCCAGCAATTGCTCAGAGATGAAAAGTGCCAGCACTGAAAGCTGTTGCTAGCCAGCACCCTTCCTTGGAAGCGCTTTCACAGGTGCAGCAACACTGGGGCTTTGCGCTTCTCTACTCACCAAACGTCACGGTCCTTCTCTTTCCGTCTCGTAGACACGAGATGACAAATTGCAAACGTCGAGCAATTGCTCAGAGATGAAAAGTGCCAGCACTGAAAGCTGTTGCTAGCCAGCACCCTTCCTTGGAAGCGCTTTTGTAGGCCTAAGAACACTGGGGCTCTGGGCTTCTCTAGCCACCTCATCTTCTGCTCATCCTCTCACGCACTCTAAAGAGAGCTCAGGTGAGAAATTGCAAACGTTGAGCAATTGCTCAGAGATGAAAAGTGCCAGCACTGAAAGCTGTTGCTAGCCAGCACCCTTCCTTGGAAGCGCTTTCACAGGCGCAGCAACACTGGGGCTTTGCGCTTCTCTACTCACCAAACGTCACGGTCCTTCTCTTTCCGTCTCGTAGACACGAGCTGAGAAATTGCAAACGTCGAGCAATTGCTCAGAGATGAAAAGTGCCAGCACTGAAAGCTGTTGCTAGCCAGCACCCTTCCTTGGAAGCGCTTTTGTAGGCCTAAGAACACTGGGGCTCTGGGCTTCTCTAGCCACCTAATCTTCTGCTCATCCTCTCGCGCACTCTAAAGAGAGCTCAGGTGAGAAATTGCAACCGTCGAGCAATTGCTCCGAGATGAAAAGTGCCAGCACTGAAAGCTGTTGCTAGCCAGCACCCTTCCTTGGAAGCGCTTTCACAGGCGCAGCAACACTGGGGCTTTGCGCTTCTCTAGCCACCAAACGTCACGGTCCTTCTCTTTCCGTCTCGTAGACACGAGCTGAGAAATTGCAAACGTCGAGCAATTGCTCAGAGATGAAAAGTGCCAGTACTGGAAGCTGTTGCTAGCCAGCACCCTTCCTTGGAAGCGCTTTTGTAGGCCTAAGAACACTGGGGCTCTGGGCTTCTCTAGCCACCTAATCTTCTGCTCATCCTCTCGCGCAGTCTAAAGAGAGCTCAGGTGAGAAATTGCAAACGTCCAGCAATTGCTCAGAGATGAAAAGTGCCAGCACTGAAAGCTGTTGCTAGCCAGCACCCTTCCTTGGAAGCGCTTTCACAGGCGCAGCAACACTGGGGCTTTGCGCTTCTCTACCCACCAAACGTCACGGTCATTCTCTTTCCGTCTCGTAGACACGAGCTGAGAAATTGCAAACGTCGAGCAATTGCTCGGAGATGAAAAGTGCCAGCACTGAAAGCTGTTGCTAGCCAGCACCCTTCCTTGGAAGCGCTTTTGTAGGCCTAAGCACACTGGGGCTCTGGGCTTCTCTAGCCACCTAATCTTCTGCTCATCCTCTCGCGCACTCTAAAGAGAGCTCAGGGGAGAAATTGCAAACGTCGAGCAATTGCTCAGAGATGAAAAGTGCCAGCACTGAAAGCTGTTGCTAGCCAGCACCCTTCCTTGGAAGCGCTTTCACAGGCGCAGCAACACTGTGGCTTTGCGCTTCTCTACCCACCAAACGTCACGGTCATTCTCTTTCCGTCTCGTAGACACGAGCTGAGAAATTGCAAACGTCGAGCAATTGCTCAGAGATGAAAAGTGCCAGCACTGAAAGCTGTTGCTAGCCAGCACCCTTCCTTGGAAGCGCTTTCACAGGCGCAGCAACACTGGGGCTTTGCGCTTCTCTACCCACCAAACGTCACGGTCCTTCTCTTTCCGTCTCGTAGACACGAGCTGAGAAATTGCAAACGTCGAGCAATTGCTCAGAGATGAAAAGTGCCAGCACTGGAAGCTCTTGCTAGCCAGCACCCTTCCTTGGAAGCGCTTTTGTAGGCCTAAGAACACTGGGGCTCTGGGCTTCTCTAGCCACCTAATCTTCTGCTCATCCTCTCACGCAGTCTAAAGAGAGCTCAGGTGAGAAATTGCAAACGTCGAGCAATTGCTCCGAGATGAAAAGTGCCAGCACTGAAAGCTGTTGCTAGCCAGCACCCTTCCTTGGAAGCGCTTTTGTAGGCCTAAGAACACTGGGGCTCTGGGCTTCTCTAGCCACCTCATCTTCTGCTCATCCTCTCACGCACTCTAAAGAGAGTACAGGGGAGAAATTGCAAACGTCGAGCAATTGCTCAGAGATGAAAAGTGCCAGCACTGAAAGCTGTTGCTAGCCAGCACCCTTCCTTGGAAGTGCTTTCACAGGCGCAGCAACACTGGGGCTTTGCGCTTCTCTAGCCACCAAACGTCACGGTCCTTCTATTTCCGTCTCGTAGACACGAGCTGAGAAATTGCAAACGTCGAGCAATTGCTCAGAGATGAAAAGTGCCAGTACTGGAAGCTGTTGCTAGCCAGCACCCTTCCTTGGAAGCGCTTTTGTAGGCCTAAGAACACTGGGGCTCTGCGCTTCTCTAGCCACCTAATCTTCTGCTCATCCTCTCGCGCACTCTAAAGAGAGCTCAGGGGAGAAATTGCAAACGTCCAGCAATTGCTCAGAGATGAAAAGTGCCAGCACTGAAAGCTGTTGCTAGCCAGCACCCTTCCTTGGAAGCGCTTTCACAGGCACAGCAACACTGGGGCTTTGCGCTTCTCTACCCACCAAACGTCACGGTCCTTCTCTTTCCGTCTCGTAGACACGAGCTGAGAAATTGCAAACGTCGAGCAATTGCTCAGAGATGAAAAGTGCCAGCACTGAGAGCTGTTGCTAGCCAGCACCCTTCCTTGGAAGCGCTTTTGTAGCCCTAAGAACACTGGGGCTCTGGGCTTCTCTAGCCACCTAATCTTCTGCTCATCCTCTCACGCACTCTAAAGAGAGCTCAGGTGAGAAATTGCAAACGTCCAGCAATTGCTCAGAGATGAAAAGTGCCAGCACTGAAAGCTGTTGCTAGCCAGCACCCTTCCTTGGAAGCGCTTTCACAGGCGCAGCAACACTGGGGCTTTGCGCTTCTCTACCCACCAAACGTCACGGTCCTTCTCTTTCCGTCTCGTAGACAAGGGCTGAGAAATTGCAAACGTCGAGCAATTGCTCAGAGATGAAAAGTGCCAGTACTGGAAGCTGTTGCTAGCCAGCACCCTTCCTTGGAAGCGCTTTTGTAGGCCTAAGAACACTGGGGCTCTGCGCTTCTCTAGCACCTAATCTTCTGCTCATCCTCTCGCGCAGTCTAAAGAGAGCTCAGGTGAGAAATTGCAAATGTCCAGCAATTGCTCCGAGATGAAAAGTGCCAGCACTGAAAGCTGTTGCTAGCCAGCACCCTTCCTTGGAAGCGCTTTCACAGGCGCAGCAACACTGGGGCTTTGCGCTTCTCTAGCCACCAAACGTCACGGTCATTCTCTTTCCGTCTCGTAGACACGAGCTGAGAAATCACAAACGTCGAGCAATTGCTCAGAGATGAAAAGTGCCAGCACTGAAAGCTGTTGCTAGCCAGCGCCCTTCCTTGGAAGCGCTTTCACAGGCGCAGCAACACTGGGGCTTTGCGCTTCTCTACTCACCAAACGTCACGGTCCTTCTCTTTCCGTCTCGTAGACACGAGATGACAAATTGCAAACGTCGAGCAATTGCTCAGAGATGAAAAGTGCCAGCACTGAAAGCTGTTGCTAGCCAGCACCCTTCCTTGGAAGCGCTTTTGTAGGCCTAACAACACTGGGGCTCTGGGCTTCTCTAGCCACCTAATCTTCTGCTCATCCTCTCGCGCACTATAAAGAGAGCTCAGGTGAGAAATTGCAAACGTCCAGCAATTGCTCAGAGATGAAAAGTGCCAGCACTGAAAGCTGTTGCTAGCCAGCACCCTTCCTTGGAAGCGCTTTCACAGGCGCAGCAACACTGGGGCTTTGCGCTTCTCTACCCACCAAACGTCACGGTCCTTCTCTTTCCGTCTCGTAGACACGAGCTGAGAAATTGCAAACGTCGAGCAATTGCTCAGAGATGAAAAGTGCCAGTACTGGAAGCTGTTGCTGGCCAGCACCCTTCCTTGGAAGCGCTTTTGTAGGCCTAAGAAGACTGGGGCTCTGGGCTTCTCTAGCCACCTCATCTTCTGCTCATCCTCTCGCGCACTCTAAAGAGAGCTCAGGTGAGAAATTGCAAACGTCGAGCAATTGCTCAGAGATGAAAAGTGCCAGCACTGAAAGCTGTTGCTAGCCAGCACCCTTCCTTGGAAGCACTTTCACAGGCGCAGCAACACTGGGGCTTTGCGCTTCTCTAGCCACCAAACGTCACGGTCCTTCTCTTTCCGTCTCGTAGACACGAGCTGAGAAATTGCAAACGTCGAGCAATTGCTCAGAGATGAAAAGTGCCAGTACTGGAAGCTGTTGCTAGCCAGCACCCTTCCTTGGAAGCGCTTTTGTAGGCCTAAGAACACTGGGGCTCTGGGCTTCTCTAGCCACCTAATCTTCTGCTCATCCTCTCGCGCACTCTAAAGAGAGCTCAGGTGAGAAATTGCAAACGTCGAGCAATTGCTCAGAGATGAAAAGTGCCAGCACTGAAAGCTGTTGCTAGCCAGCACCCTTCCTTGGAAGCGCTTTCACAGGCGCAGCAACACTGGGGCTTTGCGCTTCTCTAGCCACCAAACGTCACGGTCCTTCTCTTTCCGTCTCGTAGACACGAGATGACAAATTGTAAACGTCGAGCAATTGCTCAGAGATGAAAAGTGCCAGCACTGGAAGCTGTTGCTAGCCAGCACCCTTCCTTGGAAGCGCTTTTGTAGGCCTAAGAACACTGGGGCTCTGGGCTTCTCTAGCCACCTCATCTTCTGCTCATCCTCTCGCGCAGTCTAAAGAGAGCTCAGGGGAGAAATTGCAACCGTCGAGCAATTGCTCCGAGATGAAAAGTGCCAGCACTGAAAGCTGTTGCTAGCCAGCACCCTTCCTTGGAAGCGCTTTCACAGGCGCAGCAACACTGGGGCTTTGCGCTTCTCTAGCCACCAAACGTCACGGTCCTTCTCTTTCCGTCTCGTAGACACGAGCTGAGAAATTGCAAACGTCGAGCAATTGCTCAGAGATGAAAAGTGCCAGTACTGGAAGCTGTTGCTAGCCAGCACCCTTCCTTGGAAGCGCTTTTGTAGGCCTAAGAACACTGGGGCTCTGGGCTTCTCTAGCCACCTAATCTTCTGCTCATCCTCTCGCGCAGTCTAAAGAGAGCTCAGGGGAGAAATTGCAAACGTCGAGCAATTGCTCAGAGATGAAAAGTGCCAGCACTGAAAGCTGTTGCTAGCCAGCACCCTTCCTTGGAAGCGCTTTCACAGGCGCAGCAACACTGGCGCTTTGCGCTTCTCTAGCCACCAAACGTCACTGTCATTCTCTTTCCGTCTCGTAGACACGAGCTGAGAAATTGCAAACGTCGAGCAATTGCTCCGAGATGAAAAGTGCCAGCACTGAAAGCTCTTGCTAGCCAGCACCCTTCCTGGGAAGCGCTTTTGTAGGCCTAAGAACACTGGGGCTCTGGGCTTCTGTAGCCACCTAATCTTCTGCTCATCCTCTCGCGCAGTCTAAAGAGAGCTCAGGGGAGAAATTGCAAACGTCGAGCAATTGCTCCGAGATGAAAAGTGCCAGCACTGAAAGCTGTTGCTAGCCAGCACCCTTCCTTGGAAGCGCTTTTGTAGGCCTAAGAACACTGGGGCTCTGGGCTTCTCTAGCCACCTCATCTTCTGCTCATCCTCTCACGCACTCTAAAGAGAGTACAGGGGAGAAATTGCAAACGTCGAGCAATTGCTCAGAGATGAAAAGTGCCAGCACTGAAAGCTGTTGCTAGCCAGCACCCTTCCTTGGAAGTGCTTTCACAGGCGCAGCAACACTGGCGCTTTGCGCTTCTCTAGCCACCAAACGTCACGGTCCTTCTATTTCTGTCTCGTAGACACGAGCTGAGAAATTGCAAACGTCGAGCAATTGCTCAGAGATGAAAAGTGCCAGCACTGAAAGCTGTTGCTAGCCAGCACCCTTCCTTGGAAGCGCTTTCACAGGTGCAGCAACACTGGGGCTTTGCGCTTCTATACGCACCAAACGTCACGGTCACTATCTTTCCGTCTCGTAGACACGAGCTGAGAAATTGCAAACGTCGAGCAATTGCTCAGAGATGAAAAGTGCCAGTACTGAAAGCTGTTGCTAGCCAGCACCCTTCCTTGGAAGCGCTTTTGTAGGCCTAAGAAGACTGGGGCTCTGGGCTTCTCTAGCCACCTAATCTTCTGCTCATCCTCTCGCGCACTCTAAAGAGAGCTCAGGTGGGAAATTGCAAATGTCGAGCAATTGCTCCGAGATGAAAAGTGCCAGCACTGAAAGCTCTTGCTAGCCAGCCCCCTTCCTTGGAAGCGCTTTCACAGGCGCAGCAACACTGGGGCTTTGCGCTTCTCTAGCCACCAAACGTCACAGTCATTCTCTTTCCGTCTCGTAGACACGAGCTGAGAAATTGCAAACGTCCAGCAATTGCTCAGAGATGAAAAGTGCCAGCACTGAAAGCTGTTGCTAGCCAGCACCCTTCCTTGGAAGCGCTTTTGTAGGCCTAAGAACAGTGGGGCTCTGGGCTTCTCTAGCCACCTCATCTTCTGCTCATCCTCTCGCGCACTCTAAAGAGAGCTCAGGTGAGAAATTGCAAACGTTGAGCAATTGCTCAGAGATGAAAAGTGCCAGCACTGAAAGCTGTTGCTAGCCAGCACCCTTCCTTGGAAGCGCTTTCACAGGCGCAGCAACACTGGGGCTTTGCGCTTCTCTACTCACCAAACATCACGGTCCTTCTCTTTCCGTCTCGTAGACACGAGCTGAGAAATTGCAAACGTCGAGCAATTGCTCAGAGATGAAAAGTGCCAGCACTGAAAGCTGTTTCTAGCCAACACCCTTCCTTGGAAGCGCTTTTGTAGGCCTAAGAACACTGGGGCTCTGGGCTTCTCTAGCCACCTAATTTCTGCTCATCCTCTCGCGCACTCTAAAGAGAGCTCAGGGGAGAAATTGCAAACGTCGAGCAATTGCTCCGAGATGAAAAGTGCCAGCACTGAAAGCTGTTGCTAGCCAGCACCCTTCCTTGGAAGCGCTTTCACAGGCGCAGCAACACTGGGGCTTTGCGCTTCTCTAGCCACCAAACGTCACGGTCCTTCTCTTTCCGTCTCGTAGACACGAGCTGAGAAATTGCAAACGTCGAGCAATTGCTCAGAGATGAAAAGTGCCAGCACTGAAAGCTGTTGCTAGCCAGCACCCTTCCTTGGAAGTGCTTTTGTAGGCCTAAGAACACTGGGGCTCTGGGCTTCTCTAGCCACCTAATCTTCTGCTCATCCTCTCGCGTACTCTAAAGAGAGCTCAGGTGAGAAATTGCAAACGTCCAGCAATTGCTCAGAGATGAAAAGTGCCAGCACTGAAAGCTCTTGCTAGCCAGCACCCTTCCTTGGAAGCGCTTTCACAGGCACAGTAACACTGGGGCTTTGCGCTTCCCTAGCCACCAAATGTCACGGTCCTTCTCTTTCCGTCTCGTAGACACGAGCTGAGAAATTGCAAACGTCGAGCAATTGCTCAGAGATGAAAAGTGCCAGCACTGAAAGCTGTTGCTAGCCAGCACCCTTCCTTGGAAGCGCTTTGGTAGGCCTAAGAACACTGGGGCTCTGGGCTTCTCTAGCACCTAATCTTGTGCTCATCCTCTCGCGCACTCTAAAGAGAGCTCAGGTGAGAAATTGCAAATGTCCAGCAATTGCTCAGAGATGAAAAGTGCCAGCACTGAAAGCTGTTGCTAGCCAGCACCCTTCTGTGGAAGCGCTTTCACAGGCGCAGCAACACTGGGGCTTTGCGCTTCTCTAGCCACCAAACGTCACGGTCATTCTCTTTCCGTCTCCTAGACACGAGCTGAGAAATTGCAAACGTCGAGCAATTGCTCAGAGATGAAAAGTGCCAGCTCTGGAAGCTGTTGCTAGCCAGCACCCTTCCTTGGAAGCGCTTTTGTAGGCCTAAGAACACTGGGGCTCTGCGCTTCTCTAGCCACCTCATCTTCTGCTCATCCTCTCGCGCACTCTAAAGAGAGCTCAGGGGAGAAATTGCAAACGTCGAGCAATTGCTCCGAGATGAAAAGTGCCAGCACTGAAAGCTGTTGCTAGCCAGCACCCTTCCTTGGAAGCGCTTTCACAGGCACAGTAACACTGGGGCTTTGCGCTTCTCTAGCCACCAAACGTCACTGTCATTCTCTTTCCGTCTCGTAGACACGAGCTGAGAAATTGCAAACGTCGAGCAATTGCTCAGAGATGAAAAGTGCCAGCACTGAAAGCTGTTGCTAGCCAGCACCCTTCCTTGGAAGCGCTTTTGTAGGCCTAAGAACACTGGGGCTCTGGGCTTCTCTAGCCACCTAATCTTCTGCTCATCCTCTCGCGCACTCTAAAGAGAGCTCAGGGGAGAAATTGCAAACGTCGAGCAATTGCTCCGAGATGAAAAGTGCCAGCACTGAAAGCTGTTGCTAGCCAGCACCCTTCCTTGGAAGCGCTTTTGTAGGCCTAAGAACTCTGGGGCTCTGGGCTTCTCTAGCCACCTAATCTTCTGCTCATCCTCTCGCGCACTCTAAAGAGAGCTCAGGGGAGAAATTGCAAACGTCCAGCAATTGCTCAGAGATGAAAAGTGCCAGCACTGAAAGCTGTTGCTAGCCAGCACCCTTCCTTGGAAGCGCTTTCACAGGTGCAGCAACACTGGGGCTTTGCGCTTCTCTACTCACCAAACGTCACGGTCCTTCTCTTTCCGTCTCGTAGACACGAGCTGAGAAATTGCAAACGTTGAGCAATTGCTCAGAGATGAAAAGTGCCAGCACTGAAAGCTGTTGCTAGCCAGCACCCTTCCTTGGAAGCGCTTTTGTAGGCCTAAGAAGACTGGGGCTCTGGGCTTCTCTAGCCACCTAATCTTCTGCTCATCCTCTCGCGCACTCTAAAGAGAGCTCAGGTGAGAAATTGCAAACGTTCAGCAATTGCTCAGAGATGAAAAGTGCCAGCACTGAAAGCTGTTGCTAGCCAGCACCCTTCCTTGGAAGCGCTTTCACAGGCGCAGCAACACTGGGGCTTTGCGCTTCTCTAGCCACCAAACGTCACGGTCCTTCTCTTTCCGTCTCGTAGACACGAGCTGAGAAATTGCAAACGTCGAGCAATTGCTCAGAGATGAAAAGTGCCAGCACTGAAAGCTGTTGCTAGCCAGCACCCTTCCTTGGAAGCGCTTTTGTAGGCCTAAGAACACTGGGGCTCTGGGCTTCTCTAGCCACCTAATCTTCTGCTCATCCTCTCGCGCACTCTAAAGAGAGCTCAGGTGAGAAATTGCAAACGTCGAGCAATTGCTCAGAGATGAAAAGTGCCAGCACTGAAAGCTGTTGCTAGCCAGCACCCTTCCTTGGAAGCGCTTTCACAGGCGCAGCAACACTGGGGCTTTGCGCTTCTCTAGCCACCAAACGTCACGGTCCTTCTCTTTCCGTCTCGTAGACACGAGCTGAGAAATTGCAAACGTCGAGCAATTGCTCAGAGATGAAAAGTGCCAGCACTGAAAGCTGTTGCTAGCCAGCACCCTTCCTTGGAAGCGCTTTTGTAGCCCTAACAACACTGGGGCTCTGGGCTTCTCTAGCCACCTAATCTTCTGCTCATCCTCTCGCGCACTCTAAAGAGAGCTCAGGGGAGAAATTGCAAACGTCGAGCAATTGCTCAGAGATGAAAAGTGCCAGCACTGAAAGCTGTTGCTAGCCAGCACCCTTCCTTGGAAGCGCTTTCACAGGCGCAGCAACACTGGGGCTTTGCGCTTCTCTACCCACCAAACATCACGGTCCTTCTCTTTCCGTCTCCTAGACACGAGCTGAGAAATTGCAAACGTCGAGCAATTGCTCAGAGATGAAAAGTGCCAGTACTGGAAGCTGTTGCTGGCCAGCACCCTTCCTTGGAAGCGCTTTTGTAGGCCTAAGAAGACTGGGGCTCTGGGCTTCTCTAGCCACCTCATCTTCTGCTCATCCTCTCGCGCACTCTAAAGAGAGCTCAGGTGAGAAATTGCAAACGTCGAGCAATTGCTCAGAGATGAAAAGTGCCAGCACTGAAAGCTGTTGCTAGCCAGCCCCCTTCCTTGGAAGCGCTTTCACAGGCGCAGCAACACTGGGGCTTTGCGCTTCTCTAGCCACCAAACGTCACGGTCCTTCTCTTTCCGTCTCGTAGACACGAGCTGAGAAATTGCAAACGTCGAGCAATTGCTCAGAGATGAAAAGTGCCAGCACTGAAAGCTGTTGCTAGCCAGCACCCTTCCTTGGAAGCGCTTTTGTAAGCCTAAGAACACTGGGGCTCTGCGCTTCTCTAGCACCTAATCTTCTGCTCATCCTCTCGCGCAGTCTAAAGAGAGCTCAGGTGAGAAATTGCAAATGTCCAGCAATTGCTCAGAGATGAAAAGTGCCAGCACTGAAAGCTGTTGCTAGCCAGCACCCTTCCTTGGAAGCGCTTTCACAGGTGCAGCAACACTGGGGCTTTGCGCTTCTCTACTCACCAAACGTCACGGTCCTTCTCTTTCCGTCTCGTAGACACGAGATGACAAATTGCAAACGTCGAGCAATTGCTCAGAGATGAAAAGTGCCAGTACTGGAAGCTGTTGCTAGCCAGCACCCTTCCTTGGAAGCGCTTTTGTAGGCCTAAGAACACTGGGGCTCTGGGCTTCTCTAGCCACCTAATCTTCTGCTCATCCTCTCGCGCACTCTAAAGAGAGCTCAGGTGAGAAATTGCAAACGTCGAGCAATTGCTCAGAGATGAAAAGTGCCAGCACTGAAAGCTGTTGCTAGCCAGCACCCTTCCTTGGAAGCGCTTTCACAGGCGCAGCAACACTGGGGCTTTGCGCTTCTCTAGCCACCAAACGTCACGGTCCTTCTCTTTCCGTCTCGTAGACACGAGCTGAGAAATTGCAAACGTCGAGCAATTGCTCAGAGATGAAAAGTGCCAGCACTGAAAGCTGTTGCTAGCCAGCACCCTTCCTTGGAAGCGCTTTTGTAGGCCTAAGAACACTGGGGCTCTGGGCTTCTCTAGCCACCTAATCTTCTGCTCATCCTCTCGCGCAGTCTAAAGAGAGCTCAGGGGAGAAATTGCAACCGTCGAGCAATTGCTCCGAGATGAAAAGTGCCAGCACTGAAAGCTGTTGCTAGCCAGCACCCTTCCTTGGAAGCGCTTTCACAGGCGCAGCAACACTGGGGCTTTGCGCTTCTCTAGCCACCAAACGTCACGGTCCTTCTCTTTCCGTCTCGTAGACACGAGCTGAGAAATTGCAAACGTCGAGCAATTGCTCAGAGATGAAAAGTGCCAGTACTGGAAGCTGTTGCTAGCCAGCACCCTTCCTTGGAAGCGCTTTTGTAGGCCTAAGAACACTGGGGCTCTGCGCTTCTCTAGCCACCTAATCTTCTGCTCATCCTCTCGCGCAGTCTAAAGAGAGCTCAGGGGAGAAATTGCAAACGTCGAGCAATTGCTCAGAGATGAAAAGTGCCAGCACTGAAAGCTGTTGCTAGCCAGCACCCTTCCTTGGAAGCGCTTTCACAGGCGCAGCAACACTGGGGCTTTGCGCTTCTCTAGCCACCAAACGTCACTGTCATTCTCTTTCCGTCTCGTAGACACGAGCTGAGAAATTGCAAACGTCGAGCAATTGCTCGGAGATGAAAAGTGCCAGCACTGAAAGCTGTTGCTAGCCAGCACCCTTCCTTGGAAGCGCTTTTGTAGCCCTAAGCACACTGGGGCTCTGGGCTTCTCTAGCCACCTAATCTTCTGCTCATCCTCTCGCGCACTCTAAAGAGAGCTCAGGGGAGAAATTGCAAACGTCGAGCAATTGCTCAGAGATGAAAAGTGCCAGCACTGAAAGCTGTTGCTAGCCAGCACCCTTCCTTGGAAGCGCTTTCACAGGCGCAGCAACACTGTGGCTTTGCGCTTCTCTACCCACAAAACGTCACGGTCATTCTCTTTCCGTCTCGTAGACACGAGCTGAGAAATTGCAAACGTCGAGCAATTGCTCAGAGATGAAAAGTGCCAGCACTGAAAGCTGTTGCTAGCCAGCACCCTTCCTTGGAAGCGCTTTCACAGGCGCAGCAACACTGGGGCTTTGCGCTTCTCTACCCACCAAACGTCACGGTCCTTCTCTTTCCGTCTCGTAGACACGAGCTGAGAAATTGCAAACGTCGAGCAATTGCTCAGAGATGAAAAGTGCCAGCACTGGAAGCTCTTGCTAGCCAGCACCCTTCCTTGGAAACGCTTTTGTAGGCCTAAGAACACTGGGGCTCTGCGCTTCTCTAGCCACCTAATCTTCTGCTCATCCTCTCACGCAGTCTAAAGAGAGCTCAGGTGAGAAATTGCAAACGTCGAGCAATTGCTCAGAGATGAAAAGTGCCAGCACTGAAAGCTGTTGCTAGCCAGCACCCTTCCTTGGAAGCGCTTTTGTAGGCCTAAGAACACTGGGGCTCTGGGCTTCTCTAGCCACCTAATCTTCTGCTCATCCTCTCGCGCACTCTAAAGAGAGTACAGGGGAGAAATTGCAAACGTCGAGCAATTGCTCAGAGATGAAAAGTGCCAGTACTGGAAGCTGTTGCTAGCCAGCACCCTTCCTTGGAAGCGCTTTTGTAGGCCTAAGAACACTGGGGCTCTGCGCTTCTCTAGCCACCTAATCTTCTGCTCATCCTCTCGCGCACTCTAAAGAGAGCTCAGGGGAGAAATTGCAAACGTCCAGCAATTGCTCAGAGATGAAAAGTGCCAGCACTGAAAGCTGTTGCTAGCCAGCACCCTTCCTTGGAAGCGCTTTCACAGGCACAGCAACACTGGGGCTTTGCGCTTCTCTAGCCACCAAACGTCACGGTCATTCTCTTTCCGTCTCGTAGACACGAGCTGAGAAATTGCAAACGTCGAGCAATTGCTCAGAGATGAAAAGTGCCAGCACTGAGAGCTGTTGCTAGCCAGCACCCTTCCTTGGAAGCGCTTTTGTAGGCCCTAAGAACACTGGGGCTCTGGGCTTCTCTAGCCACCTAATCTTCTGCTCATCCTCTCACGCACTCTAAAGAGAGCTCAGGTGAGAAATTGCAAACGTCGAGCAATTGCTCCGAGATGAAAAGTGCCAGCACTGAAAGCTGTTGCTAGCCAGCACCCTTCCTTGGAAGCGCTTTCACAGGCGCAGCAACACTGGGGCTTTGCGCTTCTCTACCCACCAAACGTCACGGTCCTTCTCTTTCCGTCTCGTAGACAAGGGCTGAGAAATTGCAAACGTCGAGCAATTGCTCAGAGATGAAAAGTGCCAGTACTGGAAGCTGTTGCTAGCCAGCACCCTTCCTTGGAAGCGCTTTTGTAGGCCTAAGAACACTGGGGCTCTGCGCTTCTCTAGCACCTAATCTTCTGCTCATCCTCTCGCGCAGTCTAAAGAGAGCTCAGGTGAGAAATTGCAAATGTCCAGCAATTGCTCCGAGATGAAAAGTGCCAGCACTGAAAGCTGTTGCTAGCCAGCACCCTTCCTTGGAAGCGCTTTCACAGGCGCAGCAACACTGGGGCTTTGCGCTTCTCTAGCCACCAAACGTCACGGTCATTCTCTTTCCGTCTCGTAGACACGAGCTGAGAAATTGCAAACGTCGAGCAATTGCTCAGAGATGAAAAGTGCCAGCACTGAAAGCTGTTGCTAGCCAGCACCCTTCCTTGGAAGCGCTTTCACAGGCGCAGCAACACTGGGGCTTTGCGCTTCTCTACTCACCAAACGTCACGGTCCTTCTCTTTCCGTCTCGTAGACACGAGCTGAGAAATTGCAAACGTCGAGCAATTGCTCAGAGATGAAAAGTGCCAGCACTGAAAGCTGTTGCTAGCCAGCACCCTTCCTTGGAAGCGCTTTTGTAGCCCTAACAACACTGGGGCTCTGGGCTTCTCTAGCCACCTAATCTTCTGCTCATCCTCTCGCGCACTCTACAGAGAGCTCAGGTGAGAAATTGCAAACGTCGAGCAATTGCTCAGAGATGAAAAGTGCCAGCACTGAAAGCTGTTGCTAGCCAGCACCCTTCCTTGGAAGCGCTTTCACAGGCGCAGCAACACTGGGGCTTTGCGCTTCTCTAGCCACCAAACGTCACGGTCCTTCTCTTTCCGTCTCGTAGACACGAGCTGAGAAATTGCAAACGTCGAGCAATTGCTCAGAGATGAAAAGTGCCAGTACTGGAAGCTGTTGCTGGCCAGCACCCTTCCTTGGAAGCGCTTTTGTAGGCCTAAGAAGACTGGGGCTCTGGGCTTCTCTAGCCACCTCATCTTCTGCTCATCCTCTCGCGCACTCTAAAGAGAGCTCAGGTGAGAAATTGCAAACGTCGAGCAATTGCTCAGAGATGAAAAGTGCCAGCACTGAAAGCTGTTGCTAGCCAGCCCCCTTCCTTGGAAGCGCTTTCACAGGCGCAGCAACACTGGGGCTTTGCGCTTCTCTAGCCACCAAACGTCACGGTCCTTCTCTTTCCGTCTCGTAGACATGAGCTGAGAAATTGCAAACGTCGAGCAATTGCTCAGAGATGAAAAGTGCCAGCACTGAAAGCTGTTGCTAGCCAGCACCCTTCCTTGGAAACGCTTTTGTAAGCCTAAGAACACTGGGGCTCTGCGCTTCTCTAGCACCTAATCTTCTGCTCATCCTCTCGCGCAGTCTAAAGAGAGCTCAGGTGAGAAATTGCAAATGTCCAGCAATTGCTCAGAGATGAAAAGTGCCAGCACTGAAAGCTGTTGCTAGCCAGCACCCTTCCTTGGAAGCGCTTTCACAGGTGCAGCAACACTGGGGCTTTGCGCTTCTCTACTCACCAAACGTCACGGTCCTTCTCTTTCCGTCTCGTAGACACGAGATGACAAATTGCAAACGTCGAGCAATTGCTCAGAGATGAAAAGTGCCAGTACTGGAAGCTGTTGCTAGCCAGCACCCTTCCTTGGAAGCGCTTTTGTAGGCCTAAGAACACTGGGGCTCTGGGCTTCTCTAGCCACCTAATCTTCTGCTCATCCTCTCGCGCACTCTAAAGAGAGCTCAGGTGAGAAATTGCAAACGTCCAGCAATTGCTCGGAGATGAAAAGTGCCAGCACTGAAAGCTGTTGCTAGCCAGCACCCTTCCTTGGAAGCGCTTTCACAGGCGCAGCAACACTGGGGCTTTGCGCTTCTCTAGCCACCAAACGTCACGGTCCTTCTCTTTCCGTCTCGTAGACACGAGCTGAGAAATTGCAAACGTCGAGCAATTGCTCAGAGATGAAAAGTGCCAGCACTGGAAGCTGTTGCTAGCCAGCACCCTTCCTTGGAAGCGCTTTTGTAGCCCTAAGAACACTGGGGCTCTGGGCTTCTCTAGCCACCTAATCTTCTGCTCATCCTCTCGCGCAGTCTAAAGAGAGCTCAGGTGAGAAATTGCAACCGTCGAGCAATTGCTCAGAGATGAAAAGTGCCAGCACTGAAAGCTGTTGCTAGCCAGCACCCTTCCTTGGAAGCGCTTTCACAGGCGCAGCAACACTGGGGCTTTGCGCTTCTCTAGCCACCAAACGTCACGGTCCTTCTCTTTCCGTCTCGTAGACACGAGCTGAGAAATTGCAAACGTCGAGCAATTGCTCAGAGATGAAAAGTGCCAGTACTGGAAGCTGTTGCTAGCCAGCACCCTTCCTTGGAAGCGCTTTTGTAGGCCTAAGAACACTGGGGCTCTGGGCTTCTCTAGCCACCTAATCTTCTGCTCATCCTCTCGCGCACTCTAAAGAGAGCTCAGGGGAGAAATTGCAAACGTCGAGCAATTGCTCAGAGATGAAAAGTGCCAGCACTGAAAGCTGTTGCTAGCCAGCACCCTTCCTTGGAAGCGCTTTTGTAGGCCTAAGAACACTGGGGCTCTGCGCTTCTCTAGCCACCTAATCTTCTGCTCATCCTCTCGCGCACTCTAAAGAGAGCTCAGGGGAGAAATTGCAAACGTCGAGCAATTGCTCAGAGATGAAAAGTGCCAGCACTGAAAGCTGTTGCTAGCCAGCACCCTTCCTTGGAAGCGCTTTCACAGGCGCAGCAACACTGGGGCTTTGCGATTCTCTACCCACCAAACGTCACGGTCATTCTCTTTCCGTCTCGTAGACACGAGCTGAGAAATTGCAAACGTCGAGCAATTGCTCAGAGATGAAAAGTGCCAGCACTGAAAGCTGTTGCTAGCCAGCACCCTTCCTTGGAAGCGCTTTCACAGGCGCAGCAACACTGGGGCTTTGCGCTTCTCTACCCACCAAACGTCACGGTCCTTCTCTTTCCGTCTCGTAGACACGAGATGACAAATTGCAAACGTCGAGCAATTGCTCAGAGATGAAAAGTGCCAGCACTGGAAGCTCTTGCTAGCCAGCACCCTTCCTTGGAAACGCTTTTGTAGGCCTAAGAACACTGGGGCTCTGCGCTTCTCTAGCCACCTAATCTTCTGCTCATCCTCTCGCGCACTCTAAAGAGAGCTCAGGTGAGAAATTGCAAACGTCGAGCAATTGCTCCGAGATGAAAAGTGCCAGCACTGAAAGCTGTTGCTAGCCAGCACCCTTCCTTGGAAGCGCTTTTGTAGGCCTAAGAACACTGGGGCTCTGGGCTTCTCTAGCCACCTAATCTTGTGCTCATCCTCTCACGCACTCTAAAGAGAGTACAGGGGAGAAATTGCAAACGTCGAGCAATTGCTCAGAGATGAAAAGTGCCAGCACTGAAAGCTGTTGCTAGCCAGCACCCTTCCTTGGAAGTGCTTTCACAGGCGCAGCAACACTGGCGCTTTGCGCTTCTCTAGCCACCAAACGTCACGGTCCTTCTATTTCCGTCTCGTAGACACGAGCTGAGAAATTGCAAACGTCGAGCAATTGCTCAGAGATGAAAAGTGCCAGCACTGAAAGCTGTTGCTAGCCAGCACCCTTCCTTGGAAGCGCTTTCACAGGTGCAGCAACACTGGGGCTTTGCGCTTCTATACGCACCAAACGTCACGGTCACTATCTTTCCGTCTCGTAGACACGAGCTGAGAAATTGCAAACGTCGAGCAATTGCTCAGAGATGAAAAGTGCCAGTACTGAAAGCTGTTGCTAGCCAGCACCCTTCCTTGGAAGCGCTTTTGTAGGCCTAAGAAGACTGGGGCTCTGGGCTTCTCTAGCCACCTAATCTTCTGCTCATCCTCTCGCGCACTCTAAAGAGAGCTCAGGTGAGAAATTGCAAACGTTGAGCAATTGCTCAGAGATGAAAAGTGCCAGCACTGAAAGCTGTTGCTAGCCAGCACCCTTCCTTGGAAGCGCTTTCACAGGCGCAGCAACACTGGCGCTTTGCGCTTCTCTAGCCACCAAACGTCACGGTCCTTCTCTTTCCGTCTCGTAGACACGAGCTGAGAAATTGCAAACGTCGAGCAATTGCTCAGAGATGAAAAGTGCCAGCACTGAAAGCTGTTGCTAGCCAGCACCCTTCCTTGGAAACGCTTTTGTAGGCCTAAGAACACTGGGGCTCTGGGCTTCTCTAGCCACCTAATCTTCTGCTCATCCTCTCGCGTACTCTAAAGAGAGCTCAGGTGAGAAATTGCAAACGTCCAGCAATTGCTCAGAGATGAAAAGTGCCAGCACTGAAAGCTGTTGCTAGCCAGCACCCTTCCTTGGAAGCGCTTTCACAGGCGCAGCAACACTGGGGCTTTGCGCTTCTCTAGCCACCAAAAGTCACGGTCCTTCTCTTTCCGTCTCGTAGACACGAGCTGAGAAATTGCAAACGTCGAGCAATTGCTCAGAGATGAAAAGTGCCAGTACTGGAAGCTGTTGCTAGCCAGCACCCTTCCTGGGAAGCGCTTTTTTAGGCCTAAGAACACTGGGGCTCTGGGCTTCTCTAGCCACCTCATCTTCTGCTCATCCTCTCGCGCAGTCTAAAGAGAGCTCAGGTGAGAAATTGCAACCGTCGAGCAATTGCTCCGAGATGAAAAGTGCCAGCACTGAAAGCTGTTGCTAGCCAGCACCCTTCCTTGGAAGCGCTTTCACAGGCACAGTAACACTGGGGCTTTGCGCTTCCCTAGCCACCAAACGTCACGGTCCTTCTCTTTCCGTCTCGTAGACACGAGCTGAGAAATTGCAAACGTCGAGCAATTGCTCAGAGATGAAAAGTGCCAGCACTGAAAGCTGTTGCTAGCCAGCACCCTTCCTTGGAAGCGCTTTGGTAGGCCTAAGAACACTGGGGCTCTGGGCTTCTCTAGCACCTAATCTTGTGCTCATCCTCTCGCGCACTCTAAAGAGAGCTCAGGGGAGAAATTGCAAATGTCCAGCAATTGCTCAGAGATGAAAAGTGCCAGCACTGAAAGCTGTTGCTAGCCAGCACCCTTCCTTGGAAGCGCTTTTGTAGGCCTAAGAACACTGGGGCTCTGGGCTTCTCTAGCCACCTAATCTTGTGCTCATCCTCTCACGCACTCTAAAGAGAGTACAGGGGAGAAATTGCAAACGTCGAGCAATTGCTCAGAGATGAAAAGTGCCAGCACTGAAAGCTGTTGCTAGCCAGCACCCTTCCTTGGAAGTGCTTTCACAGGCGCAGCAACACTGGCGCTTTGCGCTTCTCTAGCCACCAAACGTCACGGTCCTTCTATTTCCGTCTCGTAGACACGAGCTGAGAAATTGCAAACGTCGAGCAATTGCTCAGAGATGAAAAGTGCCAGCACTGAAAGCTGTTGCTAGCCAGCACCCTTCCTTGGAAGCGCTTTCACAGGTGCAGCAACACTGGGGCTTTGCGCTTCTATACGCACCAAACGTCACGGTCACTATCTTTCCGTCTCGTAGACACGAGCTGAGAAATTGCAAACGTCGAGCAATTGCTCAGAGATGAAAAGTGCCAGTACTGAAAGCTGTTGCTAGCCAGCACCCTTCCTTGGAAGCGCTTTTGTAGGCCTAAGAAGACTGGGGCTCTGGGCTTCTCTAGCCACCTAATCTTCTGCTCATCCTCTCGCGCACTCTAAAGAGAGCTCAGGTGAGAAATTGCAAACGTTGAGCAATTGCTCAGAGATGAAAAGTGCCAGCACTGAAAGCTGTTGCTAGCCAGCACCCTTCCTTGGAAGCGCTTTCACAGGCGCAGCAACACTGGCGCTTTGCGCTTCTCTAGCCACCAAACGTCACGGTCCTTCTCTTTCCGTCTCGTAGACACGAGCTGAGAAATTGCAAACGTCGAGCAATTGCTCAGAGATGAAAAGTGCCAGCACTGAAAGCTGTTGCTAGCCAGCACCCTTCCTTGGAAACGCTTTTGTAGGCCTAAGAACACTGGGGCTCTGGGCTTCTCTAGCCACCTAATCTTCTGCTCATCCTCTCGCGTACTCTAAAGAGAGCTCAGGTGAGAAATTGCAAACGTCCAGCAATTGCTCAGAGATGAAAAGTGCCAGCACTGAAAGCTGTTGCTAGCCAGCACCCTTCCTTGGAAGCGCTTTCACAGGCGCAGCAACACTGGGGCTTTGCGCTTCTCTAGCCACCAAAAGTCACGGTCCTTCTCTTTCCGTCTCGTAGACACGAGCTGAGAAATTGCAAACGTCGAGCAATTGCTCAGAGATGAAAAGTGCCAGTACTGGAAGCTGTTGCTAGCCAGCACCCTTCCTGGGAAGCGCTTTTGTAGGCCTAAGAACACTGGGGCTCTGGGCTTCTCTAGCCACCTCATCTTCTGCTCATCCTCTCGCGCAGTCTAAAGAGAGCTCAGGTGAGAAATTGCAACCGTCGAGCAATTGCTCCGAGATGAAAAGTGCCAGCACTGAAAGCTGTTGCTAGCCAGCACCCTTCCTTGGAAGCGCTTTCACAGGCACAGTAACACTGGGGCTTTGCGCTTCCCTAGCCACCAAACGTCACGGTCCTTCTCTTTCCGTCTCGTAGACACGAGCTGAGAAATTGCAAACGTCGAGCAATTGCTCAGAGATGAAAAGTGCCAGCACTGAAAGCTGTTGCTAGCCAGCACCCTTCCTTGGAAGCGCTTTGGTAGGCCTAAGAACACTGGGGCTCTGGGCTTCTCTAGCACCTAATCTTGTGCTCATCCTCTCGCGCACTCTAAAGAGAGCTCAGGGGAGAAATTGCAAATGTCCAGCAATTGCTCAGAGATGAAAAGTGCCAGCACTGAAAGCTGTTGCTAGCCAGCACCCTTCTGTGGAAGCGCTTTCACAGGCGCAGCAACACTGGGGCTTTGCGCTTCTCTAGCCACCAAACGTCACGGTCCTTCTCTTTCCGTCTTGTAGACACGAGCTGAGAAATTGCAAACGTCGAGCAATTGCTCAGAGATGAAAAGTGCCAGCTCTGGAAGCTGTTGCTAGCCAGCACCCTTCCTTGGAAGCGCTTTTGTAGGCCTAAGAACACTGGGGCTCTGGGCTTCTCTAGCCACCTCATCTTCTGCTCATCCTCTCGCGCACTCTAAAGAGAGCTCAGGGGAGAAATTGCAAACGTCGAGCAATTGCTCCGAGATGAAAAGTGCCAGCACTGAAAGCTGTTGCTAGCCAGCACCCTTCCTTGGAAGCGCTTTCACAGGCACAGTAACACTGGGGCTTTGCGCTTCTCTAGCCACCAAACGTCACTGTCATTCTCTTTCCGTCTCGTAGACACGAGCTGAGAAATTGCAAACGTCGAGCAATTGCTCAGAGATGAAAAGTGCCAGCACTGAAAGCTGTTGCTAGCCAGCACCCTTCCTTGGAAGCGCTTTTGTAGGCCTAAGAAGACTGGGGCTCTGGGCTTCTCTAGCCACCTAATCTTCTGCTCATCCTCTCGCGCACTCTAAAGAGAGCTCAGGTGAGAAATTGCAAACGTCGAGCAATTGCTCCGAGATGAAAAGTGCCAGCACTGAAAGCTGTTGCTAGCCAGCACCCTTCCTTGGAAGCGCTTTTGTAGGCCTAAGAACTCTGGGGCTCTGGGCTTCTCTAGCCACCTAATCTTCTGCTCATCCTCTCGCGCACTCTAAAGAGAGCTCAGGGGAGAAATTGCAAACGTCCAGCAATTGCTCAGAGATGAAAAGTGCCAGCACTGAAAGCTGTTGCTAGCCAGCACCCTTCCTTGGAAGCGCTTTCACAGGTGCAGCAACACTGGGGCTTTGCGCTTCTCTACTCACCAAACGTCACGGTCCTTCTCTTTCCGTCTCGTAGACACGAGCTGAGAAATTGCAAACGTTGAGCAATTGCTCAGAGATGAAAAGTGCCAGCACTGAAAGCTGTTGCTAGCCAGCACCCTTCCTTGGAAGCGCTTTTGTAGGCCTAAGAACACTGGGGCTCTGGGCTTCTCTAGCCACCTAATCTTCTGCTCATCCTCTCGCGCACTCTAAAGAGAGCTCAGGTGAGAAATTGCAAACGTTCAGCAATTGCTCAGAGATGAAAAGTGCCAGCACTGAAAGCTGTTGCTAGCCAGCACCCTTCCTTGGAAGCGCTTTCACAGGCGCAGCAACACTGGGGCTTTGCGCTTCTCTAGCCACCAAACGTCACGGTCCTTCTCTTTCCGTCTCGTAGACACGAGCTGAGAAATTGCAAACGTCGAGCAATTGCTCAGAGATGAAAAGTGCCAGCACTGAAAGCTGTTGCTAGCCAGCACCCTTCCTTGGAAACGCTTTTGTAGGCCTAAGAACACTGGGGCTCTGGGCTTCTCTAGCCACCTAATCTTCTGCTCATCCTCTCGCGCACTCTAAAGAGAGCTCAGGTGAGAAATTGCAAACGTCGAGCAATTGCTCAGAGATGAAAAGTGCCAGCACTGAAAGCTGTTGCTAGCCAGCACCCTTCCTTGGAAGCGCTTTCACAGGCGCAGCAACACTGGGGCTTTGCGCTTCTCTAGCCACCAAACGTCACGGTCCTTCTCTTTCCGTCTCGTAGACACGAGCTGAGAAATTGCAAACGTCGAGCAATTGCTCAGAGATGAAAAGTGCCAGCACTGAAAGCTGTTGCTAGCCAGCACCCTTCCTTGGAAGCGCTTTTGTAGGCCTAAGAACACTGGGGCTCTGGGCTTCTCTAGCCACCTCATCTTCTGCTCATCCTCTCGCGCACTCTAAAGAGAGCTCAGGTGAGAAATTGCAAACGTCGAGCAATTGCTCAGAGATGAAAAGTGCCAGCACTGAAAGCTGTTGCTAGCCAGCACCCTTCCTTGGAAGCGCTTTCACAGGCGCAGCAACACTGGGGCTTTGCGCTTCTCTACTCACCAAACATCACTGTCATTCTCTTTCCGTCTCGTAGACACGAGCTGAGAAATTGCAAACGTCCAGCAATTGCTCAGAGATGAAAAGTGCCAGCACTGAAAGCTGTTGCTAGCCAGCACCCTTCCTTGGAAGCGCTTTTGTAGGCCTAAGAACACTGGGGCTCTGGGCTTCTCTAGCCACCTAATCTTCTGCTCATCCTCTCGCGCACTCTAAAGAGAGCTCAGGGGAGAAATTGCAAACGTCGAGCAATTGCTCCGAGATGAAAAGTGCCAGCACTGAAAGCTGTTGCTAGCCAGCACCCTTCCTTGGAAGCGCTTTCACAGGTGCAGCAACACTGGGGCTTTGCGCTTCTCTACTCACCAAACGTCACGGTCCTTCTCTTTCCGTCTCGTAGACACGAGATGACAAATTGCAAACGTCGAGCAATTGCTCGGAGATGAAAAGTGCCAGCACTGGAAGCTGTTGCTAGCCAGCCCCCTTCCTTGGAAGCGCTTTTGTAGGCCTAAGAACACTGGGGCTCTGGGCTTCTCTAGCCACCTCATCTTCTGCTCATCCTCTCGCGCACTCTGAAGAGAGCTCAGGGGAGAAATTGCAAACGTCGAGCAATTGCTCAGAGATGAAAAGTGCCAGCACTGAAAGCTGTTGCTAGCCAGCACCCTTCCTTGGAAGCGCTTTCACAGGCGCAGCAACACTGGGGCTTTGCGCTTCTCTACCCACCAAACGTCACGGTCCTTCTCTTTCCGTCTCGTAGACACGAGCTGAGAAATTGCAAACGTCGAGCAATTGCTCGGAGATGAAAAGTGCCAGCACTGGAAGCTGTTGCTAGCCAGCCCCCTTCCTTGGAAGCGCTTTTGTAGGCCTAAGAACACTGGGGCTCTGCGCTTCTGTAGCCACCTAATCTTCTGCTCATCCTCTCGCGCACTCTAAAGAGAGCTCAGGTGAGAAATTGCAAATGTCCAGCAATTGCTCCGAGATGAAAAGTGCCAGCACTGAAAGCTGTTGCTAGCCAGCACCCTTCCTTGGAAGCGCTTTCACAGGCGCAGCAACACTGGGGCTTTGCGCTTCTCTAGCCACCAAACGTCACGGTCATTCTCTTTCCGTCTCGTAGACACGAGCTGAGAAATCACAAACGTCGAGCAATTGCTCAGAGATGAAAAGTGCCAGCACTGAAAGCTGTTGCTAGCCAGCACCCTTCCTTGGAAGCGCTTTCACAGGCGCAGCAACACTGGGGCTTTGCGCTTCTCTACTCACCAAACGTCACGGTCCTTCTCTTTCCGTCTCGTAGACACGAGCTGAGAAATTGCAAACGTCGAGCAATTGCTCAGAGATGAAAAGTGCCAGCACTGAAAGCTGTTGCTAGCCAGCACCCTTCCTTGGAAGCGCTTTTGTAGGCCTAAGAACACTGGGGCTCTGCGCTTCTCTAGCCACCTAATCTTCTGCTCATCCTCTCGCGCACTCTAAAGAGAGCTCAGGGGAGAAATTGCAAACGTCCAGCAATTGCTCAGAGATGAAAAGTGCCAGCACTGAAAGCTGTTGCTAGCCAGCACCCTTCCTTGGAAGCGCTTTCACAGGCGCAGCAACACTGGGGCTTTGCGCTTCTCTACCCACCAAACGTCACGGTCCTTCTCTTTCCGTCTCGTAGACACGAGCTGAGAAATTGCAAACGTCGAGCAATTGCTCGGAGATGAAAAGTGCCAGCACTGGAAGCTGTTGCTAGCCAGCCCCCTTCCTTGGAAGCGCTTTTGTAGGCCTAAGAACACTGGGGCTCTGCGCTTCTGTAGCCACCTAATCTTCTGCTCATCCTCTCGCGCACTCTAAAGAGAGCTCAGGTGAGAAATTGCAAATGTCCAGCAATTGCTCCGAGATGAAAAGTGCCAGCACTGAAAGCTGTTGCTAGCCAGCACCCTTCCTTGGAAGCGCTTTCACAGGCGCAGCAACACTGGGGCTTTGCGCTTCTCTAGCCACCAAACGTCACGGTCCTTCTCTTTCCGTCTCGTAGACACGAGCTGAGAAATCACAAACGTCGAGCAATTGCTCAGAGATGAAAAGTGCCAGCACTGAAAGCTGTTGCTAGCCAGCACCCTTCCTTGGAAGCGCTTTCACAGGCGCAGCAACACTGGGGCTTTGCGCTTCTCTACTCACCAAACGTCACGGTCCTTCTCTTTCCGTCTCGTAGACACGAGCTGAGAAATTGCAAACGTCGAGCAATTGCTCAGAGATGAAAAGTGCCAGCAGTGAAAGCTGTTGCTAGCCAGCACCCTTCCTTGGAAGCGCTTTTGTAGGCCTAAGAACACTGGGGCTCTGGGCTTCTCTAGCCACCTAATCTTCTGCTCATCCTCTCGCGCACTCTAAAGAGAGCTCAGGTGAGAAATTGCAAACGTCGAGCAATTGCTCCGAGATGAAAAGCTCCAGCACTGAAAGCTGTTGCTAGCCAGCACCCTTCCTTGGAAGCGCTTTCACAGGCGCAGTAACACTGGGGCTTTGCGCTTCTCTAGCCACCAAACGTCACGGTCCTTCTCTTTCCGTCTCGTAGACATGAGATGACAAATTGCAAACGTCGAGCAATTGCTCAGAGATGAAAAGTGCCAGTACTGGAAGCTGTTGCTGGCCAGCACCCTTCCTTGGAAGCGCTTTTGTAGGCCTAAGAAGACTGGGGCTCTGGGCTTCTCTAGCCACCTAATCTTCTGCTCATCCTCTCGCGCACTCTAAAGAGAGCTCAGGGGAGAAATTGCAAACGTCGAGCAATTGCTCAGAGATGAAAAGTGCCAGCACTGAAAGCTCTTGCTAGCCAGCCCCCTTCCTTGGAAGCGCTTTCACAGGCGCAGCAACACTGGGGCTTTGCGCTTCTCTAGCCACCAAACATCACGGTCACTATCTCTCCGTCTCGTAGACACGAGCTGAGAAATTGCAAACGTCGAGCAATTGCTCAGAGATGAAAAGTGCCAGCACTGAAAGCTGTTGCTAGCCAGCACCCTTCCTTGGAAGCGCTTTTGTAGGCCTAAGAACACTGGGGCTCTGGGCTTCTCTAGCCACCTAATCTTCTGCTCATCCTCTCACGCACTCTAAAGAGAGCTCAGGGGAGAAATTGCAAACGTCGAGCAATTGCTCAGAGATGAAAAGTGCCAGCACTGAAAGCTGTTGCTAGCCAGCACCCTTCCTTGGAAGCGCTTTTGTAGGCCTAAGAACACTGGGGCTCTGCGCTTCTCTAGCACCTAATCTTCTGCTCATCCTCTCGCGCAGTCTAAAGAGAGCTCAGGTGAGAAATTGCAAATGTCCAGCAATTGCTCCGAGATGAAAAGTGCCAGCACTGAAAGCTGTTGCTAGCCAGCACCCTTCCTTGGAAGCGCTTTCACAGGCGCAGCAACACTGGGGCTTTGCGCTTCTCTACTCACCAAACGTCACGGTCCTTCTCTTTCCGTCTCGTAGACAGGACCTGAGAGATTGCAAACGTCGAGCAATTACTCGGAGATGAAAAGTGCCAGCACTGAAAGCTGTTGCTAGCCAGCACCCTTCCTTGGAAGCGCTTTTGTAGGCCTAAGAACACTGGGGCTCTGGGCTTCTGTAGCCACCTAATCTTCTGCTCATCCTCTCGCGCAGTCTAAAGAGAGCTCAGGTGAGAAATTGCAAATGTCCAGCAATTGCTCAGAGATGAAAAGTGCCAGCACTGAAAGCTGTTGCTAGCCAGCACCCTTCCTTGGAAGCGCTTTCACAGGCGCAGTAACACTGGGGATTTGCGCTTCTCTACCCACCAAACGTCACGGTCCTTCTCTTTCCGTCTCGTAGACACGAGCTGAGAAATTGCAAACGTCGAGCAATTGCTCAGAGATGAAAAGTGCCAGCACTGAAAGCTCTTGCTAGCCAGCACCCTTCCTTGGAAGCGCTTTCACAGGCGCAGCAACACTGGGGCTTTGCGCTTCTCTAGCCACCAAACGTCACGGTCCTTCTCTTTCCGTCTCGTAGACACGAGCTGAGAAATTGCAAACGTCGAGCAATTGCTCAGAGATGAAAAGTGCCAGCACTGGAAGCTGTTGCTAGCCAGCACCCTTCCTTGGAAGCGCTTTTGTAGGCCTAAGAAGACTGGGGCTCTGGGCTTCTCTAGCCACCTAATCTTCTGCTCATCCTCTCGCGCACTCTAAAGAGAGCTCAGGGGAGAAATTGCAAACGTCGAGCAATTGCTCAGAGATGAAAAGTGCCAGCACTGAAAGCTCTTGCTAGCCAGCCCCCTTCCTTGGAAGCGCTTTCACAGGCGCAGCAACACTGGGGCTTTGCGCTTCTCTAGCCACCAAACATCACGGTCACTATCTCTCCGTCTCGTAGACACGAGCTGAGAAATTGCAAACGTCGAGCAATTGCTCCGAGATGAAAAGTGCCAGCACTGAAAGCTGTTGCTAGCCAGCACCCTTCCTTGGAAGCGCTTTTGTAGGCCTAAGAACACTGGGGCTCTGGGCTTCTCTAGCCACCTAATCTTCTGCTCATCCTCTCGCGCACTCTAAAGAGAGCTCAGGGGAGAAATTGCAAACGTCGAGCAATTGCTCAGAGATGAAAAGTGCCAGCACTGAAAGCTGTTGCTAGCCAGCACCCTTCCTTGGAAGCGCTTTTGTAGGCCTAAGAACACTGGGGCTCTGGGCTTCTCTAGCCACCTCATCTTCTGCTCATCCTCTCGCGCAGTCTAAAGAGAGCTCAGGTGAGAAATTGCAAACGTCGAGCAATTGCTCCGAGATGAAAAGTGCCAGCACTGAAAGCTGTTGCTAGCCAGCACCCTTCCTTGGAAGCGCTTTCACAGGCGCAGCAACACTGGGGCTTTGCGCTTCTCTACTCACCAAACGTCACGGTCCTTCTCTTTCCGTCTCGTAGACACGAGCTGAGAGATTGCAAACGTCGAGCAATTACTCGGAGATGAAAAGTGCCAGCACTGAAAGCTGTTGCTAGCCAGCACCCTTCCTTGGAAGCGCTTTTGTAGGCCTAAGAACACTGGGGCTCTGGGCTTCTCTAGCCACCTAATCTTCTGCTCATCCTCTCGCGCACTCTAAAGAGAGCTCAGGGGAGAAATTGCAAACGTCGAGCAATTGCTCAGAGATGAAAAGTGCCAGCACTGAAAGCTCTTGCTAGCCAGCCCCCTTCCTTGGAAGCGCTTTCACAGGCGCAGCAACACTGGGGCTTTGCGCTTCTCTAGCCACCAAACATCACGGTCACTATCTCTCCGTCTCGTAGACACGAGCTGAGAAATTGCAAACGTCGAGCAATTGCTCCGAGATGAAAAGTGCCAGCACTGAAAGCTGTTGCTAGCCAGCACCCTTCCTTGGAAGCGCTTTTGTAGGCCTAAGAACACTGGGGCTCTGGGCTTCTCTAGCCACCTAATCTTCTGCTCATCCTCTCGCGCACTCTAAAGAGAGCTCAGGTGAGAAATTGCAAACGTCGAGCAATTGCTCCGAGATGAAAAGTGCCAGCACTGAAAGCTGTTGCTAGCCAGCACCCTTCCTTGGAAGCGCTTTCACAGGCGCAGCAACACTGGGGCTTTGCGCTTCTCTACTCACCAAACGTCACGGTCCTTCTCTTTCCGTCTCGTAGACACGAGCTGAGAGATTGCAAACGTCGAGCAATTACTCGGAGATGAAAAGTGCCAGCACTGAAAGCTGTTGCTAGCCAGCACCCTTCCTTGGAAGCGCTTTTGTAGGCCTAAGAACACTGGGGCTCTGGGCTTCTGTAGCCACCTAATCTTCTGCTCATCCTCTCGCGCACTCTAAAGAGAGCTCAGGGGAGAAATTGCAAACGTCGAGCAATTGCTCCGAGATGAAAAGTGCCAGCACTGAAAGCTGTTGCTAGCCAGCACCCTTCCTTGGAAGCGCTTTCACAGGCGCAGTAACACTGGGGATTTGCGCTTCTCTACCCACCAAACGTCACGGTCCTTCTCTTTCCGTCTCGTAGACACGAGCTGAGAAATTGCAAACGTCGAGCAATTGCTCAGAGATGAAAAGTGCCAGCACTGAAAGCTGTTGCTAGCCAGCACCCTTCCTTGGAAGCGCTTTCACAGGCGCAGCAACACTGGGGCTTTGCGCTTCTCTACTCACCAAACGTCACGGTCCTTCTCTTTCCGTCTCGTAGACACGAGCTGAGAAATTGCAAACGTCGAGCAATTGCTCAGAGATGAAAAGTGCCAGTACTGGAAGCTGTTGCTAGCCAGCACCCTTCCTTGGAAGCACTTTTGTAGGCCTAAGAACACTGGGGCTCTGGGCTTCTCTAGCCACCTAATCTTCTGCTCATCCTCTCGCGCACTCTAAAGAGAGCTCAGGTGAGAAATTGCAAACGTCGAGCAATTGCTCAGAGATGAAAAGTGCCAGCACTGAAAGCTGTTGCTAGCCAGCACCCTTCCTTGGAAGCGCTTTTGTAGGCCTAAGAACACTGGGGCTCTGGGCTTCTCTAGCCACCTAATCTTCTGCTCATCCTCTCACGCACTCTAAAGAGAGCTCAGGGGAGAAATTGCAAACGTCGAGCAATTGCTCAGAGATGAAAAGCTCCAGCACTGAAAGCTGTTGCTAGCCAGCCCCCTTCCTTGGAAGCGCTTTCACAGGCGCAGCAACACTGGGGCTTTGCGCTTCTCTAGCCACCAAACGTCACGGTCCTTCTCTTTCCGTCTCGTAGACACGAGCTGAGAAATTGCAAACGTCGAGCAATTGCTCAGAGATGAAAAGTGCCAGCACTGAAAGCTGTTGCTAGCCAGCACCCTTCCTTGGAAGCGCTTTTGTAGGCCTAAGAACACTGGGGCTCTGGGCTTCTCTAGCCACCTAATCTTCTGCTCATCCTCTCGCGCAGTCTAAAGAGAGCTCAGGGGAGAAATTGCAAACGTCGAGCAATTGCTCAGAGATGAAAAGTGCCAGCACTGAAAGCTGTTGCTAGCCAGCACCCTTCCTTGGAAGCGCTTTCACAGGCGCAGCAACACTGGGGCTTTGCGCTTCTCTAGCCACCAAACGTCACGGTCCTTCTCTTTCCGTCTCGTAGACACGAGATGACAAATTGCAAACGTCGAGCAATTGCTCAGAGATGAAAAGTGCCAGCACTGGAAGCTGTTGCTAGCCAGCACCCTTCCTTGGAAGCGCTTTGGTAGGCCTAAGAACACTGGGGCTCTGGGCTTCTTTAGCCACCTAATCTTCTGCTCATCCTCTCGCGCACTCTAAAGAGAGCTCAGGGGAGAAATTGCAAACGTCGAGCAATTGCTCAGAGATGAAAAGTGCCAGCACTGAAAGCTGTTGCTAGCCAGCACCCTTCCTTGGAAGCGCTTTCACAGGCGCAGTAACACTGGGGCTTTGCGCTTCTCTACTCACCAAACGTCACGGTCCTTCTCTTTCCGTCTCGTAGACACGAGCTGAGAAATTGCAAAAGTCGAGCAATTGCTCAGAGATGAAAAGTGCCAGTACTGGAAGCTGTTGCTAGCCAGCACCCTTCCTTGGAAGCGCTTTTGTAGGCCTAAGAAGACTGGGGCTCTGGGCTTCTCTAGCCACCTCATCTTCTGCTCATCCTCTCGCGCACTCTAAAGAGAGCTCAGGGGAGAAATTGCAAACGTCGAGCAATTGCTCCGAGATGAAAAGTGCCAGCACTGAAAGCTGTTGCTAGCCAGCACCCTTCCTTGGAAGCGCTTTTGTAGGCCTAAGAACACTGGGGCTCTGGGCTTCTCTAGCCACCTCATCTTCTGCTCATCCTCTCACGCACTCTAAAGAGAGCTCAGGGGAGAAATTGCAAACGTCGAGCAATTGCTCAGAGATGAAAAGTGCCAGCACTGAAAGCTGTTGCTAGCCAGCACCCTTCCTTGGAAGCGCTTTCACAGGCGCAGCAACACTGGGGCTTTGCGCTTCTCTAGCCACCAAACGTCACGGTCCTTCTCTTTCCGTCTCGTAGACACGAGATGACAAATTGCAAACGTCGAGCAATTGCTCAGAGATGAAAAGTGCCAGCACTGAAAGCTGTTGCTAGCCAGCACCCTTCCTTGGAAGCGCTTTTGTAGGCCTAAGAACACTGGGGCTCTGCGCTTCTCTAGCACCTAATCTTCTGCTCATCCTCTCGCGCAGTCTAAAGAGAGCTCAGGTGAGAAATTGCAAATGTCCAGCAATTGCTCCGAGATGAAAAGTGCCAGCACTGAAAGCTGTTGCTAGCCAGCACCCTTCCTTGGAAGCGCTTTCACAGGCGCAGCAACACTGGGGCTTTGCGCTTCTCTACTCACCAAACGTCACGGTCCTTCTCTTTCCGTCTCGTAGACACGAGCTGAGAGATTGCAAACGTCGAGCAATTGCTCGGAGATGAAAAGTGCCAGCACTGAAAGCTGTTGCTAGCCAGCACCCTTCCTTGGAAGCGCTTTTGTAGGCCTAAGAACACTGGGGCTCTGGGCTTCTCTAGCCACCTCATCTTCTGCTCATCCTCTCACGCACTCTAAAGAGAGCTCAGGTGAGAAATTGCAAACGTCGAGCAATTGCTCAGAGATGAAAAGTGCCAGCACTGAAAGCTGTTGCTAGCCAGCACCCTTCCTTGGAAGCGCTTTCACAGGCGCAGTAACACTGGGGATTTGCGCTTCTCTAGCCACCAAACGTCACGGTCCTTCTCTTTCCGTCTCGTAGACACGAGATGACAAATTGCAAACGTCGAGCAATTGCTCAGAGATGAAAAGTGCCAGCACTGAAAGCTCTTGCTAGCCAGCACCCTTCCTTGGAAGCGCTTTCACAGGCGCAGCAACACTGGGGCTTTGCGCTTCTCTACTCACCAAACGTCACGGTCCTTCTCTTTCCGTCTCGTAGACAGTAGCTGAGAAATTGCAAACGTCGAGCAATTGCTCAGAGATGAAAAGTGCCAGTACTGGAAGCTGTTGCTAGCCAGCACCCTTCCTTGGAAGCGCTTTTGTAGGCCTAGGAACACTGGGGCTCTGGGCTTCTCTAGCCACCTAATCTTCTGCTCATCCTCTCACGCACTCTAAAGAGAGCTCAGGTGAGAAATTGCAAACGTCGAGCAATTGCTCAGAGATGAAAAGTGCCAGCACTGAAAGCTGTTGCTAGCCAGCACCCTTCCTTGGAAGCGCTTTTGTAGGCCTAAGAACACTGGGGCTCTGGGCTTCTCTAGCCACCTAATCTTCTGCTCATCCTCTCACGCACTCTAAAGAGAGCTCAGGGGAGAAATTGCAAACGTCGAGCAATTGCTCAGAGATGAAAAGCTCCAGCACTGAAAGCTGTTGCTAGCCAGCCCCCTTCCTTGGAAGCGCTTTCACAGGCGCAGCAACACTGGGGCTTTGCGCTTCTCTAGCCACCAAACGTCACGGTCCTTCTCTTTCCGTCTCGTAGACACGAGATGACAAATTGCAAACGTCGAGCAATTGCTCAGAGATGAAAAGTGCCAGCACTGAAAGCTGTTGCTAGCCAGCACCCTTCCTTGGAAGCGCTTTTGTAGGCCTAAGAACACTGGGGCTCTGGGCTTCTCTAGCCACCTAATCTTCTGCTCATCCTCTCGCGCAGTCTAAAGAGAGCTCAGGTGAGAAATTGCAAACGTCGAGCAATTGCTCAGAGATGAAAAGTGCCAGCACTGAAAGCTGTTGCTAGCCAGCCCCCTTCCTTGGAAGCGCTTTCACAGGCGCAGCAACACTGGGGCTTTGCGCTTCTCTAGCCACCAAACGTCACGGTCCTTCTCTTTCCGTCTCGTAGACACGAGCTGAGAAATTGCAAACGTCGAGCAATTGCTCAGAGATGAAAAGTGCCAGCACTGGAAGCTGTTGCTAGCCAGCACCCTTCCTTGGAAGCGCTTTGGTAGGCCTAAGAACACTGGGGCTCTGGGCTTCTTTAGCCACCTAATCTTCTGCTCATCCTCTCGCGCACTCTAAAGAGAGCTCAGGGGAGAAATTGCAAACGTCGAGCAATTGCTCAGAGATGAAAAGTGCCAGCACTGAAAGCTGTTGCTAGCCAGCACCCTTCCTTGGAAGTGCTTTCACAGGCGCAGTAACACTGGGGCTTTGCGCTTCTCTACTCACCAAACGTCACGGTCCTTCTCTTTCCGTCTCGTAGACACGAGCTGAGAAATTGCAAAAGTCGAGCAATTGCTCAGAGATGAAAAGTGCCAGTACTGGAAGCTGTTGCTAGCCAGCACCCTTCCTTGGAAGCGCTTTTGTAGGCCTAAGAAGACTGGGGCTCTGGGCTTCTCTAGCCACCTCATCTTCTGCTCATCCTCTCGCGCACTCTAAAGAGAGCTCAGGTGAGAAATTGCAAACGTCGAGCAATTGCTCCGAGATGAAAAGTGCCAGCACTGAAAGCTGTTGCTAGCCAGCACCCTTCCTTGGAAGCGCTTTTGTAGGCCTAAGAACACTGGGGCTCTGGGCTTCTCTAGCCACCTAATCTTCTGCTCATCCTCTCACGCACTCTAAAGAGAGCTCAGGTGAGAAATTGCAAACGTCGAGCAATTGCTCAGAGATGAAAAGTGCCAGCACTGAAAGCTGTTGCTAGCCAGCACCCTTCCTTGGAAGCGCTTTCACAGGCGCAGCAACACTGGGGCTTTGCGCTTCTCTAGCCACCAAACGTCACGGTCCTTCTCTTTCCGTCTCGTAGACACGAGATGACAAATTGCAAACGTCGAGCAATTGCTCAGAGATGAAAAGTGCCAGCACTGAAAGCTGTTGCTAGCCAGCACCCTTCCTTGGAAGCGCTTTTGTAGGCCTAAGAACACTGGGGCTCTGCGCTTCTCTAGCACCTAATCTTCTGCTCATCCTCTCGCGCAGTCTAAAGAGAGCTCAGGTGAGAAATTGCAAATGTCCAGCAATTGCTCCGAGATGAAAAGTGCCAGCACTGAAAGCTGTTGCTAGCCAGCACCCTTCCTTGGAAGCGCTTTCACAGGCGCAGCAACACTGGGGCTTTGCGCTTCTCTAGCCACCAAACGTCACGGTCCTTCTCTTTCCGTCTCGTAGACACGAGCTGAGAGATTGCAAACGTCGAGCAATTGCTCGGAGATGAAAAGTGCCAGCACTGAAAGCTGTTGCTAGCCAGCACCCTTCCTTGGAAGCGCTTTTGTAGGCCTAAGAAGACTGGGGCTCTGGGCTTCTGTAGCCACCTAATCTTCTGCTCATCCTCTCGCGCAGTCTAAAGAGAGCTCAGGGGAGAAATTGCAAACGTCGAGCAATTGCTCCGAGATGAAAAGTGCCAGCACTGAAAGCTGTTGCTAGCCAGCACCCTTCCTTGGAAGCGCTTTCACAGGCGCAGTAACACTGGGGCTTTGCGCATCTCTACCCACCAAACGTCACGGTCCTTCTCTTTCCGTCTCGTAGACACGAGCTGAGAAATTGCAAACGTCGAGCAATTGCTCAGAGATGAAAAGTGCCAGCACTGAAAGCTGTTGCTAGCCAGCACCCTTCCTTGGAAGCGCTTTCACAGGCGCAGCAACACTGGGGCTTTGCGCTTCTCTACTCACCAAACGTCACGGTCCTTCCCTTTCCGTCTCGTAAACAGTAGCTGAGAAATTGCAAACGTCGAGCAATTGCTCAGAGATGAAAAGTGCCAGTACTGGAAGCTGTTGCTAGCCAGCACCCTTCCTTGGAAGCGCTTTTGTAGGCCTAGGAACAGTGGGGCTCTGGGCTTCTCTAGCCACCTAATCTTCTGCTCATCCTCTCGCGCACTCTAAAGAGAGCTCAGGTGAGAAATTGCAACCGTCGAGCAATTGCTCCGAGATGAAAAGTGCCAGCACTGAAAGCTGTTGCTAGCCAGCACCCTTCCTTGGAAGCGCTTTTGTAGGCCTAAGAACACTGGGGCTCTGGGCTTCTCTAGCCACCTCATCTTCTGCTCATCCTCTCACGCACTCTAAAGAGAGCTCAGGGGAGAAATTGCAAACGTCGAGCAATTGCTCAGAGATGAAAAGCTCCAGCACTGAAAGCTGTTGCTAGCCAGCACCCTTCCTTGGAAGCGCTTTCACAGGCGCAGCAACACTGGGGCTTTGCGCTTCTCTACTCACCAAACGTCACGGTCCTTCTCTTTCCGTCTCGTAGACACGAGATGACAAATTGCAAACGTCGAGCAATTGCTCCGAGATGAAAAGTGCCAGCACTGAAAGCTGTTGCTAGCCAGCACCCTTCCTTGGAAGCGCTTTTGTAGGCCTAAGAACACTGGGGCTCTGTGCTTCTCTAGCCACCTAATCTTCTGCTCATCCTCTCGCGCACTCTAAAGAGAGCTCAGGGGAGAAATTGCAAACGTCGAGCAATTGCTCAGAGATGAAAAGTGCCAGCACTGAAAGCTGTTGCTAGCCAGCACCCTTCCTTGGAAGCGCTTTCACAGGCGCAGCAACACTGGGGCTTTGCGCTTCTCTAGCCACCAAACGTCACGGTCCTTCTCTTTCCGTCTCGTAGACACGAGCTGAGAAATTGCAAACGTCGAGCAATTGCTCAGAGATGAAAAGTGCCAGCACTGAAAGCTGTTGCTAGCCAGCACCCTTTCTTGGAAGCGCTTTGGTAGGCCTAAGAACACTGGGGCTCTGGGCTTCTTTAGCCACCTAATCTTCTGCTCATCCTCTCGCGCACTCTAAAGAGAGCTCAGGGGAGAAATTGCAAACGTCCAGCAATTGCTCAGAGATGAAAAGTGCCAGCACTGAAAGCTGTTGCTAGCCAGCACCCTTCCTTGGAAGCGCTTTCACAGGCGCAGTAACACTGGGGCTTTGCGCTTCTCTACTCACCAAAAGTCACGGTCCTTCTCTTTCCGTCTCGTAGACACGAGCTGAGAAATTGCAAACGTCGAGCAATTGCTCAGAGATGAAAAGTGCCAGTACTGGAAGCTGTTGCTAGCCAGCACCCTTCCTTGGAAGCGCTTTTGTAGGCCTAAGAAGACTGGGGCTCTGGGCTTCTCTAGCCACCTCATCTTCTGCTCATCCTCTCGCGCACTCTAAAGAGAGCTCAGGTGAGAAATTGCAAACGTCGAGCAATTGCTCAGAGATGAAAAGTGCCAGCACTGAAAGCTGTTGCTAGCCAGCACCCTTCCTTGGAAGCGCTTTTGTAGGCCTAAGAACACTGGGGCTCTGGGCTTCTCTAGCCACCTAATCTTCTGCTCATCCTCTCACGCACTCTAAAGAGAGCTCAGGGGAGAAATTGCAAACGTCGAGCAATTGCTCAGAGATGAAAAGCTCCAGCACTGAAAGCTGTTGCTAGCCAGCACCCTTCCTTGGAAGCGCTTTCACAGGCGCAGCAACACTGGGGCTTTGCGCTTCTCTAGCCACCAAACGTCACGGTCCTTCTCTTTCCGTCTCGTAGACACGAGCTGAGAAATTGCAAACGTCGAGCAATTGCTCCGAGATGAAAAGTGCCAGCACTGAAAGCTGTTGCTAGCCAGCACCCTTCCTTGGAAGCGCTTTCACAGGCGCAGTAACACTGGGGCTTTGCGCTTCTCTACTCACCAAACGTCACGGTCCTTCTCTTTCCGTCTCGTAGACACGAGCTGAGAAATTGCAAACGTCGAGCAATTGCTCAGAGATGAAAAGTGCCAGTACTGGAAGCTGTTGCTAGCCAGCACCCTTCTTTGGAAGCGCTTTTGTAGGCCTAAGAACACTGGGGCTCTGTGCTTCTCTAGCCACCTAATCTTCTGCTCATCCTCTCGCGCACTCTAAAGAGAGCTCAGGGGAGAAATTGCAAATGTCCAGCAATTGCTCAGAGATGAAAAGTGCCAGCACTGAAAGCTGTTGCTAGCCAGCACCCTTCCTTGGAAGCGCTTTCACAGGCGCAGCAACACTGGGGCTTTGCGCTTCTCTAGCCACCAAACGTCACGGTCCTTCTCTTTCCGTCTCGTAGACACGAGCTGAGAAATTGCAAACGTCGAGCAATTGCTCAGAGATGAAAAGTGCCAGCACTGGAAGCTGTTGCTAGCCAGCACCCTTCCTTGGAAGCGCTTTTGTAGGCCTAAGAACACTGGGGCTCTGGGCTTCTCTAGCCACCTCATCTTCTGCTCATCCTCTCGCGCAGTCTAAAGAGAGCTCAGGGGAGAAATTGCAAACGTCGAGCAATTGCTCCGAGATGAAAAGTGCCAGCACTGAAAGCTGTTGCTAGCCAGCACCCTTCCTTGGAAGCGCTTTCACAGGCGCAGTAACACTGGGGCTTTGCGCTTCTCTAGCCACCAAACATCACGGTCCTTCTCTTTCCGTCTCGTAGACACGAGCTGAGAAATCACAAACGTCGAGCAATTGCTCAGAGATGAAAAGTGCCAGCACTGAAAGCTGTTGCTAGCCAGCACCCTTCCTTGGAAGCGCTTTCACAGGCGCAGCAACACTGGGGCTTTGCGCTTCTCTAGCCACCAAACAGCACGGTCACTATCTCTCCGTCTCGTAGACACGAGCTGAGAAATTGCAAACGTCGAGCAATTGCTCAGAGATGAAAAGTGCCAGCACTGAAAGCTGTTGCTAGCCAGCACCCTTCCTTGGAAGCGCTTTTGTAGGCCTAAGAACACTGGGGCTCTGGGCTTCTCTAGCCACCTCATCTTCTGCTCATCCTCTCGCGCACTCTAAAGAGAGCTCAGGTGAGAAATTGCAAACGTCCAGCAATTGCTCAGAGATGAAAAGTGCCAGCACTGAAAGCTGTTGCTAGCCAGCACCCTTCCTTGGAAGCGCTTTCACAGGCGCAGCAACACTGGGGCTTTGCGCTTCTCTACCCACCAAACGTCACGGTCCTTCTCTTTCCGTCTCGTAGACACGAGCTGAGAAATTGCAAACGTCGAGCAATTGCTCAGAGATGAAAAGTGCCAGCACTGAAAGCTGTTGCTAGCCAGCACCCTTCCTTGGAAGGGCTTTTGTAGGCCTAAGAACACTGGGGCTCTGGGCTTCTCTAGCCACCTCATCTTCTGCTCATCCTCTCGCGCACTCTAAAGAGAGCTCAGGTGAGAAATTGCAAACGTCGAGCAATTGCTCAGAGATGAAAAGTGCCAGCACTGAAAGCTGTTGCTAGCCAGCACCCTTCCTTGGAAGCGCTTTCACAGGCGCAGTAACACTGAGGCTTTGCGCTTCTCTAGCCACCAAACTTCACGGTCATTCTCTTTCCGTCTCGTAGACAAGAGCTGAGAAATTGCAAACGTCGAGCAATTGCTCAGAGATGAAAAGTGCCAGCACTGAAAGCTGTTGCTAGCCAGTACCCTTCCTTGGAAGCGCTTTTGTAGGCCTAAGAACACTGGGGCTCTGGGCTTCTCTAGCCACCTAATCTTCTGCTCATCCTCTCGCGCACTCTAAAGAGAGCTCAGGTGAGAAATTGCAAACGTCGAGCAATTGCTCAGAGATGAAAAGCTCCAGCACTGAAAGCTGTTGCTAGCCAGCACCCTTCCTTGGAAGCGCTTTCACAGGCGCAGCAACACTGGGGCTTTGCGCTTCTCTAGCCACCAAACGTCACGGTCATTCTCTTTCCGTCTCGTAGACACGAGCTGAGAAATTGCAAACGTCGAGCAATTGCTCAGAGATGAAAAGTGCCAGCACTGAAAGCTGTTGCTAGCCAGCACCCTTCCTTGGAAGCGCTTTCACAGGCGCAGCAACACTGGGGCTTTGCGCTTCTCTACCCACCAAACGTCACGGTCCTTCTCTTTCCGTCTCGTAGACACGAGATGACAAATTGCAAACGTCGAGCAATTGCTCAGAGATGAAAAGTGCCAGTACTGGAAGCTGTTGCTAGCCAGCCCCCTTCCTTGGAAGCGCTTTTGTAGGCCTAAGGACACTGGGGCTCTGGGCTTTTCTAGCCACCTAATCTTCTGCTCATCCTCTCGCGCACTCTAAAGAGAGCTCAGGGGAGAAATTGCAAACGTCGAGCAATTGCTCAGAGATGAAAAGTGCCAGCACTGAAAGCTGTTGCTAGCCAGCACCCTTTCTTGGAAGCGCTTTCACAGGCGCAGTAACACTGGGGCTTTGCGCTTCTCTAGCCACCAAACTTCACGGTCATTCTCTTTCCGTCTCGTAGACACGAGCTGAGAAATTGCAAACGTCGAGCAATTGCTCAGAGATGAAAAGTGCCAGCACTGAAAGCTGTTGCTAGCCAGCACCCTTCCTTGGAAGCGCTTTTGTAGCCCTTAGAACAGTGGGGCTCTGGGCTTCTCTAGCCACCTAATCTTCTGCTCATCCTCTCGCGCACTCTAAAGAGAGCTCAGGTGAGAAATTGCAAACGTCCAGCAATTGCTCAGAGAAGAAAAGTGCAAGCACTGAAAGCTGTTGCTAGCCAGCACCCTTCCTTGGAAGCGCTTTCACAAGCGCAGCAACACTGGGGCTTTGCGCTTCTCTACTCACCAAACGTCACGGTCCTTCTCTTTCCGTCTCGTAGACACGAGCTGAGAAATTGCAAACGTCGAGCAATTGCTCCGAGAGGAAAAGTGCCAGCACTGAAAGCTGTTGCTAGCCAGCACCCTTCCTTGGAAGCGCTTTTGTAGCCCTTAGAACACTGGGGCTCTGGGCTTCTCTAGCCACCTAATCTTCTGCTCATCCTCTCGCGCACTCTAAAGAGAGCTCAGGTGAGAAATTGCAAACGTCGAGCAATTGCTCAGAGAAGAAAAGTGCCAGCACTGAAAGCTGTTGCTAGCCAGCACCCTTCCTTGGAAGCGCTTTCACAGGCGCAGCAACACTGGGGCTTTGCGCTTCTCTACTCACCAAAAGTCACGGTCCTTCTCTTTCCGTCTCGTAGACACGAGCTGAGAAATTGCAAACGTCAAGCAATTGCTCAGAGATGAAAAGTGCCAGCACTGAAAGCTCTTGCTAGCCAGCACCCTTCCTTGGAAGCGCTTTCACAGGCGCAGCAACACTGGGGCTTTGCGCTTCTCTACTCACCAAACGTCACGGTCATTCTCTTTCCGTCTCGTAGACACGAGATGACAAATTGCAAACGTCGAGCAATTGCTCAGAGATGAAAAGTGCCAGCACTGAAAGCTGTTGCTAGCCAGCACCCTTCCTTGGAAGCGCTTTGGTAGGCCTAAGAACACTGGGGCTCTGGGCTTCTCTAGCCACCTAATCTTCTGCTCATCCTCTCGCGCACTCTAAAGAGAGCTCAGGTGAGAAATTGCAAACGTCGAGCAATTGCTCCGAGATGAAAAGTGCCAGCACTGAAAGCTGTTGCTAGCCAGCACCCTTCCTTGGAAGCGCTTTCACAGGCGCAGTAACACTGGGGCTTTGCGCTTCTCTACTCACCAAACGTCACGGTCCTTCTCTTTCCGTCTCGTAGACACGAGCTGAGAAATTGCAAACGTCGAGCAATTGCTCAGAGATGAAAAGTGCCAGCACTGAAAGCTCTTGCTAGCCAGCACCCTTCCTTGGAAGCGCTTTTGTAGCCCTTAGAACAGTGGGGCTCTGGGCTTCTCTAGCCACCTAATCTTCTGCTCATCCTCTCGCGCACTCTAAAGAGAGCTCAGGTGAGAAATTGCAAACGTCCAGCAATTGCTCAGAGAAGAAAAGTGCAAGCACTGAAAGCTGTTGCTAGCCAGCACCCTTCCTTGGAAGCGCTTTCACAAGCGCAGCAACACTGGGGCTTTGCGCTTCTCTACTCACCAAACGTCACGGTCCTTCTCTTTCCGTCTCGTAGACACGAGCTGAGAAATTGCAAACGTCGAGCAATTGCTCCGAGAGGAAAAGTGCCAGCACTGAAAGCTGTTGCTAGCCAGCACCCTTCCTTGGAAGCGCTTTTGTAGGCCTAAGAACACTGGGGCTCTGGGCTTCTCTAGCCACCTAATCTTCTGCTCATCCTCTCGCGCACTCTAAAGAGAGCTCAGGTGAGAAATTGCAAACGTCGAGCAATTGCTCAGAGATGAAAAGTGCCAGCACTGAAAGCTGTTGCTAGCCAGCACCCTTCCTTGGAAGCGCTTTCACAGGCGCAGCAACACTGGGGCTTTGCGCTTCTCTACTCACCAAAAGTCACGGTCCTTCTCTTTCCGTCTCGTAGACACGAGCTGAGAAATTGCAAACGTCAAGCAATTGCTCAGAGATGAAAAGTGCCAGCACTGAAAGCTCTTGCTAGCCAGCACCCTTCCTTGGAAGCGCTTTCACAGGCGCAGCAACACTGGGGCTTTGCGCTTCTCTACTCACCAAACGTCACGGTCATTCTCTTTCCGTCTCGTAGACACGAGATGACAAATTGCAAACGTCGAGCAATTGCTCAGAGATGAAAAGTGCCAGCACTGAAAGCTGTTGCTAGCCAGCACCCTTCCTTGGAAGCGCTTTGGTAGGCCTAAGAACACTGGGGCTCTGGGCTTCTCTAGCCACCTAATCTTCTGCTCATCCTCTCGCGCACTCTAAAGAGAGCTCAGGTGAGAAATTGCAAACGTCGAGCAATTGCTCAGAGATGAAAAGTGCCAGCACTGAAAGCTGTTGCTAGCCAGCACCCTTCCTTGGAAGCGCTTTCACAGGCGCAGTAACACTGGGGCTTTGCGCTTCTCTACTAACCAAACGTCACGGTCCTTCTCTTTCCGTCTCGTAGACACGAGCTGAGAAATTGCAAACGTCGAGCAATTGCTCAGAGATGAAAAGTGCCAGTACTGGAAGCTGTTGCTAGCCAGCACCCTTCTTTGGAAGCGCTTTTGTAGGCCTAAGAACACTGGGGCTCTGGGCTTCTCTAGCCACCTAATCTTCTGCTCATCCTCTCGCGCAGTCTAAAGAGAGCTCAGGGGAGAAATTGCAAATGTCCAGCAATTGCTCAGAGATGAAAAGTGCCAGCACTGAAAGCTGTTGCTAGCCAGCACCCTTCCTTGGAAGCGCTTTCACAGGCGCAGCAACACTGGGGCTTTGCGCTTCTCTAGCCACCAAACGTCACGGTCCTTCTCTTTCCGTCTCGTAGACACGAGATGACAAATCGCAAACGTCGAGCAATTGCTCAGAGATGAAAAGTGCCAGCACTGGAAGCTGTTGCTAGCCAGCACCCTTCCTTGGAAGCGCTTTTGTAGGCCTAAGAACACTGGGGCTCTGGGCTTCTCTAGCCACCTCATCTTCTGCTCATCCTCTCGCGCACTCTAAAGAGAGCTCAGGTGAGAAATTGCAAACGTCGAGCAATTGCTCCGAGATGAAAAGTGCCAGCACTGAAAGCTGTTGCTAGCCAGCACCCTTCCTTGGAAGCGCTTTCACAGGCGCAGTAACACTGGGGCTTTGCGCTTCTCTACTCACCAAACATCACGGTCCTTCTCTTTCCGTCTCGTAGACACGAGCTGAGAAATCACAAACGTCGAGCAATTGCTCAGAGATGAAAAGTGCCAGCACTGAAAGCTGTTGCTAGCCAGCACCCTTCCTTGGAAGCGCTTTCACAGGCGCAGCAACACTGGGGCTTTGCGCTTCTCTACTCACCAAACGTCACGGTCCTTCTCTTTCCGTCTCGTAGACACGAGCTGAGAAATTGCAAACGTCGAGCAATTGCTCAGAGATGAAAAGTGCCAGCACTGAAAGCTCTTGCTAGCCAGCACCCTTCCTTGGAAGCGCTTTCACAGGCGCAGCAACACTGGGGCTTTGCGCTTCTGTACGCACCAAACGTCACGGTCATTCTCTTTCCGTCTCGTAGACACGAGCTGAGAAATTGCAAACGTCGAGCAATTGCTCAGAGATGAAAAGTGCCAGCACTGAAAGCTGTTGCTAGCCAGCACCCTTCCTTGGAAGCGCTTTCACAGGCGCAGCAACACTGGGGCTTTGCGGTTCTCTACTCACCAAACGTCACGGTCATTCTCTTTCCGTCTCGTAGACACGAGATGACAAATTGCAAACGTCGAGCAATTGCTCAGAGATGAAAAGTGCCAGCACTGAAAGCTGTTGCTAGCCAGCACCCTTCCTTGGAAGCGCTTTCACAGGCGCAGCAACACTGGGGCTTTGCGCTTCTCTAGCCACCAAACATCACGGTCACTATCTCTCCGTCTCGTAGACACGAGCTGAGAAATTGCAAACGTCGAGCAATTGCTCAGAGATGAAAAGTGCCAGCACTGAAAGCTGTTGCTAGCCAGCACCCTTCCTTGGAAGCGCTTTTGTAGGCCTAAGAACACTGGGGCTCTGGGCTTCTCTAGCCACCTCATCTTCTGCTCATCCTCTCGCGCACTCTAAAGAGAGCTCAGGTGAGAAATTGCAAACGTCGAGCAATTGCTCAGAGATGAAAAGTGCCAGCACTGAAAGCTGTTGCTAGCCAGCACCCTTCCTTGGAAGCGCTTTCACAGGCGCAGCAACACTGGGGCTTTGCGCTTCTCTACTCACCAAACGTCACGGTCCTTCTCTTTCCGTCTCGTAGACACGAGCTGAGAAATTGCAAACGTCGAGCAATTGCTCAGAGATGAAAAGTGCCAGCACTGAAAGCTGTTGCTAGCCAGCACCCTTCCTTGGAAGCGCTTTTGTAGGCCTAAGAACACTGGGGCTCTGGGCTTCTCTAGCCACCTCATCTTCTGCTCATCCTCTCGCGCACTCTAAAGAGAGCTCAGGGGAGAAATTGCAAACGTCGAGCAATTGCTCAGAGATGAAAAGTGCCAGCACTGAAAGCTGTTGCTAGCCAGCACCCTTCCTTGGAAGCGCTTTCACAGGCGCAGTAACACTGAGGCTTTGCGCTTCTCTAGCCACCAAACTTCACGGTCATTCTCTTTCCGTCTCGTAGACACGAGCTGAGAAATTGCAAACGTCGAGCAATTGCTCAGAGATGAAAAGTGCCAGCACTGAAAGCTGTTGCTAGCCAGCACCCTTCCTTGGAAGCGCTTTTGTAGGCCTAAGAACACTGGGGCTCTGGGCTTCTCTAGCCACCTCATCTTCTGCTCATCCTCTCGCGCACTCTAAAGAGAGCTCAGGTGAGAAATTGCAAACGTCGAGCAATTGCTCAGAGATGAAAAGTGCCAGCACTGAAAGCTGTTGCTAGCCAGCACCCTTCCTTGGAAGCGCTTTCACAGGCGCAGTAACACTGGGGCTTTGCGCTTCTCTAGCCACCAAACATCACGGTCCTTCTCTTTCCGTCTCGTAGACACGAGCTGAGAAATTGCAAACGTCGAGCAATTGCTCAGAGATGAAAAGCGCCAGCACTGAAAGCTGTTGCTAGCCAGCACCCTTCCTTGGAAGCGCTTTCACAGGCGCAGCAACACTGGAGCTTTGCGCTTCTCTAGCCACCAAAAGTCACGGTCCTTCTCTTTCCGTCTCGTAGACACGAGCTGAGAAATTGCAAACGTCGAGCAATTGCTCAGAGATGAAAAGTGCCAGCACTGAAAGCTGTTGCTAGCCAGCACCCTTCCTTGGAAGCGCTTTCACAGGCGCAGCAACACTGGGGCTTTGCGCTTCTCTACCCACCAAACGTCACGGTCCTTCTCTTTCCGTCTCGTAGACACGAGATGACAAATTGCAAACGTCGAGCAATTGCTCAGAGATGAAAAGTGCCAGTACTGGAAGCTGTTGCTAGCCAGCACCCTTCCTTGGAAGCGCTTTTGTAGGCCTAAGGACACTGGGGCTCTGGGCTTTTCTAGCCACCTAATCTTCTGCTCATCCTCTCGCGCACTCTAAAGAGAGCTCAGGTGAGAAATTGCAAACGTCGAGCAATTGCTCAGAGATGAAAAGTGCCAGCACTGAAAGCTGTTGCTAGCCAGCACCCTTTCTTGGAAGCGCTTTCACAGGCGCAGTAACACTGGGGCTTTGCGCTTCTCTAGCCACCAAACTTCACGGTCATTCTCTTTCCGTCTCCTAGACACGAGCTGAGAAATTGCAAACGTCGAGCAATTGCTCAGAGATGAAAAGTGCCAGCACTGAAAGCTCTTGCTAGCCAGCACCCTTCCTTGGAAGCGCTTTTGTAGGCCTAAGAACAGTGGGGCTCTGGGCTTCTCTAGCCACCTAATCTTCTGCTCATCCTCTCGCGCACTCTAAAGAGAGCTCAGGTGAGAAATTGCAAATGTCCAGCAATTGCTCAGAGATGAAAAGTGCCAGCACTGAAAGCTGTTGCTAGCCAGCACCCTTCCTTGGAAGCGCTTTCACAAGCGCAGTAACACTGGGGCTTTGCGCTTCTCTAGCCACCAAACGTCACGGTCCTTCTCTTTCCGTCTCGTAGACACGAGATGACAAATTGCAAACGTCGAGCAATTGCTCCGAGATGAAAAGTGCCAGTACTGGAAGCTGTTGCTAGCCAGCACCCTTCCTTGGAAGCGCTTTTGTAGGCCTAAGAAGACTGGGGCTCTGGGCTTCTCTAGCCACCTCATCTTCTGCTCATCCTCTCGCGCACTCTAAAGAGAGCTCAGGGGAGAAATTGCAAACGTCGAGCAATTGCTCCGAGATGAAAAGTGCCAGCACTGAAAGCTGTTGCTAGCCAGCACCTTCCTTGGAAGCGCTTTCACAGGCGCAGCAACACTGGGGCTTTGCGCTTCTCTAGCCACCAAACATCACGGTCACTATCTCTCCGTCTCGTAGACACGAGCTGAGAAATTGCAAACGTCCAGCAATTGCTCAGAGATGAAAAGTGCCAGCACTGAAAGCTGTTGCTAGCCAGCACCCTTCCTTGGAAGCGCTTTTGTAGGCCTAAGAACACTGGGGCTCTGGGCTTCTGTAGCCACCTAATCTTCTGCTCATCCTCTCGCGCACTCTAAAGAGAGCTCAGGTGAGAAATTGCAAACGTCGAGCAATTGCTCAGAGATGAAAAGTGCCAGCACTGAAAGCTGTTGCTAGCCAGCACCCTTCCTTGGAAGCGCTTTCACAGGCGCAGCAACACTGGGGCTTTGCGCTTCTCTACCCACCAAACGTCACGGTCATTCTCTTTCCGTCTCGTAGACACGAGCTGAGAAATTGCAAACGTCGAGCAATTGCTCAGAGATGAAAAGTGCCAGCACTGAAAGCTGTTGCTAGCCAGCACCCTTCCTTGGAAGCGCTTTTGTAGGCCTAAGAACAGTGGGGCTCTGGGCTTCTCTAGCCACCTAATCTTCTGCTCATCCTCTCGCGCACTCTAAAGAGAGCTCAGGTGAGAAATTGCAAACGTCGAGCAATTGCTCAGAGATGAAAAGTGCCAGCACTGAAAGCTGTTGCTAGCCAGCACCCTTCCTTGGAAGCGCTTTCACAGGCGCAGTAACACTGAGGCTTTGCGCTTCTCTAGCCACCAAACTTCACGGTCATTCTCTTTCCGTCTCGTAGACACGAGCTGAGAAATTGCAAACGTCGAGCAATTGCTCAGAGATGAAAAGTGCCAGCACTGAAAGCTGTTGCTAGCCAGCACCCTTCCTTGGAAGCGCTTTTGTAGGCCTAAGAACACTGGGGCTCTGGGCTTCTCTAGCCACCTCATCTTCTGCTCATCCTCTCGCGCACTCTAAAGAGAGCTCAGGTGAGAAATTGCAAACGTCGAGCAATTGCTCAGAGATGAAAAGTGCCAGCACTGAAAGCTGTTGCTAGCCAGCACCCTTCCTTGGAAGCGCTTTCACAGGCGCAGTAACACTGGGGCTTTGCGCTTCTCTAGCCACCAAACATCACGGTCCTTCTCTTTCCGTCTCGTAGACACGAGATGACAAATTGCAAACGTCGAGCAATTGCTCAGAGATGAAAAGCTCCAGCACTGAAAGCTGTTGCTAGCCAGCACCCTTCCTTGGAAGCGCTTTCACAGGCGCAGCAACACTGGGGGTTTGCGCTTCTCTAGCCACCAAACGTCACGGTCCTTCTCTTTCCGTCTCGTAGACACGAGCTGAGAAATTGCAAACGTCGAGCAATTGCTCAGAGATGAAAAGTGCCAGCACTGAAAGCTGTTGCTAGCCAGCACCCTTCCTTGGAAGCGCTTTCACAGGCGCAGCAACACTGGGGCTTTGCGCTTCTCTACCCACCAAACGTCACGGTCCTTCTCTTTCCGTCTCGTAGACACGAGATGACAAATTGCAAACGTCGAGCAATTGCTCAGAGATGAAAAGTGCCAGTACTGGAAGCTGTTGCTAGCCAGCACCCTTCTTTGGAAGCGCTTTTGTAGGCCTAAGGACACTGGGGCTCTGGGCTTTTCTAGCCACCTAATCTTCTGCTCATCCTCTCGCGCACTCTAAAGAGAGCTCAGGGGAGAAATTGCAAACGTCGAGCAATTGCTCAGAGATGAAAAGTGCCAGCACTGAAAGCTGTTGCTAGCCAGCACCCTTTCTTGGAAGCGCTTTCACAGGCGCAGTAACACTGGGGCTTTGCGCTTCTCTAGCCACCAAACTTCACGGTCATTCTCTTTCCGTCTCGTAGACACGAGCTGAGAAATTGCAAACGTCGAGCAATTGCTCAGAGATGAAAAGTGCCAGCACTGAAAGCTCTTGCTAGCCAGCACCCTTCCTTGGAAGCGCTTTTGTAGCCCTTAGAACAGTGGGGCTCTGGGCTTCTCTAGCCACCTAATCTTCTGCTCATCCTCTCGCGCACTCTAAAGAGAGCTCAGGGGAGAAATTGCAAACGTCCAGCAATTGCTCCGAGATGAAAAGTGCCAGCACTGAAAGCTGTTGCTAGCCAGCACCCTTCCTTGGAAGCGCTTTCACAGGCGCAGCAACACTGGGGCTTTGCGCTTCTCTACCCACCAAACGTCACGGTCATTCTCTTTCCGTCTCGTAGACACGAGCTGAGAAATTGCAAACGTCGAGCAATTGCTCAGAGATGAAAAGTGCCAGCACTGAAAGCTGTTGCTAGCCAGCACCCTTCCTTGGAAGCGCTTTTGTAGGCCTAAGAACACTGGGGCTCTGGGCTTCTCTAGCCACCTAATCTTCTGCTCATCCTCTCGCGCACTCTAAAGAGAGCTCAGGTGAGAAATTGCAAACGTCGAGCAATTGCTCAGAGATGAAAAGTGCCAGCACTGAAAGCTGTTGCTAGCCAGCACCCTTCCTTGGAAGCGCTTTCACAGGCGCAGTAACACTGAGGCTTTGCGCTTCTCTAGCCACCAAACTTCACGGTCATTCTCTTTCCGTCTCGTAGACACGAGCTGAGAAATTGCAAACGTCGAGCAATTGCTCAGAGATGAAAAGTGCCAGCACTGAAAGCTGTTGCTAGCCAGCACCCTTCCTTGGAAGCGCTTTTGTAGGCCTAAGAACACTGGGGCTCTGGGCTTCTCTAGCCACCTAATCTTCTGCTCATCCTCTCGCGCACTCTAAAGAGAGCTCAGGTGAGAAATTGCAAACGTCGAGCAATTGCTCAGAGATGAAAAGTGCCAGCACTGAAAGCTGTTGCTAGCCAGCACCCTTCCTTGGAAGCGCTTTCACAGGCGCAGTAACACTGGGGCTTTGCGCTTCTCTAGCCACCAAACATCACGGTCCTTCTCTTTCCGTCTCGTAGACACGAGCTGAGAAATTGCAAACGTCGAGCAATTGCTCAGAGATGAAAAGCTCCAGCACTGAAAGCTGTTGCTAGCCAGCACCCTTCCTTGGAAGCGCTTTCACAGGCGCAGCAACACTGGGGGTTTGCGCTTCTCTAGCCACCAAACGTCACGGTCCTTCTCTTTCCGTCTCGTAGACACGAGCTGAGAAATTGCAAACGTCGAGCAATTGCTCAGAGATGAAAAGTGCCAGCACTGAAAGCTGTTGCTAGCCAGCACCCTTCCTTGGAAGCGCTTTCACAGGCGCAGCAACACTGGGGCTTTGCGCTTCTCTACCCACCAAACGTCACGGTCCTTCTCTTTCCGTCTCGTAGACACGAGATGACAAATTGCAAACGTCGAGCAATTGCTCAGAGATGAAAAGTGCCAGTACTGGAAGCTGTTGCTAGCCAGCACCCTTCTTTGGAAGCGCTTTTGTAGGCCTAAGGACACTGGGGCTCTGGGCTTTTCTAGCCACCTAATCTTCTGCTCATCCTCTCGCGCACTCTAAAGAGAGCTCAGGTGAGAAATTGCAAACGTCCAGCAATTGCTCAGAGAAGAAAAGTGCAAGCACTGAAAGCTGTTGCTAGCCAGCACCCTTCCTTGGAAGCGCTTTCACAAGCGCAGCAACACTGGGGCTTTGCGCTTCTCTACTCACCAAACGTCACGGTCCTTCTCTTTCCGTCTCGTAGACACGAGCTGAGAAATTGCAAACATCGAGCAATTGCTCCGAGAGGAAAAGTGCCAGCACTGAAAGCTGTTGCTAGCCAGCACCCTTCCTTGGAAGCGCTTTTGTAGGCCTAAGAACACTGGGGCTCTGGGCTTCTCTAGCCACCTAATCTTCTGCTCATCCTCTCGCGCACTCTAAAGAGAGCTCAGGTGAGAAATTGCAAACGTCGAGCAATTGCTCAGAGATGAAAAGTGCCAGCACTGAAAGCTGTTGCTAGCCAGCACCCTTCCTTGGAAGCGCTTTCACAGGCGCAGCAACACTGGGGCTTTGCGCTTCTCTACTCACCAAAAGTCACGGTCCTTCTCTTTCCGTCTCGTAGACACGAGCTGAGAAATTGCAAACGTCAAGCAATTGCTCAGAGATGAAAAGTGCCAGCACTGAAAGCTCTTGCTAGCCAGCACCCTTCCTTGGAAGCGCTTTCACAGGCGCAGCAACACTGGGGCTTTGCGCTTCTCTACTCACCAAACGTCACGGTCATTCTCTTTCCGTCTCGTAGACACGAGATGACAAATTGCAAACGTCGAGCAATTGCTCAGAGATGAAAAGTGCCAGCACTGAAAGCTGTTGCTAGCCAGCACCCTTCCTTGGAAGCGCTTTCACAGGCGCAGCAACACTGGGGCTTTGCGCTTCTCTACCCACCAAACGTCACGGTCCTTCTCTTTCCGTCTCGTAGACACGAGATGACAAATTGCAAACGTCGAGCAATTGCTCAGAGATGAAAAGTGCCAGTACTGGAAGCTGTTGCTAGCCAGCACCCTTCCTTGGAAGCGCTTTTGTAGGCCTAAGAACAGTGGGGCTCTGGGCTTCTCTAGCCACCTCATCTTCTGCTCATCCTCTCGCGCACTCTAAAGAGAGCTCAGGGGAGAAATTGCAAACGTCGAGCAATTGCTCCGAGATGAAAAGTGCCAGCACTGAAAGCTGTTGCTAGCCAGCACCCTTCCTTGGAAGCGCTTTCACAGGCGCAGCAACACTGGGGCTTTGCGCTTCTCTAGCCACCAAACATCACGGTCACTATCTCTCCGTCTCGTAGACACGAGCTGAGAAATTGCAGACGTCGAGCAATTGCTCAGAGATGAAAAGTGCCAGCACTGAAAGCTGTTGCTAGCCAGCACCCTTCCTTGGAAGCGCTTTTGTAGGCCTAAGAACACTGGGGCTCTGGGCTTCTCTAGCCACCTAATCTTCTGCTCATCCTCTCGCGCACTCTAAAGAGAGCTCAGGTGAGAAATTGCAAACGTCGAGCAATTGCTCCGAGATGAAAAGTGCCAGCACTGAAAGCTGTTGCTAGCCAGCACCCTTCCTTGGAAGCGCTTTCACAGGCGCAGCAACACTGGGGCTTTGCGCTTCTCTACGCACCAAACGTCACGGTCATTCTCTTTCCGTCTCGTAGACACGAGCTGAGAAATTGCAAACGTCGAGCAATTGCTCAGAGATGAAAAGTGCCAGCACTGAAAGCTGTTGCTAGCCAGCACCCTTCCTTGGAAGCGCTTTTGTAGGCCTAAGAACACTGGGGCTCTGGGCTTCTCTAGCCACCTAATCTTCTGCTCATCCTCTCGCGCACTCTAAAGAGAGCTCAGGTGAGAAATTGCAAACGTCGAGCAATTGCTCAGAGATGAAAAGTGCCAGCACTGAAAGCTGTTGCTAGCCAGCACCCTTCCTTGGAAGCGCTTTCACAGGCGCAGTAACACTGGGGCTTTGCGCTTCTCTAGCCACCAAACTTCACGGTCCTTCTCTTTCCGTCTCGTAGACACGAGCTGAGAAATTGCAAACGTCGAGCAATTGCTCAGAGATGAAAAGTGCCAGCACTGAAAGCTGTTGCTAGCCAGCACCCTTCCTTGGAAGCGCTTTTGTAGGCCTAAGAACACTGGGGCTCTGGGCTTCTCTAGCCACCTAATCTTCTGCTCATCCTCTCGCGCACTCTAAAGAGAGCTCAGGTGAGAAATTGCAAACGTCGAGCAATTGCTCAGAGATGAAAAGTGCCAGCACTGAAAGCTGTTGCTAGCCAGCACCCTTCCTTGGAAGCGCTTTCACAGGCACAGTAACACTGGGGCTTTGCGCTTCTCTAGCCACCAAACGTCACTGTCATTCTCTTTCCGTCTCGTAGACACGAGCTGAGAAATTGCAAACGTCGAGCAATTGCTCAGAGATGAAAAGCTCCAGCACTGAAAGCTGTTGCTAGCCAGCACCCTTCCTTGGAAGCGCTTTCACAGGCGCAGCAACACTGGGGCTTTGCGCTTCTCTAGCCACCAAACGTCACGGTCCTTCTCTTTCCGTCTCGTAGACACGAGCTGAGAAATTGCAAACGTCGAGCAATTGCTCAGAGATGAAAAGTGCCAGCACTGAAAGCTGTTGCTAGCCAGCACCCTTCCTTGGAAGCGCTTTCACAGGCGCAGCAACACTGGGGCTTTGCGCTTCTCTACCCACCAAACGTCACGGTCCTTCTCTTTCCGTCTCGTAGACACGAGATGACAAATTGCAAACGTCGAGCAATTGCTCAGAGATGAAAAGTGCCAGTACTGGAAGCTGTTGCTAGCCAGCACCCTTCCTTGGAAGCGCTTTTGTAGGCCTAAGGACACTGGGGCTCTGGGCTTTTCTAGCCACCTAATCTTCTGCTCATCCTCTCGCGCACTCTAAAGAGAGCTCAGGGGAGAAATTGCAAACGTCGAGCAATTGCTCAGAGATGAAAAGTGCCAGCACTGAAAGCTGTTGCTAGCCAGCACCCTTTCTTGGAAGCGCTTTCACAGGCGCAGTAACACTGGGGCTTTGCGCTTCTCTAGCCACCAAACTTCACGGTCATTCTCTTTCCGTCTCCTAGACACGAGCTGAGAAATTGCAAACGTCGAGCAATTGCTCAGAGATGAAAAGTGCCAGCACTGAAAGCTCTTGCTAGCCAGCACCCTTCCTTGGAAGCGCTTTTGTAGCCCTTAGAACACTGGGGCTCTGGGCTTCTCTAGCCACCTAATCTTCTGCTCATCCTCTCGCGCACTCTAAAGAGAGTTCAGGTGAGAAATTGCAAACGTTGAGCAATTGCTCAGAGATGAAAAGTGCCAGCACTGAAAGCTGTTGCTAGCCAGCACCCTTCCTTGGAAGCGCTTTCACAGGCGCAGTAACACTGGGGCTTTGCGCTTCTATACGCACCAAACATCACGGTCATTCTCTTTCCGTCTCGTAGACACGAGCTGAGAAATTGCAAACGTCGAGCAATTGCTCAGAGATGAAAAGTGCCAGCACTGAAAGCTGTTGCTAGCCAGCACCCTTCCTTGGAAGCGCTTTTGTAGCCCTAAGAAGACTGGGGCTCTGGGCTTCTCTAGCCACCTCATCTTCTGCTTATCCTCTAGCGCACTCTAAAGAGAGCTCAGGTGAGAAATTGCAAACGTCCAGGAATTGCTCAGAGATGAAAAGTGCCAGCACTGAAAGCTGTTGCTAGCCAGCACCCTTGCTTGGAAGCGCTTTCACAGGCGCAGCAACACTGGGGCTTTGCGCTTCTCTAGCGACCAAACGTCACGGTCCTTCTCTTTCCGTCTCGTAGACACGAGCTGAGAAATTGCAAACGTCGAGCAATTGCTCAGAGATGAAAAGTGCCAGCACTGGAAGCTGTTGCTAGCCAGCACCCTTCCTTGGAAGCGCTTTTGTAGGCCTAAGAACACTGGGGCTCTGGGCTTCTTTAGCCACCTCATCTTCTGCTCATCCTCTCGCGCACTCTAAATGGAGCTCAGGTGAGAAATTGCAAACGTCGAGCAATTGCTCAGAGATGAAAAGTGCCAGTACTGGAAGCTGTTGCTAGCCAGCACCCTTCCTTGGAAGCGCTTTTGTAGGCCTAAGAACAGTGGGGCTCTGGGCTTCTCTAGCCACCTCATCTTCTGCTCATCCTCTCGCGCACTCTAAAGAGAGCTCAGGTGAGAAATTGCAAACGTCGAGCAATTGCTCAGAGATGAAAAGTGCCAGCACTGAAAGCTGTTGCTAGCCAGCACCCTTCCTTGGAAGCGCTTTCACAGGCGCAGCAACACTGGGGCTTTGCGCTTCTCTACCCACCAAGCTTCACGGTCATTCTCTTTCCGTCTCGTAGACACGAGCTGAGAAATTGCAAACGTCGAGCAATTGCTCAGAGATGAAAAGTGCCAGCACTGAAAGCTCTTGCTAGCCAGCACCCTTCCTTGGAAGCGCTTTTGTAGCCCTTAGAACACTGGGGCTCTGGGCTTCTCTAGCCACCTAATCTTCTGCTCATCCTCTCGCGCACTCTAAAGAGAGCTCAGGGGAGAAATTGCAAACGTCCAGCAATTGCTCAGAGAAGAAAAGTGCCAGCACTGAAAGCTGTTGCTAGCCAGCACCCTTCCTTGGAAGCGCTTTCACAAGCGCAGTAACACTGGGGCTTTGCGCTTCTCTAGCCACCAAACGTCACGGTCCTTGTCTTTCCGTCTCGTAGACACGAGCTGAGAAATTGCAAACGTCGAGCAATTGCTCCGAGATGAAAAGTGCCAGCACTGAAAGCTGTTGCTAGCCAGCACCCTTCCTTGGAAGCGCTTTTGTAGGCCTAAGAACACTGGGGCTCTGGGCTTCTCTAGCCACCTAATCTTCTGCTCATCCTCTCGCGCACTCTAAAGAGAGCTCAGGTGAGAAATTGCAAACGTCGAGCAATTGCTCAGAGATGAAAAGTGCCAACACTGAAAGCTGTTGCTAGCCAGCACCCTTCCTTGGAAGCGCTTTCGCAGGCGCAGCAACACTGGGGCTTTGCGCTTCTCTAGCCACCAAACGTCACGGTCCTTCTCTTTCCGTCTCGTAGACAAGAGCTGAGAAATTGCAAACGTCGAGCAATTGCTCAGAGATGAAAAGGGCCAGCACTGGAAGCTGTTGCTAGCCAGCACCCTTCCTTGGAAGCGCTTTTGTAGGCCTAAGAACACTGGGGCTCTGGGCTTCTTTAGCCACCTCATCTTCTGCTCATCCTCTCGCGCACTCTAAATGGAGCTCAGGTGAGAAATTGCAAACGTCGAGCAATTGCTCAGAGATGAAAAGTGCCAGTACTGGAAGCTGTTGCTAGCCAGCACCCTTCCTTGGAAGCGCTTTTGTAGGCCTAAGAACAGTGGGGCTCTGGGCTTCTCTAGCCACCTCATCTTCTGCTCATCCTCTCGCGCACTCTAAAGAGAGCTCAGGTGAGAAATTGCAAACGTCGAGCAATTGCTCAGAGATGAAAAGTGCCAGCACTGAAAGCTGTTGCTAGCCAGCACCCTTCCTTGGAAGCGCTTTCACAGGCGCAGTAACACTGAGGCTTTGCGCTTCTCTAGCCACCAAACATCACGGTCCTTCTCTTTCCGTCTCGTAGACACGAGCTGAGAAATTGCAAACGTCGAGCAATTGCTCAGAGATGAAAAGCTCCAGCACTGAAAGCTGTTGCTAGCCAGCACCCTTCCTTGGAAGCGCTTTCACAGGCGCAGCAACACTGGGGCTTTGCGCTTCTCTAGCCACCAAACGTCACGGTCCTTCTCTTTCCGTCTCGTAGACACGAGCTGAGAAATTGCAAACGTCGAGCAATTGCTCAGAGATGAAAAGTGCAAGCACTGAAAGCTGTTGCTAGCCAGCACCCTTCCTTGGAAGCGCTTTCACAAGCGCAGTAACACTGGGGCTTTGCGCTTCTCTAGCCACCAAACGTCACGGTCCTTGTCTTTCCGTCTCGTAGACACGAGCTGAGAAATTGCAAACGTCGAGCAATTGCTCAGAGATGAAAAGTGCCAGCACTGAAAGCTGTTGCTAGCCAGCACCCTTCCTTGGAAGCGCTTTTGTAGGCCTAAGAACACTGGGGCTCTGGGCTTCTCTAGCCACCTCATCTTCTGCTCATCCTCTCGCGCACTCTAAAGAGAGCTCAGGGGAGAAATTGCAAACGTCGAGCAATTGCTCAGAGATGAAAAGTGCCAACACTGAAAGCTGTTGCTAGCCAGCACCCTTCCTTGGAAGCGCTTTCACAAGCGCAGTAACACTGGGGCTTTGCGCTTCTCTAGCCACCAAACGTCACGGTCCTTGTCTTTCCGTCTCGTAGACACGAGCTGAGAAATTGCAAACGTCGAGCAATTGCTCAGAGATGAAAAGTGCCAGCACTGAAAGCTGTTGCTAGCCAGCACCCTTCCTTGGAAGCGCTTTTGTAGGCCTAAGAACACTGGGGCTCTGGGCTTCTCTAGCCACCTAATCTTCTGCTCATCCTCTCGCGCACTCTAAAGAGAGCTCAGGTGAGAAATTGCAAACGTCGAGCAATTGCTCAGAGATGAAAAGTGCCAACACTGAAAGCTGTTGCTAGCCAGCACCCTTCCTTGGAAGCGCTTTCGCAGGCGCAGCAACACTGGGGCTTTGCGCTTCTCTAGCCACCAAACGTCACGGTCATTCTCTTTCCGTCTCGTAGACACGAGCTGAGAAATTGCAAACGTCGAGCAATTGCTCAGAGAGGAAAAGTGCCAGCACTGAAAGCTGTTGCTAGCCAGCACCCTTCCTTGGAAGCGCTTTTGTAGGCCTAAGAACACTGGGGCTCTGGGCTTCTCTAGCCACCTCATCTTCTGCTCATCCTCTCGCGCACTCTAAAGAGAGCTCAGGTGAGAAATTGCAAACGTCGAGCAATTGCTCAGAGATGAAAAGTGCCAGTACTGGAAGCTGTTGCTAGCCAGCACCCTTCCTTGGAAGCGCTTTTGTAGGCCTAAGAACAGTGGGGCTCTGGGCTTCTCTAGCCACCTCATCTTCTGCTCATCCTCTCGCGCACTCTAAAGAGAGCTCAGGTGAGAAATTGCAAACGTCGAGCAATTGCTCAGAGATGAAAAGTGCCAGCACTGAAAGCTCTTGCTAGCCAGCACCCTTTCTTAGAAGCGCTTTCACAGGCGCAGTAACACTGGGGCTTTGCGCTTCTCTAGCCACCAAACTTCACGGTCCTTCTCTTTCCGTCTCGTAGACACGAGCTGAGAAATTGCAAACGTCGAGCAATTGCTCAGAGATGAAAAGTGCCAGCACTGAAAGCTCTTGCTAGCCAGCACCCTTCCTTGGAAGCGCTTTTGTAGGCCTAAGAACACTGGGGCTCTGGGCTTCTCTAGCCACCTAATCTTCTGCTCATCCTCTCGCGCACTCTAAAGAGAGCTCAGGGGAGAAATTGCAAACGTCGAGCAATTGCTCAGAGAAGAAAAGTGCAAGCACTGAAAGCTGTTGCTAGCCAGCACCCTTCCTTGGAAGCGCTTTCACAAGCGCAGTAACACTGGGGCTTTGCGCTTCTCTAGCCACCAAACGTCACGGTCCTTCTCTTTCCGTCTCGATGACACGAGCTGAGAAATTGCAAACGTCGAGCAATTGCTCAGAGATGAAAAGTGCCAGCACTGAAAGCTCTTGCTAGCCAGCACCCTTCCTTGGAAGCGCTTTTGTAGGCCTAAGAAGACTGGGGCTCTGGGCTTCTCTAGCCACCTAATCTTCTGCTCATCCTCTCGCGCACTCTAAAGAGAGCTCAGGTGAGAAATTGCAAACGTCGAGCAATTGCTCAGAGATGAAAAGTGCCAGCACTGAAAGCTCTTGCTAGCCAGCACCCTTCCTTGGAAGCGCTTTTGTAGGCCTAAGAACACTGGGGCTCTGGGCTTCTTTAGCCACCTCATCTTCTGCTCATCCTCTCGCGCACTCTAAATGGAGCTCAGGTGAGAAATTGCAAACGTCGAGCAATTGCTCAGAGATGAAAAGTGCCAGTACTGGAAGCTGTTGCTAGCCAGCACCCTTCCTTGGAAGCGCTTTTGTAGGCCTAAGAACACTGGGGCTCTAGGCTTCTCTAGCCACCTCATCTTCTGCTCATCCTCTCGCGCACTCTAAAGAGAGCTCAGGTGAGAAATTGCAAACGTCGAGCAATTGCTCAGAGATGAAAAGTGCCAGCACTGAAAGCTCTTGCTAGCCAGCACCCTTCCTTGGAAGCGCTTTCACAGGCGCAGTAACACTGGGGCTTTGCGCTTCTCTAGCCACCAAACATCACGGTCCTTCTCTTTCCGTCTCGTAGACACGAGCTGAGAAATTGCAAACGTCGAGCAATTGCTCAGAGATGAAAAGTGCCAGCACTGAAAGCTGTTGCTAGCCAGCACCCTTCCTTGGAAGCGCTTTCACAGGCGCAGCAACACTGGGGCTTTGCGCTTCTCTACTCACCAAAAGTCACGGTCCTTCTCTTTCCGTCTTGTAGACACGAGCTGAGAAATTGCAAACGTCGAGCAATTGCTCAGAGATGAAAAGTGCCAGCACTGAAAGCTGTTGCTAGCCAGCACCCTTCCTTGGAAGCGCTTTCACAGGCGCAGCAACACTGGGGCTTTGCGCTTCTCTACGCACCAAACGTCACGGTCCTTGTCTTTCCGTCTCGTAGACACGAGCTGAGAAATTGCAAACGTCGAGCAATTGCTCAGAGATGAAAAGTGCCAGCACTGAAAGCTGTTGCTAGCCAGCACCCTTCCTTGGAAGCGCTTTCACAGGCGCAGCAACACTGGGGCTTTGCGCTTCTCTACTCACCAAACGTCACGGTCATTCTCTTTCCGTCTCGTAGACACGAGCTGAGAAATTGCAAAGGTCGAGCAATTGCTCAGAGATGAAAAGTGCCAGCACTGAAAGCTGTTGCTAGCCAGCACCCTTCCTTGGAAGCGCTTTCACAGGCGCAGCAACACTGGGGCTTTGCGCTTCTCTACCCACCAAAAGTCACGGTCCTTCTCTTTCCGTCTCGTAGACACGAGATGACAAATTGCAAACGTCGAGCAATTGCTCAGAGATGAAAAGTGCCAGCACTGAAAGCTGTTGCTAGCCAGCACCCTTCCTTGGAAGCGCTTTTGTAGGCCTAAGAACAGTGGGGCTCTGGGCTTCTCTAGCCACCTCATCTTCTGCTCATCCTCTCGCGCACTCTAAAGAGAGCTCAGGTGAGAAATTGCAAACGTCGAGCAATTGCTCCGAGATGAAAAGTGCCAGCACTGAAAGCTGTTGCTAGCCAACACCCTTCCTTGGAAGCGCTTTCACAGGCGCAGCAACACTGGGGCTTTGCGCTTCTCTAGCCACCAAACATCACGGACCTTCTCTTTCCGTCTCGTAGACACGAGCTGAGAAATTGCAAACGTCGAGCAATTGCTCAGAGATGAAAAGTGCCAGCACTGAAAGCTCTTGCTAGCCAGCACCCTTCCTTGGAAGCGCTTTTGTAGGCCTAAGAAGACTGGGGCTCTGGGCTTCTCTAGCCACCTAATCTTCTGCTCATCCTCTCGCGCACTCTAAAGAGAGCTCAGGTGAGAAATTGCAAACGTCGAGCAATTGCTCCGAGATGAAAAGTGCCAGCACTGAAAGCTGTTGCTAGCCAGCACCCTTCCTTGGAAGCGCTTTTGTAGGCGTAAGAACACTGGGGCTCTGGGCTTCTCTAGCCACCTCATCTTCTGCTCATCCTCTCGCGCAGTCTAAAGAGAGCTCAGGGGAGAAATTGCAAACGTCGAGCAATTGCTCAGAGATGAAAAGTGCCAGCACTGAAAGCTGTTGCTAGCCAGCACCCTTCCTTGGAAGCGCTTTCACAGGCGCAGTAACACTGGGGCTTTGCGCTTCTCTACTCACCAAACGTCACGGTCCTTCTCTTTCCGTCTCGTAGACACGAGCTGAGAAATTGCAAACGTCGAGCAATTGCTCAGAGATGAAAAGTGCCAGCACTGAAAGCTCTTGCTAGCCAGCACCCTTCCTTGGAAGCGCTTTTGTAGGCCTAAGAAGACTGGGGCTCTGGGCTTCTCTAGCCACCTAATCTTCTGCTCATCCTCTCGCGCACTCTAAAGAGAGCTCAGGGGAGAAATTGCAAACGTCGAGCAATTGCTCAGAGATGAAAAGTGCCAGCACTGAAAGCTCTTGCTAGCCAGCACCCTTTCTTGGAAGCGCTTTCACAGGCGCAGTAACACTGGGGCTTTGCGCTTCTCTAGCCACCAAACTTCACGGTCATTCTCTTTCCGTCTCCTAGACACGAGCTAAGAAATTGCAAACGTCGAGGAATTGCTCAGAGATGAAAAGTGCCAGCACTGAAAGCTCTTGCTAGCCAGCACCCTTCCTTGGAAGCGCTTTTGTAGCCCTTAGAACACTGGGGCTCTGCGCTTCTCTAGCCACCTAATCTTCTGCTCATCCTCTCGCGCACTCTAAAGAGAGCTCAGGTGAGAAATTGCAAACGTCCAGCAATTGCTCAGAGAAGAAAAGTGCCAGCACTGAAAGCTGTTGCTAGCCAGCACCCTTCCTTGGAAGCGCTTTCACAAGCGCAGTAACACTGGGGCTTTGCGCTTCTCTAGCCACCAAACGTCACGGTCCTTGTCTTTCCGTCTCGTAGACATGAGCTGAGAAATTGCAAACGTCGAGCAATTGCTCCGAGATGAAAAGTGCCAGCACTGAAAGCTGTTGCTAGCCAGCACCCTTCCTTGGAAGCGCTTTTGTAGGCCTAAGAACACTGGGGCTCTGGGCTTCTCTAGCCACCTAATCTTCTGCTCATCCTCTCGCGCACTCTAAAGAGAGCTCAGGTGAGAAATTGCAAACGTCGAGCAATTGCTCAGAGATGAAAAGTGCCAGCACTGAAAGCTGTTGCTAGCCAGCACCCTTCCTTGGAAGCGCTTTCGCAGGCGCAGTAACACTGGGGCTTTGCGCTTCTCTAGCCACCAAACGTCACGGTCATTCTCTTTCCGTCTCGTAGACACGAGCTGAGAAATTGCAAACGTCGAGCAATTGCTCAGAGAGGAAAAGTGCCAGCACTGAAAGCTCTTGCTAGCCAGCACCCTTCCTTGGAAGCGCTTTTGTAGGCCTAAGAACACTGGGGCTCTGGGCTTCTTTAGCCACCTCATCTTCTGCTCATCCTCTCGCGCACTCTAAATGGAGCTCAGGTGAGAAATTGCAAACGTCGAGCAATTGCTCAGAGATGAAAAGTGCCAGTACTGGAAGCTGTTGCTAGCCAGCACCCTTCCTTGGAAGCGCTTTTGTAGGCCTAAGAACACTGGGGCTCTGGGCTTCTCTAGCCACCTCATCTTCTGCTCATCCTCTCGCGCACTCTAAAGAGAGCTCAGGTGAGAAATTGCAAACGTCGAGCAATTGCTCAGAGATGAAAAGTGCCAGCACTGAAAGCTGTTGCTAGCCAGCACCCTTCCTTGGAAGCGCTTTTGTAGGCCTAAGAACACTGGGGCTCTGGGCTTCTCTAGCCACCTAATCTTCTGCTCATCCTCTCGCGCACTCTAAAGAGAGCTCAGGTGAGAAATTGCAAACGTCGAGCAATTGCTCAGAGATGAAAAGTGCCAGCACTGAAAGCTCTTGCTAGCCAGCACCCTTCCTTGGAAGCGCTTTCACAGGCGCAGTAACACTGGGGCTTTGCGCTTCTCTACCCACCAAACGTCACGGTCCTTCTCTTTCCGTCTCGTAGACACGAGCTGAGAAATTGCAAACGTCGAGCAATTGCTCAGAGATGAAAAGTGCCAGCACTGAAAGCTGTTGCTAGCCAGCACCCTTCCTTGGAAGCGCTTTTGTAGGCCTAAGAACACTGGGGCTCTGGGCTTCTCTAGCCACCTCATCTTCTGCTCATCCTCTCGCGCACTCTAAAGAGAGCTCAGGGGAGAAATTGCAAACGTCGAGCAATTGCTCAGAGATGAAAAGTGCCAGCACTGAAAGCTGTTGCTAGCCAGCACCCTTCCTTGGAAGCGCTTTTGTAGGCCTAAGAACACTGGGGCTCTGGGCTTCTCTAGCCACCTCATCTTCTGCTCATCCTCTCGCGCACTCTAAAGAGAGCTCAGGGGAGAAATTGCAAACGTCCAGCAATTGCTCAGAGATGAAAAGTGCCAGCACTGAAAGCTGTTGCTAGCCAGCACCCTTCCTTGGAAGCGCTTTCACAGGCGCAGTAACACTGGGGCTTTGCGCTTCTCTACCCACCAAACGTCACGGTCCTTCTCTTTCCGTCTCCTAGACACGAGCTGAGAAATTGCAAACGTCGAGCAATTGCTCAGAGATGAAAAGTGCCAGCACTGAAAGCTCTTGCTAGCCAGCACCCTTCCTTGGAAGCGCTTTTGTAGGCCTAAGAACACTGGGGCTCTGGGCTTCTCTAGCCACCTAATCTTCTGCTCATCCTCTCGCGCACTCTAAAGAGAGCTCAGGTGAGAAATTGCAAATGTCCAGCAATTGCTCAGAGATGAAAAGTGCCAGCACTGGAAGCTGTTGCTAGCCAGCACCCTTCCTTGGAAGCGCTTTTGTAGGCCTAAGAACACTGGGGCTCTGGGCTTCTCTAGCCACCTCATCTTCTGCTCATCCTCTCGCGCACTCTAAAGAGAGCTCAGGTGAGAAATTGCAAACGTCGAGCAATTGCTCAGAGATGAAAAGTGCCAGCACTGAAAGCTGTTGCTAGCCAGCCCCCTTCCTTGGAAGCGCTTTTGTAGGCCTAGGAACACTGGGGCTCTGGGCTTCTTTAGCCACCTCATCTTCTGCTCATCCTCTCGCGCACTCTAAAGAGAGCTCAGGTGAGAAATTGCAAACGTCGAGCAATTGCTCAGAGATGAAAAGTGCCAGCACTGAAAGCTGTTGCTAGCCAGCACCCTTCCTTGGAAGCGCTTTTGTAGGCCTAAGAACAGTGGGGCTCTGCGCTTCTTTAGCCACCTCATCTTCTGCTCATCCTCTCGCGCACTCTAAAGAGAGCTCAGGTGAGATATTGCAAACGTCGAGCAATTGCTCAGAGATGAAAAGTGCCAGCACTGAAAGCTGTTGCTAGCCAGCACCCTTCCTTGGAAGCGCTTTTGTAGGCCTAAGAACACTGGGGCTCTGGGCTTCTCTAGCCACCTAATCTTCTGCTCATCCTCTCGCGCAATCTAAAGAGAGCTCAGGTGAGAAATTGCAAACGTCGAGCAATTGCTCAGAGATGAAAAGTGCCAGCACTGAAAGCTGTTGCTAGCCAGCACCCTTCCTTGGAAGCGCTTTTGTAGCCCTTAGAACACTGGGGCTCTGGGCTTCTCTAGCCACCTAATCTTCTGCTCATCCTCTCGCGCACTCTAAAGAGAGCTCAGGTGAGAAATTGCAAACGTCCAGCAATTGCTCAGAGATGAAAAGTGCCAACACTGAAAGCTGTTGCTAGCCAGCACCCTTCCTTGGAAGCGCTTTCACAGGCGCAGCAACACTGGGGCTTTGCGCTTCTCTACCCACCAAACGTCACGGTCATTCTCTTTCCGTCTCGTAGACACGAGCTGAGAAATTGCAAACGTCGAGCAATTGCTCAGAGATGAAAAGTGCCAGCACTGAAAGCTGTTGCTAGCCAGCACCCTTCCTTGGAAGCGCTTTTGTAGGCCTAAGAACACTGGGGCTCTGGGCTTCTCTAGCCACCTCATCTTCTGCTCATCCTCTCGCGCACTCTGAAGAGAGCTCAGGTGAGAAATTGGAAACGTCGAGCAATTGCTCAGAGATGAAAAGTGCCAGCACTGAAAGCTGTTGCTAGCCAGCACCCTTCCTTGGAAGCGCTTTCACAGGCGCAGTAACACTGGGGCTTTGCGCTTCTCTAGCCACCAAACGTCACGGTCATTCTCTTTCCGTCTCGTAGACACGAGCTGAGAAATTGCAAACGTCGAGCAATTGCTCAGAGATGAAAAGTGCCAGCACTGAAAGCTCTTGCTAGCCAGCACCCTTCCTTGGAAGCGCTTTTGTAGGCCTAAGAACACTGGGGCTCTGGGCTTCTTTAGCCACCTCATCTTCTGCTCATCCTCTCGCGCACTCTAAAGAGAGCTCAGGGGAGAAATTGGAAGCGTCGAGCAATTGCTCAGAGATGAAAAGTGCCAGCACTGAAAGCTGTTGCTAGCCAGCACCCTTCCTTGGAAGCGCTTTCACAGGCGCAGTAACACTGGGGCTTTGCGCTTCTCTAGCCACCAAACGTCACGGTCATTCTCTTTCCGTCTCGTAGACACGAGCTGAGAAATTGCAAACGTCGAGCAATTGCTCAGAGATGAAAAGTGCCAGCACTGAAAGCTGTTGCTAGCCAGCACCCTTCCTTGGAAGCGCTTTTGTAGGCCTAAGAACACTGGGGCTCTGGGCTTCTTTAGCCACCTCATCTTCTGCTCATCTTCTCGCGCACTCTAAAGAGAGCTCAGGTGAGAAATTGCAAACGTCGAGCAATTGCTCAGAGATGAAAAGTGCCAGCACTGAAAGCTGTTGCTAGCCAGCACCCTTCCTTGGAAGCGCTTTCACAGGCGCAGCAACACTGGGGCTTTGCGCTTCTCTAGCCACCAAACGTCACGGTCCTTCTCTTTCCGTCTCGTAGACACGAGCTGAGAAATTGCAAACGTCGAGCAATTGCTCAGAGATGAAAAGTGCCAGCACTGAAAGCTGTTGCTAGCCAGCCCCCTTCCTTGGAAGCGCTTTTGTAGGCCTAAGAACACTGGGGCTCTGGGCTTCTCTAGCCACGTCATCTTCTGCTCATCCTCTCGCGCACTCTAAAGAGAGCTCAGGTGAGAAATTGCAAATGTCCAGCAATTGCTCAGAGATGAAAAGTGCCAGTACTGGAAGCTGTTGCTAGCCAGCACCCTTCCTTGGAAGCGCTTTTGTAGGCCTAAGAAGACTGGGGCTCTGGGCTTCTCTAGCCACCTAATCTTCTGCTCATCCTCTCGCGCACTCTAAAGAGAGCTTAGGTGAGAAATTGCAAACGTCGAGCAATTGCTCAGAGAGGAAAAGTGCCAGCACTGAAAGCTGTTGCTAGCCAGCACCCTTCCTTGGAAGCGCTTTTGTAGGCCTAAGAACACTGGGGCTCTGGGCTTCTCTAGCCACCTAATCTTCTGCTCATCCTCTCGCGCACTCTAAAGAGAGCTCAGGGGAGAAATTGCAAACGTCGAGCAATTGCTCAGAGATGAAAAGTGCCAGCACTGAAAGCTGTTGCTAGCCAGCACCCTTCCTTGGAAGCGCTTTCACAGGCGCAGCAACACTGGGGCTTTGCGCTTCTCTAGCCACCAAACGTCACGGTCATTCTCTTTCCGTCTCGTAGACACAAGCTGAGAAATTGCAAACGTCGAGCAATTGCTCAGAGATGAAAAGTGCCAGCACTGAAAGCTGTTGCTAGCCAGCACCCTTCCTTGGAAGCGCTTTTGTAGGCCTAAGAACACTGGGGCTCTGGGCTTCTTTAGCCACCTAATCTTCTGCTCATCCTCTCGCGCACTCTAAAGAGAGCTCAGGGGAGAAATTGCAAACGTCGAGCAATTGCTCAGAGATGAAAAGTGCCAGCACTGGAAGCTCTTGCTAGCCAGCACCCTTCCTTGGAAGCGCTTTTGTAGGCCTAAGAACACTGGGGCTCTGGGCTTCTCTAGCCACCTCATCTTCTGCTCATCCTCTCGCGCACTCTAAAGAGAGCTCAGGTGAGAAATTGCAAACGTTGAGCAATTGCTCAGAGATGAAAAGTGCCAGCACTGAAAGCTGTTGCTAGCCAGCACCCTTCCTTGGAAGCGCTTTTGTAGGCCTAAGAACACTGGGGCTCTGGGCTTCTCTAGCCACCTCATCTTCTGCTCATCCTCTCGCGCACTCTAAAGAGAGCTCAGGGGAGAAATTGCAAACGTCCAGCAATTGCTCAGAGATGAAAAGTGCCAGCACTGAAAGCTGTTGCTAGCCAGCACCCTTCCTTGGAAGCGCTTTTGTAGGCCTAAGAACACTGGGGCTCTGGGCTTCTCTAGCCACCTCATCTTCTGCTCATCCTCTCGCGCACTCTGAAGAGAGCTCAGGTGAGAAATTGCAAACGTCCAGCAATTGCTCAGAGATGAAAAGTTCCAGCACTGAAAGCTGTTGCTAGCCAGCACCCTTCCTTGGAAGCGCTTTCACAGGCGCAGTAACACTGGGGCTTTGCGCTTCTCTAGCCACCAAACGTCACGGTCCTTGTCTTTCCGTCTCGTAGACACGAGCTGAGAAATTGCAAACGTCGAGCAATTGCTCAGAGAGGAAAAGTGCCAGCACTGAAAGCTGTTGCTAGCCAGCACCCTTCCTTGAAGCGCTTTTGTAGGCCTAAGCACACTGGGGCTCTGGGCTTCTCTAGCCACCTCATCTTCTGCTCATCCTCTCGCGCACTCTAAAGAGAGCTCAGGTGAGAAATTGCAAACGTCGAGCAATTGCTCAGAGATGAAAAGTGCCAGCACTGAAAGCTCTTGCTAGCCAGCACCCTTCCTTGGAAGCGCTTTCACAAGCGAAGTAACACTGGGGCTTTGCGCTTCTCTACCCACCAAACGTCACGGTCATTCTCTTTCCGTCTCCTAGACACGAGCTGAGAAATTGCAAACGTCGAGCAATTGCTCAGAGAGGAAAAGTGCCAGCACTGAAAGCTGTTGCTAGCCAGCACCCTTCCTTGGAAGCGCTTTTGTAGGCCTAAGAACACTGGGGCTCTGGGCTTCTCTAGCCACCTCATCTTCTGCTCATCCTCTCGCGCACTCTAAAGAGAGCTCAGGTGAGAAATTGCAAACGTCGAGCAATTGCTCAGAGATGAAAAGTGCCAGCACTGAAAGCTGTTGCTAGCCAGCACCCTTCCTTGGAAGCGCTTTTGTAGGCCTAAGAACACTGGGGCTCTGGGCTTCTCTAGCCACCTCATCTTCTGCTCATCCTCTCGCGCACTCTAAAGAGAGCTCAGGGGAGAAATTGCAAACGTCGAGCAATTGCTCAGAGATGAAAAGTGCCAGCACTGAAAGCTGTTGCTAGCCAGCACCCTTCCTTGGAAGCGCTTTCACAGGCGCAGCAACACTGGGGCTTTGCGCTTCTCTACTCACCAAACGTCACGGTCATTCTCTTTCCGTCTCGTAGACACGAGCTGAGAAATTGCAAACGTCGAGCAATTGCTCAGAGATGAAAAGTGCCAGCACTGAAAGCTGTTGCTAGCCAGCACCCTTCCTTGGAAGCGCTTTTGTAGCCCTAAGCACACTGGGGCTCTGGGCTTCTCTAGCCACCTAATCTTCTGCTCATCCTCTCGCGCACTCTAAAGAGAGCTCAGGGGAGAAATTGCAAACGTCGAGCAATTGCTCAGAGATGAAAAGTGCCAGCACTGAAAGCTGTTGCTAGCCAGCACCCTTCCTTGGAAGCGCTTTTGTAGGCCTAAGAACACTGGGGCTCTGGGCTTCTCTAGCCACCTCATCTTCTGCTCATCCTCTCGCGCACTCTAAAGAGAGCTCAGGTGAGAAATTGCAAACGTCGAGCAATTGTTCACAGATGAAAAGTGCCAGCACTGAAAGCTGTTGCTAGCCAGCACCCTTCCTTGGAAGCGCTTTCACAGGCGCAGCAACACTGGGGCTTTGCGCTTCTCTAGCCACCAAACGTCACGGTCATTCTCTTTCCGTCTCGTAGACACGAGCTGAGAAATTGCAAACGTCGAGCAATTGCTCAGAGATGAAAAGTGCCAGCACTGAAAGCTGTTGCTAGCCAGCACCCTTCCTTGGAAGCGCTTTTGTAGGCCTAAGAACACTGGGGCTCTGGGCTTCTTTAGCCACCTCATCTTCTGCTCATCCTCTCGCGCACTCTAAAGAGAGCTCAGGGGAGAAATTGCAAACGTCGAGCAATTGCTCAGAGATGAAAAGTGCCAGCACTGGAAGCTCTTGCTAGCCAGCACCCTTCCTTGGAAGCGCTTTTGTAGGCCTAAGAACACTGGGGCTCTGGGCTTCTCTAGCCACCTCATCTTCTGCTCATCCTCTCGCGCACTCTAAAGAGAGCTCAGGGGAGAAATTGCAAACGTCGAGCAATTGCTCAGAGATGAAACGTGCCAGCACTGAAAGCTGTTGCTAGCCAGCACCCTTCCTTGGAAGCGCTTTCACAGGCGCAGCAACACTGGGGCTTTGCGCTTCTCTAGCCACCAAACGTCACGGTCCTTCTCTTTCCGTCTTGTAGACACGAGCTGAGAAATTGCAAACGTCGAGCAATTGCTCAGAGATGAAAAGTGCCAGCACTGAAAGCTGTTGCTAGCCAGCACCCTTCCTTGGAAGCGCTTTTGTAGGCCTAAGAACACTGGGGCTCTGGGCTTCTCTAGCCACCTAATCTTCTGCTCATCCTCTCGCGCACTCTAAAGAGAGCTCAGGTGAGAAATTGCAAACGTCCAGCAATTGCTCAGAGATGAAAAGTGCCAGCACTGAAAGCTGTTGCTAGCCAGCACCCTTCCTTGGAAGCGCTTTTGTAGGCCTAAGAACACTGGGGCTCTGGGCTTCTTTAGCCACCTCATCTTCTGCTCATCCTCTCGCGCACTCTGAAGAGAGCTCAGGGGAGAAATTGCAAACGTCGAGCAATTGCTCAGAGATGAAAAGTTCCAGCACTGAAAGCTGTTGCTAGCCAGCACCCTTCCTTGGAAGCGCTTTCACAGGCGCAGTAACACTGGGGCTTTGCGCTTCTCTAGCCACCAAACGTCACGGTCCTTGTCTTTCCGTCTCGTAGACACGAGCTGAGAAATTGCAAACGTCGAGCAATTGCTCAGAGATGAAAAGTGCCAGCACTGAAAGCTGTTGCTAGCCAGCACCCTTCCTTGGAAGCGCTTTTGTAGCCCTAAGAACACTGGGGCTCTGGGCTTCTCTAGCCACCTCATCTTCTGCTCATCCTCTCGCGCACTCTAAAGAGAGCTCAGGTGAGAAATTGCAAACGTCGAGCAATTGCTCAGAGATGAAAAGTGCCAGCACTGGAAGCTGTTGCTAGCCAGCACCCTTCCTTGGAAGCGCTTTTGTAGGCCTAAGAACACTGGGGCTCTGGGCTTCTCTAGCCACCTCATCTTCTGCTCATCCTCTCGCGCACTCTAAAGAGAGCTCAGGTGAGAAATTGCAAACGTCCAGCAATTGCTCAGAGATGAAAAGTGCCAGCACTGAAAGCTGTTGCTAGCCAGCACCCTTCCTTGGAAGCGCTTTCACAAGCGAAGTAACACTGGGGCTTTGCGCTTCTCTACCCACCAAACGTCACGGTGCTTCTCTTTCCGTCTCGTAGACACGAGCTGAGAAATTGCAAACGTCGAGCAATTGCTCAGAGATGAAAAGTGCCAGCACTGAAAGCTCTTGCTAGCCAGCACCCTTCCTTGGAAGCGCTTTTGTAGGCCTAAGAAGACTGGGGCTCTGGGCTTCTCTAGCCACCTCATCTTCTGCTCATCCTCTCGCGCACTCTAAAGAGAGCTCAGGGGAGAAATTGCAAACGTCGAGCAATTGCTCACAGATGAAAAGTGCCAGCACTGAAAGCTGTTGCTAGCCAGCACCCTTCCTTGGAAGCGCTTTCACAGGCGCAGCAACACTGGGGCTTTGCGCTTCTCTAGCCACCAAACTTCACGGTCATTCTCTTTCCGTCTCCTAGACACGAGTTGAGAAATTGCAAACGTCGAGCAATTGCTCAGAGATGAAAAGTGCCAGCACTGAAAGCTGTTGCTAGCCAGCACCCTTCCTTGGAAGCGCTTTTGTAGGCCTAAGAACACTGGGGCTCTGGGCTTCTCTAGCCACCTCATCTTCTGCTCATCCTCTCGCGCACTCTAAAGAGAGCTCAGGGGAGAAATTGCAAACGTCGAGCAATTGCTCAGAGATGAAAAGTGCCAGCACTGAAAGCTGTTGCTAGCCAGCACCCTTCCTTGGAAGCGCTTTTGTAGGCCTAAGAACACTGGGGCTCTGGGCTTCTCTAGCCACCTCATCTTCTGCTCATCCTCTCGCGCACTCTAAAGAGAGCTCAGGTGAGAAATTGCAAACGTCGAGCAATTGTTCAGAGATGAAAAGTGCCAGCACTGAAAGCTGTTGCTAGCCAGCACCCTTCCTTGGAAGCGCTTTTGTAGGCCTAAGCACACTGGGGCTCTGGGCTTCTCTAGCCACCTAATCTTCTGCTCATCCTCTCGCGCACTATAAAGAGAGCTCAGGGGAGAAATTGCAAACGTTGAGCAATTGCTCAGAGATGAAAAGTGCCAGCACTGAAAGCTGTTGCTAGCCAGCACCCTTCCTTGGAAGCGCTTTCACAGGCGCAGTAACACTGGGGCTTTGCGCTTCTCTAGCCACCAAACGTCACGGTCACTATCTCTCCGTCTCGTAGACACGAGCTGAGAAATTGCAAACGTCGAGCAATTGCTCAGAGATGAAAAGTGCCAGCACTGGAAGCTGTTGCTAGCCAGCACCCTTCCTTGGAAGCGCTTTTGTAGGCCTAAGAACACTGGGGCTCTGGGCTTCTTTAGCCACCTCATCTTCTGCTCATCCTCTCGCGCACTCTAAATGGAGCTCAGGGGAGAAATTGCAAACGTCGAGCAATTGCTCAGAGATGAAAAGTGCCAGCACTGAAAGCTGTTGCTAGCCAGCACCCTTCCTTGGAAGCGCTTTTGTAGGCCTAAGAAGACTGGGGCTCTGGGCTTCTCTAGCCACCTCATCTTCTGCTCATCCTCTCGCACACTCTAAAGAGAGCTCAGGGGAGAAATTGCAAACGTCGAGCAATTGCTCAGAGATGAAAAGTGCCAGCACTGAAAGCTGTTGCTAGCCAGCACCCTTCCTTGGAAGCGCTTTCACAGGCGCAGCAACACTGGGGCTTTGCGCTTCTCTAGCCACCAAACGTCACGGTCATTCTCTTTCCGTCTTGTAGACACGAGCTGAGAAATTGCAAACGTCGAGCAATTGCTCAGAGATGAAAAGTGCCAGCACTGAAAGCTGTTGCTAGCCAGCACCCTTCCTTGGAAGCGCTTTTGTAGGCCTAAGAACACTGGGGCTCTGGGCTTCTCTAGCCACCTCATCTTCTGCTCATCCTCTCGCGCACTCTAAAGAGAGCTCAGGGGAGAAATTGCAAACGTCGAGCAATTGCTCAGAGATGAAAAGTGCCAGCACTGAAAGCTGTTGCTAGCCAGCACCCTTCCTTGGAAGTGCTTTTGTAGGCCTAAGAACAGTGGGGCTCTGGGCTTCTTTAGCCACCTCATCTTCTGCTCATCCTCTCGCGCACTCTAAAGAGAGCTCAGGTGAGAAATTGCAAACGTCGAGCAATTGCTCAGAGATGAAAAGTGCCAGCACTGAAAGCTGTTGCTAGCCAGCACCCTTCCTTGGAAGCGCTTTCACAGGCGCAGTAACACTGGGGCTTTGCGCTTCTCTAGCCACCAAACGTCACGGTCCTTCTCTTTCCGTCTCGTAGACACGAGCTGAGAAATTGCAAACGTCGAGCAATTGCTCAGAGATGAAAAGTGCCAGCACTGAAAGCTGTTGCTAGCCAGCACCCTTCCTTGGAAGCGCTTTTGTAGGCCTAAGAACACTGGGGCTCTGGGCTTCTCTAGCCACCTCATCTTCTGCTCATCCTCTTGCGCACTCTAAAGAGAGCTCAGGTGAGAAATTGCAAACGTCGAGCAATTGCTCACAGATGAAAAGTGCCAGCACTGAAAGCTGTTGCTAGCCAGCACCCTTCCTTGGAAGCGCTTTTGTAGGCCTAAGAACACTGGGGCTCTGGGCTTCTCTAGCCACCTCATCTTCTGCTCATCCTCTCGCGCACTCTAAAGAGAGCTCAGGTGAGAAATTGCAAACGTCCAGCAATTGCTCAGAGATGAAAAGTGCCAGCACTGAAAGCTCTTGCTATCCAGCACCCTTCCTTGGAAGCGCTTTCACAGGCGCAGCAACACTGGGGCTTTGCGCTTCTCTACCCACCAAACGTCACGGTGCTTCTCTTTCCGTCTCGTAGACACGAGATGACAAATTGCAAACGCCGAGCAATTGCTCAGAGATGAAAAGTGCCAGCACTGAAAGCTGTTGCTAGCCAGCACCCTTCCTTGGAAGCGCTTTTGTAGGCCTAAGAAGACTGGGGCTCTGGGCTTCTCTAGCCACCTCATCTTCTGCTCATCCTCTCGCGCACTCTAAAGAGAGCTCAGGGGAGAAATTGCAAACGTCGAGCAATTGCTCACAGATGAAAAGTGCCAGCACTGAAAGCTGTTGCTAGCCAGCACCCTTCCTTGGAAGCGCTTTCACAGGCGCAGCAACACTGGGGCTTTGCGCTTCTCTAGCCACCAAACTTCACGGTCATTCTCTTTCCGTCTCCTAGACACGAGCTGAGAAATTGCAAACGTCGAGCAATTGCTCAGAGATGAAAAGTGCCAGCACTGAAAGCTGTTGCTAGCCAGCACCCTTCCTTGGAAGCGCTTTTGTAGGCCTAAGAACACTGGGGCTCTGGGCTTCTTTAGCCACCTCATCTTCTGCTCATCCTATCGCGCACTCTAAATGGAGCTCAGGGGAGAAATTGCAAACGTCGAGCAATTGCTCAGAGATGAAAAGTGCCAGCACTGAAAGCTGTTGCTAGCCAGCACCCTTCCTTGGAAGCGCTTTTGTAGGCCTAAGCACACTGGGGCTCTCGGCTTCTCTAGCCACCTCATCTTCTGCTCATCCTCTCGCGCACTCTAAAGAGAGCTCAGGTGAGAAATTGCAAACGTCGAGCAATTGCTCAGAGAGGAAAAGTGCCAGCACTGAAAGCTGTTGCTAGCCAGCACCCTTCCTTGGAAGCGCTTTCACAGGCGCAGCAACACTGGGGCTTTGCGCTTCTCTAGCCACCAAACGTCACGGTCATTCTCATTCCGTCTCGTAGACACGAGCTGAGAAATTGCAAACGTCGAGCAATTGTTCAGAGATGAAAAGTGCCAGCACTGAAAGCTGTTGCTAGCCAGCACCCTTCCTTGGAAGCGCTTTTGTAGGCCTAAGAACACTGGGGCTCTGGGCTTCTCTAGCCACCTAATCTTCTGCTCATCCTCTCGCGCACTCTAAAGAGAGCTCAGGGGAGAAATTGCAAACGTCGAGCAATTGCTCAGAGATGAAAAGTGCCAGCACTGAAAGCTGTTGCTAGCCAGCACCCTTCCTTGGAAGCGCTTTTGTAGGCCTAAGAACACTGGGGCTCTGGGCTTCTTTAGCCACCTCATCTTCTGCTCATCCTCTCGCGCACTCTAAAGAGAGCTCAGGGGAGAAATTGCAAACGTCGAGCAATTGCTCAGAGATGAAAAGTGCCAGCACTGAAAGCTGTTGCTAGCCAGCACCCTTCCTTGGAAGCGCTTTTGTAGGCCTAAGAACACTGGGGCTCTGGGCTTCTCTAGCCACCTCATCTTCTGCTCATCCTCTCGCGCACTCTAAAGAGAGCTCAGGTGAGAAATTGCAAACGTTGAGCAATTGCTCAGAGATGAAAAGTGCCAGCACTGAAAGCTGTTGCTAGCCAGCACCCTTCCTTGGAAGCGCTTTTGTAGGCCTAAGAACACTGGGGCTCTGGGCTTCTCTAGCCACCTCATCTTCTGCTCATCCTCTCGCGCACTCTGAAGAGAGCTCAGGGGAGAAATTGCAAACGTCGAGCAATTGCTCAGAGATGAAAAGTGCCAGCACTGAAAGCTGTTGCTAGCCAGCACCCTTCCTTGGAAGCGCTTTCACAGGCGCAGCAACACTGGGGCTTTGCGCTTCTCTAGCCACCAAACGTCACGGTCCTTCTCTTTCCGTCTTGTAGACACGAGCTGAGAAATTGCAAACGTCCAGCAATTGCTCAGAGATGAAAAGTGCCAGCACTGAAAGCTGTTGCTAGCCAGCACCCTTCCTTGGAAGCGCTTTTGTAGGCCTAAGAACACTGGGGCTCTGGGCTTCTCTAGCCACCTAATCTTCTGCTCATCCTCTCGCGCACTCTAAAGAGAGCTCAGGGGAGAAATTGCAAACGTCCAGCAATTGCTCAGAGATGAAAAGTGCCAGCACTGAAAGCTGTTGCTAGCCAGCACCCTTCCTTGGAAGCGCTTTTGTAGGCCTAAGAACACTGGGGCTCTGGGCTTCTTTAGCCACCTCATCTTCTGCTCATCCTCTCGCGCACTCTGAAGAGAGCTCAGGTGAGAAATTGCAAACGTCGAGCAATTGCTCCGAGATGAAAAGTGCCAGCACTGAAAGCTGTTGCTAGCCAGCACCCTTCCTTGGAAGCGCTTTCACAGGCGCAGTAACACTGGGGCTTTGCGCTTCTCTAGCCACCAAACGTCACGGTCCTTCTCTTTCCGTCTCGTAGACACGAGCTGAGAAATTGCAAACGTCGAGCAATTGCTCAGAGATGAAAAGTGCCAGCACTGAAAGCTGTTGCTAGCCAGCACCCTTCCTTGGAAGCGCTTTTGTAGGCCTAAGAACACTGGGGCTCTGGGCTTCTCTAGCCACCTCATCTTCTGCTCATCCTCTCGCGCACTCTAAAGAGAGCTCAGGGGAGAAATTGCAAACGTCGAGCAATTGCTCAGAGATGAAAAGTGCCAGCACTGAAAGCTGTTGCTAGCCAGCACCCTTCCTTGGAAGCGCTTTTGTAGGCCTAAGAACACTGGGGCTCTGGGCTTCTCTAGCCACCTCATCTTCTGCTCATCCTCTCGCGCACTCTAAAGAGAGCTCAGGTGAGAAATTGCAAACGTCGAGCAATTGCTCAGAGATGAAAAGTGCCAGCACTGAAAGCTGTTGCTAGCCAGCACCCTTCCTTGGAAGCGCTTTCACAAGCGAAGTAACACTGGGGCTTTGCGCTTCTCTAGCCACCAAACGTCACGGTCCTTCTCTTTCCGTCTCGTAGACACGAGCTGAGAAATTGCAAACGTCGAGCAATTGCTCAGAGATGAAAAGTGCCAGCACTGAAAGCTGTTGCTAGCCAGCCCCCTTCCTTGGAAGCGCTTTTGTAGGCCTAAGCACACTGGGGCTCTGGGCTTCTCTAGCCACCTCATCTTCTGCTCATCCTCTCGCGCACTCTAAAGAGAGCTCAGGGGAGAAATTGCAAACGTCGAGCAATTGCTCAGAGATGAAAAGTGCCAGCACTGAAAGCTGTTGCTAGCCAGCACCCTTCCTTGGAAGCGCTTTTGTAGGCCTAAGAACACTGGGGCTCTGGGCTTCTCTAGCCACCTCATCTTCTGCTCATCCTCTCGCGCACTCTAAAGAGAGCTCAGGTGAGAAATTGCAAACGTCGAGCAATTGTTCAGAGATGAAAAGTGCCAGCACTGAAAGCTGTTGCTAGCCAGCACCCTTCCTTGGAAGCGCTTTTGTAGGCCTAAGCACACTGGGGCTCTGGGCTTCTCTAGCCACCTCATCTTCTGCTCATCCTCTCGCGCACTCTAAAGAGAGCTCAGGTGAGAAATTGCAAACGTTGAGCAATTGCTCAGAGATGAAAAGTGCCAACACTGAAAGCTGTTGCTAGCCAGCACCCTTCCTTGGAAGCGCTTTCACAGGCGCAGCAACACTGGGGCTTTGCGCTTCTCTACGCACCAAACGTCACGGTCATTCTCTTTCCGTCTCGTAGACACGAGCTGAGAAATTGCAAACGTCGAGCAATTGCTCAGAGATGAAAAGTGCCAGCACTGAAAGCTGTTGCTAGCCAGCACCCTTCCTTGGAAGCGCTTTTGTAGCCCTTAGAACACTGGGGCTCTGCGCTTCTCTAGCCACCTCATCTTCTGCTCATCCTCTCGCGCACTCTAAAGAGAGCTCAGGGGAGAAATTGCAAACGTCGAGCAATTGCTCAGAGATGAAAAGTGCCAGCACTGAAAGATGTTGCTAGCCAGCACCCTTCCTTGGAAGCGCTTTTGTAGCCCTTAGAACACTGGGGCTCTGGGCTTCTCTAGCCACCTAATCTTCTGCTCATCCTCTCGCGCACTCTAAAGAGAGCTCAGGGGAGAAATTGCAAACGTTGAGCAATTGCTCAGAGATGAAAAGTGCCAGCACTGAAAGCTGTTGCTAGCCAGCACCCTTCCTTGGAAGCGCTTTCACAGGCGCAGTAACACTGGGGCTTTGCGCTTCTCTAGCCACCAAACGTCACGGTCACTATCTCTCCGTCTCGTAGACACGAGCTGAGAAATTGCAAACGTCGAGCAATTGCTCAGAGAGGAAAAGTGCCAGCACTGAAAGCTGTTGCTAGCCAGCACCCTTCCTTGGAAGCGCTTTTGTAGGCCTAAGAACACTGGGGCTCTGGGCTTCTCTAGCCACCTCATCTTCTGCTCATCCTCTCGCGCACTCTAAAGAGAGCTCAGGTGAGAAATTGCAAACGTCGAGCAATTGTTCAGAGATGAAAAGTGCCAGCACTGAAAGCTGATGCTAGCCAGCACCCTTCCTTGGAAGCGCTTTCACAGGCGCAGCAACACTGGCGCTTTGCGCTTCTCTACTCACCAAACGTCACGGTCATTCTCTTTCCGTCTCGTAGACACGAGCTGAGAAATTGCAAACGTCGAGCAATTGCTCAGAGATGAAAAGTGCCAGCACTGAAAGCTCTTGCTAGCCAGCACCCTTCCTTGGAAGCGCTTTTGTAGGCCTAAGAACACTGGGGCTCTGGGCTTCTCTAGCCACCTCATCTTCTGCTCATCCTCTCGCGCACTCTAAAGAGAGCTCAGGGGAGAAATTGCAAACGTCGAGCAATTGCTCCGAGAGGAAAAGTGCCAGCACTGAAAGCTGTTGCTAGCCAGCACCCTTCCTTGGAAGCGCTTTCACAGGCGCAGCAACACTGGGGCTTTGCGCTTCTCTAGCCACCAAACTTCACGGTCATTCTCTTTCCGTCTCGTAGACACGAGTTGAGAAATTGCAAACGTCGAGCAATTGCTCAGAGATGAAAAGTGCCAGCACTGAAAGCTGTTGCTAGCCAGCACCCTTCCTTGGAAGCGCTTTTGTAGGCCTAAGAACACTGGGGCTCTGGGCTTCTCTAGCCACCTCATCTTCTGCTCATCCTCTCGCGCACTCTAAAGAGAGCTCAGGTGAGAAATTGCAAACGTTGAGCAATTGCTCAGAGATGAAAAGTGCCAGCACTGAAAGCTGTTGCTAGCCAGCACCCTTCCTTGGAAGCGCTTTTGTAGGCCTAAGAACACTGGGGCTCTGGGCTTCTCTAGCCACCTCATCTTCTGCTCATCCTCTCGCGCACTCTAAAGAGAGCTCAGGTGAGAAATTGCAAACGTCGAGCAATTGCTCAGAGATGAAAAGTGCCAGCACTGAAAGCTGTTGCTAGCCAGCACCCTTCCTTGGAAGCGCTTTCACAGGCGCAGCAACACTGGGGCTTTGCGCTTCTCTACTCACCAAACGTCACGGTCCTTCTCTTTCCGTCTCGTAGACACGAGCTGAGAAATTGCAAACGTCGAGCAATTGCTCAGAGATGAAAAGTGCCAGCACTGAAAGCTGTTGCTAGCCAGCACCCTTCCTTGGAAGCGCTTTTGTAGGCCTAAGCACACTGGGGCTCTGGGCTTCTCTAGCCACCTCATCTTCTGCTCATCCTCTCGCGCACTCTAAAGAGAGCTCAGGGGAGAAATTGCAAACGTCGAGCAATTGCTCAGAGATGAAAAGTGCCAGCACTGAAAGCTGTTGCTAGCCAGCACCCTTCCTTGGAAGCGCTTTTGTAGGCCTAAGAACACTGGGGCTCTGGGCTTCTCTAGCCACCTCATCTTCTGCTCATCCTCTCGCGCACTCTAAAGAGAGCTCAGGGGAGAAATTGCAAACGTCGAGCAATTGTTCAGAGATGAAAAGTGCCAGCACTGAAAGCTGTTGCTAGCCAGCACCCTTCCTTGGAAGCGCTTTTGTAGGCCTAAGCACACTGGGGCTCTGGGCTTCTCTAGCCACCTCATCTTCTGCTCATCCTCTCGCGCACTCTAAAGAGAGCTCAGGGGAGAAATTGCAAACGTTGAGCAATTGCTCAGAGATGAAAAGTGCCAACACTGAAAGCTGTTGCTAGCCAGCACCCTTCCTTGGAAGCGCTTTCACAGGCGCAGCAACACTGGGGCTTTGCGCTTCTCTACGCACCAAACGTCACGGTCATTCTCTTTCCGTCTCGTAGACACGAGCTGAGAAATTGCAAACGTCGAGCAATTGCTCAGAGATGAAAAGTGCCAGCACTGAAAGCTGTTGCTAGCCAGCACCCTTCCTTGGAAGCGCTTTTGTAGCCCTAAGAACACTGGGGCTCTGGGCTTCTCTAGCCACCTCATCTTCTGCTCATCCTCTCGCGCACTCTAAAGAGAGCTCAGGGGAGAAATTGCAAACGTCGAGCAATTGCTCAGAGATGAAAAGTGCCAGCACTGAAAGATGTTGCTAGCCAGCACCCTTTTTTGGAAGCGCTTTTGTAGCCCTTAGAACACTGGGGCTCTGGGCTTCTCTAGCCACCTAATCTTCTGCTCATCCTCTCGCGCACTATAAAGAGAGCTCAGGGGAGAAATTGCAAACGTTGAGCAATTGCTCAGAGATGAAAAGTGCCAGCACTGAAAGCTGTTGCTAGCCAGCACCCTTCCTTGGAAGCGCTTTCACAGGCGCAGTAACACTGGGGCTTTGCGCTTCTCTACCCACCAAACGTCACGGTCACTATCTCTCCGTCTCGTAGACACGAGCTGAGAAATTGCAAACGTCGAGCAATTGCTCAGAGAGGTAAAGTGCCAGCACTGAAAGCTGTTGCTAGCCAGCACCCTTCCTTGGAAGCGCTTTTGTAGGCCTAAGAACACTGGGGCTCTGGGCTTCTCTAGCCACCTCATCTTCTGCTCATCCTCTCGCGCACTCTAAAGAGAGCTCAGGTGAGAAATTGCAAACGTCGAGCAATTGTTCAGAGATGAAAAGTGCCAGCACTGAAAGCTGTTGCTAGCCAGCACCCTTCCTTGGAAGCGCTTTTGTAGGCCTAAGCACACTGGGGCTCTGAGCTTCTCTAGCCACCTCATCTTCTGCTCATCCTCTCGCGCACTCTAAAGAGAGCTCAGGTGAGAAATTGCAAACGTTGAGCAATTGCTCAGAGATGAAAAGTGCCAACACTGAAAGCTGTTGCTAGCCAGCACCCTTCCTTGGAAGCGCTTTCACAGGCGCAGCAACACTGGGGCTTTGCGCTTCTCTACTCACCAAACGTCACGGTCATTCTCTTTCCGTCTCGTAGACACGAGCTGAGAAATTGCAAACGTCGATCAATTGCTCAGAGATGAAAAGTGCCAGCACTGAAAGCTCTTGCTAGACAGCACCCTTCCTTGGAAGCGCTTTTGTAGGCCTAAGCACACTGGGGCTCTGGGCTTCTGTAGCCACCTAATCTTCTGCTCATCCTCTCGCGCAGTCTAAAGAGAGCTCAGGTGAGAAATTGCAAACGTCGAGCAATTGCTCAGAGATGAAAAGTGCCAGCACTGAAAGCTGTTGCTAGCCAGCACCCTTCCTTGGAAGCGCTTTTGTAGGCCTAAGAACATTGGGGCTCTGGGCTTCTCTAGCCACCTCATCTTCTGCTCATCCTCTCGCGCACTCTAAAGAGAGCTCCGGTGAGAAATTGCAAACGTCGAGCAATTGCTCAGAGATGAAAAGTGCCAGCACTGAAAGCTGTTGCTAGCCAGCACCCTTCCTTGGAAGCGCTTTCACAGGCGCAGTAACACTGGGGCTTTGCGCTTCTCTACCCACCAAACGTCACGGTCACTATCTCTCCGTCTCGTAGACACGAGCTGAGAAATTGCAAACGTCGAGCAATTGCTCAGAGAGGAAAAGTGCCAGCACTGAAAGCTGTTGCTAGCCAGCACCCTTCCTTGGAAGCGCTTTTGTAGGCCTAAGAACACTGGGGCTCTGGGCTTCTTTAGCCACCTCATCTTCTGCTCATCCTCTCGCGCACTCTAAATGGAGCTCAGGGGAGAAATTGCAAACGTCGAGCAATTGCTCAGAGATGAAAAGTGCCAGCACTGAAAGCTGTTGCTAGCCAGCACCCTTCCTTGGAAGCGCTTTTGTAGGCCTAAGAACACTGGGGCTCTGGGCTTCTCTAGCCACCTCATCTTCTGCTCATCCTCTTGCACACTCTAAAGAGAGCTCAGGTGAGAAATTGCAAACGTCGAGCAATTGCTCAGAGATGAAAAGTGCCAGCACTGAAAGCTGTTGCTAGCCAGCACCCTTCCTTGGAAGCGCTTTCACAGGCGCAGCAACACTGGGGCTTTGCGCTTCTCTAGCCACCAAACGTCACGGTCATTCTCTTTCCGTCTCGTAGACACGAGCTGAGAAATTGCAAACGTCCAGCAATTGTTCAGAGATGAAAAGTGCCAGCACTGAAAGCTGTTGCTAGCCAGCACCCTTCCTTGGAAGCGCTTTTGTAGGCCTAAGAACACTGGGGCTCTGGGCTTCTCTAGCCACCTCATCTTCTGCTCATCCTCTCGCGCACTCTAAAGAGAGCTCAGGTGAGAAATTGCAAACGTCGAGCAATTGCTCAGAGAGGAAAAGTGCCAGCACTGAAAGCTGTTGCTAGCCAGCACCCTTCCTTGGAAGCGCTTTTGTAGGCCTAAGAACAGTGGGGCTTTGCGCTTCTTTAGCCACCTCATCTTCTGCTCATCCTCTCGCGCACTCTAAAGAGAGCTCAGGTGAGAAATTGCAAACGTCGAGCAATTGCTCAGAGATGAAAAGTGCCAGCACTGAAAGCTGTTGCTAGCCAGCACCCTTCCTTGGAAGCGCTTTTGTAGGCCTAAGAACACTGGGGCTCTGGGCTTCTCTAGCCACCTCATCTTCTGCTCATCCTCTCGCGCACTCTAAAGAGAGCTCAGGGGAGAAATTGCAAACGTTGAGCAATTGCTCAGAGATGAAAAGTGCCAGCACTGAAAGCTGTTGCTAGCCAGCACCCTTCCTTGGAAGCGCTTTTGTAGGCCTAAGAACACTGGGGCTCTGGGCTTCTCTAGCCACCTCATCTTCTGCTCATCCTCTCGCGCACTCTAAAGAGAGCTCAGGGGAGAAATTGCAAACGTCGAGCAATTGCTCAGAGATGAAAAGTGCCAGCACTGAAAGCTGTTGCTAGCCAGCACCCTTCCTTGGAAGCGCTTTCACAGGCGCAGCAACACTGGGGCTTTGCGCTTCTCTAGCCACCAAACTTCACGGTCCTTCTCTTTCCGTCTTGTAGACACGAGCTGAGAAATTGCAAACGTCCAGCAATTGCTCAGAGATGAAAAGTGCCAGCACTGAAAGCTGTTGCTAGCCAGCACCCTTCCTTGGAAGCGCTTTTGTAGGCCTAAGAACACTGGGGCTCTGGGCTTCTCTAGCCACCTCATCTTCTGCTCATCCTCTCGCGCACTCTAAAGAGAGCTCAGGGGAGAAATTGCAAACGTCCAGCAATTGCTCAGAGATGAAAAGTGCCAGCACTGAAAGCTGTTGCTAGCCAGCACCCTTCCTTGGAAGCGCTTTTGTAGGCCTAAGAACAGTGGGGCTCTGGGCTTCTTTCGCCACCTCATCTTCTGCTCATCCTCTCGCGCACTCTGAAGAGAGCTCAGGTGAGAAATTGCAAACGTCCAGCAATTGCTCAGAGATGAAAAGTGCCAGCACTGAAAGCTGTTGCTAGCCAGCACCCTTCCTTGGAAGCGCTTTTGTAGGCCTAAGAACACTGGGGCTCTGGGCTTCTCTAGCCACCTCATCTTCTGCTCATCCTCTCGCGCAATCTAAAGAGAGCTCAGGTGAGAAATTGCAAACGTCGAGCAATTGCTCAGAGATGAAAAGTGCCAGCACTGAAAGCTGTTGCTAGCCAGCACCCTTCCTTGGAAGCGCTTTTGTAGGCGTAAGAACACTGGGGCTCTGGGCTTCTCTAGCCACCTAATCTTCTGCTCATCCTCTCGCGCACTCTAAAGAGAGCTCAGGTGAAAAATTGCAAATGTCCAGCAATTGCTCAGAGATGAAAAGTGCCAGCACTGAAAGCTGTTGCTAGCCAGCACCCTTCCTTGGAAGCGCTTTCACAAGCGAAGTAACACTGGGGCTTTGCGCTTCTCTACCCACCAAACGTCACGGTGCTTCTCTTTCCGTCTCGTAGACACGAGCTGAGAAATTGCAAACGTCGATCAATTGCTCAGAGATGAAAAGTGCCAGCACTGAAAGCTGTTGCTAGCCAGCACCCTTCCTTGGAAGCGCTTTTGTAGGCCTAAGAAGACTGGGGCTCTGCGCTTCTCTAGCCACCTCATCTTCTGCTCATCCTCTCGCGCACTCTAAAGAGAGCTCAGGGGAGAAATTGCAAACGTCGAGCAATTGCTCCGAGAGGAAAAGTGCCAGCACTGAAAGCTGTTGCTAGCCAGCACCCTTCCTTGGAAGCGCTTTCACAGGTGCAGCAACACTGGGGCTTTGCGCTTCTCTAGCCACCAAACGTCACGGTCATTCTCTTTCCGTCTCCTAGACACGAGTTGAGAAATTGCAAACGTCGAGCAATTGCTCAGAGATGAAAAGTGCCAGCACTGAAAGCTGTTGCTAGCCAGCACCCTTCCTTGGAAGCGCTTTTGTAGGCCTAAGAACACTGGGGCTCTGGGCTTCTCTAGCCACCTCATCTTCTGCTCATCCTCTCGCGCACTCTAAAGAGAGCTCAGGTGAGAAATTGCAAACGTTGAGCAATTGCTCAGAGATGAAAAGTGCCAGCACTGAAAGCTGTTGCTAGCCAGCACCCTTCCTTGGAAGCGCTTTTGCAGGCCTAAGAACACTGGGGCTCTGGGCTTCTCTAGCCACCTCATCTTCTGCTCATCCTCTCGCGCACTCTAAAGAGAGCTCAGGGGAGAAATTGCAAACGTCGAGCAATTGCTCAGAGATGAAAAGTGCCAGCACTGAAAGCTCTTGCTATCCAGCACCCTTCCTTGGAAGCGCTTTCACAGGCGCAGCAACACTGGGGCTTTGCGCTTCTCTACTCACCAAACGTCACGGTCCTTCTCTTTCCGTCTCGTAGACACGAGCTGAGAAATTGCAAACGTCCAGCAATTGCTCAGAGATGAAAAGTGCCAGCACTGAAAGCTGTTGCTAGCCAGCACCCTTCCTTGGAAGCGCTTTTGTAGGCCTAAGCACACTGGGGCTCTGGGCTTCTCTAGCCACCTCATCTTCTGCTCATCCTCTCGCGCACTCTAAAGAGAGCTCAGGGGAGAAATTGCAAACGTCGAGCAATTGCTCAGAGATGAAAAGTGCCAGCACTGAAAGCTGTTGCTAGCCAGCACCCTTCCTTGGAAGCGCTTTTGTAGGCCTAAGAACACTGGGTCTCTGGGCTTCTCTAGCCACCTCATCTTCTGCTCATCCTCTCGCGCACTCTAAAGAGAGCTCAGGTGAGAAATTGCAAACGTCGAGCAATTGTTCAGAGATGAAAAGTGCCAGCACTGAAAGCTGTTGCTAGCCAGCACCCTTCCTTGGAAGCGCTTTTGTAGGCCTAAGCACACTGGGGCTCTGGGCTTCTCTAGCCACCTCATCTTCTGCTCATCCTCTCGCGCACTCTAAAGAGAGCTCAGGTGAGAAATTGCAAACGTTGAGCAATTGCTCAGAGATGAAAAGTGCCAACACTGAAAGCTGTTGCTAGCCAGCACCCTTCCTTGGAAGCGCTTTCACAGGCGCAGCAACACTGGGGCTTTGCGCTTCTCTAGCCACCAAACGTCACGGTCCTTCTCTTTCCGTCTCGTAGACACGAGCTGAGAAATTGCAAACGTCGAGCAATTGCTCAGAGATGAAAAGTGCCAGCACTGAAAGCTGTTGCTAGCCAGCACCCTTCCTTGGAAGCGCTTTTGTAGCCCTAAGAACACTGGGGCTCTGGGCTTCTCTAGCCACCTCATCTTCTGCTCATCCTCTCGCGCACTCTAAAGAGAGCTCAGGGGAGAAATTGCAAACGTCGAGCAATTGCTCAGAGATGAAAAGTGCCAGCACTGAAAGATGTTGCTAGCCAGCACCCTTCCTTGGAAGCGCTTTTGTAGCCCTTAGAACACTGGGGCTCTGGGCTTCTCTAGCCACCTAATCTTCTGCTCATCCTCTCGCGCACTCTAAAGAGAGCTCAGGGGAGAAATTGCAAACGTTGAGCAATTGCTCAGAGATGAAAAGTGCCAGCACTGAAAGCTCTTGCTAGCCAGCACCCTTCCTTGGAAGCGCTTTCACAGGCGCAGTAACACTGGGGCTTTGCGCTTCTCTACCCACCAAACGTCACGGTCACTATCTCTCCGTCTCGTAGACACGAGCTGAGAAATTGCAAACGTCGAGCAATTGCTCAGAGAGGAAAAGTGCCAGCACTGAAAGCTGTTGCTAGCCAGCACCCTTCCTTGGAAGCGCTTTTGTAGGCCTAAGAACACTGGGGCTCTGGGCTTCTCTAGCCACCTCATCTTCTGCTCATCCTCTCGCGCACTCTAAAGAGAGCTCAGGTGAGAAATTGCAAACGTCCAGCAATTGCTCAGAGATGAAAAGTGCCAGCACTGAAAGCTGTTGCTAGCCAGCACCCTTCCTTGGAAGCGCTTTTGTAGGCCTAAGCACACTGGGGCTCTGGGCTTCTCTAGCCACCTCATCTTCTGCTCATCCTCTCGCGCACTCTAAAGAGAGCTCAGGTGAGAAATTGCAAACGTTGAGCAATTGCTCAGAGATGAAAAGTGCCAACACTGAAAGCTGTTGCTAGCCAGCACCCTTCCTTGGAAGCGCTTTCACAGGCGCAGCAACACTGGGGCTTTGCGCTTCTCTACTCACCAAACGTCACGGTCATTCTCTTTCCGTCTCGTAGACACGAGCTGAGAAATTGCAAACGTCGAGCAATTGCTCAGAGATGAAAAGTGCCAGCACTGAAAGCTCTTGCTAGCCAGCACCCTTCCTTGGAAGCGCTTTTGTAGCCCTAAGAACACTGGGGCTCTGGGCTTCTCTAGCCACCTCATCTTCTGCTCATCCTCTCGCGCACTCTAAAGAGAGCTCAGGGGAGAAATTGCAAACGTCGAGCAATTGCTCCGAGATGAAAAGTGCCAGCACTGAAATCTGTTGCTAGCCAGCACCCTTCCTTGGAAGCGCTTTTGTAGCCCTTAGAACACTGGGGCTCTGGGCTTCTCTAGCCACCTCATCTTCTGCTCATCCTCTCGCGCACTCTAAAGAGAGCTCAGGTGAGAAATTGCAAACGTTGAGCAATTGCTCAGAGATGAAAAGTGCCAGCACTGAAAGCTGTTGCTAGCCAGCACCCTTCCTTGGAAGCGCTTTCACAGGCGCAGTAACACTGGGGCTTTGCGCTTCTCTACCCACCAAACGTCACGGTCACTATCTCTCCGTCTCGTAGACACGAGCTGAGAAATTGCAAACGTCGAGCAATTGCTCAGAGAGGAAAAGTGCCAGCACTGAAAGCTGTTGCTAGCCAGCACCCTTCCTTGGAAGCGCTTTTGTAGGCCTAAGAACACTGGGGCTCTGGGCTTCTTTAGCCACCTCATCTTCTGCTCATCCTCTCGCGCACTCTAAATGGAGCTCAGGGGAGAAATTGCAAACGTCGAGCAATTGCTCAGAGATGAAAAGTGCCAGCACTGAAAGCTGTTGCTAGCCAGCACCCTTCCTTGGAAGCGCTTTTGTAGGCCTAAGAAGACTGGGGCTCTGGGCTTCTCTAGCCACCTCATCTTCTGCTCATCCTCTTGCACACTCTAAAGAGAGCTCAGGTGAGAAATTGCAAACGTCGAGCAATTGCTCAGAGATGAAAAGTGCCAGCACTGAAAGCTGTTGCTAGCCAGCACCCTTCCTTGGAAGCGCTTTCACAGGCGCAGCAACACTGGGGCTTTGCGCTTCTCTAGCCACCAAACGTCACGGTCATTCTCTTTCCGTCTCGTAGACACGAGCTGAGAAATTGCAAACGTCGAGCAATTGCTCAGAGATGAAAAGTGCCAGCACTGAAAGCTGTTGCTAGCCAGCACCCTTCCTTGGAAGCGCTTTTGTAGGCCTAAGAACACTGGGGCTCTGGGCTTCTCTAGCCACCTCATCTTCTGCTCATCCTCTCGCGCACTCTAAAGAGAGCTCAGGTGAGAAATTGCAAACGTCGAGCAATTGCTCAGAGAGGAAAAGTGCCAGCACTGAAAGCTGTTGCTAGCCAGCACCCTTCCTTGGAAGCGCTTTTGTAGGCCTAAGAACAGTGGGGCTTTGCGCTTCTTTAGCCACCTCATCTTCTGCTCATCCTCTCGCGCACTCTAAAGAGAGCTCAGGTGAGAAATTGCAAACGTCGAGCAATTGCTCAGAGATGAAAAGTGCCAGCACTGAAAGCTGTTGCTAGCCAGCACCCTTCCTTGGAAGCGCTTTTGTAGGCCTAAGAACACTGGGGCTCTGGGCTTCTCTAGCCACCTCATCTTCTGCTCATCCTCTCGCGCACTCTAAAGAGAGCTCAGGGGAGAAATTGCAAACGTTGAGCAATTGCTCAGAGATGAAAAGTGCCAGCACTGAAAGCTGTTGCTAGCCAGCACCCTTCCTTGGAAGCGCTTTTGTAGGCCTAAGAACACTGGGGCTCTGGGCTTCTCTAGCCACCTCATCTTCTGCTCATCCTCTCGCGCACTCTAAAGAGAGCTCAGGGGAGAAATTGCAAACGTCGAGCAATTGCTCAGAGATGAAAAGTGCCAGCACTGAAAGATGTTGCTAGCCAGCACCCTTCCTTGGAAGCGCTTTTGTAGCCCTTAGAACACTGGGGCTCTGGGCTTCTCTAGCCACCTAATCTTCTGCTCATCCTCTCGCGCACTCTAAAGAGAGCTCAGGGGAGAAATTGCAAACGTTGAGCAATTGCTCAGAGATGAAAAGTGCCAGCACTGAAAGCTGTTGCTAGCCAGCACCCTTCCTTGGAAGCGCTTTCACAGGCGCAGTAACACTGGGGCTTTGCGCTTCTCTACCCACCAAACGTCACGGTCACTATCTCTCCGTCTCGTAGACACGAGCTGAGAAATTGCAAACGTCGAGCAATTGCTCAGAGAGGAAAAGTGCCAGCACTGAAAGCTGTTGCTAGCCAGCACCCTTCCTTGGAAGCGCTTTTGTAGGCCTAAGAACACTGGGGCTCTGGGCTTCTCTAGCCACCTCATCTTCTGCTCATCCTCTCGCGCACTCTAAAGAGAGCTCAGGTGAGAAATTGCAAACGTCCAGCAATTGCTCAGAGATGAAAAGTGCCAGCACTGAAAGCTGTTGCTAGCCAGCACCCTTCCTTGGAAGCGCTTTTGTAGGCCTTAGAACACTGGGGCTCTGGGCTTCTCTAGCCACCTCATCTTCTGCTCATCCTCTCGCGCACTCTAAAGAGAGCTCAGGTGAGAAATTGCAAACGTTGAGCAATTGCTCAGAGATGAAAAGTGCCAACACTGAAAGCTGTTGCTAGCCAGCACCCTTCCTTGGAAGCGCTTTCACAGGCGCAGCAACACTGGGGCTTTGCGCTTCTCTACTCACCAAACGTCACGGTCATTCTCTTTCCGTCTCGTAGACACGAGCTGAGAAATTGCAAACGTCGAGCAATTGCTCAGAGATGAAAAGTGCCAGCACTGAAAGCTCTTGCTAGCCAGCACCCTTCCTTGGAAGTGCTTTTGTAGCCCTAAGAACACTGGGGCTCTGGGCTTCTCTAGCCACCTCATCTTCTGCTCATCCTCTCGCGCACTCTAAAGAGAGCTCAGGGGAGAAATTGCAAACGTCGAGCAATTGCTCCGAGAGGAAAAGTGCCAGCACTGAAAGCTGTTGCTAGCCAGCACCCTTCCTTGGAAGCGCTTTTGTAGCCCTTAGAACACTGGGGCTCTGGGCTTCTCTAGCCACCTCATCTTCTGCTCATCCTCTCGCGCACTCTAAAGAGAGCTCAGGGGAGAAATTGCAAACGTTGAGCAATTGCTCAGAGATGAAAAGTGCCAGCACTGAAAGCTGTTGCTAGCCAGCACCCTTCCTTGGAAGCGCTTTCACAGGCGCAGTAACACTGGGGCTTTGCGCTTCTCTACCCACCAAACGTCACGGTCACTATCTCTCCGTCTCGTAGACACGAGCTGAGAAATTGCAAACGTCGAGCAATTGCTCAGAGAGGAAAAGTGCCAGCACTGAAAGCTGTTGCTAGCCAGCACCCTTCCTTGGAAGCGCTTTTGTAGGCCTAAGAACACTGGGGCTCTGGGCTTCTTTAGCCACCTCATCTTCTGCTCATCCTCTCGCGCACTCTAAATGGAGCTCAGGGGAGAAATTGCAAACGTCGAGCAATTGCTCAGAGATGAAAAGTGCCAGCACTGAAAGCTGTTGCTAGCCAGCACCCTTCCTTGGAAGCGCTTTTGTAGGCCTAAGAACACTGGGGCTCTGGGCTTCTCTAGCCACCTCATCTTCTGCTCATCCTCTTGCACACTCTAAAGAGAGCTCAGGTGAGAAATTGCAACCGTCGAGCAATTGCTCAGAGATGAAAAGTGCCAGCACTGAAAGCTGTTGCTAGCCAGCACCCTTCCTTGGAAGCGCTTTCACAGGCGCAGCAACACTGGGGCTTTGCGCTTCTCTACCCACCAAACGTCACGGTCATTCTCTTTCCGTCTCGTAGACACGAGCTGAGAAATTGCAAACGTCGAGCAATTGTTCAGAGATGAAAAGTGCCAGCACTGAAAGCTGTTGCTAGCCAGCACCCTTCCTTGGAAGCGCTTTTGTAGGCCTAAGAACACTGGGGCTCTGGGCTTCTCTAGCCACCTCATCTTCTGCTCATCCTCTCGCGCACTCTAAAGAGAGCTCAGGTGAGAAATTGCAAACGTCGAGCAATTGCTCAGAGAGGAAAAGTGCCAGCACTGAAAGCTGTTGCTAGCCAGCACCCTTCCTTGGAAGCGCTTTTGTAGGCCTAAGAACAGTGGGGCTTTGCGCTTCTTTAGCCACCTCATCTTCTGCTCATCCTCTCGCGCACTCTAAAGAGAGCTCAGGTGAGAAATTGCAAACGTCGAGCAATTGCTCAGAGATGAAAAGTGCCAGCACTGAAAGCTGTTGCTAGCCAGCACCCTTCCTTGGAAGCGCTTTTGTAGGCCTAAGAACACTGGGGCTCTGGGCTTCTCTAGCCACCTCATCTTCTGCTCATCCTCTCGCGCACTCTAAAGAGAGCTCAGGGGAGAAATTGCAAACGTTGAGCAATTGCTCAGAGATGAAAAGTGCCAGCACTGAAAGCTGTTGCTAGCCAGCACCCTTCCTTGGAAGCGCTTTTGTAGGCCTAAGAACACTGGGGCTCTGGGCTTCTCTAGCCACCTCATCTTCTGCTCATCCTCTCGCGCACTCTAAAGAGAGCTCAGGGGAGAAATTGCAAACGTCGAGCAATTGCTCAGAGATGAAAAGTGCCAGCACTGAAAGCTGTTGCTAGCCAGCACCCTTCCTTGGAAGCGCTTTCACAGGCGCAGCAACACTGGGGCTTTGCGCTTCTCTACCCACCAAACGTCACGGTCCTTCTCTTTCCGTCTTGTAGACACGAGCTGAGAAATTGCAAACGTCGAGCAATTGCTCAGAGATGAAAAGTGCCAGCACTGAAAGCTGTTGCTAGCCAGCACCCTTCCTTGGAAGCGCTTTTGTAGGCCTAAGAACACTGGGGCTCTGCGCTTCTCTAGCCACCTAATCTTCTGCTCATCCTCTCGCGCACTCTAAAGAGAGCTCAGGGGAGAAATTGCAAACGTCCAGCAATTGCTCAGAGATGAAAAGTGCCAGCACTGAAAGCTGTTGCTAGCCAGCACCCTTCCTTGGAAGCGCTTTTGTAGGCCTAAGAACAGTGGGGCTCTGGGCTTCTTTCGCCACCTCATCTTCTGCTCATCCTCTCGCGCACTCTGAAGAGAGCTCAGGTGAGAAATTGCAAACGTCCAGCAATTGCTCAGAGATGAAAAGTGCCAGCACTGAAAGCTCTTGCTATCCAGCACCCTTCCTTGGAAGCGCTTTCACAGGCGCAGCAACACTGGGGCTTTGCGCTTCTCTAGCCACCAAACGTCACGGTCATTCTCTTTCCGTCTCGTAGACACGAGCTGAGAAATTGCAAACGTCGAGCAATTGCTCAGAGATGAAAAGTGCCAGCACTGAAAGCTGTTGCTAGCCAGCACCCTTCCTTGGAAGCGCTTTTGTAGGCCTAAGAACACTGGGGCTCTGGGCTTCTCTAGCCACCTCATCTTCTGCTCATCCTCTCGCGCACTCTAAAGAGAGCTCAGGGGAGAAATTGCAAACGTCGAGCAATTGCTCAGAGATGAAAAGTGCCAGCACTGAAAGCTGTTGCTAGCCAGCACCCTTCCTTGGAAGCGCTTTTGTAGGCCTAAGAACACTGGGGCTCTGGGCTTCTCTAGCCACCTCATCTTCTGCTCATCCTCTCGCGCACTCTAAAGAGAGCTCAGGTGAGAAATTGCAAACGTCGAGCAATTGTTCAGAGATGAAAAGTGCCAGCACTGAAAGCTGTTGCTAGCCAGCACCCTTCCTTGGAAGCGCTTTTGTAGGCCTAAGCACACTGGGGCTCTGGGCTTCTCTAGCCACCTCATCTTCTGCTCATCCTCTCGCGCACTCTAAAGAGAGCTCAGGTGAGAAATTGCAAACGTCGAGCAATTGCTCAGAGATGAAAAATGCCAACACTGAAAGCTGTTGCTAGCCAGCACCCTTCCTTGGAAGCGCTTTCACAGGCGCAGCAACACTGGGGCTTTGCGCTTCTCTACGCACCAAACGTCACGGTCATTCTCTTTCCGTCTCGTAGACACGAGCTGAGAAATTGCAAACGTCGAGCAATTGCTCAGAGGTGAAAAGTGCCAGCACTGAAAGCTGTTGCTAGCCAGCACCCTTCCTTGGAAGCGCTTTTGTAGCCCTAAGAACACTGGGGCTCTGGGCTTCTCTAGCCACCTCATCTTCTGCTCATCCTCTCGCGCACTCTAAAGAGAGCTCAGGGGAGAAATTGCAAACGTCGAGCAATTGCTCAGAGATGAAAAGTGCCAGCACTGAAAGATGTTGCTAGCCAGCACCCTTCCTTGGAAGCGCTTTTGTAGCCCTTAGAACACTGGGGCTCTGGGCTTCTCTAGCCACCTAATCTTCTGCTCATCCTCTCGCGCACTCTAAAGAGAGCTCAGGGGAGAAATTGCAAACGTCGAGCAATTGCTCAGAGATGAAAAGTGCCAGCACTGAAAGCTGTTGCTAGCCAGCACCCTTCCTTGGAAGCGCTTTCACAGGCGCAGTAACACTGGGGCTTTGCGCTTCTCTACCCACCAAACGTCACGGTCACTATCTCTCCGTCTCGTAGACACGAGCTGAGAAATTGCAAACGTCGAGCAATTGCTCAGAGAGGAAAAGTGCCAGCACTGAAAGCTGTTGCTAGCCAGCACCCTTCCTTGGAAGCGCTTTTGTAGGCCTAAGCACACTGGGGCTCTGGGCTTCTCTAGCCACCTCATCTTCTGCTCATCCTCTCGCGCACTCTAAAGAGAGCTCAGGGGAGAAATTGCAAACGTCGAGCAATTGTTCAGAGATGAAAAGTGCCAGCACTGAAAGCTGTTGCTAGCCAGCACCCTTCCTTGGAAGCGCTTTTGTAGGCCTAAGCACACTGGGGCTCTGGGCTTCTCTAGCCACCTCATCTTCTGCTCATCCTCTCGCGCACTCTAAAGAGAGCTCAGGTGAGAAATTGCAAACGTTGAGCAATTGCTCAGAGATGAAAAGTGCCAACACTGAAAGCTGTTGCTAGCCAGCACCCTTCCTTGGAAGCGCTTTCACAGGCGCAGCAACACTGGGGCTTTGCGCTTCTCTACTCACCAAACGTCACGGTCATTCTCTTTCCGTCTCGTAGACACGAGCTGAGAAATTGCAAACGTCGAGCAATTGCTCAGAGATGAAAAGTGCCAGCACTGAAAGCTCTTGCTAGCCAGCACCCTTCCTTGGAAGCGCTTTTGTAGCCCTAAGAACACTGGGGCTCTGGGCTTCTCTAGCCACCTCATCTTCTGCTCATCCTCTCGCGCACTCTAAAGAGAGCTCAGGGGAGAAATTGCAAACGTCGAGCAATTGCTCCGAGAGGAAAAGTGCCAGCACTGAAAGCTGTTGCTAGCCAGCACCCTTCCTTGGAAGCGCTTTTGTAGCCCTTAGAACACTGGGGCTCTGGGCTTCTCTAGCCACCTCATCTTCTGCTCATCCTCTCGCGCACTCTAAAGAGAGCTCAGGGGAGAAATTGCAAACGTTGAGCAATTGCTCAGAGATGAAAAGTGCCAGCACTGAAAGCTGTTGCTAGCCAGCACCCTTCCTTGGAAGCGCTTTCACAGGCGCAGTAACACTGGGGCTTTGCGCTTCTCTACCCACCAAACGTCACGGTCACTATCTCTCCGTCTCGTAGACACGAGCTGAGAAATTGCAAACGTCGAGCAATTGCTCAGAGAGGAAAAGTGCCAGCACTGAAAGCTGTTGCTAGCCAGCACCCTTCCTTGGAAGCGCTTTTGTAGGCCTAAGAACACTGGGGCTCTGGGCTTCTTTAGCCACCTCATCTTCTGCTCATCCTCTCGCGCACTCTAAATGGAGCTCAGGGGAGAAATTGCAAACGTCGAGCAATTGCTCAGAGATGAAAAGTGCCAGCACTGAAAGCTGTTGCTAGCCAGCACCCTTCCTTGGAAGCGCTTTTGTAGGCCTAAGAACACTGGGGCTCTGGGCTTCTCTAGCCACCTCATCTTCTGCTCATCCTCTTGCACACTCTAAAGAGAGCTCAGGTGAGAAATTGCAACCGTCGAGCAATTGCTCAGAGATGAAAAGTGCCAGCACTGAAAGCTGTTGCTAGCCAGCACCCTTCCTTGGAAGCGCTTTCACAGGCGCAGCAACACTGGGGCTTTGCGCTTCTCTACCCACCAAACGTCACGGTCATTCTCTTTCCGTCTCGTAGACACGAGCTGAGAAATTGCAAACGTCGAGCAATTGTTCAGAGATGAAAAGTGCCAGCACTGAAAGCTGTTGCTAGCCAGCACCCTTCCTTGGAAGCGCTTTTGTAGGCCTAAGAACACTGGGGCTCTGGGCTTCTCTAGCCACCTCATCTTCTGCTCATCCTCTCGCGCACTCTAAAGAGAGCTCAGGTGAGAAATTGCAAACGTCGAGCAATTGCTCAGAGAGGAAAAGTGCCAGCACTGAAAGCTGTTGCTAGCCAGCACCCTTCCTTGGAAGCGCTTTTGTAGGCCTAAGAACAGTGGGGCTTTGCGCTTCTTTAGCCACCTCATCTTCTGCTCATCCTCTCGCGCACTCTAAAGAGAGCTCAGGTGAGAAATTGCAAACGTCGAGCAATTGCTCAGAGATGAAAAGTGCCAGCACTGAAAGCTGTTGCTAGCCAGCACCCTTCCTTGGAAGCGCTTTTGTAGGCCTAAGAACACTGGGGCTCTGGGCTTCTCTAGCCACCTCATCTTCTGCTCATCCTCTCGCGCACTCTAAAGAGAGCTCAGGGGAGAAATTGCAAACGTTGAGCAATTGCTCAGAGATGAAAAGTGCCAGCACTGAAAGCTGTTGCTAGCCAGCACCCTTCCTTGGAAGCGCTTTTGTAGGCCTAAGAACACTGGGGCTCTGGGCTTCTCTAGCCACCTCATCTTCTGCTCATCCTCTCGCGCACTCTAAAGAGAGCTCAGGGGAGAAATTGCAAACGTCGAGCAATTGCTCAGAGATGAAAAGTGCCAGCACTGAAAGCTGTTGCTAGCCAGCACCCTTCCTTGGAAGCGCTTTCACAGGCGCAGCAACACTGGGGCTTTGCGCTTCTCTAGCCACCAAACGTCACGGTCCTTCTCTTTCCGTCTTGTAGACACGAGCTGAGAAATTGCAAACGTCCAGCAATTGCTCAGAGATGAAAAGTGCCAGCACTGAAAGCTGTTGCTAGCCAGCACCCTTCCTTGGAAGCGCTTTTGTAGGCCTAAGAACACTGGGGCTCTGCGCTTCTCTAGCCACCTAATCTTCTGCTCATCCTCTCGCGCACTCTAAAGAGAGCTCAGGGGAGAAATTGCAAACGTCCAGCAATTGCTCAGAGATGAAAAGTGCCAGCACTGAAAGCTGTTGCTAGCCAGCACCCTTCCTTGGAAGCGCTTTTGTAGGCCTAAGAACAGTGGGGCTCTGGGCTTCTTTCGCCACCTCATCTTCTGCTCATCCTCTCGCGCACTCTGAAGAGAGCTCAGGTGAGAAATTGCAAACGTCCAGCAATTGCTCAGAGATGAAAAGTGCCAGCACTGAAAGCTCTTGCTATCCAGCACCCTTCCTTGGAAGCGCTTTCACAGGCGCAGCAACACTGGGGCTTTGCGCTTCTCTAGCCACCAAACGTCACGGTCATTCTCTTTCCGTCTCGTAGACACGAGCTGAGAAATTGCAAACGTCGAGCAATTGCTCAGAGATGAAAAGTGCCAGCACTGAAAGCTGTTGCTAGCCAGCACCCTTCCTTGGAAGCGCTTTTGTAGGCCTAAGCACACTGGGGCTCTGGGCTTCTCTAGCCACCTCATCTTCTGCTCATCCTCTCGCGCACTCTAAAGAGAGCTCAGGGGAGAAATTGCAAACGTCGAGCAATTGCTCAGAGATGAAAAGTGCCAGCACTGAAAGCTGTTGCTAGCCAGCACCCTTCCTTGGAAGCGCTTTTGTAGGCCTAAGAACACTGGGGCTCTGGGCTTCTCTAGCCACCTCATCTTCTGCTCATCCTCTCGCGCACTCTAAAGAGAGCTCAGGTGAGAAATTGCAAACGTCGAGCAATTGTTCAGAGATGAAAAGTGCCAGCACTGAAAGCTGTTGCTAGCCAGCACCCTTCCTTGGAAGCGCTTTTGTAGGCCTAAGCACACTGGGGCTCTGGGCTTCTCTAGCCACCTCATCTTCTGCTCATCCTCTCGCGCACTCTAAAGAGAGCTCAGGTGAGAAATTGCAAACGTCGAGCAATTGCTCAGAGATGAAAAGTGCCAACACTGAAAGCTGTTGCTAGCCAGCACCCTTCCTTGGAAGCGCTTTCACAGGCGCAGCAACACTGGGGCTTTGCGCTTCTCTACGCACCAAACGTCACGGTCATTCTCTTTCCGTCTCGTAGACACGAGCTGAGAAATTGCAAACGTCGAGCAATTGCTCAGAGGTGAAAAGTGCCAGCACTGAAAGCTGTTGCTAGCCAGCACCCTTCCTTGGAAGCGCTTTTGTAGGCCTAAGCACACTGGGGCTCTGGGCTTCTCTAGCCACCTCATCTTCTGCTCATCCTCTCGCGCACTCTAAATGGAGCTCAGGGGAGAAATTGCAAACGTCGAGCAATTGCTCAGAGATGAAAAGTGCCAGCACTGAAAGCTGTTGCTAGCCAGCACCCTTCCTTGGAAGCGCTTTCACAGGCGCAGCAACACTGGGGCTTTGCGCTTCTCTACTCACCAAACGTCACGGTCATTCTCTTTCCGTCTCGTAGACACGAGCTGAGAAATTGCAAACGTCGAGCAATTGCTCAGAGATGAAAAGTGCCAGCACTGAAAGCTCTTGCTAGCCAGCACCCTTCCTTGGAAGCGCTTTTGTAGCCCTAAGAACACTGGGGCTCTGGGCTTCTCTAGCCACCTCATCTTCTGCTCATCCTCTCGCGCACTCTAAAGAGAGCTCAGGGGAGAAATTGCAAACGTCGAGCAATTGCTCCGAGAGGAAAAGTGCCAGCACTGAAAGCTGTTGCTAGCCAGCACCCTTCCTTGGAAGCGCTTTTGTAGCCCTTAGAACACTGGGGCTCTGGGCTTCTCTAGCCACCTCATCTTCTGCTCATCCTCTCGCGCACTCTAAAGAGAGCTCAGGGGAGAAATTGCAAACGTTGAGCAATTGCTCAGAGATGAAAAGTGCCAGCACTGAAAGCTGTTGCTAGCCAGCACCCTTCCTTGGAAGCGCTTTCACAGGCGCAGTAACACTGGGGCTTTGCGCTTCTCTACCCACCAAACGTCACGGTCACTATCTCTCCGTCTCGTAGACACGAGCTGAGAAATTGCAAACGTCGAGCAATTGCTCAGAGAGGAAAAGTGCCAGCACTGAAAGCTGTTGCTAGCCAGCACCCTTCCTTGGAAGCGCTTTTGTAGGCCTAAGAACACTGGGGCTCTGGGCTTCTTTAGCCACCTCATCTTCTGCTCATCCTCTCGCGCACTCTAAATGGAGCTCAGGGGAGAAATTGCAAACGTCGAGCAATTGCTCAGAGATGAAAAGTGCCAGCACTGAAAGCTGTTGCTAGCCAGCACCCTTCCTTGGAAGCGCTTTTGTAGGCCTAAGAACACTGGGGCTCTGGGCTTCTCTAGCCACCTCATCTTCTGCTCATCCTCTTGCACACTCTAAAGAGAGCTCAGGTGAGAAATTGCAACCGTCGAGCAATTGCTCAGAGATGAAAAGTGCCAGCACTGAAAGCTGTTGCTAGCCAGCACCCTTCCTTGGAAGCGCTTTCACAGGCGCAGCAACACTGGGGCTTTGCGCTTCTCTACCCACCAAACGTCACGGTCATTCTCTTTCCGTCTCGTAGACACGAGCTGAGAAATTGCAAACGTCGAGCAATTGTTCAGAGATGAAAAGTGCCAGCACTGAAAGCTGTTGCTAGCCAGCACCCTTCCTTGGAAGCGCTTTTGTAGCCCTAAGAACACTGGGGCTCTGGGCTTCTCTAGCCACCTCATCTTCTGCTCATCCTCTCGCGCACTCTAAAGAGAGCTCAGGTGAGAAATTGCAAACGTCGAGCAATTGCTCAGAGAGGAAAAGTGCCAGCACTGAAAGCTGTTGCTAGCCAGCACCCTTCCTTGGAAGCGCTTTTGTAGGCCTAAGAACAGTGGGGCTTTGCGCTTCTTTAGCCACCTCATCTTCTGCTCATCCTCTCGCGCACTCTAAAGAGAGCTCAGGTGAGAAATTGCAAACGTCGAGCAATTGCTCAGAGATGAAAAGTGCCAGCACTGAAAGCTGTTGCTAGCCAGCACCCTTCCTTGGAAGCGCTTTTGTAGGCCTAAGAACACTGGGGCTCTGGGCTTCTCTAGCCACCTCATCTTCTGCTCATCCTCTCGCGCACTCTAAAGAGAGCTCAGGGGAGAAATTGCAAACGTTGAGCAATTGCTCAGAGATGAAAAGTGCCAGCACTGAAAGCTGTTGCTAGCCAGCACCCTTCCTTGGAAGCGCTTTTGTAGGCCTAAGAACACTGGGGCTCTGGGCTTCTCTAGCCACCTCATCTTCTGCTCATCCTCTCGCGCACTCTAAAGAGAGCTCAGGGGAGAAATTGCAAACGTCGAGCAATTGCTCAGAGATGAAAAGTGCCAGCACTGAAAGCTGTTGCTAGCCAGCACCCTTCCTTGGAAGCGCTTTCACAGGCGCAGCAACACTGGGGCTTTGCGCTTCTCTACCCACCAAACGTCACGGTCCTTCTCTTTCCGTCTTGTAGACACGAGCTGAGAAATTGCAAACGTCCAGCAATTGCTCAGAGATGAAAAGTGCCAGCACTGAAAGCTGTTGCTAGCCAGCACCCTTCCTTGGAAGCGCTTTTGTAGGCCTAAGAACACTGGGGCTCTGGGCTTCTCTAGCCACCTCATCTTCTGCTCATCCTCTCGCGCACTCTAAAGAGAGCTCAGGGGAGAAATTGCAAACGTCGAGCAATTGCTCAGAGATGAAAAGTGCCAGCACTGAAAGCTGTTGCTAGCCAGCACCCTTCCTTGGAAGCGCTTTTGTAGGCCTAAGAACAGTGGGGCTCTGGGCTTCTTTCGCCACCTCATCTTCTGCTCATCCTCTCGCGCACTCTGAAGAGAGCTCAGGTGAGAAATTGCAAACGTCCAGCAATTGCTCAGAGATGAAAAGTGCCAGCACTGAAAGCTGTTGCTAGCCAGCACCCTTCCTTGGAAGCGCTTTTGTAGGCCTAAGAACACTGGGGCTCTGGGCTTCTCTAGCCACCTCATCTTCTGCTCATCCTCTCGCGCACTCTAAAGAGAGCTCAGGGGAGAAATTGCAAACGTTGAGCAATTGCTCAGAGATGAAAAGTGCCAGCACTGAAAGCTGTTGCTAGCCAGCACCCTTCCTTGGAAGCGCTTTTGTAGGCCTAAGAACACTGGGGCTCTGGGCTTCTCTAGCCACCTCATCTTCTGCTCATCCTCTCGCGCACTCTAAAGAGAGCTCAGGGGAGAAATTGCAAACGTCGAGCAATTGCTCAGAGATGAAAAGTGCCAGCACTGAAAGCTGTTGCTAGCCAGCACCCTTCCTTGGAAGCGCTTTCACAGGCGCAGCAACACTGGGGCTTTGCGCTTCTCTAGCCACCAAACGTCACGGTCCTTCTCTTTCCGTCTTGTAGACACGAGCTGAGAAATTGCAAACGTCGAGCAATTGCTCAGAGATGAAAAGTGCCAGCACTGAAAGCTGTTGCTAGCCAGCACCCTTCCTTGGAAGCGCTTTTGTAGGCCTAAGAACACTGGGGCTCTGGGCTTCTCTAGCCACCTCATCTTCTGCTCATCCTCTCGCGCACTCTAAAGAGAGCTCAGGGGAGAAATTGCAAACGTCCAGCAATTGCTCAGAGATGAAAAGTGCCAGCACTGAAAGCTGTTGCTAGCCAGCACCCTTCCTTGGAAGCGCTTTTGTAGGCCTAAGAACAGTGGGGCTCTGGGCTTCTTTCGCCACCTCATCTTCTGCTCATCCTCTCGCGCACTCTGAAGAGAGCTCAGGTGAGAAATTGCAAACGTCCAGCAATTGCTCAGAGATGAAAAGTGCCAGCACTGAAAGCTGTTGCTAGCCAGCACCCTTCCTTGGAAGCGCTTTTGTAGGCCTAAGAACACTGGGGCTCTGGGCTTCTCTAGCCACCTCATCTTCTGCTCATCCTCTCGCGCAATCTAAAGAGAGCTCAGGTGAGAAATTGCAAACGTCGAGCAATTGCTCAGAGATGAAAAGTGCCAGCACTGAAAGCTGTTGCTAGCCAGCACCCTTCCTTGGAAGCGCTTTTGTAGGCCTAAGAACACTGGGGCTCTGGGCTTCTCTAGCCACCTAATCTTCTGCTCATCCTCTCGCGCACTCTAAAGAGAGCTCAGGGGAGAAATTGCAAACGTTGAGCAATTGCTCAGAGATGAAAAGTGCCAACACTGAAAGCTGTTGCTAGCCAGCACCCTTCCTTGGAAGCGCTTTCACAGGCGCAGCAACACTGGGGCTTTGCGCTTCTCTACGCACCAAACGTCACGGTCCTTCTCTTTCCGTCTCGTAGACACGAGCTGAGAAATTGCAAACGTCGAGCAATTGCTCAGAGATGAAAAGTGCCAGCACTGAAAGCTGTTGCTAGCCAGCACCCTTCCTTGGAAGCGCTTTTGTAGGCCTAAGAACACTGGGGCTCTGGGCTTCTTTAGCCACCTCATCTTCTGCTCATCCTCTCGCGCACTCTAAAGAGAGCTCAGGGGAGAAATTGCAAACGTCGAGCAATTGCTCAGAGATGAAAAGTGCCAGCACTGAAAGCTGTTGCTAGCCAGCACCCTTCCTTGGAAGCGCTTTTGTAGCCCTAAGAACACTGGGGCTCTGGGCTTCTCTAGCCACCTCATCTTCTGCTCATCCTCTCGCGCACTCTAAAGAGAGCTCAGGTGAGAAATTGCAAACGTCGAGCAATTGCTCAGAGAGGAAAAGTGCCAGCACTGAAAGCTCTTGCTAGCCAGCACCCTTCCTTGGAAGCGCTTTTGTAGGCCTAAGAACACTGGGGCTCTGGGCTTCTCTAGCCACCTCATCTTCTGCTCATCCTCTCGCGCACTCTGAAGAGAGCTCAGGTGAGAAATTGCAAACGTCGAGCAATTGCTCAGAGATGAAAAGTGCCAGCACTGAAAGCTGTTGCTAGCCAGCACCCTTCCTTGGAAGCGCTTTTGTAGGCCTAAGAACACTGGGGCTCTGGGCTTCTCTAGCCACCTCATCTTCTGCTCATCCTCTCGCGCACTCTAAAGAGAGCTCAGGTGAGAAATTGCAAACGTCGAGCAATTGCTCAGAGATGAAAAGTGCCAGCACTGAAAGCTGTTGCTAGCCAGCACCCTTCCTTGGAAGCGCTTTCACAGGCGCAGTAACACTGGGGCTTTGCGCTTCTCTAGCCACCAAACGTCACGGTCCTTCTCTTTCCGTCTCGTAGACACGAGCTGAGAAATTGCAAACGTCGAGCAATTGCTCAGAGATGAAAAGTGCCAGCACTGAAAGCTGTTGCTAGCCAGCACCCTTCCTTGGAAGCGCTTTTGTAGGCCTAAGAACACTGGGGCTCTGGGCTTCTCTAGCCACCTAATCTTCTGCTCATCCTCTCGCGCACTCTAAAGAGAGCTCAGGGGAGAAATTGCAAACGTCGAGCAATTGCTCAGAGATGAAAAGTGCCAGCACTGAAAGCTGTTGCTAGCCAGCCCCCTTCCTTGGAAGCGCTTTCACAGGCGCAGCAACACTGGGGCTTTGCGCTTCTCTAGCCACCAAACGTCACGGTCCTTCTCTTTCCGTCTCGTAGACACGAGCTGAGAAATTGCAAACGTCGAGCAATTGCTCAGAGATGAAAAGTGCCAGCACTGAAAGCTGTTGCTAGCCAGCACCCTTCCTTGGAAGCGCTTTCACAGGCGCAGTAACACTGGGGCTTTGCGCTTCTCTACCCAACCCACCAAAAGTCACTGTCATTCTCTTTCCGTCTCGTAGACACGAGCTGAGAAATTGCAAACGTCGAGCAATTGCTCAGAGATGAAAAGTGCCAGCACTGAAAGCTGTTGCTAGCCAGCACCCTTCCTTGGAAGCGCTTTTGTAGCCCTAAGCACACTGGGGCTCTGGGCTTCTCTAGCCACCTAATCTTCTGCTCATCCTCTTGTGCACTCTAAAGAGAGCTCAGGGGAGAAATTGCAAACGTCGAGCAATTGTTCAGAGATGAAAAGTGCCAGCATGAAAGCTGTTGCTAGCCAGCACCCTTCCTTGGAAGCGCTTTTGTAGGCCTAAGAACACTGGGGCTCTGGGCTTCTCTAGCCACCTCATCTTCTGCTCATCCTCTCGCGCACTCTAAAGAGAGCTCAGGTGAGAAATTGCAAATGTCCAGCAATTGCTCAGAGGTGAAAATTTCCAGCACTGAAAGCTGTTGCTAGCCAGCACCCTTCCTTGGAAGCGCTTTCACAGGCGCAGCAACACTGGGGCTTTGCGCTTCTCTACCCACCAAACGTCACGGTCATTCTCTTTCCGTCTCGTAGACACGAGCTGAGAAATTGCAAACGTCCAGCAATTGCTCAGAGATGAAAAGTGCCAGCACTGAAAGCTGTTGCTAGCCAGCACCCTTCCTTGGAAGCGCTTTTGTAGGCCTAAGAACACTGGGGCTCTGGGCTTCTCTAGCCACCTAATCTTCTGCTCATCCTCTCGCGCACTCTAAAGAGAGCTCAGGGGAGAAATTGCAAACGTCGAGCAATTGCTCAGAGATGAAAAGTGCCAGCACTGAAAGCTCTTGCTAGCCAGCACCCTTCCTTGGAAGCGCTTTCACAGGCGCAGTAACACTGGGGCTTTGCGCTTCTCTAGCCACCAAACGTCACGGTCCTTCTCTTTCCGTCTCGTAGACACGAGCTGAGAAATTGCAAACGTCGAGCAGTTGCTCAGAGATGAAAAGTGCCAGCACTGAAAGCTGTTGCTAGCCAGCACCCTTCCTTGGAAGCGCTTTTGTAGGCCTAAGAACACTGGGGCTCTGGGCTTCTCTAGCCACCTAATCTTCTGCTCATCCTCTCGCGCACTCTAAAGAGAGCTCAGGGGAGAAATTGCAAACGTCGAGCAATTGCTCAGAGATGAAAAGTGCCAGCACTGAAAGCTGTTGCTAGCCAGCACCCTTCCTTGGAAGCGCTTTCACAGGCGCAGCAACACTGGGGCTTTGCGCTTCTCTAGCCACCAAACGTCACGGTCCTTCTCTTTCCGTCTCGTAGACACGAGCTGAGAAATTGCAAACGTCGAGCAATTGCTCAGAGATGAAAAGTGCCAGCACTGAAAGCTGTTGCTAGCCAGCACCCTTCCTTGGAAGCGCTTTTGTAGCCCTAAGAACACTGGGGCTATGGGCTTCTCTAGCCACCTCATCTTCTGCTCATCCTCTCGCGCACTCTGAAGAGAGCTCAGGGGAGAAATTGCAAACGTCGAGCAATTGCTCAGAGATGAAAAGTGCCAGCACTGAAAGCTGTTGCTAGCCAGCACCCTTCCTTGGAAGCGCTTTCACAGGCGCAGTAACACTGGGGCTTTGCGCTTCTCTACCCAACCCACCAAAAGCCACTGTCATTCTCTTTCCGTCTCGTAGACACGAGCTGAGAAATTGCAAACGTCCAGCAATTGCTCAGAGATGAAAAGTGCCAGCACTGAAAGCTGTTGCTAGCCAGCACCCTTCCTTGGAAGCGCTTTTGTAGCCCTAAGCACACTGGGGCTCTGGGCTTCTCTAGCCACCTAATCTTCTGCTCATCCTCTCGCGCACTCTAAAGAGAGCTCAGGTGAGAAATTGCAAACGTCGAGCAATTGCTCAGAGAGGAAAAGTGCCAGCACTGAAAGCTGTTGCTAGCCAGCACCCTTCCTTGGAAGCGCTTTTGTAGGCCTAAGAACACTGGGGCTCTGGGCTTCTCTAGCCACCTAATCTTCTGCTCATCCTCTCGCGCACTCTGAAGAGAGCTCAGGGGAGAAATTGCAAACGTCGAGCAATTGCTCCGAGATGAAAAGTGCCAGCACTGAAAGCTGTTGCTAGCCAGCACCCTTCCTTGGAAGCGCTTTCACAGGCGCAGTAACACTGGGGCTTTGCGCTTCTCTACCCACCAAACGTCACGGTCACTATCTCTCCGTCTCGTAGACACGAGCTGATAAATTGCAAACGTCGAGCAATTGCTCAGAGAGGAAAAGTGCCAGCACTGAAAGCTGTTGCTAGCCAGCACCCTTCCTTGGAAGCGCTTTTGTAGGCCTAAGAACACTGGGGCTCTGGGCTTCTCTAGCCACCTCATCTTCTGCTCATCCTCTCGCGCACTCTAAAGAGAGCTCAGGTGAGAAATTGCAAATGTCCAGCAATTGCTCAGAGATGAAAAGTTCCAGCACTGAAAGCTGTTGCTAGCCAGCACCCTTCCTTGGAAGCGCTTTCACAGGCGCAGCAACACTGGGGCTTTGCGCTTCTCTAGCCACCAAACGTCACGGTCATTCTCTTTCCGTCTCGTAGACACGAGCTGAGAAATTGCAAACGTCGAGCAATTGCTCAGAGATGAAAAGTGCCAGCACTGAAAGCTGTTGCTAGCCAGCACCCTTCCTTGGAAGCGCTTCTGTAGCCCTAAGCACACTGGGGCTCTGGGCTTCTCTAGCCACCTAATCTTCTGCTCATCCTCTCGCGCACTCTAAAGAGAGCTCAGGGGAGAAATTGCAAACGTCGAGCAATTGCTCAGAGATGAAAAGTGCCAGCACTGAAAGCTGTTGCTAGCCAGCACCCTTCCTTGGAAGCGCTTTCACAGGCGCAGTAACACTGGGGCTTTGCGCTTCTCTACCCACCAAACGTCACGGTCCTTGTCTTTCCGTCTCGTAGACACGAGCTGAGAAATTGCAAACGTCGAGCAATTGCTCAGAGATGAAAAGTGCCAGCACTGAAAGCTGTTGCTAGCCAGCACCCTTCCTTGGAAGCGCTTTTGTAGGCCTAAGAACACTGGGGCTCTGGGCTTCTCTAGCCACCTCATCTTCTGCTCATCCTCTCGCGCACTCTAAAGAGAGCTCAGGTGAGAAATTGCAAACGTCGAGCAATTGCTCAGAGATGAAAAGTGCCAGCACTGAAAGCTGTTGCTAGCCAGCACCCTTCCTTGGAAGCGCTTTCACAGGCGCAGTAACACTGGGGCTTTGCGCTTCTCTACCCAACCCACCAAACGTCACTGTCATTCTCTTTCCGTCTCGTAGACACGAGCTGAGAAATTGCAAACGTCGAGCAATTGCTCAGAGATGAAAAGTGCCAGCACTGAAAGCTGTTGCTAGCCAGCACCCTTCCTTGGAAGCGCTTTTGTAGCCCTAAGCACACTGGGGCTCTGGGCTTCTCTAGCCACCTAATCTTCTGCTCATCCTCTCGCGCACTCTAAAGAGAGCTCAGGTGAGAAATTGCAAACGTCGAGCAATTGCTCAGAGATGAAAAGTGCCAGCACTGAAAGCTGTTGCTAGCCAGCACCCTTCCTTGGAAGCGCTTTCACAGGCGCAGTAACACTGGGGCTTTGCGCTTCTCTACCCACCAAACGTCACGGTCACTATCTCTCCGTCTCGTAGACACGAGCTGAGAAATTGCAAACGTCGAGCAATTGCTCAGAGATGAAAAGTGCCAGCACTGAAAGCTCTTGCTAGCCAGCACCCTTCCTTGGAAGTGCTTTTGTAGGCCTAAGAACACTGGGGCTCTGGGCTTCTCTAGCCACCTCATCTTCTGCTCATCCTCTCGCGCACTCTAAAGAGAGCTCAGGTGAGAAATTGCAAACATCGAGCAATTGCTCAGAGAAGAAAAGTGCCAGCACTGAAAGCTGTTGCTAGCCAGCACCCTTCCTTGGAAGCGCTTTTGTAGGCCTAAGAACACTGGGGCTCTGGGCTTCTCTAGCCACCTAATCTTCTGTTCATCCTCTCGCGCACTCTAAAGAGAGCTCAGGGGAGAAATTGCAAACGTCGAGCAATTGCTCAGAGATGAAAAGTGCCAGCACTGAAAGCTGTTGCTAGCCAGCACCCTTCCTTGGAAGCGCTTTCACAGGCGCAGCAACACTGGGGCTTTGCGCTTCTCTAGCCACCAAACGTCACGGTCCTCTTTCCGTCTCGTAGACACGAGCTGAGAAATTGCAAACGTCGAGCAATTGCTCAGAGATGAAAAGTGCCAGCACTGAAAGCTGTTGCTAGCCAGCACCCTTCCTTGGAAGCGCTTTTGTAGCCCTAAGAACACTGGGGCTCTGGGCTTCTCTAGCCACCTCATCTTCTGCTCATCCTCTCGCGCACTCTGAAGAGAGCTCAGGGGAGAAATTGCAAACGTCGAGCAATTGCTCAGAGATGAAAAGTGCCAGCACTGAAAGCTGTTGCTAGCCAGCACCCTTCCTTGGAAGCGCTTTCACAGGCGCAGTAACACTGGGGCTTTGCGCTTCTCTACCCAACCCACCAAAAGCCACTGTCATTCTCTTTCCGTCTCGTAGACACGAGCTGAGAAATTGCAAACGTCCAGCAATTGCTCAGAGATGAAAAGTGCCAGCACTGAAAGCTGTTGCTAGCCAGCACCCTTCCTTGGAAGCGCTTTTGTAGCCCTAAGCACACTGGGGCTCTGGGCTTCTCTAGCCACCTTATCTTCTGCTCATCCTCTCGCGCACTCTAAAGAGAGCTCAGGTGAGAAATTGTAAACGTCGAGCAATTGCTCAGAGAGGAAAAGTGCCAGCACTGAAAGCTGTTGCTAGCCAGCACCCTTCCTTGGAAGCGCTTTTGTAGGCCTAAGAACACTGGGGCTCTGGGCTTCTCTAGCCACCTAATCTTCTGCTCATCCTCTCGCGCACTCTGAAGAGAGCTCAGGGGAGAAATTGCAAACGTCGAGCAATTGCTCCGAGATGAAAAGTGCCAGCACTGAAAGCTGTTGCTAGCCAGCACCCTTCCTTGGAAGCGCTTTCACAGGCGCAGTAACACTGGGGCTTTGCGCTTCTCTACCCACCAAACGTCACGGTCACTATCTCTCCGTCTCGTAGACACGAGCTGATAAATTGCAAACGTCGAGCAATTGCTCAGAGAGGAAAAGTGCCAGCACTGAAAGCTGTTGCTAGCCAGCACCCTTCCTTGGAAGCGCTTTTGTAGGCCTAAGAACACTGGGGCTCTGGGCTTCTCTAGCCACCTCATCTTCTGCTCATCCTCTCGCGCACTCTAAAGAGAGCTCAGGTGAGAAATTGCAAATGTCCAGCAATTGCTCAGAGATGAAAAGTTCCAGCACTGAAAGCTGTTGCTAGCCAGCACCCTTCCTTGGAAGCGCTTTCACAGGCGCAGCAACACTGGGGCTTTGCGCTTCTCTAGCCACCAAACGTCACGGTCATTCTCTTTCCGTCTCGTAGACACGAGCTGAGAAATTGCAAACGTCGAGCAATTGCTCAGAGATGAAAAGTGCCAGCACTGAAAGCTGTTGCTAGCCAGCACCCTTCCTTGGAAGCGCTTCTGTAGCCCTAAGCACACTGGGGCTCTGGGCTTCTCTAGCCACCTCATCTTCTGCTCATCCTCTCGCGCACTCTAAAGAGAGCTCAGGGGAGAAATTGCAAACGTCGAGCAATTGCTCAGAGATGAAAAGTGCCAGCACTGAAAGCTGTTGCTAGCCAGCACCCTTCCTTGGAAGCGCTTTCACAGGCGCAGTAACACTGGGGCTTTGCGCTTCTCTACCCACCAAACGTCACGGTCCTTCTCTTTCCGTCTCGTAGACACGAGCTGAGAAATTGCAAACGTCGAGCAATTGCTCAGAGATGAAAAGTGCCAGCACTGAAAGCTGTTGCTAGCCAGCACCCTTCCTTGGAAGCGCTTTTGTAGGCCTAAGAACACTGGGGCTCTGGGCTTCTCTAGCCACCTCATCTTCTGCTCATCCTCTCGCGCACTCTAAAGAGAGCTCAGGTGAGAAATTGCAAACGTCGAGCAATTGCTCAGAGATGAAAAGTGCCAGCACTGAAAGCTGTTGCTAGCCAGCACCCTTCCTTGGAAGCGCTTTCACAGGCGCAGTAACACTGGGGCTTTGCGCTTCTCTACCCAACCCACCAAACGTCACTGTCATTCTCTTTCCGTCTCGTAGACACGAGCTGAGAAATTGCAAACGTCGAGCAATTGCTCAGAGATGAAAAGTGCCAGCACTGAAAGCTGTTGCTAGCCAGCACCCTTCCTTGGAAGCGCTTTTGTAGGCCTAAGCACACTGGGGCTCTGGGCTTCTCTAGCCACCTAATCTTCTGCTCATCCTCTCGCGCACTCTAAAGAGAGCTCAGGTGAGAAATTGCAAACGTCGAGCAATTGCTCCGAGATGAAAAGTGCCAGCACTGAAAGCTGTTGCTAGCCAGCACCCTTCCTTGGAAGCGCTTTCACAGGCGCAGTAACACTGGGGCTTTGCGCTTCTCTACCCACCAAACGTCACGGTCACTATCTCTCCGTCTCGTAGACACGAGCTGATAAATTGCAAACGTCGAGCAATTGCTCAGAGAGGAAAAGTGCCAGCACTGAAAGCTGTTGCTAGCCAGCACCCTTCCTTGGAAGCGCTTTTGTAGGCCTAAGAACACTGGGGCTCTGGGCTTCTCTAGCCACCTCATCTTCTGCTCATCCTCTCGCGCACTCTAAAGAGAGCTCAGGTGAGAAATTGCAAATGTCCAGCAATTGCTCAGAGATGAAAAGTTCCAGCACTGAAAGCTGTTGCTAGCCAGCACCCTTCCTTGGAAGCGCTTTCACAGGCGCAGCAACACTGGGGCTTTGCGCTTCTCTAGCCACCAAACGTCACGGTCATTCTCTTTCCGTCTCGTAGACACGAGCTGAGAAATTGCAAACGTCGAGCAATTGCTCAGAGATGAAAAGTGCCAGCACTGAAAGCTGTTGCTAGCCAGCACCCTTCCTTGGAAGCGCTTCTGTAGCCCTAAGCACACTGGGGCTCTGGGCTTCTCTAGCCACCTAATCTTCTGCTCATCCTCTCGCGCACTCTAAAGAGAGCTCAGGGGAGAAATTGCAAACGTCGAGCAATTGCTCAGAGATGAAAAGTGCCAGCACTGAAAGCTGTTGCTAGCCAGCACCCTTCCTTGGAAGCGCTTTCACAGGCGCAGTAACACTGGGGCTTTGCGCTTCTCTACCCACCAAACGTCACGGTCCTTGTCTTTCCGTCTCGTAGACACGAGCTGAGAAATTGCAAACGTCGAGCAATTGCTCAGAGATGAAAAGTGCCAGCACTGAAAGCTGTTGCTAGCCAGCACCCTTCCTTGGAAGCGCTTTTGTAGGCCTAAGAACACTGGGGCTCTGGGCTTCTCTAGCCACCTCATCTTCTGCTCATCCTCTCGCGCACTCTAAAGAGAGCTCAGGTGAGAAATTGCAAACGTCCAGCAATTGCTCAGAGATGAAAAGTGCCAGCACTGAAAGCTGTTGCTAGCCAGCACCCTTCCTTGGAAGCGCTTTCACAGGCGCAGTAACACTGGGGCTTTGCGCTTCTCTACCCAACCCACCAAACGTCACTGTCATTCTCTTTCCGTCTCGTAGACACGAGCTGAGAAATTGCAAACGTCGAGCAATTGCTCAGAGATGAAAAGTGCCAGCACTGAAAGCTGTTGCTAGCCAGCACCCTTCCTTGGAAGCGCTTTTGTAGGCCTAAGCACACTGGGGCTCTGGGCTTCTCTAGCCACCTCATCTTCTGCTCATCCTCTCGCGCACTCTAAAGAGAGCTCAGGTGAGAAATTGCAAACGTCGAGCAATTGCTCAGAGATGAAAAGTGCCAGCACTGAAAGCTGTTGCTAGCCAGCACCCTTCCTTGGAAGCGCTTTCACAGGCGCAGTAACACTGGGGCTTTGCGCTTCTCTACCCACCAAACGTCACGGTCACTATCTCTCCGTCTCGTAGACACGAGCTGAGAAATTGCAAACGTCGAGCAATTGCTCAGAGAGGAAAAGTGCCAGCACTGAAAGCTGTTGCTAGCCAGCACCCTTCCTTGGAAGCACTTTTGTAGGCCTTAGAACACTGGGGCTCTGGGCTTCTCTAGCCACCTCATCTTCTGCTCATCCTCTCGCGCACTCTAAAGAGAGCTCAGGTGAGAAATTGCAAACGTCGAGCAATTGCTCAGAGATGAAAAGTGCCAGCACTGAAAGCTGTTGCTAGCCAGCACCCTTCCTTGGAAGCGCTTTTGTAGGCCTAAGAACACTGGGGCTCTGGGCTTCTCTAGCCACCTCATCTTCTGCTCATCCTCTCGCGCACTCTAAAGAGAGCTCAGGTGAGAAACTGCAAACGTCGAGCAATTGCTCAGAGATGAAAAGTGCCAGCACTGAAAGCTGTTGCTAGCCAGCACCCTTCCTTGGAAGTGCTTTCGCAGGCGCAGCAACACTGGGACTTTGCGCTTCTCTAGCCACCAAACGTCACAGTCCTTCTCTTTCCGTCTCGTAGACACGAGCTGAGAAATTGCAAACGTCGAGCAATTGCTCAGAGATGAAAAGTGCCAGCACTGAAAGCTGTTGCTAGCCAGCACCCTTCCTTGGAAGCGCTTTTGTAGCCCTTAGAACACTGGGGCTCTGGGCTTCTCTAGCCACCTCATCTTCTGCTCATCCTCTCGCGCACTCTAAAGAGAGCTCAGGGGAGAAATTGCAAACGTCGAGCAATTGCTCAGAGAAGAAAAGTGCCAGCACTGAAAGCTGTTGCTAGCCAGCACCCTTCCTTGGAAGCGCTTTCACAGGCGCAGCAACACTGGGGCTTTGCGCTTCTCTAGCCACCAAACGTCACGGTCCTTCTCTTTCCGTCTCGTAGACACGAGCTGAGAAATTGCAAACGTCGAGCAATTGCTCAGAGATGAAAAGTGCCAGCACTGAAAGCTCTTGCTAGCCAGCACCCTTCCTTGGAAGCGCTTTCACAGGCGCAGCAACACTGGGGCTTTGCGCTTCTCTACCCACCAAACGTCACGGTCACTATCTCTCCGTCTCGTAGAGAGAGCTCAGGTGAGAAATTGCAAACGTCGATCAATTGCTCAGAGAGGAAAAGTGCCAGCACTGAAAGCTGTTGCTAGCCAGCACCCTTCCTTGGAAGCGCTTTTGTAGGCCTAAGAACACTGGGGCTCTGGGCTTCTCTAGCCACCTAATCTTCTGCTCATCCTCTCGCGCACTCTAAAGAGAGCTCAGGGGAGAAATTGCAAACGTCGAGCAGTTGCTCAGAGATGAAAAGTGCCAGCACTGAAAGCTGTTGCTAGCCAGCACCCTTCCTTGGAAGCGCTTTCACAGGCGCAGTAACACTGGGGCTTTGCGCTTCTCTAGCCACCAAACGTCACGGTCACTATCTCTCCGTCTCGTAGACACGAGCTGAGAAATTGCAAACGTCGAGCAATTGCTCAGAGAGGAAAAGTGCCAGCACTGAAAGCTGTTGCTAGCCAGCACCCTTCCTTGGAAGCGCTTTTGTAGCCCTTAGAACACTGGGGCTCTGGGCTTCTCTAGCCACCTCATCTTCTGCTCATCCTCTCGCGCACTCTAAAGAGAGCTCAGGTGAGAAATTGCAAACGTCGAGCAATTGCTCAGAGATGAAAAGTGCCAGCACTGAAAGCTCTTGCTAGCCAGCACCCTTCCTTGGAAGCGCTTTTGTAGGCCTAAGAACACTGGGGCTCTGGGCTTCTCTAGCCACCTCATCTTCTGCTCATCCTCTCGCGCACTCTAAAGAGAGCTCAGGTGAGAAATTGCAAACGTCGAGCAATTGCTCAGAGATGAAAAGTGCCAGCACTGAAAGCTGTTGCTAGCCAGCACCCTTCCTTGGAAGCGCTTTTGTAGGCCTAAGCACACTGGGGCTCTGGGCTTCTCTAGCCACCTCATCTTCTGCTCATCCTCTCGCGCACTCTAAAGAGAGCTCAGGTGAGAAACTGCAAACGTCGAGCAATTGCTCAGAGAGGAAAAGTTCCAGCACTGAAAGCTGTTGCTAGCCAGCACCCTTCCTTGGAAGCGCTTTTGTAGGCCTAAGCACACCGGGGCTCTGGGCTTCTCTAGCCACCTAATCTTCTGCTCATCCTCTCGCGCACTCTAAAGAGAGCTCAGGTGAGAAATTGCAAACGTTGAGCAATTGCTCAGAGATGAAAAGTGCCAGCACTGAAAGCTGTTGCTAGCCAGCACCCTTCCTTGGAAGTGCTTTCACAGGCGCAGCAACACTGGGACTTTGCGCTTCTCTAGCCACCAAACGTCACAGTCCTTCTCTTTCCGTCTCGTAGACACGAGCTGAGAAATTGCAAACGTCGAGCAATTGCTCAGAGATGAAAAGTGCCAGCACTGAAAGCTGTTGCTAGCCAGCACCCTTCCTTGGAAGCGCTTTTGTAGCCCTTAGAACACTGGGGCTCTGGGCTTCTCTAGCCACCTCATCTTCTGCTCATCCTCTCGCGCACTCTAAAGAGAGCTCAGGGGAGAAATTGCAAACGTCGAGCAATTGCTCAGAGATGAAAAGTGCCAGCACTGAAAGCTGTTGCTAGCCAGCACCCTTCCTTGGAAGCGCTTTCACAGGCGCAGCAACACTGGGGCTTTGCGCTTCTCTACCCACCAAACGTCACGGTCACTATCTCTCCGTCTCGTAGAGAGAGCTCAGGTGAGAAATTGCAAACGTCGAGCAATTGCTCAGAGAGGAAAAGTGCCAGCACTGAAAGCTGTTGCTAGCCAGCACCCTTCCTTGGAAGCGCTTTTGTAGGCCTAAGAACACTGGGGCTCTGGGCTTCTCTAGCCACCTAATCTTCTGCTCATCCTCTCGCTCACTCTAAAGAGAGCTCAGGGGAGAAATTGCAAACGTCGAGCAATTGCTCAGAGATGAAAAGTGCCAGCACTGAAAGCTGTTGCTAGCCAGCACCCTTCCTTGGAAGCGCTTTTGTAGGCCTAAGAACACTGGGGCTCTGGGCTTCTCTAGCCACCTCATCTTCTGCTCATCCTCTCGCGCACTCTAAAGAGAGCTCAGGTGAGAAATTGCAAACGTCGAGCAATTGCTCAGAGATGAAAAGTGCCAGCACTGGAAGCTGTTGCTAGCCAGCACCCTTCCTTGGAAGCGCTTTCACAGGCGCAGTAACACTGGGGCTTTGCGCTTCTCTACCCACCAAACGTCACTGTCATTCTCTTTCCGTCTCGTAGACACGAGCTGAGAAATTGCAAACGTCGAGCAATTGCTCAGAGATGAAAAGTGCCAGCACTGAAAGCTGTTGCTAGCCAGCACCCTTCCTTGGAAGCGCTTTTGTAGCCCTAAGAACACTGGGGCTCTGGGCTTCTCTAGCCACCTAATCTTCTGCTCATCCTCTCGCGCACTCTAAAGAGAGCTCAGGTGAGAAATTGCAAACGTCGAGCAATTGCTCAGAGATGAAAAGTTCCAGCACTGAAAGCTGTTGCTAGCCAGCACCCTTCCTTGGAAGCGCTTTTGTAGGCCTAAGCACACCGGGGCTCTGGGCTTCTCTAGCCACCTAATCTTCTGCTCATCCTCTCGCGCACTCTAAAGAGAGCTCAGGTGAGAAATTGCAAACGTTGAGCAATTGCTCAGAGATGAAAAGTGCCAGCACTGAAAGCTGTTGCTAGCCAGCACCCTTCCTTGGAAGTGCTTTCACAGGCGCAGCAACACTGGGACTTTGCGCTTCTCTAGCCACCAAACGTCACAGTCCTTCTCTTTCCGTCTCGTAGACACGAGCTGAGAAATTGCAAACGTCGAGCAATTGCTCAGAGATGAAAAGTGCCAGCACTGAAAGCTGTTGCTAGCCAGCACCCTTCCTTGGAAGCGCTTTCACAGGCGCAGCAACACTGGGGCTTTGCGCTTCTCTACCCACCAAACGTCACGGTCCTTCTCTTTCCGTCTCGTAGACACGAGCTGAGAAATTGCAAACGTCGAGCAATTGCTCAGAGATGAAAAGTGCCAGCACTGAAAGCTGTTGCTAGCCAGCACCCTTCCTTGGAAGCGCTTTCACAGGCGCAGCAACACTGGGGCTTTGCGCTTCTCTACCCACCAAACGTCACGGTCACTATCTCTCCGTCTCGTAGAGAGAGCTCAGGTGAGAAATTGCAAACGTCGAGCAATTGCTCAGAGAGGAAAAGTGCCAGCACTGAAAGCTGTTGCTAGCCAGCACCCTTCCTTGGAAGCGCTTTTGTAGGCCTAAGAACCCTGGGGCTATGGGCTTCTCTAGCCACCTAATCTTCTGCTCATCCTCTCGCTCACTCTAAAGAGAGCTCAGGGGAGAAATTGCAAACGTCGAGCAATTGCTCAGAGATGAAAAGTGCCAGCACTGAAAGCTGTTGCTAGCCAGCACCCTTCCTTGGAAGCGCTTTTGTAGGCCTAAGAACACTGGGGCTCTGGGCTTCTCTAGCCACCTCATCTTCTGCTCATCCTCTCGCGCACTCTAAAGAGAGCTCAGGTGAGAAATTGCAAACGTCGAGCAATTGCTCAGAGATGAAAAGTGCCAGCACTGGAAGCTGTTGCTAGCCAGCACCCTTCCTTGGAAGCGCTTTCACAGGCGCAGTAACACTGGGGCTTTGCGCTTCTCTACCCACCAAACGTCACGGTCATTCTCTTTCCGTCTCGTAGACACGAGCTGAGAAATTGCAAACGTCGAGCAATTGCTCAGAGATGAAAAGTGCCAGCACTGAAAGCTGTTGCTAGCCAGCACCCTTCCTTGGAAGCGCTTTTGTAGCCCTAAGAACACTGGGGCTCTGGGCTTCTCTAGCCACCTAATCTTCTGCTCATCCTCTCGCGCACTCTAAAGAGAGCTCAGGTGAGAAATTGCAAACGTCGAGCAATTGCTCAGAGATGAAAAGTGCCAGCACTGAAAGCTCTTGCTAGCCAGCACCCTTCCTTGGAAGCGCTTTCACAGGCGCAGTAACACTGGGGCTTTGCGCTTCTCTAGCCACCAAACGTCACGGTCATTCTCTTTCCGTCTCCTAGACACGAGCTGAGAAATTGCAAACGTTGAGCAATTGCTCAGAGATGAAAAGTGCCAGCACTGAAAGCTGTTGCTAGCCAGCACCCTTCCTTGGAAGTGCTTTCACAGGCGCAGCAACACTGGGACTTTGCGCTTCTCTAGCCACCAAACGTCACAGTCCTTCTCTTTCCGTCTCGTAGACACGAGCTGAGAAATTGCAAACGTCGAGCAATTGCTCAGAGATGAAAAGTGCCAGCACTGAAAGCTGTTGCTAGCCAGCACCCTTCCTTGGAAGCGCTTTCACAGGCGCAGCAACACTGGGGCTTTGCGCTTCTCTACCCACCAAACGTCACGGTCCTTCTCTTTCCGTCTCGTAGACACGAGCTGAGAAATTGCAAACGTCGAGCAATTGCTCAGAGATGAAAAGTGCCAGCACTGAAAGCTGTTGCTAGCCAGCACCCTTCCTTGGAAGCGCTTTCACAGGCGCAGCAACACTGGGGCTTTGCGCTTCTCTACCCACCAAACGTCACGGTCCTTCTCTTTCCGTCTCGTAGACACGAGCTGAGAAATTGCAAACGTCGAGCAATTGCTCAGAGATGAAAAGTGCCAGCACTGAAAGCTGTTGCTAGCCAGCACCCTTCCTTGGAAGCGCTTTCACAGGCGCAGCAACACTGGGGCTTTGCGCTTCTCTACCCACCAAACGTCACGGTCACTATCTCTCCGTCTCGTAGAGAGAGCTCAGGTGAGAAATTGCAAACGTCGAGCAATTGCTCAGAGAGGAAAAGTGCCAGCACTGAAAGCTGTTGCTAGCCAGCACCCTTCCTTGGAAGCGCTTTTGTAGGCCTTAGAACACTGGGGCTCTGGGCTTCTCTAGCCACCTAATCTTCTGCTCATCCTCTCGCTCACTCTAAAGAGAGCTCAGGTGAGAAATTGCAAACGTCGAGCAATTGCTCAGAGATGAAAAGTGCCAGCACTGAAAGCTGTTGCTAGCCAGCACCCTTCCTTGGAAGCGCTTTTGTAGGCCTAAGAACACTGGGGCTCTGGGCTTCTCTAGCCACCTCATCTTCTGCTCATCCTCTCGCGCACTCTAAAGAGAGCTCAGGTGAGAAATTGCAAACGTCGAGCAATTGCTCAGAGATGAAAAGTGCCAGCACTGAAAGCTGTTGCTAGCCAGCACCCTTCCTTGGAAGCGCTTTCACAGGCGCAGCAACACTGGGGCTTTGCGCTTCTCTAGCCACCAAACGTCACGGTCCTTCTCTTTCCGTCTCGTAGACACGAGCTGAGAAATTGCAAACGTCGAGCAATTGCTCAGAGATGAAAAGTGCCAGCACTGAAAGCTGTTGCTAGCCAGCACCCTTCCTTGGAAGCGCTTTCACAGGCGCAGCAACACTGGGGCTTTGCGCTTCTCTACCCACCAAACGTCACGGTCACTATCTCTCCGTCTCGTAGACACGAGCTGAGAAATTGCAAACGTCGAGCAATTGCTCAGAGATGAAAAGTGCCAGCACTGAAAGCTGTTGCTAGCCAGCACCCTTCCTTGGAAGCGCTTTTGTAGGCCTAAGAACACTGGGGCTCTGGGCTTCTCTAGCCACCTAATCTTCTGCTCATCCTCTCGCTCACTCTAAAGAGAGCTCAGGGGAGAAATTGCAAACGTCGAGCAATTGCTCAGAGATGAAAAGTGCCAGCACTGAAAGCTGTTGCTAGCCAGCACCCTTCCTTGGAAGCGCTTTTGTAGGCCTAAGAACACTGGGGCTCTGGGCTTCTCTAGCCACCTCATCTTCTGCTCATCCTCTCGCGCACTCTAAAGAGAGCTCAGGTGAGAAATTGCAAACGTCGAGCAATTGCTCAGAGATGAAAAGTGCCAGCACTGAAAGCTCTTGCTAGCCAGCACCCTTCCTTGGAAGCGCTTTCACAGGCGCAGTAACACTGGGGCTTTGCGCTTCTCTACCCACCAAACGTCACTGTCATTCTCTTTCCGTCTCGTAGACACGAGCTGAGAAATTGCAAACGTCGAGCAATTGCTCAGAGATGAAAAGTGCCAGCACTGAAAGCTGTTGCTAGCCAGCACCCTTCCTTGGAAGCGCTTTTGTAGCCCTAAGAACACTGGGGCTCTGGGCTTCTCTAGCCACCTCATCTTCTGCTCATCCTCTCGCGCACTCTAAAGAGAGCTCAGGTGAGAAATTGCAAACGTCGAGCAATTGCTCAGAGATGAAAAGTGCCAGCACTGAAAGCTGTTGCTAGCCAGCACCCTTCCTTGGAAGCGCTTTCACAGGCGCAGTAACACTGGGGCTTTGCGCTTCTCTAGCCACCAAACGTCACGGTCATTCTCTTTCCGTCTCCTAGACACGAGCTGAGAAATTGCAAACGTCGAGCAATTGCTCAGAGATGAAAAGTGCCAGCACTGAAAGCTGTTGCTAGCCAGCCCCCTTCCTTGGAAGCGCTTTTGTAGGCCTAAGAACACTGGGGCTCTGGGCTTCTCTAGCCACCTAATCTTCTGCTCATCCTCTTGCGCACTCTAAAGAGAGCTCAGGTGAGAAATTGCAAACGTCGAGCAATTGCTCAGAGATGAAAAGTGCCAGCACTGAAAGCTCTTGCTAGCCAGCACCCTTCCTTGGAAGCGCTTTCACAGGCGCAGTAACACTGGGGCTTTGCGCTTCTCTAGCCACCAAACGTCACGGTCATTCTCTTTCCGTCTCGTAGACACGAGCTGAGAAATTGCAAACGTCGAGCAATTGCTCAGAGATGAAAAGTGCCAGCACTGAAAGCTGTTGCTAGCCAGCACCCTTCCTTGGAAGCGCTTTTGTAGGCCTAAGAACACTGGGGCTCTGGGCTTCTCTAGCCACCTAATCTTCTGCTCATCCTCTCGCGCACTCTAAAGAGAGCTCAGGGGAGAAATTGCAAACGTCGAGCAATTGCTCAGAGAGGAAAAGTGCCAGCACTGAAAGCTGTTGCTAGCCAGCACCCTTCCTTGGAAGCGCTTTCACAGGCGCAGTAACACTGGGGCTTTGCGCTTCTCTAGCCACCAAACGTCACGGTCATTCTCTTTCCGTCTCCTAGACACGAGCTGAGAAATTGCAAACGTCGAGCAATTGCTCAGAGATGAAAAGTGCCAGCACTGAAAGCTGTTGCTAGCCAGCACCCTTCCTTGGAAGCGCTTTTGTAGGCCTAAGAACACTGGGGCTCTGGGCTTCTCTAGCCACCTAATCTTCTGCTCATCCTCTTGCGCACTCTAAAGAGAGCTCAGGTGAGAAATTGCAAACGTCGAGCAATTGCTCAGAGATGAAAAGTGCCAGCACTGAAAGCTCTTGCTAGCCAGCACCCTTCCTTGGAAGCGCTTTCACAGGCGCAGTAACACTGGGGCTTTGCGCTTCTCTAGCCACCAAACGTCACGGTCATTCTCTTTCCGTCTCCTAGACACGAGCTGAGAAATTGCAAACGTCGAGCAATTGCTCAGAGATGAAAAGTGCCAGCACTGAAAGCTGTTGCTAGCCAGCACCCTTCCTTGGAAGCGCTTTTGTAGGCCTAAGAACACTGGGGCTCTGGGCTTCTCTAGCCACCTCATCTTCTGCTCATCCTCTCGCGCACTCTAAAGAGAGCTCAGGTGAGAAATTGCAAACGTCGAGCAATTGCTCAGAGAGGAAAAGTGCCAGCACTGAAAGCTGTTGCTAGCCAGCACCCTTCCTTGGAAGCGCTTTCACAGGCGCAGTAACACTGGGGCTTTGCGCTTCTCTAGCCACCAAACGTCACTGTCATTCTCTTTCCGTCTCGTAGACACGAGCTGAGAAATTGCAAACGTCGAGCAATTGCTCAGAGATGAAAAGTGCCAGCACTGAAAGCTCTTGCTAGCCAGCACCCTTCCTTGGAAGCGCTTTTGTAGCCCTAAGAACACTGGGGCTCTGGGCTTCTCTAGCCACCTCATCTTCTGCTCATCCTCTCGCGCACTCTAAAGAGAGCTCAGGTGAGAAATTGCAAATGTCGAGCAATTGCTCAGAGATGAAAAGTGCCATCACTGAAAGCTGTTGCTAGCCAGCACCCTTCCTTGGAAGCGCTTTCACAGGCGCAGTAACACTGGGACTTTGCGCTTCTCTAGCCACCAAACGTCACTGTCATTCTCTTTCCGTCTCCTAGACACGAGCTGAGAAATTGCAAACGTCGAGCAATTGCTCAGAGATGAAAAGTGCCAGCACTGAAAGCTGTTGCTAGCCAGCACCCTTCCTTGGAAGCGCTTTTGTAGGCCTAAGAACACTGGGGCTCTGGGCTTCTCTAGCCACCTAATCTTCTGCTCATCCTCTCGCGCACTCTAAAGAGAGCTCAGGTGAGAAATTGCAAACGTCGAGCAATTGCTCAGAGATGAAAAGTGCCAGCACTGAAAGCTCTTGCTAGCCAGCACCCTTCCTTGGAAGCGCTTTCACAGGCGCAGTAACACTGGGGCTTTGCGCTTCTCTAGCCACCAAACGTCACGGACATTCTCTTTCCGTCTCGTAGACAAGAGCTGAGAAATTGCAAACGTCGAGCAATTGCTCAGAGATGAAAAGTGCCAGCACTGAAAGCTGTTGCTAGCCAGCACCCTTCCTTGGAAGCGCTTTTGTAGGCCTAAGAACACTGGGGCTCTGGGCTTCTCTAGCCACCTAATCTTCTGCTCATCCTCTCGCGCACTCTAAAGAGAGCTCAGGTGAGAAATTGCAAACGTCGAGCAATTGCTCAGAGATGAAAAGTGCCAGCACTGAAAGCTGTTGCTAGCCAGCACCCTTCCTTGGAAGCGCTTTCACAGGCGCAGTAACACTGGGGCTTTGCGCTTCTCTAGCCACCAAACGTCACGGTCATTCTCTTTCCGTCTCCTAGACACGAGCTGAGAAATTGCAAACGTTGAGCAATTGCTCAGAGATGAAAAGTGCCAGCACTGAAAGCTGTTGCTAGCCAGCACCCTTCCTTGGAAGTGCTTTCACAGGCGCAGCAACACTGGGACTTTGCGCTTCTCTAGCCACCAAACGTCACAGTCCTTCTCTTTCCGTCTCGTAGACACGAGCTGAGAAATTGCAAACGTCGAGCAATTGCTCAGAGATGAAAAGTGCCAGCACTGAAAGCTGTTGCTAGCCAGCACCCTTCCTTGGAAGCGCTTTTGTAGCCCTTAGAACACTGGGGCTCTGGGCTTCTCTAGCCACCTCATCTTCTGCTCATCCTCTCGCGCACTCTAAAGAGAGCTCAGGGGAGAAATTGCAAACGTCGAGCAATTGCTCAGAGATGAAAAGTGCCAGCACTGAAAGCTGTTGCTAGCCAGCACCCTTCCTTGGAAGCGCTTTCACAGGCGCAGCAACACTGGGGCTTTGCGCTTCTCTAGCCACCAAACGTCACGGTCCTTCTCTTTCCGTCTCGTAGACACGAGCTGAGAAATTGCAAACGTCGAGCAATTGCTCAGAGATGAAAAGTGCCAGCACTGAAAGCTGTTGCTAGCCAGCACCCTTCCTTGGAAGCGCTTTCACAGGCGCAGCAACACTGGGGCTTTGCGCTTCTCTACCCACCAAACGTCACGGTCACTATCTCTCCGTCTCGTAGACACGAGCTGAGAAATTGCAAACGTCGAGCAATTGCTCAGAGATGAAAAGTGCCAGCACTGAAAGCTGTTGCTAGCCAGCACCCTTCCTTGGAAGCGCTTTTGTAGGCCTAAGAACACTGGGGCTCTGGGCTTCTCTAGCCACCTAATCTTCTGCTCATCCTCTCGCTCACTCTAAAGAGAGCTCAGGGGAGAAATTGCAAACGTCGAGCAATTGCTCAGAGATGAAAAGTGCCAGCACTGAAAGCTGTTGCTAGCCAGCACCCTTCCTTGGAAGCGCTTTTGTAGGCCTAAGAACACTGGGGCTCTGGGCTTCTCTAGCCACCTCATCTTCTGCTCATCCTCTCGCGCACTCTAAAGAGAGCTCAGGTGAGAAATTGCAAACGTCGACCAATTGCTCAGAGATGAAAAGTGCCAGCACTGAAAGCTCTTGCTAGCCAGCACCCTTCCTTGGAAGCGCTTTCACAGGCGCAGTAACACTGGGGCTTTGCGCTTCTCTACCCACCAAACGTCACTGTCATTCTCTTTCCGTCTCGTAGACACGAGCTGAGAAATTGCAAACGTCGAGCAATTGCTCAGAGATGAAAAGTGCCAGCACTGAAAGCTCTTGCTAGCCAGCACCCTTCCTTGGAAGCGCTTTTGTAGCCCTAAGAACACTGGGGCTCTGGGCTTCTCTAGCCACCTCATCTTCTGCTCATCCTCTCGCGCACTCTAAAGAGAGCTCAGGTGAGAAATTGCAAACGTCGAGCAATTGCTCAGAGATGAAAAGTGCCAGCACTGAAAGCTGTTGCTAGCCAGCACCCTTCCTTGGAAGCGCTTTCACAGGCGCAGTAACACTGGGGCTTTGAGCTTCTCTAGCCACCAAACGTCACGGTCATTCTCTTTCCGTCTCCTAGACACGAGCTGAGAAATTGCAAACGTCGAGCAATTGCTCAGAGATGAAAAGTGCCAGCACTGAAAGCTGTTGCTAGCCAGCACCCTTCCTTGGAAGCGCTTTTGTAGGCCTAAGAACACTGGGGCTCTGGGCTTCTCTAGCCACCTAATCTTCTGCTCATCCTCTTGCGCACTCTAAAGAGAGCTCAGGTGAGAAATTGCAAACGTCGAGCAATTGCTCAGAGATGAAAAGTGCCAGCACTGAAAGCTCTTGCTAGCCAGCACCCTTCCTTGGAAGCGCTTTCACAGGCGCAGTAACACTGGGGCTTTGCGCTTCTCTAGCCACCAAACGTCACGGTCATTCTCTTTCCGTCTCGTAGACACGAGCTGAGAAATTGCAAACGTCGAGCAATTGCTCAGAGATGAAAAGTGCCAGCACTGAAAGCTGTTGCTAGCCAGCACCCTTCCTTGGAAGCGCTTTTGTAGGCCTAAGAACACTGGGGCTCTGGGCTTCTCTAGCCACCTCATCTTCTGCTCATCCTCTCGCGCACTCTAAAGAGAGCTCAGGTGAGAAATTGCAAACGTCGAGCAATTGCTCAGAGAGGAAAAGTGCCAGCACTGAAAGCTGTTGCTAGCCAGCACCCTTCCTTGGAAGCGCTTTCACAGGCGCAGTAACACTGGGGCTTTGCGCTTCTCTAGCCACCAAACGTCACGGTCATTCTCTTTCCGTCTCCTAGACACGAGCTGAGAAATTGCAAACGTCGAGCAATTGCTCAGAGATGAAAAGTGCCAGCACTGAAAGCTGTTGCTAGCCAGCACCCTTCCTTGGAAGCGCTTTTGTAGGCCTAAGAACACTGGGGCTCTGGGCTTCTCTAGCCACCTAATCTTCTGCTCATCCTCTTGCGCACTCTAAAGAGAGCTCAGGTGAGAAATTGCAAACGTCGAGCAATTGCTCAGAGATGAAAAGTGCCAGCACTGAAAGCTCTTGCTAGCCAGCACCCTTCCTTGGAAGCGCTTTCACAGGCGCAGTAACACTGGGGCTTTGCGCTTCTCTAGCCACCAAACGTCACGGTCATTCTCTTTCCGTCTCCTAGACAGGAGCTGAGAAATTGCAAACGTCGAGCAATTGCTCAGAGATGAAAAGTGCCAGCACTGAAAGCTGTTGCTAGCCAGCACCCTTCCTTGGAAGCGCTTTCACAGGCGCAGTAACACTGGGGCTTTGCGCTTCTCTAGCCACCAAACGTCACTGTCATTCTCTTTCCGTCTCGTAGACACGAGCTGAGAAATTGCAAACGTCGAGCAATTGCTCAGAGATGAAAAGTGCCAGCACTGAAAGCTCTTGCTAGCCAGCACCCTTCCTTGGAAGCGCTTTTGTAGCCCTAAGAACACTGGGGCTCTGGGCTTCTCTAGCCACCTCATCTTCTGCTCATCCTCTCGCGCACTCTAAAGAGAGCTCAGGTGAGAAATTGCAAATGTCGAGCAATTGCTCAGAGATGAAAAGTGCCATCACTGAAAGCTGTTGCTAGCCAGCACCCTTCCTTGGAAGCGCTTTCACAGGCGCAGTAACACTGGGACTTTGCGCTTCTCTAGCCACCAAACGTCACTGTCATTCTCTTTCCGTCTCCTAGACACGAGCTGAGAAATTGCAAACGTCGAGCAATTGCTCAGAGATGAAAAGTGCCAGCACTGAAAGCTGTTGCTAGCCAGCACCCTTCCTTGGAAGCGCTTTTGTAGGCCTAAGAACACTGGGGCTCTGGGCTTCTCTAGCCACCTAATCTTCTGCTCATCCTCTCGCGCACTCTAAAGAGAGCTCAGGTGAGAAATTGCAAACGTCGAGCAATTGCTCAGAGATGAAAAGTGCCAGCACTGAAAGCTCTTGCTAGCCAGCACCCTTCCTTGGAAGCGCTTTCACAGGCGCAGTAACACTGGGGCTTTGCGCTTCTCTAGCCACCAAACGTCACGGACATTCTCTTTCCGTCTCGTAGACAAGAGCTGAGAAATTGCAAACGTCGATCAATTGCTCAGAGATGAAAAGTGCCAGCACTGAAAGCTGTTGCTAGCCAGCACCCTTCCTTGGAAGCGCTTTTGTAGGCCTAAGAACACTGGGGCTCTGGGCTTCTCTAGCCACCTAATCTTCTGCTCATCCTCTCGCGCACTCTAAAGAGAGCTCAGGTGAGAAATTGCAAACGTCGAGCAATTGCTCAGAGATGAAAAGTGCCAGCACTGAAAGCTGTTGCTAGCCAGCACCCTTCCTTGGAAGCGCTTTCACAGGCGCAGTAACACTGGGGCTTTGCGCTTCTCTAGCCACCAAACGTCACGGTCATTCTCTTTCCGTCTCCTAGACACGAGCTGAGAAATTGCAAACGTTGAGCAATTGCTCAGAGATGAAAAGTGCCAGCACTGAAAGCTGTTGCTAGCCAGCACCCTTCCTTGGAAGTGCTTTCACAGGCGCAGCAACACTGGGACTTTGCGCTTCTCTAGCCACCAAACGTCACAGTCCTTCTCTTTCCGTCTCGTAGACACGAGCTGAGAAATTGCAAACGTCGAGCAATTGCTCAGAGATGAAAAGTGCCAGCACTGAAAGCTGTTGCTAGCCAGCACCCTTCCTTGGAAGCGCTTTTGTAGCCCTTAGAACACTGGGGCTCTGGGCTTCTCTAGCCACCTCATCTTCTGCTCATCCTCTCGCGCACTCTAAAGAGAGCTCAGGGGAGAAATTGCAAACGTCGAGCAATTGCTCAGAGATGAAAAGTGCCAGCACTGAAAGCTGTTGCTAGCCAGCACCCTTCCTTGGAAGCGCTTTCACAGGCGCAGCAACACTGGGGCTTTGCGCTTCTCTAGCCACCAAACGTCACGGTCCTTCTCTTTCCGTCTCGTAGACACGAGCTGAGAAATTGCAAACGTCGAGCAATTGCTCAGAGATGAAAAGTGCCAGCACTGAAAGCTGTTGCTAGCCAGCACCCTTCCTTGGAAGCGCTTTCACAGGCGCAGCAACACTGGGGCTTTGCGCTTCTCTACCCACCAAACGTCACGGTCACTATCTCTCCGTCTCGTAGACACGAGCTGAGAAATTGCAAACGTCGAGCAATTGCTCAGAGATGAAAAGTGCCAGCACTGAAAGCTGTTGCTAGCCAGCACCCTTCCTTGGAAGCGCTTTTGTAGGCCTAAGAACACTGGGGCTCTGGGCTTCTCTAGCCACCTAATCTTCTGCTCATCCTCTCGCTCACTCTAAAGAGAGCTCAGGGGAGAAATTGCAAACGTCGAGCAATTGCTCAGAGATGAAAAGTGCCAGCACTGAAAGCTGTTGCTAGCCAGCACCCTTCCTTGGAAGCGCTTTTGTAGGCCTAAGAACACTGGGGCTCTGGGCTTCTCTAGCCACCTCATCTTCTGCTCATCCTCTCGCGCACTCTAAAGAGAGCTCAGGTGAGAAATTGCAAACGTCGACCAATTGCTCAGAGATGAAAAGTGCCAGCACTGAAAGCTCTTGCTAGCCAGCACCCTTCCTTGGAAGCGCTTTCACAGGCGCAGTAACACTGGGGCTTTGCGCTTCTCTACCCACCAAACGTCACTGTCATTCTCTTTCCGTCTCGTAGACACGAGCTGAGAAATTGCAAACGTCGAGCAATTGCTCAGAGATGAAAAGTGCCAGCACTGAAAGCTGTTGCTAGCCAGCACCCTTCCTTGGAAGCGCTTTTGTAGCCCTAAGAACACTGGGGCTCTGGGCTTCTCTAGCCACCTCATCTTCTGCTCATCCTCTCGCGCACTCTAAAGAGAGCTCAGGTGAGAAATTGCAAACGTCGAGCAATTGCTCAGAGATGAAAAGTGCCAGCACTGAAAGCTGTTGCTAGCCAGCACCCTTCCTTGGAAGCGCTTTCACAGGCGCAGTAACACTGGGGCTTTGAGCTTCTCTAGCCACCAAACGTCACGGTCATTCTCTTTCCGTCTCCTAGACACGAGCTGAGAAATTGCAAACGTCGAGCAATTGCTCAGAGATGAAAAGTGCCAGCACTGAAAGCTGTTGCTAGCCAGCACCCTTCCTTGGAAGCGCTTTTGTAGGCCTAAGAACACTGGGGCTCTGGGCTTCTCTAGCCACCTAATCTTCTGCTCATCCTCTTGCGCACTCTAAAGAGAGCTCAGGTGAGAAATTGCAAACGTCGAGCAATTGCTCAGAGATGAAAAGTGCCAGCACTGAAAGCTCTTGCTAGCCAGCACCCTTCCTTGGAAGCGCTTTCACAGGCGCAGTAACACTGGGGCTTTGCGCTTCTCTAGCCACCAAACGTCACGGTCATTCTCTTTCCGTCTCGTAGACACGAGCTGAGAAATTGCAAACGTCGAGCAATTGCTCAGAGATGAAAAGTGCCAGCACTGAAAGCTGTTGCTAGCCAGCACCCTTCCTTGGAAGCGCTTTTGTAGGCCTAAGAACACTGGGGCTCTGGGCTTCTCTAGCCACCTCATCTTCTGCTCATCCTCTCGCGCACTCTAAAGAGAGCTCAGGTGAGAAATTGCAAACGTCGAGCAATTGCTCAGAGAGGAAAAGTGCCAGCACTGAAAGCTGTTGCTAGCCAGCACCCTTCCTTGGAAGCGCTTTCACAGGCGCAGTAACACTGGGGCTTTGCGCTTCTCTAGCCACCAAACGTCACGGTCATTCTCTTTCCGTCTCCTAGACACGAGCTGAGAAATTGCAAACGTCGAGCAATTGCTCAGAGATGAAAAGTGCCAGCACTGAAAGCTGTTGCTAGCCAGCACCCTTCCTTGGAAGCGCTTTTGTAGGCCTAAGAACACTGGGGCTCTGGGCTTCTCTAGCCACCTAATCTTCTGCTCATCCTCTTGCGCACTCTAAAGAGAGCTCAGGTGAGAAATTGCAAACGTCGAGCAATTGCTCAGAGATGAAAAGTGCCAGCACTGAAAGCTCTTGCTAGCCAGCACCCTTCCTTGGAAGCGCTTTCACAGGCGCAGTAACACTGGGGCTTTGCGCTTCTCTAGCCACCAAACGTCACGGTCATTCTCTTTCCGTCTCCTAGACAGGAGCTGAGAAATTGCAAACGTCGAGCAATTGCTCAGAGATGAAAAGTGCCAGCACTGAAAGCTGTTGCTAGCCAGCACCCTTCCTTGGAAGCGCTTTTGTAGGCCTAAGAACACTGGGGCTCTGGGCTTCTCTAGCCACCTCATCTTCTGCTCATCCTCTCGCGCACTCTAAAGAGAGCTCAGGTGAGAAATTGCAAACGTCGAGCAATTGCTCAGAGAGGAAAAGTGCCAGCACTGAAAGCTGTTGCTAGCCAGCACCCTTCCTTGGAAGCGCTTTCACAGGCGCAGTAACACTGGGGCTTTGCGCTTCTCTAGCCACCAAACGTCACTGTCATTCTCTTTCCGTCTCGTAGACACGAGCTGAGAAATTGCAAACGTCGAGCAATTGCTCAGAGATGAAAAGTGCCAGCACTGAAAGCTCTTGCTAGCCAGCACCCTTCCTTGGAAGCGCTTTTGTAGCCCTAAGAACACTGGGGCTCTGGGCTTCTCTAGCCACCTCATCTTCTGCTCATCCTCTCGCGCACTCTAAAGAGAGCTCAGGTGAGAAATTGCAAATGTCGAGCAATTGCTCAGAGATGAAAAGTGCCATCACTGAAAGCTGTTGCTAGCCAGCACCCTTCCTTGGAAGCGCTTTCACAGGCGCAGTAACACTGGGACTTTGCGCTTCTCTAGCCACCAAACGTCACTGTCATTCTCTTTCCGTCTCCTAGACACGAGCTGAGAAATTGCAAACGTCGAGCAATTGCTCAGAGATGAAAAGTGCCAGCACTGAAAGCTGTTGCTAGCCAGCACCCTTCCTTGGAAGCGCTTTTGTAGGCCTAAGAACACTGGGGCTCTGGGCTTCTCTAGCCACCTAATCTTCTGCTCATCCTCTCGCGCACTCTAAAGAGAGCTCAGGTGAGAAATTGCAAACGTCGAGCAATTGCTCAGAGATGAAAAGTGCCAGCACTGAAAGCTCTTGCTAGCCAGCACCCTTCCTTGGAAGCGCTTTCACAGGCGCAGTAACACTGGGGCTTTGCGCTTCTCTAGCCACCAAACGTCACGGACATTCTCTTTCCGTCTCGTAGACAAGAGCTGAGAAATTGCAAACGTCGAGCAATTGCTCAGAGATGAAAAGTGCCAGCACTGAAAGCTGTTGCTAGCCAGCAGCCTTCCTTGGAAGCGCTTTTGTAGCCCTAAGCACACTGGGGCTCTGGGCTTCTCTAGCCACCTCATCTTCTGCTCATCCTCTCGCGCACTCTAAAGAGAGCTCAGGTGAGAAATTGCAAACGTCGACCAATTGCTCAGAGATGAAAAGTGCCAGCACTGAAAGCTGTTGCTAACCAGCACCCTTCCTTGGAAGCGCTTTTGTAGGCCTAAGAACACTGGGGCTCTGGGCTTCTCTAGCCACCTCATCTTCTGCTCATCCACTCGCGCACTCTAAAGAGAGCTCAGGTGAGAAATTGCAAACGTCGAGCAATTGCTCAGAGATGAAAAGTGCCAGCACTGAAAGCTGTTGCTAGCCAGCACCCTTCCTTGGAAGCGCTTTCACAGGCGCAGCAACACTGGGGCTTTGCGCTTCTCTAGCCACCAAACGTCACGGTCATTCTCTTTCCGTCTCGTAGACACGAGCTGAGAAATTGCAAACGTCGAGCAATTGCTCAGAGATGAAAAGTGCCAGCACTGAAAGCTGTTGCTAGCCAGCACCCTTCCTTGGAAGCGCTTTTGTAGGCCTAAGCACACTGGGGCTCTGGGCTTCTCTAGCCACGTCATCTTCTGCTCATCCTCTCGCGCACTCTAAAGAGAGCTCAGGGGAGAAATTGCAAACGTCGAGCAATTGCTCAGAGATGAAAAGTGCCAGCACTGAAAGCTCTTGCTAGCCAGCACCCTTCCTTGGAAGCGCTTTCACAGGCGCAGTAACATTGGGGCTTTGCGCTTCTCTAGCCACCAAACATCACGGTCCTTCTCTTTCCGTCTCGTAGACACGAGCTGAGAAATTGCAAACGTCGAGCAATTGCTCAGAGATGAAAAGTGCCAGCACTGAAAGCTCTTGCTAGCCAGCACCCTTCCTTGGAAGCGCTTTTGTAGGCCTTAGAACACTGGGGCTCTGGGCTTCTCTAGCCACCTAATCTTCTGCTCATCCTCTCGCGCACTCTAAAGAGAGCTCAGGTGAGAAATTGCAAACGTCGAGCAATTGCTCAGAGATGAAAAGTGCCAGCACTGAAAGCTGTTGCTAGCCAGCACCCTTCCTTGGAAGCGCTTTTGTAGGCCTAAGAACACTGGGGCTCTGGGCTTCTCTAGCCACGTCATCTTCTGCTCATCCTCTCGCACACTCTGAAGAGAGCTCAGGTGAGAAATTGCAAACGTCGAGCAATTGCTCAGAGATGAAAAGTGCCAGCACTGAAAGCTGTTGCTAGCCAGCACCCTTCCTTGGAAGCGCTTTTGTAGGCCTAAGAACACTGGGGCTCTGGGCTTCTCTAGCCACCTAATCTTCTGCTCATCCTCTCGCGCACTCTAAAGAGAGCTCAGGGGAGAAATTGCAAACGTCGAGCAATTGCTCAGAGATGAAAAGTGCCAGCACTGAAAGCTCTTGCTAGCCAGCACCCTTCCTTGGAAGCGCTTTCACAGGCGCAGTAACATTGGGGCTTTGCGCTTCTCTAGCCACCAAACATCACGGTCCTTCTCTTTCCGTCTCGTAGACACGAGCTGAGAAATTGCAAACGTCGAGCAATTGCTCAGAGATGAAAAGTGCCAGCACTGAAAGCTCTTCCTAGCCAGCACCCTTCCTTGGAAGCGCTTTTGTAGGCCTTAGAACACTGGGGCTCTGGGCTTCTCTAGCCACCTAATCTTCTGCTCATCCTCTCGCGCACTCTAAAGAGAGCTCAGGTGAGAAATTGCAAACGTCGAGCAATTGCTCAGAGATGAAAAGTGCCAGCACTGAAAGCTGTTGCTAGCCAGCACCCTTCCTTGGAAGCGCTTTTGTAGGCCTAAGAACACTGGGGCTCTGGGCTTCTCTAGCCACGTCATCTTCTGCTCATCCTCTCGCACACTCTGAAGAGAGCTCAGGTGAGAAATTGCAAACGTCGAGCAATTGCTCAGAGATGAAAAGTGCCAGCACTGAAAGCTGTTGCTAGCCAGCACCCTTCCTTGGAAGCGCTTTTGTAGGCCTAAGAACACTGGGGCTCTGGGCTTCTCTAGCCACCTAATCTTCTGCTCATCCTCTCGCGCACTCTAAAGAGAGCTCAGGGGAGAAATTGCAAACGTCGAGCAATTGCTCAGAGATGAAAAGTGCCAGCACTGAAAGCTCTTGCTAGCCAGCACCCTTCCTTGGAAGCGCTTTCACAGGCGCAGTAACACTGGGGCTTTGCACTTCTCTACCCACCAAACGTCACTGTCATTCTCTTTCCGTCTCGTAGACACGAGCTGAGAAATTGCAAACGTCGAGCAATTGCTCAGAGATGAAAAGTGCCAGCACTGAAAGCTGTTGCTAGCCAGCACCCTTCCTTGGAAGCGCTTTTGTAGGCCTAAGCACACTGGGGCTCTGGGCTTCTCTAGCCACCTCATCTTCTGCTCATCCTCTCGCGCACTCTAAAGAGAGCTCAGGTGAGAAATTGCAAACGTCGAGCAATTGCTCAGAGATGAAAAGTGCCAGCACTGAAAGCTGTTGCTAGCCAGCACCCTTCCTTGGAAGCGCTTTTGTAGGCCTAAGAACACTGGGGCTCTGGGCTTCTCTAGCCACCTAATCTTCTGCTCATCCTCTCGCGCAGTCTAAAGAGAGCTCAGGTGAGAAATTGCAAACGTCGAGCAATTGCTCAGAGATGAAAAGTGCCAGCACTGAAAGCTGTTGCTAGCCAGCACCCTTCCTTGGAAGCGCTTTTGTAGGCCTAAGAACACTGGGGCTCTGGGCTTCTCTAGCCACCTCATCTTCTGCTCATCCTCTCGCGCACTCTAAAGAGAGCTCAGGTGAGAAATTGCAAACGTCGAGCAATTGCTCAGAGAGGAAAAGTGCCAGCACTGAAAGCTGTTGCTAGCCAGCACCCTTCCTTGGAAGCGCTTTTGTAGGCCTAAGAACACTGGGGCTCTGGGCTTCTCTAGCCACCTAATCTTCTGCTCATCCTCTCGCTCACTCTAAAGAGAGCTCAGGTGAGAAATTGCAAACGTCGAGCAATTGCTCAGAGATGAAAAGTGCCAGCACTGAAAGCTGTTGCTAGCCAGCACCCTTCCTTGGAAGCGCTTCTGTAGCCCTTAGAACACTGGGGCTCTGGGCTTCTCTAGCCACCTCATCTTCTGCTCATCCTCTCGCGCACTCTAAAGAGAGCTCAGGGGAGAAATTGCAAACGTCGATCAATTGCTCAGAGATGAAAAGTGCCAGCACTGAAAGCTGTTGCTAGCCAGCACCCTTCCTTGGAAGCGCTTTCACAGGCGCAGTAACACTGGGGCTTTGCGCTTCTCTAGCCACCAAACGTCACGGTCCTTCTCTTTCCGTCTCGTAGACACGAGCTGAGAAATTGCAAACGTCGAGCAATTGCTCAGAGATGAAAAGTGCCAGCAGTGAAAGCTGTTGCTAGCCAGCACCCTTCCTTGGAAGCGCTTTTGTAGGCCTAAGCACACTGGGGCTCTGGGCTTCTCTAGCCACCTAATCTTCTGCTCATCCTCTCGCGCACTCTAAAGAGAGCTGAGGTGAGAAATTGCAAACGTCGAGCAATTGCTCAGAGATGAAAAGTGCCAGCACTGAAAGCTGTTGCTAGCCAGCACCCTTCCTTGGAAGCGCTTTCACAGGCGCAGCAACCCTGGGGCTTTGCGCTTCTCTAGCCACCAAACGTCACGGTCATTCTCTTTCCGTCTCGTAGACACGAGCTGAGAAATTGCAAACGTCGAGCAATTGCTCAGAGATGAAAAGTGCCAGCACTGAAAGCTGTTGCTAGCCAGCACCCTTCCTTGGAAGCGCTTTTGTAGGCCTAAGAACACTGGGGCTCTGCACTTCTCTAGCCACCTCATCTTCTGCTCATCCTCTCGCGCACTCTAAAGAGAGCTCAGGTGAGAAATTGCAAACGTCGAGCAATTGCTCAGAGATGAAAAGTGCCAGCACTGAAAGCTGTTGCTAGCCAGCACCCTTCCTTGGAAGCGCTTTCACAGGCGCAGCAACCCTGGGGCTTTGCGCTTCTCTACCCACCAAACGTCACGGTCCTTCTCTTTCCGTCTCGTAGACACGAGCTGAGAAATTGCAAACGTCGAGCAATTGCTCAGAGATGAAAAGTGCCAGCACTGAAAGCTCTTGCTAGCCAGCACCCTTCCTTGGAAGCGCTTCTGTAGCCCTTAGAACACTGGGGCTCTGGGCTTCTCTAGCCACCTCATCTTCTGCTCATCCTCTCGCGCACTCTAAAGAGAGCTCAGGGGAGAAATTGCAAACGTCGAGCAATTGCTCAGAGATGAAAAGTGCCAGCACTGAAAGCTGTTGCTAGCCAGCACCCTTCCTTGGAAGCGCTTTCACAGGCGCAGTAACACTGGGGCTTTGCGCTTCTCTACTCACCAAACGTCACTGTCATTCTCTTTCCGTCTCGTAGACACGAGCTGAGAAATTGCAAACGTCGAGCAATTGCTCAGAGATGAAAAGTGCCAGCACTGAAAGCTGTTGCTAGCCAGCACCCTTCCTTGGAAGCGCTTTTGTAGGCCTAAGAACACTGGGGCTCTGGGCTTCTCTAGCCACCTCATCTTCTGCTCATCCTCTCGCGCACTCTAAAGAGAGCTCAGGTGAGAAATTGCAAACGTCGAGCAATTGCTCAGAGATGAAAAGTGCCAGCACTGAAAGCTGTTGCTAGCCAGCACCCTTCCTTGGAAGCGCTTTCACAGGCGCAGTAACACTGGGGCTTTGCGCTTCTCTACCCACCAAACGTCATGGTCCTTCTCTTTCCGTCTCGTAGACACGAGCTGAGAAATTGCAAACGTCGAGCAATTGCTCAGAGATGAAAAGTGCCAGCACTGAAAGCTGTTGCTAGCCAGCACCCTTCCTTGGAAGCGCTTTTGTAGGCCTAAGAACACTGGGGCTCTGGGCTTCTCTAGCCACCTAATCTTCTGCTCATCCTCTCGCGCACTCTAAAGAGAGCTGAGGTGAGAAATTGCAAACGTCCAGCAATTGCTCAGAGATGAAAAGTGCCAGCACTGAAAGCTGTTGCTAGCCAGCACCCTTCCTTGGAAGCGCTTTCACAGGCGCAGTAACACTGGGGCTTTGCGCTTCTCTACCCACCAAACGTCACGGTCATTCTCTTTCCGTCTCGTAGACACGAGCTGAGAAATTGCAAACGTCGAGCAATTGCTCAGAGATGAAAAGTGCCAGCACTGAAAGCTGTTGCTAGCCAGCACCCTTCCTTGGAAGCGCTTTTGTAGGCCTAAGAACACTGGGGCTCTGCGCTTCTCTAGCCACCTCATCTTCTGCTCATCCTCTCGCGCACTCTAGAGAGAGCTCAGGTGAGAAATTGCAAACGTCGAGCAATTGCTCAGAGATGAAAAGTGCCAGCACTGAAAGCTGTTGCTAGCCAGCACCCTTCCTTGGAAGCGCTTTTGTAGGCCTAAGAACACTGGGGCTCTGGGCTTCTCTAGCCACCTCATCTTCTGCTCATCCACTCACGCACTCTAAAGAGAGCTCAGGTGAGAAATTGCAAACGTCGAGCAATTGCTCAGAGATGAAAAGTGCCAGCACTGAAAGCTCTTGCTAGCCAGCACCCTTCCTTGGAAGCGCTTTCACAGGCGCAGCAACACTGGGGCTTTGCGCTTCTCTACCCACCAAACGTCACGGTCCTTCTCTTTCCGTCTCGTAGACACGAGCTGAGAAATTGCAAACGTCGAGCAATTGCTCAGAGATGAAAAGTGCCAGCACTGAAAGCTGTTGCTAGCCAGCACCCTTCCTTGGAAGCGCTTTTGTAGGCCTAAGAACACTGGGGCTCTGGGCTTCTCTAGCCACCTAATCTTCTGCTCATCCTCTCGCGCACTCTAAAGAGAGCTCAGGTGAGAAATTGCAAACGTCAAGCAATTGCTCAGAGATGAAAAGTGCCAGCACTGAAAGCTGTTGCTAGCCAGCACCCTTCCTTGGAAGCGCTTTCACAGGCGCAGCAACACTGGGGCTTTGCGCTTCTCTACCCACCAAACGTCACGGTCACTATCTCTCCGTCTCGTAGACACGAGCTGAGAAATTGCAAACATCGATCAATTGCTCAGAGAGGAAAAGTGCCAGCACTGAAAGCTGTTGCTAGCCAGCACCCTTCCTTGGAAGCGCTTTTGTAGCCCTTAGAACACTGGGGCTCTGGGCTTCTCTAGCCACCTAATCTTCTGCTCATCCTCTCGCGCACTCTAAAGAGAGCTCAGGTGAGAAATTGCAAACGTCGAGCAATTGCTCAGAGAGGAAAAGTGCCAGCACTGAAAGCTGTTGCTAGCCAGCACCCTTCCTTGGAAGCGCTTTTGTAGGCCTAAGAACACTGGGGCTCTGGGCTTCTCTAGCCACCTCATCTTCTGCTCATCCTCTCGCGCACTCTAAAGAGAGCTCAGGTGAGAAATTGCAAACGTCGAGCAATTGCTCAGAGATGAAAAGTGCCAGCACTGAAAGCTGTTGCTAGCCAGCACCCTTCCTTGGAAGCGCTTTTGTAGGCCTAAGAACACTGGGGCTCTGGGCTTCTCTAGCCACCTAATCTTCTGCTCATCCTCTCGCGCACTCTAAAGAGAGCTCAGGTGAGAAATTGCAAACGTCGAGCAATTGCTCAGAGATGAAAAGTGCCAGCACTGAAAGCTGTTGCTAGCCAGCACCCTTCCTTGGAAGCGCTTTTGTAGGCCTAAGAACACTGGGGCTCTGGGCTTCTCTAGCCACCTAATCTTCTGCTCATCCTCTCGCGCACTCTAAAGAGAGCTCAGGTGAGAAATTGCAAACGTCGAGCAATTGCTCAGAGAGGAAAAGTGCCAGCACTGAAAGCTGTTGCTAGCCAGCACCCTTCCTTGGAAGCGCTTTTGTAGGCCTAAGAACACTGGGGCTCTGGGCTTCTCTAGCCACCTAATCTTCTGCTCATCCTCTCGCGCACTCTAAAGAGAGCTCAGGGGAGAAATTGCAAACGTCGAGCAATTGCTCAGAGATGAAAAGTGCCAGCACTGAAAGCTCTTGCTAGCCAGCACCCTTCCTTGGAAGCGCTTCTGTAGCCCTTAGAACACTGGGGCTCTGGGCTTCTCTAGCCACCTCATCTTCTGCTCATCCTCTCGCGCACTCTAAAGAGAGCTCAGGGGAGAAATTGCAAACGTCGAGCAATTGCTCAGAGATGAAAAGTGCCAGCACTGAAAGCTGTTGCTAGCCAGCACCCTTCCTTGGAAGCGCTTTCACAGGCGCAGTAACACTGGGGCTTTGCGCTTCTCTACTCACCAAACGTCACTGTCATTCTCTTTCCGTCTCCTAGACACGAGCTGAGAAATTGCAAACGTCGAGCAATTGCTCAGAGAGGAAAAGTGCCAGCACTGAAAGCTGTTGCTAGCCAGCACCCTTCCTTGGAAGCGCTTTTGTAGGCCTAAGCACACTGGGGCTCTGGGCTTCTCTAGCCACCTCATCTTCTGCTCATCCTCTCGCGCACTCTAAAGAGAGCTCAGGGGAGAAATTGCAAACGTCGAGCAATTGCTCAGAGATGAAAAGTGCCAGCACTGAAAGCTGTTGCTAGCCAGCACCCTTCCTTGGAAGCGCTTTTGTAGGCCTAAGAACACTGGGGCTCTGGGCTTCTCTAGCCACCTCATCTTCTGCTCATCCTCTCGCGCACTCTAAAGAGAGCTCAGGGGAGAAATTGCAAACGTCGAGCAATTGCTCAGAGATGAAAAGTGCCAGCACTGAAAGCTGTTGCTAGCCAGCACCCTTCCTTGGAAGCGCTTTTGTAGGCCTAAGAACACTGGGGCTCTGGGCTTCTCTAGCCACCTCATCTTCTGCTCATCCTCTCGCGCACTCTAAAGAGAGCTCAGGTGAGAAATTGCAAACGTCGAGCAATTGCTCAGAGAGGAAAAGTGCCAGCACTGAAAGCTGTTGCTAGCCAGCACCCTTCCTTGGAAGCGCTTTTGTAGGCCTAAGAACACTGGGGCTCTGGGCTTCTCTAGCCACCTAATCTTCTGCTCATCCTCTCGCTCACTCTAAAGAGAGCTCATGTGAGAAATTGCAAACGTCGAGCAATTGCTCAGAGATGAAAAGTGCCAGCACTGAAAGCTGTTGCTAGCCAGCACCCTTCCTTGGAAGCGCTTCTGTAGCCCTTAGAACACTGGGGCTCTGGGCTTCTCTAGCCACCTCATCTTCTGCTCATCCTCTCGCGCACTCTAAAGAGAGCTCAGGTGAGAAATTGCAAACGTCGAGCAATTGCTCAGAGATGAAAAGTGCCAGCACTGAAAGCTGTTGCTAGCCAGCACCCTTCCTTGGAAGCGCTTTCACAGGCGCAGTAACACTGGGGCTTTGCGCTTCTCTACTCACCAAACGTCACTGTCATTCTCTTTCCGTCTCCTAGACACGAGCTGAGAAATTGCAAACGTCGATCAATTGCTCAGAGATGAAAAGTGCCAGCACTGAAAGCTGTTGCTAGCCAGCACCCTTCCTTGGAAGCGCTTTTGTAGGCCTAAGCACACTGGGGCTCTGGGCTTCTCTAGCCACCTCATCTTCTGCTCATCCTCTCGCGCACTCTAAAGAGAGCTCAGGTGAGAAATTGCAAACGTCGAGCAATTGCTCAGAGATGAAAAGTGCCAGCACTGAAAGCTGTTGCTAGCCAGCACCCTTCCTTGGAAGCGCTTTCACAGGCGCAGCAACACTGGGGCTTTGCGCTTCTCTACCCACCAAACGTCACGGTCATTCTCTTTCCGTCTCGTAGACACGAGCTGAGAAATTGCAAACGTCAAGCAATTGCTCAGAGATGAAAAGTGCCAGCACTGAAAGCTGTTGCTAGCCAGCACCCTTCCTTGGAAGCGCTTTTGTAGCCCTAAGAACACTGGGGCTCTGGGCTTCTCTAGCCACCTAATCTTCTGCTCATCCTCTCGCGCACTCTAAAGAGAGCTCAGGTGAGAAATTGCAAACGTCGAGCAATTGCTCAGAGATGAAAAGTGCCAGCACTGAAAGCTGTTGCTAGCCAGCACCCTTCCTTGGAAGCGCTTTCACAGGCGCAGTAACACTGGGGCTTTGCGCTTCTCTAGCCACCAAACGTCACGGTCACTATCTCTCCGTCTCGTAGACACGAGCTGAGAAATTGCAAACATCGATCAATTGCTCAGAGATGAAAAGTGCCAGCAGTGAAAGCTGTTGCTAGCCAGCACCCTTCCTTGGAAGCGCTTTTGTAGGCCTTAGAACACTGGGGCTCTGGGCTTCTCTAGCCACCTAATCTTCTGCTCATCCTCTCGCGCACTCTAAAGAGAGCTCAGGTGAGAAATTGCAAACGTCGAGCAATTGCTCAGAGATGAAAAGTGCCAGCACTGAAAGCTGTTGCTAGCCAGCACCCTTCCTTGGAAGCGCTTTTGTAGGCCTAAGAACACTGGGGCTCTGGGCTTCTCTAGCCACGTCATCTTCTCCTCATCCTCTCGCGCACTCTGAAGAGAGCTCAGGTGAGAAATTGCAAACGTCGAGCAATTGCTCAGAGATGAAAAGTGCCAGCACTGAAAGCTGCTGCTAGCCAGCACCCTTCCTTGGAAGCGCTTTTGTAGGCCTAAGAACACTGGGGCTCTGGGCTTCTCTAGCCACCTCATCTTCTGCTCATCCTCTCGCGCACTCTAAAGAGAGCTCAGGGGAGAAATTGCAAACGTCGAGCAATTGCTCAGAGATGAAAAGTGCCAGCACTGAAAGCTGTTGCTAGCCAGCACCCTTCCTTGGAAGCGCTTTCACAGGCGCAGTAACACTGGGGCTTTGCGCTTCTCTACCCACCAAACGTCACTGTCATTCTCTTTCCGTCTCGTAGACACGAGCTGAGAAATTGCAAACGTCGATCAATTGCTCAGAGATGAAAAGTGCCAGCAGTGAAAGCTGTTGCTAGCCAGCACCCTTCCTTGGAAGCGCTTTTGTAGGCCTAAGAACACTGGGGCTCTGGGCTTCTCTAGCCACCTCATCTTCTGCTCATCCTCTTGCGCACTCTAAAGAGAGCTCAGGTGAGAAATTGCAAACGTCGAGCAATTGCTCAGAGATGAAAAGTGCCAGCACTGAAAGCTGTTGCTAGCCAGCACCCTTCCTTGGAAGCGCTTTTGTAGGCCTAAGAACACTGGGGCTCTGGGCTTCTCTAGCCACCTAATCTTCTGCTCATCCTCTCGCGCACTCTAAAGAGAGCTCAGGGGAGAAATTGCAAACGTCGAGCAATTGCTCAGAGATGAAAAGTGCCAGCACTGAAAGCTGTTGCTAGCCAGCACCCTTCCTTGGAAGCGCTTTTGTAGGCCTAAGAACACTGGGGCTCTGGGCTTCTCTAGCCACCTCATCTTCTGCTCATCCTCTCGCGCACTCTAAAGAGAGCTCAGGGGAGAAATTGCAAACGTCCAGCAATTGCTCAGAGATGAAAAGTGCCAGCACTGAAAGCTCTTGCTAGCCAGCACCCTTCCTTGGAAGCGCTTTCACAGGCGCAGCAACACTGGGGCTTTGCGCTTCTCTAGCCACCAAACGTCACGGTCATTCTCTTTCCGTCTCGTAGACACGAGCTGAGAAATTGCAAACGTCGAGCAATTGCTCAGAGAGGAAAAGAGCCAGCACTGGAAGCTGTTGCTAGCCAGCACCCTTCCTTGGAAGCGCTTTTGTAGGCCTAAGAACACTGGGGCTCTGGGCTTCTCTAGCCACCTAATCTTCTGCTCATCCTCTCGCGCACTCTAAAGAGAGCTCAGGTGAGAAATTGCAAACGTCGAGCAATTGCTCAGAGATGAAAAGTGCCAGCACTGAAAGCTGTTGCTAGCCAGCACCCTTCCTTGGAAGCGCTTTTGTAGGCCTAAGAACACTGGGGCTCTGGGCTTCTTTAGCCACCTCATCTTCTGCTCATCCTCTCGCGCACTCTAAAGAGAGCTCCGGTGAGAAATTGCAAACGTCGAGCAATTGCTCAGAGATGAAAAGTGCCAGCACTGAAAGCTGTTGCTAGCCAGCACCCTTCCTTGGAAGCGCTTTTGTAGCCCTTAGAGCACTGGGGCTCTGGGCTTCTCTAGCCACCTAATCTTCTGCTCATCCTCTCGCGCACTCTAAGGAGAGCTCAGGTGAGAAATTGCAAACGTCGAGCAATTGCTCAGAGAGGAAAAGTGCCAGCACTGAAAGCTGTTGCTAGCCAGCACCCTTCCTTGGAAGCGCTTTCACAGGCGCAGTAACACTGGGGCTTTGCGCTTCTCTACCCACCAAACGTCACTGTCATTCTCTTTCCGTCTCGTAGACACGAGCTGAGAAATTGCAAACGTCGATCAATTGCTCAGAGATGAAAAGTGCCAGCACTGAAAGCTGTTGCTAGCCAGCACCCTTCCTTGGAAGCGCTTTTGTAGGCCTAAGAACACTGGGGCTCTGGGCTTCTCTAGCCACCTCATCTTCTGCTCATCCTCTCGCGCACTCTAAAGAGAGCTCAGGTGAGAAATTGCAAACGTCGAGCAATTGCTCAGAGATGAAAAGTGCCAGCACTGAAAGCTGTTGCTAGCCAGCACCCTTCCTTGGAAGCGCTTTTGTAGGCCTAAGAACACTGGGGCTCTGGGCTTCTCTAGCCACCTAATCTTCTGCTCATCCTCTCGCGCACTCTAAGGAGAGCTCAGGTGAGAAATTGCAAACGTCGAGCAATTGCTCAGAGAGGAAAAGTGCCAGCACTGAAAGCTGTTGCTAGCCAGCACCCTTCCTTGGAAGCGCTTTTGTAGGCCTAAGAACACTGGGGCTCTGGGCTTCTCTAGCCACCTCATCTTCTGCTCATGCTCTCGCACACTCTAAAGAGAGCTCAGGTGAGAAATTGCAAACGTCGAGCAATTGCTCAGAGATGAAAAGTGCCAGCACTGAAAGCTGTTGCTAGCCAGCACCCTTCCTTGGAAGCGCTTTTGTAGCCCTTAGAGCACTGGGGCTCTGGGCTTCTCTAGCCACCTCATCTTCTGCTCATCCTCTCGCGCACTCTAAGGAGAGCTCAGGGGAGAAATTGCAAACGTCGAGCAATTGCTCAGAGATGAAAAGTGCCAGCACTGAAAGCTGTTGCTAGCCAGCACCCTTCCTTGGAAGCGCTTTCACAGGCGCAGTAACACTGGGGCTTTGCGCTTCTCTACCCACCAAACGTCACGGTCCTTCTCTTTCCGTCTCGTAGACACGAGCTGAGAAATTGCAAACGTCGAGCAATTGCTCAGAGAGGAAAAGTGCCAGCACTGAAAGCTGTTGCTAGCCAGCACCCTTCCTTGGAAGCGCTTTTGTAGGCCTAAGAACACTGGGGCTCTGCGCTTCTCTAGCCACGTCATCTTCTGCTCATCCTCTCGCACACTCTGAAGAGAGCTCAGGTGAGAAATTGCAAACGTCGAGCAATTGCTCAGAGAGGAAAAGTGCCAGCACTGAAAGCTGTTGCTAGCCAGCACCCTTCCTTGGAAGCGCTTTTGTAGGCCTAAGAACACTGGGGCTCTGGGCTTCTCTAGCCACCTAATCTTCTGCTCATCCTCTCGCGCACTCTAAAGAGAGCTCAGGGGAGAAATTGCAAACGTCGAGCAATTGCTCAGAGATGAAAAGTGCCAGCACTGAAAGCTCTTGCTAGCCAGCACCCTTCCTTGGAAGCGCTTTCACAGGCGCAGTAACACTGGGGCTTTGCGCTTCTCTAGCCACCAAACGTCACGGTCCTTCTCTTTCCGTCTCGTAGACACGAGCTGAGAAATTGCAAACGTCGAGCAATTGCTCAGAGATGAAAAGTGCCAGCACTGAAAGCTCTTGCTAGCCAGCACCCTTCCTTGGAAGCGCTTTTGTAGGCCTAAGCACACTGGGGCTCTGGGCTTCTCTAGCCACCTAATCTTCTGCTCATCCTCTCGCGCACTCTAAAGAGAGCTCAGGTGAGAAATTGCAAACGTCGAGCAATTGCTCAGAGATGAAAAGTGCCAGCACTGAAAGCTGTTGCTAGCCAGCACCCTTCCTTGGAAGCGCTTTCACAGGCGCAGCAACACTGGGGCTTTGCGCTTCTCTAGCCACCAAATATCACGGTCATTCTCTTTCCGTCTCGTAGACACGAGCTGAGAAATTGCAAACGTCGAGCAATTGCTCAGAGATGAAAAGTGCCAGCACTGAAAGCTGTTGCTAGCCAGCACCCTTCCTTGGAAGCGCTTTTGTAGGCCTAAGAACACTGGGGCTCTGCGCTTCTCTAGCCACCTCATCTTCTGCTCATCCTCTCGCGCACTCTAAAGAGAGCTCAGGTGAGAAATTGCAAACGTCGAGCAATTGCTCAGAGATGAAAAGTGCCAGCACTGAAAGCTGTTGCTAGCCAGCACCCTTCCTTGGAAGCGCTTTTGTAGGCCTAAGAACACTGGGGCTCTGGGCTTCTCTAGCCACCTCATCTTCTGCTCATCCACTCACGCACTCTAAAGAGAGCTCAGGGGAGAAATTGCAAACGTCGAGCAATTGCTCAGAGATGAAAAGTGCCAGCACTGAAAGCTGTTGCTAGCCAGCACCCTTCCTTGGAAGCGCTTTCACAGGCGCAGCAACACTGGGGCTTTGCGCTTCTCTACCCACCAAACGTCACGGTCCTTCTCTTTCCGTCTCGTAGACACGAGCTGAGAAATTGCAAACGTCGAGCAATTGCTCAGAGATGAAAAGTGCCAGCACTGAAAGCTGTTGCTAGCCAGCACCCTTCCTTGGAAGCGCTTCTGTAGCCCTTAGAACACTGGGGCTCTGGGCTTCTCTAGCCACCTCATCTTCTGCTCATCCTCTCGCGCACTCTAAAGAGAGCTCAGGTGAGAAATTGCAAACGTCGAGCAATTGCTCAGAGATGAAAAGTGCCAGCACTGAAAGCTGTTGCTAGCCAGCACCCTTCCTTGGAAGCGCTTTCACAGGCGCAGTAACACTGGGGCTTTGCGCTTCTCTACTCACCAAACGTCACTGTCATTCTCTTTCCGTCTCGTAGACACGAGCTGAGAAATTGCAAACGTCGAGCAATTGCTCAGAGATGAAAAGTGCCAGCACTGAAAGCTGTTGCTAGCCAGCACCCTTCCTTGGAAGCGCTTTTGTAGGCCTAAGAACACTGGGGCTCTGGGCTTCTCTAGCCACCTAATCTTCTGCTCATCCTCTCGCGCACTCTAAAGAGAGCTCAGGTGAGAAATTGCAAACGTCGAGCAATTGCTCAGAGATGAAAAGTGCCAGCACTGAAAGCTGTTGCTAGCCAGCACCCTTCCTTGGAAGCGCTTTCACAGGCGCAGTAACACTGGGGCTTTGCGCTTCTCTAGCCACCAAACGTCACGGTCCTTCTCTTTCCGTCTCGTAGACACGAGCTGAGAAATTGCAAACGTCGAGCAATTGCTCAGAGATGAAAAGTGCCAGCACTGAAAGCTGTTGCTAGCCAGCACCCTTCCTTGGAAGCGCTTTTGTAGGCCTAAGAACACTGGGGCTCTGGGCTTCTCTAGCCACCTCATCTTCTGCTCATCCTCTCGCGCACTCTAAAGAGAGCTGAGGTGAGAAATTGCAAACGTCGAGCAATTGCTCAGAGATGAAAAGTGCCAGCACTGAAAGCTGTTGCTAGCCAGCACCCTTCCTTGGAAGCGCTTTCACAGGCGCAGTAACACTGGGGCTTTGCGCTTCTCTACCCACCAAACGTCACGGTCCTTGTCTTTCCGTCTCGTAGACACGAGCTGAGAAATTGCAAACGTCGAGCAATTGCTCAGAGATGAAAAGTGCCAGCACTGAAAGCTGTTGCTAGCCAGCACCCTTCCTTGGAAGCGCTTTTGTAGGCCTAAGAACACTGGGGCTCTGCGCTTCTCTAGCCACCTCATCTTCTGCTCATCCTCTCGCGCACTCTAAAGAGAGCTCAGGTGAGAAATTGCAAACGTCGAGCAATTGCTCAGAGATGAAAAGTGCCAGCACTGAAAGCTGTTGCTAGCCAGCACCCTTCCTTGGAAGCGCTTTTGTAGGCCTAAGAACACTGGGGCTCTGGGCTTCTCTAGCCACCTCATCTTCTGCTCATCCACTCACGCACTCTAAAGAGAGCTCAGGTGAGAAATTGCAAACGTCGAGCAATTGCTCAGAGATGAAAAGTGCCAGCACTGAAAGCTGTTGCTAGCCAGCACCCTTCCTTGGAAGCGCTTTCACAGGCGCAGCAACACTGGGGCTTTGCGCGTCTCTACCCACCAAACGTCACGGTCCTTCTCTTTCCGTCTCGTAGACACGAGCTGAGAAATTGCAAACGTCGAGCAATTGCTCAGAGATGAAAAGTGCCAGCACTGAAAGCTGTTGCTAGCCAGCACCCTTCCTTGGAAGCGCTTTTGTAGGCCTAAGAACACTGGGGCTCTGGGCTTCTCTAGCCACCTAATCTTCTGCTCATCCTCTCGCGCACTCTAAAGAGAGCTCAGGTGAGAAATTGCAAACGTCAAGCAATTGCTCAGAGATGAAAAGTGCCAGCACTGAAAGCTGTTGCTAGCCAGCACCCTTCCTTGGAAGCGCTTTCACAGGCGCAGCAACACTGGGGCTTTGCGCTTCTCTACCCACCAAACGTCACGGTCACTATCTCTCCGTCTCGTAGACACGAGCTGAGAAATTGCAAACATCGATCAATTGCTCAGAGAGGAAAAGTGCCAGCACTGAAAGCTGTTGCTAGCCAGCACCCTTCCTTGGAAGCGCTTTTGTAGCCCTTAGAACACTGGGGCTCTGGGCTTCTCTAGCCACCTAATCTTCTGCTCATCCTCTCGCGCACTCTAAAGAGAGCTCAGGTGAGAAATTGCAAACGTCGAGCAATTGCTCAGAGAGGAAAAGTGCCAGCACTGAAAGCTGTTGCTAGCCAGCACCCTTCCTTGGAAGCGCTTTTGTAGGCCTAAGAACACTGGGGCTCTGGGCTTCTCTAGCCACCTAATCTTCTGCTCATCCTCTCGCGCACTCTAAAGAGAGCTCAGGGGAGAAATTGCAAACGTCGAGCAATTGCTCAGAGATGAAAAGTGCCAGCACTGAAAGCTGTTGCTAGCCAGCACCCTTCCTTGGAAGCGCTTTTGTAGGCCTAAGAACACTGGGGCTCTGGGCTTCTCTAGCCACCTAATCTTCTGCTCATCCTCTCGCGCACTCTAAAGAGAGCTCAGGTGAGAAATTGCAAACGTCGAGCAATTGCTCAGAGATGAAAAGTGCCAGCACTGAAAGCTGTTGCTAGCCAGCACCCTTCCTTGGAAGCGCTTTCACAGGCGCATCAACACTGGGGCTCTGGGCTTCTCTAGCCACGTCATCTTCTGCTCATCCTCTCGCGCACTCTGAAGAGAGCTCAGGTGAGAAATTGCAAACGTCGAGCAATTGGTCAGAGATGAAAAGTGCCAGCACTGAAAGCTGTTGCTAGCCAGCACCCTTCCTTGGAAGCGCTTTTGTAGGCCTAAGAACACTGGGGCTTAGCGCTTCTCTACCCACCAAACGTCACTGTCCTTCTCTTTCCGTCTCGTAGACACGAGCTGAGAAATTGCAAACGTCGAGCAATTGCTCAGAGAGGAAAAGTGCCAGCACTGAAAGCTGTTGCTAGCCAGCACCCTTCCTTGGAAGCGCTTTTGTAGGCCTAAGCACACTGGGGCTCTGGGCTTCTCTAGCCACCTCATCTTCTGCTCATCCTCTCGCGCACTCTAAAGAGAGCTCAGGTGAGAAATTGCAAACATCGAGCAATTGCTCAGAGAAGAAAAGTGCCAGCACTGAAAGCTGTTGCTAGCCAGCACCCTTCCTTGGAAGCGCTTTTGTAGGCCTAAGAACACTGGGGCTCTGGGCTTCTCTAGCCACCTCATCTTCTGCTCATCCTCTCGCGCAGTCTAAAGAGAGCTCAGGTGAGAAATTGCAAACGTCGATCAATTGCTCAGAGATGAAAAGTGCCAGCACTGAAAGCTGTTGCTAGCCAGCACCCTTCCTTGGAAGCGCTTTCACAGGCGCAGCAACACTGGGGCTTTGCGCTTCTCTAGCCACCAAACGTCACGGTCATTCTCTTTCCGTCTCCTAGACACGAGCTGAGAAATTGCAAACGTCGAGCAATTGCTCAGAGATGAAAAGTGCCAGCACTGAAAGCTGTTGCTAGCCAGCACCCTTCCTTGGAAGCGCTTTTGTAGGCCTAAGCACACTGGGGCTCTGGGCTTCTCTAGCCACCTAATCTTCTGCTCATCCTCTCGCGCACTCTAAAGAGAGCTCAGGGGAGAAATTGCAAACGTCGAGCAATTGCTCAGAGATGAAAAGTGCCAGCACTGAAAGCTCTTGCTAGCCAGCACCCTTCCTTGGAAGCGCTTTCACAGGCGCAGTAACATTGGGGCTTTGCGCTTCTCTAGCCACCAAACATCACGGTCCTTCTCTTTCCGTCTCGTAGACACGAGCTGAGAAATTGCAAACGTCGAGCAATTGCTCAGAGATGAAAAGTGCCAGCACTGAAAGCTCTTGCTAGCCAGCACCCTTCCTTGGAAGCGCTTTTGTAGGCCTTAGAACACTGGGGCTCTGGGCTTCTCTAGCCACCTAATCTTCTGCTCATCCTCTCGCGCACTCTAAAGAGAGCTCAGGTGAGAAATTGCAAACGTCGAGCAATTGCTCAGAGATGAAAAGTGCCAGCACTGAAAGCTGTTGCTAGCCAGCACCCTTCCTTGGAAGCGCTTTTGTAGGCCTAAGAACACTGGGGCTCTGGGCTTCTCTAGCCACGTCATCTTCTACTCATCCTCTCGCACACTCTGAAGAGAGCTCAGGTGAGAAATTGCAAACGTCGAGCAATTGCTCAGAGAGGAAAAGTGCCAGCACTGAAAGCTGTTGCTAGCCAGCACCCTTCCTTGGAAGCGCTTTTGTAGGCCTAAGAACACTGGGGCTCTGGGCTTCTCTAGCCACCTAATCTTCTGCTCATCCTCTCGCGCACTCTAAAGAGAGCTCAGGGGAGAAATTGCAAACGTCGAGCAATTGCTCAGAGATGAAAAGTGCCAGCACTGAAAGCTCTTGCTAGCCAGCACCCTTCCTTGGAAGCGCTTTCACAGGCGCAGTAACACTGGGGCTTTGCGCTTCTCTAGCCACCAAACGTCACGGTCCTTCTCTTTCCGTCTCGTAGACACGAGCTGAGAAATTGCAAACGTCGAGCAATTGCTCAGAGATGAAAAGTGCCAGCAGTGAAAGCTGTTGCTAGCCAGCACCCTTCCTTGGAAGCGCTTTTGTAGGCCTAAGCACACTGGGGCTCTGGGCTTCTCTAGCCACCTAATCTTCTGCTCATCCTCTCGCGCACTCTAAAGAGAGCTGAGGTGAGAAATTGCAAACGTCGAGCAATTGCTCAGAGATGAAAAGTGCCAGCACTGAAAGCTGTTGCTAGCCAGCACCCTTCCTTGGAAGCGCTTTCACAGGCGCAGCAACACTGGGGCTTTGCGCTTCTCTAGCCACCAAATATCACGGTCATTCTCTTTCCGTCTCGTAGACACGAGCTGAGAAATTGCAAACGTCGAGCAATTGCTCAGAGATGAAAAGTGCCAGCACTGAAAGCTGTTGCTAGCCAGCACCCTTCCTTGGAAGCGCTTTTGTAGGCCTAAGAACACTGGGGCTCTGCGCTTCTCTAGCCACCTCATCTTCTGCTCATCCTCTCGCGCACTCTAAAGAGAGCTCAGGTGAGAAATTGCAAACGTCGAGCAATTGCTCAGAGATGAAAAGTGCCAGCACTGAAAGCTGTTGCTAGCCAGCACCCTTCCTTGGAAGCGCTTTTGTAGGCCTAAGAACACTGGGGCTCTGGGCTTCTCTAGCCACCTCATCTTCTGCTCATCCACTCACGCACTCTAAAGAGAGCTCAGGTGAGAAATTGCAAACGTCGAGCAATTGCTCAGAGATGAAAAGTGCCAGCACTGAAAGCTGTTGCTAGCCAGCACCCTTCCTTGGAAGCGCTTTCACAGGCGCAGCAACACTGGGGCTTTGCGCTTCTCTACCCACCAAACGTCACGGTCCTTCTCTTTCCGTCTCGTAGACACGAGCTGAGAAATTGCAAACGTCGAGCAATTGCTCAGAGATGAAAAGTGCCAGCACTGAAAGCTGTTGCTAGCCAGCACCCTTCCTTGGAAGCGCTTCTGTAGCCCTTAGAACACTGGGGCTCTGGGCTTCTCTAGCCACCTCATCTTCTGCTCATCCTCTCGCGCACTCTAAAGAGAGCTCAGGGGAGAAATTGCAAACGTCGAGCAATTGCTCAGAGATGAAAAGTGCCAGCACTGAAAGCTGTTGCTAGCCAGCACCCTTCCTTGGAAGCGCTTTCACAGGCGCAGTAACACTGGGGCTTTGCGCTTCTCTACTCACCAAACGTCACTGTCATTCTCTTTCCGTCTCGTAGACACGAGCTGAGAAATTGCAAACGTCGAGCAATTGCTCAGAGATGAAAAGTGCCAGCACTGAAAGCTGTTGCTAGCCAGCACCCTTCCTTGGAAGCGCTTTTGTAGGCCTAAGAACACTGGGGCTCTGGGCTTCTCTAGCCACCTCATCTTCTGCTCATCCTCTCGCGCACTCTAAAGAGAGCTCAGGTGAGAAATTGCAAACGTCGAGCAATTGCTCAGAGATGAAAAGTGCCAGCACTGAAAGCTGTTGCTAGCCAGCACCCTTCCTTGGAAGCGCTTTCACAGGCGCAGTAACACTGGGGCTTTGCGCTTCTCTAGCCACCAAACGTCACGGTCCTTCTCTTTCCGTCTCGTAGACACGAGCTGAGAAATTGCAAACGTCGAGCAATTGCTCAGAGATGAAAAGTGCCAGCACTGAAAGCTGTTGCTAGCCAGCACCCTTCCTTGGAAGCGCTTTTGTAGGCCTAAGAACACTGGGGCTCTGGGCTTCTCTAGCCACCTCATCTTCTGCTCATCCTCTCGCGCACTCTAAAGAGAGCTGAGGTGAGAAATTGCAAACGTCGAGCAATTGCTCAGAGATGAAAAGTGCCAGCACTGAAAGCTGTTGCTAGCCAGCACCCTTCCTTGGAAGCGCTTTCACAGGCGCAGTAACACTGGGGCTTTGCGCTTCTCTACCCACCAAACGTCACGGTCCTTGTCTTTCCGTCTCGTAGACACGAGCTGAGAAATTGCAAACGTCGAGCAATTGCTCAGAGATGAAAAGTGCCAGCACTGAAAGCTGTTGCTAGCCAGCACCCTTCCTTGGAAGCGCTTTTGTAGGCCTAAGAACACTGGGGCTCTGCGCTTCTCTAGCCACCTCATCTTCTGCTCATCCTCTCGCGCACTCTAAAGAGAGCTCAGGTGAGAAATTGCAAACGTCGAGCAATTGCTCAGAGATGAAAAGTGCCAGCACTGAAAGCTGTTGCTAGCCAGCACCCTTCCTTGGAAGCGCTTTTGTAGGCCTAAGAACACTGGGGCTCTGGGCTTCTCTAGCCACCTCATCTTCTGCTCATCCACTCACGCACTCTAAAGAGAGCTCAGGTGAGAAATTGCAAACGTCGAGCAATTGCTCAGAGATGAAAAGTGCCAGCACTGAAAGCTGTTGCTAGCCAGCACCCTTCCTTGGAAGCGCTTTCACAGGCGCAGCAACACTGGGGCTTTGCGCTTCTCTACCCACCAAACGTCACGGTCCTTCTCTTTCCGTCTCGTAGACACGAGCTGAGAAATTGCAAACGTCGAGCAATTGCTCAGAGATGAAAAGTGCCAGCAGTGAAAGCTGTTGCTAGCCAGCACCCTTCCTTGGAAGCGCTTTTGTAGGCCTAAGAACACTGGGGCTCTGGGCTTCTCTAGCCACCTCATCTTCTGCTCATCCTCTCGCGCACTCTAAAGAGAGCTCAGGTGAGAAATTGCAAACGTCAAGCAATTGCTCAGAGATGAAAAGTGCCAGCACTGAAAGCTGTTGCTAGCCAGCACCCTTCCTTGGAAGCGCTTTCACAGGCGCAGCAACACTGGGGCTTTGCGCTTCTCTACCCACCAAACGTCACGGTCACTATCTCTCCGTCTCGTAGACACGAGCTGAGAAATTGCAAACATCGATCAATTGCTCAGAGAGGAAAAGTGCCAGCACTGAAAGCTGTTGCTAGCCAGCACCCTTCCTTGGAAGCGCTTTTGTAGCCCTTAGAACACTGGGGCTCTGGGCTTCTCTAGCCACCTCATCTTCTGCTCATCCTCTCGCGCACTCTAAAGAGAGCTCAGGTGAGAAATTGCAAACGTCGAGCAATTGCTCAGAGAGGAAAAGTGCCAGCACTGAAAGCTGTTGCTAGCCAGCACCCTTCCTTGGAAGCGCTTTTGTAGGCCTAAGAACACTGGGGCTCTGGGCTTCTCTAGCCACCTCATCTTCTGCTCATCCTCTCGCGCACTCTAAAGAGAGCTCAGGTGAGAAATTGCAAACGTCGAGCAATTGCTCAGAGATGAAAAGTGCCAGCACTGAAAGCTGTTGCTAGCCAGCACCCTTCCTTGGAAGCGCTTTTGTAGGCCTAAGAACACTGGGGCTCTGGGCTTCTCTAGCCACCTCATCTTCTGCTCATCCTCTCGCGCACTCTAAAGAGAGCTCAGGTGAGAAATTGCAAACGTCGAGCAATTGCTCAGAGAGGAAAAGTGCCAGCACTGAAAGCTGTTGCTAGCCAGCACCCTTCCTTGGAAGCGCTTTTGTAGGCCTAAGAACACTGGGGCTCTGGGCTTCTCTAGCCACCTCATCTTCTGCTCATCCTCTCGCTCACTCTAAAGAGAGCTCATGTGAGAAATTGCAAACGTCGAGCAATTGCTCAGAGATGAAAAGTGCCAGCACTGAAAGCTGTTGCTAGCCAGCACCCTTCCTTGGAAGCGCTTCTGTAGCCCTTAGAACACTGGGGCTCTGGGCTTCTCTAGCCACCTCATCTTCTGCTCATCCTCTCGCGCACTCTAAAGAGAGCTCAGGGGAGAAATTGCAAACGTCGAGCAATTGCTCAGAGATGAAAAGTGCCAGCACTGAAAGCTGTTGCTAGCCAGCACCCTTCCTTGGAAGCGCTTTCACAGGCGCAGTAACACTGGGGCTTTGCGCTTCTCTACTCACCAAACGTCACTGTCATTCTCTTTCCGTCTCCTAGACACGAGCTGAGAAATTGCAAACGTCGAGCAATTGCTCAGAGATGAAAAGTGCCAGCACTGAAAGCTGTTGCTAGCCAGCACCCTTCCTTGGAAGCGCTTTTGTAGGCCTAAGCACACTGGGGCTCTGGGCTTCTCTAGCCACCTCATCTTCTGCTCATCCTCTCGCGCACTCTAAAGAGAGCTGAGGTGAGAAATTGCAAACGTCGAGCAATTGCTCAGAGATGAAAAGTGCCAGCACTGAAAGCTGTTGCTAGCCAGCACCCTTCCTTGGAAGCGCTTTTGTAGGCCTAAGAACACTGGGGCTCTGGGCTTCTCTAGCCACCTCATCTTCTGCTCATCCTCTCGCGCACTCTAAAGAGAGCTCAGGTGAGAAATTGCAAACGTCGAGCAATTGCTCAGAGATGAAAAGTGCCAGCACTGAAAGCTGTTGCTAGCCAGCACCCTTCCTTGGAAGCGCTTTTGTAGGCCTAAGAACACTGGGCCTCTGGGCTTCTCTAGCCACCTCATCTTCTGCTCATCCTCTCGCGCACTCTAAAGAGAGCTCAGGTGAGAAATTGCAAACGTCGAGCAATTGCTCAGAGAGGAAAAGTGCCAGCACTGAAAGCTGTTGCTAGCCAGCACCCTTCCTTGGAAGCGCTTTTGTAGGCCTAAGAACACTGGGGCTCTGGGCTTCTCTAGCCACCTAATCTTCTGCTCATCCTCTCGCTCACTCTAAAGAGAGCTCAGGGGAGAAATTGCAAACGTCGAGCAATTGCTCAGAGATGAAAAGTGCCAGCACTGAAAGCTGTTGCTAGCCAGCACCCTTCCTTGGAAGCGCTTTCACAGGCGCAGTAACACTGGGGCTTTGCGCTTCTCTACTCACCAAACGTCACTGTCATTCTATTTCCGTCTCGTAGACACGAGCTGAGAAATTGCAAACGTCGAGCAATTGCTCAGAGATGAAAAGTGCCAGCACTGAAAGCTGTTGCTAGCCAGCACCCTTTTTTGGAAGCGCTTTTGTAGGCCTAAGAACACTGGGGCTCTGGGCTTCTCTAGCCACCTCATCTTCTGCTCATCCTCTCGCGCACTCTAAAGAGAGCTCAGGGGAGAAATTGCAAACGTCGAGCAATTGCTCAGAGATGAAAAGTGCCAGCACTGAAAGCTGTTGCTAGCCAGCACCCTTCCTTGGAAGCGCTTTCACAGGCGCAGTAACACTGGGGCTTTGCGCTTCTCTACCCACCAAACGTCACGGTCCTTCTCTTTCCGTCTCGTAGACACGAGCTGAGAAATTGCAAACGTCGAGCAATTGCTCAGAGATGAAAAGTGCCAGCACTGAAAGCTCTTGCTAGCCAGCACCCTTCCTTGGAAGCGCTTTTGTAGCCCTTAGAACACTGGGGCTCTGGGCTTCTCTAGCCACCTCATCTTCTGCTCATCCACTCACGCACTCTAAAGAGAGCTCAGGTGAGAAATTGCAAACGTCGAGCAATTGCTCAGAGATGAAAAGTGCCAGCACTGAAAGCTGTTGCTAGCCAGCACCCTTCCTTGGAAGCGCTTTTGTAGGCCTAAGAACACTGGGGCTCTGGGCTTCTCTAGCCACCTCATCTTCTGCTCATCCACTCACGCACTCTAAAGAGAGCTCAGGTGAGAAATTGCAAACGTCGAGCAATTGCTCAGAGATGAAAAGTGCCAGCACTGAAAGCTGTTGCTAGCCAGCACCCTTCCTTGGAAGCGCTTTCACAGGCGCAGCAACACTGGGGCTTTGCGCTTCTCTACTCACCAAACGTCACGGTCATTCTCTTTCCGTCTCGTAGACACGAGCTGAGAAATTGCAAACGTCGAGCAATTGCTCAGAGATGAAAAGTGCCAGCACTGAAAGCTGTTGCTAGCCAGCACCCTTCCTTGGAAGCGCTTTTGTAGGCCTAAGAACACTGGGGCTCTGGGCTTCTCTAGCCACCTCATCTTCTGCTCATCCTCTCGCGCACTCTAAAGAGAGCTCAGGGGAGAAATTGCAAACGTCGAGCAATTGCTCAGAGATGAAAAGTGCCAGCACTGAAAGCTGTTGCTAGCCAGCACCCTTCCTTGGAAGCGCTTTCACAGGCGCAGTAACACTGGGGCTTTGCGCTTCTCTACCCACCAAACGTCACGGTCACTATCTCTCCGTCTCGTAGACACGAGCTGAGAAATTGCAAACATCGATCAATTGCTCAGAGAGGAAAAGTGCCAGCACTGAAAGCTGTTGCTAGCCAGCACCCTTCCTTGGAAGCGCTTTTGTAGGCCTAAGAACACTGGGGCTCTGGGCTTCTCTAGCCACCTAATCTTCTGCTCATCCTCTCGCGCACTCTAAAGAGAGCTCAGGTGAGAAATTGCAAACGTCGAGCAATTGCTCAGAGATGAAAAGTGCCAGCACTGAAAGCTGTTGCTAGCCAGCACCCTTCCTTGGAAGCGCTTTTGTAGGCCTAAGAACACTGGGGCTCTGGGCTTCTCTAGCCACGTCATCTTCTGCTCATCCTCTCGCGCACTCTGAAGAGAGCTCAGGTGAGAAATTGCAAACGTCGAGCAATTGCTCAGAGATGAAAAGTGCCAGCACTGAAAGCTGCTGCTAGCCAGCACCCTTCCTTGGAAGCGCTTTTGTAGGCCTAAGAACACTGGGGCTCTGGGCTTCTCTAGCCACCTCATCTTCTGCTCATCCTCTCGCGCACTCTAAAGAGAGCTCAGGGGAGAAATTGCAAACGTTGAGCAATTGCTCAGAGATGAAAAGTGCCAGCACTGAAAGCTGTTGCTAGCCAGCACCCTTCCTTGGAAGCGCTTTCACAGGCGCAGTAACACTGGGGCTTTGCGCTTCTCTACCCACCAAACGTCACTGTCATTCTCTTTCCGTCTCGTAGACACGAGCTGAGAAATTGCAAACGTCGATCAATTGCTCAGAGATGAAAAGTGCCAGCAGTGAAAGCTGTTGCTAGCCAGCACCCTTCCTTGGAAGCGCTTTTGTAGGCCTAAGAACACTGGGGCTCTGGGCTTCTCTAGCCACCTCATCTTCTGCTCATCCTCTTGCGCACTCTAAAGAGAGCTCAGGTGAGAAATTGCAAACGTCGAGCAATTGCTCAGAGATGAAAAGTGCCAGCACTGAAAGCTGTTGCTAGCCAGCACCCTTCCTTGGAAGCGCTTTTGTAGGCCTAAGAACACTGGGGCTCTGGGCTTCTCTAGCCACCTAATCTTCTGCTCATCCTCTCGCGCACTCTAAAGAGAGCTCAGGTGAGAAATTGCAAACGTCGAGCAATTGCTCAGAGATGAAAAGTGCCAGCACTGAAAGCTGTTGCTAGCCAGCACCCTTCCTTGGAAGCGCTTTTGTAGGCCTAAGAACACTGGGGCTCTGGGCTTCTCTAGCCACCTAATCTTCTGCTCATCCTCTCGCGCACTCTGAAGAGAGCTCAGGTGAGAAATTGCAAACGTTGAGCAATTGCTCAGAGAGGAAAAGTGCCAGCACTGAAAGCTGTTGCTAGCCAGCACCCTTCCTTGGAAGCGCTTTTGTAGGCCTAAGAACACTGGGGCTCTGGGCTTCTCTAGCCACCTCATCTTCTGCTCATCCTCTCGCGCACTCTAAAGAGAGCTCAGGTGAGAAATTGCAAACGTCGAGCAATTGCTCAGAGATGAAAAGTGCCAGCACTGAAAGCTCTTGCTAGCCAGCACCCTTCCTTGGAAGCGCTTTCACAGGCGCAGCAACACTGGGGCTTTGCGCTTCTCTACCCACCAAACGTCACTGTCATTCTCTTTCCGTCTCCTAGACACGAGCTGAGAAATTGCAAACGTCGAGCAATTGCTCAGAGATGAAAAGTGCCAGCACTGAAAGCTGTTGCTAGCCAGCACCCTTCCTTGGAAGCGCTTTTGTAGCCCTTAGAACACTGGGGCTCTGGGCTTCTCTAGCCACCTAATCTTCTGCTCATCCTCTCGCGCACTCTAAAGAGAGCTCAGGGGAGAAATTGCAAACGTCGAGCAATTGCTCAGAGAGGAAAAGTGCCAGCACTGAAAGCTGTTGCTAGCCAGCACCCTTCCTTGGAAGCGCTTTTGTAGGCCTAAGAACACTGGGGCTCTGGGCTTCTCTAGCCACCTCATCTTCTGCTCATGCTCTTGCGCACTCTAAAGAGAGCTCAGGTGAGAACTTGCAAACGTCGAGCAATTGCTCAGAGAGGAAAAGTGCCAGCACTGAAAGCTGTTGCTAGCCAGCACCCTTCCTTGGAAGCGCTTTTGTAGGCCTAAGAACACTGGGGCTCTGGGCTTCTCTAGCCAGCTCATCTTCTGCTCATCCTCTCGCGCACTCTAGAGAGAGCTCAGGGGAGAAATTGCAAACGTCGAGCAATTGCTCAGAGATGAAAAGTGCCAGCACTGAAAGCTGTTGCTAGCCAGCACCCTTCCTTGGAAGCGCTTTTGTAGGCCTAAGAACACTGGGGCTCTGGGCTTCTCTAGCCACCTAATCTTCTGCTCATCCTCTCGCGCACTCTAAAGAGAGCTCAGGTGAGAAATTGCAAACGTCGAGCAATTGCTCAGAGATGAAAAGTGCCAGCACTGAAAGCTGTTGCTAGCCAGCACCCTTCCTTGGAAGCGCTTTTGTAGGCCTAAGAACACTGGGGCTCTGGGCTTCTCTAGCCACCTAATCTTCTGCTCATCCTCTCGCGCACTCTGAAGAGAGCTCAGGTGAGAAATTGCAAACGTTGAGCAATTGCTCAGAGAGGAAAAGTGCCAGCACTGAAAGCTGTTGCTAGCCAGCACCCTTCCTTGGAAGCGCTTTTGTAGGCCTAAGAACACTGGGGCTCTGGGCTTCTCTAGCCACCTCATCTTCTGCTCATCCTCTCGCGCACTCTAAAGAGAGCTCAGGTGAGAAATTGCAAACGTCGAGCAATTGCTCAGAGATGAAAAGTGCCAGCACTGAAAGCTCTTGCTAGCCAGCACCCTTCCTTGGAAGCGCTTTCACAGGCGCAGCAACACTGGGGCTTTGCGCTTCTCTACCCACCAAACGTCACTGTCATTCTCTTTCCGTCTCCTAGACACGAGCTGAGAAATTGCAAACGTCGAGCAATTGCTCAGAGATGAAAAGTGCCAGCACTGAAAGCTGTTGCTAGCCAGCACCCTTCCTTGGAAGCGCTTTTGTAGCCCTTAGAACACTGGGGCTCTGGGCTTCTCTAGCCACCTAATCTTCTGCTCATCCTCTCGCGCACTCTAAGGAGAGCTCAGGGGAGAAATTGCAAACGTCGAGCAATTGCTCAGAGATGAAAAGTGCCAGCACTGAAAGCTGTTGCTAGCCAGCACCCTTCCTTGGAAGCGCTTTTGTAGGCCTAAGAACACTGGGGCTCTGGGCTTCTCTAGCCACCTCATCTTCTGCTCATGCTCTCGCACACTCTAAAGAGAGCTCAGGTGAGAAATTGCAAACGTCGAGCAATTGCTCAGAGATGAAAAGTGCCAGCACTGAAAGCTGTTGCTAGCCAGCACCCTTCCTTGGAAGCGCTTTTGTAGCCCTTAGAGCACTGGGGCTCTGGGCTTCTCTAGCCACCTCACCTTCTGCTCATCCTCTCGCGCACTCTAAGGAGAGCTCAGGGGAGAAATTGCAAACGTCGAGCAATTGCTCAGAGATGAAAAGTGCCAGCACTGAAAGCTGTTGCTAGCCAGCACCCTTCCTTGGAAGCGCTTTCACAGGCGCAGTAACACTGGGGCTTTGCGCTTCTCTACCCACCAAACGTCACGGTGCTTCTCTTTCCGTCTCGTAGACACGAGCTGAGAAATTGCAAACGTCGAGCAATTGCTCAGAGATGAAAAGTGCCAGCACTGAAAGCTGTTGCTAGCCAGCACCCTTCCTTGGAAGCGCTTTTGTAGGCCTAAGCACACTGGGGCTCTGGGCTTCTCTAGCCACCTCATCTTCTGCTCATCCTCTCGCGCACTCTAAAGAGAGCTCAGGTGAGAAATTGCAAACGTCGAGCAATTGCTCAGAGATGAAAAGTGCCAGCACTGAAAGCTCTTGCTAGCCAGCACCCTTCCTTGGAAGCGCTTTCACAGGCGCAGTAACACTGGGGCTTTGTGCTTCTCTAGCCACCAAACGTCACGGTCATTCTCTTTCCGTCTCGTAGACACGAGCTGAGAAATTGCAAACGTCGAGCAATTGCTCAGAGATGAAAAGTGCCAGCACTGAAAGCTGTTGCTAGCCAGCACCCTTTTTTGGAAGCGCTTTTGTAGGCCTAAGCACACTGGGGCTCTGGGCTTCTCTAGCCACCTCATCTTCTGCTCATCCTCTCGCGCACTCTAAAGAGAGCTCAGGTGAGAAATTGCAAACGTCGAGCAATTGCTCAGAGATGAAAAGTGCCAGCACTGAAAGCTGTTGCTAGCCAGCACCCTTCCTTGGAAGCGCTTTCACAGGCGCAGTAACACTGGGGCTTTGCGCTTCTCTACCCACCAAACGTCACGGTCCTTCTCTTTCCGTCTCGTAGACACGAGCTGAGAAATTGCAAACGTCGAGCAATTGCTCAGAGATGAAAAGTGCCAGCACTGAAAGCTGTTGCTAGCCAGCACCCTTTTTTGGAAGCGCTTTTGTAGGCCTAAGAACACTGGGGCTCTGGGCTTCTCTAGCCACCTCATCTTCTGCTCATCCTCTCGCGCACTCTAAAGAGAGCTCAGGTGAGAAATTGCAAACGTCGAGCAATTGCTCAGAGATGAAAAGTGCCAGCACTGAAAGCTGTTGCTAGCCAGCACCCTTCCTTGGAAGCGCTTTTGTAGGCCTAAGAACACTGGGGCTCTGGGCTTCTCTAGCCACCTCATCTTCTGCTCATCCACTCGCGCACTCTAAAGAGAGCTCAGGTGAGAAATTGCAAACGTCGAGCAATTGCTCAGAGATGAAAAGTGCCAGCACTGAAAGCTGTTGCTAGCCAGCACCCTTCCTTGGAAGCGCTTTCACAGGCGCAGCAACACTGGGGCTTTGCGCTTCTCTACCCACCAAACGTCACGGTCCTTCTCTTTCCGTCTCGTAGACACGAGCTGAGAAATTGCAAACGTCGAGCAATTGCTCAGAGATGAAAAGTGCCAGCACTGGAAGCTGTTGCTAGCCAGCACCCTTCCTTGGAAGCGCTTTTGTAGGCCTAAGAACACTGGGCCTCTGGGCTTCTCTAGCCACCTCATCTTCTGCTCATCCTCTCGCGCACTCTAAAGAGAGCTCAGGTGAGAAATTGCAAACGTCGAGCAATTGCTCAGAGAAGAAAAGTGCCAGCACTGAAAGCTGTTGCTAGCCAGCACCCTTCCTTGGAAGCGCTTTCACAGGCGCAGTAACACTGGGGCTTTGCGCTTCTCTACCCACCAAACGTCACGGTCACTATCTCTCCGTCTCGTAGACACGAGCTGAGAAATTGCAAACGTCGATCAATTGCTCAGAGAGGAAAAGTGCCAGCACTGAAAGCTGTTGCTAGCCAGCACCCTTCCTTGGAAGCGCTTTTGTAGGCCTAAGAACACTGGGGCTCTGGGCTTCTCTAGCCACCTCATCTTCTGCTCATCCTCTCGCGCACTCTAAAGAGAGCTCAGGGGAGAAATTGCAAACGTCGAGCAATTGCTCAGAGATGAAAAGTGCCAGCACTGAAAGCTGTTGCTAGCCAGCACCCTTCCTTGGAAGCGCTTTCACAGGCGCAGCAACACTGGGGCTCTGGGCTTCTCTAGCCACGTCATCTTCTGCTCATCCTCTCGCGCACTCTGAAGAGAGCTCAGGTGAGAAATTGCAAACGTTGAGCAATTGCTCAGAGAGGAAAAGTGCCAGCACTGAAAGCTGTTGCTAGCCAGCACCCTTCCTTGGAAGCGCTTTTGTAGGCCTAAGAACACTGGGGCTCTGGGCTTCTCTAGCCACCTCATCTTCTGCTCATCCTCTCGCGCACTCTAAAGAGAGCTCAGGTGAGAAATTGCAAACGTCGAGCAATTGCTCAGAGATGAAAAGTGCCAGCACTGAAAGCTCTTGCTAGCCAGCACCCTTCCTTGGAAGCGCTTTCACAGGCGCAGCAACACTGGGGCTTTGCGCTTGTCTACCCACCAAACGTCACTGTCATTCTCTTTCCGTCTCCTAGACACGAGCTGAGAAATTGCAAACGTCGAGCAATTGCTCAGAGATGAAAAGTGCCAGCACTGAAAGCTGTTGCTAGCCAGCACCCTTCCTTGGAAGCGCTTTTGTAGCCCTTAGAACACTGGGGCTCTGGGCTTCTCTAGCCACCTAATCTTCTGCTCATCCTCTCGAGCACTCTAAGGAGAGCTCAGGGGAGAAATTGCAAACGTCGAGCAATTGCTCAGAGAGGAAAAGTGCCAGCACTGAAAGCTGTTGCTAGCCAGCACCCTTCCTTGGAAGCGCTTTTGTAGGCCTAAGAACACTGGGGCTCTGGGCTTCTCTAGCCACCTCATCTTCTGCTCATGCTCTCGCACACTCTAAAGAGAGCTCAGGTGAGAAATTGCAAACGTCGAGCAATTGCTCAGAGATGAAAAGTGCCAGCACTGAAAGCTGTTGCTAGCCAGCACCCTTCCTTGGAAGCGCTTTTGTAGCCCTTAGAGCACTGGGGCTCTGGGCTTCTCTAGCCACCTAATCTTCTGCTCATCCTCTCGCGCACTCTAAGGAGAGCTCAGGGGAGAAATTGCAAACGTCGAGCAATTGCTCAGAGATGAAAAGTGCCAGCACTGAAAGCTGTTGCTAGCCAGCACCCTTCCTTGGAAGCGCTTTCACAGGCGCAGTAACACTGGGGCTTTGCGCTTCTCTACCCACCAAACGTCACGGTGCTTCTCTTTCCGTCTCGTAGACACGAGCTGAGAAATTGCAAACGTCGAGCAATTGCTCAGAGATGAAAAGTGCCAGCACTGAAAGCTGTTGCTAGCCAGCACCCTTCCTTGGAAGCGCTTTTGTAGGCCTAAGCACACTGGGGCTCTGGGCTTCTCTAGCCACCTCATCTTCTGCTCATCCTCTCGCGCACTCTAAAGAGAGCTCAGGTGAGAAATTGCAAACGTCGAGCAATTGCTCAGAGATGAAAAGTGCCAGCACTGAAAGCTCTTGCTAGCCAGCACCCTTCCTTGGAAGCGCTTTCACAGGCGCAGTAACACTGGGGCTTTGTGCTTCTCTAGCCACCAAACGTCACGGTCATTCTCTTTCCGTCTCGTAGACACGAGCTGAGAAATTGCAAACGTCGAGCAATTGCTCAGAGATGAAAAGTGCCAGCACTGAAAGCTGTTGCTAGCCAGCACCCTTTTTTGGAAGCGCTTTTGTAGGCCTAAGCACACTGGGGCTCTGGGCTTCTCTAGCCACCTCATCTTCTGCTCATCCTCTCGCGCACTCTAAAGAGAGCTCAGGGGAGAAATTGCAAACGTCGAGCAATTGCTCAGAGATGAAAAGTGCCAGCACTGAAAGCTGTTGCTAGCCAGCACCCTTCCTTGGAAGCGCTTTCACAGGCGCAGTAACACTGGGGCTTTGCGCTTCTCTACCCACCAAACGTCACGGTCCTTCTCTTTCCGTCTCGTAGACACGAGCTGAGAAATTGCAAACGTCGAGCAATTGCTCAGAGATGAAAAGTGCCAGCACTGAAAGCTGTTGCTAGCCAGCACCCTTTTTTGGAAGCGCTTTTGTAGGCCTAAGAACACTGGGGCTCTGGGCTTCTCTAGCCACCTCATCTTCTGCTCATCCTCTCGCGCACTCTAAAGAGAGCTCAGGTGAGAAATTGCAAACGTCGAGCAATTGCTCAGAGATGAAAAGTGCCAGCACTGAAAGCTGTTGCTAGCCAGCACCCTTCCTTGGAAGCGCTTTTGTAGGCCTAAGAACACTGGGGCTCTGGGCTTCTCTAGCCACCTCATCTTCTGCTCATCCACTCGCGCACTCTAAAGAGAGCTCAGGTGAGAAATTGCAAACGTCGAGCAATTGCTCAGAGATGAAAAGTGCCAGCACTGAAAGCTGTTGCTAGCCAGCACCCTTCCTTGGAAGCGCTTTTGTAGGCCTAAGCACACTGGGGCTCTGGGCTTCTCTAGCCACCTCATCTTCTGCTCATCCTCTCGCGCACTCTAAAGAGAGCTCAGGTGAGAAATTGCAAACGTCGAGCAATTGCTCAGAGATGAAAAGTGCCAGCACTGAAAGCTCTTGCTAGCCAGCACCCTTCCTTGGAAGCGCTTTCACAGGCGCAGTAACACTGGGGCTTTGTGCTTCTCTAGCCACCAAACGTCACGGTCATTCTCTTTCCGTCTCGTAGACACGAGCTGAGAAATTGCAAACGTCGAGCAATTGCTCAGAGATGAAAAGTGCCAGCACTGAAAGCTGTTGCTAGCCAGCACCCTTTTTTGGAAGCGCTTTTGTAGGCCTAAGCACACTGGGGCTCTGGGCTTCTCTAGCCACCTCATCTTCTGCTCATCCTCTCGCGCACTCTAAAGAGAGCTCAGGTGAGAAATTGCAAACGTCGAGCAATTGCTCAGAGATGAAAAGTGCCAGCACTGAAAGCTGTTGCTAGCCAGCACCCTTCCTTGGAAGCGCTTTCACAGGCGCAGTAACACTGGGGCTTTGCGCTTCTCTACCCACCAAACGTCACGGTCCTTCTCTTTCCGTCTCGTAGACACGAGCTGAGAAATTGCAAACGTCGAGCAATTGCTCAGAGATGAAAAGTGCCAGCACTGAAAGCTGTTGCTAGCCAGCACCCTTTTTTGGAAGCGCTTTTGTAGGCCTAAGAACACTGGGGCTCTGGGCTTCTCTAGCCACCTCATCTTCTGCTCATCCTCTCGCGCACTCTAAAGAGAGCTCAGGTGAGAAATTGCAAACGTCGAGCAATTGCTCAGAGATGAAAAGTGCCAGCACTGAAAGCTGTTGCTAGCCAGCACCCTTCCTTGGAAGCGCTTTTGTAGGCCTAAGAACACTGGGGCTCTGCGCTTCTCTAGCCACCTCATCTTCTGCTCATCCACTCGCGCACTCTAAAGAGAGCTCAGGTGAGAAATTGCAAACGTCGAGCAATTGCTCAGAGATGAAAAGTGCCAGCACTGAAAGCTGTTGCTAGCCAGCACCCTTCCTTGGAAGCGCTTTCACAGGCGCAGCAACACTGGGGCTTTGCGCTTCTCTACCCACCAAACGTCACGGTCCTTCTCTTTCCGTCTCGTAGACACGAGCTGAGAAATTGCAAACGTCGAGCAATTGCTCAGAGATGAAAAGTGCCAGCACTGGAAGCTGTTGCTAGCCAGCACCCTTCCTTGGAAGCGCTTTTGTAGGCCTAAGAACACTGGGCCTCTGGGCTTCTCTAGCCACCTCATCTTCTGCTCATCCTCTCGCGCACTCTAAAGAGAGCTCAGGTGAGAAATTGCAAACGTCGAGCAATTGCTCAGAGAAGAAAAGTGCCAGCACTGAAAGCTGTTGCTAGCCAGCACCCTTCCTTGGAAGCGCTTTCACAGGCGCAGTAACACTGGGGCTTTGCGCTTCTCTACCCACCAAACGTCACGGTCACTATCTCTCCGTCTCGTAGACACGAGCTGAGAAATTGCAAACGTCGATCAATTGCTCAGAGAGGAAAAGTGCCAGCACTGAAAGCTGTTGCTAGCCAGCACCCTTCCTTGGAAGCGCTTTTGTAGGCCTAAGAACACTGGGGCTCTGGGCTTCTCTAGCCACCTAATCTTCTGCTCATCCTCTCGCGCACTCTAAAGAGAGCTCAGGGGAGAAATTGCAAACGTCGAGCAATTGCTCAGAGATGAAAAGTGCCAGCACTGAAAGCTGTTGCTAGCCAGCACCCTTCCTTGGAAGCGCTTTCACAGGCGCAGCAACACTGGGGCTCTGGGCTTCTCTAGCCACGTCATCTTCTGCTCATCCTCTCGCGCACTCTGAAGAGAGCTCAGGTGAGAAATTGCAAACGTTGAGCAATTGCTCAGAGAGGAAAAGTGCCAGCACTGAAAGCTGTTGCTAGCCAGCACCCTTCCTTGGAAGCGCTTTTGTAGGCCTAAGAACACTGGGGCTCTGGGCTTCTCTAGCCACCTCATCTTCTGCTCATCCTCTCGCGCACTCTAAAGAGAGCTCAGGTGAGAAATTGCAAACGTCGAGCAATTGCTCAGAGATGAAAAGTGCCAGCACTGAAAGCTCTTGCTAGCCAGCACCCTTCCTTGGAAGCGCTTTCACAGGCGCAGCAACACTGGGGCTTTGCGCTTGTCTACCCACCAAACGTCACTGTCATTCTCTTTCCGTCTCCTAGACACGAGCTGAGAAATTGCAAACGTCGAGCAATTGCTCAGAGATGAAAAGTGCCAGCACTGAAAGCTGTTGCTAGCCAGCACCCTTGCTTGGAAGCGCTTTTGTAGGCCTAAGAACACTGGGGCTCTGGGCTTCTCTAGCCACCTCATCTTCTGCTCATCCTCTCGCGCACTCTAAAGAGAGCTCAGGTGAGAAATTGCAAACGTCGAGCAATTGCTCAGAGATGAAAAGTGCCAGCACTGAAAGCTGTTGCTAGCCAGCACCCTTCCTTGGAAGCGCTTTTGTAGGCCTAAGCACACTGGGGCTCTGGGCTTCTCTAGCCACCTCATCTTCTGCTCATCCTCTCGCGCACTCTAAAGAGAGCTCAGGTGAGAAATTGCAAACGTCGAGCAATTGCTCAGAGATGAAAAGTGCCAGCACTGAAAGCTCTTGCTAGCCAGCACCCTTCCTTGGAAGCGCTTTCACAGGCGCAGTAACACTGGGGCTTTGTGCTTCTCTAGCCACCAAACGTCACGGTCCTTCTCTTTCCGTCTCGTAGACACGAGCTGAGAAATTGCAAACGTCGAGCAATTGCTCAGAGATGAAAAGTGCCAGCACTGAAAGCTGTTGCTAGCCAGCACCCTTTTTTGGAAGCGCTTTTGTAGGCCTAAGCACACTGGGGCTCTGGGCTTCTCTAGCCACCTCATCTTCTGCTCATCCTCTCGCGCACTCTAAAGAGAGCTCAGGGGAGAAATTGCAAACGTCGAGCAATTGTTCAGAGATGAAAAGTGCCAGCACTGAAAGCTGTTGCTAGCCAGCACCCTTCCTTGGAAGCGCTTTCACAGGCGCAGTAACACTGGGGCTTTGCGCTTCTCTAGCCACCAAACGTCACGGTCCTTCTCTTTCCGTCTCGTAGACACGAGCTGAGAAATTGCAAACGTCGAGCAATTGCTCAGAGATGAAAAGTGCCAGCACTGAAAGCTGTTGCTAGCCAGCACCCTTTTTTGGAAGCGCTTTTGTAGGCCTAAGAAGACTGGGGCTCTGGGCTTCTCTAGCCACCTCATCTTCTGCTCATCCTCTCGCGCACTCTAAAGAGAGCTCAGGTGAGAAATTGCAAACGTCGAGCAATTGCTCAGAGATGAAAAGTGCCAGCACTGAAAGCTGTTGCTAGCCAGCACCCTTCCTTGGAAGCGCTTTTGTAGGCCTAAGAACACTGGGGCTCTGGGCTTCTCTAGCCACCTCATCTTCTGCTCATCCACTCGCGCACTCTAAAGAGAGCTCAGGTGAGAAATTGCAAACGTCGAGCAATTGCTCAGAGATGAAAAGTGCCAGCACTGAAAGCTGTTGCTAGCCAGCACCCTTCCTTGGAAGCGCTTTCACAGGCGCAGCAACACTGGGGCTTTGCGCTTCTCTAGCCACCAAACGTCACGGTCCTTCTCTTTCCGTCTCGTACACACGAGCTGAGAAATTGCAAACGTCGAGCAATTGCTCAGAGATGAAAAGTGCCAGCACTGGAAGCTGTTGCTAGCCAGCACCCTTCCTTGGAAGCGCTTTTGTAGGCCTAAGAACACTGGGCCTCTGGGCTTCTCTAGCCACCTCATCTTCTGCTCATCCTCTCGCGCACTCTAAAGAGAGCTCAGGTGAGAAATTGCAAACGTCGAGCAATTGCTCAGAGATGAAAAGTGCCAGCACTGAAAGCTCTTGCTAGCCAGCACCCTTCCTTGGAAGCGCTTTCACAGGCGCAGTAACACTGGGGCTTTGCGCTTCTCTACCCACCAAACGTCACGGTCACTATCTCTCCGTCTCGTAGACACGAGCTGAGAAATTGCAAACGTCGATCAATTGCTCAGAGAGGAAAAGTGCCAGCACTGAAAGCTGTTGCTAGCCAGCACCCTTTTTTGGAAGCGCTTTTGTAGGCCTAAGAACACTGGGGCTCTGGGCTTCTCTAGCCACCTAATCTTCTGCTCATCCTCTCGCGCACTCTAAAGAGAGCTCAGGGGAGAAATTGCAAACGTCGAGCAATTGCTCAGAGATGAAAAGTGCCAGCACTGAAAGCTGTTGCTAGCCAGCACCCTTCCTTGGAAGCGCTTTCACAGGCGCAGCAACACTGGGGCTCTGGGCTTCTCTAGCCACCTCATCTTCTGCTCATCCTCTCGCGCACTCTAAAGAGAGCTCAGGGGAGAAATTGCAAACGTCGAGCAATTGTTCAGAGATGAAAAGTGCCAGCACTGAAAGCTGTTGCTAGCCAGCACCCTTCCTTGGAAGCGCTTTCACAGGCGCAGTAACACTGGGGCTTTGCGCTTCTCTAGCCACCAAACGTCACGGTCCTTCTCTTTCCGTCTCGTAGACACGAGCTGAGAAATTGCAAACGTCGAGCAATTGCTCAGAGATGAAAAGTGCCAGCACTGAAAGCTGTTGCTAGCCAGCACCCTTTTTTGGAAGCGCTTTTGTAGGCCTAAGAAGACTGGGGCTCTGGGCTTCTCTAGCCACCTCATCTTCTGCTCATCCTCTCGCGCACTCTAAAGAGAGCTCAGGTGAGAAATTGCAAACGTCGAGCAATTGCTCAGAGATGAAAAGTGCCAGCACTGAAAGCTGTTGCTAGCCAGCACCCTTCCTTGGAAGCGCTTTTGTAGGCCTAAGAACACTGGGGCTCTGGGCTTCTCTAGCCACCTCATCTTCTGCTCATCCACTCGCGCACTCTAAAGAGAGCTCAGGTGAGAAATTGCAAACGTCGAGCAATTGCTCAGAGATGAAAAGTGCCAGCACTGAAAGCTGTTGCTAGCCAGCACCCTTCCTTGGAAGCGCTTTCACAGGCGCAGCAACACTGGGGCTTTGCGCTTCTCTAGCCACCAAACGTCACGGTCCTTCTCTTTCCGTCTCGTACACACGAGCTGAGAAATTGCAAACGTCGAGCAATTGCTCAGAGATGAAAAGTGCCAGCACTGGAAGCTGTTGCTAGCCAGCACCCTTCCTTGGAAGCGCTTTTGTAGGCCTAAGAACACTGGGGCTCTGGGCTTCTCTAGCCACCTCATCTTCTGCTCATCCTCTCGCGCACTCTAAAGAGAGCTCAGGTGAGAAATTGCAAACGTCGAGCAATTGCTCAGAGATGAAAAGTGCCAGCACTGAAAGCTCTTGCTAGCCAGCACCCTTCCTTGGAAGCGCTTTCACAGGCGCAGTAACACTGGGGCTTTGCGCTTCTCTACCCACCAAACGTCACGGTCACTATCTCTCCGTCTCGTAGACACGAGCTGAGAAATTGCAAACGTCGATCAATTGCTCAGAGAGGAAAAGTGCCAGCACTGAAAGCTGTTGCTAGCCAGCACCCTTTTTTGGAAGCGCTTTTGTAGGCCTAAGAACACTGGGGCTCTGGGCTTCTCTAGCCACCTAATCTTCTGCTCATCCTCTCGCGCACTCTAAAGAGAGCTCAGGGGAGAAATTGCAAACGTCGAGCAATTGCTCAGAGATGAAAAGTGCCAGCACTGAAAGCTGTTGCTAGCCAGCACCCTTCCTTGGAAGCGCTTTCACAGGCGCAGCAACACTGGGGCTCTGGGCTTCTCTAGCCACGTCATCTTCTGCTCATCCTCTCGCGCACTCTGAAGAGAGCTCAGGTGAGAAATTGCAAACGTCGAGCAATTGGTCAGAGATGAAAAGTGCCAGCACTGAAAGCTGTTGCTAGCCAGCACCCTTCCTTGGAAGCGCTTTTGTAGGCCTAAGAACACTGGGGCTCTGGGCTTCTCTAGCCAGCTCATCTTCTGCTCATCCTCTCGCGCACTCTAGAGAGAGCTCAAGGGAGAAATTGCAAACGTCAAGCAATTGCTCAGAGATGAAAAGTGCCAGCACTGAAAGCTGTTGCTAGCCAGCACCCTTCCTTGGAAGCGCTTTCACAGGCGCAGTAACACTGGGGCTTTGCGCTTCTCTACCCACCAAACGTCACTGTCATTCTCTTTCCGTCTCGTAGACACGAGCTGAGAAATTGCAAACGTCGAGCAATTGCTCAGAGATGAAAAGTGCCAGCACTGAAAGCTGTTGCTAGCCAGCACCCTTTTTTGGAAGCGCTTTTGAAGGCCTAAGCACACTGGGGCTCTGGGCTTCTCTAGCCACCTCATCTTCTGCTCATCCTCTCGCGCACTCTAAAGAGAGCTCAGGTGAGAAATTGCAAACATCGAGCAATTGCTCAGAGAAGAAAAGTGCCAGCACTGAAAGCTGTTGCTAGCCAGCACCCTTCCTTGGAAGCGCTTTTGTAGGCCTAAGAACACTGGGGCTCTGGGCTTCTCTAGCCACCTCATCTTCTGCTCATCCTCTCGCGCAGTCTAAAGAGAGCTCAGGTGAGAAATTGCAAACGTCGAGCAATTGCTCAGAGATGAAAAGTGCCAGCACTGAAAGCTGTTGCTAGCCAGCACCCTTCCTTGGAAGCGCTTTCACAGGCGCAGCAACACTGGGGCTTTGCGCTTCTCTAGCCACCAAACGTCACGGTCCTTCTCTTTCCGTCTCGTAGACACGAGCTGAGAAATTGCAAACGTCGAGCAATTGCTCAGAGATGAAAAGTGCCAGCACTGGAAGCTGTTGCTAGCCAGCACCCTTCCTTGGAAGCGCTTTTGTAGGCCTAAGAACACTGGGCCTCTGGGCTTCTCTAGCCACCTCATCTTCTGCTCATCCTCTCGCGCACTCTAAAGAGAGCTCAGGTGAGAAATTGCAAACGTCCAGCAATTGCTCAGAGATGAAAAGTGCCAGCACTGAAAGCTCTTGCTAGCCAGCACCCTTCCTTGGAAGCGCTTTCACAGGCGCAGTAACACTGGGGCTTTGCGCTTCTCTACCCACCAAACGTCACGGTCACTATCTCTCCGTCTCGTAGACACGAGCTGAGAAATTGCAAACGTCGATCAATTGCTCAGAGAGGAAAAGTGCCAGCACTGAAAGCTGTTGCTAGCCAGCACCCTTCCTTGGAAGCGCTTTTGTAGGCCTAAGAACAGTGGGGCTCTGGGCTTCTCTAGCCACCTAATCTTCTGCTCATCCTCTCGCGCACTCTAAAGAGAGCTCAGGGGAGAAATTGCAAACGTCGAGCAATTGCTCAGAGATGAAAAGTGCCAGCACTGAAAGCTGTTGCTAGCCAGCACCCTTCCTTGGAAGCGCTTTCACAGGCGCAGCAACACTGGGGCTCTGGGCTTCTCTAGCCACGTCATCTTCTGCTCATCCTCTCGCGCACTCTGAAGAGAGCTCAGGTGAGAAATTGCAAACGTCGAGCAATTGGTCAGAGATGAAAAGTGCCAGCACTGAAAGCTGTTGCTAGCCAGCACCCTTCCTTGGAAGCGCTTTTGTAGGCCTAAGAACACTGGGGCTCTGGGCTTCTCTAGCCAGCTCATCTTCTGCTCATCCTCTCGCGCACTCTAAAGAGAGCTCAGGGGAGAAATTGCAAACGTCGAGCAATTGCTCAGAGATGAAAAGTGCCAGCACTGAAAGCTGTTGCTAGCCAGCACCCTTCCTTGGAAGCGCTTTCAAAGGCGCAGCAACACTGGGGCTTTGCGCTTCTCTACTCACCAAACATCACTGTCATTCTCTTTCCGTCTCGTAGACACGAGCTGAGAAATTGCAAACGTCGAGCAATTGCTCAGAGATGAAAAGTGCCAGCACTGAAAGCTGTTGCTAGCCAGCACCCTTCCTTGGAAGCGCTTTTGTAGCCCTTAGAACACTGGGGCTCTGGGCTTCTCTAGCCACCTCATCTTCTGCTCATCCTCTCGCGCACTCTAAGGAGAGCTCAGGGGAGAAATTGCAAACGTCGAGCAATTGCTCAGAGAGGAAAAGTGCCAGCACTGAAAGCTGTTGCTAGCCAGCACCCTTCCTTGGAAGCGCTTTTGTAGGCCTAAGAACACTGGGGCTCTGGGCTTCTCTAGCCACCTCATCTTCTGCTCATCCTCTCGCGCACTCTAAAGAGAGCTCAGGTGAGAAATTGCAAACGTCGAGCAATTGCTCAGAGATGAAAAGTGCCAGCACTGAAAGCTGTTGCTAGCGAGCACCCTTCCTTGGAAGTGCTTTTGTAGCCCTTAGAACACTGGGGCTCTGGGCTTCTCTAGCCACCTAATCTTCTGCTCATCCTCTCGCGCACTCTAAGGAGAGCTCAGGGGAGAAATTGCAAACGTCGAGCAATTGCTCAGAGATGAAAAGTGCCAGCACTGAAAGCTGTTGCTAGCCAGCACCCTTCCTTGGAAGCGCTTTCACAGGCGCAGTAACACTGGGGCTTTGCGCTTCTCTACCCACCAAACGTCACTGTCATTCTCTTTCCGTCTCGTAGACACGAGCTGAGAAATTGCAAACGTCGAGCAATTGCTCAGAGATGAAAAGTGCCAGCACTGAAAGCTGTTGCTAGCCAGCACCCTTCCTTGGAAGCGCTTTTGTAGGCCTAAGCACACTGGGGCTCTGGGCTTCTCTAGCCACCTCATCTTCTGCTCATCCTCTCGCGCACTCTAAAGAGAGCTCAGGTGAGAAATTGCAAACGTCGAGCAATTGCTCAGAGATGAAAAGTGCCAGCACTGAAAGCTCTTGCTAGCCAGCACCCTTCCTTGGAAGCGCTTTCACAGGCGCAGTAACACTGGGGCTTTGTGCTTCTCTAGCCACCAAACGTCACGGTCCTTCTCTTTCCGTCTCGTAGACACGAGCTGAGAAATTGCAAACGTCCAGCAATTGCTCAGAGATGAAAAGTGCCAGCACTGAAAGCTGTTGCTAGCCAGCACCCTTCCTTGGAAGTGCTTTTGTAGGCCTAAGCACAATGGGGCTCTGGGCTTCTCTAGCCACGTCATCTTCTGCTCATCCTCTCGCGCACTCTGAAGAGAGCTCAGGTGAGAAATTGCAAACGTCGAGCAATTGCTCAGAGATGAAAAGTGCCAGCACTGAAAGCTGTTGCTAGCCAGCACCCTTCCTTGGAAGCGCTTTTGTAGGCCTAAGAACACTGGGGCTCTGGGCTTCTCTAGCCACCTAATCTTCTGCTCATCCTCTCGCACACTCTAAAGAGAGCTCAGGGGAGAAATTGCAAACGTCGAGCAATTGCTCAGAGATGAAAAGTGCCAGCACTGAAAGCTGTTGCTAGCCAGCACCCTTCCTTGGAAGCGCTTTCACAGGCGCAGTAACACTGGGGCTTTGCGCTTCTCTAGCCACCAAACGTCACTGTCATTCTCTTTCCGTCTCGTAGACACGAGCTGAGAAATTGCAAAGGTCGAGCAATTGCTCAGAGATGAAAAGTGCCAGCACTGAAAGCTGTTGCTAGCCAGCACCCTTCCTTGGAAGCGCTTTTGTAGGCCTAAGAACACTGGGGCTCTGGGCTTCTCTAGCCACCTCATCTTCTGCTCATGCTCTTGCGCACTCTAAAGAGAGCTCAGGTGAGAACTTGCAAACGTCGAGCAATTGCTCAGAGATGAAAAGTGCCAGCACTGAAAGCTGTTGCTAGCCAGCACCCTTCCTTGGAAGCGCTTTTGTAGGCCTAAGAACACTGGGGCTCTGGGCTTCTCTAGCCACCTCATCTTCTGCTCATCCTCTCGCGCACTCTAGAGAGAGCTCAGGGGAGAAATTGCAAACGTCGAGCAATTGCTCAGAGATGAAAAGTGCCAGCACTGAAAGCTGTTGCTAGCCAGCACCCTTCCTTGGAAGCGCTTTTGTAGGCCTAAGAACACTGGGGCTCTGGGCTTCTCTAGCCACCTCATCTTCTGCTCATCCTCTCGCGCACTCTAAAGAGAGCTCAGGGGAGAAATTGCAAACGTCGAGCAATTGCTCAGAGATGAAAAGTGCCAGCACTGAAAGCTCTTGCTAGCCAGCACCCTTCCTTGGAAGCGCTTTCACAGGCGCAGTAACACTGGGGCTTTGTGCTTCTCTACCCACCAAACGTCACGGTCACTATCTCTCCGTCTCGTAGACACGAGCTGAGAAATTGCAAACGTCGAGCAATTGCTCAGAGATGAAAAGTGCCAGCACTGAAAGCTCTTGCTAGCCAGCACCCTTCCTTGGAAGCGCTTTTGTAGGCCTAAGAACACTGGGGCTCTGGGCTTCTTTAGCCACCTCATCTTCTGCTCATCCTCTCGCGCACTCTAAAGAGAGCTCAGGGGAGAAATTGCAAACGTCGAGCAATTGCTCAGAGATGAAAAGTGCCAGCACTGAAAGCTCTTGCTAGCCAGCACCCTTCCTTGGAAGCGCTTTCACAGGCGCAGTAACACTGGGGCTTTGTGCTTCTCTACCCACCAAACGTCACGGTCACTATCTCTCCGTCTCGTAGACACGAGCTGAGAAATTGCAAACGTCGAGCAATTGCTCAGAGATGAAAAGTGCCAGCACTGAAAGCTCTTGCTAGCCAGCACCCTTCCTTGGAAGCGCTTTTGTAGGCCTAAGAACACTGGGGCTCTGGGCTTCTCTAGCCACCTCATCTTCTGCTCATCCTCTCGCGCACTCTAAAGAGAGCTCAGGGGAGAAATTGCAAACGTCGAGCAATTGCTCAGAGATGAAAAGTGCCAGCACTGAAAGCTGTTGCTAGCCAGCACCCTTCCTTGGAAGCGCTTTCACAGGCGCAGTAACACTGGGGCTTTGCGCTTCTCTACCCACCAAACGTCACGGTCCTTCTCTTTCCGTCTCCTAGACACGAGCTGAGAAATTGCAAACGTCGAGCAATTGCTCAGAGATGAAAAGTGCCAGCACTGAAAGCTCTTGCTAGCCAGCACCCTTCCTTGGAAGCGCTTTTGTAGGCCTAAGCACACTGGGGCTCTGGGCTTCTCTAGCCACCTCATCTTCTGCTCATCCTCTCGCGCAGTCTAAAGAGAGCTCAGGTGAGAAATTGCAAACGTCGAGCAATTGCTCAGAGATGAAAAGTGCCAGCACTGAAAGCTGTTGCTAGCCAGCACCCTTCCTTGGAAGCGCTTTCACAGGCGCAGCAACACTGGGGCTTTGCGCTTCTCTACCCACCAAACGTCACGGTCCTTCTCTTTCCGTCTCGTAGACACGAGCTGAGAAATTGCAAACGTCGAGCAATTGCTCAGAGATGAAAAGTGCCAGCACTGAAAGCTGTTGCTAGCCAGCACCCTTCCTTGGAAGCGCTTTCACAGGCGCAGTAACACTGGGGCTTTGCGCTTCTCTACCCACCAAACGTCACGGTCACTATCTCTCCGTCTCGTAGACACGAGCTGAGAAATTGCAAACGTCGATCAATTGCTCAGAGAGGAAAAGTGCCAGCACTGAAAGCTGTTGCTAGCCAGCACCCTTCCTTGGAAGCGCTTTTGTAGGCCTTAGAACACTGGGGCTCTGGGCTTCTCTAGCCACCTAATCTTCTGCTCATCCTCTCGCGCACTCTAAAGAGAGCTCAGGTGAGAAATTGCAAACGTCGAGCAATTGCTCAGAGATGAAAAGTGCCAGCACTGAAAGCTGTTGCTAGCCAGCACCCTTCCTTGGAAGCGCTTTCACAGGCGCAGCAACACTGGGGCTCTGGGCTTCTCTAGCCACGTCATCTTCTGCTCATCCTCTCGCACACTCTGAAGAGAGCTCAGGTGAGAAATTGCAAACGTCGAGCAATTGGTCAGAGATGAAAAGTGCCAGCACTGAAAGCTGTTGCTAGCCAGCACCCTTCCTTGGAAGCGCTTTTGTAGGCCTAAGAACACTGGGGCTCTGGGCTTCTCTAGCCACCTAATCTTCTGCTCATCCTCTCGCACACTCTAAAGAGAGCTCAGGGGAGAAATTGCAAACGTCGAGCAATTGCTCAGAGATGAAAAGTGCCAGCACTGAAAGCTGTTGCTAGCCAGCACCCTTCCTTGGAAGCGCTTTCACAGGCGCAGTAACACTGGGGCTTTGCGCTTCTCTAGCCACCAAACGTCACTGTCATTCTCTTTCCGTCTCGTAGACACGAGCTGAGAAATTGCAAACGTCGAGCAATTGCTCAGAGATGAAAAGTGCCAGCACTGAAAGCTGTTGCTAGCCAGCACCCTTCCTTGGAAGCGCTTTTGTAGGCCTAAGAACACTGGGGCTCTGGGCTTCTCTAGCCACCTCATCTTCTGCTCATGCTCTTGCGCACTCTAAAGAGAGCTCAGGTGAGAACTTGCAAACGTCGAGCAATTGCTCAGAGAGGAAAAGTGCCAGCACTGAAAGCTGTTGCTAGCCAGCACCCTTCCTTGGAAGCGCTTTTGTAGGCCTAAGAACACTGGGGCTCTGGGCTTCTCTAGCCAGCTCATCTTCTGCTCATCCTCTCGCGCACTCTAGAGAGAGCTCAGGTGAGAAATTGCAAACGTCGAGCAATTGCTCAGAGATGAAAAGTGCCAGCACTGAAAGCTGTTGCTAGCCAGCACCCTTCCTTGGAAGCGCTTTTGTAGGCCTAAGAACACTGGGGCTCTGGGCTTCTCTAGCCAGCTCATCTTCTGCTCACCCTCTCGCGCACTCTAAAGAGAGCTCAGGTGAGAAATTGCAAACGTCGAGCAATTGCTCAGAGATGAAAAGTGCCAGCACTGAAAGCTCTTGCTAGCCAGCACCCTTCCTTGGAAGCGCTTTTGTAGGCCTAAGAACACTGGGGCTCTGGGCTTCTCTAGCCACCTCATCTTCTGCTCATCCTCTCGCGCACTCTAAAGAGAGCTCAGGTGAGAAATTGCAAACGTCGAGCAATTGCTCAGAGATGAAAAGTGCCAGCACTGAAAGCTGTTGCTAGCCAGCACCCTTCCTTGGAAGCGCTTTTGTAGGCCTAAGAACACTGCGGCTCTGGGCTTCTCTAGCCACCTCATCTTCTGCTCATCCTCTCGCGCACTCTAAAGAGAGCTCAGGTGAGAAATTGCAAACGTCCAGCAATTGCTCAGAGATGAAAAGTGCCAGCACTGAAAGCTGTTGCTAGCCAGCACCCTTCCTTGGAAGCGCTTTCACAGGCGCAGTAACACTGGGGCTTTGTGCTTCTCTAGCCACCAAACGTCACGGTCACTATCTCTCCGTCTCGTAGACACGAGCTGAGAAATTGCAAACGTCGAGCAATTGCTCAGAGATGAAAAGTGCCAGCACTGAAAGCTGTTGCTAGCCAGCACCCTTCCTTGGAAGCGCTTTTGTAGGCCTAAGAACAGTGGGGCTCTGGGCTTCTCTAGCCACCTCATCTTCTGCTCATCCTCTCGCGCACTCTAAAGAGAGCTCAGGGGAGAAATTGCAAACGTCGATCAATTGCTCAGAGATGAAAAGTGCCAGCACTGAAAGCTGTTGCTAGCCAGCACCCTTCCTTGGAAGCGCTTTCACAGGCGCAGTAACACTGGGGCTTTGTGCTTCTCTACCCACCAAACGTCACGGTCACTATTTCTCCGTCTCGTAGACACGAGCTGAGAAATTGCAAACGTCGAGCAATTGCTCAGAGATGAAAAGTGCTAGCACTGAAAGCTCTTGCTAGCCAGCACCCTTCCTTGGAAGCGCTTTTGTAGGCCTAAGAACACTGGGGCTCTGGGCTTCTCTAGCCACCTCATCTTCTGCTCATCCTCTCGCGCACTCTAAAGAGAGCTCAGGTGAGAAATTGCAAACGTCGAGCAATTGCTCAGAGATGAAAAGTGCCAGCACTGAAAGCTGTTGCTAGCCAGCACCCTTCCTTGGAAGCGCTTTCACAGGCGCAGTAACACTGGGGCTTTGCGCTTCTCTAGCCACCAAACGTCACGGTCACTATCTCTCCGTCTCCTAGACACGAGCTGAGAAATTGCAAACGTCGAGCAATTGCTCAGAGATGAAAAGTGCCAGCACTGAAAGCTGTTGCTAGCCAGCACCCTTCCTTGGAAGCGCTTTTGTAGGCCTAAGCACACTGGGGCTCTGGGCTTCTCTAGCCACCTAATCTTCTGCTCATCCTCTCGCGCACTCTAAAGAGAGCTCAGGTGAGAAATTGCAAACGTCGACCAATTGCTCAGAGATGAAAAGTGCCAGCACTGAAAGCTGTTGCTAGCCAGCACCCTTCCTTGGAAGCGCTTTCACAGGCGCAGCAACACCGGGGCTTTGCGCTTCTCTAGCCACCAAACGTCACGGTCCTTCTCTTTCCGTCTCGTAGACACGAGCTGAGAAATTGCAAACGTCGAGCAATTGCTCAGAGATGAAAAGTGCCAGCACTGGAAGCTGTTGCTAGCCAGCACCCTTCCTTGGAAGCGCTTTTGTAGGCCTAAGAACACTGGGGCTCTGGGCTTCTCTAGCCACCTCATCTTCTGCTCATCCTCTCGCGCACTGTGAAGAGAGCTCAGGTGAGAAATTGCAAACGTCGAGCAATTGCTCAGAGATGAAAAGTGCCAGCACTGAAAGCTGTTGCTAGCCAGCACCCTTCCTTGGAAGCGCTTTTGTAGGCCTAAGAACACTGGGGCTCTGGGCTTCTCTAGCCAGCTCATCTTCTGCTCATCCTCTCGCGCACTCTAGAGAGAGCTCAGGTGAGAAATTGCAAACGTCGAGCAATTGCTCAGAGATGAAAAGTGCCAGCACTGAAAGCTGTTGCTAGCCAGCACCCTTCCTTGGAAGCGCTTTTGTAGGCCTAAGAACACTGGGGCTCTGGGCTTCTCTAGCCAGCTCATCTTCTGCTCACCCTCTCGCGCACTCTAAAGAGAGCTCAGGTGAGAAATTGCAAACGTCGAGCAATTGCTCAGAGATGAAAAGTGCCAGCACTGAAAGCTGTTGCTAGCCAGCACCCTTCCTTGGAAGCGCTTTTGTAGGCCTAAGAACACTGGGGCTCTGGGCTTCTCTAGCCACCTCATCTTCTGCTCATCCTCTCGCGCACTCTAAAGAGAGCTCAGGTGAGAAATTGCAAACGTCGAGCAATTGCTCAGAGATGAAAAGTGCCAGCACTGAAAGCTGTTGCTAGCCAGCACCCTTCCTTGGAAGCGCTTTTGTAGGCCTAAGAACACTGGGGCTCTGGGCTTCTCTAGCCACCTCATCTTCTGCTCATCCTCTCGCGCACTCTAAAGAGAGCTCAGGTGAGAAATTGCAAACGTCCAGCAATTGCTCAGAGATGAAAAGTGCCAGCACTGAAAGCTGTTGCTAGCCAGCACCCTTCCTTGGAAGCGCTTTCACAGGCGCAGTAACACTGGGGCTTTGTGCTTCTCTAGCCACCAAACGTCACGGTCACTATCTCTCCGTCTCGTAGACACGAGCTGAGAAATTGCAAACGTCGAGCAATTGCTCAGAGATGAAAAGTGCCAGCACTGAAAGCTGTTGCTAGCCAGCACCCTTCCTTGGAAGCGCTTTTGTAGGCCTAAGAACACTGGGGCTCTGGGCTTCTTTAGCCACCTCATCTTCTGCTCATCCTCTCGCGCACTCTGAAGAGAGCTCAGGGGAGAAATTGCAAACGTCGAGCAATTGCTCAGAGATGAAAAGTGCCAGCACTGAAAGCTCTTGCTAGCCAGCACCCTTCCTTGGAAGCGCTTTCACAGGCGCAGTAACACTGGGGCTTTGTGCTTCTCTACCCACCAAACGTCACGGTCACTATCTCTCCGTCTCGTAGACACGAGCTGAGAAATTGCAAACGTCGAGCAATTGCTCAGAGATGAAAAGTGCCAGCACTGAAAGCTGTTGCTAGCCAGCCCCCTTCCTTGGAAGCGCTTTTGTAGGCCTAAGAACACTGGGGCTCTGGGCTTCTCTAGCCACCTCATCTTCTGCTCATCCTCTCGCGCACTCTAAAGAGAGCTCAGGTGAGAAATTGCAAACGTCGAGCAATTGCTCAGAGATGAAAAGTGCCAGCACTGAAAGCTGTTGCTAGCCAGCACCCTTCCTTGGAAGCGCTTTCACAGGCGCAGTAACACTGGGGCTTTGCGCTTCTCTACCCACCAAACGTCACTGTCATTCTCTTTCCGTCTCCTAGACACAAGCTGAGAAATTGCAAACGTCGAGCAATTGCTCAGAGATGAAAAGTGCCAGCACTGAAAGCTCTTGCTAGCCAGCACCCTTCCTTGGAAGCGCTTTTGTAGGCCTAAGCACACTGGGGCTCTGGGCTTCTCTAGCCACCTAATCTTCTGCTCATCCTCTCGCGCACTCTAAAGAGAGCTCAGGTGAGAAATTGCAAACGTCGACCAATTGCTCAGAGATGAAAAGTGCCAGCACTGAAAGCTGTTGCTAGCCAGCACCCTTCCTTGGAAGCGCTTTCACAGGTGCAGCAACACTGGGGCTTTGCGCTTCTCTAGCCACCAAACGTCACTGTCATTCTCTTTCCGTCTCGTAGACACGAGCTGAGAAATTGCAAACGTCGAGCAATTGCTCAGAGAGGAAAAGTGCCAGCACTGAAAGCTGTTGCTAGCCAGCACCCTTCCTTGGAAGCGCTTTTGTAGGCCTAAGAACACTGGGGCTCTGGGCTTCTCTAGCCACCTCATCTTCTGCTCATCCTCTCGCTCACTCTAAAGAGAGCTCAGGTGAGAAATTGCAAACGTCGAGCAATTGCTCAGAGATGAAAAGTGCCAGCACTGAAAGCTGTTGCTAGCCAGCACCCTTCCTTGGAAGCGCTTCTGTAGCCCTTAGAACACTGGGGCTCTGGGCTTCTCTAGCCACCTCATCTTCTGCTCATCCTCTCGCGCACTCTAAAGAGAGCTCAGGGGAGAAATTGCAAACGTCGAGCAATTGCTCAGAGATGAAAAGTGCCAGCACTGAAAGCTGTTGCTAGCCAGCACCCTTCCTTGGAAGCGCTTTTGTAGGCCTAAGAACACTGGGGCTCTGGGCTTCTCTAGCCACCTCATCTTCTGCTCATCCTCTCGCGCACTGTGAAGAGAGCTCAGGTGAGAAATTGCAAACGTCGAGCAATTGCTCAGAGATGAAAAGTGCCAGCACTGAAAGCTGTTGCTAGCCAGCACCCTTCCTTGGAAGCGCTTTCACAGGCGCAGTAACACTGGGGCTTTGTGCTTCTCTAGCCACCAAACGTCACGGTCACTATCTCTCCGTCTCGTAGACACGAGCTGAGAAATTGCAAACGTCGAGCAATTGCTCAGAGAGGAAAAGTGCCAGCACTGAAAGCTCTTGCTAGCCAGCACCCTTCCTTGGAAGCGCTTTTGTAGGCCTAAGAACACTGGGGCTCTGGGCTTCTCTAGCCACCTCATCTTCTGCTCATCCTCTCGCGCACTCTAAAGAGAGCTCAGGTGAGAAATTGCAAACGTTGAGCAATTGCTCAGAGATGAAAAGTGCCAGCACTGAAAGCTGTTGCTAGCCAGCACCCTTCCTTGGAAGCGCTTTTGTAGGCCTAAGAACACTGGGGCTCTTTGCTTCTCTAGCCACCTAATCTTCTGCTCATCCTCTCGCGCACTCTAAAGAGAGCTCAGGTGAGAAATTGCAAACGTCCAGCAATTGCTCAGAGATGAAAAGTGCCAGCACTGAAAGCTGTTGCTAGCCAGCACCCTTCCTTGGAAGCGCTTCTGTAGCCCTTAGAACACTGGGGCTCTGGGCTTCTCTAGCCACCTCATCTTCTGCTCATCCTCTCGCGCACTCTAAAGAGAGCTCAGGGGAGAAATTGCAAACGTCGAGCAATTGCTCAGAGATGAAAAGCGCCAGCACTGAAAGCTGTTGCTAGCCAGCACCCTTCCTTGGAAGCGCTTTTGTAGGCCTAAGAACACTGGGGCTCTGGGCTTCTCTAGCCACCTCATCTTCTGCTCATCCTCTCGCGCACTGTGAAGAGAGCTCAGGTGAGAAATTGCAAACGTCGAGCAATTGCTCAGAGATGAAAAGTGCCAGCACTGAAAGCTGTTGCTAGCCAGCACCCTTCCTTGGAAGCGCTTTCACAGGCGCAGTAACACTGGGGCTTTGTGCTTCTCTAGCCACCAAACGTCACGGTCAATATCTCTCCGTCTCGTAGACACGAGCTGAGAAATTGCAAACGTCGAGCAATTGCTCAGAGAGGAAAAGTGCCAGCACTGAAAGCTCTTGCTAGCCAGCACCCTTCCTTGGAAGCGCTTTTGTAGGCCTAAGAACACTGGGGCTCTGGGCTTCTCTAGCCACCTCATCTTCTGCTCATCCTCTCGCGCACTCTAAAGAGAGCTCAGGTGAGAAATTGCAAACGTTGAGCAATTGCTCAGAGATGAAAAGTGCCAGCACTGAAAGCTGTTGCTAGCCAGCACCCTTCCTTGGAAGCGCTTTTGTAGGCCTAAGAACACTGGGGCTCTGGGCTTCTCTAGCCACCTAATCTTCTGCTCATCCTCTCGCGCACTCTAAAGAGAGCTCAGGTGAGAAATTGCAAACGTCCAGCAATTGCTCAGAGATGAAAAGTGCCAGCACTGAAAGCTGTTGCTAGCCAGCACCCTTCCTTGGAAGCGCTTTCACAGGCGCAGCAACACTGGGTCTTTGCGCTTCTCTACTCACCAAACGTCACGGTCCTTCTCTTTCCGTCTCGTAGACACGAGCTGAGAAATTGCAAACGTCGAGCAATTGCTCAGAGATGAAAAGTGCCAGCACTGAAAGCTGTTGCTAGCCAGCACCCTTCCTTGGAAGCGCTTTTGTAGCCCTAAGCACACTGGGGCTCTGGGCTTCTCTAGCCACCTAATCTTCTGCTCATCCTCTCGCGCACTCTAAAGAGAGCTCAGGTGAGAAATTGCAAACGTCCAGCAATTGCTCAGAGATGAAAAGTGCCAGCACTGAAAGCTGTTGCTAGCCAGCACCCTTCCTTGGAAGCGCTTTCACAGGCGCAGCAACACTGGGGCTTTGCGCTTCTCTACCCACCAAATGTCACGGTCCTTCTCTTTCCGTCTCGTAGACACGAGCTGAGAAATTGCAAACATCGAGCAATTGCTCAGAGATGAAAAGTGCCAGCACTGAAAGCTCTTGCTAGCCAGCACCCTTCCTTGGAAGCGCTTTTGTAGGCCTAAGAACACTGGGGCTATGGGCTTCTTTAGCCACCTCATCTTCTGCTCATCCTCTCGCGCACTCTAAAGAGAGCTCAGGTGAGAAATTGCAAACGTCGAGCAATTGCTCAGAGATGAAAAGTGCCAGCACTGAAAGCTGTTGCTAGCCAGCACCCTTCCTTGGAAGCGCTTTCACAGGCGCAGTAACACTGGGGCTTTGTGCTTCTCTACCCACCAAACGTCACGGTCACTATCTCTCCGTCTCGTAGACACGAGCTGAGAAATTGCAAACGTCGAGCAATTGCTCAGAGAGGAAAAGTGCCAGCACTGAAAGCTCTTGCTAGCCAGCACCCTTCCTTGGAAGCGCTTTTGTAGGCCTAAGAACACTGGGGCTCTGGGCTTCTCTAGCCACCTCATCTTCTGCTCATCCTCTCGCGCACTCTAAAGAGAGCTCAGGTGATTAATTGCAAACGTCGAGCAATTGCTCAGAGATGAAAAGTGCCAGCACTGAAAGCTGTTGCTAGCCAGCACCCTTCCTTGGAAGCGCTTTCACAGGCGCAGCAACACTGGGGCTTTGCGCTTCTCTACCCACCAAACGTCACGGTCCTTCTCTTTCCGTCTCGTAGACACGAGCTGAGAAATTGCAAACGTCGAGCAATTGCTCAGAGAGGAAAAGTGCCAGCACTGAAAGCTGTTGCTAGCCAGCACCCTTCCTTGGAAGCGCTTTTGTAGGCCTAAGAACACTGGGGCTCTGGGCTTCTCTAGCCACCTCATCTTCTGCTCATCCTCTCGCGCACTCTAAAGAGAGCTCAGGTGAGAAATTGCAAACGTTGAGCAATTGCTCAGAGATGAAAAGTGCCAGCACTGGAAGCTCTTGCTAGCCAGCACCCTTCCTTGGAAGCGCTTTTGTAGGCCTAAGAACACTGGGGCTATGGGCTTCTCTAGCCACCTCATCTTCTGCTCATCCTCTCGCGCACTCTAAAGAGAGCTCAGGGGAGAAATTGCAAACGTCGAGCAATTGCTCAGAGATGAAAAGTGCCAGCACTGAAAGCTGTTGCTAGCCAGCACCCTTCCTTGGAAGCGCTTTTGTAGGCCTAAGAACACTGGGGCTCTGGGCTTCTCTAGCCACCTCATCTTCTGCTCATCCTCTCGCGCACTGTGAAGAGAGCTCAGGTGAGAAATTGCAAACGTCGAGCAATTGCTCAGAGATGAAAAGTGCCAGCACTGAAAGCTGTTGCTAGCCAGCACCCTTCCTTGGAAGCGCTTTCACAGGCGCAGTAACACTGGGGCTTTGTGCTTCTCTAGCCACCAAACGTCACGGTCACTATCTCTCCGTCTCGTAGACACGAGCTGAGAAATTGCAAACGTCGAGCAATTGCTCAGAGAGGAAAAGTGCCAGCACTGAAAGCTCTTGCTAGCCAGCACCCTTCCTTGGAAGCGCTTTTGTAGGCCTAAGAACACTGGGGCTCTGGGCTTCTCTAGCCACCTCATCTTCTGCTCATCCTCTCGCGCACTCTAAAGAGAGCTCAGGTGAGAAATTGCAAACGTTGAGCAATTGCTCAGAGATGAAAAGTGCCAGCACTGAAAGCTGTTGCTAGCCAGCACCCTTCCTTGGAAGCGCTTTTGTAGGCCTAAGAACACTGGGGCTCTGGGCTTCTCTAGCCACCTAATCTTCTGCTCATCCTCTCGCGCACTCTAAAGAGAGCTCAGGTGAGAAATTGCAAACGTCCAGCAATTGCTCAGAGATGAAAAGTGCCAGCACTGAAAGCTGTTGCTAGCCAGCACCCTTCCTTGGAAGCGCTTTCACAGGCGCAGCAACACTGGGTCTTTGCGCTTCTCTACTCACCAAACGTCACGGTCCTTCTCTTTCCGTCTCGTAGACACGAGCTGAGAAATTGCAAACGTCGAGCAATTGCTCAGAGATGAAAAGTGCCAGCACTGAAAGCTGTTGCTAGCCAGCACCCTTCCTTGGAAGCGCTTTTGTAGCCCTAAGCACACTGGGGCTCTGGGCTTCTCTAGCCACCTAATCTTCTGCTCATCCTCTCGCGCACTCTAAAGAGAGCTCAGGTGAGAAATTGCAAACGTCCAGCAATTGCTCAGAGATGAAAAGTGCCAGCACTGAAAGCTGTTGCTAGCCAGCACCCTTCCTTGGAAGCGCTTTCACAGGCGCAGCAACACTGGGGCTTTGCGCTTCTCTACCCACCAAATGTCACGGTCCTTCTCTTTCCGTCTCGTAGACACGAGCTGAGAAATTGCAAACATCGAGCAATTGCTCAGAGATGAAAAGTGCCAGCACTGAAAGCTCTTGCTAGCCAGCACCCTTCCTTGGAAGCGCTTTTGTAGGCCTAAGAACACTGGGGCTATGGGCTTCTTTAGCCACCTCATCTTCTGCTCATCCTCTCGCGCACTCTAAAGAGAGCTCAGGTGAGAAATTGCAAACGTCGAGCAATTGCTCAGAGATGAAAAGTGCCAGCACTGAAAGCTGTTGCTAGCCAGCACCCTTCCTTGGAAGCGCTTTCACAGGCGCAGCAACACTGGGGCTTTGCGCTTCTCTAGCCACCAAACGTCACGGTCCTTCTCTTTCCGTCTCGTAGACACGAGCTGAGAAATTGCAAACGTCGAGCAATTGCTCAGAGAGGAAAAGTGCCAGCACTGAAAGCTGTTGCTAGCCAGCACCCTTCCTTGGAAGCGCTTTTGTAGGCCTAAGAACACTGGGGCTCTGGGCTTCTCTAGCCACCTCATCTTCTGCTCATCCTCTCGCGCACTCTAAAGAGAGCTCAGGTGAGAAATTGCAAACGTTGAGCAATTGCTCAGAGATGAAAAGTGCCAGCACTGGAAGCTCTTGCTAGCCAGCACCCTTCCTTGGAAGCGCTTTTGTAGGCCTAAGAACACTGGGGCTCTGGGCTTCTCTAGCCACCTCATCTTCTGCTCATCCTCTCGCGCACTCTAAAGAGAGCTCAGGTGAGAAAATGCAAACGTCCAGCAATTGCTCAGAGATGAAAAGTGCCAGCACTGAAAGCTGTTGCTAGCCAGCACCCTTCCTTGGAAGCGCTTTCACAGGCGCAGCAACACTGGGGCTTTGCGCTTCTCTAGCCACCAAACGTCACGGTCCTTCTCTTTCCGTCTCGTAGACACGAGCTGAGAAATTGCAAACGTCGAGCAATTGCTCAGAGATGAAAAGTGCCAGCACTGAAAGCTGTTGCTAGCCAGCACCCTTCCTTGGAAGCGCTTTTGTAGCCCTAAGCACACTGGGGCTCTGGGCTTCTCTAGCCACCTAATCTTCTGCTCATCCTCTCGCGCACTCTAAAGAGAGCTCAGGTGAGAAATTGCAAACGTCGAGCAATTGCTCAGAGATGAAAAGTGCCAGCACTGAAAGCTCTTGCTAGCCAGCACCCTTCCTTGGAAGCGCTTTTGTAGGCCTAAGAACACTGGGGCTCTGGGCTTCTCTAGGCACCTCATCTTCTGCTCATCCTCTCGCGCACTCTAAAGAGAGCTCAGGTGAGAAATTGCAAACGTCGAGCAATTGCTCAGAGAGGAAAAGTGCCAGCACTGAAAGCTGTTGCTAGCCAGCACCCTTCCTTGGAAGCGCTTTCACAGGCGCAGCAACACTGGGGCTTTGCGCTTCTCTAGCCACCAAACGTCACGGTCATTCTCTTTCCGTCTCGTAGACACGAGCTGAGAAATTGCAAACATCGAGCAATTGCTCAGAGATGAAAAGTGCCAGCAGTGAAAGCTGTTGCTAGCCAGCACCCTTCCTTGGAAGCGCTTTTGTAGGCCTAAGAACACTGGGGCTCTGGGCTTCTCTAGCCACCTCATCTTCTGCTCATCCTCTCGCGCACTCTAAAGAGAGCTCAGGTGAGAAATTGCAAACGTCCAGCAATTGCTCAGAGATGAAAAGTGCCAGCACTGAAAGCTCTTGCTAGCCAGCACCCTTCCTTGGAAGCGTTTTCACAGGCGCAGTAACACTGGGGCTTTGCGCTTCTCTAGCCACCAAACGTCACGGTCCTTCTCTTTCCGTCTCGTAGACACGAGCTGAGAAATTGCAAACGTCGAGCAATTGCTCAGAGATGAAAAGTGCCAGCACTGAAAGCTCTTGCTAGCCAGCACCCTTCCTTGGAAGCGCTTTTGTAGGCCTAAGAACACTGGGGCTCTGGGCTTCTCTAGCCACCTAATCTTCTGCTCATCCTCTCGCGCACTCTAAAGAGAGCTCAGGTGAGAAATTGCAAACGTCGAGCAATTGCTCGGAGATGAAAAGTGCCAGCACTGAAAGCTGTTGCTAGCCAGCACCCTTCCTTGGAAGCGCTTTTGTAGGCCTAAGAACACTGGGGCTCTGGGCTTCTCTAGCCACCTAATCTTCTGCTCATCCTCTCGCGCACTCTAAAGAGAGCTCAGGTGAGAAATTGCAAACGTTGAGCAATTGCTCAGAGATGAAAAGTGCCAGCACTGAAAGCTGTTGCTAGCCAGCACCCTTCCTTGGAAGCGCTTTTGTAGGCCTAAGAACACTGGGGTATGGGCTTCTTTAGCCACCTAATCTTCTGCTCATCCTCTCGCGCACTCTGAAGAGAGCTCAGGGGAGAAATTGCAAACGTCGAGCAATTGCTCAGAGATGAAAAGTGCCAGCACTGAAAGCTGTTGCTAGCCAGCACCCTTCCTTGGAAGCGCTTTCACAGGCGCAGTAACACTGGGGCTTTGTGCTTCTCTAGCCACCAAACGTCACGGTCACTATCTCTCCGTCTCGTAGACACGAGCTGAGAAATTGCAAACGTCGAGCAATTGCTCAGAGATGAAAAGTGCCAGCACTGAAAGCTGTTGCTAGCCAGCACCCTTCCTTGGAAGCGCTTTTGTAGGCCTAAGAACAGTGGGGCTCTGGGCTTCTCTAGCCACCTAATCTTCTGCTCATCCTCTCGCGCACTCTGAAGAGAGCTCAGGGGAGAAATTGCAAACGTCGAGCAATTGCTCAGAGATGAAAAGTGCCAGCACTGAAAGCTGTTGCTAGCCAGCACCCTTCCTTGGAAGCGCTTTCACAGGCGCAGTAACACTGGGGCTTTGCGCTTCTCTACCCACCAAACGTCACTGTCATTCTCTATCCGTCTCGTAGACACGAGCTGAGAAATTGCAAACGTCGAGCAATTGCTCAGAGATGAAAAGTGCCAGCACTGAAAGCTCTTGCTAGCCAGCACCCTTCCTTGGAAGCGCTTTTGTAGGCCTAAGAACACTGGGGCTCTGGGCTTCTCTAGCCACCTCATCTTCTGCTCATCCTCTCGCGCACTCTAAAGAGAGCTCAGGTGAGAAATTGCAAACGTCGACCAATTGCTCAGAGATGAAAAGTGCCAGCACTGAAAGCTGTTGCTAGCCAGCACCCTTCCTTGGAAGCGCTTTTGTAGGCCTAAGAACACTGGGGCTCTGGGCTTCTCTAGCCACCTAATCTTCTGCTCATCCTCTCGCGCACTCTAAAGAGAGCTCAGGTGAGAAATTGCAAACGTCGAGCAATTGCTCAGAGATGAAAAGTGCCAGCACTGAAAGCTGTTGCTAGCCAGCACCCTTCCTTGGAAGCGCTTTTGTAGGCCTAAGAACACTGGGGCTCTGGGCTTCTCTAGCCACCTCATCTTCTGCTCATCCTCTCGCGCACTCTAAAGAGAGCTCAGGGGAGAAATTGCAAACGTCCAGCAATTGCTCAGAGATGAAAAGTGCCAGCACTGAAAGCTCTTGCTAGCCAGCACCCTTCCTTGGAAGCGCTTTCACAGGCGCAGCAACACCGGGGCTTTGCGCTTCTCTAGCCACCAAACGTCACGGTCCTTCTCTTTCCGTCTCGTAGACACGAGCTGAGAAATTGCAAACATCGAGCAATTGCTCAGAGATGAAAAGTGCCAGCACTGAAAGCTCTTGCTAGCCAGCACCCTTCCTTGGAAGCGCTTTTGTAGGCCTAAGAACACTGGGGCTCTGGGCTTCTCTAGCCACCTCATCTTCTGCTCATCCTCTCGCGCACTCTAAAGAGAGCTCAGGTGAGAAATTGCAAACGTCGAGCAATTGCTCAGAGAGGAAAAGTGCCAGCACTGAAAGCTGTTGCTAGCCAGCACCCTTCCTTGGAAGCGCTTTTGTAGGCCTAAGAACACTGGGGCTTTGCGCTTCTCTACCCACCAAACGTCACGGTCCTTCTCTTTCCGTCTCGTAGACACGAGCTGAGAAATTGCAAACGTCGAGCAATTGCTCAGAGATGAAAAGTGCCAGCACTGGAAGCTGTTGCTAGCCAGCACCCTTCCTTGGAAGCGCTTTTGTAGGCCTAAGAACACTGGGGCTCTGGGCTTCTCTAGCCACCTCATCTTCTGCTCATCCTCTCGCGCACTCTAAAGAGAGCTCAGGTGAGAAATTGCAAACGTCGAGCAATTGCTCAGAGATGAAAAGTGCCAGCACTGAAAGCTGTTGCTAGCCAGCACCCTTCCTTGGAAGCGCTTTCACAGGCGCAGTAACACTGGGGCTTTGCGCTTCTCTACCCACCAAACGTCACTGTCATTCTCTATCCGTCTCGTAGACACGAGCTGAGAAATTGCAAACGTCGAGCAATTGCTCAGAGATGAAAAGTGCCAGCACTGAAAGCTGTTGCTAGCCAGCACCCTTCCTTGGAAGCGCTTTTGTAGCCCTAAGAACACTGGGGCTCTGGGCTTCTCTAGCCACCTCATCTTCTGCTCATCCTCTCGCGCACTCTAAAGAGAGCTCAGGTGAGAAATTGCAAACGTCGACCAATTGCTCAGAGATGAAAAGTGCCAGCACTGAAAGCTGTTGCTAGCCAGCACCCTTCCTTGGAAGCGCTTTTGTAGGCCTAAGAACACTGGGGCTCTGGGCTTCTCTAGCCACCTCATCTTCTGCTCATCCTCTCGCGCACTCTAAAGAGAGCTCAGGTGAGAAATTGCAAACGTCGAGCAATTGCTCAGAGATGAAAAGTGCCAGCACTGAAAGCTGTTGCTAGCCAGCACCCTTCCTTGGAAGCGCTTTTGTAGGCCTAAGAACACTGGGGCTCTGGGCTTCTCTAGCCACCTCATCTTCTGCTCATCCTCTCGCGCACTCTAAAGAGAGCTCAGGTGAGAAATTGCAAACGTCGAGCAATTGCTCAGAGATGAAAAGTGCCAGCACTGAAAGCTCTTGCTAGCCAGCACCCTTCCTTGGAAGCGCTTTCACAGGCGCAGCAACACTGGGGCTTTGCGCTTCTCTAGCCACCAAACGTCACGGTCCTTCTCTTTCCGTCTCGTAGACACGAGCTGAGAAATTGCAAACATCGAGCAATTGCTCCGAGATGAAAAGTGCCAGCACTGAAAGCTCTTGCTAGCCAGCACCCTTCCTTGGAAGCGCTTTTGTAGGCCTAAGAACACTGGGGCTCTGGGCTTCTCTAGCCACCTCATCTTCTGCTCATCCTCTCGCGCACTCTAAAGAGAGCTCAGGTGAGAAATTGCAAACGTCGAGCAATTGCTCAGAGAGGAAAAGTGCCAGCACTGAAAGCTGTTGCTAGCCAGCACCCTTCCTTGGAAGCGCTTTTGTAGGCCTAAGAACACTGGGGCTTTGCGCTTCTCTACCCACCAAACGTCACGGTCCTTCTCTTTCCGTCTCGTAGACACGAGCTGAGAAATTGCAAACGTCGAGCAATTGCTCAGAGATGAAAAGTGCCAGCACTGGAAGCTGTTGCTAGCCAGCACCCTTCCTTGGAAGCGCTTTTGTAGGCCTAAGAACACTGGGGCTCTGGGCTTCTCTAGCCACCTCATCTTCTGCTCATCCTCTCGCGCACTCTAAAGAGAGCTCAGGTGAGAAATTGCAAACGTCGAGCAATTGCTCAGAGATGAAAAGTGCCAGCACTGAAAGCTGTTGCTAGCCAGCACCCTTCCTTGGAAGCGCTTTCACAGGCGCTGTAACACTGGGGCTTTGCGCTTCTATACGCAACATACGTCACTGTCATTCTCTTTCCGTCTCGTAGACACGAGCTGAGAAATTGCAAACGTCGAGCAATTGCTCAGAGATGAAAAGTGCCAGCACTGGAAGCTGTTGCTAGCCAGCACCCTTCCTTGGAAGCGCTTTTGTAGGCCTAAGAACACTGGGGCTCTGGGCTTCTCTAGCCACCTCATCTTCTGCTCATCCTCTCGCGCACTCTAAAGAGAGCTCAGGTGAGAAATTGCAAACGTCGAGCAATTGCTCAGAGATGAAAAGTGCCAGCACTGAAAGCTGTTGCTAGCCAGCACCCTTCCTTGGAAGCGCTTTCACAGGCGCAGCAACACTGGGGCTTTGCGCTTCTCTAGCCACCAAACGTCACGGTCATTCTCTTTCCGTCTCGTAGACACGAGCTGAGAAATTGCAAACGTCGAGCAATTGCTCAGAGATGAAAAGTGCCAGCACTGAAAGCTCTTGCTAGCCAGCACCCTTCCTTGGAAGCGCTTTTGTAGCCCTAAGAACACTGGGGCTCTGGGCTTCTCTAGCCACCTCATCTTCTGCTCATCCTCTCGCGCACTCTAAAGAGAGCTCAGGGGAGAAATTGCAAACGTTGAGCAATTGCTCAGAGAAGAAAAGTGCCAGCACTGAAAGCTCTTGCTAGCCAGCACCCTTCCTTGGAAGCGCTTTTGTAGGCCTAAGAACACTGGGGCTCTGGTCTTCTCTAGCCACCTCATCTTCTGCTCATCCTCTCGCGCACTCTAAAGAGAGCTCAGGTGAGAAATTGCAAACGTCGAGCAATTGCTCAGAGATGAAAAGTGCCAGCACTGAAAGCTGTTGCTAGCCAGCACCCTTCCTTGGAAGTGCTTTTGTAGGCCTAAGAACACTGGGGCTCTGGGCTTCTCTAGCCACCTCATCTTCTGCTCATCCTCTCGCGCACTCTAAAGAGAGCTCAGGTGAGAAATTGCAAACGTCAAGCAATTGCTCAGAGATGAAAAGTGCCAGTACTGGAAGCTGTTGCTAGCCAGCACCCTTCCTTGGAAGCGCTTTTGTAGCCCTTAGAACACTGGGGCTCTGGGCTTCTCTAGCCACCTCATCTTCTGCTCATCCTCTCGCGCACTCTAAAGAGAGCTCAGGGGAGAAATTGCAAACGTCGAGCAATTGCTCAGAGATGAAAAGTGCCAGCACTGAAAGCTGTTGCTAGCCAGCACCCTTCCTTGGAAGCGCTTTCACAGGCGCAGCAACACTGGGGCTTTGCGCTTCTCTAGCCACCAAACGTCACGGTCATTCTCTTTCCGTCTCGTAGACACGAGCTGAGAAATTGCAAACGTCGAGCAATTGCTCAGAGATGAAAAGTGCCAGCACTGAAAGCTCTTGCTAGACAGCACCCTTCCTTGGAAGCGCTTTTGTAGGCCTAAGAACACTGGGGCTCTGGGCTTCTCTAGCCACCTAATCTTCTGCTCATCCTCTCGCGCACTCTAAAGAGAGCTCAGGTGAGAAATTGCAAACGTCGAGCAATTGCTCAGAGATGAAAAGTGCAAGCACTGAAAGCTCTTGCTAGCCAGCACCCTTCCTTGGAAGCGCTTTCACAGGCGCAGTAACACTGGGGCTTTGCGCTTCTCTACTCACCAAACGTCACGGTCACTATCTCTCCGTCTCGTAGACACGAGCTGAGAAATTGCAAACGTCGAGCAATTGCTCAGAGATGAAAAGTGCCAGCACTGAAAGCTGTTGCTAGCCAGCACCCTTCCTTGGAAGCGCTTTTGTAGCCCTAAGAACACTGGGGCTCTGGGCTTCTCTAGCCACCTCATCTTCTGCTCATCCTCTCGCGCACTCTAAAGAGAGCTCAGGGGAGAAATTGCAAACGTCGAGCAATTGCTCAGAGATGAAAAGTGCCAGCACTGAAAGCTGTTGCTAGCCAGCACCCTTCCTTGGAAGCCCTTTCACAGGCGCAGTAACACTGGGGCTTTGCGCTTCTCTACCCACCAAACATCACGGTCCTTCTCTTTCCGTCTCGTAGACACGAGCTGAGAAATTGCAAACGTCGAGCAATTGCTCAGAGATGAAAAGTGCCAGCACTGGAAGCTGTTGCTAGCCAGCACCCTTCCTTGGAAGCGCTTTTGTAGGCCTAAGAACACTGGGGCTCTGGGCTTCTCTAGCCACCTCATCTTCTGCTCATCCTCTCGCGCAGTCTAAAGAGAGCTCAGGTGAGAAATTGCAAACGTCGAGCAATTGCTCCGAGATGAAAAGTGCCAGCACTGAAAGCTGTTGCTAGCCAGCACCCTTCCTTGGAAGCGCTTTTGTAGGCCTAAGAACACTGGGGCTCTGGGCTTCTCTAGCCACCTCATCTTCTGCTCATCCTCTCGCGCACTCTAAAGAGAGCTCAGGGGAGAAATTGCAAACGTCGAGCAATTGCTCAGAGATGAAAAGTGCCAGCACTGAAAGCTGTTGCTAGCCAGCACCCTTCCTTGGAAACGCTTTCACAGGCGCAGCAACACTGGGGCTTTGCGCTTCTCTAGCCACCAAACGTCACGGTCATTCTCTTTCCGTCTCGTAGACACGAGCTGAGAAATTGCAAACGTCGAGCAATTGCTCAGAGATGAAAAGTGCCAGCACTGAAAGCTGTTGCTAGCCAGCACCATTCCTTGGAAGCGCTTTTGTAGGCCTAAGAACACTGGGGCTCTGGGCTTCTTTAGCCACCTCATCTTCTGCTCATCCTCTCGCGCACTCTAAAGAGAGCTCAGGTGAGAAATTGCAAATGTCCAGCAATTGCTCAGAGATGAAAAGTGCCAACACTGAAAGCTGTTGCTAGCCAGCACCCTTCCTTGGAAGCGCTTTCACAGGCGCAGTAACACTGGGGCTTTGCGCTTCTCTAGCCACCAAACGTCACGGTCCTTCTCTTTCCGTCTCGTAGACACGAGCTGAGAAATTGCAAACGTCGAGCAATTGCTCAGAGATGAAAAGTGCCAGCACTGAAAGCTGTTGCTAGCCAGCACCCTTCCTTGGAAGCGCTTTTGTAGGCCTAAGAACACTGGGGCTCTGGGCTTCTCTAGCCACCTAATCTTCTGCTCATCTTCTCGCGCACTCTAAAGAGAGCTCAGGTGAGAAATTGCAAACGTCGAGCAATTGCTCAGAGATGAAAAGTGCCAGCACTGAAAGCTGTTGCTAGCCAGCACCCTTCCTTGGAAGCGCTTTTGTAGGCCTAAGAACAGTGGGGCTCTGGGCTTCTCTAGCCACCTAATCTTCTGCTCATCCTCTCGCGCACTCTAAAGAGAGCTCAGGTGAGAAATTGCAAACGTCGATCAATTGCTCAGAGATGAAAAGTGCCAGCACTGAAAGCTGTTGCTAGCCAGCACCCTTCCTTGGAAGCGCTTTTGTAGGCCTAAGAACACTGGGGCTCTGGGCTTCTCTGGCCACCTCATCTTCTGCTCATCCTCTCGCGCACTCTAAAGAGAGCTCAGGGGAGAAATTGCAAACGTCCAGCAATTGCTCAGAGATGAAAAGTGCCAGCACTGAAAGCTGTTGCTAGCCAGCACCCTTCCTTGGAAGCGCTTTTGTAGGCCTAAGAACACTGGGGCTCTGGGCTTCTCTAGCCACCTCATCTTCTGCTCATCCTCTCACGCACTCTGAAGAGAGCTCAGGGGAGAAATTGCAAACGTCCAGCAATTGCTCAGAGATGAAAAGTGCCAGCACTGAAAGCTCTTGCTAGCCAGCACCCTTCCTTGGAAGCGCTTTCACAGGCGCAGCAACACTGGGGCTTTGCGCTTCTCTACCCACCAAACGTCATGGTCCTTCTCTTTCCGTCTCGTAGACACGAGCTGAGAAATTGCAAACGTCGAGCAATTGCTCAGAGATGAAAAGTGCCAGCACTGAAAGCTGTTGCTAGCCAGCACCCTTCCTTGGAAGCGCTTTTGTAGGCCTAAGAACACAGGGGCTCTGGGCTTCTTTAGCCACCTAATCTTCTGCTCATCCTCTCGCGCACTCTAAAGAGAGCTCAGGGGAGAAATTGCAAACGTTGAGCAATTGCTCAGAGATGAAAAGTGCCAGCACTGAAAGCTGTTGCTAGCCAGCACCCTTCCTTGGAAGCGCTTTTGTAGGCCTAAGAACACTGGGCCTCTGGGCTTCTCTAGCCACCTAATCTTCTGCTCATCCTCTCGCGCACTCTAAAGAGAGCTCAGGTGAGAAATTGCAAACGTCGAGCAATTGCTCAGAGATGAAAAGTGCCAGCACTGAAAGCTCTTGCTAGCCAGCACCCTTCCTTGGAAGCGCTTTCACAGGCGCAGTAACACTGGGGCTTTGCGCTTCTCTAGCCACCAAACGTCACGGTCACTATCTCTCCGTCTCGTAGACACGAGCTGAGAAATTGCAAACGTCGAGCAATTGCTCAGAGATGAAAAGTGCCAGCACTGGAAGCTGTTGCTAGCCAGCACCCTTCCTTGGAAGCGCTTTTGTAGGCCTAAGAACACTGGGGCTCTGGGCTTCTCTAGCCACCTCATCTTCTGCTCATCCTCTCGCGCACTCTGAAGAGAGCTCAGGGGAGAAATTGCAAACGTCCAGCAATTGCTCAGAGATGAAAAGTGCCAGCACTGAAAGCTGTTGCTAGCCAGCACCCTTCCTTGGAAGCGCTTTCACAGGCGCAGTAACACTGGGGCTTTGCGCTTCTATACGCAACAAACGTCACTGTCATTCTCTTTCCGTCTCGTAGACACGAGCTGAGAAATTGCAAACGTCGAGCAATTGCTCAGAGATGAAAAGTGCCAGCACTGGAAGCTGTTGCTAGCCAGCACCCTTCCTTGGAAGCGCTTTTGTAGGCCTAAGAACACTGGGGCTCTGGGCTTCTCTAGCCACCTCATCTTCTGCTCATCCTCTCGTGCACTCTAAAGAGAGCTCAGGTGAGAAATTGCAAACGTCGAGCAATTGCTCAGAGATGAAAAGTGCCAGCACTGAAAGCTGTTGCTAGCCAGCACCCTTCCTTGGAAGCGCTTTTGTAGGCCTAAGAACACTGGGGCTCTGGGCTTCTCTAGCCACCTAATCTTCTGCTCATCCTCTCGCGCACTCTAAAGAGAGCTCAGGTGAGAAATTGCAAACGTCGAGCAATTGCTCAGAGATGAAAAGTGCCAGCACTGAAAGCTGTTGCTAGCCAGCACCCTTCCTTGGAAGCGCTTTCACAGGCGCAGCAACACTGGGGCTTTGCGCTTCTCTAGCCACCAAACGTCACGGTCCTTCTCTTTCCGTCTCGTAGACACGAGCTGAGAAATTGCAAACGTCGAGCAATTGCTCAGAGATGAAAAGTGCCAGCACTGAAAGCTGTTGCTAGCCAGCACCCTTCCTTGGAAGCGCTTTTGTAGGCCTAAGAACACTGGGGCTCTGGGCTTCTCTAGCCACCTCATCTTCTGCTCATCCTCTCGCGCACTCTGAAGAGAGCTCAGGGGAGAAATTGCAAACGTCGAGCAATTGCTCAGAGATGAAAAGTGCCAGCACTGGAAGCTGTTGCTAGCCAGCACCCTTCCTTGGAAGCGCTTTCACAGGCGCAGTAACACTGGGGCTTTGCGCTTCTCTAGCCACCAAACGTCACGGTCACTATCTCTCCGTCTCGTAGACACGAGCTGAGAAATTGCAAACGTCGAGCAATTGCTCAGAGATGAAAAGTGCCAGCACTGAAAGCTCTTGCTAGCCAGCACCCTTCCTTGGAAGCGCTTTTGTAGGCCTAAGAAGACTGGGGCTCTGGGCTTCTCTAGCCACCTAATCTTCTGCTCATCCTCTCGCGCACTCTAAAGAGAGCTCAGGTGAGAAATTGCAAACGTTGAGCAATTGCTCAGAGAAGAAAAGTGCCAGCACTGAAAGCTGTTGCTAGCCAGCACCCTTCCTTGGAAGCGCTTTTGTAGGCCTAAGAACACTGGGGCTCTGGGCTTCTCTAGCCACCTAATCTTCTGCTCATCCTCTCGCGCACTCTAAAGAGAGCTCAGGGGAGAAATTGCAAACGTCGAGCAATTGCTCAGAGATGAAAAGTGCCAGCACTGAAAGCTGTTGCTAGCCAGCACCCTTCCTTGGAAGCGCTTTTGTAGGCCTAAGAACAGTGGGGCTCTGGGCTTCTCTAGCCACCTCATCTTCTGCTCATCCTCTCGCGCACTCTAAAGAGAGCTCAGGGGAGAAATTGCAAACGTCAAGCAATTGCTCAGAGATGAAAAGTGCCAGCACTGGAAGCTGTTGCTAGCCAGCACCCTTCCTTGGAAGCGCTTTTGTAGCCCTTAGAACACTGGGGCTCTGGGCTTCTCTAGCCACCTCATCTTCTGCTCATCCTCTCGCGCACTCTAAAGAGAGCTCAGGTGAGAAATTGCAAACGTCGAGCAATTGCTCAGAGATGAAAAGTGCCAGCACTGAAAGCTGTTGCTAGCCAGCACCCTACCTTGGAAGCGCTTTCACAGGCGCAGTAACACTGGGGCTTTGTGCTTCTCTACCCACCAAACGTCACGGTCCTTCTCTTTCCGTCTCGTAGACACGAGCTGAGAAATTGCAAACGTCGAGCAATTGCTCAGAGATGAAAAGTGCCAGCACTGAAAGCTGTTGCTAGCCAGCACCCTTCCTTGGAAGCGCTTTTGTAGGCCTAAGAACACTGGGGCTCTGGGCTTCTCTAGCCACCTCATCTTCTGCTCATCCTCTCGTGCACTCTAAAGAGAGCTCAGGTGAGAAATTGCAAACGTCGAGCAATTGCTCAGAGATGAAAAGTGCCAGCACTGAAAGCTGTTGCTAGCCAGCACCCTTCCTTGGAAGCGCTTTTGTAGGCCTAAGAACACTGGGGCTCTGGGCTTCTCTAGCCACCTAATCTTCTGCTCATCCTCTCGCGCACTCTAAAGAGAGCTCAGGTGAGAAATTGCAAACGTCGAGCAATTGCTCAGAGATGAAAAGTGCCAGCACTGAAAGCTGTTGCTAGCCAGCACCCTTCCTTGGAAGCGCTTTCACAGGCGCAGCAACACTGGGGCTTTGCGCTTCTCTAGCCACCAAACGTCACGGTCCTTCTCTTTCCGTCTCGTAGACACGAGCTGAGAAATTGCAAACGTCGAGCAATTGCTCAGAGATGAAAAGTGCCAGCACTGAAAGCTGTTGCTAGCCAGCACCCTTCCTTGGAAGCGCTTTTGTAGGCCTAAGAACACTGGGGCTCTGGGCTTCTCTAGCCACCTCATCTTCTGCTCATCCTCTCGCGCACTCTGAAGAGAGCTCAGGGGAGAAATTGCAAACGTCGAGCAATTGCTCAGAGATGAAAAGTGCCAGCACTGGAAGCTGTTGCTAGCCAGCACCCTTCCTTGGAAGCGCTTTCACAGGCGCAGTAACACTGGGGCTTTGCGCTTCTCTAGCCACCAAACGTCACGGTCACTATCTCTCCGTCTCGTAGACACGAGCTGAGAAATTGCAAACGTCGAGCAATTGCTCAGAGATGAAAAGTGCCAGCACTGAAAGCTCTTGCTAGCCAGCACCCTTCCTTGGAAGCGCTTTTGTAGGCCTAAGAAGACTGGGGCTCTGGGCTTCTCTAGCCACCTAATCTTCTGCTCATCCTCTCGCGCACTCTAAAGAGAGCTCAGGTGAGAAATTGCAAACGTTGAGCAATTGCTCAGAGAAGAAAAGTGCCAGCACTGAAAGCTCTTGCTAGCCAGCACCCTTCCTTGGAAGCGCTTTTGTAGGCCTAAGAACACTGGGGCTCTGGGCTTCTCTAGCCACCTAATCTTCTGCTCATCCTCTCGCGCACTCTAAAGAGAGCTCAGGGGAGAAATTGCAAACGTCGAGCAATTGCTCAGAGATGAAAAGTGCCAGCACTGAAAGCTGTTGCTAGCCAGCACCCTTCCTTGGAAGCGCTTTTGTAGGCCTAAGAACAGTGGGGCTCTGGGCTTCTCTAGCCACCTCATCTTCTGCTCATCCTCTCGCGCACTCTAAAGAGAGCTCAGGGGAGAAATTGCAAACGTCAAGCAATTGCTCAGAGATGAAAAGTGCCAGCACTGGAAGCTGTTGCTAGCCAGCACCCTTCCTTGGAAGCGCTTTTGTAGCCCTTAGAACACTGGGGCTCTGGGCTTCTCTAGCCACCTCATCTTCTGCTCATCCTCTCGCGCACTCTAAAGAGAGCTCAGGTGAGAAATTGCAAACGTCGAGCAATTGCTCAGAGATGAAAAGTGCCAGCACTGAAAGCTGTTGCTAGCCAGCACCCTACCTTGGAAGCGCTTTCACAGGCGCAGTAACACTGGGGCTTTGTGCTTCTCTACCCACCAAACGTCACGGTCCTTCTCTTTCCGTGTCGTAGACACGAGCTGAGAAATTGCAAACGTCGAGCAATTGCTCAGAGATGAAAAGTGCCAGCACTGAAAGCTGTTGCTAGCCAGCACCCTTCCTTGGAAGCGCTTTTGTAGGCCTAAGAACACTGGGGCTCTGGGCTTCTCTAGCCACCTCATCTTCTGCTCATCCTCTCGTGCACTCTAAAGAGAGCTCAGGTGAGAAATTGCAAACGTCGAGCAATTGCTCAGAGATGAAAAGTGCCAGCACTGAAAGCTGTTGCTAGCCAGCACCCTTCCTTGGAAGCGCTTTTGTAGGCCTAAGAACACTGGGGCTCTGGGCTTCTCTAGCCACCTAATCTTCTGCTCATCCTCTCGCGCACTCTAAAGAGAGCTCAGGTGAGAAATTGCAAACGTCGAGCAATTGCTCAGAGATGAAAAGTGCCAGCACTGAAAGCTGTTGCTAGCCAGCACCCTTCCTTGGAAGCGCTTTCACAGGCGCAGCAACACTGGGGCTTTGCGCTTCTCTAGCCACCAAACGTCACGGTCCTTCTCTTTCCGTCTCGTAGACACGAGCTGAGAAATTGCAAACGTCGAGCAATTGCTCAGAGATGAAAAGTGCCAGCACTGAAAGCTGTTGCTAGCCAGCACCCTTCCTTGGAAGCGCTTTTGTAGGCCTAAGAACACTGGGGCTCTGGGCTTCTCTAGCCACCTCATCTTCTGCTCATCCTCTCGCGCACTCTGAAGAGAGCTCAGGGGAGAAATTGCAAACGTCGAGCAATTGCTCAGAGATGAAAAGTGCCAGCACTGGAAGCTGTTGCTAGCCAGCACCCTTCCTTGGAAGCGCTTTCACAGGCGCAGTAACACTGGGGCTTTGCGCTTCTCTACCCACCAAACGTCACGGTCACTATCTCTCCGTCTCGTAGACACGAGCTGAGAAATTGCAAACGTCGAGCAATTGCTCAGAGATGAAAAGTGCCAGCACTGAAAGCTCTTGCTAGCCAGCACCCTTCCTTGGAAGCGCTTTTGTAGGCCTAAGAAGACTGGGGCTCTGGGCTTCTCTAGCCACCTAATCTTCTGCTCATCCTCTCGCGCACTCTAAAGAGAGCTCAGGTGAGAAATTGCAAACGTTGAGCAATTGCTCAGAGAAGAAAAGTGCCAGCACTGAAAGCTCTTGCTAGCCAGCACCCTTCCTTGGAAGCGCTTTTGTAGGCCTAAGAACAGTGGGGCTCTGGGCTTCTCTAGCCACCTAATCTTCTGCTCATCCTCTCGCGCACTCTAAAGAGAGCTCAGGGGAGAAATTGCAAACGTCGAGCAATTGCTCAGAGATGAAAAGTGCCAGCACTGAAAGCTGTTGCTAGCCAGCACCCTTCCTTGGAAGCGCTTTTGTAGGCCTAAGAACAGTGGGGCTCTGGGCTTCTCTAGCCACCTCATCTTCTGCTCATCCTCTCGCGCACTCTAAAGAGAGCTCAGGGGAGAAATTGCAAACGTCAAGCAATTGCTCAGAGATGAAAAGTGCCAGCACTGGAAGCTGTTGCTAGCCAGCACCCTTCCTTGGAAGCGCTTTTGTAGCCCTTAGAACACTGGGGCTCTGGGCTTCTCTAGCCACCTCATCTTCTGCTCATCCTCTCGCGCACTCTAAAGAGAGCTCAGGTGAGAAATTGCAAACGTCGAGCAATTGCTCAGAGATGAAAAGTGCCAGCACTGAAAGCTGTTGCTAGCCAGCACCCTACCTTGGAAGCGCTTTCACAGGCGCAGTAACACTGGGGCTTTGTGCTTCTCTACCCACCAAACGTCACGGTCCTTCTCTTTCCGTCTCGTAGACACGAGCTGAGAAATTGCAAACGTCGAGCAATTGCTCAGAGATGAAAAGTGCCAGCACTGAAAGCTGTTGCTAGCCAGCACCCTTCCTTGGAAGCGCTTTTGTAGGCCTAAGAACACTGGGGCTCTGGGCTTCTTTAGCCACCTAATCTTCTGCTCATCCTCTCGCGCACTCTAAAGAGAGCTCAGGTGAGAAATTGCAAACGTCGAGCAATTGCTCAGAGATGAAAAGTGCCAGCACTGAAAGCTGTTGCTAGCCAGCACCCTTCCTTGGAAGCGCTTTTGTAGGCCTAAGAACAGTGGGGCTCTGGGCTTCTCTAGCCACCTAATTTTCTGCTCATCCTCTCGCGCACTCTAAAGAGAGCTCAGGGGAGAAATTGCAAACGTCCAGCAATTGCTCAGAGATGAAAAGTGCCAGCACTGAAAGCTGTTGCTAGCCAGCACCCTTCCTTGGAAGCGCTTTCACAGGCGCAGTAACACTGGGGCTTTGCGCTTCTCTAGCCACCAAACGTCACGGTCCTTCTCTTTCCGTCTCGTAGACACGAGCTGAGAAATTGCAAACGTCGAGCAATTGCTCAGAGATGAAAAGTGCCAGCACTGAAAGCTGTTGCTAGCCAGCACCCTTCCTTGGAATCGCTTTCACAGGTGCAGCAACACTGGGGCTTTGCGCTTCTCTAGCCACCAAACGTCACGGTCATTCTCTTTCCGTCTCGTAGACACGAGCTGAGAAATTGCAAACGTCGAGCAATTGCTCAGAGATGAAAAGTGCCAGCACTGGAAGCTGTTGCTAGCCAGCACCCTTCCTTGGAAGCGCTTTTGTAGGCCTAAGAACACTGGGGCTCTGGGCTTCTCTAGCCACCTCATCTTCTGCTCATCCTCTCACGCACTCTGAAGAGAGCTCAGGGGAGAAATTGCAAACGTCCAGTAATTGCTCAGAGATGAAAAGTGCCAGCACTGAAAGCTCTTGCTAGCCAGCACCCTTCCTTGGAAGCGCTTTCACAGGCGCAGCAACACTGGGGCTTTGCGCTTCTCTAGCCACCAAACGTCACGGTCCTTCTCTTTCCGTCTCGTAGACACGAGCTGAGAAATTGCAAACGTCGAGCAATTGCTCAGAGATGAAAAGTGCCAGCACTGAAAGCTGTTGCTAGCCAGCACCCTTCCTTGGAAGCGCTTTTGTAGGCCTAAGAACACAGGGGCTCTGGGCTTCTTTAGCCACCTAATCTTCTGCTCATCCTCTCGCGCACTCTAAAGAGAGCTCAGGGGAGAAATTGCAAACGTCGAGCAATTGCTCAGAGATGAAAAGTGCCAGCACTGAAAGCTGTTGCTAGCCAGCACCCTTCCTTGGAAGCGCTTTTGTAGGCCTAAGAACACTGGGCCTCTGGGCTTCTCTAGCCACCTAATCTTCTGCTCATCCTCTCGCGCACTCTAAAGAGAGCTCAGGTGAGAAATTGCAAACGTCGAGCAATTGCTCAGAGATGAAAAGTGCCAGCACTGAAAGCTCTTGCTAGCCAGCACCCTTCCTTGGAAGCGCTTTCACAGGCGCAGTAACACTGGGGCTTTGCGCTTCTCTAGCCACCAAACGTCACGGTCACTATCTCTCCGTCTCGTAGACACGAGCTGAGAAATTGCAAACGTCGAGCAATTGCTCAGAGATGAAAAGTGCCAGCACTGAAAGCTGTTGCTAGCCAGCACCCTTCCTTGGAAGCGCTTTTGTAGGCCTAAGAACAGTGGGGCTCTGGGCTTCTCTAGCCACCTAATCTTCTGCTCATCCTCTCGCGCACTCTGAAGAGAGCTCAGGGGAGAAATTGCAAACGTCCAGCAATTGCTCAGAGATGAAAAGTGCCAGCACTGAAAGCTGTTGCTAGCCAGCACCCTTCCTTGGAAGCGCTTTCACAGGCGCAGTAACACTGGGGCTTTGCGCTTCTATACGCAACAAACGTCACTGTCATTCTCTTTCCGTCTCGTAGACACGAGCTGAGAAATTGCAAACGTCGAGCAATTGCTCAGAGATGAAAAGTGCCAGCACTGGAAGCTGTTGCTAGCCAGCACCCTTCCTTGGAAGCGCTTTTGTAGGCCTAAGAACACTGGGGCTCTGGGCTTCTCTAGCCACCTCATCTTCTGCTCATCCTCTCGTGCACTCTAAAGAGAGCTCAGGTGAGAAATTGCAAACGTCGAGCAATTGCTCAGAGATGAAAAGTGCCAGCACTGAAAGCTGTTGCTAGCCAGCACCCTTCCTTGGAAGCGCTTTTGTAGGCCTAAGAACACTGGGGCTCTGGGCTTCTCTAGCCACCTAATCTTCTGCTCATCCTCTCGCGCACTCTAAAGAGAGCTCAGGTGAGAAATTGCAAACGTCGAGCAATTGCTCAGAGATGAAAAGTGCCAGCACTGAAAGCTGTTGCTAGCCAGCACCCTTCCTTGGAAGCGCTTTCACAGGCGCAGCAACACTGGGGCTTTGCGCTTCTCTAGCCACCAAACGTCACGGTCCTTCTCTTTCCGTCTCGTAGACACGAGCTGAGAAATTGCAAACGTCGAGCAATTGCTCAGAGATGAAAAGTGCCAGCACTGAAAGCTGTTGCTAGCCAGCACCCTTCCTTGGAAGCGCTTTTGTAGGCCTAAGAACACTGGGGCTCTGGGCTTCTCTAGCCACCTCATCTTCTGCTCATCCTCTCGCGCACTCTGAAGAGAGCTCAGGGGAGAAATTGCAAACGTCGAGCAATTGCTCAGAGATGAAAAGTGCCAGCACTGGAAGCTGTTGCTAGCCAGCACCCTTCCTTGGAAGCGCTTTCACAGGCGCAGTAACACTGGGGCTTTGCGCTTCTCTACCCACCAAACGTCACGGTCACTATCTCTCCGTCTCGTAGACACGAGCTGAGAAATTGCAAACGTCGAGCAATTGCTCAGAGATGAAAAGTGCCAGCACTGAAAGCTCTTGCTAGCCAGCACCCTTCCTTGGAAGCGCTTTTGTAGGCCTAAGAAGACTGGGGCTCTGGGCTTCTCTAGCCACCTAATCTTCTGCTCATCCTCTCGCGCACTCTAAAGAGAGCTCAGGTGAGAAATTGCAAACGTTGAGCAATTGCTCAGAGAAGAAAAGTGCCAGCACTGAAAGCTCTTGCTAGCCAGCACCCTTCCTTGGAAGCGCTTTTGTAGGCCTAAGAACACTGGGGCTCTGGGCTTCTCTAGCCACCTAATCTTCTGCTCATCCTCTCGCGCACTCTAAAGAGAGCTCAGGGGAGAAATTGCAAACGTCGAGCAATTGCTCAGAGATGAAAAGTGCCAGCACTGAAAGCTGTTGCTAGCCAGCACCCTTCCTTGGAAGCGCTTTTGTAGGCCTAAGAACAGTGGGGCTCTGGGCTTCTCTAGCCACCTCATCTTCTGCTCATCCTCTCGCGCACTCTAAAGAGAGCTCAGGTGAGAAATTGCAAACGTTGAGCAATTGCTCAGAGAAGAAAAGTGCCAGCACTGAAAGCTCTTGCTAGCCAGCACCCTTCCTTGGAAGCGCTTTTGTAGCCCTTAGAACACTGGGGCTCTGGGCTTCTCTAGCCACCTCATCTTCTGCTCATCCTCTCGCGCACTCTAAAGAGAGCTCAGGTGAGAAATTGCAAACGTCGAGCAATTGCTCAGAGATGAAAAGTGCCAGCACTGAAAGCTGTTGCTAGCCAGCACCCTACCTTGGAAGCGCTTTCACAGGCGCAGTAACACTGGGGCTTTGTGCTTCTCTACCCACCAAACGTCACGGTCCTTCTCTTTCCGTCTCGTAGACACGAGCTGAGAAATTGCAAACGTCGAGCAATTGCTCAGAGATGAAAAGTGCCAGCACTGAAAGCTGTTGCTAGCCAGCACCCTTCCTTGGAAGCGCTTTTGTAGGCCTAAGAACACTGGGGCTCTGGGCTTCTTTAGCCACCTAATCTTCTGCTCATCCTCTCGCGCACTCTAAAGAGAGCTCAGGGGAGAAATTGCAAACGTCGAGCAATTGCTCAGAGATGAAAAGTGCCAGCACTGAAAGCTGTTGCTAGCCAGCACCCTTCCTTGGAAGCGCTTTTGTAGGCCTAAGAACAGTGGGGCTCTGGGCTTCTCTAGCCACCTAATTTTCTGCTCATCCTCTTGTGCACTCTAAAGAGAGCTCAGGTGAGAAATTGCAAACGTTGAGCAATTGCTCAGAGATGAAAAGTGCCAGCACTGAAAGCTGTTGCTAGCCAGCACCCTTCCTTGGAAGCGCTTTCACAGGCGCAGTAACACTGGGGCTTTGCGCTTCTCTAGCCACCAAACGTCACGGTCACTATCTCTCCGTCTCGTAGACACGAGCTGAGAAATTGCAAACGTCGAGCAATTGCTCAGAGATGAAAAGTGCAAGCACTGGAAGCTGTTGCTAGCCAGCACCCTTCCTTGGAAGCGCTTTTGTAGCCCTTAGAACACTGGGGCTCTGGGCTTCTCTAGCCACCTCATCTTCTGCTCATCCTCTCGCGCACTCTAAAGAGAGCTCAGGTGAGAAATTGCAAATGTTGAGCAATTGCTCAGAGATGAAAAGTGCCAGCACTGAAAGCTGTTGCTAGCCAGCACCCTTCCTTGGAAGCGCTTTTGTAGCCCTTAGAACACTGGGGCTCTGGGCTTCTCTAGCCACCTCATCTTCTGCTCATCCTCTCGCGCACTCTGAAGAGAGCTCAGGGGAGAAATTGCAAACGTCGAGCAATTGCTCAGAGATGAAAAGTGCCAGCACTGGAAGCTGTTGCTAGCCAGCACCCTTCCTTGGAAGCGCTTTCACAGGCGCAGCAACACTGGGGCTTTGCGCTTCTCTACCCACCAAACGTCACGGTCCTTCTCTTTCCGTCTCGTAGACACGAGCTGAGAAATTGCAAACGTCGAGCAATTGCTCAGAGATGAAAAGTGCCAGCACTGGAAGCTGTTGCTAGCCAGCACCCTTCCTTGGAAGCGCTTTTGTAGGCCTAAGAACACTGGGGCTCTGGGCTTTTCTAGCCACCTCATCTTCTGCTCATCCTCTCGCGCACTCTGAAGAGAGCTCAGGTGAGAAATTGCAAACGTCCAGCAATTGCTCAGAGATGAAAAGTGCCAGCACTGGAAGCTGTTGCTAGCCAGCACCCTTCCTTGGAAGCGCTTTCACAGGCGCAGTAACACTGGGGCTTTGCGCTTCTCTACCCACCAAACGTCACGGTCACTATCTCTCCGTCTCGTAGACACGAGCTGAGAAATTGCAAACGTCGAGCAATTGCTCAGAGATGAAAAGTGCCAGCACTGAAAGCTCTTGCTAGCCAGCACCCTTCCTTGGAAGCGCTTTTGTAGGCCTAAGAACACTGGGGCTCTGGGCTTCTCTAGCCACCTCATCTTCTGCTCATCCTCTCGCGCACTCTAAAGAGAGCTGAGGTGAGAAATTGCAAACGTCCAGCAATTGCTCAGAGAGGAAAAGTGCCAGCACTGAAAGCTGTTGCTAGCCAGCACCCTTCCTTGGAAGCGCTTTTGTAGGCCTAAGAACACTGGGGCTCTGGGCTTCTCTAGCCACCTAATCTTCTGCTCATCCTCTCGCACACTCTAAAGAGAGCTCAGGTGAGAAAATGCAAACGTCGAGCAATTGCTCAGAGATGAAAAGTGCCAGCACTGAAAGCTGTTGCTAGCCAGCACCCTTCCTTGGAAGCGCTTTTGTAGGCCTAAGAACACTGGGGCTCTGGGCTTCTCTAGCCACCTAATCTTCTGCTCATCCTCTCGCGCACTCTAAAGAGAGCTCAGGTGAGAAATTGAAAACGTCGAGCAATTGCTCAGAGATGAAAAGTGCCAGCACTGAAAGCTGTTGCTAGCCAGCACCCTTCCTTGGAAGCGCTTTCACAGGCGCAGCAACACTGGGGCTTTGCGCTTCTCTACCCACCAAACGTCACGGTCCTTCTCTTTCCGTCTCGTAGACATGAGCTGAGAAATTGCAAACGTCGAGCAATTGCTCAGAGATGAAAAGTGCCAGCACTGAAAGCTGTTGCTAGCCAGCACCCTTCCTTGGAAGCGCTTTTGTAGGCCTAAGAACACTGGGGCTCTGGGCTTCTCTAGCCACCTCATCTTCTGCTCATCCTCTCGCGCACTCTGAAGAGAGCTCAGGGGAGAAATTGCAAACGTCGAGCAATTGCTCAGAGATGAAAAGTGCCAGCACTGGAAGCTGTTGCTAGCCAGCACCCTTCCTTGGAAGCGCTTTCACAGGCGCAGTAACACTGGGGCTTTGCGCTTCTCTAGCCACCAAACGTCACGGTCACTATCTCTCCGTCTCGTAGACACGAGCTGAGAAATTGCAAACGTCGAGCAATTGCTCAGAGATGAAAAGTGCCAGCACTGAAAGCTCTTGCTAGCCAGCACCCTTCCTTGGAAGCGCTTTTGTAGGCCTAAGCACACTGGGGCTCTGGGCTTCTCTAGCCACCTCATCTTCTGCTCATCCTCTCGCGCACTCTAAAGAGAGTTCAGGGGAGAAATTGCAAACGTCGAGCAATTGCTCAGAGATGAAAAGTGCAAGCACTGGAAGCTGTTGCTAGCCAGCACCCTTCCTTGGAAGCGCTTTTGTAGGCCTAAGAACACTGGGGCTCTGGGCTTCTCTAGCCACCTCATCTTCTGCTCATCCTCTCGCGCACTCTAAAGAGAGCTCAGGTGAGAAATTGCAAATGTTGAGCAATTGCTCAGAGATGAAAAGTGCCAGCACTGAAAGCTGTTGCTAGCCAGCACCCTTCCTTGGAAGCGCTTTTGTAGCCCTTAGAACACTGGGGCTCTGGGCTTCTCTAGCCACCTCATCTTCTGCTCATCCTCTCGCGCACTCTGAAGAGAGCTCAGGGGAGAAATTGCAAACGTCGAGCAATTGCTCAGAGATGAAAAGTGCCAGCACTGGAAGCTGTTGCTAGCCAGCACCCTTCCTTGGAAGCGCTTTCACAGGCGCAGCAACACTGGGGCTTTGCGCTTCTCTACCCACCAAACGTCACGGTCCTTCTCTTTCCGTCTCGTAGACACGAGCTGAGAAATTGCAAACGTCGAGCAATTGCTCAGAGATGAAAAGTGCCAGCACTGGAAGCTGTTGCTAGCCAGCACCCTTCCTTGGAAGCGCTTTTGTAGGCCTAAGAACACTGGGGCTCTGGGCTTTTCTAGCCACCTCATCTTCTGCTCATCCTCTCGCGCACTCTGAAGAGAGCTCAGGGGAGAAATTGCAAACGTCCAGCAATTGCTCAGAGATGAAAAGTGCCAGCACTGGAAGCTGTTGCTAGCCAGCACCCTTCCTTGGAAGCGCTTTCACAGGCGCAGTAACACTGGGGCTTTGCGCTTCTCTACCCACCAAACGTCACGGTCACTATCTCTCCGTCTCGTAGACACGAGCTGAGAAATTGCAAACGTCGAGCAATTGCTCAGAGATGAAAAGTGCCAGCACTGAAAGCTCTTGCTAGCCAGCACCCTTCCTTGGAAGCGCTTTTGTAGGCCTAAGAACACTGGGGCTCTGGGCTTCTCTAGCCACCTCATCTTCTGCTCATCCTCTCGCGCACTCTAAAGAGAGCTCAGGGGAGAAATTGCAAACGTCGAGCAATTGCTCAGAGAGGAAAAGTGCCAGCACTGAAAGCTGTTGCTAGCCAGCACCCTTCCTTGGAAGCGCTTTTGTAGGCCTAAGAACACTGGGGCTCTGGGCTTCTCTAGCCACCTAATCTTCTGCTCATCCTCTCGCACACTCTAAAGAGAGCTCAGGTGAGAAAATGCAAACGTCGAGCAATTGCTCAGAGATGAAAAGTGCCAGCACTGAAAGCTGTTGCTAGCCAGCACCCTTCCTTGGAAGCGCTTTTGTAGGCCTAAGAACACTGGGGCTCTGGGCTTCTCTAGCCACCTAATCTTCTGCTCATCCTCTCGCGCACTCTAAAGAGAGCTCAGGTGAGAAATTGAAAACGTCGAGCAATTGCTCAGAGATGAAAAGTGCCAGCACTGAAAGCTGTTGCTAGCCAGCACCCTTCCTTGGAAGCGCTTTCACAGGCGCAGCAACACTGGGGCTTTGCGCTTCTCTACCCACCAAACGTCACGGTCCTTCTCTTTCCGTCTCGTAGACATGAGCTGAGAAATTGCAAACGTCGAGCAATTGCTCAGAGATGAAAAGTGCCAGCACTGAAAGCTGTTGCTAGCCAGCACCCTTCCTTGGAAGCGCTTTTGTAGGCCTAAGAACACTGGGGCTCTGGGCTTCTCTAGCCACCTCATCTTCTGCTCATCCTCTCGCGCACTCTGAAGAGAGCTCAGGGGAGAAATTGCAAACGTCGAGCAATTGCTCAGAGATGAAAAGTGCCAGCACTGGAAGCTGTTGCTAGCCAGCACCCTTCCTTGGAAGCGCTTTCACAGGCGCAGTAACACTGGGGCTTTGCGCTTCTCTAGCCACCAAACGTCACGGTCACTATCTCTCCGTCTCGTAGACACGAGCTGAGAAATTGCAAACGTCGAGCAATTGCTCAGAGATGAAAAGTGCCAGCACTGAAAGCTCTTGCTAGCCAGCACCCTTCCTTGGAAGCGCTTTTGTAGGCCTAAGCACACTGGGGCTCTGGGCTTCTCTAGCCACCTCATCTTCTGCTCATCCTCTCGCGCACTCTAAAGAGAGTTCAGGGGAGAAATTGCAAACGTCGAGCAATTGCTCAGAGATGAAAAGTGCCAGCACTGAAAGCTGTTGCTAGCCAGCACCCTTCCTTGGAAGCGCTTTTGTAGGCCTAAGAACACTGGGGCTCTGGGCTTCTCTAGCCACCTCATCTTCTGCTCATCCTCTCGCGCACTCTAAAGAGAGCTCAGGTGAGAAAATGCAAACGTCGAGCAATTGCTCAGAGATGAAAAGTGCCAGCACTGAAAGCTGTTGCTAGCCAGCACCCTTCCTTGGAAGCGCTTTTGTAGGCCTAAGAACAGTGGGGCTCTGGGCTTCTCTAGCCACCTAATCTTCTGCTCATCCTCTCGCGCACTCTAAAGAGAGCTCAGGGGAGAAATTGAAAACGTCGAGCAATTGCTCAGAGATGAAAAGTGCCAGCACTGAAAGCTGTTGCTAGCCAGCACCCTTCCTTGGAAGCGCTTTCACAGGCGCAGCAACACTGGGGCTTTGCGCTTCTCTAGCCACCAAACGTCACAGTCCTTCCCTTTCCGTCTCGTAGACACGAGATGAGAAATTGCAAACGTCGAGCAATTGCTCAGAGATGAAAAGTGCCAGCACTGGAAGCTGTTGCTAGCCAGCACCCTTCCTTGGAAGCGCTTTTGTAGGCCTAAGAACACTGGGGCTCTGGGCTTCTCTAGCCACCTCATCTTCTGCTCATCCTCTCGCGCACTCTGAAGAGAGCTCAGGGGAGAAATTGCAAACGTCGAGCAATTGCTCAGAGATGAAAAGTGCCAGCACTGGAAGCTGTTGCTAGCCAGCACCCTTCCTTGGAAGCGCTTTCACAGGCGCAGTAACACTGGGGCTTTGCGCTTCTCTACCCACCAAACATCACGGTCACTATCTCTCCGTCTCGTAGACACGAGCTGAGAAATTGCAAACGTCGAGCAATTGCTCAGAGATGAAAAGTGCCAGCACTGAAAGCTGTTGCTAGCCAGCACCCTTCCTTGGAAGCGCTTTTGTAGGCCTAAGAACACTGGGGCTCTGGGCTTCTCTAGCCACCTAATCTTCTGCTCATCCTCTCGCGCACTCTAAAGAGAGCTCAGGTGAGAAATTGCAAACGTTGAGCAATTGCTAAGAGAAGAAAAGTGCCAGCACTGGAAGCTGTTGCTAGCCAGCACCCTTCCTTGGAAGCGCTTTTGTAGGCCTAAGAACAGTGGGGCTCTGGGCTTCTCTAGCCACCTCATCTTCTGCTCATCCTCTCGCGCACTCTAAAGAGAGCTCAGGTGAGAAATTGCAAACGTCGAGCAATTGCTCAGAGATGAAAAGTGCCAGCACTGAAAGCTGTTGCTAGCCAGCACCCTTCCTTGGAAGCGCTTTTGTAGGCCTAAGAACACTGGGGCTCTGGGCTTCTCTAGCCACCTCATCTTCTGCTCATCCTCTCGCGTACTCTAAAGAGAGCTCAGGTGAGAAATTGCAAACGTCAAGCAATTGCTCAGAGATGAAAAGTGCCAGCACTGAAAGCTGTTGCTAGCCAGCACCCTTCCTTGGAAGCGCTTTTGTAGCCCTTAGAACACTGGGGCTCTGGGCTTCTCTAGCCACCTCATCTTCTGCTCATCCTCTCGCGCACTCTAAAGAGAGCTCAGGTGAGAAATTGCAAACGTCAAGCAATTGCTCAGAGATGAAAAGTGCCAGCACTGAAAGCTCTTGCTAGCCAGCACCCTTCCTTGGAAGCGCTTTTGTAGGCCTAAGAACACTGGGGCTCTGGGCTTCTCTAGCCACCTCATCTTCTGTTCATCCTCTCGCGTACTCTAAAGAGAGCTCAGGTGAGAAATTGCAAACGTCGAGCAATTGCTCAGAGATGAAAAGTGCCAGCACTGAAAGCTGTTGCTAGCCAGCACCCTTCCTTGGAAGCGCTTTCACAGGCGCAGTAACACTGGGGCTTTGCGCTTCTCTAGCCACCAAACGTCACGGTCACTATCTCTCCGTCTCGTAGACACGAGCTGAGAAATTGCAAATGTCGAGCAATTGCTCAGAGATGAAAAGTGCCAGCACTGAAAGCTCTTGCTAGCCAGCACCCTTCCTTGGAAGCGCTTTTGTAGGCCTAAGAACACTGGGGCTCTGGGCTTCTCTAGCCACCTCATCTTCTGCTCATCCTCTCGCGCACTCTAAAGAGAGCTGAGGTGAGAAATTGCAAACGTCCAGCAATTGCTCAGAGAGGAAAAGTGCCAGCACTGAAAGCTGTTGCTAGCCAGCACCCTTCCTTGGAAGCGCTTTTGTAGGCCTAAGAACACTGGGGCTCTGGGCTTCTCTAGCCACCTAATCTTCTGCTCATCCTCTCGCACACTCTAAAGAGAGCTCAGGTGAGAAAATGCAAACGTCGAGCAATTGCTCAGAGATGAAAAGTGCCAGCACTGAAAGCTGTTGCTAGCCAGCACCCTTCCTTGGAAGCGCTTTTGTAGGCCTAAGAACACTGGGGCTCTGGGCTTCTCTAGCCACCTAATCTTCTGCTCATCCTCTCGCGCACTCTAAAGAGAGCTCAGGTGAGAAATTGAAAACGTCGAGCAATTGCTCAGAGATGAAAAGTGCCAGCACTGAAAGCTGTTGCTAGCCAGCACCCTTCCTTGGAAGCGCTTTCACAGGCGCAGCAACACTGGGGCTTTGCGCTTCTCTACCCACCAAACGTCACGGTCCTTCTCTTTCCGTCTCGTAGACATGAGCTGAGAAATTGCAAACGTCGAGCAATTGCTCAGAGATGAAAAGTGCCAGCACTGAAAGCTGTTGCTAGCCAGCACCCTTCCTTGGAAGCGCTTTTGTAGGCCTAAGAACACTGGGGCTCTGGGCTTCTCTAGCCACCTCATCTTCTGCTCATCCTCTCGCGCACTCTGAAGAGAGCTCAGGGGAGAAATTGCAAACGTCGAGCAATTGCTCAGAGATGAAAAGTGCCAGCACTGGAAGCTGTTGCTAGCCAGCACCCTTCCTTGGAAGCGCTTTCACAGGCGCAGTAACACTGGGGCTTTGCGCTTCTCTAGCCACCAAACGTCACGGTCACTATCTCTCCGTCTCGTAGACACGAGCTGAGAAATTGCAAACGTCGAGCAATTGCTCAGAGATGAAAAGTGCCAGCACTGAAAGCTCTTGCTAGCCAGCACCCTTCCTTGGAAGCGCTTTTGTAGGCCTAAGCACACTGGGGCTCTGGGCTTCTCTAGCCACCTCATCTTCTGCTCATCCTCTCGCGCACTCTAAAGAGAGTTCAGGGGAGAAATTGCAAACGTCGAGCAATTGCTCAGAGATGAAAAGTGCAAGCACTGGAAGCTGTTGCTAGCCAGCACCCTTCCTTGGAAGCGCTTTTGTAGGCCTAAGAACACTGGGGCTCTGGGCTTCTCTAGCCACCTCATCTTCTGCTCATCCTCTCGCGCACTCTAAAGAGAGCTCAGGTGAGAAATTGCAAATGTTGAGCAATTGCTCAGAGATGAAAAGTGCCAGCACTGAAAGCTGTTGCTAGCCAGCACCCTTCCTTGGAAGCGCTTTTGTAGCCCTTAGAACACTGGGGCTCTGGGCTTCTCTAGCCACCTCATCTTCTGCTCATCCTCTCGCGCACTCTGAAGAGAGCTCAGGGGAGAAATTGCAAACGTCGAGCAATTGCTCAGAGATGAAAAGTGCCAGCACTGGAAGCTGTTGCTAGCCAGCACCCTTCCTTGGAAGCGCTTTCACAGGCGCAGCAACACTGGGGCTTTGCGCTTCTCTACCCACCAAACGTCACGGTCCTTCTCTTTCCGTCTCGTAGACACGAGCTGAGAAATTGCAAACGTCGAGCAATTGCTCAGAGATGAAAAGTGCCAGCACTGGAAGCTGTTGCTAGCCAGCACCCTTCCTTGGAAGCGCTTTTGTAGGCCTAAGAACACTGGGGCTCTGGGCTTTTCTAGCCACCTCATCTTCTGCTCATCCTCTCGCGCACTCTGAAGAGAGCTCAGGGGAGAAATTGCAAACGTCCAGCAATTGCTCAGAGATGAAAAGTGCCAGCACTGGAAGCTGTTGCTAGCCAGCACCCTTCCTTGGAAGCGCTTTCACAGGCGCAGTAACACTGGGGCTTTGCGCTTCTCTACCCACCAAACGTCACGGTCACTATCTCTCCGTCTCGTAGACACGAGCTGAGAAATTGCAAACGTCGAGCAATTGCTCAGAGATGAAAAGTGCCAGCACTGAAAGCTCTTGCTAGCCAGCACCCTTCCTTGGAAGCGCTTTTGTAGGCCTAAGAACACTGGGGCTCTGGGCTTCTCTAGCCACCTCATCTTCTGCTCATCCTCTCGCGCACTCTAAAGAGAGCTCAGGGGAGAAATTGCAAACGTCGAGCAATTGCTCAGAGAGGAAAAGTGCCAGCACTGAAAGCTGTTGCTAGCCAGCACCCTTCCTTGGAAGCGCTTTTGTAGGCCTAAGAACACTGGGGCTCTGGGCTTCTCTAGCCACCTAATCTTCTGCTCATCCTCTCGCACACTCTAAAGAGAGCTCAGGTGAGAAAATGCAAACGTCGAGCAATTGCTCAGAGATGAAAAGTGCCAGCACTGAAAGCTGTTGCTAGCCAGCACCCTTCCTTGGAAGCGCTTTTGTAGGCCTAAGAACACTGGGGCTCTGGGCTTCTCTAGCCACCTAATCTTCTGCTCATCCTCTCGCGCACTCTAAAGAGAGCTCAGGTGAGAAATTGAAAACGTCGAGCAATTGCTCAGAGATGAAAAGTGCCAGCACTGAAAGCTGTTGCTAGCCAGCACCCTTCCTTGGAAGCGCTTTCACAGGCGCAGCAACACTGGGGCTTTGCGCTTCTCTACCCACCAAACGTCACGGTCCTTCTCTTTCCGTCTCGTAGACATGAGCTGAGAAATTGCAAACGTCGAGCAATTGCTCAGAGATGAAAAGTGCCAGCACTGAAAGCTGTTGCTAGCCAGCACCCTTCCTTGGAAGCGCTTTTGTAGGCCTAAGAACACTGGGGCTCTGGGCTTCTCTAGCCACCTCATCTTCTGCTCATCCTCTCGCGCACTCTGAAGAGAGCTCAGGGGAGAAATTGCAAACGTCGAGCAATTGCTCAGAGATGAAAAGTGCCAGCACTGGAAGCTGTTGCTAGCCAGCACCCTTCCTTGGAAGCGCTTTCACAGGCGCAGTAACACTGGGGCTTTGCGCTTCTCTAGCCACCAAACGTCACGGTCACTATCTCTCCGTCTCGTAGACACGAGCTGAGAAATTGCAAACGTCGAGCAATTGCTCAGAGATGAAAAGTGCCAGCACTGAAAGCTCTTGCTAGCCAGCACCCTTCCTTGGAAGCGCTTTTGTAGGCCTAAGCACACTGGGGCTCTGGGCTTCTCTAGCCACCTCATCTTCTGCTCATCCTCTCGCGCACTCTAAAGAGAGTTCAGGGGAGAAATTGCAAACGTCGAGCAATTGCTCAGAGATGAAAAGTGCCAGCACTGAAAGCTGTTGCTAGCCAGCACCCTTCCTTGGAAGCGCTTTTGTAGGCCTAAGAACACTGGGGCTCTGGGCTTCTCTAGCCACCTCATCTTCTGCTCATCCTCTCGCGCACTCTAAAGAGAGCTCAGGTGAGAAAATGCAAACGTCGAGCAATTGCTCAGAGATGAAAAGTGCCAGCACTGAAAGCTGTTGCTAGCCAGCACCCTTCCTTGGAAGCGCTTTTGTAGGCCTAAGAACAGTGGGGCTCTGGGCTTCTCTAGCCACCTAATCTTCTGCTCATCCTCTCGCGCACTCTAAAGAGAGCTCAGGGGAGAAATTGAAAACGTCGAGCAATTGCTCAGAGATGAAAAGTGCCAGCACTGAAAGCTGTTGCTAGCCAGCACCCTTCCTTGGAAGCGCTTTCACAGGCGCAGCAACACTGGGGCTTTGCGCTTCTCTAGCCACCAAACGTCACAGTCCTTCTCTTTCCGTCTCGTAGACACGAGATGAGAAATTGCAAACGTCGAGCAATTGCTCAGAGATGAAAAGTGCCAGCACTGGAAGCTGTTGCTAGCCAGCACCCTTCCTTGGAAGCGCTTTTGTAGGCCTAAGAACACTGGGGCTCTGGGCTTCTCTAGCCACCTCATCTTCTGCTCATCCTCTCGCGCACTCTGAAGAGAGCTCAGGGGAGAAATTGCAAACGTCGAGCAATTGCTCAGAGATGAAAAGTGCCAGCACTGGAAGCTGTTGCTAGCCAGCACCCTTCCTTGGAAGCGCTTTCACAGGCGCAGTAACACTGGGGCTTTGCGCTTCTCTACCCACCAAACATCACGGTCACTATCTCTCCGTCTCGTAGACACGAGCTGAGAAATTGCAAACGTCGAGCAATTGCTCAGAGATGAAAAGTGCCAGCACTGAAAGCTGTTGCTAGCCAGCACCCTTCCTTGGAAGCGCTTTTGTAGGCCTAAGAACACTGGGGCTCTGGGCTTCTCTAGCCACCTAATCTTCTGCTCATCCTCTCGCGCACTCTAAAGAGAGCTCAGGTGAGAAATTGCAAACGTTGAGCAATTGCTAAGAGAAGAAAAGTGCCAGCACTGGAAGCTGTTGCTAGCCAGCACCCTTCCTTGGAAGCGCTTTTGTAGGCCTAAGAACAGTGGGGCTCTGGGCTTCTCTAGCCACCTCATCTTCTGCTCATCCTCTCGCGCACTCTAAAGAGAGCTCAGGTGAGAAATTGCAAACGTCGAGCAATTGCTCAGAGATGAAAAGTGCCAGCACTGAAAGCTGTTGCTAGCCAGCCCCCTTCCTTGGAAGCGCTTTTGTAGGCCTAAGAACACTGGGGCTCTGGGCTTCTCTAGCCACCTCATCTTCTGCTCATCCTCTCGCGTACTCTAAAGAGAGCTCAGGTGAGAAATTGCAAACGTCAAGCAATTGCTCAGAGATGAAAAGTGCCAGCACTGAAAGCTGTTGCTAGCCAGCACCCTTCCTTGGAAGCGCTTTTGTAGCCCTTAGAACACTGGGGCTCTGGGCTTCTCTAGCCACCTCATCTTCTGCTCATCCTCTCGCGCACTCTAAAGAGAGCTCAGGTGAGAAATTGCAAACGTCAAGCAATTGCTCAGAGATGAAAAGTGCCAGCACTGAAAGCTCTTGCTAGCCAGCACCCTTCCTTGGAAGCGCTTTTGTAGGCCTAAGAACACTGGGGCTCTGGGCTTCTCTAGCCACCTCATCTTCTGTTCATCCTCTCGCGTACTCTAAAGAGAGCTCAGGTGAGAAATTGCAAACGTCGAGCAATTGCTCAGAGATGAAAAGTGCCAGCACTGAAAGCTGTTGCTAGCCAGCACCCTTCCTTGGAAGCGCTTTCACAGGCGCAGTAACACTGGGGCTTTGCGCTTCTCTAGCCACCAAACGTCACGGTCACTATCTCTCCGTCTCGTAGACACGAGCTGAGAAATTGCAAATGTCGAGCAATTGCTCAGAGATGAAAAGTGCCAGCACTGAAAGCTCTTGCTAGCCAGCACCCTTCCTTGGAAGCGCTTTTGTAGGCCTAAGAACAGTGGGGCTCTGGGCTTCTCTAGCCACCTCATCTTCTGCTCATCCTCTCGCGCACTCTAAAGAGAGCTCAGGTGAGAAATTGCAAACGTTGAGCAATTGCTCAGAGATGAAAAGTGCCAACACTGAAAGCTGTTGCTAGCCAGCACCCTTCCTTGGAAGCGCTTTTGTAGCCCTTAGAACACTGGGGCTCTGGGCTTCTCTAGCCACCTCATCTTCTGCTCATCCTCTCGCGCACTCTAAAGAGAGCTCAGGTGAGAAATTGCAAACGTCGAGCAATTGCTCAGAGATGAAAAGTGCCAGCACTGAAAGCTGTTGCTAGCCAGCACCCTTCCTTGGAAGCGCTTTCACAGGCGCAGTAACACTGGGGCTTTGCGCTTCTCTAGCCACCAAACGTCACGGTCACTATCTCTCCGTCTCGTAGACACGAGCTGAGAAATTGCAAACGTCGAGCAATTGCTCAGAGATGAAAAGTGCCAGCACTGAAAGCTCTTGCTAGCCAGCACCCTTCCTTGGAAGCGCTTTTGTAGGCCTAAGCACACTGGGGCTCTGGGCTTCTCTAGCCACCTAATCTTCTGCTCATCCTCTCGCGCACTCTAAAGAGAGCTCAGGTGAGAAATTGCAAACGTCGATCAATTGCTCAGAGATGAAAAGTGCCAGCACTGAAAGCTGTTGCTAGCCAGCACCCTTCCTTGGAAGCGCTTTTGTAGGCCTAAGAACACTGGGGCTCTGGGCTTCTCTAGCCACCTCATCTTCTGCTCATCCTCTCGCGCACTCTAAAGAGAGCTCAGGTGAGAAAATGCAAACGTCGAGCAATTGCTCAGAGATGAAAAGTGCCAGCACTGAAAGCTGTTGCTAGCCAGCACCCTTCCTTGGAAGCGCTTTTGTAGGCCTAAGAACACTGGGGCTCTGGGCTTCTTTAGCCACCTCATCTTCTGCTCATCCTCTCGCGCACTCTAAAGAGAGCTCAGGGGAGAAATTGCAAACGTCAAGCAATTGCTCCGAGAGGAAAAGTGCCAGCACTGAAAGCTGTTGCTAGCCAGCACCCTTCCTTGGAAGCGCTTTTGTAGGCCTAAGAACACTGGGGCTCTGGGCTTCTCTAGCCACCTCATCTTCTGCTCATCCTCTCGCGCACTCTAAAGAGAGCTCAGGTGAGAAATTGCAAACGTCGAGCAATTGCTCAGAGATGAAAAGTGCCAGCACTGAAAGCTGTTGCTAGCCAGCACCCTTCCTTGGAAGCGCTTTCACAGGCGCAGCAACACTGGGGCTTTGCGCTTCTCTACTCACCAAACGTCACGGTCCTTCTCTTTCCGTCTCGTAGACACGAGCTGAGAAATTGCAAACGTCGATCAATTGCTCAGAGATGAAAAGTGCCAGCACTGGAAGCTGTTGCTAGCCAGCACCCTTCCTTGGAAGCGCTTTCACAGGCGCAGTAACACTGGGGCTTTGCGCTTCTCTACCCACCAAATGTCACGGTCACTATCTCTCCGTCTCGTAGACACGAGCTGAGAAATTGCAAACGTCGAGCAATTGCTCAGAGATGAAAAGTGCCAGCACTGAAAGCTGTTGCTAGCCAGCACCCTTCCTTGGAAGCGCTTTTGTAGGCCTAAGAATACAGGGGTATGGGCTTCTCTAGCCACCTCATCTTCTGCTCATCCTCTCGCGCACTCTAAAGAGAGCTCAGGGGAGAAATTGCAAACGTCGAGCAATTGCTCAGAGATGAAAAGTGCCAGCACTGAAAGCTGTTGCTAGCCAGCACCCTTCCTTGGAAGCGCTTTCACAGGCGCAGCAACACTGGGGCTTTGCGCTTCTATACGCACCAAACGTCACTGTCATTCTCTTTCCGTCTCGTAGACACGAGCTGAGAAATTGCAAACGTCGATCAATTGCTCAGAGATGAAAAGTGCCAGCACTGGAAGCTGTTGCTAGCCAGCACCCTTCCTTGGAAGCGCTTTTGTAGGCCTAAGAACACTGGGGCTCTGGGCTTCTTTAGCCACCTCATCTTCTGCTCATCCTCTCGCGCACTCTGAAGAGAGCTCAGGTGAGAAATTGCAAACGTCCAGCAATTGCTCAGAGATGAAAAGTGCCAGCACTGAAAGCTGTTGCTAGCCAGCACCCTTCCTTGGAAGCGCTTTCACAGGCGCAGTAACACTGGGGCTTTGCGCTTCTCTACCCACCAAAAGTCACGGTCACTATCTCTCCGTCTCGTAGACACGAGCTGAGAAATTGCAAACGTCGATCAATTGCTCAGAGATGAAAAGTGCCAGCACTGAAAGCTGTTGCTAGCCAGCACCCTTCCTTGGAAGCGCTTTTGTAGGCCTAAGAACAGTGGGGCTCTGGGCTTCTCTAGCCACCTAATCTTCTGCTCATCCTCTCGCGCACTCTAAAGAGAGCTCAGGGGAGAAATTGAAAACGTCGAGCAATTGCTCAGAGATGAAAAGTGCCAGCACTGAAAGCTGTTGCTAGCCAGCACCCTTCCTTGGAAGCGCTTTCACAGGCGCAGCAACACTGGGGCTTTGCGCTTCTCTAGCCACCAAACGTCACAGTCCTTCCCTTTCCGTCTCGTAGACACGAGATGAGAAATTGCAAACGTCGAGCAATTGCTCAGAGATGAAAAGTGCCAGCACTGGAAGCTGTTGCTAGCCAGCACCCTTCCTTGGAAGCGCTTTTGTAGGCCTAAGAACACTGGGGCTCTGGGCTTCTCTAGCCACCTCATCTTCTGCTCATCCTCTCGCGCACTCTGAAGAGAGCTCAGGGGAGAAATTGCAAACGTCGAGCAATTGCTCAGAGATGAAAAGTGCCAGCACTGGAAGCTGTTGCTAGCCAGCACCCTTCCTTGGAAGCGCTTTCACAGGCGCAGTAACACTGGGGCTTTGCGCTTCTCTACCCACCAAACATCACGGTCACTATCTCTCCGTCTCGTAGACACGAGCTGAGAAATTGCAAACGTCGAGCAATTGCTCAGAGATGAAAAGTGCCAGCACTGAAAGCTGTTGCTAGCCAGCACCCTTCCTTGGAAGCGCTTTTGTAGGCCTAAGAACACTGGGGCTCTGGGCTTCTCTAGCCACCTAATCTTCTGCTCATCCTCTCGCGCACTCTAAAGAGAGCTCAGGTGAGAAATTGCAAACGTTGAGCAATTGCTAAGAGAAGAAAAGTGCCAGCACTGGAAGCTGTTGCTAGCCAGCACCCTTCCTTGGAAGCGCTTTTGTAGGCCTAAGAACAGTGGGGCTCTGGGCTTCTCTAGCCACCTCATCTTCTGCTCATCCTCTCGCGCACTCTAAAGAGAGCTCAGGTGAGAAATTGCAAACGTCGAGCAATTGCTCAGAGATGAAAAGTGCCAGCACTGAAAGCTGTTGCTAGCCAGCACCCTTCCTTGGAAGCGCTTTTGTAGGCCTAAGAACACTGGGGCTCTGGGCTTCTCTAGCCACCTCATCTTCTGCTCATCCTCTCGCGTACTCTAAAGAGAGCTCAGGTGAGAAATTGCAAACGTCAAGCAATTGCTCAGAGATGAAAAGTGCCAGCACTGAAAGCTGTTGCTAGCCAGCACCCTTCCTTGGAAGCGCTTTTGTAGCCCTTAGAACACTGGGGCTCTGGGCTTCTCTAGCCACCTCATCTTCTGCTCATCCTCTCGCGCACTCTAAAGAGAGCTCAGGGGAGAAATTGCAAACGTCGAGCAATTGCTCAGAGATGAAAAGTGCCAGCACTGAAAGCTCTTGCTAGCCAGCACCCTTCCTTGGAAGCGCTTTTGTAGGCCTAAGAACACTGGGGCTCTGGGCTTCTCTAGCCACCTCATCTTCTGCTCATCCTCTCGCGTACTCTAAAGAGAGCTCAGGTGAGAAATTGCAAACGTCGAGCAATTGCTCAGAGATGAAAAGTGCCAGCACTGAAAGCTGTTGCTAGCCAGCACCCTTCCTTGGAAGCGCTTTCACAGGCGCAGTAACACTGGGGCTTTGCGCTTCTCTAGCCACCAAACGTCACGGTCACTATCTCTCCGTCTCGTAGACACGAGCTGAGAAATTGCAAATGTCGAGCAATTGCTCAGAGATGAAAAGTGCCAGCACTGGAAGCTGTTGCTAGCCAGCACCCTTCCTTGGAAGCGCTTTTGTAGGCCTAAGAACAGTGGGGCTCTGGGCTTCTCTAGCCACCTCATCTTCTGCTCATCCTCTCGCGCACTCTAAAGAGAGCTCAGGTGAGAAATTGCAAACGTTGAGCAATTGCTCAGAGATGAAAAGTGCCAACACTGAAAGCTGTTGCTAGCCAGCACCCTTCCTTGGAAGCGCTTTTGTAGCCCTTAGAACACTGGGGCTCTGGGCTTCTCTAGCCACCTCATCTTCTGCTCATCCTCTCGCGCACTCTAAAGAGAGCTCAGGTGAGAAATTGCAAACGTCGAGCAATTGCTCAGAGATGAAAAGTGCCAGCACTGGAAGCTGTTGCTAGCCAGCACCCTTCCTTGGAAGCGCTTTCACAGGCGCAGTAACACTGGGGCTTTGCGCTTCTCTAGCCACCAAACGTCACGGTCACTATCTCTCCGTCTCGTAGACACGAGCTGAGAAATTGCAAACGTCGAGCAATTGCTCAGAGATGAAAAGTGCCAGCACTGAAAGCTCTTGCTAGCCAGCACCCTTCCTTGGAAGCGCTTTTGTAGGCCTAAGCACACTGGGGCTCTGGGCTTCTCTAGCCACCTAATCTTCTGCTCATCCTCTCGCGCACTCTAAAGAGAGCTCAGGTGAGAAATTGCAAACGTCGATCAATTGCTCAGAGATGAAAAGTGCCAGCACTGAAAGCTGTTGCTAGCCAGCACCCTTCCTTGGAAGCGCTTTTGTAGGCCTAAGAACACTGGGGCTCTGGGCTTCTCTAGCCACCTCATCTTCTGCTCATCCTCTCGCGCACTCTAAAGAGAGCTCAGGTGAGAAAATGCAAACGTCGAGCAATTGCTCAGAGATGAAAAGTGCCAGCACTGAAAGCTGTTGCTAGCCAGCACCCTTCCTTGGAAGCGCTTTTGTAGGCCTAAGAACACTGGGGCTCTGGGCTTCTTTAGCCACCTCATCTTCTGCTCATCCTCTCGCGCACTCTAAAGAGAGCTCAGGGGAGAAATTGCAAACGTCAAGCAATTGCTCCGAGAGGAAAAGTGCCAGCACTGAAAGCTGTTGCTAGCCAGCACCCTTCCTTGGAAGCGCTTTTGTAGGCCTAAGAACACTGGGGCTCTGGGCTTCTCTAGCCACCTCATCTTCTGCTCATCCTCTCGCGCACTCTAAAGAGAGCTCAGGTGAGAAATTGCAAACGTCGAGCAATTGCTCAGAGATGAAAAGTGCCAGCACTGAAAGCTGTTGCTAGCCAGCACCCTTCCTTGGAAGCGCTTTCACAGGCGCAGCAACACTGGGGCTTTGCGCTTCTCTACTCACCAAACGTCACGGTCCTTCTCTTTCCGTCTCGTAGACACGAGCTGAGAAATTGCAAACGTCGATCAATTGCTCAGAGATGAAAAGTGCCAGCACTGGAAGCTGTTGCTAGCCAGCACCCTTCCTTGGAAGCGCTTTCACAGGCGCAGTAACACTGGGGCTTTGCGCTTCTCTACCCACCAAATGTCACGGTCACTATCTCTCCGTCTCGTAGACACGAGCTGAGAAATTGCAAACGTCGAGCAATTGCTCAGAGATGAAAAGTGCCAGCACTGAAAGCTGTTGCTAGCCAGCACCCTTCCTTGGAAGCGCTTTTGTAGGCCTAAGAATACAGGGGTATGGGCTTCTCTAGCCACCTCATCTTCTGCTCATCCTCTCGCGCACTCTAAAGAGAGCTCAGGGGAGAAATTGCAAACGTCGAGCAATTGCTCAGAGATGAAAAGTGCCAGCACTGAAAGCTGTTGCTAGCCAGCACCCTTCCTTGGAAGCGCTTTCACAGGCGCAGCAACACTGGGGCTTTGCGCTTCTATACGCACCAAACGTCACTGTCATTCTCTTTCCGTCTCGTAGACACGAGCTGAGAAATTGCAAACGTCGATCAATTGCTCAGAGATGAAAAGTGCCAGCACTGGAAGCTGTTGCTAGCCAGCACCCTTCCTTGGAAGCGCTTTTGTAGGCCTAAGAACACTGGGGCTCTGGGCTTCTTTAGCCACCTCATCTTCTGCTCATCCTCTCGCGCACTCTGAAGAGAGCTCAGGTGAGAAATTGCAAACGTCCAGCAATTGCTCAGAGATGAAAAGTGCCAGCACTGAAAGCTGTTGCTAGCCAGCACCCTTCCTTGGAAGCGCTTTCACAGGCGCAGTAACACTGGGGCTTTGCGCTTCTCTACCCACCAAAAGTCACGGTCACTATCTCTCCGTCTCGTAGACACGAGCTGAGAAATTGCAAACGTCGATCAATTGCTCAGAGATGAAAAGTGCCAGCACTGAAAGCTCTTGCTAGCCAGCACCCTTCCTTGGAAGCGCTTTTGTAGGCCTAAGAACACTGGGGCTCTGGGCTTCTCTAGCCACCTCATCTTCTGCTCATCCTCTCGCGCACTCTAAAGAGAGCTCAGGTGAGAAATTGCAAACGTCCAGCAATTGCTCAGAGAGGAAAAGTGCCAGCACTGAAAGCTGTTGCTAGCCAGCACCCTTCCTTGGAAGCGCTTTTGTAGGCCTAAGAACATTGGGGCTCTGGGCTTCTCTAGCCACCTCATCTTCTGCTCATCCTCTCGCGCACTCTAAAGAGAGCTCAGGTGAGAAATTGCAAACGTTGAGCAATTGCTCAGAGATGAAAAGTGCCAGCACTGAAAGCTGTTGCTAGCCAGCACCCTTCCTTGGAAGCGCTTTTGTAGGCCTAAGAACACTGGGGCTCTGGGCTTCTCTAGCCACCTCATCTTCTGCTCATCCTCTCGCGCACTCTAAAGAGAGCTCAGGTGAGAAATTGCAAACGTCGAGCAATTGCTCAGAGATGAAAAGTGCCAGCACTGAAAGCTGTTGCTAGCCAGCACCCTTCCTTGGAAGCGCTTTTGTAGGCCTAAGAACACTGGGGCTCTGGGCTTCTCTAGCCACCTAATCTTCTGCTCATCCTCTCGCGCACTCTAAAGAGAGCTCAGGTGAGAAATTGCAAACGTCAAGCAATTGCTCAGAGATGAAAAGTGCCAGCACTGGAAGCTGTTGCTAGCCAGCACCCTTCCTTGGAAGCGCTTTTGTAGCCCTTAGAACACTGGGGCTCTGGGCTTCTCTAGCCACCTCATCTTCTGCTCATCCTCTCGCGCACTCTAAAGAGAGCTCAGGTGAGAAATTGCAAACGTCGAGCAATTGCTCAGAGATGAAAAGTGCCAGCACTGAAAGCTGTTGCTAGCCAGCACCCTTCCTTGGAAGCGCTTTCACAGGCGCAGTAACACTGGGGCTTTGCGCTTCTCTAGCCACCAAACGTCACGGTCCTTCTCTTTCCGTCTCGTAGACACGAGCTGAGAAATTGCAAACGTCGAGCAATTGCTCAGAGATGAAAAGTGCCAGCACTGAAAGCTGTTGCTAGCCAGCACCCTTCCTTGGAAGCGCTTTTGTAGGCCTAAGAACACTGGGGCTCTGGGCTTCTTTAGCCACCTAATCTTCTGCTCATCCTCTCGCGCACTCTAAAGAGAGCTCAGGGGAGAAATTGCAAACGTCGAGCAATTGCTCAGAGATGAAAAGTGCCAGCACTGAAAGCTGTTGCTAGCCAGCACCCTTCCTTGGAAGCGCTTTTGTAGGCCTAAGAACACTGGGGCTCCGGGCTTCTCTAGCCACCTAATCTTCTGCTCATCCTCTCGCGCACTCTAAAGAGAGCTCAGGTGAGAAATTGCAAACGTCCAGCAATTGCTCAGAGATGAAAATTGCCAGCACTGAAAGCTCTTGCTAGCCAGCACCCTTCCTTGGAAGCGCTTTCACAGGCGCAGTAACACTGGGGCTTTGCGCTTCTCTAGCCACCAAACGTCACGGTCACTATCTCTCCGTCTCGTAGACACGAGCTGAGAAATTGCAAACGTCGAGCAATTGCTAAGAGATGAAAAGTGCCAGCACTGGAAGCTGTTGCTAGCCAGCACCCTTCCTTGGAAGCGCTTTTGTAGGCCTAAGAACACTGGGGCTCTGGGCTTCTCTAGCCACCTCATCTTCTGCTCATCCTCTCGCGCACTCTAAAGAGAGCTCAGGTGAGAAATTGCAAACGTCGAGCAATTGCTCAGAGATGAAAAGTGCCAGCACTGAAAGCTCTTGCTAGCCAGCACCCTTCCTTGGAAGCGCTTTTGTAGGCCTAAGAACACTGGGGCTCTGGGCTTCTCTAGCCACCTCATCTTCTGCTCATCCTCTCGCGCACTCTAAAGAGAGCTCAGGTGAGAAATTGCAAACGTCGAGCAATTGCTCAGAGATGAAAAGTGCCAGCACTGAAAGCTGTTGCTAGCCAGCACCCTTCCTTGGAAGCGCTTTCACAGGCGCAGCAACACTGGGGCTTTGCGCTTCTCTAGCCACCAAACGTCACGGTCATTCTCTTTCCGTCTCGTAGACACGAGCTGAGAAATTGCAAACGTCGAGCAATTGCTCAGAGATGAAAAGTGCCAGCACTGGAAGCTGTTGCTAGCCAGCACCCTTCCTTGGAAGCGCTTTTGTAGGCCTAAGAACAGTGGGGCTCTGGGCTTCTCTAGCCACCTCATCTTCTGCTCATCCTCTCGCGCACTCTGAAGAGAGCTCAGGTGAGAAATTGCAAACGTCGAGCAATTGCTCAGAGATGAAAAGTGCCAGCACTGAAAGCTGTTGCTAGCCAGCACCCTTCCTTGGAAGCGCTTTTGTAGGCCTAAGAACACCTGGGCTCTGGGCTTCTCTAGCCACCTCATCTTCTGCTCATCCTCTCGCGCACTCTAAAGAGAGCTCAGGTGAGAAATTGCAAACGTCGAGCAATTGCTCAGAGATGAAAATTGCCAGCACTGAAAGCTGTTGCTAGCCAGCACCCTTCCTTGGAAGCGCTTTCACAGGCGCAGTAACACTGGGGCTTTGGGCTTCTCTAGCCACCAAACGTCACGGTCACTATCTCTCCGTCTCGTAGACACGAGCTGAGAAATTGCAAACGTCGAGCAATTGCTCAGAGATGAAAAGTGCCAGCACTGAAAGCTCTTGCTAGCCAGCACCCTTCCTTGGAAGCGCTTTTGTAGGCCTAAGAACACTGGGGCTCTGGGCTTCTCTAGCCACCTCATCTTCTGCTCATCCTCTCGCGCACTCTAAAGAGAGCTCAGGTGAGAAATTGCAAACGTCGAGCAATTGCTCAGAGATGAAAAGTGCCAGCACTGAAAGCTGTTGCTAGCCAGCACCCTTCCTTGGAAGCGCTTTCACAGGCGCTGTAACACTGGGGCTTTGCGCTTCTCTACCCACCAAACGTCACTGTCATTCTCTTTCCGTCTCGTAGACACGAGCTGAGAAATTGCAAACGTCGAGCAATTGCTCAGAGATGAAAAGTGCCAGCACTGGAAGCTGTTGCTAGCCAGCACCCTTCCTTGGAAGCGCTTTTGTAGGCCTAAGAAGACTGGGGCTCTGGGCTTCTCTAGCCACCTCATCTTCTGCTCATCCTCTCGCGCACTCTAAAGAGAGCTCAGGTGAGAAATTGCAAACGTCGAGCAATTGCTCAGAGATGAAAAGTGCCAGCACTGAAAGCTGTTGCTAGCCAGCACCCTTCCTTGGAAGCGCTTTTGTAGGCCTAAGAACACTGGGGCTCTAGGCTTCTCTAGCCACCTCATCTTCTGCTCATCCTCTCGCGCACTCTAAAGAGAGCTCAGGTAAGAAATTGCAAACGTCGAGCAATTGCTCAGAGATGAAAAGTGCCAGCACTGAAAGCTGTTGCTAGCCAGCACCCTTCCTTGGAAGCGCTTTCACAGGCGCTGTAACACTGGGGCTTTGCGCTTCTCTACCCACCAAACGTCACGGTCACTATCTCTCCGTCTCGTAGACACGAGCTGAGAAATTGCAAACGTCGATCAATTGCTCAGAGATGAAAAGTGCCAGCACTGGAAGCTCTTGCTAGACAGCACCCTTCCTTGGAAGCGCTTTTGTAGGCCTAAGCACACTGGGGCTCTGGGCTTCTCTAGCCACCTAATCTTCTGCTCATCCTCTCGCGCACTCTAAAGAGAGCTCAGGTGAGAAATTGCAAACGTCGAGCAATTGCTCAGAGATGAAAAGTGCCAGCACTGAAAGCTGTTGCTAGCCAGCACCCTTCCTTGGAAGCGCTTTTGTAGGCCTAAGAACACTGGGGCTCTGGCCTTCTCTAGCCACCTCATCTTCTGCTCATCCTCTCGCGCACTCTAAAGAGAGCTCAGGTGAGAAATTGCAAACGTCGAGCAATTGCTCAGAGATGAAAATTGCCAGCACTGAAAGCTGTTGCTAGCCAGCACCCTTCCTTGGAAGCGCTTTCACAGGCGCAGTAACACTGGGGCTTTGGGCTTCTCTAGCCACCAAACGTCACGGTCACTATCTCTCCGTCTCGTAGACACGAGCTGAGAAATTGCAAACGTCGAGCAATTGCTCAGAGATGAAAAGTGCCAGCACTGAAAGCTGTTGCTAGCCAGCACCCTTCCTTGGAAGCGCTTTTGTAGGCCTAAGAACAGTGGGGCTCTGGGCTTCTCTAGCCACCTCATCTTCTGCTCATCCTCTCGCGCACTCTGAAGAGAGCTCAGGTGAGAAATTGCAAACGTCGAGCAATTGCTCAGAGATGAAAAGTGCCAGCACTGAAAGCTGTTGCTAGCCAGCACCCTTCCTTGGAAGCGCTTTTGTAGGCCTAAGAACACTGGGGCTCTGGGCTTCTCTAGCCACCTCATCTTCTGCTCATCCTCTCGCGCACTCTAAAGAGAGCTCAGGTGAGAAATTGCAAACGTCGAGCAATTGCTCAGAGATGAAAATTGCCAGCACTGAAAGCTGTTGCTAGCCAGCACCCTTCCTTGGAAGCGCTTTCACAGGCGCAGTAACACTGGGGCTTTGCGCTTCTCTAGCCACCAAACGTCACGGTCACTATCTCTCCGTCTCGTAGACACGAGCTGAGAAATTGCAAACGTCGAGCAATTGCTCAGAGATGAAAAGTGCCAGCACTGAAAGCTGTTGCTAGCCAGCACCCTTCCTTGGAAGCGCTTTTGTAGGCCTAAGAACACTGGGGCTCTGGGCTTCTCTAGCCACCTCATCTTCTGCTCATCCTCTCGCGCACTCTAAAGAGAGCTCAGGTGAGAAATTGCAAACGTCGAGCAATTGCTCAGAGATGAAAAGTGCCAGCACTGAAAGCTGTTGCTAGCCAGCACCCTTCCTTGGAAGCGCTTTCACAGGCGCTGTAACACTGGGGCTTTGCGCTTCTCTACCCACCAAACGTCACTGTCATTCTCTTTCCGTCTCGTAGACACGAGCTGAGAAATTGCAAACGTCGATCAATTGCTCAGAGATGAAAAGTGCCAGCACTGGAAGCTGTTGCTAGCCAGCACCCTTCCTTGGAAGCGCTTTTGTAGGCCTAAGAACACTGGGGCTCTGGGCTTCTCTAGCCACCTCATCTTCTGCTCATCCTCTCGCGCACTCTAAAGAGAGCTCAGGGGAGAAATTGCAAACGTCGAGCAATTGCTCAGAGATGAAAAGTGCCAGCACTGAAAGCTGTTGCTAGCCAGCACCCTTCCTTGGAAGCGCTTTTGTAGGCCTAAGAACACTGGGGCTCTAGGCTTCTCTAGCCACCTCATCTTCTGCTCATCCTCTCGCGCACTCTAAAGAGAGCTCAGGTAAGAAATTGCAAACGTCGAGCAATTGCTCAGAGATGAAAAGTGCCAGCACTGAAAGCTGTTGCTAGCCAGCACCCTTCCTTGGAAGCGCTTTCACAGGCGCTGTAACACTGGGGCTTTGCGCTTCTCTACCCACCAAACGTCACGGTCACTATCTCTCCGTCTCGTAGACACGAGCTGAGAAATTGCAAACGTCGATCAATTGCTCAGAGATGAAAAGTGCCAGCACTGGAAGCTCTTGCTAGACAGCACCCTTCCTTGGAAGCGCTTTTGTAGGCCTAAGCACACTGGGGCTCTGGGCTTCTCTAGCCACCTAATCTTCTGCTCATCCTCTCGCGCACTCTAAAGAGAGCTCAGGTGAGAAATTGCAAACGTCGAGCAATTGCTCAGAGATGAAAAGTGCCAGCACTGAAAGCTGTTGCTAGCCAGCACCCTTCCTTGGAAGCGCTTTTGTAGGCCTAAGAACATTGGGGCTCTGGGCTTCTCTAGCCACCTCATCTTCTGCTCATCCTCTCGCGCACTCTAAAGAGAGCTCCGGTGAGAAATTGCAAACGTCGAGCAATTGCTCAGAGATGAAAAGTGCCAGCACTGAAAGCTGTTGCTAGCCAGCACCCTTCCTTGGAAGCGCTTTCACAGGCGCAGTAACACTGGGGCTTTGCGCTTCTCTACCCACCAAACGTCACGGTCCTTCTCTTTCCGTCTCGTAGACACGAGCTGAGAAATTGCAAACGTCGAGCAATTGCTCAGAGATGAAAAGTGCCAGCACTGAAAGCTCTTGCTAGCCAGCACCCTTCCTTGGAAGCGCTTTTGTAGGCCTAAGAACACTGGGGCTCTGGGCTTCTTTAGCCACCTAATCTTCTGCTCATCCTCTCGCGCACTCTAAAGAGAGCTCAGGTGAGAAATTGCAAACGTCGAGCAATTGCTCAGAGATGAAAAGTGCCAGCACTGAAAGCTGTTGCTAGCCAGCACCCTTCCTTGGAAGCGCTTTCACAGGCGCAGTAACACTGGGGCTTTGCGCTTCTCTACCCACCAAACGTCACGGTCACTATCTCTCCGTCTCGTAGACACGAGCTGAGAAATTGCAAACGTCGATCAATTGCTCAGAGATGAAAAGTGCCAGCACTGAAAGCTGTTGCTAGCCAGCACCCTTCCTTGGAAGCGCTTTTGTAGGCCTAAGAACACTGGGGCTCTGGCCTTCTCTAGCCACCTCATCTTCTGCTCATCCTCTCGCGCACTCTGAAGGGAGCTCAGGTGAGAAATTGCAAACGTCGAGCAATTGCTCAGAGATGAAAAGTGCCAGCACTGAAAGCTGTTGCTAGCCAGCACCCTTCCTTGGAAGCACTTTTGTAGGCCTAAGAACACTGGGGCTCTGGGCTTCTCTAGCCACCTCATCTTCTGCTCATCCTCTCGCGCACTCTAAAGAGAGCTCAGGTGAGAAATTGCAAACGTCGAGCAATTGCTCAGAGATGAAAAGTGCCAGCACTGAAAGCTGTTGCTAGCCAGCACCCTTCCTTGGAAGCGCTTTCACAGGCGCAGTAACACTGGGGCTTTGGGCTTCTCTAGCCACCAAACGTCACGGTCACTATCTCTCCGTCTCGTAGACACGAGCTGAGAAATTGCAAACGTCGAGCAATTGCTCAGAGATGAAAAGTGCCAGCACTGAAAGCTGTTGCTAGCCAGCACCCTTCCTTGGAAGCGCTTTTGTAGGCCTAAGAACACTGGGGCTCTGGCCTTCTCTAGCCACCTAATCTTCTGCTCATCCTCTCGCGCACTCTAAAGAGAGCTCAGGTGAGAAATTGCAAACGTCGACCAATTGCTCAGAGATGAAAAGTGCCAGCACTGAAAGCTGTTGCTAGCCAGCACCCTTCCTTGGAAGCGCTTTCACAGGCGCTGTAACACTGGGGCTTTGCGCTTCTCTAGCCACCAAACGTCACTGTCATTCTCTTTCCGTCTCGTAGACACGAGCTGAGAAATTGCAAACGTCGATCAATTGCTCAGAGATGAAAAGTGCCAGCACTGGAAGCTGTTGCTAGCCAGCACCCTTCCTTGGAAGCGCTTTTGTAGGCCTAAGAACACTGGGGCTCTGGGCTTCTCTAGCCACCTCATCTTCTGCTCATCCTCTCGCGCACTCTAAAGAGAGCTCAGGTGAGAAATTGCAAACGTCGAGCAATTGCTCAGAGATGAAAAGTGCCAGCACTGAAAGCTGTTGCTAGCCAGCACCCTTCCTTGGAAGCGCTTTTGTAGGCCTAAGAACACTGGGGCTCTAGGCTTCTCTAGCCACCTAATCTTCTGCTCATCCTCTCGCGCACTCTAAAGAGAGCTCAGGTAAGAAATTGCAAACGTCGAGCAATTGCTCAGAGATGAAAAGTGCCAGCACTGAAAGCTGTTGCTAGCCAGCACCCTTCCTTGGAAGCGCTTTTGTAGGCCTAAGAACACTGGGGCTCTGGGCTTCTCTAGCCACCTCATCTTCTGCTCATCCTCTCGCGCACTCTGAAGAGAGCTCAGGTGAGAAATTGCAAACGTCGAGCAATTGCTCAGAGATGAAAAGTGCCAGCACTGAAAGCTGTTGCTAGCCAGCACCCTTCCTTGGAAGCGCTTTCACAGGCGCTGTAACACTGGGGCTTTGCGCTTCTCTACCCACCAAACGTCACGGTCACTATCTCTCCGTCTCGTAGACACGAGCTGAGAAATTGCAAACGTCGATCAATTGCTCAGAGATGAAAAGTGCCAGCACTGGAAGCTCTTGCTAGACAGCACCCTTCCTTGGAAGCGCTTTTGTAGGCCTAAGCACACTGGGGCTCTGGGCTTCTCTAGCCACCTAATCTTCTGCTCATCCTCTCGCGCACTCTAAAGAGAGCTCAGGTGAGAAATTGCAAACGTCCAGCAATTGCTCAGAGATGAAAAGTGCCAGCACTGAAAGCTGTTGCTAGCCAGCACCCTTCCTTGGAAGCGCTTTTGTAGGCCTAAGAACACTGGGGCTCTGGGCTTCTCTAGCCACCTCATCTTCTACTCATCCTCTCGCGCACTCTAAAGAGAGCTCCGGTGAGAAATTGCAAACGTCGAGCAATTGCTCAGAGATGAAAAGTGCCAGCACTGAAAGCTGTTGCTAGCCAGCACCCTTCCTTGGAAGCGCTTTTGTAGACCTAAGAACACTGGGGCTCTGGGCTTCTTTAGCCACCTCATCTTCTGCTCATCCTCTCGCGCACTCTGAAGAGAGCTCAGGGGAGAAATTGCAAACGTCGAGCAATTGCTCAGAGATGAAAAGTGCCAGCACTGAAAGCTGTTGCTAGCCAGCACCCTTCCTTGGAAGCGCTTTCACAGGCGCAGTAACACTGGGGCTTTGCGCTTCTCTAGCCACCAAACGTCACGGTCCTTCTCTTTCCGTCTCGTAGACACGAGCTGAGAAATTGCAAACGTCGAGCAATTGCTCAGAGATGAAAAGTGCCAGCACTGAAAGGTCTTGCTAGCCAGCACCCTTCCTTGGAAGCGCTTTTGTAGGCCTAAGAACACTGGGGCTCTGGGCTTCTTTAGCCACCTCATCTTCTGCTCATCCTCTCGCGCACTCTAAAGAGAGCTCAGGGGAGAAATTGCAAACGTCGAGCAATTGCTCAGAGATGAAAAGTGCCAGCACTGAAAGCTGTTGCTAGCCAGCACCCTTCCTTGGAAGCGCTTTCACAGGCGCTGTAACACTGGGGCTTTGCGCTTCTCTACCCACCAAACGTCACGGTCACTATCTCTCCGTCTCGTAGACACGAGCTGAGAAATTGCAAACGTCGATCAATTGCTCAGAGATGAAAAGTGCCAGCACTGGAAGCTCTTGCTAGACAGCACCCTTCCTTGGAAGCGCTTTTGTAGGCCTAAGCACACTGGGGCTCTGGGCTTCTCTACCCACCTAATCTTCTGCTCATCCTCTCGCGCACTCTAAAGAGAGCTCAGGTGAGAAATTGCAAACGTCGAGCAATTGCTCAGAGATGAAAAGTGCCAGCACTGAAAGCTGTTGCTAGCCAGCACCCTTCCTTGGAAGCGCTTTTGTAGGCCTAAGAACACTGGGGCTCTGGGCTTCTCTAGCCACCTCATCTTCTGCTCATCCTCTCGCGCACTCTAAAGAGAGGTCAGGTGAGAAATTGCAAACGTTGAGCAATTGCTCAGAGAGGAAAAGTGCCAGCACTGAAAGCTGTTGCTAGCCAGCACCCTTCCTTGGAAGCGCTTTTGTAGGCCTAAGAACACTGGGGCTCTGGGCTTCTCTAGCCACCTCATCTTCTGCTCATCCTCTCGCGCACTCTAAAGAGAGCTCAGGTGAGAAATTGCAAACGTCGAGCAATTGCTCAGAGATGAAAAGTGCCAGCACTGAAAGCTGTTGCTAGCCAGCACCCTTCCTTGGAAGCGCTTTTGTAGGCCTAAGAACACTGGGGCTCTGGGCTTCTCTAGCCACCTATTCTTCTGCTCATCCTCTCGCGCACTCTAAAGAGAGCTCAGGTGAGAAATTGCAAACGTCAAGCAATTGCTCAGAGATGAAAAGTGCCAGCACTGGAAGCTGTTGCTAGCCAGCACCCTTCCTTGGAAGTGCTTTTGTAGGCCTAAGAACACTGGGGCTCTGGGCTTCTCTAGCCACCTCATCTTCTGCTCATCCTCTCGCGCACTCTGAAGAGAGCTCAGGGGAGAAATTGCAAACGTCGAGCAATTGCTCAGAGATGAAAAGTGCCAGCACTGAAAGCTCTTGCTAGCCAGCACCCTTCCTTGGAAGCGCTTTCACAGGCGCTGTAACACTGGGGCTTTGCGCTTCTCTACCCACCAAACGTCACGGTCACTATCTCTCCGTCTCGTAGACACGAGCTGAGAAATTGCAAACGTCGATCAATTGCTCAGAGATGAAAAGTGCCAGCACTGGAAGCTCTTGCTATCCAGCAGCCTTCCTTGGAAGCGCTTTTGTAGGCCTAAGCACACTGGGGCTCTGGGCTTCTCTAGCCACCTAATCTTCTGCTCATCCTCTCGCGCACTCTAAAGAGAGCTCAGGTGAGAAATTGCAAACGTCGAGCAATTGCTCAGAGATGAAAAGTGCCAGCACTGAAAGCTGTTGCTAGCCAGCACCCTTCCTTGGAAGCGCTTTTGTAGGCCTAAGAACACTGGGGCTCTGGCCTTCTCTAGCCACCTCATCTTCTGCTCATCCTCTCGCGCACTCTAAAGAGAGCTCAGGTGAGAAATTGCAAACGTTGAGCAATTGCTCAGAGATGAAAAGTGCCAGCACTGAAAGCTGTTGCTAGCCAGCACCCTTCCTTGGAAGCGCTTTTGTAGGCCTAAGAACACTGGGGCTCTGGGCTTCTCTAGCCACCTCATCTTCTGCTCATCCTCTCGCGCACTCTGAAGAGAGCTCAGGTGAGAAATTGCAAACGTCGAGCAATTGCTCAGAGAGGAAAAGTGCCAGCACTGAAAGCTGTTGCTAGCCAGCACCCTTCCTTGGAAGCGCTTTTGTAGGCCTAAGAACACTGGGGCTCTGGGCTTCTCTAGCCACCTATTCTTCTGCTCATCCTCTCGCGCACTCTAAAGAGAGCTCAGGTGAGAAATTGCAAACGTCAAGCAATTGCTCAGAGATGAAAAGTGCCAGCACTGGAAGCTGTTGCTAGCCAGCACCCTTCCTTGGAAGCGCTTTTGTAGGCCTAAGAACACTGGGGCTCTGGGCTTCTCTAGCCACCTCATCTTCTGCTCATCCTCTCGCGCACTCTGAAGAGAGCTCAGGTGAGAAATTGCAAACGTCGAGCAATTGCTCAGAGATGAAAAGTGCCAGCACTGAAAGCTGTTGCTAGCCAGCACCCTTCCTTGGAAGCGCTTTTGTAGGCCTAAGAACACTGGGGCTCTGGGCTTCTCTAGCCACCTCATCTTCTGCTCATCCTCTCGCGCACTCTAAAGAGAGCTCAGGTGAGAAATTGCAAACGTCGAGCAATTGCTCAGAGATGAAAAGTGCCAGCACTGAAAGCTGTTGCTAGCCAGCACCCTTCCTTGGAAGCGCTTTCACAGGCGCAGTAACACTGGGGCTTTGCGCTTCTCTACCCACCAAACGTCACGGTCCTTCTCTTTCCGTCTCGTAGACACGAGCTGAGAAATTGCAAACGTCGAGCAATTGCTCAGAGATGAAAAGTGCCAGCACTGAAAGCTGTTGCTAGCCAGCACCCTTCCTTGGAAGCGCTTTTGTAGGCCTAAGAACACTGGGGCTCTGGGCTTCTTTAGCCACCTCATCTTCTGCTCATCCTATCGCGCTCTCTGAAGAGAGCTCAGGGGAGAAATTGCAAACGTCGAGCAATTGCTCAGAGATGAAAAGTGCCAGCACTGAAAGCTGTTGCTAGCCAGCACCCTTCCTTGGAAGCGCTTTCACAGGCGCAGCAACACTGGGGCTTTGCGCTTCTCTAGCCACCAAACGTCACGGTCACTATCTCTCCGTCTCGTAGACACGAGCTGAGAAATTGCAAACGTCGATCAATTGCTCAGAGATGAAAAGTGCCAGCACTGAAAGCTCTCGCTAGCCAGCACCCTTCCTTGGAAGCGCTTTTGTAGGCCTAAGAACACTGGGGCTCTGGGCTTCTCTAGCCACCTCATCTTCTGCTCATCCTCTCGCGCACTCTAAAGAGAGCTCAGGGGAGAAATTGCAAACGTCGAGCAATTGCTCAGAGATGAAAAGTGCCAGCACTGAAAGCTGTTGCTAGCCAGCACCCTTCCTTGGAAGCGCTTTCACAGGCGCTGTAACACTGGGGCTTTGCGCTTCTCTACCCACCAAACGTCACGGTCACTATCTCTCCGTCTCGTAGACACGAGCTGAGAAATTGCAAACGTCGATCAATTGCTCAGAGATGAAAAGTGCCAGCACTGGAAGCTCTTGCTAGACAGCACCCTTCCTTGGAAGCGCTTTTGTAGGCCTAAGCACACTGGGGCTCTGGGCTTCTCTACCCACCTAATCTTCTGCTCATCCTCTCGCGCACTCTAAAGAGAGCTCAGGTGAGAAATTGCAAACGTCGAGCAATTGCTCAGAGATGAAAAGTGCCAGCACTGAAAGCTGTTGCTAGCCAGCACCCTTCCTTGGAAGCGCTTTTGTAGGCCTAAGAACACTGGGGCTCTGGGCTTCTCTAGCCACCTCATCTTCTGCTCATCCTCTCGCGCACTCTAAAGAGAGGTCAGGTGAGAAATTGCAAACGTTGAGCAATTGCTCAGAGAGGAAAAGTGCCAGCACTGAAAGCTGTTGCTAGCCAGCACCCTTCCTTGGAAGCGCTTTTGTAGGCCTAAGAACACTGGGGCTCTGGGCTTCTCTAGCCACCTCATCTTCTGCTCATCCTCTCGCGCACTCTAAAGAGAGCTCAGGTGAGAAATTGCAAACGTCGAGCAATTGCTCAGAGATGAAAAGTGCCAGCACTGAAAGCTGTTGCTAGCCAGCACCCTTCCTTGGAAGCGCTTTTGTAGGCCTAAGAACACTGGGGCTCTGGGCTTCTCTAGCCACCTATTCTTCTGCTCATCCTCTCGCGCACTCTAAAGAGAGCTCAGGTGAGAAATTGCAAACGTCAAGCAATTGCTCAGAGATGAAAAGTGCCAGCACTGGAAGCTGTTGCTAGCCAGCACCCTTCCTTGGAAGTGCTTTTGTAGGCCTAAGAACACTGGGGCTCTGGGCTTCTCTAGCCACCTCATCTTCTGCTCATCCTCTCGCGCACTCTGAAGAGAGCTCAGGGGAGAAATTGCAAACGTCGAGCAATTGCTCAGAGATGAAAAGTGCCAGCACTGAAAGCTCTTGCTAGCCAGCACCCTTCCTTGGAAGCGCTTTCACAGGCGCTGTAACACTGGGGCTTTGCGCTTCTCTACCCACCAAACGTCACGGTCACTATCTCTCCGTCTCGTAGACACGAGCTGAGAAATTGCAAACGTCGATCAATTGCTCAGAGATGAAAAGTGCCAGCACTGGAAGCTCTTGCTATCCAGCAGCCTTCCTTGGAAGCGCTTTTGTAGGCCTAAGCACACTGGGGCTCTGGGCTTCTCTAGCCACCTAATCTTCTGCTCATCCTCTCGCGCACTCTAAAGAGAGCTCAGGTGAGAAATTGCAAACGTCGAGCAATTGCTCAGAGATGAAAAGTGCCAGCACTGAAAGCTGTTGCTAGCCAGCACCCTTCCTTGGAAGCGCTTTTGTAGGCCTAAGAACACTGGGGCTCTGGCCTTCTCTAGCCACCTCATCTTCTGCTCATCCTCTCGCGCACTCTAAAGAGAGCTCAGGTGAGAAATTGCAAACGTTGAGCAATTGCTCAGAGATGAAAAGTGCCAGCACTGAAAGCTGTTGCTAGCCAGCACCCTTCCTTGGAAGCGCTTTTGTAGGCCTAAGAACACTGGGGCTCTGGGCTTCTCTAGCCACCTCATCTTCTGCTCATCCTCTCGCGCACTCTGAAGAGAGCTCAGGTGAGAAATTGCAAACGTCGAGCAATTGCTCAGAGAGGAAAAGTGCCAGCACTGAAAGCTGTTGCTAGCCAGCACCCTTCCTTGGAAGCGCTTTTGTAGGCCTAAGAACACTGGGGCTCTGGGCTTCTCTAGCCACCTATTCTTCTGCTCATCCTCTCGCGCACTCTAAAGAGAGCTCAGGTGAGAAATTGCAAACGTCAAGCAATTGCTCAGAGATGAAAAGTGCCAGCACTGGAAGCTGTTGCTAGCCAGCACCCTTCCTTGGAAGCGCTTTTGTAGGCCTAAGAACACTGGGGCTCTGGGCTTCTCTAGCCACCTCATCTTCTGCTCATCCTCTCGCGCACTCTGAAGAGAGCTCAGGTGAGAAATTGCAAACGTCGAGCAATTGCTCAGAGATGAAAAGTGCCAGCACTGAAAGCTGTTGCTAGCCAGCACCCTTCCTTGGAAGCGCTTTTGTAGGCCTAAGAACACTGGGGCTCTGGGCTTCTCTAGCCACCTCATCTTCTGCTCATCCTCTCGCGCACTCTAAAGAGAGCTCAGGTGAGAAATTGCAAACGTCGAGCAATTGCTCAGAGATGAAAAGTGCCAGCACTGAAAGCTGTTGCTAGCCAGCACCCTTCCTTGGAAGCGCTTTCACAGGCGCAGTAACACTGGGGCTTTGCGCTTCTCTACCCACCAAACGTCACGGTCCTTCTCTTTCCGTCTCGTAGACACGAGCTGAGAAATTGCAAACGTCGAGCAATTGCTCAGAGATGAAAAGTGCCAGCACTGAAAGCTGTTGCTAGCCAGCACCCTTCCTTGGAAGCGCTTTTGTAGGCCTAAGAACACTGGGGCTCTGGGCTTCTTTAGCCACCTCATCTTCTGCTCATCCTATCGCGCTCTCTGAAGAGAGCTCAGGGGAGAAATTGCAAACGTCGAGCAATTGCTCAGAGATGAAAAGTGCCAGCACTGAAAGCTGTTGCTAGCCAGCACCCTTCCTTGGAAGCGCTTTCACAGGCGCAGCAACACTGGGGCTTTGCGCTTCTCTAGCCACCAAACGTCACGGTCACTATCTCTCCGTCTCGTAGACACGAGCTGAGAAATTGCAAACGTCGATCAATTGCTCAGAGATGAAAAGTGCCAGCACTGAAAGCTCTCGCTAGCCAGCACCCTTCCTTGGAAGCGCTTTTGTAGGCCTAAGAACACTGGGGCTCTGGGCTTCTCTAGCCACCTCATCTTCTGCTCATCCTCTCGCGCACTCTAAAGAGAGCTCAGGTGAGAAATTGCAAACGTTGAGCAATTGCTCAGAGATGAAAAGTGCCAGCACTGAAAGCTCTTGCTAGCCAGCACCCTTCCTTGGAAGCGCTTTTGTAGGCCTAAGAACACTGGGGCTCTGGGCTTCTCTAGCCACCTCATCTTCTGCTCATCCTCTCGCGCACTCTAAAGAGAGCTCAGGTGAGAAATTGCAAACGTTGAGCAATTGCTCAGAGATGAAAAGTGCCAGCACTGAAAGCTGTTGCTAGCCAGCACCCTTCCTTGGAAGCGCTTTTGTAGGCCTAAGAACACTGGGGCTCTGGGCTTCTTTAGCCACCTAATCTTCTGCTCATCCTCTCGCGCACTCTAAAGAGAGCTCAGGGGAGAAATTGCAAACGTCGATCAATTGCTCAGAGATGAAAATTGCCAGCACTGAAAGCTGTTGCTAGCCAGCACCCTTCCTTGGAAGCGCTTTCACAGGCGCAGCAACACTGGGGCTTTGCGCTTCTATACCCACCAAACGTCACGGTCCTTCTCTTTCCGTCTCGTAGACACGAGCTGAGAAATTGCAAACGTCGAGCAATTGCTCAGAGATGAAAAGTGCCAGCACTGGAAGCTGTTGCTAGCCAGCACCCTTCCTTGGAAGTGCTTTTGTAGGCCTAAGAACACTGGGGCTCTGGGCTTCTTTAGCCACCTCATCTTCTGCTCATCCTCTCGCGCACTCTGAAGAGAGCTCAGGTGAGAAATTGCAAACGTCGAGCAATTGCTCAGAGATGAAAAGTGCCAGCACTGAAAGCTGTTGCTAGCCAGCACCCTTCCTTGGAAGCGCTTTCACAGGCGCTGTAACACTGGGGCTTTGCGCTTCTCTAGCCACCAAACGTCACGGTCACTATCTCTCCGTCTCGTAGACACGAGCTGAGAAATTGCAAACGTCGATCAATTGCTCAGAGATGAAAAGTGCCAGCACTGGAAGCTGTTGCTAGCCAGCACCCTTCCTTGGAAGCGCTTTTGTAGGCCTAAGAACACTGGGGCTCTGGGCTTCTCTAGCCACCTAATCTTCTGCTCATCCTCTCGCGCAATCTAAAGAGAGCTCAGGTGAGAAATTGCAAACGTCGAGCAATTGCTCAGAGATGAAAAGTGCCAGCACTGAAAGCTGTTGCTAGCCAGCACCCTTCCTTGGAAGCGCTTTTGTAGGCCTAAGAACACTGGGGCTCTGGGCTTCTCTAGCCACCTCATCTTCTGCTCATCCTCTCGCGCAGTCTAAAGAGAGCTCAGGGGAGAAATTGCAAACGTCGAGCAATTGCTCAGAGATGAAAAGTGCCAGCACTGAAAGCTCTTGCTAGCCAGCCCCCTTCCTTGGAAGCGCTTTTGTAGGCCTAAGAACACTGGGGCTCTGGGCTTCTCTAGCCACCTCATCTTCTGCTCATCCTCTCGCGCACTCTAAAGAGAGCTCAGGTGAGAAATTGAAAACGTCAAGCAATTGCTCAGAGATGAAAAGTGCCAGCACTGGAAGCTGTTGCTAGCCAGCACCCTTCCTTGGAAGCACTTTTGTAGGCCTAAGAACACTGGGGCTCTGGGCTTCTCTAGCCACCTCATCTTCTGCTCATCCTCTCGCGCAGTCTAAAGAGAGCTCAGGTGAGAAATTGCAAACGTCGAGCAATTGCTCAGAGATGAAAAGTGCCAGCACTGAAAGCTCTTGCTAGCCAGCACCCTTCCTTGGAAGCGCTTTCACAGGCGCAGTAACACTGGGGCTTTGCGCTTCTCTAGCCACCAAACATCACGGTCCTTCTCTTTCCGTCTCGTAGACACGAGCTGAGAAATTGCAAACGTCGAGCAATTGCTCAGAGATGAAAAGTGCCAGCACTGAAAGCTGTTGCTAGCCAGCACCCTTCCTTGGAAGCGCTTTTGTAGGCCTAAGAACACTGGGGCTCTGGGCTTCTCTAGCCACCTAATCTTCTGCTCATCCTCTCGCGCACTCTAAAGAGAGCTCAGGGGAGAAATTGCAAACGTCGAGCAATTGCTCAGAGATGAAAAGTGCCAGCACTGAAAGCTGTTGCTAGCCAGCACCCTTCCTTGGAAGCGCTTTCACAGGCGCAGCAACACTGGGGCTTTGCGCTTCTCTAGCCACCAAACGTCACGGTCCTTCTCTTTCCGTCTCGCAGACACGAGCTGAGAAATTGCAAACGTCGAGCAATTGCTCAGAGATGAAAAGTGCCAGCACTGGAAGCTGTTGCTAGCCAGCACCCTTCCTTGGAAGCGCTTTCACAGGCGCAGTAATACTGGGGCTCTGGGCTTCTCTAGCCACCAAACGTCACGGTCCTTCTCTTTCCGTCTCGTAGACACGAGCTGAGAAATTGCAAACGTCGAGCAATTGCTCAGAGATGAAAAGTGCCAGCACTGAAAGCTGTTGCTAGCCAGCACCCTTCCTTGGAAGCGCTTTTGTAGGCCTAAGAACACTGGGGCTCTGGGCTTCTTTAGCCACCTCATCTTCTGCTCATCCTCTCGCTCACTCTAAAGAGAGCTCAGGGGAGAAATTGCAAACGTCGATCAATTGCTCAGAGATGAAAAGTGCCAGCACTGAAAGCTGTTGCTAGCCAGCACCCTTCCTTGGAAGCGCTTTTGTAGGCCTAAGAACACTGGGGCTCTGGGCTTCTCTAGCCACCTCATCTTCTGCTCATCCTCTCGTGCACTCTAAAGAGAGCTCAGGTGAGAAATTGCAAACGTCGAGCAATTGCTCAGAGATGAAAAGTGCCAGCACTGAAAGCTGTTGCTAGCCAGCACCCTTCCTTGGAAGCGCTTTCACAGGCGCAGTAACACTGGGGCTTTGCGCTTCTCTACCCACCAAAAGTCACGGTCACTATCTCTCCGTCTCGTAGACACGAGCTGAGAAATTGCAAACGTCGAGCAATTGCTCAGAGATGAAAAGTGCCAGCACTGAAAGCTCTTGCTAGCCAGCACCCTTCCTTGGAAGCGCTTTTGTAGGCCTAAGAACACAGGGGCTCTGGGCTTCTCTAGCCACCTCATCTTCTGCTCATCCTCTCGCGCACTCTAAAGAGAGCTCAGGTGAGAAATTGCAAACGTCGAGCAATTGCTCAGAGATGAAAAGTGCCAGCACTGAAAGCTGTTGCTAGCCAGCACCCTTCCTTGGAAGCGCTTTCACAGGCGCAGTAACACTGGGGCTTTGCGCTTCTCTAGCCACCAAACGTCACTGTCATTCTCTTTCCGTCTCGTAGACACGAGCTGAGAAATTGCAAACGTCGAGCAATTGCTCAGAGATGAAAAGTGCCAGCACTGGAAGCTGTTGCTAGCCAGCACCCTTCCTTGGAAGCGCTTTTGTAGGCCTAAGAACACTGGGGCTCTGGGCTTCTCTAGCCACCTCATCTTCTGCTCATCCTCTCGCGCACTCTAAAGAGAGCTCAGGGGAGAAATTGCAAACGTCGAGCAATTGCTCAGAGATGAAAAGTGCCAGCACTGAAAGCTGTTGCTAGCCAGCACCCTTCCTTGGAAGCGCTTTCACAGGCGCTGTAACACTGGGGCTTTGCGCTTCTCTAGCCACCAAACGTCACGGTCACTATCTCTCCGTCTCGTAGACACGAGCTGAGAAATTGCAAACGTCGATCAATTGCTCAGAGATGAAAAGTGCCAGCACTGAAAGCTGTTGCTAGCCAGCACCCTTCCTTGGAAGCGCTTTTGTAGGCCTAAGAACACTGGGGCTCTGGGCTTCTCTAGCCACCTAATCTTCTGCTCATCCTCTCGCGCACTCTAAAGAGAGCTCAGGTGAGAAATTGCAAACGTCCAGCAATTGCTCAGAGATGAAAAGTGCCAGCACTGAAAGCTGTTGCTAGCCAGCACCCTTCCTTGGAAGCGCTTTTGTAGGCCTAAGAACACTGGGGCTCTGGGCTTCTCTAGCCACGTCATCTTCTGCTCATCCTCTCGCGCACTCTGAAGAGAGCTCAGGTGAGAAATTGCAAACGTTGAGCAATTGCTCAGAGATGAAAAGTGCCAGCACTGAAAGCTGTTGCTAGCCAGCACCCTTCCTTGGAAGCGCTTTTGTAGGCCTAAGAACACTGGGGCTCTGGGCTTCTCTAGCCACCTCATCTTCTGCTCATCCTCTCGCGCACTCTAAAGAGAGCTCAGGTGAGAAATTGCAAACGTTGAGCAATTGCTCAGAGATGAAAAGTGCCAGCACTGAAAGCTGTTGCTAGCCAGCACCCTTCCTTGGAAGCGCTTTTGTAGGCCTAAGAACACTGGGGCTCTGGGCTTCTCTAGCCACCTCATCTTCTGCTCATCCTCTCGCGCACTCTAAAGAGAGCTCAGGTGAGAAATTGCAAACGTTGAGCAATTGCTCAGAGAGGAAAAGTGCCAGCACTGAAAGCTGTTGCTAGCCAGCACCCTTCCTTGGAAGCGCTTTTGTAGGCCTAAGAACACTGGGGCTCTGGGCTTCTCTAGCCACCTCATCTTCTGCTCATCCTCTCGCGCACTCTAAAGAGAGCTCAGGTGAGAAATTGCAAACGTCGAGCAATTGCTCAGAGATGAAAAGTGCCAGCACTGAAAGCTGTTGCTAGCCAGCACCCTTCCTTGGAAGCGCTTTTGTAGGCCTAAGAACACTGGGGCTCTGGGCTTCTCTAGCCACCTATTCTTCTGCTCATCCTCTCGCGCACTCTAAAGAGAGCTCAGGTGAGAAATTGCAAACGTCAAGCAATTGCTCAGAGATGAAAAGTGCCAGCACTGGAAGCTGTTGCTAGCCAGCACCCTTCCTTGGAAGTGCTTTTGTAGGCCTAAGAACACTGGGGCTCTGGGCTTCTCTAGCCACCTCATCTTCTGCTCATCCTCTCGCGCACTCTGAAGAGAGCTCAGGGGAGAAATTGCAAACGTCGAGCAATTGCTCAGAGATGAAAAGTGCCAGCACTGAAAGCTGTTGCTAGCCAGCACCCTTCCTTGGAAGCGCTTTCACAGGCGCTGTAACACTGGGGCTTTGCGCTTCTCTACCCACCAAACGTCACGGTCACTATCTCTCCGTCTCGTAGACACGAGCTGAGAAATTGCAAACGTCGATCAATTGCTCAGAGATGAAAAGTGCCAGCACTGGAAGCTCTTGCTATCCAGCAGCCTTCCTTGGAAGCGCTTTTGTAGGCCTAAGCACACTGGGGCTCTGGGCTTCTCTAGCCACCTAATCTTCTGCTCATCCTCTCGCGCACTCTAAAGAGAGCTCAGGTGAGAAATTGCAAACGTCGAGCAATTGCTCAGAGATGAAAAGTGCCAGCACTGAAAGCTGTTGCTAGCCAGCACCCTTCCTTGGAAGCGCTTTTGTAGGCCTAAGAACACTGGGGCTCTGGCCTTCTCTAGCCACCTCATCTTCTGCTCATCCTCTCGCGCACTCTAAAGAGAGCTCAGGTGAGAAATTGCAAACGTTGAGCAATTGCTCAGAGATGAAAAGTGCCAGCACTGAAAGCTGTTGCTAGCCAGCACCCTTCCTTGGAAGCGCTTTTGTAGGCCTAAGAACACTGGGGCTCTGGGCTTCTCTAGCCACCTCATCTTCTGCTCATCCTCTCGCGCACTCTGAAGAGAGCTCAGGTGAGAAATTGCAAACGTCGAGCAATTGCTCAGAGAGGAAAAGTGCCAGCACTGAAAGCTGTTGCTAGCCAGCACCCTTCCTTGGAAGCGCTTTTGTAGGCCTAAGAACACTGGGGCTCTGGCCTTCTCTAGCCACCTATTCTTCTGCTCATCCTCTCGCGCACTCTAAAGAGAGCTCAGGTGAGAAATTGCAAACGTCAAGCAATTGCTCAGAGATGAAAAGTGCCAGCACTGGAAGCTGTTGCTAGCCAGCACCCTTCCTTGGAAGCGCTTTTGTAGGCCTAAGAACACTGGGGCTCTGGGCTTCTCTAGCCACCTCATCTTCTGCTCATCCTCTCGCGCACTCTGAAGAGAGCTCAGGTGAGAAATTGCAAACGTCGAGCAATTGCTCAGAGATGAAAAGTGCCAGCACTGAAAGCTGTTGCTAGCCAGCACCCTTCCTTGGAAGCGCTTTTGTAGGCCTAAGAACACTGGGGCTCTGGGCTTCTCTAGCCACCTCATCTTCTGCTCATCCTCTCGCGCACTCTAAAGAGAGCTCAGGTGAGAAATTGCAAACGTCGAGCAATTGCTCAGAGATGAAAAGTGCCAGCACTGAAAGCTGTTGCTAGCCAGCACCCTTCCTTGGAAGCGCTTTCACAGGCGCAGTAACACTGGGGCTTTGCGCTTCTCTACCCACCAAACGTCACGGTCCTTCTCTTTCCGTCTCGTAGACACGAGCTGAGAAATTGCAAACGTCGAGCAATTGCTCAGAGATGAAAAGTGCCAGCACTGAAAGCTGTTGCTAGCCAGCACCCTTCCTTGGAAGCGCTTTTGTAGGCCTAAGAACACTGGGGCTCTGGGCTTCTTTAGCCACCTCATCTTCTGCTCATCCTATCGCGCTCTCTGAAGAGAGCTCAGGGGAGAAATTGCAAACGTCGAGCAATTGCTCAGAGATGAAAAGTGCCAGCACTGAAAGCTGTTGCTAGCCAGCACCCTTCCTTGGAAGCGCTTTCACAGGCGCAGCAACACTGGGGCTTTGCGCTTCTCTAGCCACCAAACGTCACGGTCACTATCTCTCCGTCTCGTAGACACGAGCTGAGAAATTGCAAACGTCGATCAATTGCTCAGAGATGAAAAGTGCCAGCACTGAAAGCTGTTGCTAGCCAGCACCCTTCCTTGGAAGCGCTTTTGTAGGCCTAAGAACACTGGGGCTCTGGGCTTCTCTAGCCACCTCATCTTCTGCTCATCCTCTCGCGCAGTCTAAAGAGAGCTCAGGTGAGAAATTGCAAACGTTGAGCAATTGCTCAGAGATGAAAAGTGCCAGCACTGAAAGCTGTTGCTAGCCAGCACCCTTCCTTGGAAGCGCTTTTGTAGGCCTAAGAACACTGGGGCTCTGGGCTTCTCTAGCCACCTAATCTTCTGCTCATCCTCTCGCGCACTCTAAAGAGAGCTCAGGTGAGAAATTGCAAACGTTGAGCAATTGCTCAGAGATGAAAAGTGCCAGCACTGAAAGCTCTTGCTAGCCAGCACCCTTCCTTGGAAGCGCTTTTGTAGGCCTAAGAACACTGGGGCTCTGGGCTTCTTTAGCCACCTAATCTTCTGCTCATCCTCTCGCGCACTCTAAAGAGAGCTCAGGGGAGAAATTGCAAACGTCGAGCAATTGCTCAGAGATGAAAAGTGCCAGCACTGAAAGCTGTTGCTAGCCAGCACCCTTCCTTGGAAGCGCTTTCACAGGCGCAGCAACACTGGGGCTTTGCGCTTCTATACGCACCAAACGTCACTGTCATTCTCTTTCCGTCTCATAGACACGAGCTGAGAAATTGCAAACGTCGATCAATTGCTCAGAGATGAAAAGTGCCAGCACTGGAAGCTGTTGCTAGCCAGCACCCTTCCTTGGAAGCGCTTTTGTAGGCCTAAGAACACTGGGGCTCTGGGCTTCTCTAGCCACCTCATCTTCTGCTCATCCTCTCGCGCACTCTAAAGAGAGCTCAGGTGAGAAATTGCAAACGTCGAGCAATTGCTCAGAGATGAAAAGTGCCAGCACTGAAAGCTGTTGCTAGCCAGCACCCTTCCTTGGAAGCGCTTTTGTAGGCCTAAGAACACTGGGGCTCTGGGCTTCTCTAGCCACCTCATCTTCTGCTCATCCTCTCGCGCACTCTAAAGAGAGCTCAGGTGAGAAATTGCAAACGTCGAGCAATTGCTCAGAGATGAAAAGTGCCAGCACTGAAAGCTGTTGCTAGCCAGCACCCTTCCTTGGAAGCGCTTTTGTAGGCCTAAGAACACTGGGGCTCTGGGCTTCTCTAGCCACCTCATCTTCTGCTCATCCTCTCGCGCACTCTAAAGAGAGCTCAGGTGAGAAATTGCAAACGTCCAGCAATTGCTCAGAGATGAAAAGTGCCAGCACTGAAAGCTGTTGCTAGCCAGCACCCTTCCTTGGAAGCGCTTTTGTAGGCCTAAGAACACTGGGGCTCTGGGCTTCTCTAGCCACGTCATCTTCTGCTCATCCTCTCGCGCACTCTGAAGAGAGCTCAGGTGAGAAATTGCAAACGTTGAGCAATTGCTCAGAGATGAAAAGTGCCAGCACTGAAAGCTGTTGCTAGCCAGCACCCTTCCTTGGAAGCGCTTTTGTAGGCCTAAGAACACTGGGGCTCTGGGCTTCTCTAGCCACCTCATCTTCTGCTCATCCTCTCGCGCACTCTAAAGAGAGCTCAGGTGAGAAATTGCAAACGTTGAGCAATTGCTCAGAGATGAAAAGTGCCAGCACTGAAAGCTGTTGCTAGCCAGCACCCTTCCTTGGAAGCGCTTTTGTAGGCCTAAGAACACTGGGGCTCTGGGCTTCTCTAGCCACCTCATCTTCTGCTCATCCTCTCGCGCACTCTAAAGAGAGCTCAGGGGAGAAATTGCAAACGTTGAGCAATTGCTCAGAGAGGAAAAGTGCCAGCACTGAAAGCTGTTGCTAGCCAGCACCCTTCCTTGGAAGCGCTTTTGTAGGCCTAAGAACACTGGGGCTCTGGGCTTCTCTAGCCACCTCATCTTCTGCTCATCCTCTCGCGCACTCTAAAGAGAGCTCAGGTGAGAAATTGCAAACGTCGAGCAATTGCTCAGAGATGAAAAGTGCCAGCACTGAAAGCTGTTGCTAGCCAGCACCCTTCCTTGGAAGCGCTTTTGTAGGCCTAAGAACACTGGGGCTCTGGGCTTCTCTAGCCACCTATTCTTCTGCTCATCCTCTCGCGCACTCTAAAGAGAGCTCAGGTGAGAAATTGCAAACGTCAAGCAATTGCTCAGAGATGAAAAGTGCCAGCACTGGAAGCTGTTGCTAGCCAGCACCCTTCCTTGGAAGTGCTTTTGTAGGCCTAAGAACACTGGGGCTCTGGGCTTCTCTAGCCACCTCATCTTCTGCTCATCCTCTCGCGCACTCTGAAGAGAGCTCAGGGGAGAAATTGCAAACGTCGAGCAATTGCTCAGAGATGAAAAGTGCCAGCACTGAAAGCTGTTGCTAGCCAGCACCCTTCCTTGGAAGCGCTTTCACAGGCGCAGCAACACTGGGGCTTTGCGCTTCTCTACCCACCAAACGTCACGGTCACTATCTCTCCGTCTCGTAGACACGAGCTGAGAAATTGCAAACGTCGATCAATTGCTCAGAGATGAAAAGTGCCAGCACTGGAAGCTCTTGCTATCCAGCAGCCTTCCTTGGAAGCGCTTTTGTAGGCCTAAGCACACTGGGGCTCTGGGCTTCTCTAGCCACCTAATCTTCTGCTCATCCTCTCGCGCACTCTAAAGAGAGCTCAGGTGAGAAATTGCAAACGTCGAGCAATTGCTCAGAGATGAAAAGTGCCAGCACTGAAAGCTGTTGCTAGCCAGCACCCTTCCTTGGAAGCGCTTTTGTAGGCCTAAGAACACTGGGGCTCTGGCCTTCTCTAGCCACCTCATCTTCTGCTCATCCTCTCGCGCACTCTAAAGAGAGCTCAGGTGAGAAATTGCAAACGTTGAGCAATTGCTCAGAGATGAAAAGTGCCAGCACTGAAAGCTGTTGCTAGCCAGCACCCTTCCTTGGAAGCGCTTTTGTAGGCCTAAGAACACTGGGGCTCTGGGCTTCTCTAGCCACCTCATCTTCTGCTCATCCTCTCGCGCACTCTGAAGAGAGCTCAGGTGAGAAATTGCAAACGTCGAGCAATTGCTCAGAGAGGAAAAGTGCCAGCACTGAAAGCTGTTGCTAGCCAGCACCCTTCCTTGGAAGCGCTTTTGTAGGCCTAAGAACACAGGGGCTCTGGGCTTCTCTAGCCACCTATTCTTCTGCTCATCCTCTCGCGCACTCTAAAGAGAGCTCAGGTGAGAAATTGCAAACGTCAAGCAATTGCTCAGAGATGAAAAGTGCCAGCACTGAAAGCTGTTGCTAGCCAGCACCCTTCCTTGGAAGCGCTTTTGTAGGCCTAAGAACACTGGGGCTCTGGGCTTCTCTAGCCACCTCATCTTCTGCTCATCCTCTCGCGCACTCTGAAGAGAGCTCAGGTGAGAAATTGCAAACGTCGAGCAATTGCTCAGAGATGAAAAGTGCCAGCACTGAAAGCTGTTGCTAGCCAGCACCCTTCCTTGGAAGCGCTTTTGTAGGCCTAAGAACACTGGGGCTCTGGGCTTCTCTAGCCACCTCATCTTCTGCTCATCCTCTCGCGCACTCTAAAGAGAGCTCAGGTGAGAAATTGCAAACGTCGAGCAATTGCTCAGAGATGAAAAGTGCCAGCACTGAAAGCTGTTGCTAGCCAGCACCCTTCCTTGGAAGCGCTTTCACAGGCGCAGTAACACTGGGGCTTTGCGCTTCTCTACCCACCAAACGTCACGGTCCTTCTCTTTCCGTCTCGTAGACACGAGCTGAGAAATTGCAAACGTCGAGCAATTGCTCAGAGATGAAAAGTGCCAGCACTGAAAGCTGTTGCTAGCCAGCACCCTTCCTTGGAAGCGCTTTTGTAGGCCTAAGAACACTGGGGCTCTGGGCTTCTTTAGCCACCTCATCTTCTGCTCATCCTATCGCGCTCTCTGAAGAGAGCTCAGGGGAGAAATTGCAAACGTCGAGCAATTGCTCAGAGATGAAAAGTGCCAGCACTGAAAGCTGTTGCTAGCCAGCACCCTTCCTTGGAAGCGCTTTCACAGGCGCAGCAACACTGGGGCTTTGCGCTTCTCTAGCCACCAAACGTCACGGTCACTATCTCTCCGTCTCGTAGACACGAGCTGAGAAATTGCAAACGTCGATCAATTGCTCAGAGATGAAAAGTGCCAGCACTGAAAGCTCTCGCTAGCCAGCACCCTTCCTTGGAAGCGCTTTTGTAGGCCTAAGAACACTGGGGCTCTGGGCTTCTCTAGCCACCTCATCTTCTGCTCATCCTCTCGCGCAGTCTAAAGAGAGCTCAGGTGAGAAATTGCAAACGTTGAGCAATTGCTCAGAGATGAAAAGTGCCAGCACTGAAAGCTGTTGCTAGCCAGCACCCTTCCTTGGAAGCGCTTTTGTAGGCCTAAGAACACTGGGGCTCTGGGCTTCTCTAGCCACCTAATCTTCTGCTCATCCTCTCGCGCACTCTAAAGAGAGCTCAGGTGAGAAATTGCAAACGTTGAGCAATTGCTCAGAGATGAAAAGTGCCAGCACTGAAAGCTCTTGCTAGCCAGCACCCTTCCTTGGAAGCGCTTTTGTAGGCCTAAGAACAGTGGGGCTCTGGGCTTCTCTAGCCACCTAATCTTCTGCTCATCCTCTCGCGCACTCTAAAGAGAGCTCAGGGGAGAAATTGCAAACGTCGAGCAATTGCTCAGAGATGAAAAGTGCCAGCACTGAAAGCTGTTGCTAGCCAGCACCCTTCCTTGGAAGCGCTTTCACAGGCGCAGCAACACTGGGGCTTTGCGCTTCTATACGCACCAAACGTCACTGTCATTCTCTTTCCGTCTCATAGACACGAGCTGAGAAATTGCAAACGTCGATCAATTGCTCAGAGATGAAAAGTGCCAGCACTGGAAGCTGTTGCTAGCCAGCACCCTTCCTTGGAAGCGCTTTTGTAGGCCTAAGAACACTGGGGCTCTGGGCTTCTCTAGCCACCTCATCTTCTGCTCATCCTCTCGCGCACTCTAAAGAGAGCTCAGGTGAGAAATTGCAAACGTCGAGCAATTGCTCAGAGATGAAAAGTGCCAGCACTGAAAGCTGTTGCTAGCCAGCACCCTTCCTTGGAAGCGCTTTTGTAGGCCTAAGAACACTGGGGCTCTGGGCTTCTCTAGCCACCTCATCTTCTGCTCATCCTCTCGCGCACTCTAAAGAGAGCTCAGGTGAGAAATTGCAAACGTCGAGCAATTGCTCAGAGATGAAAAGTGCCAGCACTGAAAGCTGTTGCTAGCCAGCACCCTTCCTTGGAAGCGCTTTTGTAGGCCTAAGAACACTGGGGCTCTGGGCTTCTCTAGCCACCTCATCTTCTGCTCATCCTCTCGCGCACTCTAAAGAGAGCTCAGGTGAGAAATTGCAAACGTTGAGCAATTGCTCAGAGATGAAAAGTGCCAGCACTGAAAGCTGTTGCTAGCCAGCACCCTTCCTTGGAAGCGCTTTTGTAGGCCTAAGAACAGTGGGGCTCTGGGCTTCTTTAGCCACCTAATCTTCTGCTCATCCTCTCGCGCACTCTAAAGAGAGCTCAGGGGAGAAATTGCAAACGTCGATCAATTGCTCAGAGATGAAAATTGCCAGCACTGAAAGCTGTTGCTAGCCAGCACCCTTCCTTGGAAGCGCTTTCACAGGTGCTGTAACACTGGGGCTTTGCGCTTCTATACCCACCAAACGTCACTGTCATTCTCTTTCCGTCTCATAGACACGAGCTGAGAAATTGCAAACGTCGATCAATTGCTCAGAGATGAAAAGTGCCAGCACTGGAAGCTGTTGCTAGCCAGCACCCTTCCTTGGAAGCGCTTTTGTAGGCCTTAGAACACTGGGGCTCTGGGCTTCTCTAGCCACCTCATCTTCTGCTCATCCTCTCGCGCACTCTAAAGAGAGCTCAGGTGAGAAATTGCAAACGTCGAGCAATTGCTCAGAGATGAAAAGTGCCAGCACTGAAAGCTGTTGCTAGCCAGCACCCTTCCTTGGAAGCGCTTTCACAGGCGCAGCAACACTGGGGCTTTGCGCTTCTCTAGCCACCAAACGTCACGGTCCTTCTCTTTCCGTCTCGTAGACACGAGCTGAGAAATTGCAAACGTCGAGCAATTGCTCAGAGATGAAAAGTGCCAGCACTGGAAGCTGTTGCTAGCCAGCACCCTTCCTTGGAAGTGCTTTTGTAGGCCTAAGAACACTGGGGCTCTGGGCTTCTTTAGCCACCTCATCTTCTGCTCATCCTCTCGCGCACTCTGAAGAGAGCTCAGGTGAGAAATTGCAAACGTCGAGCAATTGCTCAGAGATGAAAAGTGCCAGCACTGAAAGCTGTTGCTAGCCAGCACCCTTCCTTGGAAGCGCTTTCACAGGCGCTGTAACACTGGGGCTTTGCGCTTCTCTAGCCACCAAACGTCACGGTCACTATCTCTCCGTCTCGTAGACACGAGCTGAGAAATTGCAAACGTCGATCAATTGCTCAGAGATGAAAAGTGCCAGCACTGAAAGCTCTCGCTAGCCAGCACCCTTCCTTGGAAGCGCTTTTGTAGGCCTAAGAACACTGGGGCTCTGGGCTTCTCTAGCCACCTAATCTTCTGCTCATCCTCTCGCGCAATCTAAAGAGAGCTCAGGTGAGAAATTGCAAACGTCGAGCAATTGCTCAGAGATGAAAAGTGCCAGCACTGAAAGCTGTTGCTAGCCAGCACCCTTCCTTGGAAGCGCTTTTGTAGGCCTAAGAACACTGGGGCTCTGGGCTTCTCTAGCCACCTCATCTTCTGCTCATCCTCTCGCGCAGTCTAAAGAGAGCTCAGGGGAGAAATTGCAAACGTCGAGCAATTGCTCAGAGATGAAAAGTGCCAGCACTGAAAGCTGTTGCTAGCCAGCCCCCTTCCTTGGAAGCGCTTTTGTAGGCCTAAGAACACTGGGGCTCTGGGCTTCTCTAGCCACCTCATCTTCTGCTCATCCTCTCGCGCACTCTAAAGAGAGCTCAGGTGAGAAATTGAAAACGTCAAGCAATTGCTCAGAGATGAAAAGTGCCAGCACTGGAAGCTGTTGCTAGCCAGCACCCTTCCTTGGAAGCACTTTTGTAGCCCTTAGAACACTGGGGCTCTGGGCTTCTCTAGCCACCTCATCTTCTGCTCATCCTCTCGCGCAGTCTAAAGAGAGCTCAGGTGAGAAATTGCAAACGTCGAGCAATTGCTCAGAGATGAAAAGTGCCAGCACTGAAAGCTCTTGCTAGCCAGCACCCTTCCTTGGAAGCGCTTTCACAGGCGCAGTAACACTGGGGCTTTGCGCTTCTCTAGCCACCAAACATCACGGTCCTTCTCTTTCCGTCTCGTAGACACGAGCTGAGAAATTGCAAACGTCGAGCAATTGCTCAGAGATGAAAAGTGCCAGCACTGAAAGCTGTTGCTAGCCAGCACCCTTCCTTGGAAGCGCTTTTGTAGGCCTAAGAACACAGGGGCTCTGGGCTTCTCTAGCCACCTCATCTTCTGCTCATCCTCTCGCGCACTCTAAAGAGAGCTCAGGGGAGAAATTGCAAACGTCGAGCAATTGCTCAGAGATGAAAAGTGCCAGCACTGAAAGCTGTTGCTAGCCAGCCCCCTTCCTTGGAAGCGCTTTTGTAGGCCTAAGAACACTGGGGCTCTGGGCTTCTCTAGCCACCTAATCTTCTGCTCATCCTCTCGCGCACTCTAAAGAGAGCTCAGGGGAGAAATTGCAAACGTCGAGCAATTGCTCAGAGATGAAAAGTGCCAGCACTGAAAGCTGTTGCTAGCCAGCACCCTTCCTTGGAAGCGCTTTCACAGGCGCAGCAACACTGGGGCTTTGCGCTTCTCTAGCCACCAAACGTCACGGTCCTTCTCTTTCCGTCTCGCAGACACGAGCTGAGAAATTGCAAACGTCGAGCAATTGCTCAGAGATGAAAAGTGCCAGCACTGGAAGCTGTTGCTAGCCAGCACCCTTCCTTGGAAGCGCTTTCACAGGCGCAGTAATACTGGGGCTCTGGGCTTCTCTAGCCACCAAACGTCACGGTCCTTCTCTTTCCGTCTCGTAGACACGAGCTGAGAAATTGCAAACGTCGAGCAATTGCTCAGAGATGAAAAGTGCCAGCACTGAAAGCTGTTGCTAGCCAGCACCCTTCCTTGGAAGCGCTTTTGTAGGCCTAAGAACACTGGGGCTCTGGGCTTCTTTAGCCACCTCATCTTCTGCTCATCCTCTCGCTCACTCTAAAGAGAGCTCAGGGGAGAAATTGCAAACGTCGATCAATTGCTCAGAGATGAAAAGTGCCAGCACTGAAAGCTGTTGCTAGCCAGCACCCTTCCTTGGAAGCGCTTTTGTAGGCCTAAGAACACTGGGGCTCTGGGCTTCTCTAGCCACCTCATCTTCTGCTCATCCTCTCGTGCACTCTAAAGAGAGCTCAGGTGAGAAATTGCAAACGTCGAGCAATTGCTCAGAGATGAAAAGTGCCAGCACTGAAAGCTGTTGCTAGCCAGCACCCTTCCTTGGAAGCGCTTTCACAGGCGCAGTAACACTGGGGCTTTGCGCTTCTCTACCCACCAAAAGTCACGGTCACTATCTCTCCGTCTCGTAGACACGAGTTGAGAAATTGCAAACGTCGAGCAATTGCTCAGAGATGAAAAGTGCCAGCACTGAAAGCTCTTGCTAGCCAGCACCCTTCCTTGGAAGCGCTTTTGTAGGCCTAAGAACACTGGGGCTCTGGGCTTCTCTAGCCACCTCATCTTCTGCTCATCCTCTCGCGCACTCTAAAGAGAGCTCAGGTGAGAAATTGCAAACGTCGAGCTATTGCTCAGAGATGAAAAGTGCCAGCACTGAAAGCTGTTGCTAGCCAGCACCCTTCCTTGGAAGCGCTTTCACAGGCGCTGTAACACTGGGGCTTTGCGCTTCTCTACCCACCAAACGTCACTGTCATTCTCTTTCCGTCTCGTAGACACGAGCTGAGAAATTGCAAACGTCGAGCAATTGCTCAGAGATGAAAAGTGCCAGCACTGGAAGCTGTTGCTAGCCAGCACCCTTCCTTGGAAGCGCTTTTGTAGGCCTAAGAACACTGGGGCTCTGGGCTTCTCTAGCCACCTCATCTTCTGCTCATCCTCTCGCGCACTCTAAAGAGAGCTCAGGGGAGAAATTGCAAACGTCGAGCAATTGCTCAGAGATGAAAATTGCCAGCACTGAAAGCTGTTGCTAGCCAGCACCCTTCCTTGGAAGCGCTTTCACAGGCGCTGTAACACTGGGGCTTTGCGCTTCTCTAGCCACCAAACGTCACGGTCACTATCTCTCCGTCTCGTAGACACGAGCTGAGAAATTGCAAACGTCGATCAATTGCTCAGAGATGAAAAGTGCCAGCACTGAAAGCTCTCGCTAGCCAGCACCCTTCCTTGGAAGCGCTTTTGTAGGCCTAAGAACACTGGGGCTCTGGGCTTCTCTAGCCACCTAATCTTCTGCTCATCCTCTCGCGCACTCTAAAGAGAGCTCAGGTGAGAAATTGCAAACGTCCAGCAATTGCTCAGAGATGAAAAGTGCCAGCACTGAAAGCTGTTGCTAGCCAGCACCCTTCCTTGGAAGCGCTTTTGTAGGCCTAAGAACACTGGGGCTCTGGGCTTCTCTAGCCACGTCATCTTCTGCTCATCCTCTCGCGCACTCTGAAGAGAGCTCAGGTGAGAAATTGCAAACGTTGAGCAATTGCTCAGAGATGAAAAGTGCCAGCACTGAAAGCTGTTGCTAGCCAGCACCCTTCCTTGGAAGCGCTTTTGTAGGCCTAAGAACACTGGGGCTCTGGGCTTCTCTAGCCACCTCATCTTCTGCTCATCCTCTCGCGCACTCTAAAGAGAGCTCAGGTGAGAAATTGCAAACGTTGAGCAATTGCTCAGAGATGAAAAGTGCCAGCACTGAAAGCTGTTGCTAGCCAGCACCCTTCCTTGGAAGCGCTTTTGTAGGCCTAAGAACACTGGGGCTCTGGGCTTCTCTAGCCACCTCATCTTCTGCTCATCCTCTCGCGCACTCTAAAGAGAGCTCAGGGGAGAAATTGCAAACGTCGAGCAATTGCTCAGAGATGAAAAGTGCCAGCACTGAAAGCTGTTGCTAGCCAGCACCCTTCCTTGGAAGCGCTTTTGTAGGCCTAAGAACACTGGGGCTCTGGGCTTCTCTAGCCACCTCATCTTCTGCTCATCCTCTCGCGCACTCTAAAGAGAGCTCAGGTGAGAAATTGCAAACGTCAAGCAATTGCTCAGAGATGAAAAGTGCCAGCACTGGAAGCTGTTGCTAGCCAGCACCCTTCCTTGGAAGCGCTTTTGTAGGCCTAAGCACACTGGGGCTCTGGGCTTCTCTAGCCACCTCATCTTCTGCTCATCCTCTCGCGCACTCTAAAGAGAGCTCAGGTGAGAAATTGCAAACGTCGAGCAATTGCTCAGAGATGAAAAGTGCCAGCACTGAAAGCTGTTGCTAGCCAGCACCCTTCCTTGGAAGCGCTTTCACAGGCGCAGCAACACTGGGACTCTGGGCTTCTCTAGCCACCAAACGTCACGGTCCTTCTCTTTCCGTCTCGTAGACACGAGCTGAGAAATTGCAAACGTCGATCAATTGCTCAGAGATGAAAAGTGCCAGCACTGAAAGCTGTTGCTAGCCAGCACCCTTCCTTGGAAGCGCTTTTGTAGGCCTAAGAACACTGGGGCTCTGGGCTTCTCTAGCCACCTAATCTTCTGCTCATCCTCTCGCGCACTCTAAAGAGAGCTCAGGTGAGAAATTGCAAACGTCGAGCAATTGCTCAGAGATGAAAAGTGCCAGCACTGAAAGCTGTTGCTAGCCAGCACCCTTCCTTGGAAGCGCTTTTGTAGGCCTAAGAACACTGGGGCTCTGGGCTTCTCTAGCCACCTCATCTTCTGCTCATCCTCTCGCGCACTCTAAAGAGAGCTCAGGGGAGAAATTGCAAACGTCGAGCAATTGCTCAGAGAGGAAAAGTGCCAGCACTGAAAGTTGTTGCTAGCCAGCACCCTTCCTTGGAAGCGCTTTTGTAGGCCTTAGAACACTGGGGCTCTGGGCTTCTCTAGCCACCTCATCTTCTGCTCATCCTCTCGCGCACTCTAAAGAGAGCTCAGGGGAGAAATTGCAAACGTCCAGCAATTGCTCAGAGATGAAAAGTGCCAGCACTGAAAGCTGTTGCTAGCCAGCACCCTTCCTTGGAAGCGCTTTCACAGGCGCAGCAACACTGGGGCTTTGCGCTTCTCTAGCCACCAAACGTCACGGTCCTTCTCTTTCCGTCTCTTAGGCACGAGCTGAGAAATTGCAAACGTCGAGCAATTGCTCAGAGATGAAAAGTGCCAGCACTGGAAGCTGTTGCTAGCCAGCACCCTTCCTTGGAAGCGCTTTTGTAGGCCTAAGAACACTGGGGCTCTGGGCTTCTCTAGCCACCTAATCTTCTGCTCATCCTTTCGCGCAGTCTAATGAGAGCTCAGGTGAGAAATTGCAAACGTCGATCAATTGCTCAGAGATGAAAAGTGCCAGCACTGGAAGCTGTTGCTAGCCAGCACCCTTCCTTGGAAGCGCTTTCACAGGCGCAGTAACACTGGGGCTTTGCGCTTCTCTACCCACCAAAAGTCACGGTCACTATCTCTCCGTCTCGTAGACACGAGCTGAGAAATTGCAAACGTCGAGCAATTGCTCAGAGATGAAAAGTGCCAGCACTGAAAGCTGTTGCTAGCCAGCACCCTTCCTTGGAAGCGCTTTTGTAGGCCTAAGCACACTGGGGCTCTGGGCTTCTCTAGCCACCTAATCTTCTGCTCATCCTCTCGCGCACTCTAAAGAGAGCTCAGGTGAGAAATTGCAAACGTTGAGCAATTGCTCAGAGATGAAAAGTGCCAGCACTGAAAGCTGTTGCTAGCCAGCACCCTTCCTTGGAAGCGCTTTTGTAGGCCTAAGCACACTGGGGCTCTGGGCTTCTCTAGCCACCTCATCTTCTGCTCATCCTCTCGCGCACTCTAAAGAGAGCTCAGGTGAGAAAATGCAAACGTCGAGCAATTGCTCAGAGATGAAAAGTGCCAGCACTGAAAGCTGTTGCTAGCCAGCACCCTTCCTTGGAAGCGCTTTTGTAGCCCTTAGAACACTGGGGCTATGGGCTTCTCTAGCCACCTAATCTTCTGCTCATCCTCTCGCGCACTCTAAAGAGAGCTCAGGTGAGAAATTGCAAACGTCGAGCAATTGCTCAGAGATGAAAAGTGCCAGCACTGAAAGCTGTTGCTAGCCAGCACCCTTCCTTGGAAGCGCTTTTGTAGCCCTTAGAACACTGGGGCTCTGGGCTTCTCTAGCCACCTCATCTTCTGCTCATCCTCTCGCGCACTCTAAAGAGAGCTCAGGGGAGAAATTGCAAACGTCGAGCAATTGCTCAGAGATGAAAAGTGCCAACACTGAAAGCTGTTGCTAGCCAGCACCCTTCCTTGGAAGCGCTTTCACAGGCGCAGTAACACTGGGGCTTTGCGCTTCTCTAGACACCAAACGTCACGGTCATTCTCTTTCCGTCTCGTAGACACGAGCTGAGAAATTGCAAACGTCGAGCAATTGTTCAGAGATGAAAAGTGCCAGCACTGAAAGCTCTTGCTAGCCAGCACCCTTCCTTGGAAGCGCTTTTGTAGGCCTAAGAACACTGGGGCTCTGGGCTTCTCTAGCCACCTAATCTTCTGCTCATCCTCTCGCGCACTCTAAAGAGAGCTCAGGGGAGAAATTGCAAACGTCCAGCAATTGCTCAGAGATGAAAAGTGCCAACACTGAAAGCTGTTGCTAGCCAGCACCCTTCCTTGGAAGCGCTTTCACAGGCGCAGCAACACTGGGGCTTTGCGCTTCTCTACCCACCAAACGTCACGGTCCTTCTCTTTCCGTCTCGTAGACACGAGCTGAGAAATTGCAAACGTCCAGCAATTGCTCAGAGATGAAAAGTGCCAGCACTGAAAGCTGTTGCTAGCCAGCACCCTTCCTTGGAAGCGCTTTTGTAGGCCTAAGAACACTGGGGCTCTGGGCTTCTTTAGCCACCTCATCTTCTGCTCATCCTCTCGCGCAGTCTAAAGAGAGCTCAGGGGAGAAATTGCAAACGTCGATCAATTTCTCAGAGATGAAAAGTGCCAGCACTGAAAGCTGTTGCTAGCCAGCACCCTTCCTTGGAAGCGCTTTTGTAGGCCTTAGAACACTGGGGCTCTGGGCTTCTCTAGCCACCTCATCTTCTGCTCATCCTCTCGCGCACTCTAAAGAGAGCTCAGGGGAGAAATTGCAAACGTCGAGCAATTGCTCAGAGATGAAAAGTGCCAACACTGAAAGCTGTTGCTAGCCAGCACCCTTCCTTGGAAGCGCTTTCACAGGCGCAGTAACACTGGGGCTTTGCGCTTCTCTAGACACCAAACGTCACGGTCATTCTCTTTCCGTCTCGTAGACACGAGCTGAGAAATTGCAAACGTCGAGCAATTGTTCAGAGATGAAAAGTGCCAGCACTGAAAGCTCTTGCTAGCCAGCACCCTTCCTTGGAAGCGCTTTTGTAGCCCTTAGAACACTGGGGCTCTGGGCTTCTCTAGCCACCTAATCTTCTGCTCATCCTCTCGCGCACTCTAAAGAGAGCTCAGGGGAGAAATTGCAAACGTCCAGCAATTGCTCAGAGATGAAAAGTGCCAACACTGAAAGCTGTTGCTAGCCAGCACCCTTCCTTGGAAGCGCTTTCACAGGCGCAGCAACACTGGGGCTTTGCGCTTCTCTACCCACCAAACGTCACGGTCCTTCTCTTTCCGTCTCGTAGACACGAGCTGAGAAATTGCAAACGTCCAGCAATTGCTCAGAGATGAAAAGTGCCAGCACTGAAAGCTGTTGCTAGCCAGCACCCTTCCTTGGAAGCGCTTTTGTAGGCCTAAGAACACTGGGGCTCTGGGCTTCTTTAGCCACCTCATCTTCTGCTCATCCTCTCGCGCACTCTAAAGAGAGCTCAGGTGAGAAATTGCAAACGTCGATCAATTTCTCAGAGATGAAAAGTGCCAGCACTGAAAGCTGTTGCTAGCCAGCACCCTTCCTTGGAAGCGCTTTTGTAGGCCTTAGAACACTGGGGCTCTGGGCTTCTGTAGCCACCTAATCTTCTGCTCATCCTCTCGCGCACTCTAAAGAGAGCTCAGGTGAGAAATTGCAAACGTCGAGCAATTGCTCAGAGATGAAAAGTGCCAGCACTGAAAGCTCTTGCTAGCCAGCACCCTTCCTTGGAAGCGCTTTCACAGGCGCAGTAACACTGGGGCTTTGTGCTTCTCTAGCCACCAAACGTCACGGTCACTATCTCTCCGTCTCGTAGACACGAGCTGAGAAATTGCAAACGTCGAGCAATTGCTCAGAGATGAAAAGTGCCAGCACTGAAAGCTGTTGCTAGCCAGCACCCTTCCTTGGAAGCGCTTTTGTAGGCCTAAGAAGACTGGGGCTCTGGTCTTCTCTAGCCACCTCATCTTCTGCTCATCCTCTCGCGCACTCTAAAGAGAGCTCAGGTGAGAAATTGCAAACGTCGAGCAATTGCTCAGAGATGAAAAGTGCCAGCACTGAAAGCTGTTGCTAGCCAGCACCCTTCCTTGGAAGCGCTTTCACAGGCGCAGTAACACTGGGGCTTTGCGCTTCTCTAGCCACCAAACGTCACTGTCATTCTCTTTCCGTCTCGTAGACACGAGCTGAGAAATTGCAAACGTCGAGCAATTGCTCAGAGATGAAAAGTGCCAGCACCGGAAGCTGTTGCTAGCCAGCACCCTTCCTTGGAAGTGCTTTTGTAGGCCTAAGAACACTGGGGCTCTGGGCTTCTCTAGCCACCTCATCTTCTGCTCATCCTCTCGCGCACTCTGAAGAGAGCTCAGGGGAGAAATTGCAAACGTCGAGCAATTGCTCAGAGATGAAAAGTGCCAGCACTGAAAGCTGTTGCTAGCCAGCACCCTTCCTTGGAAACGCTTTTGTAGGCCTAAGAACACTGGGGCTCTGGGCTTCTCTAGCCACCTCATCTTCTGCTCATCCTCTCGCGCACTCTAAAGAGAGCTCAGGTGAGAAATTGCAAACGTCGACCAATTGCTCAGAGATGAAAAGTGCCAGCACTGAAAGCTGTTGCTAGCCAGCACCCTTCCTTGGAAGCGCTTTCACAGGCGCAGCAACACTGGGGCTTTGCGCTTCTCTAGCCACCAAACGTCACGGTCACTATCTCTCCGTCTCGTAGACACGAGCTGAGAAATTGCAAACGTCGAGCAATTGCTCAGAGATGAAAAGTGCCAGCACTGAAAGCTCTTGCTAGCCAGCACCCTTCCTTGGAAGCGCTTTTGTAGGCCTAAGAACACTGGGGCTCTGGGCTTCTCTAGCCACCTCATCTTCTGCTCATCCTCTCGCGCACTCTAAAGAGAGCTCAGGTGAGAAATTGCAAACGTTGAGCAATTGCTCAGAGAGGAAAAGTGCCAGCACTGAAAGCTGTTGCTAGCCAGCACCCTTCCTTGGAAGCGCTTTTGTAGGCCTAAGCACACTGGGGCTCTGGGCTTCTCTAGTCACCTCATCTTCTGCTCATCCTCTCGCGCACTCTAAAGAGAGCTCAGGTGAGAAATTGCAAACGTTGAGCAATTGCTCAGAGATGAAAAGTGCCAGCACTGAAAGCTCTTGCTAGCCAGCACCCTTCCTTGGAAGCGCTTTTGTAGGCCTAAGAACATTGGGGCTCTGGGCTTCTCTAGCCACCTCATCTTCTGCTCATCCTCTCGCGCACTCTAAAGAGAGCTCAGGTGAGAAATTGCAAACGTCGAGCAATTGCTCAGAGATGAAAAGTGCCAGCACTGAAAGCTGTTGCTAGCCAGCACCCTTCCTTGGAAGCGCTTTCACAGGCGCTGTAACACTGGGGCTTTGCGCTTCTCTACCCACCAAACGTCACGGTCACTATCTCTCCGTCTCGTAGACACGAGCTGAGAAATTGCAAACGTCGATCAATTGCTCAGAGATGAAAAGTGCCAGCACTGGAAGCTCTTGCTAGCCAGCACCCTTCCTTGGAAGCGCTTTTGTAGGCCTAAGAACACTGGGGCTCTGGGCTTCTCTAGCCACCTCATCTTCTGCTCATCCTCTCGCGCACTCTAAAGAGAGCTCAGGTGAGAAATTGCAAACGTCGAGCAATTGCTCAGAGATGAAAAGTGCCAGCACTGAAAGCTGTTGCTAGCCAGCACCCTTCCTTGGAAGCGCTTTTGTAGGCCTAAGAACACTGGGGCTCTGGGCTTCTCTAGCCACCTCATCTTCTGCTCATCCTCTCGCGCACTCTAAAGAGAGCTCAGGTGAGAAATTGCAAACGTCGAGCAATTGCTCAGAGATGAAAAGTGCCAGCACTGAAAGCTCTTGCTAGCCAGCACCGTTCCTTGGAAGCGCTTTCACAGGCGCAGCAACACTGGGGCTTTGCGCTTCTCTAGCCACCAAACGTCACGGTCACTATCTCTCCGTCTCGTAGACACGAGCTGAGAAATTGCAAACGTCGAGCAATTGCTCAGAGATGAAAAGTGCCAGCACTGAAAGCTGTTGCTAGCCAGCACCCTTCCTTGGAAGCGCTTTTGTAGGCCTAAGAACACTGGGGCTCTGGGCTTCTCTAGCCACCTCATCTTCTGCTCATCCTCTCGCGCACTCTAAAGAGAGCTCAGGTGAGAAATTGCAAACGTCGAGCAATTGCTCAGAGATGAAAAGTGCCAGCACTGAAAGCTGTTGCTAGCCAGCACCCTTCCTTGGAAGCGCTTTCACAGGCGCAGTAACACTGGGGCTTTGCGCTTCTCTAGCCACCAAACGTCACGGTCCTTCTCTTTCCGTCTCGTAGACACGAGCTGAGAAATTGCAAACGTCGAGCAATTGCTCAGAGATGAAAAGTGCCAGCACTGAAAGCTGTTGCTAGCCAGCACCCTTCCTTGGAAGCGCTTTTGTAGGCCTAAGAACACTGGGGCTCTGGGCTTCTCTAGCCACCTCATCTTCTGCTCATCCTCTCGCGCACTCTAAAGAGAGCTCAGGTGACAAATTGCAAACGTCGAGCAATTGCTCAGAGATGAAAAGTGCCAGCACTGAAAGCTGTTGCTAGCCAGCACCCTTCCTTGGAAGCGCTTTCACAGGCGCAGTAACACTGGGGCTCTGGGCTTCTCTAGCCACCAAACGTCACGGTCCTTCTCTTTCCGTCTCGTAGACACGAGCTGAGAAATTGCAAACGTCCAGCAATTGCTCAGAGATGAAAAGTGCCAGCACTGAAAGCTGTTGCTAGCCAGCACCCTTCCTTGGAAGCGCTTTTGTAGCCCTTAGAACACTGGGGCTCTGGGCTTCTCTAGCCACCTAATCTTCTGCTCATCCTCTCGCGCACTCTAAAGAGAGCTCAGGTGAGAAATTGCAAACGTCGAGCAATTGCTCAGAGATGAAAAGTGCCAGCACTGAAAGCTGTTGCTAGCCAGCACCCTTCCTTGGAAGCGCTTTCACAGGCGCAGCAACACTGGGGCTTTGCGCTTCTCTACCCACCAAACGTCACGGTCCTTCTCTTTCCGTCTCGTAGACACGAGCTGAGAAATTGCAAACGTCGAGCAATTGCTCAGAGATGAAAAGTGCCAGCACTGAAAGCTGTTGCTAGCCAGCACCCTTCCTTGGAAGCGCTTTTGTAGGCCTAAGAACACTGGGGCTCTGGGCTTCTCTAGCCACCTCATCTTCTGCTCATCCTCTCGCGCACTCTAAAGAGAGCTCAGGTGAGAAATTGCAAACGTCGAGCAATTGCTCAGAGAGGAAAAGTGCCAACACTGAAAGCTGTTGCTAGCCAGCCCCCTTCCTTGGAAGCGCTTTCACAGGCGCAGCAACACTGGGGCTTTGCGCTTCTCTACTCACCAAACGTCACGGTCATTCTCTTTCCGTCTCGTAGACACGAGCTGAGAAATTGCAAACGTCGAGCAATTGCTCAGAGATGAAAAGTGCCAGCACTGAAAGCTGTTGCTAGCCAGCCCCCTTCCTTGGAAGCGCTTTTGTAGGCCTAAGAAGACTGGGGCTCTGGTCTTCTCTAGCCACCTCATCTTCTGCTCATCCTCTCGCGCAGTCTGAAGAGAGCTCAGGTGAGAAATTGCAAACGTCGATCAATTGCTCAGAGATGAAAAGTGCCAGCACTGAAAGCTGTTGCTAGCCAGCACCCTTCCTTGGAAGCGCTTTTGTAGGCCTAAGAACACTGGGGCTCTGGCCTTCTCTAGCCACCTCATCTTCTGCTCATCCTCTCGCGCACTCTAAAGAGAGCTCAGGTGAGAAATTGCAAACGTCGAGCAATTGCTCAGAGATGAAAAGTGCCAGCACTGAAAGCTGTTGCTAGCCAGCACCCTTCCTTGGAAGCGCTTTCACAAGCGCAGCAACACTGGGGCTTTGCGCTTCTCTAGCCACCAAACGTCACAGTCATTCTCTTTCCGTCTCGTAGACACGAGCTGAGAAATTGCAAACGTCGAGCAATTGCTCAGAGATGAAAAGTGCCAGCACTGAAAGCTCTTGCTAGCCAGCACCCTTCCTTGGAAGCGCTTTTGTAGGCCTAAGAACACTGGGGCTCTGGGCTTCTCTAGCCACCTCATCTTCTGCTCATCCTCTCGCGCACTCTAAAGAGAGCTCAGGTGAGAAATTGCAAACGTCGAGCAATTGCTCAGAGATGAAAAGTGCCAGCACTGAAAGCTGTTGCTAGCCAGCCCCCTTCCTTGGAAGCGCTTTCACAGGCGCAGTAACACTGGGGCTTTGCGCTTCTCTAGCCACCAAACGTCACGGTCCTTCTCTTTCCGTCTCGTAGACACGAGCTGAGAAATTGCAAACGTCGAGCAATTGCTCAGAGAGGAAAAGTGCCAGCACTGAAAGCTGTTGCTAGCCAGCACCCTTCCTTGGAAGCGCTTTTGTAGGCCTAAGAACACTGGGGCTCTGGGCTTCTCTAGCCACCTCATCTTCTGCTCATCCTCTCGCGCACTCTAAAGAGAGCTCAGGTGAGAAATTGCAAACGTCGAGCAATTGCTCAGAGAGTAAAAGTGCCAGCACTGAAAGCTGTTGCTAGCCAGCACCCTTCCTTGGAAGCGCTTTTGTAGGCCTAAGAACACTGGGGCTCTGGGCTTCTCTAGCCACCTCATCTTCTGCTCATCCTCTCGCGCACTCTAAAGAGAGCTCAGGTGAGAAATTGCAAACGTCCAGCAATTGCTCAGAGATGAAAAGTGCCAACACTGAAAGCTGTTGCTAGCCAGCACCCTTCCTTGGAAGCGCTTTCACAGGCGCAGCAACACTGGGGCTTTGCGCTTCTCTACCCACCAAACATCACGGTCCTTCTCTTTCCGTCTCGTAGACACGAGCTGAGAAATTGCAAACGTCGAGCAATTGCTCAGAGATGAAAAGTGCCAGCACTGGAAGCTGTTGCTAGCCAGCACCCTTCCTTGGAAGCGCTTTTGTAGGCCTAAGAACACTGGGGCTCTGGGCTTCTCTAGCCACCTCATCTTCTGCTCATCCTCTCGCGCACTCTAAAGAGAGCTCAGGTGAGAAATTGCAAACGTCGAGCAATTGCTCAGAGATGAAAAGTGCCAGCACTGAAAGCTGTTGCTAGCCAGCACCCTTCCTTGGAAGCGCTTTTGTAGGCCTAAGAACACTGGGGCTCTGGGCTTCTCTAGCCACCTCATCTTCTGCTCATCCTCTCGCGCACTCTAAAGAGAGCTCAGGTGAGAAATTGCAAACGTCGAGCAATTGCTCAGAGATGAAAAGTGCCAGCACTGAAAGCTGTTGCTAGCCAGCACCCTTCCTTGGAAGCGCTTTTGTAGGCCTAAGAACACTGGGGCTCTGGGCTTCTCTAGCCACCTAATCTTCTGCTCATCCTCTCGCACACTCTAAAGAGAGCTCAGGTGAGAAATTGCAAACGTCGAGCAATTGCTCAGAGATGAAAAGTGCCAGCACTGAAAGCTGTTGCTAGCCAGCACCCTTCCTTGGAAGCGCTTTTGTAGGCCTTAGAACACTGGGGCTCTGGGCTTCTCTAGCCACCTCATCTTCTGCTCATCCTCTCGCGCACTCTAAAGAGAGCTCAGGGGAGAAATTGCAAACGTCGAGCAATTGCTCAGAGATGAAAAGTGCCAGCACTGAAAGCTGTTGCTAGCCAGCACCCTTCCTTGGAAGCGCTTTCACAGGCGCAGTAACACTGGGGCTTTGGGCTTCTCTACCCACCAAACGTCACGGTCCTTCTCTTTCCGTCTCGTAGACACGAGCTGAGAAATTGCAAACGTCGAGCAATTGCTCAGAGATGAAAAGTGCTAGCACTGAAAGCTGTTGCTAGCCAGCACCCTTCCTTGGAAGCGCTTTCACAGAGCACTAACACTGGGGCTCTGGGCTTCTCTACCCACCAAACGTCACAGTCCTTCTCTTTCCGTCTCGTAGACACGAGCTGAGAAATTGCAAACGTCGAGCAATTGCTCAGAGATGAAAAGTGCCAGCACTGAAAGCTGTTGCTAGCCAGCACCCTTCCTTGGAAGCGCTTTTGTAGGCCTAAGAACACTGGGGCTCTGGGCTTCTCTAGCCACCTCATCTTCTGCTCATCCTCTCGCGCACTCTAAAGAGAGCTCAGGGGAGAAATTGCAAACGTCCAGCAATTGCTCAGAGATGAAAAGTGCCAGCACTGAAAGCTGTTGCTAGCCAGCACCCTTCCTTGGAAGCGCTTTCACAGGCGCAGCAACACTGGGGCTTTGCGCTTCTCTAGCCACCAAACGTCACGGTCATTCTCTTTCCGTCTCGTAGACACGAGCTGAGAAATTGCAAACGTCCACAATTGCTCAGAGATGAAAAGTGCCAGCACTGGAAGCTGTTGCTAGCCAGCACCCTTCCTTGGAAGCGCTTTTGTAGGCCTAAGAACACTGGTGCTCTGGGCTTCTTTAGCCACCTCATCTTCTGCTCATCCTCTCGCGCACTCTGAAGAGAGCTCAGGTGAGAAATTGCAAACGTCGAGCAATTGCTCCGAGAAGAAAAGTGCCAGCACTGAAAGCTGTTGCTAGCCAGCACCCTTCCTTGGAAGCACTTTCACAGGCGCAGTAACACTGGGGCTTTGTGCTTCTCTACCCACCAAACATCACGGTCACAATCTCTCCGTCTCGTAGACACGAGCTGAGAAATTGCAAACGTCGAGCAATTGCTCAGAGATGAAAAGTGCCAGCACTGAAAGCTCTTGCTAGCCAGCACCCTTCCTTGGAAGTGCTTTTGTAGGCCTAAGAACACTGGGGCTCTGGGCTTCTCTAGCCACCTCATCTTCTGCTCATCCTCTCGCGCACTCTAAAGAGAGCTCAGGTGAGAAATTGCAAACGTTGAGCAATTGCTCCGAGATGAAAAGTGCCAGCACTAAAAGCTGTTGCTAGCCAGCACCCTTCCTTGGAAGCGCTTTTGTAGGCCTAAGAACACTGGGGCTCTGGGCTTCTCTAGCCACCTCATCTTCTGCTCATCCTCTCGCGCACTCTGAAGAGAGCTCAGGTGAGAAATTGCAAACGTCGAGCAATTGCTCAGAGATGAAAAGTGCCAGCACTGAAAGCTGTTGCTAGCCAGCACCCTTCCTTGGAAGCGCTTTCACAGGCGCAGCAACACTGGGGCTTTGCGCTTCTCTACCCACCAAATGTCACGGTCACTATCTCTCCGTCTCGTAGACACGAGCTGAGATATTGCAAACGTCGAGCAATTGCTCAGAGATGATAAGTGCCAGCACTGAAAGCTGTTGCTAGCCAGCACCCTTCCTTGGAAGCGCTTTCACAGGCGCAGTAACACTGGGGCTTTGGGCTTCTCTACCCACCAAACGTCACGGTCCTTCTCTTTCCGTCTCGTAGACACGAGCTGAGAAATTGCAAACGTCGAGCAATTGCTCAGAGATGAAAAGTGCCAGCACTGAAAGCTGTTGCTAGCCAGCACCCTTCCTTGGAAGTGCTTTCACAGGCGCAGCAACACTGGGGCTTTGCGCTTCTCTAGCCACCAAACGTCACGGTCATTCTCTTTCCGTCTCGTAGACACGAGCTGAGAAATTGCAAACGTCCAGCAATTGCTCAGAGATGAAAAGTGCCAGCACTGAAAGCTGTTGCTAGCCAGCACCCTTCCTTGGAAGCGCTTTTGTAGGCCTAAGAAGACTGGGGCTCTGGGCTTCTCTAGCCACCTCATCTTCTGCTCATCCTCTCGCGCACTCTAAAGAGAGCTCAGGGGAGAAATTGCAAACGTCGAGCAATTGCTCAGAGATGAAGAGTGCCAGCACTGAAAGCTGTTGCTAGCCAGCACCCTTCCTTGGAAGCGCTTTCACAGGCGCAGTAACACTGGGGCTTTGGGCTTCTCTACCCACCAAACGTCACGGTCACTATCTCTCCGTCTCGTAGACAGGAGCTGAGAAATTGCAAACGTCGAGCAATTGCTCAGAGATGAAAAGTGCCAGCACTGGAAGCTGTTGCTAGCCAGCCCCCTTCCTTGGAAGCGCTTTTGTAGGCCTAAGAACACTGGGGCTCTGGGCTTCTCTAGCCACCTAATCTTCTGCTCATCCTCTCGCGCACTCTAAAGAGAGCTCAGGTGAGAAATTGCAAACGTCGAGCAATTGCTCAGAGATGAAAAGTGCCAGCACTGAAAGCTGTTGCTAGCCAGCACCCTTCCTTGGAAGCGCTTTCACAGGCGCAGCAACACTGGGGCTTTGGGCTTCTCTAGCCACCAAACATCACGGTCCTTCTCTTTCCGTCTCGTAGACACGAGCTGAGAAATTGCAAACGTCGAGCAATTGCTCAGAGATGAAAAGTGCCAGCACTGGAAGCTGTTGCTAGCCAGCACCCTTCCTTGGAAGCGCTTTTGTAGGCCTAAGAACACTGGGGCTCTGGGCTTCTTTAGCCACCTCATCTTCTGCTCATCCTCTCGCGCACTCTGAAGAGAGCTCAGGTGAGAAATTGCAAACGTCGAGCAATTGCTCAGAGAAGAAAAGTGCCAGCACTGAAAGCTGTTGCTAGCCAGCACCCTTCCTTGGAAGCGCTTTCACAGGCGCAGTAACACTGGGGCTTTGCGCTTCTCTAGCCACCAAACATCACGGTCACAATCTCTCCGTCTCGTAGACACGAGCTGAGAAATTGCAAACGTCGAGCAATTGCTCAGAGATGAAAAGTGCCAGCACTGAAAGCTCTTGCTAGCCAGCACCCTTCCTTGGAAGTGCTTTTGTAGGCCTAAGAACACTGGGGCTCTGGGCTTCTCTAGCCACCTAATCTTCTGCTCATCCTCTCGCGCACTCTAAAGAGAGCTCAGGTGAGAAATTGCAAACGTCAAGCAATTGCTCAGAGATGAAAAGTGCCAGCACTGAAAGCTGTTGCTAGCCAGCACCCTTCCTTGGAAGCGCTTTTGTAGGCCTAAGAACACTGGGGCTCTGGGCTTCTCTAGCCACCTCATCTTCTGCTCATCCTCTCGCGCACTCTGAAGAGAGCTCAGGTGAGAAATTGCAAACGTCGAGCAATTGCTCAGAGATGAAAAGTGCCAGCACTGAAAGCTGTTGCTAGCCAGCACCCTTCCTTGGAAGCGCTTTTGTAGGCCTAAGAACACTGGGGCTCTGGGCTTCTTTAGCCACCTAATCTTCTGCTCATCCTCTCGCGCACTCTAAAGAGAGCTCAGGTGAGAAATTGCAAACGTCGAGCAATTGCTCAGAGATGAAAAGTGCCAGCACTGAAAGCTGTTGCTAGCCAGCACCCTTCCTTGGAAGCGCTTTTGTAGGCCTAAGAACACTGGGGCTCTGGGCTTCTCTAGCCACCTCATCTTCTGCTCATCCTCTCGCACACTCTAAAGAGACCTCAGGAGAGAAATTGCAAACGTCGAGCAATTGCTCAGAGATGAAAAGTGCCAGCACTGAAAGCTGTTGCTAGCCAGCACCCTTCCTTGGAAGCGCTTTTGTAGGCCTTAGAACACTGGGGCTCTGGGCTTCTCTAGCCACCTCATCTTCTGCTCATCCTCTCGCGCACTCTAAAGAGAGCTCAGGTGAGAAATTGCAAACGTCGACCAATTGCTCAGAGATGAAAAGTGCCAGCACTGAAAGCTGTTGCTAGCCAGCACCCTTCCTTGGAAGCGCTTTCACAGGCGCAGTAACACTGGGGCTTTGGGCTTCTCTACCCACCAAACGTCACGGTCCTTCTCTTTCCGTCTCGTAGACACGAGCTGAGAAATTGCAAACGTCGAGCAATTGCTCAGAGATGAAAAGTGCCAGCACTGAAAGCTGTTGCTAGCCAGCACCCTTCCTTGGAAGCGCTTTCACAGAGCACTAACACTGGGGCTTTGCGCTTCTCTACCCACCAAACGTCACAGTCCTTCTCTTTCCGTCTCGTAGACACGAGCTGAGAAATTGCAAACGTCGAGCAATTGCTCAGAGATGAAAAGTGCCAGCACTGAAAGCTGTTGCTAGCCAGCACCCTTCCTTGGAAGCGCTTTTGTAGGCCTAAGAACACTGGGGCTCTGGGCTTCTCTAGCCACCTCATCTTCTGCTCATCCTCTCGCGCACTCTAAAGAGAGCTCAGGTGAGAAATTGCAAACGTCGAGCAATTGCTCCGAGATGAAAAGTGCCAGCACTGAAAGCTGTTGCTAGCCAGCACCCTTCCTTGGAAGCGCTTTCACAGGCGCAGCAACACTGGGGCTTTGCGCTTCTCTACCCACCAAACGTCACGGTCCTTCTCTTTCCGTCTCGTAGACACGAGCTGAGAAATTGCAAACGTCCAGCAATTGCTCAGAGATGAAAAGTGCCAGCACTGAAAGCTGTTGCTAGCCAGCACCCTTCCTTGGAAGCGCTTTTGTAGGCCTAAGAACACTGGGGCTGTGGGCTTCTTTAGCCACCTAATCTTCTGCTCATCCTCTCGCGCACTCTAAAGAGAGCTCAGGTGAGAAATTGCAAACGTCGAGCAATTGCTCAGAGATGAAAAGTGCCAGCACTGAAAGCTGTTGCTAGCCAGCACCCTTCCTTGGAAGCGCTTTCACAGGCGCAGTAACACTGGGGCTTTGCGCTTTTCTACCCACCAAACGTCACGGTCACTATCTCTCCGTCTCGTAGACAGGAGCTGAGAAATTGCAAACGTCGAGCAATTGCTCAGAGATGAAAAGTGCCAGCACTGGAAGCTGTTGCTAGCCAGCCCCCTTCCTTGGAAGCGCTTTTGTAGGCCTAAGAACACTGGGGCTCTGGGCTTCTCTAGCCACCTCATCTTCTGCTCATCCTCTCGCGCACTCTAAAGAGAGCTCAGGGGAGAAATTGCAAACGTCGAGCAATTGCTCAGAGATGAAAAGTGCCAGCACTGAAAGCTGTTGCTAGCCAGCACCCTTCCTTGGAAGCGCTTTCACAGGCGCAGCAACACTGGGGCTTTGGGCTTCTCTAGGCACCAAACGTCACGGTCCTTCTCTTTCCGTCTCGTAGACACGAGCTGAGAAATTGCAAACGTCGAGCAATTGCTCAGAGATGAAAAGTGCCAGCACTGAAAGCTGTTGCTAGCCAGCACCCTTCCTTGGAAGCGCTTTTGTAGGCCTAAGAACACTGGGGCTCTGGGCTTCTTTAGCCACCTCATCTTCTGCTCATCCTCTCGCGCACTCTGAAGAGAGCTCAGGTGAGAAATTGCAAACGTCGAGCAATTGCTCAGAGAAGAAAAGTGCCAGCACTGAAAGCTGTTGCTAGCCAGCACCCTTCCTTGGAAGCGCTTTCACAGGCGCAGTAACACTGGGGCTTTGTGCTTCTCTACCCACCAAACGTCACGGTCACTATCTCTCCGTCTCGTAGACACGAGCTGAGAAATTGCAAACGTCGAGCAATTGCTCAGAGATGAAAAGTGCCAGCACTGAAAGCTCTTGCTAGCCAGCACCCTTCCTTGGAAGCGCTTTTGTAGGCCTAAGAACACTGGGGCTCTGGGCTTCTCTAGCCACCTCATCTTCTGCTCATCCTCTCGCGCACTCTAAAGAGAGCTCAGGGGAGAAATTGCAAACGTCGAGCAATTGCTCAGAGATGAAAAGTGCCAGCACTGAAAGCTGTTGCTAGCCAGCACCCTTCCTTGGAAGCGCTTTCACAGGCGCAGTAACACTGGGGCTTTGCGCTTCTCTACCCACCAAATGTCACGGTCACTATCTCTCCGTCTCGTAGACACGAGCTGAGAAATTGCAAACGTCGAGCAATTGCTCAGAGATGAAAAGTGCCAGCACTGAAAGCTGTTGCTAGCCAGCACCCTTCCTTGGAAGCGCTTTCACAGGCGCAGTAACACTGGGGCTTTGCGCTTCTCTAGCCACCAAACGTCACAGTCCTTCTCTTTCCGTCTCGTAGACACGAGCTGAGAAATTGCAAACGTCGATCAATTGCTCAGAGAGGAAAAGTGCCAGCACTGAAAGCTCTTGCTAGCCAGCACCCTTCCTTGGAAGCGCTTTTGTAGGCCTAAGAACACTGGGGCTCTGGGCTTCTCTAGCCACCTCATCTTCTGCTCATCCTCTCGCGCACTCTAAAGCGAGCTCAGGGGAGAAATTGCAAACGTCGAGCAATTGCTCAGAGAGGAAAAGTGCCAGCACTGAAAGCTGTTGCTAGCCAGCACCCTTCCTTGGAAGCGCTTTTGTAGGCCTAAGAACACTGGGGCTCTGGGCTTCTCTAGCCACCTCATCTTCTGCTCATCCTCTCGCGCACTCTAAAGAGAGCTCAGGGGAGAAATTGCAACCGTCCAGTAATTGCTCAGAGATGAAAAGTGCCAGCACTGAAAGCTGTTGCTAGCCAGCACCCTTCCTTGGAAGCGCTTTCACAGGCGCAGTAACACTGGGGCTTTACGCTTTTCTAGCCACCAAACGTCACGGTCATTCTCTTTCCGTCTCGTAGACACGAGCTGAGAAATTGCAAACGTCGAGCAATTGCTCAGAGATGAAAAGTGCCAGCACTGAAAGCTGTTGCTAGCCAGCACCCTTCCTTGGAAGCGCTTTTGTAGGCCTAAGAACACTGGGGCTCTGGGCTTCTCTAGCCACCTCATCTTCTGCTCATCCTCTCGCGCACTCTAAAGAGAGCTCAGGGGAGAAATTGCAAACGTCGAGCAATTGCTCAGAGATGAAAAGTGCCAGCACTGAAAGCTGTTGCTAGCCAGCACCCTTCCTTGGAAGCGCTTTCACAGGCGCAGTAACACTGGGGCTTTGCGCTTCTCTACCCACCAAACGTCACTGTCATTCTCTTTCCGTCTCGTAGACACGAGCTGAGAAATTGCAAACGTCGAGCAATTGCTCAGAGATGAAAAGTGCCAGCACTGAAAGCTGTTGCTAGCCAGCACCCTTCCTTGGAAGCGCTTTCACAGGCGCAGCAACACTGGGGCTTTGCGCTTCTCTACCCACCAAACGTCACGGTCACTATCTCTCCGTCTCGTAGACACGAGCTGAGAAATTGCAAACGTCGAGCAATTGCTCAGAGATGAAAAGTGCCAGCACTGAAAGCTGTTGCTAGCCAGCACCCTTCCTTGGAAGCGCTTTTGTAGGCCTAAGAACACTGGGGCTCTGGCCTTCTCTAGCCACCTCATCTTCTGCTCATCCTCTCGCGCACTCTAAAGAGAGCTCAGGTGAGAAATTGCAAACGTCCAGCAATTGCTCAGAGATGAAAAGTGCCAGCACTGAAAGCTGTTGCTAGCCAGCACCCTTCCTTGGAAGCGCTTTTGTAGGCCTAAGAACACTGGGGCTCTGGGCTTCTCTAGCCACCTCATCTTCTGCTCATCCTCTCGCGCACTCTAAAGAGAGCTCAGGTGAGAAATTGCAAACGTCGAGCAATTGCTCAGAGATGAAAAGTGCCAGCACTGAAAGCTCTTGCTAGCCAGCACCCTTCCTTGGAAGCGCTTTTGTAGCCCTTAGAACACTGGGGCTCTGGGCTTCTCTAGCCACCTCATCTTCTGCTCATCCTCTCGCGCACTCTAAAGAGAGCTCAGGTGAGAAATTGCAAACGTCGACCAATTGCTCAGAGATGAAAAGTGCCAGCACTGAAAGCTGTTGCTAGCCAGCACCCTTCCTTGGAAGCGCTTTCACAGGCGCAGTAACAATGGGGCTTTGGGCTTCTCTACCCACCAAACGTCACGGTCCTTCTCTTTCCGTCTCGTAGACACGAGCTGAGAAATTGCAAACGTCGAGCAATTGCTCAGAGATGAAAAGTGCCAGCACTGAAAGCTGTTGCTAGCCAGCACCCTTCCTTGGAAGCGCTTTCACAGGCGCAGTAACACTGGGGCTTTGCGCTTCTCTAGCCACCAAACGTCACGGTCCTTCTCTTTCCGTCTCGTAGACACGAGCTGAGAAATTGCAAACGTCGAGCAATTGCTCAGAGATGAAAAGTGCCAGCACTGAAAGCTGTTGCTAGCCAGCACCCTTCCTTGGAAGCGCTTCTGTAGGCCTAAGCACACTGGGGCTCTGGGCTTCTCTAGCCACCTCATCTTCTGCTCATCCTCTCGCGCACTCTAAAGAGAGCTCAGGTGAGAAATTGCAAACGTCGAGCAATTGCTCAGAGATGAAAAGTGCCAGCACTGAAAGCTGTTGCTAGCCAGCACCCTTCCTTGGAAGCGCTTTCACAGGCGCAGCAACACTGGGGCTTTGCGCTTCTCTACCCACCAAACGTCACGGTCATTCTCTTTCCGTCTCGTAGACACGAGCTGAGAAATTGCAAACGTCGAGCAATTGCTCAGAGATGAAAAGTGCCAGCACTGAAAGCTGTTGCTAGCCAGCACCCTTCCTTGGAAGCGCTTTTGTAGGCCTAAGAACACTGGGGCTCTGGGCTTCTCTAGCCACCTCATCTTCTGCTCATCCTCTCGCGCACTCTAAAGAGAGCTCAGGGGAGAAATTGCAAACGTCGAGCAATTGCTCAGAGATGAAAAGTGCCAGCACTGAAAGCTGTTGCTAGCCAGCACCCTTCCTTGGAAGCGTTTTCACAGGCGCAGTAACACTGGGGCTTTGCGCTTCTCTAGCCACCAAACGTCACGGTCCTTCTCTTTCCGTCTCGTAGACACGAGCTGAGAAATTGCAAACGTCGAGCAATTGCTCAGAGATGAAAAGTGCCAGCACTGAAAGCTGTTGCTAGCCAGCACCCTTCCTTGGAAGCGCTTTTGTAGGCCTAAGAACACTGGGGCTCTGGGCTTCTCTAGCCACCTAATCTTCTGCTCATCCTCTCGCGCACTCTAAAGAGAGCTCAGGTGAGAAATTGCAAACGTCGAGCAATTGCTCAGAGATGAAAAGTGCCAGCACTGAAAGCTGTTGCTAGCCAGCACCCTTCCTTGGAAGCGCTTTTGTAGGCCTAAGAACACTGGGGCTCTGGGCTTCTCTAGCCACCTCATCTTCTGCTCATCCTCTCGCGCACTCTAAAGAGAGCTCAGGGGAGAAATTGCAAACGTCGAGCAATTGCTCAGAGAGGAAAAGTGCCAGCACTGAAAGCTGTTGCTAGCCAGCACCCTTCCTTGGAAGCGCTTTTGTAGGCCTAAGAACACTGGGGCTCTGGGCTTCTCTAGCCACCTCATCTTCTGCTCATCCTCTCGCGCACTCTAAAGAGAGCTCAGGGGAGAAATTGCAACCGTCCAGTAATTGCTCAGAGATGAAAAGTGCCAGCACTGAAAGCTCTTGCTAGCCAGCACCCTTCCTTGGAAGCGCTTTCACAGGCGCAGTAACACTGGGGCTTTACGCTTCTCTAGCCACCAAACGTCACAGTCCTTCTCTTTCCGTCTCGTAGACACGAGCTGAGAAATTGCAAACGTCGAGCAATTGCTCAGAGATGAAAAGTGCCAGCACTGAAAGCTGTTGCTAGCCAGCACCCTTCCTTGGAAGCGCTTTTGTAGGCCTAAGAACACAGGGGCTCTGGGCTTCTCTAGCCACCTCATCTTCTGCTCATCCTCTCGCGCACTCTAAAGAGAGCTCAGGTGAGAAATTGCAAACGTCGAGCAATTGCTCAGAGATGAAAAGTGCCAGCACTGAAAGCTGTTGCTAGCCAGCACCCTTCCTTGGAAGCGCTTTCACAGGCGCAGTAACACTGGGGCTTTGCGCTTCTCTACCCACCAAACGTCACTGTCATTCTCTTTCCGTCTCGTAGACACGAGCTGAGAAATTGCAAACGTCGAGCAATTGCTCAGAGATGAAAAGTGCCAGCACTGAAAGCTGTTGCTAGCCAGCACCCTTCCTTGGAAGCGCTTTCACAGGCGCAGCAACACTGGGGCTTTGCGCTTCTCTAGCCACCAAACGTCACGGTCACTATCTCTCCGTCTCGTAGACACGAGCTGAGAAATTGCAAACGTCGAGCAATTGCTCAGAGATGAAAAGTGCCAGCACTGAAAGCTGTTGCTAGCCAGCACCCTTCCTTGGAAGCGCTTTCACAGGCGCAGCAACACTGGGGCTTTGCGCTTCTCTAGCCACCAAACGTCACGGTCACTATCTCTCCGTCTCGTAGACACGAGCTGAGAAATTGCAAACGTCGAGCAATTGCTCAGAGATGAAAAGTGCCAGCACTGAAAGCTGTTGCTAGCCAGCACCCTTCCTTGGAAGCGCTTTTGTAGGCCTAAGAACAGTGGGGCTCTGGGCTTCTCTAGCCACCTAATCTTCTGCTCATCCTCTCGCGCACTCTAAAGAGAGCTCAGGTGAGAAATTGCAAACGTCGAGCAATTGCTCAGAGATGAAAAGTGCCAGCACTGAAAGCTGTTGCTAGCCAGCACCCTTCCTTGGAAGCGCTTTTGTAGGCCTAAGAACACTGGGGCTCTGGGCTTCTCTAGCCACCTCATCTTCTGCTCATCCTCTCGCGCACTCTAAAGAGAGCTCAGGTGAGAAATTGCAAACGTCGAGCAATTGCTCAGAGATGAAAAGTGCCAGCACTGAAAGCTCTTGCTAGCCAGCACCCTTCCTTGGAAGCGCTTTTGTAGCCCTTAGAACACTGGGGCTCTGGGCTTCTCTAGCCACCTCATCTTCTGCTCATCCTCTCGCGCACTCTAAAGAGAGCTCAGGTGAGAAATTGCAAACGTCGACCAATTGCTCAGAGATGAAAAGTGCCAGCACTGAAAGCTGTTGCTAGCCAGCACCCTTCCTTGGAAGCGCTTTCACAGGCGCAGTAACAATGGGGCTTTGGGCTTCTCTACCCACCAAACGTCACGGTCCTTCTCTTTCCGTCTCGTAGACACGAGCTGAGAAATTGCAAACGTCGAGCAATTGCTCAGAGATGAAAAGTGCCAGCACTGAAAGCTGTTGCTAGCCAGCACCCTTCCTTGGAAGCGCTTTCACAGGCGCAGTAACACTGGGGCTTTGCGCTTCTCTAGCCACCAAACGTCACGGTCCTTCTCTTTCCGTCTCGTAGACACGAGCTGAGAAATTGCAAACGTCGAGCAATTGCTCAGAGATGAAAAGTGCCAGCACTGAAAGCTGTTGCTAGCCAGCACCCTTCCTTGGAAGCGCTTCTGTAGGCCTAAGCACACTGGGGCTCTGGGCTTCTCTAGCCACCTCATCTTCTGCTCATCCTCTCGCGCACTCTAAAGAGAGCTCAGGTGAGAAATTGCAAACGTCGAGCAATTGCTCAGAGATGAAAAGTGCCAGCACTGAAAGCTGTTGCTAGCCAGCACCCTTCCTTGGAAGCGCTTTCACAGGCGCAGCAACACTGGGGCTTTGCGCTTCTCTACCCACCAAACGTCACGGTCATTCTCTTTCCGTCTCGTAGACACGAGCTGAGAAATTGCAAACGTCGAGCAATTGCTCAGAGATGAAAAGTGCCAGCACTGAAAGCTGTTGCTAGCCAGCACCCTTCCTTGGAAGCGCTTTTGTAGGCCTAAGAACACTGGGGCTCTGGGCTTCTCTAGCCACCTCATCTTCTGCTCATCCTCTCGCGCACTCTAAAGAGAGCTCAGGGGAGAAATTGCAAACGTCGAGCAATTGCTCAGAGATGAAAAGTGCCAGCACTGAAAGCTGTTGCTAGCCAGCACCCTTCCTTGGAAGCGTTTTCACAGGCGCAGTAACACTGGGGCTTTGCGCTTCTCTAGCCACCAAACGTCACGGTCCTTCTCTTTCCGTCTCGTAGACACGAGCTGAGAAATTGCAAACGTCGAGCAATTGCTCAGAGATGAAAAGTGCCAGCACTGAAAGCTGTTGCTAGCCAGCACCCTTCCTTGGAAGCGCTTTTGTAGGCCTAAGAACACTGGGGCTCTGGGCTTCTCTAGCCACCTAATCTTCTGCTCATCCTCTCGCGCACTCTAAAGAGAGCTCAGGTGAGAAATTGCAAACGTCGAGCAATTGCTCAGAGATGAAAAGTGCCAGCACTGAAAGCTGTTGCTAGCCAGCACCCTTCCTTGGAAGCGCTTTTGTAGGCCTAAGAACACTGGGGCTCTGGGCTTCTCTAGCCACCTCATCTTCTGCTCATCCTCTCGCGCACTCTAAAGAGAGCTCAGGGGAGAAATTGCAAACGTCGAGCAATTGCTCAGAGAGGAAAAGTGCCAGCACTGAAAGCTGTTGCTAGCCAGCACCCTTCCTTGGAAGCGCTTTTGTAGGCCTAAGAACACTGGGGCTCTGGGCTTCTCTAGCCACCTCATCTTCTGCTCATCCTCTCGCGCACTCTAAAGAGAGCTCAGGGGAGAAATTGCAACCGTCCAGTAATTGCTCAGAGATGAAAAGTGCCAGCACTGAAAGCTCTTGCTAGCCAGCACCCTTCCTTGGAAGCGCTTTCACAGGCGCAGTAACACTGGGGCTTTACGCTTCTCTAGCCACCAAACGTCACAGTCCTTCTCTTTCCGTCTCGTAGACACGAGCTGAGAAATTGCAAACGTCGAGCAATTGCTCAGAGATGAAAAGTGCCAGCACTGAAAGCTGTTGCTAGCCAGCACCCTTCCTTGGAAGCGCTTTTGTAGGCCTAAGAACACAGGGGCTCTGGGCTTCTCTAGCCACCTCATCTTCTGCTCATCCTCTCGCGCACTCTAAAGAGAGCTCAGGTGAGAAATTGCAAACGTCGAGCAATTGCTCAGAGATGAAAAGTGCCAGCACTGAAAGCTGTTGCTAGCCAGCACCCTTCCTTGGAAGCGCTTTCACAGGCGCAGTAACACTGGGGCTTTGCGCTTCTCTACCCACCAAACGTCACTGTCATTCTCTTTCCGTCTCGTAGACACGAGCTGAGAAATTGCAAACGTCGAGCAATTGCTCAGAGATGAAAAGTGCCAGCACTGAAAGCTGTTGCTAGCCAGCACCCTTCCTTGGAAGCGCTTTCACAGGCGCAGCAACACTGGGGCTTTGCGCTTCTCTAGCCACCAAACGTCACGGTCACTATCTCTCCGTCTCGTAGACACGAGCTGAGAAATTGCAAACGTCGAGCAATTGCTCAGAGATGAAAAGTGCCAGCACTGAAAGCTGTTGCTAGCCAGCACCCTTCCTTGGAAGCGCTTTTGTAGGCCTAAGAACACTGGGGCTCTGGGCTTCTCTAGCCACCTAATCTTCTGCTCATCCTCTCGCGCACTCTAAAGAGAGCTCAGGTGAGAAATTGCAAACGTCGAGCAATTGCTCAGAGATGAAAAGTGCCAGCACTGAAAGCTGTTGCTAGCCAGCACCCTTCCTTGGAAGCGCTTTTGTAGGCCTAAGAACACTGGGGCTCTGGGCTTCTCTAGCCACCTCATCTTCTGCTCATCCTCTCGCGCACTCTAAAGAGAGCTCAGGTGAGAAATTGCAAACGTCGAGCAATTGCTCAGAGATGAAAAGTGCCAGCACTGAAAGCTCTTGCTAGCCAGCACCCTTCCTTGGAAGCGCTTTTGTAGCCCTTAGAACACTGGGGCTCTGGGCTTCTCTAGCCACCTCATCTTCTGCTCATCCTCTCGCGCACTCTAAAGAGAGCTCAGGTGAGAAATTGCAAACGTCGACCAATTGCTCAGAGATGAAAAGTGCCAGCACTGAAAGCTGTTGCTAGCCAGCACCCTTCCTTGGAAGCGCTTTCACAGGCGCAGTAACAATGGGGCTTTGGGCTTCTCTACCCACCAAACGTCACGGTCCTTCTCTTTCCGTCTCGTAGACACGAGCTGAGAAATTGCAAACGTCGAGCAATTGCTCAGAGATGAAAAGTGCCAGCACTGAAAGCTGTTGCTAGCCAGCACCCTTCCTTGGAAGCGCTTTCACAGGCGCAGTAACACTGGGGCTTTGCGCTTCTCTAGCCACCAAACGTCACGGTCCTTCTCTTTCCGTCTCGTAGACACGAGCTGAGAAATTGCAAACGTCGAGCAATTGCTCAGAGATGAAAAGTGCCAGCACTGAAAGCTGTTGCTAGCCAGCACCCTTCCTTGGAAGCGCTTTTGTAGGCCTAAGCACACTGGGGCTCTGGGCTTCTCTAGCCACCTCATCTTCTGCTCATCCTCTCGCGCACTCTAAAGAGAGCTCAGGTGAGAAATTGCAAACGTCGACCAATTGCTCAGAGATGAAAAGTGCCAGCACTGAAAGCTGTTGCTAGCCAGCACCCTTCCTTGGAAGCGCTTTCACAGGCGCAGCAACACTGGGGCTTTGCGCTTCTCTACCCACCAAACGTCACGGTCATTCTCTTTCCGTCTCGTAGACACGAGCTGAGAAATTGCAAACGTCGAGCAATTGCTCAGAGATGAAAAGTGCCAGCACTGAAAGCTGTTGCTAGCCAGCACCCTTCCTTGGAAGCGCTTTTGTAGGCCTAAGAACACTGGGGCTCTGGGCTTCTCTAGCCACCTCATCTTCTGCTCATCCTCTCGCGCACTCTAAAGAGAGCTCAGGTGAGAAATTGCAAACGTCGAGCAATTGCTCAGAGATGAAAAGTGCCAGCACTGAAAGCTGTTGCTAGCCAGCACCCTTCCTTGGAAGCGTTTTCACAGGCGCAGTAACACTGGGGCTTTGCGCTTCTCTAGCCACCAAACGTCACGGTCCTTCTCTTTCCGTCTCGTAGACACGAGCTGAGAAATTGCAAACGTCGAGCAATTGCTCAGAGATGAAAAGTGCCAGCAGTGAAAGCTGTTGCTAGCCAGCACCCTTCCTTGGAAGCGCTTTTGTAGGCCTAAGAACACTGGGGCTCTGGGCTTCTCTAGCCACCTCATCTTCTGCTCATCCTCTCGCGCACTCTAAAGAGAGCTCAGGTGAGAAATTGCAAACGTCGAGCAATTGCTCAGAGATGAAAAGTGCCAGCACTGAAAGCTGTTGCTAGCCAGCACCCTTCCTTGGAAGCGTTTTCACAGGCGCAGTAACACTGGGGCTTTGCGCTTCTCTAGCCACCAAACGTCACGGTCCTTCTCTTTCCGTCTCGTAGACACGAGCTGAGAAATTGCAAACGTCGAGCAATTGCTCAGAGATGAAAAGTGCCAGCAGTGAAAGCTGTTGCTAGCCAGCACCCTTCCTTGGAAGCGCTTTTGTAGGCCTAAGAACACTGGGGCTCTGGGCTTCTCTAGCCACCTCATCTTCTGCTCATCCTCTCGCGCACTCTAAAGAGAGCTCAGGTGAGAAATTGCAAACGTCGAGCAATTGCTCAGAGATGAAAAGTGCCAGCACTGAAAGCTCTTGCTAGCCAGCACCCTTCCTTGGAAGCGCTTTTGTAGGCCTAAGAACACTGGGGCTCTGGGCTTCTCTAGCCACCTCATCTTCTGCTCATCCTCTCGCGCACTCTAAAGAGAGCTCAGGGGAGAAATTGCAAACGTCGAGCAATTGCTCAGAGAGGAAAAGTGCCAGCACTGAAAGCTGTTGCTAGCCAGCACCCTTCCTTGGAAGCGCTTTTGTAGGCCTAAGAAGACTGGGGCTCTGGGCTTCTCTAGCCACCTCATCTTCTGCTCATCCTCTCGCGCACTCTAAAGAGAGCTCAGGGGAGAAATTGCAACCGTCCAGTAATTGCTCAGAGATGAAAAGTGCCAGCACTGAAAGCTCTTGCTAGCCAGCACCCTTCCTTGGAAGCGCTTTCACAGGCGCAGTAACACTGGGGCTTTACGCTTCTCTAGCCACCAAACGTCACGGTCATTCTCTTTCCGTCTCGTAGACACGAGCTGAGAAATTGCAAACGTCGAGCAATTGCTCAGAGATGAAAAGTGCCAGCACTGAAAGCTGTTGCTAGCCAGCACCCTTCCTTGGAAGCGCTTTTGTAGGCCTAAGAACACAGGGGCTCTGGGCTTCTCTAGCCACCTCATCTTCTGCTCATCCTCTCGCGCACTCTAAAGAGAGCTCAGGTGAGAAATTGCAAACGTCGAGCAATTGCTCAGAGATGAAAAGTGCCAGCACTGAAAGCTGTTGCTAGCCAGCACCCTTCCTTGGAAGCGCTTTCACAGGCGCAGTAACACTGGGGCTTTGCGCTTCTCTACCCACCAAACGTCACTGTCATTCTCTTTCCGTCTCGTAGACACGAGCTGAGAAATTGCAAACGTCGAGCAATTGCTCAGAGATGAAAAGTGCCAGCACTGAAAGCTGTTGCTAGCCAGCACCCTTCCTTGGAAGCGCTTTCACAGGCGCAGCAACACTGGGGCTTTGCGCTTCTCTACCCACCAAACGTCACGGTCATTCTCTTTCCATCTCGTAGACACGAGCTGAGAAATTGCAAACGTCGAGCAATTGCTCAGAGATGAAAAGTGCCAGCACTGAAAGCTGTTGCTAGCCAGCACCCTTCCTTGGAAGCGCTTTTGTAGGCCTAAGAACACTGGGGCTCTGGGCTTCTCTAGCCACCTCATCTTCTGCTCATCCTCTCGCGCACTCTAAAGAGAGCTCAGGGGAGAAATTGCAAACGTCGAGCAATTGCTCAGAGATGAAAAGTGCCAGCACTGAAAGCTGTTGCTAGCCAGCACCCTTCCTTGGAAGCGCTTTTGTAGGCCTAAGAACACTGGGGCTCTGGGCTTCTCTAGCCACCTCATCTTCTGCTCATCCTCTCGCGCACTCTAAAGAGAGCTCAGGTGAGAAATTGCAAACGTCGAGCAATTGCTCAGAGATGAAAAGTGCCAGCACTGAAAGCTCTTGCTAGCCAGCACCCTTCCTTGGAAGCGCTTTTGTAGCCCTTAGAACACTGGGGCTCTGGGCTTCTCTAGCCACCTCATCTTCTGCTCATCCTCTCGCGCACTCTAAAGAGAGCTCAGGGGAGAAATTGCAAACGTCGAGCAATTGCTCAGAGAGGAAAAGTGCCAGCACTGAAAGCTGTTGCTAGCCAGCACCCTTCCTTGGAAGCGCTTTCACAGGCGCAGTAACAATGGGGCTTTGGGCTTCTCTACCCACCAAACGTCACGGTCCTTCTCTTTCCGTCTCGTAGACACGAGCTGAGAAATTGCAAACGTCGAGCAATTGCTCAGAGATGAAAAGTGCCAGCACTGAAAGCTGTTGCTAGCCAGCACCCTTCCTTGGAAGCGCTTTCACAGGCGCAGTAACACTGGGGCTTTGCGCTTCTCTAGCCACCAAACGTCACGGTCCTTCTCTTTCCGTCTCGTAGACACGAGCTGAGAAATTGCAAACGTCGAGCAATTGCTCAGAGATGAAAAGTGCCAGCACTGAAAGCTGTTGCTAGCCAGCACCCTTCCTTGGAAGCGCTTTTGTAGGCCTAAGAACACTGGGGCTCTGGGCTTCTCTAGCCACCTCATCTTCTGCTCATCCTCTCGCGCACTCTAAAGAGAGCTCAGGTGAGAAATTGCAAACGTCGAGCAATTGCTCCGAGATGAAAAGTGCCAGCACTGAAAGCTGTTGCTAGCCAGCACCCTTCCTTGGAAGCGCTTTCACAGGCGCAGCAACACTGGGGCTTTGCGCTTCTCTACCCACCAAACGTCACGGTCATTCTCTTTCCGTCTCGTAGACACGAGCTGAGAAATTGCAAACGTCGAGCAATTGCTCAGAGATGAAAAGTGCCAGCACTGAAAGCTGTTGCTAGCCAGCACCCTTCCTTGGAAGCGCTTTTGTAGGCCTAAGAACACTGGGGCTCTGGGCTTCTCTAGCCACCTCATCTTCTGCTCATCCTCTCGCGCACTCTAAAGAGAGCTCAGGTGAGAAATTGCAAACGTCGAGCAATTGCTCAGAGATGAAAAGTGCCAGCACTGAAAGCTGTTGCTAGCCAGCACCCTTCCTTGGAAGCGTTTTCACAGGCGCAGTAACACTGGGGCTTTGCGCTTCTCTAGCCACCAAACGTCACGGTCCTTCTCTTTCCGTCTCGTAGACACGAGCTGAGAAATTGCAAACGTCGAGCAATTGCTCAGAGATGAAAAGTGCCAGCAGTGAAAGCTGTTGCTAGCCAGCACCCTTCCTTGGAAGCGCTTTTGTAGGCCTAAGAACACTGGGGCTCTGGGCTTCTCTAGCCACCTCATCTTCTGCTCATCCTCTCGCGCACTCTAAAGAGAGCTCAGGTGAGAAATTGCAAACGTCGAGCAATTGCTCAGAGATGAAAAGTGCCAGCACTGAAAGCTCTTGCTAGCCAGCACCCTTCCTTGGAAGCGCTTTTGTAGGCCTAAGAACACTGGGGCTCTGGGCTTCTCTAGCCACCTCATCTTCTGCTCATCCTCTCGCGCACTCTAAAGAGAGCTCAGGTGAGAAATTGCAAACGTCCAGCAATTGCTCAGAGATGAAAAGTGCCAGCACTGAAAGCTGTTGCTAGCCAGCACCCTTCCTTGGAAGCGCTTTCACAGGCGCAGTAACACTGGGGCTTTGCGCTTCTCTACCCACCAAACGTCACGGTCCTTCTCTTTCCGTCTCGTAGACACGAGCTGAGAAATTGCAAACGTCGAGCAATTGCTCAGAGAGGAAAAGTGCCAGCACTGAAAGCTCTTGCTAGCCAGCACCCTTCCTTGGAAGCGCTTTTGTAGGCCTAAGAACACTGGGGCTCTGGGCTTCTCTAGCCACCTCATCTTCTGCTCATCCTCTCGCTCACTCTAAAGAGAGCTCAGGTGAGAAATTGCAAACGTCGAGCAATTGCTCAGAGATGAAAAGTGCCAGCACTGAAAGCTGTTGCTAGCCAGCACCCTTCCTTGGAAGCGCTTTTGTAGGCCTAAGAACACTGGGGCTCTGGGCTTCTCTAGCCACCTCATCTTCTGCTCATCCTCTCGCGCACTCTAAAGAGAGCTCAGGTGAGAAATTGCAAACGTCGAGCAATTGCTCAGAGATGAAAAGTGCCAGCACTGAAAGCTCTTGCTAGCCAGCACCCTTCCTTGGAAGCGCTTTTGTAGCCCTTAGAACACTGGGGCTCTGGGCTTCTCTAGCCACCTCATCTTCTGCTCATCCTCTCGCGCACTCTAAAGAGAGCTCAGGTGAGAAATTGCAAACGTCGACCAATTGCTCAGAGATGAAAAGTGCCAGCACTGAAAGCTGTTGCTAGCCAGCACCCTTCCTTGGAAGCGCTTTCACAGGCGCAGTAACAATGGGGCTTTGGGCTTCTCTACCCACCAAACGTCACGGTCCTTCTCTTTCCGTCTCGTAGACACGAGCTGAGAAATTGCAAACGTCGAGCAATTGCTCAGAGATGAAAAGTGCCAGCACTGAAAGCTGTTGCTAGCCAGCACCCTTCCTTGGAAGCGCTTTCACAGGCGCAGTAACACTGGGGCTTTGCGCTTCTCTAGCCACCAAACGTCACGGTCCTTCTCTTTCCGTCTCGTAGACACGAGCTGAGAAATTGCAAACGTCGAGCAATTGCTCAGAGATGAAAAGTGCCAGCACTGAAAGCTGTTGCTAGCCAGCACCCTTCCTTGGAAGCGCTTTTGTAGGCCTAAGCACACTGGGGCTCTGGGCTTCTCTAGCCACCTCATCTTCTGCTCATCCTCTCGCGCACTCTAAAGAGAGCTCAGGTGAGAAATTGCAAACGTCGAGCAATTGCTCAGAGATGAAAAGTGCCAGCACTGAAAGCTGTTGCTAGCCAGCACCCTTCCTTGGAAGCGCTTTCACAGGCGCAGCAACACTGGGGCTTTGCGCTTCTCTACCCACCAAACGTCACGGTCATTCTCTTTCCGTCTCGTAGACACGAGCTGAGAAATTGCAAACGTCGAGCAATTGCTCAGAGATGAAAAGTGCCAGCACTGAAAGCTGTTGCTAGCCAGCACCCTTCCTTGGAAGCGCTTTTGTAGGCCTAAGAACACTGGGGCTCTGGGCTTCTCTAGCCACCTCATCTTCTGCTCATCCTCTCGCGCACTCTAAAGAGAGCTCAGGTGAGAAATTGCAAACGTCGAGCAATTGCTCAGAGATGAAAAGTGCCAGCACTGAAAGCTGTTGCTAGCCAGCACCCTTCCTTGGAAGCGTTTTCACAGGCGCAGTAACACTGGGGCTTTGCGCTTCTCTAGCCACCAAACGTCACGGTCCTTCTCTTTCCGTCTCGTAGACACGAGCTGAGAAATTGCAAACGTCGAGCAATTGCTCAGAGATGAAAAGTGCCAGCAGTGAAAGCTGTTGCTAGCCAGCACCCTTCCTTGGAAGCGCTTTTGTAGGCCTAAGAACACTGGGGCTCTGGGCTTCTCTAGCCACCTCATCTTCTGCTCATCCTCTCGCGCACTCTAAAGAGAGCTCAGGTGAGAAATTGCAAACGTCGAGCAATTGCTCAGAGATGAAAAGTGCCAGCACTGAAAGCTGTTGCTAGCCAGCACCCTTCCTTGGAAGCGTTTTCACAGGCGCAGTAACACTGGGGCTTTGCGCTTCTCTAGCCACCAAACGTCACGGTCCTTCTCTTTCCGTCTCGTAGACACGAGCTGAGAAATTGCAAACGTCGAGCAATTGCTCAGAGATGAAAAGTGCCAGCAGTGAAAGCTGTTGCTAGCCAGCACCCTTCCTTGGAAGCGCTTTTGTAGGCCTAAGAACACTGGGGCTCTGGGCTTCTCTAGCCACCTCATCTTCTGCTCATCCTCTCGCGCACTCTAAAGAGAGCTCAGGGGAGAAATTGCAAACGTCGAGCAATTGCTCAGAGATGAAAAGTGCCAGCACTGAAAGCTCTTGCTAGCCAGCACCCTTCCTTGGAAGCGCTTTTGTAGGCCTAAGAACACTGGGGCTCTGGGCTTCTCTAGCCACCTCATCTTCTGCTCATCCTCTCGCGCACTCTAAAGAGAGCTCAGGGGAGAAATTGCAAACGTCGAGCAATTGCTCAGAGAGGAAAAGTGCCAGCACTGAAAGCTGTTGCTAGCCAGCACCCTTCCTTGGAAGCGCTTTTGTAGGCCTAAGAACACTGGGGCTCTGGGCTTCTCTAGCCACCTCATCTTCTGCTCATCCTCTCGCGCACTCTAAAGAGAGCTCAGGGGAGAAATTGCAACCGTCCAGTAATTGCTCAGAGATGAAAAGTGCCAGCACTGAAAGCTCTTGCTAGCCAGCACCCTTCCTTGGAAGCGCTTTCACAGGCGCAGTAACACTGGGGCTTTGCGCTTCTCTACCCACCAAACGTCACTGTCATTCTCTTTCCGTCTCGTAGACACGAGCTGAGAAATTGCAAACGTCGAGCAATTGCTCAGAGATGAAAAGTGCCAGCACTGAAAGCTGTTGCTAGCCAGCACCCTTCCTTGGAAGCGCTTTCACAGGCGCAGCAACACTGGGGCTTTGCGCTTCTCTACCCACCAAACGTCACGGTCATTCTCTTTCCATCTCGTAGACACGAGCTGAGAAATTGCAAACGTCGAGCAATTGCTCAGAGATGAAAAGTGCCAGCACTGAAAGCTGTTGCTAGCCAGCACCCTTCCTTGGAAGCGCTTTTGTAGGCCTAAGAACACTGGGGCTCTGGGCTTCTCTAGCCACCTCATCTTCTGCTCATCCTCTCGCGCACTCTAAAGAGAGCTCAGGGGAGAAATTGCAAACGTCGAGCAATTGCTCAGAGATGAAAAGTGCCAGCACTGAAAGCTGTTGCTAGCCAGCACCCTTCCTTGGAAGCGCTTTTGTAGGCCTAAGAACACTGGGGCTCTGGGCTTCTCTAGCCACCTCATCTTCTGCTCATCCTCTCGCGCACTCTAAAGAGAGCTCAGGTGAGAAATTGCAAACGTCGAGCAATTGCTCAGAGATGAAAAGTGCCAGCACTGAAAGCTCTTGCTAGCCAGCACCCTTCCTTGGAAGCGCTTTTGTAGCCCTTAGAACACTGGGGCTCTGGGCTTCTCTAGCCACCTCATCTTCTGCTCATCCTCTCGCGCACTCTAAAGAGAGCTCAGGGGAGAAATTGCAAACGTCGAGCAATTGCTCAGAGAGGAAAAGTGCCAGCACTGAAAGCTGTTGCTAGCCAGCACCCTTCCTTGGAAGCGCTTTCACAGGCGCAGTAACAATGGGGCTTTGGGCTTCTCTACCCACCAAACGTCACGGTCCTTCTCTTTCCGTCTCGTAGACACGAGCTGAGAAATTGCAAACGTCGAGCAATTGCTCAGAGATGAAAAGTGCCAGCACTGAAAGCTGTTGCTAGCCAGCACCCTTCCTTGGAAGCGCTTTCACAGGCGCAGTAACACTGGGGCTTTGCGCTTCTCTAGCCACCAAACGTCACGGTCCTTCTCTTTCCGTCTCGTAGACACGAGCTGAGAAATTGCAAACGTCGAGCAATTGCTCAGAGATGAAAAGTGCCAGCACTGAAAGCTGTTGCTAGCCAGCACCCTTCCTTGGAAGCGCTTTTGTAGGCCTAAGAACACTGGGGCTCTGGGCTTCTCTAGCCACCTCATCTTCTGCTCATCCTCTCGCGCACTCTAAAGAGAGCTCAGGTGAGAAATTGCAAACGTCGAGCAATTGCTCCGAGATGAAAAGTGCCAGCACTGAAAGCTGTTGCTAGCCAGCACCCTTCCTTGGAAGCGCTTTCACAGGCGCAGCAACACTGGGGCTTTGCGCTTCTCTAGCCACCAAACGTCACGGTCATTCTCTTTCCGTCTCGTAGACACGAGCTGAGAAATTGCAAACGTCGAGCAATTGCTCAGAGATGAAAAGTGCCAGCACTGAAAGCTGTTGCTAGCCAGCACCCTTCCTTGGAAGCGCTTTTGTAGGCCTAAGAACAGTGGGGCTCTGGGCTTCTCTAGCCACCTCATCTTCTGCTCATCCTCTCGCGCACTCTAAAGAGAGCTCAGGTGAGAAATTGCAAACGTCGAGCAATTGCTCAGAGATGAAAAGTGCCAGCACTGAAAGCTGTTGCTAGCCAGCACCCTTCCTTGGAAGCGTTTTCACAGGCGCAGTAACACTGGGGCTTTGCGCTTCTCTAGCCACCAAACGTCACGGTCCTTCTCTTTCCGTCTCGTAGACACGAGCTGAGAAATTGCAAACGTCGAGCAATTGCTCAGAGATGAAAAGTGCCAGCAGTGAAAGCTGTTGCTAGCCAGCACCCTTCCTTGGAAGCGCTTTTGTAGGCCTAAGAACACTGGGGCTCTGGGCTTCTCTAGCCACCTCATCTTCTGCTCATCCTCTCGCGCACTCTAAAGAGAGCTCAGGTGAGAAATTGCAAACGTCGAGCAATTGCTCAGAGATGAAAAGTGCCAGCACTGAAAGCTCTTGCTAGCCAGCACCCTTCCTTGGAAGCGCTTTTGTAGGCCTAAGAACAGTGGGGCTCTGGGCTTCTCTAGCCACCTCATCTTCTGCTCATCCTCTCGCGCACTCTAAAGAGAGCTCAGGTGAGAAATTGCAAACGTCCAGCAATTGCTCAGAGATGAAAAGTGCCAGCACTGAAAGCTGTTGCTAGCCAGCACCCTTCCTTGGAAGCGCTTTCACAGGCGCAGTAACACTGGGGCTTTGCGCTTCTCTACCCACCAAACGTCACGGTCCTTCTCTTTCCGTCTCGTAGACACGAGCTGAGAAATTGCAAACGTCGAGCAATTGCTCAGAGAGGAAAAGTGCCAGCACTGAAAGCTCTTGCTAGCCAGCACCCTTCCTTGGAAGCGCTTTTGTAGGCCTAAGAACACTGGGGCTCTGGGCTTCTCTAGCCACCTCATCTTCTGCTCATCCTCTCGCTCACTCTAAAGAGAGCTCAGGTGAGAAATTGCAAACGTCGAGCAATTGCTCAGAGATGAAAAGTGCCAGCACTGAAAGCTGTTGCTAGCCAGCACCCTTCCTTGGAAGCGCTTTTGTAGGCCTAAGAACACTGGGGCTCTGGGCTTCTTTAGCCACCTAATCTTCTGCTCATCCTCTCGCGCACTCTAAAGAGAGCTCAGGTGAGAAATTGCAAACGTCGAGCAATTGCTCAGAGATGAAAAGTGCCAGCACTGAAAGCTGTTGCTAGCCAGCACCCTTCCTTGGAAGCGCTTTTGTAGGCCTAAGAACACTGGGGCTCTGGGCTTCTCTAGCCACCTCATCTTCTGCTCATCCTCTCGCGCACTCTGAAGAGAGCTCAGGTGAGAAATTGCAAACGTCGAGCAATTGCTCAGAGATGAAAAGTGCCAGCACTGAAAGCTGTTGCTAGCCAGCACCCTTCCTTGGAAGCACTTTCACAGGCGCAGTAACACTGGGGCTTTGCGCTTCTCTACCCACCAAATGTCACGGTCACTATCTCTCCGTCTCGTAGACACGAGCTGAGAAATTGCAAACGTCGAGCAATTGCTCAGAGATGAAAAGTGCCAGCACTGAAAGCTGTTGCTAGCCAGCACCCTTCCTTGGAAGCGCTTTCACAGGCGCAGTAACACTGGGGCTTTGCGCTTCTCTAGCCACCAAACGTCACAGTCCTTCTCTTTCCGTCTCGTAGACACGAGCTGAGAAATTGCAAACGTCCAGCAATTGCTCAGAGAGGAAAAGTGCCAGCACTGAAAGCTCTTGCTAGCCAGCACCCTTCCTTGGAAGCGCTTTTGTAGGCCTAAGAACACTGGGGCTCTGGGCTTCTCTAGCCACCTCATCTTCTGCTCATCCTCTCGCGCACTCTAAAGAGAGCTCAGGGGAGAAATTGCAAACGTCGAGCAATTGCTCAGAGATGAAAAGTGCCAGCACTGAAAGCTCTTGCTAGCCAGCACCCTTCCTTGGAAGCGCTTTTGTAGGCCTAAGAACACTGGGGCTCTGGGCTTCTCTAGCCACCTCATCTTCTGCTCATCCTCTCGCGCACTCTAAAGAGAGCTCAGGTGAGAAATTGCAACCGTCCAGTAATTGCTCAGAGATGAAAAGTGCCAGCACTGAAAGCTCTTGCTAGCCAGCACCCTTCCTTGGAAGCGCTTTCACAGGCGCAGTAACACTGGGGCTTTGCGCTTCTCTAGCCACCAAACGTCACTGTCATTCTCTTTCCGTCTCGTAGACACGAGCTGAGAAATTGCAAACGTCGAGCAATTGCTCAGAGATGAAAAGTGCCAGCACTGAAAGCTGTTGCTAGCCAGCACCCTTCCTTGGAAGCGCTTTCACAGGCGCAGTAACACTGGGGCTTTACGCTTCTCTAGCCACCAAACGTCACGGTCATTCTCTTTCCGTCTCGTAGACACGAGCTGAGAAATTGCAAACGTCGAGCAATTGCTCAGAGATGAAAAGTGCCAGCACTGAAAGCTGTTGCTAGCCAGCACCCTTCCTTGGAAGCGCTTTTGTAGCCCTAAGAACACTGGGGCTCTGGGCTTCTTTAGCCACCTCATCTTCTGCTCATCCTCTCGCGCACTCTAAAGAGAGCTCAGGTGAGAAATTGCAAACGTCGAGCAATTGCTCAGAGATGAAAAGTGCCAGCACTGAAAGCTGTTGCTAGCCAGCACCCTTCCTTGGAAGCGCTTTCACAGGCGCAGTAACACTGGGGCTTTGCGCTTCTCTAGCCACCAAACGTCACTGTCATTCTCTTTCCGTCTCGTAGACACGAGCTGAGAAATTGCAAACGTCGAGCAATTGCTCAGAGATGAAAAGTGCCAGCACTGAAAGCTCTTGCTAGCCAGCACCCTTCCTTGGAAGCGCTTTTGTAGGCCTAAGAACACTGGGGCTCTGGGCTTCTCTAGCCACCTCATCTTCTGCTCATCCTCTCGCGCACTCTAAAGAGAGCTCAGGTGAGAAATTGCAAACGTCGAGCAATTGCTCAGAGATGAAAAGTGCCAGCACTGAAAGCTGTTGCTAGCCAGCACCCTTCCTTGGAAGCGCTTTTGTAGGCCTAAGAACACTGGGGCTCTGGGCTTCTCTAGCCACCTCATCTTCTGCTCATCCTCTCGCGCACTCTAAAGAGAGCTCAGGTGAGAAATTGCAAACGTCCAGCAATTGCTCAGAGATGAAAAGTGCCAGCACTGAAAGCTGTTGCTAGCCAGCACCCTTCCTTGGAAGCGCTTTCACAGGCGCAGCAACACTGGGGCTTTGCGCTTCTCTAGCCACCAAACGTCACGGTCACTATCTCTCCGTCTCGTAGACACGAGCTGAGAAATTGCAAACGTCGAGCAATTGCTCAGAGATGAAAAGTGCCAGCACTGAAAGCTGTTGCTAGCCAGCACCCTTCCTTGGAAGCGCTTTTGTAGGCCTAAGAACACTGGGGCTCTGGGCTTCTCTAGCCACCTCATCTTCTGCTCATCCTCTCGCGCACTCTAAAGAGAGCTCAGGTGAGAAATTGCAAACGTCGAGCAATTGCTCAGAGATGAAAAGTGCCAGCACTGAAAGCTGTTGCTAGCCAGCACCCTTCCTTGGAAGCGCTTTTGTAGGCCTAAGAACACTGGGGCTCTGGGCTTCTCTAGCCACCTCATCTTCTGCTCATCCTCTCGCGCACTCTAAAGAGAGCTCAGGGGAGAAATTGCAAACGTCGAGCAATTGCTCAGAGATGAAAAGTGCCAGCACTGAAAGCTGTTGCTAGCCAGCACCCTTCCTTGGAAGCGCTTTTGTAGCCCTTAGAACACTGGGGCTCTGGGCTTCTCTAGCCACCTCATCTTCTGCTCATCCTCTCGCGCACTCTAAAGAGAGCTCAGGTGAGAAATTGCAAACGTCGACCAATTGCTCAGAGTGAAAAGTGCCAGCACTGAAAGCTCTTGCTAGCCAGCACCCTTCCTTGGAAGCGCTTTCACAGGCGCAGTAACAATGGGGCTTTGGGCTTCTCTACCCACCAAACGTCACGGTCCTTCTCTTTCCGTCTCGTAGACACGAGCTGAGAAATTGCAAACATCGAGCAATTGCTCAGAGATGAAAAGTGCCAGCACTGAAAGCTGTTGCTAGCCAGCAGCCTTCCTTGGAAGCGCTTTTGTAGGCCTAAGCACACTGGGGCTCTGGGCTTCTCTAGCCACCTCATCTTCTGCTCATCCTCTCGCGCACTCTAAAGAGAGCTCAGGTGAGAAATTGCAAACGTCGAGCAATTGCTCAGAGATGAAAAGTGCCAGCACTGAAAGCTGTTGCTAGCCAGCACCCTTCCTTGGAAGCGCTTTCACAGGCGCAGCAACACTGGGGCTTTGCGCTTCTCTACCCACCAAACGTCACGGTCATTCTCTTTCCGTCTCGTAGACACGAGCTGAGAAATTGCAAACGTCGAGCAATTGCTCAGAGATGAAAAGTGCCAGCACTGAAAGCTGTTGCTAGCCAGCACCCTTCCTTGGAAGCGCTTTTGTAGGCCTAAGAACACTGGGGCTCTGGGCTTCTCTAGCCACCTCATCTTCTGCTCATCCTCTCGCGCACTCTAAAGAGAGCTCAGGTGAGAAATTGCAAACGTCGAGCAATTGCTCAGAGATGAAAAGTGCCAGCACTGAAAGCTGTTGCTAGCCAGCACCCTTCCTTGGAAGCGTTTTCACAGGCGCAGTAACACTGGGGCTTTGCGCTTCTCTACCCACCAAACGTCACGGTCCTTCTCTTTCCGTCTCGTAGACACGAGCTGAGAAATTGCAAACGTCGAGCAATTGCTCAGAGATGAAAAGTGCCAGCACTGAAAGCTGTTGCTAGCCAGCAGCCTTCCTTGGAAGCGCTTTTGTAGGCCTAAGAACACTGGGGCTCTGGGCTTCTCTAGCCACCTCATCTTCTGCTCATCCTCTCGCGCACTCTAAAGAGAGCTCAGGTGAGAAATTGCAAACGTCGAGCAATTGCTCAGAGATGAAAAGTGCCAGCACTGAAAGCTCTTGCTAGCCAGCACCCTTCCTTGGAAGCGCTTTTGTAGCCCTTAGAACAGTGGGGCTCTGGGCTTCTCTAGCCACCTCATCTTCTGCTCATCCTCTCGCGCACTCTAAAGAGAGCTCAGGTGAGAAATTGCAAACGTCCAGCAATTGCTCAGAGATGAAAAGTGCCAGCACTGAAAGCTGTTGCTAGCCAGCACCCTTCCTTGGAAGCGCTTTCACAGGCACAGTAACACTGGGGCTTTGGGCTTCTCTACCCACCAAACGTCACGGTCCTTCTCTTTCCGTCTCGTAGACACGAGCTGAGAAATTGCAAACGTCGAGCAATTGCTCAGAGATGAAAAGTGCCAGCACTGAAAGCTGTTGCTAGCCAGCACCCTTCCTTGGAAGCGCTTTTGTAGGCCTAAGAACACTGGGGCTCTGGGCTTCTCTAGCCACCTCATCTTCTGCTCATCCTCTCGCTCACTCTAAAGAGAGCTCAGGTGAGAAATTGCAAACGTCGAGCAATTGCTCAGAGATGAAAAGTGCCAGCACTGAAAGCTGTTGCTAGCCAGCACCCTTCCTTGGAAGCGCTTTTGTAGGCCTAAGAACACTGGGGCTCTGGGCTTCTTTAGCCACCTCATCTTCTGCTCATCCTCTCGCGCACTCTAAAGAGAGCTCAGGGGAGAAATTGCAAACGTCGAGCAATTGCTCAGAGATGAAAAGTGCCAGCACTGAAAGCTGTTGCTAGCCAGCACCCTTCCTTGGAAGCGCTTTTGTAGGCCTAAGAACACTGGGGCTCTGGGCTTCTCTAGCCACCTCATCTTCTGCTCATCCTCTCGCGCACTCTAAAGAGAGCTCAGGTGAGAAATTGCAAACGTCGAGCAATTGCTCAGAGATGAAAAGTGCCAGCACTGAAAGCTCTTGCTAGCCAGCACCCTTCCTTGGAAGCGCTTTTGTAGGCCTTAGAACACTGGGGCTCTGGGCTTCTCTAGCCACCTCATCTTCTGCTCATCCTCTCGCGCACTCTAAAGAGAGCTCAGGTGAGAAATTGCAAACGTCGAGCAATTGCTCAGAGATGAAAAGTGCCAGCACTGAAAGCTGTTGCTAGCCAGCACCCTTCCTTGGAAGCGCTTCACAGGCGCAGCAACACTGGGGTTTTGGGCTTCTCTACCCACCAAACATCACGGTCCTTCTCTTTCCGTCTCGTAGACACGAGCTGAGAAATTGCAAACGTCGAGCAATTGCTCAGAGATGAAAAGTGCCAGCACTGAAAGCTGTTGCTAGCCAGCACCCTTCCTTGGAAGCGCTTTTGTAGGCCTAAGAACACTGGGGCTCTGGGCTTCTCTAGCCACCTCATCTTCTGCTCATCCTCTCGCGCACTCTAAAGAGAGCTCAGGGGAGAAATTGCAAACGTCGAGCAATTGCTCAGAGATGAAAAGTGCCAGCACTGAAAGCTGTTGCTAGCCAGCACCCTTCCTTGGAAGCGCTTTTGTAGCCCTTAGAACACTGGGGCTCTGGGCTTCTCTAGCCACCTCATCTTCTGCTCATCCTCTCGCGCACTCTAAAGAGAGCTCAGGTGAGAAATTGCAAACGTCGACCAATTGCTCAGAGTGAAAAGTGCCAGCACTGAAAGCTCTTGCTAGCCAGCACCCTTCCTTGGAAGCGCTTTCACAGGCGCAGTAACAATGGGGCTTTGGGCTTCTCTACCCACCAAACGTCACGGTCCTTCTCTTTCCGTCTCGTAGACACGAGCTGAGAAATTGCAAACGTCCAGCAATTGCTCAGAGATGAAAAGTGCCAGCACTGAAAGCTGTTGCTAGCCAGCAGCCTTCCTTGGAAGCGCTTTTGTAGGCCTAAGCACACTGGGGCTCTGGGCTTCTCTAGCCACCTCATCTTCTGCTCATCCTCTCGCGCACTCTAAAGAGAGCTCAGGTGAGAAATTGCAAACGTCGAGCAATTGCTCAGAGATGAAAAGTGCCAGCACTGAAAGCTGTTGCTAGCCAGCCCCCTTCCTTGGAAGCGCTTTCACAGGCGCACTAACACTTGGGCTTTGCGCTTCTCTAGCCACCAAACGTCACGGTCATTCTCTTTCCGTCTCGTAGACACGAGCTGAGAAATTGCAAACGTCGAGCAATTGCTCAGAGATGAAAAGTGCCAGCACTGAAAGCTGTTGCTAGCCAGCACCCTTCCTTGGAAGCGCTTTTGTAGGCCTAAGAACACTGGGGCTCTGGGCTTCTCTAGCCACCTCATCTTCTGCTCATCCTCTCGCGCACTCTAAAGAGAGCTCAGGTGAGAAATTGCAAACGTCGAGCAATTGCTCAGAGATGAAAAGTGCCAGCACTGAAAGCTCTTGCTAGCCAGCACCCTTCCTTGGAAGCGCTTTTGTAGGCCTTAGAACACTGGGGCTCTGGGCTTCTCTAGCCACCTCATCTTCTGCTCATCCTCTCGCGCACTCTAAAGAGAGCTCAGGTGAGAAATTGCAAACGTCGAGCAATTGCTCAGAGATGAAAAGTGCCAGCACTGAAAGCTGTTGCTAGCCAGCACCCTTCCTTGGAAGCGCTTCACAGGCGCAGCAACACTGGGGTTTTGGGCTTCTCTACCCACCAAACATCACGGTCCTTCTCTTTCCGTCTCGTAGACACGAGCTGAGAAATTGCAAACGTCGAGCAATTGCTCAGAGATGAAAAGTGCCAGCACTGAAAGCTGTTGCTAGCCAGCACCCTTCCTTGGAAGCGCTTTTGTAGGCCTAAGAACACTGGGGCTCTGGGCTTCTCTAGCCACCTCATCTTCTGCTCATCCTCTCGCGCACTCTAAAGAGAGCTCAGGGGAGAAATTGCAAACGTCGAGCAATTGCTCAGAGATGAAAAGTGCCAGCACTGAAAGCTGTTGCTAGCCAGCACCCTTCCTTGGAAGCGCTTTTGTAGCCCTTAGAACACTGGGGCTCTGGGCTTCTCTAGCCACCTCATCTTCTGCTCATCCTCTCGCGCACTCTAAAGAGAGCTCAGGTGAGAAATTGCAAACGTCGACCAATTGCTCAGAGTGAAAAGTGCCAGCACTGAAAGCTCTTGCTAGCCAGCACCCTTCCTTGGAAGCGCTTTCACAGGCGCAGTAACAATGGGGCTTTGCGCTTCTCTACCCACCAAACGTCACGGTCCTTCTCTTTCCGTCTCGTAGACACGAGCTGAGAAATTGCAAACGTCGAGCAATTGCTCAGAGATGAAAAGTGCCAGCACTGAAAGCTGTTGCTAGCCAGCAGCCTTCCTTGGAAGCGCTTTTGTAGGCCTAAGCACACTGGGGCTCTGGGCTTCTCTAGCCACCTCATCTTCTGCTCATCCTCTCGCGCACTCTAAAGAGAGCTCAGGTGAGAAATTGCAAACGTCGAGCAATTGCTCAGAGATGAAAAGTGCCAGCACTGAATGCTGTTGCTAGCCAGCCCCCTTCCTTGGAAGCGCTTTCACAGGCGCACTAACACTTGGGCTTTGCGCTTCTCTAGCCACCAAACGTCACGGTCATTCTCTTTCCGTCTCGTAGACACGAGCTGAGAAATTGCAAACGTCGAGCAATTGCTCAGAGATGAAAAGTGCCAGCACTGAAAGCTGTTGCTAGCCAGCACCCTTCCTTGGAAGCGCTTTTGTAGGCCTAAGAACAGTGGGGCTCTGGGCTTCTCTAGCCACCTCATCTTCTGCTCATCCTCTCGCGCACTCTGAAGAGAGCTCAGGTGAGAAATTGCAAACGTCGAGCAATTGCTCAGAGATGAAAAGTGCCAGCACTGAAAGCTGTTGCTAGCCAGCACCCTTCCTTGGAAGCGTTTTCACAGGCGCAGTAACACTGGGGCTTTGCGCTTCTCTACCCACCAAACGTCACGGTCCTTCTCTTTCCGTCTCGTAGACACGAGCTGAGAAATTGCAAACGTCGAGCAATTGCTCAGAGATGAAAAGTGCCAGCACTGAAAGCTGTTGCTAGCCAGCACCCTTCCTTGGAAGCGCTTTTGTAGGCCTAAGAAGACTGGGGCTCTGGGCTTCTCTAGCCACCTCATCTTCTGCTCATCCTCTCGCGCACTCTAAAGAGAGCTCAGGTGAGAAATTGCAAACGTCGAGCAATTGCTCAGAGATGAAAAGTGCCAGCACTGAAAGCTCTTGCTAGCCAGCACCCTTCCTTGGAAGCGCTTTTGTAGCCCTTAGAACAGTGGGGCTCTGGGCTTCTCTAGCCACCTCATCTTCTGCTCATCCTCTCGCGCACTCTAAAGAGAGCTCAGGTGAGAAATTGCAAACGTCCAGCAATTGCTCAGAGATGAAAAGTGCCAGCACTGAAAGCTGTTGCTAGCCAGCACCCTTCCTTGGAAGCGCTTTCACAGGCACAGTAACACTGGGGCTTTGGGCTTCTCTACCCACCAAACGTCACGGTCCTTCTCTTTCCGTCTCGTAGACACGAGCTGAGAAATTGCAAACGTCGAGCAATTGCTCAGAGATGAAAAGTGCCAGCACTGAAAGCTGTTGCTAGCCAGCACCCTTCCTTGGAAGCGCTTTTGTAGGCCTAAGAACACTGGGGCTCTGGGCTTCTCTAGCCACCTCATCTTCTGCTCATCCTCTCGCTCACTCTAAAGAGAGCTCAGGTGAGAAATTGCAAACGTCGAGCAATTGCTCAGAGATGAAAAGTGCCAGCACTGAAAGCTGTTGCTAGCCAGCACCCTTCCTTGGAAGCGCTTTTGTAGGCCTAAGAACACTGGGGCTCTGGGCTTCTTTAGCCACCTCATCTTCTGCTCATCCTCTCGCGCACTCTAAAGAGAGCTCAGGGGAGAAATTGCAAACGTCGAGCAATTGCTCAGAGATGAAAAGTGCCAGCACTGAAAGCTGTTGCTAGCCAGCACCCTTCCTTGGAAGCGCTTTTGTAGGCCTAAGAACACTGGGGCTCTGGGCTTCTCTAGCCACCTCATCTTCTGCTCATCCTCTCGCGCACTCTAAAGAGAGCTCAGGTGAGAAATTGCAAACGTCGAGCAATTGCTCAGAGATGAAAAGTGCCAGCACTGAAAGCTCTTGCTAGCCAGCACCCTTCCTTGGAAGCGCTTTTGTAGGCCTTAGAACACTGGGGCTCTGGGCTTCTCTAGCCACCTCATCTTCTGCTCATCCTCTCGCGCACTCTAAAGAGAGCTCAGGTGAGAAATTGCAAACGTCGAGCAATTGCTCAGAGATGAAAAGTGCCAGCACTGAAAGCTGTTGCTAGCCAGCACCCTTCCTTGGAAGCGCTTCACAGGCGCAGCAACACTGGGGTTTTGGGCTTCTCTACCCACCAAACATCACGGTCCTTCTCTTTCCGTCTCGTAGACACGAGCTGAGAAATTGCAAACGTCGAGCAATTGCTCAGAGAGGAAAAGTGCCAGCACTGAAAGCTGTTGCTAGCCAGCACCCTTCCTTGGAAGCGCTTTTGTAGGCCTAAGAACACTGGGGCTCTGGGCTTCTCTAGCCACCTCATCTTCTGCTCATCCTCTCGCGCACTCTAAAGAGAGCTCAGGTGAGAAATTGCAAACGTCGAGCAATTGCTCAGAGATGAAAAGTGCCAGCACTGAAAGCTGTTGCTAGCCAGCACCCTTCCTTGGAAGCGCTTCACAGGCGCAGCAACACTGGGGCTTTGGGCTTCTCTACCCACCAAACGTCACGGTCCTTCTCTTTCCGTCTCGTAGACACGAGCTGAGAAATTGCAAACGTCGAGCAATTGCTCAGAGATGAAAAGTGCCAGCACTGAAAGCTGTTGCTAGCCAGCACCCTTCCTTGGAAGCGCTTTTGTAGGCCTAAGAACACTGGGGCTCTGGGCTTCTCTAGCCACCTCATCTTCTGCTCATCCTCTCGCGCACTCTGAAGAGAGCTCAGGGGAGAAATTGCAAACGTCGAGCAATTGCTCAGAGATGAAAAGTGCCAGCACTGAAAGCTGTTGCTAGCCAGCACCCTTCCTTGGAAGCGCTTTTGTAGGCCTAAGAACACTGGGGCTCTGGGCTTCTTTAGCCACCTCATCTTCTGCTCATCCTCTCGCGCACTCTAAAGAGAGCTCAGGTGAGAAATTGCAAACGTCGAGCAATTGCTCAGAGATGAAAAGTGCCAGCACTGAAAGCTGTTGCTAGCCAGCACCCTTCCTTGGAAGCGCTTTTGTAGGCCTAAGAACACTGGGGCTCTGGGCTTCTCTAGCCACCTCATCTTCTGCTCATCCTCTCGCGCACTCTAAAGAGAGCTCAGGTGAGAAATTGCAAACGTCGAGCAATTGCTCAGAGAGGAAAAGTGCCAGCACTGAAAGCTCTTGCTAGCCAGCACCCTTCCTTGGAAGCGCTTTCACAGGCGCAGTAACAATGGGGCTTTGGGCTTCTCTACCCACCAAACGTCACGGTCCTTCTCTTTCCGTCTCGTAGACACGAGCTGAGAAATTGCAAACGTCGAGCAATTGCTCAGAGATGAAAAGTGCCAGCACTGAAAGCTGTTGCTAGCCAGCACCCTTCCTTGGAAGCGTTTTCACAGGCGCAGTAACACTGGGGCTTTGCGCTTCTCTAGCCACCAAACGTCACAGTCCTTCTCTTTCCGTCTCGTAGACACGAGCTGAGAAATTGCAAACGTCGAGCAATTGCTCAGAGATGAAAAGTGCCAGCACTGAAAGCTGTTGCTAGCCAGCACCCTTCCTTGGAAGCGCTTTTGTAGGCCTAAGAACACTGGGGCTCTGGGCTTCTCTAGCCACCTCATCTTCTGCTCATCCTCTCGCGCACTCTAAAGAGAGCTCAGGTGAGAAATTGCAAACGTCGAGCAATTGCTCAGAGATGAAAAGTGCCAGCACTGAAAGCTGTTGCTAGCCAGCACCCTTCCTTGGAAGCGCTTTCACAGGCGCAGCAACACTGGGGCTTTGCGCTTCTCTACCCACCAAACGTCACGGTCATTCTCTTTCCGTCTCGTAGACACGAGCTGAGAAATTGCAAACGTCGAGCAATTGCTCAGAGATGAAAAGTGCCAGCACTGAAAGCTGTTGCTAGCCAGCACCCTTCCTTGGAAGCGCTTTTGTAGGCCTAAGAACACAGGGGCTCTGGGCTTCTCTAGCCACCTCATCTTCTGCTCATCCTCTCGCGCACTCTAAAGAGAGCTCAGGGGAGAAATTGCAAACGTCGAGCAATTGCTCAGAGATGAAAAGTGCCAGCACTGAAAGCTGTTGCTAGCCAGCACCCTTCCTTGGAAGCGCTTTCACAGGCGCAGTAACACTGGGGCTTTGCGCTTCTCTAGCCACCAAACGTCACGGTCCTTCTCTTTCCGTCTCGTAGACATGAGCTGAGAAATTGCAAACGTCGAGCAATTGCTCAGAGATGAAAAGTGCCAGCACTGAAAGCTGTTGCTAGCCAGCCCCCTTCCTTGGAAGCGCTTTTGTAGGCCTAAGAACACTGGGGCTCTGGGCTTCTCTAGCCACCTCATCTTCTGCTCATCCTCTCGCGCACTCTAAAGAGAGCTCAGGTGAGAAATTGCAAACGTCGAGCAATTGCTCAGAGATGAAAAGTGCCAGCACTGAAAGCTGTTGCTAGCCAGCACCCTTCCTTGGAAGCGCTTTTGTAGCCCTTAGAACACTGGGGCTGTGGGCTTCTCTAGCCACCTCATCTTCTGCTCATCCTCTCGCGCACTCTAAAGAGAGCTCAGGTGAGAAATTGCAAACGTCGAGCAATTGCTCAGAGATGAAAAGTGCCAGCACTGAAAGCTGTTGCTAGCCAGCACCCTTCCTTGGAAGCGCTTTCACAGGCGCAGTAACAATGGGGCTTTGGGCTTCTCTACCCACCAAACGTCACTGTCATTCTCTTTCCGTCTCGTAGACACGAGCTGAGAAATTGCAAACGTCGAGCAATTGCTCAGAGATGAAAAGTGCCAGCACTGAAAGCTGTTGCTAGCCAGCACCCTTCCTTGGAAGCGCTTTTGTAGGCCTAAGAACACTGGGGCTCTGGGCTGCTCTAGCCACCTCATCTTCTGCTCATCCTCTCGCGCACTCTAAAGAGAGCTCAGGTGAGAAATTGCAAACGTCGAGCAATTGCTCAGAGATGAAAAGTGCCAGCACTGAAAGCTGTTGCTAGCCAGCACCCTTCCTTGGAAGCGCTTTTGTAGGCCTAAGAACACTGGGGCTCTGGGCTTCTTTAGCCACCTAATCTTCTGCTCATCCTCTCGCGCACTCTAAAGAGAGCTCAGGTGAGAAATTGCAAACGTCGAGCAATTGCTCAGAGATGAAAAGTGCCAGCACTGAAAGCTGTTGCTAGCCAGCACCCTTCCTTGGAAGTGCTTTTGTAGGCCTAAGCACACTGGGGCTCTGGGCTTCTCTAGCCACCTCATCTTCTGCTCATCCTCTCGCGCACTCTAAAGAGAGCTCAGGTGAGAAATTGCAAACGTCGAGCAATTGCTCAGAGATGAAAAGTGCCAGCACTGAAAGCTGTTGCTAGCCAGCACCCTTCCTTGGAAGCGCTTTTGTAGGCCTAAGAACACTGGGGCTCTGGGCTTCTCTAGCCACCTAATCTTCTGCTCATCCTCTCGCGCACTCTAAAGAGAGCTCAGGGGAGAAATTGCAAACGTCGAGCAATTGCTCAGAGATGAAAAGTGCCAGCACTGAAAGCTGTTGCTAGCCAGCACCCTTCCTTGGAAGCGCTTTCACAGGCGCAGTAACACTGGGGCTTTGCGCTTCTCTAGCCACTAAACGTCACGGTCCTTCTCTTTCCGTCTCGTAGACACGAGCTGAGAAATTGCAAACGTCGAGCAATTGCTCAGAGATGAAAAGCGCCAGCACTGAAAGCTGTTGCTAGCCAGCACCCTTCCTTGGAAGCGCTTTTGTAGGCCTAAGAACACTGGGGCTCTGGGCTTCTCTAGCCACCTCATCTTCTGCTCATCCTCTCGCGCACTCTAAAGAGAGCTCAGGTGAGAAATTGCAAACGTCGAGCAATTGCTCAGAGATGAAAAGTGCCAGCACTGAAAGCTGTTGCTAGCCAGCACCCTTCCTTGGAAGCGCTTTCACAGGCGCAGTAACACTGGGGCTTTGGGCTTCTCTACCCACCAAACGTCACGGTCCTTCTCTTTCCGTCTCGTAGACACGAGCTGAGAAATTGCAAACGTCGAGCAATTGCTCAGAGATGAAAAGTGCCAGCACTGAAAGCTCTTGCTAGCCAGCACCCTTCCTTGGAAGCGCTTTTGTAGGCCTAAGAACACTGGGGCTCTGGGCTTCTCTAGCCACCTCATCTTCTTCTCATCCTCTCGCGCACTCTGAAGAGAGCTCAGGGGAGAAATTGCAAACGTCGAGCAATTGCTCAGAGATGAAAAGTGCCAGCACTGAAAGCTGTTGCTAGCCAGCACCCTTCCTTGGAAGCGCTTTTGTAGGCCTAAGAACACTGGGGCTCTGGGCTTCTTTAGCCACCTCATCTTCTGCTCATCCTCTCGCGCACTCTAAAGAGAGCTCAGGGGAGAAATTGCAAACGTCGAGCAATTGCTCAGAGATGAAAAGTGCCAGCACTGAAAGCTGTTGCTAGCCAGCACCCTTCCTTGGAAGCGCTTTTGTAGGCCTAAGAACACTGGGGCTCTGGGCTTCTCTAGCCACCTCATCTTCTGCTCATCCTCTCGCGCACTCTAAAGAGAGCTCAGGTGAGAAATTGCAAACGTCGAGCAATTGCTCAGAGATGAAAAGTGCCAGCACTGAAAGCTCTTGCTAGCCAGCACCCTTCCTTGGAAGCGCTTTTGTAGGCCTTAGAACACTGGGGCTCTGGGCTTCTCTAGCCACCTCATCTTCTGCTCATCCTCTCGCGCACTCTAAAGAGAGCTCAGGTGAGAAATTGCAAACGTCGAGCAATTGCTCAGAGATGAAAAGTGCCAGCACTGAAAGCTGTTGCTAGCCAGCACCCTTCCTTGGAAGTGCTTTTGTAGGCCTAAGAACACTGGGGCTCTGGGCTTCTCTAGCCACCTCATCTTCTGCTCATCCTCTCGCGCACTCTAAAGAGAGCTCAGGTGAGAAATTGCAAACGTCGAGCAATTGCTCAGAGAGGAAAAGTGCCAGCACTGAAAGCTCTTGCTAGCCAGCACCCTTCCTTGGAAGCGCTTTCACAGGCGCAGTAACAATGGGGCTTTGGGCTTCTCTACCCACCAAACGTCACGGTCCTTCTCTTTCCGTCTCGTAGACACGAGCTGAGAAATTGCAAACGTCGAGCAATTGCTCAGAGATGAAAAGTGCCAGCACTGAAAGCTGTTGCTAGCCAGCACCCTTCCTTGGAAGCGCTTTCACAGGCGCAGTAACACTGGGGCTTTGCGCTTCTCTAGCCACCAAACGTCACAGTCCTTCTCTTTCCGTCTCGTAGACACGAGCTGAGAAATTGCAAACGTCGAGCAATTGCTCAGAGATGAAAAGTGCCAGCACTGAAAGCTGTTGCTAGCCAGCACCCTTCCTTGGAAGCGCTTTTGTAGGCCTAAGAACACTGGGGCTCTGGGCTTCTCTAGCCACCTCATCTTCTGCTCATCCTCTCGCGCACTCTAAAGAGAGCTCAGGTGAGAAATTGCAAACGTCGAGCAATTGCTCAGAGATGAAAAGTGCCAGCACTGAAAGCTGTTGCTAGCCAGCACCCTTCCTTGGAAGCGCTTTCACAGGCGCAGCAACACTGGGGCTTTGCGCTTCTCTACCCACCAAACGTCACGGTCATTCTCTTTCCGTCTCGTAGACACGAGCTGAGAAATTGCAAACGTCGAGCAATTGCTCAGAGATGAAAAGTGCCAGCACTGAAAGCTGTTGCTAGCCAGCACCCTTCCTTGGAAGCGCTTTTGTAGGCCTAAGAACACAGGGGCTCTGGGCTTCTCTAGCCACCTCATCTTCTGCTCATCCTCTCGCGCACTCTAAAGAGAGCTCAGGGGAGAAATTGCAAACGTCGAGCAATTGCTCAGAGATGAAAAGTGCCAGCACTGAAAGCTGTTGCTAGCCAGCACCCTTCCTTGGAAGCGCTTTCACAGGCGCAGTAACACTGGGGCTTTGCGCTTCTCTAGCCACCAAACGTCACGGTCCTTCTCTTTCCGTCTCGTAGACACGAGCTGAGAAATTGCAAACGTCGAGCAATTGCTCAGAGATGAAAAGTGCCAGCACTGAAAGCTGTTGCTAGCCAGCCCCCTTCCTTGGAAGCGCTTTTGTAGGCCTAAGAACACTGGGGCTCTGGGCTTCTCTAGCCACCTAATCTTCTGCTCATCCTCTCGCGCACTCTAAAGAGAGCTCAGGTGAGAAATTGCAAACGTCGAGCAATTGCTCAGAGATGAAAAGTGCCAGCACTGAAAGCTGTTGCTAGCCAGCACCCTTCCTTGGAAGCGCTTTTGTAGCCCTTAGAACACTGGGGCTGTGGGCTTCTCTAGCCACCTCATCTTCTGCTCATCCTCTCGCGCACTCTAAAGAGAGCTCAGGTGAGAAATTGCAAACGTCCAGCAATTGCTCAGAGATGAAAAGTGCCAGCACTGAAAGCTGTTGCTAGCCAGCACCCTTCCTTGGAAGCGCTTTCACAGGCGCAGTAACAATGGGGCTTTGGGCTTCTCTACCCACCAAACGTCACTGTCATTCTCTTTCCGTCTCGTAGACACGAGCTGAGAAATTGCAAACGTCGAGCAATTGCTCAGAGATGAAAAGTGCCAGCACTGAAAGCTGTTGCTAGCCAGCACCCTTCCTTGGAAGCGTTTTCACAGGCGCAGTAACACTGGGGCTTTGCGCTTCTCTACCCACCAAACGTCACGGTCCTTCTCTTTCCGTCTCGTAGACACGAGCTGAGAAATTGCAAACGTCGAGCAATTGCTCAGAGATGAAAAGTGCCAGCACTGAAAGCTGTTGCTAGCCAGCACCCTTCCTTGGAAGCGCTTTTGTAGGCCTAAGAACACTGGGGCTCTGGGCTTCTCTAGCTACCTCATCTTCTGCTCATCCTCTCGCGCACTCTAAAGAGAGCTCAGGTGAGAAATTGCAAACGTCGAGCAATTGCTCAGAGATGAAAAGTGCCAGCACTGAAAGCTCTTGCTAGCCAGCACCCTTCCTTGGAAGCGCTTTTGTAGCCCTTAGAACACTGGGGCTCTGGGCTTCTCTAGCCACCTCATCTTCTGCTCATCCTCTCGCGCACTCTAAAGAGAGCTCAGGTGAGAAATTGCAAACGTCGAGCAATTGCTCAGAGATGAAAAGTGCCAGCACTGAAAGCTGTTGCTAGCCAGCACCCTTCCTTGGAAGCGCTTTCACAGGCGCAGTAACACTGGGGCTTTGCGCTTCTCTACCCACCAAACGTCACGGTCCTTCTCTTTCCGTCTCGTAGACACGAGCTGAGAAATTGTAAACGTCGAGCAATTGCTCAGAGAGGAAAAGTGCCAGCACTGAAAGCTGTTGCTAGCCAGCACCCTTCCTTGGAAGCGCTTTTGTAGGCCTAAGAACACTGGGGCTCTGGGCTGCTCTAGCCACCTCATCTTCTGCTCATCCTCTCGCGCACTCTAAAGAGAGCTCAGGTGAGAAATTGCAAACGTCGAGCAATTGCTCAGAGATGAAAAGTGCCAGCACTGAAAGCTGTTGCTAGCCAGCACCCTTCCTTGGAAGCGCTTTTGTAGGCCTAAGAACACTGGGGCTCTGGGCTTCTTTAGCCACCTAATCTTCTGCTCATCCTCTCGCGCACTCTAAAGAGAGCTCAGGTGAGAAATTGCAAACGTCGAGCAATTGCTCAGAGATGAAAAGTGCCAGCACTGAAAGCTGTTGCTAGCCAGCACCCTTCCTTGGAAGTGCTTTTGTAGGCCTAAGCACACTGGGGCTCTGGGCTTCTCTAGCCACCTCATCTTCTGCTCATCCTCTCGCGCACTCTAAAGAGAGCTCAGGTGAGAAATTGCAAACGTCGAGCAATTGCTCAGAGATGAAAAGTGCCAGCACTGAAAGCTGTTGCTAGCCAGCACCCTTCCTTGGAAGCGCTTTTGTAGCCCTTAGAACACTGGGGCTCTGGGCTTCTCTAGCCACCTAATCTTCTGCTCATCCTCTCGCGCACTCTAAAGAGAGCTCAGGGGAGAAATTGCAAACGTCGAGCAATTGCTCAGAGATGAAAAGTGCCAGCACTGAAAGCTGTTGCTAGCCAGCACCCTTCCTTGGAAGCGCTTTCACAGGCGCAGTAACACTGGGGCTTTGCGCTTCTCTAGCCACTAAACGTCACGGTCCTTCTCTTTCCGTCTCGTAGACACGAGCTGAGAAATTGCAAACGTCGAGCAATTGCTCAGAGATGAAAAGCGCCAGCACTGAAAGCTGTTGCTAGCCAGCACCCTTCCTTGGAAGCGCTTTTGTAGGCCTAAGAACACTGGGGCTCTGGGCTTCTCTAGCCACCTCATCTTCTGCTCATCCTCTCGCGCACTCTAAAGAGAGCTCAGGTGAGAAATTGCAAACGTCGAGCAATTGCTCAGAGATGAAAAGTGCCAGCACTGAAAGCTGTTGCTAGCCAGCACCCTTCCTTGGAAGCGCTTTCACAGGCGCAGTAACACTGGGGCTTTGGGCTTCTCTAGCCACCAAACGTCACGGTCCTTCTCTTTCCGTCTCGTAGACACGAGCTGAGAAATTGCAAACGTCGAGCAATTGCTCAGAGATGAAAAGTGCCAGCACTGAAAGCTGTTGCTAGCCAGCACCCTTCCTTGGAAGCGCTTTCACAGGCGCAGCAACACTGGGGCTTTGCGCTTCTCTAGCCACCAAACGTCACAGTCCTTCTCTTTCCGTCTCGTAGACACGAGCTGAGAAATTGCAAACGTCGAGCAATTGCTCAGAGAGGAAAAGTGCCAGCACTGAAAGCTGTTGCTAGCCAGCACCCTTCCTTGGAAGCGCTTTTGTAGGCCTAAGAACACTGGGGCTCTGGGCTTCTCTAGCCACCTAATCTTCTGCTCATCCTCTCGCGCACTCTAAAGAGAGCTCAGGGGAGAAATTGCAAACGTCGAGCAATTGCTCAGAGATGAAAAGTGCCAGCACTGAAAGCTGTTGCTAGCCAGCACCCTTCCTTGGAAGCGCTTTTGTAGGCCTAAGAACACTGGGGCTCTGGGCTTCTCTAGCCACCTCATCTTCTGCTCATCCTCTCGCGCACTCTGAAGAGAGCTCAGGGGAGAAATTGCAAACGTCGAGCAATTGCTCAGAGATGAAAAGTGCCAGCACTGAAAGCTGTTGCTAGCCAGCACCCTTCCTTGGAAGCGCTTTTGTAGGCCTAAGAACACTGGGGCTCTGGGCTTCTTTAGCCACCTCATCTTCTGCTCATCCTCTCGCGCAATCTAAAGAGAGCTCAGGTGAGAAATTGCAAACGTCGAGCAATTGCTCAGAGATGAAAAGTGCCAGCACTGAAAGCTGTTGCTAGCCAGCACCCTTCCTTGGAAGCGCTTTTGTAGGCCTAAGAACACTGGGGCTCTGGGCTTCTCTAGCCACCTCATCTTCTGCTCATCCTCTCGCGCACTCTAAAGAGAGCTCAGGTGAGAAATTGCAAACGTCGAGCAATTGCTCAGAGATGAAAAGTGCCAGCACTGAAAGCTGTTGCTAGCCAGCACCCTTCCTTGGAAGCGCTTTCACAGGCGCAGTAACAATGGGGCTTTGGGCTTCTCTAGCCACCAAACAACACGGTCCTTCTCTTTCCGTCTCGTAGACACGAGCTGAGAAATTGCAAACGTCGAGCAATTGCTCAGAGATGAAAAGTGCCAGCACTGAAAGCTGTTGCTAGCCAGCACCCTTCCTTGGAAGCGCTTTCACAGGCGCAGTAACACTGGGGCTTTGCGCTTCTCTAGCCACCAAACGTCACAGTCCTTCTCTTTCCGTCTCGTAGACACGAGCTGAGAAATTGCAAACGTCGAGCAATTGCTCAGAGATGAAAAGTGCCAGCACTGAAAGCTGTTGCTAGCCAGCACCCTTCCTTGGAAGCGCTTTTGTAGGCCTAAGAACACTGGGGCTCTGGGCTTCTCTAGCCACCTCATCTTCTGCTCATCCTCTCGCGCACTCTAAAGAGAGCTCAGGTGAGAAATTGCAAACGTCGAGCAATTGCTCAGAGATGAAAAGTGCCAGCACTGAAAGCTGTTGCTAGCCAGCACCCTTCCTTGGAAGCGCTTTCACAGGCGCAGCAACACTGGGGCTTTGCGCTTCTCTACCCACCAAACGTCACGGTCATTCTCTTTCCGTCTCGTAGACACGAGCTGAGAAATTGCAAACGTCGAGCAATTGCTCAGAGATGAAAAGTGCCAGCACTGAAAGCTGTTGCTAGCCAGCACCCTTCCTTGGAAGCGCTTTTGTAGGCCTAAGAACACAGGGGCTCTGGGCTTCTCTAGCCACCTCATCTTCTGCTCATCCTCTCGCGCACTCTAAAGAGAGCTCAGGGGAGAAATTGCAAACGTCGAGCAATTGCTCAGAGATGAAAAGTGCCAGCACTGAAAGCTGTTGCTAGCCAGCACCCTTCCTTGGAAGCGCTTTCACAGGCGCAGTAACACTGGGGCTTTGCGCTTCTCTACCCACCAAACGTCACGGTCACTATCTCTCCGTCTCGTAGACACGAGCTGAGAAATTGCAAACGTCGAGCAATTGCTCAGAGATGAAAAGTGCCAGCACTGAAAGCTGTTGCTAGCCAGCACCCTTCCTTGGAAGCGCTTTTGTAGGCCTAAGAACACTGGGGCTCTGGGCTTCTCTAGCCACCTCATCTTCTGCTCATCCTCTCGCGCACTCTAAAGAGAGCTCAGGGGAGAAATTGCAAACGTCGAGCAATTGCTCAGAGATGAAAAGTGCCAGCACTGAAAGCTGTTGCTAGCCAGCACCCTTCCTTGGAAGCGCTTTCACAGGCGCAGTAACACTGGGGCTTTGCGCTTCTCTAGCCACCAAACGTCACGGTCCTTCTCTTTCCGTCTCGTAGACACGAGCTGAGAAATTGCAAACGTCGAGCAATTGCTCAGAGATGAAAAGTGCCAGCACTGAAAGCTGTTGCTAGCCAGCCCCCTTCCTTGGAAGCGCTTTTGTAGGCCTAAGAACACTGGGGCTCTGGGCTTCTCTAGCCACCTCATCTTCTGCTCATCCTCTCGCGCACTCTAAAGAGAGCTCAGGTGAGAAATTGCAAACGTCGAGCAATTGCTCAGAGATGAAAAGTGCCAGCACTGAAAGCTGTTGCTAGCCAGCACCCTTCCTTGGAAGCGCTTTTGTAGCCCTTAGAACACTGGGGCTGTGGGCTTCTCTAGCCACCTAATCTTCTGCTCATCCTCTCGCGCACTCTAAAGAGAGCTCAGGTGAGAAATTGCAAACGTCGAGCAATTGCTCAGAGATGAAAAGTGCCAGCACTGAAAGCTGTTGCTAGCCAGCACCCTTCCTTGGAAGCGCTTTCACAGGCGCAGTAACAATGGGGCTTTGGGCTTCTCTACCCACCAAACGTCACTGTCATTCTCTTTCCGTCTCGTAGACACGAGCTGAGAAATTGCAAACGTCGAGCAATTGCTCAGAGATGAAAAGTGCCAGCACTGAAAGCTGTTGCTAGCCAGCACCCTTCCTTGGAAGCGCTTTCACAGGCGCAGTAACACTGGGGCTTTGCGCTTCTCTACCCACCAAACGTCACGGTCACTATCTCTCCGTCTCGTAGACACGAGCTGAGAAATTGCAAACGTCGAGCAATTGCTCAGAGATGAAAAGTGCCAGCACTGAAAGCTGTTGCTAGCCAGCACCCTTCCTTGGAAGCGCTTTTGTAGGCCTAAGAACACTGGGGCTCTGGGCTTCTCTAGCCACCTCATCTTCTGCTCATCCTCTCGCGCACTCTAAAGAGAGCTCAGGGGAGAAATTGCAAACGTCGAGCAATTGCTCAGAGATGAAAAGTGCCAGCACTGAAAGCTGTTGCTAGCCAGCACCCTTCCTTGGAAGCGCTTTCACAGGCGCAGTAACACTGGGGCTTTGCGCTTCTCTAGCCACCAAACGTCACGGTCCTTCTCTTTCCGTCTCGTAGACACGAGCTGAGAAATTGCAAACGTCGAGCAATTGCTCAGAGATGAAAAGTGCCAGCACTGAAAGCTGTTGCTAGCCAGCCCCCTTCCTTGGAAGCGCTTTTGTAGGCCTAAGAACACTGGGGCTCTGGGCTTCTCTAGCCACCTAATCTTCTGCTCATCCTCTCGCGCACTCTAAAGAGAGCTCAGGTGAGAAATTGCAAACGTCGAGCAATTGCTCAGAGATGAAAAGTGCCAGCACTGAAAGCTGTTGCTAGCCAGCACCCTTCCTTGGAAGCGCTTTTGTAGCCCTTAGAACACTGGGGCTGTGGGCTTCTCTAGCCACCTAATCTTCTGCTCATCCTCTCGCGCACTCTAAAGAGAGCTCAGGTGAGAAATTGCAAACGTCGAGCAATTGCTCAGAGATGAAAAGTGCCAGCACTGAAAGCTGTTGCTAGCCAGCACCCTTCCTTGGAAGCGCTTTCACAGGCGCAGTAACAATGGGGCTTTGCGCTTCTCTAGCCACCAAACGTCACTGTCATTCTCTTTCCGTCTCGTAGACACGAGCTGAGAAATTGCAAACGTCGAGCAATTGCTCAGAGATGAAAAGTGCCAGCACTGAAAGCTGTTGCTAGCCAGCACCCTTCCTTGGAAGCGCTTTCACAGGCGCAGTAACACTGGGGCTTTGCGCTTCTCTAGCCACCAAACGTCACAGTCCTTCTCTTTCCGTCTCGTAGACACGAGCTGAGAAATTGCAAACGTCGAGCAATTGCTCAGAGATGAAAAGTGCCAGCACTGAAAGCTGTTGCTAGCCAGCAGCCTTCCTTGGAAGCGCTTTTGTAGGCCTAAGCACACTGGGGCTCTGGGCTTCTCTAGCCACCTCATCTTCTGCTCATCCTCTCGCGCACTCTAAAGAGAGCTCAGGTGAGAAATTGCAAACGTCGAGCAATTGCTCAGAGATGAAAAGTGCCAGCACTGAAAGCTGTTGCTAGCCAGCACCCTTCCTTGGAAGCACTTTCACAGGCGCAGCAACACTGGGGCTTTGCGCTTCTCTACCCACCAAATGTCACGGTCATTCTCTTTCCGTCTCCTAGACACGAGCTGAGAAATTGCAAACGTTGAGCAATTGCTCAGAGATGAAAAGTGCCAGCACTGAAAGCTGTTGCTAGCCAGCACCCTTCCTTGGAAGCGCTTTTGTAGGCCTAAGAACACTGGGGCTCTGGGCTTCTCTAGCCACCTCATCTTCTGCTCATCCTCTCGCGCACTCTGAAGAGAGCTCAGGGGAGAAATTGCAAACGTCGAGCAATTGCTCAGAGATGAAAAGTGCCAGCACTGAAAGCTGTTGCTAGCCAGCACCCTTCCTTGGAAGCGCTTTCACAGGCGCAGTAACACTGGGGCTTTGCGCTTCTCTAGCCACCAAACGTCACGGTCACTATCTCTCCGTCTCGTAGACACGAGCTGAGAAATTGCAAACGTCGAGCAATTGCTCAGAGATGAAAAGTGCCAGCACTGAAAGCTGTTGCTAGCCAGCACCCTTCCTTGGAAGCGCTTTTGTAGGCCTAAGAACACTGGGGCTCTGGGCTTCTCTAGCCACCTCATCTTCTGCTCATCCTCTCGCGCACTCTAAAGAGAGCTCAGGTGAGAAATTGCAAACGTCGAGCAATTGCTCAGAGATGAAAAGTGCCAGCACTGAAAGCTGTTGCTAGCCAGCACCCTTCCTTGGAAGCGCTTTCACAGGCGCAGTAACACTGGGGCTTTGCGCTTCTCTACCCACCAAACGTCACGGTCCTTCTCTTTCCGTCTCGTAGACACGAGCTGAGAAATTGCAAACGTCGAGCAATTGCTCAGAGATGAAAAGTGCCAGCACTGAAAGCTGTTGCTAGCCAGCACCCTTCCTTGGAAGCGCTTTTGTAGGCCTAAGAACACTGGGGCTCTGGGCTTCTCTAGCCACCTCATCTTCTGCTCATCCTCTCGCGCACTCTAAAGAGAGCTCAGGTGAGAAATTGCAAACGTCGAGCAATTGCTCAGAGATGAAAAGTGCCAGCACTGAAAGCTGTTGCTAGCCAGCACCCTTCCTTGGAAGCGCTTTTGTAGCCCTTAGAACAGTGGGGCTCTGGGCTTCTCTAGCCACCTCATCTTCTGCTCATCCTCTCGCGCACTCTAAAGAGAGCTCAGGTGAGAAATTGCAAACGTCGAGCAATTGCTCAGAGATGAAAAGTGCCAGCACTGAAAGCTGTTGCTAGCCAGCACCCTTCCTTGGAAGCGCTTTCACAGGCGCAGTAACACTGGGGCTTTGCGCTTCTCTAGCCACTAAACATCACGGTCCTTCTCTTTCCGTCTCGTAGACACGAGCTGAGAAATTGCAAACGTCGAGCAATTGCTCAGAGATGAAAAGCGCCAGCACTGAAAGCTGTTGCTAGCCAGCACCCTTCCTTGGAAGCGCTTTTGTAGGCCTAAGAACACTGGGGCTCTGGGCTTCTCTAGCCACCTCATCTTCTGCTCATCCTCTCGCGCACTCTAAAGAGAGCTCAGGTGAGAAATTGCAAACGTCGAGCAATTGCTCAGAGATGAAAAGTGCCAGCACTGAAAGCTGTTGCTAGCCAGCACCCTTCCTTGGAAGCGCTTTCACAGGCGCAGCAACACTGGGGCTTTGGGCTTCTCTACCCACCAAACGTCACGGTCCTTCTCTTTCCGTCTCGTAGACACGAGCTGAGAAATTGCAAACGTCGAGCAATTGCTCAGAGATGAAAAGTGCCAGCACTGAAAGCTGTTGCTAGCCAGCACCCTTCCTTGGAAGCGCTTTTGTAGGCCTAAGAACACTGGGGCTCTGGGCTTCTCTAGCCACCTCATCTTCTTCTCATCCTCTCGCGCACTCTGAAGAGAGCTCAGGGGAGAAATTGCAAACGTCGAGCAATTGCTCAGAGATGAAAAGTGCCAGCACTGAAAGCTGTTGTTAGCCAGCACCCTTCCTTGGAAGCGCTTTTGTAGGCCTAAGAACACTGGGGCTCTGGGCTTCTTTAGCCACCTCATCTTCTGCTCATCCTCTCGCGCACTCTAAAGAGAGCTCAGGTGAGAAATTGCAAACGTCGAGCAATTGCTCAGAGATGAAAAGTGCCAGCACTGAAAGCTGTTGCTAGCCAGCACCCTTCCTTGGAAGCGCTTTTGTAGGCCTAAGAACACTGGGGCTCTGGGCTTCTCTAGCCACCTCATCTTCTGCTCATCCTCTCGCGCACTCTAAAGAGAGCTCAGGTGAGAAATTGCAAACGTCGAGCAATTGCTCAGAGATGAAAAGTGCCAGCACTGAAAGCTCTTGCTAGCCAGCACCCTTCCTTGGAAGCGCTTTCACAGGCGCAGCAACACTGGGGCTTTGCGCTTCTCTACCCACCAAACGTCACGGTCCTTCTCTTTCTGTCTCGTAGACACGAGCTGAGAAATTGCAAACGTCGAGCAATTGCTCAGAGATGAAAAGCGCCAGCACTGAAAGCTGTTGCTAGCCAGCACCCTTCCTTGGAAGCGCTTTCACAGGCGCAGTAACACTGGGGCTTTGCGCTTCTCTAGCCACCAAACGTCATGGTCCTTCTCTTTCCGTCTCGTAGACACGAGCTGAGAAATTGCAAACGTCGAGCAATTGCTCAGAGATGAAAAGTGCCAGCACTGAAAGCTGTTGCTAGCCAGCACCCTTCCTTGGAAGCGCTTTTGTAGGCCTAAGAACACTGGGGCTCTGGGCTTCTCTAGCCACCTCATCTTCTGCTCATCCTCTCGCGCACTCTAAAGAGAGCTCAGGTGAGAAATTGCAAACGTCGAGCAATTGCTCAGAGAGGAAAAGTGCCAGCACTGAAAGCTGTTGCTAGCCAGCACCCTTCCTTGGAAGCGCTTTCACAGGCGCAGTAACACTGGGGCTTTGCGCTTCTCTACCCACCAAACGTCACTGTCATTCTCTTTCCGTCTCGTAGACACGAGCTGAGAAATTGCAAACGTCGAGCAATTGCTCAGAGATGAAAAGTGCCAGCACTGAAAGCTGTTGCTAGCCAGCAGCCTTCCTTGGAAGCGCTTTTGTAGGCCTAAGCACACTGGGGCTCTGGGCTTCTCTAGCCACCTCATCTTCTGCTCATCCTCTCGCGCACTCTAAAGAGAGCTCAGGGGAGAAATTGCAAACGTCGAGCAATTGCTCAGAGATGAAAAGTTCCAGCACTGAAAGCTGTTGCTAGCCAGCACCCTTCCTTGGAAGCGCTTTCACAGGCGCAGCAACACTGGGGCTTTGGGCTTCTCTAGCCACCAAACGTCACGGTCCTTCTCTTTCCGTCTCGTAGACACGAGCTGAGAAATTGCAAACGTCGAGCAATTGCTCAGAGATGAAAAGTGCCAGCACTGAAAGCTGTTGCTAGCCAGCACCCTTCCTTGGAAGCGCTTTTGTAGGCCTAAGAACACTGGGGCTCTGGGCTTCTCTAGCCACCTCATCTTCTGCTCATCCTCTCGCGCACTCTGAAGAGAGCTCAGGTGAGAAATTGCAAACGTCGAGCAATTGCTCAGAGATTAAAAGTGCCAGCACTGAAAGCTGTTGCTAGCCAGCACCCTTCCTTGGAAGCGCTTTTGTAGGCCTAAGAACACTGGGGCTCTGGGCTTCTTTAGCCACCTCATCTTCTGCTCATCCTCTCGCGCACTCTAAAGAGAGCTCCGGTGAGAAATTGCAAACGTTGAGCAATTGCTCAGAGATGAAAAGTGCCAGCACTGAAAGCTGTTGCTAGCCAGCACCCTTCCTTGGAAGCGCTTTCACAGGCGCAGTAATACTGGGGCTTTGCGCTTCTCTAGCCACCAAACGTCACTGTCATTCTCTTTCCGTCTCGTAGACACGAGCTGAGAAATTGCAAACGTCGAGCAATTGCTCAGAGATGAAAAGTGCCAGCACTGAAAGCTGTTGCTAGCCAGCACCCTTCCTTGGAAGCGCTTTTGTAGGCCTAAGCACACTGGGGCTCTGGGCTTCTCTAGCCACCTCATCTTCTGCTCATCCTCTCGCGCACTCTAAAGAGAGCTCAGGTGAGAAATTGCAAACGTCGAGCAATTGCTCAGAGATGAAAAGTGCCAGCACTGAAAGCTGTTGCTAGCCAGCACCCTTCCTTGGAAGCGCTTTCACAGGCGCAGCAACACTGGGGCTTTGCGCTTCTCTAGCCACCAAACGTCACGGTCCTTCTCTTTCCGTCTCGTAGACACGAGCTGAGAAATTGCAAACGTCGAGCAATTGCTCAGAGATGAAAAGTGCCAGCACTGGAAGCTGTTGCTAGCCAGCACCCTTCCTTGGAAGCGCTTTTGTAGGCCTAAGAACACTGGGGCTCCGGGCTTCTCTAGCCACCTCATCTTCTGCTCATCCTCTCGCGCACTCTGAAGAGAGCTCAGGTGAGAAATTGCAAACGTCGAGCAATTGCTCAGAGATGAAAAGTGCCAGCACTGAAAGCTGTTGCTAGCCAGCACCCTTCCTTGGAAGCGCTTTTGTAGGCCTAAGAACACTGGGGCTCTGGGCTTCTTTAGCCACCTCATCTTCTGCTCATCCTCTCGCGCACTCTAAAGAGAGCTCCGGTGAGAAATTGCAAACGTCGAGCAATTGCTCAGAGATGAAAAGTGCCAGCACTGAAAGCTGTTGCTAGCCAGCACCCTTCCTTGGAAGCGCTTTTGTAGGCCTAAGAACACTGGGGCTCTGGGCTTCTCTAGCCACCTCATCTTCTGCTCATCCTCTCGCGCACTCTAAAGAGAGCCCAGGTGAGAAATTGCAAACGTCGAGCAATTGCTCAGAGAGGAAAAGTGCTAGCACTGAAAGCTGTTGCTAGCCAGCACCCTTCCTTGGAAGCGCTTTTGTAGCCCTTAGAACACTGGGGCTCTGGGCTTCTCTAGCCACCTAATCTTCTGTTCATCCTCTCGCGCACTCTAAAGAGAGCTCAGGTGAGAAATTGCAAACGTCGAGCAATTGCTCAGAGATGAAAAGTGCCAGCACTGAAAGCTGTTGCTAGCCAGCACCCTTCCTTGGAAGCGCTTTCACAGGCACAGTAACGCTGGGGCTTTGCGCTTCTCTACCCACCAAACGTCACGGTCCTTCTCTTTCCGTCTCGTAGACACGAGCTGAGAAATTGCAAACGTCGAGCAATTGCTCAGAGATGAAAAGCGCAGGCACTGAAAGCTGTTGCTAGCCAGCACCCTTCCTTGGAAGCGCTTTCACAGGCGCAGTAACACTGGGGCTTTGCGCTTCTCTAGCCACCAAACGTCACGGTCCTTCTCTTTCCGTCTCGTAGACACGAGCTGAGAAATTGCAAACGTCGAGCAATTGCTCAGAGATGAAAAGTGCCAGCACTGAAAGCTGTTGCTAGCCAGCACCCTTCCTTGGAAGCGCTTTTGTAGGCCTAAGAACACTGGGGCTCTGGGCTTCTCTAGCCACCTCATCTTCTGCTCATCCTCTCGCGCACTCTAAAGAGAGCTCAGGTGAGAAATTGCAAACGTCGAGCAATTGCTCAGAGATGAAAAGTGCCAGCACTGAAAGCTGTTGCTAGCCAGCACCCTTCCTTGGAAGCGCTTTCACAGGCGCAGTAACACTGGGGCTTTGCGCTTCTCTAGCCACCAAACGTCACGGTCCTTCTCTTTCCGTCTCGTAGACACGAGCTGAGAAATTGCAAACGTCGAGCAATTGCTCAGAGATGAAAAGTGCCAGCACTGAAAGCTGTTGCTAGCCAGCACCCTTCCTTGGAAGCGCTTTTGTAGGCCTAAGAACACTGGGGCTCTGGGCTTCTCTAGCCACCTCATCTTCTTCTCATCCTCTTGCGCACTCTGAAGAGAGCTCAGGGGAGAAATTGCAAACGTCGAGCAATTGCTCAGAGATGAAAAGTGCCAGCACTGAAAGCTGTTGCTAGCCAGCACCCTTCCTTGGAAGCGCTTTTGTAGGCCTAAGAACACTGGGGCTCTGGGCTTCTTTAGCCACCTCATCTTCTGCTCATCCTCTCGCGCACTCTAAAGAGAGCTCAGGTGAGAAATTGCAAACGTCGAGCAATTGCTCAGAGATGAAAAGTGCCAGCACTGAAAGCTGTTGCTAGCCAGCACCCTTCCTTGGAAGCGCTTTTGTAGGCCTAAGAACACTGGGGCTCTGGGCTTCTCCAGCCACCTAATCTTCTGCTCATCCTCTCGCGCACTCTAAAGAGAGCTCAGGTGAGAAATTGCAAACGTCGAGCAATTGCTCAGAGATGAAAAGTGCCAGCACTGAAAGCTCTTGCTAGCCAGCACCCTTCCTTGGAAGCGCTTTTGTAGCCCTTAGAACACTGGGGCTCTGGGCTTCTCTAGCCACCTCATCTTCTGCTCATCCTCTCGCGCACTCTAAAGAGAGCTCAGGGGAGAAATTGCAAACGTCGAGCAATTGCTCAGAGATGAAAAGTGCCAGCACTGAAAGCTGTTGCTAGCCAGCACCCTTCCTTGGAAGCGCTTTCACAGGCGCAGCAACACTGGGGCTTTGCGCTTCTCTACCCACCAAACGTCACGGTCCTTCTCTTTCTGTCTCGTAGACACGAGCTGAGAAATTGCAAACGTCGAGCAATTGCTCAGAGATGAAAAGTGCCAGCACTGAAAGCTGTTGCTAGCCAGCACCCTTCCTTGGAAGCGCTTTCACAGGCACAGTAACACTGGGGCTTTGCGCTTCTCTACCCACCAAACGTCACGGTCCTTCTCTTTCCGTCTCGTAGACACGAGCTGAGAAATTGCAAACGTCGAGCAATTGCTCAGAGATGAAAAGTGCCAGCACTGAAAGCTGTTGCTAGCCAGCACCCTTCCTTGGAAGCGCTTTTGTAGGCCTAAGAACACTGGGGCTCTGGGCTTCTCTAGCCACCTCATCTTCTTCTCATCCTCTCGCGCACTCTGAAGAGAGCTCAGGGGAGAAATTGCAAACGTCGAGCAATTGCTCAGAGATGAAAAGTGCCAGCACTGAAAGCTGTTGCTAGCCAGCACCCTTCCTTGGAAGCGCTTTTGTAGCCCTTAGAACACTGGGGCTCTGGGCTTCTCTAGCCACCTCATCTTCTGCTCATCCTCTCGCGCACTCTAAAGAGAGCTCAGGTGAGAAATTGCAAACGTCGAGCAATTGCTCAGAGATGAAAAGTGCCAGCACTGAAAGCTGTTGCTAGCCAGCACCCTTCCTTGGAAGCGCTTTCACAGGCGCAGCAACACTGGGGCTTTGCGCTTCTCTAGCCACCAAGCGTCATGGTCCTTCTCTTTCCGTCTCGTAGACACGAGCTGAGAAATTGCAAACGTCGAGCAATTGCTCAGAGATGAAAAGTGCCAGCACTGAAAGCTCTTGCTAGCCAGCACCCTTCCTTGGAAGCGCTTTTGTAGGCCTAAGCACACTGGGGCTCTGGGCTTCTCTAGCCACCTAATCTTCTGCTCATCCTCTCGCGCACTCTAAAGAGAGCTCAGGTGAGAAATTGCAAACGTCGAGCAATTGCTCAGAGAGGAAAAGTGCCAGCACTGAAAGCTGTTGCTAGCCAGCACCCTTCCTTGGAAGCGCTTTCACAGGCGCAGTAACACTGGGGCTTTGCGCTTCTCTAGCCACCAAACGTCACTGTCATTCTCTTTCCGTCTCGTAGACACGAGCTGAGAAATTGCAAACGTCGAGCAATTGCTCAGAGATGAAAAGTGCCAGCACTGAAAGCTGTTGCTAGCCAGCACCCTTCCTTGGAAGCGCTTTTGTAGGCCTAAGAACACTGGGGCTCTGGGCTTCTCTAGCCACCTCATCTTCTGCTCATCCTCTCGCGCACTCTAAAGAGAGCTCAGGTGAGAAATTGCAAACGTCGAGCAATTGCTCAGAGATGAAAAGTGCCAGCACTGAAAGCTGTTGCTAGCCAGCACCCTTCCTTGGAAGCGCTTTCACAGGCGCAGCAACACTGGGGCTTTGCGCTTCTCTAGCCACCAAACGTCACGGTCCTTCTCTTTCCGTCTCGTAGACACGAGCTGAGAAATTGCAAACGTCGAGCAATTGCTCAGAGATGAAAAGTGCCAGCACTGGAAGCTGTTGCTAGCCAGCCCCCTTCCTTGGAAGCGCTTTTGTAGGCCTAAGAACACTGGGGCTCTGGGCTTCTCTAGCCACCTCATCTTCTGCTCATCCTCTCGCGCACTCTGAAGAGAGCTCAGGTGAGAAATTGCAAACGTCGAGCAATTGCTCAGAGATGAAAAGTGCCAGCACTGAAAGCTCTTGCTAGCCAGCACCCTTCCTTGGAAGCGCTTTTGTAGGCCTAAGAACACTGGGGCTCTGGGCTTCTTTAGCCACCTCATCTTCTGCTCATCCTCTCGCGCACTCTAAAGAGAGCTCAGGTGAGAAATTGCAAACGTCGAGCAATTGCTCAGAGATGAAAAGTGCCAGCACTGAAAGCTCTTGCTAGCCAGCACCCTTCCTTGGAAGCGCTTTTGTAGGCCTAAGAACACTGGGGCTCTGGGCTTCTCTAGCCACCTCATCTTCTGCTCATCCTCTCGCGCACTCTAAAGAGAGCTCAGGTGAGAAATTGCAAACGTCGAGCAATTGCTCAGAGATGAAAAGTGCCAGCACTGAAAGCTGTTGCTAGCCAGCACCCTTCCTTGGAAGCGCTTTTGTAGCCCTTAGAACACTGGGGCTCTGGGCTTCTCTAGCCACCTCATCTTCTGCTCATCCTCTCGCGCACTCTAAAGAGAGCTCAGGTGAGAAATTGCAAATGTCGATTAATTGCTCAGAGATGAAAAGTGCCAGCACTGAAAGCTGTTGCTAGCCAGCACCCTTCCTTGGAAGCGCTTTCACAGGCACAGTAACACTGGGGCTTTGGGCTTCTCTACCCACCAAACGTCACGGTCCTTCTCTTTCCGTCTCGTAGACACGAGCTGAGAAATTGCAAACGTCGAGCAATTGCTCAGAGATGAAAAGTGCCAGCACTGAAAGCTGTTGCTAGCCAGCACCCTTCCTTGGAAGCGCTTTCACAGGCGCAGTAACACTGGGGCTTTGCGCTTCTCTAGCCACCAAACGTCACGGTCCTTCTCTTTCCGTCTCGTAGACACGAGCTGAGAAATTGCAAACGTCGAGCAATTGCTCAGAGATGAAAAGTGCCAGCACTGAAAGCTGTTGCTAGCCAGCACCCTTCCTTGGAAGCGCTTTCACAGGCGCAGTAACACTGGGGCTTTGCGCTTCTCTAGCCACCAAACGTCACGGTCCTTCTCTTTCCGTCTCGTAGACACGAGCTGAGAAATTGCAAACGTCGAGCAATTGCTCAGAGATGAAAAGTGCCAGCACTGAAAGCTGTTGCTAGCCAGCACCCTTCCTTGGAAGCGCTTTTGTAGGCCTAAGAACACTGGGGCTCTGGGCTTCTCTAGCCACCTCATCTTCTGCTCATCCTCTCGCGCACTCTAAAGAGAGCTCAGGTGAGAAATTGCAAACGTCGAGCAATTGCTCAGAGATGAAAAGTGCCAGCACTGAAAGCTCTTGCTAGCCAGCACCCTTCCTTGGAAGCGCTTTCACAGGCGCAGTAACACTGGGGCTTTGGGCTTCTCTACCCACCAAACGTCACGGTCCTTCTCTTTCCGTCTCGTAGACACGAGCTGAGAAATTGCAAACGTCGAGCAATTGCTCAGAGATGAAAAGTGCCAGCACTGAAAGCTGTTGCTAGCCAGCAGCCTTCCTTGGAAGCGCTTTTGTAGGCCTAAGCACACTGGGGCTCTGGGCTTCTCTAGCCACCTAATCTTCTTCTCATCCTCTCGCGCACTCTGAAGAGAGCTCAGGTGAGAAATTGCAAACGTCGAGCAATTGCTCAGAGATGAAAAGTGCCAGCACTGAAAGCTGTTGCTAGCCAGCACCCTTCCTTGGAAGCGCTTTTGTAGGCCTAACAACACTGGGGCTCTGGGCTTCTTTAGCCACCTCATCTTCTGCTCATCCTCTCGCGCAATCTAAAGAGAGCTCAGGTGAGAAATTGCAAACGTCGAGCAATTGCTCAGAGATGAAAAGTGCCAGCACTGAAAGCTGTTGCTAGCCAGCACCCTTCCTTGGAAGCGCTTTTGTAGGCCTAAGAACACTGGGGCTCTGGGCTTCTTTAGCCACCTCATCTTCTGCTCATCCTCTCGCGCACTCTAAAGAGAGCTCAGGTGAGAAATTGCAAACGTCGAGCAATTGCTCAGAGATGAAAAGTGCCAGCACTGAAAGCTGTTGCTAGCCAGCACCCTTCCTTGGAAGCGCTTTTGTAGCCCTTAGAACACTGGGGCTCTGGGCTTCTCTAGCCACCTAATCTTCTGCTCATCCTCTCGCGCACTCTAAAGAGAGCTCAGGTGAGAAATTGCAAACGTCGACCAATTGCTCAGAGATGAAAAGTGCCAGCACTGAAAGCTCTTGCTAGCCAGCACCCTTCCTTGGAAGCGCTTTCACAGGCGCAGCAACACTGGGGCTTTGCGCTTCTCTACCCACCAAACGTCACGGTCCTTCTCTTTCCGTCTCGTAGACACGAGCTGAGAAATTGCAAACGTCGAGCAATTGCTCAGAGATGAAAAGCGCCAGCACTGAAAGCTGTTGCTAGCCAGCACCCTTCCTTGGAAGCGCTTTTGTAGGCCTAAGAACACTGGGGCTTTGCGCTTCTCTAGCCACCAAACGTCACGGTCCTTCTCTTTCCGTCTCGTAGACACGAGCTGAGAAATTGCAAACGTCGAGCAATTGCTCAGAGATGAAAAGTGCCAGCACTGAAAGCTGTTGCTAGCCAGCACCCTTCCTTGGAAGCGCTTTTGTAGGCCTAAGAACACTGGGGCTCTGGGCTTCTCTAGCCACCTCATCTTCTGCTCATCCTCTCGCGCACTCTAAAGAGAGCTCAGGTGAGAAATTGCAAACGTCGAGCAATTGCTCAGAGAGGAAAAGTGCCAGCACTGAAAGCTGTTGCTAGCCAGCACCCTTCCTTGGAAGCGCTTTCACAGGCGCAGTAACACTGGGGCTTTGCGCTTCTCTAGCCACCAAACGTCACGGTCCTTCTCTTTCCGTCTCGTAGACACGAGCTGAGAAATTGCAAACGTCGAGCAATTGCTCAGAGATGAAAAGTGCCAGCACTGAAAGCTGTTGCTAGCCAGCACCCTTCCTTGGAAGCGCTTTTGTAGGCCTAAGCACACTGGGGCTCTGGGCTTCTCTAGCCACCTCATCTTCTTCTCATCCTCTCGCGCACTCTGAAGAGAGCTCAGGTGAGAAATTGCAAACGTCGAGCAATTGCTCAGAGATGAAAAGTGCCAGCACTGAAAGCTGTTGCTAGCCAGCCCCCTTCCTTGGAAGCGCTTTTGTAGGCCTAAGAACACTGGGGCTCTGGGCTTCTTTAGCCACCTAGTCTTCTGCTCATCCTCTCGCGCACTCTAAAGAGAGCTCAGGTGAGAAATTGCAAACGTCGAGCAATTGCTCAGAGATGAAAAGTGCCAGCACTGAAAGCTGTTGCTAGCCAGCACCCTTCCTTGGAAGCGCTTTTGTAGGCCTAAGAACACTGGGGCTCTGGGCTTCTCTAGCCACCTCATCTTCTGCTCATCCTCTCGCGCACTCTAAAGAGAGCTCAGGTGAGAAATTGCAAACGTCGAGCAATTGCTCAGAGATGAAAAGTGCCAGCACTGAAAGCTCTTGCTAGCCAGCACCCTTCCTTGGAAGCGCTTTTGTAGCCCTTAGAACACTGGGGCTCTGGGCTTCTCTAGCCACCTCATCTTCTGCTCATCCTCTCGCGCACTCTAAAGAGAGCTCAGGTGAGAAATTGCAAACGTCGACCAATTGCTCAGAGATGAAAAGTGCCAGCACTGAAAGCTGTTGCTAGCCAGCACCCTTCCTTGGAAGCGCTTTCACAGGCGCAGCAACACTGGGGCTTTGCGCTTCTCTAGCCACCAAACGTCACGGTCCTTCTCTTTCCGTCTCGTAGACACGAGCTGAGAAATTGCAAACGTCGAGCAATTGCTCAGAGATGAAAAGCGCCAGCACTGAAAGCTGTTGCTAGCCAGCACCCTTCCTTGGAAGCGCTTTCACAGGCGCAGTAACACTGGGGCTTTGCGCTTCTCTACCCACCAAACGTCATGGTCCTTCTCTTTCCGTCTCGTAGACACGAGCTGAGAAATTGCAAAGGTCGAGCAATTGCTCAGAGATGAAAAGTGCCAGCACTGAAAGCTCTTGCTACCCAGCACCCTTCCTTGGAAGCGCTTTTGTAGGCCTAAGAACACTGGGGCTCTGGGCTTCTCTAGCCACCTCATCTTCTGCTCATCCTCTCGCGCACTCTAAAGAGAGCTCAGGTGAGAAATTGCAAACGTCGAGCAATTGCTCAGAGATGAAAAGTGCCAGCACTGAAAGCTGTTGCTAGCCAGCACCCTTCCTTGGAAGCGCTTTCACAGGCGCAGTAACACTGGGGCTTTGCGCTTCTCTAGCCACCAAACGTCACTGTCATTCTCTTTCCGTCTCGTAGACACGAGCTGAGAAATTGCAAACGTCGAGCAATTGCTCAGAGATGAAAAGTGCCAGCACTGAAAGCTGTTGCTAGCCAGCACCCTTCCTTGGAAGCGCTTTTGTAGGCCTAAGCACACTGGGGCTCTGGGCTTCTCTAGCCACCTCATCTTCTGCTCATCCTCTCGCGCACTCTAAAGAGAGCTCAGGTGAGAAATTGCAAACGTCGACCAATTGCTCAGAGATGAAAAGTGCCAGCACTGAAAGCTGTTGCTAGCCAGCACCCTTCCTTGGAAGCGCTTTCACAGGCGCAGTAACACTTGGGCTTTGCGCTTCTCTACCCACCAAACGTCATGGTCATTCTCTTTCCGTCTCGTAGACACGAGCTGAGAAATTGCAAACGTCGAGCAATTGCTCAGAGATGAAAAGTGCCAGCACTGAAAGCTCTTGCTAGCCAGCACCCTTCCTTGGAAGCGCTTTTGTAGGCCTAAGCACACTGGGGCTCTGGGCTTCTCTAGCCACCTCATCTTCTGCTCATCCTCTCGCGCACTCTGAAGAGAGCTCAGGTGAGAAATTGCAAACGTCGAGCAATTGCTCAGAGATGAAAAGTGCCAGCACTGAAAGCTGTTGCTAGCCAGCACCCTTCCTTGGAAGCGCTTTTGTAGGCCTAAGAACACTGGGGCTCTGGGCTTCTCTAGCCACCTCATCTTCTGCTCATCCTCTCGCGCACTCTAAAGAGAGCTCAGGTGAGAAATTGCAAACGTCGAGCAATTGCTCAGAGATGAAAAGTGCCAGCACTGAAAGCTGTTGCTAGCCAGCACCCTTCCTTGGAAGCGCTTTTGTAGCCCTTAGAACACTGGGGCTCTGGGCTTCTCTAGCCACCTAATCTTCTGCTCATCCTCTCGCGCACTCTAAAGAGAGCTCAGGTGAGAAATTGCAAACGTCGACCAATTGCTCAGAGATGAAAAGTGCCAGCACTGAAAGCTCTTGCTAGCCAGCACCCTTCCTTGGAAGCGCTTTCACAGGCGCAGCAACACTGGGGCTTTGCGCTTCTCTACCCACCAAACGTCACGGTCCTTCTCTTTCCGTCTCGTAGACACGAGCTGAGAAATTGCAAACGTCGAGCAATTGCTCAGAGATGAAAAGCGCCAGCACTGAAAGCTGTTGCTAGCCAGCACCCTTCCTTGGAAGCGCTTTTGTAGGCCTAAGAACACTGGGGCTTTGCGCTTCTCTAGCCACCAAACGTCACGGTCCTTCTCTTTCCGTCTCGTAGACACGAGCTGAGAAATTGCAAACGTCGAGCAATTGCTCAGAGATGAAAAGTGCCAGCACTGAAAGCTGTTGCTAGCCAGCACCCTTCCTTGGAAGCGCTTTTGTAGGCCTAAGAACACTGGGGCTCTGGGCTTCTCTAGCCACCTCATCTTCTGCTCATCCTCTCGCGCACTCTAAAGAGAGCTCAGGTGAGAAATTGCAAACGTCGAGCAATTGCTCAGAGAGGAAAAGTGCCAGCACTGAAAGCTGTTGCTAGCCAGCACCCTTCCTTGGAAGCGCTTTCACAGGCGCAGTAACACTGGGGCTTTGCGCTTCTCTAGCCACCAAACGTCACGGTCCTTCTCTTTCCGTCTCGTAGACACGAGCTGAGAAATTGCAAACGTCGAGCAATTGCTCAGAGATGAAAAGTGCCAGCACTGAAAGCTGTTGCTAGCCAGCACCCTTCCTTGGAAGCGCTTTTGTAGGCCTAAGCACACTGGGGCTCTGGGCTTCTCTAGCCACCTCATCTTCTTCTCATCCTCTCGCGCACTCTGAAGAGAGCTCAGGTGAGAAATTGCAAACGTCGAGCAATTGCTCAGAGATGAAAAGTGCCAGCACTGAAAGCTGTTGCTAGCCAGCCCCCTTCCTTGGAAGCGCTTTTGTAGGCCTAAGAACACTGGGGCTCTGGGCTTCTTTAGCCACCTAGTCTTCTGCTCATCCTCTCGCGCACTCTAAAGAGAGCTCAGGTGAGAAATTGCAAACGTCGAGCAATTGCTCAGAGATGAAAAGTGCCAGCACTGAAAGCTGTTGCTAGCCAGCACCCTTCCTTGGAAGCGCTTTTGTAGGCCTAAGAACACTGGGGCTCTGGGCTTCTCTAGCCACCTCATCTTCTGCTCATCCTCTCGCGCACTCTAAAGAGAGCTCAGGTGAGAAATTGCAAACGTCGAGCAATTGCTCAGAGATGAAAAGTGCCAGCACTGAAAGCTCTTGCTAGCCAGCACCCTTCCTTGGAAGCGCTTTTGTAGCCCTTAGAACACTGGGGCTCTGGGCTTCTCTAGCCACCTCATCTTCTGCTCATCCTCTCGCGCACTCTAAAGAGAGCTCAGGTGAGAAATTGCAAACGTCGACCAATTGCTCAGAGATGAAAAGTGCCAGCACTGAAAGCTGTTGCTAGCCAGCACCCTTCCTTGGAAGCGCTTTCACAGGCGCAGCAACACTGGGGCTTTGCGCTTCTCTAGCCACCAAACGTCACGGTCCTTCTCTTTCCGTCTCGTAGACACGAGCTGAGAAATTGCAAACGTCGAGCAATTGCTCAGAGATGAAAAGCGCCAGCACTGAAAGCTGTTGCTAGCCAGCACCCTTCCTTGGAAGCGCTTTCACAGGCGCAGTAACACTGGGGCTTTGCGCTTCTCTACCCACCAAACGTCATGGTCCTTCTCTTTCCGTCTCGTAGACACGAGCTGAGAAATTGCAAAGGTCGAGCAATTGCTCAGAGATGAAAAGTGCCAGCACTGAAAGCTCTTGCTACCCAGCACCCTTCCTTGGAAGCGCTTTTGTAGGCCTAAGAACACTGGGGCTCTGGGCTTCTCTAGCCACCTCATCTTCTGCTCATCCTCTCGCGCACTCTAAAGAGAGCTCAGGTGAGAAATTGCAAACGTCGAGCAATTGCTCAGAGATGAAAAGTGCCAGCACTGAAAGCTGTTGCTAGCCAGCACCCTTCCTTGGAAGCGCTTTCACAGGCGCAGTAACACTGGGGCTTTGCGCTTCTCTAGCCACCAAACGTCACTGTCATTCTCTTTCCGTCTCGTAGACACGAGCTGAGAAATTGCAAACGTCGAGCAATTGCTCAGAGATGAAAAGTGCCAGCACTGAAAGCTGTTGCTAGCCAGCACCCTTCCTTGGAAGCGCTTTTGTAGGCCTAAGCACACTGGGGCTCTGGGCTTCTCTAGCCACCTCATCTTCTGCTCATCCTCTCGCGCACTCTAAAGAGAGCTCAGGTGAGAAATTGCAAACGTCGACCAATTGCTCAGAGATGAAAAGTGCCAGCACTGAAAGCTGTTGCTAGCCAGCACCCTTCCTTGGAAGCGCTTTCACAGGCGCAGTAACACTTGGGCTTTGCGCTTCTCTACCCACCAAACGTCATGGTCATTCTCTTTCCGTCTCGTAGACACGAGCTGAGAAATTGCAAACGTCGAGCAATTGCTCAGAGATGAAAAGTGCCAGCACTGAAAGCTCTTGCTAGCCAGCACCCTTCCTTGGAAGCGCTTTTGTAGGCCTAAGCACACTGGGGCTCTGGGCTTCTCTAGCCACCTCATCTTCTGCTCATCCTCTCGCGCACTCTGAAGAGAGCTCAGGTGAGAAATTGCAAACGTCGAGCAATTGCTCAGAGATGAAAAGTGCCAGCACTGAAAGCTGTTGCTAGCCAGCACCCTTCCTTGGAAGCGCTTTTGTAGGCCTAAGAACACTGGGGCTCTGGGCTTCTCTAGCCACCTCATCTTCTGCTCATCCTCTCGCGCACTCTAAAGAGAGCTCAGGTGAGAAATTGCAAACGTCGAGCAATTGCTCAGAGAGGAAAAGTGCCAGCACTGAAAGCTGTTGCTAGCCAGCACCCTTCCTTGGAAGCGCTTTCACAGGCACAGTAACACAGGGGCTTTGGGCTTCTCTACCCACCAAACGTCACGGTCCTTCTCTTTCCGTCTCGTAGACACGAGCTGAGAAATTGCAAACGTCGAGCAATTGCTCAGAGATGAAAAGTGCCAGCACTGAAAGCTCTTGCTAGCCAGCACCCTTCCTTGGAAGCGCTTTTGTAGGCCTAAGAACACTGGGGCTCTGGGCTTCTCTAGCCACCTCATCTTCTGCTCATCCTCTCGCGCACTCTAAAGAGAGCTCAGGTGAGAAATTGCAAACGTCGAGCAATTGCTCAGAGATGAAAAGTGCCAGCACTGAAAGCTCTTGCTAGCCAGCACCCTTCCTTGGAAGCGCTTTTGTAGCCCTTAGAACACTGGGGCTCTGGGCTTCTCTAGCCACCTCATCTTCTGCTCATCCTCTCGCGCACTCTAAAGAGAGCTCAGGGGAGAAATTGCAAACGTCGAGCAATTGCTCAGAGAGGAAAAGTGCCAGCACTGAAAGCTGTTGCTAGCCAGCACCCTTCCTTGGAAGCGCTTTCACAGGCGCAGCAACACTGGGGCTTTGCGCTTCTCTAGCCACCAAACGTCACGGTCCTTCTCTTTCCGTCTCGTAGACACGAGCTGAGAAATTGCAAACGTCGAGCAATTGCTCAGAGATGAAAAGTGCCAGCACTGAAAGCTGTTGCTAGCCAGCACCCTTCCTTGGAAGCGCTTTTGTAGGCCTAAGAACACTGGGGCTCTGGGCTTCTTTAGCCACCTCATCTTCTGCTCATCCTCTCGTGCACTCTAAAGAGAGCTCAGGGGAGAAATTGCAAACGTCGAGCAATTGCTCAGAGATGAAAAGTGCCAGCACTGAAAGCTCTTGCTAGCCAGCACCCTTCCTTGGAAGCGCTTTTGTAGGCCTAAGAACACTGGGGCTCTGGGCTTCTCTAGCCACCTCATCTTCTGCTCATCCTCTCGCGCACTCTAAAGAGAGCTCAGGGGAGAAATTGCAAACGTCGAGCAATTGCTCAGAGATGAAAAGTGCCAGCACTGAAAGCTGTTGCTAGCCAGCACCCTTCCTTGGAAGCGCTTTTGTAGCCCTTAGAACACTGGGGCTCTGGGCTTCTCTAGCCACCTCATCTTCTGCTCATCCTCTCGCGCACTCTAAAGAGAGCTCAGGGGAGAAATTGCAAACGTCGAGCAATTGCTCAGAGATGAAAAGTGCCAGCACTGAAAGCTGTTGCTAGCCAGCACCCTTCCTTGGAAGCGCTTTCACAGGCGCAGTAACACTGGGGCTTTGCGCTTCTCTACCCACCAAACGTCACGGTCCTTCTCTTTCCGTCTCGTAGACACGAGCTGAGAAATTGCAAACATCGAGCAATTGCTCAGAGATGAAAAGTGCCAGCACTGAAAGCTCTTGCTAGCCAGCACCCTTCCTTGGAAGCGCTTTCACAGGCGCAGTAACACTGGGGCTTTGCGCTTCTCTAGCCACCAAACGTCACGGTCCTTCTCTTTCCGTCTCGTAGACACGAGCTGAGAAATTGCAAACGTCGAGCAATTGCTCAGAGATGAAAAGTGCCAGCACTGAAAGCTGTTGCTAGCCAGCACCCTTCCTTGGAAGCGCTTTTGTAGGCCTAAGAACACTGGGGCTCTGGGCTTCTTTAGCCACCTCATCTTCTGCTCATCCTCTCGCGCACTCTGAAGAGAGCTCAGGGGAGAAATTGCAAACGTCGAGCAATTGCTCAGAGATGAAAAGTGCCAGCACTGAAAGCTGTTGCTAGCCAGCACCCTTCCTTGGAAGCGCTTTCACAGGCGCAGTAACACTGGGGCTTTTGGCTTCTCTACCCACCAAACGTCACGGTCCTTCTCTTTCCGTCTCGTAGACACGAGCTGAGAAATTGCAAACGTCGAGCAATTGCTCAGAGATGAAAAGTGCCAGCACTGAAAGCTGTTGCTAGCCAGCCCCCTTCCTTGGAAGCGCTTTTGTAGGCCTAAGAACACTGGGGCTCTGGGCTTCTCTAGCCACCTCATCTTCTTCTCATCCTCTCGCGCACTCTGAAGAGAGCTCAGGTGAGAAATTGCAAACGTCGAGCAATTGCTCAGAGATGAAAAGTGCCAGCACTGAAAGCTGTTGCTAGCCAGCACCCTTCCTTGGAAGCGCTTTTGTAGGCCTAAGAACACTGGGGCTCTGGGCTTCTTTAGCCACCTCATCTTCTGCTCATCCTCTCGCGCACTCTAAAGAGAGCTCCGGTGAGAAATTGCAAACGTCGAGCAATTGCTCAGAGATGAAAAGTGCCAGCACTGAAAGCTGTTGCTAGCCAGCACCCTTCCTTGGAAGCGCTTTTGTAGGCCTAAGAACACTGGGGCTCTGGGCTTCTCTAGCCACCTCATCTTCTGCTCATCCTCTCGCGCACTCTAAAGAGAGCTCAGGTGAGAAATTGCAAACGTCGAGCAATTGCTCAGAGATGAAAAGTGCCAGCACTGAAAGCTGTTGCTAGCCAGCACCCTTCCTTGGAAGCGCTTTTGTAGCCCTTAGAACACTGGGGCTCTGGGCTTCTCTAGCCACCTCATCTTCTGCTCATCCTCTCGCGCACTCTAAAGAGAGCTCAGGTGAGAAATTGCAAACGTCGAGCAATTGCTCAGAGATGAAAAGTGCCAGCACTGAAAGCTGTTGCTAGCCAGCACCCTTCCTTGGAAGCGCTTTCACAGGCGCAGCAACACTGGGGCTTTGCGCTTCTCTAGCCACCAAACGTCACGGTCCTTCTCTTTCCGTCTCGTAGACACGAGCTGAGAAATTGCAAACGTCGAGCAATTGCTCAGAGATGAAAAGCGCCAGCACTGAAAGCTGTTGCTAGCCAGCACCCTTCCTTGGAAGCGCTTTCACAGGCGCAGTAACACTGGGGCTTTGCGCTTCTCTAGCCACCAAACGTCATGGTCCTTCTCTTTCCGTCTCGTAGACACGAGCTGAGAAATTGCAAACGTCGAGCAATTGCTCAGAGATGAAAAGTGCCAGCACTGAAAGCTGTTGCTAGCCAGCACCCTTCCTTGGAAGCGCTTTTGTAGGCCTAAGAACACTGGGGCTCTGGGCTTCTCTAGCCACCTCATCTTCTGCTCATCCTCTCGCGCACTCTAAAGAGAGCTCAGGTGAGAAATTGCAAACGTCGAGCAATTGCTCAGAGAGGAAAAGTGCCAGCACTGAAAGCTGTTGCTAGCCAGCACCCTTCCTTGGAAGCGCTTTCACAGGCGCAGTAACACTGGGGCTTTGCGCTTCTCTACCCACCAAACGTCACTGTCATTCTCTTTCCGTCTCGTAGACACGAGCTGAGAAATTGCAAACGTCGAGCAATTGCTCAGAGATGAAAAGTGCCAGCACTGAAAGCTCTTGCTAGCCAGCAGCCTTCCTTGGAAGCGCTTTTGTAGGCCTAAGCACACTGGGGCTCTGGGCTTCTCTAGCCACCTCATCTTCTGCTCATCCTCTCGCGCACTCTAAAGAGAGCTCAGGTGAGAAATTGCAAACGTCGAGCAATTGCTCAGAGATGAAAAGTGCCAGCACTGAAAGCTGTTGCTAGCCAGCACCCTTCCTTGGAAGCGCTTTCACAGGCGCAGTAACACTGGGGCTTTGCGCTTCTCTACCCACCAAACGTCACTGTCATTCTCTTTCCGTCTCGTAGACACGAGCTGAGAAATTGCAAACGTCGAGCAATTGCTCAGAGATGAAAAGTGCCAGCACTGAAAGCTCTTGCTAGCCAGCACCCTTCCTTGGAAGCGCTTTTGTAGGCCTAAGCACACTGGGGCTCTGGGCTTCTCTAGCCACCTCATCTTCTGCTCATCCTCTCGCGCACTCTGAAGAGAGCTCAGGTGAGAAATTGCAAACGTCGAGCAATTGCTCAGAGATGAAAAGTGCCAGCACTGAAAGCTGTTGCTAGCCAGCACCCTTCCTTGGAAGCGCTTTTGTAGGCCTAAGAACACTGGGGCTCTGGGCTTCTCTAGCCACCTCATCTTCTGCTCATCCTCTCGCACACTCTAAAGAGAGCTCAGGTGAGAAATTGCAAACGTCGAGCAATTGCTCAGAGAGGAAAAGTGCTAGCACTGAAAGCTCTTGCTAGCCAGCACCCTTCCTTGGAAGCGCTTTTGTAGCCCTTAGAACACTGGGGCTCTGGGCTTCTCTAGCCACCTCATCTTCTGCTCATCCTCTCGCGCACTCTAAAGAGAGCTCAGGTGAGAAATTGCAAACGTCGAGCAATTGCTCAGAGATGAAAAGTGCCAGCACTGAAAGCTGTTGCTAGCCAGCACCCTTCCTTGGAAGCGCTTTCACAGGCACAGTAACACTGGGGCTTTGGGCTTCTCTACCCACCAAACGTCACGGTCCTTCTCTTTCCGTCTCGTAGACACGAGCTGAGAAATTGCAAACGTTGAGCAATTGCTCAGAGATGAAAAGTGCCAGCACTGAAAGCTGTTGCTAGCCAGCACCCTTCCTTGGAAGCGCTTTCACAGGCGCAGTAACACTGGGGCTTTGCGCTTCTCTACCCACCAAACGTCACGGTCCTTCTCATTCCGTCTCGTAGACACGAGCTGAGAAATTGCAAACGTCGAGCAATTGCTCAGAGATGAAAAGTGCCAGCACTGAAAGCTGTTGCTAGCCAGCACCCTTCCTTGGAAGCGCTTTTGTAGGCCTAAGCACACTGGGGCTCTGGGCTTCTCTAGCCACCTCATCTTCTGCTCATCCTCTCGCGCACTCTGAAGAGAGCTCAGGTGAGAAATTGCAAACGTCGAGCAATTGCTCAGAGATGAAAAGTGCCAGCACTGAAAGCTGTTGCTAGCCAGCACCCTTCCTTGGAAGCGCTTTTGTAGGCCTAAGAACACTGGGGCTCTGGGCTTCTCTAGCCACCTCATCTTCTGCTCATCCTCTCGCGCACTCTAAAGAGAGCTCAGGGGAGAAATTGCAAACGTCGAGCAATTGCTCAGAGAGGAAAAGTGCTAGCACTGAAAGCTCTTGCTAGCCAGCACCCTTCCTTGGAAGCGCTTTTGTAGCCCTTAGAACACTGGGGCTCTGGGCTTCTCTAGCCACCTCATCTTCTGCTCATCCTCTCGCGCACTCTAAAGAGAGCTCAGGTGAGAAATTGCAAACGTCGAGCAATTGCTCAGAGATGAAAAGTGCCAGCACTGAAAGCTGTTGCTAGCCAGCACCCTTCCTTGGAAGCGCTTTCACAGGCACAGTAACACTGGGGCTTTGGGCTTCTCTACCCACCAAACGTCACGGTCCTTCTCTTTCCGTCTCGTAGACACGAGCTGAGAAATTGCAAACGTCGAGCAATTGCTCAGAGATGAAAAGTGCCAGCACTGAAAGCTGTTGCTAGCCAGCACCCTTCCTTGGAAGCGCTTTCACAGGCGCAGTAACACTGGGGCTTTGCGCTTCTCTACCCACCAAACGTCACTGTCATTCTCTTTCCGTCTCGTAGACACGAGCTGAGAAATTGCAAACGTCGAGCAATTGCTCAGAGATGAAAAGTGCCAGCACTGAAAGCTGTTGCTAGCCAGCACCCTTCCTTGGAAGCGCTTTTGTAGGCCTAAGCACACTGGGGCTCTGGGCTTCTCTAGCCACCTCATCTTCTGCTCATCCTCTCGCGCACTCTAAAGAGAGCTCAGGTGAGAAATTGCAAACGTCGAGCAATTGCTCAGAGATGAAAAGTGCCAGCACTGAAAGCTGTTGCTAGCCAGCACCCTTCCTTGGAAGCGCTTTCACAGGCGCAGTAACACTGGGGCTTTGCGCTTCTCTACCCACCAAACGTCACGGTCCTTCTCTTTCCGTCTCGTAGACACGAGCTGAGAAATTGCAAACGTCGAGCAATTGCTCAGAGATGAAAAGTGCCAGCACTGAAAGCTCTTGCTAGCCAGCACCCTTCCTTGGAAGCGCTTTTGTAGGCCTAAGAACACTGGGGCTCTGGGCTTCTCTAGCCACCTCATCTTCTGCTCATCCTCTCGCGCACTCTGAAGAGAGCTCAGGGGAGAAATTGCAAACGTCGAGCAATTGCTCAGAGATGAAAAGTGCCAGCACTGAAAGCTGTTGCTAGCCAGAACCCTTCCTTGGAAGCGCTTTTGTAGGCCTAAGAACACTGGGGCTCTGGGCTTCTTTAGCCACCTCATCTTCTGCTCATCCTCTCGCGCAATCTAAAGAGAGCTCAGGTGAGAAATTGCAAACGTCGAGCAATTGCTCAGAGATGAAAAGTGCCAGCACTGAAAGCTGTTGCTAGCCAGCACCCTTCCTTGGAAGCGCTTTTGTAGGCCTAAGAACACTGGGGCTCTGGGCTTCTCTAGCCACCTCATCTTCTGCTCATCCTCTCGCGCACTCTAAAGAGAGCTCAGGTGAGAAATTGCAAACGTCGAGCAATTGCTCAGAGATGAAAAGTGCCAGCACTGAAAGCTGTTGCTAGCCAGCACCCTTCCTTGGAAGCGCTTTCACAGGCGCAGCAACACTGGGGCTTTGCGCTTCTCTAGCCACCAAACGTCACGGTCCTTCTCTTTCCGTCTCGTAGACAGGAGCTGAGAAATTGCAAACGTCGAGCAATTGCTCAGAGATGAAAAGCGCCAGCACTGAAAGCTGTTGCTAGCCAGCACCCTTCCTTGGAAGCGCTTTCACAGGCGCAGTAACACTGGGGCTTTGCGCTTCTCTAGCCACCAAACGTCATGGTCCTTCTCTTTCCGTCTCGTAGACACGAGCTGAGAAATTGCAAACGTCGAGCAATTGCTCAGAGATGAAAAGTGCCAGCACTGAAAGCTGTTGCTAGCCAGCACCCTTCCTTGGAAGCGCTTTTGTAGGCCTAAGAACACTGGGGCTCTGGGCTTCTCTAGCCACCTCATCTTCTGCTCATCCTCTCGCGCACTCTAAAGAGAGCTCAGGTGAGAAATTGCAAACGTCGAGCAATTGCTCAGAGATGAAAAGTGCCAGCACTGAAAGCTGTTGCTAGCCAGCACCCTTCCTTGGAAGCGCTTTCACAGGCGCAGTAACACTGGGGCTTTGGGCTTCTCTACCCACCAAACGTCACGGTCCTTCTCTTTCCGTCTCGTAGACACGAGCTGAGAAATTGCAAACGTCGAGCAATTGCTCAGAGATGAAAAGTGCCAGCACTGAAAGCTGTTGCTAGCCAGCACCCTTCCTTGGAAGCGCTTTTGTAGGCCTAAGAACACTGGGGCTCTGGGCTTCTCTAGCCACCTAATCTTCTGCTCATCCTCTCGCGCACTCTAAAGAGAGCTCAGGTGAGAAATTGCAAACGTCGAGCAATTGCTCAGAGATGAAAAGTGCCAGCACTGAAAGCTGTTGCTAGCCAGCACCCTTCCTTGGAAGCGCTTTCACAGGCGCAGCAACACTGGGGCTTTGCGCTTCTCTAGCCACCAAACGTCACGGTCCTTCTCTTTCCGTCTCGTAGACACGAGCTGAGAAATTGCAAACGTCGAGCAATTGCTCAGAGATGAAAAGTGCCAGCACTGAAAGCTGTTGCTAGCCAGCACCCTTCCTTGGAAGCGCTTTTGTAGGCCTAAGAACACTGGGGCTCTGGGCTTCTCTAGCCACCTCATCTTCTGCTCATCCTCTCGCGCACTCTGAAGAGAGCTCAGGTGAGAAATTGCAAACGTCGAGCAATTGCTCAGAGATGAAAAGTGCCAGCACTGAAAGCTGTTGCTAGCCAGCACCCTTCCTTGGAAGCGCTTTTGTAGGCCTAAGAACACTGGGGCTCTGGGCTTCTTTAGCCACCTCATCTTCTGCTCATCCTCTCGCGCACTCTAAAGAGAGCTCAGGTGAGAAATTGCAAATGTCGATTAATTGCTCAGAGATGAAAAGTGCCAGCACTGAAAGCTGTTGCTAGCCAGCACCCTTCCTTGGAAGCGCTTTCACAGGCGCAGTAACACTGCGGCTTTGGGCTTCTCTACCCACCAAACGTCACGGTCCTTCTCTTTCCGTCTCGTAGACACGAGCTGAGAAATTGCAAACGTCGAGCAATTGCTCAGAGATGAAAAGTGCCAGCACTGAAAGCTGTTGCTAGCCAGCACCCTTCCTTGGAAGCGCTTTCACAGGCGCAGTAACACTGGGGCTTTGCGCTTCTCTAGCCACCAAACGTCACGGTCCTTCTCTTTCCGTCTCGTAGACACGAGCTGAGAAATTGCAAACGTCGAGCAATTGCTCAGAGATGAAAAGTGCCAGCACTGAAAGCTGTTGCTAGCCAGCACCCTTCCTTGGAAGCGCTTTTGTAGGCCTAAGAACACTGGGGCTCTGGGCTTCTCTAGCCACCTCATCTTCTGCTCATCCTCTCGCGCACTCTAAAGAGAGCTCAGGGGAGAAATTGCAAACGTCGAGCAATTGCTCAGAGATGAAAAGTGCCAGCACTGAAAGCTGTTGCTAGCCAGCACCCTTCCTTGGAAGCGCTTTTGTAGGCCTAAGAACACTGGGGCTCTGGGCTTCTCTAGCCACCTCATCTTCTGCTCATCCTCTCGCGCACTCTGAAGAGAGCTCAGGTGAGAAATTGCAAACGTCGAGCAATTGCTCAGAGATGAAAAGTGCCAGCACTGAAAGCTGTTGCTAGCCAGCACCCTTCCTTGGAAGCGCTTTTGTAGGCCTAAGAACACTGGGGCTCTGGGCTTCTTTAGCCACCTCATCTTCTGCTCATCCTCTCGCGCACTCTAAAGAGAGCTCAGGTGAGAAATTGCAAATGTCGATTAATTGCTCAGAGATGAAAAGTGCCAGCACTGAAAGCTGTTGCTAGCCAGCACCCTTCCTTGGAAGCGCTTTCACAGGCGCAGTAACACTGCGGCTTTGGGCTTCTCTACCCACCAAACGTCACGGTCCTTCTCTTTCCGTCTCGTAGACACGAGCTGAGAAATTGCAAACGTTGAGCAATTGCTCAGAGATGAAAAGTGCCAGCACTGAAAGCTGTTGCTAGCCAGCACCCTTCCTTGGAAGCGCTTTCACAGGCGCAGTAACACTGGGGCTTTGCGCTTCTCTAGCCACCAAACGTCACGGTCCTTCTCTTTCCGTCTCGTAGACACGAGCTGAGAAATTGCAAACGTCGAGCAATTGCTCAGAGATGAAAAGTGCCAGCACTGAAAGCTGTTGCTAGCCAGCACCCTTCCTTGGAAGCGCTTTTGTAGGCCTAAGAACACTGGGGCTCTGGGCTTCTTTAGCCACCTCATCTTCTGCTCGTCCTCTCGCGCACTCTAAAGAGAGCTCAGGGGAGAAATTGCAAACGTCGAGCAATTGCTCAGAGATGAAAAGTGCCAGCACTGAAAGCTGTTGCTAGCCAGAACCCTTCCTTGGAAGCGCTTTTGTAGGCCTAAGAACACTGGGGCTCTGGGCTTCTCTAGCCACCTCATCTTCTGCTCATCCTCTCGCGCACTCTAAAGAGAGCTCAGGTGAGAAATTGCAAACGTCGAGCAATTGCTCAGAGATGAAAAGTGCCAGCACTGAAAGCTCTTGCTAGCCAGCACCCTTCCTTGGAAGCGCTTTTGTAGGCCTAAGAACACTGGGGCTCTGGGCTTCTCTAGCCACCTCATCTTCTTCTCATCCTCTCGCGCACTCTGAAGAGAGCTCAGGGGAGAAATTGCAAACGTCGAGCAATTGCTCAGAGATGAAAAGTGCCAGCACTGAAAGCTGTTGCTAGCCAGAACCCTTCCTTGGAAGCGCTTTTGTAGGCCTAAGAACACTGGGGCTCTGGGCTTCTCTAGCCACCTCATCTTCTGCTCATCCTCTCGCGCACTCTAAAGAGAGCTCAGGTGAGAAATTGCAAACGTCGAGCAATTGCTCAGAGATGAAAAGTGCCAGCACTGAAAGCTGTTGCTAGCCAGCACCCTTCCTTGGAAGCGCTTTTGTAGGCCTAAGAACAGTGGGGCTCTGGGCTTCTCTAGCCACCTCATCTTCTGCTCATCCTCTCGCGCACTCTAAAGAGAGCTCAGGTGAGAAATTGCAAACGTCGAGCAATTGCTCAGAGATGAAAAGTGCCAGCACTGAAAGCTGTTGCTAGCCAGCACCCTTCCTTGGAAGCGCTTTCACAGGCGCAGCAACACTGGGGCTTTGCGCTTCTCTAGCCACCAAACGTCACGGTCCTTCTCTTTCCGTCTCGTAGACACGAGCTGAGAAATTGCAAACGTCGAGCAATTGCTCAGAGATGAAAAGTGCCAGCACTGAAAGCTGTTGCTAGCCAGCACCCTTCCTTGGAAGCGCTTTTGTAGGCCTAAGAACACTGGGGCTCTGGGCTTCTCTAGCCACCTCATCTTCTGCTCATCCTCTCGCGCACTCTAAAGAGAGCTCAGGTGAGAAATTGCAAACGTCGAGCAATTGCTCAGAGATGAAAAGTGCCAGCACTGAAAGCTGTTGCTAGCCAGCACCCTTCCTTGGAAGCGCTTTCACAGGCGCAGTAACACTGGGGCTTTGGGCTTCTCTACCCACCAAACGTCACGGTCCTTCTCTTTCCGTCTCGTAGACACGAGCTGAGAAATTGCAAACGTCGAGCAATTGCTCAGAGATGAAAAGTGCCAGCACTGAAAGCTGTTGCTAGCCAGCACCCTTCCTTGGAAGCGCTTTTGTAGGCCTAAGAACACTGGGGCTCTGGGCTTCTCTAGCCACCTAATCTTCTGCTCATCCTCTCGCGCACTCTAAAGAGAGCTCAGGTGAGAAATTGCAAACGTCGAGCAATTGCTCAGAGATGAAAAGTGCCAGCACTGAAAGCTGTTGCTAGCCAGCACCCTTCCTTGGAAGCGCTTTCACAGGCGCAGCAACACTGGGGCTTTGCGCTTCTCTAGCCACCAAACGTCACGGTCCTTCTCTTTCCGTCTCGTAGACACGAGCTGAGAAATTGCAAACGTCGAGCAATTGCTCAGAGATGAAAAGTGCCAGCACTGGAAGCTGTTGCTAGCCAGCACCCTTCCTTGGAAGCGCTTTTGTAGGCCTAAGAACACTGGGGCTCTGGGCTTCTCTAGCCACCTCATCTTCTGCTCATCCTCTCGCGCACTCTGAAGAGAGCTCAGGTGAGAAATTGCAAACGTCGAGCAATTGCTCAGAGATGAAAAGTGCCAGCACTGAAAGCTGTTGCTAGCCAGCACCCTTCCTTGGAAGCGCTTTTGTAGGCCTAAGAACACTGGGGCTCTGGGCTTCTTTAGCCACCTCATCTTCTGCTCATCCTCTCGCGCACTCTAAAGAGAGCTCAGGTGAGAAATTGCAAATGTCGATTAATTGCTCAGAGATGAAAAGTGCCAGCACTGAAAGCTGTTGCTAGCCAGCACCCTTCCTTGGAAGCGCTTTCACAGGCGCAGTAACACTGCGGCTTTGGGCTTCTCTACCCACCAAACGTCACGGTCCTTCTCTTTCCGTCTCGTAGACACGAGCTGAGAAATTGCAAACGTTGAGCAATTGCTCAGAGATGAAAAGTGCCAGCACTGAAAGCTGTTGCTAGCCAGCACCCTTCCTTGGAAGCGCTTTCACAGGCGCAGTAACACTGGGGCTTTGCGCTTCTCTAGCCACCAAACGTCACGGTCCTTCTCTTTCCGTCTCGTAGACACGAGCTGAGAAATTGCAAACGTCGAGCAATTGCTCAGAGATGAAAAGTGCCAGCACTGAAAGCTGTTGCTAGCCAGCACCCTTCCTTGGAAGCGCTTTTGTAGGCCTAAGAACACTGGGGCTCTGGGCTTCTTTAGCCACCTCATCTTCTGCTCATCCTCTCGCGCACTCTAAAGAGAGCTCAGGGGAGAAATTGCAAACGTCGAGCAATTGCTCAGAGATGAAAAGTGCCAGCACTGAAAGCTGTTGCTAGCCAGCACCCTTCCTTGGAAGCGCTTTTGTAGGCCTAAGAACACTGGGGCTCTGGGCTTCTCTAGCCACCTCATCTTCTGCTCATCCTCTCGCGCACTCTGAAGAGAGCTCAGGTGAGAAATTGCAAACGTCGAGCAATTGCTCAGAGATGAAAAGTGCCAGCACTGAAAGCTGTTGCTAGCCAGCACCCTTCCTTGGAAGCGCTTTTGTAGGCCTAAGAACACTGGGGCTCTGGGCTTCTTTAGCCACCTCATCTTCTGCTCATCCTCTCGCGCACTCTAAAGAGAGCTCAGGGGAGAAATTGCAAATGTCGATTAATTGCTCAGAGATGAAAAGTGCCAGCACTGAAAGCTGTTGCTAGCCAGCACCCTTCCTTGGAAGCGCTTTCACAGGCGCAGTAACACTGCGGCTTTGGGCTTCTCTACCCACCAAACGTCACGGTCCTTCTCTTTCCGTCTCGTAGACACGAGCTGAGAAATTGCAAACGTTGAGCAATTGCTCAGAGATGAAAAGTGCCAGCACTGAAAGCTGTTGCTAGCCAGCACCCTTCCTTGGAAGCGCTTTCACAGGCGCAGTAACACTGGGGCTTTGCGCTTCTCTAGCCACCAAACGTCACGGTCCTTCTCTTTCCGTCTCGTAGACACGAGCTGAGAAATTGCAAACGTCGAGCAATTGCTCAGAGATGAAAAGTGCCAGCACTGAAAGCTGTTGCTAGCCAGCACCCTTCCTTGGAAGCGCTTTTGTAGGCCTAAGAACACTGGGGCTCTGGGCTTCTTTAGCCACCTCATCTTCTGCTCATCCTCTCGCGCACTCTAAAGAGAGCTCAGGGGAGAAATTGCAAACGTCGAGCAATTGCTCAGAGATGAAAAGTGCCAGCACTGAAAGCTGTTGCTAGCCAGCACCCTTCCTTGGAAGCGCTTTTGTAGGCCTAAGAACACTGGGGCTCTGGGCTTCTCTAGCCACCTCATCTTCTGCTCATCCTCTCGCGCACTCTAAAGAGAGCTCAGGTGAGAAATTGCAAACGTCCAGCAATTGCTCAGAGATGAAAAGTGCCAGCACTGAAAGCTCTTGCTAGCCAGCACCCTTCCTTGGAAGCGCTTTTGTAGGCCTAAGCACACTGGGGCTCTGGGCTTCTCTAGCCACCTCATCTTCTGCTCATCCTCTCGCGCACTCTAAAGAGAGCTCAGGTGAGAAATTGCAAACGTCGAGCAATTGCTCAGAGATGAAAAGTGCCAGCACTGAAAGCTGTTGCTAGCCAGCACCCTTCCTTGGAAGCGCTTTCACAGGCGCAGTAACACTGGGGCTTTGCGCTTCTCTACCCACCAAACGTCACGGTCCTTCTCTTTCCGTCTCGTAGACACGAGCTGAGAAATTGCAAACGTCGAGCAATTGCTCAGAGATGAAAAGTGCCAGCACTGAAAGCTCTTGCTAGCCAGCACCCTTCCTTGGAAGCGCTTTTGTAGGCCTAAGAACACTGGGGCTCTGGGCTTCTCTAGCCACCTCATCTTCTGCTCATCCTCTCGCGCACTCTGAAGAGAGCTCAGGGGAGAAATTGCAAACGTCGAGCAATTGCTCAGAGATGAAAAGTGCCAGCACTGAAAGCTGTTGCTAGCCAGAACCCTTCCTTGGAAGCGCTTTTGTAGGCCTAAGAACACTGGGGCTCTGGGCTTCTTTAGCCACCTCATCTTCTGCTCATCCTCTCGCGCAATCTAAAGAGAGCTCAGGTGAGAAATTGCAAACGTCGAGCAATTGCTCAGAGATGAAAAGTGCCAGCACTGAAAGCTGTTGCTAGCCAGCACCCTTCCTTGGAAGCGCTTTTGTAGGCCTAAGAACAGTGGGGCTCTGGGCTTCTCTAGCCACCTCATCTTCTGCTCATCCTCTCGCGCACTCTAAAGAGAGCTCAGGTGAGAAATTGCAAACGTCGAGCAATTGCTCAGAGATGAAAACTGCCAGCACTGAAAGCTGTTGCTAGCCAGCACCCTTCCTTGGAAGCGCTTTTGTAGGCCTAAGAACACTGGGGCTCTGGGCTTCTCTAGCCACCTCATCTTCTGCTCATCCTCTCGCGCACTCTAAAGAGAGCTCAGGTGAGAAATTGCAAACGTCGAGCAATTGCTCAGAGATGAAAAGTGCCAGCACTGAAAGCTGTTGCTAGCCAGCACCCTTCCTTGGAAGCGCTTTCACAGGCGCAGCAACACTGGGGCTTTGCGCTTCTCTAGCCACCAAACGTCACGGTCCTTCTCTTTCCGTCTCGTAGACAGGAGCTGAGAAATTGCAAACGTCGAGCAATTGCTCAGAGATGAAAAGCGCCAGCACTGAAAGCTGTTGCTAGCCAGCACCCTTCCTTGGAAGCGCTTTCACAGGCGCAGTAACACTGGGGCTTTGCGCTTCTCTAGCCACCAAACGTCATGGTCCTTCTCTTTCCGTCTCGTAGACACGAGCTGAGAAATTGCAAACGTCGAGCAATTGCTCAGAGATGAAAAGTGCCAGCACTGAAAGCTGTTGCTAGCCAGCACCCTTCCTTGGAAGCGCTTTTGTAGGCCTAAGAACACTGGGGCTCTGGGCTTCTCTAGCCACCTCATCTTCTGCTCATCCTCTCGCGCACTCTAAAGAGAGCTCAGGTGAGAAATTGCAAACGTCGAGCAATTGCTCAGAGATGAAAAGTGCCAGCACTGAAAGCTGTTGCTAGCCAGCACCCTTCCTTGGAAGCGCTTTCACAGGCGCAGTAACACTGGGGCTTTGGGCTTCTCTACCCACCAAACGTCACGGTCCTTCTCTTTCCGTCTCGTAGACACGAGCTGAGAAATTGCAAACGTCGAGCAATTGCTCAGAGATGAAAAGTGCCAGCACTGAAAGCTGTTGCTAGCCAGCAGCCTTCCTTGGAAGCGCTTTTGTAGGCCTAAGCACACTGGGGCTCTGGGCTTCTCTAGCCACCTAATCTTCTTCTCATCCTCTCGCGCACTCTGAAGAGAGCTCAGGTGAGAAATTGCAAACGTCGAGCAATTGCTCAGAGATGAAAAGTGCCAGCACTGAAAGCTGTTGCTAGCCAGCACCCTTCCTTGGAAGCGCTTTCACAGGCGCAGCAACACTGGGGCTTTGCGCTTCTCTAGCCACCAAACGTCACGGTCCTTCTCTTTCCGTCTCGTAGACACGAGCTGAGAAATTGCAAACGTCGAGCAATTGCTCAGAGATGAAAAGTGCCAGCACTGAAAGCTGTTGCTAGCCAGCACCCTTCCTTGGAAGCGCTTTTGTAGGCCTAAGAACACTGGGGCTCTGGGCTTCTCTAGCCACCTCATCTTCTGCTCATCCTCTCGCGCACTCTGAAGAGAGCTCAGGTGAGAAATTGCAAACGTCGAGCAATTGCTCAGAGATGAAAAGTGCCAGCACTGAAAGCTCTTGCTAGCCAGCACCCTTCCTTGGAAGCGCTTTTGTAGGCCTAAGAACACTGGGGCTCTGGGCTTCTTTAGCCACCTCATCTTCTGCTCATCCTCTCGCGCACTCTAAAGAGAGCTCAGGTGAGAAATTGCAAATGTCGATTAATTGCTCAGAGATGAAAAGTGCCAGCACTGAAAGCTGTTGCTAGCCAGCACCCTTCCTTGGAAGCGCTTTCACAGGCGCAGTAACACTGGGGCTTTGGGCTTCTCTACCCACCAAACGTCACGGTCCTTCTCTTTCCGTCTCGTAGACACGAGCTGAGAAATTGCAAACGTCGAGCAATTGCTCAGAGATGAAAAGTGCCAGCACTGAAAGCTGTTGCTAGCCAGCACCCTTCCTTGGAAGCGCTTTCACAGGCGCAGTAACACTGGGGCTTTGCGCTTCTCTAGCCACCAAACGTCACGGTCCTTCTCTTTCCGTCTCGTAGACACGAGCTGAGAAATTGCAAACGTCGAGCAATTGCTCAGAGATGAAAAGTGCCAGCACTGAAAGCTGTTGCTAGCCAGCACCCTTCCTTGGAAGCGCTTTTGTAGGCCTAAGAACACTGGGGCTCTGGGCTTCTCTAGCCACCTCATCTTCTGCTCATCCTCTCGCGCACTCTAAAGAGAGCTCAGGGGAGAAATTGCAAATGTCGAGCAATTGCTCAGAGATGAAAAGTGCCAGCACTGAAAGCTGTTGCTAGCCAGCACCCTTCCTTGGAAGCGCTTTTGTAGGCCTAAGAACACTGGGGCTCTGGGCTTCTCTAGCCACCTCATCTTCTGCTCATCCTCTCGCGCACTCTGAAGAGAGCTCAGGTGAGAAATTGCAAACGTCCAGCAATTGCTCAGAGATGAAAAGTGCCAGCACTGAAAGCTGTTGCTAGCCAGCACCCTTCCTTGGAAGCGCTTTCACAGGCGCAGTAACACTGCGGCTTTGGGCTTCTCTACCCACCAAACGTCACGGTCCTTCTCTTTCCGTCTCGTAGACACGAGCTGAGAAATTGCAAACGTTGAGCAATTGCTCAGAGATGAAAAGTGCCAGCACTGAAAGCTGTTGCTAGCCAGCACCCTTCCTTGGAAGCGCTTTCACAGGCGCAGTAACACTGGGGCTTTGCGCTTCTCTAGCCACCAAACGTCACGGTCCTTCTCTTTCAGTCTCGTAGACACGAGCTGAGAAATTGCAAACGTCGAGCAATTGCTCAGAGATGAAAAGTGCCAGCACTGAAAGCTGTTGCTAGCCAGCACCCTTCCTTGGAAGCGCTTTTGTAGGCCTAAGAACACTGGGGCTCTGGGCTTCTTTAGCCACCTCATCTTCTGCTCGTCCTCTCGCGCACTCTAAAGAGAGCTCAGGGGAGAAATTGCAAACGTCGAGCAATTGCTCAGAGATGAAAAGTGCCAGCACTGAAAGCTGTTGCTAGCCAGCACCCTTCCTTGGAAGCGCTTTTGTAGGCCTAAGAACACTGGGGCTCTGGGCTTCTCTAGCCACCTCATCTTCTGCTCATCCTCTCGCGCACTCTAAAGAGAGCTCAGGTGAGAAATTGCAAACGTCGAGCAATTGCTCAGAGATGAAAAGTGCCAGCACTGAAAGCTCTTGCTAGCCAGCACCCTTCCTTGGAAGCGCTTTTGTAGGCCTAAGAACACTGGGGCTCTGGGCTTCTCTAGCCACCTCATCTTCTTCTCATCCTCTCGCGCACTCTGAAGAGAGCTCAGGGGAGAAATTGCAAACGTCGAGCAATTGCTCAGAGATGAAAAGTGCCAGCACTGAAAGCTGTTGCTAGCCAGAACCCTTCCTTGGAAGCGCTTTTGTAGGCCTAAGAACACTGGGGCTCTGGGCTTCTCTAGCCACCTCATCTTCTGCTCATCCTCTCGCGCACTCTAAAGAGAGCTCAGGTGAGAAATTGCAAACGTCGAGCAATTGCTCAGAGATGAAAAGTGCCAGCACTGAAAGCTGTTGCTAGCCAGCACCCTTCCTTGGAAGCGCTTTTGTAGGCCTAAGAACAGTGGGGCTCTGGGCTTCTCTAGCCACCTCATCTTCTGCTCATCCTCTCGCGCACTCTAAAGAGAGCTCAGGTGAGAAATTGCAAACGTCGAGCAATTGCTCAGAGATGAAAAGTGCCAGCACTGAAAGCTGTTGCTAGCCAGCACCCTTCCTTGGAAGCGCTTTCACAGGCGCAGCAACACTGGGGCTTTGCGCTTCTCTAGCCACCAAACGTCACGGTCCTTCTCTTTCCGTCTCGTAGACACGAGCTGAGAAATTGCAAACGTCGAGCAATTGCTCAGAGATGAAAAGTGCCAGCACTGAAAGCTGTTGCTAGCCAGCACCCTTCCTTGGAAGCGCTTTTGTAGGCCTAAGAACACTGGGGCTCTGGGCTTCTCTAGCCACCTCATCTTCTGCTCATCCTCTCGCGCACTCTAAAGAGAGCTCAGGTGAGAAATTGCAAACGTCGAGCAATTGCTCAGAGATGAAAAGTGCCAGCACTGAAAGCTGTTGCTAGCCAGCACCCTTCCTTGGAAGCGCTTTCACAGGCGCAGTAACACTGGGGCTTTGGGCTTCTCTACCCACCAAACGTCACGGTCCTTCTCTTTCCGTCTCGTAGACACGAGCTGAGAAATTGCAAACGTCGAGCAATTGCTCAGAGATGAAAAGTGCCAGCACTGAAAGCTGTTGCTAGCCAGCACCCTTCCTTGGAAGCGCTTTTGTAGGCCTAAGAACACTGGGGCTCTGGGCTTCTCTAGCCACCTCATCTTCTGCTCATCCTCTCGCGCACTCTAAAGAGAGCTCAGGGGAGAAATTGCAAACGTCGAGCAATTGCTCAGAGATGAAAAGTGCCAGCACTGAAAGCTGTTGCTAGCCAGCACCCTTCCTTGGAAGCGCTTTTGTAGGCCTAAGAACACTGGGGCTCTGGGCTTCTCTAGCCACCTCATCTTCTGCTCATCCTCTCGCGCACTCTGAAGAGAGCTCAGGTGAGAAATTGCAAACGTCGAGCAATTGCTCAGAGATGAAAAGTGCCAGCACTGAAAGCTGTTGCTAGCCAGCACCCTTCCTTGGAAGCGCTTTTGTAGGCCTAAGAACACTGGGGCTCTGGGCTTCTTTAGCCACCTCATCTTCTGCTCATCCTCTCGCGCACTCTAAAGAGAGCTCAGGTGAGAAATTGCAAATGTCGATTAATTGCTCAGAGATGAAAAGTGCCAGCACTGAAAGCTGTTGCTAGCCAGCACCCTTCCTTGGAAGCGCTTTCACAGGCGCAGTAACACTGCGGCTTTGGGCTTCTCTACCCACCAAACGTCACGGTCCTTCTCTTTCCGTCTCGTAGACACGAGCTGAGAAATTGCAAACGTTGAGCAATTGCTCAGAGATGAAAAGTGCCAGCACTGAAAGCTGTTGCTAGCCAGCACCCTTCCTTGGAAGCGCTTTCACAGGCGCAGTAACACTGGGGCTTTGCGCTTCTCTAGCCACCAAACGTCACGGTCCTTCTCTTTCCGTCTCGTAGACACGAGCTGAGAAATTGCAAACGTCGAGCAATTGCTCAGAGATGAAAAGTGCCAGCACTGAAAGCTGTTGCTAGCCAGCACCCTTCCTTGGAAGCGCTTTTGTAGGCCTAAGAACACTGGGGCTCTGGGCTTCTTTAGCCACCTCATCTTCTGCTCGTCCTCTCGCGCACTCTAAAGAGAGCTCAGGGGAGAAATTGCAAACGTCGAGCAATTGCTCAGAGATGAAAAGTGCCAGCACTGAAAGCTGTTGCTAGCCAGCACCCTTCCTTGGAAGCGCTTTTGTAGGCCTAAGAACACTGGGGCTCTGGGCTTCTCTAGCCACCTCATCTTCTGCTCATCCTCTCGCGCACTCTAAAGAGAGCTCAGGTGAGAAATTGCAAACGTCGAGCAATTGCTCAGAGATGAAAAGTGCCAGCACTGAAAGCTCTTGCTAGCCAGCACCCTTCCTTGGAAGCGCTTTTGTAGGCCTAAGAACACTGGGGCTCTGGGCTTCTCTAGCCACCTCATCTTCTTCTCATCCTCTCGCGCACTCTGAAGAGAGCTCAGGGGAGAAATTGCAAACGTCGAGCAATTGCTCAGAGATGAAAAGTGCCAGCACTGAAAGCTGTTGCTAGCCAGAACCCTTCCTTGGAAGCGCTTTTGTAGGCCTAAGAACACTGGGGCTCTGGGCTTCTCTAGCCACCTCATCTTCTGCTCATCCTCTCGCGCACTCTAAAGAGAGCTCAGGTGAGAAATTGCAAACGTCGAGCAATTGCTCAGAGATGAAAAGTGCCAGCACTGAAAGCTGTTGCTAGCCAGCACCCTTCCTTGGAAGCGCTTTTGTAGGCCTAAGAACAGTGGGGCTCTGGGCTTCTCTAGCCACCTCATCTTCTGCTCATCCTCTCGCGCACTCTAAAGAGAGCTCAGGTGAGAAATTGCAAACGTCGAGCAATTGCTCAGAGATGAAAAGTGCCAGCACTGAAAGCTGTTGCTAGCCAGCACCCTTCCTTGGAAGCGCTTTCACAGGCGCAGCAACACTGGGGCTTTGCGCTTCTCTAGCCACCAAACGTCACGGTCCTTCTCTTTCCGTCTCGTAGACACGAGCTGAGAAATTGCAAACGTCGAGCAATTGCTCAGAGATGAAAAGTGCCAGCACTGAAAGCTGTTGCTAGCCAGCACCCTTCCTTGGAAGCGCTTTTGTAGGCCTAAGAACACTGGGGCTCTGGGCTTCTCTAGCCACCTCATCTTCTGCTCATCCTCTCGCGCACTCTAAAGAGAGCTCAGGTGAGAAATTGCAAACGTCGAGCAATTGCTCAGAGATGAAAAGTGCCAGCACTGAAAGCTGTTGCTAGCCAGCACCCTTCCTTGGAAGCGCTTTCACAGGCGCAGTAACACTGGGGCTTTGGGCTTCTCTACCCACCAAACGTCACGGTCCTTCTCTTTCCGTCTCGTAGACACGAGCTGAGAAATTGCAAACGTCGAGCAATTGCTCAGAGATGAAAAGTGCCAGCACTGAAAGCTGTTGCTAGCCAGCACCCTTCCTTGGAAGCGCTTTTGTAGGCCTAAGAACACTGGGGCTCTGGGCTTCTCTAGCCACCTAATCTTCTGCTCATCCTCTCGCGCACTCTAAAGAGAGCTCAGGTGAGAAATTGCAAACGTCGAGCAATTGCTCAGAGATGAAAAGTGCCAGCACTGAAAGCTGTTGCTAGCCAGCACCCTTCCTTGGAAGCGCTTTCACAGGCGCAGCAACACTGGGGCTTTGCGCTTCTCTAGCCACCAAACGTCACGGTCCTTCTCTTTCCGTCTCGTAGACACGAGCTGAGAAATTGCAAACGTCGAGCAATTGCTCAGAGATGAAAAGTGCCAGCACTGGAAGCTGTTGCTAGCCAGCACCCTTCCTTGGAAGCGCTTTTGTAGGCCTAAGAACACTGGGGCTCTGGGCTTCTCTAGCCACCTCATCTTCTGCTCATCCTCTCGCGCACTCTGAAGAGAGCTCAGGTGAGAAATTGCAAACGTCGAGCAATTGCTCAGAGATGAAAAGTGCCAGCACTGAAAGCTGTTGCTAGCCAGCACCCTTCCTTGGAAGCGCTTTTGTAGGCCTAAGAACACTGGGGCTCTGGGCTTCTTTAGCCACCTCATCTTCTGCTCATCCTCTCGCGCACTCTAAAGAGAGCTCAGGTGAGAAATTGCAAACGTCGAGCAATTGCTCAGAGATGAAAAGTGCCAGCACTGAAAGCTGTTGCTAGCCAGCACCCTTCCTTGGAAGCGCTTTCACAGGCGCAGTAACACTGCGGCTTTGGGCTTCTCTACCCACCAAACGTCACGGTCCTTCTCTTTCCGTCTCGTAGACACGAGCTGAGAAATTGCAAACGTTGAGCAATTGCTCAGAGATGAAAAGTGCCAGCACTGAAAGCTGTTGCTAGCCAGCACCCTTCCTTGGAAGCGCTTTCACAGGCGCAGTAACACTGGGGCTTTGCGCTTCTCTAGCCACCAAACGTCACGGTCCTTCTCTTTCCGTCTCGTAGACACGAGCTGAGAAATTGCAAACGTCGAGCAATTGCTCAGAGATGAAAAGTGCCAGCACTGAAAGCTGTTGCTAGCCAGCACCCTTCCTTGGAAGCGCTTTTGTAGGCCTAAGAACACTGGGGCTCTGGGCTTCTTTAGCCACCTCATCTTCTGCTCATCCTCTCGCGCACTCTAAAGAGAGCTCAGGGGAGAAATTGCAAACGTCGAGCAATTGCTCAGAGATGAAAAGTGCCAGCACTGAAAGCTGTTGCTAGCCAGCACCCTTCCTTGGAAGCGCTTTTGTAGGCCTAAGAACACTGGGGCTCTGGGCTTCTCTAGCCACCTCATCTTCTGCTCATCCTCTCGCGCACTCTGAAGAGAGCTCAGGGGAGAAATTGCAAACGTCGAGCAATTGCTCAGAGATGAAAAGTGCCAGCACTGAAAGCTGTTGCTAGCCAGCACCCTTCCTTGGAAGCGCTTTTGTAGGCCTAAGAACACTGGGGCTCTGGGCTTCTTTAGCCACCTCATCTTCTGCTCATCCTCTCGCGCACTCTAAAGAGAGCTCAGGGGAGAAATTGCAAATGTCGATTAATTGCTCAGAGATGAAAAGTGCCAGCACTGAAAGCTGTTGCTAGCCAGCACCCTTCCTTGGAAGCGCTTTCACAGGCGCAGTAACACTGCGGCTTTGGGCTTCTCTACCCACCAAACGTCACGGTCCTTCTCTTTCCGTCTCGTAGACACGAGCTGAGAAATTGCAAACGTTGAGCAATTGCTCAGAGATGAAAAGTGCCAGCACTGAAAGCTGTTGCTAGCCAGCACCCTTCCTTGGAAGCGCTTTCACAGGCGCAGTAACACTGGGGCTTTGCGCTTCTCTAGCCACCAAACGTCACAGTCCTTCTCTTTCCGTCTCGTAGACACGAGCTGAGAAATTGCAAACGTCGAGCAATTGCTCAGAGATGAAAAGTGCCAGCACTGAAAGCTGTTGCTAGCCAGCACCCTTCCTTGGAAGCGCTTTTGTAGGCCTAAGAACACTGGGGCTCTGGGCTTCTTTAGCCACCTCATCTTCTGCTCATCCTCTCGCGCACTCTAAAGAGAGCTCAGGGGAGAAATTGCAAACGTCGAGCAATTGCTCAGAGATGAAAAGTGCCAGCACTGAAAGCTGTTGCTAGCCAGCACCCTTCCTTGGAAGCGCTTTTGTAGGCCTAAGAACACTGGGGCTCTGGGCTTCTCTAGCCACCTCATCTTCTGCTCATCCTCTCGCGCACTCTAAAGAGAGCTCAGGTGAGAAATTGCAAACGTCCAGCAATTGCTCAGAGATGAAAAGTGCCAGCACTGAAAGCTCTTGCTAGCCAGCACCCTTCCTTGGAAGCGCTTTCACAGGCGCAGTAACACTGGGGCTTTGCGCTTCTCTAGCCACCAAACGTCACGGTCCTTCTCTTTCCGTCTCGTAGACACGAGCTGAGAAATTGCAAACGTCGAGCAATTGCTCAGAGATGAAAAGTGCCAGCACTGAAAGCTGTTGCTAGCCAGCACCCTTCCTTGGAAGCGCTTTCACAGGCGCAGTAACACTGGGGCTTTGGGCTTCTCTAGCCACCAAACGTCACGGTCCTTCTCTTTCCGTCTCGTAGACACGAGCTGAGAAATTGCAAACGTCGAGCAATTGCTCAGAGATGAAAAGTGCCAGCACTGAAAGCTGTTGCTAGCCAGCACCCTTCCTTGGAAGCGCTTTTGTAGGCCTAAGAACACTGGGGCTCTGGGCTTCTCTAGCCACCTCATCTTCTGCTCATCCTCTCGCGCACTCTGAAGAGAGCTCAGGTGAGAAATTGCAAACGTCCAGCAATTGCTCAGAGATGAAAAGTGCCAGCACTGAAAGCTGTTGCTAGCCAGCACCCTTCCTTGGAAGCGCTTTCACAGGCGCAGTAACACTGAGGCTTTGCGCTTCTCTAGCCACCAAACGTCACGGTCCTTCTCTTTCCGTCTCGTAGACACGAGCTGAGAAATTGCAAACGTCGAGCAATTGCTCAGAGATGAAAAGTGCCAGCACTGAAAGCTGTTGCTAGCCAGCACCCTTCCTTGGAAGCGCTTTCACAGGCGCAGCAACACTGGGGCTTTGCGCTTCTCTAGCCACCAAACGTCACGGTCCTTCTCTTTCCGTCTCGTAGACACGAGCTGAGAAATTGCAAACGTCGAGCAATTGCTCAGAGATGAAAAGTGCCAGCACTGAAAGCTGTTGCTAGCCAGCACCCTTTTTTGGAAGCGCTTTTGTAGGCCTAAGAACACTGGGGCTCTGGGCTTCTCTAGCCACCTCATCTTCTGCTCATCCTCTCGCGCACTCTGAAGAGAGCTCAGGGGAGAAATTGCAAACGTCGAGCAATTGCTCAGAGATGAAAAGTGCCAGCACTGAAAGCTCTTGCTAGCCAGCACCCTTCCTTGGAAGCGCTTTCACAGGCGCAGTAACACTGGGGCTTTGCGCTTCTCTAGCCACCAAACGTCACGGTCACTATCTCTCCGTCTCGTAGACACGAGCTGAGAAATTGCAAACGTCGAGCAATTGCTCAGAGATGAAAAGTGCCAGCACTGAAAGCTCTTGCTAGCCAGCACCCTTCCTTGGAAGTGCTTTTGTAGGCCTAAGAACACTGGGGCTCTGGGCTTCTCTAGCCACCTCATCTTCTGCTCATCCTCTCGCGCACTCTAAAGAGAGCTCAGGTGAGAAATTGCAAACGTCGAGCAATTGCTCAGAGATGAAAAGTGCCAGCACTGAAAGCTGTTGCTAGCCAGCACCCTTCCTTGGAAGCGCTTTCACAGGCGCAGCAACACTGGGGCTTTGCGCTTCTCTACCCACCAGACGTCACGGTCCTTCTCTTTCCGTCTCGTAGACACGAGCTGAGAAATTGCAAACGTCGAGCAATTGCTCAGAGATGAAAAGTGCCAGCACTGAAAGCTGTTGCTAGCCAGCACCCTTCCTTGGAAGCGCTTTTGTAGCCCTAAGAACACTGGGGCTCTGGGCTTCTCTAGCCACCTCATCTTCTGCTCATCCTCTCGCGCACTCTAAAGAGAGCTCAGGTGAGAAATTGCAAACGTCGAGCAATTGCTCAGAGATGAAAAGTGCCAGCACTGAAAGCTGTTGCTAGCCAGCACCCTTCCTTGGAAGCGCTTTTGTAGGCCTAAGAACACTGGGGCTCTGGGCTTCTCTAGCCACCTAATCTTCTGCTCATCCTCTCGCGCACTCTAAAGAGAGCTCAGGTGAGAAATTGCAAACGTCCAGCAATTGCTCAGAGATGAAAAGTGCCAGCACTGAAAGCTGTTGCTAGCCAGCACCCTTCCTTGGAAGCACTTTCACAGGCGCAGTAACACTGGGGCTTTGCGCTTCTCTACCCACCAAACGTCACGGTCATTCTCTTTCCGTGTCGTAGACACGAGCTGAGAAATTGCAAACGTCGAGCAATTGCTCAGAGATGAAAAGTGCCAGCACTGAAAGCTGTTGCTAGCCAGCACCCTTCCTTGGAAGCGCTTTTGTAGGCCTAAGAACACTGGGGCTCTGGGCTTCTTTAGCCACCTCATCTTCTGCTCATCCTCTCGCGCACTCTAAAGAGAGCTCAGGGGAGAAATTGCAAACGTCGAGCAATTGCTCAGAGATGAAAAGTGCCAGCACTGAAAGCTGTTGCTAGCCAGCACCCTTCCTTGGAAGCGCTTTCACAGGCGCAGCAACACTGGGGCTTTGCGCTTCTCTAGCCACCAAACGTCACGGTCCTTCTCTTTCCGTCTCCTAGACACGAGCTGAGAAATTGCAAACGTCGAGCAATTGCTCAGAGATGAAAAGTGCCAGCACTGAAAGCTGTTGCTAGCCAGCACCCTTCCTTGGAAGCGCTTTTGTAGCCCTTAGAACACTGGGGCTCTGGGCTTCTATAGCCACCTAATCTTCTGCTCATCCTCTCGCGCACTCTAAAGAGAGCTCAGGGGAGAAATTGCAAATGTCGAGCAATTGCTCAGAGATGAAAAGTGCCAGCACTGAAAGCTGTCGCTAGCCAGCACCCTTCCTTGGAAGCGCTTTTGTAGGCCTAAGAACACTGGGGCTCTGGGCTTCTCTAGCCACCTCATCTTCTGCTCATCCTCTCGCGCACTCTAAAGAGAGCTCAGGTGAGAAATTGCAAACGTCGAGCAATTGCTCAGAGATGAAAAGTGCCAGCACTGAAAGCTGTTGCTAGCCAGCACCCTTCCTTGGAAGCGCTTTCACAGGCGCAGCAACACTGGGGCTTTGCGCTTCTCTACCCACCAAACAACACGGTCATTCTCTTTCCGTGTCGTAGACACGAGCTGAGAAATTGCAAACGTCGAGCAATTGCTCAGAGATGAAAAGTGCCAGCACTGAAAGCTGTTGCTAGCCAGCACCCTTCCTTGGAAGCGCTTTTGTAGGCCTAAGAACACTGGGGCTCTGGGCTTCTTTAGCCACCTCATCTTCTGCTCATCCTCTCGCGCACTCTAAAGAGAGCTCAGGTGAGAAATTGCAAACGTCGAGCAATTGCTCAGAGAAGAAAAGTGCCAGCACTGAAAGCTGTTGCTAGCCAGCACCCTTCCTTGGACGCGCTTTCACAGGCGCAGTAACACTGGGGCTTTGTGCTTCTCTACCCACCAAACGTCACGGTCACTATCTCTCCGTCTCGTAGACACGAGCTGAGAAATTGCAAACGTCGAGCAATTGCTCAGAGAGGAAAAGTGCCAGCACTGAAAGCTCTTGCTAGCCAGCACCCTTCCTTGGAAGCGCTTTTGTAGGCCTAAGAACACTGGGGCTCTGGGCTTCTCTAGCCACCTCATCTTCTGCTCATCCTCTCGCGCACTCTAAAGAGAGCTCAGGTGAGAAATTGCAAACGTCGAGCAATTGCTCAGAGATGAAAAGTGCCAGCACTGAAAGCTGTCGCTAGCCAGCACCCTTCCTTGGAAGCGCTTTTGTAGGCCTAAGAACACTGGGGCTCTGGGCTTCTCTAGCCACCTCATCTTCTGCTCATCCTCTCGCGCACTCTAAAGAGAGCTCAGGTGAGAAATTGCAAACGTCGAGCAATTGCTCAGAGATGAAAAGTGCCAGCACTGAAAGCTCTTGCTAGCCAGCACCCTTCCTTGGAAGCGCTTTTGTAGGCCTAAGAACACTGGGGCTCTGGGCTTCTTTAGCCACCTCATCTTCTGCTCATCCTCTCGCGCACTCTAAAGAGAGCTCAGGTGAGAAATTGCAAACGTCGAGCAATTGCTCAGAGAAGAAAAGTGCCAGCACTGAAAGCTGTTGCTAGCCAGCACCCTTCCTTGGAAGCGCTTTCACAGGCGCTGTAACACTGGGGCTTTGTGCTTCTCTACCCACCAAACGTCACGGTCACTATCTCTCCGTGTCGTAGACACGAGCTGAGAAATTGCAAACGTCGAGCAATTGCTCAGAGATGAAAAGTGCCAGCACTGAAAGCTCTTGCTAGCCAGCACCCTTCCTTGGAAGCGCTTTTGTAGGCCTAAGAACACTGGGGCTCTGCGCTTCTTTAGCCACCTCATCTTCTGCTCATCCTCTCGCGCACTCTAAAGAGAGCTCAGGGGAGAAATTGCAAACGTCGAGCAATTGCTCAGAGAAGAAAAGTGCCAGCACTGAAAGCTGTTGCTAGCCAGCACCCTTCCTTGGAAGCGCTTTCACAGGCGCAGTAACACTGGGGCTTTGTGCTTCTCTACCCACCAAACGTCACGGTCACTATCTCTCCGTCTCGTAGACACGAGCTGAGAAATTGCAAACGTCGATCAATTGCTCAGAGAGGAAAAGTGCCAGCACTGAAAGCTCTTGCTAGCCAGCACCCTTCCTTGGAAGTGCTTTTGTAGGCCTAAGAACACTGGGGCTCTGGGCTTCTCTAGCCACCTCATCTTCTGCTCATCCTCTCGCGCAGTCTAAAGAGAGCTCAGGTGAGAAATTGCAAACGTCGAGCAATTGCTCAGAGATGAAAAGTGCCAGCACTGAAAGCTGTTGCTAGCCAGCACCCTTCCTTGGAAGCGCTTTTGTAGGCCTAAGAACACAGGGGCTCTGGGCTTCTCTAGCCACCTCATCTTCTGCTCATCCTCTCGCGCACTCTAAAGAGAGCTCAGGTGAGAAATTGCAAACGTCGAGCAATTGCTCAGAGATGAAAAGTGCCAGCACTGAAAGCTGTTGCTAGCCAGCACCCTTCCTTGGAAGCGCTTTTGTAGGCCTAAGCACACTGGGGCTCTGGGCTTCTCTAGCCACCTCATCTTCTGCTCATCCTCTCGCGCAGTCTAAAGAGAGCTCAGGTGAGAAATTGCAAACGTCGAGCAATTGCTCAGAGATGAAAAGTGCCAGCACTGAAAGCTCTTGCTAGCCAGCACCCTTCCTTGGAAGCGCTTTTGTAGGCCTAAGAACACTGGGGCTCTGGGCTTCTCTAGCCACCTAATCTTCTGCTCATCCTCTCGCGCACTCTAAAGAGAGCTCAGGTGAGAAATTGCAAACGTCGAGCAATTGCTCAGAGATGAAAAGTGCCAGCACTGAAAGCTGTTGCTAGCCAGCACCCTTCCTTGGAAGCGCTTTCACAGGCGCAGCAACACTGGGGCTTTGGGCTTCTCTACCCACCAAACATCACGGTCCTTCTCTTTCCGTCTCGTAGACACGAGCTGAGAAATTGCAAACGTCGAGCAATTGCTCAGAGATGAAAAGTGCCAGCACTGAAAGCTGTTGCTAGCCAGCACCCTTCCTTGGAAGCGCTTTCACAGGCGCAGCAACACTGGGGCTTTGCGCTTCTCTAGCCACCAAACTTCACGGTCATTCTCTTTCCGTCTCCTAGACACGAGTTGAGAAATTGCAAACGTCGAGCAATTGCTCAGAGATGAAAAGTGCCAGCACTGAAAGCTGTTGCTAGCCAGCACCCTTCCTTGGAAGCGCTTTTGTAGGCCTAAGAACACTGGGGCTCTGGGCTTCTTTAGCCACCTCATCTTCTGCTCATCCTCTCGCGCACTCTAAAGAGAGCTCAGGTGAGAAATTGCAAACGTTGAGCAATTGCTCAGAGAAGAAAAGTGCCAGCACTGAAAGCTGTTGCTAGCCAGCACCCTTCCTTGGAAGCGCTTTCACAGGCGCAGTAACACTGGGGCTTTGTGCTTCTCTACCCACCAAACGTCACGGTCACTATCTCTCCGTGTCGTAGACACGAGCTGAGAAATTGCAAACGTCGAGCAATTGCTCAGAGATGAAAAGTGCCAGCACTGAAAGCTCTTGCTAGCCAGCACCCTTCCTTGGAAGCGCTTTTGTAGGCCTAAGAACACTGGGGCTCTGGGCTTCTTTAGCCACCTCATCTTCTGCTCATCCTCTCGCGCACTCTAAAGAGAGCTCAGGGGAGAAATTGCAAACGTCGAGCAATTGCTCAGAGAAGAAAAGTGCCAGCACTGAAAGCTGTTGCTAGCCAGCACCCTTCCTTGGAAGCGCTTTCACAGGCGCAGTAACACTGGGGCTTTGTGCTTCTCTACCCACCAAACGTCACGGTCACTATCTCTCCGTCTCGTAGACACGAGCTGAGAAATTGCAAACGTCGATCAATTGTTCAGAGAGGAAAAGTGCCAGCACTGAAAGCTGTTGCTAGCCAGCACCCTTCCTTGGAAGTGCTTTTGTAGGCCTAAGAACACTGGGGCTCTGGGCTTCTCTAGCCACCTAATCTTCTGCTCATCCTCTAGCGCACTCTAAAGAGAGCTCAGGTGAGAAATTGCAAACGTCGAGCAATTGCTCAGAGATGAAAAGTGCCAGCACTGAAAGCTGTTGCTAGCCAGCACCCTTCCTTGGAAGCGCTTTTGTAGGCCTAAGCACACTGGGGCTCTGGGCTTCTCTAGCCACCTCATCTTCTGCTCATCCTCTCGCGCACTCTAAAGAGAGCTCAGGGGAGAAATTGCAAACGTCGAGCAATTGCTCAGAGATGAAAAGTGCCAGCACTGAAAGCTGTTGCTAGCCAGCACCCTTCCTTGGAAGCGCTTTCACAGGCGCACTAACACTTGGGCTTTGCGCTTCTCTAGCCACCAAACGTCACGGTCCTTCTCTTTCCGTCTCGTAGACACGAGCTGAGAAATTGCAAACGTCGAGCAATTGCTCAGAGATGAAAAGTGCCAGCACTGGAAGCTGTTGCTAGCCAGCACCCTTCCTTGGAAGTGCTTTTGTAGGCCTAAGAACACTGGGGCTCTGGGCTTCTTTAGCCACCTCATCTTCTGCTCATCCTCTCGCGCACTCTAAAGAGAGCTCAGGTGAGAAATTGCAAACGTCGAGCAATTGCTCAGAGATGAAAAGTGCCAGCACTGAAAGCTGTTGCTAGCCAGCACCCTTCCTTGGAAGCGCTTTCACAGGCGCACTAACACTTGGGCTTTGCGCTTCTCTAGCCACCAAACGTCACGGTCCTTCTCTTTCCGTCTCGTAGACACGAGCTGAGAAATTGCAAACGTCGAGCAATTGCTCAGAGATGAAAAGTGCCAGCACTGAAAGCTGTTGCTAGCCAGCACCCTTCCTTGGAAGCGCTTTCACAGGCGCACTAACACTTGGGCTTTGCGCTTCTCTAGCCACCAAACGTCACGGTCCTTCTCTTTCCGTCTCGTAGACACGAGCTGAGAAATTGCAAACGTCGAGCAATTGCTCAGAGAGGAAAAGTGCCAGCACTGAAAGCTCTTGCTAGCCAGCACCCTTCCTTGGAAGCGCTTTTGTAGGCCTAAGAACACTGGGGCTCTGGGCTTCTCTAGCCACCTCATCTTCTGCTCATCCTCTCGCGCACTCTAAAGAGAGCTCAGGTGAGAAATTGCAAACGTCGAGCAATTGCTCAGAGATGAAAAGGGCCAGCACTGAAAGCTGTTGCTAGCCAGCACCCTTCCTTGGAAGCGCTTTCACAGGCGCAGCAACACTGGGGCTTTGCGCTTCTCTAGCCACCAAACGTCACGGTCCTTCTCTTTCCGTCTCCTAGACACGAGCTGAGAAATTGCAAACGTCGAGCAATTGCTCAGAGATGAAAAGTGCCAGCACTGAAAGCTGTTGCTAGCCAGCACCCTTCATTGGAAGCGCTTTTGTAGGCCTAAGAACACTGGGGCTCTGGGCTTCTCTAGCCACCTCATCTTCTGCTCATCCTCTCGCGCACTCTAAAGAGAGCTCAGGTGAGAAATTGCAAACGTCGAGCAATTGCTCAGAGATGAAAAGTGCCAGCACTGAAAGCTCTTGCTAGCCAGCACCCTTCCTTGGAAGCGCTTTTGTAGGCCTAAGAAAACTGGGGCTCTGGGCTTCTTTAGCCACCTCATCTTCTGCTCATCCTCTCGCGCACTCTAAAGAGAGCTCAGGGGAGAAATTGCAAACGTCGAGCAATTGCTCAGAGAAGAAAAGTGCCAGCACTGAAAGCTGTTGCTAGCCAGCACCCTTCCTTGGAAGCGCTTTCACAGGCGCAGTAACACTGGGGCTTTGTGCTTCTCTACCCACCAAACGTCACGGTCACTATCTCTCCGTCTCGTAGACACGAGCTGAGAAATTGCAAACGTCGATCAATTGCTCAGAGAGGAAAAGTGCCAGCACTGAAAGCTGTTGCTAGCCAGCACCCTTCCTTGGAAGTGCTTTTGTAGGCCTAAGAACACTGGGGCTCTGGGCTTCTCTAGCCACCTAATCTTCTGCTCATCCTCTCGCGCACTCTAAAGAGAGCTCAGGGGAGAAATTGCAAACGTCGAGCAATTGCTCAGAGATGAAAAGTGCCAGCACTGAAAGCTGTTGCTAGCCAGCACCCTTCCTTGGAAGCGCTTTTGTAGCCCTAAGAACAGTGGGGCTCTGGGCTTCTCTAGCCACCTCATCTTCTGCTCATCCTCTCGCGCACTCTAAAGAGAGCTCAGGTGAGAAATTGCAAACGTCGAGCAATTGCTCAGAGATGAAAAGTGCCAGCACTGAAAGCTGTTGCTAGCCAGCACCCTTCCTTGGAAGCGCTTTCACAGGCGCACTAACACTTGGGCTTTGCGCTTCTCTAGCCACCAAACGTCACGGTCCTTCTCTTTCCGTCTCGTAGACACGAGCTGAGAAATTGCAAACGTCGAGCAATTGCTCAGAGATGAAAAGTGCCAGCACTGGAAGCTGTTGCTAGCCAGCACCCTTCCTTGGAAGCGCTTTTGTAGGCCTAAGAACACTGGGGCTCTGGGCTTCTTTAGCCACCTCATCTTCTGCTCATCCTCTCGCGCACTCTAAAGAGAGCTTTAGGGAGAAATTGCAAACGTCGAGCAATTGCTCAGAGATGAAAAGTGCCAGCACTGAAAGCTGTTGCTAGCCAGCACCCTTCCTTGGAAGCGCTTTCACAGGCGCACTAACACTTGGGCTTTGCGCTTCTCTAGCCACCAAACGTCACGGTCCTTCTCTTTCCGTCTCGTAGACACGAGCTGAGAAATTGCAAACGTCGAGCAATTGCTCAGAGATGAAAAGTGCCAGCACTGAAAGCTGTTGCTAGCCAGCACCCTTCCTTGGAAGCGCTTTCACAGGCGCACTAACACTTGGGCTTTGCGCTTCTCTAGCCACCAAACGTCACGGTCCTTCTCTTTCCGTCTCGTAGACACGAGCTGAGAAATTGCAAACGTCGAGCAATTGCTCAGAGAGGAAAAGTGCCAGCACTGAAAGCTCTTGCTAGCCAGCACCCTTCCTTGGAAGCGCTTTTGTAGGCCTAAGAACACTGGGGCTCTGGGCTTCTTTAGCCACCTCATCTTCTGCTCATCCTCTCGCGCACTCTAAAGAGAGCTTTAGGGAGAAATTGCAAACGTCGAGCAATTGCTCAGAGATGAAAAGTGCCAGCACTGAAAGCTGTTGCTAGCCAGCACCCTTCCTTGGAAGCGCTTTTGTAGGCCTAAGAACACTGGGGCTCTGGGCTTCTCTAGCCACCTCATCTTCTGCTCATCCTCTCGCGCACTCTAAAGAGAGCTCAGGTGAGAAATTGCAAACGTCGAGCAATTGCTCAGAGAGGAAAAGTGCCAGCACTGAAAGCTCTTGCTAGCCAGCACCCTTCCTTGGAAGCGCTTTTGTAGGCCTAAGAACACTGGGGCTCTGGGCTTCTCTAGCCACCTCATCTTCTGCTCATCCTCTCGCGCACTCTAAAGAGAGCTCAGGTGAGAAATTGCAAACGTCGAGCAATTGCTCAGAGATGAAAAGTGCCAGCACTGAAAGCTGTTGCTAGCCAGCACCCTTCCTTGGAAGCGCTTTTGTAGGCCTAAGAACACTTGGGCTTTGCGCTTCTCTAGCCACCAAACGTCACGGTCCTTCTCTTTCCGTCTCGTAGACACGAGCTGAGAAATTGCAAACGTCGAGCAATTGCTCAGAGATGAAAAGTGCCAGCACTGAAAGCTGTTGCTAGCCAGCACCCTTCCTTGGAAGCGCTTTTGTAGGCCTAAGAACACTGGGGCTCTGGGCTTCTCTAGCCACCTCATCTTCTGCTCATCCTCTCGCGCACTCTGAAGAGAGCTCAGGTGAGAAATTGCAAACGTCGAGCAATTGCTCAGAGATGAAAAGTGCCAGCACTGAAAGCTCTTGCTAGCCAGCACCCTTCCTTGGAAGCGCTTTCACAGGCGCAGCAACACTGGGGCTTTGCGCTTCTCTAGCCACCAAACGTCACGGTCCTTCTCTTTCCGTCTCGTAGACACGAGCTGAGAAATTGCAAACGTCGATCAATTGCTCAGAGAGGAAAAGTGCCAGCACTGAAAGCTGTTGCTAGCCAGCACCCTTCCTTGGAAGTGCTTTTGTAGGCCTAAGAACACTGGGGCTCTGGGCTTCTGTAGCCACCTCATCTTCTGCTCATCCTCTCGCGCACTCTAAAGAGAGCTCAGGTGAGAAATTGCAAACGTCGAGCAATTGCTCAGAGATGAAAAGTGCCAGCACTGAAAGCTGTTGCTAGCCAGCACCCTTCCTTGGAAGCGCTTTTGTAGGCCTAAGAACAGTGGGGCTCTGGGCTTCTCTAGCCACCTCATCTTCTGCTCATCCTCTCGCGCACTCTAAAGAGAGCTCAGGTGAGAAATTGCAAACGTCGAGCAATTGCTCAGAGAGGAAAAGTGCCAGCACTGAAAGCTCTTGCTAGCCAGCACCCTTCCTTGGAAGCGCTTTTGTAGCCCTTAGAACACTGGGGCTCTGGGCTTCTCTAGCCACCTCATCTTCTGCTCATCCTCTCGCGCACTCTAAAGAGAGCTCAGGTGAGAAATTGCAAACGTCGAGCAATTGCTCAGAGATGAAAAGTGCCAGCACTGAAAGCTCTTGCTAGCCAGCACCCTTCCTTGGAAGCGCTTTCACAGGCGCAGTAACACTGGGGCTTTGCGCTTCTCTACCCACCAAACGTCACGGTCCTTCTCTTTCCGTCTCGTAGACACGAGCTGAGAAATTGCAAACGTCGAGCAATTGCTCAGAGATGAAAAGTGCCAGCACTGAAAGCTCTTGCTAGCCAGCACCCTTCCTTGGAAGCGCTTTTGTAGGCCTAAGAAGACTGGGGCTCTGGGCTTCTCTAGCCACCTCATCTTCTGCTCATCCTCTCGCGCACTCTAAAGAGAGCTCAGGTGAGAAATTGCAAACGTCGAGCAATTGCTCAGAGATGAAAAGTGCCAGCACTGAAAGCTGTTGCTAGCCAGCACCCTTCCTTGGAAGCGCTTTTGTAGCCCTTCGAACACTGGGGCTCTGGGCTTCTCTAGCCACCTCATCTTCTGCTCATCCTCTCGCGCACTCTAAAGAGAGCTCAGGTGAGAAATTGCAAACGTCGAGCAATTGCTCCGAGATGAAAAGTGCCAGCACTGAAAGCTGTTGCTAGCCAGCACCCTTCCTTGGAAGCGCTTTTGTAGGCCTAAGAAGACTGGGGCTCTGGGCTTCTCTAGCCACCTAATCTTCTGCTCATCCTCTCGCGCACTCTAAAGAGAGCTCAGGTGAGAAATTGCAAACGTCGAGCAATTGCTCAGAGATGAAAAGTGCCAGCACTGAAAGCTGTCGCTAGCCAGCACCCTTCCTTGGAAGCGCTTTTGTAGGCCTAAGAAGACTGGGGCTCTGGGCTTCTCTAGCCACCTCATCTTCTGTTCATCCTCTCGCGCACTCTGAAGAGAGCTCAGGTGAGAAATTGCAAACGTCGAGCAATTGCTCAGAGATGAAAAGTGCCAGCACTGAAAGCTGTTGCTAGCCAGCACCCTTCCTTGGAAGCGCTTTCACAGGCGCAGCAACACTGGGGCTTTGCGCTTCTCTACCCACCAAACAACACGGTCATTCTCTTTCCGTGTCGTAGACACGAGCTGAGAAATTGCAAACGTCGAGCAATTGCTCAGAGATGAAAAGTGCCAGCACTGAAAGCTGTTGCTAGCCAGCACCCTTCCTTGGAAGCGCTTTTGTAGGCCTAAGAACACTGGGGCTCTGGGCTTCTTTAGCCACCTCATCTTCTGCTCATCCTCTCGCGCACTCTAAAGAGAGCTCAGGGGAGAAATTGCAAACGTCCAGCAATTGCTCAGAGAAGAAAAGTGCCAGCACTGAAAGCTGTTGCTAGCCAGCACCCTTCCTTGGAAGCGCTTTCACAGGCGCAGTAACACTGGGGCTTTGTGCTTCTCTACCCACCAAACGTCACGGTCACTATCTCTCCGTCTCGTAGACACGAGCTGAGAAATTGCAAACGTCGAGCAATTGCTCAGAGATGAAAAGTGCCAGCACTGAAAGCTGTTGCTAGCCAGCACCCTTCCTTGGAAGCGCTTTTGTAGGCCTAAGAACACTGGGGCTCTGGGCTTCTTTAGCCACCTCATCTTCTGCTCATCCTCTCGCGCAGTCTAAAGAGAGCTCAGGGGAGAAATTGCAAACGTCGAGCAATTGCTCAGAGAAGAAAAGTGCCAGCACTGAAAGCTGTTGCTAGCCAGCACCCTTCCTTGGAAGCGCTTTCACAGGCGCAGTAACACTGGGGCTTTGTGCTTCTCTACCCACCAAACGTCACGGTCACTATCTCTCCGTCTCGTAGACACGAGCTGAGAAATTGCAAACGTCGATCAATTGCTCAGAGATGAAAAGTGCCAGCACTGAAAGCTGTTGCTAGCCAGCACCCTTCCTTGGAAGCGCTTTCACAGGCGCAGCAACACTGGGGCTTTGCGCTTCTCTAGCCACCAAACGTCATGGTCCTTCTTTTTCCGTCTCGTAGACACGAGCTGAGAAATTGCAAACGTCGAGCAATTGCTCAGAGATGAAAAGTGCCAGCACTGAAAGCTGTTGCTAGCCAGCACCCTTCCTTGGAAGCGCTTTTGTAGGCCTAAGAACAGTGGGGCTCTGGGCTTCTCTAGCCACCTCATCTTCTGCTCATCCTCTCGCGCACTCTAAAGAGAGCTCAGGTGAGAAATTGCAAACGTCGAGCAATTGCTCAGAGATGAAAAGTGCCAGCACTGAAAGCTGTTGCTAGCCAGCACCCTTCCTTGGAAGCGCTTTTGTAGGCCTAAGAACAGTGGGGCTCTGGGCTTCTCTAGCCACCTCATCTTCTGCTCATCCTCTCGCGCACTCTAAAGAGAGCTCAGGTGAGAAATTGCAAACGTCGAGCAATTGCTCAGAGAGGAAAAGTGCCAGCACTGAAAGCTCTTGCTAGCCAGCACCCTTCCTTGGAAGCGCTTTTGTAGCCCTTAGAACACTGGGGCTCTGGGCTTCTCTAGCCACCTCATCTTCTGCTCATCCTCTCGCGCACTCTAAAGAGAGCTCAGGTGAGAAATTGCAAACGTCGAGCAATTGCTCAGAGATGAAAAGTGCCAGCACTGAAAGCTCTTGCTAGCCAGCACCCTTCCTTGGAAGCGCTTTCACAGGCGCAGTAACACTGGGGCTTTGCGCTTCTCTACCCACCAAACGTCACGGTCCTTCTCTTTCCGTCTCGTAGACACGAGCTGAGAAATTGCAAACGTCGAGCAATTGCTCAGAGATGAAAAGTGCCAGCACTGAAAGCTCTTGCTAGCCAGCACCCTTCCTTGGAAGCGCTTTTGTAGGCCTAAGAAGACTGGGGCTCTGGGCTTCTCTAGCCACCTCATCTTCTGCTCATCCTCTCGCGCACTCTAAAGAGAGCTCAGGTGAGAAATTGCAAACGTCGAGCAATTGCTCAGAGATGAAAAGTGCCAGCACTGAAAGCTGTTGCTAGCCAGCACCCTTCCTTGGAAGCGCTTTTGTAGCCCTTCGAACACTGGGGCTCTGGGCTTCTCTAGCCACCTCATCTTCTGCTCATCCTCTCGCGCACTCTAAAGAGAGCTCAGGTGAGAAATTGCAAACGTCGAGCAATTGCTCCGAGATGAAAAGTGCCAGCACTGAAAGCTGTTGCTAGCCAGCACCCTTCCTTGGAAGCGCTTTTGTAGGCCTAAGAAGACTGGGGCTCTGGGCTTCTCTAGCCACCTAATCTTCTGCTCATCCTCTCGCGCACTCTAAAGAGAGCTCAGGTGAGAAATTGCAAACGTCGAGCAATTGCTCAGAGATGAAAAGTGCCAGCACTGAAAGCTGTCGCTAGCCAGCACCCTTCCTTGGAAGCGCTTTTGTAGGCCTAAGAAGACTGGGGCTCTGGGCTTCTCTAGCCACCTCATCTTCTGTTCATCCTCTCGCGCACTCTGAAGAGAGCTCAGGTGAGAAATTGCAAACGTCGAGCAATTGCTCAGAGATGAAAAGTGCCAGCACTGAAAGCTGTTGCTAGCCAGCACCCTTCCTTGGAAGCGCTTTCACAGGCGCAGCAACACTGGGGCTTTGCGCTTCTCTACCCACCAAACAACACGGTCATTCTCTTTCCGTGTCGTAGACACGAGCTGAGAAATTGCAAACGTCGAGCAATTGCTCAGAGATGAAAAGTGCCAGCACTGAAAGCTGTTGCTAGCCAGCACCCTTCCTTGGAAGCGCTTTTGTAGGCCTAAGAACACTGGGGCTCTGGGCTTCTTTAGCCACCTCATCTTCTGCTCATCCTCTCGCGCACTCTAAAGAGAGCTCAGGGGAGAAATTGCAAACGTCCAGCAATTGCTCAGAGAAGAAAAGTGCCAGCACTGAAAGCTGTTGCTAGCCAGCACCCTTCCTTGGAAGCGCTTTCACAGGCGCAGTAACACTGGGGCTTTGTGCTTCTCTACCCACCAAACGTCACGGTCACTATCTCTCCGTCTCGTAGACACGAGCTGAGAAATTGCAAACGTCGAGCAATTGCTCAGAGATGAAAAGTGCCAGCACTGAAAGCTGTTGCTAGCCAGCACCCTTCCTTGGAAGCGCTTTTGTAGGCCTAAGAACACTGGGGCTCTGGGCTTCTTTAGCCACCTCATCTTCTGCTCATCCTCTCGCGCAGTCTAAAGAGAGCTCAGGGGAGAAATTGCAAACGTCGAGCAATTGCTCAGAGAAGAAAAGTGCCAGCACTGAAAGCTGTTGCTAGCCAGCACCCTTCCTTGGAAGCGCTTTCACAGGCGCAGTAACACTGGGGCTTTGTGCTTCTCTACCCACCAAACGTCACGGTCACTATCTCTCCGTCTCGTAGACACGAGCTGAGAAATTGCAAACGTCGATCAATTGCTCAGAGATGAAAAGTGCCAGCACTGAAAGCTGTTGCTAGCCAGCACCCTTCCTTGGAAGCGCTTTCACAGGCGCAGCAACACTGGGGCTTTGCGCTTCTCTAGCCACCAAACGTCATGGTCCTTCTTTTTCCGTCTCGTAGACACGAGCTGAGAAATTGCAAACGTCGAGCAATTGCTCAGAGATGAAAAGTGCCAGCACTGAAAGCTGTTGCTAGCCAGCACCCTTCCTTGGAAGCGCTTTTGTAGGCCTAAGAACAGTGGGGCTCTGGGCTTCTCTAGCCACCTCATCTTCTGCTCATCCTCTCGCGCACTCTAAAGAGAGCTCAGGTGAGAAATTGCAAACGTCGAGCAATTGCTCAGAGATGAAAAGTGCCAGCACTGAAAGCTGTTGCTAGCCAGCCCCCTTCCTTGGAAGCGCTTTCACAGGCGCACTAACACTTGGGCTTTGCGCTTCTCTAGCCACCAAACGTCACGGTCCTTCTCTTTCCGTCTGGTAGACACGAGCTGAGAAATTGCAAACGTCGAGCAATTGCTCAGAGATGAAAAGTGCCAGCAATGGAAGCTGTTGCTAGCCAGCACCCTTCCTTGGAAGCGCTTTTGTAGGCCTAAGCACACTGGGGCTCTGGGCTTCTCTAGCCACCTCATCTTCTGCTCATCCTCTCGCGCACTCTAAAGAGAGCTCAGGTGAGAAATTGCAAACGTCGAGCAATTGCTCAGAGAGGAAAAGTGCCAGCACTGAAAGCTCTTGCTAGCCAGCACCCTTCCTTGGAAGCGCTTTTGTAGGCCTAAGAACAGTGGGGCTCTGGGCTTCTTTAGCCACCTCATCTTCTGCTCATCCTCTCGCGCACTCTAAAGAGAGCTTTAGGGAGAAATTGCAAACGTCGAGCAATTGCTCAGAGATGAAAAGTGCCAGCACTGAAAGCTCTTGCTAGCCAGCACCCTTCCTTGGAAGCGCTTTTGTAGGCCTAAGAACACTGGGGCTCTGGGCTTCTCTAGCCACCTCATCTTCTGCTCATCCTCTCGCGCACTCTAAAGAGAGCTCAGGTGAGAAATTGCAAACGTCGAGCAATTGCTCAGAGAGGAAAAGTGCCAGCACTGAAAGCTCTTGCTAGCCAGCACCCTTCCTTGGAAGCGCTTTTGTAGCCCTTAGAACACTGGGGCTCTGGGCTTCTCTAACCACCTAATCTTCTGCTCATCCTCTCGCGCACTCTAAAGAGAGCTCAGGGGAGAAATTGCAAACGTCGAGCAATTGCTCAGAGATGAAAAGTGCCAGCACTGAAAGCTGTTGCTAGCCAGCACCCTTCCTTGGAAGCGCTTTCACAGGCGCAGTAACACTGGGGCTTTGCGCTTCTCTAGCCACCAAACGTCACGGTCCTTCTCTTTCCGTCTCGTAGACACGAGCTGAGAAATTGCAAACGTCGAGCAATTGCTCAGAGATGAAAAGTGCCAGCACTGAAAGCTCTTGCTAGCCAGCACCCTTCCTTGGAAGCGCTTTTGTAGGCCTAAGCACACTGGGGCTCTGGGCTTCTCTAGCCACCTCATCTTCTGCTCATCCTCTCGCGCACTCTAAAGAGAGCTCAGGTGAGAAATTGCAAACGTCGAGCAATTGCTCAGAGATGAAAAGTGCCAGCACTGAAAGCTGTTGCTAGCCAGCACCCTTCCTTGGAAGCGCTTTTGTAGCCCTTCGAACACTGGGGCTCTGGGCTTCTCTAGCCACCTCATCTTCTGCTCATCCTCTCGCGCACTCTAAAGAGAGCTCAGGTGAGAAATTGCAAACGTCGAGCAATTGCTCAGAGATGAAAAGTGCCAGCACTGAAAGCTGTTGCTAGCCAGCACCCTTCCTTGGAAGCGCTTTTGTAGGCCTAAGAAGACTGGGGCTCTGGGCTTCTCTAGCCACCTAATCTTCTGCTCATCCTCTCGCGCACTCTAAAGAGAGCTCAGGTGAGAAATTGCAAACGTCGAGCAATTGCTCACAGATGAAAAGTGCCAGCACTGAAAGCTGTCGCTAGCCAGCACCCTTCCTTGGAAGCGCTTTTGTAGGCCTAAGAACACTGGGGCTCTGGGCTTCTCTAGCCACCTCATCTTCTGTTCATCCTCTCGCGCACTCTGAAGAGAGCTCAGGTGAGAAATTGCAAACGTCGACCAATTGCTCAGAGATGAAAAGTGCCAGCACTGAAAGCTGTTGCTAGCCAGCACCCTTCCTTTGAAGCGCTTTCACAGGCGCAGCAACACTGGGGCTTTGCGCTTCTCTACCCACCAAACAACACGGTCATTCTCTTTCCGTGTCGTAGACACGAGCTGAGAAGTTGCAAACGTCGAGCAATTGCTCAGAGATGAAAAGTGCCAGCACTGAAAGCTCTTGCTAGCCAGCACCCTTCCTTGGAAGCGCTTTTGTAGGCCTAAGAACACTGGGGCTCTGGGCTTCTTTAGCCACCTCATCTTCTGCTCATCCTCTCGCGCACTCTAAAGAGAGCTCAGGGGAGAAATTGCAAACGTCGAGCAATTGCTCAGAGAAGAAAAGTGCCAGCACTGAAAGCTGTTGCTAGCCAGCACCCTTCCTTGGAAGCGCTTTCACAGGCGCAGTAACACTGGGGCTTTGTGCTTCTCTACCCACCAAACGTCACGGTCACTATCTCTCCGTCTCGTAGACACGAGCTGAGAAATTGCAAACGTCGAGCAATTGCTCAGAGATGAAAAGTGCCAGCACTGAAAGCTCTTGCTAGCCAGCACCCTTCCTTGGAAGCGCTTTTGTAGGCCTAAGAACACTGGGGCTCTGGGCTTCTTTAGCCACCTCATCTTCTGCTCATCCTCTCGCGCACTCTAAAGAGAGCTCAGGGGAGAAATTGCAAACGTCGAGCAATTGCTCAGAGAAGAAAAGTGCCAGCACTGAAAGCTGTTGCTAGCCAGCACCCTTCCTTGGAAGCGCTTTCACAGGCGCAGTAACACTGGGGCTTTGCGCTTCTCTACCCACCAAACGTCACGGTCACTATCTCTCCGTGTCGTAGACACGAGCTGAGAAATTGCAAACGTCGATCAATTGCTCAGAGAGGAAAAGTGCCAGCACTGAAAGCTGTTGCTAGCCAGCACCCTTCCTTGGAAGTGCTTTTGTAGGCCTAAGAACACTGGGGCTCTGGGCTTCTCTAGCCACCTAATCTTCTGCTCATCCTCTCGCGCACTCTAAAGAGAGCTCAGGTGAGAAATTGCAAACGTCGAGCAATTGCTCAGAGATGAAAAGTGCCAGCACTGAAAGCTGTTGCTAGCCAGCACCCTTCCTTGGAAGCGCTTTTGTAGGCCTAAGAACACTGGGGCTCTGGGCTTCTCTAGCCACCTCATCTTCTGCTCATCCTCTCGCGCACTCTAAAGAGAGCTCAGGTGAGAAATTGCAAACGTCGAGCAATTGCTCAGAGATGAAAAGTGCCAGCACTGAAAGCTGTTGCTAGCCAGCACCCTTCCTTGGAAGCGCTTTCACAGGCGCACTAACACTTGGGCTTTGCGCTTCTCTAGCCACCAAACGTCACGGTCCTTCTCTTTCCGTCTCGTAGACACGAGCTGAGAAATTGCAAACGTCGAGCAATTGCTCAGAGATGAAAAGTGCCAGCACTGAAAGCTGTTGCTAGCCAGCACCCTTCCTTGGAAGCGCTTTCACAGGCGCACTAACACTTGGGCTTTGCGCTTCTCTAGCCACCAAACGTCACGGTCCTTCTCTTTCCGTCTCGTAGACACGAGCTGAGAAATTGCAAACGTCGAGCAATTGCTCAGAGATGAAAAGTGCCAGCACTGAAAGCTCTTGCTAGCCAGCACCCTTCCTTGGAAGCGCTTTTGTAGGCCTAAGAACACTGGGGCTCTGGGCTTCTCTAGCCACCTCATCTTCTGCTCATCCTCTCGCGCACTCTAAAGAGAGCTCAGGTGAGAAATTGCAAACGTCGAGCAATTGCTCAGAGATGAAAAGGGCCAGCACTGAAAGCTGTTGCTAGCCAGCACCCTTCCTTGGAAGCGCTTTCACAGGCACAGCAACACTGGGGCTTTGCGCTTCTCTAGCCACCAAACGTCACGGTCCTTCTCTTTCCGTCTCCTAGACACGAGCTGAGAAATTGCAAACGTCGAGCAATTGCTCAGAGATGAAAAGTGCCAGCACTGAAAGCTGTTGCTAGCCAGCACCCTTCATTGGAAGCGCTTTTGTAGGCCTAAGAACACTGGGGCTCTGGGCTTCTCTAGCCACCTCATCTTCTGCTCATCCTCTCGCGCACTCTAAAGAGAGCTCAGGTGAGAAATTGCAAACGTCCAGCAATTGCTCAGAGATGAAAAGTGCCAGCACTGAAAGCTCTTGCTAGCCAGCACCCTTCCTTGGAAGCGCTTTTGTAGGCCTAAGAAAACTGGGGCTCTGGGCTTCTTTAGCCACCTCATCTTCTGCTCATCCTCTCGCGCACTCTAAAGAGAGCTCAGGTGAGAAATTGCAAACGTCGAGCAATTGCTCAGAGAAGAAAAGTGCCAGCACTGAAAGCTGTTGCTAGCCAGCACCCTTCCTTGGAAGCGCTTTCACAGGCGCAGTAACACTGGGGCTTTGCGCTTCTCTACCCACCAAACGTCACGGTCACTATCTCTCCGTCTCGTAGACACGAGCTGAGAAATTGCAAACGTCGATCAATTGCTCAGAGAGGAAAAGTGCCAGCACTGAAAGCTGTTGCTAGCCAGCACCCTTCCTTGGAAGTGCTTTTGTAGGCCTAAGAACACTGGGGCTCTGGGCTTCTCTAGCCACCTAATCTTCTGCTCATCCTCTCGCGCACTCTAAAGAGAGCTCAGGTGAGAAATTGCAAACGTCGAGCAATTGCTCAGAGATGAAAAGTGCCAGCACTGAAAGCTCTTGCTAGCCAGCACCCTTCCTTGGAAGCGCTTTCACAGGCGCACTAACACTTGGGCTTTGCGCTTCTCTAGCCACCAAACGTCACGGTCCTTCTCTTTCCGTCTCGTAGACACGAGCTGAGAAATTGCAAACGTCGAGCAATTGCTCAGAGAGGAAAAGTGCCAGCACTGGAAGCTGTTGCTAGCCAGCACCCTTCCTTGGAAGCGCTTTTGTAGGCCTAAGAACACTGGGGCTCTGGGCTTCTTTAGCCACCTCATCTTCTGCTCATCCTCTCGCGCACTCTAAAGAGAGCTTTAGGGAGAAATTGCAAACGTCGAGCAATTGCTCAGAGATGAAAAGTGCCAGCACTGAAAGCTGTTGCTAGCCAGCACCCTTCCTTGGAAGCGCTTTTGTAGGCCTAAGAACACTGGGGCTCTGGGCTTCTCTAGCCACCTCATCTTCTGCTCATCCTCTCGCGCACTCTAAAGAGAGCTCAGGTGAGAAATTGCAAACGTCGAGCAATTGCTCAGAGAGGAAAAGTGCCAGCACTGAAAGCTCTTGCTAGCCAGCACCCTTCCTTGGAAGCGCTTTTGTAGGCCTAAGAACACTGGGGCTCTGGGCTTCTCTAGCCACCTAATCTTCTGCTCATCCTCTCGCGCAGTCTAAAGAGAGCTCAGGTGAGAAATTGCAAACGTCGAGCAATTGCTCAGAGATGAAAAGTGCCAGCACTGAAAGCTGTTGCTAGCCAGCACCCTTCCTTGGAAGCGCTTTTGTAGGCCTAAGAACACTTGGGCTTTGCGCTTCTCTACCCACCAAACGTCACGGTCCTTCTCTTTCCGTCTCGTAGACACGAGCTGAGAAATTGCAAACGTCGAGCAATTGCTCAGAGATGAAAAGTGCCAGCACTGAAAGCTGTTGCTAGCCAGCACCCTTCCTTGGAAGCGCTTTTGTAGGCCTAAGAACACTGGGGCTCTGGGCTTCTCTAGCCACCTCATCTTCTGCTCATCCTCTCGCGCACTCTGAAGAGAGCTCAGGTGAGAAATTGCAAACGTCGAGCAATTGCTCAGAGATGAAAAGTGCCAGCACTGAAAGCTCTTGCTAGCCAGCACCCTTCCTTGGAAGCGCTTTCACAGGCGCAGCAACACTGGGGCTTTGCGCTTCTCTAGCCACCAAACGTCACGGTCCTTCTCTTTCCGTCTCGTAGACACGAGCTGAGAAATTGCAAACGTCGATCAATTGCTCAGAGAGGAAAAGTGCCAGCACTGAAAGCTGTTGCTAGCCAGCACCCTTCCTTGGAAGTGCTTTTGTAGGCCTAAGAACACTGGGGCTCTGGGCTTCTCTAGCCACCTCATCTTCTGCTCATCCTCTCGCGCACTCTAAAGAGAGCTCAGGTGAGAAATTGCAAACGTCGAGCAATTGCTCAGAGATGAAAAGTGCCAGCACTGAAAGCTGTTGCTAGCCAGCACCCTTCCTTGGAAGCGCTTTTGTAGGCCTAAGAACAGTGGGGCTCTGGGCTTCTCTAGCCACCTCATCTTCTGCTCATCCTCTCGCGCACTCTAAAGAGAGCTCAGGTGAGAAATTGCAAACGTCGAGCAATTGCTCAGAGAGGAAAAGTGCCAGCACTGAAAGCTCTTGCTAGCCAGCACCCTTCCTTGGAAGCGCTTTTGTAGCCCTTAGAACACTGGGGCTCTGGGCTTCTCTAGCCACCTCATCTTCTGCTCATCCTCTCGCGCAGTCTAAAGAGAGCTCAGGTGAGAAATTGCAAACGTCGAGCAATTGCTCAGAGATGAAAAGTGCCAGCACTGAAAGCTGTTGCTAGCCAGCACCCTTCCTTGGAAGCGCTTTCACAGGCGCAGTAACACTGGGGCTTTGCGCTTCTCTACCCACCAAACGTCACGGTCCTTCTCTTTCCGTCTCGTAGACACGAGCTGAGAAATTGCAAACGTCGAGCAATTGCTCAGAGATGAAAAGTGCCAGCACTGAAAGCTCTTGCTAGCCAGCACCCTTCCTTGGAAGCGCTTTTGTAGGCCTAAGAACAGTGGGGCTCTGGGCTTCTCTAGCCACCTCATCTTCTGCTCATCCTCTCGCGCACTCTAAAGAGAGCTCAGGTGAGAAATTGCAAACGTCGAGCAATTGCTCAGAGATGAAAAGTGCCAGCACTGAAAGCTGTTGCTAGCCAGCACCCTTCCTTGGAAGCGCTTTTGTAGCCCTTCGAACACTGGGGCTCTGGGCTTCTCTAGCCACCTCATCTTCTGCTCATCCTCTCGCGCACTCTAAAGAGAGCTCAGGTGAGAAATTGCAAACGTCGAGCAATTGCTCAGAGATGAAAAGTGCCAGCACTGAAAGCTGTTGCTAGCCAGCACCCTTCCTTGGAAGCGCTTTTGTAGGCCTAAGAAGACTGGGGCTCTGGGCTTCTCTAGCCACCTAATCTTCTGCTCATCCTCTCGCGCACTCTAAAGAGAGCTCAGGTGAGAAATTGCAAACGTCGAGCAATTGCTCAGAGATGAAAAGTGCCAGCACTGAAAGCTGTCGCTAGCCAGCACCCTTCCTTGGAAGCGCTTTTGTAGGCCTAAGAAGACTGGGGCTCTGGGCTTCTCTAGCCACCTCATCTTCTGTTCATCCTCTCGCGCACTCTGAAGAGAGCTCAGGTGAGAAATTGCAAACGTCGAGCAATTGCTCAGAGATGAAAAGTGCCAGCACTGAAAGCTGTTGCTAGCCAGCACCCTTCCTTGGAAGCGCTTTCACAGGCGCAGCAACACTGGGGCTTTGCGCTTCTCTACCCACCAAACAACACGGTCATTCTCTTTCCGTGTCGTAGACACGAGCTGAGAAATTGCAAACGTCGAGCAATTGCTCAGAGATGAAAAGTGCCAGCACTGAAAGCTGTTGCTAGCCAGCACCCTTCCTTGGAAGCGCTTTTGTAGGCCTAAGAACACTGGGGCTCTGGGCTTCTTTAGCCACCTCATCTTCTGCTCATCCTCTCGCGCACTCTAAAGAGAGCTCAGGGGAGAAATTGCAAACGTCGAGCAATTGCTCAGAGAAGAAAAGTGCCAGCACTGAAAGCTGTTGCTAGCCAGCACCCTTCCTTGGAAGCGCTTTCACAGGCGCAGTAACACTGGGGCTTTGTGCTTCTCTACCCACCAAACGTCACGGTCACTATCTCTCCGTCTCGTAGACACGAGCTGAGAAATTGCAAACGTCGAGCAATTGCTCAGAGATGAAAAGTGCCAGCACTGAAAGCTCTTGCTAGCCAGCACCCTTCCTTGGAAGCTCTTTTGTAGGCCTAAGAACACTGGGGCTCTGGGCTTCTTTAGCCACCTCATCTTCTGCTCATCCTCCTGCGCAGTCTAAAGAGAGCTCAGGGGAGAAATTGCAAACGTCGAGCAATTGCTCAGAGAAGAAAAGTGCCAGCACTGAAAGCTGTTGCTAGCCAGCACCCTTCCTTGGAAGCGCTTTCACAGGCGCAGTAACACTGGGGCTTTGTGCTTCTCTACCCACCAAACGTCACGGTCACTATCTCTCCGTCTCGTAGACACGAGCTGAGAAATTGCAAACGTCGATCAATTGCTCAGAGATGAAAAGTGCCAGCACTGAAAGCTGTTGCTAGCCAGCACCCTTCCTTGGAAGCGCTTTCACAGGCGCAGCAACACTGGGGCTTTGCGCTTCTCTAGCCACCAAACGTCATGGTCCTTCTTTTTCCGTCTCGTAGACACGAGCTGAGAAATTGCAAACGTCGAGCAATTGCTCAGAGATGAAAAGTGCCAGCACTGAAAGCTGTTGCTAGCCAGCACCCTTCCTTGGAAGCGCTTTTGTAGGCCTAAGAACACTGGGGCTCTGGGCTTCTCTAGCCACCTCATCTTCTGCTCATCCTCTCGCGCACTCTAAAGAGAGCTCAGGTGAGAAATTGCAAACGTCGAGCAATTGCTCAGAGATGAAAAGTGCCAGCACTGAAAGCTGTTGTTAGCCAGCACCCTTCCTTGGAAGCGCTTTTGTAGGCCTAAGAACACTGGGGCTCTGGGCTTCTCTAGCCACCTCATCTTCTGCTCATCCTCTCGCGCACTCTGAAGAGAGCTCAGGTGAGAAATTGCAAACGTCGAGCAATTGCTCAGAGATGAAAAGTGCCAGCACTGAAAGCTCTTGCTAGCCAGCACCCTTCCTTGGAAGCGCTTTCACAGGCGCAGCAACACTGGGGCTTTGCGCTTCTCTAGCCACCAAACGTCACGGTCCTTCTCTTTCCGTCTCGTAGACACGAGCTGAGAAATTGCAAACGTCGATCAATTGCTCAGAGAGGAAAAGTGCCAGCACTGAAAGCTGTTGCTAGCCAGCACCCTTCCTTGGAAGTGCTTTTGTAGGCCTAAGAACACTGGGGCTCTGGGCTTCTCTAGCCACCTCATCTTCTGCTCATCCTCTCGCGCACTCTAAAGAGAGCTCAGGTGAGAAATTGCAAACGTCGAGCAATTGCTCAGAGATGAAAAGTGCCAGCACTGAAAGCTGTTGCTAGCCAGCACCCTTCCTTGGAAGCGCTTTTGTAGGCCTAAGAACAGTGGGGCTCTGGGCTTCTCTAGCCACCTCATCTTCTGCTCATCCTCTCGCGCACTCTAAAGAGAGCTCAGGTGAGAAATTGCAAACGTCGAGCAATTGCTCAGAGAGGAAAAGTGCCAGCACTGAAAGCTCTTGCTAGCCAGCACCCTTCCTTGGAAGCGCTTTTGTAGCCCTTAGAACACTGGGGCTCTGGGCTTCTCTAGCCACCTCATCTTCTGCTCATCCTCTCGCGCAGTCTAAAGAGAGCTCAGGTGAGAAATTGCAAACGTCGAGCAATTGCTCAGAGATGAAAAGTGCCAGCACTGAAAGCTGTTGCTAGCCAGCACCCTTCCTTGGAAGCGCTTTCACAGGCGCAGTAACACTGGGGCTTTGCGCTTCTCTACCCACCAAACGTCACGGTCCTTCTCTTTCCGTCTCGTAGACACGAGCTGAGAAATTGCAAACGTCGAGCAATTGCTCAGAGATGAAAAGTGCCAGCACTGAAAGCTCTTGCTAGCCAGCACCCTTCCTTGGAAGCGCTTTTGTAGGCCTAAGAACACTGGGGCTCTGGGCTTCTCTAGCCACCTCATCTTCTGCTCATCCTCTCGCGCACTCTAAAGAGAGCTCAGGTGAGAAATTGCAAACGTCGAGCAATTGCTCAGAGATGAAAAGTGCCAGCACTGAAAGCTGTTGCTAGCCAGCACCCTTCCTTGGAAGCGCTTTTGTAGCCCTTCGAACACTGGGGCTCTGGGCTTCTCTAGCCACCTCATCTTCTGCTCATCCTCTCGCGCACTCTAAAGAGAGCTCAGGTGAGAAATTGCAAACGTCGAGCAATTGCTCAGAGATGAAAAGTGCCAGCACTGAAAGCTGTTGCTAGCCAGCACCCTTCCTTGGAAGCGCTTTTGTAGGCCTAAGAAGACTGGGGCTCTGGGCTTCTCTAGCCACCTAATCTTCTGCTCATCCTCTCGCGCACTCTAAAGAGAGCTCAGGTGAGAAATTGCAAACGTCGAGCAATTGCTCAGAGATGAAAAGTGCCAGCACTGAAAGCTGTCGCTAGCCAGCACCCTTCCTTGGAAGCGCTTTTGTAGGCCTAAGAAGACTGGGGCTCTGGGCTTCTCTAGCCACCTCATCTTCTGTTCATCCTCTCGCGCACTCTGAAGAGAGCTCAGGTGAGAAATTGCAAACGTCGAGCAATTGCTCAGAGATGAAAAGTGCCAGCACTGAAAGCTGTTGCTAGCCAGCACCCTTCCTTGGAAGCGCTTTCACAGGCGCAGCAACACTGGGGCTTTGCGCTTCTCTACCCACCAAACAACACGGTCATTCTCTTTCCGTGTCGTAGACACGAGCTGAGAAATTGCAAACGTCGAGCAATTGCTCAGAGATGAAAAGTGCCAGCACTGAAAGCTGTTGCTAGCCAGCACCCTTCCTTGGAAGCGCTTTTGTAGGCCTAAGAACACTGGGGCTCTGGGCTTCTTTAGCCACCTCATCTTCTGCTCATCCTCTCGCGCACTCTAAAGAGAGCTCAGGGGAGAAATTGCAAACGTCGAGCAATTGCTCAGAGAAGAAAAGTGCCAGCACTGAAAGCTGTTGCTAGCCAGCACCCTTCCTTGGAAGCGCTTTCACAGGCGCAGTAACACTGGGGCTTTGTGCTTCTCTACCCACCAAACGTCACGGTCACTATCTCTCCGTCTCGTAGACACGAGCTGAGAAATTGCAAACGTCGAGCAATTGCTCAGAGATGAAAAGTGCCAGCACTGAAAGCTCTTGCTAGCCAGCACCCTTCCTTGGAAGCTCTTTTGTAGGCCTAAGAACACTGGGGCTCTGGGCTTCTTTAGCCACCTCATCTTCTGCTCATCCTCCTGCGCAGTCTAAAGAGAGCTCAGGGGAGAAATTGCAAACGTCGAGCAATTGCTCAGAGAAGAAAAGTGCCAGCACTGAAAGCTGTTGCTAGCCAGCACCCTTCCTTGGAAGCGCTTTCACAGGCGCAGTAACACTGGGGCTTTGTGCTTCTCTACCCACCAAACGTCACGGTCACTATCTCTCCGTCTCGTAGACACGAGCTGAGAAATTGCAAACGTCGATCAATTGCTCAGAGATGAAAAGTGCCAGCACTGAAAGCTGTTGCTAGCCAGCACCCTTCCTTGGAAGCGCTTTCACAGGCGCAGCAACACTGGGGCTTTGCGCTTCTCTAGCCACCAAACGTCATGGTCCTTCTTTTTCCGTCTCGTAGACACGAGCTGAGAAATTGCAAACGTCGAGCAATTGCTCAGAGATGAAAAGTGCCAGCACTGAAAGCTGTTGCTAGCCAGCACCCTTCCTTGGAAGCGCTTTTGTAGGCCTAAGAACACTGGGGCTCTGGGCTTCTCTAGCCACCTCATCTTCTGCTCATCCTCTCGCGCACTCTAAAGAGAGCTCAGGTGAGAAATTGCAAACGTCGAGCAATTGCTCAGAGATGAAAAGTGCCAGCACTGAAAGCTCTTGCTAGCCAGCCCCCTTCCTTGGAAGCGCTTTCACAGGCGCACTAACACTTGGGCTTTGCGCTTCTCTAGCCACCAAACGTCACGGTCCTTCTCTTTCCGTCTGGTAGACACGAGCTGAGAAATTGCAAACGTCGAGCAATTGCTCAGAGATGAAAAGTGCCAGCAATGGAAGCTGTTGCTAGCCAGCACCCTTCCTTGGAAGCGCTTTTGTAGGCCTAAGCACACTGGGGCTCTGGGCTTCTCTAGCCACCTCATCTTCTGCTCATCCTCTCGCGCACTCTAAAGAGAGCTCAGGTGAGAAATTGCAAACGTCGAGCAATTGCTCAGAGAGGAAAAGTGCCAGCACTGAAAGCTCTTGCTAGCCAGCACCCTTCCTTGGAAGCGCTTTTGTAGGCCTAAGAACACTGGGGCTCTGGGCTTCTTTAGCCACCTCATCTTCTGCTCATCCTCTCGCGCACTCTAAAGAGAGCTTTAGGGAGAAATTGCAAACGTCGAGCAATTGCTCAGAGATGAAAAGTGCCAGCACTGAAAGCTCTTGCTAGCCAGCACCCTTCCTTGGAAGCGCTTTTGTAGGCCTAAGAACACTGGGGCTCTGGGCTTCTCTAGCCACCTCATCTTCTGCTCATCCTCTCGCGCACTCTAAAGAGAGCTCAGGTGAGAAATTGCAAACGTCGAGCAATTGCTCAGAGAGGAAAAGTGCCAGCACTGAAAGCTCTTGCTAGCCAGCACCCTTCCTTGGAAGCGCTTTTGTAGCCCTTAGAACACTGGGGCTCTGGGCTTCTCTAACCACCTAATCTTCTGCTCATCCTCTCGCGCACTCTAAAGAGAGCTCAGGGGAGAAATTGCAAACGTCGAGCAATTGCTCAGAGATGAAAAGTGCCATCACTGAAAGCTCTTGCTAGCCAGCACCCTTCCTTGGAAGCGCTTTCACAGGCGCAGTAACACTGGGGCTTTGGGCTTCTCTACCCACCAAACGTCACGGTCCTTCTCTTTCCGTCTCGTAGACACGAGCTGAGAAATTGCAAACGTCGAGCAATTGCTCAGAGATGAAAAGTGCCAGCACTGAAAGCTGTTGCTAGCCAGCACCCTTCCTTGGAAGCGCTTTTGTAGGCCTAAGAACACTGGGGCTCTGGGCTTCTCTAGCCACCTCATCTTCTGCTCATCCTCTCGCGCACTCTGAAGAGAGCTCAGGGGAGAAATTGCAAACGTTGAGCAATTGCTCAGAGATGAAAAGTGCCAGCACTGGAAGCTGTTGCTAGCCAGCACCCTTCCTTGGAAGCGCTTTCACAGGCGCAGCAACATTGGGGCTTTGCGCTTCTCTAGCCACCAAACGTCACGGTCATTCTCTTTCCGTCTCGTAGACACGAGCTGAGAAATTGCAAACGTCGAGCAATTGCTCAGAGATGAAAAGTGCCAGCACTGAAAGCTCTTGCTAGCCAGCACCCTTCCTTGGAAGCGCTTTCACAGGCGCAGTAACACTGGGGCTTTGCGCTTCTCTAGCCACCAAACGTCACGGTCCTTCTCTTTCCGTCTCGTAGACACGAGCTGAGAAATTGCAAACGTCGAGCAATTGCTCAGAGATGAAAAGTGCCAGCACTGAAAGCTCTTGCTAGCCAGCACCCTTCCTTGGAAGCGCTTTTGTAGGCCTAAGAACACTGGGGCTCTGGGCTTCTCTAGCCACCTCATCTTCTGCTCATCCTCTCGCGCACTCTAAAGAGAGCTCAGGTGAGAAATTGCAAACGTCGAGCAATTGCTCAGAGATGAAAAGTGCCAGCACTGAAAGCTGTTGCTAGCCAGCACCCTTCCTTGGAAGCGCTTTTGTAGCCCTTCGAACACTGGGGCTCTGGGCTTCTCTAGCCACCTCATCTTCTGCTCATCCTCTCGCGCACTCTAAAGAGAGCTCAGGTGAGAAATTGCAAACGTCGAGCAATTGCTCAGAGATGAAAAGTGCCAGCACTGAAAGCTGTTGCTAGCCAGCACCCTTCCTTGGAAGCGCTTTTGTAGGCCTAAGAAGACTGGGGCTCTGGGCTTCTCTAGCCACCTAATCTTCTGCTCATCCTCTCGCGCACTCTAAAGAGAGCTCAGGTGAGAAATTGCAAACGTCGAGCAATTGCTCACAGATGAAAAGTGCCAGCACTGAAAGCTGTCGCTAGCCAGCACCCTTCCTTGGAAGCGCTTTTGTAGGCCTAAGAACACTGGGGCTCTGGGCTTCTCTAGCCACCTCATCTTCTGTTCATCCTCTCGCGCACTCTGAAGAGAGCTCAGGTGAGAAATTGCAAACGTCGAGCAATTGCTCAGAGATGAAAAGTGCCAGCACTGAAAGCTGTTGCTAGCCAGCACCCTTCCTTTGAAGCGCTTTCACAGGCGCAGCAACACTGGGGCTTTGCGCTTCTCTACCCACCAAACAACACGGTCATTCTCTTTCCGTGTCGTAGACACGAGCTGAGAAGTTGCAAACGTCGAGCAATTGCTCAGAGATGAAAAGTGCCAGCACTGAAAGCTCTTGCTAGCCAGCACCCTTCCTTGGAAGCGCTTTTGTAGGCCTAAGAACACTGGGGCTCTGGGCTTCTTTAGCCACCTCATCTTCTGCTCATCCTCTCGCGCACTCTAAAGAGAGCTCAGGTGAGAAATTGCAAACGTCGAGCAATTGCTCAGAGAAGAAAAGTGCCAGCACTGAAAGCTGTTGCTAGCCAGCACCCTTCCTTGGAAGCGCTTTCACAGGCGCAGTAACACTGGGGCTTTGTGCTTCTCTACCCACCAAACGTCACGGTCACTATCTCTCCGTCTCGTAGACACGAGCTGAGAAATTGCAAACGTCGAGCAATTGCTCAGAGATGAAAAGTGCCAGCACTGAAAGCTGTTGCTAGCCAGCACCCTTCCTTGGAAGCGCTTTTGTAGGCCTAAGAACACTGGGGCTCTGGGCTTCTTTAGCCACCTCATCTTCTGCTCATCCTCTCGCGCACTCTAAAGAGAGCTCAGGGGAGAAATTGCAAACGTCGAGCAATTGCTCAGAGAAGAAAAGTGCCAGCACTGAAAGCTGTTGCTAGCCAGCACCCTTCCTTGGAAGCGCTTTCACAGGCGCAGTAACACTGGGGCTTTGCGCTTCTCTACCCACCAAACGTCACGGTCACTATCTCTCCGTGTCGTAGACACGAGCTGAGAAATTGCAAACGTCGATCAATTGCTCAGAGAGGAAAAGTGCCAGCACTGAAAGCTGTTGCTAGCCAGCACCCTTCCTTGGAAGTGCTTTTGTAGGCCTAAGAACACTGGGGCTCTGGGCTTCTCTAGCCACCTAATCTTCTGCTCATCCTCTCGCGCACTCTAAAGAGAGCTCAGGTGAGAAATTGCAAACGTCGAGCAATTGCTCAGAGATGAAAAGTGCCAGCACTGAAAGCTGTTGCTAGCCAGCACCCTTCCTTGGAAGCGCTTTTGTAGGCCTAAGAACACTGGGGCTCTGGGCTTCTCTAGCCACCTCATCTTCTGCTCATCCTCTCGCGCACTCTAAAGAGAGCTCAGGTGAGAAATTGCAAACGTCGAGCAATTGCTCAGAGATGAAAAGTGCCAGCACTGAAAGCTGTTGCTAGCCAGCCCCCTTCCTTGGAAGCGCTTTCACAGGCGCACTAACACTTGGGCTTTGCGCTTCTCTAGCCACCAAGCGTCACGGTCCTTCTCTTTCCGTCTCGTAGACACGAGCTGAGAAATTGCAAACGTCGAGCAATTGCTCAGAGATGAAAAGTGCCAGCACTGGAAGCTGTTGCTAGCCAGCACCCTTCCTTGGAAGCGCTTTCACAGGCGCAGTAACACTGGGGCTTTGCGCTTCTCTACCCACCAAACGTCACGGTCACTATCTCTCCGTGTCGTAGACACGAGCTGAGAAATTGCAAACGTCGATCAATTGCTCAGAGAGGAAAAGTGCCAGCACTGAAAGCTGTTGCTAGCCAGCACCCTTCCTTGGAAGCGCTTTTGTAGGCCTAAGAACAGTGGGGCTCTGGGCTTCTCTAGCCACCTCATCTTCTGCTCATCCTCTCGCGCACTCTAAAGAGAGCTCAGGTGAGAAATTGCAAACGTCGAGCAATTGCTCAGAGAGGAAAAGTGCCAGCACTGAAAGCTGTTGCTAGCCAGCACCCTTCCTTGGAAGCGCTTTTGTAGGCCTAAGAACAGTGGGGCTCTGGGCTTCTTTAGCCACCTCATCTTCTGCTCATCCTCTCGCGCACTCTAAAGAGAGCTTTAGGGAGAAATTGCAAACGTCGAGCAATTGCTCAGAGATGAAAAGTGCCAGCACTGAAAGCTGTTGCTAGCCAGCACCCTTCCTTGGAAGCGCTTTTGTAGGCCTAAGAACACTGGGGCTCTGGGCTTCTCTAGCCACCTCATCTTCTGCTCATCCTCTCGCGCAGTCTAAAGAGAGCTCAGGTGAGAAATTGCAAACGTCGAGCAATTGCTCAGAGAGGAAAAGTGCCAGCACTGAAAGCTGTTGCTAGCCAGCACCCTTCCTTGGAAGCGCTTTTGTAGCCCTTAGAACACTGGGGCTCTGGGCTTCTCTAGCCACCTAATCTTCTGCTCATCCTCTCGCGCACTCTAAAGAGAGCTCAGGTGAGAAATTGCAAACGTCCAGCAATTGCTCAGAGATGAAAAGTGCCAGCACTGAAAGCTCTTGCTAGCCAGCACCCTTCCTTGGAAGCGCTTTCACAGGCGCAGTAACACTGGGGCTTTGCGCTTCTCTACCCACCAAACGTCACGGTCCTTCTCTTTCCGTCTCGTAGACACGAGCTGAGAAATTGCAAACGTCGAGCAATTGCTCAGAGATGAAAAGTGCCAGCACTGAAAGCTGTTGCTAGCCAGCACCCTTCCTTGGAAGCGCTTTTGTAGGCCTAAGAACACTGGGGCTCTGGGCTTCTCTAGCCACCTCATCTTCTGCTCATCCTCTCGCGCACTCTGAAGAGAGCTCAGGTGAGAAATTGCAAACGTCGAGCAATTGCTCAGAGATGAAAAGTGCCAGCACTGAAAGCTGTTGCTAGCCAGCCCCCTTCCTTGGAAGCGCTTTTGTAGGCCTAAGAACACTGGGGCTCTGGGCTTCTCTAGCCACCTCATCTTCTGCTCATCCTCTCGCGCACTCTAAAGAGAGCTCAGGTGAGAAATTGCAAACGTCGAGCAATTGCTCAGAGATGAAAAGTGCCAGCACTGAAAGCTGTTGCTAGCCAGCCCCCTTCCTTGGAAGCGCTTTCACAGGCGCACTAACACTTGGGCTTTGCGCTTCTCTAGCCACCAAGCGTCACGGTCCTTCTCTTTCCGTCTCGTAGACACGAGCTGAGAAATTGCAAACGTCGAGCAATTGCTCAGAGATGAAAAGTGCCAGCACTGGAAGCTGTTGCTAGCCAGCACCCTTCCTTGGAAGCGCTTTCACAGGCGCAGTAACACTGGGGCTTTGCGCTTCTCTACCCACCAAACGTCACGGTCACTATCTCTCCGTGTCGTAGACACGAGCTGAGAAATTGCAAACGTCGAGCAATTGCTCAGAGAGGAAAAGTGCCAGCACTGAAAGCTGTTGCTAGCCAGCACCCTTCCTTGGAAGTGCTTTTGTAGGCCTAAGAACACTGGGGCTCTGGGCTTCTCTAGCCACCTAATCTTCTGCTCATCCTCTCGCGCACTCTAAAGAGAGCTCAGGTGAGAAATTGCAAACGTCGAGCAATTGCTCAGAGAGGAAAAGTGCCAGCACTGAAAGCTCTTGCTAGCCAGCACCCTTCCTTGGAAGCGCTTTTGTAGGCCTAAGAACACTGGGGCTCTGGGCTTCTTTAGCCACCTCATCTTCTGCTCATCCTCTCGCGCACTCTAAAGAGAGCTTTAGGGAGAAATTGCAAACGTCGAGCAATTGCTCAGAGATGAAAAGTGCCAGCACTGAAAGCTGTTGCTAGCCAGCACCCTTCCTTGGAAGCGCTTTTGTAGGCCTAAGAACACTGGGGCTCTGGGCTTCTCTAGCCACCTCATCTTCTGCTCATCCTCTCGCGCAGTCTAAAGAGAGCTCAGGTGAGAAATTGCAAACGTCGAGCAATTGCTCAGAGAGGAAAAGTGCCAGCACTGAAAGCTGTTGCTAGCCAGCACCCTTCCTTGGAAGCGCTTTTGTAGCCCTTCGAACACTGGGGCTCTGGGCTTCTCTAGCCACCTAATCTTCTGCTCATCCTCTCGCGCACTCTAAAGAGAGCTCAGGTGAGAAATTGCAAACGTCCAGCAATTGCTCAGAGATGAAAAGTGCCAGCACTGAAAGCTCTTGCTAGCCAGCACCCTTCCTTGGAAGCGCTTTCACAGGCGCAGTAACACTGGGGCTTTGGGCTTCTCTACCCACCAAACGTCACGGTCCTTCTCTTTCCGTCTCGTAGACACGAGCTGAGAAATTGCAAACGTCGAGCAATTGCTCAGAGATGAAAAGTGCCAGCACTGAAAGCTGTTGCTAGCCAGCACCCTTCCTTGGAAGCGCTTTTGTAGGCCTAAGAACACTGGGGCTCTGGGCTTCTCTAGCCACCTCATCTTCTGCTCATCCTCTCGCGCACTCTGAAGAGAGCTCAGGGGAGAAATTGCAAACGTTGAGCAATTGCTCAGAGATGAAAAGTGCCAGCACTGGAAGCTGTTGCTAGCCAGCACCCTTCCTTGGAAGCGCTTTCACAGGCGCAGCAACCCTGGGGCTTTGCGCTTGTCTAGCCACCAAACGTCACGGTCATTCTCTTTCCGTCTCGTAGACGCGAGCTGAGAAATTGCAAACGTCGAGCAATTGCTCAGAGAGGAAAAGTGCCAGCACTGAAAGCTGTTGCTAGCCAGCACCCTTCCTTGGAAGCGCTTTTGTAGGCCTAAGAACACTGGGGCTCTGGGCTTCTTTAGCCACCTCATCTTCTGCTCATCCTCTCGCGCACTCTGAAGAGAGCTCAGGTGAGAAATTGCAAACGTCGAGCAATTGCTCAGAGATGAAAAGTGCCAGCACTGAAAGCTGTTGCTAGCCAGCACCCTTCCTTGGAAGCGTTTTCACAGGCGCAGTAACACTGGGGCTTTGCGCTTCTCTAGCCACCAAACGTCACGGTCATTCTCTTTCCGTCTCGTAGACACGAGCTGAGAAATTGCAAACGTCGAGCAATTGCTCAGAGATGAAAAGTGCCAGCACTGAAAGCTCTTGCTAGCCAGCACCCTTCCTTGGAAGCGCTTTTGTAGCCCTTAGAACACTGGGGCTCTGGGCTTCTCTAGCCACCTCATCTTCTGCTCATCCTCTCGCGCACTCTAAAGAGAGCTCAGGTGAGAAATTGCAAACGTCGAGCAATTGCTCAGAGATGAAAAGTGCCAGCACTGAAAGCTGTTGCTAGCCAGCACCCTTCCTTGGAAGCGCTTTCACAGGCAGAGTAACACTGGGGCTTTGCGCTTCTCTAGCCACCAAACGTCACGGTCCTTCTCTTTCCGTGTCGTAGACACGAGCTGAGAAATTGCAAACGTCGAGCAATTGCTCAGAGATGAAAAGTGCCAGCACTGAAAGCTGTTGCTAGCCAGCACCCTTCCTTGGAAGCGCTTTTGTAGCCCTTAGAACACTGGGGCTCTGGGCTTCTCTAGCCACCTAATCTTCTGCTCATCCTCTCGCTCACTCTAAAGAGAGCTCAGGTGAGAAATTGCAAACGTCGAGCAATTGCTCAGAGATGAAAAGTGCCAGCACTGAAAGCTGTTGCTAGCCAGCACCCTTCCTTGGAAGCGCTTTTGTGGGCCTAAGAACACTGGGGCTCTGGGCTTCTCTAGCCACCTCATCTTCTGCTCATCCTCTCGCGCACTCTAAAGAGAGCTCAGGTGAGAAATTGCAAACGTCGAGCAATTGCTCAGAGATGAAAAGTGCCAGCACTGAAAGCTCTTGCTAGCCAGCACCCTTCCTTGGAAGCGCTTTTGTAGCCCTTAGAACACTGGGGCTCTGGGCTTCTCTAGCCACCTAATCTTCTGCTCATCCTCTCGCGCACTCTAAAGAGAGCTCAGGTGAGAAATTGCAAACGTCCAGCAATTGCTCAGAGATGAAAAGTGCCAGCACTGAAAGCTGTTGCTAGCCAGCACCCTTCCTTGGAAGCGCTTTCACAGGCGCAGTAACACTTGGGCTTTACGCTTCTCTAGCCACCAAACGTCACGGTCCTTCTCTTTCCGTCTCGTAGACACGAGCTGAGAAATTGCAAACGTCGAGCAATTGCTCAGAGATGAAAAGTGCCAGCACTGAAAGCTGTTGCTAGCCAGCACCCTTCCTTGGAAGCGCTTTTGTAGGCCTAAGCACACTGGGGCTCTGGGCTTCTCTAGCCACCTCATCTTCTGCTCATCCTCTCGCGCACTCTAAAGAGAGCTCAGGTGAGAAATTGCAAACGTCGAGCAATTGCTCAGAGATGAAAAGTGCCAGCACTGAAAGCTGTTGCTAGCCAGCACCCTTCCTTGGAAGCGCTTTTGTAGGCCTAAGAACACTGGGGCTCTGGGCTTCTCTAGCCACCTCATCTTCTGCTCATCCTCTCGCGCACTCTATAGAGAGCTTTAGGGAGAAATTGCAAACGTCGAGCAATTGCTCAGAGATGAAAAGTGCCAGCACTGAAAGCTGTTGCTAGCCAGCACCCTTCCTTGGAAGCGCTTTTGTAGCCCTTAGAACACTGGGGCTCTGGGCTTCTCTAGCCACCTCATCTTCTGCTCATCCTCTCGCGCACTCTAAAGAGAGCTCAGGTGAGAAATTGCAAACGTCGAGCAATTGCTCAGAGAGGAAAAGTGCCAGCACTGAAAGCTGTTGCTAGCCAGCACCCTTCCTTGGAAGCGCTTTTGTAGGCCTAAGAACACTGGGGCTCTGGGCTTCTCTGGCCACCTCATCTTCTGCTCATCCTCTCGCGCACTCTAAAGAGAGCTCAGGGGAGAAATTGCAAACGTCAAGCAATTGCTCAGAGATGAAAAGTGCCAGCACTGAAAGCTGTTGCTAGCCAGCACCCTTCCTTGGAAGCGCTTTCACAGGCGCAGTAACACTGGGGCTTTGCGCTTCTCTACCCACCAAACGTCACGGTCCTTCTCTTTCCGTCTCGTAGACACGAGCTGAGAAATTGCAAACGTCGAGCAATTGCTCAGAGATGAAAAGTGCCAGCACTGAAAGCTGTTGCTAGCCAGCACCCTTCCTTGGAAGCGCTTTCACAGGCGCAGTAACACTGGGGCTTTGCGCTTCTCTACCCACCAAACGTCACAGTCCTTCCCTTTCCGTCTCGTAGACACGAGCTGAGAAATTGCAAACGTCGAGCAATTGCTCAGAGATGAAAAGTGCCAGCACTGAAAGCTGTTGCTAGCCAGCACCCTTCCTTGGAAGCGCTTTTGTAGGCCTAAGAACACTGGGGCTCTGGGCTTCTGTAGCCACCTAATCTTCTGCTCATCCTCTCGCGCACTCTGAAGAGAGCTCAGGGGAGAAATTGCAAAAGTTGAGCAATTGCTCAGAGATGAAAAGTGCCAGCACTGAAAGCTGTTGCTAGCCAGCACCCTTCCTTGGAAGCGCTTTCACAGGTGCAGCAACACTGGGGCTTTGCGCTTCTCTAGCCACCAAACGTCACGGTCATTCTCTTTCCGTCTCGTAGACACGAGCTGAGAAATTGCAAACGTCGAGCAATTGCTCAGAGATGAAAAGTGCCAGCACTGAAAGCTGTTGCTAGCCAGCACCCTTCCTTGGAAGCGCTTTTGTAGCCCTTAGAACAGTGGGGCTCTGGGCTTCTCTAGCCACCTAATCTTCTGCTCATCCTCTCGCGCAGTCTAAAGAGAGCTCAGGTGAGAAATTGCAAACGTCGAGCAATTGCTCAGAGATGAAAAGTGCCAGCACTGGAAGCTGTTGCTAGCCAGCACCCTTCCTTGGAAGCGCTTTCACAGGCGCAGTAACACTGGGGCTTTGCGCTTCTCTACCCACCAAACGTCACGGTCATTCTCTTTCCGTCTCGTAGACACGAGCTGAGAAATTGCAAACGTCGAGCAATTGCTCAGAGATGAAAAGTGCCAGCACTGGAAGCTGTTGCTAGCCAGCACCCTTCCTTGGAAGCGCTTTTGTAGGCCTAAGAACACTGGGGCTCTGCGCTTCTCTAGCCACCTCATCTTCTGCTCATCCTCTCGCGCACTCTAAAGAGAGCTCAGGTGAGAAATTGCAAACGTCGAGCAATTGCTCAGAGATGAAAAGTGCCAGCACTGAAAGCTGTTGCTAGCCAGCCCCCTTCCTTGGAAGCGCTTTTGTGGGCCTAAGCACACTGGGGCTCTGGGCTTCTCTAGCCACCTCATCTTCTGCTCATCCTCTTGCGCACTCTAAAGAGAGCTCAGGTGAGAAATTGCAAACGTCGACCAATTGCTCAGAGATGAAAAGTGCCAGCACTGAAAGCTGTTGCTAGCCAGCCCCCTTCCTTGGAAGCGCTTTCACAGGCGCAGTAACACTTGGGCTTTGCGCTTCTCTAGCCACCAAACGTCACGGTCCTTCTCTTTCCGTCTCGTAGACACGAGATGACAAATTGCAAACGTCGAGCAATTGCTCAGAGATGAAAAGTGCCAGCACTGAAAGCTGTTGCTAGCCAGCACCCTTCCTTGGAAGCGCTTTTGTAGGCCTAAGCACACTGGGGCTCTGGGCTTCTCTAGCCACCTATTCTTCTGCTCATCCTCTTGCGCAGTCTAAAGAGAGCTCAGGTGAGAAATTGCAAACGTCGAGCAATTGCTCAGAGATGAAAAGTGCCAGCACTGAAAGCTGTTGCTAGCCAGCACCCTTCCTTGGAAGCGCTTTTGTAGGCCTAAGAACACTGGGGCTCTGGGCTTCTTTAGCCACCTCATCTTCTGCTCATCCTCTCGCGCACTCTAAAGAGAGCTTTAGGGAGAAATTGCAAACGTCGAGCAATTGCTCAGAGATGAAAAGTGCCAGCACTGAAAGCTCTTGCTAGCCAGCACCCTTCCTTGGAAGCGCTTTTGTAGGCCTAAGAACACTGGGGCTCTGGGCTTCTCTAGCCACCTCATCTTCTGCTCATCCTCTCGCGCACTCTAAAGAGAGCTCAGGTGAGAAATTGCAAACGTCGAGCAATTGCTCAGAGAGGAAAAGTGCCAGCACTGAAAGCTCTTGCTAGCCAGCACCCTTCCTTGGAAGCGCTTTTGTAGCCCTTAGAACACTGGGGCTCTGGGCTTCTCTAGCCACCTAATCTTCTGCTCATCCTCTCGCGCACTCTAAAGAGAGCTCAGGTGAGAAATTGCAAACGTTGAGCAATTGCTCAGAGATGAAAAGTGCCAGCACTGAAAGCTGTTGCTAGCCAGCACCCTTCCTTGGAAGCGCTTTCACAGGCGCAGTAACACTGGGGCTTTGCGCTTCTCTAGCCACCAAACGTCACGGTCATTCTCTTTCCGTCTCGTAGACACGAGCTGAGAAATTGCAAACGTCGAGCAATTGCTCAGAGATGAAAAGTGCCAGCACTGAAAGCTGTTGCTAGCCAGCACCCTTCCTTGGAAGCGCTTTTGTAGGCCTAAGAACACTGGGGCTCTGGGCTTCTTTAGCCACCTAATCTTCTGCTCATCCTCTCGCGCACTCTGAAGAGAGCTCAGGTGAGAAATTGCAAACGTCGAGCAATTGCTCAGAGATGAAAAGTGCCAGCACTGAAAGCTGTTGCTAGCCAGCACCCTTCCTTGGAAGCGTTTTCGCAGGCGCAGTAACACTGGGGCTTTGCGCTTCTCTACCCACCAAACGTCACGGTCCTTCTCTTTCCGTCTCGTAGACACGAGCTGAGAAATTGCAAACGTCGAGCAATTGCTCAGAGAGGAAAAGTGCCAGCACTGAAAGCTGTTGCTAGCCAGCACCCTTCCTTGGAAGCGCTTTTGTAGGCCTAAGAACACTGGGGCTCTGGGCTTCTCTAGCCACCTAATCTTCTGCTCATCCTCTCGCTCACTCTAAAGACAGCTCAGGTGAGAAATTGCAAACGTCGAGCAATTGCTCAGAGAGGAAAAGTGCCAGCACTGAAAGCTGTTGCTAGCCAGCACCCTTCCTTGGAAGCGCTTTTGTAGGCCTAAGAACACTGGGGCTCTGGGCTTCTCTAGCCACCTCATCTTCTGCTCATCCTCTCGCGCACTCTAAAGAGAGCTCAGGTGAGAAATTGCAAACGTCGAGCAATTGCTCAGATAAGAAAAGTGCCAGCACTGAAAGCTCTTGCTAGCCAGCACCCTTCCTTGGAAGCGCTTTTGTAGGCCTAAGAACACTGGGGCTCTGGGCTTCTCTGGCCACCTCATCTTCTGCTCATCCTCTCGCGCACTCTAAAGAGAGCTCAGGGGAGAAATTGCAAACGTCCAGCAATTGCTCAGAGATGAAAAGTGCCAGCACTGAAAGCTGTTGCTAGCCAGCACCCTTCCTTGGAAGCGCTTTCACAGGCGCAGTAACACTGGGGCTTTGCGCTTCTCTACCCACCAAACGTCACGGTCCTTCTCTTTCCGTCTCGTAGACACGAGCTGAGAAATTGCAAACGTCGAGCAATTGCTCAGAGATGAAAAGTGCCAGCACTGAAAGCTGTTGCTAGCCAGCACCCTTCCTTGGAAGCGCTTTCACAGGCGCAGTAACACTGGGGCTTTGCGCTTCTCTACCCACCAAACGTCACAGTCCTTCCCTTTCCGTCTCGTAGACACGAGCTGAGAAATTGCAAACGTCGAGCAATTGCTCAGAGATGAAAAGTGCCAGCACTGAAAGCTGTTGCTAGCCAGCACCCTTCCTTGGAAGCGCTTTTGTAGGCCTAAGAACACTGGGGCTCTGGGCTTCTTTAGCCACCTAATCTTCTGCTCATCCTCTCGCGCACTCTGAAGAGAGCTCAGGGGAGAAATTGCAAAAGTTGAGCAATTGCTCAGAGATGAAAAGTGCCAGCACTGAAAGCTGTTGCTAGCCAGCACCCTTCCTTGGAAGCGCTTTCACAGGTGCAGCAACATTGGGGCTTTGCGCTTCTCTAGCCACCAAACGTCACGGTCATTCTCTTTCCGTCTCGTAGACACGAGCTGAGAAATTGCAAACGTCGAGCAATTGCTCAGAGATGAAAAGTGCCAGCACTGAAAGCTGTTGCTAGCCAGCACCCTTCCTTGGAAGCGCTTTTGTAGCCCTTAGAACACTGGGGCTCTGGGCTTCTCTAGCCACCTAATCTTCTGCTCATCCTCTCGCGCAGTCTAAAGAGAGCTCAGGTGAGAAATTGCAAACGTCGAGCAATTGCTCAGAGATGAAAAGCGCCAGCACTGAAAGCTGTTGCTAGCCAGCACCCTTCCTTGGAAGCGCTTTCACAGGCGCAGTAACACTGGGGCTTTGCGCTTCTCTACCCACCAAACGTCACGGTCATTCTCTTTCCGTCTCGTAGACACGAGCTGAGAAATTGCAAACGTCGAGCAATTGCTCAGAGATGAAAAGTGCCAGCACTGAAAGCTGTTGCTAGCCAGCACCCTTCCTTGGAAGCGCTTTTGTAGGCCTAAGCACACTGGGGCTCTGGGCTTCTCTAGCCACCTCATCTTCTGCTCATCCTCTTGCGCAGTCTAAAGAGAGCTCAGGTGAGAAATTGCAAACGTCGAGCAATTGCTCAGAGATGAAAAGTGCCAGCACTGAAAGCTGTTGCTAGCCAGCACCCTTCCTTGGAAGCGCTTTTGTAGGCCTAAGAACACTGGGGCTCTGGGCTTCTCTAGCCACCTCATCTTCTGCTCATCCTCTCGCGCACTCTAAAGAGAGATTTAGGGAGAAATTGCAAACGTCGAGCAATTGCTCAGAGATGAAAAGTGCCAGCACTGAAAGCTCTTGCTAGCCAGCACCCTTCCTTGGAAGCGCTTTTGTAGGCCTAAGAACACTGGGGCTCTGGGCTTCTCTAGCCACCTCATCTTCTGCTCATCCTCTCGCGCACTCTAAAGAGAGCTCAGGTGAGAAATTGCAAACGTCGAGCACTTGCTCAGAGATGAAAAGTGCCAGCACTGAAAGCTGTTGCTAGCCAGCACCCTTCCTTGGAAGCGCTTTTGTAGCCCTTAGAACACTGGGGCTCTGGGCTTCTCTAGCCACCTAATCTTCTGCTCATCCTCTCGCGCACTCTAAAGAGAGCTCAGGTGAGAAATTGCAAACGTCGAGCAATTGCTCAGAGATGAAAAGTGCCAGCACTGAAAGCTGTTGCTAGCCAGCACCCTTCCTTGGAAGCGCTTTCACAGGCGCAGTAACACTGGGGCTTTGCGCTTCTCTAGCCACCAAACGTCACGGTCATTCTCTTTCCGTCTCGTAGACACGAGCTGAGAAATTGCAAACGTCGAGCAATTGCTCAGAGATGAAAAGTGCCAGCACTGAAAGCTGTTGCTAGCCAGCACCCTTCCTTGGAAGCGCTTTTGTAGGCCTAAGAACACTGGGGCTCTGGGCTTCTTTAGCCACCTAATCTTCTGCTCATCCTCTCGCGCACTCTGAAGAGAGCTCAGGTGAGAAATTGCAAACGTCGAGCAATTGCTCAGAGATGAAAAGTGCCAGCACTGAAAGCTGTTGCTAGCCAGCACCCTTCCTTGGAAGCGTTTTCGCAGGCGCAGTAACACTGGGGCTTTGCGCTTCTCTAGCCACCAAACGTCACGGTCCTTCTCTTTCCGTCTCGTAGACACGAGCTGAGAAATTGCAAACGTCGAGCAATTGCTCAGAGAGGAAAAGTGCCAGCACTGAAAGCTGTTGCTAGCCAGCACCCTTCCTTGGAAGCGCTTTTGTAGGCCTAAGAACACTGGGGCTCTGGGCTTCTCTAGCCACCTAATCTTCTGCTCATCCTCTCGCTCACTCTAAAGAGAGCTCAGGTGAGAAATTGCAAACGTCGAGCAATTGCTCAGAGATGAAAAGTGCCAGCACTGAAAGCTGTTGCTAGCCAGCACCCTTCCTTGGAAGTGCTTTTGTAGGCCTAAGAACACTGGGGCTCTGGGCTTCTCTAGCCACCTCATCTTCTGCTCATCCTCTCGCGCACTCTAAAGAGAGCTCAGGTGAGAAATTGCAAACGTCGAGCAATTGCTCAGAGATGAAAAGTGCCAGCACTGAAAGCTGTTGCTAGCCAGCACCCTTCCTTGGAAGCGCTTTTGTAGGCCTAAGAACACTGGGGCTCTGGGCTTCTCTAGCCACCTCATCTTCTGCTCATCCTCTCGCGCACTCTAAAGAGAGCTCAGGTGAGAAATTGCAAACGTCGAGCAATTGCTCAGATAAGAAAAGTGCCAGCACTGAAAGCTCTTGCTAGCCAGCACCCTTCCTTGGAAGCGCTTTTGTAGCCCTTAGAACACTGGGGCTCTGGGCTTCTCTAGCCACCTCATCTTCTGCTCATCCTCTCGCGCACTCTAAAGAGAGCTCAGGTGAGAAATTGCAAACGTCGAGCAATTGCTCAGAGATGAAAAGTGCCAGCACTGAAAGCTGTTGCTAGCCAGCACCCTTCCTTGGAAGCGCTTTCACAGGCGCAGCAACACTGGGGCTTTGCGCTTCTCTAGCCACCAAACGTCACGGTCCTTCTCTTTCCGTCTCGTAGACACGAGCTGAGAAATTGCAAACGTCGAGCAATTGCTCAGAGATGAAAAGTGCCAGCACTGAAAGCTGTTGCTAGCCAGCAACCTTCCTTGGAAGCGCTTTTGTAGGCCTAAGAACACTGGGGCTCTGGGCTTCTCTAGCCACCTAATCTTCTGCTCATCCTCTCGCGCACTCTAAAGAGAGCTCAGGGGAGAAATTGCAAACGTCGAGCAATTGCTCAGAGATGAAAAGTGCCAGCACTGAAAGCTGTTGCTAGCCAGCCCCCTTCCTTGGAAGCGCTTTTGTAGGCCTAAGAACACTGGGGCTCTGGGCTTCTCTAGCCACCTCATCTTCTGCTCATCCTCTCGCGCACTCTAAAGAGAGCTCAGGTGAGAAATTGCAAACGTCGAGCAATTGCTCAGAGATGAAAAGTGCCAGCACTGAAAGCTGTTGCTAGCCAGCACCCTTCCTTGGAAGCGCTTTCACAGGCGCAGCAACACTGGGGCTTTGCGCTTCTCTACCCACCAAACGTCACGGTCGTTCTCTTTCCGTCTCGTAGACACAAGCTGAGAAATTGCAAACGTCGAGCAATTGCTCAGAGATGAAAAGTGCCAGCACTGAAAGCTGTTGCTAGCCAGCACCCTTCCTTGGAAGCGCTTTTGTAGGCCTAAGAACAGTGGGGCTCTGGGCTTCTTTAGCCACCTCATCTTCTGCTCATCCTCTCGCGCACTCTAAAGAGAGCTCAGGTGAGAAATTGCAAACGTCGAGCAATTGCTCAGAGATGAAAAGTGCCAGCACTGAAAGCTGTTGCTAGCCAGCACCCTTCCTTGGAAGCGCTTTTGTAGGCCTAAGAACACTGGGGCTCTGGGCTTCTCTAGCCACCTCATCTTCTGCTCATCCTCTCGCGCACTCTAAAGAGAGCTCAGGTGAGAAATTGCAAACGTCGAGCAATTGCTCAGAGATGAAAAGTGCCAGCACTGAAAGCTCTTGCTAGCCAGCACCCTTCCTTGGAAGCGCTTTTGTAGCCCTTAGAACACTGGGGCTCTGGGCTTCTCTAGCCACCTAATCTTCTGCTCATCCTCTCGCGCACTCTAAAGAGAGCTCAGGTGAGAAATTGCAAACGTCGAGCACTTGCTCAGAGATGAAAAGTGCCAGCACTGAAAGCTGTTGCTAGCCAGCACCCTTCCTTGGAAGCGCTTTCACAGGCGCAGCAACACTGGGGCTTTGCGCTTCTCTAGCCACCAAACGTCACGGTCCTTCCCTTTCCGTCTCGTAGACACGAGCTGAGAAATTGCAAACGTCGAGCAATTGCTCAGAGATGAAAAGCGCCAGCACTGAAAGCTGTTGCTAGCCAGCACCCTTCCTTGGAAGCGCTTTTGTAGGCCTAAGAACACTGGGGCTCTGGGCTTCTCTAGCCACCTAATCTTCTGCTCATCCTCTCGCGCACTCTAAAGGGAGCTCAGGGGAGAAATTGCAAACGTCGAGCAATTGCTCCGAGATGAAAAGTGCCAGCACTGAAAGCTGTTGCTAGCCAGCACCCTTCCTTGGAAGCGCTTTTGTAGGCCTAAGAACACTGGGGCTCTGGGCTTCTCTAGCCACCTCATCTTCTGCTCATCCTCTCGCGCACTCTAAAGAGAGCTCAGGTGAGAAATTGCAAACGTCGAGCAATTGCTCAGAGATGAAAAGTGCCAGCACTGAAAGCTGTTGCTAGCCAGCACCCTTCCTTGGAAGCGCTTTCACAGGCGCAGCAACACTGGGGCTTTGCGCGTCTCTACCCACCAAACAACACGGTCCTTCTCTTTCCGTCTCGTAGACAGGAGCTGAGAAATTGCAAACGTCGAGCAATTGCTCAGAGATGAAAAGTGCCAGCACTGAAAGCTGTTGCTAGCCAGCACCCTTCCTTGGAAGTGCTTTTGTAGGCCTAAGAACACTGGGGCTCTGGGCTTCTTTAGCCACCTCATCTTCTGCTCATCCTCTCGCGCACTCTGAAGAGAGCTCAGGTGAGAAATTGCAAACGTCGAGCAATTGCTCAGAGAAGAAAAGTGCCAGCACTGAAAGCTCTTGCTAGCCAGCACCCTTCCTTGGAAGCGCTTTCACAGGCGCAGTAACACTGGGGCTTTGTGCTTCTCTAGCCACCAAACGTCACGGTCACTATCTCTCCGTCTCGTAGACACGAGCTGAGAAATTGCAAACGTCGAGCAATTGCTCAGAGATGAAAAGTGCCAGCACTGAAAGCTGTTGCTAGCCAGCACCCTTCCTTGGAAGCGCTTTTGTAGGCCTAAGAACACTGGGGCTCTGGGCTTCTTTAGCCACCTCATCTTCTGCTCATCCTCTCGTGCACTCTGAAGAGAGCTCAGGTGAGAAATTGCAAACGTCGAGCAATTGCTCAGAGATGAAAAGTGCCAGCACTGAAAGCTGTTGCTAGCCAGCACCCTTCCTTGGAAGCGCTTTCACAGGCGCAGTAACACTGGGACTTTGTGCTTCTGTACCCACCAAACGTCACGGTCACTATCTCTCCGTCTCGTAGACACGAGCTGAGAAATTGCAAACGTCGAGCAATTGCTCAGAGAGGAAAAGTGCCAGCACTGAAAGCTCTTGCTAGCCAGCACCCTTCCTTGGAAGTGCTTTTGTAGGCCTAAGAACACTGGGGCTCTGGGCTTCTCTAGCCACCTCATCTTCTGCTCATCCTCTCGCGCACTCTAAAGAGAGCTCAGGTGAGAAATTGCAAACGTCAAGCAATTGCTCAGAGATGAAAAGTGCCAGCACTGAAAGCTGTTGCTAGCCAGCACCCTTCCTTGGAAGCGCTTTTGTAGGCCTAAGAACACTGGGGCTCTGGGCTTCTTTAGCCACCTAATCTTCTGCTCATCCTCTCGCGCACTCTGAAGAGAGCTCAGGTGAGAAATTGCAAACGTCGAGCAATTGCTCAGAGATGAAAAGTGCCAGCACTGAAAGCTGTTGCTAGCTAGCACCCTTCCTTGGAAGCGTTTTCGCAGGCGCAGTAACACTGGGGCTTTGCGCTTCTCTACCCACCAAACGTCACGGTCCTTCTCTTTCCGTCTCGTAGACACGAGCTGAGAAATTGCAAACGTCGAGCAATTGCTCAGAGATGAAAAGTGCCAGCACTGAAAGCTTTTGCTAGCCAGCACCCTTCCTTGGAAGCGCTTTTGTAGGCCTAAGAACAGTGGGGCTCTGGGCTTCTCTAGCCACCTCATCTTCTGCTCATCCTCTCGCTCACTCTAAAGACAGCTCAGGTGAGAAATTGCAAACGTCGAGCAATTGCTCAGAGATGAAAAGTGCCAGCACTGAAAGCTGTTGCTAGCCAGCACCCTTCCTTGGAAGTGCTTTTGTAGGCCTAAGAACACTGGGGCTCTGGGCTTCTCTAGCCACCTCATCTTCTGCTCATCCTCTCGCGCACTCTAAAGAGAGCTCAGGTGAGAAATTGCAAACGTCGAGCAATTGCTCAGAGAGGAAAAGTGCCAGCACTGAAAGCTGTTGCTAGCCAGCACCCTTCCTTGGAAGCGCTTTTGTAGGCCTAAGAACACTGGGGCTCTGGGCTTCTCTAGCCACCTCATCTTCTGCTCATCCTCTCGCGCACTCTAAAGAGAGCTCAGGTGAGAAATTGCAAACGTCGAGCAATTGCTCAGAGATGAAAAGTGCCAGCACTGAAAGCTGTTGCTAGCCAGCACCCTTCCTTGGAAGCGCTTTTGTAGCCCTTAGAACACTGGGGCTCTGGGCTTCTCTAGCCACCTCATCTTCTGCTCATCCTCTCGCGCACTCTAAAGAGAGCTCAGGTGAGAAATTGCAAACGTCCAGCAATTGCTCAGAGATGAAAAGTGCCAGCACTGAAAGCTGTTGCTAGCCAGCACCCTTCCTTGGAAGCGCTTTCACAGGCGCAGCAACACTGGGGCTTTGCGCTTCTCTACCCACCAAACGTCACGGTCCTTCTCTTTCCGTCTCGTAGACACGAGCTGAGAAATTGCAAACGTCGAGCAATTGCTCAGAGATGAAAAGTGCCAGCACTGAAAGCTGTTGCTAGCCAGCACCCTTCCTTGGAAGCGCTTTTGTAGGCCTAAGAACACTGGGGCTCTGGGCTTCTCTAGCCACCTAATCTTCTGCTCATCCTCTCGCGCACTCTAAAGAGAGCTCAGGTGAGAAATTGCAAACGTCGAGCAATTGCTCCGAGATGAAAAGTGCCAGCACTGAAAGCTGTTGCTAGCCAGCACCCTTCCTTGGAAGCGCTTTTGTAGGCCTAAGAACACTGGGGCTCTGGGCTTCTCTAGCCACCTCATCTTCTGCTCATCCTCTCGCGCACTCTAAAGAGAGCTCAGGTGAGAAATTGCAAACGTCGAGCAATTGCTCAGAGATGAAAAGTGCCAGCACTGAAAGCTGTTGCTAGCCAGCACCCTTCCTTGGAAGCGCTTTCACAGGCGCAGCAACACTGGGGCTTTGCGCTTCTCTAGCCACCAAACGTCACGGTCCTTCTCTTTCCGTCTCGTAGACACGAGCTGAGAAATTGCAAACGTCGAGCAATTGCTCAGAGATGAAAAGTGCCAGCACTGAAAGCTGTTGCTAGCCAGCACCCTTCCTTGGAAGCGCTTTTGTAGGCCTAAGAACACTGGGGCTCTGGGCTTCTTTAGCCACCTCATCTTCTGCTCATCCTCTCGCGCACTCTAAAGAGAGCTCAGGTGAGAAATTGCAAACGTCGAGCAATTGCTCAGAGAGGAAAAGTGCCAGCACTGAAAGCTGTTGCTAGCCAGCACCCTTCCTTGGAAGCGCTTTTGTAGGCCTAAGAACACTGGGGCTCTGGGCTTCTTTAGCCACCTCATCTTCTGCTCATCCTCTCGCGCACTCTAAAGAGAGCTCAGGTGAGAAATTGCAAACGTCGAGCAATTGCTCAGAGATGAAAAGTGCCAGCACTGGAAGCTGTTGCTAGCCAGCACCCTTCCTTGGAAGCGCTTTTGTAGGCCTAAGAACACTGGGGCTCTGGGCTTCTCTAGCCACCTCATCTTCTGCTCATCCTCTCGCGCACTCTAAAGAGAGCTCAGGTGAGAAATTGCAAACGTCGAGCAATTGCTCAGAGAGGAAAAGTGCCAGCACTGAAAGCTCTTGCTAGCCAGCACCCTTCCTTGGAAGCGCTTTCACAGGCGCAGCAACACTGGGGCTTTGCGCTTCTCTAGCCACCAAACGTCACGGTCCTTCCCTTTCCATCTCGTAGACACGAGCTGAGAAATTGCAAACGTCGAGCAATTGCTCAGAGATGAAAAGCGCCAGCACTGAAAGCTGTTGCTAGCCAGCACCCTTCCTTGGAAGCGCTTTTGTAGGCCTAAGAACACTGGGGCTCTGGGCTTCTCTAGCCACCTCATCTTCTGCTCATCCTCTCGCGCACTCTAAAGAGAGCTCAGGGGAAAAATTGCAAACGTCGAGCAATTGCTCCGAGATGAAAAGTGCCAGCACTGAAAGCTGTTGCTAGCCAGCACCCTTCCTTGGAAGCGCTTTTGTAGGCCTAAGAACACTGGGGCTCTGGGCTTCTCTAGCCACCTCATCTTCTGCTCATCCTCTCGCGCACTCTAAAGAGAGCTCAGGTGAGAAATTGCAAACGTCGAGCAATTGCTCAGAGATGAAAAGTGCCAGCACTGAAAGCTCTTGCTAGCCAGCCCCCTTCCTTGGAAGCGCTTTCACAGGCGCAGCAACACTGGGGCTTTGCGCTTCTCTACCCACCAAACAACACGGTCCTTCTCTTTCCGTCTCGTAGACAGGAGCTGAGAAATTGCAAACGTCGAGCAATTGCTCAGAGATGAAAAGTGCCAGCACTGAAAGCTGTTGCTAGCCAGCACCCTTCCTTGGAAGCGCTTTTGTAGGCCTAAGAACACTGGGGCTCTGGGCTTCTTTAGCCACCTCATCTTCTGCTCATCCTCTCGCGCACTCTGAAGAGAGCTCAGGTGAGAAATTGCAAACGTCGAGCAATTGCTCAGAGAAGAAAAGTGCCAGCACTGAAAGCTGTTGCTAGCCAGCACCCTTCCTTGGAAGCGCTTTCACAGGCGCAGTAACACTGGGGCTTTGTGCTTCTCTAGCCACCAAACGTCACGGTCACTATCTCTCCGTCTCGTAGACACGAGCTGAGAAATTGCAAACGTCGAGCAATTGCTCAGAGATGAAAAGTGCCAGCACTGAAAGCTGTTGCTAGCCAGCACCCTTCCTTGGAAGCGCTTTTGTAGGCCTAAGAACACTGGGGCTCTGGGCTTCTTTAGCCACCTCATCTTCTGCTCATCCTCTCGCGCACTCTGAAGAGAGCTCAGGTGAGAAATTGCAAACGTCGAGCAATTGCTCAGAGATGAAAAGTGCCAGCACTGAAAGCTGTTGCTAGCCAGCACCCTTCCTTGGAAGCGCTTTCACAGGCGCAGTAACACTGGGACTTTGTGCTTCTCTACCCACCAAACGTCACGGTCACTATCTCTCCGTCTCGTAGACACGAGCTGAGAAATTGCAAACGTCGAGCAATTGCTCAGAGAGGAAAAGTGCCAGCACTGAAAGCTCTTGCTAGCCAGCACCCTTCCTTGGAAGTGCTTTTGTAGGCCTAAGAACACTGGGGCTCTGGGCTTCTCTAGCCACCTCATCTTCTGCTCATCCTCTCGCGCACTCTAAAGAGAGCTCAGGTGAGAAATTGCAAACGTCGAGCAATTGCTCAGAGATGAAAAGTGCCAGCACTGAAAGCTGTTGCTAGCCAGCCCCCTTCCTTGGAAGCGCTTTCACAGGCGCAGCAACACTTGGGCTTTGCGCTTCTCTAGCCACCAAACGTCACGGTCCTTCTCTTTCCGTCTCGTAGACACGAGCTGAGAAATTGCAAACGTCGAGCAATTGCTCAGAGATGAAAAGTGCCAGCACTGAAAGCTGTTGCTAGCCAGCAGCCTTCCTTGGAAGCGCTTTTGTAGGCCTAAGCACACTGGGGCTCTGGGCTTCTCTAGCCACCTCATCTTCTGCTCATCCTCTCGCGCACTCTAAAGAGAGCTCAGGTGAGAAATTGCAAACGTCGAGCAATTGCTCAGAGATGAAAAGTGCCAGCACTGAAAGCTGTTGCTAGCCAGCACCCTTCCTTGGAAGCGCTTTTGTAGGCCTAAGAACACTGGGGCTCTGGGCTTCTTTAGCCACCTCATCTTCTGCTCATCCTCTCGCGCACTCTAAAGAGAGCTTTAGGGAGAAATTGCAAACGTCGAGCAATTGCTCAGAGATGAAAAGTGCCAGCACTGAAAGCTGTTGCTAGCCAGCACCCTTCCTTGGAAGCTCTTTTGTAGCCCTTAGAACACTGGGGCTCTGGGCTTCTCTAGCCACCTCATCTTCTGCTCATCCTCTCGCGCACTCTAAAGAGAGCTCAGGTGAGAAATTGCAAACGTCGAGCAATTGCTCAGAGATGAAAAGTGCCAGCACTGAAAGCTCTTGCTAGCCAGCACCCTTCCTTGGAAGCGCTTTTGTAGCCCTTAGAACACTGGGGCTCTGGGCTTCTATAGCCACCTAATCTTCTGCTCATCCTCTCGCGCACTCTAAAGAGAGCTCAGGGGAGAAATTGCAAACGTCCAGCAATTGCTCAGAGATGAAAAGTGCCAGCACTGAAAGCTGTTGCTAGCCAGCACCCTTCCTTGGAAGCGCTTTCACAGGCGCAGTAACACTGGGGCTTTGCGCTTCTCTAGCCACCAAACGTCACGGTCCTTCTCTTTCCGTCTCGTAGACACGAGCTGAGAAATTGCAAACGTCGAGCAATTGCTCAGAGATGAAAAGTGCCAGCACTGAAAGCTGTTGCTAGCCAGCACCCTTCCTTGGAAGCGCTTTCACAGGCGCAGTAACACTGGGGCTTTGCGCTTCTCTAGCCACCAAACGTCACAGTCATTCTCTTTCCGTCTCGTAGACACGAGCTGAGAAATTGCAAACGTCGAGCAATTGCTCAGAGATGAAAAGTGCCAGCACTGAAAGCTGTTGCTAGCCAGCACCCTTCCTTGGAAGCGCTTTTGTAGGCCTAAGAACACTGGGGCTCTGGGCTTCTCTAGCCACCTCATCTTCTGCTCATCCTCTCGCGCACTCTGAAGAGAGCTCAGGGGAGAAATTGCAAACGTTGAGCAATTGCTCAGAGAGGAAAAGTGCCAGCACTGAAAGCTGTTGCTAGCCAGCACCCTTCCTTGGAAGCGCTTTCACAGGCGCAGCAACACTGGGGCTTTGCGCTTCTCTAGCCACCAAACTTCACGGTCCTTCTCTTTCCGTCTCGTAGACACGAGCTGAGAAATTGCAAACGTCGAGCAATTGCTCAGAGAGGAAAAGTGCCAGCACTGAAAGCTGTTGCTAGCCAGCACCCTTCCTTGGAAGCGCTTTTGTAGGCCTAAGAACACTGGGGCTCTGGGCTTCTTTAGCCACCTCATCTTCTGCTCATCCTCTCGCGCACTCTAAAGAGAGCTCAGGTGAGAAATTGCAAACGTCGAGCAATTGCTCAGAGATGAAAAGTGCCAGCACTGAAAGCTGTTGCTAGCCAGCACCCTTCCTTGGAAGCGCTTTTGTAGGCCTAAGAACACTGGGGCTCTGGGCTTCTCTAGCCACCTCATCTTCTGCTCATCCTCTCGCGCACTCTAAAGAGAGCTCAGGTGAGAAATTGCAAACGTTGAGCAATTGCTCAGAGATGAAAAGTGCCAGCACTGAAAGCTGTTGCTAGCCAGCCCCCTTCCTTGGAAGCGCTTTTGTAGGCCTAAGAACACTGGGGCTCTGGGCTTCTCTAGCCACCTCATCTTCTGCTCATCCTCTCGCGCACTCTGAAGAGAGCTCAGGGGAGAAATTGCAAACGTTGAGCAATTGCTCAGAGATGAAAAGTGCCAGCACTGAAAGCTGTTGCTAGCCAGCCCCCTTCCTTGGAAGCGCTTTCACAGGCGCAGCAACACTGGGGCTTTGCGCTTCTCTAGCCACCAAACGTCACGGTCCTTCTCTTTCCGTCTCGTAGACAGGAGCTGAGAAATTGCAAACGTCGAGCAATTGCTCAGAGATGAAAAGTGCCAGCACTGAAAGCTGTTGCTAGCCAGCACCCTTCCTTGGAAGCGCTTTTGTAGGCCTAAGAACACTGGGGCTCTGGGCTTCTTTAGCCACCTCATCTTCTGCTCATCCTCTCGCGCACTCTGAAGAGAGCTCAGGTGAGAAATTGCAAACGTCGAGCAATTGCTCAGAGAAGAAAAGTGCCAGCACTGAAAGCTGTTGCTAGCCAGCACCCTTCCTTGGAAGCGCTTTCACAGGCGCAGTAACACTGGGGCTTTGTGCTTCTCTAGCCACCAAACGTCACGGTCACTATCTCTCCGTCTCGTAGACACGAGCTGAGAAATTGCAAACGTCGAGCAATTGCTCAGAGATGAAAAGTGCCAGCACTGAAAGCTGTTGCTAGCCAGCACCCTTCCTTGGAAGCGCTTTTGTAGGCCTAAGAACACTGGGGCTCTGGGCTTCTTTAGCCACCTCATCTTCTGCTCATCCTCTCGTGCACTCTGAAGAGAGCTCAGGTGAGAAATTGCAAACGTCGAGCAATTGCTCAGAGATGAAAAGTGCCAGCACTGAAAGCTCTTGCTAGCCAGCACCCTTCCTTGGAAGCGCTTTCACAGGCGCAGTAACACTGGGGCTTTGTGCTTCTCTACCCACCAAACGTCACGGTCACTATCTCTCCGTCTCGTAGACACGAGCTGAGAAATTGCAAACGTCGAGCAATTGCTCAGAGAGGAAAAGTGCCAGCACTGAAAGCTCTTGCTAGCCAGCACCCTTCCTTGGAAGTGCTTTTGTAGGCCTAAGAACACTGGGGCTCTGGGCTTCTCTAGCCACCTCATCTTCTGCTCATCCTCTCGCGCACTCTAAAGAGAGCTCAGGTGAGAAATTGCAAACGTCAAGCAATTGCTCAGAGATGAAAAGTGCCAGCACTGAAAGCTGTTGCTAGCCAGCACCCTTCCTTGGAAGCGCTTTTGTAGGCCTAAGAACACTGGGGTTCTGGGCTTCTCTAGCCACCTCATCTTCTGCTCATCCTCTCGCGCACTCTAAAGAGAGCTCAGGGGAGAAATTGCAAACGTCGAGCAATTGCTCAGAGATGAAAAGTGCCAGCACTGAAAGCTGTTGCTAGCCAGCCCCCTTCCTTGGAAGCGCTTTCACAGGCGCAGCAACACTTGGGCTTTGCGCTTCTCTAGCCACCAAACGTCACGGTCCTTCTCTTTCCGTCTCGTAGACACGAGCTGAGAAATTGCAAACGTCGAGCAATTGCTCAGAGATGAAAAGTGCCAGCACTGAAAGCTGTTGCTAGCCAGCACCCTTCCTTGGAAGCGCTTTTGTAGGCCTAAGCACACTGGGGCTCTGGGCTTCTCTAGCCACCTCATCTTCTGCTCATCCTCTCGCGCACTCTAAAGAGAGCTCAGGTGAGAAATTGCAAACGTCGAGCAATTGCTCACAGATGAAAAGTGCCAGCACTGAAAGCTGTTGCTAGCCAGCACCCTTCCTTGGAAGCGCTTTCACAGGCGCAGTAACACTGGGGCTTTGCGCTTCTCTAGCCACCAAACGTCACGGTCCTTCTCTTTCCGTCTCGTAGACACGAGCTGAGAAATTGCAAACGTCGAGCAATTGCTCAGAGATGAAAAGTGCCAGCACTGAAAGCTGTTGCTAGCCAGCACCCTTCCTTGGAAGCGCTTTCACAGGCGCAGTAACACTGGGGCTTTGCGCTTCTCTACCCACCAAACGTCACAGTCATTCTCTTTCCGTCTCGTAGACACGAGCTGAGAAATTGCAAACGTCGAGCAATTGCTCAGAGATGAAAAGTGCCAGCACTGAAAGCTGTTGCTAGCCAGCACCCTTCCTTGGAAGCGCTTTTGTAGGCCTAAGAACACTGGGGCTCTGGGCTTCTCTAGCCACCTCATCTTCTGCTCATCCTCTCGCGCACTCTGAAGAGAGCTCAGGGGAGAAATTGCAAACGTTGAGCAATTGCTCAGAGAGGAAAAGTGCCAGCACTGAAAGCTGTTGCTAGCCAGCACCCTTCCTTGGAAGCGCTTTCACAGGCGCAGCAACACTGGGGCTTTGCGCTTCTCTAGCCACCAAACTTCACGGTCCTTCTCTTTCCGTCTCGTAGACACGAGCTGAGAAATTGCAAACGTCGAGCAATTGCTCAGAGATGAAAAGTGCCAGCACTGAAAGCTGTTGCTAGCCAGCACCCTTCCTTGGAAGTGCTTTTGTAGGCCTAAGAACACTGGGGCTCTGGGCTTCTCTAGCCACCTCATCTTCTGCTCATCCTCTCGCGCACTCTAAAGAGAGCTTTAGGGAGAAATTGCAAACGTCGAGCAATTGCTCAGAGATGAAAAGTGCCAGCACTGAAAGCTGTTGCTAGCCAGCACCCTTCCTTGGAAGCGCTTTTGTAGGCCTAAGAACACTGGGGCTCTGGGCTTCTTTAGCCACCTCATCTTCTGCTCATCCTCTCGCGCACTCTAAAGAGAGCTTTAGGGAGAAATTGCAAACGTCGAGCAATTGCTCAGAGATGAAAAGTGCCAGCACTGAAAGCTGTTGCTAGCCAGCACCCTTCCTTGGAAGCTCTTTTGTAGCCCTTAGAACACTGGGGCTCTGGGCTTCTCTAGCCACCTCATCTTCTGCTCATCCTCTCGCGCACTCTAAAGAGAGCTCAGGTGAGAAATTGCAAACGTCAAGCAATTGCTCAGAGAGGAAAAGTGCCAGCACTGAAAGCTGTTGCTAGCCAGCACCCTTCCTTGGAAGCGCTTTTGTAACCCTTAGAACACTGGGGCTCTGGGCTTCTCTAGCCACCTCATCTTCTGCTCATCCTCTCGCGCACTCTAAAGAGAGCTCAGGGGAGAAATTGCAAACGTCCAGCAATTGCTCAGAGATGAAAAGTGCCAGCACTGAAAGCTCTTGCTAGCCAGCACCCTTCCTTGGAAGCGCTTTCACAGGCGCAGTAACACTGGGGCTTTGCGCTTCTCTAGCCACCAAACGTCACGGTCCTTCTCTTTCCGTCTCGTAGACACGAGCTGAGAAATTGCAAACGTCGAGCAATTGCTCAGAGATGAAAAGTGCCAGCACTGAAAGCTGTTGCTAGCCAGCACCCTTCCTTGGAAGCGCTTTCACAGGCGCAGTAACACTGGGGCTTTGCGCTTCTCTACCCACCAAACGTCACAGTCATTCTCTTTCCGTCTCGTAGACACGAGCTGAGAAATTGCAAACGTCGAGCAATTGCTCAGAGATGAAAAGTGCCAGCACTGAAAGCTGTTGCTAGCCAGCACCCTTCCTTGGAAGCGCTTTTGTAGGCCTAAGAACAGTGGGGCTCTGGGCTTCTCTAGCCACCTCATCTTCTGCTCATCCTCTCGCGCACTCTGAAGATTGCTCAGGGGAGAAATTGCAAACGTTGAGCAATTGCTCAGAGAGGAAAAGTGCCAGCACTGAAAGCTGTTGCTAGCCAGCACCCTTCCTTGGAAGCGCTTTCACAGGCGCAGCAACACTGGGGCTTTGCGCTTCTCTAGCCACCAAACGTCACGGTCCTTCTCTTTCCGTCTCGTAGACACGAGCTGAGAAATTGCAAACGTCGAGCAATTGCTCAGAGATGAAAAGTGCCAGCACTGAAAGCTGTTGCTAGCCAGCACCCTTCATTGGAAGCGCTTTTGTAGGCCTAAGAACACTGGGGCTCTGGGCTTCTCTAGCCACCTCATCTTCTGCTCATCCTCTCGCGCAATCTAAAGAGAGCTCAGGTGAGAAATTGCAAACGTCGAGCAATTGCTCAGAGATGAAAAGTGCCAGCACTGAAAGCTGTTGCTAGCCAGCACCCTTCCTTGGAAGCGCTTTTGTAGGCCTAAGAACACTGGGGCTCTGGGCTTCTCTAGCCACCTCATCTTCTGCTCATCCTCTCGCGCACTCTAAAGAGAGCTCAGGTGAGAAATTGCAAACGTTGAGCAATTGCTCAGAGATGAAAAGTGCCAGCACTGAAAGCTGTTGCTAGCCAGCACCCTTCCTTGGAAGCGCTTTTGTAGGCCTAAGAACACTGGGGCTCTGGGCTTCTCTAGCCACCTCATCTTCTGCTCATCCTCTCGCGCACTCTGAAGAGAGCTCAGGGGAGAAATTGCAAACGTCGAGCAATTGCTCAGAGATGAAAAGTGCCAGCACTGAAAGCTCTTGCTAGCCAGCACCCTTCCTTGGAAGCGCTTTCACAGGCGCAGTAACACTGGGGCTTTGCGCTTCTCTAGCCACCAAACGTCACGGTCCTTCTCTTTCCGTCTCGTAGACACGAGCTGAGAAATTGCAAACGTCGAGCAATTGCTCAGAGATGAAAAGTGCCAGCACTGAAAGCTGTTGCTAGCCAGCACCCTTCCTTGGAAGCGCTTTCACAGGCGCAGTAACACTGGGGCTTTGCGCTTCTCTAGCCACCAAACGTCACGGTCCTTCTCTTTCCGTCTCGTAGACACGAGCTGAGAAATTGCAAACGTCGAGCAATTGCTCAGAGATGAAAAGTGCCAGCACTGAAAGCTGTTGCTAGCCAGCACCCTTCCTTGGAAGCGCTTTTGTAGGCCTAAGAACACTGGGGCTCTGGGCTTCTCTAGCCACCTCATCTTCTGCTCATCCTCTCGCGCACTCTAAAGAGAGCTCAGGTGAGAAACTGCAAACATCCAGCAATTGCTCAGAGATGAAAAGTGCCAGCACTGGAAGCTGTTGCTAGCCAGCACCCTTCCTTGGAAGCGCTTTTGTAGGCCGAAGAACACTGGGGCTCTGGGCTTCTCTAGCCACCTAACCTTCTGCTCATCCTCTCGCGCACTCTAAAGAGAGCTCAGGTGAGAAATTGCAAACGTCGAGCAATTGCTCAGAGATGAAAAGTGCCAGCACTGAAAGCTGTTGCTAGCCAGCACCCTTCCTTGGAAGCGCTTTTGTAGGCCTAAGAACACTGGGGCTCTGGGCTTCTTTAGCCACCTCATCTTCTGCTCATCCTCTCGCGCACTCTAAAGAGAGCTCAGGGGAGAAATTGCAAACGTCGATCAATTGCTCCGAGATGAAAAGTGCCAGCACTGAAAGCTGTTGCTAGCCAGCACCCTTCCTTGGAAGCGCTTTTGTAGGCCTAAGAACACTGGGGCTCTGGGCTTCTCTAGCCACCTCATCTTCTGCTCATCCTCTCGCGCACTCTAAAGAGAGCTCAGGTGAGAAATTGCAAACGTCGAGCAATTGCTCAGAGATGAAAAGTGCCAGCACTGAAAGCTGTTGCTAGCCAGCACCCTTCCTTGGAAGCGCTTTTGTAGCCCTTAGAACACTGGGGCTCTGGGCTTCTCTAGCCACCTCATCTTCTGCTCATCCTCTCGCGCACTCTAAAGAGAGCTCAGGTGAGAAATTGCAAACGTCGAGCAATTGCTCAGAGATGAAAAGTGCCAGCACTGAAAGCTCTTGCTAGCCAGCACCCTTCCTTGGAAGCGCTTTCACAGGCGCAGTAACCCTGGGGCTTTGCGCTTCTCTACCCACCAAACGTCACAGTCATTCTCTTTCCGTCTCGTAGACACGAGCTGAGAAATTGCAAACGTCGAGCAATTGCTCAGAGATGAAAAGTGCCAGCACTGAAAGCTGTTGCTAGCCAGCACCCTTCCTTGGAAGCGCTTTTGTAGGCCTAAGAACAGTGGGGCTCTGGGCTTCTCTAGCCACCTCATCTTCTGCTCATCCTCTCGCGCACTCTGAAGATTGCTCAGGGGAGAAATTGCAAACGTTGAGCAATTGCTCAGAGAGGAAAAGTGCCAGCACTGAAAGCTGTTGCTAGCCAGCACCCTTCCTTGGAAGCGCTTTCACAGGCGCAGCAACACTGGGGCTTTGCGCTTCTCTAGCCACCAAACGTCACGGTCCTTCTCTTTCCGTCTCGTAGACACGAGCTGAGAAATTGCAAACGTCGAGCAATTGCTCAGAGATGAAAAGTGCCAGCACTGAAAGCTGTTGCTAGCCAGCACCCTTCATTGGAAGCGCTTTTGTAGGCCTAAGAACACTGGGGCTCTGGGCTTCTCTAGCCACCTCATCTTCTGCTCATCCTCTCGCGCAATCTAAAGAGAGCTCAGGTGAGAAATTGCAAACGTCGAGCAATTGCTCAGAGATGAAAAGTGCCAGCACTGAAAGCTGTTGCTAGCCAGCACCCTTCCTTGGAAGCGCTTTTGTAGGCCTAAGAACACTGGGGCTCTGGGCTTCTCTAGCCACCTCATCTTCTGCTCATCCTCTCGCGCACTCTAAAGAGAGCTCAGGTGAGAAATTGCAAACGTTGAGCAATTGCTCAGAGATGAAAAGTGCCAGCACTGAAAGCTGTTGCTAGCCAGCACCCTTCCTTGGAAGCGCTTTTGTAGGCCTAAGAACACTGGGGCTCTGGGCTTCTCTAGCCACCTCATCTTCTGCTCATCCTCTCGCGCACTCTGAAGAGAGCTCAGGGGAGAAATTGCAAACGTCGAGCAATTGCTCAGAGATGAAAAGTGCCAGCACTGAAAGCTGTTGCTAGCCAGCACCCTTCCTTGGAAGCGCTTTCACAGGCGCAGTAACACTGGGGCTTTGCGCTTCTCTAGCCACCAAACGTCACGGTCCTTCTCTTTCCGTCTCGTAGACACGAGCTGAGAAATTGCAAACGTCGAGCAATTGCTCAGAGATGAAAAGTGCCAGCACTGAAAGCTGTTGCTAGCCAGCACCCTTCCTTGGAAGCGCTTTCACAGGCGCAGTAACACTGGGGCTTTGCGCTTCTCTAGCCACCAAACGTCACGGTCCTTCTCTTTCCGTCTCGTAGACACGAGCTGAGAAATTGCAAACGTCGAGCAATTGCTCAGAGATGAAAAGTGCCAGCACTGAAAGCTGTTGCTAGCCAGCACCCTTCCTTGGAAGCGCTTTTGTAGGCCTAAGAACACTGGGGCTCTGGGCTTCTCTAGCCACCTCATCTTCTGCTCATCCTCTCGCGCACTCTAAAGAGAGCTCAGGTGAGAAACTGCAAACATCCAGCAATTGCTCAGAGATGAAAAGTGCCAGCACTGGAAGCTGTTGCTAGCCAGCACCCTTCCTTGGAAGCGCTTTTGTAGGCCTAAGAACACTGGGGCTCTGGGCTTCTCTAGCCACCTCATCTTCTGCTCATCCTCTCGCGCACTCTAAAGAGAGCTCAGGTGAGAAATTGCAAACGTCGAGCAATTGCTCAGAGATGAAAAGTGCCAGCACTGAAAGCTGTTGCTAGCCAGCACCCTTCCTTGGAAGCGCTTTCACAGGCGCAGTAACATTGGGGCTTTGCGCTTCTCTAGCCACCAAACGTCACGGTCCTTCTCTTTCCGTCTCGTAGACACGAGCTGAGAAATTGCAAACGTCGAGCAATTGCTCAGAGATGAAAAGTGCCAGCACTGAAAGCTGTTGCTAGCCAGCACCCTTCCTTGGAAGCGCTTTTGTAGGCCGAAGAACACTGGGGCTCTGGGCTTCTCTAGCCACCTAACCTTCTGCTCATCCTCTCGCGCACTCTAAAGAGAGCTCAGGTGAGAAATTGCAAACGTCGAGCAATTGCTCAGAGAAGAAAAGTGCCAGCACTGAAAGCTGTTGCTAGCCAGCACCCTTCCTTGGAAGCGCTTTTGTAGGCCTAAGAACACTGGGGCTCTGGGCTTCTTTAGCCACCTCATCTTCTGCTCATCCTCTCGCGCACTCTAAAGAGAGCTCAGGGGAGAAATTGCAAACGTCGATCAATTGCTCCGAGATGAAAAGTGCCAGCACTGAAAGCTGTTGCTAGCCAGCACCCTTCCTTGGAAGCGCTTTTGTAGGCCTAAGAACACTGGGGCTCTGGGCTTCTCTAGCCACCTCATCTTCTGCTCATCCTCTCGCGCACTCTAAAGAGAGCTCAGGTGAGAAATTGCAAACGTCGAGCAATTGCTCAGAGATGAAAAGTGCCAGCACTGAAAGCTGTTGCTAGCCAGCACCCTTCCTTGGAAGCGCTTTTGTAGCCCTTAGAACACTGGGGCTCTGGGCTTCTCTAGCCACCTCATCTTCTGCTCATCCTCTCGCGCACTCTAAAGAGAGCTCAGGTGAGAAATTGCAAACGTCGAGCAATTGCTCAGAGATGAAAAGTGCCAGCACTGAAAGCTGTTGCTAGCCAGCACCCTTCCTTGGAAGCGCTTTCACAGGCGCAGTAACACTGGGGCTTTGGGCTTCTCTAGCCACCAAACGTCACGGTCCTTCTCTTTCCGTCTCGTAGACACGAGCTGAGAAATTGCAAACGTCGAGCAATTGCTCAGAGATGAAAAGTGCCAGCACTGAAAGCTGTTGCTAGCCAGCACCCTTCCTTGGAAGCGCTTTTGTAGGCCTAAGAACACTGGGGCTCTGGGCTTCTCTAGCCACCTCATCTTCTGCTCATCCTCTCGTGCACTCTGAAGAGAGCTCAGGTGAGAAATTGCAAACGTCGAGCAATTGCTCAGAGATGAAAAGTGCCAGCACTGAAAGCTCTTGCTAGCCAGCACCCTTCCTTGGAAGCGCTTTCACAGGCGCAGTAACACTGGGACTTTGTGCTTCTCTACCCACGAAACGTCACGGTCACTATCTCTCCGTCTCGTAGACACGAGCTGAGAAATTGCAAACGTCGAGCAATTGCTCAGAGAGGAAAAGTGCCAGCACTGAAAGCTCTTGCTAGCCAGCACCCTTCCTTGGAAGTGCTTTTGTAGGCCTAAGAACACTGGGGCTCTGGGCTTCTCTAGCCACCTCATCTTCTGCTCATCCTCTCGCGCACTCTAAAGAGAGCTCAGGTGAGAAATTGCAAACATCGAGCAATTGCTCAGAGATGAAAAGTGCCAGCACTGAAAGCTGTTGCTAGCCAGCACCCTTCCTTGGAAGCGCTTTTGTAGGCCTAAGAACACTGGGGCTCTGGGCTTCTCTAGCCACCTCATCTTCTGCTCATCCTCTCGCGCACTCTAAAGAGAGCTCAGGGGAGAAATTGCAAACGTCGAGCAATTGCTCAGAGATGAAAAGTGCCGGCACTGAAAGCTGTTGCTAGCCAGCCCCCTTCCTTGGAAGCGCTTTCACAGGCGCAGCAACACTTGGGCTTTGCGCTTCTCTAGCCACCAAACGTCACGGTCCTTCTCTTTCCGTCTCGTAGACACGAGCTGAGAAATTGCAAACGTCGAGCAATTGCTCAGAGATGAAAAGTGCCAGCACTGAAAGCTGTTGCTAGCCAGCACCCTTCCTTGGAAGCGCTTTTGTAGGCCTAAGCACACTGGGGCTCTGGGCTTCTCTAGCCACCTCATCTTCTGCTCATCCTCTCGCGCACTCTAAAGAGAGCTCAGGTGAGAAATTGCAAACGTCGAGCAATTGCTCAGAGATGAAAAGTGCCAGCACTGAAAGCTCTTGCTAGCCAGCACCCTTCCTTGGAAGCGCTTTTGTAGGCCTAAGAACACTGGGGCTCTGGGCTTCTCTAGCCACCTCATCTTCTGCTCATCCTCTCGCGCACTCTAAAGAGAGCTTTAGGGAGAAATTGCAAACGTCGAGCAATTGCTCAGAGATGAAAAGTGCCAGCACTGAAAGCTCTTGCTAGCCAGCACCCTTCCTTGGAAGCGCTTTTGTAGCCCTTAGAACAGTGGGGCTCTGGGCTTCTCTAGCCACCTAATCTTCTGCTCATCCTCTCGCGCACTCTAAAGAGAGCTCAGGGGAGAAATTGCAAACGTCGAGCAATTGCTCAGAGATGAAAAGTGCCAGCACTGAAAGCTGTTGCTAGCCAGCACCCTTCCTTGGAAGCGCTTTTGTAGGCCTAAGAACACTGGGGCTCTGGGCTTCTCTAGCCACCTCATCTTCTGCTCATCCTCTCGCGCACTCTGAAGAGAGCTCAGGTGAGAAATTGCAAACGTCGAGCAATTCCTCAGAGATGAAAAGTGCCAGCACTGAAAGCTGTTGCTAGCCAGCACCCTTCCTTGGAAGCGCTTTCACAGGCGCAGTAACACTGGGGCTTTGCGCTTCTCTAGCCACCAAACGTCACGGTCCTTGTCTTTCCGTCTCGTAGACACGAGCTGAGAAATTGCAAACGTCGAGCAATTGCTCCGAGATGAAAAGTGCCAGCACTGAAAGCTGTTGCTAGCCAGCACCCTTCCTTGGAAGCGCTTTTGTAGGCCTAAGCACACTGGGGCTCTGGGCTTCTCTAGCCACCTCATCTTCTGCTCATCCTCTCGCGCACTCTAAAGAGAGCTCAGGGGAGAAATTGCAAACGTCGAGCAATTGCTCAGAGATGAAAAGTGCCAGCACTGGAAGCTGTTGCTAGCCAGCACCCTTCCTTGGAAGCGCTTTTGTAGGCCTAAGAACCCTGGGGCTCTGGGCTTCTCTAGCCACCTCATCTTCTGCTCATCCTCTCGCGCACTCTAAAGAGAGCTCAGGTGAGAAATTGCAAACGTCGAGCAATTGCTCAGAGATGAAAAGTGCCAGCACTGAAAGCTGTTGCTAGCCAGCACCCTTCCTTGGAAGCGCTTTCACAGGCGCAGTAACATTGGGGCTTTGCGCTTCTCTAGCCACCAAACGTCACGGTCCTTCTCTTTCCGTCTCGTAGACACGAGCTGAGAAATTGCAAACGTCGAGCAATTGCTCAGAGAGGAAAAGTGCCAGCACTGAAAGCTCTTGCTAGCCAGCACCCTTCCTTGGAAGCGCTTTTGTAGGCCTAAGCACACTGGGGCTCTGGGCTTCTCTAGCCACCTAACCTTCTGCTCATCCTCTCGCGCACTCTAAAGAGAGCTCAGGTGAGAAATTGCAAACGTCGAGCAATTGCTCAGAGAAGAAAAGTGCCAGCACTGAAAGCTGTTGCTAGCCAGCACCCTTCCTTGGAAGCGCTTTTGTAGGCCTAAGAACACTGGGGCTCTGGGCTTCTTTAGCCACCTCATCTTCTGCTCATCCTCTCGCGCACTCTAAAGAGAGCTCAGGGGAGAAATTGCAAACGTCGATCAATTGCTCCAAGATGAAAAGTGCCAGCACTGAAAGCTGTTGCTAGCCAGCACCCTTCCTTGGAAGCGCTTTTGTAGGCCTAAGAACACTGGGGCTCTGGGCTTCTCTAGCCACCTCATCTTCTGCTCATCCTCTCGCGCAGTCTAAAGAGAGCTCAGGTGAGAAATTGCAAACGTCGAGCAATTGCTCACAGATGAAAAGTGCCAGCACTGAAAGCTCTTGCTAGCCAGCACCCTTCCTTGGAAGCGCTTTTGTAGCCCTTAGAACACTGGGGCTCTGGGCTTCTCTAGCCACCTCATCTTCTGCTCATCCTCTCGCGCACTCTAAAGAGAGCTCAGGTGAGAAATTGCAAACGTCGAGCAATTGCTCAGAGATGAAAAGTGCCAGCACTGAAAGCTCTTGCTAGCCAGCACCCTTCCTTGGAAGCGCTTTCACAGGCGCAGTAACACTGGGGCTTTGCGCTTCTCTACTCACCAAACGTCACGGTCCTTCTCTTTCCGTCTCGTAGACACGAGCTGAGAAATTGCAAACGTCGAGCAATTGCTCAGAGATGAAAAGTGCCAGCACTGAAAGCTGTTGCTAGCCAGCACCCTTCCTTGGAAGCGCTTTCACAGGCGCAGCAACACTGGGGCTTTGCGCTTCTCTAGCCACCAAACGTCACGGTCCTTCTCTTTCCGTCTCGTAGACACGAGCTGAGAAATTGCAAACGTCGAGCAATTGCTCAGAGATGAAAAGCGCCAGCACTGAAAGCTGTTGCTAGCCAGCACCCTTCCTTGGAAGCGCTTTTGTAGGCCTAAGAACACTGGGGCTCTGGGCTTCTCTAGCCACCTCATCTTCTGCTCATCCTCTCGCGCACTCTAAAGAGAGCTCAGGTGAGAAATTGCAAACGTCGAGCAATTGCTCAGAGATGAAAAGTGCCAGCACTGAAAGCTGTTGCTAGCCAGCACCCTTCCTTGGAAGCGCTTTTGTAGGCCTAAGAACCCTGGGGCTCTGGGCTTCTCTAGCCACCTCATCTTCTGCTCATCCTCTCGCGCACTCTAAAGAGAGCTCAGGTGAGAAATTGCAAACGTCCAGCAATTGCTCAGAGATGAAAAGTGCCAGCACTGAAAGCTGTTGCTAGCCAGCACCCTTCCTTGGAAGCGCTTTCACAGGCGCAGCAACACTGGGGCTTTGCGCTTCTCTACCCACCAAACAACACGGTCATTCTCTTTCCGTGTCGTAGACACAAGCTGAGAAATTGCAAACGTCGAGCAATTGCTCAGAGATGAAAAGTGCCAGCACTGAAAGCTGTTGCTAGCCAGCCCCCTTCCTTGGAAGCGCTTTTGTAGGCCTAAGAACACTGGGGCTCTGGGCTTCTTTAGCCACCTCATCTTCTGCTCATCCTCTCGCGCACTCTGAAGAGAGCTCAGGTGAGAAATTGCAAACGTCGAGCAATTGCTCAGAGAGGAAAAGTGCCAGCACTGAAAGCTGTTGCTAGCCAGCACCCTTCCTTGGAAGCGCTTTCACAGGCGCAGTAACACTGGGGCTTTGTGCTTCTCTAGCCACCAAACGTCACGGTCACTATCTCTCCGTCTCGTAGACACGAGCTGAGAAATTGCAAACGTCGAGCAATTGCTCAGAGATGAAAAGTGCCAGCACTGAAAGCTGTTGCTAGCCAGCACCCTTCCTTGGAAGCGCTTTTGTAGGCCTAAGAACAGTGGGGCTCTGGGCTTCTCTAGCCACCTCATCTTCTGCTCATCCTCTCGCGCACTCTGAAGAGAGCTCAGGTGAGAAATTGCAAACGTCGAGCAATTGCTCAGAGAAGAAAAGTGCCAGCACTGAAAGCTGTTGCTAGCCAGCACCCTTCCTTGGAAGCGCTTTTGTAGGCCTAAGAACACTGGGGCTCTGGGCTTCTCTAGCCACCTCATCTTCTGCTCATCCTCTCGCGCACTCTAAAGAGAGCTCAGGGGAGAAATTGCAAACATCGAGCAATTGCTCAGAGAAGAAAAGTGCCAGCACTGAAAGCTGTTGCTAGCCAGCACCCTTCCTTGGAAGCGCTTTTGTAGGCCTAAGAACACTGGGGCTCTGGGCTTCTCTAGCCACCTCATCTTCTGCTCATCCTCTCGCGCAGTCTAAAGAGAGCTCAGGTGAGAAATTGCAAACGTCGATCAATTGCTCAGAGATGAAAAGTGCCAGCACTGAAAGCTGTTGCTAGCCAGCACCCTTCCTTGGAAGTGCTTTTGTAGGCCTAAGAACACTGGGGCTCTGGGCTTCTCTAGCCACCTCATCTTCTGCTCATCCTCTCGCGCACTCTAAAGAGAGCTCAGGTGAGAAATTGCAAACGTCGAGCAATTGCTCAGAGATGAAAAGTGCCAGCACTGAAAGCTCTTGCTAGCCAGCACCCTTCCTTGGAAGCGCTTTTGTAGCCCTTAGAACACTGGGGCTCTGGGCTTCTCTAGCCACCTCATCTTCTGCTCATCCTCTCGCGCACTCTAAAGAGAGCTCAGGTGAGAAATTGCAAACGTCGAGCAATTGCTCAGAGATGAAAAGTGCCAGCACTGAAAGCTCTTGCTAGCCAGCACCCTTCCTTGGAAGCGCTTTCACAGGCGCAGTAACACTGGGGCTTTGCGCTTCTCTACCCACCAAACGTCACAGTCCTTCCCTTTCCGTCTCGTAGACACGAGCTGAGAAATTGCAAACGTCGAGCAATTGCTCAGAGATGAAAAGTGCCAGCACTGAAAGCTGTTGCTAGCCAGCACCCTTCCTTGGAAGCGCTTTTGTAGGCCTAAGAACACTGGGGCTCTGGGCTTCTCTAGCCACCTCATCTTCTGCTCATCCTCTCGCGCACTCTGAAGAGAGCTCAGGGGAGAAATTGCAAACGTCGAGCAATTGCTCAGAGATGAAAAGTGCCAGCACTGAAAGCTGTTGCTAGCCAGCACCCTTCCTTGGAAGCGCTTTCACAGGCGCAGCAACACTGGGGCTTTGTGCTTCTCTACCCACCAAACGTCACGGTCCTTCTCTTTCCGTCTCGTAGACACGAGCTGAGAAATTGCAAACGTCGAGCAATTGCTCAGAGATGAAAAGTGCCAGCACTGAAAGCTGTTGCTAGCCAGCCCCCTTCCTTGGAAGCGCTTTTGTAGGCCTAAGAACACTGGGGCTCTGGGCTTCTCTAGCCACCTCATCTTCTGCTCATCCTCTCGCGCAGTCTAAAGAGAGCTCAGGTGAGAAATTGCAAACGTCGAGCAATTGCTCAGAGATGAAAAGTGCCAGCACTGAAAGCTGTTGCTAGCCAGCACCCTTCCTTGGAAGCGCTTTCACAGGCGCAGTAACATTGGGGCTTTGCGCTTCTCTAGCCACCAAACGTCACGGTCCTTCTCTTTCCGTCTCGTAGACACGAGCTGAGAAATTGCAAACGTCGAGCAATTGCTCAGAGAGGAAAAGTGCCAGCACTGAAAGCTGTTGCTAGCCAGCACCCTTCCTTGGAAGCGCTTTTGTAGGCCTAAGCACACTGGGGCTCTGGGCTTCTCTAGCCACCTAACCTTCTGCTCATCCTCTCGCGCACTCTGAAGAGAGCTCAGGTGAGAAATTGCAAACGTCGAGCAATTGCTCAGAGAAGAAAAGTGCCAGCACTGAAAGCTGTTGCTAGCCAGCACCCTTCCTTGGAAGCGCTTTTGTAGGCCTAAGAACACTGGGGCTCTGGGCTTCTTTAGCCACCTCATCTTCTGCTCATCCTCTCGCGCACTCTAAAGAGAGCTCAGGGGAGAAATTGCAAACGTCGATCAATTGCTCCGAGATGAAAAGTGCCAGCACTGAAAGCTGTTGCTAGCCAGCACCCTTCCTTGGAAGCGCTTTTGTAGGCCTAAGAACACTGGGGCTCTGGGCTTCTCTAGCCACCTCATCTTCTGCTCATCCTCTCGCGCAGTCTAAAGAGAGCTCAGGTGAGAAATTGCAAACGTCGAGCAATTGCTCACAGATGAAAAGTGCCAGCACTGAAAGCTCTTGCTAGCCAGCACCCTTCCTTGGAAGCGCTTTTGTAGCCCTTAGAACACTGGGGCTCTGGGCTTCTCTAGCCACCTCATCTTCTGCTCATCCTCTCGCGCACTCTAAAGAGAGCTCAGGTGAGAAATTGCAAACGTCGAGCAATTGCTCAGAGATGAAAAGTGCCAGCACTGAAAGCTGTTGCTAGCCAGCACCCTTCCTTGGAAGCGCTTTCACAGGCGCAGTAACACTGGGGCTTTGCGCTTCTCTACTCACCAAACGTCACGGTCCTTCTCTTTCCGTCTCGTAGACACGAGCTGAGAAATTGCAAACGTCGAGCAATTGCTCAGAGATGAAAAGTGCCAGCACTGAAAGCTGTTGCTAGCCAGCACCCTTCCTTGGAAGCGCTTTCACAGGCGCAGCAACACTGGGGCTTTGCGCTTCTCTAGCCACCAAACGTCACGGTCCTTCTCTTTCCGTCTCGTAGACACGAGCTGAGAAATTGCAAACGTCGAGCAATTGCTCAGAGATGAAAAGTGCCAGCACTGAAAGCTGTTGCTAGCCAGCACCCTTCCTTGGAAGCGCTTTTGTAGGCCTAAGCACACTGGGGCTCTGGGCTTCTCTAGCCACCTCATCTTCTGCTCATCCTCTCGCGCACTCTAAAGAGAGCTCAGGTGAGAAATTGCAAACGTCGAGCAATTGCTCAGAGATGAAAAGTGCCAGCACTGAAAGCTGTTGCTAGCCAGCACCCTTCCTTGGAAGCGCTTTTGTAGGCCTAAGAACAGTGGGGCTCTGGGCTTCTCTAGCCACCTCATCTTCTGCTCATCCTCTCGCGCACTCTGAAGAGAGCTCAGGGGAGAAATTGCAAACGTCCAGCAATTGCTCAGAGATGAAAAGTGCCAGCACTGAAAGCTGTTGCTAGCCAGCACCCTTCCTTGGAAGCGCTTTCACAGGCGCAGCAACACTGGGGCTTTGTGCTTCTCTACCCACCAAACGTCACGGTCCTTCTCTTTCCGTCTCGTAGACACGAGCTGAGAAATTGCAAACGTCGAGCAATTGCTCAGAGATGAAAAGTGCCAGCACTGAAAGCTGTTGCTAGCCAGCCCCCTTCCTTGGAAGCGCTTTTGTAGGCCTAAGAACACTGGGGCTCTGGGCTTCTCTAGCCACCTCATCTTCTGCTCATCCTCTCGCGCAGTCTAAAGAGAGCTCAGGTGAGAAATTGCAAACGTCGAGCAATTGCTCAGAGATGAAAAGTGCCAGCACTGAAAGCTGTTGCTAGCCAGCACCCTTCCTTGGAAGCGCTTTTGTAGCCCTTAGAACACTGGGGCTCTGGGCTTCTCTAGCCACCTCATCTTCTGCTCATCCTCTCGCGCACTCTAAAGAGAGCTCAGGTGAGAAATTGCAAACGTCGAGCAATTGCTCAGAGATGAAAAGTGCCAGCACTGAAAGCTGTTGCTAGCCAGCACCCTTCCTTGGAAGCGCTTTCACAGGCGCAGTAACACTGGGGTTTTGGGCTTCTCTACCCACCAAACGTCACGGTCCTTCTCTTTCCGTCTCGTAGACACGAGCTGAGAAATTGCAAACGTCGAGCAATTGCTCAGAGATGAAAAGTGCCAGCACTGAAAGCTGTTGCTAGCCAGCACCCTTCCTTGGAAGCGCTTTCACAGGCGCAGCAACACTGGGGCTTTGCGCTTCTCTAGCCACCAAACGTCACGGTCCTTCTCTTTCCGTCTCGTAGACACGAGCTGAGAAATTGCAAACGTTGAGCAATTGCTCAGAGATGAAAAGTGCCAGCACTGAAAGCTGTTGCTAGCCAGCACCCTTCCTTGGAAGCGCTTTTGTAGGCCTAAGAACACTGGGGCTCTGGGCTTCTCTAGCCACCTAATCTTCTGCTCATCCTCTCGCGCACTCTAAAGAGAGCTCAGGTGAGAAATTGCAAACGTCGAGCAATTGCTCAGAGATGAAAAGTGCCAGCACTGAAAGCTGTTGCTAGCCAGCACCCTTCCTTGGAAGCGCTTTTGTAGGCCTAAGAACACTGGGGCTCTGGGCTTCTCTAGCCACCTAATCTTCTGCTCATCCTCTCGCGCACTCTAAAGAGAGCTCAGGTGAGAAATTGCAAACGTCGAGCAATTGCTCAGAGATGAAAAGTGCCAGCACTGAAAGCTGTTGCTAGCCAGCACCCTTCCTTGGAAGCGCTTTCACAGGCGCTGCAACACTGGGGCTTTGCGCTTCTCTAGCCACCAAACAACACGGTCATTCTCTTTCCGTGTCGTAGACACGAGCTGAGAAATTGCAAACGTCGAGCAATTGCTCAGAGATGAAAAGTGCCAGCACTGGAAGCTGTTGCTAGCCAGCACCCTTCCTTGGAAGCGCTTTTGTAGGCCTAAGAACACTGGGGCTCTGGGCTTCTTTAGCCACCTAATCTTCTGCTCATCCTCTCGCGCACTCTGAAGAGAGCTCAGGGGAGAAATTGCAAACGTCGAGCAATTGCTCAGAGAAGAAAAGTGCCAGCACTGAAAGCTGTTGCTAGCCAGCACCCTTCCTTGGAAGCGCTTTCACAGGCGCAGTAACACTGGGGCTTTGCGCTTCTCTAGCCACCAAACGTCACGGTCACTATCTCTCCGTCTCGTAGACACGAGCTGAGAAATTGCAAACGTCGAGCAATTGCTCAGAGAGGAAAAGTGCCAGCACTGAAAGCTCTTGCTAGCCAGCACCCTTCCTTGGAAGCGCTTTTGTAGGCCTAAGAACACTGGGGCTCTGGGCTTCTCTAGCCACCTCATCTTCTGCTCATCCTCTCGCGCACTCTAAAGAGAGCTCAGGTGAGAAATTGCAAACGTCGAGCAATTGCTCAGAGATGAAAAGTGCCAGCACTGAAAGCTCTTGCTAGCCAGCACCTTCCTTGGAAGCGCTTTTGTAGGCCTAAGAACACTGGGGCTCTGGGCTTCTCTAGCCACCTCATCTTCTGCTCATCCTCTCGCGCACTCTAAAGAGAGCTTTAGGGAGAAATTGCAAACGTCGATCAATTGCTCAGAGATGAAAAGTGCCAGCACTGAAAGCTGTTGCTAGCCAGCACCCTTCCTTGGAAGCGCTTTTGTAGGCCTAAGAACACTGGGGCTTTGCGCTTCTCTAGCCACCTCATCTTCTGCTCATCCTCTCGCGCACTCTGAAGAGAGCTCAGGGGAGAAATTGCAAACGTTGAGCAATTGCTCAGAGATGAAAAGTGCCAGCACTGAAAGCTGTTGCTAGCCAGCACCCTTCCTTGGAAGCGCTTTCACAGGCGCAGCAACACTGGGGCTTTGCGCTTCTCTAGCCACCAAACGTCACGGTCATTCTCTTTCCGTCTCGTAGACATGAGCTGAGAAATTGAAAACGTCGATCAATTGCTCAGAGATGAAAAGTGCCAGCACTGAAAGCTGTTGCTAGCCAGCACCCTTCCTTGGAAGCGCTTTTGTAGGCCTAAGAACACTGGGGCTCTAGGCTTCTTTAGCCACTTCATCTTCTGCTCATCCTCTCGCGCACTCTGAAGAGAGCTCAGGTGAGAAATTGCAAACGTCGAGCAATTGCTCAGAGATGAAAAGTGCCAGCACTGAAAGCTGTTGCTAGCCAGCACCCTTCCTTGGAAGCGCTTTCACAGGCGCAGTAACACTGGGGCTTTGCGCTTCTCTAGCCACCAAACGTCACGGTCCTTCTCTTTCCGTCTCGTAGACACGAGCTGAGAAATTGCAAACGTCGAGCAATTGCTCAGAGATGAAAAGTGCCAGCACTGAAAGCTGTTGCTAGCCAGCACCCTTCCTTGGAAGCGCTTTTGTAGGCCTAAGAACACTGGGGCTCTGGGCTTCTGTAGCCACCTCATCTTCTGCTCATCCTCTCGCGCACTCTAAAGAGAGCTCAGGGGAGAAATTGCAAACGTCGAGCAATTGCTCAGAGATGAAAAGTGCCAGCACTGAAAGCTGTTGCTAGCCAGCACCCTTCCTTGGAAGCGCTTTTGTAGGCCTAAGAAAACTGGGTCTCTGGGCTTCTTTAGCCACCTCATCTTCTGCTCATCCTCTCGCGCACTCTAAAGAGAGCTCAGGTGAGAAATTGCAAACGTCGAGCAATTGCTCAGAGATGAAAAGTGCCAGCACTGAAAGCTGTTGCTAGCCAGCACCCTTCCTTGGAAGCGCTTTTGTAGGCCTAAGAACACTGGGGCTCTGGGCTTCTCTAGCCACCTAATCTTCTGCTCATCCTCTCGCGCACTCTAAAGAGAGCTCAGGTGAGAAATTGCAAACGTCGAGCAATTGCTCAGAGATGAAAAGTGCCAGCACTGAAAGCTGTTGCTAGCCAGCACCCTTCCTTGGAAGCGCTTTTGTAGGCCTAAGAACACTGGGGCTCTGGGCTTCTCTAGCCACCTAATCTTCTGCTCATCCTCTCGCGCACTCTAAAGAGAGCTCAGGTGAGAAATTGCAAACGTCGAGCAATTGCTCAGAGATGAAAAGTGCCTGCACTGAAAGCTGTTGCTAGCCAGCACCCTTCCTTGGAAGCGCTTTCACAGGCGCAGTAACACTGGGGCTTTGCGCTTCTCTAGCCACCAAACGTCACGGTCCTTCTCTTTCCATCTCGTAGACACGAGCTGAGAAATTGCAAACGTCGAGCAATTGCTCAGAGATGAAAAGTGCCAGCACTGAAAGCTGTTGCTAGCCAGCACCCTTCCTTGGAAGCGCTTTCACAGGCGCTGTAACACTGGGGCTTTGCGCTTCTCTACCCACCAAACGTCACTGTCATTCTCTTTCCGTCTCCTAGACACGAGCTGAGAAATTGCAAACGTCGAGCAATTGCTCAGAGATGAAAAGTGCCAGCACTGAAAGCTGTTGCTAGCCAGCCCCCTTCCTTGGAAGCGCTTTTGTAGGCCTAAGAACACTGGGGCTCTGGGCTTCTCTAGCCACCTCATCTTCTGCTCATCCTCTCGCGCACTCTAAAGAGAGCTCAGGTGAGAAATTGCAAACGTCGAGCAATTGCTCAGAGATGAAAAGTGCCAGCACTGAAAGCTGTTGCTAGCCAGCACCCTTCCTTGGAAGCGCTTTCACAGGCGCAGTAACATTGGGGCTTTGCGCTTCTCTAGCCACCAAACGTCACGGTCCTTCTCTTTCCGTCTCGTAGACACGAGCTGAGAAATTGCAAACGTCGAGCAATTGCTCAGAGATGAAAAGTGCCAGCACTGAAAGCTCTTGCTAGCCAGCCCCCTTCCTTGGAAGCGCTTTTGTAGGCCTAAGAACACTGGGGCTCTGGGCTTCTCTAGCCACCTCATCTTCTGCTCATCCTTTCGCGCACTCTAAAGAGAGCTCAGGGGAGAAATTGCAAACGTCGAGCAATTGCTCAGAGATGAAAAGTGCCAGCACTGAAAGCTGTTGCTAGCCAGCACCCTTCCTTGGAAGCGTTTTCACAGGCGCAGCAACACTGGGGCTTTGCGCTTCTCTACCCACCAAACGTCACGGTCCTTCTCTTTCCGTCTCGTAGACACGAGCTGAGAAATTGCAAACGTCGAGCAATTGCTCAGAGATGAAAAGTGCCAGCAATGAAAGCTGTTGTTAGCCAGCACCCTTCCTTGGAAGCGCTTTTGTAGGCCTAAGAACACTGGGGCTCTGGGCTTCTCTAGCCACCTCATCTTCTGCTCATCCTCTCGCGCACTCTGAAGAGAGCTCAGGTGAGAAATTGCAAACGTCGAGCAATTGCTCAGAGATGAAAAGTGCCCGCACTGAAAGCTGTTGCTAGCCAGCACCCTTCCTTGGAAGCGCTTTTGTAGGCCTAAGAACAGTGGGGCTCTGGGCTTCTCTAGCCACCTAATCTTCTGCTCATCCTCTCGCGCACTCTAAAGAGAGCTCAGGTGAGAAATTGCAAACGTCGAGCAATTGCTCAGAGATGAAAAGTGCCAGCACTGAAAGCTGTTGCTAGCCAGCACCCTTCCTTGGAAGCGCTTTCACAGGCGCAGCAACACTGGGGCTTTGCGCTTCTCTAGCCACCAAACATCACGGTCCTTCTCTTTCCGTCTCGTAGACACGAGCTGAGAAATTGCAAACGTCGAGCAATTGCTCAGAGATGAAAAGTGCCAGCACTGAAAGCTGTTGCTAGCCAGCACCCTTCCTTGGAAGCGCTTTTGTAGGCCTAAGAACACTGGGGCTCTGGGCTTCTCTAGCCACCTCATCTTCTGCTCATCCTCTCGCGCACTCTAAAGAGAGCTCAGGTGAGAAATTGCAAACGTCGAGCAATTGCTCAGAGATGAAAAGTGCCAACACTGAAAGCTGTTGCTAGCCAGCACCCTTCCTTGGAAGCGCTTTTGTAGGCCTAAGCACACTGGGGCTCTGGGCTTCTCTAGCCACCTAATCTTCTGCTCATCCTCTCGCGCACTCTAAAGAGAGCTCAGGTGAGAAATTGCAAACGTCCAGCAATTGTTCAGAGATGAAAAGTGCCAGCACTGAAAGCTGTTGCTAGCCAGCACCCTTCCATGGAAGCGCTTTCGCAGGCGCAGCAACACTGGGGCTTTGCGCTTCTCTACCCACCAAACGTCACGGTCCTTCTCTTTCCGTCTCGTAGACACGAGCTGAGAAATTGCAAACGTCGAGCAATTGCTCAGAGATGAAAAGTGCCAGCACTGAAAGCTGTTGCTAGCCAGCACCCTTCCTTGGAAGCGCTTTTGTAGGCCTAAGAACACTGGGGCTCTGGGCTTCTCTAGCCACCTCATCTTCTGCTCATCCTCTCGCGCACTCTGAAGAGAGCTCAGGTGAGAAATTGCAAACGTCGAGCAATTGTTCAGAGATGAAAAGTGCCAGCACTGAAAGCTGTTGCTAGCCAGCACCCTTCCTTGGAAGCGCTTTTGTAGGCCTAAGAACACTGGGGCTCTGGGCTTCTCTAGCCACCTCATCTTCTGCTCATCCTCTCGCGCACTCTAAAGAGAGCTCAGGTGAGAAATTGCAAACGTCGAGCAATTGCTCAGAGATGAAAAGTGCCAGCACTGAAAGCTGTTGCTAGCCAGCACCCTTCCTTGGAAGCGCTTTCACAGGCGCAGTAACACTGGGGCTCTGGGCTTCTCTAGCCACCAAACGTCACGGTCCTTCTCTTTCCGTCTCGTAGACACGAGCTGAGAAATTGCAAACGTCGAGCAATTGCTCAGAGATGAAAAGTGCCAGCACTGAAAGCTGTTGCTAGCCAGCACCCTTCCTTGGAAGCGCTTTTGTAGGCCTAAGAACACTGGGGCTCTGGGCTTCTCTAGCCACCTCATCTTCTGCTCATCCTCTCGCGCACTCTAAAGAGAGCTTTAGGGAGAAATTGCAAACGTCGAGCAATTGCTCAGAGATGAAAAGTGCCAGCACTGAAAGCTGTTGTTAGCCAGCACCCTTCCTTGGAAGCGCTTTTGTAGGCCTAAGAACACTGGGGCTCTGGGCTTCTCTAGCCACCTAATCTTCTGCTCATCCTCTCGCGCACTCTAAAGAGAGCTCAGGTGAGAAATTGCAAACGTCGAGCAATTGCTCAGAGATGAAAAGTGCCAGCACTGAAAGCTGTTGCTAGCCAGCACCCTTCCTTGGAAGCGCTTTTGTAGGCCTAAGAACACTGGGGCTCTGGGCTTCTCTAGCCACCTCATCTTCTGCTCATCCTCTCGCGCACTCTAAAGAGAGCTCAGGTGAGAAATTGCAAACGTCGAGCAATTGCTCAGAGATGAAAAGTGCCAGCACTGAAAGCTGTTGCTAGCCAGCACCCTTCCTTGGAAGCGCTTTCACAGGCGCAGCAACACTGGGGCTTTGCGCTTCTCTACCCACCAAACAACACGGTCCTTCTCTTTCCGTCTCGTAGACACGAGCTGAGAAATTGCAAACGTCGAGCAATTGCTCAGAGATGAAAAGTGCCAGCACTGGAAGCTGTTGCTAGCCAGCACCCTTCCTTGGAAGCGCTTTTGTAGGCCTAAGAACACTGGGGCTCTGGTCTTCTTTAGCCACCTCATCTTCTGCTCATCCTCTCGCGTAGTATAAAGAGAGCTCAGGGGAGAAATTGCAAACGTCGAGCAATTGCTCAGAGAAGAAAAGTGCCAGCACTGAAAGCTGTTGCTAGCCAGCACCCTTCCTTGGAAGCGCTTTCACAGGCGCAGTAACACTGGGGCTTTGTGCTTCTCTACCCACCAAACGTCACGGTCACTATCTCTCCGTCTCGTAGACACGAGCTGAGAAATTGCAAACGTCGAGCAATTGCTCAGAGATGAAAAGTGCCAGCACTGAAAGCTGTTGCTAGCCAGCACCCTTCCTTGGAAGCGCTTTTGTAGGCCTAAGCACACTGGGGCTCTGGGCTTCTTTAGCCACCTAATCTTCTGCTCATCCTCTCGCGCACTCTGAAGAGAGCTCAGGTGAGAAATTGCAAACGTCGAGCAATTGCTCAGAGATGAAAAGTGCCAGCACTGAAAGCTGTTGCTAGCCAGCACCCTTCCTTGGAAGCGCTTTCACAGGCGCAGTAACACTGGGGCTTTGCGCTTCTCTACCCACCAAACGTAACGGTCCTTCTCTTTCCGTCTCCTAGACACGAGCTGAGAAATTGCAAACGTCGAGCAATTGCTCAGAGATGAAAAGTGCCAGCACTGAAAGCTGTTGCTAGCCAGCACCCTTCCTTGGAAGCGCTTTTGTAGGCCTAAGAACACTAGGGCTCTGGGCTTCTCTAGCCACCTCATCTTCTGCTCATCCTCTCGCGCACTCTAAAGAGAGCTCAGGTGAGAAATTGCAAACGTCGAGCAATTCCTCAGAGATGAAAAGTGCCAGCACTGAAAGCTGTTGCTAGCCAGCACCCTTCCTTGGAAGCGCTTTTGTAGGCCTAAGAACACTGGGGCTCTGGGCTTCTCTAGCCACCTCATCTTCTGCTCATCCTCTCGCGCACTCTGAAGAGAGCTCAGGTGAGAAATTGCAAACGTCGAGCAATTGCTCAGAGATGAAAAGTGCCAGCACTGAAAGCTGTTGCTAGCCAGCACCCTTCCTTGGAAGCGCTTTTGTAGGCCTAAGAACACTGGGGCTCTGGGCTTCTCTAGCCACCTCATCTTCTGCTCATCCTCTCGCGCACTCTAAAGAGAGCTCAGGGGAGAAATTGCAAACGTCCAGCAATTGCTCAGAGATGAAAAGTGCCAGCACTGAAAGCTGTTGCTAGCCAGCACCCTTCCTTGGAAGCGCTTTCACAGGCGCAGTAACACTGGGGCTCTGGGCTTCTCTAGCCACCAAACGTCACGGTCCTTCTCTTTCCGTCTCGTAGACACGAGCTGAGAAATTGCAAACGTCGAGCAATTGCTCAGAGATGAAAAGTGCCAGCACTGAAAGCTGTTGCTAGCCAGCCCCCTTCCTTGGAAGCGCTTTTGTAGGCCTAAGAACACTGGGGCTCTGGGCTTCTCTAGCCACCTCATCTTCTGCTCATCCTCTCGCGCACTCTAAAGAGAGCTTTAGGGAGAAATTGCAAACGTCGAGCAATTGCTCAGAGATGAAAAGTGCCAGCACTGAAAGCTGTTGCTAGCCAGCACCCTTCCTTGGAAGCGCTTTTGTAGGCCTAAGAACACTGGGGCTCTGGGCTTCTCTAGCCACCTCATCTTCTGCTCATCCTCTCGCGCACTCTAAAGAGAGCTCAGGTGAGAAATTGCAAACGTCGAGCAATTGCTCAGAGATGAAAAGTGCCAGCACTGAAAGCTGTTGCTAGCCAGCACCCTTCCTTGGAAGCGCTTTCACAGGCGCAGCAACACTGGGGCTTTGCGCTTCTCTAGCCACCAAACGTCACGGTCATTCTCTTTCCGTCTCGTAGACACGAGCTGAGAAATTGCAAACGTCGAGCAATTGCTCAGAGATGAAAAGTGCCAGCACTGGAAGCTCTTGCTAGCCAGCACCCTTCCTTGGAAGCGCTTTTGTAGGCCTAAGAACACTGGGGCTCTGGGCTTCTTTAGCCACCTCATCTTCTGCTCATCCTCTCGCGTAGTCTAAAGAGAGCTCAGGTGAGAAATTGCAAACGTCGAGCAATTGCTCAGAGAAGAAAAGTGCCAGCACTGAAAGCTCTTGCTAGCCAGCACCCTTCCTTGGAAGCGCTTTCACAGGCGCAGTAACACTGGGGCTTTGTGCTTCTCTACCCACCAAACGTCACGGTCACTATCTCTCCGTCTCGTAGACACGAGCTGAGAAATTGCAAACGTCGAGCAATTGCTCAGAGAGGAAAAGTGCCAGCACTGAAAGCTGTTGCTAGCCAGCACCCTTCCTTGGAAGCGCTTTTGTAGGCCTAAGAACACTGGGGCTCTGGGCTTCTTTAGCCACCTCATCTTCTGCTCATCCTCTCGCGCACTCTGAAGAGAGCTCAGGTGAGAAATTGCAAACGTCAAGCAATTGCTCAGAGAAGAAAAGTGCCAGCACTGAAAGCTCTTGCTAGCCAGCACCCTTCCTTGGAAGCGCTTCCACAGGTGCAGTAACACTGGGGCTTTGTGCTTCTCTACCCACCAAACGTCACGGTCACTATCTCTCCGTCTCGTAGACACGAGCTGAGAAATTGCAAACGTCGAGCAATTGCTCAGAGAGGAAAAGTGCCAGCACTGAAAGCTGTTGCTAGCCAGCACCCTTCCTTGGAAGCGCTTTTGTAGGCCTAAGAACACTGGGGCTCTGGGCTTCTCTAGCCACCTCATCTTCTGCTCATCCTCTCGCGCACTCTAAAGAGAGCTCAGGGGAGAAATTGCAAACGTCGAGCAATTCCTCAGAGATGAAAAGTGCCAGCACTGAAAGCTGTTGCTAGCCAGCACCCTTCCTTGGAAGCGCTTTTGTAGGCCTAAGAACACTGGGGCTCTGGGCTTCTCTAGCCACCTAATCTTCTGCTCATCCTCTCGCGCACTCTAAAGAGAGCTCAGGTGAGAAATTGCAAACGTCGAGCAATTGCTCAGAGATGAAAAGTGCCAGCACTGAAAGCTGTTGCTAGCCAGCACCCTTCCTTGGAAGCGCTTTCACAGGCGCAGCAACACTGGGGCTTTGCGCTTCTCTAGCCACCAAACGTCACGGTCCTTCTCTTTCCATCTCGTAGACACGAGCTGAGAAATTGCAAACGTCGAGCAATTGCTCAGAGATGAAAAGTGCCAGCACTGGAAGCTGTTGCTAGCCAGCACCCTTCCTTGGAAGCGCTTTTGTAGGCCTAAGAACACTGGGGCTCTGGGCTTCTTTAGCCACCTCATCTTCTGCTCATCCTCTCGCGTAGTCTAAAGAGAGCTCAGGGGAGAAATTGCAAACGTCGAGCAATTGCTCAGAGAAGAAAAGTGCCAGCACTGAAAGCTGTTGCTAGCCAGCACCCTTCCTTGGAAGCGCTTTCACAGGCGCAGTAACACTGGGGCTTTGTGCTTCTCTACCCACCAAACGTCACGGTCACTATCTCTCCGTCTCGTAGACACGAGCTGAGAAATTGCAAACGTCGAGCAATTGCTCAGAGAGGAAAAGTGCCAGCACTGAAAGCTGTTGCTAGCCAGCACCCTTCCTTGGAAGCGCTTTTGTAGGCCTAAGTACACTGGGGCTCTGGGCTTCTTTAGCCACCTAATCTTCTGCTCATCCTCTCGCGCACTCTGAAGAGAGCTCAGGTGAGAAATTGCAAACGTCGAGCAATTGCTCAGAGAAGAAAAGTGCCAGCACTGAAAGCTGTTGCTAGCCAGCACCCTTCCTTGGAAGCGCTTTCACAGGCGCAGTAACACTGGGGCTTTGCGCTTCTCTACCCACCAAACGTAACGGTCCTTCTCTTTCCGTCTCCTAGACACGAGCTGAGAAATTGCAAACGTCGAGCAATTGCTCAGAGATGAAAAGTGCCAGCACTGAAAGCTGTTGCTAGCCAGCACCCTTCCTTGGAAGCGCTTTTGTAGGCCTAAGAACACTAGGGCTCTGGGCTTCTCTAGCCACCTCATCTTCTGCTCATCCTCTCGCGCACTCTAAAGAGAGCTCAGGTGAGAAATTGCAAACGTCGAGCAATTCCTCAGAGATGAAAAGTGCCAGCACTGAAAGCTGTTGCTAGCCAGCACCCTTCCTTGGAAGCGCTTTTGTAGGCCTAAGAACACTGGGGCTCTGGGCTTCTCTAGCCACCTCATCTTCTGCTCATCCTCTCGCGCACTCTGAAGAGAGCTCAGGTGAGAAATTGCAAACGTCGAGCAATTGCTCAGAGATGAAAAGTGCCAGCACTGAAAGCTGTTGCTAGCCAGCACCCTTCCTTGGAAGCGCTTTTGTAGGCCTAAGAACACTGGGGCTCTGGGCTTCTCTAGCCACCTAATCTTCTGCTCATCCTCTCGCGCACTCTAAAGAGAGCTCAGGGGAGAAATTGCAAACGTCCAGCAATTGCTCAGAGATGAAAAGTGCCAGCACTGAAAGCTGTTGCTAGCCAGCACCCTTCCTTGGAAGCGCTTTCACAGGCGCAGTAACACTGGGGCTCTGGGCTTCTCTACCCACCAAACGTCACGGTCCTTCTCTTTCCGTCTCGTAGACACGAGCTGAGAAATTGCAAACGTCGAGCAATTGCTCAGAGATGAAAAGTGCCAGCACTGAAAGCTGTTGCTAGCCAGCACCCTTCCTTGGAAGCGCTTTTGTAGGCCTAAGAACACTGGGGCTCTGGGCTTCTCTAGCCACCTAATCTTCTGCTCATCCTCTCGCGCACTCTAAAGAGAGCTTTAGGGAGAAATTGCAAACGTCGAGCAATTGCTCAGAGATGAAAAGTGCCAGCACTGAAAGCTGTTGCTAGCCAGCACCCTTCCTTGGAAGCGCTTTTGTAGGCCTAAGAACACTGGGGCTCTGGGCTTCTCTAGCCACCTCATCTTCTGCTCATCCTCTCGCGCACTCTAAAGAGAGCTCAGGTGAGAAATTGCAAACGTCGAGCAATTGCTCAGAGATGAAAAGTGCCAGCACTGAAAGCTGTTGCTAGCCAGCACCCTTCCTTGGAAGCGCTTTTGTAGGCCTAAGAACACTGGGGCTCTGGGCTTCTCTAGCCACCTAATCTTCTGCTCATCCTCTCGCGCACTCTAAAGAGAGCTCAGGGGAGAAATTGCAAACGTCCAGCAATTGCTCAGAGATGAAAAGTGCCAGCACTGAAAGCTGTTGCTAGCCAGCACCCTTCCTTGGAAGCGCTTTCACAGGCGCAGCAACACTGGGGCTTTGCGCTTCTCTAGCCACCAAACGTCACGGTCATTCTCTTTCCGTCTCGTAGACACGAGCTGAGAAATTGCAAACGTCGAGCAATTGCTCAGAGATGAAAAGTGCCAGCACTGGAAGCTCTTGCTAGCCAGCACCCTTCCTTGGAAGCGCTTTTGTAGGCCTAAGAACACTGGGGCTCTGGGCTTCTTTAGCCACCTCATCTTCTGCTCATCCTCTCGCGTAGTCTAAAGAGAGCTCAGGTGAGAAATTGCAAACGTCGAGCAATTGCTCAGAGAAGAAAAGTGCCAGCACTGAAAGCTCTTGCTAGCCAGCACCCTTCCTTGGAAGCGCTTTCACAGGCGCAGTAACACTGGGGCTTTGTGCTTCTCTACCCACCAAACGTCACGGTCACTATCTCTCCGTCTCGTAGACACGAGCTGAGAAATTGCAAACGTCGAGCAATTGCTCAGAGAGGAAAAGTGCCAGCACTGAAAGCTGTTGCTAGCCAGCACCCTTCCTTGGAAGCGCTTTTGTAGGCCTAAGAACACTGGGGCTCTGGGCTTCTTTAGCCACCTCATCTTCTGCTCATCCTCTCGCGCAGTCTAAAGAGAGCTCAGGTGAGAAATTGCAAACGTCAAGCAATTGCTCAGAGAAGAAAAGTGCCAGCACTGAAAGCTCTTGCTAGCCAGCACCCTTCCTTGGAAGCGCTTCCACAGGTGCAGTAACACTGGGGCTTTGTGCTTCTCTACCCACCAAACGTCACGGTCACTATCTCTCCGTCTCGTAGACACGAGCTGAGAAATTGCAAACGTCGAGCAATTGCTCATAGAGGAAAAGTGCCAGCACTGAAAGCTGTTGCTAGCCAGCACCCTTCCTTGGAAGTGCTTTTGTAGGCCTAAGAACACTGGGGCTCTGGGCTTCTCTAGCCACCTAATCTTCTGCTCATCCTCTCGCGCACTCTAAAGAGAGCTCAGGTGAGAAATTGCAAACGTCAAGCAATTGCTCAGAGATGAAAAGTGCCAGCACTGAAAGCTGTTGCTAGCCAGCCCCCTTCCTTGGAAGCGCTTTTGTAGGCCTAAGAACACTGGGGCTCTGGGCTTCTCTAGCCACCTCATCTTCTGCTCATCCTCTCGCGCACTCTAAAGAGAGCTCAGGTGAGAAATTGCAAACGTCGAGCAATTGCTCAGAGAAGAAAAGTGCCAGCACTGAAAGCTGTTGCTAGCCAGCACCCTTCCTTGGAAGCGCTTTCACAGGCGCAGTAACACTGGGGCTTTGGGCTTCTCTAGCCACCAAACGTCACGGTCCTTCTCTTTCCGTCTCCTAGACACGAGCTGAGAAATTGCAAACGTCGAGCAATTGCTCAGAGATGAAAAGTGCCAGCACTGAAAGCTGTTGCTAGCCAGCACCCTTCCTTGGAAGCGCTTTTGTAGGCCTAAGAACACTAGGGCTCTGGGCTTCTCTAGCCACCTCATCTTCTGCTCATCCTCTCGCGCACTCTAAAGAGAGCTCAGGTGAGAAATTGCAAACGTCGAGCAATTCCTCAGAGATGAAAAGTGCCAGCACTGAAAGCTGTTGCTAGCCAGCACCCTTCCTTGGAAGCGCTTTTGTAGGCCTAAGAACACTGGGGCTCTGGGCTTCTCTAGCCACCTCATCTTCTGCTCATCCTCTCGCGCACTCTGAAGAGAGCTCAGGTGAGAAATTGCAAACGTCGAGCAATTGCTCAGAGATGAAAAGTGCCAGCACTGAAAGCTGTTGCTAGCCAGCACCCTTCCTTGGAAGCGCTTTTGTAGGCCTAAGAACACTGGGGCTCTGGGCTTCTCTAGCCACCTCATCTTCTGCTCATCCTCTCGCGCAGTCTAAAGAGAGCTCAGGGGAGAAATTGCAAACGTCCAGCAATTGCTCAGAGATGAAAAGTGCCAGCACTGAAAGCTGTTGCTAGCCAGCACCCTTCCTTGGAAGCGCTTTCACAGGCGCAGTAACACTGGGGCTTTGCGCTTCTCTACTCACCAAACGTCACGGTCCTTCTCTTTCCCTCTCGTAGACACGAGCTGAGAAATTGCAAACGTCAAGCAATTGCTCAGAGATGAAAAGTGCCAGCACTGAAAGCTGTTGTTAGCCAGCACCCTTCCTTGGAAGCGCTTTTGTAGGCCTAAGAACAGTGGGGCTCTGGGCTTCTTTAGCCACCTCATCTTCTGCTCATCCTCTCGCGCACTCTGAAGAGAGCTCAGGTGAGAAATTGCAAACGTCAAGCAATTGCTCAGAGAAGAAAAGTGCCAGCACTGAAAGCTCTTGCTAGCCAGCACCCTTCCTTGGAAGCGCTTTCACAGGCGCAGTAACACTGGGGCTTTGTGCTTCTCTACCCACCAAACGTCACGGTCACTATCTCTCCGTCTCGTAGACACGAGCTGAGAAATTGCAAACGTCGAGCAATTGCTCATAGAGGAAAAGTGCCAGCACTGAAAGCTCTTGCTAGCCAGCACCCTTCCTTGGAAGTGCTTTTGTAGGCCTAAGAACACTGGGGCTCTGGGCTTCTCTAGCCACCTAATCTTCTGCTCATCCTCTCGCGCACTCTAAAGAGAGCTCAGGTGAGAAATTGCAAACGTCAAGCAATTGCTCAGAGATGAAAAGTGCCAGCACTGAAAGCTGTTGCTAGCCAGCCCCCTTCCTTGGAAGCGCTTTTGTAGGCCTAAGAACAGTGGGGCTCTGGGCTTCTCTAGCCACCTAATCTTCTGCTCATCCTCTCGCGCACTCTAAAGAGAGCTCAGGTGAGAAATTGCAAACGTCGAGCAATTGCTCAGAGATGAAAAGTGCCAGCACTGAAAGCTGTTGCTAGCCAGCCCCCTTCCTTGGAAGCGCTTTCACAGGCGCAGTAACACTGGGGCTTTGCGCTTCTCTAGCCACCAAACGTCACGGTCCTTCTCTTTCCGTCTCGTAGACACGAGCTGAGAAATTGCAAACGTCGAGCAATTGCTCAGAGATGAAAAGTGCCAGCACTGAAAGCTCTTGCTAGCCAGCACCCTTCCTTGGAAGCGCTTTTGTAGGCCTAAGCACACTGGGGCTCTGGGCTTCTTTAGCCACCTAATCTTCTGCTCATCCTCTCGCGCACTCTAAAGAGAGCTCAGGTGAGAAATTGCAAACGTTGAGCAATTGCTCAGAGATGAAAAGTGCCAGCACTGAAAGCTGTTGCTAGCCAGCACCCTTCCTTGGAAGCGCTTTTGTAGCCCTTAGAACACTGGGGCTCTGGGCTTCTCTAGCCACCTAATCTTCTGCTCATCCTCTCGCGCACTCTAAAGAGAGCTCAGGTGAGAAATTGCAAACGTCGAGCAATTGCTCAGAGATGAAAAGTGCCAGCACTGAAAGCTCTTGCTAGCCAGCACCCTTCCTTGGAAGCGCTTTTGTAGGCCTTAGAACACTGGGGCTCTGGGCTTCTCTAGCCACCTCATCTTCTGCTCATCCTCTCGCGCACTCTAAAGAGAGCTCAGGTGAGAAATTGCAAACGTCGAGCAATTGCTCAGAGATGAAAAGTGCCAGCACTGAAAGCTCTTGCTAGCCAGCACCCTTCCTTGGAAGCGCTTTCACAGGCGCAGTAACACTGGGGCTTTGGGCTTCTCTACCCACCAAACGTAACGGTCCTTCTCTTTCCGTCTCCTAGACACGAGCTGAGAAATTGCAAACGTCGAGCAATTGCTCAGAGATGAAAAGTGCCAGCACTGAAAGCTCTTGCTAGCCAGCACCCTTCCTTGGAAGCGCTTTTGTAGGCCTAAGAACACTGGGGCTCTGGGCTTCTTTAGCCACCTCATCTTCTGCTCATCCTCTCGCGCACTCTGAAGAGAGCTCAGGTGAGAAATTGCAAACGTCGAGCAATTGCTCAGAGATGAAAAGTGCCAGCACTGAAAGCTGTTGCTAGCCAGCACCCTTCCTTGGAAGCGCTTTTGTAGGCCTAAGAACACTGGGGCTCTGGGCTTCTCTAGCCACCTCATCTTCTGCTCATCCTCTCGCGCACTCTAAAGAGAGCTCAGGGGAGAAATTGCAAACGTCCAGCAATTGCTCAGAGATGAAAAGTGCCAGCACTGAAAGCTGTTGCTAGCCAGCACCCTTCCTTGGAAGCGCTTTCACAGGCGCAGTAACACTGGGGCTCTGGGCTTCTCTAGCCACCAAACGTCACGGTCCTTCTCTTTCCGTCTCGTAGACACGAGCTGAGAAATTGCAAACGTCGAGCAATTGCTCAGAGATGAAAAGTGCCAGCACTGAAAGCTGTTGCTAGCCAGCACCCTTCCTTGGAAGCGCTTTTGTAGGCCTAAGAACACTGGGGCTCTGGGCTTCTCTAGCCACCTCATCTTCTGCTCATCCTCTCGCGCACTCTAAAGAGAGCTTTAGGGAGAAATTGCAAACGTCGAGCAATTGCTCAGAGAAGAAAAGTGCCAGCACTGAAAGCTGTTGCTAGCCAGCACCCTTCCTTGGAAGCGCTTTTGTAGGCCTAAGAACACTGGGGTTCTGGGCTTCTCTAGCCACCTAATCTTCTGCTCATCCTCTCGCGCACTCTAAAGAGAGCTCAGGTGAGAAATTGCAAACGTCGAGCAATTGCTCAGAGATGAAAAGTGCCAGCACTGAAAGCTGTTGCTAGCCAGCACCCTTCCTTGGAAGCGCTTTTGTAGGCCTAAGAACACTGGGGCTCTGGGCTTCTCTAGCCACCTAATCTTCTGCTCATCCTCTCGCGCACTCTAAAGAGAGCTCAGGTGAGAAATTGCAAACGTCGAGCAATTGCTCAGAGATGAAAAGTGCCAGCACTGAAAGCTGTTGCTAGCCAGCACCCTTCCTTGGAAGCGCTTTCACAGGCGCAGCAACACTGGGGCTTTGTGCTTCTCTACCCACCAAACGTCACGGTCATTCTCTTTCCGTCTCGTAGACACGAGCTGAGAAATTGCAAACGTCGAGCAATTGCTCCGAGATGAAAAGTGCCAGCACTGGAAGCTGTTGCTAGCCAGCACCCTTCCTTGGAAGCGCTTTTGTAGGCCTAAGAACACTGGGGCTCTGGGCTTCTCTAGCCACCTAATCTTCTGCTCATCCTCTCGCGCACTCTGAAGAGAGCTCAGGTGAGAAATTGCAAACGTCAAGCAATTGCTCAGAGATGAAAAGTGCCAGCACTGAAAGCTCTTGCTAGCCAGCACCCTTCCTTGGAAGCGCTTCCACAGGTGCAGTAACACTGGGGCTTTGTGCTTCTCTACCCACCAAACGTCACGGTCACTATCTCTCCGTCTCGTAGACACGAGCTGAGAAATTGCAAACGTCGAGCAATTGCTCATAGAGGAAAAGTGCCAGCACTGAAAGCTGTTCCTAGCCAGCACCCTTCCTTGGAAGTGCTTTTGTAGGCCTAAGAACACTGGGGCTCTGGGCTTCTCTAGCCACCTAATCTTCTGCTCATCCTCTCGCGCACTCTAAAGAGAGCTCAGGGGAGAAATTGCAAACGTCAAGCAATTGCTCAGAGATGAAAAGTGCCAGCACTGAAAGCTGTTGCTAGCCAGCCCCCTTCCTTGGAAGCGCTTTTGTAGGCCTAAGAACACTGGGGCTCTGGGCTTCTCTAGCCACCTCATCTTCTGCTCATCCTCTCGCGCACTCTAAAGAGAGCTCAGGTGAGAAATTGCAAACGTCGAGCAATTGCTCAGAGATGAAAAGTGCCAGCACTGAAAGCTGTTGCTAGCCAGCCCCCTTCCTTGGAAGCGCTTTCACAGGCGCAGTAACACTGGGGCTTTGCGCTTCTCTAGCCACCAAACGTCACGGTCCTTCTCTTTCCGTCTCGTAGACACGAGCTGAGAAATTGCAAACGTCGAGCAATTGCTCAGAGATGAAAAGTGCCAGCACTGAAAGCTCTTGCTAGCCAGCACCCTTCCTTGGAAGCGCTTTTGTAGGCCTAAGCACACTGGGGCTCTGGGCTTCTTTAGCCACCTAATCTTCTGCTCATCCTCTCGCGCACTCTAAAGAGAGCTCAGGTGAGAAATTGCAAACGTCGAGCAATTCCTCAGAGATGAAAAGTGCCAGCACTGAAAGCTGTTGCTAGCCAGCACCCTTCCTTGGAAGCGCTTTTGTAGCCCTTAGAACACTGGGGCTCTGGGCTTCTCTAGCCACCTCATCTTCTGCTCATCCTCTCGCGCACTCTAAAGAGAGCTCAGGTGAGAAATTGCAAACGTCGAGCAATTGCTCAGAGATGAAAAGTGCCAGCACTGAAAGCTCTTGCTAGCCAGCACCCTTCCTTGGAAGCGCTTTTGTAGGCCTTAGAACACTGGGGCTCTGGGCTTCTCTAGCCACCTCATCTTCTGCTCATCCTCTCGCGCACTCTAAAGAGAGCTCAGGTGAGAAATTGCAAACGTCGAGCAATTGCTCAGAGATGAAAAGTGCCAGCACTGAAAGCTCTTGCTAGCCAGCACCCTTCCTTGGAAGCGCTTTCACAGGCGCAGTAACACTGGGGCTTTGGGCTTCTCTACCCACCAAACGTAACGGTCCTTCTCTTTCCGTCTCCTAGACACGAGCTGAGAAATTGCAAACGTCGAGCAATTGCTCAGAGATGAAAAGTGCCAGCACTGAAAGCTGTTGCTAGCCAGCACCCTTCCTTGGAAGCGCTTTTGTAGGCCTAAGAACACTAGGGCTCTGGGCTTCTCTAGCCACCTAATCTTCTGCTCATCCTCTCGCGCACTCTAAAGAGAGCTCAGGTGAGAAATTGCAAACGTCGAGCAATTCCTCAGAGATGAAAAGTGCCAGCACTGAAAGCTGTTGCTAGCCAGCACCCTTCCTTGGAAGCGCTTTTGTAGGCCTAAGAACACTGGGGCTCTGGGCTTCTCTAGCCACCTCATCTTCTGCTCATCCTCTCGCGCACTCTGAAGAGAGCTCAGGTGAGAAATTGCAAACGTCGAGCAATTGCTCAGAGATGAAAAGTGCCAGCACTGAAAGCTGTTGCTAGCCAGCACCCTTCCTTGGAAGCGCTTTTGTAGGCCTAAGAACACTGGGGCTCTGGGCTTCTCTAGCCACCTCATCTTCTGCTCAGCCTCTCGCGCACTCTAAAGAGAGCTCAGGGGAGAAATTGCAAACGTCCAGCAATTGCTCAGAGATGAAAAGTGCCAGCACTGAAAGCTGTTGCTAGCCAGCACCCTTCCTTGGAAGCGCTTTTGTAGGCCTAAGAACACTGGGGCTCTGGGCTTCTCTAGCCACCTCATCTTCTGCTCATCCTCTCGCGCACTCTAAAGAGAGCTCAGGTGAGAAATTGCAAACGTCGAGCAATTGCTCAGAGAAGAAAAGTGCCAGCACTGAAAGCTGTTGCTAGCCAGCACCCTTCCTTGGAAGCGCTTTCACAGGCGCAGTAACACTGGGGCTTTGTGCTTCTCTACCCACCAAACGTCACGGTCACTATCTCTCCGTCTCGTAGACACGAGCTGAGAAATTGCAAACGTCGAGCAATTGCTCAGAGAGGAAAAGTGCCAGCACTGAAAGCTGTTGCTAGCCAGCACCCTTCCTTGGAAGCGCTTTTGTAGGCCTAAGAACACTGGGGCTCTGGGCTTCTTTAGCCACCTAATCTTCTGCTCATCCTCTCGCGCACTCTGAAGAGAGCTCAGGTGAGAAATTGCAAACGTCGAGCAATTGCTCAGAGATGAAAAGTGCCAGCACTGAAAGCTGTTGCTAGCCAGCACCCTTCCTTGGAAGCGCTTCCACAGGTGCAGTAACACTGGGGCTTTGTGCTTCTCTACCCACCAAACGTCACGGTCACTATCTCTCCGTCTCGTAGACACGAGCTGAGAAATTGCAAACGTCGAGCAATTGCTCATAGAGGAAAAGTGCCAGCACTGAAAGCTCTTGCTAGCCAGCACCCTTCCTTGGAAGTGCTTTTGTAGGCCTAAGAACACTGGGGCTCTGGGCTTCTCTAGCCAACTAATCTTCTGCTCATCCTCTCGCGCACTCTAAAGAGAGCTCAGGTGAGAAATTGCAAACGTCAAGCAATTGCTCAGAGATGAAAAGTGCCAGCACTGAAAGCTGTTGCTAGCCAGCCCCCTTCCTTGGAAGCGCTTTTGTAGGCCTAAGAACACTGGGGCTCTGGGCTTCTCTAGCCACCTCATCTTCTGCTCATCCTCTCGCGCACTCTAAAGAGAGCTCAGGTGAGAAATTGCAAACGTCGAGCAATTGCTCAGAGATGAAAAGTGCCGGCACTGAAAGCTGTTGCTAGCCAGCCCCCTTCCTTGGAAGCGCTTTCACAGGCGCAGTAACACTGGGGCTTTGCGCTTCTCTACCCACCAAACGTCACGGTCCTTCTCTTTCCGTCTCGTAGACACGAGCTGAGAAATTGCAAACGTCGAGCAATTGCTCAGAGATGAAAAGTGCCAGCACTGAAAGCTCTTGCTAGCCAGCACCCTTCCTTGGAAGCGCTTTTGTAGGCCTAAGCACACTGGGGCTCTGGGCTTCTTTAGCCACCTAATCTTCTGCTCATCCTCTCGCGCACTCTAAAGAGAGCTCAGGTGAGAAATTGCAAACGTTGAGCAATTGCTCCGAGATGAAAAGTGCCAGCACTGAAAGCTGTTGCTAGCCAGCACCCTTCCTTGGAAGCGCTTTTGTAGCCCTTAGAACACTGGGGCTCTGGGCTTCTCTAGCCACCTCATCTTCTGCTCATCCTCTCGCGCACTCTAAAGAGAGCTCAGGTGAGAAATTGCAAACGTCGAGCAATTGCTCAGAGATGAAAAGTGCCAGCACTGAAAGCTGTTGCTAGCCAGCACCCTTCCTTGGAAGCGCTTTTGTAGCCCTTAGAACACTGGGGCTCTGGGCTTCTCTAGCCACCTCATCTTCTGCTCATCCTCTCGCGCACTCTAAAGAGAGCTCAGGTGAGAAATTGCAAACGTCGAGCAATTGCTCAGAGATGAAAAGTGCCAGCACTGAAAGCTGTTGCTAGCCAGCACCCTTCCTTGGAAGCGCTTTCACAGGCGCAGTAGCACTGGGGCTTTGGGCTTCTCTACCCACCAAACGTAACGGTCCTTCTCTTTCCGTCTCCTAGACACGAGCTGAGAAATTGCAAACGTCGAGCAATTGCTCAGAGATGAAAAGTGCCAGCACTGAAAGCTGTTGCTAGCCAGCACCCTTCCTTGGAAGCGCTTTTGTAGGCCTAAGAACACTAGGGCTCTGGGCTTCTCTAGCCACCTAATCTTCTGCTCATCCTCTCGCGCACTCTAAAGAGAGCTCAGGTGAGAAATTGCAAACGTCGAGCAATTGCTCAGAGATGAAAAGTGCCAGCACTGAAAGCTGTTGCTAGCAAGCACCCTTCCTTGGAAGCGCTTTTGTAGCCCTTAGAACACTGGGGCTCTGGGCTTCTCTAGCCACCTAATCTTCTGCTCATCCTCTCGCGCACTCTAAAGAGAGCTCAGGTGAGAAATTGCAAACGTCCAGCAATTGCTCAGAGATGAAAAGTGCCAGCACTGAAAGCTGTTGCTAGCCAGCACCCTTCCATGGAAGCGCTTTCGCAGGCGCAGCAACACTGGGGCTATGCGCTTCTCTACCCACCAAACGTCACGGTCCTTCTCTTTCCGTCTAGTAGACACGAGCTGAGAAATTGCAAACGTCGAGCAATTGCTCAGAGAGGAAAAGTGCCAGCACTGAAAGCTGTTGTTAGCCAGCACCCTTCCTTGGAAGCGCTTTTGTAGGCCTAAGAACACTGGGGCTCTGGGCTTCTCTAGCCACCTAATCTTCTGCTCATCCTCTCGCGCACTCTGAAGAGAGCTCAGGGGAGAAATTGCAAACGTTGAGCAATTGCTCAGAGATGAAAAGTGCCAGCACTGAAAGCTGTTGCTAGCCAGCACCCTTCCTTGGAAGCGCTTTTGTAGGCCTAAGAACAGTGGGGCTCTGGGCTTCTCTAGCCACCTCATCTTCTGCTCATCCTCTCGCGCACTCTAAAGAGAGCTCAGGTGAGAAATTGCAAACGTCGAGCAATTGCTCAGAGATGAAAAGTGCCAGCACTGAAAGCTGTTGCTAGCCAGCACCCTTCCTTGGAAGCGCTTTTGTAGGCCTAAGAACACTGGGGCTCTGGGCTTCTTTAGCCACCTCATCTTCTGCTCATCCTCTCGCGCACTCTAAAGAGAGCTCAGGTGAGAAATTGCAAACGTCCAGCAATTGCTCAGAGATGAAAAGTGCCAGCACTGAAAGCTCTTGCTAGCCAGCACCCTTCCTTGGAAGCGCTTTCACAGGCGCAGCAACACTGGGGCTTTGCGCTTCTCTACCCACCAAACGTCACGGTCCTTCTCTTTCCGTCTCCTAGACACGAGCTGAGAAATTGCAAAAGTCGATCAATTGCTCAGAGATGAAAAGTGCCAGCACTGAAAGCTGTTGCTAGCCAGCACCCTTCCTTGGAAGCGCTTTTGTAGGCCTAAGAACACTGGGGCTCTGGGCTTTTCTAGCCACCTCATCTTCTGCTCATCCTCTCGCGCACTCTGAAGAGAGCTCAGGTGAGAAATTGCAAACGTCGAGCAATTGCTCAGAGATGAAAAGTGCCAGCACTGAAAGCTCTTGCTAGCCAGCACCCTTCCTTGGAAGCGCTTTTGTAGGCCTAAGAACACTGGGGCTCTGGGCTTCCCTAGCCACCTCATCTTCTGCTCATCCTCTCGCGCACTCTAAAGAGAGCTCAGGTGAGAAATTGCAAACGTCGAGCAATTGCTCAGAGATGAAAAGTGCCAGCACTGAAAGCTGTTGCTAGCCAGCACCCTTCCTTGGAAGCGCTTTCACAGGCGCAGCAACACTGGGGCTTTGCGCTTCTCTAGCCACCAAACAACACGGTCCTTCTCTTTCCGTCTCGTAGACACGAGCTGAGAAATTGCAAACGTCGAGCAATTGCTCAGAGATGAAAAGTGCCAGCACTGAAAGCTGTTGTTAGCCAGCACCCTTCCTTGGAAGCGCTTTTGTAGGCCTAAGAACACTGGGGCTCTGGGCTTCTTTAGCCACCTCATCTTCTGCTCATCCTCTCGCGCACTCTGAAGAGAGCTCAGGTGAGAAATTGCAAACGTCGATCAATTGCTCAGAGATGAAAAGTGCCAGCACTGAAAGCTGTTGCTAGCCAGCACCCTTCCTTGGAAGCGCTTTTGTAGGCCTAAGAACACTGGGGCTCTGGGCTTCTCTAGCCACCTCATCTTCTGCTCATCCTCTCGCGCACTCTAAAGAGAGCTCAGGGGAGAAATTGCAAATGTCCAGCAATTGCTCAGAGATGAAAACTGCCAGCACTGAAAGCTGTTGCTAGCCAGCACCCTTCCTTGGAAGCGCTTTCACAGGCGCAGCAACACTGGGGCTTTGCGCTTCTCTAGCCACCAAACGTCACGGTCCTTCTCTTTCCGTTTCGTAGACACGAGCTGAGAAATTGCAAACGTCGAGCAATTGCTCAGAGATGAAAAGTGCCAGCACTGAAAGCTGTTGCTAGCCAGCACCCTTCCTTGGAAGCGCTTTTGTAGGCCTAAGAACACTGGGGCTCTGGGCTTCTCTAGCCACCTCATCTTCTGCTCATCCTCTCGCGCACTCTAAAGAGAGCTCAGGTGAGAAATTGCAAACGTCCAGCAATTGCTCAGAGAGGAAAAGTGCCAGCACTGAAAGCTCTTGCTAGCCAGCACCCTTCCTTGGAAGCGCTTTTGTAGGCCTAAGAACACTGGGGCTCTGGGCTTCTCTAGCCACCTCATCTTCTGCTCATCCTCTCGCGCACTCTAAAGAGAGCTCAGGTGAGAAATTGCAAACGTCGAGCAATTGCTCAGAGAGGAAAAGTGCCAGCACTGAAAGCTGTTGCTAGCCAGCACCCTTCCTTGGAAGCGCTTTTGTAGGCCTAAGAACACTGGGGCTCTGGGCTTCTCTAGCCACCTAATCTTCTGCTCATCCTCTCGCGCACTCTAAAGAGAGCTCAGGTGAGAAATTGCAAACATCGAGCAATTGCTCAGAGAGGAAAAGTGCCAGCACTGAAAGCTCTTGCTAGCCAGCACCCTTCCTTGGAAGCGCTTTTGTAGGCCTAAGAACACTGGGGTTCTGGGCTTCTCTAGCCACCTCATCTTCTGCTCATCCTCTCGCGCACTCTAAAGAGAGCTCAGGTGAGAAATTGCAAACGTCGAGCAATTGCTCAGAGAAGAAAAGTGCCAGCACTGAAAGCTGTTGCTAGCCAGCACCCTTCCTTGGAAGCGCTTTTGTAGGCCTAAGAACACTGGGGCTTTGCGCTTCTCTAGCCACCTCATCTTCTGCTCATCCTCTCGCGCACTCTAAAGAGAGCTCAGGTGAGAAATTGCAAACGTCGAGCAATTGCTCAGAGAAGAAAAGTGCCAGCACTGAAAGCTGTTGCTAGCCAGCACCCTTCCTTGGAAGCGCTTTCACAGGCGCAGTAACACTGGGGCTTTGTGCTTCTCTACCCACCAAACGTCACGGTCACTATCTCTCCGTCTCGTAGACACGAGCTGAGAAATTGCAAACGTCGAGCAATTGCTCAGAGAGGAAAAGTGCCAGCACTGAAAGCTGTTGCTAGCCAGCACCCTTCCTTGGAAGCGCTTTTGTAGGCCTAAGAACACTGGGGCTCTGGGCTTCTTTAGCCACCTAATCTTCTGCTCATCCTCTCGCGCACTCTGAAGAGAGCTCAGGTGAGAAATTGCAAACGTCAAGCAATTGCTCAGAGATGAAAAGTGCCAGCACTGAAAGCTCTTGCTAGCCAGCACCCTTCCTTGGAAGCGCTTCCACAGGTGCAGTAACACTGGGGCTTTGTGCTTCTCTACCCACCAAACGTCACGGTCACTATCTATCCGTCTCGTAGACACGAGCTGAGAAATTGCAAACGTCGAGCAATTGCTCATAGAGGAAAAGTGCCAGCACTGAAAGCTCTTGCTAGCCAGCACCCTTCCTTGGAAGTGCTTTTGTAGGCCTAAGAACACTGGGGCTCTGGGCTTCTCTAGCCACCTAATCTTCTGCTCATCCTCTCGCGCACTCTAAAGAGAGCTCAGGTGAGAAATTGCAAACGTCAAGCAATTGCTCAGAGATGAAAAGTGCCAGCACTGAAAGCTGTTGCTAGCCAGCCCCCTTCCTTGGAAGCGCTTTTGTAGGCCTAAGAACACTGGGGCTCTGGGCTTCTCTAGCCACCTCATCTTCTGCTCATCCTCTCGCGCACTCTAAAGAGAGCTCAGGTGAGAAATTGCAAACGTCGAGCAATTGCTCAGAGATGAAAAGTGCCGGCACTGAAAGCTGTTGCTAGCCAGCCCCCTTCCTTGGAAGCGCTTTCACAGGCGCAGTAACACTGGGGCTTTGCGCTTCTCTAGCCACCAAACGTCACGGTCCTTCTCTTTCCGTCTCGTAGACACGAGCTGAGAAATTGCAAACGTCGAGCAATTGCTCAGAGATGAAAAGTGCCAGCACTGAAAGCTCTTGCTAGCCAGCACCCTTCCTTGGAAGCGCTTTTGTAGGCCTAAGCACACTGGGGCTCTGGGCTTCTCTAGCCACCTCATCTTCTGCTCATCCTCTCGCGCACTCTAAAGAGAGCTCAGGTGAGAAATTGCAAACGTTGAGCAATTCCTCAGAGATGAAAAGTGCCAGCACTGAAAGCTGTTGCTAGCCAGCACCCTTCCTTGGAAGCGCTTTTGTAGCCCTTAGAACACTGGGGCTCTGGGCTTCTCTAGCCACCTCATCTTCTGCTCATCCTCTCGCGCACTCTAAAGAGAGCTCAGGTGAGAAATTGCAAACGTCGAGCAATTGCTCAGAGATGAAAAGTGCCAGCACTGAAAGCTGTTGCTAGCCAGCACCCTTCCTTGGAAGCGCTTTTGTAGGCCTAAGAACCCTGGGGCTCTGGGCTTCTCTAGCCACCTCATCTTCTGCTCATCCTCTCGCGCACTCTAAAGAGAGCTCAGGTGAGAAATTGCAAACGTCGAGCAATTGCTCAGAGATGAAAAGTGCCAGCACTGAAAGCTGTTGCTAGCCAGCACCCTTCCTTGGAAGCGCTTTCACAGGCGCAGTAGCACTGGGGCTTTGGGCTTCTCTACCCACCAAACGTAACGGTCCTTCTCTTTCCGTCTCCTAGACACGAGCTGAGAAATTGCAAACGTCGAGCAATTGCTCAGAGATGAAAAGTGCCAGCACTGAAAGCTGTTGCTAGCCAGCACCCTTCCTTGGAAGCGCTTTTGTAGGCCTAAGAACACTAGGGCTCTGGGCTTCTCTAGCCACCTAATCTTCTGCTCATCCTCTCGCGCACTCTAAAGAGAGCTCAGGTGAGAAATTGCAAACGTCGAGCAATTGCTCAGAGATGAAAAGTGCCAGCACTGAAAGCTGTTGCTAGCAAGCACCCTTCCTTGGAAGCGCTTTTGTAGCCCTTAGAACACTGGGGCTCTGGGCTTCTCTAGCCACCTAATCTTCTGCTCATCCTCTCGCGCACTCTAAAGAGAGCTCAGGTGAGAAATTGCAAACGTCCAGCAATTGCTCAGAGATGAAAAGTGCCAGCACTGAAAGCTGTTGCTAGCCAGCACCCTTCCTTGGAAGCGCTTTTGTAGGCCTAAGAACACTGGGGCTATGCGCTTCTCTACCCACCAAACGTCACGGTCCTTCTCTTTCCGTCTCGTAGACACGAGCTGAGAAATTGCAAACGTCGAGCAATTGCTCAGAGAGGAAAAGTGCCAGCACTGAAAGCTGTTGTTAGCCAGCACCCTTCCTTGGAAGCGCTTTTGTAGGCCTAAGAACACTGGGGCTCTGGGCTTCTCTAGCCACCTAATCTTCTGCTCATCCTCTCGCGCACTCTGAAGAGAGCTCAGGGGAGAAATTGCAAACGTTGAGCAATTGCTCAGAGATGAAAAGTGCCAGCACTGAAAGCTGTTGCTAGCCAGCACCCTTCCTTGGAAGCGCTTTTGTAGGCCTAAGAAGACTGGGGCTCTGGGCTTCTCTAGCCACCTCATCTTCTGCTCATCCTCTCGCGCACTCTAAAGAGAGCTCAGGTGAGAAATTGCAAACGTCGAGCAATTGCTCAGAGATGAAAAGTGCCAGCACTGAAAGCTGTTGCTAGCCAGCACCCTTCCTTGGAAGCGCTTTTGTAGGCCTAAGAACACTGGGGCTCTGGGCTTCTTTAGCCACCTCATCTTCTGCTCATCCTCTCGCACACTCTAAAGAGAGCTCAGGTGAGAAATTGCAAACGTCCAGCAATTGCTCAGAGATGAAAAGTGCCAGCACTGAAAGCTCTTGCTAGCCAGCACCCTTCCTTGGAAGCGCTTTCACAGGCGCAGCAACACTGGGGCTTTGCGCTTCTCTACCCACCAAACGTCACGGTCCTTCTCTTTCCGTCTCGTAGACACGAGCTGAGAAATTGCAAAAGTCGATCAATTGCTCAGAGATGAAAAGTGCCAGCACTGAAAGCTGTTGCTAGCCAGCACCCTTCCTTGGAAGCGCTTTTGTAGGCCTAAGAACACTGGGGCTCTGGGCTTTTCTAGCCACCTCATCTTCTGCTCATCCTCTCGCGCACTCTGAAGAGAGCTCAGGTGAGAAATTGCAAACGTCGATCAATTGCTCAGAGATGAAAAGTGCCAGCACTGAAAGCTGTTGCTAGCCAGCACCCTTCCTTGGAAGCGCTTTTGTAGGCCTAAGAACACTGGGGCTCTGGGCTTCTCTAGCCACCTCATCTTCTGCTCATCCTCTCGCGCACTCTAAAGAGAGCTCAGGTGAGAAATTGCAAATGTCCAGCAATTGCTCAGAGATGAAAAGTGCCAGCACTGAAAGCTGTTGCTAGCCAGCACCCTTCCTTGGAAGCGCTTTCACAGGCGCAGCAACACTGGGGCTTTGCGCTTCTCTAGCCACCAAACGTCACGGTCCTTCTCTTTCCGTCTCGTAGACACGAGCTGAGAAATTGCAAACGTCGAGCAATTGCTCATAGAGGAAAAGTGCCAGCACTGGAAGCTGTTGCTAGCCAGCACCCTTCCTTGGAAGCGCTTTTGTAGGCCTAAGAACACTGGGGCTCTGGGCTTCTCTAGCCACCTCATCTTCTGCTCGTCCTCTCGCGCACTCTAAAGAGAGCTCAGGTGAGAAATTGCAAACGTCGAGCAATTGCTCAGAGATGAAAAGTGCCAGCACTGGAGGCTGTTGCTAGCCAGCACCCTTCCTTGGAAGCGCTTTTGTAGGCCTAAGAACACTGGGGCTCTGGGCTTCTTTAGCCACCTCATCTTCTGCTCATCCTCTCGCGCACTCTAAAGAGAGCTCAGGTGAGAAATTGCAAACGTCGAGCAATTGCTCAGAGATGAAAAGTGCCAGCACTGAAAGCTGTTGCTAGCCAGCACCCTTCCTTGGAAGCGCTTTCACAGGCGCAGCAACACTGGGGCTTTGCGCTTCTCTAGCCACCAAACGTCACGGTCCTTCTCTTTCCGTCTCGTAGACACGAGCTGAGAAATTGCAAACGTCGAGCAATTGCTCAGAGATGAAAAGTGCCAGCACTGAAAGCTGTTGCTAGCCAGCACCCTTCCTTGGAAGCGCTTTTGTAGGCCTAAGAACACTGGGGCTCTGGGCTTCTCTAGCCACCTCATCTTCTGCTCATCCTCTCGCGCACTCTAAAGAGAGCTCAGGTGAGAAATTGCAAACGTCCAGCAATTGCTCAGAGATGAAAAGTGCCAGCACTGAAAGCTGTTGCTAGCCAGCACCCTTCCTTGGAAGCGCTTTTGTAGGCCTAAGAACACTGGGGCTCTGGGCTTCTCTAGCCACCTCATCTTCTGCTCATCCTCTCGCGCACTCTAAAGAGAGCTCAGGTGAGAAATTGCAAACGTCGAGCAATTGCTCAGAGAGGAAAAGTGCCAGCACTGAAAGCTGTTGCTAGCCAGCACCCTTCCTTGGAAGCGCTTTTGTAGGCCTAAGAACACTGGGGCTCTGGGCTTCTCTAGCCACCTAATCTTCTGCTCATCCTCTCGCGCACTCTAAAGAGAGCTCAGGTGAGAAATTGCAAACGTCGAGCAATTGCTCAGAGAGGAAAAGTGCCAGCACTGAAAGCTCTTGCTAGCCAGCACCCTTCCTTGGAAGCGCTTTTGTAGGCCTAAGAACACTGGGGTTCTGGGCTTCTTTAGCCACCTCATCTTCTGCTCATCCTCTCGCGCACTCTAAAGAGAGCTCAGGTGAGAAATTGCAAACGTCGAGCAATTGCTCAGAGAAGAAAAGTGCCAGCACTGAAAGCTGTTGCTAGCCAGCACCCTTCCTTGGAAGCGCTTTTGTAGGCCTAAGAACACTGGGGCTTTGCGCTTCTCTAGCCACCTCATCTTCTGCTCATCCTCTCGCGCACTCTAAAGAGAGCTCAGGTGAGAAATTGCAAACGTCGAGCAATTGCTCAGAGATGAAAAGTGCCAGCACTGAAAGCTGTTGCTAGCCAGCACCCTTCCTTGGAAGCGCTTTCACAGGCGCAGCAACACTGGGTTTTTGCGCTTCTCTAGCCACCAAACATCACGGTCCTTCTCTTTCCGTCTCGTAGACACGAGCTGAGAAATTGCAAACGTCGAGCAATTGCTCAGAGATGAAAAGTGCCAGCACTGAAAGCTGTTGCTAGCCAGCACCCTTCCTTGGAAGCGCTTTTGTAGGCCTAAGAACACTGGGGCTCTGGGCTTCTCTAGCCACCTCATCTTCTGCTCATCCTCTCGCGCACTCTAAAGAGAGCTCAGGTGAGAAATTGCAAACGTCGAGCAATTGCTCAGAGATGAAAAGTGCCAGCACTGAAAGCTGTTGCTAGCCAGCACCCTTCCTTGGAAGCGCTTTTGTAGGCCTAAGAACACTGGGGCTCTGGGCTTCTCTAGCCACCTCATCTTCTGCTCATCCTCTCGCGCACTCTAAAGAGAGCTCAGGTGAGAAATTGCAAACGTCGAGCAATTGCTCAGAGAGGAAAAGTGCCAGCACTGAAAGCTCTTGCTAGCCAGCACCCTTCCTTGGAAGCGCTTTTGTAGGCCTAAGAACACTGGGGCTCTGGGCTTCTCTAGCCACCTCATCTTCTGCTCATCCTCTCGCGCACTCTAAAGAGAGCTCAGGTGAGAAATTGCAAACGTCCAGCAATTGCTCAGAGATGAAAAGTGCCAGCACTGAAAGCTGTTGCTAGCCAGCACCCTTCCTTGGAAGCGCTTTCACAGGCGCAGCAACACTGGGGCTTTGCGCTTCTCTAGCCACCAAACGTCACGGTCCTTCTCTTTCCGTCTCGTAGACACGAGCTGAGAAATTGCAAACGTCGAGCAATTGCTCAGAGATGAAAAGTGCCAGCACTGAAAGCTGTTGCTAGCCAGCCCCCTTCCTTGGAAGCGCTTTTGTAGGCCTAAGAACACTGGGGCTCTGGGCTTCTCTAGCCACCTCATCTTCTGCTCATCCTCTCGCGCACTCTAAAGAGAGCTCAGGTGAGAAATTGTAAACGTCGAGCAATTGCTCAGAGATGAAAAGTGCCAGCACTGAAAGCTGTTGCTAGCCAGCACCCTTCCTTGGAAGCGCTTTTGTAGGCCTAAGAACACTGGGGCTCTGGGCTTCTCTAGCCACCTCATCTTCTGCTCATCCTCTCGCGCACTCTGAAGAGAACTCAGGTGAGAAATTGCAAACGTCGAGCAATTGCTCAGAGAAGAAAAGTGCCAGCACTGAAAGCTGTTGCTAGCCAGCACCCTTCCTTGGAAGCGCTTTCACAGGCGCAGTAACACTGGGGCTTTGTGCTTCTCTAGCCACCAAACGTCACGGTCACTATCTCTCCGTCTCGTAGACACGAGCTGAGAAATTGCAAACGTCGAGCAATTGCTCCGAGATGAAAAGTGCCAGCACTGAAAGCTGTTGCTAGCCAGCACCCTTCCTTGGAAGCGCTTTTGTAGGCCTAAGAACACTGGGGCTCTGGGCTTCTTTAGCCACCTCATCTTCTGCTCATCCTCTCGCGCACTCTGAAGAGAGCTCAGGTGAGAAATTGCAAACGTCGAGCAATTGCTCAGAGAAGAAAAGTGCCAGCACTGAAAGCTCTTGCTAGCCAGCACCCTTCCTTGGAAGCGCTTTCACAGGCGCAGTAACACTGGGGCTTTGTGCTTCTCTACCCACCAAACGTCACGGTCACTATCTCTCCGTCTCGTAGACACGAGCTGAGAAATTGCAAACGTCGAGCAATTGCTCATAGAGAAAAAGTGCCAGCACTGGAAGCTGTTGCTAGCCAGCACCCTTCCTTGGAAGTGCTTTTGTAGGCCTAAGAACACTGGGGCTCTGGGCTTCTCTAGCCACCTCATCTTCTGCTCATCCTCTCGCGCACTCTAAAGAGAGCTCAGGTGAGAAATTGCAAACGTCGAGCAATTGCTCAGAGATGAAAAGTGCCAGCACTGAAAGCTGTTGCTAGCCAGCACCCTTCCTTGGAAGCGCTTTTGTAGGCCTAAGAACACTGGGGCTCTGGGCTTCTCTAGCCACCTCATCTTCTGCTCATCCTCTCGCGCACTCTAAAGAGAGCTCAGGTGAGAAATTGCAAACGTCGAGCAATTGCTCAGAGATGAAAAGTGCCAGCACTGAAAGCTGTTGCTAGCCAGCACCCTTCCTTGGAAGCGCTTTCACAGGCGCAGTAACACTGGGGCTTTGGGCTTCTCTAGCCACCAAACGTCACGGTCCTTCTCTTTCCGTCTCGTAGACACGAGCTGAGAAATTGCAAACGTCGAGCAATTGCTCAGAGATGAAAAGTGCCAGCACTGAAAGCTGTTGCTAGCCAGCACCCTTCCTTGGAAGCGCTTTCACAGGCGCAGTAACACTGGGGCTTTGCGCTTCTCTAGCCACCAAACGTCACGGTCCTTCTCTTTCCGTCTCGTAGACACGAGCTGAGAAATTGCAAACGTCAAGCAATTGCTCAGAGATGAAAAGTGCCAGCACTGAAAGCTGTTGCTAGCCAGCACCCTTCCTTGGAAGCGCTTTTGTAGGCCTAAGAACACTGGGGCTCTGGGCTTCTCTAGCCACCTCATCTTCTGCTCATCCTCTCGCGCACTCTAAAGAGAGCTCAGGTGAGAAATTGCAACCGTCGAGCAATTGCTCAGAGATGAAAAGTGCCAGCACTGAAAGCTGTTGCTAGCCAGCACCCTTCCTTGGAAGCGTTTTCACAGGCGCAGCAACACTGGGGCTTTGCGCTTCTCTAGCCACCAAACGTCACGGTCCTTCTCTTTCCGTCTCGTAGACACGAGCTGAGAAATTGCAAACGTCGAGCAATTGCTCAGAGATGAAAAGTGCCAGCACTGAAAGCTGTTGCTAGCCAGCACCCTTCCTTGGAAGCGCTTTTGTAGGCCTAAGAACACTGGGGCTCTGGGCTTCTCTAGCCACCTCATCTTCTGCTCATCCTCTCGCGCACTCTAAAGAGAGCTCAGGTGAGAAATTGCAAACGTCGAGCAATTGCTCAGAGAGGAAAAGTGCCAGCACTGAAAGCTGTTGCTAGCCAGCACCCTTCCTTGGAAGCGCTTTTGTAGGCCTAAGAACACTGGGGCTCTGGGCTTCTCTAGCCACCTCATCTTCTGCTCATCCTCTCGCGCACTCTAAAGAGAGCTCAGGTGAGAAATTGCAAACGTCCAGCAATTGCTCAGAGATGAAAAGTGCCAGCACTGGAAGCTGTTGCTAGCCAGCACCCTTCCTTGGAAGCGCTTTTGTAGGCCTAAGAACACTGGGGCTCTGGGCTTCTCTAGCCACCTCATCTTCTGCTCATCCTCTCGCGCACTCTAAAGAGAGCTCAGGGGAGAAATTGCAAACGTCCAGCAATTGCTCAGAGATGAAAAGTGCCAGCACTGAAAGCTGTTGCTAGCCAGCACCCTTCCTTGGAAGTGCTTTCACAGGCGCAGCAACACTGGGGCTTTGCGCTTCTCTAGCCACCAAACGTCACGGTCCTTCTATTTCCGTCTCGTAGACACGAGCTGAGAAATTGCAAACGTCGAGCAATTGCTCAGAGATGAAAAGTGCCAGCACTGGAAGCTGTTGCTAGCCAGCCCCCTTCCTTGGAAGCGCTTTTGTAGGCCTAAGAACACTGGGGCTCTGGGCTTCTCTAGCCACCTAATCTTCTGCTCATCCTCTCGCGCACTCTAAAGAGAGCTCAGGTGAGAAATTGCAAACGTCGAGCAATTGCTCAGAGAGGAAAAGTGCCAGCACTGAAAGCTGTTGCTAGCCAGCACCCTTCCTTGGAAGCGCTTTTGTAGGCCTAAGAACACTGGGGCTCTGGGCTTCTCTAGCCACCTCATCTTCTGCTCATCCTCTCGCGCACTCTAAAGAGAGCTCAGGTGAGAAATTGCAAACGTCGAGCAATTGCTCAGAGAAGAAAAGTGCCAGCACTGAAAGCTGTTGCTAGCCAGCACCCTTCCTTGGAAGCGCTTTTGTAGGCCTAAGAACACTGGGGCTCTGGGCTTCTCTAGCCACCTCATCTTCTGCTCATCCTCTCGCGCACTCTAAAGAGAGCTCAGGTGAGAAATTGCAAACGTCCAGCAATTGCTCAGAGATGAAAAGTGCCAGCACTGAAAGCTGTTGCTAGCCAGCACCCTTCCTTGGAAGCGCTTTCACAGGCGCAGCAACACTGGGGCTTTGCGCTTCTCTAGCCACCAAACATCACGGTCATTCTCTTTCCGTCTCGTAGACACGAGCTGAGAAATTGCAAACGTCGAGCAATTGCTCAGAGATGAAAAGTGCCAGCACTGAAAGCTGTTGCTAGCCAGCACCCTTCCTTGGAAGCGCTTTTGTAGGCCTAAGCACACTGGGGCTCTGGGCTTCTCTAGCCACCTCATCTTCTGCTCATCCTCTCGCGCACTCTAAAGAGAGCTCAGGTGAGAAATTGCAAACGTCGAGCAATTGCTCAGAGATGAAAAGTGCCAGCACTGAAAGCTGTTGCTAGCCAGCACCCTTCCTTGGAAGCGCTTTTGTAGGCCTAAGAACACTGGGGCTCTGGGCTTCTCTAGCCACCTCATCTTCTGCTCATCCTCTCGCGCACTCTGAAGAGAGCTCAGGTGAGAAATTGCAAACGTCGAGCAATTGCTCAGAGATGAAAAGTGCCAGCACTGAAAGCTGTTGCTAGCCAGCACCCTTCCTTGGAAGCGCTTTCACAGGCGCAGCAACACTGGGGCTTTGCGCTTCTCTAGCCACCAAACGTCACGGTCCTTCTCTTTCCGTCTCGTAGACACGAGCTGAGAAATTGCAAACGTCAAGCAATTGCTCAGAGATGAAAAGTGCCAGCACTGAAAGCTGTTGCTAGCCAGCACCCTTCCTTGGAAGCGCTTTTGTAGGCCTAAGAACAGTGGGGCTCTGGGCTTCTCTAGCCACCTCATCTTCTGCTCATCCTCTCGCGCACTCTAAAGAGAGCTCAGGTGAGAAATTGCAAACGTCCAGCAATTGCTCAGAGATGAAAAGTGCCAGCACTGAAAGCTGTTGCTAGCCAGCACCCTTCCTTGGAAGCGCTTTCACAGGCGCAGCAACACTGGGGCTTTGCGCTTCTCTACCCACCAAACGTCACGGTCCTTTTCTTTCCGTCTCGTAGACACGAGCTGAGAAATTGCAAACGTCGAGCAATTGCTCAGAGATGAAAAGTGCCAGCACTGAAAGCTGTTGCTAGCCAGCACCCTTCCTTGGAAGCGCTTTTGTAGGCCTAAGAACACTGGGGCTCTGGGCTTCTCTAGCCACCTAATCTTCTGCTCATCCTCTCGCGCACTCTAAAGAGAGCTCAGGGGAGAAATTGCAAACGTCGAGCAATTGCTCAGAGATGAAAAGTGCCAGCACTGAAAGCTGTTGCTAGCCAGCACCCTTCCTTGGAAGCGTTTTCACAGGCGCAGCAACACTGGGGCTTTGCGCTTCTCTAGCCACCAAACGTCACGGTCCTTCTCTTTCCGTCTCGTAGACACGAGCTGAGAAATTGCAAACGTCGAGCAATTGCTCAGAGATGAAAAGTGCCAGCACTGAAAGCTGTTGTTAGCCAGCACCCTTCCTTGGAAGCGCTTTTGTAGGCCTAAGAACACTGGGGCTCTGGGCTTCTTTAGCCACCTCATCTTCTGCTCATCCTCTCGCGCACTCTGAAGAGAACTCAGGTGAGAAATTGCAAACGTCGAGCAATTGCTCAGAGAAGAAAAGTGCCAGCACTGAAAGCTCTTGCTAGCCAGCACCCTTCCTTGGAAGCGCTTTCACAGGCGCAGTAACACTGGGGCTTTGCGCTTCTCTAGCCACCAAACGTCACGGTCACTATCTCTCCGTCTCGTAGACACGAGCTGAGAAATTGCAAACGTCGAGCAATTGCTCAGAGATGAAAAGTGCCAGCACTGAAAGCTGTTGCTAGCCAGCACCCTTCCTTGGAAGCGCTTTTGTAGGCCTAAGAACACTGGGGCTCTGGGCTTCTCTAGCCACCTCATCTTCTGCTCATCCTCTCGCGCACTCTAAAGAGAGCTCAGGTGAGAAATTGCAAACGTCGAGCAATTGTTCAGAGATGAAAAGTGCCAGCACTGAAAGCTGTTGCTAGCCAGCACCCTTCCTTGGAAGCGCTTTTGTAGGCCTAAGAACACTGGGGCTCTGGGCTTCTCTAGCCACCTCATCTTCTGCTCATCCTCTCGCGCACTCTAAAGAGAGCTCAGGTGAGAAACTGCAAACGTCGAGCAATTGCTCAGAGAGGAAAAGTGCCAGCACTGAAAGCTGTTGCTAGCCAGCACCCTTCCTTGGAAGCGCTTTTGTAGGCCTAAGAACACTGGGGCTCTGGGCTTCTCTAGCCACCTCATCTTCTGCTCATCCTCTCGCGCACTCTAAAGAGAGCTCAGGTGAGAAATTGCAAACGTCGAGCAATTGCTCAGAGATGAAAAGTGCCAGCACTGAAAGCTGTTGCTAGCCAGCACCCTTCCTTGGAAGCGCTTTCACAGGCGCAGCAACACTGGGGCTTTGCGCTTCTCTAGCCACCAAACGTCACGGTCCTTCTCTTTCCGTCTCGTAGACACGAGCTGAGAAATTGCAAACGTCGAGCAATTGCTCAGAGATGAAAAGTGCCAGCACTGAAAGCTGTTGCTAGCCAGCCCCCTTCCTTGGAAGCGCTTTTGTAGGCCTAAGAACACTGGGGCTCTGGGCTTCTCTAGCCACCTAATCTTCTGCTCATCCTCTCGCGCACTCTAAAGAGAGCTCAGGGGAGAAATTGCAAACGTCGAGCAATTGCTCAGAGATGAAAAGTGCCAGCACTGAAAGCTGTTGCTAGCCAGCACCCTTCCTTGGAAGCGTTTTCACAGGCACAGCAACACTGGGGCTTTGCGCTTCTCTACCCACCAAACGTCACGGTCCTTCTCTTTCCGTCTCGTAGACACGAGCTGAGAAATTGCAAACGTCGAGCAATTGCTCAGAGATGAAAAGTGCCAGCACTGAAAGCTGTTGTTAGCCAGCACCCTTCCTTGGAAGCGCTTTCACAGGCGCAGCAACACTGGGGCTTTGCGCTTCTCTAGCCACCAAACGTCACGGTCCTTCTCTTTCCGTCTCGTAGACACGAGCTGAGAAATTGCAAACGTCGAGCAATTGCTCAGAGATGAAAAGTGCCAGCACTGAAAGCTGTTGCTAGCCAGCCCCCTTCCTTGGAAGCGCTTTTGTAGGCCTAAGAACACTGGGGCTCTGGGCTTCTCTAGCCACCTAATCTTCTGCTCATCCTCTCGCGCACTCTAAAGAGAGCTCAGGGGAGAAATTGCAAACGTCGAGCAATTGCTCAGAGATGAAAAGTGCCAGCACTGAAAGCTGTTGCTAGCCAGCACCCTTCCTTGGAAGCGTTTTCACAGGCACAGCAACACTGGGGCTTTGCGCTTCTCTACCCACCAAACGTCACGGTCCTTCTCTTTCCGTCTCGTAGACACGAGCTGAGAAATTGCAAACGTCGAGCAATTGCTCAGAGATGAAAAGTGCCAGCACTGAAAGCTGTTGTTAGCCAGCACCCTTCCTTGGAAGCGCTTTTGTAGGCCTAAGAACACTGGGGCTCTGGGCTTCTCTAGCCACCTCATCTTCTGCTCATCCTCTCGCACACTCTGAAGAGAACTCAGGTGAGAAATTGCAAACGTCGAGCAATTGCTCAGAGAAGAAAAGTGCCAGCACTGAAAGCTGTTGCTAGCCAGCACCCTTCCTTGGAAGTGCTTTCACAGGCGCAGTAACACTGGGGCTTTGTGCTTCTCTAGCCACCAAACGTCACGGTCCTTCTCTTTCCGTCTCGTAGACACGAGCTGAGAAATTGCAAACGTCGAGCAATTGCTCAGAGATGAAAAGTGCCAGCACTGAAAGCTGTTGCTAGCCAGCACCCTTCCTTGGAAGCGCTTTTGTAGGCCTAAGAACACTGGGGCTCTGGGCTTCTTTAGCCACCTTATCTTCTGCTCATCCTCTCGCGCACTCTGAAGAGAGCTCAGGTGAGAAATTGCAAACGTCGAGCAATTGCTCAGAGATGAAAAGTGCCAGCACTGAAAGCTCTTGCTAGCCAGCACCCTTCCTTGGAAGCGCTTTCACAGGCGCAGTAACACTGGGGCTTTGTGCTTCTCTACCCAACAAACGTCACGGTCACTATCTCTCCGTCTCGTAGACACGAGCTGAGAAATTGCAAACGTCGAGCAATTGCTCAGAGATGAAAAGTGCCAGCACTGAAAGCTGTTGCTAGCCAGCACCCTTCCTTGGAAGCGCTTTCACAGGCGCAGTAACACTGGGGCTTTGCGCTTCTCTAGCCACCAAACGTCACGGTCCTTCTCTTTCCGTCTCGTAGACACGAGCTGAGAAATTGCAAACGTCAAGCAATTGCTCAGAGATGAAAAGTGCCAGCACTGAAAGCTGTTGCTAGCCAGCACCCTTCCTTGGAAGCGCTTTTGTAGGCCTAAGAACACTGGGGCTCTGGGCTTCTCTAGCCACCTCATCTTCTGCTCATCCTCTCGCGCACTCTAAAGAGAGCTCAGATGAGAAATTGCAAACGTCGAGCAATTGCTCAGAGATGAAAAGTGCCAGCACTGAAAGCTGTTGCTAGCCAGCACCCTTCCTTGGAAGCGCTTTCACAGGCGCAGCAACACTGGGGCTTTGCGCTTCTCTAGCCACCAAACGTCACGGTCCTTCTCTTTCCGTCTCGTAGACACGAGCTGAGAAATTGCAAACGTCGAGCAATTGCTCCGAGATGAAAAGTGCCAGCACTGAAAGCTGTTGCTAGCCAGCACCCTTCCTTGGAAGCGCTTTTGTAGGCCTAAGAACACTGGGGCTCTGGGCTTCTCTAGCCACCTCATCTTCTGCTCATCCTCTCGCGCACTCTAAAGAGAGCTCAGGTGAGAAATTGCAAACGTCCAGCAATTGCTCAGAGAGGAAAAGTGCCAGCACTGAAAGCTGTTGCTAGCCAGCACCCTTCCTTGGAAGCGCTTTTGTAGGCCTAAGAACACTGGGGTTCTGGGCTTCTCTAGCCACCTCATCTTCTGCTCATCCTCTCGCGCACTCTAAAGAGAGCTCAGGTGAGAAATTGCAAACGTCGAGCAATTGCTCAGAGATGAAAAGTGCCAGCAGTGAAAGCTGTTGCTAGCCAGCACCCTTCCTTGGAAGCGCTTTTGTAGGCCTAAGAACAGTGGGGCTCTGGGCTTCTCTAGCCACCTCATCTTCTGCTCATCCTCTCGCGCACTCTAAAGAGAGCTCAGGTGAGAAATTGCAAACGTCCAGCAATTGCTCAGAGATGAAAAGTGCCAGCACTGGAAGCTGTTGCTAGCCAGCACCCTTCCTTGGAAGCGCTTTTGTAGGCCTAAGAACACTGGGGCTCTGGGCTTCTCTAGCCACCTCATCTTCTGCTCATCCTCTCGCGCACTCTAAAGAGAGCTCAGGTGAGAAATTGCAAACGTCGACCAATTGCTCAGAGATGAAAAGTGCCAGCACTGAAAGCTGTTGCTAGCCAGCACCCTTCCTTGGAAGCGCTTTCACAGGCGCAGCAACACTGGGGCTTTGCGCTTCTCTAGCCACCAAACGTCACGGTCCTTCTATTTCCGTCTCGTAGACACGAGCTGAGAAATTGCAAACGTCGAGCAATTGCTCAGAGATGAAAAGTGCCAGCACTGAAAGCTGTTGTTAGCCAGCACCCTTCCTTGGAAGCGCTTTTGTAGGCCTAAGAACACTGGGGCTCTGGGCTTCTCTAGCCACCTAATCTTCTGCTCATCCTCTCGCGCACTCTAAAGAGAGCTCAGGTGAGAAATTGCAAACGTCGAGCAATTGCTCAGAGAGGAAAAGTGCCAGCACTGAAAGCTGTTGCTAGCCAGCACCCTTCCTTGGAAGCGCTTTTGTAGGCCTAAGAACACTGGGGCTCTGGGCTTCTCTAGCCACCTCATCTTCTGCTCATCCTCTCGCGCACTCTAAAGAGAGCTCAGGTGAGAAATTGCAAACGTCGAGCAATTGCTCAGAGATGAAAAGTGCCAGCACTGAAAGCAATTGCTAGCCAGCACCCTTCCTTGGAAGCGCTTTTGTAGGCCTAAGAACACTGGGGCTCTGGGCTTCTCTAGCCACCTCATCTTCTGCTCATCCTCTCGCGCACTCTAAAGAGAGCTCAGGTGAGAAATTGCAAACGTTGAGCAATTGCTCAGAGATGAAAAGTGCCAGCACTGAAAGCTGTTGCTAGCCAGCACCCTTCCGTGGAAGCGCTTTCACAGGCGCAGCAACACTGGGGCTTTGCGCTTCTCTAGCCACCAAACGTCACGGTCCTTCTCTTTCCGTCTCGTAGACACGAGCTGAGAAATTGCAAACGTCGAGCAATTGCTCAGAGATGAAAAGTGCCAGCACTGAAAGCTGTTGCTAGCCAGCACCCTTCCTTGGAAGCGCTTTTGTAGGCCTAAGCACACTGGGGCTCTGGGCTTCTCTAGCCACCTAATCTTCTGCTCATCCTCTCGCGCACTCTAAAGAGAGCTCAGGTGAGAAATTGCAAACGTCCAGCAATTGCTCAGAGATGAAAAGTGCCAGCACTGAAAGCTGTTGCTAGCCAGCACCCTTCCTTGGAAGCGCTTTTGTAGGCCTAAGCACACTGGGACTCTGGGCTTCTCTAGCCACCTCATCTTCTGCTCATCCTCTCGCGCACTCTAAAGAGAGCTCAGGTGAGAAATTGCAAACGTCGAGCAATTGCTCAGAGATGAAAAGTGCCAGCACTGAAAGCTGTTGCTAGCCAGCACCCTTCCTTGGAAGCGCTTTTGTAGGCCTAAGAACACTGGGGCTCTGGGCTTCTCTAGCCACCTCATCTTCTGCTCATCCTCTCGCGCACTCTAAAGAGAGCTCAGGTGAGAAATTGCAAACGTCGAGCAATTGCTCAGAGAAGAAAAGTGCCAGCACTGAAAGCTGTTGCTAGCCAGCACCCTTCCTTGGAAGCGCTTTTGTAGGCCTAAGAACACTGGGGCTCTGGGCTTCTCTAGCCACCTCATCTTCTGCTCATCCTCTCGCGCACTCTAAAGAGAGCTCAGGTGAGAAATTGCAAACGTCGAGCAATTGCTCAGAGATGAAAAGTGCCAGCACTGAAAGCTGTTGCTAGCCAGCACCCTTCCTTGGAAGCGTTTTCACAGGCGCAGCAACACTGGGGCTTTGCGCTTCTCTAGCCACCAAACGTCACGGTCCTTCTCTTTCCGTCTCGTAGACACGAGCTGAGAAATTGCAAACGTCGAGCAATTGCTCAGAGATGAAAAGTGCCAGCACTGAAAGCTGTTGTTAGCCAGCACCCTTCCTTGGAAGCGCTTTTGTAGGCCTAAGAACACTGGGGCTCTGGGCTTCTTTAGCCACCTCATCTTCTGCTCATCCTCTCGCGCACTCTAAAGAGAGCTCAGGTGAGAAATTGCAAACGTCGAGCAATTGCTCAGAGAAGAAAAGTGCCAGCACTGAAAGCTCTTGCTAGCCAGCACCCTTCCTTGGAAGCGCTTTCACAGGCGCAGTAACACTGGGGCTTTGTGCTTCTCTAGCCACGAAACGTCACGGTCACTATCTCTCCGTCTCGTAGACACGAGCTGAGAAATTGCAAACGTCGAGCAATTGCTCAGAGATGAAAAGTGCCAGCACTGAAAGCTGTTGCTAGCCAGCACCCTTCCTTGGAAGCGCTTTTGTAGGCCTAAGAAGACTGGGGCTCTGGGCTTCTCTAGCCACCTCATCTTCTGCTCATCCTCTCGCGCACTCTAAAGAGAGCTCAGGTGAGAAATTGCAAACGTCGAGCAATTGTTCAGAGATGAAAAGTGCCAGCACTGAAAGCTGTTGCTAGCCAGCACCCTTCCTTGGAAGCGCTTTTGTAGGCCTAAGAACACTGGGGCTCTGGGCTTCTCTAGCCACCTCATCTTCTGCTCATCCTCTCGCGCACTCTAAAGAGAGCTCAGGTGAGAAATTGCAAACGTCGAGCAATTGCTCAGAGATGAAAAGTGCCAGCACTGAAAGCTGTTGCTAGCCAGCACCCTTCCTTGGAAGCGCTTTTGTAGGCCTAAGAACACTGGGGCTCTGGGCTTCTCTAGCCACCTCATCTTCTGCTCATCCTCTCGCGCACTCTAAAGAGAGCTCAGGTGAGAAATTGCAAACGTCCAGCAATTGCTCAGAGATGAAAAGTGCCAGCACTGAAAGCTGTTGCTAGCCAGCACCCTTCCTTGGAAGCGCTTTCACAGGCGCAGCAACACTGGGGCTTTGCGCTTCTCTACCCACCAAACGTCACGGTCCTTCTCTTTCCGTCTCGTAGACACGAGCTGAGAAATTGCAAACGTCGAGCAATTGCTCAGAGATGAAAAGTGCCAGCACTGAAAGCTGTTGCTAGCCAGCCCCCTTCCTTGGAAGCGCTTTTGTAGGCCTAAGAACAGTGGGGCTCTGGGCTTCTCTAGCCACCTAATCTTCTGCTCATCCTCTCGCGCACTCTAAAGAGAGCTCAGGGGAGAAATTGCAAACGTCGAGCAATTGCTCAGAGATGAAAAGTGCCAGCACTGAAAGCTGTTGCTAGCCAGCACCCTTCCTTGGAAGCGTTTTCACAGGCACAGCAACACTGGGGCTTTGCGCTTCTCTAGCCACCAAACGCCACGGTCCTTCTCTTTCCGTCTCGTAGACACGAGCTGAGAAATTGCAAACGTCGAGCAATTGCTCAGAGATGAAAAGTGCCAGCACTGAAAGCTGTTGTTAGCCAGCACCCTTCCTTGGAAGCGCTTTTGTAGGCCTAAGAACACTGGGGCTCTGGGCTTCTCTAGCCACCTCATCTTCTGCTCATCCTCTCGCGCACTCTGAAGAGAACTCAGGTGAGAAATTGCAAACGTCGAGCAATTGCTCAGAGAAGAAAAGTGCCAGCACTGAAAGCTGTTGCTAGCCAGCACCCTTCCTTGGAAGCGCTTTCACAGGCGCAGTAACACTGGGGCTTTGTGCTTCTCTACCCACCAAACGTCACGGTCACTATCTCTCCGTCTCGTAGACACGAGCTGAGAAATTGCAAACGTCGAGCAATTGCTCAGAGAGGAAAAGTGCCAGCACTGAAAGCTGTTGCTAGCCAGCACCCTTCCTTGGAAGCGCTTTTGTAGGCCTAAGAACACTGGGGCTCTGGGCTTCTTTAGCCACCTCATCTTCTGCTCATCCTCTCGCGCACTCTGAAGAGAGCTCAGGTGAGAAATTGCAAACGTCGAGCAATTGCTCAGAGAAGAAAAGTGCCAGCACTGAAAGCTCTTGCTAGCCAGCACCCTTCCTTGGAAGCGCTTTCACAGGCGCAGTAACACTGGGGCTTTGTGCTTCTCTACCCACCAAACGTCACGGTCACTATCTCTCCGTCTCGTAGACACGAGCTGAGAAATTGCAAACGTCGAGCAATTGCTCATAGAGGAAAAGTGCCAGCACTGGAAGCTGTTGCTAGCCAGCACCCTTCCTTGGAAGTGCTTTTGTAGGCCTAAGAACACTGGGGCTCTGGGCTTCTCTAGCCACCTCATCTTCTGCTCATCCTCTCGCGCACTCTAAAGAGAGCTCAGGTGAGAAATTGCAAACGTCAAGCAATTGCTCAGAGATGAAAAGTGCCAGCACTGAAAGCTGTTGCTAGCCAGCACCCTTCCTTGGAAGCGCTTTTGTAGGCCTAAGAACACTGGGGCTCTGGGCTTCTCTAGCCACCTCATCTTCTGCTCATCCTCTCGCGCACTCTAAAGAGAGCTCAGGTGAGAAATTGCAAACGTCGAGCAATTGCTCAGAGATGAAAAGTGCCAGCACTGAAAGCTGTTGCTAGCCAGCACCCTTCCTTGGAAGCGCTTTCACAGGCGCAGCAACACTGGGGCTTTGCGCTTCTCTAGCCACCAAACGTCACGGTCCTTCTCTTTCCGTCTCGTAGACACGAGCTGAGAAATTGCAAACGTCGAGCAATTGCTCAGAGATGAAAAGTGCCAGCACTGGAAGCTGTTGCTAGCCAGCACCCTTCCTTGGAAGCGCTTTTGTAGGCCTAAGAACACTGGGGCTCTGGGCTTCTCTAGCCACCTCATCTTCTGCTCATCCTCTCGCGCACTCTAAAGAGAGCTCAGGGGAGAAATTGCAAACGTCGAGCAATTGCTCAGAGATGAAAAGTGCCAGCACTGAAAGCTGTTGCTAGCCAGCACCCTTCCTTGGAAGCGCTTTTGTAGGCCTAAGAACACTGGGGCTCTGGGCTTCTCTAGCCACCTCATCTTCTGCTCATCCTCTCGCGCACTCTAAAGAGAGCTCAGGTGAGAAATTGCAAACGTCGAGCAATTGCTCAGAGAGGAAAAGTGCCAGCACTGAAAGCTGTTGCTAGCCAGCACCCTTCCTTGGAAGCGCTTTTGTAGGCCTAAGAACACTGGGGCTCTGGGCTTCTCTAGCCACCTCATCTTCTGCTCATCCTCTCGCGCACTCTAAAGAGAGCTCAGGTGAGAAATTGCAAACATCGAGCAATTGCTCAGAGAGGAAAAGTGCCAGCACTGAAAGCTGTTGCTAGCCAGCACCCTTCCTTGGAAGCGCTTTTGTAGGCCTAAGAACACTAGGGTTCTGGGCTTCTCTAGCCACCTCATCTTCTGCTCATCCTCTCGCGCACTCTAAAGAGAGCTCAGGTGAGAAATTGCAAACGTCGAGCAATTGCTCAGAGATGAAAAGTGCCAGCACTGAAAGCTGTTGCTAGCCAGCACCCTTCCTTGGAAGCGCTTTTGTAGGCCTAAGAACACTGGGGCTCTGGGCTTCTCTAGCCACCTCATCTTCTGCTCATCCTCTCGCGCACTCTAAAGAGAGCTCAGGTGAGAAATTGCAAACGTCGAGCAATTGCTCAGAGATGAAAAGTGCCAGCACTGAAAGCTGTTGCTAGCCAGCACCCTTCCTTGGAAGCGCTTTCACAGGCGCAGCAACACTGGGTTTTTGCGCTTCTCTAGCCACCAAACGTCACGGTCCTTCTCTTTCCGTCTCGTAGACACGAGCTGAGAAATTGCAAACGTCGAGCAATTGCTCAGAGATGAAAAGTGCCAGCACTGAAAGCTGTTGCTAGCCAGCACCCTTCCTTGGAAGCGCTTTTGTAGGCCTAAGAACACTGGGGCTCTGGGCTTCTCTAGCCACCTCATCTTCTGCTCATCCTCTCGCGCACTCTAAAGAGAGCTCAGGTGAGAAATTGCAAACGTCGAGCAATTGCTCAGAGATGAAAAGTTCCAGCACTGAAAGCTGTTGCTAGCCAGCACCCTTCCTTGGAAGCGCTTTTGTAGGCCTAAGAACACTGGGGCTCTGGGCTTCTCTAGCCACCTCATCTTCTGCTCATCCTCTCGCGCACTCTAAAGAGAGCTCAGGTGAGAAATTGCAAACGTCGAGCAATTGCTCAGAGAGGAAAAGTGCCAGCACTGAAAGCTGTTGCTAGCCAGCACCCTTCCTTGGAAGCGCTTTTGTAGGCCTAAGAACAGTGGGGCTCTGGGCTTCTCTAGCCACCTCATCTTCTGCTCATCCTCTCGCGCACTCTAAAGAGAGCTCAGGTGAGAAATTGCAAACGTCCAGCAATTGCTCAGAGATGAAAAGTGCCAGCACTGAAAGCTGTTGCTAGCCAGCACCCTTCCTTGGAAGCGCTTTCACAGGCGCAGCAACACTGGGGCTTTGCGCTTCTCTAGCCACCAAACGTCACGGTCCTTCTCTTTCCGTCTCGTAGACACGAGCTGAGAAATTGCAAACGTCGAGCAATTGCTCAGAGATGAAAAGTGCCAGCACTGAAAGCTGTTGCTAGCCAGCACCCTTCCTTGGAAGCGCTTTTGTAGGCCTAAGAACACTGGGGCTCTGGGCTTCTCTAGCCACCTAATCTTCTGCTCATCCTCTCGCGCACTCTAAAGAGAGCTCAGATGAGAAATTGCAAACGTCGAGCAATTGCTCAGAGATGAAAAGTGCCAGCACTGAAAGCTGTTGCTAGCCAGCACCCTTCCTTGGAAGCGTTTTCACAGGCACAGCAACACTGGGGCTTTGCGCTTCTCTAGCCACCAAACGTCACGGTCCTTCTCTTTCCGTCTCGTAGACACGAGCTGAGAAATTGCAAACGTCAAGCAATTGCTCAGAGATGAAAAGTGCCAGCACTGAAAGCTGTTGTTAGCCAGCACCCTTCCTTGGAAGCGCTTTTGTAGGCCTAAGAACACTGGGGCTCTGGGCTTCTCTAGCCACCTCATCTTCTGCTCATCCTCTCGCGCACTCTGAAGAGAACTCAGGTGAGAAATTGCAAACGTCGAGCAATTGCTCAGAGAAGAAAAGTGCCAGCACTGAAAGCTCTTGCTAGCCAGCACCCTTCCTTGGAAGCGCTTTCACAGGCGCAGTAACACTGGGGCTTTGTGCTTCTCTAGCCACCAAACGTCACGGTCACTATCTCTCCGTCTCGTAGACACGAGCTGAGAAATTGCAAACGTCGAGCAATTGCTCAGAGATGAAAAGTGCCAGCACTGAAAGCTGTTGCTAGCCAGCACCCTTCCTTGGAAGCGCTTTTGTAGGCCTAAGAACACTGGGGCTCTGGGCTTCTTTAGCCACCTCATCTTCTGCTCATCCTCTCGCGCACTCTGAAGAGAGCTCAGGTGAGAAATTGCAAACGTCGAGCAATTGCTCAGAGAAGAAAAGTGCCAGCACTGAAAGCTCTTGCTAGCCAGCACCCTTCCTTGGAAGCGCTTTCACAGGCGCAGTAACACTGGGGCTTTGTGCTTCTCTACCCACCAAACGTCACGGTCACTATCTCTCCGTCTCGTAGACACGAGCTGAGAAATTGCAAACGTCGAGCAATTGCTCATAGAGGAAAAGTGCCAGCACTGGAAGCTGTTGCTAGCCAGCACCCTTCCTTGGAAGTGCTTTTGTAGGCCTAAGAACACTGGGGCTCTGGGCTTCTCTAGCCACCTCATCTTCTGCTCATCCTCTCGCGCACTTTAAAGAGAGCTCAGGGGAGAAATTGCAAACGTCGAGCAATTGCTCAGAGATGAAAAGTGCCAGCACTGAAAGCTGTTGCTAGCCAGCACCCTTCCTTGGAAGCGCTTTTGTAGGCCTAAGAACACTGGGGCTCTGGGCTTCTCTAGCCACCTCATCTTCTGCTCATCCTCTCGCGCACTCTAAAGAGAGCTCAGGTGAGAAATTGCAAACGTCGAGCAATTGCTCAGAGATGAAAAGTGCCAGCACTGAAAGCTGTTGCTAGCCAGCACCCTTCCTTGGAAGCGCTTTCACAGGCGCAGCAACACTGGGGCTTTGCGCTTCTCTACCCACCAAACGTCACGGTCCTTCTCTTTCCGTCTCGTAGACACGAGCTGAGAAATTGCAAACGTCGAGCAATTGCTCAGAGATGAAAAGTGCCAGCACTGAAAGCTGTTGCTAGCCAGCACCCTTCCTTGGAAGCGCTTTCACAGGCGCAGTAACACTGGGGCTTTGCGCTTCTCTAGCCACCAAACGTCACGGTCCTTCTCTTTCCGTCTCGTAGACACGAGCTGAGAAATTGCAAACGTCAAGCAATTGCTCAGAGATGAAAAGTGCCAGCACTGAAAGCTGTTGCTAGCCAGCACCCTTCCTTGGAAGCGCTTTTGTAGGCCTAAGAACAGTGGGGCTCTGGGCTTCTCTAGCCACCTCATCTTCTGCTCATCCTCTCGCGCACTCTAAAGAGAGCTCAGATGAGAAATTGCAAACGTCGAGCAATTGCTCAGAGATGAAAAGTGCCAGCACTGAAAGCTGTTGCTAGCCAGCACCCTTCCTTGGAAGCGTTTTCACAGGCGCAGCAACACTGGGGCTTTGCGCTTCTCTAGCCACCAAACGTGACGGTCCTTCTCTTTCCGTCTCGTAGACACGAGCTGAGAAATTGCAAACGTCGAGCAATTGCTCAGAGATGAAAAGTGCCAGCACTGAAAGCTGTTGCTAGCCAGCCCCCTTCCTTGGAAGCGCTTTTGTAGGCCTAAGAACACTGGGGCTCTGGGCTTCTCTAGCCACCTCATCTTCTGCTCATCCTCTCGCGCACTCTAAAGAGAGCTCAGGTGAGAAATTGCAAACGTCGAGCAATTGCTCAGAGAGGAAAAGTGCCAGCACTGAAAGCTGTTGCTAGCCAGCACCCTTCCTTGGAAGCGCTTTTGTAGGCCTAAGAACACTGGGGTTCTGGGCTTCTCTAGCCACCTCATCTTCTGCTCATCCTCTCGCGCACTCTAAAGAGAGCTCAGGTGAGAAATTGCAAACGTCCAGCAATTGCTCAGAGATGAAAAGTGCCAGCACTGGAAGCTGTTGCTAGCCAGCACCCTTCCTTGGAAGCGCTTTTGTAGGCCTAAGAACACTGGGGCTCTGGGCTTCTCTAGCCACCTCATCTTCTGCTCATCCTCTCGCGCACTCTAAAGAGAGCTCAGGTGAGAAATTGCAAACGTCCAGCAATTGCTCAGAGATGAAAAGTGCCAGCACTGAAAGCTGTTGCTAGCCAGCACCCTTCCTTGGAAGCGCTTTCACAGGCGCAGCAACACTGGGGCTTTGCGCTTCTCTAGCCACCAAACGTCACGGTCCTTCTATTTCCGTCTCGTAGACACGAGCTGAGAAATTCCAAACGTCGAGCAATTGCTCAGAGATGAAAAGTGCCAGCACTGAAAGCTGTTGTTAGCCAGCACCCTTCCTTGGAAGCGCTTTTGTAGGCCTAAGAACACTGGGGCTCTGGGCTTCTCTAGCCACCTCATCTTCTGCTCATCCTCTCGCGCACTCTAAAGAGAGCTCAGGTGAGAAATTGCAAACGTCGAGCAATTGCTCAGAGAAGAAAAGTGCCAGCACTGAAAGCTGTTGCTAGCCAGCACCCTTCCTTGGAAGCGCTTTTGTAGGCCTAAGAACACTGGGGCTCTGGGCTTCTCTAGCCACCTCATCTTCTGCTCATCCTCTCGCGCACTCTAAAGAGAGCTCAGGTGAGAAATTGCAAACGTCGAGCAATTGCTCAGAGAAGAAAAGGGCCAGCACTGAAAGCTGTTGCTAGCCAGCACCCTTTCTTGGAAGCGCTTTTGTAGGCCTAAGAACACTGGGGCTCTGGGCTTCTCTAGCCACCTCATCTTCTGCTCATCCTCTCGCGCACTCTAAAGAGAGCTCAGGGGAGAAATTGCAAACGTCCAGCAATTGCTCAGAGATGAAAAGTGCCAGCACTGAAAGCTGTTGCTAGCCAGCACCCTTCCTTGGAAGCGCTTTCACAGGCGCAGCAACACTGGGGCTTTGCGCTTCTCTAGCCACCAAACGTCACGGTCCTTCTCTTTCCGTCTCGTAGACACGAGCTGAGAAATTGCAAACGTCGAGCAATTGCTCAGAGATGAAAAGTGCCAGCACTGAAAGCTGTTGCTAGCCAGCACCCTTCCTTGGAAGCGCTTTTGTAGGCCTAAGCACACTGGGGCTCTGGGCTTCTCTAGCCACCTCATCTTCTGCTCATCCTCTCGCGCACTCTAAAGAGAGCTCAGGTGAGAAATTGCAAACGTCGAGCAATTGCTCAGAGATGAAAAGTGCCAGCACTGAAAGCTGTTGCTAGCCAGCACCCTTCCTTGGAAGCGCTTTTGTAGGCCTAAGAACACTGGGACTCTGGGCTTCTCTAGCCACCTAATCTTCTGCTCATCCTCTCGCGCACTCTGAAGAGAGCTCAGGTGAGAAATTGCAAACGTCGAGCAATTGCTCAGAGAAGAAAAGTGCCAGCACTGAAAGCTGTTGCTAGCCAGCACCCTTCCTTGGAAGCGCTTTTGTAGGCCTAAGAACACTGGGGCTCTGGGCTTCTCTAGCCACCTAATCTTCTGCTCATCCTCTCGCGCACTCTAAAGAGAGCTCAGGTGAGAAATTGCAAACGTCGAGCAATTGCTCAGAGAAGAAAAGTGCCAGCACTGAAAGCTGTTGCTAGCCAGCACCCTTCCTTGGAAGCGCTTTTGTAGGCCTAAGAACACTGGGGCTCTGGGCTTCTCTAGCCACCTCATCTTCTGCTCATCCTCTCGCGCACTCTAAAGAGAGCTCAGGTGAGAAATTGCAAACGTCGAGCAATTGCTCAGAGATGAAAAGTGCCAGCACTGAAAGCTGTTGCTAGCCAGCACCCTTCCTTGGAAGCGCTTTCACAGGCGCAGCAACACTGGGGTTTTGCGCTTCTCTAGCCACCAAACGTCACGGTCCTTCTCTTTCCGTCTCGTAGACACGAGCTGAGAAATTGCAAACGTCGAGCAATTGCTCAGAGATGAAAAGTGCCAGCACTGAAAGCTGTTGCTAGCCAGCACCCTTCCTTGGAAGCGCTTTCACAGGCACAGCAACACTGGGGCTTTGCGCTTCTCTAGCCACCAAACGTCACGGTCCTTCTCTTTCCGTCTCGTAGACACGAGCTGAGAAATTGCAAACGTCGAGCAATTGCTCAGAGATGAAAAGTGCCAGCACTGAAAGCTGTTGTTAGCCAGCACCCTTCCTTGGAAGCGCTTTTGTAGGCCTAAGAACACTGGGGCTCTGGGCTTCTCTAGCCACCTCATCTTCTGCTCATCCTCTCGCGCACTCTCAAGAGAGCTCAGGTGAGAAATTGCAAACGTCGAGCAATTGCTCAGAGAAGAAAAGTGCCAGCACTGAAAGCTGTTGCTAGCCAGCACCCTTCCTTGGAAGCGCTTTCACAGGCGCAGTAACACTGGGGCTTTGTGCTTCTCTAGCCACCAAACGTCACGGTCACTATCTCTCCGTCTCGTAGACACGAGCTGAGAAATTGCAAACGTCGAGCAATTGCTCAGAGAGGAAAAGTGCCAGCACTGAAAGCTGTTGCTAGCCAGCACCCTTCCTTGGAAGCGCTTTTGTAGGCCTAAGAACACTGGGGCTCTGGACTTCTTTAGCCACCTCATCTTCTGCTCATCCTCTCGCGCACTCTGAAGAGAGCTCAGGTGAGAAATTGCAAACGTCGAGCAATTGCTCAGAGAAGAAAAGTGCCAGCACTGAAAGCTGTTGCTAGCCAGCACCCTTCCTTGGAAGCGCTTTCACAGGCGCAGTAACACTGGGGCTTTGTGCTTCTCTACCCACCAAACGTCACGGTCACTATCTCTCCGTCTCGTAGACACGAGCTGAGAAATTGCAAACGTCGAGCAATTGCTCATAGAGGAAAAGTGCCAGCACTGGAAGCTGTTGCTAGCCAGCACCCTTCCTTGGAAGTGCTTTTGTAGGCCTAAGAACACTGGGGCTCTGGGCTTCTCTAGCCACCTCATCTTCTGCTCATCCTCTCGCGCACTCTAAAGAGAACTCAGGTGAGAAATTGCAAACGTCGAGCAATTGCTCAGAGATGAAAAGTGCCAGCACTGAAAGCTGTTGCTAGCCAGCACCCTTCCTTGGAAGCGCTTTTGTAGGCCTAAGAACACTGGGGCTCTGGGCTTCTCTAGGCACCTCATCTTCTGCTCATCCTCTCGCGCACTCTAAAGAGAGCTCAGGTGAGAAATTGCAAACGTCGAGCAATTGCTCAGAGATGAAAAGTGCCAGCACTGAAAGCTGTTGCTAGCCAGCACCCTTCCTTGGAAGCGCTTTCACAGGCGCAGTAACACTGGGGCTTTGCGCTTCTCTAGCCACCAAACGTCACGGTCCTTCTCTTTCCGTCTCGTAGACACGAGCTGAGAAATTGCAAACGTCGAGCAATTGCTCAGAGATGAAAAGTGCCAGCACTGAAAGCTGTTGCTAGCCAGCACCCTTCCTTGGAAGCGCTTTCACAGGCGCAGTAACACTGGGGCTTTGCGCTTCTCTAGCCACCAAACGTCACGGTCCTTCTCTTTCCGTCTCGTAGACACGAGCTGAGAAATTGCAAACGTCAAGCAATTGCTCAGAGATGAAAAGTGCCAGCACTGAAAGCTGTTGCTAGCCAGCACCCTTCCTTGGAAGCGCTTTTGTAGGCCTAAGAACAGTGGGGCTCTGGGCTTCTCTAGCCACCTCATCTTCTGCTCATCCTCTCGCGCACTCTAAAGAGAGCTCAGATGAGAAATTGCAAACGTCGAGCAATTGCTCAGAGATGAAAAGTGCCAGCACTGAAAGCTGTTGCTAGCCAGCACCCTTCCTTGGAAGCGTTTTCACAGGCGCAGCAACACTGGGGCTTTGCGCTTCTCTAGCCACCAAACGTCACGGTCCTTCTCTTTCCGTCTCGTAGACACGAGCTGAGAAATTGCAAACGTCGAGCAATTGCTCAGAGATGAAAAGTGCCAGCACTGAAAGCTGTTGCTAGCCAGCCCCCTTCCTTGGAAGCGCTTTTGTAGGCCTAAGAACACTGGGGCTCTGGGCTTCTCTAGCCACCTCATCTTCTGCTCATCCTCTCGCGCAGTCTAAAGAGAGCTCAGGTTTGAAATTGCAAACGTCGAGCAATTGCTCAGAGATGAAAAGTGCCAGCACTGAAAGCTGTTGCTAGCCAGCACCCTTCCTTGGAAGCGCTTTTGTAGGCCTAAGAACACTGGGGTTCTGGGCTTCTCTAGCCACCTCATCTTCTGCTCATCCTCTCGCGCACTCTAAAGAGAGCTCAGGTGAGAAATTGCAAACGTCCAGCAATTGCTCAGAGATGAAAAGTGCCAGCACTGGAAGCTGTTGCTAGCCAGCACCCTTCCTTGGAAGCGCTTTTGTAGGCCTAAGAACACTGGGGCTCTGGGCTTCTCTAGCCACCTCATCTTCTGCTCATCCTCTCGCGCACTCTAAAGAGAGCTCAGGTGAGAAATTGCAAACGTCCAGCAATTGCTCAGAGATGAAAAGTGCCAGCACTGAAAGCTGTTGCTAGCCAGCACCCTTCCTTGGAAGCGCTTTCACAGGCGCAGCAACACTGGGGCTTTGCGCTTCTCTAGCCACCAAACGTCACGGTCCTTCTATTTCCGTCTCGTAGACACGAGCTGAGAAATTCCAAACGTCGAGCAATTGCTCAGAGATGAAAAGTGCCAGCACTGAAAGCTGTTGTTAGCCAGCACCCTTCCTTGGAAGCGCTTTTGTAGGCCTAAGAACACTGGGGCTCTGGGCTTCTCTAGCCACCTAATCTTCTGCTCATCCTCTCGCGCACTCTAAAGAGAGCTCAGGTGAGAAATTGCAAACGTCGAGCAATTGCTCAGAGAGGAAAAGTGCCAGCACTGAAAGCTGTTGCTAGCCAGCACCCTTCCTTGGAAGCGCTTTTGTAGGCCTAAGAACACTGGGGCTCTGGGCTTCTCTAGCCACCTCATCTTCTGCTCATCCTCTCGCGCACTCTAAAGAGAGCTCAGGTGAGAAATTGCAAACGTCGAGCAATTGCTCAGAGAAGAAAAGTGCCAGCACTGAAAGCTGTTGCTAGCCAGCACCCTTCCTTGGAAGCGCTTTTGTAGGCCTAAGAACACTGGGGCTCTGGGCTTCTCTAGCCACCTCATCTTCTGCTCATCCTCTCGCGCACTCTAAAGAGAGCTCAGGTGAGAAATTGCAAACGTTGAGCAATTGCTCAGAGATGAAAAGTGCCAGCACTGAAAGCTGTTGCTAGCCAGCACCCTTCCTTGGAAGCGCTTTCACAGGCGCAGCAACACTGGGGCTTTGCGCTTCTCTAGCCACCAAACGTCACGGTCCTTCTCTTTCCGTCTCGTAGACACGAGCTGAGAAATTGCAAACGTCGAGCAATTGCTCAGAGATGAAAAGTGCCAGCACTGAAAGCTGTTGCTAGCCAGCACCCTTCCTTGGAAGCGCTTTTGTAGGCCTAAGCACACTGGGGCTCTGGGCTTCTCTAGCCACCTCATCTTCTGCTCATCCTCTCGCGCACTCTAAAGAGAGCTCAGGTGAGAAATTGCAAACGTCGAGCAATTGCTCAGAGATGAAAAGTGCCAGCACTGAAAGCTGTTGCTAGCCAGCACCCTTCCTTGGAAGCGCTTTTGTAGGCCTAAGCACACTGGGACTCTGGGCTTCTCTAGCCACCTAATCTTCTGCTCATCCTCTCGCGCATTCTAAAGAGAGCTCAGGTGAGAAATTGCAAACGTCGAGCAATTGCTCAGAGATGAAAAGTGCCAGCACTGAAAGCTGTTGCTAGCCAGCACCCTTCCTTGGAAGCGCTTTTGTAGGCCTAAGAACACTGGGGCTCTGGGCTTCTCTAGCCACCTAATCTTCTGCTCATCCTCTCGCGCACTCTAAAGAGAGCTCAGGTGAGAAATTGCAAACGTCGAGCAATTGCTCAGAGAAGAAAAGTGCCAGCACTGAAAGCTGTTGCTAGCCAGCACCCTTCCTTGGAAGCGCTTTTGTAGGCCTAAGAACACTGGGGCTCTGGGCTTCTCTAGCCACCTCATCTTCTGCTCATCCTCTCGCGCACTCTAAAGAGAGCTCAGGGGAGAAATTGCAAACGTCGAGCAATTGCTCAGAGATGAAAAGTGCCAGCACTGAAAGCTGTTGCTAGCCAGCACCCTTCCTTGGAAGCGCTTTCACAGGCGCAGCAACACTGGGGCTTTGCGCTTCTCTACCCACCAAACGTCACGGTCCTTCTCTTTCCGTCTCGTAGACAGGAGCTGAGAAATTGCAAACGTCGAGCAATTGCTCAGAGATGAAAAGTGCCAGCACTGAAAGCTGTTGCTAGCCAGCACCCTTCCTTGGAAGCGCTTTTGTAGGCCTAAGAACACTGGGGCTCTGGGCTTCTCTAGCCACCTCATCTTCTGCTCATCCTCTCGCGCAGTCTAAAGAGAGCTCAGGTGAGAAATTGCAAACGTCGAGCAATTGCTCAGAGATGAAAAGTGCCAGCACTGAAAGCTGTTGCTAGCCAGCACCCTTCCTTGGAAGCGCTTTCACAGGCGCAGCAACACTGGGGCTTTGCGCTTCTCTAGCCACCAAACGTCACGGTCCTTCTCTTTCCGTCTCGTAGACACGAGCTGAGAAATTGCAAACGTCGAGCAATTGCTCAGAGATGAAAAGTGCCAGCACTGAAAGCTGTTGCTAGCCAGCACCCTTCCTTGGAAGCGCTTTTGTAGGCCTAAGAACACTGGGGCTCTGGGCTTCTCTAGCCACCTCATCTTCTGCTCATCCTCTCGCACACTCTAAAGAGAGCTCAGGGGAGAAATTGCAAACGTCGAGCAATTGCTCAGAGATGAAAAGTGCCAGCACTGAAAGCTGTTGCTAGCCAGCACCCTTCCTTGGAAGCGTTTTCACAGGCGCAGCAACACTGGGGCTTTGCGCTTCTCTACCCACCAAACGTCACGGTCCTTCTATTTCCGTCTCGTAGACACGAGCTGAGAAATTGCAAACGTCGAGCAATTGCTCAGAGATGAAAAGTGCCAGCACTGAAAGCTGTTGCTAGCCAGCACCCTTCCTTGGAAGCGCTTTTGTAGGCCTAAGAACACTGGGGCTCTGGGCTTCTTTAGCCACCTCATCTTCTGCTCATCCTCTCGCGCACTCTGAAGAGAGCTCAGGTGAGAAATTGCAAACGTCGAGCAATTGCTCAGAGAAGAAAAGTGCCAGCACTGAAAGCTCTTGCTAGCCAGCACCCTTCCTTGGAAGCGCTTTCACAGGCGCAGTAACACTGGGGCTTTGTGCTTCTCTAGCCACCAAACGTCACGGTCACTATCTCTCCGTCTCGTAGACACGAGCTGAGAAATTGCAAACGTCGAGCAATTGCTCAGAGATGAAAAGTGCCAGCACTGAAAGCTGTTGCTAGCCAGCACCCTTCCTTGGAAGCGCTTTTGTAGGCCTAAGAACACTGGGGCTCTGGGCTTCTCTAGCCACCTCATCTTCTGCTCATCCTCTCGCGCACTCTAAAGAGAGCTCAGGGGAGAAATTGCAAACGTCGAGCAATTGTTCAGAGATGAAAAGTGCCAGCACTGAAAGCTGTTGCTAGCCAGCACCCTTCCTTGGAAGCGCTTTTGTAGGCCTAAGAACACTGGGGCTCTGGGCTTCTCTAGCCACCTCATCTTCTGCTCATCCTCTCGCGCACTCTAAAGAGAGCTCAGGTGAGAAATTGCAAACGTCGAGCAATTGCTCAGAGAGGAAAAGTGCCAGCACTGAAAGCTGTTGCTAGCCAGCACCCTTCCTTGGAAGCGCTTTTGTAGGCCTAAGAACAGTGGGGCTCTGGGCTTCTCTAGCCACCTCATCTTCTGCTCATCCTCTCGCGCACTCTAAAGAGAGCTCAGGTGAGAAATTGCAAACGTCCAGCAATTGCTCAGAGATGAAAAGTGCCAGCACTGAAAGCTGTTGCTAGCCAGCACCCTTCCTTGGAAGCGCTTTCACAGGCGCAGCAACACTGGGGCTTTGCGCTTCTCTAGCCACCAAACGTCACGGTCCTTCTCTTTCCGTCTCGTAGACACGAGCTGAGAAATTGCAAACGTCGAGCAATTGCTCAGAGATGAAAAGTGCCAGCACTGAAAGCTGTTGCTAGCCAGCCCCCTTCCTTGGAAGCGCTTTTGTAGGCCTAAGAACACTGGGGCTCTGGGCTTCTCTAGCCACCTAATCTTCTGCTCATCCTCTCGCGCACTCTAAAGAGAGCTCAGGGGAGAAATTGCAAACGTCGAGCAATTGCTCAGAGAAGAAAAGTGCCAGCACTGAAAGCTGTTGCTAGCCAGCACCCTTCCTTGGAAGCGCTTTCACAGGCGCAGCAACACTGGGGCTTTGTGCTTCTCTAGCCACCAAACGTCACGGTCACTATCTCTCCGTCTCGTAGACACGAGCTGAGAAATTGCAAACGTCGAGCAATTGCTCAGAGAGGAAAAGTGCCAGCACTGAAAGCTGTTGCTAGCCAGCACCCTTCCTTGGAAGCGCTTTTGTAGGCCTAAGAACACTGGGGCTCTGGGCTTCTTTAGCCACCTCATCTTCTGCTCATCCTCTCGCGCACTCTGAAGAGAGCTCAGGTGAGAAATTGCAAACGTCGAGCAATTGCTCAGAGAAGAAAAGTGCCAGCACTGAAAGCTCTTGCTAGCCAGCACCCTTCCTTGGAAGCGCTTTCACAGGCGCAGTAACACTGGGGCTTTGTGCTTCTCTACCCACCAAACGTCACGGTCACTATCTCTCCGTCTCGTAGACACGAGCTGAGAAATTGCAAACGTCGAGCAATTGCTCATAGAGGAAAAGTGCCAGCACTGGAAGCTGTTGCTAGCCAGCACCCTTCCTTGGAAGTGCTTTTGTAGGCCTAAGAACACTGGGGCTCTGGGCTTCTCTAGCCACCTCATCTTCTGCTCATCCTCTCGCGCACTCTAAAGAGAGCTCAGGTGAGAAATTGCAAACGTCGAGCAATTGCTCAGAGATGAAAAGTGCCAGCACTGAAAGCTGTTGCTAGCCAGCACCCTTCCTTGGAAGCGCTTTTGTAGGCCTAAGAACACTGGGGCTCTGGGCTTCTCTAGCCACCTCATCTTCTGCTCATCCTCTCGCGCACTCTAAAGAGAGCTCAGGTGAGAAATTGCAAACGTCGAGCAATTGCTCAGAGATGAAAAGTGCCAGCACTGAAAGCTGTTGCTAGCCAGCACCCTTCCTTGGAAGCGCTTTCACAGGCGCAGTAACACTGGGGCTTTGCGCTTCTCTAGCCACCAAACGTCACGGTCATTCTCTTTCCGTCTCGTAGACACGAGCTGAGAAATTGCAAACGTCGAGCAATTGCTCAGAGATGAAAAGTGCCAGCACTGAAAGCTGTTGCTAGCCAGCACCCTTCCTTGGAAGCGCTTTCACAGGCGCAGTAACACTGGGGCTTTGCGCTTCTCTAGCCACCAAACATCACGGTCCTTCTCTTTCCGTCTCGTAGACACGAGCTGAGAAATTGCAAACGTCAAGCAATTGCTCAGAGATGAAAAGTGCCAGCACTGAAAGCTGTTGCTAGCCAGCACCCTTCCTTGGAAGCGCTTTTGTAGGCCTAAGAACACTGGGGCTCTGGGCTTCTCTAGCCACCTCATCTTCTGCTCATCCTCTCGCGCACTCTAAAGAGAGCTCAGGTGAGAAATTGCAAACGTCCAGCAATTGCTCAGAGATGAAAAGTGCCAGCACTGGAAGCTGTTGCTAGCCAGCACCCTTCCTTGGAAGCACTTTTGTAGGCCTAAGAACACTGGGGCTCTGGGCTTCTCTAGCCACCTCATCTTCTGCTCATCCTCTCGCGCACTCTAAAGAGAGCTCAGGTGAGAAATTGCAAACGTCCAGCAATTGCTCAGAGATGAAAAGTGCCAGCACTGAAAGCTGTTGCTAGCCAGCACCCTTCCTTGGAAGCGCTTTCACAGGCGCAGCAACACTGGGGCTTTGCGCTTCTCTAGCCACCAAACGTCACGGTCCTTCTATTTCCGTCTCGTAGACACGAGCTGAGAAATTGCAAACGTCGAGCAATTGCTCAGAGATGAAAAGTGCCAGCACTGAAAGCTGTTGTTAGCCAGCACCCTTCCTTGGAAGCGCTTTTGTAGGCCTAAGAACACTGGGGCTCTGGGCTTCTCTAGCCACCTAATCTTCTGCTCATCCTCTCGCGCACTCTAAAGAGAGCTCAGGTGAGAAATTGCAAACGTCGAGCAATTGCTCAGAGATGAAAAGTGCCAGCACTGAAAGCTGTTGCTAGCCAGCACCCTTCCTTGGAAGCGCTTTTGTAGCCCTAAGAACACTGGGGCTCTGGGCTTCTCTAGCCACCTCATCTTCTGCTCATCCTCTCGCGCACTCTAAAGAGAGCTCAGGTGAGAAATTGCAAACGTCGAGCAATTGCTCAGAGAGGAAAAGTGCCAGCACTGAAAGCTGTTGCTAGCCAGCACCCTTCCTTGGAAGCGCTTTTGTAGGCCTAAGCACACTGGGACTCTGGGCTTCTCTAGCCACCTAATCTTCTGCTCATCCTCTCGCGCACTCTAAAGAGAGCTCAGGTGAGAAATTGCAAACGTCGAGCAATTGCTCAGAGATGAAAAGTGCCAGCACTGAAAGCTGTTGCTAGCCAGCCCCCTTCCTTGGAAGCGCTTTTGTAGGCCTAAGAACACTGGGGCTCTGGGCTTCTCTAGCCACCTAATCTTCTGCTCATCCTCTCGCGCACTCTAAAGAGAGCTCAGGTGAGAAATTGCAAACGTCGAGCAATTGCTCAGAGAAGAAAAGTGCCAGCACTGAAAGCTGTTGCTAGCCAGCACCCTTCCTTGGAAGCGCTTTTGTAGGCCTAAGAACACTGGGGCTCTGGGCTTCTCTAGCCACCTCATCTTCTGCTCATCCTCTCGCGCACTCTAAAGAGAGCTCAGGTGAGAAATTGCAAACGTCGAGCAATTGCTCAGAGATGAAAAGTGCCAGCACTGAAAGCTGTTGCTAGCCAGCACCCTTCCTTGGAAGCGCTTCCACAGGCGCAGCAACACTGGGGCTTTGCGCTTCTCTAGCCACCAAACGTCACGGTCCTTCTCTTTCCGTCTCGTAGACACGAGCTGAGAAATTGCAAACGTCGAGCAATTGCTCCGAGATGAAAAGTGCCAGCACTGAAAGCTGTTGCTAGCCAGCACCCTTCCTTGGAAGCGCTTTTGTAGGCCTAAGAACACTGGGGCTCTGGGCTTCTCTAGCCACCTCATCTTCTGCTCATCCTCTCGCGCACTCTAAAGAGAGCTCAGGTGAGAAATTGCAAACGTCCAGCAATTGCTCAGAGATGAAAAGTGCCAGCACTGAAAGCTGTTGCTAGCCAGCACCCTTCCTTGGAAGCGCTTTCACAGGCGCAGCAACACTGGGGCTTTGCGCTTCTCTAGCCACCAAACGTCACGGTCCTTGTCTTTCCGTCTCGTAGACACGAGCTGAGAAATTGCAAACGTCGAGCAATTGCTCAGAGATGAAAAGTGCCAGCACTGAAAGCTGTTGCTAGCCAGCCCCCTTCCTTGGAAGCGCTTTTGTAGGCCTAAGAACACTGGGGCTCTGGGCTTCTCTAGCCACCTAATCTTCTGCTCATCCTCTCGCGCACTCTAAAGAGAGCTCAGGTGAGAAATTGCAAACGTCGAGCAATTGCTCAGAGATGAAAAGTGCCAGCACTGAAAGCTGTTGCTAGCCAGCACCCTTCCTTGGAAGCGTTTTCACAGGCGCAGCAACACTGGGGCTTTGCGCTTCTCTAGCCACCAAACGTCACGGTCCTTCTCTTTCCGTCTCGTAGACAGGAGCTGAGAAATTGCAAACGTCGAGCAATTGCTCAGAGATGAAAAGTGCCAGCACTGAAAGCTGTTGTTAGCCAGCACCCTTCCTTGGAAGCGCTTTTGTAGGCCTAAGAACACTGGGGCTCTGGGCTTCTCTAGCCACCTCATCTTCTGCTCATCCTCTCACGCACTCTGAAGAGAGCTCAGGTGAGAAATTGCAAACGTCGAGCAATTGCTCAGAGAAGAAAAGTGCCAGCACTGAAAGCTCTTGCTAGCCAGCACCCTTCCTTGGAAGCGCTTTCACAGGCGCAGTAACACTGGGGCTTTGTGCTTCTCTAGCCACCAAACGTCACGGTCACTATCTCTCCGTCTCGTAGACACGAGCTGAGAAATTGCAAACGTCGAGCAATTGCTCAGAGATGAAAAGTGCCAGCACTGAAAGCTGTTGCTAGCCAGCACCCTTCCTTGGAAGCGCTTTTGTAGGCCTAAGAACACTGGGGCTCTGGGCTTCTCTAGCCACCTCATCTTCTGCTCATCCTCTCGCGCACTCTAAAGAGAGCTCAGGTGAGAAATTGCAAACGTCGAGCAATTGTTCAGAGAGGAAAAGTGCCAGCACTGAAAGCTGTTGCTAGCCAGCACCCTTCCTTGGAAGCGCTTTTGTAGGCCTAAGAACACTGGGGCTCTGGGCTTCTCTAGCCACCTAATCTTCTGCTCATCCTCTCGCGCACTCTAAAGAGAGCTCAGGTGAGAAATTGCAAACGTCGAGCAATTGCTCAGAGAGGAAAAGTGCCAGCACTGAAAGCTGTTGCTAGCCAGCACCCTTCCTTGGAAGCGCTTTTGTAGGCCTAAGAACACTGGGGTTCTGGGCTTCTCTAGCCACCTCATCTTCTGCTCATCCTCTCGCGCACTCTAAAGAGAGCTCAGGTGAGAAATTGCAAACGTCCAGCAATTGCTCAGAGATGAAAAGTGCCAGCACTGAAAGCTGTTGCTAGCCAGCACCCTTCCTTGGAAGCGCTTTCACAGGCGCAGCAACACTGGGGCTTTGCGCTTCTCTAGCCACCAAACGTCACGGTCCTTCTCTTTCCGTCTCGTAGACACGAGCTGAGAAATTGCAAACGTCGAGCAATTGCTCAGAGATGAAAAGTGCCAGCACTGAAAGCTGTTGCTAGCCAGCCCCCTTCCTTGGAAGCGCTTTTGTAGGCCTAAGAACACTGGGGCTCTGGGCTTCTCTAGCCACCTCATCTTCTGCTCATCCTCTCGCGCACTCTAAAGAGAGCTCAGGTGAGAAATTGCAAACGTCGAGCAATTGCTCAGAGATGAAAAGTGCCAGCACTGAAAGCTGTTGCTAGCCAGCACCCTTCCTTGGAAGCGTTTTCACAGGCACAGCAACACTGGGGCTTTGCGCTTCTCTAGCCACCAAACGTCACGGTCCTTCTCTTTCCGTCTCGTAGACACGAGCTGAGAAATTGCAAACGTCGAGCAATTGCTCAGAGATGAAAAGTGCCAGCACTGAAAGCTGTTGTTAGCCAGCACCCTTCCTTGGAAGCGCTTTTGTAGGCCTAAGAACACTGGGGCTCTGGGCTTCTCTAGCCACCTCATCTTCTGCTCATCCTCTCGCGCCCTCTGAAGAGAACTCAGGTGAGAAATTGCAAACGTCGAGCAATTGCTCAGAGAAGAAAAGTGCCAGCACTGAAAGCTGTTGCTAGCCAGCACCCTTCCTTGGAAGCGCTTTCACAGGCGCAGTAACACTGGGGCTTTGTGCTTCTCTAGCCACCAAACGTCACGGTCACTATCTCTCCGTCTCGTAGACACGAGCTGAGAAATTGCAAACGTCGAGCAATTGCTCAGAGAGGAAAAGTGCCAGCACTGAAAGCTGTTGCTAGCCAGCACCCTTCCTTGGAAGCGCTTTTGTAGGCCTAAGAACACTGGGGCTCTGGGCTTCTTTAGCCACCTCATCTTCTGCTCATCCTCTCGCGCACTCTAAAGAGAGCTCAGGTGAGAAATTGCAAACGTCGAGCAATTGCTCAGAGAAGAAAAGTGCCAGCACTGAAAGCTCTTGCTAGCCAGCACCCTTCCTTGGAAGCGCTTTCACAGGCGCAGTAACACTGGGGCTTTGTGCTTCTCTACCCACCAAACGTCACGGTCACTATCTCTCCGTCTCGTAGACACGAGCTGAGAAATTGCAAACGTCGAGCAATTGCTCATAGAGGAAAAGTGCCAGCACTGGAAGCTGTTGCTAGCCAGCACCCTTCCTTGGAAGTGCTTTTGTAGGCCTAAGAACACTGGGGCTCTGGGCTTCTCTAGCCACCTCATCTTCTGCTCATCCTCTCGCGCACTCTAAAGAGAGCTCAGGTGAGAAATTGCAAACGTCCAGCAATTGCTCAGAGATGAAAAGTGCCAGCACTGAAAGCTGTTGCTAGCCAGCACCCTTCCTTGGAAGCGCTTTTGTAGGCCTAAGAACACTGGGGCTCTGGGCTTCTCTAGCCACCTCATCTTCTGCTCATCCTCTCGCGCACTCTAAAGAGAGCTCAGGTGAGAAATTGCAAACGTCGAGCAATTGCTCAGAGATGAAAAGTGCCAGCACTGAAAGCTGTTGCTAGCCAGCACCCTTCCTTGGAAGCGCTTTCACAGGCGCAGTAACACTGGGGCTTTGCGCTTCTCTAGCCACCAAACGTCACGGTCCTTCTCTTTCCGTCTCGTAGACACGAGCTGAGAAATTGCAAACGTCGAGCAATTGCTCAGAGATGAAAAGTGCCAGCACTGAAAGCTGTTGCTAGCCAGCACCCTTCCTTGGAAGCGCTTTCACAGGCGCAGCAACACTGGGGCTTTGCGCTTCTCTAGCCACCAAACGTCACGGTCCTTCTCTTTCCGTCTCGTAGACACGAGCTGAGAAATTGCAAACGTCAAGCAATTGCTCAGAGATGAAAAGTGCCAGCACTGAAAGCTGTTGCTAGCCAGCACCCTTCCTTGGAAGCGCTTTTGTAGGCCTAAGAACACTGGGGCTCTGGGCTTCTCTAGCCACCTCATCTTCTGCTCATCCTCTCGCGCACTCTAAAGAGAGCTCAGATGAGAAATTGCAAACGTCGAGCAATTGCTCAGAGATGAAAAGTGCCAGCACTGAAAGCTGTTGCTAGCCAGCACCCTTCCTTGGAAGCGCTTTTGTAGGCCTAAGAATACTGGGGTTCTGGGCTTCTCTAGCCACCTCATCTTCTGCTCATCCTCTCGCGCACTCTAAAGAGAGCTCCGGTGAGAAATTGCAAACGTCGAGCAATTGCTCAGAGATGAAAAGTGCCAGCAGTGAAAGCTGTTGCTAGCCAGCACCCTTCCTTGGAAGCGCTTTTGTAGGCCTAAGAACACTGGGGCTCTGGGCTTCTCTAGCCACCTCATCTTCTGCTCATCCTCTCGCGCACTCTAAAGAGAGCTCAGGTGAGAAATTGCAAACGTCCAGCAATTGCTCAGAGATGAAAAGTGCCAGCACTGAAAGCTGTTGCTAGCCAGCACCCTTCCTTGGAAGCGCTTTCACAGGCGCAGCAACACTGGGGCTTTGCGCTTCTCTAGCCACCAAACGTCACGGTCCTTCTCTTTCCGTCTCGTAGACACGAGCTGAGAAATTGCAAACGTCGAGCAATTGCTCAGAGATGAAAAGTGCCAGCACTGAAAGCTGTTGCTAGCCAGCACCCTTCCTTGGAAGCGCTTTTGTAGGCCTAAGAACCCTGGGGCTCTGGGCTTCTCTAGCCACCTAATCTTCTGCTCATCCTCTCGCGCACTCTAAAGAGAGCTCAGGTGAGAAATTGCAAACGTCGAGCAATTGCTCAGAGATGAAAAGTGCCAGCACTGAAAGCTGTTGCTAGCCAGCACCCTTCCTTGGAAGCGCTTTTGTAGGCCTAAGAACACTGGGGTTCTGGGCTTCTCTAGCCACCTCATCTTCTGCTCATCCTCTCGCGCACTCTAAAGAGAGCTCAGGTGAGAAATTGCAAACGTCGAGCAATTGCTCAGAGATGAAAAGTGCCAGCACTGAAAGCTGTTGCTAGCCAGCACCCTTCCTTGGAAGCGTTTTTGTAGGCCTAAGAACAGTGGGGCTCTGGGCTTCTCTAGCCACCTCATCTTCTGCTCATCCTCTCGCGCACTCTAAAGAGAGCTCAGGTGAGAAATTGCAAACGTCGAGCAATTGCTCAGAGATGAAAAGTGCCAGCACTGAAAGCTGTTGCTAGCCAGCACCCTTCCTTGGAAGCGCTTTCACAGGCGCAGCAACACTGGGGCTTTGCGCTTCTCTAGCCACCAAACAACACGGTCCTTCTCTTTCCGTCTCGTAGACACGAGCTGAGAAATTGCAAACGTCGAGCAATTGCTCAGAGATGAAAAGTGCCAGCACTGAAAGCTCTTGCTAGCCAGCACCCTTCCTTGGAAGCGCTTTTGTAGGCCTAAGCACACTGGGGCTCTGGGCTTCTCTAGCCACCTCATCTTCTGCTCATCCTCTCGCGCACTCTAAAGAGAGCTCAGGGGAGAAATTACAAACGTCGAGCAATTGCTCAGAGAGGAAAAGTGCCAGCACTGAAAGCTGTTGCTAGCCAGCACCCTTCCTTGGAAGCGCTTTTGTAGGCCTAATCACACTGGGACTCTGGGCTTCTCTAGCCACCTAATCTTCTGCTCATCCTCTCGCGCACTCTAAAGAGAGCTCAGGTGAGAAATTGCAAACGTCGAGCAATTGCTCAGAGATGAAAAGTGCCAGCACTGAAAGCTGTTGCTAGCCAGCACCCTTCCTTGGAAGCGCTTTTGTAGGCCTAAGAACACTGGGGCTCTGGGCTTCTCTAGCCACCTCATCTTCTGCTCATCCTCTCGCGCACTCTAAAGAGAACTCAGGTGAGAAATTGCAAACGTCCAGCAATTGCTCAGAGAAGAAAAGTGCCAGCACTGAAAGCTGTTGCTAGCCAGCACCCTTCCTTGGAAGCGCTTTTGTAGGCCTAAGAACACTGGGGCTCTGGGCTTCTCTAGCCACCTCATCTTCTGCTCATCCTCTCGCGCACTCTAAAGAGAGCTCAGGTGAGAAATTGCAAACGTCCAGCAATTGCTCAGAGATGAAAAGTGCCAGCACTGAAAGCTGTTGCTAGCCAGCACCCTTCCTTGGAAGCGCTTTCACAGGCGCAGCAACACTGGGGCTTTGCGCTTCTCTACCCACCAAACGTCACGGTCCTTCTCTTTCCGTCTCGTAGACAGGAGCTGAGAAATTGCAAACGTCGAGCAATTGCTCAGAGATGAAAAGTGCCAGCACTGAAAGCTGTTGCTAGCCAGCACCCTTCCTTGGAAGCGCTTTTGTAGGCCTAAGAACACTGGGGCTCTGGGCTTCTCTAGCCACCTCATCTTCTGCTCATCCTCTCGCGCACTCTAAAGAGAGCTCAGGTGAGAAATTGCAAACGTCGAGCAATTGCTCAGAGATGAAAAGTGCCAGCACTGAAAGCTGTTGCTAGCCATCACCCTTCCTTGGAAGCGCTTTCACAGGCGCAGCAACACTGGGGCTTTGCGCTTCTCTACCCACCAAACGTCACGGTCCTTCTCTTTCCGTCTCGTAGACACGAGCTGAGAAATTGCAAACGTCGAGCAATTGCTCAGAGATGAAAAGTGCCAGCACTGAAAGCTGTTGCTAGCCAGCCCCCTTCCTTGGAAGCGCTTTTGTAGGCCTAAGAACACTGGGGCTCTGGGCTTCTCTAGCCACCTAATCTTCTGCTCATCCTCTCGCGCACTCTAAAGAGAGCTCAGGTGAGAAATTGCAAACGTCGAGCAATTGCTCAGAGATGAAAAGTGCCAGCACTGAAAGCTCTTGCTAGCCAGCACCCTTCCTTGGAAGCGTTTTCACAGGCGCAGCAACACTGGGGCTTTGCGCTTCTCTAGCCACCAAACGTCACGGTCCTTCTCTTTCCGTCTCGTAGACACGAGCTGAGAAATTGCAAAGGTCGAGCAATTGCTCAGAGATGAAAAGTGCCAGCACTGAAAGCTGTTGTTAGCCAGCACCCTTCCTTGGAAGCGCTTTTGTAGGCCTAAGAACACTGGGGCTCTGGGCTTCTTTAGCCACCTCATCTTCTGCTCATCCTCTCGCGCACTCTGAAGAGAACTCAGGTGAGAAATTGCAAACGTCGAGCAATTGCTCAGAGAAGAAAAGTGCCAGCACTGAAAGCTCTTGCTAGCCAGCACCCTTCCTTGGAAGCGCTTTCACAGGGGCAGTAACACTGGGGCTTTGTGCTTCTCTAGCCACCAAACGTCACGGTCACTATCTCTCCGTCTCGTAGACACGAGCTGAGAAATTGCAAACGTCGAGCAATTGCTCAGAGATGAAAAGTGCCAGCACTGAAAGCTCTTGCTAGCCAGCACCCTTCCTTGGAAGCGCTTTCACAGGCGCAGCAACACTGGGGCTTTGCGCTTCTCTACCCACCAAACGTCACGGTCCTTCTCTTTCCGTCTCGTAGACAGGAGCTGAGAAATTGCAAACGTCGAGCAATTGCTCAGAGATGAAAAGTGCCAGCACTGAAAGCTGTTGCTAGCCAGCACCCTTCCTTGGAAGCGCTTTTGTAGGCCTAAGAACACTGGGGCTCTGGGCTTCTCTAGCCACCTCATCTTCTGCTCATCCTCTCGCGCACTCTAAAGAGAGCTCAGGTGAGAAATTGCAAACGTCCAGCAATTGCTCAGAGATGAAAAGTGCCAGCACTGAAAGCTGTTGCTAGCCAGCACCCTTCCTTGGAAGCGTTTTCACAGGCGCAGCAACACTGGGGCTTTGCGCTTCTCTAGCCACCAAACGTCACGGTCCTTGTCTTTCCGTCTCGTAGACACGAGCTGAGAAATTGCAAACGTCGAGCAATTGCTCAGAGATGAAAAGTGCCAGCACTGAAAGCTGTTGCTAGCCAGCACCCTTCCTTGGAAGCGCTTTTGTAGGCCTAAGAACACTGGGGCTCTGGGCTTCTCTAGCCACCTAATCTTCTGCTCATCCTCTCGCGCAGTCTAAAGAGAGCTCAGGGGAGAAATTGCAAACGTCGAGCAATTGCTCAGAGATGAAAAGTGCCAGCACTGAAAGCTGTTGCTAGCCAGCACCCTTCCTTGGAAGCGCTTTTGTAGGCCTAAGAACACTGGGGCTCTGGGCTTCTCTAGCCACCTCATCTTCTGCTCATCCTCTCGCGCACTCTAAAGAGAGCTCAGGTGAGAAATTGCAAACGTCGAGCAATTGCTCAGAGATGAAAAGTGCCAGCACTGAAAGCTGTTGCTAGCCAGCACCCTTCCTTGGAAGCGCTTTCACAGGCGCAGCAACACTGGGGCTTTGCGCTTCTCTACCCACCAAACGTCACGGTCCTTGTCTTTCCGTCTCGTAGACACGAGCTGAGAAATTGCAAACGTCGAGCAATTGCTCAGAGATGAAAAGTGCCAGCACTGAAAGCTGTTGCTAGCCAGCCCCCTTCCTTGGAAGCGCTTTTGTAGGCCTAAGAACACTGGGGCTCTGGGCTTCTCTAGCCACCTAATCTTCTGCTCATCCTCTCGCGCACTCTAAAGAGAGCTCAGGTGAGAAATTGCAAACGTCGAGCAATTGCTCAGAGATGAAAAGTGCCAGCACTGAAAGCTCTTGCTAGCCAGCACCCTTCCTTGGAAGCGTTTTCACAGGCGCAGCAACACTGGGGCTTTGCGCTTCTCTAGCCACCAAACGTCACGGTCCTTCTCTTTCCGTCTCGTAGACACGAGCTGAGAAATTGCAAAGGTCGAGCAATTGCTCAGAGATGAAAAGTGCCAGCACTGAAAGCTCTTGCTAGCCAGCACCCTTCCTTGGAAGCGCTTTTGTAGGCCTAAGAACACTGGGGCTCTGGGCTTCTTTAGCCACCTCATCTTCTGCTCATCCTCTCGCGCACTCTGAAGAGAACTCAGGTGAGAAATTGCAAACGTCGAGCAATTGCTCAGAGATGAAAAGTGCCAGCACTGAAAGCTCTTGCTAGCCAGCACCCTTCCTTGGAAGCGCTTTCACAGGCGCAGTAACACTGGGGCTTTGTGCTTCTCTAGCCACCAAACGTCACGGTCACTATCTCTCCGTCTCGTAGACACGAGCTGAGAAATTGCAAACGTCGAGCAATTGCTCAGAGATGAAAAGTGCCAGCACTGAAAGCTCTTGCTAGCCAGCACCCTTCCTTGGAAGCGCTTTCACAGGCGCAGCAACACTGGGGCTTTGCGCTTCTCTACCCACCAAACGTCACGGTCCTTCTCTTTCCGTCTCGTAGACAGGAGCTGAGAAATTGCAAACGTCGAGCAATTGCTCAGAGATGAAAAGTGCCAGCACTGAAAGCTGTTGCTAGCCAGCACCCTTCCTTGGAAGCGCTTTTGTAGGCCTAAGAACACTGGGGCTCTGGGCTTCTCTAGCCACCTCATCTTCTGCTCATCCTCTCGCGCACTCTAAAGAGAGCTCAGGTGAGAAATTGCAAACGTCCAGCAATTGCTCAGAGATGAAAAGTGCCAGCACTGAAAGCTGTTGCTAGCCAGCACCCTTCCTTGGAAGCGCTTTCACAGGCGCAGCAACACTGGGGCTTTGCGCTTCTCTAGCCACCAAACGTCACGGTCCTTGTCTTTCCGTCTCGTAGACACGAGCTGAGAAATTGCAAACGTCGAGCAATTGCTCAGAGATGAAAAGTGCCAGCACTGAAAGCTGTTGCTAGCCAGCACCCTTCCTTGGAAGCGCTTTTGTAGGCCTAAGAACCCTGGGGCTCTGGGCTTCTCTAGCCACCTAATCTTCTGCTCATCCTCTCGCGCACTCTAAAGAGAGCTCAGATGAGAAATTGCAAACGTCGAGCAATTGCTCAGAGATGAAAAGTGCCAGCACTGAAAGCTCTTGCTAGCCAGCACCCTTCCTTGGAAGCGCTTTCACAGGCGCAGCAACACTGGGGCTTTGCGCTTCTCTAGCCACCAAACGTCACGGTCCTTCTCTTTCCGTCTCGTAGACAGGAGCTGAGAAATTGCAAACGTCGAGCAATTGCTCAGAGATGAAAAGTGCCAGCACTGAAAGCTGTTGTTAGCCAGCACCCTTCCTTGGAAGCGCTTTTGTAGGCCTAAGAACACTGGGGCTCTGGGCTTCTTTAGCCACCTCATCTTCTGCTCATCCTCTCGCGCACTCTGAAGAGAACTCAGGTGAGAAATTGCAAACGTCCAGCAATTGCTCAGAGAAGAAAAGTGCCAGCACTGAAAGCTCTTGCTAGCCAGCACCCTTCCTTGGAAGCGCTTTCACAGGCGCAGTAACATTGGGGCTTTGTGCTTCTCTAGCCACCAAACGTCACGGTCACTATCTCTCCGTCTCGTAGACACGAGCTGAGAAATTGCAAACGTCGAGCAATTGCTCAGAGATGAAAAGTGCCAGCACTGAAAGCTGTTGCTAGCCAGCACCCTTCCTTGGAAGCGCTTTTGTAGGCCTAAGAACACTGGGGCTCTGGGCTTCTTTAGCCACCTCATCTTCTGCTCATCCTCTCGCGCACTCTGAAGAGAGCTCAGGGGAGAAATTGCAAACGTCGAGCAATTGCTCAGAGAAGAAAAGTGCCAGCACTGAAAGCTCTTGCTAGCCAGCACCCTTCCTTGGAAGCGCTTTCACAGGCGCAGTAACACTGGGGCTTTGTGCTTCTCTACCCACCAAACGTCACGGTCACTGTCTCTCCGTCTCGTGGACACGAGCTGAGAAATTGCAAACGTCGAGCAATTGCTCATAGAGGAAAAGTGCCAGCACTGGAAGCTGTTGCTAGCCAGCACCCTTCCTTGGAAGTGCTTTTGTAGGCCTAAGAACACTGGGGCTCTGGGCTTCTCTAGCCACCTAATCTTCTGCTCATCCTCTCGCGCACTCTAAAGAGAGCTCAGGTGAGAAATTGCAAACGTCAAGCAATTGCTCAGAGATGAAAAGTGCCAGCACTGAAAGCTGTTGCTAGCCAGCCCCCTTCCTTGGAAGCGCTTTTGTAGGCCTAAGAACACTGGGGCTCTGGGCTTCTCTAGCCACCTCATCTTCTGCTCATCCTCTCGCGCACTCTAAAGAGAGCTCAGGTGAGAAATTGCAAACGTCCAGCAATTGCTCAGAGATGAAAAGTGCCAGCACTGAAAGCTCTTGCTAGCCAGCACCCTTCCTTGGAAGCGCTTTCACAGGCGCAGTTACACTGGGGCTTTGCGCTTCTCTAGCCACCAAACGTCACGGTCCTTCTCTTTCCGTCTCGTAGACACGAGCTGAGAAATTGCAAACGTCGAGCAATTGCTCAGAGATGAAAAGTGCCAGCACTGAAAGCTGTTGCTAGCCAGCACCCTTCCTTGGAAGCGCTTTCACAGGCGCAGTAACACTGGGGCTTTGCGCTTCTCTAGCCACCAAACTTCACAGTCCTTCTCTTTCCGTCTCGTAGACACGAGCTGAGAAATTGCAAACGTCAAGCAATTGCTCAGAGAAGAAAAGTGCCAGCACTGAAAGCTGTTGCTAGCCAGCACCCTTCCTTGGAAGCGCTTTTGTAGGCCTAAGAACACTGGGGCTCTGGGCTTCTCTAGCCACCTCATCTTCTGCTCATCCTCTCGCGCACTCTAAAGAGAGCTCAGATGAGAAATTGCAAACGTCGAGCAATTGCTCAGAGATGAAAAGTGCCAGCACTGAAAGCTGTTGCTAGCCAGCACCCTTCCTTGGAAGCGTTTTCACAGGCGCAGTAACACTGGGGCTTTGCGCTTCTCTAGCCACCAAACGTCACGGTCCTTCTCTTTCCGTCTCGTAGACACGAGCTGAGAAATTGCAAACGTCGAGCAATTGCTCAGAGATGAAAAGTGCCAGCACTGAAAGCTCTTGCTAGCCAGCACCCTTCCTTGGAAGCGCTTTTTTAGGCCTAAGAACACTGGGGCTCTGGGCTTCTCTAGCCACCTAATCTTCTGCTCATCCTCTCGCGCACTCTAAAGAGAGCTCAGGTGAGAAATTGCAAACGTCGAGCAATTGCTCAGAGAGGAAAAGTGCCAGCACTGAAAGCTGTTGCTAGCCAGCACCCTTCCTTGGAAGCGCTTTTGTAGGCCTAAGAACACTGGGGTTCTGGGCTTCTCTAGCCACCTCATCTTCTGCTCATCCTCTCGCGCACTCTAAAGAGAGCTCAGGTGAGAAATTGCAAACGTCGAGCAATTGCTCAGAGATGAAAAGTGCCAGCACTGAAAGCTGTTGCTAGCCAGCACCCTTCCTTGGAAGCGCTTTTGTAGGCCTAAGAACAGTGGGGCTCTGGGCTTCTCTAGCCACCTCATCTTCTGCTCATCCTCTCGCGCACTCTAAAGAGAGCTCAGGTGAGAAATTGCAAACGTCCAGCAATTGCTCAGAGATGAAAAGTGCCAGCACTGAAAGCTGTTGCTAGCCATCACCCTTCCTTGGAAGCGCTTTCACAGGCGCAGCAACACTGGGGCTTTGCGCTTCTCTAGCCACCAAACGTCACGGTCCTTCTCTTTCCGTCTCGTAGACACGAGCTGAGAAATTGCAAACGTCGAGCAATTGCTCAGAGATGAAAAGTGCCAGCACTGAAAGCTGTTGCTATCCAGCAGCCTTCCTTGGAAGCGCTTTTGTAGGCCTAAGAACACTGGGGCTCTGGGCTTCTCTACCCACCTCATCTTCTGCTCATCCTCTCGCGCACTCTAAAGAGAGCTCAGGTGAGAAATTGCAAACGTCAAGCAATTGCTCAGAGATGAAAAGTGCCAGCACTGAAAGCTGTTGCTAGCCAGCACCCTTCCTTGGAAGCGCTTTTGTAGGCCTAAGAACACTGGGGCTCTGGGCTTCTCTAGCCACCTCATCTTCTGCTCATCCTCTCGCGCACTCTAAAGAGAGCTCAGGTGAGAAATTGCAAACGTCCAGCAATTGCTCAGAGAGGAAAAGTGCCAGCACTGAAAGCTGTTGCTAGCCAGCACCCTTCCTTGGAAGCGCTTTTGTAGGCCTAAGAACAGTGGGGCTCTGGGCTTCTCTAGCCACCTCATCTTCTGCTCATCCTCTCGCGCACTCTAAAGAGAGCTCAGGTGAGAAATTGCAAACGTCCAGCAATTGCTCAGAGAGGAAAAGTGCCAGCACTGAAAGCTGTTGCTAGCCAGCACCCTTCCTTGGAAGCGCTTTTGTAGGCCTAAGAACAGTGGGGCTCTGGGCTTCTCTAGCCACCTCATCTTCTGCTCATCCTCTCGCGCACTCTAAAGAGAGCTCAGGTGAGAAATTGCAAACGTCCAGCAATTGCTCAGAGATGAAAAGTGCCAGCACTGAAAGCTGTTGCTAGCCAGCACCCTTCCTTGGAAGCGCTTTCACAGGCGCAGCAACACTGGGGCTTTGCGCTTCTCTACCCACCAAACGTCACGGTCCTTCTCTTTCCGTCTCGTAGACAGGAGCTGAGAAATTGCAAACGTCGAGCAATTGCTCAGAGATGAAAAGTGCCAGCACTGAAAGCTGTTGCTAGCCAGCACCCTTCCTTGGAAGCGTTTTCACAGGCGCAGCAACACTGGGGCTTTGCGCTTCTCTAGCCACCAAACGTCACGGTCACTATCTCTCCGTCTCGTAGACACGAGCTGAGAAATTGCAAACGTCGAGCAATTGCTCAGAGATGAAAAGTGCCAGCACTGAAAGCTGTTGCTAGCCAGCACCCTTCCTTGGAAGCGCTTTTGTAGGCCTAAGAACACTGGGGCTCTGGGCTTCTTTAGCCACCTCATCTTCTGCTCATCCTCTCGCGCACTCTAAAGAGAGCTCAGGTGAGAAATTGCAAACGTCGAGCAATTGCTCAGAGAAGAAAAGTGCCAGCACTGAAAGCTGTTGCTAGCCAGCACCCTTCCTTGGAAGCGCTTTCACAGGCGCAGTAACACTGGGGCTTTGTGCTTCTCTACCCACCAAACGTCACGGTCACTGTCTCTCCGTCTCGTGGACACGAGCTGAGAAATTGCAAACGTCGAGCAATTGCTCATAGAGGAAAAGTGCCAGCACTGGAAGCTGTTGCTAGCCAGCACCCTTCCTTGGAAGTGCTTTTGTAGGCCTAAGAACACTGGGGCTCTGGGCTTCTCTAGCCACCTAATCTTCTGCTCATCCTCTCGCGCACTCTAAAGAGAGCTCAGGTGAGAAATTGCAAACGTCAAGCAATTGCTCAGAGATGAAAAGTGCCAGCACTGAAAGCTGTTGCTAGCCAGCCCCCTTCCTTGGAAGCGCTTTTGTAGGCCTAAGAACAGTGGGGCTCTGGGCTTCTCTAGCCACCTCATCTTCTGCTCATCCTCTCGCGCACTCTAAAGAGAGCTCAGGTGAGAAATTGCAAACGTCGAGCAATTGCTCAGAGATGAAAAGTGCCAGCACTGAAAGCTGTTGCTAGCCACCACCCTTCCTTGGAAGCGCTTTCACAGGCGCAGTAACACTGGGGCTTTGCGCTTCTCTAGCCACCAAACGTCACGGTCCTTCTCTTTCCGTCTCGTAGACACGAGCTGAGAAATTGCAAACGTCGAGCAATTGCTCAGAGATGAAAAGTGCCAGCACTGAAAGCTGTTGCTAGCCAGCACCCTTCCTTGGAAGCGCTTTCACAGGCGCAGTAACACTGGGGCTTTGCGCTTCTCTAGCCACCAAACTTCACAGTCCTTCTCTTTCCGTCTCGTAGACACGAGCTGAGAAATTGCAAACGTCAAGCAATTGCTCAGAGATGAAAAGTGCCAGCACTGAAAGCTGTTGCTAGCCAGCACCCTTCCTTGGAAGCGCTTTTGTAGGCCTAAGAACACTGGGGCTCTGGGCTTCTCTAGCCACCTCATCTTCTGCTCATCCTCTCGCGCACTCTAAAGAGAGCTCAGGTGAGAAATTGCAAACGTCGAGCAATTGCTCAGAGATGAAAAGTGCCAGCACTGAAAGCTGTTGCTAGCCAGCACCCTTCCTTGGAAGCGTTTTCACAGGCGCAGCAACACTGGGGCTTTGCGCTTCTCTACCCACCAAACGTCACGGTCATTCTCTTTCCGTCTCGTAGACACGAGCTGAGAAATTGCAAACGTCGAGCAATTGCTCAGAGATGAAAAGTGCCAGCACTGAAAGCTCTTGCTAGCCAGCACCCTTCCTTGGAAGCGCTTTTTTAGGCCTAAGAACACTGGGGCTCTGGGCTTCTCTACCCACCTCATCTTCTGCTCATCCTCTCGCGCACTCTAAAGAGAGCTCAGGTGAGAAATTGCAAACGTCGAGCAATTGCTCAGAGAGGAAAAGTGCCAGCACTGAAAGCTGTTGCTAGCCAGCACCCTTCCTTGGAAGCGCTTTTGTAGGCCTAAGAACACTGGGGCTCTGGGCTTCTCTAGCCACCTCATCTTCTGCTCATCCTCTCGCGCACTCTAAAGAGAGCTCACGTGAGAAATTGCAAACGTCGAGCAATTGCTCAGAGAAGAAAAGTGCCAGCACTGAAAGCTGTTGCTAGCCAGCACCCTTCCTTGGAAGCGCTTTTGTAGGCCTAAGAACAGTGGGGCTCTGGGCTTCTCTAGCCACCTCATCTTCTGCTCATCCTCTCGCGCACTCTAAAGAGAGCTCAGGGGAGAAATTGCAAACGTCCAGCAATTGCTCAGAGATGAAAAGTGCCAGCACTGAAAGCTGTTGCTAGCCAGCACCCTTCCTTGGAAGCGCTTTCACAGGCGCAGCAACACTGGGGCTTTGCGCTTCTCTAGCCACCAAACGTCACGGTCCTTCTCTTTCCGTCTCGTAGACACGAGCTGAGAAATTGCAAACGTCGAGCAATTGCTCAGAGATGAAAAGTGCCAGCACTGAAAGCTGTTGCTAGCCAGCAGCCTTCCTTGGAAGCGCTTTTGTAGGCCTAAGAACACTGGGGCTCTGGGCTTCTCTACCCACCTCATCTTCTGCTCATCCTCTCGCGCACTCTAAAGAGAGCTCAGGTGAGAAATTGCAAACATCGAGCAATTGCTCAGAGAGGAAAAGTGCCAGCACTGAAAGCTGTTGCTAGCCAGCACCCTTCCTTGGAAGCGCTTTTGTAGGCCTAAGAACACTGGGGTTCTGGGCTTCTCTAGCCACCTCATCTTCTGCTCATCCTCTCGCGCACTCTAAAGAGAGCTCAGGTGAGAAATTGCAAACGTCGAGCAATTGCTCAGAGAAGAAAAGTGCCAGCACTGAAAGCTGTTGCTAGCCAGCACCCTTCCTTGGAAGCGCTTTTGTAGGCCTAAGAACACTGGGGCTCTGGGCTTCTCTCGCCACCTCATCTTCTGCTCATCCTCTCGCGCACTCTAAAGAGAGCTCAGGTGAGAAATTGCAAACGTCCAGCAATTGCTCAGAGATGAAAAGTGCCAGCACTGAAAGCTGTTGCTAGCCAGCACCCTTCCTTGGAAGCGCTTTTGTAGGCCTAAGCACACTGTGACTCTGGGCTTCTCTAGCCACCTAATCTTCTGCTCATCCTCTCGCGCACTCTAAAGAGAGCTCAGGTGAGAAATTGCAAACGTCGAGCAATTGCTCAGAGAGGAAAAGTGCCAGCACTGAAAGCTGTTGCTAGCCAGCACCCTTCCTTGGAAGCGCTTTTGTAGGCCTAAGAACAGTGGGGCTCTGGGCTTCTCTAGCCACCTCATCTTCTGCTCATCCTCTCGCGCACTCTAAAGAGAGCTCAGGTGAGAAATTGCAAACGTCGAGCAATTGCTCAGAGATGAAAAGTGCCAGCACTGAAAGCTCTTGCTAGCCAGCACCCTTCCTTGGAAGCGCTTTCACAGGCGCAGCAACACTGGGGCTTTGCGCTTCTCTACCCACCAAACGTCACGGTCATTCTCTTTCCGTCTCGTAGACACGAGCTGAGAAATTGCAAACGTCGAGCAATTGCTCAGAGATGAAAAGTGCCAGCACTGAAAGCTGTTGCTAGCCAGCACCCTTCCTTGGAAGCGCTTTCACAGGCGCAGCAACACTGGCGCTTTGCGCTTCTCTAGCCACCAAACGTCACGGTCCTTCTCTTTCCGTCTCGTAGACACGAGCTGAGAAATTGCAAACGTCGAGCAATTGCTCAGAGATGAAAAGTGCCAGCACTGAAAGCTGTTGCTAGCCAGCACCCTTCCTTGGAAGCGCTTTTGTAGGCCTAAGAACACTGGGGCTCTGGGCTTCTCTAGCCACCTCATCTTCTGCTCATCCTCTCGCGCACTCTAAAGAGAGCTCAGGTGAGAAATTGCAAACGTCGAGCAATTGCTCAGAGATGAAAAGTGCCAGCACTGAAAGCTGTTGCTAGCCAGCACCCTTCCTTGGAAGCGCTTTTGTAGGCCTAAGCACACTGTGACTCTGGGCTTCTCTAGCCACCTAATCTTCTGCTCATCCTCTCGCGCACTCTAAAGAGAGCTCAGGTGAGAAATTGCAAACGTCGAGCAATTGCTCAGAGAGGAAAAGTGCCAGCACTGAAAGCTGTTGCTAGCCAGCACCCTTCCTTGGAAGCGCTTTTGTAGACCTAAGAACACTGGGGCTCTGGGCTTCTCTAGCCACCTAATCTTCTGCTCATCCTCTCGCGCACTCTAAAGAGAGCTCAGGTGAGAAATTGCAAACGTCCAGCAATTGCTCAGAGATGAAAAGTGCCAGCACTGAAAGCTGTTGCTAGCCAGCACCCTTCCTTGGAAGCGCTTTCACAGGCGCAGCAACACTGGGGCTTTGCGCTTCTCTAGCCACCAAACGTCACGGTCCTTCTCCTTCCGTCTCGTAGACACGAGCTGAGAAATTGCAAACGTCGAGCAATTGCTCAGAGATGAAAAGTGCCAGCACTGAAAGCTGTTGCTAGCCAGCCCCCTTCCTTGGAAGCGCTTTTGTAGGCCTAAGAACACTGGGGCTCTGGGCTTCTCTAGCCACCTCATCTTCTGCTCATCCTCTCGCGCACTCTAAAGAGAGCTCAGGTGAGAAATTGCAAACGTCGAGCAATTGCTCAGAGAGGAAAAGTGCCAGCACTGAAAGCTGTTGCTAGCCAGCACCCTTCCTTGGAAGCGCTTTTGTAGGCCTAAGAACACTGGGGTTCTGGGCTTCTCTAGCCACCTCATCTTCTGCTCATCCTCTCGCGCACTCTAAAGAGAGCTCAGGTGAGAAATTGCAAACGTCGAGCAATTGCTCAGAGAAGAAAAGTGCCAGCACTGAAAGCTGTTGCTAGCCAGCACCCTTCCTTGGAAGCGCTTTTGTAGGCCTAAGAACAGTGGGGCTCTGGGCTTCTCTAGCCACCTCATCTTCTGCTCATCCTCTCGCGCACTCTAAAGAGAGCTCAGGTGAGAAATTGCAAACGTCGAGCAATTGCTCAGAGATGAAAAATGCCAGCACTGAAAGCTGTTGCTAGCCAGCACCCTTCCTTGGAAGCGCTTTCACAGGCGCAGCAACACTGGGGCTTTGCGCTTCTCTAGCCACCAAACGTCACGGTCCTTCTCTTTCCGTCTCGTAGACACGAGCTGAGAAATTGCAAACGTCGAGCAATTGCTCAGAGATGAAAAGTGCCAGCACTGAAAGCTGTTGCTAGCCAGCACCCTTCCTTGGAAGCGCTTTTGTAGGCCTAAGCACACTGGGGCTCTGGGCTTCTCTAGCCACCTCATCTTCTGCTCATCCTCTCGCGCACTCTAAAGAGAGCTCAGGTGAGAAATTACAAACGTCGAGCAATTGCTCAGAGATGAAAAGTGCCAGCACTGAAAGCTGTTGCTAGCCAGCACCCTTCCTTGGAAGCGCTTTTGTAGGCCTAAGCACACTGGGACTCTGGGCTTCTCTAGCCACCTAATCTTCTGCTCATCCTCTCGCGCACTCTAAAGAGAGCTCAGGTGAGAAATTGCAAACGTCGAGCAATTGCTCAGAGATGAAAAGTGCCAGCACTGAAAGCTGTTGCTAGCCAGCACCCTTCCTTGGAAGCGCTTTTGTAGGCCTAAGAACACTGGGGCTCTGGGCTTCTCTAGCCACCTCATCTTCTGCTCATCCTCTCGCGCACTCTAAAGAGAGCTCAGGTGAGAAATTGCAAACGTCGAGCAATTGCTCAGAGAAGAAAAGTGCCAGCACTGAAAGCTGTTGCTAGCCAGCACCCTTCCTTGGAAGCGCTTTTGTAGGCCTAAGAACACTGGGGCTCAGGGCTTCTCTAGCCACCTCATCTTCTGCTCATCCTCTCGCGCACTCTAAAGAGAGCTCAGGTGAGAAATTGCAAACGTCCAGCAATTGCTCAGAGATGAAAAGTGCCAGCACTGAAAGCTGTTGCTAGCCAGCACCCTTCCTTGGAAGCGCTTTCACAGGCGCAGCAACACTGGGGCTTTGCGCTTCTCTAGCCACCAAACGTCACGGTCCTTCTCTTTCCGTCTCGTAGACAGGAGCTGAGAAATTGCAAACGTCGAGCAATTGCTCAGAGATGAAAAGTGCCAGCACTGAAAGCTGTTGCTAGCCAGCACCCTTCCTTGGAAGCGCTTTTGTAGGCCTAAGAACACTGGGGCTCTGGGCTTCTCTAGCCACCTCATCTTCTGCTCATCCTCTCGCGCACTCTAAAGAGAGCTCAGGTGAGAAATTGCAAACGTCCAGCAATTGCTCAGAGAGGAAAAGTGCCAGCACTGAAAGCTGTTGCTAGCCAGCCCCCTTCCTTGGAAGCGCTTTTGTAGGCCTAAGAACACTGGGGCTCTGGGCTTCTCTAGCCACCTAATCTTCTGCTCATCCTCTCGCGCACTCTAAAGAGAGCTCAGGTGAGAAATTGCAAACGTCGAGCAATTGCTCAGAGATGAAAAGTGCCAGCACTGAAAGCTGTTGCTAGCCAGCACCCTTCCTTGGAAGCGCTTTTGTAGGCCTAAGAACAGTGGGGCTCTGGGCTTCTCTAGCCACCTCATCTTCTGCTCATCCTCTCGCGCACTCTAAAGAGAGCTCAGGTGAGAAATTGCAAACGTCAAGCAATTGCTCAGAGAAGAAAAGTGCCAGCACTGAAAGCTGTTGCTAGCCAGCACCCTTCCTTGGAAGCGCTTTTGTAGGCCTAAGAACACTGGGGCTCTGGGCTTCTCTCGCCACCTCATCTTCTGCTCATCCTCTCGCGCACTCTAAAGAGAGCTCAGGTGAGAAATTGCAAACGTCCAGCAATTGCTCAGAGATGAAAAGTGCCAGCACTGAAAGCTGTTGCTAGCCATCACCCTTCCTTGGAAGCGCTTTCACAGGCGCAGCAACACTGGGGCTTTGCGCTTCTCTACCCACCAAACGTCACGGTCCTTCTCTTTCCGTCTCGTAGACAGGAGCTGAGAAATTGCAAACGTCGAGCAATTGCTCAGAGATGAAAAGTGCCAGCACTGAAAGCTGTTGCTAGCCAGCACCCTTCCTTGGAAGCGCTTTTGTAGGCCTAAGAACACTGGGGCTCTGGGCTTCTCTAGCCACCTCATCTTCTGCTCATCCTCTCGCGCACTCTAAAGAGAGCTCAGGTGAGAAATTGCAAACGTCGAGCAATTGCTCAGAGATGAAAAGTGCCAGCACTGAAAGCTGTTGCTAGCCAGCACCCTTCCTTGGAAGCGCTTTTGTAGGCCTAAGAACACTGGGGCTCTGGGCTTCTCTAGCCACCTAATCTTCTGCTCATCCTCTCGCGCACTCTAAAGAGAGCTCAGATGAGAAATTGCAAACGTCGAGCAATTGCTCAGAGATGAAAAGTGCCAGCACTGAAAGCTCTTGCTAGCCAGCACCCTTCCTTGGAAGCGTTTTCACAGGCGCAGCAACACTGGGGCTTTGCGCTTCTCTAGCCACCAAACGTCACGGTCCTTCTCTTTCCGTCTCGTAGACACGAGCTGAGAAATTGCAAACGTCGAGCAATTGCTCAGAGATGAAAAGTGCCAGCACTGAAAGCTGTTGTTAGCCAGCACCCTTCCTTGGAAGCGCTTTTGTAGGCCTAAGAACACTGGGGCTCTGGGCTTCTTTAGCCACCTCATCTTCTGCTCATCCTCTCGCGCACTCTGAAGAGAACTCAGGTGAGAAATTGCAAACGTCGAGCAATTGCTCAGAGAAGAAAAGTGCCAGCACTGAAAGCTCTTGCTAGCCAGCACCCTTCCTTGGAAGCGCTTTCACAGGCGCAGTAACACTGGGGCTTTGTGCTTCTCTACCCACCAAACGTCACGGTCACTATCTCTCCGTCTCGTAGACACGAGCTGAGAAATTGCAAACGTCGAGCAATTGCTCAGAGATGAAAAGTGCCAGCACTGAAAGCTGTTGCTAGCCAGCACCCTTCCTTGGAAGCGCTTTCACAGGCGCAGCAACACTGGGGCTTTGCGCTTCTCTACCCACCAAACGTCACGGTCCTTCTCTTTCCGTCTCGTAGACAGGAGCTGAGAAATTGCAAACGTCGAGCAATTGCTCAGAGATGAAAAGTGCCAGCACTGAAAGCTGTTGCTAGCCAGCACCCTTCCTTGGAAGCGCTTTTGTAGGCCTAAGAACACTGGGGCTCTGGGCTTCTCTAGCCACCTCATCTTCTGCTCATCCTCTCGCGCACTCTAAAGAGAGCTCAGGTGAGAAATTGCAAACGTCCAGCAATTGCTCAGAGATGAAAAGTGCCAGCACTGAAAGCTGTTGCTAGCCAGCACCCTTCCTTGGAAGCGCTTTCACAGGCGCAGCAACACTGGGGCTTTGCGCTTCTCTACCCACCAAACGTCACGGTCCTTGTCTTTCCGTCTCGTAGACACGAGCTGAGAAATTGCAAACGTCGAGCAATTGCTCAGAGATGAAAAGTGCCAGCACTGAAAGCTGTTGCTAGCCAGCACCCTTCCTTGGAAGCGCTTTTGTAGGCCTAAGAACACTGGGGCTCTGGGCTTCTCTAGCCACCTAATCTTCTGCTCATCCTCTCGCGCACTCTAAAGAGAGCTCAGATGAGAAATTGCAAACGTCCAGCAATTGCTCAGAGATGAAAAGTGCCAGCACTGAAAGCTGTTGCTAGCCAGCACCCTTCCTTGGAAGCGTTTTCACAGGCGCAGCAACACTGGGGCTTTGCGCTTCTCTAGCCACCAAACTTCACGGTCATTCTCTTTCCGTCTCGTAGACACGAGCTGAGAAATTGCAAACGTCGAGCAATTGCTCAGAGATGAAAAATGCCAGCACTGAAAGCTGTTGTTAGCCAGCACCCTTCCTTGGAAGCGCTTTTGTAGGCCTAAGAACACTGGGGCTCTGGGCTTCTCTAGCCACCTCATCTTCTGCTCATCCTCTCGCGCACTCTGAAGAGAACTCAGGTGAGAAATTGCAAACGTCGAGCAATTGCTCAGAGAGGAAAAGTGCCAGCACTGAAAGCTCTTGCTAGCCAGCACCCTTCCTTGGAAGCGCTTTCACAGGCGCAGTAACACTGGGGCTTTGTGCTTCTCTAGCCACCAAACGTCACGGTCACTATCTCTCCGTCTCGTAGACACGAGCTGAGAAATTGCAAACGTCGAGCAATTGCTCAGAGATGAAAAGTGCCAGCACTGAAAGCTGTTGCTAGCCAGCACCCTTCCTTGGAAGCGCTTTTGTAGGCCTAAGAACACTGGGGCTCTGGGCTTCTTTAGCCACCTCATCTTCTGCTCATCCTCTCGCGCACTCTGAAGAGAGCTCAGGTGAGAAATTGCAAACGTCGAGCAATTGCTCAGAGAAGAAAAGTGCCAGCACTGAAAGCTCTTGCTAGCCAGCACCCTTCCTTGGAAGCGCTTTCACAGGCGCAGTAACACTGGGGCTTTGTGCTTCTCTACCCACCAAACGTCACGGTCACTGTCTCTCCGTCTCGTGGACACGAGCTGAGAAATTGCAAACGTCGAGCAATTGCTCATAGAGGAAAAGTGCCAGCACTGGAAGCTGTTGCTAGCCAGCACCCTTCCTTGGAAGTGCTTTTGTAGGCCTAAGAACACTGGGGCTCTGGGCTTCTCTAGCCACCTAATCTTCTGCTCATCCTCTCGCGCACTCTAAAGAGAGCTCAGGGGAGAAATTGCAAACGTCAAGCAATTGCTCAGAGATGAAAAGTGCCAGCACTGAAAGCTGTTGCTAGCCAGCACCCTTCCTTGGAAGCGCTTTTGTAGGCCTAAGAACACTGGGGCTCTGGGCTTCTCTAGCCACCTCATCTTCTGCTCATCCTCTCGCGCACTCTAAAGAGAGCTCAGGTGAGAAATTGCAAACGTCCAGCAATTGCTCAGAGATGAAAAGTGCCAGCACTGAAAGCTGTTGCTAGCCAGCACCCTTCCTTGGAAGCGCTTTCACAGGCGCAGTAACACTGGGGCTTTGCGCTTCTCTAGCCACCAAACGTCACGGTCCTTCTCTTTCCGTCTCGTAGACACGAGCTGAGAAATTGCAAACGTCGAGCAATTGCTCAGAGATGAAAAGTGCCAGCACTGAAAGCTGTTGCTAGCCAGCACCCTTCCTTGGAAGCGCTTTCACAGGCGCAGTAACACTGGGGCTTTGCGCTTCTCTAGCCACCAAACTTCACAGTCCTTCTCTTTCCGTCTCGTAGACACGAGCTGAGAAATTGCAAACGTCAAGCAATTGCTCAGAGATGAAAAGTGCCAGCACTGAAAGCTCTTGCTAGCCAGCACCCTTCCTTGGAAGCGCTTTTGTAGGCCTAAGAACACTGGGGCTCTGGGCTTCTCTAGCCACCTCATCTTCTGCTCATCCTCTCGCGCACTCTAAAGAGAGCTCAGGTGAGAAATTGCAAACGTCGAGCAATTGCTCAGAGATGAAAAGTGCCAGCACTGAAAGCTGTTGCTAGCCAGCACCCTTCCTTGGAAGCGCTTTCACAGGCGCAGTAACACTGGGGCTTTGCGCTTCTCTAGCCACCAAACGTCACGGTCCTTCTCTTTCCGTCTCGTAGACACGAGCTGAGAAATTGCAAACGTCGAGCAATTGCTCAGAGATGAAAAGTGCCAGCACTGAAAGCTGTTGCTAGCCAGCACCCTTCCTTGGAAGCGCTTTCACAGGCGCAGTAACACTGGGGCTTTGCGCTTCTCTAGCCACCAAACTTCACAGTCCTTCTCTTTCCGTCTCGTAGACACGAGCTGAGAAATTGCAAACGTCAAGCAATTGCTCAGAGATGAAAAGTGCCAGCACTGAAAGCTGTTGCTAGCCAGCACCCTTCCTTGGAAGCGCTTTTGTAGGCCTAAGAACACTGGGGCTCTGGGCTTCTCTAGCCACCTCATCTTCTGCTCATCCTCTCGCGCACTCTAAAGAGAGCTCAGATGAGAAATTGCAAACGTCGAGCAATTGCTCAGAGATGAAAAGTGCCAGCACTGAAAGCTGTTGCTAGCCAGCACCCTTCCTTGGAAGCGTTTTCACAAGCGCAGTAACACTGGGGCTTTGCGCTTCTCTAGCCACCAAACGTCACGGTCCTTCTCTTTCCGTCTCGTAGACACGAGCTGAGAAATTGCAAACGTCGAGCAATTGCTCAGAGATGAAAAGTGCCAGCACTGAAAGCTCTTGCTAGCCAGCACCCTTCCTTGGAAGCGCTTTTGTAGGCCTAAAAACACTGGGGCTCTGGGCTTCTCTAGCCACCTCATCTTCTGCTCATCCTCTCGCGCACTCTAAAGAGAGCTCAGGTGAGAAATTGCAAACGTCGAGCAATTGCTCAGAGAGGAAAAGTGCCAGCACTGAAAGCTGTTGCTAGCCAGCACCCTTCCTTGGAAGCGCTTTTGTAGGCCTAAGAACACTGGGGTTCTGGGCTTCTCTAGCCACCTCATCTTCTGCTCATCCTCTCGCGCACTCTAAAGAGAGCTCAGGTGAGAAATTGCAAACGTCGAGCAATTGCTCAGAGATGAAAAGTGCCAGCACTGAAAGCTGTTGCTAGCCAGCACCCTTCCTTGGAAGCGCTTTTGTAGGCCTAAGAACAGTGGGGCTCTGGGCTTCTCTAGCCACCTCATCTTCTGCTCATCCTCTCGCGCACTCTAAAGAGAGCTCAGGTGAGAAATTGCAAACGTCCAGCAATTGCTCAGAGATGAAAAGTGCCAGCACTGAAAGCTGTTGCTAGCCATCACCCTTCCTTGGAAGCGCTTTCACAGGCGCAGTAACACTGGGGCTTTGCGCTTCTCTAGCCACCAAACGTCACGGTCATTCTCTTTCCGTCTCGTAGACACGAGCTGAGAAATTGCAAACGTCGAGCAATTGCTCAGAGATGAAAAGTGCCAGCACTGAAAGCTGTTGCTATCCAGCAGCCTTCCTTGGAAGCGCTTTTGTAGGCCTAAGAACACTGGGGCTCTGGGCTTCTCTACCCACCTCATCTTCTGCTCATCCTCTCGCGCACTCTAAAGAGAGCTCAGGTGAGAAATTGCAAACGTCGAGCAATTGCTCAGAGAGGAAAAGTGCCAGCACTGAAAGCTGTTGCTATCCAGCAGCCTTCCTTGGAAGCGCTTTTGTAGGCCTAAGAACACTGGGGCTCTGGGCTTCTCTAGCCACCTCATCTTCTGCTCATCCTCTCGCGCACTCTAAAGAGAGCTCAGGTGAGAAATTGCAAACATCGAGCAATTGCTCAGAGAGGAAAAGTGCCAGCACTGAAAGCTGTTGCTAGCCAGCCCCCTTCCTTGGAAGCGCTTTTGTAGGCCTAAGAACACTGGGGCTCTGGGCTTCTCTAGCCACCTCATCTTCTGCTCATCCTCTCGCGCACTCTAAAGAGAGCTCAGGTGAGAAATTGCAAACGTCGAGCAATTGCTCAGAGAAGAAAAGTGCCAGCACTGAAAGCTGTTGCTAGCCAGCACCCTTCCTTGGAAGCGCTTTTGTAGGCCTAAGAACACTGGGGCTCTGGGCTTCTCTAGCCACCTCATCTTCTGCTCATCCTCTCGCGCACTCTAAAGAGAGCTCAGGTGAGAAATTGCAAACGTCCAGCAATTGCTCAGAGATGAAAAGTGCCAGCACTGAAAGCTGTTGCTAGCCAGCACCCTTCCTTGGAAGCGCTTTTGTAGGCCTAAGCACACTGTGACTCTGGGCTTCTCTAGCCACCTAATCTTCTGCTCATCCTCTCGCGCACTCTAAAGAGAGCTCAGGTGAGAAATTGCAAACGTCGAGCAATTGCTCAGAGAGGAAAAGTGCCAGCACTGAAAGCTGTTGCTAGCCAGCACCCTTCCTTGGAAGCGCTTTTGTAGGCCTAAGAACAGTGGGGCTCTGGGCTTCTCTAGCCACCTCATCTTCTGCTCATCCTCTCGCGCACTCTAAAGAGAGCTCAGGTGAGAAATTGCAAACGTCCAGCAATTGCTCAGAGATGAAAAGTGCCAGCACTGAAAGCTGTTGCTAGCCAGCACCCTTCCTTGGAAGCGCTTTCACAGGCGCAGCAACACTGGGGCTTTGCGCTTCTCTACCCACCAAACGTCACGGTCCTTCTCTTTCCGTCTCCTAGACACGAGCTGAGAAATTGCAAACGTCGAGCAATTGCTCAGAGATGAAAAGTGCCAGCACTGAAAGCTGTTGCTAGCCAGCACCCTTCCTTGGAAGCGCTTTCACAGGCGCAGCAACACTGGGGCTTTGCGCTTCTCTAGCCACCAAACGTCACGGTCCTTCTCTTTCCGTCTCGTAGACACGAGATGACAAATTGCAAACGTCGAGCAATTGCTCAGAGATGAAAAGTGCCAGCACTGAAAGCTGTTGCTAGCCAGCACCCTTCCTTGGAAGCGCTTTTGTAGGCCTAAGAACACTGGGGCTCTGGGCTTCTCTAGCCACCTCATCTTCTGCTCATCCTCTCGCGCACTCTAAAGAGAGCTCAGGTGAGAAATTGCAAACGTCCAGCAATTGCTCAGAGATGAAAAGTGCCAGCACTGAAAGCTGTTGCTAGCCAGCACCCTTCCTTGGAAGCGCTTTTGTAGGCCTAAGCACACTGTGACTCTGGGCTTCTCTAGCCACCTAATCTTCTGCTCATCCTCTCGCGCACTCTAAAGAGAGCTCAGGTGAGAAATTGCAAACGTCCAGCAATTGCTCAGAGATGAAAAGTGCCAGCACTGAAAGCTGTTGCTAGCCAGCACCCTTCCTTGGAAGCGCTTTTGTAGACCTAAGAACACTGGGGCTCTGGGCTTCTCTAGCCACCTCATCTTCTGCTCATCCTCTCGCGCACTCTAAAGAGAGCTCAGGTGAGAAATTGCAAACGTCCAGCAATTGCTCAGAGATGAAAAGTGCCAGCACTGAAAGCTGTTGCTAGCCATCACCCTTCCTTGGAAGCGCTTTCACAGGCGCAGCAACACTGGGGCTTTGCGCTTCTCTAGCCACCAAACGTCACGGTCCTTCTCCTTCCGTCTCGTAGACACGAGCTGAGAAATTGCAAACGTCGAGCAATTGCTCAGAGATGAAAAGTGCCAGCACTGAAAGCTGTTGCTAGCCAGCCCCCTTCCTTGGAAGCGCTTTTGTAGGCCTAAGAACACTGGGGCTCTGGGCTTCTCTAGCCACCTCATCTTCTGCTCATCCTCTCGCGCACTCTAAAGAGAGCTCAGATGAGAAATTGCAAACGTCGAGCAATTGCTCAGAGATGAAAAGTGCCAGCACTGAAAGCTGTTGCTAGCCAGCACCCTTCCTTGGAAGCGTTTTCACAGGCGCAGCAACACTGGGGCTTTGCGCTTCTCTACCCACCAAATGTCACGGTCACTATCTCTCCGTCTCGTAGACACGAGCTGAGAAATTGCAAACGTCGAGCAATTGCTCAGAGCTGAAAAGTGCCAGCACTGAAAGCTGTTGCTAGCCAGCACCCTTCCTTGGAAGCGCTTTTGTAGGCCTAAGAACACTGGGGCTCTGGGCTTCTTTAGCCACCTCATCTTCTGCTCATCCTCTCGCGCACTCTGAAGAGAGCTCAGGTGAGAAATTGCAAACGTCGAGCAATTGCTCAGAGAAGAAAAGTGCCAGCACTGAAAGCTGTTGCTAGCCATCACCCTTCCTTGGAAGCGCTTTCACAGGCGCAGTAACACTGGGGCTTTGCGCTTCTCTAGCCACCAAACGTCACGGTCATTCTCTTTCCGTCTCGTAGACACGAGCTGAGAAATTGCAAACGTCGAGCAATTGCTCAGAGATGAAAAGTGCCAGCACTGAAAGCTGTTGCTATCCAGCAGCCTTCCTTGGAAGCGCTTTTGTAGGCCTAAGAACACTGGGGCTCTGGGCTTCTCTACCCACCTCATCTTCTGCTCATCCTCTCGCGCACTCTAAAGAGAGCTCAGGTGAGAAATTGCAAACGTCGAGCAATTGCTCAGAGAGGAAAAGTGCCAGCACTGAAAGCTGTTGCTATCCAGCAGCCTTCCTTGGAAGCGCTTTTGTAGGCCTAAGAACACTGGGGCTCTGGGCTTCTCTAGCCACCTCATCTTCTGCTCATCCTCTCGCGCACTCTAAAGAGAGCTCAGGTGAGAAATTGCAAACATCGAGCAATTGCTCAGAGAGGAAAAGTGCCAGCACTGAAAGCTGTTGCTAGCCAGCACCCTTCCTTGGAAGCGCTTTTGTAGGCCTAAGAACACTGGGGTTCTGGGCTTCTCTAGCCACCTCATCTTCTGCTCATCCTCTCGCGCACTCTAAAGAGAGCTCAGGTGAGAAATTGCAAACGTCGAGCAATTGCTCAGAGAAGAAAAGTGCCAGCACTGAAAGCTGTTGCTAGCCAGCACCCTTCCTTGGAAGCGCTTTTGTAGGCCTAAGAACACTGGGGCTCTGGGCTTCTCTAGCCACCTCATCTTCTGCTCATCCTCTCGCGCACTCTAAAGAGAGCTCAGGTGAGAAATTGCAAACGTCCAGCAATTGCTCAGAGATGAAAAGTGCCAGCACTGAAAGCTGTTGCTAGCCAGCACCCTTCCTTGGAAGCGCTTTTGTAGGCCTAAGCACACTGTGACTCTGGGCTTCTCTAGCCACCTAATCTTCTGCTCATCCTCTCGCGCACTCTAAAGAGAGCTCAGGTGAGAAATTGCAAACGTCGAGCAATTGCTCAGAGAGGAAAAGTGCCAGCACTGAAAGCTGTTGCTAGCCAGCACCCTTCCTTGGAAGCGCTTTTGTAGGCCTAAGAAGAGTGGGGCTCTGGGCTTCTTTAGCCACCTCATCTTCTGCTCATCCTCTCGCGCACTCTAAAGAGAGCTCAGGTGAGAAATTGCAAACGTCGAGCAATTGCTCAGAGATGAAAAGTGCCAGCACTGAAAGCTGTTGCTAGCCAGCACCCTTCCTTGGAAGCGCTTTCACAGGCGCAGCAACACTGGGGCTTTGCGCTTCTCTACCCACCAAACGTCACGGTCCTTCTCTTTCCGTCTCGTAGACACGAGCTGAGAAATTGCAAACGTCGAGCAATTGCTCAGAGATGAAAAGTGCCAGCACTGAAAGCTGTTGCTAGCCATCACCCTTCCTTGGAAGCGCTTTCACAGGCGCAGCAACACTGGGGCTTTGCGCTTCTCTAGCCACCAAACGTCACGGTCCTTCTCTTTCCGTCTCGTAGACACGAGCTGACAAATTGCAAACGTCGAGCAATTGCTCAGAGAGGAAAAGTGCCAGCACTGAAAGCTGTTGCTAGCCAGCACCCTTCCTTGGAAGCGCTTTTGTAGGCCTAAGAACACTGGGGCTCTGGGCTTCTCTAGCCACCTCATCTTCTGCTCATCCTCTCGCGCACTCTAAAGAGAGCTCAGGTGAGAAATTGCAAACGTCCAGCAATTGCTCAGAGATGAAAAGTGCCAGCACTGAAAGCTGTTGCTAGCCAGCACCCTTCCTTGGAAGCGCTTTTGTAGGCCTAAGCACACTGTGACTCTGGGCTTCTCTAGCCACCTAATCTTCTGCTCATCCTCTCGCGCACTCTAAAGAGAGCTCAGGTGAGAAATTGCAAACGTCCAGCAATTGCTCAGAGATGAAAAGTGCCAGCACTGAAAGCTGTTGCTAGCCAGCACCCTTCCTTGGAAGCGCTTTTGTAGACCTAAGAACAGTGGGGCTCTGGGCTTCTCTAGCCACCTCATCTTCTGCTCATCCTCTCGCGCACTCTAAAGAGAGCTCAGGTGAGAAATTGCAAACGTCCAGCAATTGCTCAGAGATGAAAAGTGCCAGCACTGAAAGCTGTTGCTAGCCAGCACCCTTCCTTGGAAGCGCTTTCACAGGCGCAGCAACACTGGGGCTTTGCGCTTCTCTAGCCACCAAACGTCACGGTCCTTCTCCTTCCGTCTCGTAGACACGAGCTGAGAAATTGCAAACGTCGAGCAATTGCTCAGAGATGAAAAGTGCCAGCACTGAAAGCTGTTGCTAGCCAGCCCCCTTCCTTGGAAGCGCTTTTGTAGGCCTAAGAACACTGGGGCTCTGGGCTTCTCTAGCCACCTCATCTTCTGCTCATCCTCTCGCGCACTCTAAAGAGAGCTCAGATGAGAAATTGCAAACGTCGAGCAATTGCTCAGAGATGAAAAGTGCCAGCACTGAAAGCTGTTGCTAGCCAGCACCCTTCCTTGGAAGCGTTTTCACAGGCGCAGCAACACTGGGGCTTTGCGCTTCTCTACCCACCAAATGTCACGGTCACTATCTCTCCGTCTCGTAGACACGAGCTGAGAAATTGCAAACGTCGAGCAATTGCTCAGAGCTGAAAAGTGCCAGCACTGAAAGCTGTTGCTAGCCAGCACCCTTCCTTGGAAGCGCTTTTGTAGGCCTAAGAACACTGGGGCTCTGGGCTTCTTTAGCCACCTCATCTTCTGCTCATCCTCTCGCGCACTCTGAAGAGAGCTCAGGTGAGAAATTGCAAACGTCGAGCAATTGCTCAGAGAAGAAAAGTGCCAGCACTGAAAGCTCTTGCTAGCCAGCACCCTTCCTTGGAAGCGCTTTCACAGGCGCAGTAACACTGGGGCTTTGTGCTTCTCTACCCACCAAACGTCACGGTCACTGTCTCTCCGTCTCGTGGACACGAGCTGAGAAATTGCAAACGTCGAGCAATTGCTCAGAGAGGAAAAGTGCCAGCACTGGAAGCTGTTGCTAGCCAGCACCCTTCCTTGGAAGTGCTTTTGTAGGCCTAAGAACACTGGGGCTCTGGGCTTCTCTAGCCACCTCATCTTCTGCTCATCCTCTCGCGCACTCTAAAGAGAGCTCAGGTGAGAAATTGCAAACGTCAAGCAATTGCTCAGAGATGAAAAGTGCCAGCACTGAAAGCTGTTGCTAGCCAGCCCCCTTCCTTGGAAGCGCTTTTGTAGGCCTAAGAACACTGGGGCTCTGGGCTTCTCTAGCCACCTCATCTTCTGCTCATCCTCTCGCGCACTCTAAAGAGAGCTCAGGTGAGAAATTGCAAACGTCGAGCAATTGCTCAGAGATGAAAAGTGCCAGCACTGGAAGCTGTTGCTAGCCAGCACCCTTCCTTGGAAGCGCTTTCACAGGCGCAGCAACACTGGGGCTTTGCGCTTCTCTAGCCACCAAACGTCACGGTCCTTCTCTTTCCGTCTCGTAGACACGAGCTGAGAAATTGCAAACGTCGAGCAATTGCTCAGAGATGAAAAGTGCCAGCACTGAAAGCTGTTGCTAGCCAGCACCCTTCCTTGGAAGCGCTTTCACAGGCGCAGTAACACTGGGGCTTTGCGCTTCTCTAGCCACCAAACTTCACAGTCCTTCTCTTTCCGTCTCGTAGACACGAGCTGAGAAATTGCAAACGTCAAGCAATTGCTCAGAGATGAAAAGTGCCAGCACTGAAAGCTGTTGCTAGCCAGCAGCCTTCCTTGGAAGCGCTTTTGTAGGCCTAAGAACACTGGGGCTCTGGGCTTCTCTAGCCACCTCATCTTCTGCTCATCCTCTCGCGCACTCTAAAGAGAGCTCAGATGAGAAATTGCAAACGTCGAGCAATTGCTCAGAGATGAAAAGTGCCAGCACTGAAAGCTGTTGCTAGCCAGCACCCTTCCTTGGAAGCGTTTTCACAGGCGCAGCAACACTGGGGCTTTGCGCTTCTCTACCCACCAAACGTCACGGTCATTCTCTTTCCGTCTCGTAGACACGAGCTGAGAAATTGCAAACGTCGAGCAATTGCTCAGAGATGAAAAGTGCCAGCACTGAAAGCTCTTGCTAGCCAGCACCCTTCCTTGGAAGCGCTTATTTAGGCCTAAGAACACTGGGGCTCTGGGCTTCTCTAGCCACCTAATCTTCTGCTCATCCTCTCGCGCACTCTAAAGAGAGCTCAGGTGAGAAATTGCAAACGTCCAGCAATTGCTCAGAGAAGAAAAGTGCCAGCACTGAAAGCTGTTGCTAGCCAGCACCCTTCCTTGGAAGCGCTTTTGTAGGCCTAAGAACAGTGGGGCTCTGGGCTTCTCTAGCCACCTCATCTTCTGCTCATCCTCTCGCGCACTCTAAAGAGAGCTCAGGTGAGAAATTGCAAACGTCCAGCAATTGCTCAGAGATGAAAAGTGCCAGCACTGAAAGCTGTTGCTAGCCATCACCCTTCCTTGGAAGCGCTTTCACAGGCGCAGCAACACTGGGGCTTTGCGCTTCTCTAGCCACCAAACGTCACGGTCATTCTCTTTCCGTCTCGTAGACACGAGCTGAGAAATTGCAAACGTCGAGCAATTGCTCAGAGATGAAAAGTGCCAGCACTGAAAGCTGTTGCTAGCCAGCAGCCTTCCTTGGAAGCGCTTTTGTAGGCCTAAGAACACTGGGGCTCTGGGCTTCTCTACCCACCTCATCTTCTGCTCATCCTCTCGCGCACTCTAAAGAGAGCTCAGGTGAGAAATTGCAAACGTCGAGCAATTGCTCAGAGAGGAAAAGTGCCAGCACTGAAAGCTGTTGCTAGCCAGCACCCTTCCTTGGAAGCGCTTTTGTAGGCCTAAGAACAGTGGGGCTCTGGGCTTCTCTAGCCACCTCATCTTCTGCTCATCCTCTCGCGCACTCTAAAGAGAGCTCAGGTGAGAAATTGCAAACATCGAGCAATTGCTCAGAGAGGAAAAGTGCCAGCACTGAAAGCTGTTGCTAGCCAGCACCCTTCCTTGGAAGCGCTTTTGTAGGCCTAAGAACACTGGGGTTCTGGGCTTCTCTAGCCACCTCATCTTCTGCTCATCCTCTCGCGCACTCTAAAGAGAGCTCAGGGGAGAAATTGCAAACGTCGAGCAATTGCTCAGAGAAGAAAAGTGCCAGCACTGAAAGCTGTTGCTAGCCAGCACCCTTCCTTGGAAGCGCTTTTGTAGGCCTAAGAACACTGGGGTTCTGGGCTTCTCTAGCCACCTCATCTTCTGCTCATCCTCTCGCGCACTCTAAAGAGAGCTCAGGTGAGAAATTGCAAACGTCCAGCAATTGCTCAGAGATGAAAAGTGCCAGCACTGAAAGCTGTTGCTAGCCAGCACCCTTCCTTGGAAGCGCTTTTGTAGGCCTAAGCACACTGTGACTCTGGGCTTCTCTAGCCACCTCATCTTCTGCTCATCCTCTCGCGCACTCTGAAGAGAGCTCAGGTGAGAAATTGCAAACGTCGAGCAATTGCTCAGAGAGGAAAAGTGCCAGCACTGAAAGCTGTTGCTAGCCAGCACCCTTCCTTGGAAGCGCTTTTGTAGGCCTAAGAACAGTGGGGCTCTGGGCTTCTCTAGCCACCTCATCTTCTGCTCATCCTCTCGCGCACTCTAAAGAGAGCTCAGGTGAGAAATTGCAAACGTCCAGCAATTGCTCAGAGATGAAAAGTGCCAGCACTGAAAGCTGTTGCTAGCCAGCACCCTTCCTTGGAAGCGCTTTCACAGGCGCAGCAACACTGGGGCTTTGCGCTTCTCTACCCACCAAACGTCACGGTCATTCTCTTTCCGTCTCGTAGACACGAGCTGAGAAATTGCAAACGTCGAGCAATTGCTCAGAGATGAAAAGTGCCAGCACTGAAAGCTGTTGCTAGCCAGCACCCTTCCTTGGAAGCGCTTTCACAGGCGCAGCAACACTGGCGCTTTGCGCTTCTCTAGCCACCAAACGTCACGGTCCTTCTCTTTCCGTCTCGTAGACACGAGCTGAGAAATTGCAAACGTCGAGCAATTGCTCAGAGATGAAAAGTGCCAGCACTGAAAGCTGTTGCTAGCCAGCACCCTTCCTTGGAAGCGCTTTTGTAGGCCTAAGAACACTGGGGCTCTGGGCTTCTCTAGCCACCTCATCTTCTGCTCATCCTCTCGCGCACTCTAAAGAGAGCTCAGGTGAGAAATTGCAAACGTCGAGCAATTGCTCAGAGATGAAAAGTGCCAGCACTGAAAGCTGTTGCTAGCCAGCACCCTTCCTTGGAAGCGCTTTTGTAGGCCTAAGAACACTGGGGCTCTGGGCTTCTCTAGCCACCTAATCTTCTGCTCATCCTCTCGCGCACTCTAAAGAGAGCTCAGGTGAGAAATTGCAAACGTCGAGCAATTGCTCAGAGAGGAAAAGTGCCAGCACTGAAAGCTGTTGCTAGCCAGCACCCTTCCTTGGAAGCGCTTTTGTAGGCCTAAGAACAGTGGGGCTCTGGGCTTCTCTAGCCACCTCATCTTCTGCTCATCCTCTCGCGCACTCTAAAGAGAGCTCAGGTGAGAAATTGCAAACGTCCAGCAATTGCTCAGAGATGAAAAGTGCCAGCACTGAAAGCTGTTGCTAGCCAGCACCCTTCCTTGGAAGCGTTTTCACAGGCGCAGCAACACTGGGGCTTTGCGCTTCTCTAGCCACCAAACGTCACGGTCCTTCTCCTTCCGTCTCGTAGACACGAGCTGAGAAATTGCAAACGTCGAGCAATTGCTCAGAGATGAAAAGTGCCAGCACTGAAAGCTCTTGCTAGCCAGCACCCTTCCTTGGAAGCGCTTTTGTAGGCCTAAGAACACTGGGGCTCTGGGCTTCTCTAGCCACCTCATCTTCTGCTCATCCTCTCGCGCACTCTAAAGAGAGCTCAGGGGAGAAATTGCAAACGTCGAGCAATTGCTCAGAGATGAAAAGTGCCAGCACTGAAAGCTGTTGCTAGCCAGCACCCTTCCTTGGAAGCGTTTTCACAGGCGCAGCAACACTGGGGCTTTGCGCTTCTCTAGCCACCAAACGTCACGGTCCTTCTCTTTCCGTCTCGTAGACACGAGCTGAGAAATTGCAAACGTCGAGCAATTGCTCAGAGATGAAAAGTGCCAGCACTGAAAGCTGTTGTTAGCCAGCACCCTTCCTTGGAAGCGCTTTTGTAGGCCTAAGAACACTGGGGCTCTGGGCTTCTCTAGCCACCTAATCTTCTGCTCATCCTCTCGCGCACTCTAAAGAGAGCTCAGGGGAGAAATTGCAAACGTCGAGCAATTGCTCAGAGAAGAAAAGTGCCAGCACTGAAAGCTGTTGCTAGCCAGCACCCTTCCTTGGAAGCGCTTTTGTAGGCCTAAGAACACTGGGGCTCTGGGCTTCTCTAGCCACCTCATCTTCTGCTCATCCTCTCGCGCACTCTAAAGAGAGCTCAGGTGAGAAATTGCAAACGTCGAGCAATTGCTCAGAGAAGAAAAGTGCCAGCACTGAAAGCTGTTGCTAGCCAGCACCCTTCCTTGGAAGCGCTTTTGTAGGCCTAAGAACACTGGGGCTCTGGGCTTCTCTAGCCACCTCATCTTCTGCTCATCCTCTCGCGCACTCTAAAGAGAGCTCAGGTGAGAAATTGCAAAAGTCCAGCAATTGCTCAGAGATGAAAAGTGCCAGCACTGAAAGCTGTTGCTAGCCAGCACCCTTCCTTGGAAGCCCTTTTGTAGGCCTAAGAACAGTGGGGCTCTGGGCTTCTCTAGCCACCTCATCTTCTGCTCATCCTCTCGCGCACTCTAAAGAGAGCTCAGGTGAGAAATTGCAAACGTCAAGCAATTGCTCAGAGAGGAAAAGTGCCAGCACTGAAAGCTGTTGCTAGCCAGCACCCTTCCTTGGAAGCGCTTTTGTAGGCCTAAGAACAGTGGGGCTCTGGGCTTCTCTAGCCACCTCATCTTCTGCTCATCCTCTCGCGCACTCTGAAGAGAGCTCAGGTGAGAAATTGCAAACGTCGAGCAATTGCTCAGAGATGAAAAGTGCCAGCACTGAAAGCTGTTGCTAGCCAGCACCCTTCCTTGGAAGCGCTTTTGTAGGCCTAAGAACAGTGGGGCTCTGGGCTTCTCTAGCCACCTCATCTTCTGCTCATCCTCTCGCGCACTCTGAAGAGAGCTCAGGTGAGCAACTGCAAACGTCCAGCAATTGCTCAGAGATGAAAAGTGCCAGCACTGAAAGCTCTTGCTAGCCAGCACCCTTCCTTGGAAGCGCTTTCACAGGCGCAGTAACACTGGGGCTTTGCGCTTCTCTACCCACCAAACGTCACGGTCCTTCTCTTTCCGTCTCGTAGACACGAGCTGAGAAATTGCAAACGTCGAGCAATTGCTCAGAGATGAAAAGTGCCAGCACTGAAAGCTGTTGCTATCCAGCAGCCTTCCTTGGAAGCGCTTTTGTAGGCCTAAGAACACTGGGGCTCTGGGCTTCTCTAGCCACCTAATCTTCTGCTCGTCCTCTCGCGCACTCTAAAGAGAGCTCAGGGGAGAAATTGCAAACGTCGAGCAATTGCTCAGAGAAGAAAAGTGCCAGCACTGAAAGCTGTTGCTAGCCAGCACCCTTCCTTGGAAGCGCTTTTGTAGGCCTAAGAACAGTGGGGCTCTGGGCTTCTCTAGCCACCTCATCTTCTGCTCATCCTCTCGCGCACTCTAAAGAGAGCTCAGGTGAGAAATTGCAAACGTCGAGCAATTGCTCAGAGATGAAAAGTGCCAGCACTGAAAGCTGTTGCTAGCCAGCACCCTTCCTTGGAAGCGCTTTCACAGGCGCAGCAACACTGGGGCTTTGCGCTTCTCTAGCCACCAAACGTCACGGTCCTTCTCTTTCCGTCTCGTAGACACGAGCTGAGAAATTGCAAACGTCGAGCAATTGCTCAGAGATGAAAAGTGCCAGCACTGAAAGCTGTTGTTAGCCAGCACCCTTCCTTGGAAGCGCTTTTGTAGGCCTAAGAACACTGGGGCTCTGGGCTTCTCTAGCCACCTAATCTTCTGCTCATCCTCTCGCGCACTCTAAAGAGAGCTCAGGTGAGAAATTGCAAACGTCGAGCACTTGCTCAGAGATGAAAAGTGCCAGCACTGAAAGCTGTTGCTAGCCAGCACCCTTCCTTGGAAGCGCTTTTGTAGGCCTAAGAACACTGGGGCTCTGGGCTTCTCTAGCCACCTCATCTTCTGCTCATCCTCTCGCGCACTCTGAAGAGAGCTCAGGTGAGAAATTGCAAACGTCGAGCAATTGCTCAGAGATGAAAAGTGCCAGCACTGAAAGCTGTTGCTAGCCAGCACCCTTCCTTGGAAGCGCTTTTGTAGCCCTAAGAACACTGGGGCTCTGGGCTTCTCTAGCCACCTCATCTTCTGCTCATCCTCTCGCGCACTCTAAAGAGAGCTCAGGTGAGAAATTGCAAACGTCGAGCAATTGCTCAGAGATGAAAAGTGCCAGCACTGAAAGCTGTTGCTAGCCAGCACCCTTCCTTGGAAGCGCTTTCACAGGCGCAGCAACACTGGGGCTTTGCGCTTCTCTAGCCACCAAACAACACGGTCCTTCTCTTTCCGTCTCGTAGACACGAGCTGAGAAATTGCAAACGTCGAGCAATTGCTCAGAGATGAAAAGTGCCAGCACTGAAAGCTGTTGTTAGCCAGCACCCTTCCTTGGAAGCGCTTTTGTAGGCCTAAGAACACTGGGGCTCTGGGCTTCTCTAGCCACCTCATCTTCTGCTCATCCTCTCGCTCACTCTAAAGAGAGCTCAGGTGAGAAATTGCAAACGTCGAGCAATTGCTCAGAGATGAAAAGTGCCAGCACTGAAAGCTGTTGCTAGCCAGCACCCTTCCTTGGAAGCGCTTTTGTAGGCCTAAGAACACTGGGGCTCTGGGCTTCTCTAGCCACCTCATCTTCTGCTCATCCTCTCGCGCACTCTGAAGAGAGCTCAGGTGAGAAATTGCAAACGTCGAGCAATTGCTCAGAGATGAAAAGTGCCAGCACTGAAAGCTGTTGCTAGCCAGCACCCTTCCTTGGAAGCGCTTTTGTAGGCCTAAGAACACTGGGGCTCTGGGCTTCTCTAGCCACCTCATCTTCTGCTCATCCTCTCGCGCACTCTAAAGAGAGCTCAGGTGAGAAATTGCAAACGTCCAGCAATTGCTCAGAGATGAAAAGTGCCAGCACTGAAAGCTGTTGCTAGCCAGCACCCTTCCTTGGAAGCGCTTTTGTAGGCCTAAGAACAGTGGGGCTCTGGGCTTCTCTAGCCACCTCATCTTCTGCTCATCCTCTCGCGCACTCTGAAGAGAGCTCAGGTGAGAAATTGCAAACGTCGAGCAATTGCTCAGAGAGGAAAAGTGCCAGCACTGAAAGCTGTTGCTAGCCAGCACCCTTCCTTGGAAGCGCTTTTGTAGCCCTAAGAACACTGGGGCTCTGGGCTTCTCTAGCCACCTCATCTTCTGCTCATCCTCTCGCGCACTCTAAAGAGAGCTCAGGTGAGAAATTGCAAACGTCGAGCAATTGCTCAGAGAGGAAAAGTGCCAGCACTGAAAGCTGTTGCTAGCCAGCACCCTTCCTTGGAAGCGCTTTCACAGGCGCATCAACACTGGGGCTTTGCGCTTCTCTACCCACCAAACGTCACGGTCCTTCTCTTTCCGTCTCGTAGACACGAACTGAGAAATTGCAAACGTCGAGCAATTGCTCAGAGATGAAAAGTGCCAGCACTGAAAGCTGTTGCTAGCCAGCACCCTTCCTTGGAAGCGCTTTTGTAGGCCTAAGAACACTGGGGCTCTGGGCTTCTCTAGCCACCTCATCTTCTGCTCATCCTCTCGCGCACTCTGAAGAGAGCTCAGGTGAGAAACTGCAAACGTCCAGCAATTGCTCAGAGAGGAAAAGTGCCAGCACTGAAAGCTCTTGCTAGCCAGCCCCCTTCCTTGGAAGCGCTTTCACAGGCGCAGTAACACTGGGGCTTTGCGCTTCTCTAGCCACCAAACGTCACGGTCCTTCTCTTTCCGTCTCGTAGACACGAGCTGAGAAATTGCAAACGTCGAGCAATTGCTCAGAGATGAAAAGTTCCAGCACTGAAAGCTGTTGCTAGCCAGCACCCTTCCTTGGAAGCGCTTTTGTAGGCCTAAGAACACTGGGGCTCTGGGCTTCTCTAGCCACCTCATCTTCTGCTCATCCTCTCGCGCACTCTAAAGAGAGCTCAGGTGAGAAATTGCAAACGTCGAGCAATTGCTCAGAGATGAAAAGTGCCAGCACTGAAAGCTGTTGCTAGCCAGCACCCTTCCTTGGAAGCGCTTTTGTAGGCCTAAGAACACTGGGGCTCTGGGCTTCTTTAGCCACCTCATCTTCTGCTCATCCTCTCGCGCACTCTAAAGAGAGCTCAGGTGAGAAATTGCAAACGTCGAGCAATTGCTCAGAGATGAAAAGTGCCAGCACTGAAAGCTGTTGCTAGCCAGCACCCTTCCTTGGAAGCGCTTTTGTAGGCCTAAGCACACTGGGGCTCTGGGCTTCTTTAGCCACCTAATCTTCTGCTCATCCTCTCGCGCACTCTAAAGAGAGCTCAGGTGAGAAATTGCAAACGTCGAGCAATTGCTCAGAGAAGAAAAGTGCCAGCACTGAAAGCTGTTGCTAGCCAGCACCCTTCCTTGGAAGCGCTTTTGTAGGCCTAAGAACACTGGGGCTCTGGGCTTCTCTAGCCACCTCATCTTCTGCTCATCCTCTCGCGCACTCTAAAGAGAGCTCAGGTGAGAAATTGCAAACGTCCAGCAATTGCTCAGAGATGAAAAGTGCCAGCACTGAAAGCTGTTGCTAGCCAGCACCCTTCCTTGGAAGCGCTTTCACAGGCGCAGTAACACTGGGGCTTTGGGCTTCTCTACCCACCAAACGTCACGGTCCTTCTCTTTCCGTCTCGTAGACACGAGCTGAGAAATTTCAAACGTCGAGCAATTGCTCAGAGAAGAAAAGTGCCAGCACTGAAAGCTGTTGCTAGCCAGCACCCTTCCTTGGAAGCGCTTTCACAGGCGCAGTAACACTGGGGCTTTGCGCTTCTCTACCCACCAAACGTCACAGTCCTTCTCTTTCCGTCTCGTAGACATGAGCTGAGAAATTGCAAACGTCGAGCAATTGCTCAGAGATGAAAAGTGCCAGCACTGAAAGCTGTTGCTAGCCAGCACCCTTCCTTGGAAGTGCTTTTGTAGGCCTAAGAACACTGGGGCTCTGGGCTTCTCTAGCCACCTCATCTTCTGCTCATCCTCTCGCGCACTCTAAAGAGAGCTCAGGTGAGAAATTGCAAACGTCGAGCAATTGCTCAGAGATGAAAAGTGCCAGCACTGAAAGCTGTTGCTAGCCAGCACCCTTCCTTGGAAGCGCTTTTGTAGGCCTAAGAACACTGGGGCTCTGGGCTTCTCTAGCCACCTCATCTTCTGCTCATCCTCTCGCGCACTCTGAAGAGAGCTCAGGTGAGAAATTGCAAACGTCCAGCAATTGCTCAGAGAGGAAAAGTGCCAGCACTGAAAGCTGTTGCTAGCCAGCACCCTTCCTTGGAAGCGCTTTTGTAGGCCTAAGAACCCTGGGGCTCTGGGCTTCTCTAGCCACCTCATCTTCTGCTCATCCTCTCGCGCACTCTAAAGAGAGCTCAGGTGAGAAATTGCAAACGTCGAGCAATTGCTCAGAGAGGAAAAGTGCCAGCACTGAAAGCTGTTGCTAGCCAGCACCCTTCCTTGGAAGCGCTTTTGTAGGCCTAAGAACACTGGGGCTCTGGGCTTCTCTAGCCACCTCATCTTCTGCTCATCCTCTCGCACACTCTAAAGAGAGCTCAGGTGAGAAATTGCAAACGTCGAGCAATTGCTCAGAGAAGAAAAGTGCCAGCACTGAAAGCTGTTGCTAGCCAGCACCCTTCCTTGGAAGCGCTTTTGTAGGCCTAAGAACAGTGGGGCTCTGGGCTTCTCTAGCCACCTCATCTTCTGCTCATCCTCTCGCGCACTCTAAAGAGAGCTCAGGGGAGAAATTGCAAACGTCGAGCAATTGCTCAGAGATGAAAAGTGCCAGCACTGAAAGCTGTTGCTAGCCAGCACCCTTCCTTGGAAGCGCTTTTGTAGGCCTAAGAACAGTGGGGCTCTGGGCTTCTCTAGCCACCTCATCTTCTGCTCATCCTCTCGCGCGCTCTGAAGAGAGCTCAGGTGAGAAATTGCAAACGTCGAGCAATTGCTCAGAGAAGAAAAGTGCCAGCACTGAAAGCTGTTGCTAGCCAGCACCCTTCCTTGGAAGTGCTTTTGTAGGCCTAAGAACACTGGGGCTCTGGGCTTCTCTAGCCACCTCATCTTCTGCTCATCCTCTCGCGCACTCTAAAGAGAGCTCAGGTGAGAAATTGCAAACGTCGAGCAATTGCTCAGAGAGGAAAAGTGCCAGCACTGAAAGCTGTTGCTAGCCAGCACCCTTCCTTGGAAGCGCTTTTGTAGGCCTAAGAACAGTGGGGCTCTGGGCTTCTCTAGCCACCTCATCTTCTGCTCATCCTCTCGCACACTCTAAAGAGAGCTCAGGTGAGAAATTGCAAACGTCGAGCAATTGCTCAGAGATGAAAAGTGCCAGCACTGAAAGCTGTTGCTAGCCAGCACCCTTCCTTGGAAGCGCTTTCACAGGCGCAGCAACACTGGCGCTTTGCGCTTCTCTAGCCACCAAACGTCACGGTCCTTCTCTTTCCGTCTCGTAGACACGAGCTGAGAAATTGCAAACGTCGAGCAATTGCTCAGAGATGAAAAGTGCCAGCACTGGAAGCTGTTGCTAGCCAGCACCCTTCCTTGGAAGCGCTTTTGTAGGCCTAAGAACACTGGGGCTCTGGGCTTCTCTAGCCACCTAATCTTCTGCTCATCCTCTCGCGCACTCTGAAGAGAGCTCAGGTGAGAAACTGCAAACGTCCAGCAATTGCTCAGAGATGAAAAGTGCCAGCACTGAAAGCTCTTGCTAGCCAGCACCCTTCCTTGGAAGCGCTTTCACAGGCGCAGTAACACTGGGGCTTTGCGCTTCTCTAGCCACCAAACGTCACGGTCCTTCTCTTTCCGTCTCGTAGACACGAGCTGAGAAATTGCAAACGTCGAGCAATTGCTCAGAGATGAAAAGTGCCAGCACTGAAAGCTCTTGCTAGCCAGCACCCTTCCTTGGAAGCGCTTTTGTAGGCCTAAGAACACTGGGGCTCTGGGCTTCTCTAGCCACCTCATCTTCTGCTCATCCTCTCGCGCACTCTAAAGAGAGCTCAGGTGAGAAATTGCAAACGTCGAGCAATTGCTCAGAGATGAAAAGTGCCAGCACTGAAAGCTGTTGCTAGCCAGCACCCTTCCTTGGAAGCGCTTTTGTAGGCCTAAGAACACTGGGGCTCTGGGCTTCTTTAGCCACCTCATCTTCTGCTCATCCTCTCGCGCACTCTAAAGAGAGCTCAGGTGAGAAATTGCAAACGTCGAGCAATTGCTCAGAGATGAAAAGTGCCAGCACTGAAAGCTGTTGCTAGCCAGCACCCTTCCTTGGAAGCGCTTTTGTAGGCCTAAGAACAGTGGGGCTCTGGGCTTCTCTAGCCACCTCATCTTCTGCTCATCCTCTCGCGCACTCTAAAGAGAGCTCAGGTGAGAAATTGCAAACGTCGAGCAATTGCTCAGAGATGAAAAGTGCCAGCACTGAAAGCTGTTGCTAGCCAGCACCCTTCCTTGGAAGCGCTTTCACAGGCGCAGCAACACTGGGGCTTTGCGCTTCTCTACCCACCAAACGTCACGGTCCTTCTCTTTCCGTCTCGTAGACACGAGCTGAGAAATTGCAAACGTCGAGCAATTGCTCAGAGATGAAAAGTGCCAGCACTGGAAGCTGTTGCTAGCCAGCACCCTTCCTTGGAAGCGCTTTTGTAGGCCTAAGAACACTGGGGCTCTGGGCTTCTCTAGCCACCTAATCTTCTGCTCATCCTCTCGCGCACTCTGAAGAGAGCTCAGGTGAGAAACTGCAAACGTCCAGCAATTGCTCAGAGATGAAAAGTGCCAGCACTGAAAGCTCTTGCTAGCCAGCACCCTTCCTTGGAAGCGCTTTCACAGGCGCAGTAACACTGGGGCTTTGCGCTTCTCTAGCCACCAAACGTCACGGTCCTTCTCTTTCCGTCTCGTAGACACGAGCTGAGAAATTGCAAACGTCGAGCAATTGCTCAGAGATGAAAAGTGCCAGCACTGAAAGCTGTTGCTAGCCAGCACCCTTCCTTGGAAGCGCTTTTGTAGGCCTAAGAACACTGGGGCTCTGGGCTTCTTTAGCCACCTCATCTTCTGCTCATCCTCTCGCGCACTCTAAAGAGAGCTCAGGTGAGAAATTGCAAACGTCGAGCAATTGCTCAGAGATGAAAAGTGCCAGCACTGAAAGCTGTTGCTAGCCAGCACCCTTCCTTGGAAGCGCTTTTGTAGGCCTAAGAACCCTGGGGCTCTGGGCTTCTCTAGCCACCTCATCTTCTGCTCATCCTCTCGCGCACTCTAAAGAGAGCTCAGGTGAGAAATTGCAAACGTCGAGCAATTGCTCAGAGAAGAAAAGTGCCAGCACTGAAAGCTGTTGCTAGCCAGCACCCTTCCTTGGAAGCGCTTTTGTAGGCCTAAGAACCCTGGGGCTCTGGGCTTCTCTAGCCACCTCATCTTCTGCTCATCCTCTCGCGCACTCTAAAGAGAGCTCAGGTGAGAAATTGCAAACGTCCAGCAATTGCTCAGAGATGAAAAGTGCCAGCACTGAAAGCTGTTGCTAGCCAGCACCCTTCCTTGGAAGCGCTTTCACAGGCGCAGTAACACTGCGGCTTTGGGCTTCTCTACCCACCAAACGTCACGGTCCTTCTCTTTCCGTCTCGTAGACACGAGCTGAGAAATTGCAAACGTCGAGCAATTGCTCAGAGATGAAAAGTGCCAGCACTGAAAGCTGTTGCTAGCCAGCACCCTTCCTTGGAAGTGCTTTCACAGGGGCAGTAACACTGGGGCTTTGCGCTTCTCTACCCACCAAACGTCACAGTCCTTCTCTTTCCGTCTCGTAGACACGAGCTGAGAAATTGCAAACGTCGAGCAATTGCTCAGAGCTGAAAAGTGCCAGCACTGAAAGCTGTTGCTAGCCAGCACCCTTCCTTGGAAGTGCTTTTGTAGGCCTAAGAACACTGGGGCTCTGGGCTTCTCTAGCCACCTCATCTTCTGCTCATCCTCTCACGCACTCTAAAGAGAGCTCAGGTGAGAAATTGCAAACGTCGAGCAATTGCTCAGAGATGAAAAGTGCCAGCACTGAAAGCTGTTGCTAGCCAGCACCCTTCCTTGGAAGCGCTTTTGTAGGCCTAAGAACACTGGGGCTCTGGGCTTCTCTAGCCACCTCATCTTCTGCTCATCCTCTCGCGCACTCTAAAGAGAGCTCAGGTGAGAAATTGCAAACGTCGAGCAATTGCTCAGAGATGAAAAGTGCCAGCACTGAAAGCTCTTGCTAGCCAGCACCCTTCCTTGGAAGCGCTTTTGTAGGCCTAAGAACACTGGGGCTCTGGGCTTCTTTAGCCACCTCATCTTCTGCTCATCCTCTCGCGCACTCTAAAGAGAGCTCAGGTGAGAAATTGCAAACGTCGAGCAATTGCTCAGAGATGAAAAGTGCCAGCACTGAAAGCTGTTGCTAGCCAGCACCCTTCCTTGGAAGCGCTTTTGTAGGCCTAAGAACCCTGGGGCTCTGGGCTTCTCTAGCCACCTCATCTTCTGCTCATCCTCTCGCGCACTCTAAAGAGAGCTCAGGTGAGAAATTGCAAACGTCGAGCAATTGCTCAGAGATGAAAAGTGCCAGCACTGAAAGCTGTTGCTAGCCAGCACCCTTCCTTGGAAGCGCTTTTGTAGGCCTAAGAACACTGGGGCTCTGGGCTTCTCTAGCCACCTCATCTTCTGCTCATCCTCTCGCGCACTCTAAAGAGAGCTCAGGTGAGAAATTGCAAACGTCGAGCAATTGCTCAGAGAAGAAAAGTGCCAGCACTGAAAGCTGTTGCTAGCCAGCCCCCTTCCTTGGAAGCGCTTTTGTAGGCCTAAGAACCCTGGGGCTCTGGGCTTCTCTAGCCACCTCATCTTCTGCTCATCCTCTCGCGCACTCTAAAGAGAGCTCAGGTGAGAAATTGCAAACGTCGAGCAATTGCTCAGAGATGAAAAGTGCCAGCACTGAAAGCTCTTGCTAGCCAGCACCCTTCCTTGGAAGCGCTTTCACAGGCGCAGCAACACTGGGGCTTTGCGCTTCTCTAGCCACCAAACGTCACGGTCCTTGTCTTTCCGTCTCGTAGACACGAGCTGAGAAATTGCAAACGTCGAGCAATTGCTCAGAGATGAAAAGTGCCAGCACTGAAAGCTGTTGCTAGCCAGCACCCTTCCTTGGAAGCGCTTTTGTAGGCCTAAGAACACTGGGGCTCTGGGCTTCTCTAGCCACCTCATCTTCTGCTCATCCTCTCGCGCACTCTGAAGAGAGCTCAGGTGAGAAATTGCAAACGTCGAGCAATTGCTCAGAGATGAAAAGTGCCAGCACTGAAAGCTGTTGCTAGCCAGCACCCTTCCTTGGAAGCGCTTTTGTAGGCCTAAGAACACTGGGGCTCTGGGCTTCTCTAGCCACCTCATCTTCTGCTCATCCTCTCGCGCACTCTGAAGAGAGCTCAGGTGAGAAATTGCAAACGTCCAGCAATTGCTCAGAGATGAAAAGTGCCAGCACTGAAAGCTGTTGCTAGCCAGCACCCTTCCTTGGAAGCGCTTTTGTAGGCCTAAGAACACTGGGGCTCTGGGCTTCTCTAGCCACCTCATCTTCTGCTCATCCTCGCGCGCACTCTAAAGAGAGCTCAGGTGAGAAATTGCAAACGTCGAGCAATTGCTCAGAGAGGAAAAGTGCCAGCACTGAAAGCTGTTGCTAGCCAGCACCCTTCCTTGGAAGCGCTTTTGTAGGCCTAAGAACACTGGGGCTCTGGGCTTCTCTAGACACCTCATCTTCTGCTCATCCTCTCGCGCACTCTAAAGAGAGCTCAGGTGAGAAATTGCAAACGTCGAGCAATTGCTCAGAGATGAAAAGTGCCAGCACTGAAAGCTGTTGCTAGCCAGCACCCTTCCTTGGAAGCGCTTTCACAGGCGCAGCAACACTGGGGCTTTGCGCTTCTCTAGCCACCAAACGTCACGGTCCTTCTCTTTCCGTCTCGTAGACACGAGCTGAGAAATTGCAAACGTCGAGCAATTGCTCAGAGATGAAAAGTGCCAGCACTGGAAGCTGTTGCTAGCCAGCACCCTTCCTTGGAAGCGCTTTTGTAGGCCTAAGAACACTGGGGCTCTGGGCTTCTCTAGCCACCTAATCTTCTGCTCATCCTCTCGCGCACTCTGAAGAGAGCTCAGGTGAGAAACTGCAAACGTCCAGCAATTGCTCAGAGATGAAAAGTGCCAGCACTGAAAGCTCTTGCTAGCCAGCACCCTTCCTTGGAAGCGCTTTCACAGGCGCAGTAACACTGGGGCTTTGCGCTTCTCTAGCCACCAAACGTCACGGTCCTTCTCTTTCCGTCTCGTAGACACGAGCTGAGAAATTGCAAACGTCGAGCAATTGCTCAGAGATGAAAAGTGCCAGCACTGAAAGCTGTTGCTAGCCAGCACCCTTCCTTGGAAGCGCTTTTGTAGGCCTAAGAACACTGGGGCTCTGGGCTTCTTTAGCCACCTCATCTTCTGCTCATCCTCTCGCGCACTCTAAAGAGAGCTCAGGTGAGAAATTGCAAACGTCGAGCAATTGCTCAGAGATGAAAAGTGCCAGCACTGAAAGCTGTTGCTAGCCAGCACCCTTCCTTGGAAGCGCTTTTGTAGGCCTAAGAACCCTGGGGCTCTGGGCTTCTCTAGCCACCTCATCTTCTGCTCATCCTCTCGCGCACTCTAAAGAGAGCTCAGGTGAGAAATTGCAAACGTCGAGCAATTGCTCAGAGAAGAAAAGTGCCAGCACTGAAAGCTGTTGCTAGCCAGCACCCTTCCTTGGAAGCGCTTTTGTAGGCCTAAGAACCCTGGGGCTCTGGGCTTCTCTAGCCACCTCATCTTCTGCTCATCCTCTCGCGCACTCTAAAGAGAGCTCCGGTGAGAAATTGCAAACGTCCAGCAATTGCTCAGAGATGAAAAGTGCCAGCACTGAAAGCTGTTGCTAGCCAGCACCCTTCCTTGGAAGCGCTTTCACAGGCGCAGTAACACTGCGGCTTTGGGCTTCTCTAGCCACCAAACGTCACGGTCCTTCTCTTTCCGTCTCGTAGACACGAGCTGAGAAATTGCAAACGTCGAGCAATTGCTCAGAGATGAAAAGTGCCAGCACTGAAAGCTGTTGCTAGCCAGCACCCTTCCTTGGAAGTGCTTTCACAGGGGCAGTAACACTGGGGCTTTGCGCTTCTCTACCCACCAAACGTCACAGTCCTTCTCTTTCCGTCTCGTAGACACGAGCTGAGAAATTGCAAACGTCGAGCAATTGCTCAGAGATGAAAAGTGCCAGCACTGAAAGCTGTTGCTAGCCAGCACCTTTCCTTGGAAGTGCTTTTGTAGGCCTAAGAACACTGGGGCTCTGGGCTTCTCTAGCCACCTCATCTTCTGCTCATCCTCTCACGCACTCTAAAGAGAGCTCAGGTGAGAAATTGCAAACGTCGAGCAATTGCTCAGAGAGGAAAAGTGCCAGCACTGAAAGCTGTTGCTAGCCAGCACCCTTCCTTGGAAGCGCTTTTGTAGGCCTAAGAACACTGGGGCTCTGGGCTTCTCTAGCCACCTCATCTTCTGCTCATCCTCTCGCGCACTCTAAAGAGAGCTCAGGTGAGAAATTGCAAACGTCGAGCAATTGCTCAGAGATGAAAAGTGCCAGCACTGAAAGCTCTTGCTAGCCAGCACCCTTCCTTGGAAGCGCTTTTGTAGGCCTAAGAACACTGGGGCTCTGGGCTTCTTTAGCCACCTCATCTTCTGCTCATCCTCTCGCGCACTCTAAAGAGAGCTCAGGTGAGAAATTGCAAACGTCGAGCAATTGCTCAGAGATGAAAAGTGCCAGCACTGAAAGCTCTTGCTAGCCAGCACCCTTCCTTGGAAGCGCTTTTGTAGGCCTAAGAACCCTGGGGCTCTGGGCTTCTCTAGCCACCTCATCTTCTGCTCATCCTCTCGCGCACTCTAAAGAGAGCTCAGGTGAGAAATTGCAAACGTCGAGCAATTGCTCAGAGATGAAAAGTGCCAGCACTGAAAGCTGTTGCTAGCCAGCACCCTTCCTTGGAAGCGCTTTTGTAGGCCTAAGAACACTGGGGCTCTGGGCTTCTCTAGCCACCTCATCTTCTGCTCATCCTCTCGCGCACTCTAAAGAGAGCTCAGGTGAGAAATTGCAAACGTCGAGCAATTGCTCAGAGAAGAAAAGTGCCAGCACTGAAAGCTGTTGCTAGCCAGCCCCCTTCCTTGGAAGCGCTTTTGTAGGCCTAAGAACAGTGGGGCTCTGGGCTTCTCTAGCCACCTCATCTTCTGCTCATCCTCTCGCGCACTCTAAAGAGAGCTCAGGTGAGAAATTGCAAACGTCCAGCAATTGCTCAGAGATGAAAAGTGCCAGCACTGAAAGCTCTTGCTAGCCAGCACCCTTCCTTGGAAGCGCTTTCACAGGCGCAGCAACACTGGGGCTTTGCGCTTCTCTAGCCACCAAACGTCACGGTCCTTGTCTTTCCGTCTCGTAGACACGAGCTGAGAAATTGCAAACGTCGAGCAATTGCTCAGAGATGAAAAGTGCCAGCACTGAAAGCTCTTGCTAGCCAGCACCCTTCCTTGGAAGCGCTTTTGTAGGCCTAAGAACACTGGGGCTCTGGGCTTCTCTAGCCACCTCATCTTCTGCTCATCCTCTCGCGCACTCTAAAGAGAGCTCAGGTGAGAAATTGCAAACGTCGAGCAATTGCTCAGAGATGAAAAGTGCCAGCACTGAAAGCTCTTGCTAGCCAGCACCCTTCCTTGGAAGCGCTTTTGTAGGCCTAAGAACAGTGGGGCTCTGGGCTTCTCTAGCCACCTCATCTTCTGCTCATCCTCTCGCGCACTCTGAAGAGAGCTCAGGTGAGAAATTGCAAACGTCGAGCAATTGCTCAGAGATGAAAAGTGCCAGCACTGAAAGCTGTTGCTAGCCAGCACCCTTCCTTGGAAGCGCTTTTGTAGGCCTAAGAACAGTGGGGCTCTGGGCTTCTCTAGCCACCTCATCTTCTGCTCATCCTCTCGCGCACTCTGAAGAGAGCTCAGGTGAGAAATTGCAAACGTCCAGCAATTGCTCAGAGATGAAAAGTGCCAGCACTGAAAGCTGTTGCTAGCCAGCACCCTTCCTTGGAAGCGCTTTTGTAGGCCTAAGAACACTGGGGCTCTGGGCTTCTCTAGCCACCTCATCTTCTGCTCATCCTCGCGCGCACTCTAAAGAGAGCTCAGGTGAGAAATTGCAAACGTCGAGCAATTGCTCAGAGAGGAAAAGTGCCAGCACTGAAAGCTGTTGCTAGCCAGCACCCTTCCTTGGAAGCGCTTTTGTAGGCCTAAGAACAGTGGGGCTCTGGGCTTCTCTAGCCACCTCATCTTCTGCTCATCCTCTCGCGCACTCTAAAGAGAGCTCAGGTGAGAAATTGCAAACGTCGAGCAATTGCTCAGAGATGAAAAGTGCCAGCACTGAAAGCTGTTGCTAGCCAGCACCCTTCCTTGGAAGCGCTTTTGTAGGCCTAAGAACAGTGGGGCTCTGGGCTTCTCTAGCCACCTCATCTTCTGCTCATCCTCTCGCGCACTCTGAAGAGAGCTCAGGTGAGAAATTGCAAACGTCGAGCAATTGCTCAGAGATGAAAAGTGCCAGCACTGAAAGCTCTTGCTAGCCAGCACCCTTCCTTGGAAGCGCTTTTGTAGGCCTAAGAACACTGGGGCTCTGGGCTTCTTTAGCCACCTCATCTTCTGCTCATCCTCTCGAGCACTCTAAAGAGAGCTCAGGTGAGAAATTGCAAACGTCGAGCAATTGCTCAGAGATGAAAAGTGCCAGCACTGAAAGCTCTTGCTAGCCAGCACCCTTCCTTGGAAGCGCTTTTGTAGGCCTAAGAACCCTGGGGCTCTGGGCTTCTCTAGCCACCTCATCTTCTGCTCATCCTCTCGCGCACTCTAAAGAGAGCTCAGGTGAGAAATTGCAAACGTCGAGCAATTGCTCAGAGAAGAAAAGTGCCAGCACTGAAAGCTCTTGCTAGCCAGCACCCTTCCTTGGAAGCGCTTTTGTAGGCCTAAGAACACTGGGGCTCTGGGCTTCTCTAGCCACCTCATCTTCTGCTCATCCTCTCGCGCACTCTAAAGAGAGCTCAGGTGAGAAATTGCAAACGTCCAGCAATTGCTCAGAGATGAAAAGTGCCAGCACTGAAAGCTGTTGCTAGCCAGCACCCTTCCTTGGAAGCGCTTTCACAGGCGCAGTAACACTGCGGCTTTGGGCTTCTCTACCCACCAAACGTCACGGTCCTTCTCTTTCCGTCTCGTAGACACGAGCTGAGAAATTGCAAACGTCGAGCAATTGCTCAGAGATGAAAAGTGCCAGCACTGAAAGCTGTTGCTAGCCAGCACCCTTCCTTGGAAGTGCTATCACAGGCGCAGTAACACTGGGGCTTTGCGCTTCTCTACCCACCAAACGTCACAGTCCTTCTCTTTCCGTCTCGTAGACACGAGCTGAGAAATTGCAAACGTCGAGCAATTGCTCAGAGATGAAAAGTGCCAGCACTGAAAGCTGTTGCTAGCCAGCACCCTTCCTTGGAAGTGCTTTTGTAGGCCTAAGAACACTGGGGCTCTGGGCTTCTCTAGCCACCTCATCTTCTGCTCATCCTCTCGCGCACTCTAAAGAGAGCTCAGGTGAGAAATTGCAAACGTCGAGCAATTGCTCAGAGATGAAAACTGCCAGCACTGAAAGCTGTTGCTAGCCAGCACCCTTCCTTGGAAGCGCTTTTGTAGGCCTAAGAACACTGGGGCTCTGGGCTTCTTTAGCCACCTCATCTTCTGCTCATCCTCTCGCGCACTCTAAAGAGAGCTCAGGGGAGAAATTGCAAACGTCGAGCAATTGCTCAGAGATGAAAAGTGCCAGCACTGAAAGCTGTTGCTAGCCAGCACCCTTCCTTGGAAGCGCTTTTGTAGGCCTAAGAACCCTGGGGCTCTGGGCTTCTCTAGCCACCTCATCTTCTGCTCATCCTCTCGCGCACTCTAAAGAGAGCTCAGGTGAGAAATTGCAAACGTCGAGCAATTGCTCAGAGAAGAAAAGTGCCAGCACTGAAAGCTGTTGCTAGCCAGCCCCCTTCCTTGGAAGCGCTTTTGTAGGCCTAAGAACACTGGGGCTCTGGGCTTCTCTAGCCACCTCATCTTCTGCTCATCCTCTCGCGCACTCTAAAGAGAGCTCAGGTGAGAAATTGCAAACGTCCAGCAATTGCTCAGAGATGAAAAGTGCCAGCACTGAAAGCTGTTGCTAGCCAGCACCCTTCCTTGGAAGCGCTTTCACAGGCGCAGTAACACTGCGGCTTTGGGCTTCTCTACCCACCAAACGTCACGGTCCTTCTCTTTCCGTCTCGTAGACACGAGCTGAGAAATTGCAAACGTCGAGCAATTGCTCAGAGATGAAAAGTGCCAGCACTGAAAGCTGTTGCTAGCCAGCACCCTTCCTTGGAAGTGCTTTCACAGGGGCAGTAACACTGGGGCTTTGCGCTTCTCTACCCACCAAACGTCACAGTGCTTCTCTTTCCGTCTCGTAGACACGAGCTGAGAAATTGCAAACGTCGAGCAATTGCTCAGAGATGAAAAGTGCCAGCACTGAAAGCTGTTGCTAGCCAGCACCCTTCCTTGGAAGTGCTTTTGTAGGCCTAAGAACACTGGGGCTCTGGGCTTCTCTAGCCACCTCATCTTCTGCTCATCCTCTCACGCACTCTAAAGAGAGCTCAGGTGAGAAATTGCAAACGTCGAGCAATTGCTCAGAGATGAAAAGTGCCAGCACTGAAAGCTGTTGCTAGCCAGCACCCTTCCTTGGAAGCGCTTTTGTAGGCCTAAGAACACTGGGGCTCTGCGCTTCTCTAGCCACCTCATCTTCTGCTCATCCTCTCGCGCACTCTGAAGAGAGCTCAGGTGAGAAACTGCAAACGTCCAGCAATTGCTCAGAGATGAAAAGTGCCAGCACTGAAAGCTCTTGCTAGCCAGCCCCCTTCCTTGGAAGCGCTTTCACAGGCGCAGTAACACTGGGGCTTTGCGCTTCTCTAGCCAACAAACATCACGGTCCTTCTCTTTCCGTCTCGTAGACACGAGCTGAGAAATTGCAAACGTCGAGCAATTGCTCAGAGATGAAAAGTGCCAGCACTGAAAGCTGTTGCTAGCCAGCACCCTTCCTTGGAAGCGCTTTTGTAGGCCTAAGAACACTGGGGCTCTGGGCTTCTCTAGCCACCTCATCTTCTGCTCATCCTCTCGCGCACTCTAAAGAGAGCTCAGGGGAGAAATTGCAAACGTCGAGCAATTGCTCAGAGATGAAAAGTGCCAGCACTGAAAGCTGTTGCTAGCCAGCACCCTTCCTTGGAAGCGCTTTTGTAGGCCTAAGAACACTGGGGCTCTGGGCTTCTTTAGCCACCTCATCTTCTGCTCATCCTCTCGCGCACTCTAAAGAGAGCTCAGGTGAGAAATTGCAAACGTCGAGCAATTGCTCAGAGATGAAAAGTGCCAGCACTGAAAGCTGTTGCTAGCCAGCACCCTTCCTTGGAAGCGCTTTTGTAGGCCTAAGCACACTGGGGCTCTGGGCTTCTTTAGCCACCTAATCTTCTGCTCATCCTCTCGCGCACTCTAAAGAGAGCTCAGGTGAGAAATTGCAAACGTCGAGCAATTGCTCAGAGAAGAAAAGTGCCAGCACTGAAAGCTGTTGCTAGCCAGCACCCTTCCTTGGAAGCGCTTTTGTAGGCCTAAGAACACTGGGGCTCTGGGCTTCTCTAGCCACCTCATCTTCTGCTCATCCTCTCGCGCACTCTAAAGAGAGCTCAGGTGAGAAATTGCAAACGTCCAGCAATTGCTCAGAGATGAAAAGTGCCAGCACTGAAAGCTCTTGCTAGCCAGCACCCTTCCTTGGAAGTGCTTTCACAGGGGCAGTAACACTGGGGCTTTGCGCTTCTCTACCCACCAAACGTCACAGTCCTTCTCTTTCCGTCTCGTAGACACGAGCTGAGAAATTTCAAACGTCGAGCAATTGCTCAGAGATGAAAAGTGCCAGCACTGAAAGCTGTTGCTAGCCAGCACCCTTCCTTGGAAGCGCTTTCACAGGCGCAGTAACACTGGGGCTTTGCGCTTCTCTACCCACCAAAAGTCACAGTCCTTCTCTTTCCGTCTCGTAGACACGAGCTGAGAAATTGCAAACGTCGAGCAATTGCTCAGAGATGAAAAGTGCCAGCACTGAAAGCTGTTGCTAGCCAGCACCCTTCCTTGGAAGTGCTTTTGTAGGCCTAAGAACACTGGGGCTCTGGGCTTCTCTAGCCACCTAATCTTCTGCTCATCCTCTCGCGCACTCTAAAGAGAGCTCAGGGGAGAAATTGCAAACGTCGAGCAATTGCTCAGAGAGGAAAAGTGCCAGCACTGAAAGCTGTTGCTAGCCAGCACCCTTCCTTGGAAGCGCTTTTGTAGGCCTAAGAACACTGGGGCTCTGGGCTTCTCTAGCCACCTCATCTTCTGCTCATCCTCTCGCGCACTCTAAAGAGAGCTCAGGTGAGAAATTGCAAACGTCCAGCAATTGCTCAGAGAGGAAAAGTGCCAGCACTGAAAGCTGTTGCTAGCCAGCACCCTTCCTTGGAAGCGCTTTCACAGGCGCAGCAACACTGGGGCTTTGCGCTTCTCTAGCCACCAAACGTCACGGTCCTTGTCTTTCCGTCTCGTAGACACGAGCTGAGAAATTGCAAACGTCGAGCAATTGCTCAGAGATGAAAAGTGCCAGCACTGAAAGCTGTTGCTAGCCAGCACCCTTCCTTGGAAGCGCTTTTGTAGGCCTAAGAAGACTGGGGTCTGGGCTTCTCTAGCCACCTAATCTTCTGCTCATCCTCTCGCGCACTCTGAAGAGAGCTCAGGTGAGAAATTGCAAACGTCGAGCAATTGCTCAGAGATGAAAAGTGCCAGCACTGAAAGCTGTTGCTAGCCAGCACCCTTCCTTGGAAGCGCTTTTGTAGGCCTAAGAACACTGGGGCTCTGGGCTTCTCTAGCCACCTCATCTTCTGCTCATCCTCTCGCGCACTCTAAAGAGAGCTCAGGTGAGAAATTGCAAACGTCGAGCAATTGCTCAGAGATGAAAAGTGCCAGCACTGAAAGCTGTTGCTAGCCAGCACCCTTCCTTGGAAGCGCTTTTGTAGGCCTAAGAACACTGGGGCTCTGGGCTTCTCTAGCCACCTCATCTTCTGCTCATCCTCTCGCGCACTCTGAAGAGAGCTCAGGTGAGAAATTGCAAACGTCCAGCAATTGCTCAGAGAGGAAAAGTGCCAGCACTGAAAGCTGTTGCTAGCCAGCACCCTTCCTTGGAAGCGCTTTTGTAGGCCTAAGAACCCTGGGGCTCTGGGCTTCTCTAGCCACCTCATCTTCTGCTCATCCTCTCGCGCACTCTAAAGAGAGCTCAGGTGAGAAATTGCAAACGTCGAGCAATTGCTCAGAGAGGAAAAGTGCCAGCACTGAAAGCTGTTGCTAGCCAGCACCCTTCCTTGGAAGCGCTTTTGTAGGCCTAAGAACACTGGGGCTCTGGGCTTCTCTAGCCACCTCATCTTCTGCTCATCCTCTCGCACACTCTAAAGAGAGCTCAGGTGAGAAATTGCAAACGTCGAGCAATTGCTCAGAGAAGAAAAGTGCCAGCACTGAAAGCTGTTGCTAGCCAGCACCCTTCCTTGGAAGCGCTTTTGTAGGCCTAAGAACAGTGGGGCTCAGGGCTTCTCTAGCCACCTCATCTTCTGCTCATCCTCTCGCGCACTCTAAAGAGAGCTCAGGTGAGAAATTGCAAATGTCGAGCAATTGCTCAGAGATGAAAAGTGCCAGCACTGAAAGCTGTTGCTAGCCAGCACCCTTCCTTGGAAGCGCTTTTGTAGGCCTAAGAACAGTGGGGCTCTGGGCTTCTCTAGCCACCTCATCTTCTGCTCATCCTCTCGCGCACTCTGAAGAGAGCTCAGGTGAGCAATTGCAAACGTCGAGCAATTGCTCAGAGAAGAAAAGTGCCAGCACTGAAAGCTGTTGCTAGCCAGCACCCTTCCTTGGAAGCGCTTTTGTAGGCCTAAGAACACTGGGGCTCTGGGCTTCTCTAGCCACCTCATCTTCTGCTCATCCTCTCGCGCACTCTAAAGAGAGCTCAGGTGAGAAATTGCAAACGTCGAGCAATTGCTCAGAGAGGAAAAGTGCCAGCACTGAAAGCTGTTGCTAGCCAGCACCCTTCCTTGGAAGCGCTTTTGTAGGCCTAAGAACAGTGGGGCTCTGGGCTTCTCTAGCCACCTCATCTTCTGCTCATCCTCTCGCACACTCTAAAGAGAGCTCAGGTGAGAAATTGCAAACGTCGAGCAATTGCTCAGAGATGAAAAGTGCCAGCACTGAAAGCTGTTGCTAGCCAGCACCCTTCCTTGGAAGCGCTTTCACAGGCGCAGCAACACTGGGGCTTTGCGCTTCTCTAGCCACCAAACGTCACGGTCCTTCTCTTTCCGTCTCGTAGACACGAGCTGAGAAATTGCAAACGTCGAGCAATTGCTCAGAGATGAAAAGTGCCAGCACTGGAAGCTGTTGCTAGCCAGCACCCTTCCTTGGAAGCGCTTTTGTAGGCCTAAGAACCCTGGGGCTCTGGGCTTCTCTAGCCACCTAATCTTCTGCTCATCCTCTCGCGCACTCTGAAGAGAGCTCAGGTGAGAAACTGCAAACGTCCAGCAATTGCTCAGAGATGAAAAGTGCCAGCACTGAAAGCTCTTGCTAGCCAGCACCCTTCCTTGGAAGCGCTTTCACAGGCGCAGTAACACTGGGGCTTTGCGCTTCTCTAGCCACCAAACGTCACGGTCCTTCTCTTTCCGTCTCGTAGACACGAGCTGAGAAATTGCAAACGTCGAGCAATTGCTCAGAGATGAAAAGTGCCAGCACTGAAAGCTCTTGCTAGCCAGCACCCTTCCTTGGAAGCGCTTTTGTAGGCCTAAGAACACTGGGGCTCTGGGCTTCTCTAGCCACCTCATCTTCTGCTCATCCTCTCGCGCACTCTAAAGAGAGCTCAGGTGAGAAATTGCAAACGTCGAGCAATTGCTCAGAGAAGAAAAGTGCCAGCACTGAAAGCTGTTGCTAGCCAGCACCCTTCCTTGGAAGCGCTTTTGTAGGCCTAAGAACACTGGGGCTCTGGGCTTCTCTAGCCACCTCATCTTCTGCTCATCCTCTCGCGCACTCTAAAGAGAGCTCAGGTGAGAAATTGCAAACGTCCAGCAATTGCTCAGAGATGAAAAGTGCCAGCACTGAAAGCTGTTGCTAGCCAGCACCCTTCCTTGGAAGCGCTTTCACAGGCGCAGTAACACTGCGGCTTTGGGCTTCTCTACCCACCAAACGTCACGGTCCTTCTCTTTCCGTCTCGTAGACACGAGCTGAGAAATTGCAAACGTCGAGCAATTGCTCAGAGATGAAAAGTGCCAGCACTGAAAGCTGTTGCTAGCCAGCACCCTTCCTTGGAAGTGCTTTCACAGGGGCAGTAACACTGGGGCTTTGCGCTTCTCTACCCACCAAACGTCACAGTCCTTCTCTTTCCGTCTCGTAGACACGAGCTGAGAAATTGCAAACGTCGAGCAATTGCTCAGAGATGAAAAGTGCCAGCACTGAAAGCTGTTGCTAGCCAGCACCCTTCCTTGGAAGTGCTTTTGTAGGCCTAAGAACACTGGGGCTCTGGGCTTCTCTAGCCACCTCATCTTCTGCTCATCCTCTCACGCACTCTAAAGAGAGCTCAGGTGAGAAATTGCAAACGTCGAGCAATTGCTCAGAGAGGAAAAGTGCCAGCACTGAAAGCTGTTGCTAGCCAGCACCCTTCCTTGGAAGCGCTTTTGTAGGCCTAAGAACAGTGGGGCTCTGCGCTTCTCTAGCCACCTCATCTTCTGCTCATCCTCTCGCGCACTGTGAAGAGAGCTCAGGTGAGAAACTGCAAACGTCCAGCAATTGCTCAGAGATGAAAAGTGCCAGCACTGAAAGCTCTTGCTAGCCAGCCCCCTTCCTTGGAAGCGCTTTCACAGGCGCAGTAACACTGGGGCTTTGCGCTTCTCTAGCCAACAAACATCACGGTCCTTCTCTTTCCGTCTCGTAGAAACGAGCTGAGAAATTGCAAACGTCGAGCAATTGCTCAGAGATGAAAAGTGCCAGCACTGAAAGCTGTTGCTAGCCAGCACCCTTCCTTGGAAGCGCTTTTGTAGGCCTAAGAACACTGGGGCTCTGGGCTTCTCTAGCCACCTCATCTTCTGCTCATCCTCTCGCGCACTCTAAAGAGAGCTCAGATGAGAAATTGCAAACGTCGAGCAATTGCTCAGAGATGAAAAGTGCCAGCACTGAAAGCTGTTGCTAGCCAGCACCCTTCCTTGGAAGCGCTTTTGTAGGCCTAAGAACAGTGGGGCTCTGGGCTTCTTTAGCCACCTCATCTTCTGCTCATCCTCTCGCGCACTCTAAAGAGAGCTCAGGTGAGAAATTGCAAACGTCGAGCAATTGCTCAGAGATGAAAAGTGCCAGCACTGAAAGCTGTTGCTAGCCAGCACCCTTCCTTGGAAGCGCTTTTGTAGGCCTAAGCACACTGGGGCTCTGGGCTTCTTTAGCCACCTAATCTTCTGCTCATCCTCTCGCGCACTCTAAAGAGAGCTCAGGTGAGAAATTGCAAACGTCGAGCAATTGCTCAGAGATGAAAAGTGCCAGCACTGAAAGCTGTTGCTAGCCAGCACCCTTCCTTGGAAGCGCTTTTGTAGGCCTAAGAACACTGGGGCTCTGGGCTTCTCTAGCCACCTCATCTTCTGCTCATCCTCTCGCGCACTCTAAAGAGAGCTCAGGTGAGAAATTGCAAACGTCCAGCAATTGCTCAGAGATGAAAAGTGCCAGCACTGAAAGCTGTTGCTAGCCAGCACCCTTCCTTGGAAGCGCTTTCACAGGCGCAGTAACACTGCGGCTTTGGGCTTCTCTACCCACCAAACGTCACGGTCCTTCTCTTTCCGTCTCGTAGACACGAGCTGAGAAATTGCAAACGTCGAGCAATTGCTCAGAGATGAAAAGTGCCAGCACTGAAAGCTGTTGCTAGCCAGCACCCTTCCTTGGAAGCGCTTTCACAGGCGCAGTAACACTGCGGCTTTGCGCTTCTCTACCCACCAAACGTCACAGTCCTTCTCTTTCCGTCTCGTAGACACGAGCTGAGAAATTGCAAACGTCGAGCAATTGCTCAGAGATGAAAAGTGCCAGCACTGAAAGCTGTTGCTAGCCAGCACCCTTCCTTGGAAGTGCTTTTGTAGGCCTAAGAACACTGGGGCTCTGGGCTTCTCTACCCACCTCATCTTCTGCTCATCCTCTCGCGCACTCTAAAGAGAGCTCAGGTGAGAAATTGCAAACGTCGAGCAATTGCTCAGAGAGGAAAAGTGCCAGCACTGAAAGCTGTTGCTAGCCAGCACCCTTCCTTGGAAGCGCTTTTGTAGGCCTAAGAACAGTGGGGCTCTGGGCTTCTCTAGCCACCTCATCTTCTGCTCATCCTCTCGCGCACTCTAAAGAGAGCTCAGGGGAGAAATTGCAAACGTCGAGCAATTGCTCAGAGAGGAAAAGTGCCAGCACTGAAAGCTCTTGCTAGCCAGCACCCTTCCTTGGAAGCGCTTTCACAGGCGCAGCAACACTGGGGCTTTGCGCTTCTCTAGCCACCAAACGTCACGGTCCTTGTCTTTCCGTCTCGTAGACACGAGCTGAGAAATTGCAAACGTCGAGCAATTGCTCAGAGATGAAAAGTGCCAGCACTGAAAGCTGTTGCTAGCCAGCACCCTTCCTTGGAAGCGCTTTTGTAGGCCTAAGAAGACTGGGGCTCTGGGCTTCTCTAGCCACCTAATCTTCTGCTCATCCTCTCGCGCACTCTAAAGAGAGCTCAGGTGAGAAATTGCAAACGTCGAGCAATTGCTCAGAGATGAAAAGTGCCAGCACTGAAAGCTGTTGCTAGCCAGCACCCTTCCTTGGAAGCGCTTTTGTAGGCCTAAGAACACTGGGGCTCTGGGCTTCTCTAGCCACCTCATCTTCTGCTCATCCTCTCGCGCACTCTGAAGAGAGCTCAGGTGAGAAATTGCAAACGTCGAGCAATTGCTCAGAGATGAAAAGTGCCAGCACTGAAAGCTGTTGCTAGCCAGCACCCTTCCTTGGAAGCGCTTTTGTAGGCCTAAGAACCCTGGGGCTCTGGGCTTCTCTAGCCACCTCATCTTCTGCTCATACTCTCGCGCACTCTGAAGAGAGCTCAGGTGAGAAATTGCAAACGTCCAGCAATTGCTCAGAGAGGAAAAGTGCCAGCACTGAAAGCTGTTGCTAGCCAGCACCCTTCCTTGGAAGCGCTTTTGTAGGCCTAAGAACCCTGGGGCTCTGGGCTTCTCTAGCCACCTCATCTTCTGCTCATCCTCTCGCGCACTCTAAAGAGAGCTCAGGTGAGAAATTGCAAACGTCGAGCAATTGCTCAGAGAGGTAAAGTGCCAGCACTGAAAGCTGTTGCTAGCCAGCACCCTTCCTTGGAAGCGCTTTTGTAGGCCTAAGAACAGTGGGGCTCTGGGCTTCTCTAGCCACCTCATCTTCTGCTCATCCTCTCGCACACTCTAAAGAGAGCTCAGGTGAGAAATTGCAAACGTCGAGCAATTGCTCAGAGAAGAAAAGTGCCAGCACTGAAAGCTGTTGCTAGCCAGCACCCTTCCTTGGAAGCGCTTTTGTAGGCCTAAGAACAGTGGGGCTTTGGGCTTCTCTAGCCACCTCATCTTCTGCTCATCCTCTCGCGCACTCTAAAGAGAGCTCAGGGGAGAAATTGCAAACGTCGAGCAATTGCTCAGAGATGAAAAGTGCCAGCACTGAAAGCTGTTGCTAGCCAGCACCCTTCCTTGGAAGCGCTTTTGTAGGCCTAAGAACAGTGGGGCTCTGGGCTTCTCTAGCCACCTCATCTTCTGCTCATCCTCTCGCGCACTCTGAAGAGAGCTCAGGTGAGAAATTGCAAACGTCGAGCAATTGCTCAGAGAAGAAAAGTGCCAGCACTGAAAGCTGTTGCTAGCCAGCACCCTTCCTTGGAAGCGCTTTTGTAGGCCTAAGAACACTGGGGCTCTGGGCTTCTCTAGCCACCTCATCTTCTGCTCATCCTCTCGCGCACTCTAAAGAGAGCTCAGGTGAGAAATTGCAAACGTCGAGCAATTGCTCAGAGATGAAAAGTGCCAGCACTGAAAGCTGTTGCTAGCCAGCACCCTTCCTTGGAAGCGCTTTTGTAGGCCTAAGAACACTGGGGCTCTGGGCTTCTCTAGCCACCTCATCTTCTGCTCATCCTCTCGCACACTCTAAAGAGAGCTCAGGTGAGAAATTGCAAACGTCGAGCAATTGCTCAGAGATGAAAAGTGCCAGCACTGAAAGCTGTTGCTAGCCAGCACCCTTCCTTGGAAGCGCTTTTGTAGGCCTAAGAACACTGGGGCTCTGGGCTTCTTTAGCCACCTCATCTTCTGCTCATCCTCTCGCGCACTCTAAAGAGAGCTCAGGTGAGAAATTGCAAACGTCGAGCAATTGCTCAGAGATGAAAAGTGCCAGCACTGAAAGCTGTTGCTAGCCAGCACCCTTCCTTGGAAGCGCTTTTGTAGGCCTAAGAACCCTGGGGCTCTGGGCTTCTCTAGCCACCTCATCTTCTGCTCATCCTCTCGCGCACTCTAAAGAGAGCTCAGGTGAGAAATTGCAAACGTCGAGCAATTGCTCAGAGATGAAAAGTGCCAGCACTGAAAGCTGTTGCTAGCCAGCACCCTTCCTTGGAAGCGCTTTCACAGGCGCAGCAACACTGGGGCTTTGCGCTTCTCTACCCACCAAACGTCACGGTCCTTCTCTTTCCGTCTCGTAGACACGAGCTGAGAAATTGCAAACGTCGAGCAATTGCTCAGAGAAGAAAAGTGCCAGCACTGGAAGCTGTTGCTAGCCAGCACCCTTCCTTGGAAGCGCTTTTGTAGGCCTAAGAACACTGGGGCTCTGGGCTTCTCTAGCCACCTCATCTTCTGCTCATCCTCTCGCGCACTCTGAAGAGAGCTCAGGTGAGAAACTGCAAACGTCCAGCAATTGCTCAGAGATGAAAAGTGCCAGCACTGAAAGCTCTTGCTAGCCAGCACCCTTCCTTGGAAGCGCTTTCACAGGCGCAGTAACACTGGGGCTTTGCGCTTCTCTAGCCACCAAACGTCACGGTCCTTCTCTTTCCGTCTCGTAGACACGAGCTGAGAAATTGCAAACGTCGAGCAATTGCTCAGAGATGAAAAGTGCCAGCACTGAAAGCTCTTGCTAGCCAGCACCCTTCCTTGGAAGCGCTTTTGTAGGCCTAAGAACACTGGGGCTCTGGGCTTCTCTAGCCACCTCATCTTCTGCTCATCCTCTCGTGCACTCTAAAGAGAGCTCAGGTGAGAAATTGCAAACGTCGAGCAATTGCTCAGAGATGAAAAGTGCCAGCACTGAAAGCTGTTGCTAGCCAGCACCCTTCCTTGGAAGCGCTTTTGTAGGCCTAAGAACACTGGGGCTCTGGGCTTCTCTAGCCACCTAATCTTCTGCTCATCCTCTCGCGCACTCTGAAGAGAGCTCAGGTGAGAAACTGCAAACGTCGAGCAATTGCTCAGAGATGAAAAGTGCCAGCACTGAAAGCTCTTGCTAGCCAGCACCCTTCCTTGGAAGCGCTTTCACAGGCGCAGTAACACTGGGGCTTTGCGCTTCTCTAGCCACCAAACGTCACGGTCCTTCTCTTTCCGTCTCGTAGACACGAGCTGAGAAATTGCAAACGTCGAGCAATTGCTCAGAGATGAAAAGTGCCAGCACTGAAAGCTGTTGCTAGCCAGCACCCTTCCTTGGAAGCGCTTTTGTAGGCCTAAGAACACTGGGGCTCTGGGCTTCTCTAGCCACCTCATCTTCTGCTCATCCTCTCGCGCACTCTAAAGAGAGCTCAGGTGAGAAATTGCAAACGTCGAGCAATTGCTCAGAGATGAAAAGTGCCAGCACTGAAAGCTCTTGCTAGCCAGCACCCTTCCTTGGAAGCGCTTTTGTAGGCCTAAGAACACTGGGGCTCTGGGCTTCTTTAGCCACCTCATCTTCTGCTCATCCTCTCGCGCACTCTAAAGAGAGCTCAGGTGAGAAATTGCAAACGTCGAGCAATTGCTCAGAGATGAAAAGTGCCAGCACTGAAAGCTGTTGCTAGCCAGCACCCTTCCTTGGAAGCGCTTTTGTAGGCCTAAGAACCCTGGGGCTCTGGGCTTCTCTAGCCACCTCATCTTCTGCTCATCCTCTCGCGCACTCTAAAGAGAGCTCAGGTGAGAAATTGCAAACGTCGAGCAATTGCTCAGAGATGAAAAGTGCCAGCACTGAAAGCTGTTGCTAGCCAGCACCCTTCCTTGGAAGCGCTTTCACAGGCGCAGCAACACTGGGGCTTTGCGCTTCTCTACCCACCAAACGTCACGGTCCTTCTCTTTCCGTCTCGTAGACACGAGCTGAGAAATTGCAAACGTCGAGCAATTGCTCAGAGAAGAAAAGTGCCAGCACTGGAAGCTGTTGCTAGCCAGCACCCTTCCTTGGAAGCGCTTTTGTAGGCCTAAGAACACTGGGGCTCTGGGCTTCTCTAGCCACCTCATCTTCTGCTCATCCTCTCGCGCACTCTGAAGAGAGCTCAGGTGAGAAACTGCAAACGTCCAGCAATTGCTCAGAGATGAAAAGTGCCAGCACTGAAAGCTCTTGCTAGCCAGCACCCTTCCTTGGAAGCGCTTTCACAGGCGCAGTAACACTGGGGCTTTGCGCTTCTCTAGCCACCAAACGTCACGGTCCTTCTCTTTCCGTCTCGTAGACACGAGCTGAGAAATTGCAAACGTCGAGCAATTGCTCAGAGATGAAAAGTGCCAGCACTGAAAGCTCTTGCTAGCCAGCACCCTTCCTTGGAAGCGCTTTTGTAGGCCTAAGAACACTGGGGCTCTGGGCTTCTCTAGCCACCTCATCTTCTGCTCATCCTCTCGTGCACTATAAAGAGAGCTCAGGTGAGAAATTGCAAACGTCGAGCAATTGCTCAGAGATGAAAAGTGCCAGCACTGAAAGCTCTTGCTAGCCAGCACCCTTCCTTGGAAGCGCTTTTGTAGGCCTAAGAACACTGGGGCTCTGGGCTTCTTTAGCCACCTAATCTTCTGCTCATCCTCTCGCGCACTCTAAAGAGAGCTCAGGTGAGAAATTGCAAACGTCGAGCAATTGCTCAGAGATGAAAAGTGCCAGCACTGAAAGCTGTTGCTAGCCAGCACCCTTCCTTGGAAGCGCTTTTGTAGGCCTAAGAACCCTGGGGCTCTGGGCTTCTCTAGCCACCTCATCTTCTGCTCATCCTCTCGCGCACTCTAAAGAGAGCTCAGGTGAGAAATTGCAAACGTCCAGCAATTGCTCAGAGATGAAAAGTGCCAGCACTGAAAGCTGTTGCTAGCCAGCACCCTTCCTTGGAAGCGCTTTCACAGGCGCAGTAACACTGCGGCTTTGGGCTTCTCTACCCACCAAACGTCACGGTCCTTCTCTTTCCGTCTCGTAGACACGAGCTGAGAAATTGCAAACGTCGAGCAATTGCTCAGAGATGAAAAGTGCCAGCACTGAAAGCTGTTGCTAGCCAGCACCCTTCCTTGGAAGTGCTTTCACAGGGGCAGTAACACTGGGGCTTTGCGCTTCTCTACCCACCAAACGTCACAGTCCTTCTCTTTCCGTCTCGTAGACACGAGCTGAGAAATTGCAAACGTCGAGCAATTGCTCAGAGATGAAAAGTGCCAGCACTGAAAGCTGTTGCTAGCCAGCACCCTTCCTTGGAAGCGCTTTTGTAGGCCTAAGAACACTGGGGCTCTGGGCTTCTCTAGCCACCTCATCTTCTGCTCATCCTCTCACGCACTCTAAAGAGAGCTCAGGTGAGAAATTGCAAACGTCGAGCAATTGCTCAGAGAGGAAAAGTGCCAGCACTGAAAGCTGTTGCTAGCCAGCACCCTTCCTTGGAAGCGCTTTTGTAGGCCTAAGAACACTGGGGCTCTGGGCTTCTCTAGCCACCTCATCTTCTGCTCATCCTCTCGCGCACTCTAAAGAGAGCTCAGGTGAGAAATTGCAAACGTCGAGCAATTGCTCAGAGATGAAAAGTGCCAGCACTGAAAGCTGTTGCTAGCCAGCACCCTTCCTTGGAAGCGCTTTTGTAGGCCTAAGAACACTGGGGCTCTGGGCTTCTTTAGCCACCTCATCTTCTGCTCATCCTCTCGCGCACTCTAAAGAGAGCTCAGGTGAGAAATTGCAAACGTCGAGCAATTGCTCAGAGAGGAAAAGTGCCAGCACTGAAAGCTGTTGCTAGCCAGCACCCTTCCTTGGAAGCGCTTTTGTAGGCCTAAGAACACTGGGGCTCTGGGCTTCTCTAGCCACCTCATCTTCTGCTCATCCTCTCGCGCACTCTAAAGAGAGCTCAGGTGAGAAATTGCAAACGTCGAGCAATTGCTCAGAGATGAAAAGTGCCAGCACTGAAAGCTGTTGCTAGCCAGCACCCTTCCTTGGAAGCGCTTTTGTAGGCCTAAGAACAGTGGGGCTCTGGGCTTCTCTAGCCACCTCATCTTCTGCTCATCCTCTCGCGCACTCTGAAGAGAGCTCAGGTGAGAAATTGCAAACGTCGAGCAATTGCTCAGAGATGAAAAGTGCCAGCACTGAAAGCTGTTGCTAGCCAGCACCCTTCCTTGGAAGCGCTTTTGTAGGCCTAAGAACACTGGGGCTCTGGGCTTCTCTAGCCACCTCATCTTCTGCTCATCCTCTCGCGCACTCTGAAGAGAGCTCAGGTGAGAAATTGCAAACGTCCAGCAATTGCTCAGAGAGGAAAAGTGCCAGCACTGAAAGCTGTTGCTAGCCAGCACCCTTCCTTGGAAGCGCTTTTGTAGGCCTAAGAACACTGGGGCTCTGGGCTTCTCTAGCCACCTCATCTTCTGCTCATCCTCGCGCGCACTCTAAAGAGAGCTCAGGTGAGAAATTGCAAACGTTGAGCAATTGCTCAGAGAGGAAAAGTGCCAGCACTGAAAGCTGTTGCTAGCCAGCACCCTTCCTTGGAAGCGCTTTTGTAGGCCTAAGAACACTGGGGCTCTGGGCTTCTCTAGCCACCTCATCTTCTGCTCATCCTCTCGCACACTCTAAAGAGAGCTCAGGTGAGAAATTGCAAACGTCGAGCAATTGCTCAGAGAAGAAAAGTGCCAGCACTGAAAGCTCTTGCTAGCCAGCACCCTTCCTTGGAAGCGCTTTTGTAGGCCTAAGAACAGTGGGGCTCTGGGCTTCTCTAGCCACCTAATCTTCTGCTCATCCTCTCGCGCACTCTAAAGAGAGCTCAGGGGAGAAATTGCAAACGTCGAGCAATTGCTCAGAGATGAAAAGTGCCAGCACTGAAAGCTGTTGCTAGCCAGCACCCTTCCTTGGAAGCGCTTTTGTAGGCCTAAGAACAGTGGGGCTCTGGGCTTCTCTAGCCACCTCATCTTCTGCTCATCCTCTCGCGCACTCTGAAGAGAGCTCAGGTGAGAAATTGCAAACGTCGAGCAATTGCTCAGAGATGAAAAGTGCCAGCACTGAAAGCTCTTGCTAGCCAGCACCCTTCCTTGGAAGCGCTTTTGTAGGCCTAAGAACACTGGGGCTCTGGGCTTCTTTAGCCACCTCATCTTCTGCTCATCCTCTCGCGCACTCTAAAGAGAGCTCAGGTGAGAAATTGCAAACGTCGAGCAATTGCTCAGAGATGAAAAGTGCCAGCACTGAAAGCTGTTGCTAGCCAGCACCCTTCCTTGGAAGCGCTTTTGTAGGCCTAAGAACCCTGGGGCTCTGGGCTTCTCTAGCCACCTCATCTTCTGCTCATCCTCTCGCGCACTCTAAAGAGAGCTCAGGTGAGAAATTGCAAACGTCCAGCAATTGCTCAGAGATGAAAAGTGCCAGCACTGAAAGCTGTTGCTAGCCAGCACCCTTCCTTGGAAGCGCTTTCACAGGCGCAGTAACACTGCGGCTTTGGGCTTCTCTACCCACCAAACGTCACGGTCCTTCTCTTTCCGTCTCGTAGACACGAGCTGAGAAATTGCAAACGTCGAGCAATTGCTCAGAGATGAAAAGTGCCAGCACTGAAAGCTGTTGCTAGCCAGCACCCTTCCTTGGAAGTGCTTTCACAGGCGCAGTAACACTGGGGCTTTGCGCTTCTCTACCCACCAAACGTCACAGTCCTTCTCTTTCCGTCTCGTAGACACGAGCTGAGAAATTGCAAACGTCGAGCAATTGCTCAGAGATGAAAAGTGCCAGCACTGAAAGCTGTTGCTAGCCAGCACCCTTCCTTGGAAGCGCTTTTGTAGGCCTAAGAACACTGGGGCTCTGGGCTTCTCTAGCCACCTCATCTTCTGCTCATCCTCTCGCGCACTCTAAAGAGAGCTCAGGTGAGAAATTGCAAACGTCGAGCAATTGCTCAGAGAAGAAAAGTGCCAGCACTGAAAGCTGTTGCTAGCCAGCACCCTTCCTTGGAAGCGCTTTCACAGGCGCAGTAACACTGGGGCTTTGGGCTTCTCTACCCACCAAACGTCACGGTCCTTCTCTTTCCGTCTCGTAGACACGAGCTGAGAAATTGCAAACGTCGAGCAATTGCTCAGAGATGAAAAGTGCCAGCACTGAAAGCTGTTGCTAGCCAGCACCCTTCCTTGGAAGTGCTTTCACAGGCGCAGTAACACTGGGGCTTTGCGCTTCTCTACCCACCAAACGTCACAGTCCTTCTCTTTCCGTCTCGTAGACACGACCTGAGAAATTGCAAACGTCGAGCAATTGCTCAGAGATGAAAAGTGCCAGCACTGAAAGCTCTTGCTAGCCAGCACCCTTCCTTGGAAGCGCTTTTGTAGGCCTAAGAACACTGGGGCTCTGGGCTTCTCTAGCCACCTCATCTTCTGCTTATCCTCTCGCACACTCTAAAGAGAGCTCAGGTGAGAAATTGCAAACGTCGAGCAATTGCTCAGAGAAGAAAAGTGCCAGCACTGAAAGCTGTTGCTAGGCAGCACCCTTCCTTGGAAGCGCTTTTGTAGGCCTAAGAACACTGGGGCTCTGGGCTTCTCTAGCCACCTCATCTTCTGCTCATCCTCTCGCGCACTCTAAAGAGAGCTCAGGTGAGAAATTGCAAACGTCCAGCAATTGCTCAGAGATGAAAAGTGCCAGCACTGAAAGCTGTTGCTAGCCAGCACCCTTCCTTGGAAGCGCTTTTGTAGGCCTAAGAACAGTGGGGCTCTGGGCTTCTCTAGCCACCTCATCTTCTGCTCATCCTCTCGCGCACTCTGAAGAGAGCTCAGGTGAGAAATTGCAAACGTCGAGCAATTGCTCAGAGATGAAAAGTGCCAGCACTGAAAGCTCTTGCTAGCCAGCACCCTTCCTTGGAAGCGCTTTTGTAGGCCTAAGAACACTGGGGCTCTGGGCTTCTCTAGCCACCTCATCTTCTGCTCATCCTCTCGCGCACTCTAAAGAGAGCTCAGGTGAGAAATTGCAAACGTCGAGCAATTGCTCAGAGATGAAAAGTGCCAGCACTGAAAGCTGTTGCTAGCCAGCACCCTTCCTTGGAAGCGCTTTTGTAGGCCTAAGAACCCTGGGGCTCTGGGCTTCTCTAGCCACCTCATCTTCTGCTCATCCTCTCGCGCACTCTAAAGAGAGCTCAGGTGAGAAATTGCAAACGTCGAGCAATTGCTCAGAGAAGAAAAGTGCCAGCACTGAAAGCTGTTGCTAGCCAGCACCCTTCCTTGGAAGCGCTTTCACAGGCGCAGTAACACTGCGGCTTTGGGCTTCTCTACCCACCAAACGTCACGGTCCTTCTCTTTCCGTCTCGTAGACACGAGCTGAGAAATTGCAAACGTCGAGCAATTGCTCAGAGATGAAAAGTGCCAGCACTGAAAGCTGTTGCTAGCCAGCACCCTTCCTTGGAAGTGCTTTCACAGGCGCAGTAACACTGGGGCTTTGCGCTTCTCTACCCACCAAACGTCACAGTCCTTCTCTTTCCGTCTCGTAGACACGAGCTGAGAAATTGCAAACGTCGAGCAATTGCTCAGAGATGAAAAGTGCCAGCACTGAAAGCTGTTGCTAGCCAGCACCCTTCCTTGGAAGTGCTTTTGTAGGCCTAAGAACACTGGGGCTCTGGGCTTCTCTAGCCACCTCATCTTCTGCTCATCCTCTCGCGCACTCTGAAGAGAGCTCAGGTGAGAAATTGCAAACGTCGAGCAATTGCTCAGAGATGAAAAGTGCCAGCACTGAAAGCTCTTGCTAGCCAGCACCCTTCCTTGGAAGCGCTTTTGTAGGCCTAAGAACACTGGGGCTCTGGGCTTCTCTAGCCACCTCATCTTCTGCTCATCCTCTCGCGCACTCTAAAGAGAGCTCAGGTGAGAAATTGCAAACGTCGAGCAATTGCTCAGAGAAGAAAAGTGCCAGCACTGAAAGCTCTTGCTAGCCAGCACCCTTCCTTGGAAGCGCTTTTGTAGGCCTAAGAACCCTGGGGCTCTGGGCTTCTTTAGCCACCTCAACTTCTGCTCATCCTCTCGCGCACTCTAAAGAGAGCTCAGGGGAGAAATTGCAAACGTCGAGCAATTGCTCAGAGATGAAAAGTGCCAGCACTGAAAGCTGTTGCTAGCCAGCACCCTTCCTTGGAAGCGCTTTTGTAGGCCTAAGAACACTGGGGCTCTGGGCTTCTCTAGCCACCTCATCTTCTGCTCATCCTCTCGCGCACTCTAAAGAGAGCTCAGGTGAGAAATTGCAAACGTCCAGCAATTGCTCAGAGATGAAAAGTGCCAGCACTGAAAGCTGTTGCTAGCCAGCACCCTTCCTTGGAAGCGCTTTCACAGGCGCAGTAACACTGGGGCTTTGGGCTTCTCTACCCACCAAACGTCACGGTCCCTCTCTTTCCGTCTCGTAGACACGAGCTGAGAAATTGCAAACGTCGAGCAATTGCTCAGAGATGAAAAGTGCCAGCACTGAAAGCTGTTGCTAGCCAGCACCCTTCCTTGGAAGCGCTTTCACAGGCGCAGTAACACTGGGGCTTTGCGCTTCTCTACCCACCATACGTCACAGTCCTTCTCTTTCCGTCTCGTAGACACGAGCTGAGAAATTGCAAACGTCGAGCAATTGCTCAGAGATGAAAAGTGCCAGCACTGAAAGCTGTTGCTAGCCAGCACCCTTCCTTGGAAGTGCTTTTGTAGCCCTAAGAACACTGGGGCTCTGGGCTTCTCTAGCCACCTAATCTTCTGCTCATCCTCTCGCGCACTCTAAAGAGAGCTCAGGTGAGAAATTGCAAACGTCGAGCAATTGCTCAGAGAGGAAAAGTGCCAGCACTGAAAGCTGTTGCTAGCCAGCACCCTTCCTTGGAAGCGCTTTTGTAGGCCTAAGAACAGTGGGGCTCTGGGCTTCTCTAGCCACCTCATCTTCTGCTCATCCTCTCGCGCACTCTAAAGAGAGCTCAGGTGAGAAATTGCAAACGTCCAGCAATTGCTCAGAGAGGAAAAGTGCCAGCACTGAAAGCTGTTGCTAGCCAGCACCCTTCCTTGGAAGCACTTTCACAGGCGCAGCAACACTGGGGCTTTGCGCTTCTCTAGCCACCAAACGTCACGGTCCTTCTCTTTCCGTCTCGTAGACACGAGCTGAGAAATTGCAAACGTCGAGCAATTGCTCAGAGATGAAAAGTGCCAGCACTGAAAGCTCTTGCTAGCCAGCACCCTTCCTTGGAAGCGCTTTTGTAGGCCTAAGAACACTGGGGCTCTGGGCTTCTCTAGCCACCTCATCTTCTGCTCATCCTCGCGCGCACTCTAAAGAGAGCTCAGGGGAGAAATTGCAAACGTCGAGCAATTGCTCAGAGATGAAAAGTGCCAGCACTGAAAGCTGTTGCTAGCCAGCACCCTCCCTTGGAAGCGCTTTTGTAGGCCTAAGAACAGTGGGGCTCTGGGCTTCTCTATCCACCTCATCTTCTGCTCATCCTCTCGCGCACTCTGAAGAGAGCTCAGGTGAGAAATTGCAAACGTCCAGCAATTGCTCAGAGATGAAAAGTGCCAGCACTGAAAGCTGTTGCTAGGCAGCACCCTTCCTTGGAAGCGCTTTTGTAGGCCTAAGAACACTGGGGCTCTGGGCTTCTCTAGCCACCTCATCTTCTGCTCATCCTCTCGCGCACTCTAAAGAGAGCTCAGGTGAGAAATTGCAAACGTCGAGCAATTGCTCAGAGATTAAAAGTGCCAGCACTGAAAGCTGTTGCTAGCCAGCACCCTTCCTTGGAAGCGCTTTTGTAGGCCTAAGAACAGTGGGGCTCTGGGCTTCTCTAGCCACCTCATCTTCTGCTCATCCTCTCGCACACTCTAAAGAGAGCTCAGGTGAGAAATTGCAAACGTCGAGCAATTGCTCAGAGATGAAAAGTGCCAGCACTGAAAGCTGTTGCTAGCCAGCACCCTTCCTTGGAAGCGCTTTTGTAGGCCTAAGAACACTGGGGCTCTGGGCTTCTCTAGCCACCTCATCTTCTGCTCATCCTCTCGCGCACTCTGAAGAGAGCTCAGGTGAGAAATTGCAAACGTCGAGCAATTGCTCAGAGATGAAAAGTGCCAGCACTGAAAGCTGTTGCTAGCCAGCACCCTTCCTTGGAAGCGCTTTTGTAGGCCTAAGAACACTGGGGCTCTGGGCTTCTCTAGCCACCTCATCTTCTGCTCATCCTCTCGCGCACTCTGAAGAGAGCTCAGGTGAGAAATTGCAAACGTCGAGCAATTGCTCAGAGAAGAAAAGTGCCAGCACTGAAAGCTGTTGCTAGCCAGCACCCTTCCTTGGAAGCGCTTTTGTAGGCCTAAGAACACTGGGGCTCTGGGCTTCTCTAGCCACCTCATCTTCTGCTCATCCTCTCGCGCACTCTAAAGAGAGCTCAGGTGAGAAATTGCAAACATCGAGCAATTGCTCAGAGATGAAAAGTGCCAGCACTGAAAGCTGTTGCTAGCCAGCACCCTTCCTTGGAAGCGCTTTCACAGGCGCAGCAACACTGGGGCTTTGCGCTTCTCTACCCACCAAACGTCACGGTCCTTCTCTTTCCGTCTCGTAGACACGAGCTGAGAAATTGCAAACGTCGAGCAATTGCTCAGAGATGAAAAGTGCCAGCACTGAAAGCTGTTGCTAGCCAGCACCCTTCCTTGGAAGCGCTTTTGTAGGCCTAAGAACACTGGGGCTCTGGGCTTCTCTAGCCACCTAATCTTCTGCGCATCCTCTCGCGCACTCTAAAGAGAGTTCAGGGGAGAAATTGCAAACGTCGAGCAATTGCTCAGAGATGAAAAGTGCCAGCACTGAAAGCTGTTGCTAGCCAGCACCCTTCCTTGGAAGCGCTTTTGTAGGCCTAAGAACACTGGGGCTCTGGGCTTCTCTAGCCACCTCATCTTCTGCTCATCCTCTCGCGCACTCTAAAGAGAGCTCAGGTGAGAAATTGCAAACGTCGAGTAATTGCTCAGAGAGGAAAAGTGCCAGCACTGAAAGCTGTTGCTAGCCAGCACCCTTCCTTGGAAGCGCTTTTGTAGGCCTAAGAACACTGGGGCTCTGGGCTTCTCTAGCCACCTCATCTTCTGCTCATCCTCTCGCGCACTCTAAAGAGAGCTCAGGTGAGAAATTGCAAACGTCGAGCAATTGCTCAGAGAGGAAAAGTGCCAGCACTGAAAGCTGTTGCTAGCCAGCACCCTTCCTTGGAAGCGCTTTTGTAGGCCTAAGAACACTGGGGCTCTGGGCTTCTCTAGCCACCTCATCTTCTGCTCATCCTCTCGCACACTCTAAAGAGAGCTCAGGTGAGAAATTGCAAACGTCCAGCAATTGCTCAGAGATGAAAAGTGCCAGCACTGAAAGCTGTTGCTAGCCAGCACCCTTCCTTGGAAGCGCTTTCACAGGCGCAGCAACACTGGGGCTTTGCGCTTCTCTACCCACCAAACGTCACGGTCCTTCTCTTTCCGTCTCGTAGACACGAGCTGAGAAATTGTAAACGTCGAGCAATTGCTCAGAGATGAAAAGTGCCAGCACTGGAAGCTGTTGCTAGCCAGCACCCTTCCTTGGAAGCGCTTTTGTAGGCCTAAGAACACTGGGGCTCTGGGCTTCTCTAGCCACCTAATCTTCTGCTCATCCTCTCGCGCACTCTGAAGAGAGCTCAGGTGAGAAATTGCAAACGTCGAGCAATTGCTCAGAGATGAAAAGTGCCAGCACTGAAAGCTGTTGCTAGCCAGCACCCTTCCTTGGAAGCGCTTTTGTAGGCCTAAGAACACTGGGGCTCTGGGCTTCTCTAGCCACCTCATCTTCTGCTCATCCTCTCGCGCACTCTAAAGAGAGCTCAGGTGAGAAATTGCAAACGTCCAGCAATTGCTCAGAGAGGAAAAGTGCCAGCACTGAAAGCTGTTGCTAGCCAGCACCCTTCCTTGGAAGCGCTTTCACAGGCGCAGCAACACTGGGGCTTTGCGCTTCTCTACCCACCAAACGTCACGGTCCTTCTCTTTCCGTCTCGTAGACACGAGCTGAGAAATTGCAAACGTCGAGCAATTGCTCAGAGATGAAAAGTGCCAGCACTGAAAGCTGTTGCTAGCCAGCACCCTTCCTTGGAAGCGCTTTTGTAGGCCTAAGAACACTGGGGCTCTGGGCTTCTCTAGCCACCTCATCTTCTGCTCATCCTCTCGCGCACTCTAAAGAGAGCTCAGGGGAGAAATTGCAAACGTCGAGCAATTGCTCAGAGAGGAAAAGTGCCAGCACTGAAAGCTGTTGCTAGCCAGCACCCTTCCTTGGAAGCGTTTTCACAGGCGCAGCAACACTGGGGCTTTGCGCTTCTCTAGCCACCAAACGTCACGGTCCTTCTCTTTCCGTCTCGTAGACACGAGCTGAGAAATTGCAAACATCAAGCAATTGCTCAGAGATGAAAAGTGCCAGCACTGAAAGCTGTTGTTAGCCAGCACCCTTCCTTGGAAGCGCTTTTGTAGGCCTAAGAACACTGGGGCTCTGGGCTTCTCTAGCCACCTCATCTTCTGCTCATCCTCTCGCGCACTCTAAAGAGAGCTCAGGTGAGAAATTGCAAACGTCGAGCAATTGCTCAGAGATGAAAAGTGCCAGCACTGAAAGCTGTTGCTAGCCAGCACCCTTCCTTGGAAGCGCTTTTGTAGGCCTAAGAACACTGGGGCTCTGGGCTTCTCTAGCCACCTCATCTTCTGCTCATCCTCGCGCGCACTCTAAAGAGAGCTCAGGTGAGAAATTGCAAACGTCGAGCAATTGCTCAGAGATGAAAAGTGCCAGCACTGAAAGCTGTTGCTAGCCAGCACCCTCCCTTGGAAGCGCTTTTGTAGGCCTAAGAACAGTGGGGCTCTGGGCTTCTCTAGCCACCTCATCTTCTGCTCATCCTCTCGCGCACTCTGAAGAGAGCTCAGGTGAGAAATTGCAAACGTCCAGCAATTGCTCAGAGATGAAAAGTGCCAGCACTGAAAGCTGTTGCTAGCCAGCACCCTTCCTTGGAAGCGCTTTTGTAGGCCTAAGCACACTGGGACTCTGGGCTTCTCTAGCCACCTAATCTTCTGCTCATCCTCTCGCGCACTCTAAAGAGAGCTCAGGTGAGAAATTGCAAACGTCGAGCAATTGCTCAGAGAGGAAAAGTGCCAGCACTGAAAGCTGTTGCTAGCCAGCACCCTTCCTTGGAAGCGCTTTTGTAGGCCTAAGAACAGTGGGGCTCTGGGCTTCTCTAGCCACCTCATCTTCTGCTCATCCTCTCGCACACTCTAAAGAGAGCTCAGGTGAGAAATTGCAAACGTCGAGCAATTGCTCAGAGAAGAAAAGTGCCAGCACTGAAAGCTGTTGCTAGCCAGCACCCTTCCTTGGAAGCGCTTTTGTAGGCCTAAGAACACTGGGGCTCTGGGCTTCTCTAGCCACCTCATCTTCTGCTCATCCTCTCGCGCACTCTAAAGAGAGCTCAGGGGAGAAATTGCAAACGTCCAGCAATTGCTCAGAGATGAAAAGTGCCAGCACTGAAAGCTCTTGCTAGCCAGCACCCTTCCTTGGAAGCGCTTTTGTAGGCCTAAGAACACTGGGGCTCTGGGCTTCTCTAGCCACCTCATCTTCTGCTCATCCTCTCGCGCACTCTGAAGAGAGCTCAGGTGAGAAATTGCAAACGTCGAGCAATTGCTCAGAGAAGAAAAGTGCCAGCACTGAAAGCTGTTGCTAGCCAGCACCCTTCCTTGGAAGCGCTTTTGTAGGCCTAAGAACACTGGGGCTCTGGGCTTCTCTAGCCACCTCATCTTCTGCTCATCCTCTCGCGCACTCTAAAGAGAGCTCAGGTGAGAAATTGCAAACGTCGAGCAATTGCTCAGAGAGGAAAAGTGCCAGCACTGAAAGCTGTTGCTAGCCAGCACCCTTCCTTGGAAGCGCTTTTGTAGGCCTAAGAACACTGGGGCTCTGGGCTTCTCTAGCCACCTCATCTTCTGCTCATCCTCTCGCGCACTCTAAAGAGAGCTCAGGTGAGAAATTGCAAACATCGAGCAATTGCTCAGAGATGAAAAGTGCCAGCACTGAAAGCTGTTGCTAGCCAGCACCCTTCCTTGGAAGCGCTTTCACAGGCGCAGCAACACTGGGGCTTTGCGCTTCTCTAGCCACCAAACGTCACGGTCCTTCTCTTTCCGTCTCGTAGACACGAGCTGAGAAATTGCAAACGTCGAGCAATTGCTCAGAGATGAAAAGTGCCAGCACTGAAAGCTGTTGTTAGCCAGCACCCTTCCTTGGAAGCGCTTTTGTAGGCCTAAGAACACTGGGGCTCTGGGCTTCTCTAGCCACCTAATCTTCTGCGCATCCTCTCGCGCACTCTAAAGAGAGCTCAGGGGAGAAATTGCAAACGTCGAGCAATTGCTCAGAGATGAAAAGTGCCAGCACTGAAAGCTGTTGCTAGCCAGCACCCTTCCTTGGAAGCGCTTTTGTAGGCCTAAGAACACTGGGGCTCTGGGCTTCTCTAGCCACCTCATCTTCTGCTCATCCTCTCGCGCACTCTAAAGAGAGCTCAGGTGAGAAATTGCAAACGTCGAGTAATTGCTCAGAGAGGAAAAGTGCCAGCACTGAAAGCTGTTGCTAGCCAGCACCCTTCCTTGGAAGCGCTTTTGTAGGCCTAAGAACACTGGGGCTCTGGGCTTCTCTAGCCACCTCATCTTCTGCTCATCCTCTCGCGCACTCTAAAGAGAGCTCAGGTGAGAAATTGCAAACGTCGAGCAATTGCTCAGAGAGGAAAAGTGCCAGCACTGAAAGCTGTTGCTAGCCAGCACCCTTCCTTGGAAGCGCTTTTGTAGGCCTAAGAACACTGGGGCTCTGGGCTTCTCTAGCCACCTCATCTTCTGCTCATCCTCTCGCACACTCTAAAGAGAGCTCAGGTGAGAAATTGCAAACGTCCAGCAATTGCTCAGAGATGAAAAGTGCCAGCACTGAAAGCTGTTGCTAGCCAGCACCCTTCCTTGGAAGCGCTTTCACAGGCGCAGCAACACTGGGGCTTTGCGCTTCTCTAGCCACCAAACGTCACGGTCCTTCTCTTTCCGTCTCGTAGACACGAGCTGAGAAATTGCAAACGTCGAGCAATTGCTCAGAGATGAAAAGTGCCAGCACTGAAAGCTGTTGTTAGCCAGCACCCTTCCTTGGAAGCGCTTTTGTAGGCCTAAGAACACTGGGGCTCTGGGCTTCTCTAGCCACCTAATCTTCTGCGCATCCTCTCGCGCACTCTAAAGAGAGCTCAGGGGAGAAATTGCAAACGTCGAGCAATTGCTCAGAGATGAAAAGTGCCAGCACTGAAAGCTGTTGCTAGCCAGCACCCTTCCTTGGAAGCGCTTTTGTAGGCCTAAGAACACTGGGGCTCTGGGCTTCTCTAGCCACCTCATCTTCTGCTCATCCTCTCGCGCACTCTAAAGAGAGCTCAGGTGAGAAATTGCAAACGTCGAGTAATTGCTCAGAGAGGAAAAGTGCCAGCACTGAAAGCTGTTGCTAGCCAGCACCCTTCCTTGGAAGCGCTTTTGTAGGCCTAAGAACACTGGGGCTCTGGGCTTCTCTAGCCACCTCATCTTCTGCTCATCCTCTCGCGCACTCTAAAGAGAGCTCAGGTGAGAAATTGCAAACGTCGAGCAATTGCTCAGAGAGGAAAAGTGCCAGCACTGAAAGCTGTTGCTAGCCAGCACCCTTCCTTGGAAGCGCTTTTGTAGGCCTAAGAACACTGGGGCTCTGGGCTTCTCTAGCCACCTCATCTTCTGCTCATCCTCTCGCACACTCTAAAGAGAGCTCAGGTGAGAAATTGCAAACGTCGAGCAATTGCTCAGAGATGAAAAGTGCCAGCACTGAAAGCTGTTGCTAGCCAGCACCCTTCCTTGGAAGTGCTTTCACAGGCGCAGCAACACTGGGGCTTTGCGCTTCTCTAGCCACCAAACGTCACGGTCCTTCTCTTTCCGTCTCGTAGACACGAGCTGAGAAATTGTAAACGTCGAGCAATTGCTCAGAGATGAAAAGTGCCAGCACTGGAAGCTGTTGCTAGCCAGCACCCTTCCTTGGAAGCGCTTTTGTAGGCCTAAGAACACTGGGGCTCTGGGCTTCTCTAGCCACCTAATCTTCTGCTCATCCTCTCGCGCACTCTGAAGAGAGCTCAGGTGAGAAATTGCAAACGTCGAGCAATTGCTCAGAGATGAAAAGTGCCAGCACTGAAAGCTGTTGCTAGCCAGCACCCTTCCTTGGAAGCGCTTTTGTAGGCCTAAGAACACTGGGGCTCTGGGCTTCTCTAGCCACCTCATCTTCTGCTCATCCTCTCGCGCACTCTAAAGAGAGCTCAGGTGAGAAATTGCAAACGTCGAGCAATTGCTCAGAGAGGAAAAGTGCCAGCACTGAAAGCTGTTGCTAGCCAGCACCCTTCCTTGGAAGCGCTTTCACAGGCGCAGCAACACTGGGTCTTTGCGCTTCTCTACCCACCAAACGTCACGGTCCTTCTCTTTCCGTCTCGTAGACACGAGCTGAGAAATTGCAAACGTCGAGCAATTGCTCAGAGATGAAAAGTGCCAGCACTGAAAGCTCTTGCTAGCCAGCACCCTTCCTTGGAAGCGCTTTTGTAGGCCTAAGAACACTGGGGCTCTGGGCTTCTCTAGCCACCTCATCTTCTGCTCATCCTCTCGCGCACTCTAAAGAGAGCTCAGGGGAGAAATTGCAAACGTCGAGCAATTGCTCAGAGAGGAAAAGTGCCAGCACTGAAAGCTGTTGCTAGCCAGCACCCTTCCTTGGAAGCGTTTTCACAGGCGCAGCAACACTGGGGCTTTGGGCTTCTCTACCCACCAAACGTCACGGTCCTTCTCTTTCCGTCTCGTAGACACGAGCTGAGAAATTGCAAACATCAAGCAATTGCTCAGAGATGAAAAGTGCCAGCACTGAAAGCTGTTGTTAGCCAGCACCCTTCCTTGGAAGCGCTTTTGTAGGCCTAAGAACACTGGGGCTCTGGGCTTCTCTAGCCACCTCATCTTCTGCTCATCCTCTCGCGCACTCTAAAGAGAGCTCAGGTGAGAAATTGCAAACGTCCAGCAATTGCTCAGAGATGAAAAGTGCCAGCACTGAAAGCTGTTGCTAGCCAGCACCCTTCCTTGGAAGCGCTTTTGTAGGCCTAAGCACACTGGGACTCTGGGCTTCTCTAGCCGCCTCATCTTCTGCTCATCCTCTCGCGCACTCTAAAGAGAGCTCAGGTGAGAAATTGCAAACGTCGAGCAATTGCTCAGAGAGGAAAAGTGCCAGCACTGAAAGCTGTTGCTAGCCAGCACCCTTCCTTGGAAGCGCTTTTGTAGCCCTTAGAACAGTGGGGCTCTGGGCTTCTCTAGCCACCTCATCTTCTGCTCATCCTCTCGCGCACTCTAAAGAGAGCTCAGGTGAGAAATTGCAAACGTCCAGCAATTGCTCAGAGATGAAAAGTTCCAGCACTGAAAGCTGTTGCTAGCCAGCACCCTTCCTTGGAAGCGCTTTCACAGGCGCAGTAACACTGGGGCTTTGCGCTTCTCTAGCCACCAAACGTCACGGTCATTCTCTTTCCGTCTCGTAGACACGAGCTGAGAAATTGCAAACGTCGAGCAATTGCTCAGAGATGAAAAGTGCCAGCACTGAAAGCTGTTGCTAGCCAGCCCCCTTCGATGGAAGCGCTTTTGTAGGCCTAAGAACACTGGGGCTCTGTGCTTCTCTAGCCACCTCATCTTCTGCTCATCCTCTCGCGCACTCTAAAGAGAGCTCAGGTGAGAAATTGCAAACGTCGAGCAATTGCTCAGAGATGAAAAGTGCCAGCACTGAAAGCTCTTGCTAGCCAGCACCCTTCCTTGGAAGCGCTTTTGTAGGCCTAAGAACACTGGGGCTCTGGGCTTCTCTAGCCACCTCATCTTCTGCTCATCCTCTCGCGCACTCTAAAGAGAGCTCAGGGGAGAAATTGCAAACGTCGAGCAATTGCTCAGAGATGAAAAGTGCCAGCACTGAAAGCTGTTGCTAGCCAGCACCCTTCCTTGGAAGCGCTTTCACAGGCGCAGCAACACTGGGGCTTTGCGCTTCTCTACCCACCAAACGTCACGGTCACTATCTCTCCGTCTCGTAGACACGAGCTGAGAAATTGCAAACGTCGAGCAATTGCTCAGAGATGAAAAGTGCCAGCACTGAAAGCTGTTGCTAGCCAGCACCCTTCCTTGGAAGCGCTTTTGTAGGCCTAAGCACACTGGGGCTCTGGGCTTCTCTAGCCACCTCATCTTCTGCTCATCCTCTCGCGCACTCTAAAGAGAGCTCAGGTGAGAAATTGCAAACGTCGAGCAATTGCTCAGAGATGAAAAGTGCCAGCACTGAAAGCTGTTGCTAGCCAGCACCCTTCCTTGGAAGCGCTTTTATAGGCCTAAGAACACTGGGGCTCTGGGCTTCTCTAGCCACCTAATCTTCTGCTCATCCACTCACGCACTCTAAAGAGAGCTCAGGGGAGAAATTGCAAACGTCGAGCAATTGCTCAGAGATGAAAAGTGACAGCACTGAAAGCTGTTGCTAGCCAGCACCCTTCCTTGGAAGCGCTTTCACAGGCGCAGCAACACTGGGGCTTTGCGCTTCTCTAGCCACCAAACGTCACGGTCCTTCTCTTTCCGTCTCGTAGACACGAGCTGAGAAATTGCAAACGTCGAGCAATTGCTCAGAGATGAAAAGTGCCAGCACTGAATGCTGTTGCTAGCCAGCAGCCTTCCTTGGAAGCGCTTTTGTAGGCCTAAGAACACTGGGGCTCTGGGCTTCTCTAGCCACCTCATCTTCTGCTCATCCTCTCGCGCACTCTAAAGAGAGCTCAGGTGAGAAATTGCAAACGTCGAGCAATTGCTCAGAGATGAAAAGTGCCAGCACTGAAAGCTCTTGCTAGCCAGCACCCTTCCTTGGAAGCGCTTTCACAGGCGCAGTAACACTGGGGCTTTGCGCTTCTCTACCCACCAAACGTCACGGTCACTATCTCTCCGTCTCGTAGACACGAGCTGAGAAATTGCAAACATCGATCAATTGCTCAGAGAGGAAAAGTGCCAGCACTGAAAGCTGTTGCTAGCCAGCACCCTTCCTTGGAAGCGCTTTTGTAGGCCTTAGAACACTGGGGCTCTGGGCTTCTCTAGCCACCTAATCTTCTGCTCATCCTCTCGCGCACTCTAAAGAGAGCTCAGGTGAGAAATTGCAAACGTCCAGCAATTGCTCAGAGATGAAAAGTGCCAGCACTGAAAGCTGTTGCTAGCCAGCACCCTTCCTTGGAAGCGCTTTTGTAGGCCTAAGAACACTGGGGCTCTGGGCTTCTCTAGCCACCTAATCTTCTGCTCATCCTCTCGCGCACTCTGAAGAGAGCTCAGGTGAGAAATTGCAAACGTCGAGCAATTGCTCAGAGATGAAAAGTGCCAGCACTGAAAGCTGTTGCTAGCCAGCACCCTTCCTTGGAAGCGCTTTTGTAGGCCTAAGAACACTGGGGCTCTGGGCTTCTCTAGCCACCTAATCTTCTGCTCATCCTCTCGCGCACTCTAAAGAGAGCTCAGGGGAGAAATTGCAAACGTCGAGCAATTGCTCAGAGATGAAAAGTGCCAGCACTGAAAGCTGTTGCTAGCCAGCACCCTTCCTTGGAAGCGCTTTCACAGGCACAGCAACACTGGGGCTTTGCGCTTCTCTACCCACCAAACGTCACTGTCATTCTCTTTCCGTCTCGTAGACACGAGCTGAGAAATTGCAAACGTCGATCAATTGCTCAGAGATGAAAAGTGCCAGCACTGAAAGCTGTTGCTAGCCAGCACCCTTCCTTGGAAGCGCTTTTGTAGGCCTAAGAACACTGGGGCTCTGGGCTTCTCTAGCCACCTCATCTTCTGCTCATCCTCTCGCGCACTCTAAAGAGAGCTCAGGTGAGAAATTGCAAACGTCCAGCAATTGCTCAGAGATGAAAAGTGCCAGCACTGAAAGCTGTTGCTAGCCAGCACCCTTCCTTGGAAGCGCTTTCAAAGGCGCAGTAACACTGGGGCTTTGGGCTTCTCTAGCCACCAAACATCACGGTCCTTCTCTTTCCGTCTCGTAGACACGAGCTGAGAAATTGCAAACGTCGAGCAATTGCTCAGAGATGAAAAGTGCCAGCACTGAAAGCTGTTGCTAGCCAGCAGCCTTCCTTGGAAGCGCTTTCACAGGCGCAGTAACACTGGGGCTTTGCGCTTCTCTACCCACCAAACGTCACAGTCCTTCTCTTTCCGTCTCGTAGACACGAGCTGAGAAATTGCAAACGTCGAGCAATTGCTCAGAGATGAAAAGTGCCAGCACTGAAAGCTGTTGCTAGCCAGCACCCTTCCTTGGAAGCGCTTTTGTAGGCCTAAGAACACTGGGGCTCTGGGCTTCTCTAGCCACCTCATCTTCTGCTCATCCTCTCGCGCACTCTAAAGAGAGCTCAGGGGAGAAATTGCAAACGTCGAGCAATTGCTCAGAGATGAAAAGTGCCAGCACTGAAAGCTGTTGCTAGCCAGCACCCTTCCTTGGAAGCGCTTTCACAGGCGCAGCAACACTGGGGCTTTGCGCTTCTCTACCCACCAAACGTCACTGTCATTCTCTTTCCGTCTCGTAGACACGAGCTGAGAAATTGCAAACGTCGATCAATTGCTCAGAGATGAAAAGTGCCAGCAGTGAAAGCTGTTGCTAGCCAGCACCCTTCCTTGGAAGCGCTTTTGTAGGCCTAAGAACACTGGGGCTCTGGGCTTCTCTAGCCACCTAATCTTCTGCTCATCCTCTCGCGCACTCTAAAGAGAGCTCAGGGGAGAAATTGCAAACGTCGAGCAATTGCTCAGAGATGAAAAGTGCCAGCACTGAAAGCTGTTGCTAGCCAGCACCCTTCCTTGGAAGCGCTTTCAAAGGCGCAGTAACACTGGGGCTTTGGGATTCTCTACCCACCAAACGTCACGGTCCTTCTCTTTCCGTCTCGTAGACACGAGCTGAGAAATTGCAAACGTCGAGCAATTGCTCAGAGATGAAAAGTGCCAGCACTGAAAGCTGTTGCTAGCCAGCACCCTTCCTTGGAAGCGCTTTCACAGGCGCAGTAACACTGGGGCTTTGCGCTTCTCTACCCACCAAACGTCACAGTCCTTCTCTTTCCGTCTCGTAGACACGAGCTGAGAAATTGCAAACGTCGAGCAATTGCTCAGAGATGAAAAGTGCCAGCACTGAAAGCTGTTGCTAGCCAGCACCCTTCCTTGGAAGTGCTTTTGTAGGCCTAAGAACACTGGGGCTCTGGGCTTCTCTAGCCACCTCATCTTCTGCTCATCCTCTCGCGCACTCTAAAGAGAGCTCAGGTGAGAAATTGCAAACGTCGAGCAATTGCTCAGAGAGGAAAAGTGCCAGCACTGAAAGCTGTTGCTAGCCAGCACCCTTCCTTGGAAGCGCTTTTGTAGGCCTAAGAACACTGGGGCTCTGGGCTTCTCTAGCCACCTCATCTTCTGCTCATCCTCTCGCGCACTCTAAAGAGAGCTCAGGTGAGAAATTGCAAACGTCCAGCAATTGCTCAGAGAGGAAAAGTGCCAGCACTGAAAGCTGTTGCTAGCCAGCACCCTTCCTTGGAAGCGCTTTCACAGGCGCAGCAACACTGGGGCTTTGCGCTTCTCTAGCCACCAAACGTCACGGTCCTTGTCTTTCCGTCTCGTAGACACGAGCTGAGAAATTGCAAACGTCGAGCAATTGCTCAGAGATGAAAAGTGCCAGCACTGAAAGCTGTTGCTAGCCAGCACCCTTCCTTGGAAGCGCTTTTGTAGGCCTAAGAACACTGGGGCTCTGGGCTTCTCTAGCCACCTAATCTTCTGCTCATCCTCTCGCGCACTCTAAAGAGAGCTCAGGTGAGAAATTGCAAACGTCGAGCAATTGCTCAGAGATGAAAAGTGCCAGCACTGAAAGCTGTTGCTAGCCAGCACCCTTCCTTGGAAGCGCTTTCACAGGCGCAGTAACACTGGGGCTTTGCGCTTCTCTAGCCACCAAACGTCACGGTCCTTCTCTTTCCGTCTCGTAGACACGAGCTGAGAAATTGCAAACGTCGAGCAATTGCTCAGAGATGAAAAGTGCCAGCACTGAAAGCTGTTGCTAGCCAGCACCCTTCCTTGGAAGCGCTTTTGTAGGCCTAAGAACACTGGGGCTCTGGGCTTCTCTAGCCACCTCATCTTCTGCTCATCCTCTCGCGCACTCTAAAGAGAGCTCAGGGGAGAAATTGCAAACGTCGAGCAATTGCTCAGAGATGAAAAGTGCCAGCACTGAAAGCTCTTGCTAGCCAGCACCCTTCCTTGGAAGCGTTTTCACAGGCGCAGCAACACTGGGGCTTTGCGCTTCTCTACCCACCAAACGTCACGGTCACTATCTCTCCGTCTCGTAGACACGAGCTGAGAAATTGCAAACATCGATCAATTGCTCAGAGAGGAAAAGTGCCAGCACTGAAAGCTGTTGCTAGCCAGCACCCTTCCTTGGAAGCGCTTTTGTAGGCCTTAGAACACTGGGGCTCTGGGCTTCTCTAGCCACCTAATCTTCTGCTCATCCTCTCGCGCACTCTAAAGAGAGCTCAGGTGAGAAATTGCAAACGTCCAGCAATTGCTCAGAGATGAAAAGTGCCAGCACTGAAAGCTGTTGCTAGCCAGCACCCTTCCTTGGAAGCGCTTTTGTAGGCCTAAGAACACTGGGGCTCTGGGCTTCTCTAGCCACGTCATCTTCTGCTCATCCTCTCGCGCACTCTGAAGAGAGCTCAGGTGAGAAATTGCAAACGTCGAGCAATTGCTCAGAGATGAAAAGTGCCAGCACTGAAAGCTGTTGCTAGCCAGCACCCTTCCTTGGAAGCGCTTTTGTAGGCCTAAGAACACTGGGGCTCTGGGCTTCTCTAGCCACCTCATCTTCTGCTCATCCTCTCGCGCACTCTAAAGAGAGCTCAGGGGAGAAATTGCAAACGTCCAGCAATTGCTCAGAGATGAAAAGTGCCAGCACTGAAAGCTGTTGCTAGCCAGCACCCTTCCTTGGAAGCGCTTTCACAGGCGCAGCAACACTGGGGCTTTGCGCTTCTCTAGCCACCAAACGTCACGGTCCTTCTCTTTCCGTCTCGTAGACACGAGCTGAGAAATTGCAAACGTCGAGCAATTGCTCAGAGATGAAAAGTGCCAGCACTGAAAGCTGTTGCTAGCCAGCCCCCTTCCTTGGAAGCGCTTTTGTAGGCCTAAGAACCCTGGGGCTCTGGGCTTCTCTAGCCACCTCATCTTCTGCTCATCCTCTCGCACACTCTAAAGAGTGCTCAGGTGAGAAATTGCAAACGTCCAGCAATTGCTCAGAGATGAAAAGTGCCAGCACTGAAAGCTGTTGCTAGCCAGCACCCTTCCTTGGAAGCGCTTTCACAGGCGCAGCAACACTGGGGCTTTGCGCTTCTCTAGCCACCAAACGTCACGGTCCTTCTCTTTCCGTCTCGTAGACACGAGCTGAGAAATTGCAAACGTCGAGCAATTGCTCAGAGATGAAAAGTGCCAGCACTGGAAGCTGTTGCTAGCCAGCACCCTTCCTTGGAAGCGCTTTTGTAGCCCTAAGAACACTGGGGCTCTGGGCTTCTCTAGCCACCTCATCTTCTGCTCATCCTCTCGCGCACTCTGAAGAGAGCTCAGGTGAGAAATTGCAAACGTCGAGCAATTGCTCAGAGATGAAAAGTGCCAGCACTGAAAGCTGTTGCTAGCCAGCACCCTTCCTTGGAAGCGCTTTTGTAGGCCTAAGAACACTGGGGCTCTGGGCTTCTCTAGCCACCTCATCTTCTGCTCATCCTCTCGCGCACTCTAAAGAGAGCTCAGGGGAGAAATTGCAAACGTCGAGCAATTGCTCAGAGATGAAAAGTGCCAGCACTGAAAGCTCTTGCTAGCCAGCACCCTTCCTTGGAAGCGTTTTCACAGGCGCAGCAACACTGGGGCTTTGCGCTTCTCTACCCACCAAACGTCACGGTCACTATCTCTCCGTCTCGTAGACACGAGCTGAGAAATTGCAAACATCGATCAATTGCTCAGAGAGGAAAAGTGCCAGCACTGAAAGCTGTTGCTAGCCAGCACCCTTCCTTGGAAGCGCTTTTGTAGGCCTTAGAACACTGGGGCTCTGGGCTTCTCTAGCCACCTAATCTTCTGCTCATCCTCTCGCGCACTCTAAAGAGAGCTCAGGTGAGAAATTGCAAACGTCCAGCAATTGCTCAGAGATGAAAAGTGCCAGCACTGAAAGCTGTTGCTAGCCAGCACCCTTCCTTGGAAGCGCTTTTGTAGGCCTAAGAACACTGGGGCTCTGGGCTTCTCTAGCCACGTCATCTTCTGCTCATCCTCTCGCGCACTCTGAAGAGAGCTCAGGTGAGAAATTGCAAACGTCGAGCAATTGCTCAGAGATGAAAAGTGCCAGCACTGAAAGCTGTTGCTAGCCAGCACCCTTCCTTGGAAGCGCTTTTGTAGGCCTAAGAACACTGGGGCTCTGGGCTTCTCTAGCCACCTCATCTTCTGCTCATCCTCTCGCGCACTCTAAAGAGAGCTCAGGGGAGAAATTGCAAACGTCCAGCAATTGCTCAGAGATGAAAAGTGCCAGCACTGAAAGCTGTTGCTAGCCAGCACCCTTCCTTGGAAGCGCTTTCACAGGCGCAGCAACACTGGGGCTTTGCGCTTCTCTAGCCACCAAACGTCACGGTCCTTCTCTTTCCGTCTCGTAGACACGAGCTGAGAAATTGCAAACGTCGAGCAATTGCTCAGAGATGAAAAGTGCCAGCACTGAAAGCTGTTGCTAGCCAGCCCCCTTCCTTGGAAGCGCTTTTGTAGGCCTAAGAACCCTGGGGCTCTGGGCTTCTCTAGCCACCTCATCTTCTGCTCATCCTCTCGCACACTCTAAAGAGTGCTCAGGTGAGAAATTGCAAACGTCCAGCAATTGCTCAGAGATGAAAAGTGCCAGCACTGAAAGCTGTTGCTAGCCAGCACCCTTCCTTGGAAGCGCTTTCACAGGCGCAGCAACACTGGGGCTTTGCGCTTCTCTAGCCACCAAACGTCACGGTCCTTCTCTTTCCGTCTCGTAGACACGAGCTGAGAAATTGCAAACGTCGAGCAATTGCTCAGAGATGAAAAGTGCCAGCACTGGAAGCTGTTGCTAGCCAGCACCCTTCCTTGGAAGCGCTTTTGTAGCCCTAAGAACACTGGGGCTCTGGGCTTCTCTAGCCACCTCATCTTCTGCTCATCCTCTCGCGCACTCTGAAGAGAGCTCAGGTGAGAAATTGCAAACGTCGAGCAATTGCTCAGAGATGAAAAGTGCCAGCACTGAAAGCTGTTGCTAGCCAGCACCCTTCCTTGGAAGCGCTTTTGTAGGCCTAAGAACACTGGGGCTCTGGGCTTCTCTAGCCACCTCATCTTCTGCTCATCCTCTCGCGCACTCTAAAGAGAGCTCAGGTGAGAAATTGCAAACGTCGAGCAATTGCTCAGAGATGAAAAGTGCCAGCACTGAAAGCTGTTGCTAGCCAGCACCCTTCCTTGGAAGCGTTTTCACAGGCGCAGCAACACTGGGGCTTTGCGCTTCTCTACCCACCAAATGTCACGGTCCTTCTCTTTCCGTCTCGTAGACACGAGCTGAGAAATTGCAAACGTCGAGCAATTGCTCAGAGAGGAAAAGTGCCAGCACTGAAAGCTGTTGTTAGCCAGCACCCTTCCTTGGAAGCGCTTTTGTAGGCCTAAGAACACTGGGGCTCTGGGCTTCTCTAGCCACCTCATCTTCTGCTCATCCTCTCGCGCACTCTAAAGAGAGCTCAGGTGAGAAATTGCAAACGTCCAGCAATTGCTCAGAGATGAAAAGTGCCAGCACTGAAAGCTGTTGCTAGCCAGCACCCTTCCTTGGAAGCGCTTTTGTAGGCCTAAGAACACTGGGGCTCTGGGCTTCTCTAGCCACCTAATCTTCTGCTCATCCTCTCGCGCACTGTAAAGAGAGCTCAGGTGAGAAACTGCAAACGTCCAGCAATTGCTCAGAGATGAAAAGTGCCAGCACTGAAAGCTGTTGCTAGCCAGCACCCTTCCTTGGAAGCGCTTTCACAGGCGCAGTAACACTGGGGCTTTGCGCTTCTCTAGCCACCAAACGTCACGGTCCTTCTCTTTCCGTCTCCTAGACACGAGCTGAGAAATTGCAAACGTCGAGCAATTGCTCAGAGAGGAAAAGTGCCAGCACTGGAAGCTGTTGCTAGCCAGCACCCTTCCTTGGAAGCGCTTTTGTAGCCCTAAGAACACTGGGGCTCTGGGCTTCTCTAGCCACCTCATCTTCTGCTCATCCTCTCGCGCACTCTGAAGAGAGCTCAGGTGAGAAATTGCAAACGTCGAGCAATTGCTCAGAGATGAAAAGTGCCAGCACTGAAAGCTGTTGCTAGCCAGCACCCTTCCTTGGAAGCGCTTTTGTAGGCCTAAGAACACTGGGGCTCTGGGCTTCTCTAGCCACCTCATCTTCTGCTCATCCTCTCGCGCACTCTAAAGAGAGCTCAGGTGAGAAATTGCAAACGTCGAGCAATTGCTCAGAGATGAAAAGTGCCAGCACTGAAAGCTGTTGCTAGCCAGCACCCTTCCTTGGAAGCGTTTTCACAGGCGCAGCAACACTGGGGCTTTGCGCTTCTCTACCCACCAAACGTCACGGTCCTTCTCTTTCCGTCTCGTAGACACGAGCTGAGAAATTGCAAACGTCGAGCAATTGCTCAGAGATGAAAAGTGCCAGCACTGAAAGCTGTTGTTAGCCAGCACCCTTCCTTGGAAGCGCTTTTGTAGGCCTAAGAACACTGGGGCTCTGGGCTTCTCTAGCCACCTCATCTTCTGCTCATCCTCTCGCGCACTCTAAAGAGAGCTCAGGTGAGAAATTGCAAACGTCGAGCAATTGCTCAGAGATGAAAAGTGCCAGCACTGAAAGCTGTTGCTAGCCAGCACCCTTCCTTGGAAGCGCTTTTGTAGGCCTAAGAACACTGGGGCTCTGGGCTTCTCTAGCCACCTCATCTTCTGCTCATCCTCTCGCGCACTCTAAAGAGAGCTCAGGTGAGAAATTGCAAACGTCCAGCAATTGCTCAGAGATGAAAAGTGCCAGCACTGAAAGCTGTTGCTAGCCAGCACCCTTCCTTGGAAGCGCTTTCACAGGCGCAGTAACACTGGGGCTTTGCGCTTCTCTACCCACCAAACGTCACAGTCCTTCTCTTTCCGTCTCCTAGACACGAGCTGAGAAATTGCAAACGTCGAGCAATTGCTCAGAGAGGAAAAGTGCCAGCACTGAAAGCTGTTGCTAGCCAGCACCCTTCCTTGGAAGCGCTTTTGTAGGCCTAAGAACACTGGGGCTCTGGGCTTCTCTAGCCACCTCATCTTCTGCTCATCCTCTCGCGCACTCTAAAGAGAGCTCAGGTGAGAAATTGCAAACGTCGAGCAATTGCTCAGAGAGGAAAAGTGCCAGCACTGAAAGCTGTTGCTAGCCAGCACCCTTCCTTGGAAGCGCTTTTGTAGGCCTAAGCACACTGGGGCTCTGGGCTTCTCTAGCCACCTCATCTTCTGCTCATCCTCTCGCGCACTCTAAAGAGAGCTCAGGTGAGAAATTGCAAACGTCGAGCAATTGCTCAGAGATGAAAAGTGCCAGCACTGAAAGCTGTTGCTAGCCAGCACCCTTCCTTGGAAGCGCTTTCACAGGCGCAGCAACACTGGGGCTTTGCGCTTCTCTACCCACCAAACGTAACGGTCACTATCTCTCCGTCTCGTAGACACGAGCTGAGAAATTGCAAACGTCGAGCAATTGCTCAGAGATGAAAAGTGCCAGCACTGAAAGCTCTTGCTAGCCAGCACCTTTCCTTGGAAGCGCTTTTGTAGGCCTAAGAACACTGGGGCTCTGGGCTTCTCTAGCCACCTCATCTTCTGCTCATCCTCTCGCGCACTCTAAAGAGAGCTCAGGTGAGAAATTGCAAACGTCGAGCAATTGCTCAGAGATGAAAAGTGCCAGCACTGAAAGCTCTTGCTAGCCAGCACCCTTCCTTGGAAGCGCTTTCACAGGCGCAGCAACACTGGGGCTTTGCGCTTCTCTAGCCACCAAACGTCACGGTCCTTCTCTTTCCGTCTCCTAGACACGAGCTGAGAAATTGCAAACGTCGAGCAATTGCTCAGAGAGGAAAAGTGCCAGCACTGAAAGCTGTTGCTAGCCAGCACCCTTCCTTGGAAGCGCTTTTGTAGGCCTAAGAACACTGGGGCTCTGGGCTTCTCTAGCCACCTCATCTTCTGCTCATCCTCTCGCGCACTCTAAAGAGAGCTCAGGTGAGAAATTGCAAACGTCGAGCAATTGCTCAGAGATGAAAAGTGCCAGCACTGAAAGCTCTTGCTAGCCAGCACCCTTCCTTGGAAGCGCTTTTGTAGGCCTAAGAACACTGGGGCTCTGGGCTTCTCTAGCCACCTCATCTTCTGCTCATCCTCTCGCACACTCTAAAGAGAGCTCAGGTGAGAAATTGCAAACGTCCAGCAATTGCTCAGAGATGAAAAGTGCCAGCACTGAAAGCTGTTGCTAGCCAGCACCCTTCCTTGGAAGCGCTTTCACAGGCGCAGTAACACTGGGGCTTTGCGCTTCTCTAGCCACCAAACGTCACGGTCCTTCTCTTTCCGTCTCGTAGACACGAGCTGAGAAATTGCAAACGTCGAGCAATTGCTCAGAGATGAAAAGTGCCAGCACTGAAAGCTGTTGCTAGCCAGCCCCCTTCCTTGGAAGCGCTTTTGTAGGCCTAAGAACCCTGGGGCTCTGGGCTTCTCTAGCCACCTCATCTTCTGCTCATCCTCTCGCACACTCTAAAGAGTGCTCAGGTGAGAAATTGCAAACGTCGAGCAATTGCTCAGAGATGAAAAGTGCCAGCACTGAAAGCTGTTGCTAGCCAGCACCCTTCCTTGGAAGCGCTTTCACAGGCGCAGCAACACTGGGGCTTTGCGCTTCTCTAGCCACCAAACGTCACGGTCCTTCTCTTTCCGTCTCGTAGACACGAGCTGAGAAATTGCAAACGTCGAGCAATTGCTCAGAGATGAAAAGTGCCAGCACTGGAAGCTGTTGCTAGCCAGCACCCTTCCTTGGAAGCGCTTTTGTAGCCCTAAGAACACTGGGGCTCTGGGCTTCTCTAGCCACCTCATCTTCTGCTCATCCTCTCGCGCACTCTGAAGAGAGCTCAGGTGAGAAATTGCAAACGTCGAGCAATTGCTCAGAGATGAAAAGTGCCAGCACTGAAAGCTGTTGCTAGCCAGCACCCTTCCTTGGAAGCGCTTTTGTAGGCCTAAGAACAGTGGGGCTCTGGGCTTCTCTAGCCACCTCATCTTCTGCTCATCCTCTCGCGCACTCTAAAGAGAGCTCAGGTGAGAAATTGCAAACGTCGAGCAATTGCTCAGAGATGAAAAGTGCCAGCACTGAAAGCTCTTGCTAGCCAGCACCCTTCCTTGGAAGCGTTTTCACAGGCGCAGCAACACTGGGGCTTTGCGCTTCTCTACCCACCAAATGTCACGGTCCTTCTCTTTCCGTCTCGTAGACACGAGCTGAGAAATTGCAAACGTCGAGCAATTGCTCAGAGAGGAAAAGTGCCAGCACTGAAAGCTGTTGTTAGCCAGCACCCTTCCTTGGAAGCGCTTTTGTAGGCCTAAGAACACTGGGGCTCTGGGCTTCTCTAGCCACCTCATCTTCTGCTCATCCTCTCGCGCACTCTAAAGAGAGCTCAGGTGAGAAATTGCAAACGTCCAGCAATTGCTCAGAGATGAAAAGTGCCAGCACTGAAAGCTGTTGCTAGCCAGCACCCTTCCTTGGAAGCGCTTTTGTAGGCCTAAGAACACTGGGGCTCTGGGCTTCTCTAGCCACCTAATCTTCTGCTCATCCTCTCGCGCACTGTAAAGAGAGCTCAGGTGAGAAACTGCAAACGTCCAGCAATTGCTCAGAGATGAAAAGTGCCAGCACTGAAAGCTGTTGCTAGCCAGCACCCTTCCTTGGAAGCGCTTTCACAGGCGCAGTAACACTGGGGCTTTGGGCTTCTCTACCCACCAAACGTCACGGTCCTTCTCTTTCCGTCTCCTAGACACGAGCTGAGAAATTGCAAACGTCGAGCAATTGCTCAGAGAGGAAAAGTGCCAGCACTGGAAGCTGTTGCTAGCCAGCACCCTTCCTTGGAAGCGCTTTTGTAGCCCTAAGAACACTGGGGCTCTGGGCTTCTCTAGCCACCTCATCTTCTGCTCATCCTCTCGCGCACTCTGAAGAGAGCTCAGGTGAGAAATTGCAAACGTCGATCAATTGCTCAGAGATGAAAAGTGCCAGCACTGAAAGCTGTTGCTAGCCAGCACCCTTCCTTGGAAGCGCTTTTGTAGGCCTAAGAACACTGGGGCTCTGGGCTTCTCTAGCCACCTCATCTTCTGCTCATCCTCTCGCGCACTCTAAAGAGAGCTCAGGTGAGAAATTGCAAACGTCGAGCAATTGCTCAGAGATGAAAAGTGCCAGCACTGAAAGCTGTTGCTAGCCAGCACCCTTCCTTGGAAGCGTTTTCACAGGCGCAGTAACACTGGGGCTTTGCGCTTCTCTACCCACCAAACGTCATGGTCCTTCTCTTTCCGTCTCGTAGACACGAGCTGAGAAATTGCAAACGTCGAGCAATTGCTCAGAGATGAAAAGTGCCAGCACTGAAAGCTGTTGTTAGCCAGCACCCTTCCTTGGAAGCGCTTTTGTAGGCCTAAGAACACTGGGGCTCTGGGCTTCTCTAGCCACCTCATCTTCTGCTCATCCTCTCGCGCACTCTAAAGAGAGCTCAGGTGAGAAATTGCAAACGTCGAGCAATTGCTCAGAGATGAAAAGTGCCAGCACTGAAAGCTGTTGCTAGCCAGCACCCTTCCTTGGAAGCGCTTTTGTAGGCCTAAGAACACTGGGGCTCTGGGCTTCTCTAGCCACCTCATCTTCTGCTCATCCTCTCGCGCACTCTAAAGAGAGCTCAGGGGAGAAATTGCAAACGTCGAGCAATTGCTCAGAGATGAAAAGTGCCAGCACTGAAAGCTGTTGCTAGCCAGCACCCTTCCTTGGAAGCGCTTTCACAGGCGCAGTAACACTGGGGCTTTGCGCTTCTCTACCCACCAAACGTCACAGTCCTTCTCTTTCCGTCTCCTAGACACGAGCTGAGAAATTGCAAACGTCGAGCAATTGCTCAGAGAGGAAAAGTGCCAGCACTGAAAGCTGTTGCTAGCCAGCACCCTTCCTTGGAAGCGCTTTTGTAGGCCTAAGAACACTGGGGCTCTGGGCTTCTCTAGCCACCTCATCTTCTGCTCATCCTCTCGCGCACTCTAAAGAGAGCTCAGGTGAGAAATTGCAAACGTCGAGCAATTGCTCAGAGAGGAAAAGTGCCAGCACTGAAAGCTGTTGCTAGCCAGCACCCTTCCTTGGAAGCGCTTTTGTAGGCCTAAGAACACTGGGGCTCTGGGCTTCTCTAGCCACCTCATCTTCTGCTCATCCTCTCGCGCACTCTAAAGAGAGCTCAGGGGAGAAATTGCAAACGTCGAGCAATTGCTCAGAGATGAAAAGTGCCAGCACTGAAAGCTGTTGCTAGCCAGCACCCTTCCTTGGAAGCGCTTTCACAGGCGCAGCAACACTGGGGCTTTGCGCTTCTCTAGCCACCAAACGTCACGGTCACTATCTCTCCGTCTCGTAGACACGAGCTGAGAAATTGCAAACCTCGAGCAATTGCTCAGAGATGAAAAGTGCCAGCACTGAAAGCTCTTGCTAGCCAGCACCCTTCCTTGGAAGCGCTTTTGTAGGCCTAAGAACACTGGGGCTCTGGGCTTCTCTAGCCACCTCATCTTCTGCTCATCCTCTCGCGCACTCTAAAGAGAGCTCAGGTGAGAAATTGCAAACGTCGAGCAATTGCTCAGAGATGAAAAGTGCCAGCACTGAAAGCTGTTGCTAGCCAGCACCCTTCCTTGGAAGCGCTTTCACAGGCGCAGCAACACTGGGGCTTTGCGCTTCTCTAGCCACCAAACGTCACGGTCCTTCTCTTTCCGTCTCCTAGACACGAGCTGAGAAATTGCAAACGTCGAGCAATTGCTCAGAGAGGAAAAGTGCCAGCACTGAAAGCTGTTGCTAGCCAGCACCCTTCCTTGGAAGCGCTTTTGTAGGCCTAAGAACACTGGGGCTCTGGGCTTCTCTAGCCACCTCATCTTCTGCTCATCCTCTCGCGCACTCTAAAGAGAGCTCAGGGGAGAAATTGCAAACGTCGAGCAATTGCTCAGAGATGAAAAGTGCCAGCACTGAAAGCTCTTGCTAGCCAGCACCCTTCCTTGGAAGCGCTTTTGTAGGCCTAAGAACACTGGGGCTCTGGGCTTCTCTAGCCACCTCATCTTCTGCTCATCCTCTCGCACACTCTAAAGAGAGCTCAGGTGAGAAATTGCAAACGTCCAGCAATTGCTCAGAGATGAAAAGTGCCAGCACTGAAAGCTGTTGCTAGCCAGCACCCTTCCTTGGAAGCGCTTTCACAGGCGCAGCAACACTGGGGCTTTGCGCTTCTCTACCCACCAAACGTCACGGTCACTATCTCTCCGTCTCGTAGACACGAGCTGAGAAATTGTAAACGTCGAGCAATTGCTCAGAGATGAAAAGTGCCAGCACTGAAAGCTGTTGCTAGCCAGCACCCTTCCTTGGAAGCGCTTTTGTAGGCCTAAGAACAGTGGGGCTCTGGGCTTCTCTAGCCACCTCATCTTCTGCTCATCCTCTCGCGCACTCTAAAGAGAGCTCAGGTGAGAAATTGCAAACGTCGAGCAATTGCTCAGAGATGAAAAGTGCCAGCACTGAAAGCTGTTGCTAGCCAGCACCCTTCCTTGGAAGCGCTTTTGTAGGCCTAAGAACACTGGGGCTCTGGGCTTCTCTAGCCACCTCATCTTCTGCTCATCCTCTCGTGCACTCTAAAGAGAGCTCAGGTGAGAAATTGCAAACGTCGAGCAATTGCTCAGAGATGAAAAGTGCCAGCACTGAAAGCTGTTGCTAGCCAGCACCCTTCCTTGGAAGCGCTTTTGTAGGCCTAAGAACACTGGGGCTCTGGGCTTCTCTAGCCACCTCATCTTCTGCTCATCCTCTCGCGCACTCTAAAGAGAGCTCAGGTGAGAAATTGCAAACGTCGAGCAATTGCTCAGAGATGAAAAGTGCCAGCACTGAAAGCTGTTGCTAGCCAGCACCCTTCCTTGGAATCGCTTTCACAGGCGCAGCAACACTGGGGCTTTGCGCTTCTCTACCCACCAAACGTCACGGTCACTATCTCTCCGTCTCGTAGACACGAGCTGAGAAATTGCAAACGTCGAGCAATTGCTCAGAGATGAAAAGTGCCAGCACTGAAAGCTGTTGCTAGCCAGCACCCTTCCTTGGAAGCGCTTTTGTAGGCCTAAGCACACTGGGGCTCTGGGCTTCTCTAGCCACCTCATCTTCTGCTCATCCTCTCGCGCACTCTAAAGAGAGCTCAGGTGAGAAATTGCAAACGTCGAGCAATTGCTCAGAGATGAAAAGTGCCAGCACTGAAAGCTGTTGCTAGCCAGCACCCTTCCTTGGAAGCGCTTTCACAGGCGCAGCAACACTGGGGCTTTGCGCTTCTCTAGCCACCAAACGTCACGGTCCTTCTCTTTCCGTCTCGTAGACACGAGCTGAGAAATTGCAAACGTCGAGCAATTGCTCAGAGATGAAAAGTGCCAGCACTGAAAGCTGTTGCTAGCCAGCACCCTTCCTTGGAAGCGCTTTCACAGGCGCAGTAACACTGGGGCTTTGCGCTTCTCTACCCACCAAACGTCACGGTCCTTCTCTTTCCGTCTCGTAGACACGAGCTGAGAAATTGCAAACGTCGAGCAATTGCTCAGAGATGAAAAGTGCCAGCACTGGAAGCTGTTGCTAGCCAGCCCCCTTCCTTGGAAGCGCTTTTGTAGGCCTAAGCACACTGGGGCTCTGGGCTTCTCTAGCCACCTAATCTTCTGCTCATCCTCTCGCGCACTCTAAAGAGAGCTCAGGGGAGAAATTGCAAACGTCGAGCAATTGCTCAGAGATGAAAAGTGCCAGCACTGAAAGCTCTTGCTAGCCAGCACCCTTCCTTGGAAGCGCTTTTGTAGGCCTAAGCACACTGGGGCTCTGGGCTTCTCTAGCCACCTAATCTTCTGCTCATCCTCTCGCGCACTCTAAAGAGAGCTCAGGGGAGAAATTGCAAACGTCGAGCAATTGCTCAGAGATGAAAAGTGCCAGCACTGAAAGCTGTTGCTAGCCAGCACCCTTCCTTGGAAGCGCTTTCACAGGCGCAGTAACACTGGGGCTTTGCGCTTCTCTACCCACCAAACGTCACAGTCCTTCTCTTTCCGTCTCGTAGACACGAGCTGAGAAATTGCAAACGTCGAGCAATTGCTCAGAGATGAAAAGTGCCAGCACTGAAAGCTGTTGCTAGCCACCACCCTTCCTTGGAAGTGCTTTTGTAGGCCTAAGCACACTGGGGCTCTGGGCTTCTCTAGCCACCTCATCTTCTGCTCATCCTCTCGCGCACTCTAAAGAGAGCTCAGGGGAGAAATTGCAAACGTCGAGCAATTGCTCAGAGATGAAAAGTGCCAGCACTGAAAGCTCTTGCTAGCCAGCACCCTTCCTTGGAAGCGCTTTCACAGGCGCAGCAACACTGGGGCTTTGCGCTTCTCTACCCACCAAACGTCACGGTCATTCTCTTTCCGTCTCGTAGACATGAGCTGAGAAATTGCAAACGTCGAGCAATTGCTCAGAGATGAAAAGTGCCAGCACTGAAAGCTGTTGCTAGCCAGCACCCTTCCTTGGAAGCGCTTTTGTAGGCCTAAGAACAGTGGGGCTCTGGGCTTCTTTAGCCACCTCATCTTCTGCTCATCCTCTCGCGCACTCTGAAGAGAGCTCAGGTGAGAAATTGCAAACGTCCAGCAATTGCTCAGAGATGAAAAGTGCCAGCACTGAAAGCTGTTGCTAGCCAGCACCCTTCCTTGGAAGCGCTTTCACAGGCGCAGTAACACTGGGGCTTTGCGCTTCTCTAGCCACCAAACGTCACGGTCCTTCTCTTTCCGTCTCGTAGACACGAGCTGAGAAATTGCAAAGGTCGAGCAATTGCTCAGAGAGGAAAAGTGCCAGCACTGAAAGCTGTTGCTAGCCACCACCCTTCCTTGGAAGCGCTTTTGTAGGCCTAAGAACACTGGGGCTCTGGACTTCTTTAGCCACCTCATCTTCTGCTCATCCTCTCGCGCACTCTGAAGAGAGCTCAGGTGAGAAATTGCAAACGTCGAGCAATTGCTCAGAGAAGAAAAGTGCCAGCACTGAAAGCTGTTGCTAGCCAGCACCCTTCCTTGGAAGCGCTTTTGTAGCCCTTAGAACACTGGGGCTCTGGGCTTCTCTAGCCACCTCATCTTCTGCTCATCCTCTCGCGCACTCTAAAGAGAGCTCAGGGGAGAAATTGCAAACGTCGAGCAATTGCTCAGAGATGAAAAGTGCCAGCACTGAAAGCTCTTGCTAGCCAGCACCCTTCCTTGGAAGCGCTTTTGTAGGCCTAAGAACACTGGGGCTCTGGGCTTCTCTAGCCACCTAATCTTCTGCTCATCCTCTCGCGCACTCTAAAGAGAGCTCAGGGGAGAAATTGCAAACGTCGAGCAATTGCTCAGAGATGAAAAGTGCCAGCACTGAAAGCTGTTGCTAGCCAGCACCCTTCCTTGGAAGCGCTTTCACAGGCGCAGCAACACTGGGGCTTTGCGCTTCTCTAGCCACCAAACGTCACGGTCCTTCTCTTTCCGTCTCGTAGACACGAGCTGAGAAATTGCAAACGTCGAGCAATTGCTCAGAGATGAAAAGTGCCACCACTGAAAGCTGTTGCTAGCCAGCCCCCTTCCTTGGAAGCGCTTTTGTAGGCCTAAGAACACTGGGGCTCTGGGCTTCTTTAGCCACCTCATCTTCTGCTCATCCTCTCGCGCACTCTAAAGAGAGCTCAGATGAGAAATTGCAAACGTCGAGCAATTGCTCAGAGATGAAAAGTGCCAGCACTGAAAGCTGTTGCTAGCCAGCACCCTTCCTTGGAAGCGCTTTCACAGGCGCAGCAACACTGGGGCTTTGCGCTTCTCTAGCCACCAAACGTCACGGTCCTTCTCTTTCCGTCTCGTAGACACGAGCTGAGAAATTGCAAACGTCGATCAATTGCTCAGAGATGAAAAGTGCCAGCACTGAAAGCTGTTGCTAGCCAGCACCCTTCCTTGGAAGCGCTTTTGTAGGCCTAAGAACACTGGGGCTCTGGGCTTCTCTAGCCACCTCATCTTCTGCTCATCCTCTCGCGCACTCTAAAGAGAGCTCAGGTGAGAAATTGCAAACGTCCAGCAATTGCTCAGAGATGAAAAGTGCCAGCACTGAAAGCTGTTGCTAGCCAGCACCCTTCCTTGGAAGCGCTTTCACAGGCGCAGTAACACTGGGGCTTTGCGCTTCTCTAGCCACCAAACGTCACGGTCCTTCTCTTTCCGTCTCGTAGACACGAGCTGAGAAATTGCAAACGTCGAGCAATTGCTCAGAGATGAAAAGTGCCAGCACTGAAAGCTCTTGCTAGCCAGCACCCTTCCTTGGAAGCGCTTTTGTAGGCCTAAGAACACTGGGGCTCTGGGCTTCTCTAGCCACCTAATCTTCTGCTCATCCTCTCGCGCACTCTAAAGAGAGCTCAGGTGAGAAATTGCAAACGTCGAGCAATTGCTCAGAGATGAAAAGTGCCAGCACTGAAAGCTGTTGCTAGCCAGCACCCTTCCTTGGAAGCGCTTTTGTAGGCCTAAGAACACTGGGGCTCTGGGCTTCTTTAGCCACCTCATCTTCTGCTCATCCTCTCGCGCACTCTAAAGAGAGCTCAGGTGAGAAATTGCAAACGTCGAGCAATTGCTCAGAGATGAAAAGTGCCAGCACTGAAAGCTTTTGCTAGCCAGCCCCCTTCCTTGGAAGCGCTTTTGTAGGCCTAAGAACACTGGGGCTCTGGGCTTCTCTAGCCACCTCATCTTCTGCTCATCCTCTCGCGCACTCTAAAGAGAGCTCCGGTGAGAAATTGCAAACGTCGAGCAATTGCTCAGAGATGAAAAGTGCCAGCACTGAAAGCTGTTGCTAGCCAGCACCCTTCCTTGGAAGCGCTTTTGTAGCCCTTAGAACACTGGGGCTCTGGGCTTCTCTAGCCACCTAATCTTCTGCTCATCCTCTCGCGCACTCTAAAGAGAGCTCAGGTGAGAAATTGCAAACGTCGAGCAATTGCTCAGAGATGAAAAGTGCCAGCACTGAAAGCTCTTGCTAGCCAGCACCCTTCCTTGGAAGCGCTTTTGTAGCCCTTAGAACCCTGGGGCTCTGGGCTTCTCTAGCCACCTCATCTTCTGCTCATCCTCTCGCGCACTCTAAAGAGAGCTCAGGGGAGAAATTGCAAACGTCGAGCAATTGCTCAGAGATGAAAAGTGCCAGCACTGAAAGCTGTTGCTAGCCAGCACCCTTCCTTGGAAGCGCTTTCACAGGCGCAGCAACACTGGGGCTTTGCGCTTCTCTAGCCACCAAACGTCACGGTCATTCTCTTTCCGTCTCGTAGACATGAGCTGAGAAATTGCAAACGTCGAGCAATTGCTCAGAGATGAAAAGTGCCAGCACTGAAAGCTGTTGCTAGCCAGCACCCTTCCTTGGAAGCGCTTTTGTAGGCCTAAGCACACTGGGGCTCTGGGCTTCTCTAGCCACCTAATCTTCTGCTCATCCTCTCGCGCACTCTAAAGAGAGCTCAGGGGAGAAATTGCAAACGTCGAGCAATTGCTCAGAGATGAAAAGTGCCAGCACTGAAAGCTGTTGCTAGCCAGCACCCTTCCTTGGAAGCGCTTTTGTAGCCCTTAGAACACTGGGGCTCTGGGCTTCTCTAGCCACCTAATCTTCTGCTCATCCTCTCGCGCACTCTAAAGAGAGCTCAGGGGAGAAATTGCAAACGTCGAGCAATTGCTCAGAGATGAAAAGTGCCAGCACTGAAAGCTGTTGCTAGCCAGCACCCTTCCTTGGAAGCGCTTTCACAGGCGCAGTAACACTGGGGCTTTGCGCTTCTCTAGCCACCAAACGTCACGGTCCTTCTCTTTCCGTCTCGTAGACACGAGCTGAGAAATTGCAAAGGTCGAGCAATTGCTCAGAGAGGAAAAGTGCCAGCACTGAAAGCTGTTGCTAGCCAGCACCCTTCCTTGGAAGCGCTTTTGTAGGCCTAAGAACACTGGGGCTCTGGACTTCTTTAGCCACCTCATCTTCTGCTCATCCTCTCGCGCACTCTGAAGAGAGCTCAGGTGAGAAATTGCAAACGTCGAGCAATTGCTCAGAGAAGAAAAGTGCCAGCACTGAAAGCTGTTGCTAGCCAGCACCCTTCCTTGGAAGCGCTTTTGTAGCCCTTAGAACACTGGGGCTCTGGGCTTCTCTAGCCACCTCATCTTCTGCTCATCCTCTCGCGCACTCTAAAGAGAGCTCAGGTGAGAAATTGCAAACGTCCAGCAATTGCTCAGAGATGAAAAGTGCCAGCACTGAAAGCTGTTGCTAGCCAGCACCCTTCCTTGGAAGCGCTTTCACAGGCGCAGCAACACTGGGGCTTTGCGCTTCTCTACCCACCAAACGTCACGGTCACTATCTCTCCGTCTCGTAGACACGAGCTGAGAAATTGTAAACGTCGAGCAATTGCTCAGAGATGAAAAGTGCCAGCACTGAAAGCTGTTGCTAGCCAGCACCCTTCCTTGGAAGCGCTTTTGTAGGCCTAAGAACAGTGGGGCTCTGGGCTTCTCTAGCCACCTCATCTTCTGCTCATCCTCTCGCGCACTCTAAAGAGAGCTCAGGTGAGAAATTGCAAACGTCGAGCAATTGCTCAGAGATGAAAAGTGCCAGCACTGAAAGCTGTTGCTAGCCAGCACCCTTCCTTGGAAGCGCTTTTGTAGGCCTAAGAACACTGGGGCTCTGGGCTTCTCTAGCCACCTCATCTTCTGCTCATCCTCTCGTGCACTCTAAAGAGAGCTCAGGTGAGAAATTGCAAACGTCGAGCAATTGCTCAGAGATGAAAAGTGCCAGCACTGAAAGCTGTTGCTAGCCAGCACCCTTCCTTGGAAGCGCTTTTGTAGGCCTAAGAACACTGGGGCTCTGGGCTTCTCTAGCCACCTCATCTTCTGCTCATCCTCTCGCGCACTCTAAAGAGAGCTCAGGTGAGAAATTGCAAACGTCGAGCAATTGCTCAGAGATGAAAAGTGCCAGCACTGAAAGCTGTTGCTAGCCAGCACCCTTCCTTGGAATCGCTTTCACAGGCGCAGCAACACTGGGGCTTTGCGCTTCTCTACCCACCAAACGTCACGGTCACTATCTCTCCGTCTCGTAGACACGAGCTGAGAAATTGCAAACGTCGAGCAATTGCTCAGAGATGAAAAGTGCCAGCACTGAAAGCTGTTGCTAGCCAGCACCCTTCCTTGGAAGCGCTTTTGTAGGCCTAAGCACACTGGGGCTCTGGGCTTCTCTAGCCACCTCATCTTCTGCTCATCCTCTCGCGCACTCTAAAGAGAGCTCAGGTGAGAAATTGCAAACGTCGAGCAATTGCTCAGAGATGAAAAGTGCCAGCACTGAAAGCTGTTGCTAGCCAGCACCCTTCCTTGGAAGCGCTTTCACAGGCGCAGCAACACTGGGGCTTTGCGCTTCTCTAGCCACCAAACGTCACGGTCCTTCTCTTTCCGTCTCGTAGACACGAGCTGAGAAATTGCAAACGTCGAGCAATTGCTCAGAGATGAAAAGTGCCAGCACTGAAAGCTGTTGCTAGCCAGCACCCTTCCTTGGAAGCGCTTTCACAGGCGCAGTAACACTGGGGCTTTGCGCTTCTCTACCCACCAAACGTCACGGTCCTTCTCTTTCCGTCTCGTAGACACGAGCTGAGAAATTGCAAACGTCGAGCAATTGCTCAGAGATGAAAAGTGCCAGCACTGGAAGCTGTTGCTAGCCAGCCCCCTTCCTTGGAAGCGCTTTTGTAGGCCTAAGCACACTGGGGCTCTGGGCTTCTCTAGCCACCTAATCTTCTGCTCATCCTCTCGCGCACTCTAAAGAGAGCTCAGGGGAGAAATTGCAAACGTCGAGCAATTGCTCAGAGATGAAAAGTGCCAGCACTGAAAGCTCTTGCTAGCCAGCACCCTTCCTTGGAAGCGCTTTTGTAGGCCTAAGAACACTGGGGCTCTGGGCTTCTCTAGCCACCTAATCTTCTGCTCATCCTCTCGCGCACTCTAAAGAGAGCTCAGGGGAGAAATTGCAAACGTCGAGCAATTGCTCAGAGATGAAAAGTGCCAGCACTGAAAGCTGTTGCTAGCCAGCACCCTTCCTTGGAAGCGCTTTCACAGGCGCAGTAACACTGGGGCTTTGCGCTTCTCTACCCACCAAACGTCACAGTCCTTCTCTTTCCGTCTCGTAGACACGAGCTGAGAAATTGCAAACGTCGAGCAATTGCTCAGAGATGAAAAGTGCCAGCACTGAAAGCTGTTGCTAGCCACCACCCTTCCTTGGAAGTGCTTTTGTAGGCCTAAGCACACTGGGGCTCTGGGCTTCTCTAGCCACCTCATCTTCTGCTCATCCTCTCGCGCACTCTAAAGAGAGCTCAGGGGAGAAATTGCAAACGTCGAGCAATTGCTCAGAGATGAAAAGTGCCAGCACTGAAAGCTCTTGCTAGCCAGCACCCTTCCTTGGAAGCGCTTTCACAGGCGCAGCAACACTGGGGCTTTGCGCTTCTCTACCCACCAAACGTCACGGTCATTCTCTTTCCGTCTCGTAGACATGAGCTGAGAAATTGCAAACGTCGAGCAATTGCTCAGAGATGAAAAGTGCCAGCACTGAAAGCTGTTGCTAGCCAGCACCCTTCCTTGGAAGCGCTTTTGTAGGCCTAAGAACAGTGGGGCTCTGGGCTTCTTTAGCCACCTCATCTTCTGCTCATCCTCTCGCGCACTCTGAAGAGAGCTCAGGTGAGAAATTGCAAACGTCGAGCAATTGCTCAGAGATGAAAAGTGCCAGCACTGAAAGCTGTTGCTAGCCAGCACCCTTCCTTGGAAGCGCTTTCACAGGCGCAGTAACACTGGGGCTTTGCGCTTCTCTAGCCACCAAACGTCACGGTCCTTCTCTTTCCGTCTCGTAGACACGAGCTGAGAAATTGCAAAGGTCGAGCAATTGCTCAGAGAGGAAAAGTGCCAGCACTGAAAGCTGTTGCTAGCCAGCACCCTTCCTTGGAAGCGCTTTTGTAGGCCTAAGAACACTGGGGCTCTGGACTTCTTTAGCCACCTCATCTTCTGCTCATCCTCTCGCGCACTCTGAAGAGAGCTCAGGTGAGAAATTGCAAACGTCGAGCAATTGCTCAGAGAAGAAAAGTGCCAGCACTGAAAGCTGTTGCTAGCCAGCACCCTTCCTTGGAAGCGCTTTTGTAGCCCTTAGAACACTGGGGCTCTGGGCTTCTCTAGCCACCTCATCTTCTGCTCATCCTCTCGCGCACTCTAAAGAGAGCTCAGGGGAGAAATTGCAAACGTCGAGCAATTGCTCAGAGATGAAAAGTGCCAGCACTGAAAGCTCTTGCTAGCCAGCACCCTTCCTTGGAAGCGCTTTTGTAGGCCTAAGAACACTGGGGCTCTGGGCTTCTCTAGCCACCTAATCTTCTGCTCATCCTCTCGCGCACTCTAAAGAGAGCTCAGGGGAGAAATTGCAAACGTCGAGCAATTGCTCAGAGATGAAAAGTGCCAGCACTGAAAGCTGTTGCTAGCCAGCACCCTTCCTTGGAAGCGCTTTCACAGGCGCAGCAACACTGGGGCTTTGCGCTTCTCTAGCCACCAAACGTCACGGTCCTTCTCTTTCCGTCTCGTAGACACGAGCTGAGAAATTGCAAACGTCGAGCAATTGCTCAGAGATGAAAAGTGCCACCACTGAAAGCTGTTGCTAGCCAGCCCCCTTCCTTGGAAGCGCTTTTGTAGGCCTAAGAACACTGGGGCTCTGGGCTTCTTTAGCCACCTCATCTTCTGCTCATCCTCTCGCGCACTCTAAAGAGAGCTCAGATGAGAAATTGCAAACGTCGAGCAATTGCTCAGAGATGAAAAGTGCCAGCACTGAAAGCTGTTGCTAGCCAGCACCCTTCCTTGGAAGCGCTTTCACAGGCGCAGCAACACTGGGGCTTTGCGCTTCTCTACCCACCAAACGTCACGGTCCTTCTCTTTCCGTCTCGTAGACACGAGCTGAGAAATTGCAAACGTCGATCAATTGCTCAGAGATGAAAAGTGCCAGCACTGAAAGCTGTTGCTAGCCAGCACCCTTCCTTGGAAGCGCTTTTGTAGGCCTAAGAACACTGGGGCTCTGGGCTTCTCTAGCCACCTCATCTTCTGCTCATCCTCTCGCGCACTCTAAAGAGAGCTCAGGTGAGAAATTGCAAACGTCCAGCAATTGCTCAGAGATGAAAAGTGCCAGCACTGAAAGCTGTTGCTAGCCAGCACCCTTCCTTGGAAGCGCTTTCACAGGCGCAGTAACACTGGGGCTTTGCGCTTCTCTAGCCACCAAACGTCACGGTCCTTCTCTTTCCGTCTCGTAGACACGAGCTGAGAAATTGCAAACGTCGAGCAATTGCTCAGAGATGAAAAGTGCCAGCACTGAAAGCTCTTGCTAGCCAGCACCCTTCCTTGGAAGCGCTTTTGTAGGCCTAAGAACACTGGGGCTCTGGGCTTCTCTAGCCACCTAATCTTCTGCTCATCCTCTCGCGCACTCTAAAGAGAGCTCAGGTGAGAAATTGCAAACGTCGAGCAATTGCTCAGAGATGAAAAGTGCCAGCACTGAAAGCTGTTGCTAGCCAGCACCCTTCCTTGGAAGCGCTTTTGTAGGCCTAAGAACACTGGGGCTCTGGGCTTCTTTAGCCACCTCATCTTCTGCTCATCCTCTCGCGCACTCTAAAGAGAGCTCAGGTGAGAAATTGCAAACGTCGAGCAATTGCTCAGAGATGAAAAGTGCCAGCACTGAAAGCTTTTGCTAGCCAGCCCCCTTCCTTGGAAGCGCTTTTGTAGGCCTAAGAACACTGGGGCTCTGGGCTTCTCTAGCCACCTCATCTTCTGCTCATCCTCTCGCGCACTCTAAAGAGAGCTCCGGTGAGAAATTGCAAACGTCGAGCAATTGCTCAGAGATGAAAAGTGCCAGCACTGAAAGCTGTTGCTAGCCAGCACCCTTCCTTGGAAGCGCTTTTGTAGCCCTTAGAACACTGGGGCTCTGGGCTTCTCTAGCCACCTAATCTTCTGCTCATCCTCTCGCGCACTCTAAAGAGAGCTCAGGTGAGAAATTGCAAACGTCGAGCAATTGCTCAGAGATGAAAAGTGCCAGCACTGAAAGCTCTTGCTAGCCAGCACCCTTCCTTGGAAGCGCTTTTGTAGCCCTTAGAACCCTGGGGCTCTGGGCTTCTCTAGCCACCTCATCTTCTGCTCATCCTCTCGCGCACTCTAAAGAGAGCTCAGGGGAGAAATTGCAAACGTCGAGCAATTGCTCAGAGATGAAAAGTGCCAGCACTGAAAGCTGTTGCTAGCCAGCACCCTTCCTTGGAAGCGCTTTCACAGGCGCAGCAACACTGGGGCTTTGCGCTTCTCTAGCCACCAAACGTCACGGTCATTCTCTTTCCGTCTCGTAGACATGAGCTGAGAAATTGCAAACGTCGAGCAATTGCTCAGAGATGAAAAGTGCCAGCACTGAAAGCTGTTGCTAGCCAGCACCCTTCCTTGGAAGCGCTTTTGTAGGCCTAAGCACACTGGGGCTCTGGGCTTCTCTAGCCACCTAATCTTCTGCTCATCCTCTCGCGCACTCTAAAGAGAGCTCAGGGGAGAAATTGCAAACGTCGAGCAATTGCTCAGAGATGAAAAGTGCCAGCACTGAAAGCTGTTGCTAGCCAGCACCCTTCCTTGGAAGCGCTTTTGTAGCCCTTAGAACACTGGGGCTCTGGGCTTCTCTAGCCACCTAATCTTCTGCTCATCCTCTCGCGCACTCTAAAGAGAGCTCAGGGGAGAAATTGCAAACGTCGAGCAATTGCTCAGAGATGAAAAGTGCCAGCACTGAAAGCTGTTGCTAGCCAGCACCCTTCCTTGGAAGCGCTTTCACAGGCGCAGTAACACTGGGGCTTTGCGCTTCTCTACCCACCAAACGTCACAGTCCTTCTCTTTCCGTCTCGTAGACACGAGCTGAGAAATTGCAAACGTCGAGCAATTGCTCAGAGATGAAAAGTGCCAGCACTGAAAGCTGTTGCTAGCCAGCACCCTTCCTTGGAAGCGCTTTTGTAGGCCTAAGAACAGTGGGGCTCTGGGCTTCTTTAGCCACCTCATCTTCTGCTCATCCTCTCGCGCACTCTGAAGAGAGCTCAGGTGAGAAATTGCAAACGTCGAGCAATTGCTCAGAGATGAAAAGTGCCAGCACTGAAAGCTGTTGCTAGCCAGCACCCTTCCTTGGAAGCGCTTTCACAGGCGCAGTAACACTGGGGCTTTGCGCTTCTCTAGCCACCAAACGTCACGGTCCTTCTCTTTCCGTCTCGTAGACACGAGCTGAGAAATTGCAAAGGTCGAGCAATTGCTCAGAGAGGAAAAGTGCCAGCACTGAAAGCTGTTGCTAGCCAGCACCCTTCCTTGGAAGCGCTTTTGTAGGCCTAAGAACACTGGGGCTCTGGACTTCTTTAGCCACCTCATCTTCTGCTCATCCTCTCGCGCACTCTGAAGAGAGCTCAGGTGAGAAATTGCAAACGTCGAGCAATTGCTCAGAGAAGAAAAGTGCCAGCACTGAAAGCTGTTGCTAGCCAGCACCCTTCCTTGGAAGCGCTTTTGTAGCCCTTAGAACACTGGGGCTCTGGGCTTCTCTAGCCACCTCATCTTCTGCTCATCCTCTCGCGCACTCTAAAGAGAGCTCAGGGGAGAAATTGCAAACGTCGAGCAATTGCTCAGAGATGAAAAGTGCCAGCACTGAAAGCTCTTGCTAGCCAGCACCCTTCCTTGGAAGCGCTTTTGTAGGCCTAAGAACACTGGGGCTCTGGGCTTCTCTAGCCACCTAATCTTCTGCTCATCCTCTCGCGCACTCTAAAGAGAGCTCAGGGGAGAAATTGCAAACGTCGAGCAATTGCTCAGAGATGAAAAGTGCCAGCACTGAAAGCTGTTGCTAGCCAGCACCCTTCCTTGGAAGCGCTTTCACAGGCGCAGCAACACTGGGGCTTTGCGCTTCTCTACCCACCAAACGTCACGGTCCTTCTCTTTCCGTCTCGTAGACACGAGCTGAGAAATTGCAAACGTCGAGCAATTGCTCAGAGATGAAAAGTGCCACCACTGAAAGCTGTTGCTAGCCAGCCCCCTTCCTTGGAAGCGCTTTTGTAGGCCTAAGAACACTGGGGCTCTGGGCTTCTTTAGCCACCTCATCTTCTGCTCATCCTCTCGCGCACTCTAAAGAGAGCTCAGATGAGAAATTGCAAACGTCGAGCAATTGCTCAGAGATGAAAAGTGCCAGCACTGAAAGCTGTTGCTAGCCAGCACCCTTCCTTGGAAGCGCTTTCACAGGCGCAGCAACACTGGGGCTTTGCGCTTCTCTACTCACCAAACGTCACGGTCCTTCTCTTTCCGTCTCGTAGACACGAGCTGAGAAATTGCAAACGTCGATCAATTGCTCAGAGATGAAAAGTGCCAGCACTGAAAGCTGTTGCTAGCCAGCACCCTTCCTTGGAAGCGCTTTTGTAGGCCTAAGAACACTGGGGCTCTGGGCTTCTCTAGCCACCTCATCTTCTGCTCATCCTCTCGCGCACTCTAAAGAGAGCTCAGGGGAGAAATTGCAAACGTCCAGCAATTGCTCAGAGATGAAAAGTGCCAGCACTGAAAGCTGTTGCTAGCCAGCACCCTTCCTTGGAAGTGCTTTCACAGGCGCAGTAACACTGGGGCTTTGCGCTTCTCTAGCCACCAAACGTCACGGTCCTTCTCTTTCCGTCTCGTAGACACGAGCTGAGAAATTGCAAACGTCGAGCAATTGCTAAGAGATGAAAAGTGCCAGCACTGAAAGCTCTTGCTAGCCAGCACCCTTCCTTGGAAGCGCTTTTGTAGGCCTAAGAACACTGGGGCTCTGGGCTTCTCTAGCCACCTAATCTTCTGCTCATCCTCTCGCGCACTCTAAAGAGAGCTCAGGTGAGAAATTGCAAACGTCGAGCAATTGCTCAGAGATGAAAAGTGCCAGCACTGAAAGCTGTTGCTAGCCAGCACCCTTCCTTGGAAGCGCTTTTGTAGGCCTAAGAACACTGGGGCTCTGGGCTTCTTTAGCCACCTCATCTTCTGCTCATCCTCTCGCGCACTCTAAAGAGAGCTCAGGTGAGAAATTGCAAACGTCGAGCAATTGCTCAGAGATGAAAAGTGCCAGCACTGAAAGCTTTTGCTAGCCAGCCCCCTTCCTTGGAAGCGCTTTTGTAGGCCTAAGAACACTGGGGCTCTGGGCTTCTCTAGCCACCTCATCTTCTGCTCATCCTCTCGCGCACTCTAAAGAGAGCTCCAGTGAGAAATTGCAAACGTCGAGCAATTGCTCAGAGATGAAAAGTGCCAGCACTGAAAGCTGTTGCTAGCCAGCACCCTTCCTTGGAAGCGCTTTTGTAGCCCTTAGAATACTGGGGCTCTGGGCTTCTCTAGCCACCTAATCTTCTGCTCATCCTCTCGCGCACTCTAAAGAGAGCTCAGGTGAGAAATTGCAAACGTCGAGCAATTGCTCAGAGATGAAAAGTGCCAGCACTGAAAGCTCTTGCTAGCCAGCACCCTTCCTTGGAAGCGCTTTTGTAGCCCTTAGAACACTGGGGCTCTGGGCTTCTCTAGCCACCTCATCTTCTGCTCATCCTCTCGCGCACTCTAAAGAGAGCTCAGGGGAGAAATTGCAAACGTCGAGCAATTGCTCAGAGATGAAAAGTGCCAGCACTGAAAGCTGTTGCTAGCCAGCACCCTTCCTTGGAAGCGCTTTCACAGGCGCAGCAACACTGGGGCTTTGCGCTTCTCTAGCCACCAAACGTCACGGTCATTCTCTTTCCGTCTCGTAGACATGAGCTGAGAAATTGCAAACGTCGAGCAATTGCTCAGAGATGAAAAGTGCCAGCACTGAAAGCTGTTGCTAGCCAGCACCCTTCCTTGGAAGCGCTTTTGTAGGCCTAAGAACACTGGGGCTCTGGGCTTCTCTAGCCACCTAATCTTCTGCTCATCCTCTCGCGCACTCTAAAGAGAGCTCAGGGGAGAAATTGCAAACGTCGAGCAATTGCTCAGAGATGAAAAGTGCCAGCACTGAAAGCTGTTGCTAGCCAGCACCCTTCCTTGGAAGCGCTTTCACAGGCGCAGTAACACTGGGGCTTTGCGCTTCTCTACCCACCAAACGTCACAGTCCTTCTCTTTCCGTCTCGTAGACACGAGCTGAGAAATTGCAAACGTCGAGCAATTGCTCAGAGATGAAAAGTGCCAGCACTGAAAGCTGTTGCTAGCCACCACCCTTCCTTGGAAGTGCTTTTGTAGGCCAAAGCACACTGGGGCTCTGGGCTTCTCTAGCCACCTCATCTTCTGCTCATCCTCTCGCGCACTCTAAAGAGAGCTCAGGGGAGAAATTGCAAACGTCGAGCAATTGCTCAGAGATGAAAAGTGCCAGCACTGAAAGCTGTTGCTAGCCAGCACCCTTCCTTGGAAGCGCTTTCACAGGCGCAGCAACACTGGGGCTTTGCGCTTCTCTACCCACCAAACGTCACGGTCATTCTCTTTCCGTCTCGTAGACATGAGCTGAGAAATTGCAAACGTCGAGCAATTGCTCAGAGATGAAAAGTGCCAGCACTGAAAGCTGTTGCTAGCCAGCACCCTTCCTTGGAAGCGCTTTTGTAGGCCTAAGAACAGTGGGGCTCTGGGCTTCTTTAGCCACCTCATCTTCTGCTCATCCTCTCGCGCACTCTGAAGAGAGCTCAGGGGAGAAATTGCAAACGTCGAGCAATTGCTCAGAGATGAAAAGTGCCAGCACTGAAAGCTGTTGCTAGCCAGCACCCTTCCTTGGAAGCGCTTTCACAGGCGCAGTAACACTGGGGCTTTGCGCTTCTCTAGCCACCAAACGTCACGGTCCTTCTCTTTCCGTCTCGTAGACACGAGCTGAGAAATTGCAAAGGTCGAGCAATTGCTCAGAGAGGAAAAGTGCCAGCACTGAAAGCTGTTGCTAGCCAGCACCCTTCCTTGGAAGCGCTTTTGTAGGCCTAAGAACACTGGGGCTCTGGACTTCTTTAGCCACCTCATCTTCTGCTCATCCTCTCGCGCACTCTGAAGAGAGCTCAGGTGAGAAATTGCAAACGTCGAGCAATTGCTCAGAGAAGAAAAGTGCCAGCACTGAAAGCTGTTGCTAGCCAGCCCCCGTCCTTGGAAGCGCTTTTGTAGCCCTTAGAACACTGGGGCTCTGGGCTTCTCTAGCCACCTCATCTTCTGCTCATCCTCTCGCGCACTCTAAAGAGAGCTCAGGTGAGAAATTGCAAACGTCGAGCAATTGCTCAGAGATGAAAAGTGCCAGCACTGAAAGCTCTTGCTAGCCAGCACCCTTCCTTGGAAGCGCTTTTGTAGGCCTAAGAACAGTGGGGCTCTGGGCTTCTCTAGCCACCTAATCTTCTGCTCATCCTCTCGCGCACTCTAAAGAGAGCTCAGGTGAGAAATTGCAAACGTCGAGCAATTGCTCAGAGATGAAAAGTGCCAGCACTGAAAGCTGTTGCTAGCCAGCACCCTTCCTTGGAAGCGCTTTCACAGGCGCAGCAACACTGGGGCTTTGCGCTTCTCTAGCCACCAAACGTCACGGTCCTTCTCTTTCCGTCTCATAGACACGAGCTGAGAAATTGCAAACGTCGAGCAATTGCTCAGAGATGAAAAGTGCCACCACTGAAAGCTGTTGCTAGCCAGCCCCCTTCCTTGGAAGCGCTTTTGTAGGCCTAAGAACACTGGGGCTCTGGGCTTCTTTAGCCACCTCATCTTCTGCTCATCCTCTCGCGCACTCTAAAGAGAGCTCAGATGAGAAATTGCAAACGTCGAGCAATTGCTCAGAGATGAAAAGTGCCAGCACTGAAAGCTGTTGCTAGCCAGCACCCTTCCTTGGAAGCGCTTTCACAGGCGCAGCAACACTGGGGCTTTGCGCTTCTCTAGCCACCAAACGTCACGGTCCTTCTCTTTCCGTCTCGTAGACACGAGCTGAGAAATTGCAAACGTCGATCAATTGCTCAGAGATGAAAAGTGCCAGCACTGAAAGCTGTTGCTAGCCAGCACCCTTCCTTGGAAGCGCTTTTGTAGGCCTAAGAACACTGGGGCTCTGGGCTTCTCTAGCCACCTCATCTTCTGCTCATCCTCTCGCGCACTCTAAAGAGAGCTCAGGTGAGAAATTGCAAACGTCCAGCAATTGCTCAGAGATGAAAAGTGCCAGCACTGAAAGCTCTTGCTAGCCAGCACCCTTCCTTGGAAGCGCTTTCACAGGCGCAGTAACACTGGGGCTTTGCGCTTCTCTAGCCACCAAACGTCACGGTCCTTCTCTTTCCGTCTCGTAGACACGAGCTGAGAAATTGCAAACGTCGAGCAATTGCTCAGAGATGAAAAGTGCCAGCACTGAAAGCTGTTGCTAGCCAGCACCCTTCCTTGGAAGCGCTTTTGTAGGCCTAAGAACACTGGGGCTCTGGGCTTCTCTAGCCACCTAATCTTCTGCTCATCCTCTCGCGCACTCTAAAGAGAGCTCAGGTGAGAAATTGCAAACGTCGAGCAATTGCTCAGAGATGAAAAGTGCCAGCACTGAAAGCTGTTGCTAGCCAGCACCCTTCCTTGGAAGCGCTTTTGTAGGCCTAAGAACACTGGGGCTCTGGGCTTCTTTAGCCACCTCATCTTCTGCTCATCCTCTCGCGCACTCTAAAGAGAGCTCAGGTGAGAAATTGCAAACGTCGAGCAATTGCTCAGAGATGAAAAGTGCCAGCACTGAAAGCTTTTGCTAGCCAGCCCCCTTCCTTGGAAGCGCTTTTGTAGGCCTAAGAACACTGGGGCTCTGGGCTTCTCTAGCCACCTCATCTTCTGCTCATCCTCTCGCGCACTCTAAAGAGAGCTCCGGTGAGAAATTGCAAACGTCGAGCAATTGCTCAGAGATGAAAAGTGCCAGCACTGAAAGCTGTTGCTAGCCAGCACCCTTCCTTGGAAGCGCTTTTGTAGCCCTTAGAACACTGGGGCTCTGGGCTTCTCTAGCCACCTCATCTTCTGCTCATCCTCTCGCGCACTCTAAAGAGAGCTCAGGTGAGAAATTGCAAACGTCGAGCAATTGCTCAGAGATGAAAAGTGCCAGCACTGAAAGCTCTTGCTAGCCAGCACCCTTCCTTGGAAGCGCTTTTGTAGCCCTTAGAACCCTGGGGCTCTGGGCTTCTCTAGCCACCTCATCTTCTGCTCATCCTCTCGCGCACTCTAAAGAGAGCTCAGGGGAGAAATTGCAAACGTCGAGCAATTGCTCAGAGATGAAAAGTGCCAGCACTGAAAGCTGTTGCTAGCCAGCACCCTTCCTTGGAAGCGCTTTCACAGGCGCAGCAACACTGGGGCTTTGCGCTTCTCTAGCCACCAAACGTCACGGTCATTCTCTTTCCGTCTCGTAGACATGAGCTGAGAAATTGCAAACGTCGAGCAATTGCTCAGAGATGAAAAGTGCCAGCACTGAAAGCTGTTGCTAGCCAGCACCCTTCCTTGGAAGCGCTTTTGTAGGCCTAAGCACACTGGGGCTCTGGGCTTCTCTAGCCACCTAATCTTCTGCTCATCCTCTCGCGCACTCTAAAGAGAGCTCAGGGGAGAAATTGCAAACGTCGAGCAATTGCTCAGAGATGAAAAGTGCCAGCACTGAAAGCTGTTGCTAGCCAGCACCCTTCCTTGGAAGCGCTTTTGTAGCCCTTAGAACACTGGGGCTCTGGGCTTCTCTAGCCACCTAATCTTCTGCTCATCCTCTCGCGCACTCTAAAGAGAGCTCAGGGGAGAAATTGCAAACGTCGAGCAATTGCTCAGAGATGAAAAGTGCCAGCACTGAAAGCTGTTGCTAGCCAGCACCCTTCCTTGGAAGCGCTTTCACAGGCGCAGTAACACTGGGGCTTTGCGCTTCTCTACCCACCAAACGTCACAGTCCTTCTCTTTCCGTCTCGTAGACACGAGCTGAGAAATTGCAAACGTCGAGCAATTGCTCAGAGATGAAAAGTGCCAGCACTGAAAGCTGTTGCTAGCCAGCACCCTTCCTTGGAAGCGCTTTTGTAGGCCTAAGAACACTGGGGCTCTGGGCTTCTTTAGCCACCTCATCTTCTGCTCATCCTCTCGCGCACTCTGAAGAGAGCTCAGGTGAGAAATTGCAAACGTCGAGCAATTGCTCAGAGATGAAAAGTGCCAGCACTGAAAGCTGTTGCTAGCCAGCACCCTTCCTTGGAAGCGCTTTCACAGGCGCAGTAACACTGGGGCTTTGCGCTTCTCTAGCCACCAAACGTCACGGTCCTTCTCTTTCCGTCTCGTAGACACGAGCTGAGAAATTGCAAAGGTCGAGCAATTGCTCAGAGAGGAAAAGTGCCAGCACTGAAAGCTGTTGCTAGCCAGCACCCTTCCTTGGAAGCGCTTTTGTAGGCCTAAGAACACTGGGGCTCTGGACTTCTTTAGCCACCTCATCTTCTGCTCATCCTCTCGCGCACTCTGAAGAGAGCTCAGGTGAGAAATTGCAAACGTCGAGCAATTGCTCAGAGAAGAAAAGTGCCAGCACTGAAAGCTGTTGCTAGCCAGCACCCTTCCTTGGAAGCGCTTTTGTAGCCCTTAGAACACTGGGGCTCTGGGCTTCTCTAGCCACCTCATCTTCTGCTCATCCTCTCGCGCACTCTAAAGAGAGCTCAGGGGAGAAATTGCAAACGTCGAGCAATTGCTCAGAGATGAAAAGTGCCAGCACTGAAAGCTCTTGCTAGCCAGCACCCTTCCTTGGAAGCGCTTTTGTAGGCCTAAGAACACTGGGGCTCTGGGCTTCTCTAGCCACCTAATCTTCTGCTCATCCTCTCGCGCACTCTAAAGAGAGCTCAGGGGAGAAATTGCAAACGTCGAGCAATTGCTCAGAGATGAAAAGTGCCAGCACTGAAAGCTGTTGCTAGCCAGCACCCTTCCTTGGAAGCGCTTTCACAGGCGCAGCAACACTGGGGCTTTGCGCTTCTCTACCCACCAAACGTCACGGTCCTTCTCTTTCCGTCTCGTAGACACGAGCTGAGAAATTGCAAACGTCGAGCAATTGCTCAGAGATGAAAAGTGCCACCACTGAAAGCTGTTGCTAGCCAGCCCCCTTCCTTGGAAGCGCTTTTGTAGGCCTAAGAACACTGGGGCTCTGGGCTTCTTTAGCCACCTCATCTTCTGCTCATCCTCTCGCGCACTCTAAAGAGAGCTCAGATGAGAAATTGCAAACGTCGAGCAATTGCTCAGAGATGAAAAGTGCCAGCACTGAAAGCTGTTGCTAGCCAGCACCCTTCCTTGGAAGCGCTTTCACAGGCGCAGCAACACTGGGGCTTTGCGCTTCTCTACTCACCAAACGTCACGGTCCTTCTCTTTCCGTCTCGTAGACACGAGCTGAGAAATTGCAAACGTCGATCAATTGCTCAGAGATGAAAAGTGCCAGCACTGAAAGCTGTTGCTAGCCAGCACCCTTCCTTGGAAGCGCTTTTGTAGGCCTAAGAACACTGGGGCTCTGGGCTTCTCTAGCCACCTCATCTTCTGCTCATCCTCTCGCGCACTCTAAAGAGAGCTCAGGTGAGAAATTGCAAACGTCCAGCAATTGCTCAGAGATGAAAAGTGCCAGCACTGAAAGCTGTTGCTAGCCAGCACCCTTCCTTGGAAGTGCTTTCACAGGCGCAGTAACACTGGGGCTTTGCGCTTCTCTAGCCACCAAACGTCACGGTCCTTCTCTTTCCGTCTCGTAGACACGAGCTGAGAAATTGCAAACGTCGAGCAATTGCTAAGAGATGAAAAGTGCCAGCACTGAAAGCTCTTGCTAGCCAGCACCCTTCCTTGGAAGCGCTTTTGTAGGCCTAAGAACACTGGGGCTCTGGGCTTCTCTAGCCACCTAATCTTCTGCTCATCCTCTCGCGCACTCTAAAGAGAGCTCAGGTGAGAAATTGCAAACGTCGAGCAATTGCTCAGAGATGAAAAGTGCCAGCACTGAAAGCTGTTGCTAGCCAGCACCCTTCCTTGGAAGCGCTTTTGTAGGCCTAAGAACACTGGGGCTCTGGGCTTCTTTAGCCACCTCATCTTCTGCTCATCCTCTCGCGCACTCTAAAGAGAGCTCAGGTGAGAAATTGCAAACGTCGAGCAATTGCTCAGAGATGAAAAGTGCCAGCACTGAAAGCTTTTGCTAGCCAGCCCCCTTCCTTGGAAGCGCTTTTGTAGGCCTAAGAACACTGGGGCTCTGGGCTTCTCTAGCCACCTCATCTTCTGCTCATCCTCTCGCGCACTCTAAAGAGAGCTCCAGTGAGAAATTGCAAACGTCGAGCAATTGCTCAGAGATGAAAAGTGCCAGCACTGAAAGCTGTTGCTAGCCAGCACCCTTCCTTGGAAGCGCTTTTGTAGCCCTTAGAATACTGGGGCTCTGGGCTTCTCTAGCCACCTAATCTTCTGCTCATCCTCTCGCGCACTCTAAAGAGAGCTCAGGTGAGAAATTGCAAACGTCGAGCAATTGCTCAGAGATGAAAAGTGCCAGCACTGAAAGCTCTTGCTAGCCAGCACCCTTCCTTGGAAGCGCTTTTGTAGCCCTTAGAACACTGGGGCTCTGGGCTTCTCTAGCCACCTCATCTTCTGCTCATCCTCTCGCGCACTCTAAAGAGAGCTCAGGGGAGAAATTGCAAACGTCGAGCAATTGCTCAGAGATGAAAAGTGCCAGCACTGAAAGCTGTTGCTAGCCAGCACCCTTCCTTGGAAGCGCTTTCACAGGCGCAGCAACACTGGGGCTTTGCGCTTCTCTAGCCACCAAACGTCACGGTCATTCTCTTTCCGTCTCGTAGACATGAGCTGAGAAATTGCAAACGTCGAGCAATTGCTCAGAGATGAAAAGTGCCAGCACTGAAAGCTGTTGCTAGCCAGCACCCTTCCTTGGAAGCGCTTTTGTAGGCCTAAGAACACTGGGGCTCTGGGCTTCTCTAGCCACCTAATCTTCTGCTCATCCTCTCGCGCACTCTAAAGAGAGCTCAGGGGAGAAATTGCAAACGTCGAGCAATTGCTCAGAGATGAAAAGTGCCAGCACTGAAAGCTGTTGCTAGCCAGCACCCTTCCTTGGAAGCGCTTTCACAGGCGCAGTAACACTGGGGCTTTGCGCTTCTCTACCCACCAAACGTCACAGTCCTTCTCTTTCCGTCTCGTAGACACGAGCTGAGAAATTGCAAACGTCGAGCAATTGCTCAGAGATGAAAAGTGCCAGCACTGAAAGCTGTTGCTAGCCACCACCCTTCCTTGGAAGTGCTTTTGTAGGCCAAAGCACACTGGGGCTCTGGGCTTCTCTAGCCACCTCATCTTCTGCTCATCCTCTCGCGCACTCTAAAGAGAGCTCAGGGGAGAAATTGCAAACGTCGAGCAATTGCTCAGAGATGAAAAGTGCCAGCACTGAAAGCTGTTGCTAGCCAGCACCCTTCCTTGGAAGCGCTTTCACAGGCGCAGCAACACTGGGGCTTTGCGCTTCTCTACCCACCAAACGTCACGGTCATTCTCTTTCCGTCTCGTAGACATGAGCTGAGAAATTGCAAACGTCGAGCAATTGCTCAGAGATGAAAAGTGCCAGCACTGAAAGCTGTTGCTAGCCAGCACCCTTCCTTGGAAGCGCTTTTGTAGGCCTAAGAACAGTGGGGCTCTGGGCTTCTTTAGCCACCTCATCTTCTGCTCATCCTCTCGCGCACTCTGAAGAGAGCTCAGGTGAGAAATTGCAAACGTCGAGCAATTGCTCAGAGATGAAAAGTGCCAGCACTGAAAGCTGTTGCTAGCCAGCACCCTTCCTTGGAAGCGCTTTCACAGGCGCAGTAACACTGGGGCTTTGCGCTTCTCTAGCCACCAAACGTCACGGTCCTTCTCTTTCCGTCTCGTAGACACGAGCTGAGAAATTGCAAAGGTCGAGCAATTGCTCAGAGAGGAAAAGTGCCAGCACTGAAAGCTGTTGCTAGCCAGCACCCTTCCTTGGAAGCGCTTTTGTAGGCCTAAGAACACTGGGGCTCTGGACTTCTTTAGCCACCTCATCTTCTGCTCATCCTCTCGCGCACTCTGAAGAGAGCTCAGGTGAGAAATTGCAAACGTCGAGCAATTGCTCAGAGAAGAAAAGTGCCAGCACTGAAAGCTGTTGCTAGCCAGCCCCCGTCCTTGGAAGCGCTTTTGTAGCCCTTAGAACACTGGGGCTCTGGGCTTCTCTAGCCACCTCATCTTCTGCTCATCCTCTCGCGCACTCTAAAGAGAGCTCAGGTGAGAAATTGCAAACGTCGAGCAATTGCTCAGAGATGAAAAGTGCCAGCACTGAAAGCTCTTGCTAGCCAGCACCCTTCCTTGGAAGCGCTTTTGTAGGCCTAAGAACACTGGGGCTCTGGGCTTCTCTAGCCACCTAATCTTCTGCTCATCCTCTCGCGCACTCTAAAGAGAGCTCAGGTGAGAAATTGCAAACGTCGAGCAATTGCTCAGAGATGAAAAGTGCCAGCACTGAAAGCTGTTGCTAGCCAGCACCCTTCCTTGGAAGCGCTTTCACAGGCGCAGCAACACTGGGGCTTTGCGCTTCTCTAGCCACCAAACGTCACGGTCCTTCTCTTTCCGTCTCGTAGACACGAGCTGAGAAATTGCAAACGTCGAGCAATTGCTCAGAGATGAAAAGTGCCACCACTGAAAGCTGTTGCTAGCCAGCCCCCTTCCTTGGAAGCGCTTTTGTAGGCCTAAGAACACTGGGGCTCTGGGCTTCTTTAGCCACCTCATCTTCTGCTCATCCTCTCGCGCACTCTAAAGAGAGCTCAGATGAGAAATTGCAAACGTCGAGCAATTGCTCAGAGATGAAAAGTGCCAGCACTGAAAGCTGTTGCTAGCCAGCACCCTTCCTTGGAAGCGCTTTTGCACAGGCTCAGAACACTGGGGCTCTTGGGCTTCTCTAGCCACCTCAATCACGTCTGCTCATCCTCTCGCTCCTCTCTAAAGAGAGCTCAGGTGAGAAATTGCAAACGTCCAGCAATTGCTCAGAGATGAAAAGTGCCAGCACTGAAAGCTCTTGCTAGCCAGCACCCTTCCTTGGAAGCGCTTTCACAGGCGCAGTAACACTGGGGCTTTGGCCTTCTCTACCACCAAACGTCACGGTCCTTCTCTTTCCGTCTCGTAGACACGAGGCTGAGAAATTGCAAACGTCGAGCAATTGCTCAGAGATGAAAAAGTGCCAGCACTGAAAGCTGTTGCTAGCCAGCACCCTTCCTTGGAAGCGCTTTTGGTAGGCCTAAGAACACTGGGGCTCTGGGCTTCTCTAGCCACCTAATCTTCCGGCTCATCCTCTCGCGCACTCTAAAGAGAGCTCAGGTGAGAAATTGCAAAACGTCGAGCAATTGCTCAGAGATGAAAAGTGCCAGCACTGAAAGCTGTTGCTAGCCAGCACCCTTCCTTGGAAGCGCTTTTTGTAGGCCTAAGAACACTGGGGCTCTGGGCTTCTTTAGCCACCTCATCTTTCTGCTCATCCTCTCGCGCACTCTAAAGAGAGCTCAGGTGAGAAATTGCAAACGTCGAGCATTTGCTCAGAGATGAAAAGTGCCAGCACTGAAAGCTTTGCTAGCCAGCCCCTTCCTTGGAAGCGCTTTGTAGGCCTAAGAACACTGGGGCTCTGGGCTTCTCTAGCCACCTCATCTTCTGCTCATCCTCTCGCGCACTCTAAAGAGAGCTCCGGTGAGAAATTGCAAACGTCGAGCAATTGCTCAGAGATGAAAAGTGCCAGCACTGAAAGCTGTTGCTAGCTAGCACCCTTCCTTGAAGCCGCTTTTGTAGCCCAATTCTGGGCTTCTCTAGCCACCTCATCTTCTGCTCATCCTCTCGCGCACTCTAAAGAGAGCTCCGGTGAGAAATTGCAAACGTCGAGCAATTGCTCAGAGATGAAAAGTGCCAGCACTGAAAGCTGTTGCTAGCCAGCACCCTTCCTTGGAAGCGCTTTTGTAGCCCTTAGAACACTGGGGCTCTGGGCTTCTCTAGCCACCTCATCTTCTGCTCATCCTCTCGCGCACTCTAAAGAGAGCTCAGGTGAGAAATTGCAAACGTCGAGCAATTGCTCAGAGATGAAAAGTGCCAGCACTGAAAGCTCTTGCTAGCCAGCACCCTTCCTTGGAAGCGCTTTTGTAGCCCTTAGAACCCTGGGGCTCTGGGCTTCTCTAGCCACCTCATCTTCTGCTCATCCTCTCACGCAGTCTAAAGAGAGCTCAGGGGAGAAATTGCAAACGTCGAGCAATTGCTCAGAGATGAAAAGTGCCAGCACTGAAAGCTGTTGCTAGCCAGCACCCTTCCTTGGAAGCGCTTTCACAGGCGCAGCAACACTGGGGCTTTGCGCTTCTCTAGCCACCAAACGTCACGGTCATTCTCTTTCCGTCTCGTAGACATGAGCTGAGAAATTGCAAACGTCGAGCAATTGCTCAGAGATGAAAAGTGCCAGCACTGAAAGCTGTTGCTAGCCAGCACCCTTCCTTGGAAGCGCTTTTGTAGGCCTAAGAACACTGGGGCTCTGGGCTTCTTTAGCCACCTCATCTTCTGCTCATCCTCTCGCGCACTCTGAAGAGAGCTCAGGTGAGAAATTGCAAATGTCCAGCAATTGCTCAGAGATGAAAAGTGCCAGCACTGAAAGCTCTTGCTAGCCAGCACCCTTCCTTGGAAGCGCTTTCACAGGCGCAGTAACACTGGGGCTTTGCGCTTCTCTAGCCACCAAACGTCACGGTCCTTCTCTTTCCGTCTCGTAGACACGAGCTGAGAAATTGCAAACGTCGAGCAATTGCTCAGAGAGGAAAAGTGCCAGCACTGAAAGCTGTTGCTAGCCAGCACCCTTCCTTGGAAGCGCTTTTGTAGGCCTAAGAACACTGGGGCTCTGGGCTTCTTTAGCCACCTCATCTTCTGCTCATCCTCTCGCGCACTCTGAAGAGAGCTCAGGTGAGAAATTGCAAACGTCGAGCAATTGCTCAGAGAAGAAAAGTGCCAGCACTGAAAGCTGTTGCTAGCCAGCACCCTTCCTTGGAAGCGCTTTTGTAGGCCTAAGAACAGTGGGGCTCTGGGCTTCTCTAGCCACCTCATCTTCTGCTCATCCTCTCGCGCACTCTAAAGAGAGCTCAGGTGAGAAATTGCAAATGTCGATTAATTGCTCAGAGATGAAAAGTGCCAGCACTGAAAGCTGTTGCTAGCCAGCACCCTTCCTTGGAAGCGCTTTTGTAGCCCTTAGAACACTGGGGCTTTGCGCTTCTCTAGCCACCAAACGTCACGGTCCTTCTCTTTCCGTCTCGTAGACACGAGCTGAGAAATTGCAAACGTCGAGCAATTGCTCAGAGATGAAAAGTGCCAGCACTGAAAGCTCTTGCTAGCCAGCACCCTTCCTTGGAAGCGCTTTTGTAGCCCTTAGAACCCTGGGGCTCTGGGCTTCTCTAGCCACCTCATCTTCTGCTCATCCTCTCACGCACTCTAAAGAGAGCTCAGGTGAGAAATTGCAAACGTCGAGCAATTGCTCAGAGATGAAAAGTGCCAGCACTGAAAGCTATTGCTAGCCAGCACCCTTCCTTGGAAGCGCTTTTGTAGGCCTAAGAACACTGGGGCTCTGGGCTTCTCTAGCCACCTAATCTTCTGCTCATCCTCTCGCGCACTCTAAAGAGAGCTCATGTGAGAAATTGCAAACGTCGAGCAATTGCTCAGAGATGAAAAGTGCCAGCACTGAAAGCTGTTGCTAGCCAGCACCCTTCCTTGGAAGCGCTTTTGTAGCCCTTAGAACACTGGGGCTTTGCGCTTCTCTACCCACCAAACGTCACGGTCCTTCTCTTTCCGTCTCGTAGACACGAGCTGAGAAATTGCAAACGTCGAGCAATTGCTCAGAGATGAAAAGTGCCAGCACTGAAAGCTCTTGCTAGCCAGCACCCTTCCTTGGAAGCGCTTTTGTAGCCCTTAGAACCCTGGGGCTCTGGGCTTCTCTAGCCACCTCATCTTCTGCTCATCCTCTCACGCACTCTAAAGAGAGCTCAGGTGAGAAATTGCAAACGTCGAGCAATTGCTCAGAGATGAAAAGTGCCAGCACTGAAAGCTATTGCTAGCCAGCACCCTTCCTTGGAAGCGCTTTTGTAGGCCTAAGAACACTGGGGCTCTGGGCTTCTCTAGCCACCTAATCTTCTGCTCATCCTCTCGCGCAGTCTAAAGAGAGCTCATGTGAGAAATTGCAAACGTCGAGCAATTGCTCAGAGATGAAAAGTGCCAGCACTGAAAGCTGTTGCTAGCCAGCACCCTTCCTTGGAAGCGCTTTTGTAGCCCTTAGAACACTGGGGCTTTGCGCTTCTCTACCCACCAAACGTCACGGTCCTTCTCTTTCCGTCTCGTAGACACGAGCTGAGAAATTGCAAACGTCGAGCAATTGCTCAGAGATGAAAAGTGCCAGCACTGAAAGCTCTTGCTAGCCAGCACCCTTCCTTGGAAGCGCTTTTGTAGCCCTTAGAACCCTGGGGCTCTGGGCTTCTCTAGCCACCTCATCTTCTGCTCATCCTCTCACGCACTCTAAAGAGAGCTCAGGTGAGAAATTGCAAACGTCGAGCAATTGCTCAGAGATGAAAAGTGCCAGCACTGAAAGCTATTGCTAGCCAGCACCCTTCCTTGGAAGCGCTTTTGTAGGCCTAAGAACACTGGGGCTCTGGGCTTCTCTAGCCACCTAATCTTCTGCTCATCCTCTCGCGCACTCTAAAGAGAGCTCAGGGGAGAAATTGCAAACGTCCAGCAATTGCTCAGAGATGAAAAGTGCCAGCACTGAAAGCTGTTGCTAGCCAGCACCCTTCCTTGGAAGCGCTTTCACAGGCGCAGTAACACTGGGGCTTTGCGCTTCTCTACCCACCAAACGTCACAGTCCTTCTCTTTCCGTCTCGTAGACACGAGCTGAGAAATTGCAAACGTCGAGCAATTGCTCAGAGATGAAAAGTGCCAGCACTGAAAGCTGTTGCTAGCCAGCACCCTTCCTTGGAAGTGCTTTTGTAGGCCTAAGAACACTGGGGCTCTGGGCTTCTCTAGCCACCTCATCTTCTGCTCATCCTCTCGCGCACTCTAAAGAGAGCTCAGGGGAGAAATTGCAAACGTCGAGCAATTGCTCAGAGATGAAAAGTGCCAGCACTGAAAGCTCTTGCTAGCCAGCACCCTTCCTTGGAAGCGCTTTCACAGGGGCAGTAACACTGGGGCTTTGCGCTTCTCTAGCCACCAAACGTCACGGTCCTTCTCTTTCCGTCTCGTAGACATGAGCTGAGAAATTGCAAACGTCGAGCAATTGCTCAGAGATGAAAAGTGCCAGCACTGAAAGCTGTTGCTAGCCAGCACCCTTCCTTGGAAGCGCTTTCACAGGCGCAGTAACACTGGGGCTTTGCGCTTCTCTAGCCACCAAACGTCACGGTCCTTCTCTTTCCGTCTCGTAGACACGAGCTGAGAAATTGCAAACCTCGAGCAATTGCTCAGAGATGAAAAGTGCCAGCACTGAAAGCTCTTGCTAGCCAGCACCCTTCCTTGGAAGCGCTTTTGTAGGCCTAAGAACACTGGGGCTCTGGGCTTCTTTAGCCACCTCATCTTCTGCTCATCCTCTCGCGCACTCTGAAGAGAGCTCAGGTGAGAAATTGCAAACGTCGAGCAATTGCTCAGAGATGAAAAGTGCCAGCACTGAAAGCTCTTGCTAGCCAGCACCCTTCCTTGGAAGCGCTTTCACAGGCGCAGTAACACTGGGGCTTTGCGCTTCTCTAGCCACCAAACGTCACGGTCCTTCTCTTTCCGTCTCGTAGACACGAGCTGAGAAATTGCAAAGGTCGAGCAATTGCTCAGAGAGGAAAAGTGCCAGCACTGAAAGCTGTTGCTAGCCAGCACCCTTCCTTGGAAGCGCTTTTGTAGGCCTAAGAACACTGGGGCTCTGGGCTTCTTTAGCCACCTCATCTTCTGCTCATCCTCTCGCGCACTCTGAAGAGAGCTCAGGTGAGAAATTGCAAACGTCGAGCAATTGCTCAGAGAAGAAAAGTGCCAGCACTGAAAGCTGTTGCTAGCCAGCACCCTTCCTTGGAAGCGCTTTTGTAGGCCTAAGAACACTGGGGCTCTGCGCTTCTCTAGCCACCTAATCTTCTGCTCATCCTCTCGCGCACTCTAAAGAGAGCTCAGGTGAGAAATTGCAAACGTCGAGCAATTGCTCAGAGATGAAAAGTGCCAGCACTGAAAGCTGTTGCTAGCCAGCCCCCTTCCTTGGAAGCGCTTTTGTAGGCCTAAGAACACTGGGGCTCTGGGCTTCTTTAGCCACCTCATCTTCTGCTCATCCTCTCGCGCACTCTGAAGAGAGCTCAGGTGAGAAATTGCAAACGTCGAGCAATTGCTCAGAGAAGAAAAGTGCCAGCACTGAAAGCTGTTGCTAGCCAGCACCCTTCCTTGGAAGCGCTTTTGTAGGCCTAAGAACACTGGGGCTCTGGGCTTCTTTAGCCACCTCATCTTCTGCTCATCCTCTCGCGCACTCTAAAGAGAGCTCAGGGGAGAAATTGCAAACGTCGAGCAATTGCTCAGAGAGGAAAAGTGCCAGCACTGAAAGCTGTTGCTAGCCAGCACCCTTCCTTGGAAGCGCTTTTGTAGGCCTAAGCACACTGGGACTCTGGGCTTCTCTAGCCACCTAATCTTCTGCTCATCCTCTCGCGCACTCTAAAGAGAGCTCAGGTGAGAAATTGCAAACGTCGAGCAATTGCTCAGAGATGAAAAGTGCCAGCACTGAAAGCTGTTGCTAGCCAGCACCCTTCCTTGGAAGCGCTTTCACAGGCGCAGCAACACTGGGGCTTTGCGCTTCTCTAGCCACCAAACGTCACGGTCCTTCTCTTTCCGTCTCGTAGACACGAGCTGAGAAATTGCAAACGTCGAGCAATTGCTCAGAGATGAAAAGTGCCACCACTGAAAGCTGTTGCTAGCCAGCACCCTTCCTTGGAAGCGCTTTTGTAGGCCTAAGAACACTGGGGCTCTGGGCTTCTTTAGCCACCTAATCTTCTGCTCATCCTCTCGCGCACTCTAAAGAGAGCTCAGGGGAGAAATTGCAAACGTCGAGCAATTGCTCAGAGATGAAAAGTGCCAGCACTGAAAGCTGTTGCTAGCCAGCACCCTTCCTTGGAAGCGCTTTCACAGGCGCAGCAACACTGGGGCTTTGCGCTTCTCTACCCACCAAACGTCACAGTCCTTCTCTTTCCGTCTCGTAGACACGAGCTGAGAAATTGCAAACGTCGATCAATTGCTCAGAGATGAAAAGTGCCAGCACTGAAAGCTGTTGCTAGCCAGCACCCTTCCTTGGAAGCGCTTTTGTAGGCCTAAGAACACTGGGGCTCTGGGCTTCTCTAGCCACCTCATCTTCTGCTCATCCTCTCGCGCACTCTAAAGAGAGCTCAGGTGAGAAATTGCAAACGTCCAGCAATTGCTCAGAGATGAAAAGTGCCAGCACTGAAAGCTCTTGCTAGCCAGCACCCTTCCTTGGAAGCGCTTTCACAGGCGCAGTAACACTGGGGCTTTGCGCTTCTCTAGCCACCAAACGTCACGGTCCTTCTCTTTCCGTCTCGTAGACACGAGCTGAGAAATTGCAAACGTCCAGCAATTGCTCAGAGATGAAAAGTGCCAGCACTGAAAGCTCTTGCTAGCCAGCACCCTTCCTTGGAAGCGCTTTTGTAGGCCTAAGAACACTGGGGCTCTGGGCTTCTCTAGCCACCTAATCTTCTGCTCATCCTCTCGCGCACTCTAAAGAGAGCTCAGGTGAGAAATTGCAAACGTCCAGCAATTGCTCAGAGATGAAAAGTGCCAGCACTGAAAGCTGTTGCTAGCCAGCACCCTTCCTTGGAAGCGCTTTTGTAGGCCTAAGAACACTGGGGCTCTGGGCTTCTTTAGCCACCTCATCTTCTGCTCATCCTCTCGCGCACTCTAAAGAGAGCTCAGGTGAGAAATTGCAAACGTCGAGCAATTGCTCAGAGATGAAAAGTGCCAGCACTGAAAGCTTTTGCTAGCCAGCCCCCTTCCTTGGAAGCGCTTTTGTAGGCCTAAGAACACTGGGGCTCTGGGCTTCTCTAGCCACCTCATCTTCTGCTCATCCTCTCGCGCACTCTAAAGAGAGCTCCGGTGAGAAATTGCAAACGTCGAGCAATTGCTCAGAGATGAAAAGTGCCAGCACTGAAAGCTGTTGCTAGCCAGCACCCTTCCTTGGAAGCGCTTTTGTAGCCCTTAGAACACTGGGGCTCTGGGCTTCTCTAGCCACCTAATCTTCTGCTCATCCTCTCGCGCACTCTAAAGAGAGCTCAGGTGAGAAATTGCAAACGTCGAGCAATTGCTCAGAGATGAAAAGTGCCAGCACTGAAAGCTCTTGCTAGCCAGCACCCTTCCTTGGAAGCGCTTTTGTAGCCCTTAGAACCCTGGGGCTCTGGGCTTCTCTAGCCACCTCATCTTCTGCTCATCCTCTCACGCACTCTAAAGAGAGCTCAGGTGAGAAATTGCAAACGTCGAGCAATTGCTCAGAGATGAAAAGTGCCACCACTGAAAGCTCTTGCTAGCCAGCACCCTTCCTTGGAAGCGCTTTTGTAGGCCTAAGAACACTGGGGCTCTGGGCTTCTCTAGCCACCTAATCTTCTGCTCATCCTCTCGCGCACTCTAAAGAGAGCTCAGGGGAGAAATTGCAAACGTCGAGCAATTGCTCAGAGATGAAAAGTGCCAGCACTGAAAGCTGTTGCTAGCCAGCACCCTTCCTTGGAAGCGCTTTCACAGGCGCAGTAACACTGGGGCTTTGCGCTTCTCTACCCACCAAACGTCACAGTCCTTCTCTTTCCGTCTCGTAGACACGAGCTGAGAAATTGCAAACGTCGAGCAATTGCTCAGAGATGAAAAGTGCCAGCACTGAAAGCTGTTGCTAGCCAGCACCCTTCCTTGGAAGCGCTTTTGTAGGCCTAAGAACACTGGGGCTCTGGGCTTCTCTAGCCACCTCATCTTCTGCTCATCCTCTCGCGCACTCTAAAGAGAGCTCAGGTGAGAAATTGCAAACGTCCAGCAATTGCTCAGAGATGAAAAGTGCCAGCACTGAAAGCTCTTGCTAGCCAGCACCCTTCCTTGGAAGCGCTTTCACAGGCGCAGTAACACTGGGGCTTTGCGCTTCTCTAGCCACCAAACGTCACGGTCCTTCTCTTTCCGTCTCGTAGACACGAGCTGAGAAATTGCAAACGTCGAGCAATTGCTCAGAGATGAAAAGTGCCAGCACTGAAAGCTGTTGCTAGCCAGCACCCTTCCTTGGAAGCGCTTTTGTAGGCCTAAGAACACTGGGGCTCTGGGCTTCTCTAGCCACCTAATCTTCTGCTCATCCTCTCGCGCACTCTGAAGAGAGCTCAGGGGAGAAATTGCAAACGTCGAGCAATTGCTCAGAGATGAAAAGTGCCAGCACTGAAAGCTGTTGCTAGCCAGCACCCTTCCTTGGAAGCGCTTTTGTAGGCCTAAGAACACTGGGGCTCTGGGCTTCTTTAGCCACCTCATCTTCTGCTCATCCTCTCGCGCACTCTAAAGAGAGCTCAGGTGAGAAATTGCAAACGTCGAGCAATTGCTCAGAGATGAAAAGTGCCAGCACTGAAAGCTGTTGCTAGCCAGCACCCTTCCTTGGAAGCGCTTTTGTAGGCCTAAGAACACTGGGGCTCTGGGCTTCTCTAGCCACCTCATCTTCTGCTCATCCTCTCGCGCACTCTAAAGAGAGCTCCGGTGAGAAATTGCAAACGTCGAGCAATTGCTCAGAGATGAAAAGTGCCAGCACTGAAAGCTGTTGCTAGCCAGCACCCTTCCTTGGAAGCGCTTTTGTAGCCCTTAGAACACTGGGGCTCTGGGCTTCTCTAGCCACCTAATCTTCTGCTCATCCTCTCGCGCACTCTAAAGAGAGCTCAGGTGAGAAATTGCAAACGTCGAGCAATTGCTCAGAGATGAAAAGTGCCAGCACTGAAAGCTCTTGCTAGCCAGCACCCTTCCTTGGAAGCGCTTTTGTAGCGCTTAGAACCCTGGGGCTCTGGGCTTCTCTAGCCACCTCATCTACTGCTCATCCTCTCACGCAGTCTAAAGAGAGCTCAGGTGAGAAATTGCAAACGTCGAGCAATTGCTCAGAGATGAAAAGTGCCACCACTGAAAGCTCTTGCTAGCCAGCACCCTTCCTTGGAAGCGCTTTTGTAGGCCTAAGAACACTGGGGCTCTGGGCTTCTCTAGCCACCTAATCTTCTGCTCATCCTCTCGCGCACTCTAAAGAGAGCTCAGGGGAGAAATTGCAAACGTCGAGCAATTGCTCAGAGATGAAAAGTGCCAGCACTGAAAGCTGTTGCTAGCCAGCACCCTTCCTTGGAAGCGCTTTCACAGGCGCAGTAACACTGGGGCTTTGCGCTTCTCTACCCACCAAACGTCACAGTCCTTCTCTTTCCGTCTCGTAGACACGAGCTGAGAAATTGCAAACGTCGAGCAATTGCTCAGAGATGAAAAGTGCCAGCACTGAAAGCTGTTGCTAGCCAGCACCCTTCCTTGGAAGCGCTTTTGTAGGCCTAAGAACACTGGGGCTCTGGGCTTCTCTAGCCACCTCATCTTATGCTCATCCTCTCGCGCACTCTAAAGAGAGCTCAGGTGAGAAATTGCAAACGTCGAGCAATTGCTCAGAGATGAAAAGTGCCAGCACTGAAAGCTCTTGCTAGCCAGCACCCTTCCTTGGAAGCGCTTTCACAGGCGCAGTAACACTGGGGCTTTGCGCTTCTCTAGCCACCAAACGTCACGGTCCTTCTCTTTCCGTCTCGTAGACACGAGCTGAGAAATTGCAAACGTCGAGCAATTGCTCAGAGATGAAAAGTGCCAGCACTGAAAGCTCTTGCTAGCCAGCACCCTTCCTTGGAAGCGCTTTTGTAGGCCTAAGAACACTGGGGCTCTGGGCTTCTCTAGCCACCTAATCTTCTGCTCATCCTCTCGCGCACTCTAAAGAGAGCTCAGGGGAGAAATTGCAAACGTCGAGCAATTGCTCAGAGATGAAAAGTGCCAGCACTGAAAGCTGTTGCTAGCCAGCACCCTTCCTTGGAAGCGCTTTTGTAGCCCTTAGAACACTGGGGCTCTGGGCTTCTCTAGCCACCTAATCTTCTGCTCATCCTCTCGCGCACTCTAAAGAGAGCTCAGGTGAGAAATTGCAAACGTCGAGCAATTGCTCAGAGATGAAAAGTGCCAGCACTGAAAGCTCTTGCTAGCCAGCACCCTTCCTTGGAAGCGCTTTTGTAGCCCTTAGAACCCTGGGGCTCTGGGCTTCTCTAGCCACCTCATCTTCTGCTCATCCTCTCACGCAGTCTAAAGAGAGCTCAGGTGAGAAATTGCAAACATCGAGCAATTGCTCAGAGATGAAAAGTGCCAGCACTGAAAGCTCTTGCTAGCCAGCACCCTTCCTTGGAAGCGCTTTCACAGGCGCAGTAACACTGGGGCTTTGCGCTTCTCTACCCACCAAACGTCACAGTCCTTCTCTTTCCGTCTCGTAGACACGAGCTGAGAAATTGCAAACGTCGAGCAATTGCTCAGAGATGAAAAGTGCCAGCACTGAAAGCTGTTGCTAGCCAGCACCCTTCCTTGGAAGTGCTTTTGTAGGCCTAAGCACACTGGGGCTCTGGGCTTCTCTAGCCACCTCATCTTCTGCTCATCCTCTCGCGCACTCTAAAGAGAGCTCAGATGAGAAATTGCAAACGTCGAGCAATTGCTCAGAGATTAAAAGTGCCAGCACTGAAAGCTCTTGCTAGCCAGCACCCTTCCTTGGAAGCGCTTTCACAGGCGCAGCAACACTGGGGCTTTGCGCTTCTCTAGCCACCAAACGTCACGGTCATTCTCTTTCCGTCTCGTAGACATGAGCTGAGAAATTGCAAACGTCGAGCAATTGCTCAGAGATGAAAAGTGCCATCACTGAAAGCTCTTGCTAGCCAGCACCCTTCCTTGGAAGCGCTTTCACAGGCGCAGTAACACTGGGGCTTTGCGCTTCTCTAGCCACCAAACGTCACGGTCCTTCTCTTTCCGTCTCGTAGACACGAGCTGAGAAATTGCAAACGTCGAGCAATTGCTCAGAGATGAAAAGTGCCAGCACTGAAAGCTGTTGCTAGCCAGCCCCCTTCCTTGGAAGCGCTTTTGTAGGCCTAAGAACACTGGGGCTCTGGGCTTCTCTAGCCACCTAATCTTCTGCTCATCCTCTCGCGCAGTCTAAAGAGAGCTCAGGGGAGAAATTGCAAACGTCGAGCAATTGCTCAGAGATGAAAAGTGCCAGCACTGAAAGCTGTTGCTAGCCAGCACCCTTCCTTGGAAGCGCTTTCACAGGCGCAGTAACACTGGGGCTTTGCGCTTCTCTACCCACCAAACGTCACAGTCCTTCTCTTTCCGTCTCGTAGACACGAGCTGAGAAATTGCAAACGTCGAGCAATTGCTCAGAGATGAAAAGTGCCAGCACTGAAAGCTGTTGCTAGCCACCACCCTTCCTTGGAAGCGCTTTTGTAGGCCTAAGCACACTGGGGCTCTGGGCTTCTCTAGCCACCTCATCTTCTGCTCATCCTCTCGCGCACTCTAAAGAGAGCTCAGGGGAGAAATTGCAAACGTCGAGCAATTGCTCAGAGATGAAAAGTGCCAGCACTGAAAGCTGTTGCTAGCCAGCACCCTTCCTTGGAAGCGCTTTCACAGGCGCAGCAACACTGGGGCTTTGCGCTTCTCTAGCCACCAAACGTCACGGTCATTCTCTTTCCGTCTCGTAGACATGAGCTGAGAAATTGCAAACGTCGAGCAATTGCTCAGAGATGAAAAGTGCCAGCACTGAAAGCTGTTGCTAGCCAGCACCCTTCCTTGGAAGCGCTTTTGTAGGCCTAAGAACACTGGGGCTCTGGGCTTCTTTAGCCACCTCATCTTCTGCTCATCCTCTCGCGCACTCTGAAGAGAGCTCAGGTGAGAAATTGCAAATGTCCAGCAATTGCTCAGAGATGAAAAGTGCCAGCACTGAAAGCTCTTGCTAGCCAGCACCCTTCCTTGGAAGCGCTTTCACAGGCGCAGTAACACTGGGGCTTTGCGCTTCTCTAGCCACCAAACGTCACGGTCCTTCTCTTTCCGTCTCGTAGACACGAGCTGAGAAATTGCAAACGTCGAGCAATTGCTCAGAGATGAAAAGTGCCAGCACTGAAAGCTGTTGCTAGCCAGCACCCTTCCTTGGAAGCGCTTTTGTAGGCCTAAGAACACTGGGGCTCTGGGCTTCTTTAGCCACCTCATCTTGTGCTCATCCTCTCGCGCACTCTGAAGAGAGCTCAGGTGAGAAATTGCAAACGTCGAGCAATTGCTCAGAGAAGAAAAGTGCCAGCACTGAAAGCTGTTGCTAGCCAGCACCCTTCCTTGGAAGCGCTTTTGTAGCCCTTAGAACACTGGGGCTCTGGGCTTCTCTAGCCACCTAATCTTCTGCTCATCCTCTCGCGCACTCTAAAGAGAGCTCAGGGGAGAAATTGCAAACGTCGAGCAATTGCTCAGAGATGAAAAGTGCCAGCACTGAAAGCTGTTGCTAGCCAGCACCCTTCCTTGGAAGCGCTTTTGTAGCCCTTAGAACACTGGGGCTCTGGGCTTCTCTAGCCACCTCATCTTCTGCTCATCCTCTCGCGCACTCTAAAGAGAGCTCAGGTGAGAAATTGCAAACGTCGAGCAATTGCTCAGAGATGAAAAGTGCCAGCACTGAAAGCTGTTGCTAGCCAGCCCCCTTCCTTGGAAGCGCTTTTGTAGGCCTAAGAACACTGGGGCTCTGGGCTTCTTTAGCCACCTCATCTTCTGCTCATCCTCTCGCGCACTCTAAAGAGAGCTCAGATGAGAAATTGCAAACGTCGAGCAATTGCTCAGAGATGAAAAGTGCCAGCACTGAAAGCTGTTGCTAGCCAGCACCCTTCCTTGGAAGCGCTTTCACAGGCGCAGCAACACTGGGGCTTTGCGCTTCTCTACCCACCAAACGTCACGGTCCTTCTCTTTCCGTCTCGTAGACACGAGCTGAGAAATTGCAAACGTCGAGCAATTGCTCAGAGATGAAAAGTGCCAGCACTGAAAGCTGTTGCTAGCCAGCACCCTTCCTTGGAAGCGCTTTTGTAGGCCTAAGAACACTGGGGCTCTGGGCTTCTCTAGCCACCTCATCTTCTGCTCATCCTCTCGCGCACTCTAAAGAGAGCTCAGGGGAGAAATTGCAAACGTCCAGCAATTGCTCAGAGATGAAAAGTGCCAGCACTGAAAGCTGTTGCTAGCCAGCACCCTTCCTTGGAAGCGCTTTCACAGGCGCAGTAACACTGGGGCTTTGCGCTTCTCTAGCCACCAAACGTCACGGTCCTTCTCTTTCCGTCTCGTAGACACGAGCTGAGAAATTGCAAACGTCGAGCAATTGCTCAGAGATGAAAAGTGCCAGCACTGAAAGCTGTTGCTAGCCAGCACCCTTCCTTGGAAGCGCTTTTGTAGGCCTAAGAACACTGGGGCTCTGGGCTTCTTTAGCCACCTCATCTTCTGCTCATCCTCTCGCGCACTCTAAAGAGAGCTCAGGTGAGAAATTGCAAACGACGAGCAATTCCTCAGAGATGAAAAGTGCCAGCACTGAAAGCTGTTGCTAGCCAGCACCCTTCCTTGGAAGCGCTTTTGTAGCCCTTAGAACACTGGGGCTCTGGGCTTCTCTAGCCACCTAATCTTCTGCTCATCCTCTCGCGCACTCTAAAGAGAGCTCAGGGGAGAAATTGCAAACGTCGAGCAATTGCTCAGAGATGAAAAGTGCCAGCACTGGAAGCTGTTGCTAGCCAGCACCCTTCCTTGGAAGCGCTTTCACAGGCGCAGTAACACTGGGGCTTTGCGCTTCTCTAGCCACCAAACGTCACGGTCCTTCTCTTTCCGTCTCGTAGACACGAGCTGAGAAATTGCAAACGTCGAGCAATTGCTCAGAGATGAAAAGTGCCAGCACTGAAAGCTCTTGCTAGCCAGCACCCTTCCTTGGAAGCGCTTTTGTAGGCCTAAGAACACTGGGGCTCTGGGCTTCTTTAGCCACCTCATCTTCTGCTCATCCTCTCGCGCACTCTAAAGAGAGCTCAGATGAGAAATTGCAAACGTCGAGCAATTGCTCAGAGATGAAAAGTGCCAGCACTGAAAGCTGTTGCTAGCCAGCACCCTTCCTTGGAAGCGCTTTCACAGGCGCAGCAACACTGGGGCTTTGCGCTTCTCTAGCCACCAAACGTCACGGTCCTTCTCTTTCCGTCTCGTAGACACGAGCTGAGAAATTGCAAACGTCGATCAATTGCTCAGAGATGAAAAGTGCCAGCACTGAAAGCTGTTGCTAGCCAGCACCCTTCCTTGGAAGCGCTTTTGTAGGCCTAAGAACACTGGGGCTCTGGGCTTCTCTAGCCACCTCATCTTCTGCTCATCCTCTCGCGCACTCTAAAGAGAGCTCAGGTGAGAAATTGCAAACGTCGAGCAATTGCTCAGAGATGAAAAGTGCCAGCACTGAAAGCTGTTGCTAGCCAGCACCCTTCCTTGGAAGCGCTTTCACAGGCGCAGTAACACTGGGTCTTTGCGCTTCTCTAGCCACCAAACGTCACGGTCCTTCTCTTTCCGTCTCGTAGACACGAGCTGAGAAATTGCAAACGTCGAGCAATTGCTCAGAGATGAAAAGTGCCAGCACTGAAAGCTGTTGCTAGCCAGCACCCTTCCTTGGAAGCGCTTTTGTAGGCCTAAGAACACTGGGGCTCTGGGCTTCTTTAGCCACCTCATCTTCTGCTCATCCTCTCGCGCACTCTAAAGAGAGCTCAGGTGAGAAATTGCAAACGACGAGCAATTCCTCAGAGATGAAAAGTGCCAGCACTGAAAGCTTTTGCTAGCCAGCCCCCTTCCTTGGAAGCGCTTTTGTAGGCCTAAGAACACTGGGGCTCTGGGCTTCTCTAGCCACCTCATCTTCTGCTCATCCTCTCGCGCACTCTAAAGAGAGCTCAGGTGAGAAATTGCAAACGTCGAGCAATTGCTCAGAGATGAAAAGTGCCAGCACTGAAAGCTCTTGCTAGCCAGCACCCTTCCTTGGAAGCGCTTCTGTAGCCCTTAGAACACTGGGGCTCTGGGCTTCTCTAGCCACCTAATCTTCTGCTCATCCTCTCGCGCAGTCTAAAGAGAGCTCATGTGAGAAATTGCAAACGTCGAGCAATTGCTCAGAGATGAAAAGTGCCAGCACTGAAAGCTGTTGCTAGCCAGCACCCTTCCTTGGAAGCGCTTTCACAGGCGCAGTAACACTGGGGCTTTGCGCTTCTCTAGCCACCAAACGTCACGGTCCTTCTCTTTCCGTCTCGTAGACACGAGCTGAGAAATTGCAAACGTCGAGCAATTGCTCAGAGATGAAAAGTGCCAGCACTGAAAGCTCTTGCTAGCCAGCACCCTTCCTTGGAAGCGCTTTTGTAGCCCTTAGAACACTGGGGCTCTGGGCTTCTTTAGCCACCTAATCTTCTGCTCATCCTCTCGCGCACTCTAAAGAGAGCTCAGGTGAGAAATTGCAAACGTCGAGCAATTGCTCAGAGATGAAAAGTGCCAGCACTGAAAGCTGTTGCTAGCCAGCACCCTTCCTTGGAAGCGCTTTCACAGGCGCAGTAACACTGGGGCTTTGCGCTTCTCTACCCACCAAACGTCACGGTCCTTCTCTTTCCGTCTCGTAGACACGACCTGAGAAATTGCAAACGTCGAGCAATTGCTCAGAGATGAAAAGTGCCAGCACTGAAAGCTGTTGCTAGCCAGCACCCTTCCTTGGAAGCGCTTTTGTAGGCCTAAGCACACTGGGGCTCTGGGCTCTTCTAGCCACCTAATCTTCTGCTCATCCTCTCGCGCACTCTGAAGAGAGCTCAGGTGAGAAATTGCAAACGTCGAGCAATTGCTCAGAGATGAAAAGTGCCAGCACTGAAAGCTGTTGCTAGCCAGCACCCTTCCTTGGAAGCGCTTTTGTAGGCCTAAGAACACTGGGGCTCTGGGCTTCTCTAGCCACCTCATCTTCTGCTCATCCTCTCGCGCACTCTAAAGAGAGCTCAGGTGAGAAATTGCAAACGTCCAGCAATTGCTCAGAGATGAAAAGTGCCAGCACTGAAAGCTGTTGCTAGCCAGCACCCTTCCTTGGAAGCGCTTTCACAGGCGCAGTAACACTGGGGCTTTGCGCTTCTCTAGCCACCAAATGTCACGGTCATTCTCTTTCCGTCTCGTAGACATGAGCTGAGAAATTGCAAAGGTCGAGCAATTGCTCAGAGATGAAAAGTGCCAGCACTGAAAGCTGTTGCTAGCCAGCACCCTTCCTTGGAAGCGCTTTTGTAGGCCTAAGAACACTGGGGCTCTGGGCTTCTTTAGACACCTCATCTTCTGCTCATCCTCTCGCGCACTCTGAAGAGAGCTCAGGTGAGAAATTGCAAACGTCGAGCAATTGCTCAGAGATGAAAAGTGCCAGCACTGAAAGCTGTTGCTAGCCAGCACCCTTCCTTGGAAGCGCTTTCACAGGCGCAGTAACACTGGGGCTTTGCGCTTCTCTAGCCACCAAACGTCACGGTCCTTCTCTTTCCGTCTCGTAGACACGAGCTGAGAAATTGCAAACGTCGAGCAATTGCTCAGAGATGAAAAGTGCCAGCACTGAAAGCTGTTGCTAGCCAGCACCCTTCCTTGGAAGCGCTTTTGTAGGCCTAAGAACACTGGGGCTCTGGGCTTCTTTAGCCACCTCATCTTCTGCTCATCCTCTCGCGCACTCTGAAGAGAGCTCAGGTGAGAAATTGCAAACGTCGAGCAATTGCTCAGAGAAGAAAAGTGCCAGCACTGAAAGCTGTTGCTAGCCAGCACCCTTCCTTGGAAGCGCTTTTGTAGCCCTTAGAACACTGGGGCTCTGGGCTTCTCTAGCCACCTAATCTTCTGCTCATCCTCTCGCGCACTCTAAAGAGAGCTCAGGGGAGAAATTGCAAACGTCGAGCAATTGCTCAGAGATGAAAAGTGCCAGCACTGAAAGCTCTTGCTAGCCAGCACCCTTCCTTGGAAGCGCTTTTGTAGCCCTTAGAACACTGGGGCTCTGGGCTTCTCTAGCCACCTAATCTTCTGCTCATCCTCTCGCGCACTCTAAAGAGAGCTCAGGGGAGAAATTGCAAACGTCGAGCAATTGCTCAGAGATGAAAAGTGCCAGCACTGAAAGCTCTTGCTAGCCAGCACCCTTCCTTGGAAGCGCTTTCACAGGCGCAGCAACACTGGGGCTTTGCGCTTCTATACGCACCAAACGTCACGGTCCTTCTCTTTCCGTCTCGTAGACACGAGCTGAGAAATTGCAAACGTCGAGCAATTGCTCAGAGATGAAAAGTGCCAGCACTGAAAGCTGTTGCTAGCCAGCCCCCTTCCTTGGAAGCGCTTTTGTAGGCCTAAGAACACTGGGGCTCTGGGCTTCTTTAGCCACCTCATCTTCTGCTCATCCTCTCGCGCACTCTAAAGAGAGCTCAGGGGAGAAATTGCAAACGTCGAGCAATTGCTCAGAGATGAAAAGTGCCAGCACTGAAAGCTCTTGCTAGCCAGCACCCTTCCTTGGAAGCGCTTTTGTAGCCCTTAGAACACTGGGGCTCTGGGCTTCTCTAGCCACCTAATCTTCTGCTCATCCTCTCGCGCACTCTAAAGAGAGCTCAGGGGAGAAATTGCAAACGTCGAGCAATTGCTCAGAGAAGAAAAGTGCCAGCACTGAAAGCTGTTGCTAGCCAGCACCCTTCCTTGGAAGCGCTTTCACAGGCGCAGTAACACTGGGGCTTTGCGCTTCTCTAGCCACCAACCGTCACGGTCCTTCTCTTTCCGTCTCGTAGACACGAGCTGAGAAATTGCAAACGTCGAGCAATTGCTCAGAGATGAAAAGTGCCAGCACTGAAAGCTCTTGCTAGCCAGCACCCTTCCTTGGAAGCGCTTTTGTAGGCCTAAGAACCCTGGGGCTCTGGGCTTCTCTAGCCACCTCATCTTCTGCTCATCCTCTCGCGCACTCTAAAGAGAGCTCAGGGGAGAAATTGCAAACGTCGAGCAATTGCTCAGAGATGAAAAGTGCCAGCACTGAAAGCTGTTGCTAGCCAGCACCCTTCCTTGGAAGCGCTTTTGTAGGCCTAAGAACACTGGGGCTCTGGGCTTCTCTAGCCACCTCATCTTCTGCTCATCCTCTCGCGCACTCTAAAGAGAGCTCAGGGGAGAAATTGCAAACGTCGAGCAATTGCTCAGAGATGAAAAGTGCCAGCACTGAAAGCTCTTGCTAGCCAGCCCCCTTCCTTGGAAGCGCTTTTGTAGCCCTTAGAACACTGGGGCTCTGGGCTTCTCTAGCCACCTAATCTTCTGCTCATCCTCTCGCGCACTCTAAAGAGAGCTCAGGGGAGAAATTGCAAACGTCGAGCAATTGCTCAGAGATGAAAAGTGCCAGCACTGAAAGCTGTTGCTAGCCAGCACCCTTCCTTGGAAGCGCTTTCACAGGCGCAGTAACACTGGGGCTTTGCGCTTCTCTAGCCACCAAACGTCACGGTCCTTCTCTTTCCGTCTCGTAGACACGAGCTGAGAAATTGCAAACGTCGAGCAATTGCTCAGAGATGAAAAGTGCCAGCACTGAAAGCTGTTGCTAGCCAGCCCCCTTCCTTGGAAGCGCTTTTGTAGGCCTAAGAACACTGGGGCTCTGGGCTTCTTTAGCCACCTCATCTTCTGCTCATCCTCTCGCGCACTCTAAAGAGAGCTCAGATGAGAAATTGCAAACGTCGAGCAATTGCTCAGAGATGAAAAGTGCCAGCACTGAAAGCTGTTGCTAGCCAGCACCCTTCCTTGGAAGCGCTTTCACAGGCGCAGCAACACTGGGGCTTTGGGCTTCTCTACCCACCAAACGTCACGGTCCTTCTCTTTCCGTCTCGTAGACACGAGCTGAGAAATTGCAAACGTCGAGCAATTGCTCAGAGATGAAAAGTGCCAGCACTGAAAGCTGTTGCTAGCCAGCCCCCTTCCTTGGAAGCGCTTTTGTAGGCCTAAGAACACTGGGGCTCTGGGCTTCTTTAGCCACCTCATCTTCTGCTCATCCTCTCGCGCACTCTAAAGAGAGCTCAGGGGAGAAATTGCAAACGTCGAGCAATTGCTCAGAGATGAAAAGTGCCAGCACTGAAAGCTCTTGCTAGCCAGCACCCTTCCTTGGAAGCGCTTTTGTAGCCCTTAGAACACTGGGGCTCTGGGCTTCTCTAGCCACCTAATCTTCTGCTCATCCTCTCGCGCACTCTAAAGAGAGCTCAGGTGAGAAATTGCAAACGTCGAGCAATTGCTCAGAGAAGAAAAGTGCCAGCACTGAAAGCTGTTGCTAGCCAGCACCCTTCCTTGGAAGCGCTTTCACAGGCGCAGTAACACTGGGGCTTTGCGCTTCTCTAGCCACCAAACGTCACGGTCCTTCTCTTTCCGTCTCGTAGACACGAGCTGAGAAATTGCAAACGTCGAGCAATTGCTCAGAGATGAAAAGTGCCAGCACTGAAAGCTCTTGCTAGCCAGCACCCTTCCTTGGAAGCGCTTTTGTAGGCCTAAGAACCCTGGGGCTCTGGGCTTCTCTAGCCACCTCATCTTCTGCTCATCCTCTCGCGCACTCTAAAGAGAGCTCAGGGGAGAAATTGCAAACGTCGAGCAATTGCTCAGAGATGAAAAGTGCCAGCACTGAAAGCTGTTGCTAGCCAGCACCCTTCCTTGGAAGCGCTTTTGTAGGCCTAAGAACACTGGGGCTCTGGGCTTCTCTAGCCACCTCATCTTCTGCTCATCCTCTCGCGCACTCTAAAGAGAGCTCAGGGGAGAAATTGCAAACGTCGAGCAATTGCTCAGAGATGAAAAGTGCCAGCACTGAAAGCTCTTGCTAGCCAGCACCCTTCCTTGGAAGCGCTTTTGTAGCCCTTAGAACACTGGGGCTCTGGGCTTCTCTAGCCACCTAATCTTCTGCTCATCCTCTCGCGCACTCTAAAGAGAGCTCAGGGGAGAAATTGCAAACGTCGAGCAATTGCTCAGAGATGAAAAGTGCCAGCACTGAAAGCTGTTGCTAGCCAGCACCCTTCCTTGGAAGCGCTTTCACAGGCGCAGTAACACTGGGGCTTTGCGCTTCTCTACCCACCAAACGTCACGGTCCTTCTCTTTCCGTCTCGTAGACACGAGCTGAGAAATTGCAAACGTCGAGCAATTGCTCAGAGATGAAAAGTGCCAGCACTGAAAGCTCTTGCTAGCCAGCACCCTTCCTTGGAAGCGCTTTTGTAGCCCTTAGAACACTGGGGCTCTGGGCTTCTCTAGCCACCTAATCTTCTGCTCATCCTCTCGCGCACTCTAAAGAGAGCTCAGGTGAGAAATTGCAAACGTTGAGCAATTGCTCAGAGATGAAAAGTGCCAGCACTGAAAGCTGTTGCTAGCCAGCACCCTTCCTTGGAAGCGCTTTCACAGGCGCAGTAACACTGGGGCTTTTCGCTTCTCTAGCCACCAAACGTCACGGTCCTTCTCTTTCCGTCTCGTAGACACGAGCTGAGAAATTGCAAACGTCGAGCAATTGCTCAGAGATGAAAAGTGCCAGCACTGAAAGCTGTTGCTAGCCAGCACCCTTCCTTGGAAGCGCTTTTGTAGGCCTAAGCACACTGGGGCTCTGGGCTTCTCTAGCCACCTCATCTTCTGCTCATCCTCTCGCGCACTCTGAAGAGAGCTCAGGTGAGAAATTGCAAACGTCAAGCAATTGCTCAGAGATGAAAAGTGCCAGCACTGAAAGCTGTTGCTAGCCAGCACCCTTCCTTGGAAGCGCTTTTGTAGGCCTAAGAACACTGGGGCTCTGGGCTTCTCTAGCCACCTCATCTTCTGCTCATCCTCTCGCGCACTCTAAAGAGAGCTCAGGGGAGAAATTGCAAATGTCCAGCAATTGCTCAGAGATGAAAAGTGCCAGCACTGAAAGCTGTTGCTAGCCAGCACCCTTCCTTGGAAGCGCTTTCACAGGCGCAGTAACACTGGGGCTTTGCGCTTCTCTAGCCACCAAACGTCACGGTCCTTCTCTTTCCGTCTCGTAGACATGAGCTGAGAAATTGCAAACGTCGAGCAATTGCTCAGAGATGAAAAGTGCCAGCACTGAAAGCTGTTGCTAGCCAGCACCCTTCCTTGGAAGCGCTTTTGTAGGCCTAAGAACACTGGGGCTCTGGGCTTCTTTAGCCACCTCATCTTCTGCTCATCCTCTCGCGCATTCTGAAGAGAGCTCAGGTGAGAAATTGCAAACGTCGAGCAATTGCTCAGAGATGAAAAGTGCCAGCACTGAAAGCTGTTGCTAGCCAGCACCCTTCCTTGGAAGCGCTTTCACAGGCGCAGTAACACTGGGGCTTTGCGCTTCTCTAGCCACCAAACGTCACGGTCCTTCTCTTTCCGTCTCGTAGACACGAGCTGAGAAATTGCAAACGTCGAGCAATTGCTCAGAGATGAAAAGTGCCAGCACTGAAAGCTCTTGCTAGCCAGCACCCTTCCTTGGAAGCGCTTTTGTAGGCCTAAGAACACTGGGGCTCTGGGCTTCTCTAGCCACCTCATCTTCTGCTCATCCTCTCGCTCACTCTAAAGAGAGCTCAGGTGAGAAATTGCAAACGTCGAGCAATTGCTCAGAGATGAAAAGTGCCAGCACTGAAAGCTGTTGCTAGCCAGCACCCTTCCTTGGAAGCGCTTTTGTAGGCTAAGAACACTGGGGCTCTGGGCTTCTCTAGCCACCTCATCTTCTGCTCATCCTCTCGCGCACTCTAAAGAGAGCTCAGGTGAGAAATTGCAAACGTCGAGCAATTGCTCAGAGATGAAAAGTGCCAGCACTGAAAGCTCTTGCTAGCCAGCACCCTTCCTTGGAAGCGCTTTTGTAGCCCTTAGAACCCTGGGGCTCTGGGCTTCTCTAGCCACCTCATCTTCTGCTCATCCTCTCGCGCACTCTAAAGAGAGCTCAGGTGAGAAATTGCAAACGTCGAGCAATTGCTCAGAGAGGAAAAGTGCCAGCACTGAAAGCTGTTGCTAGCCAGCACCCTTCCTTGGAAGCGCTTTCACAAGCACAGTAACACTGGGGCTTTGCGCTTCTCTAGCCACCAAACGTCACGGTCCTTCTCTTTCCGTCTCGTAGACACGAGCTGAGAAATTGCAAACGTCGAGCAATTGCTCAGAGATGAAAAGTGCCAGCACTGAAAGCTGTTGCTAGCCAGCACCCTTCCTTGGAAGCGCTTTCACAGGCGCAGTAACACTGGGGCTTTGCGCTTCTCTAGCCACCAAAAGTCACTGTCCTTCTCTTTCCGTCTCGTAGACACGAGCTGAGAAATTGCAAACGTCGAGCAATTGCTCAGAGATGAAAAGTGCCAGCACTGAAAGCTGTTGCTAGCCAGCCCCCTTCCTTGGAAGCGCTTTTGTAGGCCTAAGCACACTGGGGCTCTGGGCTTCTCTAGCCACCTAATCTTCTGCTCATCCTCTCGCGCACTCTAAAGAGAGCTCAGGTGAGAAATTGCAAACGTCGAGCAATTGCTCAGAGATGAAAAGTGCCAGCACTGAAAGCTGTTGCTAGCCAGCACCCTTCCTTGGAAGCGCTTTTGTAGGCCTAAGAACACTGGGGCTCTGGGCTTCTTTAGCCACCTCATCTTCTGCTCATCCTCTCGCGCACTCTGAAGAGAGCTCAGGTGAGAAATTGCAAATGTCCAGCAATTGCTCAGAGATGAAAAGTGCCAGCACTGAAAGCTGTTGCTAGCCAGCACCCTTCCTTGGAAGCGCTTTCACAGGCGCAGTAACACTGGGTCTTTGCGCTTCTCTAGCCACCAAACGTCACGGTCCTTCTCTTTCCGTCTCGTAGACACGAGCTGAGAAATTGCAAACGTCGAGCAATTGCTCAGAGAGGAAAAGTGCCAGCACTGAAAGCTGTTGCTAGCCAGCACCCTTCCTTGGAAGCGCTTTTGTAGGCCTAAGAACACTGGGGCTCTGGGCTTCTTTAGCCACCTCATCTTCTGCTCATCCTCTCGCGCACTCTAAAGAGACCTCAGGTGAGAAATTGCAAACGTCGAGCAATTGCTCAGAGAGGAAAAGTGCCAGCACTGAAAGCTCTTGCTAGCCAGCACCCTTCCTTGGAAGCGCTTTTGTAGGCCTAAGAACACTGGGGCTCTGGGCTTCTCCAGCCACCTAATCTTCTGCTCATCCTCTCGCGCACTCTAAAGAGAGCTCAGGGGAGAAATTGCAAACGTCGAGCAATTGCTCAGAGATGAAAAGTGCCAGCACTGAAAGCTGTTGCTAGCCAGCACCCTTCCTTGGAAGCGCTTTTGTAGGCCTAAGAACACTGGGGCTCTGGGCTTCTCTAGCCACCTCATCTTCTGCTCATCCTCTCGCGCACTCTAAAGAGAGCTCAGGTGAGAAATTGCAAACGTCGAGCAATTGCTCAGAGATGAAAAGTGCCAGCACTGAAAGCTGTTGCTAGCCAGCCCCCTTCCTTGGAAGCGCTTTCACAGGCGCAGTAACACTGGGGCTTTGCGCTTCTCTACCCACCAAAAGTCACTGTCCTTCTCTTTCCGTCTCGTAGACACGAGCTGAGAAATTGCAAACGTCGAGCAATTGCTCAGAGATGAAAAGTGCCAGCACTGAAAGCTGTTGCTAGCCAGCACCCTTCCTTGGAAGCGCTTTTGTAGGCCTAAGAACACTGGGGCTCTGGGCTTCTCTACCCACCTAATCTTCTGCTCATCCTCTCGCGCACTCTAAAGAGAGCTCAGGTGAGAAATTGCAAACGTCGAGCAATTGCTCAGAGAGGAAAAGTGCCAGCACTGAAAGCTGTTGCTAGCCAGCACCCTTCCTTGGAAGCGCTTTTGTAGGCCTAAGAACACTGGGGCTCTGGGCTTCTTTAGCCACCTCATCTTCTGCTCATCCTCTCGCGCACTCTGAAGAGAGCTCAGGTGAGAAATTGCAAATGTCCAGCAATTGCTCAGAGATGAAAAGTGCCAGCACTGAAAGCTGTTGCTAGCCAGCACCCTTCCTTGGAAGCGCTTTCACAGGCGCAGTAACACTGGGGCTTTGCGCTTCTCTACCCACCAAACGTCACGGTCCTTCTCTTTCCGTCTCGTAGACACGAGCTGAGAAATTGCAAACGTCGAGCAATTGCTCAGAGATGAAAAGTGCCAGCACTGAAAGCTCTTGCTAGCCAGCACCCTTCCTTGGAAGCGCTTTTGTAGGCCTAAGAACACTGGGGCTCTGGGCTTCTCTAGCCACCTAATCTTCTGCTCATCCTCTCGCGCACTCTAAAGAGAGCTCAGGTGAGAAATTGCAAACGTTGAGCAATTGCTCAGAGATGAAAAGTGCCAGCACTGAAAGCTGTTGCTAGCCAGCACCCTTCCTTGGAAGCGCTTTCACAGGCGCAGTAACACTGGGGCTTTGCGCTTCTCTAGCCACCAAACGTCACGGTCCTTCTCTTTCCGTCTCGTAGACACGACCTGAGAAATTGCAAACGTCGAGCAATTGCTCAGAGATGAAAAGTGCCAGCACTGAAAGCTGTTGCTAGCCAGCACCCTTCCTTGGAAGCGCTTTTGTAGGCCTAAGCACACTGGGGCTCTGGGCTTCTCTAGCCACCTCATCTTCTGCTCATCCTCTCGCGCACTCTGAAGAGAGCTCAGGTGAGAAATTGCAAACGTCGAGCAATTGCTCAGAGATGAAAAGTGCCAGCACTGAAAGCTGTTGCTAGCCAGCACCCTTCCTTGGAAGCGCTTTTGTAGGCCTAAGAACACTGGGGCTCTGGGCTTCTCTAACCACCTCATCTTCTGCTCATCCTCTCGCGCACTCTAAAGAGAGCTCAGGGGAGAAATTGCAAATGTCCAGCAATTGCTCAGAGATGAAAAGTGCCAGCACTGAAAGCTGTTGCTAGCCAGCACCCTTCCTTGGAAGCGCTTTCACAGGCGCAGTAACACTGGGGCTTTGCGCTTCTCTAGCCACCAAACGTCACGGTCCTTCTCTTTCCGTCTCGTAGACACGAGCTGAGAAATTGCAAACGTCGAGCAATTGCTCAGAGATGAAAAGTGCCAGCACTGAAAGCTGTTGCTAGCCAGCACCCTTCCTTGGAAGCGCTTTTGTAGGCCTAAGAACACTGGGGCTCTGGGCTTCTCTAGCCACCTCATCTTCTGCTCATCCTCTCGCGCACTGTAAAGAGAGCTCAGGTGAGAAACTGCAAACGTCCAGCAATTGCTCAGAGATGAAAAGTGCCAGCACTGAAAGCTGTTGCTAGCCAGCACCCTTCCTTGGAAGCGCTTTCACAGGCGCAGTAACACTGGGGCTTTGCGCTTCTCTAGCCACCAAACGTCACGGTCCTTCTCTTTCCGTCTCGTAGACACGAGCTGAGAAATTGCAAACGTCGAGCAATTGCTCAGAGATGAAAAGTGCCAGCACTGAAAGCTCTTGCTAGCCAGCACCCTTCCTTGGAAGCGCTTTTGTAGGCCTAAGAACACTGGGGCTCTGGGCTTCTCTAGCCACCTCATCTTCTGCTCATCCTCTCGCTCACTCTAAAGAGAGCTCAGGTGAGAAATTGCAAACGTCGAGCAATTGCTCAGAGATGAAAAGTGCCAGCACTGAAAGCTCTTGCTAGCCAGCACCCTTCCTTGGAAGCGCTTTTGTAGGCCTAAGAACACTGGGGCTCTGGGCTTCTCTAGCCACCTCATCTTCTGCTCATCCTCTCGCGCACTCTAAAGAGAGCTCAGGTGAGAAATTGCAAACGTCGAGCAATTGCTCAGAGATGAAAAGTGCCAGCACTGAAAGCTGTTGCTAGCCAGCACCCTTCCTTGGAAGCGCTTTTGTAGGCCTAAGAACACTGGGGCTCTGGGCTTCTTTAGCCACCTCATCTTCTGCTCATCCTCTCGCGCACTCTAAAGAGAGCTCAGGTGAGAAATTGCAAACGTCGAGCAATTGCTCAGAGATGAAAAGTGCCAGCACTGAAAGCTGTTGCTAGCCAGCACCCTTCCTTGGAAGCGCTTTCACAAGCACAGTAACACTGCGGCTTTGCGCTTCTCTAGCCACCAAACGTCACGGTCCTTCTCTTTCCGTCTCGTAGACACGAGCTGAGAAATTGCAAACGTCGAGCAATTGCTCAGAGATGAAAAGTGCCAGCACTGAAAGCTGTTGCTAGCCAGCCCCCTTCCTTGGAAGCGCTTTCACAGGCGCAGTAACACTGGGGCTTTGCGCTTCTCTACCCACCAAAAGTCACTGTCCTTCTCTTTCCGTCTCGTAGACACGAGCTGAGAAATTGCAAACGTCGAGCAATTGCTCAGAGATGAAAAGTGCCAGCACTGAAAGCTGTTGCTAGCCAGCCCCCTTCCTTGGAAGCGCTTTTGTAGGCCTAAGCACACTGGGGCTCTGGGCTTCTCTAGCCACCTAATCTTCTGCTCATCCTCTCGCGCACTCTAAAGAGAGCTCAGGTGAGAAATTGCAAACGTCGAGCAATTGCTCAGAGAGGAAAAGTGCCAGCACTGAAAGCTGTTGCTAGCCAGCACCCTTCCTTGGAAGCGCTTTTGTAGGCCTAAGAACACTGGGGCTCTGGGCTTCTTTAGCCACCTCATCTTCTGCTCATCCTCTCGCGCACTCTGAAGAGAGCTCAGGTGAGAAATTGCAAATGTCCAGCAATTGCTCAGAGATGAAAAGTGCCAGCACTGAAAGCTGTTGCTAGCCAGCACCCTTCCTTGGAAGCGCTTTCACAGGCGCAGTAACACTGGGTCTTTGCGCTTCTCTAGCCACCAAACGTCACGGTCCTTCTCTTTCCGTCTCGTAGACACGAGCTGAGAAATTGCAAACGTCGAGCAATTGCTCAGAGAGGAAAAGTGCCAGCACTGAAAGCTGTTGCTAGCCAGCACCCTTCCTTGGAAGCGCTTTTGTAGGCCTAAGAACACTGGGGCTCTGGGCTTCTTTAGCCACCTCATCTTCTGCTCATCCTCTCGCGCACTCTAAAGAGACCTCAGGTGAGAAATTGCAAACGTCGAGCAATTGCTCAGAGAGGAAAAGTGCCAGCACTGAAAGCTGTTGCTAGCCAGCACCCTTCCTTGGAAGTGGTTTTGTAGCCCTAAGAACACTGGGGCTCTGGGCTTCTCCAGCCACCTCATCTTCTGCTCATCCTCTCGCGCACTCTAAAGAGAGCTCAGGGGAGAAATTGCAAACGTCGAGCAATTGCTCAGAGATGAAAAGTGCCAGCACTGAAAGCTGTTGCTAGCCAGCACCCTTCCTTGGAAGCGCTTTTGTAGGCCTAAGAACACTGGGGCTCTGGGCTTCTCTAGCCACCTCATCTTCTGCTCATCCTCTCGCGCACTCTAAAGAGAGCTCAGGGGAGAAATTGCAAACGTCGAGCAATTGCTCAGAGAGGAAAAGTGCCAGCACTGAAAGCTGTTGCTAGCCAGCACCCTTCCTTGGAAGCGCTTTCACAGGCGCAGTAACACTGGGGCTTTGCGCTTCTCTAGCCACCAAACGTCACGGTCCTTCTCTTTCCGTCTCGTAGACACGAGCTGAGAAATTGCAAACGTGGAGCAATTGCTCAGAGATGAAAAGTGCCAGCACTGGAAGCTGTTGCTAGCCAGCACCCTTCCTTGGAAGCGCTTTTGTAGGCCTAAGAACACTGGGGCTCTGGGCTTCTCTAGCCACCTCATCTTCTGCTCATCCTCTCGCGCACTCTAAAGAGAGCTCAGGTGAGAAATTGCAAACGTCGAGCAATTGCTCAGAGATGAAAAGTGCCAGCACTGAAAGCTGTTGCTAGCCAGCACCCTTCCTTGGAAGCGCTTTCACAGGCGCAGCAACACTGGGGCTTTGCGCTTCTCTAGCCACCAAACGTCACGGTCACTATCTCTCCGTCTCGTAGACACGAGCTGAGAAATTGCAAACGTCGAGCAATTGCTCAGAGATGAAAAGTGCCAGCACTGAAAGCTGTTGCTAGCCAGCCCCCTTCCTTGGAAGCGCTTTTGTAGGCCTAAGAACACTGGGGCTCTGGGCTTCTCTAGCCACCTCATCTTCTGCTCATCCTCTCGCGCACTCTAAAGAGAGCTCAGATGAGAAATTGCAAGCGTCGAGCAATTGCTCAGAGATGAAAAGTGCCAGCACTGAAAGCTGTTGCTAGCCAGCACCCTTCCTTGGAAGCGCTTTCACAGGCGCAGCAACACTGGGGCTTTGCGCTTCTCTAGCCACCAAACGTCACGGTACTTCTCTTTCCGTCTCGTAGACACGAGCTGAGAAATTGCAAACGTCGAGCAATTGCTCAGAGAGGAAAAGTGCCAGCACTGAAAGCTGTTGCTAGGCAGCACCCTTCCTTGGAAGCGCTTTTGTAGGCCTAAGAACACTGGGGCTCTGGGCTTCTCTAGCCACCTCATCTTCTGCTCATCCTCTCGCGCACTCTAAAGAGAGCTCAGGTGAGAAATTGCAAACGTCCAGCAATTGCTCAGAGATGAAAAGTGCCAGCACTGAAAGCTCTTGCTAGCCAGCCCCCTTCCTTGGAAGCGCTTTCACAGGCGCAGTAACACTGGGTCTTTGCGCTTCTCTAGCCACCAAACGTCACGGTCCTTCTCTTTCCGTCTCGTAGACACGAGCTGAGAAATTGCAAACGTCGAGCAATTGCTCAGAGATGAAAAGTGCCAGCACTGAAAGCTCTTGCTAGCCAGCACCCTTCCTTGGAAGCGCTTTTGTAGGCCTAAGAACACTGGGGCTCTGGGCTTCTTTAGCCACCTCATCTTCTGCTCATCCTCTCGCGCACTCTAAAGAGAGCTCAGGTGAGAAATTGCAAACGTCCAGCAATTGCTCAGAGATGAAAAGTGCCAGCACTGAAAGCTCTTGCTAGCCAGCACCCTTCCTTGGAAGCGCTTTTGTAGCCCTTAGAACACTGGGGCTCTGGGCTTCTCTAGCCACCTCATCTTCTGCTCATCCTCTCGCGCACTCTAAAGAGAGCTCAGGTGAGAAATTGCAAACGTCGAGCAATTGCTCAGAGATGAAAAGTGCCAGCACTGAAAGCTCTTGCTAGCCAGCACCCTTCCTTGGAAGCGCTTTCACAGGCGCAGCAACACTGGGGCTTTGCGCTTCTCTAGCCACCAAACGTCACGGTCCTTCTCTTTCCGTCTCGTAGACACGACCTGAGAAATTGCAAACGTCGAGCAATTGCTCAGAGAGGAAAAGTGCCAGCACTGAAAGCTGTTGCTAGCCAGCACCCTTCCTTGGAAGCGCTTTTGTAGGCCTAAGAACACTGGGGCTCTGGGCTTCTTTAGCCACCTCATCTTCTGCTCATCCTCTCGTGCACTCTGAAGAGAGCTCAGGTGAGAAATTGCAAACGTCGAGCAATTGCTCAGAGAGGAAAAGTGCCAGCACTGAAAGCTGTTGCTAGCCAGCACCCTTCCTTGGAAGCGCTTTTGTAGCCCTTAGAACACTGGGGCTCTGGGCTTCTCTAGCCACCTCATCTTCTGCTCATCCTCTCACGCACTCTAAAAAGAGCTCAGATGAGAAACTGCAAACGTCGAGCAATTGCTCAGAGATGAAAAGTGCCAGCACTGAAAGCTCTTGCTAGCCAGCACCCTTCCTTGGAAGCGCTTTTGTAGCCCTTAGAACACTGGGGCTCTGGGCTTCTCTAGCCACCTCATCTTCTGCTCATCCTCTCGCGCACTCTAAAGAGAGCTCAGGTGAGAAATTGCAAACGTCGAGCAATTGCTCAGAGATGAAAAGTGCCAGCACTGAAAGCTGTTGCTAGCCAGCACCCTTCCTTGGAAGCGCTTTCACAGGCGCAGTAACACTGGGGCTTTGCGCTTCTCTACCCACCAAACGTCACGGTCCTTCTCTTTCCGTCTCGTAGACACGAGCTGAGAAATTGCAAACGTCGAGCAATTGCTCAGAGATGAAAAGTGCCAGCACTGAAAGCTCTTGCTAGCCAGCACCCTTCCTTGGAAGCGCTTTTGTAGCCCTTAGAACACTGGGGCTCTGGGCTTCTCTAGCCACCTCATCTTCTGCTCATCCTCTCGCGCACTCTAAAGAGAGCTCAGGTGAGAAATTGCAAACGTCGAGCAATTGCTCAGAGATGAAAAGTGCCAGCACTGAAAGCTGTTGCTAGCCAGCACCCTTCCTTGGAAGCGCTTTCACAGGCGCAGTAACACTGGGGCTTTGCGCTTCTCTAGCCACCAAACGTCACGGTCCTTCTCTTTCCGTCTCGTAGACACGACCTGAGAAATTGCAAACGTCGAGCAATTGCTCAGAGATGAAAAGTGCCAGCACTGGAAGCTGTTGCTAGCCAGCACCCTTCCTTGGAAGCGCTTTTGTAGCCCTAAGAACACTGGGGCTCTGGGCTCTTCTAGCCACCTAATCTTCTGCTCATCCTCTCGCGCACTCTGAAGAGAGCTCAGGTGAGAAATTGCAAACGTCGAGCAATTGCTCAGAGATGAAAAGTGCCAGCACTGAAAGCTGTTGCTAGCCAGCACCCTTCCTTGGAAGCGCTTTTGTAGGCCTAAGCACACTGGGGCTCTGGGCTTCTCTAGCCACCTCATCTTCTGCTCATCCTCTCGCGCACTCTAAAGAGAGCTCAGGGGAGAAATTGCAAACGTCGAGCAATTGCTCAGAGATGAAAAGTGCCAGCACTGAAAGCTCTTGCTAGCCAGCCCCCTTCCTTGGAAGCGCTTTTGTAGGCCTAAGAACACTGGGGCTCTGGGCTTCTCTAGCCACCTAATCTTCTGCTCATCCTCTCGCGCACTCTAAAGAGAGCTCAGGGGAGAAATTGCAAACGTCGAGCAATTGCTCAGAGATGAAAAGTGCCAGCACTGAAAGCTGTTGCTAGCCAGCACCCTTCCTTGGAAGCGCTTTCACAGGCGCAGTAACACTGGGGCTTTGCGCTTCTCTAGCCACCAAACGTCACGGTCCTTCTCTTTCCGTCTCGTAGACACGAGCTGAGAAATTGCAAACGTCGAGCAATTGCTCAGAGATGAAAAGTGCCAGCACTGAAAGCTGTTGCTAGCCAGCCCCCTTCCTTGGAAGCGCTTTTGTAGGCCTAAGAACACTGGGGCTCTGGGCTTCTTTAGCCACCTCATCTTCTGCTCATCCTCTCGCGCACTCTAAAGAGAGCTCAGGTGAGAAATTGCAAACGTCGAGCAATTGCTCAGAGATGAAAAGTGCCAGCACTGAAAGCTGTTGCTAGCCAGCACCCTTCCTTGGAAGCGCTTTCACAGGCGCAGCAACACTGGGGCTTTGCGCTTCTCTACCCACCAAACGTCACGGTCCTTCTCTTTCCGTCTCGTAGACACGAGCTGAGAAATTGCAAACGTCGATCAATTGCTCAGAGATGAAAAGTGCCAGCACTGAAAGCTGTTGCTAGCCAGCACCCTTCCTTGGAAGCGCTTTTGTAGGCCTAAGAACACTGGGGCTCTGGGCTTCTCTAGCCACCTCATCTTCTGCTCATCCTCTCGCGCACTCTAAAGAGAGCTCAGGTGAGAAATTGCAAACGTCCAGCAATTGCTCAGAGATGAAAAGTGCCAGCACTGAAAGCTGTTGCTAGCCAGCACCCTTCCTTGGAAGCGCTTTCACAGGCGCAGTAACACTGGGTCTTTGCGCTTCTCTAGCCACCAAACGTCACGGTCCTTCTCTTTCCGTCTCGTAGACACGAGCTGAGAAATTGCAAACGTCGAGCAATTGCTCAGAGATGAAAAGTGCCAGCACTGAAAGCTCTTGCTAGCCAGCACCCTTCCTTGGAAGCGCTTTTGTAGGCCTAAGCACACTGGGGCTCTGGGCTTCTCTAGCCACCTAATCTTCTGCTCATCCTCTCGCGCACTCTAAAGAGAGCTCAGGTGAGAAATTGCAAACGTCGAGCAATTGCTCAGAGATGAAAAGTGCCAGCACTGAAAGCTGTTGCTAGCCAGCACCCTTCCTTGGAAGCGCTTTTGTAGGCCTAAGAACACTGGGGCTCTGGGCTTCTTTAGCCACCTCATCTTCTGCTCATCCTCTCGCGCACTCTAAAGAGAGCTCAGGTGAGAAATTGCAAACGACGAGCAATTCCTCAGAGATGAAAAGTGCCAGCACTGAAAGCTGTTGCTAGCCAGCACCCTTCCTTGGAAGCGCTTTTGTAGGCCTAAGAACACTGGGGCTCTGGGCTTCTCTAGCCACCTCATCTTCTGCTCATCCTCTCGCGCACTCTAAAGAGAGCTCAGGTGAGAAATTGCAAACGTCGAGCAATTGCTCAGAGATGAAAAGTGCCAGCACTGAAAGCTCTTGCTAGCCAGCACCCTTCCTTGGAAGCGCTTTTGTAGCCCTTAGAACACTGGGGCTCTGGGCTTCTCTAGCCACCTAATCTTCTGCTCATCCTCTCGCGCACTCTAAAGAGAGCTCAGGTGAGAAATTGCAAATGTCGAGCAATTGCTCAGAGATGAAAAGTGCCAGCACTGAAAGCTGTTGCTAGCCAGCACCCTTCCTTGGAAGCGCTTTCACAGGCGCAGTAACACTGGGGCTTTGCGCTTCTCTACCCACCAAACGTCACGGTCCTTCTCTTTCCGTCTCGTAGACACGAGCTGAGAAATTGCAAACGTCGAGCAATTGCTCAGAGATGAAAAGTGCCAGCACTGAAAGCTCTTGCTAGCCAGCACCCTTCCTTGGAAGCGCTTTTGTAGCCCTTAGAACACTGGGGCTCTGGGCTTCTCTAGCCACCTAATCTTCTGCTCATCCTCTCGCGCACTCTAAAGAGAGCTCAGGTGAGAAATTGCAAACGTTGAGCAATTGCTCAGAGATGAAAAGTGCCAGCACTGAAAGCTGTTGCTAGCCAGCAGCCTTCCTTGGAAGCGCTTTCACAGGCGCAGTAACACTGGGGCTTTGCGCTTCTCTAGCCACCAAACGTCACGGTCCTTCTCTTTCCGTCTCGTAGACACGACCTGAGAAATTGCAAACGTCGAGCAATTGCTCAGAGATGAAAAGTGCCAGCACTGAAAGCTGTTGCTAGCCAGCACCCTTCCTTGGAAGCGCTTTTGTAGGCCTAAGCACACTGGGGCTCTGGGCTTCTCTAGCCACCTCATCTTCTGCTCATCCTCTCGCGCACTCTGAAGAGAGCTCAGGTGAGAAATTGCAAACGTCGAGCAATTGCTCAGAGATGAAAAGTGCCAGCACTGAAAGCTGTTGCTAGCCAGCACCCTTCCTTGGAAGCGCTTTTGTAGGCCTAAGAACACTGGGGCTCTGGGCTTCTTTAGCCACCTCATCTTCTGCTCATCCTCTCGCGCACTCTAAAGAGAGCTCAGGTGAGAAATTGCAAACGACGAGCAATTCCTCAGAGATGAAAAGTGCCAGCACTGAAAGCTGTTGCTAGCCAGCACCCTTCCTTGGAAGCGCTTTTGTAGGCCTAAGAACACTGGGGCTCTGGGCTTCTCTAGCCACCTCATCTTCTGCTCATCCTCTCGCGCACTCTAAAGAGAGCTCAGGTGAGAAATTGCAAACGTCGAGCAATTGCTCAGAGATGAAAAGTGCCAGCACTGAAAGCTCTTGCTAGCCAGCACCCTTCCTTGGAAGCGCTTTTGTAGCCCTTAGAACACTGGGGCTCTGGGCTTCTCTAGCCACCTAATCTTCTGCTCATCCTCTCGCGCACTCTAAAGAGAGCTCAGGTGAGAAATTGCAAATGTCGAGCAATTGCTCAGAGATGAAAAGTGCCAGCACTGAAAGCTGTTGCTAGCCAGCACCCTTCCTTGGAAGCGCTTTCACAGGCGCAGTAACACTGGGGCTTTGCGCTTCTCTACCCACCAAACGTCACGGTCCTTCTCTTTCCGTCTCGTAGACACGAGCTGAGAAATTGCAAACGTCGAGCAATTGCTCAGAGATGAAAAGTGCCAGCACTGAAAGCTCTTGCTAGCCAGCACCCTTCCTTGGAAGCGCTTTTGTAGCCCTTAGAACACTGGGGCTCTGGGCTTCTCTAGCCACCTAATCTTCTGCTCATCCTCTCGCGCACTCTAAAGAGAGCTCAGGTGAGAAATTGCAAACGTCCAGCAATTGCTCAGAGATGAAAAGTGCCAGCACTGAAAGCTGTTGCTAGCCAGCAGCCTTCCTTGGAAGCGCTTTCACAGGCGCAGTAACACTGGGGCTTTGCGCTTCTCTAGCCACCAAACGTCACGGTCCTTCTCTTTCCGTCTCGTAGACACGACCTGAGAAATTGCAAACGTCGAGCAATTGCTCAGAGATGAAAAGTGCCAGCACTGAAAGCTGTTGCTAGCCAGCACCCTTCCTTGGAAGCGCTTTTGTAGGCCTAAGCACACTGGGGCTCTGGGCTTCTCTAGCCACCTCATCTTCTGCTCATCCTCTCGCGCACTCTGAAGAGAGCTCAGGTGAGAAATTGCAAACGTCGAGCAATTGCTCAGAGATGAAAAGTGCCAGCACTGAAAGCTCTTGCTAGCCAGCACCCTTCCTTGGAAGCGCTTTTGTAGGCCTAAGAACACTGGGGCTCTGGGCTTCTCTAGCCACCTCATCTTCTGCTCATCCTCTCGCGCACTCTAAAGAGAGCTCAGGGGAGAAATTGCAAATGTCCAGCAATTGCTCAGAGATGAAAAGTGCCAGCACTGAAAGCTGTTGCTAGCCAGCACCCTTCCTTGGAAGCGCTTTCACAGGCGCAGTAACACTGGGGCTTTGCGCTTCTCTAGCCACCAAACGTCACGGTCCTTCTCTTTCCGTCTCGTAGACATGAGCTGAGAAATTGCAAACGTCGAGCAATTGCTCAGAGATGAAAAGTGCCAGCACTGAAAGCTGTTGCTAGCCAGCACCCTTCCTTGGAAGCGCTTTTGTAGGCCTAAGAACACTGGGGCTCTGGGCTTCTTTAGCCACCTCATCTTCTGCTCATCCTCTCGCGCACTCTGAAGAGAGCTCAGGTGAGAAATTGCAAACGTCGAGCAATTGCTCAGAGATGAAAAGTGCCAGCACTGAAAGCTGTTGCTAGCCAGCACCCTTCCTTGGAAGCGCTTTCACAGGCGCAGTAACACTGGGGCTTTGCGCTTCTCTAGCCACCAAACGTCACGGTCCTTCTCTTTCCGTCTCGTAGACACGAGCTGAGAAATTGCAAACGTCGAGCAATTGCTCAGAGATGAAAAGTGCCAGCACTGAAAGCTCTTGCTAGCCAGCACCCTTCCTTGGAAGCGCTTTTGTAGGCCTAAGAACACTGGGGCTCTGGGCTTCTCTAGCCACCTCATCTTCTGCTCATCCTCTCGCTCACTCTAAAGAGAGCTCAGGTGAGAAATTGCAAACGTCGAGCAATTGCTCAGAGATGAAAAGTGCCAGCACTGAAAGCTGTTGCTAGCCAGCACCCTTCCTTGGAAGCGCTTTTGTAGGCCTAAGAACACTGGGGCTTTGGGCTTCTTTAGCCACCTCATCTTCTGCTCATCCTCTCGCGCACTCTAAAGAGAGCTCAGGTGAGAAATTGCAAACGTCGAGCAATTGCTCAGAGATGAAAAGTGCCAGCACTGAAAGCTGTTGCTAGCCAGCACCCTTCCTTGGAAGCGCTTTTGTAGGCCTAAGAACACTGGGGCTCTGGGCTTCTCTAGCCACCTCATCTTCTGCTCATCCTCTCGCGCACTCTAAAGAGAGCTCAGGTGAGAAATTGCAAACGTCGAGCAATTGCTCAGAGATGAAAAGTGCCAGCACTGAAAGCTGTTGCTAGCCAGCACCCTTCCTTGGAAGCGCTTTCACAGGCACAGTAACACTGGGGCTTTGCGCTTCTCTAGCCACCAAACGTCACGGTCCTTCTCTTTCCGTCTCGTAGACACGAGCTGAGAAATTGCAAACGTCGAGCAATTGCTCAGAGATGAAAAGTGCCAGCACTGAAAGCTGTTGCTAGCCAGCCCCCTTCCTTGGAAGCGCTTTCACAGGCGCAGTAACACTGGGGCTTTGCGCTTCTCTACCCACCAAAAGTCACTGTCCTTCTCTTTCCGTCTCGTAGACACGAGCTGAGAAATTGCAAACGTCGAGCAATTGCTCAGAGATGAAAAGTGCCAGCACTGAAAGCTGTTGCTAGGCAGCCCCCTTCCTTGGAAGCGCTTTTGTAGGCCTAAGCACACTGGGGCTCTGGGCTTCTCTAGCCACCTAATCTTCTGCTCATCCTCTCGCGCACTCTAAAGAGAGCTCAGGTGAGAAATTGCAAACGTCGAGCAATTGCTCAGAGAGGAAAAGTGCCAGCACTGAAAGCTGTTGCTAGCCAGCACCCTTCCTTGGAAGCGCTTTTGTAGGCCTAAGAACACTGGGGCTCTGGGCTTCTTTAGCCACCTCATCTTCTGCTCATCCTCTCGCGCACTCTGAAGAGAGCTCAGGTGAGAAATTGCAAATGTCCAGCAATTGCTCAGAGATGAAAAGTGCCAGCACTGAAAGCTGTTGCTAGCCAGCACCCTTCCTTGGAAGCGCTTTCACAGGCGCAGTAACACTGGGGCTTTGCGCTTCTCTAGCCACCAAACGTCACGGTCCTTCTCTTTCCGTCTCGTAGACACGAGCTGAGAAATTGCAAACGTCGAGCAATTGCTCAGAGAGGAAAAGTGCCAGCACTGAAAGCTCTTGCTAGCCAGCACCCTTCCTTGGAAGCGCTTTTGTAGGCCTAAGCACACTGGGGCTCTGGGCTTCTTTAGCCACCTCATCTTCTGCTCATCCTCTCGCGCACTCTAAAGAGACCTCAGGTGAGAAATTGCAAACGTCGAGCAATTGCTCAGAGAGGAAAAGTGCCAGCACTGAAAGCTCTTGCTAGCCAGCACCCTTCCTTGGAAGTGGTTTTGTAGGCCTAAGAACACTGGGGCTCTGGGCTTCTCCAGCCACCTAATCTTCTGCTCATCCTCTCGCGCACTCTAAAGAGAGCTCAGGGGAGAAATTGCAAACGTCGAGCAATTGCTCAGAGATGAAAAGTGCCAGCACTGAAAGCTGTTGCTAGCCAGCACCCTTCCTTGGAAGCGCTTTTGTAGGCCTAAGAACACTGGGGCTCTGGGCTTCTCTAGCCACCTCATCTTCTGCTCATCCTCTCGTGCACTCTAAAGAGAGCTCAGGGGAGAAATTGCAAACGTCGAGCAATTGCTCAGAGATGAAAAGTGCCAGCACTGAAAGCTGTTGCTAGCCAGCCCCCTTCCTTGGAAGCGCTTTCACAGGCGCAGTAACACTGGGGCTTTGCGCTTCTCTACCCACCAAAAGTCACTGTCCTTCTCTTTCCGTCTCGTAGACACGAGCTGAGAAATTGCAAACGTCGAGCAATTGCTCAGAGATGAAAAGTGCCAGCACTGAAAGCTGTTGCTAGCCAGCACCCTTCCTTGGAAGCGCTTTTGTAGCCCTTAGAACACTGGGGCTCTGGGCTTCTTTAGCCACCTCATCTTCTGCTCATCCTCTCGCGCACTCTAAAGAGACCTCAGGTGAGAAATTGCAAACGTCGAGCAATTGCTCAGAGAGGAAAAGTGCCAGCACTGAAAGCTCTTGCTAGCCAGCACCCTTCCTTGGAAGTGGTTTTGTAGCCCTAAGAACACTGGGGCTCTGGGCTTCTCCAGCCACCTAATCTTCTGCTCATCCTCTCGCGCACTCTAAAGAGAGCTCAGGGGAGAAATTGCAAACGTCGAGCAATTGCTCAGAGATGAAAAGTGCCAGCACTGAAAGCTGTTGCTAGCCAGCACCCTTCCTTGGAAGCGCTTTTGTAGGCCTAAGAACACTGGGGCTCTGGGCTTCTCTAGCCACCTCATCTTCTGCTCATCCTCTCGCGCACTCTAAAGAGAGCTCAGGTGAGAAATTGCAAACGTCGAGCAATTGCTCAGAGAGGAAAAGTGCCAGCACTGAAAGCTGTTGCTAGCCAGCATCCTTCCTTGGAAGCGCTTTCACAGGCGCAGTAACACTGGGGCTTTGCGCTTCTCTAGCCACCAAACGTCACGGTCCTTCTCTTTCCGTCTCGTAGACACGAGCTGAGAAATTGCAAACGTGGAGCAATTGCTCAGAGATGAAAAGTGCCAGCACTGGAAGCTGTTGCTAGCCAGCACCCTTCCTTGGAAGCGCTTTTGTAGGCCTAAGCACACTGGGGCTCTGGGCTTCTCTAGCCACCTCATCTTCTGCTCATCCTCTCGCGCACTCTAAAGAGAGCTCAGGGGAGAAATTGCAAACGTCGAGCAATTGCTCAGAGATGAAAAGTGCCAGCACTGAAAGCTGTTGCTAGCCAGCACCCTTCCTTGGAAGCGCTTTCACAGGCGCAGCAACACTGGGGCTTTGCGCTTCTCTAGCCACCAAACGTCACGGTCACTATCTCTCCGTCTCGTAGACACGAGCTGAGAAATTGCAAACGTCGAGCAATTGCTCAGAGATGAAAAGTGCCAGCACTGAAAGCTGTTGCTAGCCAGCCCCCTTCCTTGGAAGCGCTTTTGTAGGCCTAAGAACACTGGGGCTCTGGGCTTCTCTAGCCACCTCATCTTCTGCTCATCCTCTCGCGCACTCTAAAGAGAGCTCAGGTGAGAAATTGCAAACGTCCAGCAATTGCTCAGAGATGAAAAGTGCCAGCACTGAAAGCTCTTGCTAGCCAGCCCCCTTCCTTGGAAGCGCTTTCACAGGCGCAGTAACACTGGGTCTTTGCGCTTCTCTAGCCACCAAACGTCACGGTCCTTCTCTTTCCGTCTCGTAGACACGAGCTGAGAAATTGCAAACGTCGAGCAATTGCTCAGAGATGAAAAGTGCCAGCACTGAAAGCTCTTGCTAGCCAGCACCCTTCCTTGGAAGCGCTTTTGTAGGCCTAAGAACACTGGGGCTCTGGGCTTCTTTAGCCACCTCATCTTCTGCTCATCCTCTCGCGCACTCTAAAGAGAGCTCAGGTGAGAAATTGCAAACGTCCAGCAATTGCTCAGAGATGAAAAGTGCCAGCACTGAAAGCTCTTGCTAGCCAGCACCCTTCCTTGGAAGCGCTTTTGTAGGCCTAAGCACACTGGGGCTCTGGGCTTCTCTAGCCACCTCATCTTCTGCTCATCCTCTCGCGCACTCTAAAGAGAGCTCAGGTGAGAAATTGCAAACGTCGAGCACTTGCTCAGAGATGAAAAGTGCCAGCACTGAAAGCTCTTGCTAGCCAGCACCCTTCCTTGGAAGCGCTTTCACAGGCGCAGTAACACTGGGGCTTTGCGCTTCTCTAGCCACCAAACGTCACGGTCCTTCTCTTTCCGTCTCGTAGACACGACCTGAGAAATTGCAAACGTCGAGCAATTGCTCAGAGAGGAAAAGTGCCAGCACTGAAAGCTCTTGCTAGCCAGCACCCTTCCTTGGAAGCGCTTTTGTAGGCCTAAGAACACTGGGGCTCTGGGCTTCTTTAGCCACCTCATCTTCTGCTCATCCTCTCGTGCACTCTGAAGAGAGCTCAGGTGAGAAATTGCAAACGTCGAGCAATTGCTCAGAGAGGAAAAGTGCCAGCACTGAAAGCTGTTGCTAGCCAGCACCCTTCCTTGGAAGCGCTTTTGTAGCCCTTAGAACACTGGGGCTCTGGGCTTCTCTAGCCACCTCATCTTCTGCTCATCCTCTCACGCACTCTAAAAAGAGCTCAGATGAGAAACTGCAAACGTCGAGCAATTGCTCAGAGATGAAAAGTGCCAGCACTGAAAGCTGTTGCTAGCCAGCACCCTTCCTTGGAAGCGCTTTTGTAGCCCTTAGAACACTGGGGCTCTGGGCTTCTCTAGCCACCTCATCTTCTGCTCATCCTCTCGCGCACTCTAAAGAGAGCTCAGGTGAGAAATTGCAAACGTCGAGCAATTGCTCAGAGATGAAAAGTGCCAGCACTGAAAGCTGTTGCTAGCCAGCACCCTTCCTTGGAAGCGCTTTCACAGGCGCAGTAACACTGGGGCTTTGCGCTTCTCTACCCACCAAACGTCACGGTCCTTCTCTTTCCGTCTCGTAGACACGAGCTGAGAAATTGCAAACGTCGAGCAATTGCTCAGAGAGGAAAAGTGCCAGCACTGAAAGCTGTTGCTAGCCAGCACCCTTCCTTGGAAGCGCTTTTGTAGGCCTAAGAACACTGGGGCTCTGGGCTTCTCTAGCCACCTCATCTTCTGCTCATCCTCTCGCGCACTCTAAAGAGAGCTCAGGGGAGAAATTGCAAACGTCGAGCAATTGCTCAGAGATGAAAAGTGCCAGCACTGAAAGCTGTTGCTAGCCAGCACCCTTCCTTGGAAGCGCTTTCACAGGCGCAGCAACACTGGGGCTTTGCGCTTCTCTACCCACCAAACGTCACGGTCACTATCTCTCCGTCTCGTAGACACGAGGTGAGAAATTGCAAACGTCGAGCAATTGCTCAGAGATGAAAAGTGCCAGCACTGAAAGCTGTTGCTAGCCAGCCCCCTTCCTTGGAAGCGCTTTTGTAGACCTAAGAACACTGGGGCTCTGGGCTTCTCTAGCCACCTCATCTTCTGCTCATCCTCTCGCGCACTCTAAAGAGAGCTCAGATGAGAAATTGCAAACGTCGAGCAATTGCTCAGAGATGAAAAGTGCCAGCACTGAAAGCTCTTGCTAGCCAGCACCCTTCCTTGGAAGCGCTTTCACAGGCGCAGCAACACTGGGGCTTTGCGCTTCTCTAGCCACGAAACGTCACGGTCCTTCTCTTTCCGTCTCGTAGACACGAGCTGAGAAATTGCAAACGTCGAGCAATTGCTCAGAGATGAAAAGTGCCAGCACTGAAAGCTGTTGCTAGCCAGCACCCTTCCTTGGAAGCGCTTTTGTAGGCCTAAGAACACTGGGGCTCTGGGCTTCTCTAGCCACCTCATCTTCTGCTCATCCTCTCGCGCACTCTAAAGAGAGCTCAGGTGAGAAATTGCAAACGTCCAGCAATTGCTCAGAGATGAAAAGTGCCAGCACTGAAAGCTCTTGCTAGCCAGCCCCCTTCCTTGGAAGCGCTTTCACAGGCGCAGTAACACTGGGGCTTTGCGCTTCTCTAGCCACCAAACGTCACGGTCCTTCTCTTTCCGTCTCGTAGACACGAGCTGAGAAATTGCAAACGTCGAGCAATTGCTCAGAGATGAAAAGTGCCAGCACTGAAAGCTCTTGCTAGCCAGCACCCTTCCTTGGAAGCGCTTTTGTAGGCCTAAGAACACTGGGGCTCTGGGCTTCTCTAGCCACCTCATCTTCTGCTCATCCTCTCGCGCACTCTAAAGAGAGCTCAGGTGAGAAATTGCAAACGTCGAGCAATTGCTCAGAGATGAAAAGTGCCAGCACTGAAAGCTGTTGCTAGCCAGCACCCTTCCTTGGAAGCGCTTTTGTAGGCCTAAGAACACTGGGGCTCTGGGCTTCTCTAGCCACCTCATCTTCTGCTCATCCTCTCGCGCACTCTAAAGAGAGCTCAGGTGAGAAATTGCAAACGTCGAGCAATTGCTCAGAGATGAAAAGTGCCAGCACTGAAAGCTCTTGCTAGCCAGCACCCTTCCTTGGAAGCGCTTTCACAGGCGCAGTAACACTGGGGCTTTGCGCTTCTCTACCCACCAAACGTCACGGTCCTTCTCTTTCCGTCTCGTAGACACGAGCTGAGAAATTGCAAACGTCGAGCAATTGCTCAGAGATGAAAAGTGCCAGCACTGAAAGCTCTTGCTAGCCAGCACCCTTCCTTGGAAGCGCTTTTGTAGCCCTTAGAACACTGGGGCTCTGGGCTTCTCTAGCCACCTCATCTTCTGCTCATCCTCTCGCGCACTCTAAAGAGAGCTCAGGGGAGAAATTGCAAACGTCGAGCAATTGCTCAGAGATGAAAAGTGCCAGCACTGAAAGCTGTTGCTAGCCAGCACCCTTCCTTGGAAGCGCTTTCACAGGCGCAGTAACACTGGGGCTTTGCGCTTCTCTACCCACCAAACGTCACGGTCCTTCTCTTTCCGTCTCGTAGACACGAGCTGAGAAATTGCAAACGTCGAGCAATTGCTCAGAGATGAAAAGTGCCAGCACTGAAAGCTGTTGCTAGCCAGCACCCTTCCTTGGAAGCGCTTTTGTAGGCCTAAGCACACTGGGGCTCTGGGCTTCTCTAGCCACCTCATCTTCTGCTCATCCTCTCGCGCACTCTGAAGAGAGCTCAGGTGAGAAATTGCAAACGTCGAGCAATTGCTCAGAGATGAAAAGTGCCAGCACTGAAAGCTGTTGCTAGCCAGCACCCTTCCTTGGAAGCGCTTTTGTAGGCCTAAGAACACTGGGGCTCTGGGCTTCTCTAGCCACCTAATCTTCTGCTCATCCTCTCGCGCACTCTAAAGAGAGCTCAGGTGAGAAATTGCAAATGTCCAGCAATTGCTCAGAGATGAAAAGTGCCAGCACTGAAAGCTGTTGCTAGCCAGCACCCTTCCTTGGAAGCGCTTTCACAGGCGCAGCAACACTGGGGCTTTGCGCTTCTCTAGCCACCAAAAGTCACGGTCATTCTCTTTCCGTCTCGTAGACACGAGCTGAGAAATTGCAAACGTCGAGCAATTGCTCAGAGATGAAAAGTGCCAGCACTGAAAGCTGTTGCTAGCCAGCACCCTTCCTTGGAAGCGCTTTTGTAGGCCTAAGAACACTGGGGCTCTGGGCTTCTTTAGCCACCTCATCTTCTGCTCATCCTCTCGCGCACTCTGAAGAGAGCTCAGGGGAGAAATTGCAAACGTCGAGCAATTGCTCAGAGATGAAAAGTGCCAGCACTGAAAGCTGTTGCTAGCCAGCACCCTTCCTTGGAAGCGCTTTCACAGGCGCAGTAACACTGGGGCTTTGCGCTTCTCTAGCCACCAAACGTCACGGTCCTTCTCTTTCCGTCTCGTAGACACGAGCTGAGAAATTGCAAACGTCCAGCAATTGCTCAGAGATGAAAAGTGCCAGCACTGAAAGCTCTTGCTAGCCAGCACCCTTCCTTGGAAGCGCTTTTGTAGGCCTAAGAACACTGGGGCTCTGGGCTTCTTTAGCCACCTCATCTTCTGCTCATCCTCTCGCGCACTCTAAAGAGAGCTCAGGGGAGAAATTGCAAACGTCGAGCAATTGCTCAGAGATGAAAAGTGCCAGCACTGAAAGCTGTTGCTAGCCAGCACCCTTCCTTGGAAGCGCTTTGGTAGGCCTAAGAACACTGGGACTCTGGGCTTCTCTAGCCACCTCATCTTCTGCTCATCCTCTCGCGCACTCTAAAGAGAGCTCAGGTGAGAAATTGCAAACGTCGAGCAATTGCTCAGAGAAGAAAAGTGCCAGCACTGAAAGCTGTTGCTAGCCAGCACCCTTCCTTGGAAGCGCTTTTGTAGGCCTAAGAACACTGGGGCTCTGGGCTTCTCTAGCCACCTCATCTTCTGCTCATCCTCTCGCGCACTCTAAAGAGAGCTCAGGTGAGAAATTGCAAACGTCGAGCAATTGCTCAGAGATGAAAAGTGCCAGCACTGAAAGCTGTTGCTAGCCAGCACCCTTCCTTGGAAGCGCTTTCACAGGCGCAGTAACACTGGGGCTTTGCGCTTCTCTAGCCACCAAACGTCACGGTCCTTCTCTTTCCGTATCGTAGACACGAGCTGAGAAATTGCAAACGTCGAGCAATTGCTCAGAGATGAAAAGTGCCAGCACTGAAAGCTGTTGCTAGCCAGCCCCCTTCCTTGGAAGCGCTTTCACAGGCGCAGTAACACTGGGGCTCTGGGCTTCTCTAGCCACCAAACGTCACGGTCCTTCTCTTTCCGTCTCGTAGACACGAGCTGAGAAATTGCAAACGTCGAGCAATTGCTCAGAGATGAAAAGTGCCAGCACTGAAAGCTGTTGCTAGCCAGCACCCTTCCTTGGAAGCGCTTTTGTAGGCCTAAGCACACTGGGGCTCTGGGCTTCTCTAGCCACCTAATCTTCTGCTCATCCTCTCGCGCACTCTAAAGAGAGCTCAGGTGAGAAATTGCAAACGTCGAGCAATTGCTCAGAGATGAAAAGTGCCAGCACTGAAAGCTGTTGCTAGCCAGCACCCTTCCTTGGAAGCGCTTTTGTAGGCCTAAGAACACTGGGGCTCTGGGCTTCTCTAGCAACCTAATCTTCTGCTCATCCTCTCGCGCACTCTGAAGAGAGCTCAGGTGAGAAATTGCAAACGTCGAGCAATTGCTCAGAGATGAAAAGTGCCAGCACTGAAAGCTCTTGCTAGCCAGCACCCTTCCTTGGAAGCGCTTTTGTAGCCCTTAGAACACTGGGGCTCTGGGCTTCTCTAGCCACCTCATCTTCTGCTCATCCTCTCGCGCACTCTGAAGAGAGCTCAGGTGAGAAATTGCAAACGTCGAGCAATTGCTCAGAGATGAAAAGTGCCAGCACTGAAAGCTGTTGTTAGCCAGCACCCTTCCTTGGAAGCGCTTTTGTAGGCCTAAGAACACTGGGGCTCTGGGCTTCTCTAGCCCCCTCATCTTCTGCTCATCCTCTCGCGCACTCTAAAGAGAGCTCAGGTGAGAAATTGCAAACGTCGAGCAATTGCTCAGAGATGAAAAGTGCCAGCACTGAAAGCTGTTGCTAGCCAGCACCCTTCCTTGGAAGCGCTTTTGTAGGCCTAAGAACACTGGGGCTCTGGGCTTCTCTAGCCACCTCATCTTCTGCTCATCCTCTCGCGCACTCTAAAGAGAGCTCAGGTGAGAAATTGCAAACGTCGAGCAATTGCTCAGAGATGAAAAGTGCCAGCACTGAAAGCTCTTGCTAGCCAGCACCCTTCCTTGGAAGCGCTTTCACAGGCGCAGTAACACTGGGGCTTTGCGCTTCTCTACCCACCAAACGTCACGGTCCTTCTCTTTCCGTCTCGTAGACACGAGCTGAGAAATTGCAAACGTCGAGCAATTGCTCAGAGATGAAAAGTGCCAGCACTGGAAGCTGTTGCTAGCCAGCACCCTTCCTTGGAAGCGCTTTTGTAGGCCTAAGAACACTGGGGCTCTGGGCTTCTCTACCCACCTAATCTTCTGCTCATCCTCTCGCGCACTCTGAAGAGAGCTCAGGTGAGAAACTGCAAACGTCCAGCAATTGCTCAGAGATGAAAAGTGCCAGCACTGAAAGCTCTTGCTAGCCAGCCCCCTTCCTTGGAAGCGCTTTCACAGGCGCAGTAACACTGGGGCTTTGCGCTTCTCTAGCCACCAAACGTCACGGTCCTTCTCTTTCCGTCTCGTAGACACGAGCTGAGAAATTGCAAACGTCGAGCAATTGCTCAGAGATGAAAAGTGCCAGCACTGAAAGCTCTTGCTAGCCAGCACCCTTCCTTGGAAGCGCTTTTGTAGGCCTAAGAACACTGGGGCTCTGGGCTTCTCTAGCCACCTCATCTTCTGCTCATCCTCTCGCGCACTCTAAAGAGAGCTCAGGTGAGAAATTGCAAACGTCGAGCAATTGCTCAGAGATGAAAAGTGCCAGCACTGAAAGCTCTTGCTAGCCAGCACCCTTCCTTGGAAGCGCTTTTGTAGCCCTTAGAACACTGGGGCTCTGGGCTTCTCTAGCCACCTCATCTTCTGCTCATCCTCTCGCGCACTCTAAAGAGAGCTCAGGTGAGAAATTGCAAACGTCGAGCAATTGCTCAGAGATGAAAAGTGCCAGCACTGAAAGCTCTTGCTAGCCAGCACCCTTCCTTGGAAGCGCTTTCACAGGCGCAGTAACACTGGGGCTTTGCGCTTCTCTACCCACCAAACGTCACGGTCCTTCTCTTTCCGTCTCGTAGACACGAGCTGAGAAATTGCAAACGTCGAGCAATTGCTCAGAGATGAAAAGTGCCAGCACTGAAAGCTCTTGCTAGCCAGCACCCTTCCTTGGAAGCGCTTTTGTAGCCCTTAGAACACTGGGGCTCTGGGCTTCTCTAGCCACCTCATCTTCTGCTCATCCTCTCGCGCACTCTAAAGAGAGCTCAGGGGAGAAATTGCAAACGTCGAGCAATTGCTCAGAGATGAAAAGTGCCAGCACTGAAAGCTGTTGCTAGCCAGCACCCTTCCTTGGAAGCGCTTTCACAGGCGCAGTAACACTGGGGCTTTGCGCTTCTCTACCCACCAAACGTCACGGTCCTTCTCTTTCCGTCTCGTAGACACGAGCTGAGAAATTGCAAACGTCGAGCAATTGCTCAGAGATGAAAAGTGCCAGCACTGAAAGCTGTTGCTAGCCAGCACCCTTCCTTGGAAGCGCTTTTGTAGGCCTAAGCACACTGGGGCTCTGGGCTTCTCTAGCCACCTCATCTTCTGCTCATCCTCTCGCGCACTCTGAAGAGAGCTCAGGTGAGAAATTGCAAACGTCGAGCAATTGCTCAGAGATGAAAAGTGCCAGCACTGAAAGCTGTTGCTAGCCAGCACCCTTCCTTGGAAGCGCTTTTGTAGGCCTAAGAACACTGGGGCTCTGGGCTTCTCTAGCCACCTAATCTTCTGCTCATCCTCTCGCGCACTCTAAAGAGAGCTCAGGTGAGAAATTGCAAATGTCCAGCAATTGCTCAGAGATGAAAAGTGCCAGCACTGAAAGCTGTTGCTAGCCAGCACCCTTCCTTGGAAGCGCTTTCACAGGCGCAGCAACACTGGGGCTTTGCGCTTCTCTAGCCACCAAAAGTCACGGTCATTCTCTTTCCGTCTCGTAGACACGAGCTGAGAAATTGCAAACGTCGAGCAATTGCTCAGAGATGAAAAGTGCCAGCACTGAAAGCTGTTGCTAGCCAGCACCCTTCCTTGGAAGCGCTTTTGTAGGCCTAAGAACACTGGGGCTCTGGGCTTCTTTAGCCACCTCATCTTCTGCTCATCCTCTCGCGCACTCTGAAGAGAGCTCAGGGGAGAAATTGCAAACGTCGAGCAATTGCTCAGAGATGAAAAGTGCCAGCACTGAAAGCTGTTGCTAGCCAGCACCCTTCCTTGGAAGCGCTTTCACAGGCGCAGTAACACTGGGGCTTTGCGCTTCTCTAGCCACCAAACGTCACGGTCCTTCTCTTTCCGTCTCGTAGACACGAGCTGAGAAATTGCAAACGTCCAGCAATTGCTCAGAGATGAAAAGTGCCAGCACTGAAAGCTGTTGCTAGCCAGCACCCTTCCTTGGAAGCGCTTTTGTAGGCCTAAGAACACTGGGGCTCTGGGCTTCTTTAGCCACCTCATCTTCTGCTCATCCTCTCGCGCACTCTAAAGAGAGCTCAGGGGAGAAATTGCAAACGTCGAGCAATTGCTCAGAGATGAAAAGTGCCAGCACTGAAAGCTGTTGCTAGCCAGCACCCTTCCTTGGAAGCGCTTTTGTAGGCCTAAGAACACTGGGACTCTGGGCTTCTCTAGCCACCTCATCTTCTGCTCATCCTCTCGCGCACTCTAAAGAGAGCTCAGGTGAGAAATTGCAAACGTCGAGCAATTGCTCAGAGAAGAAAAGTGCCAGCACTGAAAGCTGTTGCTAGCCAGCACCCTTCCTTGGAAGCGCTTTTGTAGGCCTAAGAACACTGGGGCTCTGGGCTTCTCTAGCCACCTCATCTTCTGCTCATCCTCTCGCGCACTCTAAAGAGAGCTCAGGTGAGAAATTGCAAACGTCGAGCAATTGCTCAGAGATGAAAAGTGCCAGCACTGAAAGCTCTTGCTAGCCAGCCCCCTTCCTTGGAAGCGCTTTCACAGGCGCAGTAACACTGGGTCTTTGCGCTTCTCTAGCCACCAAACGTCACGGTCCTTCTCTTTCCGTCTCGTAGACACGAGCTGAGAAATTGCAAACGTCGAGCAATTGCTCAGAGATGAAAAGTGCCAGCACTGAAAGCTCTTGCTAGCCAGCACCCTTCCTTGGAAGCGCTTTTGTAGGCCTAAGAACACTGGGGCTCTGGGCTTCTCTAGCCACCTAATCTTCTGCTCATCCTCTCGCGCACTCTAAAGAGAGCTCAGATGAGAAATTGCAAACGTCGAGCAATTGCTCAGAGATGAAAAGTGCCAGCACTGAAAGCTGTTGATAGCCAGCACCCTTCCTTGGAAGCGCTTTTGTAGGCCTAAGAACACTGGGGCTCTGGGCTTCTTTAGCCACCTCATCTTCTGCTCATCCTCTCGCGCACTCTAAAGAGAGCTCAGGTGAGAAATTGCAAACGTCGAGCAATTGCTCAGAGATGAAAAGTGCCAGCACTGAAAGCTTTTGCTAGCCAGCACCCTTCCTTGGAAGCGCTTTTGTAGGCCTAAGAACACTGGGGCTCTGGGCTTCTCTAGCCACCTCATCTTCTGCTCATCCTCTCGCGCACTCTAAAGAGAGCTCAGGGGAGAAATTGCAAACGTCGAGCAATTGCTCAGAGATGAAATGTGCCAGCACTGAAAGCTCTTGCTAGCCAGCACCCTTCCTTGGAAGTGCTTTTGTAGCCCTTAGAACACTGGGGCTCTGGGCTTCTCTAGCCACCTAATCTTCTGCTCATCCTCTCCCGCACTCTAAAGAGAGCTCAGGTGAGAAATTGCAAACGTCGAGCAATTGCTCAGAGATGAAAAGTGCCAGCACTGAAAGCTGTTGCTAGCCAGCACCCTTCCTTGGAAGCGCTTTCACAGGCGCAGTAACACTGGGGCTTTGCGCTTCTCTAGCCACCAAACGTCACGGTCCTTCTCTTTCCGTCTCGTAGACACGAGCTGAGAAATTGCAAACGTCCAGCAATTGCTCAGAGATGAAAAGTGCCAGCACTGAAAGCTGTTGCTAGCCAGCACCCTTCCTTGGAAGCGCTTTTGTAGCCCTTAGAACACTGGGGCTCTGGGCTTCTCTAGCCACCTCATCTTCTGCTCATCCTCTCGCGCACTCTAAAGAGAGCTCAGGGGAGAAATTGCAAACGTCGAGCAATTGCTCAGAGATGAAATGTGCCAGCACTGAAAGCTGTTGCTAGCCAGCACCCTTCCTTGGAAGCACTTTCACAGGCACAGTAACACTGGGGCTTTGCGCTTCTCTAGCCACCAAACGTCACGGTCCTTCTCTTTCCGTCTCGTAGACACGAGCTGAGAAATTGCAAACGTCGAGCAATTGCTCAGAGATGAAAAGTGCCAGCACTGAAAGCTCTTGCTAGCCAGCACCCTTCCTTGGAAGCGCTTTTGTAGGCCTAAGCACACTGGGGCTCTGGGCTTCTCTAGCCACCTCATCTTCTGCTCATCCTCTCGCGCACTCTGAAGAGAGCTCAGGTGAGAAATTGCAAACGTCGAGCAATTGCTCAGAGATGAAAAGTGCCAGCACTGAAAGCTGTTGCTAGCCAGCACCCTTCCTTGGAAGCGCTTTTGTAGGCCTAAGAACACTGGGGCTCTGGGCTTCTCTAGCCACCTAATCTTCTGCTCATCCTCTCGCGCACTCTAAAGAGAGCTCAGGGGAGAAATTGCAAACGTCGAGCAATTGCTCAGAGATGAAAAGTGCCAGCACTGAAAGCTGTTGCTAGCCAGCACCCTTCCTTGGAAGCGCTTTTGTAGGCCTAAGAACACTGGGGCTCTGGGCTTCTTTAGCCACCTCATCTTCTGCTCATCCTCTCGCGCACTCTAAAGAGAGCTCAGGGGAGAAATTGCAAACGTCGAGCAACTGCTCAGAGATGAAAAGTGCCAGCACTGAAAGCTGTTGCTAGCCAGCACCCTTCCTTGGAAGCGCTTTCACAGGCGCAGTAACACTGGGGCTTTGCGCTTCTCTAGCCACCAAACGTCACGGTCCTTCTCTTTCCGTGTCGTAGACACGAGCTGAGAAATTGCAAACGTCGAGCAATTGCTCAGAGATGAAAAGTGCCAGCACTGAAAGCTCTTGCTAGCCAGCACCCTTCCTTGGAAGCGCTTTTGTAGGCCTAAGAACACTGGGGCTCTGGGCTTCTCTAGCCAACTAATCTTCTGCTCATCCTCTCGCTCACTCTAAAGAGAGCTCAGGTGAGAAATTGCAAACGTCGAGCAATTGCTCAGAGATGAAAAGTGCCAGCACTGAAAGCTGTTGCTAGCCAGCACCCTTCCTTGGAAGCGCTTTTGTAGGCCTAAGAACACTGGGGCTCTGGGCTTCTCTAGCCACCTAATCTTCTGCTCATCCTCTCGCGCACTCTAAAGAGAGCTCAGGGGAGAAATTGCAAACGTCGAGCAATTGCTCAGAGATGAAAAGTGCCAGCACTGAAAGCTGTTGCTAGCCAGCACCCTTCCTTGGAAGCGCTTTTGTAGGCCTAAGAACACTGGGGCTCTGGGCTTCTCTAGCCACCTCATCTTCTGCTCATCCTCTCGCGCACTCTAAAGAGAGCTCAGGTGAGAAATTGCAAACGTCGAGCAATTGCTCAGAGATGAAAAGTGCCAGCACTGAAAGCTGTTGCTAGCCAGCACCCTTCCTTGGAAGCGCTTTCACAGGCGCAGTAACACTGGGGCTTTGCGCTTCTCTAGCCACCAAACGTCACGGTCCTTCTCTTTCCGTCTCGTAGACACGAGCTGAGAAATTGCAAACGTCGAGCAATTGCTCAGAGATGAAAAGTGCCAGCACTGAAAGCTGTTGCTAGCCAGCCCCCTTCCTTGGAAGCGCTTTCACAGGCGCAGTAACACTGGGGCTTTGCGCTTCTCTACCCACCAAACGTCACAGTCCTTCTCTTTCCGTCTCGTAGACACGAGCTGAGAAATTGCAAACGTCCAGCAATTGCTCAGAGATGAAAAGTGCCAGCACTGAAAGCTCTTGCTAGCCAGCACCCTTCCTTGGAAGCGCTTTTGTAGGCCTAAGCACACTGGGGCTCTGGGCTTCTCTAGCCACCTAATCTTCTGCTCATCCTCTCGCGCACTCTAAAGAGAGCTCAGGTGAGAAATTGCAAACGTCGAGCAATTGCTCAGAGAGGAAAAGTGCCAGCACTGAAAGCTGTTGCTAGCCAGCACCCTTCCTTGGAAGCGCTTTTGTAGGCCTAAGAACACTGGGGCTCTGGGCTTCTCTAGCCACCTCATCTTCTGCTCATCCTCTCGCGCACTCTGAAGAGAGCTCAGGTGAGAAATTGCAAATGTCCAGCAATTGCTCAGAGATGAAAAGTGCCAGCACTGAAAGCTCTTGCTAGCCAGCACCCTTCCTTGGAAGCGCTTTCACAGGCGCAGTAACACTGGGGCTTTGCGCTTCTCTAGCCACCAAACGTCACGGTCCTTCTCTTTCCGTCTCGTAGACACGAGCTGAGAAATTGCAAACGTCGAGCAATTGCTCAGAGATGAAAAGTGCCAGCACTGAAAGCTCTTGCTAGCCAGCACCCTTCCTTGGAAGCGCTTTTGTAGGCCTAAGAACACTGGGGCTCTGGGCTTCTTTAGCCACCTCATCTTCTGCTCATCCTCTCGTGCACTCTGAAGAGAGCTCAGGTGAGAAATTGCAAACGTCGAGCAATTGCTCAGAGAGGAAAAGTGCCAGCACTGAAAGCTGTTGCTAGCCAGCACCCTTCCTTGGAAGCGCTTTTGTAGGCCTAAGAACAGTGGGGCTCTGGGCTTCTCTAGCCACCTCATCTTCTGCTCATCCTCTCGCGCACTCTAAAAAGAGCTCAGGTGAGAAATTGCAAACGTCGAGCAATTGCTCAGAGATGAAAAGTGCCAGCACTGAAAGCTGTTGCTAGACAGCACCCTTCCTTGGAAGCGCTTTCACAGGCGCAGCAACACTGGGGCTTTGCGCTTCTCTACCCAGCAAACGTCACGGTCATTCTCTTTCCATCTCATAGACATGAGCTGAGAAATTGCAAACGTCGAGCAATTGCTCCGAGATGAAAAGTGCCAGCACTGAAAGCTGTTGCTAGCCAGCCCCCTTCCTTGGAAGCGCTTTTGTAGGCCTAAGAACAGTGGGGCTCTGGGCTTCTTTAGCCACCTCATCTTCTGCTCATCCTCTCGCGCACTCTAAAGAGAGCTCAGGTGAGAAATTGCAAACGTCGAGCAATTCCTCAGAGATGAAAAGTGCCAGCACTGAAAGCTTTTGCTAGCCAGCACCCTTCCTTGGAAGCGCTTTTGTAGGCCTAAGAACACTGGGGCTCTGGGCTTCTCTAGCCACCTAATCTTCTGCTCATCCTCTCGCGCACTCTAAAGAGAGCTCAGGTGAGAAATTGCAAACGTCGAGCAATTGCTCAGAGATGAAAAGTGCCAGCACTGAAAGCTCTTGCTAGCCAGCACCCTTCCTTGGAAGCGCTTTTGTAGCCCTTAGAACACTGGGGCTCTGGGCTTCTCTAGCCACCTCATCTTCTGCTCATCCTCTCGCGCACTCTAAAGAGAGCTCAGGTGAGAAATTGCAAACGTCGAGCAATTGCTCAGAGATGAAAAGTGCCAGCACTGAAAGCTGTTGCTAGCCAGCACCCTTCCTTGGAAGCGCTTTCACAGGCGCAGTAACACTGAGGCTTTGCGCTTCTCTAGCCACCAAACGTCACGGTCCTTCTCTTTCCGTCTCGTAGACACGAGCTGAGAAATTGCAAACGTCGAGCAATTGCTCAGAGATGAAAAGTGCCAGCACTGAAAGCTGTTGCTAGCCAGCACCCTTCCTTGGAAGCGCTTTTGTAGCCCTTAGAACACTGGGGCTCTGGGCTTCTCTAGCCACCTCATCTTCTGCTCATCCTCTCGCGCACTCTAAAGAGAGCTCAGGGGAGAAATTGCAAACGTCGAGCAATTGCTCAGAGATGAAAAGTGCCAGCACTGAAAGCTGTTGCTAGCCAGCACCCTTCCTTGGAAGCGCTTTCACAGGCGCAGTAACACTGGGGCTTTGCGCTTCTCTAGCCACCAAACGTCACGGTCCTTCTCTTTCCGTCTCGTAGACACGAGCTGAGAAATTGCAAACGTCGAGCAATTGCTCAGAGAGGAAAAGTGCCAGCACTGAAAGCTCTTGCTAGCCAGCACCCTTCCTTGGAAGCGCTTTTGTAGGCCTAAGAACACTGGGGCTCTGGGCTTCTCTAGCCACCTAATCTTCTGCTCATCCTCTCGCGCACTCTGAAGAGAGCTCAGGTGAGAAATTGCAAACGTCGAGCAATTGCTCAGAGAGGAAAAGTGCCAGCACTGAAAGCTGTTGCTAGCCAGCACCCTTCCTTGGAAGCGCTTTTGTAGGCCTAAGAACACTGGGGCTCTGGGCTTCTCTAGCCACCTCATCTTCTGCTCATCCTCTCGCGCACTCTAAAGAGAGCTCAGGTGAGAAATTGCAAATGTCCAGCAATTGCTCAGAGATGAAAAGTGCCAGCACTGAAAGCTCTTGCTAGCCAGCACCCTTCCTTGGAAGCGCTTTCACAGGCGCAGCAACACTGGGGCTTTGCGCTTCTCTACCCACCAAACGTCACGGTCCTTCTCTTTCCGTCTCGTAGACACGAGCTGAGAAATTGCAAACGTCGAGCAATTGCTCAGAGATGAAAAGTGCCAGCACTGAAAGCTGTTGCTAGCCAGCACCCTTCCTTGGAAGCGCTTTTGTAGGCCTAAGAACACTGGGGCTCTGGGCTTCTTTAGCCACCTCATCTTCTGCTCATCCTCTCGCGCACTCTGAAGAGAGCTCAGGTGAGAAATTGCAAACGTCGAGCAATTGCTCAGAGATGAAAAGTGCCAGCACTGAAAGCTGTTGCTAGCCAGCACCCTTCCTTGGAAGCGCTTTCACAGGCGCAGTAACACTGGGGCTTTGCGCTTCTCTAGCCACCAAACGTCACGGTCCTTCTCTTTCCGTCTCGTAGACACGAGCTGAGAAATTGCAAACGTCCAGCAATTGCTCAGAGATGAAAAGTGCCAGCACTGAAAGCTGTTGCTAGCCAGCACCCTTCCTTGGAAGCGCTTTTGTAGGCCTAAGAACAGTGGGGCTCTGGGCTTCTCTAGCCACCTAATCTTCTGCTCATCCTCTCGCTCACTCTAAAGAGAGCTCAGGTGAGAAATTGCAAACGTCGAGCAATTGCTCAGAGATGAAAAGTGCCAGCACTGAAAGCTCTTGCTAGCCAGCACCCTTCCTTGGAAGCGCTTTTGTAGGCCTAAGCACACTGGGGCTCTGGGCTTCTTTAGCCACCTCATCTTCTGCTCATCCTCTCGCGCACTCTAAAGAGAGCTCAGGTGAGAAATTGCAAACGTCGAGCAATTGCTCAGAGAGGAAAAGTGCCAGCACTGAAAGCTGTTGCTAGCCAGCCCCCTTCCTTGGAAGCGCTTTTGTAGGCCTAAGAACACTGGGGCTCTGGGCTTCTCTAGCCACCTCATCTTCTGCTCGTCCTCTCGCGCACTCTAAAGAGAGCTCAGGTGAGAAATTGCAAACGTCGAGCAATTGCTCAGAGAAGAAAAGTGCCAGCACTGAAAGCTGTTGCTAGCCAGCACCCTTCCTTGGAAGCGCTTTTGTAGGCCTAAGAACAGTGGGGCTCTGGGCTTCTCTAGCCACCTCATCTTCTGCTCATCCTCTCGCGCACTCTAAAGAGAGCTCAGGTGAGAAATTGCAAACGTCGAGCAATTGCTCAGAGATGAAAAGTGCCAGCACTGAAAGCTGTTGCTAGCCAGCACCCTTCCTTGGAAGCGCTTTCACAGGCGCAGTAACACTGGGGCTTTGCGCTTCTCTAGCCACCAAACGTCACGGTCCTTCTCTTTCCGTCTCGTAGACACGAGCTGAGAAATTGCAAACGTCGAGCAATTGCTCAGAGATGAAAAGTGCCAGCACTGAAAGCTGTTGCTAGCCAGCCCCCTTCCTTGGAAGCGCTTTCACAGGCGCAGTAACACTGGGGCTTTGCGCTTCTCTACCCACCAAACGTCACAGTCCTTCTCTTTCCGTCTCGTAGACACGAGCTGAGAAATTGCAAACGTCGAGCAATTGCTCAGAGATGAAAAGTGCCAGCACTGAAAGCTGTTGCTAGCCAGCACCCTTCCTTGGAAGCGCTTTTGTAGGCCTAAGCACACTGGGGCTCTGGGCTTCTCTAGCCACCTAATCTTCTGCTCATCCTCTCGCGCACTCTAAAGAGAGCTCAGGTGAGAAATTGCAAACATCGAGCAATTGCTCAGAGATGAAAAGTGCCAGCACTGAAAGCTGTTGCTAGCCAGCACCCTTCCTTGGAAGCGCTTTTGTAGGCCTAAGAACACTGGGGCTCTGGGCTTCTCTAGCAACCTAATCTTCTGCTCATCCTCTCGCGCACTCTGAAGAGAGCTCAGGTGAGAAATTGCAAACGTCGAGCAATTGCTCAGAGATGAAAAGTGCCAGCACTGAAAGCTGTTGCTAGCCAGCACCCTTCCTTGGAAGCGCTTTTGTAGGCCTAAGAACACTGGGGCTCTGGGCTTCTCTAGCCACCTAATCTTCTGCTCATCCTCTCGCGCACTCTAAAGAGAGCTCAGGTGAGAAATTGCAAACGTCGAGCAATTGCTCAGAGATGAAAAGTGCCAGCACTGAAAGCTCTTGCTAGCCAGCACCCTTCCTTGGAAGCGCTTTTGTAGCCCTTAGAACACTGGGGCTCTGGGCTTCTCTAGCCACCTCATCTTCTGCTCATCCTCTCGCGCACTCTGAAGAGAGCTCAGGGGAGAAATTGCAAACGTCGAGCAATTGCTCAGAGATGAAAAGTGCCAGCACTGAAAGCTCTTGCTAGCCAGCACCCTTCCTTGGAAGCGCTTTTGTAGCCCTTAGAACACTGGGGCTCTGGGCTTCTCTAGCCACCTCATCTTCTGCTCATCCTCTCGCGCACTCTAAAGAGAGCTCAGGTGAGAAATTGCAAACGTCGAGCAATTGCTCAGAGATGAAAAGTGCCAGCACTGAAAGCTCTTGCTAGCCAGCACCCTTCCTTGGAAGCGCTTTCACAGGCGCAGCAACACTGGGGCTTTGCGCTTCTCTACCCACCAAACGTCACGGTCCTTCTCTTTCCGTCTCGTAGACACGAGCTGAGAAATTGCAAACGTCGAGCAATTGCTCAGAGATGAAAAGTGCCAGCACTGAAAGCTGTTGCTAGCCAGCACCCTTCCTTGGAAGCGCTTTTGTAGGCCTAAGAACACTGGGGCTCTGGGCTTCTCTAGCCACCTCATCTTCTGCTCATCCTCTCGCGCACTCTGAAGAGAGCTCAGGTGAGAAATTGCAAACGTCGAGCAATTGCTCAGAGATGAAAAGTGCCAGCACTGGAAGCTGTTTCTAGCCAGCACCCTTCCTTGGAAGCGCTTTTGTAGGCCTAAGAACACTGGGGCTCTGGGCTTCTCTACCCACCTAATCTTCTGCTCATCCTCTCGCGCACTCTGAAGAGAGCTCAGGTGAGAAATTGCAAACGTCGAGCAATTGCTCAGAGATGAAAAGTGCCAGCACTGAAAGCTCTTGCTAGCCAGCCCCCTTCCTTGGAAGCGCTTTCACAGGCACAGTAACACTGGGGCTTTGCGCTTCTCTACCCACCAAACGTCACGGTCCTTCTCTTTCCGTCTCGTAGACACGAGCTGAGAAATTGCAAACGTCGAGCAATTGCTCAGAGATGAAAAGTTCCAGCACTGAAAGCTGTTGCTAGCCAGCACCCTTCCTTGGAAGCACTTTTGTAGGCCTAAGAACCCTGGGGCTCTGGGCTTCTCTAGCCACCTCATCTTCTGCTCATCCTCTCGCGCACTCTAAAGAGAGCTCAGGTGAGAAATTGCAAACGTCCAGCAATTGCTCAGAGATGAAAAGTGCCAGCACTGAAAGCTGTTGCTAGCCAGCACCCTTCCTTGGAAGCGCTTTCACAGGCGCAGTAACACTGGGGCTTTGCGCTTCTCTACCCACCAAACGTCACGGTCCTTCTCTTTCCGTCTCGTAGACACGAGCTGAGAAATTGCAAACGTCGAGCAATTGCTCAGAGATGAAAAGTGCCAGCACTGAAAGCTGTTGCTAGCCAGCACCCTTCCTTGGAAGCGCTTTTGTAGGCCTAAGAACACTGGGGCTCTGGGCTTCTCTAGCCACCTAATCTTCTGCACATCCTCTCGCGCACTCTAAAGAGAGCTCAGGTGAGAAATTGCAAACGTCGAGCAATTGCTCAGAGATGAAAAGTGCCAGCACTGAAAGCTGTTGCTAGCCAGCACCCTTCCTTGGAAGCGCTTTCACAGGCGCAGTAACACTGGGGCTTTGCGCTTCTCTAGCCACCAGACGTCACGGTCCTTCTCTTTCCGTGTCGTAGACACGAGCTGAGAAATTGCAAACGTCGAGCAATTGCTCAGAGATGAAAAGTGCCAGCACTGAAAGCTGTTGCTAGCCAGCACCCTTCCTTGGAAGCGCTTTCACAGGCGCAGTAACACTGGGGCTTTGTGCTTCTCTACGCACCAAACGTCACAGTCCTTCTCTTTCCGTCTCGTAGACACGAGCTGAGAAATTGCAAACGTCGAGCAATTGCTCAGAGATGAAAAGTGCCAGCACTGAAAGCTGTTGCTAGCCAGCACCCTTCCTTGGAAGCGCTTTTGTAGGCCTAAGCACACTGGGGCTCTGGGCTTCTCTAGCCACCTAATCTTCTGCTCATCCTCTCGCGCACTCTAAAGAGAGCTCAGGTGAGAAATTGCAAATGTCGAGCAATTGCTCAGAGATGAAAAGTGCCAGCACTGAAAGCTGTTGCTAGCCAGCACCCTTCCTTGGAAGCGCTTTCACAGGCGCAGTAACACTGGGGCTTTGCGCTTCTCTAGCCACCAAACGTCACGGTCCTTCTCTTTCCGTCTCGTAGACACGAGCTGAGAAATTGCAAACGTCCAGCAATTGCTCAGAGATGAAAAGTGCCAGCACTGAAAGCTGTTGCTAGCCAGCACCCTTCCTTGGAAGCGCTTTTGTAGGCCTAAGAACAGTGGGGCTCTGGGCTTCTCTAGCCACCTAATCTTCTGCTCATCCTCTCGCTCACTCTAAAGAGAGCTCAGGTGAGAAATTGCAAACGTCGAGCAATTGCTCAGAGATGAAAAGTGCCAGCACTGAAAGCTCTTGCTAGCCAGCACCCTTCCTTGGAAGCGCTTTTGTAGGCCTAAGCACACTGGGGCTCTGGGCTTCTTTAGCCACCTCATCTTCTGCTCATCCTCTCGCGCACTCTAAAGAGAGCTCAGGTGAGAAATTGCAAACGTCGAGCAATTGCTCAGAGAGGAAAAGTGCCAGCACTGAAAGCTGTTGCTAGCCAGCCCCCTTCCTTGGAAGCGCTTTTGTAGGCCTAAGAACACTGGGGCTCTGGGCTTCTCTAGCCACCTCATCTTCTGCTCGTCCTCTCGCGCACTCTAAAGAGAGCTCAGGTGAGAAATTGCAAACGTCGAGCAATTGCTCAGAGAAGAAAAGTGCCAGCACTGAAAGCTGTTGCTAGCCAGCACCCTTCCTTGGAAGCGCTTTTGTAGGCCTAAGAACAGTGGGGCTCTGGGCTTCTCTAGCCACCTCATCTTCTGCTCATCCTCTCGCGCACTCTAAAGAGAGCTCAGGTGAGAAATTGCAAACGTCGAGCAATTGCTCAGAGATGAAAAGTGCCAGCACTGAAAGCTGTTGCTAGCCAGCACCCTTCCTTGGAAGCGCTTTCACAGGCGCAGTAACACTGGGGCTTTGCGCTTCTCTAGCCACCAAACGTCACGGTCCTTCTCTTTCCGTCTCGTAGACACGAGCTGAGAAATTGCAAACGTCGAGCAATTGCTCAGAGATGAAAAGTGCCAGCACTGAAAGCTGTTGCTAGCCAGCCCCCTTCCTTGGAAGCGCTTTCACAGGCGCAGTAACACTGGGGCTTTGCGCTTCTCTACCCACCAAACGTCACAGTCCTTCTCTTTCCGTCTCGTAGACACGAGCTGAGAAATTGCAAACGTCGAGCAATTGCTCAGAGATGAAAAGTGCCAGCACTGAAAGCTGTTGCTAGCCAGCACCCTTCCTTGGAAGCGCTTTTGTAGGCCTAAGCACACTGGGGCTCTGGGCTTCTCTAGCCACCTAATCTTCTGCTCATCCTCTCGCGCACTCTAAAGAGAGCTCAGGTGAGAAATTGCAAACATCGAGCAATTGCTCAGAGATGAAAAGTGCCAGCACTGAAAGCTGTTGCTAGCCAGCACCCTTCCTTGGAAGCGCTTTTGTAGGCCTAAGAACACTGGGGCTCTGGGCTTCTCTAGCAACCTAATCTTCTGCTCATCCTCTCGCGCACTCTGAAGAGAGCTCAGGTGAGAAATTGCAAACGTCGAGCAATTGCTCAGAGATGAAAAGTGCCAGCACTGAAAGCTGTTGCTAGCCAGCACCCTTCCTTGGAAGCGCTTTTGTAGGCCTAAGAACACTGGGGCTCTGGGCTTCTCTAGCCACCTAATCTTCTGCTCATCCTCTCGCGCACTCTAAAGAGAGCTCAGGTGAGAAATTGCAAACGTCGAGCAATTGCTCAGAGATGAAAAGTGCCAGCACTGAAAGCTCTTGCTAGCCAGCACCCTTCCTTGGAAGCGCTTTTGTAGCCCTTAGAACACTGGGGCTCTGGGCTTCTCTAGCCACCTCATCTTCTGCTCATCCTCTCGCGCACTCTGAAGAGAGCTCAGGGGAGAAATTGCAAACGTCGAGCAATTGCTCAGAGATGAAAAGTGCCAGCACTGAAAGCTCTTGCTAGCCAGCACCCTTCCTTGGAAGCGCTTTTGTAGCCCTTAGAACACTGGGGCTCTGGGCTTCTCTAGCCACCTCATCTTCTGCTCATCCTCTCGCGCACTCTAAAGAGAGCTCAGGTGAGAAATTGCAAACGTCGAGCAATTGCTCAGAGATGAAAAGTGCCAGCACTGAAAGCTCTTGCTAGCCAGCACCCTTCCTTGGAAGCGCTTTCACAGGCGCAGCAACACTGGGGCTTTGCGCTTCTCTACCCACCAAACGTCACGGTCCTTCTCTTTCCGTCTCGTAGACACGAGCTGAGAAATTGCAAACGTCGAGCAATTGCTCAGAGATGAAAAGTGCCAGCACTGAAAGCTGTTGCTAGCCAGCACCCTTCCTTGGAAGCGCTTTTGTAGGCCTAAGAACACTGGGGCTCTGGGCTTCTCTAGCCACCTCATCTTCTGCTCATCCTCTCGCGCACTCTGAAGAGAGCTCAGGTGAGAAATTGCAAACGTCGAGCAATTGCTCAGAGATGAAAAGTGCCAGCACTGGAAGCTGTTTCTAGCCAGCACCCTTCCTTGGAAGCGCTTTTGTAGGCCTAAGAACACTGGGGCTCTGGGCTTCTCTACCCACCTAATCTTCTGCTCATCCTCTCGCGCACTCTGAAGAGAGCTCAGGTGAGAAATTGCAAACGTCGAGCAATTGCTCAGAGATGAAAAGTGCCAGCACTGAAAGCTCTTGCTAGCCAGCCCCCTTCCTTGGAAGCGCTTTCACAGGCACAGTAACACTGGGGCTTTGCGCTTCTCTACCCACCAAACGTCACGGTCCTTCTCTTTCCGTCTCGTAGACACGAGCTGAGAAATTGCAAACGTCGAGCAATTGCTCAGAGATGAAAAGTTCCAGCACTGAAAGCTGTTGCTAGCCAGCACCCTTCCTTGGAAGCACTTTTGTAGGCCTAAGAACCCTGGGGCTCTGGGCTTCTCTAGCCACCTCATCTTCTGCTCATCCTCTCGCGCACTCTAAAGAGAGCTCAGGTGAGAAATTGCAAACGTCCAGCAATTGCTCAGAGATGAAAAGTGCCAGCACTGAAAGCTGTTGCTAGCCAGCACCCTTCCTTGGAAGCGCTTTCACAGGCGCAGTAACACTGGGGCTTTGCGCTTCTCTACCCACCAAACGTCACGGTCCTTCTCTTTCCGTCTCGTAGACACGAGCTGAGAAATTGCAAACGTCGAGCAATTGCTCAGAGATGAAAAGTGCCAGCACTGAAAGCTGTTGCTAGCCAGCACCCTTCCTTGGAAGCGCTTTTGTAGGCCTAAGAACACTGGGGCTCTGGGCTTCTCTAGCCACCTAATCTTCTGCACATCCTCTCGCGCACTCTAAAGAGAGCTCAGGTGAGAAATTGCAAACGTCGAGCAATTGCTCAGAGATGAAAAGTGCCAGCACTGAAAGCTGTTGCTAGCCAGCACCCTTCCTTGGAAGCGCTTTCACAGGCGCAGTAACACTGGGGCTTTGCGCTTCTCTAGCCACCAGACGTCACGGTCCTTCTCTTTCCGTGTCGTAGACACGAGCTGAGAAATTGCAAACGTCGAGCAATTGCTCAGAGATGAAAAGTGCCAGCACTGAAAGCTGTTGCTAGCCAGCACCCTTCCTTGGAAGCGCTTTCACAGGCGCAGTAACACTGGGGCTTTGTGCTTCTCTACGCACCAAACGTCACAGTCCTTCTCTTTCCGTCTCGTAGACACGAGCTGAGAAATTGCAAACGTCGAGCAATTGCTCAGAGATGAAAAGTGCCAGCACTGAAAGCTGTTGCTAGCCAGCACCCTTCCTTGGAAGCGCTTTTGTAGGCCTAAGCACACTGGGGCTCTGGGCTTCTCTAGCCACCTAATCTTCTGCTCATCCTCTCGCGCACTCTAAAGAGAGCTCAGGTGAGAAATTGCAAATGTCGAGCAATTGCTCAGAGATGAAAAGTGCCAGCACTGAAAGCTGTTGCTAGCCAGCACCCTTCCTTGGAAGCGCTTTTGTAGGCCTAAGAACACTGGGGCTCTGGGCTTCTCTAGCCACCTCATCTTCTGCTCATCCTCTCGCGCACTCTAAAGAGAGCTCAGGTGAGAAATTGCAAACGTCGAGCAATTGCTCAGAGATGAAAAGTGCCAGCACTGAAAGCTGTTGCTAGCCAGCACCCTTCCTTGGAAGCGCTTTCACAGGCGCAGCAACACTGGGGCTTTGCGCTTCTCTACCCACCAAACGTCACGGTCCTTCTCTTTCCGTCTCGTAGACACGAGCTGAGAAATTGCAAACGTCGAGCAATTGCTCAGAGATGAAAAGTGCCAGCACTGGAAGCTGTTGCTAGCCAGCACCCTTCCTTGGAAGCGCTTTTGTAGGCCTAAGAACACTGGGGCTCTGGGCTTCTCTAGCCACCTAATCTTCCGCTCATCCTCTCGCGCACTCTGAAGAGAGCTCAGGGGAGAAATTGCAAACGTCGAGCAATTGCTCAGAGATGAAAAGTGCCAGCACTGGAAGCTGTTTCTAGCCAGCACCCTTCCTTGGAAGCGCTTTTGTAGGCCTAAGAACACTGGGGCTCTGGGCTTCTCTACCCACCTAATCTTCTGCTCATCCTCTCGCGCACTCTGAAGAGAGCTCAGGTGAGAAATTGCAAACGTCGAGCAATTGCTCAGAGATGAAAAGTGCCAGCACTGAAAGCTCTTGCTAGCCAGCCCCCTTCCTTGGAAGCACTTTCACAGGCGCAGTAACACTGGGGCTTTGCGCTTCTCTACCCACCAAACGTCACGGTCCTTCTCTTTCCGTCTCGTAGACACGAGCTGAGAAATTGCAAACGTCGAGCAATTGCTCAGAGATGAAAAGTTCCAGCACTGAAAGCTGTTGCTAGCCAGCACCCTTCCTTGGAAGCACTTTTGTAGGCCTAAGAACCCTGGGGCTCTGGGCTTCTCTAGCCACCTCATCTTCTGCTCATCCTCTCGCGCACTCTAAAGAGAGCTCAGGTGAGAAATTGCAAACGTCCAGCAATTGCTCAGAGATGAAAAGTGCCAGCACTGAAAGCTGTTGCTAGCCAGCACCCTTCCTTGGAAGCGCTTTCACAGGCGCAGTAACACTGGGGCTTTGGGCTTCTCTACCCACCAAACGTCACGGTCCTTCTCTTTCCGTCTCGTAGACACGAGCTGAGAAATTGCAAACGTCGAGCAATTGCTCAGAGATGAAAAGTGCCAGCACTGAAAGCTCTTGCTAGCCAGCACCCTTCCTTGGAAGCGCTTTTGTAGGCCTAAGAACACTGGGGCTCTGGGCTTCTCTAGCCACCTAATCTTCTGCACATCCTCTCGCGCACTCTAAAGAGAGCTCAGGTGAGAAATTGCAAACGTCGAGCAATTGCTCAGAGATGAAAAGTGCCAGCACTGAAAGCTGTTGCTAGCCAGCACCCTTCCTTGGAAGCGCTTTCACAGGCGCAGTAACACTGGGGCTTTGCGCTTCTCTAGCCACCAAACGTCACGGTCCTTCTCTTTCCGTGTCGTAGACACGAGCTGAGAAATTGCAAACGTCGAGCAATTGCTCAGAGATGAAAAGTGCCAGCACTGAAAGCTGTTGCTAGCCAGCACCCTTCCTTGGAAGCGCTTTCACAGGCGCAGTAACACTGGGGCTTTGCGCTTCTCTAGCCACCAAACGTCACGGTCCTTCTCTTTCCGTCTCGTAGACACGAGCTGAGAAATTGCAAACGTCGAGCAATTGCTCAGAGAGGAAAAGTGCCAGCACTGAAAGCTCTTGCTAGCCAGCACCCTTCCTTGGAAGCGCTTTTGTAGGCCTAAGAACACTGGGGCTCTGGGCTTCTCTAGCCACCTAATCTTCTGCTCATCCTCTCGCGCACTCTGAAGAGAGCTCAGGTGAGAAATTGCAAACGTCGAGCAATTGCTCAGAGATGAAAAGTGCCAGCACTGAAAGCTGTTGCTAGCCAGCACCCTTCCTTGGAAGCGCTTTTGTAGGCCTAAGAACAGTGGGGCTCTGGGCTTCTCTAGCCACCTCATCTTATGCTCATCCTCTCGCGCACTCTAAAGAGAGCTCAGGTGAGAAATTGCAAACGTCGAGCAATTGCTCAGAGATGAAAAGTGCCAGCACTGAAAGCTCTTGCTAGCCAGCACCCTTCCTTGGAAGCGCTTTCACAGGCGCAGCAACACTGGGGCTTTGCGCTTCTCTGCCCACCAAACGTCACGGTCCTTCTCTTTCCGTCTCGTAGACACGAGCTGAGAAATTGCAAACGTCGAGCAATTGCTCAGAGATGAAAAGTGCCAGCACTGAAAGCTGTTGCTAGCCAGCACCCTTCCTTGGAAGCGCTTTTGTAGGCCTAAGAACACTGGGGCTCTGGGCTTCTCTAGCCACCTCATCTTCTGCTCATCCTCTCGCGCACTCTGAAGAGAGCTCAGGTGAGAAATTGCAAACGTCGAGCAATTGCTCAGAGATGAAAAGTGCCAGCACTGAAAGCTGTTGCTAGCCAGCACCCTTCCTTGGAAGCGCTTTCACAGGCGCAGTAACACTGGGGCTTTGCGCTTCTCTAGCCACCAAACGTCACGGTCCTTCTCTTTCCGTCTCGTAGACACGAGCTGAGAAATTGCAAACGTCCAGCAATTGCTCAGAGATGAAAAGTGCCAGCACTGAAAGCTGTTGCTAGCCAGCACCCTTCCTTGGAAGCGCTTTTGTAGGCCTAAGAACAGTGGGGCTCTGGGCTTCTCTAGCCACCTAATCTTCTGCTCATCCTCTCGCTCACTCTAAAGAGAGCTCAGGTGAGAAATTGCAAACGTCGAGCAATTGCTCAGAGATGAAAAGTGCCAGCACTGAAAGCTGTTGCTAGCCAGCACCCTTCCTTGGAAGCGCTTTTGTAGGCCTAAGCACACTGGGGCTCTGGGCTTCTTTAGCCACCTCATCTTCTGCTCATCCTCTCGCGCACTCTAAAGAGAGCTCAGGTGAGAAATTGCAAACGTCGAGCAATTGCTCAGAGAGGAAAAGTGCCAGCACTGAAAGCTGTTGCTAGCCAGCACCCTTCCTTGGAAGCGCTTTTGTAGGCCTAAGAACACTGGGGCTCTGGGCTTCTCTAGCCACCTCATCTTCTGCTCATCCTCTCGCGCACTCTAAAGAGAGCTCAGGTGAGAAATTGCAAACGTCGAGCAATTGCTCAGAGAAGAAAAGTGCCAGCACTGAAAGCTGTTGCTAGCCAGCACCCTTCCTTGGAAGCGCTTTTGTAGGCCTAAGAACAGTGGGGCTCTGGGCTTCTCTAGCCACCGAATCTTCTGCTCATCCTCTCGCGCACTCTAAAGAGAGCTCAGGGGAGAAATTGCAAACGTCGAGCAATTGCTCAGAGATGAAAAGTGCCAGCACTGAAAGCTGTTGCTAGCCAGCACCCTTCCTTGGAAGCGCTTTCACAGGCGCAGTAACACTGGGGCTTTGCGCTTCTCTAGCCACCAAACGTCACGGTCCTTCTCTTTCCGTCTCGTAGACACGAGCTGAGAAATTGCAAACGTCGAGCAATTGCTCAGAGATGAAAAGTGCCAGCACTGAAAGCTGTTGCTAGCCAGCCCCCTTCCTTGGAAGCGCTTTCACAGGCGCAGTAACACTGGGGCTTTGCGCTTCTCTACCCACCAAACGTCACAGTCCTTCTCTTTCCGTCTCGTAGACACGAGCTGAGAAATTGCAAACGTCGAGCAATTGCTCAGAGATGAAAAGTGCCAGCACTGAAAGCTGTTGCTAGCCAGCACCCTTCCTTGGAAGCGCTTTTGTAGGCCTAAGCACACTGGGGCTCTGGGCTTCTCTAGCCACCTAATCTTCTGCTCATCCTCTCGCGCACTCTAAAGAGAGCTCAGGTGAGAAATTGCAAACATCGAGCAATTGCTCAGAGATGAAAAGTGCCAGCACTGAAAGCTGTTGCTAGCCAGCACCCTTCCTTGGAAGCGCTTTTGTAGGCCTAAGAACACTGGGGCTCTGGGCTTCTCTAGCAACCTAATCTTCTGCTCATCCTCTCGCGCACTCTGAAGAGAGCTCAGGTGAGAAATTGCAAACGTCGAGCAATTGCTCAGAGATGAAAAGTGCCAGCACTGAAAGCTGTTGCTAGCCAGCACCCTTCCTTGGAAGCGCTTTTGTAGGCCTAAGAACACTGGGGCTCTGGGCTTCTCTAGCCACCTAATCTTCTGCTCATCCTCTCGCGCACTCTAAAGAGAGCTCAGGTGAGAAATTGCAAACGTCGAGCAATTGCTCAGAGATGAAAAGTGCCAGCACTGAAAGCTCTTGCTAGCCAGCACCCTTCCTTGGAAGCGCTTTTGTAGCCCTTAGAACACTGGGGCTCTGGGCTTCTCTAGCCACCTCATCTTCTGCTCATCCTCTCGCGCACTCTGAAGAGAGCTCAGGGGAGAAATTGCAAACGTCGAGCAATTGCTCAGAGATGAAAAGTGCCAGCACTGAAAGCTGTTGCTAGCCAGCACCCTTCCTTGGAAGCGCTTTTGTAGGCCTAAGAACACTGGGGCTCTGGGCTTCTCTAGCCACCTCATCTTCTGCTCATCCTCTCGCGCACTCTAAAGAGAGCTCAGGTGAGAAATTGCAAACGTCGAGCAATTGCTCAGAGATGAAAAGTGCCAGCACTGAAAGCTCTTGCTAGCCAGCACCCTTCCTTGGAAGCGCTTTCACAGGCGCAGCAACACTGGGGCTTTGCGCTTCTCTACCCACCAAACGTCACGGTCCTTCTCTTTCCGTCTCGTAGACACGAGCTGAGAAATTGCAAACGTCGAGCAATTGCTCAGAGATGAAAAGTGCCAGCACTGGAAGCTGTTGCTAGCCAGCACCCTTCCTTGGAAGCGCTTTTGTAGGCCTAAGAACACTGGGGCTCTGGGCTTCTCTAGCCACCTAATCTTCTGCTCATCCTCTCGCGCACTCTGAAGAGAGCTCAGGGGAGAAATTGCAAACGTCGAGCAATTGCTCAGAGATGAAAAGTGCCAGCACTGGAAGCTGTTGCTAGCCAGCACCCTTCCTTGGAAGCGCTTTTGTAGGCCTAAGAACACTGGGGCTCTGGGCTTCTCTAGCCACCTCATCTTCTGCTCATCCTCTCGCGCACTCTAAAGAGAGCTCAGGTGAGAAATTGCAAACGTCCAGCAATTGCTCAGAGATGAAAAGTGCCAGCACTGAAAGCTGTTGCTAGCCAGCACCCTTCCTTGGAAGCGCTTTCACAGGCGCAGTAACACTGGGGCTTTGGGCTTCTCTACCCACCAAACGTCACGGTCCTTCTCTTTCCGTGTCGTAGACACGAGCTGAGAAATTGCAAACGTCGAGCAATTGCTCAGAGATGAAAAGTGCCAGCACTGAAAGCTGTTGCTAGCCAGCACCCTTCCTTGGAAGCGCTTTTGTAGGCCTAAGAACACTGGGGCTCTGGGCTTCTCTAGCCACCTAATCTTCTGCACATCCTCTCGCGCACTCTAAAGAGAGCTCAGGTGAGAAATTGCAAACGTCGAGCAATTGCTCAGAGATGAAAAGTGCCAGCACTGAAAGCTGTTGCTAGCCAGCACCCTTCCTTGGAAGCGCTTTCACAGGCGCAGTAACACTGGGGCTTTGCGCTTCTCTAGCCACCAGACGTCACGGTCCTTCTCTTTCCGTCTCGTAGACACGAGCTGAGAAATTGCAAACGTCGAGCAATTGCTCAGAGATGAAAAGTGCCAGCACTGAAAGCTCTTGCTAGCCAGCACCCTTCCTTGGAAGCGCTTTTGTAGGCCTAAGAACACTGGGGCTCTGGGCTTCTCTAGCCACCTAATCTTCTGCACATCCTCTCGCGCACTCTAAAGAGAGCTCAGGTGAGAAATTGCAAACGTCGAGCAATTGCTCAGAGATGAAAAGTGCCAGCACTGAAAGCTGTTGCTAGCCAGCACCCTTCCTTGGAAGCGCTTTCACAGGCGCAGTAACACTGGGGCTTTGCGCTTCTCTAGCCACCAAACGTCACGGTCCTTCTCTTTCCGTGTCGTAGACACGAGCTGAGAAATTGCAAACGTCGAGCAATTGCTCAGAGATGAAAAGTGCCAGCACTGAAAGCTGTTGCTAGCCAGCACCCTTCCTTGGAAGCGCTTTCACAGGCGCAGTAACACTGGGGCTTTGCGCTTCTCTAGCCACCAAACGTCACGGTCCTTCTCTTTCCGTCTCGTAGACACGAGCTGAGAAATTGCAAACGTCGAGCAATTGCTCAGAGAGGAAAAGTGCCAGCACTGAAAGCTCTTGCTAGCCAGCACCCTTCCTTGGAAGCGCTTTTGTAGGCCTAAGAACACTGGGGCTCTGGGCTTCTCTAGCCACCTAATCTTCTGCTCATCCTCTCGCGCACTCTGAAGAGAGCTCAGGTGAGAAATTGCAAACGTCGAGCAATTGCTCAGAGATGAAAAGTGCCAGCACTGAAAGCTGTTGCTAGCCAGCACCCTTCCTTGGAAGCGCTTTTGTAGGCCTAAGAACAGTGGGGCTCTGGGCTTCTCTAGCCACCTCATCTTCTGCTCATCCTCTCGCGCACTCTAAAGAGAGCTCAGGTGAGAAATTGCAAACGTCGAGCAATTGCTCAGAGATGAAAAGTGCCAGCACTGAAAGCTCTTGCTAGCCAGCACCCTTCCTTGGAAGCGCTTTCACAGGCGCAGCAACACTGGGGCTTTGCGCTTCTCTGCCCACCAAACGTCACGGTCCTTCTCTTTCCGTCTCGTAGACACGAGCTGAGAAATTGCAAACGTCGAGCAATTGCTCAGAGATGAAAAGTGCCAGCACTGAAAGCTGTTGCTAGCCAGCACCCTTCCTTGGAAGCGCTTTTGTAGGCCTAAGAACACTGGGGCTCTGGGCTTCTCTAGCCACCTCATCTTCTGCTCATCCTCTCGCGCACTCTGAAGAGAGCTCAGGTGAGAAATTGCAAACGTCGAGCAATTGCTCAGAGATGAAAAGTGCCAGCACTGAAAGCTGTTGCTAGCCAGCACCCTTCCTTGGAAGCGCTTTCACAGGCGCAGTAACACTGGGGCTTTGCGCTTCTCTAGCCACCAAACGTCACGGTCCTTCTCTTTCCGTCTCGTAGACACGAGCTGAGAAATTGCAAACGTCCAGCAATTGCTCAGAGATGAAAAGTGCCAGCACTGAAAGCTGTTGCTAGCCAGCACCCTTCCTTGGAAGCGCTTTTGTAGGCCTAAGAACAGTGGGGCTCTGGGCTTCTCTAGCCACCTAATCTTCTGCTCATCCTCTCGCTCACTCTAAAGAGAGCTCAGGTGAGAAATTGCAAACGTCGAGCAATTGCTCAGAGATGAAAAGTGCCAGCACTGAAAGCTGTTGCTAGCCAGCACCCTTCCTTGGAAGCGCTTTTGTAGGCCTAAGCACACTGGGGCTCTGGGCTTCTTTAGCCACCTCATCTTCTGCTCATCCTCTCGCGCACTCTAAAGAGAGCTCAGGTGAGAAATTGCAAACGTCGAGCAATTGCTCAGAGAGGAAAAGTGCCAGCACTGAAAGCTGTTGCTAGCCAGCACCCTTCCTTGGAAGCGCTTTTGTAGGCCTAAGAACACTGGGGCTCTGGGCTTCTCTAGCCACCTCATCTTCTGCTCATCCTCTCGCGCACTCTAAAGAGAGCTCAGGTGAGAAATTGCAAACGTCGAGCAATTGCTCAGAGAAGAAAAGTGCCAGCACTGAAAGCTGTTGCTAGCCAGCACCCTTCCTTGGAAGCGCTTTTGTAGGCCTAAGAACAGTGGGGCTCTGGGCTTCTCTAGCCACCGAATCTTCTGCTCATCCTCTCGCGCACTCTAAAGAGAGCTCAGGGGAGAAATTGCAAACGTCGAGCAATTGCTCAGAGATGAAAAGTGCCAGCACTGAAAGCTGTTGCTAGCCAGCACCCTTCCTTGGAAGCGCTTTCACAGGCGCAGTAACACTGGGGCTTTGCGCTTCTCTAGCCACCAAACGTCACGGTCCTTCTCTTTCCGTCTCGTAGACACGAGCTGAGAAATTGCAAACGTCGAGCAATTGCTCAGAGATGAAAAGTGCCAGCACTGAAAGCTGTTGCTAGCCAGCCCCCTTCCTTGGAAGCGCTTTCACAGGCGCAGTAACACTGGGGCTTTGCGCTTCTCTACCCACCAAACGTCACAGTCCTTCTCTTTCCGTCTCGTAGACACGAGCTGAGAAATTGCAAACGTCGAGCAATTGCTCAGAGATGAAAAGTGCCAGCACTGAAAGCTGTTGCTAGCCAGCACCCTTCCTTGGAAGCGCTTTTGTAGGCCTAAGCACACTGGGGCTCTGGGCTTCTCTAGCCACCTAATCTTCTGCTCATCCTCTCGCGCACTCTAAAGAGAGCTCAGGTGAGAAATTGCAAACATCGAGCAATTGCTCAGAGATGAAAAGTGCCAGCACTGAAAGCTGTTGCTAGCCAGCACCCTTCCTTGGAAGCGCTTTTGTAGGCCTAAGAACACTGGGGCTCTGGGCTTCTCTAGCAACCTAATCTTCTGCTCATCCTCTCGCGCACTCTGAAGAGAGCTCAGGTGAGAAATTGCAAACGTCGAGCAATTGCTCAGAGATGAAAAGTGCCAGCACTGAAAGCTGTTGCTAGCCAGCACCCTTCCTTGGAAGCGCTTTTGTAGGCCTAAGAACACTGGGGCTCTGGGCTTCTCTAGCCACCTAATCTTCTGCTCATCCTCTCGCGCACTCTAAAGAGAGCTCAGGTGAGAAATTGCAAACGTCGAGCAATTGCTCAGAGATGAAAAGTGCCAGCACTGAAAGCTCTTGCTAGCCAGCACCCTTCCTTGGAAGCGCTTTTGTAGCCCTTAGAACACTGGGGCTCTGGGCTTCTCTAGCCACCTCATCTTCTGCTCATCCTCTCGCGCACTCTGAAGAGAGCTCAGGGGAGAAATTGCAAACGTCGAGCAATTGCTCAGAGATGAAAAGTGCCAGCACTGAAAGCTGTTGCTAGCCAGCACCCTTCCTTGGAAGCGCTTTTGTAGGCCTAAGAACACTGGGGCTCTGGGCTTCTCTAGCCACCTCATCTTCTGCTCATCCTCTCGCGCACTCTAAAGAGAGCTCAGGTGAGAAATTGCAAACGTCGAGCAATTGCTCAGAGATGAAAAGTGCCAGCACTGAAAGCTCTTGCTAGCCAGCACCCTTCCTTGGAAGCGCTTTCACAGGCGCAGCAACACTGGGGCTTTGCGCTTCTCTACCCACCAAACGTCACGGTCCTTCTCTTTCCGTCTCGTAGACACGAGCTGAGAAATTGCAAACGTCGAGCAATTGCTCAGAGATGAAAAGTGCCAGCACTGGAAGCTGTTGCTAGCCAGCACCCTTCCTTGGAAGCGCTTTTGTAGGCCTAAGAACACTGGGGCTCTGGGCTTCTCTAGCCACCTAATCTTCTGCTCATCCTCTCGCGCACTCTGAAGAGAGCTCAGGGGAGAAATTGCAAACGTCGAGCAATTGCTCAGAGATGAAAAGTGCCAGCACTGGAAGCTGTTGCTAGCCAGCACCCTTCCTTGGAAGCGCTTTTGTAGGCCTAAGAACCCTGGGGCTCTGGGCTTCTCTAGCCACCTAATCTTCTGCTCATCCTCTCGCGCACTCTAAAGAGAGCTCAGGTGAGAAATTGCAAACGTCGAGCAATTGCTCAGAGATGAAAAGTGCCAGCACTGAAAGCTGTTGCTAGCCAGCACCCTTCCTTGGAAGCGCTTTCACAGGCGCAGTAACACTGGGGCTTTGCGCTTCTCTAGCCACCAGACGTCACGGTCCTTCTCTTTCCGTGTCGTAGACACGAGCTGAGAAATTGCAAACGTCGAGCAATTGCTCAGAGATGAAAAGTGCCAGCACTGAAAGCTGTTGCTAGCCAGCACCCTTCCTTGGAAGCGCTTTCACAGGCGCAGTAACACTGGGGCTTTGTGCTTCTCTACGCACCAAACGTCACAGTCCTTCTCTTTCCGTCTCGTAGACACGAGCTGAGAAATTGCAAACGTCGAGCAATTGCTCAGAGATGAAAAGTGCCAGCACTGAAAGCTGTTGCTAGCCAGCACCCTTCCTTGGAAGCGCTTTTGTAGGCCTAAGCACACTGGGGCTCTGGGCTTCTCTAGCCACCTAATCTTCTGCTCATCCTCTCGCGCACTCTAAAGAGAGCTCAGGTGAGAAATTGCAAATGTCGAGCAATTGCTCAGAGATGAAAAGTGCCAGCACTGAAAGCTGTTGCTAGCCAGCACCCTTCCTTGGAAGCGCTTTTGTAGGCCTAAGAACACTGGGGCTCTGGGCTTCTCTAGCCACCTCATCTTCTGCTCATCCTCTCGCGCACTCTAAAGAGAGCTCAGGTGAGAAATTGCAAACGTCGAGCAATTGCTCAGAGATGAAAAGTGCCAGCACTGAAAGCTGTTGCTAGCCAGCACCCTTCCTTGGAAGCGCTTTCACAGGCGCAGCAACACTGGGGCTTTGCGCTTCTCTACCCACCAAACGTCACGGTCCTTCTCTTTCCGTCTCGTAGACACGAGCTGAGAAATTGCAAACGTCGAGCAATTGCTCAGAGATGAAAAGTGCCAGCACTGGAAGCTGTTGCTAGCCAGCACCCTTCCTTGGAAGCGCTTTTGTAGGCCTAAGAACACTGGGGCTCTGGGCTTCTCTAGCCACCTAATCTTCCGCTCATCCTCTCGCGCACTCTGAAGAGAGCTCAGGGGAGAAATTGCAAACGTCGAGCAATTGCTCAGAGATGAAAAGTGCCAGCACTGAAAGCTCTTGCTAGCCAGCACCCTTCCTTGGAAGCGCTTTTGTAGGCCTAAGAACACTGGGGCTCTGGGCTTCTCTAGCCACCTAATCTTCTGCACATCCTCTCGCGCACTCTAAAGAGAGCTCAGGTGAGAAATTGCAAACGTCGAGCAATTGCTCAGAGATGAAAAGTGCCAGCACTGAAAGCTGTTGCTAGCCAGCACCCTTCCTTGGAAGCGCTTTCACAGGCGCAGTAACACTGGGGCTTTGCGCTTCTCTAGCCACCAAACGTCACGGTCCTTCTCTTTCCGTGTCGTAGACACGAGCTGAGAAATTGCAAACGTCGAGCAATTGCTCAGAGATGAAAAGTGCCAGCACTGAAAGCTGTTGCTAGCCAGCACCCTTCCTTGGAAGCGCTTTCACAGGCGCAGTAACACTGGGGCTTTGTGCTTCTCTACGCACCAAACGTCACAGTCCTTCTCTTTCCGTCTCGTAGACACGAGCTGAGAAATTGCAAACGTCGAGCAATTGCTCAGAGATGAAAAGTGCCAGCACTGAAAGCTGTTGCTAGCCAGCACCCTTCCTTGGAAGCGCTTTTGTAGGCCTAAGCACACTGGGGCTCTGGGCTTCTCTAGCCACCTCATCTTCTGCTCATCCTCTCGCGCACTCTAAAGAGAGCTCAGGTGAGAAATTGCAAATGTCGAGCAATTGCTCAGAGATGAAAAGTGCCAGCACTGAAAGCTCTTGCTAGCCAGCACCCTTCCTTGGAAGCGCTTTCACAGGCGCAGTAACACTGGGGCTTTGCGCTTCTCTAGCCACCAAACGTCACGGTCCTTCTCTTTCCGTCTCGTAGACACGAGCTGAGAAATTGCAAACGTCGAGCAATTGCTCAGAGATGAAAAGTGCCAGCACTGAAAGCTGTTGCTAGCCAGCCCCCTTCCTTGGAAGCGCTTTTGTAGGCCTAAGAACACTGGGGCTCTGGGCTTCTCTAGCCACCTAATCTTCTGCTCATCCTCTCGTTCACTCTAAAGAGAGTTCAGGTGAGAAATTGCAAATGTCGAGTAATTGCTCAGAGATGAAAAGTGCCAGCACTGAAAGCTGTTGCTAGCCAGCACCCTTCCTTGGAAGCGCTTTTGTAGGCCTAAGAACACTGGGGCTCTGGGCTTCTTTAGCCACCTCATCTTCTGCTCATCCTCTCGCGCACTCTAAAGAGAGCTCAGGTGAGAAATTGCAAACGTCGAGCAATTGCTCAGAGATGAAAAGTGCCAGCACTGAAAGCTGTTGCTAGCCAGCACCCTTCCTTGGAAGCGCTTTTGTAGGCCTAAGCACACTGGGGCTCTGGGCTTCTCTAGCCACCTCATCTTCTGCTCATCCTCTCGCGCACTCTAAAGAGAGCTCAGGTGAGAAATTGCAAACGTCGAGCAATTGCTCAGAGAGGAAAAGTGCCAGCACTGAAAGCTGTTGCTAGCCAGCACCCTTCCTTGGAAGCGCTTTTGTAGGCCTAAGAACAGTGGGGCTCTGGGCTTCTCTAGCCACCTCATCTTCTGCTCATCCTCTCGCGCACTCTGAAGAGAGCTCAGGTGAGAAATTGCAAACGTCGAGCAATTGCTCAGAGATGAAAAGTGCCAGCACTGAAAGCTGTTGCTAGCCAGCACCCTTCCTTGGAAGCGCTTTCACAGGCGCAGCAACACTGGGGCTTTGCGCTTCTCTAGCCACCAAACGTCACGGTCCTTCTCTTTCCGTCTCGTACACACGAGCTGAGAAATTGCAAACGTCAAGCAATTGCTCAGAGATGAAAAGTGCCAGCACTGAAAGCTGTTGCTAGCCAGCACCCTTCCTTGGAAGCGCTTTTGTAGGCCTAAGAACACTGGGGCTCTGGGCTTCTTTAGCCACCTCATCTTCTGCTCATCCTCTCGCGCACTCTAAAGAGAGCTCAGGTGAGAAATTGCAAACGTCGAGCAATTGCTCAGAGATGAAAAGTGCCAGCACTGAAAGCTGTTGCTAGCCAGCACCCTTCCTTGGAAGCGCTTTCACAGGCACAGTAACACTGGGGCTTTGCGCTTCTCTACCCACCAAACGTCACGGTCCTTCTCTTTCCGTCTCATAGACACGAGCTGAGAAATTGCAAACGTCGAGCAATTGCTCAGAGATGAAAAGTGCCAGCACTGAAAGCTCTTGCTAGCCAGCACCCTTCCTTGGAAGCGCTTTTGTAGGCCTAAGAACACTGGGGCTCTGGGCTTCTTTAGCCACCTCATCTTCTGCTCATCCTCTCGCGCACTCTAAAGAGAGCTCAGGTGAGAAATTGCAAACGTCGAGCAATTGCTCAGAGATGAAAAGTGCCAGCACTGAAAGCTCTTGCTAGCCAGCACCCTTCCTTGGAAGCGCTTTTGTAGGCCTAAGAACACTGGGGCTCTGGGCTTCTCTAGCCACCTCATCTTCTGCTCATCCTCTCGCGCACTCTAAAGAGAGCTCAGGTGAGAAATTGCAAACGTCGAGCAATTGCTCAGAGAAGAAAAGTGCCAGCACTGGAAGCTGTTGCTAGCCAGCACCCTTCCTTGGAAGCGCTTTTGTAGGCCTAAGAACACGGGGGCTCTGGGCTTCTCTAGCCACCTCATCTTCTGCTCATCCTCTCGCGCACTCTAAAGAGAGCTCAGGTGAGAAATTGCAAACGTCCAGCAATTGCTCAGAGATGAAAAGTGCCAGCACTGAAAGCTGTTGCTAGCCAGCACCCTTCCTTGGAAGCGCTTTCACAGGCGCAGTAACACTGGGGCTTTGCGCTTCTCTAGCCACCAAACGTCACGGTCCTTCTCTTTCCGTCTCGTAGACACGAGCTGAGAAATTGCAAACGTCGAGCAATTGCTCAGAGATGAAAAGTGCCAGCACTGAAAGCTGTTGCTAGCCAGCACCCTTCCTTGGAAGCGCTTTCACAGGCGCAGTAACACTGGGGCTTTGCGCTTCTCTACCCACCAAACGTCACAGTCCTTCTCTTTCCGTCTTGTAGACACGAGCTGAGAAATTGCAAACGTCGAGCAATTGCTCAGAGATGAAAAGTGCCAGCACTGAAAGCTGTTGCTAGCCAGCACCCTTCCTTGGAAGCGCTTTTGTAGGCCTAAGCACACTGGGGCTCTGGGCTTCTCTAGCCACCTAATCTTCTGCTCATCCTCTCGCGCACTCTAAAGAGAGCTCAGGTGAGAAATTGCAAACGTCGAGCAATTGCTCAGAGATGAAAAGTGCCAGCACTGAAAGCTGTTGCTAGCCAGCACCCTTCCTTGGAAGCGCTTTCACAGGCGCAGCAACACTGGGGCTTTGCACTTCTCTACTCACCAAACATCACGGTCCTTCTCTTTCCGTCTCGTAGACACGAGCTGAGAAATTGCAAACGTCGAGCAATTGCTCAGAGATGAAAAGTGCCAGTACTGGAAGCTGTTGCTAGCCAGCCCCCTTCCTTGGAAGCGCTTTTGTAGGCCTAAGAACACTGGGGCTCTGGGCTTCTCTAGCCACCTAATCTTCTGCTCATCCTCTCGCGCACTCTAAAGAGAGCTCAGGTGAGAAATTGCAAACGTCGAGCAATTGCTCAGAGAGGAAAAGTGCCAGCACTGAAAGCTGTTGCTAGCCAGCACCCTTCCTTGGAAGCGCTTTTGTAGGCCTAAGAACACTGGGGCTCTGGGCTTCTCTAGCCACCTCATCTTCTGCTCATCCTCTCGCGCACTCTGAAGAGAGCTCAGGTGAGAAATTGCAAACGTCGAGCAATTGCTCAGAGATGAAAAGTGCCAGCACTGAAAGCTGTTGCTAGCCAGCACCCTTCCTTGGAAGCGCTTTTGTAGGCCTAAGAACACTGGGGCTCTGGGCTTCTCTAGCCACCTCATCTTCTGCTCATCCTCTCGCGCACTCTGAAGAGAGCTCAGGTGAGAAATTGCAAACGTCGAGCAATTGCTCAGAGATGAAAAGTGCCAGCACTGAAAGCTGTTGCTAGCCAGCACCCTTCCTTGGAAGCGCTTTCACAGGCGCAGCAACACTGGGGCTTTGCGCTTCTCTAGCCACCAAACGTCACGGTCCTTCTCTTTCCGTCTCGTACACACGAGCTGAGAAATTGCAAACGTCAAGCAATTGCTCAGAGATGAAAAGTGCCAGCACTGAAAGCTGTTGTTAGCCAGCACCCTTCCTTGGAAGCGCTTTTGTAGGCCTAAGAACACTGGGGCTCTGGGCTTCTTTAGCCACCTCATCTTCTGCTCATCCTCTCGCGCACTCTAAAGAGAGCTCAGGTGAGAAATTGCAAACGTCGAGCAATTGCTCAGAGATGAAAAGTGCCAGCACTGAAAGCTGTTGCTAGCCAGCACCCTTCCTTGGAAGCGCTTTCACAGGCACAGTAACACTGGGGCTTTGCGCTTCTCTACCCACCAAACGTCACGGTCCTTCTCTTTCCGTCTCATAGACACGAGCTGAGAAATTGCAAACGTCGAGCAATTGCTCAGAGATGAAAAGTGCCAGCACTGAAAGCTCTTGCTAGCCAGCACCCTTCCTTGGAAGCGCTTTTGTAGGCCTAAGAACACTGGGGCTCTGGGCTTCTTTAGCCACCTCATCTTCTGCTCATCCTCTCGCGCACTCTAAAGAGAGCTCAGGTGAGAAATTGCAAACGTCGAGCAATTGCTCAGAGATGAAAAGTGCCAGCACTGAAAGCTCTTGCTAGCCAGCACCCTTCCTTGGAAGCGCTTTTGTAGGCCTAAGAACACGGGGGCTCTGGGCTTCTCTAGCCACCTCATCTTCTGCTCATCCTCTCGCACACTCTAAAGAGAGCTCAGGTGAGAAATTGCAAACGTCCAGCAATTGCTCAGAGATGAAAAGTGCCAGCACTGAAAGCTGTTGCTAGCCAGCACCCTTCCTTGGAAGCGCTTTCACAGGCGCAGTAACACTGGGGCTTTGCGCTTCTCTAGCCACCAAACGTCACGGTCCTTCTCTTTCCGTCTCGTAGACACGAGCTGAGAAATTGCAAACGTCGAGCAATTGCTCAGAGATGAAAAGTGCCAGCACTGAAAGCTGTTGCTAGCCAGCACCCTTCCTTGGAAGCGCTTTCACAGGCGCAGTAACACTGGGGCTTTGCGCTTCTCTACCCACCAAACGTCACAGTCCTTCTCTTTCCGTCTTGTAGACACGAGCTGAGAAATTGCAAACGTCGAGCAATTGCTCAGAGATGAAAAGTGCCAGCACTGAAAGCTGTTGCTAGCCAGCACCCTTCCTTGGAAGCGCTTTTGTAGGCCTAAGCACACTGGGGCTCTGGGCTTCTCTAGCCACCTAATCTTCTGCTCATCCTCTCGCGCACTCTAAAGAGAGCTCAGGTGAGAAATTGCAAACGTCGAGCAATTGCTCAGAGATGAAAAGTGCCAGCACTGAAAGCTGTTGCTAGCCAGCACCCTTCCTTGGAAGCGCTTTCACAGGCGCAGCAACACTGGGGCTTTGCACTTCTCTACTCACCAAACATCACGGTCCTTCTCTTTCCGTCTCGTAGACACGAGCTGAGAAATTGCAAACGTCGAGCAATTGCTCAGAGATGAAAAGTGCCAGTACTGGAAGCTGTTGCTAGCCAGCCCCCTTCCTTGGAAGCGCTTTTGTAGGCCTAAGAACACTGGGGCTCTGGGCTTCTCTAGCCACCTAATCTTCTGCTCATCCTCTCGCGCACTCTAAAGAGAGCTCAGGTGAGAAATTGCAAACGTCGAGCAATTGCTCAGAGATGAAAAGTGCCAGCACTGAAAGCTGTTGCTAGCCAGCACCCTTCCTTGGAAGCGCTTTCACAGGCGCAGCAACACTGGGGCTTTGAGCTTCTCTAGCCACCAAACGTCACGGTCCTTCTCTTTCCGTCTCGTAGACACGAGCTGAGAAATTGCAAACGTCGAGCAATTGCTCAGAGAGGAAAAGTGCCAGCACTGAAAGCTGTTGTTAGCCAGCACCCTTCCTTGGAAGCGCTTTTGTAGGCCTAAGAACACTGGGGCTCTGGGCTTCTCTAGCCACCTAATCTTCTGCTCATCCTCTCGCGCACTCTAAAGAGAGCTCAGGTGAGAAATTGCAAACGTCGAGCAATTGCTCAGAGAGGAAAAGTGCCAGCACTGAAAGCTGTTGCTAGCCAGCACCCTTCCTTGGAAGCGCTTTTGTAGGCCTAAGAACACTGGGGCTCTGGGCTTCTCTAGCCACCTCATCTTCTGCTCATCCTCTCGCGCACTCTAAAGAGAGCTCAGGTGAGAAATTGCAAACGTCGAGCAATTGCTCAGAGATGAAAAGTTCCAGCACTGAAAGCTGTTGCTAGCCAGCACCCTTCCTTGGAAGTGCTTTCACAGGCGCAGTAACACTGGGGCTTTGCGCTTCTCTACCCACCAAACGTCACGGTCCTTCTCTTTCCGTCTCGTAGACACGAGCTGAGAAATTGCAAACGTCGAGCAATTGCTCAGAGATGAAAAGTGCCAGCACTGAAAGCTCTTGCTAGCCAGCACCCTTCCTTGGAAGCGCTTTTGTAGGCCTAAGAACACTGGGGCTCTGGGCTTCTCTACCCACCTAATCTTCTGCTCATCCTCTCGCGCACTCTAAAGAGAGCTCAGGTGAGAAATTGCAAACGTCGAGCAATTGCTCAGAGAGGAAAAGTGCCAGCACTGAAAGCTGTTGCTAGCCAGCACCCTTCCTTGGAAGCGCTTTCACAGGCGCAGTAACACTGGGGCTTTGCGCTTCTCTAGCCACCAAACGTCACGGTCCTTCTCTTTCCGTCTCGTAGACACGAGCTGAGAAATTGCAAACGTCGAGCAATTGCTCAGAGATGAAAAGTGCCAGCACTGAAAGCTGTTGCTAGCCAGCACCCTTCCTTGGAAGCGCTTTCACAGGCGCAGTAACACTGGGGCTTTGCGCTTCTCTACCCACCAAACGTCACAGTCCTTCTCTTTCCGTCTTGTAGACACGAGCTGAGAAATTGCAAACGTCGAGCAATTGCTCAGAGATGAAAAGTGCCAGCACTGAAAGCTGTTGCTAGCCAGCACCCTTCCTTGGAAGCGCTTTTGTAGGCCTAAGCACACTGGGGCTCTGGGCTTCTCTAGCCACCTCATCTTCTGCTCATCCTCTCGCGCACTCTAAAGAGAGCTCAGGGGAGAAATTGCAAACGTCGAGCAATTGCTCAGAGATGAAAAGTGCCAGCACTGAAAGCTGTTGCTAGCCAGCACCCTTCCTTGGAAGCGCTTTTGTAGGCCTAAGAACACTGGGGCTCTGGGCTTCTCTAGCCACCTAATCTTCTGCTCATCCTCTCGCGCACTCTAAAGAGAGCTCAGGGGAGAAATTGCAAACGTCGAGCAATTGCTCAGAGATGAAAAGTGCCAGCACTGAAAGCTGTTGCTAGCCAGCACCCTTCCTTGGAAGCGCTTTCACAGGCGCAGTAACACTGGGGCTTTGCGCTTCTCTACCCACCAAACGTCACGGTCCTTCTCTTTCCGTCTTGTAGACACGAGCTGAGAAATTGCAAACGTCGAGCAATTGCTCAGAGATGAAAAGTGCCAGCACTGAAAGCTGTTGCTAGCCAGCACCCTTTCTTGGAAGCGCTTTCACAGGCGCAGCAACACTGGGGCTTTGCGCTTCTCTACCCACCAAACGTCACGGTCCTTCTCTTTCCGTCTCGTAGACACGAGCTGAGAAATTGCAAACGTCGAGCAATTGCTCAGAGAGGAAAAGTGCCAGCACTGAAAGCTGTTGTTAGCCAGCACCCTTCCTTGGAAGCGCTTTTGTAGGCCTAAGAACACTGGGGCTCTGGGCTTCTCTAGCCACCTAATCTTCTGCTCATCCTCTCGCGCACTCTAAAGAGAGCTCAGGTGAGAAATTGCAAACGTCGAGCAATTGCTCAGAGATGAAAAGTGCCAGCACTGAAAGCTGTTGCTAGCCAGCACCCTTCCTTGGAAGCGCTTTCACAGGCGCAGCAACACTGGGGCTTTGCGCTTCTCTAGCCACCAAACGTCACGGTCCTTCTCTTTCCGTCTCGTAGACACGAGCTGAGAAATTGCAAACGTCGAGCAATTGCTCAGAGATGAAAAGTGCCAGCACTGAAAGCTGTTGCTAGCCAGCCCCCTTCCTTGGAAGCGCTTTTGTAGGCCTAAGAACAGTGGGGCTCTGGGCTTCTCTAGCCACCTCATCTTCTGCTCATCCTCTCGCGCACTCTAAAGAGAGCTCAGGTGAGAAATTGCAAACGTCGAGCAATTGCTCAGAGAGGAAAAGTGCCAGCACTGAAAGCTGTTGCTAGCCAGCACCCTTCCTTGGAAGCGCTTTTGTAGGCCTAAGAACACTGGGGCTCTGGGCTTCTCTAGCCACCTCATCTTCTGCTCATCCTCTCGCGCACTCTAAAGAGAGCTCAGGTGAGAAATTGCAAACGTCGAGCAATTGCTCAGAGATGAAAAGTGCCAGCACTGAAAGCTGTTGCTAGCCAGCACCCTTCCTTGGAAGCGCTTTCACAGGCGCAGTAACACTGGGGCTTTGCACTTCTCTACTCACCAAACATCACGGTCCTTCTCTTTCCGTCTCGTAGACACGAGCTGAGAAATTGCAAACGTCGAGCAATTGCTCAGAGATGAAAAGTGCCAGTACTGGAAGCTGTTGCTAGCCAGCCCCCTTCCTTGGAAGCGCTTTTGTAGGCCTAAGAACACTGGGGCTCTGGGCTTCTCTAGCCACCTAATCTTCTGCTCATCCTCTCGCGCACTCTAAAGAGAGCTCAGATGAGAAATTGCAAACGTCGAGCAATTGCTCAGAGATGAAAAGTGCCAGCACTGAAAGCTGTTGCTAGCCAGCACCCTTCCTTGGAAGCGTTTTCACAGGCGCAGCAACACTGGGGCTTTGCGCTTCTCTAGCCACCAAACGTCACGGTCTTTCTCTTTCCGTCTCGTAGACACGAGCTGAGAAATTGCAAACGTCGAGCAATTGCTCAGAGAGGAAAAGTGCCAGCACTGAAAGCTGTTGTTAGCCAGCACCCTTCCTTGGAAGCGCTTTTGTAGGCCTAAGAACACTGGGGCTCTGGGCTTCTCTAGCCACCTAATCTTCTGCTCATCCTCTCGCGCACTCTAAAGAGAGCTCAGGGGAGAAATTGCAAACGTCGAGCAATTGCTCAGAGATGAAAAGTGCCAGCACTGAAAGCTGTTGCTAGCCAGCACCCTTCCTTGGAAGCGCTTTTGTAGGCCTAAGAACACTGGGGCTCTGGGCTTCTCTAGCCACCTAATCTTCTGCTCATCCTCTCGCGCACTCTAAAGAGAGCTCAGGTGAGAAATTGCAAACGTCGAGCAATTGCTCAGAGATGAAAAGTTCCAGCACTGAAAGCTGTTGCTAGCCAGCACCCTTCCTTGGAAGCGCTTTCACAGGCGCAGCAACACTGGGGCTTTGCGCTTCTCTAGCCACCAAACGTCACGGTCCTTCTCTTTCCGTCTCGTAGACACGAGCTGAGAAATTGCAAACGTCGAGCAATTGCTCAGAGAGGAAAAGTGCCAGCACTGAAAGCTGTTGTTAGCCAGCACCCTTCCTTGGAAGCGCTTTTGTAGGCCTAAGAACACTGGGGCTCTGGGCTTCTCTAGCCACCTCATCTTCTGCTCATCCTCTCGCGCACTCTAAAGAGAGCTCAGGTGAGAAATTGCAAACGTCGAGCAATTGCTCAGAGATGAAAAGTGCCAGCACTGAAAGCTGTTGCTAGCCAGCACCCTTCCTTGGAAGCGCTTTCACAGGCGCAGCAACACTGGGGCTTTGCGCTTCTCTAGCCACCAAACGTCACGGTCCTTCTCTTTCCGTCTCGTAGACACGAGCTGAGAAATTGCAAACGTCGAGCAATTGCTCAGAGATGAAAAGTGCCAGCACTGAAAGCTCTTGCTAGCCAGCACCCTTCCTTGGAAGCGCTTTTGTAGGCCTAAGAACAGTGGGGCTCTGGGCTTCTCTAGCCACCTCATCTTCTGCTCATCCTCTCGCGCACTCTAAAGAGAGCTCAGGTGAGAAATTGCAAACGTCGAGCAATTGCTCAGAGAGGAAAAGTGCCAGCACTGAAAGCTGTTGCTAGCCAGCACCCTTCCTTGGAAGCGCTTTTGTAGGCCTAAGAACACTGGGGCTCTGGGCTTCTCTAGCCACCTCATCTTCTGCTCATCCTCTCGCGCACTCTAAAGAGAGCTCAGGTGAGAAATTGCAAACGTCGAGCAATTGCTCCGAGATGAAAAGTGCCAGCACTGAAAGCTGTTGCTAGCCAGCACCCTTCCTTGGAAGCGCTTTCACAGGCGCAGCAACACTGGGGCTTTGCACTTCTCTACTCACCAAACATCACGGTCTTTCTCTTTCCGTCTCGTAGACACGAGCTGAGAAATTGCAAACGTCGAGCAATTGCTCAGAGAGGAAAAGTGCCAGCACTGAAAGCTGTTGTTAGCCAGCACCCTTCCTTGGAAGCGCTTTTGTAGGCCTAAGAACACTGGGGCTCTGGGCTTCTCTAGCCACCTCATCTTCTGCTCATCCTCTCGCGCACTCTAAAGAGAGCTCAGGTGAGAAATTGCAAACGTCGAGCAATTGCTCAGAGATGAAAAGTGCCAGCACTGAAAGCTGTTGCTAGCCAGCACCCTTCCTTGGAAGCGCTTTCACAGGCGCAGTAACACTGGGGCTTTGGGCTTCTCTACCCACCAAACGTCACGGTCCTTCTCTTTCCGTCTCGTAGACACGAGCTGAGAAATTGCAAACGTCGAGCAATTGCTCAGAGATGAAAAGTTCCAGCACTGAAAGCTGTTGCTAGCCAGCACCCTTCCTTGGAAGCGCTTTTGTAGGCCTAAGAACACTGGGGCTCTGGGCTTCTCTAGCCACCTCATCTTCTGCTCATCCTCTCACGCACTCTAAAGAGAGCTCAGGTGAGAAATTGCAAACGTCGAGCAATTGCTCAGAGAGGAAAAGTGCCAGCACTGAAAGCTGTTGCTAGCCAGCACCCTTCCTTGGAAGCGCTTTTGTAGGCCTAAGAACACTGGGGCTCTGGGCTTCTCTAGCCACCTCATCTTCTGCTCATCCTCTCGCGCACTCTAAAGAGAGCTCAGGTGAGAAATTGCAAACGTCGAGCAATTGCTCAGAGATGAAAAGTGCCAGCACTGAAAGCTGTTGCTAGCCAGCACCCTTCCTTGGAAGCGCTTTCACAGGCGCAGCAACACTGGGGCTTTGCGCTTCTCTACCCACCAAACGTCACGGTCCTTCTCTTTCCGTCTCGTAGACACGAGCTGAGAAATTGCAAACGTCGAGCAATTGCTCAGAGATGAAAAGTGCCAACACTGGAAGCTGTTGCTAGCCAGCACCCTTCCTTGGAAGAGCTTTCACAGGCGCAGCAACACTGGGGCTTTGCGCTTCTCTACTCACCAAACGTCACGGTCCTTCTCTTTCTGTCTCGTAGACACGAGCTGAGAAATTGCAAACGTCGAGCAATTGCTCAGAGATGAAAAGTGCCAGCACTGAAAGCTGTTGCTAGCCAGCACCCTTCCTTGGAAGCGCTTTTGTAGGCCTAAGAACACTGGGGTTCTGGGCTTCTCTAGCCACCTCATCTTCTGCTCATCCTCTCGCGCAATCTAAAGAGAGCTCAGGGGAGAAATTGCAAACGTCGAGCAATTGCTCAGAGATGAAAAGTGCCAGCACTGAAAGCTGTTGCTAGCCAGCACCCTTCCTTGGAAGCGCTTTCACAGGCGCAGCAACACTGGGGCTTTGCGCTTCTCTAGCCACCAAACGTCACGGTCATTCTCTTTCCGTCTCGTAGACACGAGCTGAGAAATTGCAAACGTCGAGCAATTGCTCAGAGATGAAAAGTGCCAGCACTGAAAGCTGTTGCTAGACAGCACCCTTCCTTGGAAGCGCTTTCACAGGCGCAGCAACACTGGGGCTTTGCGCTTCTCTACCCAGCAAACGTCACGGTCATTCTCTTTCCATCTCATAGACATGAGCTGAGAAATTGCAAACGTCGAGCAATTGCTCCGAGATGAAAAGTGCCAGCACTGAAAGCTGTTGCTAGCCAGCACCCTTCCGTGGAAGCGCTTTTGTAGGCCTAAGAACACTGGGGCTCTGGGCTTCTTTAGCCACCTCATCTTCTGCTCATCCTCTCGCGCACTCTAAAGAGAGCTCAGGTGAGAAATTGCAAACGTCGAGCAATTGCTCAGAGATGAAAAGTGCCAGCACTGAAAGCTGTTGCTAGCCAGCACCCTTCCTTGGAAGCGCTTTTGTAGGCCTAAGAACACTGGGGCTCTGGGCTTCTCTAGCCACCTCATCTTCTGCTCATCCTCTCGCGCACTCTAAAGAGAGCTCAGGTGAGAAATTGCAAACGTCGAGCAATTGCTCAGAGATGAAAAGTGCCAGCACTGAAAGCTCTTGCTAGCCAGCACCCTTCCTTGGAAGCGCTTTTGTAGCCCTTAGAACACTGGGGCTCTGGGCTTCTCTAGCCACCTCATCTTCTGCTCATCCTCTCGCGCACTCTAAAGAGAGCTCAGGTGAGAAATTGCAAACGTCGAGCAATTGCTCAGAGATGAAAAGTGCCAGCACTGAAAGCTGTTGCTAGCCAGCACCCTTCCTTGGAAGCGCTTTCACAGGCGCAGTAACACTGGGGCTTTGCGCTTCTCTAGCCACCAAACGTCACGGTCCTTCTCTTTCCGTCTCGTAGACACGAGCTGAGAAATTGCAAACGTCGAGCAATTGCTCAGAGATGAAAAGTGCCAGCACTGAAAGCTGTTGCTAGCCAGCACCCTTCCTTGGAAGCGCTTTTGTAGCCCTTAGAACACTGGGGCTCTGGGCTTCTCTAGCCACCTCATCTTCTGCTCATCCTCTCGCGCACTCTAAAGAGAGCTCAGGTGAGAAATTGCAAACGTCGAGCAATTGCTCAGAGATGAAAAGTGCCAGCACTGAAAGCTGTTGCTAGCCAGCACCCTTCCTTGGAAGCGCTTTCACAGGCGCAGTAACACTGGGGCTTTGCGCTTCTCTAGCCACCAAACGTCACGGTCCTTCTCTTTCCGTCTCGTAGACACGAGCTGAGAAATTGCAAACGTCGAGCAATTGCTCAGAGAGGAAAAGTGCCAGCACTGAAAGCTCTTGCTAGCCAGCACCCTTCCTTGGAAGCGCTTTTGTAGGCCTAAGAACACTGGGGCTCTGGGCTTCTCTAGCCACCTCATCTTCTGCTCATCCTCTCGCGCACTCTGAAGAGAGCTCAGGTGAGAAATTGCAAACGTCGAGCAATTGCTCAGAGATGAAAAGTGCCAGCACTGAAAGCTGTTGCTAGCCAGCACCCTTCCTTGGAAGCGCTTTTGTAGGCCTAAGAACACTGGGGCTCTGGGCTTCTCTAGCCACCTCATCTTCTGCTCATCCTCTCGCGCACTCTAAAGAGAGCTCAGGGGAGAAATTGCAAATGTCCAGCAATTGCTCAGAGATGAAAAGTGCCAGCACTGAAAGCTGTTGCTAGCCAGCACCCTTCCTTGGAAGCGTTTTCACAGGCGCAGCAACACTGGGGCTTTGCGCTTCTCTACCCACCAAACGTCACGGTCATTCTCTTTCCGTCTCGTAGACACGAGCTGAGAAATTGCAAACGTCGAGCAATTGCTCAGAGATGAAAAGTGCCAGCACTGAAAGCTGTTGCTAGCCAGCACCCTTCCTTGGAAGCGCTTTTGTAGGCCTAAGAACACTGGGGCTCTGGGCTTCTTTAGCCACCTCATCTTCTGCTCATCCTCTCGCTCACTCTAAAGAGAGCTCAGGTGAGAAATTGCAAACGTCGAGCAATTGCTCAGAGATGAAAAGTGCCAGCACTGAAAGCTGTTGCTAGCCAGCACCCTTCCTTGGAAGCGCTTTTGTAGGCCTAAGAACACTGGGGCTCTGGGCTTCTTTAGCCACCTCATCTTCTGCTCATCCTCTCGCGCACTCTAAAGAGAGCTCAGGTGAGAAATTGCAAACGTCGAGCAATTGCTCAGAGATGAAAAGTGCCAGCACTGAAAGCTGTTGCTAGCCAGCACCCTTCCTTGGAAGCGCTTTTGTAGGCCTAAGAACACTGGGGCTCTGGGCTTCTCTAGCCACCTCATCTTCTGCTCATCCTCTCGCGCACTCTAAAGAGAGCTCAGGTGAGAAATTGCAAACGTCGAGCAATTGCTCAGAGATGAAAAGTGCCAGCACTGAAAGCTGTTGCTAGCCAGCACCCTTCCTTGGAAGCGCTTTTGTAGGCCTAAGAACACTGGGGCTCTGGGCTTCTCTAGCCACCTCATCTTCTGCTCATCCTCTCGCGCACTCTAAAGAGAGCTCAGGTGAGAAATTGCAAACGTCGAGCAATTGCTCAGAGATGAAAAGTGCCAGCACTGAAAGCTGTTGCTAGCCAGCACCCTTCCTTGGAAGCGCTTTCACAGGGGCAGTAACACTGGGGCTTTGCGCTTCTCTAGCCACCAAACGTCACGGTCCTTCTCTTTCCGTATCGTAGACACGAGCTGAGAAATTGCAAACGTCGAGCAATTGCTCAGAGATGAAAAGTGCCAGCACTGAAAGCTGTTGCTAGCCAGCACCCTTCCTTGGAAGCGCTTTCACAGGCGCAGTAACACTGGGGCTTTGCGCTTCTCTACCCACCAAACGTCACGGTCCTTCTCTTTCCGTCTCGTAGACACGAGCTGAGAAATTGCAAACGTCGAGCAATTGCTCAGAGATGAAAAGTGCCAGCACTGAAAGCTGTTGCTAGCCAGCACCCTTCCTTGGAAGCGCTTTTGTAGGCCTAAGAACACTGGGGCTCTGGGCTTCTCTAGCCACCTAATCTTCTGCTCATCCTCTCGCGCACTCTAAAGAGAGCTCAGGTGAGAAATTGCAAACATCGAGCAATTGCTCAGAGATGAAAAGTGCCAGCACTGAAAGCTGTTGCTAGCCAGCACCCTTCCTTGGAAGCGCTTTTGTAGGCCTAAGAACACTGGGGCTCTGGGCTTCTCTAGCAACCTAATCTTCTGCTCATCCTCTCGCGCACTCTGAAGAGAGCTCAGGTGAGAAATTGCAAACGTCGAGCAATTGCTCAGAGATGAAAAGTGCCAGCACTGAAAGCTGTTGCTAGCCAGCACCCTTCCTTGGAAGCGCTTTTGTAGGCCTAAGAACACTGGGGCTCTGGGCTTCTCTAGCCACCTCATCTTCTGCTCATCCTCTCGCGCACTCTAAAGAGAGCTCAGGTGAGAAATTGCAAACGTCGAGCAATTGCTCAGAGATGAAAAGTGCCAGCACTGAAAGCTCTTGCTAGCCAGCACCCTTCCTTGGAAGCGCTTTTGTAGCCCTTAGAACACTGGGGCTCTGGGCTTCTCTAGCCACCTCATCTTCTGCTCATCCTCTCGCGCACTCTGAAGAGAGCTCAGGTGAGAAATTGCAAACGTCGAGCAATTGCTCAGAGATGAAAAGTGCCAGCACTGAAAGCTGTTGCTAGCCAGCACCCTTCCTTGGAAGCGCTTTTGTAGGCCTAAGAACACTGCGGCTCTGGGCTTCTCTAGCCACCTCATCTTCTGCTCATCCTCTCGCGCACTCTAAAGAGAGCTCAGGTGAGAAATTGCAAACGTCGAGCAATTGCTCAGAGATGAAAAGTGCCAGCACTGAAAGCTGTTGCTAGCCAGCACCCTTCCTTGGAAGCGCTTTCACAGGCGCAGCAACACTGGGGCTTTGCGCTTCTCTACCCACCAAACGTCACGGTCCTTCTCTTTCCGTCTCGTAGACACGAGCTGAGAAATTGCAAACGTCGAGCAATTGCTCAGAGATGAAAAGTGCCAGCACTGAAAGCTCTTGCTAGCCAGCACCCTTCCTTGGAAGCGCTTTCACAGGCGCAGTAACACTGGGGCTTTGCGCTTCTCTAGCCACCAAACGTCACGGTCCTTCTCTTTCCGTGTCGTAGACACGAGCTGAGAAATTGCAAACGTCGAGCAATTGCTCAGAGATGAAAAGTGCCAGCACTGAAAGCTGTTGCTAGCCAGCACCCTTCGTTGGAAGCGCTTTCACAGGCGCAGTAACACTGGGGCTTTGTGCTTCTCTACGCACCAAACGTCACGGTCCTTCTCTTTCCGTCTCGTAGACACGAGCTGAGAAATTGCAAACGTCGAGCAATTGCTCAGAGATGAAAAGTGCCAGCACTGAAAGCTGTTGCTAGCCAGCACCCTTCCTTGGAAGCGCTTTTGTAGGCCTAAGCACACTGGGGCTCTGGGCTTCTCTAGCCACCTCATCTTCTGCTCATCCTCTCGCGCACTCTAAAGAGAGCTCAGGTGAGAAATTGCAAATGTCGAGCAATTGCTCAGAGATGAAAAGTGCCAGCACTGAAAGCTCTTGCTAGCCAGCACCCTTCCTTGGAAGCGCTTTCACAGGCGCAGCAACACTGGGGCTTTGCGCTTCTCTAGCCACCAAACGTCACGGTCCTTCTCTTTCCGTCTCGTAGACATGAGCTGAGAAATTGCAAACGTCGAGCAATTGCTCAGAGATGAAAAGTGCCAGCACTGAAAGCTGTTGCTAGCCAGCCCCCTTCCTTGGAAGCGCTTTTGTAGGCCTAAGAACACTGGGGCTCTGGGCTTCTCTAGCCACCTAATCTTCTGCTCATCCTCTCGTTCACTCTAAAGAGAGTTCAGGTGAGAAATTGCAAATGTTGAGTAATTGCTCAGAGATGAAAAGTGCCAGCACTGAAAGCTGTTGCTAGCCAGCACCCTTCCTTGGAAGCGCTTTTGTAGGCCTAAGAACACTGGGGCTCTGGGCTTCTTTAGCCACCTCATCTTCTGCTCATCCTCTCGCGCACTCTAAAGAGAGCTCAGGTGAGAAATTGCAAACGTCGAGCAATTGCTCAGAGATGAAAAGTGCCAGCACTGAAAGCTGTTGCTAGCCAGCACCCTTCCTTGGAAGCGCTTTTGTAGGCCTAAGCACACTGGGGCTCTGGGCTTCTCTAGCCACCTCATCTTCTGCTCATCCTCTCGCGCACTCTAAAGAGAGCTCAGGTGAGAAATTGCAAACGTCGAGCAATTGCTCAGAGAGGAAAAGTGCCAGCACTGAAAGCTGTTGCTAGCCAGCACCCTTCCTTGGAAGCGCTTTTGTAGGCCTAAGAACACTGGGGCTCTGGGCTTCTCTAGCCACCTCATCTTCTGCTCATCCTCTCGCGCACTCTGAAGAGAGCTCAGGTGAGAAATTGCAAACGTCGAGCAATTGCTCAGAGATGAAAAGTGCCAGCACTGAAAGCTGTTGCTAGCCAGCACCCTTCCTTGGAAGCGCTTTCACAGGCGCAGCAACACTGGGGCTTTGCGCTTCTCTAGCCACCAAACGTCACGGTCCTTCTCTTTCTGTCTCGTACACACGAGCTGAGAAATTGCAAACGTCAAGCAATTGCTCAGAGATGAAAAGTGCCAGCACTGAAAGCTGTTGCTAGCCAGCACCCTTCCTTGGAAGCGCTTTTGTAGGCCTAAGAACACTGGGGCTCTGGGCTTCTTTAGCCACCTCATCTTCTGCTCATCCTCTCGCGCACTCTAAAGAGAGCTCAGGGGAGAAATTGCAAACGTCGAGCAATTGCTCAGAGATGAAAAGTGCCAGCACTGAAAGCTGTTGCTAGCCAGCACCCTTCCTTGGAAGCGCTTTCACAGGCGCAGCAACACTGGGGCTTTGCGCTTCTCTAGCCACCAAACGTCACGGTCCTTCTCTTTCCGTCTCGTACACACGAGCTGAGAAATTGCAAACGTCAAGCAATTGCTCAGAGATGAAAAGTGCCAGCACTGAAAGCTGTTGCTAGCCAGCACCCTTCCTTGGAAGCGCTTTTGTAGGCCTAAGAACACTGGGGCTCTGGGCTTCTTTAGCCACCTCATCTTCTGCTCATCCTCTCGCGCACTCTAAAGAGAGCTCAGGTGAGAAATTGCAAACGTCGAGCAATTGCTCAGAGATGAAAAGTGCCAGCACTGAAAGCTCTTGCTAGCCAGCACCCTTCCTTGGAAGCGCTTTTGTAGGCCTAAGAACACTGGGGCTCTGGGCTTCTCTAGCCACCTCATCTTCTGCTCATCCTCTCGCGCACTCTAAAGAGAGCTCAGGTGAGAAATTGCAAACGTCGAGCAATTGCTCAGAGAAGAAAAGTGCCAGCACTGGAAGCTGTTGCTAGCCAGCACCCTTCCTTGGAAGCGCTTTTGTAGGCCTAAGAACACGGGGGCTCTGGGCTTCTCTAGCCACCTAATCTTCTGCTCATCCTCTCGCGCACTCTAAAGAGAGCTCAGGTGAGAAATTGCAAACGTCCAGCAATTGCTCAGAGATGAAAAGTGCCAGCACTGAAAGCTGTTGCTAGCCAGCACCCTTCCTTGGAAGCGCTTTCACAGGCGCAGTAACACTGGGGCTTTGCGCTTGTCTAGCCACCAAACGTCACGGTCCTTCTCTTTCCGTCTCGTAGACACGAGCTGAGAAATTGCAAACGTCGAGCAATTGCTCAGAGATGAAAAGTGCCAGCACTGAAAGCTGTTGCTAGCCAGCACCCTTCCTTGGAAGCGCTTTCACAGGCGCAGTAACACTGGGGCTTTGCGCTTCTCTACCCACCAAACGTCACAGTCCTTCTCTTTCCGTCTTGTAGACACGAGCTGAGAAATTGCAAACGTCGAGCAATTGCTCAGAGATGAAAAGTGCCAGCACTGAAAGCTGTTGTTAGCCAGCACCCTTCCTTGGAAGCGCTTTTGTAGGCCTAAGCACACTGGGGCTCTGGGCTTCTCTAGCCACCTCATCTTCTGCTCATCCTCTCGCGCACTCTAAAGAGAGCTCAGGTGAGAAATTGCAAACGTCGAGCAATTGCTCAGAGATGAAAAGTGCCAGCACTGAAAGCTGTTGCTAGCCAGCACCCTTCCTTGGAAGCGCTTTTGTAGGCCTAAGAACACTGGGGCTCTGGGCTTCTCTAGCCACCTCATCTTCTGCTCATCCTCTCGCGCACTCTAAAGAGAGCTCAGGTGAGAAATTGCAAAAGTCGAGCAATTGCTCAGAGATGAAAAGTGCCAGCACTGAAAGCTGTTGCTAGCCAGCACCCTTCCTTGGAAGCGCTTTCACAGGCGCAGCAACACTGGGGCTTTGCGCTTCTCTAGCCACCAAACGTCACTGTCATTCTCTTTCCGTCTCGTAGACACGAGCTGAGAAATTGCAAACGTCGAGCAATTGCTCAGAGATGAAAAGTGCCAGCACTGAAAGCTGTTGCTAGCCAGCACCCTTCCTTGGAAGCGCTTTTGTAGGCCTAAGAACACTGGGGCTCTGGGCTTCTCTAGCCACCTCATCTTCTGCTCATCCTCTCGCGCACTCTAAAGAGAGCTCAGGTGAGAAATTGCAAACGTCCAGCAATTGCTCAGAGATGAAAAGTGCCAGCACTGAAAGCTGTTGCTAGCCAGCACCCTTCCTTGGAAGCGCTTTCACAGGCGCAGTAACACTGGGGCTTTGCGCTTCTCTACCCACCAAACGTCACGGTCCTTCTCTTTCCGTCTTGTAGACACGAGCTGAGAAATTGCAAACGTCGAGCAATTGCTCAGAGATGAAAAGTGCCAGCACTGAAAGCTGTTGCTAGCCAGCACCCTTCCTTGGAAGCGCTTTCACAGGCGCAGCAACACTGGGGCTTTGCGCTTCTCTACCCACCAAACGTCACGGTCCTTCTCTTTCCGTCTCGTAGACACGAGCTGAGAAATTGCAAACGTCGAGCAATTGCTCAGAGATGAAAAGTGCCAGCACTGAAAGCTGTTGTTAGCCAGCACCCTTCCTTGGAAGCGCTTTTGTAGGCCTAAGAACCCTGGGGCTCTGGGCTTCTCTAGCCACCTAATCTTCTGCTCATCCTCTCGCGCACTCTAAAGAGAGCTCAGGTGAGAAATTGCAAACGTCCAGCAATTGCTCAGAGATGAAAAGTGCCAGCACTGAAAGCTGTTGCTAGCCAGCACCCTTCCTTGGAAGCGATTTCACAGGCGCAGCAACACTGGGGCTTTGCGCTTCTCTAGCCACCAAACGTCACGGTCCTTCTCTTTCCGTCTCGTAGACACGAGCTGAGAAATTGCAAACGTCGAGCAATTGCTCAGAGATGAAAAGTGCCAGCACTGAAAGCTGTTGCTAGCCAGCACCCTTCCTTGGAAGCGCTTTTGTAGGCCTAAGAACACTGGGGCTCTGGGCTTCTCTAGCCACCTAATCTTCTGCTCATCCTCTCGCGCACTCTAAAGAGAGCTCAGGTGAGAAATTGCAAACGTCGAGCAATTGCTCAGAGATGAAAAGTGCCAGCACTGAAAGCTCTTGCTAGCCAGCACCCTTCCTTGGAAGCGCTTTCACAGGCGCAGTAACAATGGGGCTTTGGGCTTCTCTACCCACCAAACGTCACGGTCCTTCTCTTTCCGTCTCGTAGACACGAGCTGAGAAATTGCAAATGTCGAGCAATTGCTCAGAGATGAAAAGTGCCAGCACTGAAAGCTGTTGCTAGCCAGCACCCTTCCTTGGAAGCGCTTTCACAGGCGCAGTAACACTGGGGCTTTGCGCTTCTCTACCCACCAAACGTCACAGTCCTTCTCTTTCCGTCTTGTAGACACGAGCTGAGAAATTGCAAACGTCGAGCAATTGCTCAGAGATGAAAAGTGCCAGCACTGAAAGCTGTTGCTAGCCAGCACCCTTCCTTGGAAGCGCTTTTGTAGGCCTAAGCACACTGGGGCTCTGGGCTTCTCTAGCCACCTCATCTTCTGCTCATCCTCTCGCGCACTCTAAAGAGAGCTCAGGGGAGAAATTGCAAACGTCGAGCAATTGCTCAGAGATGAAAAGTGCCAGCACTGAAAGCTGTTGCTAGCCAGCACCCTTCCTTGGAAGCGCTTTTGTAGGCCTAAGAACACTGGGACTCTGGGCTTCTCTAGCCACCTAATCTTCTGCTCATCCTCTCGCGCACTCTAAAGAGAGCTCAGGGGAGAAATTGCAAACGTCGAGCAATTGCTCAGAGATGAAAAGTGCCAGCACTGAAAGCTCTTGCTAGCCAGCACCCTTCCTTGGAAGCGCTTTCACAGGCGCAGCAACACTGGGGCTTTGCGCTTCTCTAGCCACCAAACGTCACGGTCATTCTCTTTCCGTCTCGTAGACACGAGATGACAAATTGCAAACGTCGAGCAATTGCTCAGAGATGAAAAGTGCCAGCACTGAAAGCTGTTGCTAGCCAGCCCCCTTCCTTGGAAGCGCTTTTGTAGGCCTAAGAACACTGGGGCTCTGGGCTTCTCTAGCCACCTCATCTTCTGCTCATCCTCTCGCGCACTCTAAAGAGAGTTCAGGTGAGAAATTGCAAACGTCCAGCAATTGCTCAGAGATGAAAAGTGCCAGCACTGAAAGCTGTTGCTAGCCAGCACCCTTCCTTGGAAGCGCTTTCACAGGCGCAGTAACACTGGGGCTTTGCGCTTCTCTACCCACCAAACGTCACGGTCCTTCTCTTTCCGTCTTGTAGACACGAGCTGAGAAATTGCAAACGTCGAGCAATTGCTCAGAGATGAAAAGTGCCAGCACTGAAAGCTGTTGCTAGCCAGCACCCTTTCTTGGAAGCGCTTTCACAGGCGCAGCAACACTGGGGCTTTGCGCTTCTCTAGCCACCAAACGTCACGGTCCTTCTCTTTCCGTCTCGTAGACACGAGCTGAGAAATTGCAAACGTCGAGCAATTGCTCAGAGAGGAAAAGTGCCAGCACTGAAAGCTGTTGTTAGCCAGCACCCTTCCTTGGAAGCGCTTTTGTAGGCCTAAGAACACTGGGGCTCTGGGCTTCTCTAGCCACCTCATCTTCTGCTCATCCTCTCGCGCACTCTAAAGAGAGCTCAGGTGAGAAATTGCAAACGTCCAGCAATTGCTCAGAGATGAAAAGTGCCAGCACTGAAAGCTGTTGCTAGCCAGCACCCTTCCTTGGAAGCACTTTCACAGGCGCAGCAACACTGGGGCTTTGCGCTTCTCTAGCCACCAAACGTCACGGTCCTTCTCTTTCCGTCTCGTAGACACGAGCTGAGAAATTGCAAACGTCGAGCAATTGCTCAGAGATGAAAAGTTCCAGCACTGAAAGCTGTTGCTAGCCAGCCCCCTTCCTTGGAAGCGCTTTTGTAGGCCTAAGAACAGTGGGGCTCTGGGCTTCTCTAGCCACCTCATCTTCTGCTCATCCTCTCGCGCACTCTAAAGAGAGCTCAGGTGAGAAATTGCAAACGTCGAGCAATTGCTCAGAGAGGAAAAGTGCCAGCACTGAAAGCTGTTGCTAGCCAGCACCCTTCCTTGGAAGCGCTTTTGTAGGCCTAAGAACACTGGGGCTCTGGGCTTCTCTAGCCACCTCATCTTCTGCTCATCCTCTCGCGCACTCTAAAGAGAGCTCAGGTGAGAAATTGCAAACGTCGAGCAATTGCTCCGAGATGAAAAGTGCCAGCACTGAAAGCTGTTGCTAGCCAGCACCCTTCCTTGGAAGCGCTTTCACAGGCGCAGCAACACTGGGGCTTTGCACTTCTCTACTCACCAAACATCACGGTCCTTCTCTTTCCGTCTCGTAGACACGAGCTGAGAAATTGCAAACGTCGAGCAATTGCTCAGAGATGAAAAGTGCCAGTACTGGAAGCTGTTGCTAGCCAGCCCCCTTCCTTGGAAGCGCTTTTGTAGGCCTAAGAACACTGGGGCTCTGGGCTTCTCTAGCCACCTAATCTTCTGCTCATCCTCTCGCGCACTCTAAAGAGAGCTCAGATGAGAAATTGCAAACGTCGAGCAATTGCTCAGAGATGAAAAGTGCCAGCACTGAAAGCTGTTGCTAGCCAGCACCCTTCCTTGGAAGCGTTTTCACAGGCGCAGCAACACTGGGGCTTTGCGCTTCTCTAGCCACCAAACGTCACGGTCTTTCTCTTTCCGTCTCGTAGACACGAGCTGAGAAATTGCAAACGTGGAGCAATTGCTCAGAGAGGAAAAGTGCCAGCACTGAAAGCTGTTGTTAGCCAGCACCCTTCCTTGGAAGCGCTTTTGTAGGCCTAAGAACACTGGGGCTCTGGGCTTCTCTAGCCACCTAATCTTCTGCTCATCCTCTCGCGCACTCTAAAGAGAGCTCAGGTGAGAAATTGCAAACGTCGAGCAATTGCTCAGAGATGAAAAGTGCCAGCACTGAAAGCTGTTGCTAGCCAGCACCCTTCCTTGGAAGCGCTTTTGTAGGCCTAAGAACACTGGGGCTCTGGGCTTCTCTAGCCACCTAATCTTCTGCTCATCCTCTCGCGCACTCTAAAGAGAGCTCAGGGGAGAAATTGCAAACGTCGAGCAATTGCTCAGAGATGAAAAGTGCCAGCACTGAAAGCTGTTGCTAGCCAGCACCCTTCCTTGGAAGTGCTTTCACAGGCGCAGTAACACTGGGGCTTTGCGCTTCTCTACCCACCAAACGTCACGGTCCTTCTCTTTCCGTCTCGTAGACACGAGCTGAGAAATTGCAAACGTCGAGCAATTGCTCAGAGATGAAAAGTTCCAGCACTGAAAGCTGTTGCTAGCCAGCACCCTTCCTTGGAAGCGCTTTTGTAGGCCTAAGAACACTGGGGCTCTGGGCTTCTCTAGCCACCTCATCTTCTGCTCATCCTCTCGCGCACTCTAAAGAGAGCTCAGGGGAGAAATTGCAAACGTCGAGCAATTGCTCAGAGAGGAAAAGTGCCAGCACTGAAAGCTGTTGCTAGCCAGCACCCTTCCTTGGAAGCGCTTTTGTAGGCCTAAGAACACTGGGGCTCTGGGCTTCTCTAGCCACCTCATCTTCTGCTCATCCTCTCGCGCACTCTAAAGAGAGCTCAGGTGAGAAATTGCAAACGTCGAGCAATTGCTCAGAGATGAAAAGTGCCAGCACTGAAAGCTGTTGCTAGCCAGCACCCTTCCTTGGAAGCGCTTTCACAGGCGCAGCAACACTGGGGCTTTGCGCTTCTCTACCCACCAAACGTCACGGTCCTTCTCTTTCCGTCTCGTAGACACGAGCTGAGAAATTGCAAACGTCGAGCAATTGCTCAGAGATGAAAAGTGCCAACACTGGAAGCTGTTGCTAGCCAGCACCCTTCCTTGGAAGAGCTTTCACAGGCGCAGCAACACTGGGGCTTTGCGCTTCTCTACTCACCAAACGTCACGGTCCTTCTCTTTCTGTCTCGTAGACACGAGCTGAGAAATTGCAAACGTCGAGCAATTGCTCAGAGATGAAAAGTGCCAGCACTGAAAGCTGTTGCTAGCCAGCACCCTTCCTTGGAAGCGCTTTTGTAGGCCTAAGAACACTGGGGCTCTGGGATTCTCTAGCCACCTCATCTTCTGCTCATCCTCTCGCGCACTCTAAAGAGAGCTCAGGGGAGAAATTGCAAACGTCGAGCAATTGCTCAGAGATGAAAAGTGCCAGCACTGAAAGCTGTTGCTAGCCAGCACCCTTCCTTGGAAGCGCTTTCACAGGCGCAGTAACACTGGGGCTTTGCACTTCTCTACCCACCAAACGTCACGGTCCTTCTCTTTCCGTCTCGTAGACACGAGCTGAGAAATTGCAAACGTCGAGCAATTGCTCAGAGATGAAAAGTGCCAGCACTGAAAGCTGTTGCTAGCCAGCACCGTTCCTTGGAAGCGCTTTTGTAGGCCTAAGAACACTGGGGCTCTGGGCTTCTCTAGCCACCTCATCTTCTGCTCATCCTCTCGCGCACTCTAAAGAGAGCTCAGGTGAGAAATTGCAAACGTCGAGCAATTGCTCAGAGATGAAAAGTGCCAGCACTGCAAGCTGTTGCTAGCCAGCACCCTTCCTTGGAAGCGCTTTTGTAGGCCTAAGAACACTGGGGCTCTGGGCTTCTCTAGCCACCTAATCTTCTGCTCATCCTCTCGCGCACTCTGAAGAGAGCTCAGGTGAGAAATTGCAAACGTCGAGCAATTGCTCAGAGATGAAAAGTGCCAGCACTGAAAGCTGTTGCTAGCCAGCACCCTTCCTTGGAAGCGCTTTTGTAGGCCTAAGAACACTGGGGCTCTGGGCTTCTCTAGCCACCTCATCTTCTGCTCATCCTCTCGCGCACTCTGAAGAGAGCTCAGGTGAGAAATTGCAAACGTCGAGCAATTGCTCAGAGATGAAAAGTGCCAGCACTGAAAGCTCTTGCTAGCCAGCACCCTTCCTTGGAAGCGCTTTTGTAGGCCTAAGCACACTGGGGCTTTGCGCTTCTCTAGCCACCAAACGTCACGGTCCTTCTCTTTCCGTCTCGTAGACACGAGCTGAGAAATTGCAAACGTCGAGCAATTGCTCAGAGATGAAAAGTGCCAGCACTGAAAGCTGTTGCTAGCCAGCACCCTTCCTTGGAAGCGCTTTTGTAGGCCTAAGAACAGTGGGGCTCTGGGCTTCTCTAGCCACCAAACGTCACGGTCCTTCTCTTTCCGTCTCGTAGACACGAGCTGAGAAATTGCAAACGTCGAGCAATTGCTCAGAGATGAAAAGTTCCAGCACTGAAAGCTGTTGCTAGCCAGCACCCTTCCTTGGAAGCGCTTTTGTAGGCCTAAGAACACTGGGGCTCTGGGCTTCTCTAGCCACCTCATCTTCTGCTCATCCTCTCGCGCACTCTAAAGAGAGCTCAGGTGAGAAATTGCAAACGTCGAGCAATTGCTCAGAGAGGAAAAGTGCCAGCACTGAAAGCTGTTGCTAGCCAGCACCCTTCCTTGGAAGCGCTTTTGTAGGCCTAAGAACACTGGGGCTCTGGGCTTCTCTAGCCACCTCATCTTCTGCTCATCCTCTCGCGCACTCTAAAGAGAGCTCAGGTGAGAAATTGCAAACATCGAGCAATTGCTCAGAGATGAAAAGTGCCAGCACTGAAAGCTGTTGCTAGCCAGCACCCTTCCTTGGAAGCGCTTTTGTAGGCCTAAGAACACTGGGGCTCTGGGCTTCTCTAGCCACCTCATCTTCTGCTCATCCTCTCGCGCACTCTGAAGAGAGCTCAGGTGAGAAATTGCAAACGTCGAGCAATTGCTCAGAGATGAAAAGTGCCAGCACTGAAAGCTGTTGCTAGCCAGCACCCTTCCTTGGAAGCGCTTTTGTAGGCCTAAGAACACTGGGGCTCTGGGCTTCTCTAGCCACCTCATCTTCTGCTCATCCTCTCGCGCACTCTGAAGAGAGCTCAGGTGAGAAATTGCAAACGTCGAGCAATTGCTCAGAGATGAAAAGTGCCAGCACTGAAAGCTCTTGCTAGCCAGCACCCTTCCTTGGAAGCGCTTTTGTAGGCCTAAGCACACTGGGGCTTTGCGCTTCTCTAGCCACCAAACGTCACGGTCCTTCTCTTTCCGTCTCGTAGACACGAGCTGAGAAATTGCAAACGTCGAGCAATTGCTCAGAGATGAAAAGTTCCAGCACTGAAAGCTGTTGCTAGCCAGCACCCTTCCTTGGAAGCGCTTTTGTAGGCCTAAGAACACTGGGGCTCTGGGCTTCTCTAGCCACCTCATCTTCTGCTCATCCTCTCGCGCACTCTAAAGAGAGCTCAGGTGAGAAATTGCAAACGTCGAGCAATTGCTCAGAGATGAAAAGTGCCAGCACTGAAAGCTGTTGCTAGCCAGCACCCTTCCTTGGAAGCGCTTTTGTAGGCCTAAGAACACTGGGGCTCTGGGCTTCTCTAGCCACCTCATCTTCTGCTCATCCTCTCGCGCACTCTAAAGAGAGCTCAGGTGAGAAATTGCAAATGTCCAGCAATTGCTCAGAGATGAAAAGTGCCAGCACTGAAAGCTGTTGCTAGCCAGCACCGTTCCTTGGAAGCGCTTTCACAGGTGCAGCAACACTGGGGCTTTGCGCTTCTCTACCCACCAAACGTCACTGTCATTCTCTTTCCGTCTCGTAGACACGAGCTGAGAAATTGCAAACGTCGAGCAATTGCTCAGAGATGAAAAGTGCCAGCACTGGAAGCTGTTGCTAGCCAGCACCCTTCCTTGGAAGCGCTTTTGTAGGCCTAAGAACACTGGGGCTCTGGGCTTCTCTAGCCACCTAATCTTCTGCTCATCCTCTCGCGCACTCTGAAGAGAGCTCAGGTGAGAAATTGCAAACGTTGAGCAATTGCTCAGAGATGAAAAGTGCCAGCACTGAAAGCTGTTGCTAGCCAGCACCCTTCCTTGGAAGCGCTTTTGTAGGCCTCAGAAGACTGGGGCTCTGGGCTTCTCTAGCCACCTCATCTTCTGCTCATCCTCTCGCGCACTCTAAAGAGAGCTCAGGTGAGAAATTGCAAACATCGAGCAATTGCTCAGAGATGAAAAGTGCCAGCACTGAAAGCTGTTGCTAGCCAGCACCCTTCCTTGGAAGTGCTTTCACAGGCGCAGTAACACTGGGGCTTTGTGCTTCTCTAGCCACCAAACGTCACGGTCCTTCTCTTTCCGTCTCGTAGACACGAGCTGAGAAATTGCAAACGTCGAGCAATTGCTCAGAGATGAAAAGTGCCAGCACTGAAAGCTGTTGCTAGCCAGCCCCCTTCCTTGGAAGCGCTTTTGTAGGCCTAAGAACACTGGGGCTCTGGGCTTCTCTAGCCACCTCATCTTCTGCTCATCCTCTCGCGCAGTCTAAAGAGAGCTCAGGTGAGAAATTGCAAACGTCGAGCAATTGCTCAGAGAGGAAAAGTGCCAGCACTGAAAGCTCTTGCTAGCCAGCACCCTTCCTTGGAAGCGCTTTTGTAGGCCTAAGAACACTGGGGCTCTGGGCTTCTCTAGCCACCTCATCTTCTGCTCATCCTCTCGCGCACTCTAAAGAGAGCTCAGGTGAGAAATTGCAAACGTCGAGCAATTGCTCAGAGAGGAAAAGTGCCAGCACTGAAAGCTGTTGCTAGCCAGCACCCTTCCTTGGAAGCGCTCTTGTAGCCCTTAGAACAGTGGGGCTCTGGGCTTCTCTAGCCACCTCATCTTCTGCTCATCCTCTCGCGCACTCTAAAGAGAGCTCAGGTGAGAAATTGCAAACGTCGAGCAATTGCTCAGAGAGGAAAAGTGCCAGCACTGAAAGCTGTTGCTAGCCAGCACCCTTCCTTGGAAGCGCTTTTGTAGGCCTAAGAACACTGGGGCTCTGGGCTTCTCTAGCCACCTAATCTTCTGCTGATCCTCTCGCGCACTCTAAAGAGACCTCAGGTGAGAAATTGCAAACGTCCAGCAATTGCTCAGAGATGAAAAGTGCCAGCACTGAAAGCTGTTGCTAGCCAGCACCCTTCCTTGGAAGCGCTTTCACAGGCGCAGCAACACTGGGGCTTTGCGCTTCTCTAGCCACCAAACGTCACGGTCCTTCTCTTTCCGTCTCGTAGACACGAGCTGAGAAATTGCAAACGTCGAGCAATTGCTCAGAGATGAAAAGTGCCAGCACTGGAAGCTGTTGCTAGCCAGCACCCTTCCTTGGAAGCGCTTTTGTAGGCCTAAGAACACTGGGGCTCTGGGCTTCTCTAGCCACTTAATCTTCTGCTCATCCTCTCGCGCACTCTGAAGAGAGCTCAGGTGAGAAATTGCAAACGTCGAGCAATTGCTCAGAGATGAAAAGTGCCAGCACTGAAAGCTGTTGCTAGCCAGCACCCTTCCTTGGAAGCGCTTTTGTAGGCCTAAGAACACTGGGGCTCTGGGCTTCTCTAGCCACCTCATCTTCTGCTCATCCTCTCGCGCACTCTAAAGAGAGCTCAGGTGAGAAATTGCAAACGTCGAGCAATTGCTCAGAGATGAAAAGTGCCAGCACTGAAAGCTGTTGCTAGCCAGCACCCTTCCTTGGAAGCGCTTTCACAGGCGCAGCAACACTGGGGCTTTGCGCTTCTCTAGCCACCAAACGTCACGGTCCTTCTCTTTCCGTCTCGTAGACAAGAGCTGAGAAATTGCAAACGTCGAGCAATTGCTCAGAGATGAAAAGTGCCAGCACTGAAAGCTGTTGCTAGCCAGCACCCTTCCTTGGAAGCGCTTTTGTAGGCCTAAGAACACTGGGGCTCTGGGCTTCTCTAGCCACCTCATCTTCTGCTCATCCTCTCGCGCACTCTAAAGAGAGCTCAGGTGAGAAATTGCAAACGTCGAGCAATTGCTCAGAGATGAAAAGTGCCAGCACTGAAAGCTGTTGCTAGCCAGCACCCTTCCTTGGAAGCGCTTTCACAGGCGCAGCAACACTGGGGCTTTGCGCTTCTCTAGCCGCCAAACGTCGCGGTCCTTCTCTTTCCGTCTCGTAGACACGAGCTGAGAAATTGCAAACGTCGAGCAATTGCTCAGAGATGAAAAGTGCCAGCACTGAAAGCTGTTGCTAGCCAGCCCCCTTCCTTGGAAGCGCTTTTGTAGGCCTAAGAACACTGGGGCTCTGGGCTTCTCTAGCCACCTCATCTTCTGCTCATCCTCTCGCGCACTCTAAAGAGAGCTCAGGTGAGAAATTGCAAACGTCGAGCAATTGCTCAGAGATGAAAAGTGCCAGCACTGAAAGCTGTTGCTAGCCAGCACCCTTCCTTGGAAGCGCTTTCACAGGCGCAGTAACACTGGGGATTTGCGCTTCTCTACCCACCAAACGTCACAGTCATTCTCTTTCCGTCTTGTAGACACGAGCTGAGAAATTGCAAACGTCGAGCAATTGCTCCGAGATGAAAAGTGCCAGCACTGAAAGCTGTTGCTAGCCAGCACCCTTCCTTGGAAGCGCTTTTGTAGGCCTAAGAAGACTGGGGCTCTGGGCTTCTCTAGCCACGTAATCTTCTGCTCATCCTCGCGCGCACTCTAAAGAGAGCTCAGGTGAGAAATTGCAAACGTCGAGCAATTGCTCAGAGAAGAAAAGTGCCAGCACTGAAAGCTGTTGCTAGCCAGCACCCTTCCTTGGAAGCGCTTTTGTAGGCCTAAGAACACTGGGGCTCTGGGCTTCTCTAGCCACCTCATCTTCTGCTCATCCTCTCGCGCACTCTAAAGAGAGCTCAGGTGAGAAATTGCAAACGTCGAGCAATTGCTCAGAGATGAAAAGTGCCAGCACTGAAAGCTCTTGCTAGCCAGCACCCTTCCTTGGAAGCGCTTTCACAGGCGCAGTAACACTGGGGCTTTGCGCTTCTCTACCCACCAAACGTCACAGTCATTCTCTTTCCGTCTTGTAGACACGAGCTGAGAAATTGCAAACGTCGAGCAATTGCTCCGAGATGAAAAGTGCCAGCACTGAAAGCTGTTGCTAGCCAGCACCCTTCCTTGGAAGCGCTTTTGTAGGCCTAAGAAGACTGGGGCTCTGGGCTTCTCTAGCCACGTAATCTTCTGCTCATCCTCTCGCGCACTCTAAAGAGAGCTCAGGTGAGAAATTGCAAACGTTGAGCAATTGCTCAGAGATGAAAAGTGCCAGCACTGAAAGCTGTTGCTAGCCAGCACCCTTCCTTGGAAGCGCTTTCACAGGCGCAGTAACACTGGGGCTTTGCGCTTCTCTACCCACCAAACGTCACGGTCATTCTCTTTCCGCCTCGTAGACACGAGCTGAGAAATTGCAAACGTCGAGCAATTGCTCAGAGATGAAAAGTGCCAGCACTGAAAGCTGTTGCTAGCCAGCACCCTTCCTTGGAAACGCTTTCACAGGCGCAGCAACACTGGGGCTTTGCGCTTCTCTACCCACCAAACGTCACGGTCCTTCTCTTTCCGTCTCGTAGACACGAGCTGAGAAATTGCAAACGTCGAGCAATTGCTCAGAGATGAAAAGTGCCAGCACTGGAAGCTGTTGCTAGCCAGCACCCTTCCTTGGAAGCGCTTTTGTAGGCCAAAGAACACTGGGGCTCTGGGCTTCTCTAGCCACCTAATCTTCTGCTCATCCTCTCGCGCACTCTAAAGAGAGCTCAGGTGAGAAATTGCAAACGTCGAGCAATTGCTCAGAGATGAAAAGTGCCAGCACTGAAAGCTCTTGCTAGCCAGCACCCTTCCTTGGAAGCGCTTTTGTAGGCCTAAGAACACTGGGGCTCTGGGCTTCTCTAGCCACCTCATCTTCTGCTCATCCTCTCGCGCACTCTAAAGAGAGCTCAGGTGAGAAATTGCAAACGTCGAGCAATTGCTCAGAGATGAAAAGTGCCAGCACTGAAAGCTGTTGCTAGCCAGCACCCTTCCTTGGAAGCGCTTTCACAGGCACAGCAACACTGGGGCTTTGCGCTTCTCTAGCCACCTCATCTTCTGCTCATCCTCTCGCGCACTCTCAAGAGAGCTCAGGTGAGAAATTGCAAACGTCGAGCAATTGCTCAGAGATGAAAAGTGCCAGCACTGAAAGCTGTTGCTAGCCAGCACCCTTCCTTGGAAGCGCTTTTGTAGGCCTAAGAACACTGGGGCTCTGGGCTTCTCTAGCCACCTCATCTTCTGCTCATCCTCTCGCGCACTCTGAAGAGAGCTCAGGTGAGAAATTGCAAACGTCGAGCAATTGCTCAGAGATGAAAAGTGCCAGCACTGAAAGCTGTTGCTAGCCAGCACCCTTCCTTGGAAGCGCTTTCACAGGCGCAGCAACACTGGGGCTTTGCGCTTCTCTACCCACCAAACGTCACTGTCATTCTCTTTCCGTCTCGTAGACACGAGCTGAGAAATTGCAAACGTCGAGCAATTGCTCAGAGAGGAAAAGTGCCAGCACTGAAAGCTGTTGCTAGCCAGCACCCTTCCTTGGAAGTGCTTTTGTAGGCCTAAGAACACTGGGGCTCTGGGCTTCTCTAGCCACCTAATCTTCTGCTCATCCTCTCGCGCACTCTAAAGAGAGCTCAGGTGAGAAATTGCAAACGTCGAGCAATTGCTCAGAGATGAAAAGTGCCAGCACTGGAAGCTGTTGCTAGCCAGCACCCTTCCTTGGAAGCGCTTTCACAGGCGCAGCAACACTGGGGCTTTGCGCTTCTCTAGCCACCACACGTCACGGTCATTCTCTTTCCGTCTCATAGACACGAGCTGAGAAATTGCAAACGTCGAGCAATTGCTCAGAGATGAAAAGTGCCAGCACTGAAAGCTGTTGCTAGCCAGCACCCTTCCTTGGAAGCGCTTTTGTAGGCCTAAGAAGACTGGGGCTCTGGGCTTCTCTAGCCACCTAATCTTCTGCTCATCCTCTCGCGCACTCTAAAGAGAGCTCAGGTGAGAAATTGCAAACGTCGAGCAATTGCTCAGAGAAGAAAAGTGCCAGCACTGAAAGCTGTTGCTAGCCAGCACCCTTCCTTGGAAGCGCTTTTGTAGGCCTAAGAACACTGGGGCTCTGGGCTTCTCTAGCCACCTCATCTTCTGCTCATCCTCTCGCGCACTCTAAAGAGAGCTCAGGTGAGAAATTGCAAACGTCGAGCAATTGCTCAGAGATGAAAAGTGCCAGCACTGAAAGCTCTTGCTAGCCAGCCCCCTTCCTTGGAAGCGCTTTCACAGGCGCAGCAACACTGGGGCTTTGCGCTTCTCTAGCCACCAAACGTCACGGTCCTTCTCTTTCCGTCTCGTAGACACGAGCTGAGAAATTGCAAACGTCGAGCAATTGCTCAGAGATGAAAAGTGCCAGCACTGAAAGCTGTTGCTAGCCAGCACCCTTCCTTGGAAGCGCTTTCACAGGCGCAGTAACACTGGGGCTTTGCGCTTCTCTAGCCACCAAACGTCACAGTCTTTCTCTTTCCGTCTCGTAGACACGAGCTGAGAAATTGCAAACGTCGAGCAATTGCTCAGAGATGAAAAGTGCCAGCACTGAAAGCTGTTGCTAGCCAGCACCCTTCCTTGGAAGCGCTTTCACAGGCGCAGCAACACTGGGGCTTTGCGCTTCTCTACCCACCAAACGTCACGGTCCTTCTCTTTCCGTCTCCTAGACACGAGCTGAGAAATTGCAAACGTCGAGCAATTGCTCAGAGAGGAAAAGTGCCAGCACTGAAAGCTGTCGCCAGCCAGCACCCTTCCTTGGAAGCGCTTTTGTAGGCCTAAGAAGACTGGGGCTCTGGGCTTCTCTAGCCACCTCATCTTCTGCTCATCCTCTCGCGCACTCTAAAGAGAGCTCAGGTGAGAAATTGCAAACGTCGAGCAATTGCTCAGAGATGAAAAGTGCCAGCACTGAAAGCTGTTGCTAGCCAGCACCCTTCCTTGGAAGCGCTTTCACAGGCGCAGTAACACTGGGGCTTTGCGCTTCTCTACCCACCAAACGTCACGGTCCTTCTCTTTGTGTCTCGTAGACACGAGCTGAGAAATTGCAAACGTCGAGCAATTGCTCAGAGATGAAAAATGCCAGCACTGGAAGCTGTTGCTAGCCAGCACCCTTCCTTGGAAGCGCTTTTGTAGGCCTAAGAACACTGGGGCTCTGGGCTTCTTTAGCCACCTAATCTTCTGCTCATCCTCTCGCGCACTCTAAAGAGAGCTCAGGGGAGAAATTGCAAACGTCGAGCAATTGCTCAGAGATGAAAAGTGCCAGCACTGAAAGCTCTTGCTAGCCAGCACCCTTCCTTGGAAGCGCTTTCACAGGCGCAGTAACACTGGGGCTTTGCGCTTCTCTAGCCACCAAACGTCACGGTCCTTCTCTTTCCGTCTCGTAGACACGAGCTGAGAAATTGCAAACGTCGAGCAATTGCTCCGAGATGAAAAGTGCCAGCACTGAAAGCTGTTGCTAGCCAGCACCCTTCCTTGGAAGCGCTTTTGTAGGCCTAAGAACACTGGGGCTCTGGGCTTCTCTAGCCACCTAATCTTCTGCTCATCCTCTCACGCACTCTAAAGAGAGCTCAGGTGAGAAATTGCAAACGTCGAGCAATTGCTCAGAGAAGAAAAGTGCCAGCACTGAAAGCTGTTGCTAGCCAGCACCCTTCCTTGGAAGCGCTTTTGTAGGCCTAAGAACACTGGGGCTCCGGGCTTCTCTAGCCACCTCATCTTCTGCTCATCCTCTCGCGCACTCTAAAGAGAGCTCAGGTGAGAAATTGCAAACGTCGAGCAATTGCTCAGAGATGAAAAGTGCCAGCACTGAAAGCTCTTGCTAGCCAGCCCCCTTCCTTGGAAGCGCTTTCACAGGCGCAGCAACACTGGGGCTTTGCGCTTCTCTACCCACCAAACGTCACGGTCCTTCTCTTTCCGTCTCGTAGACACGAGCTGAGAAATTGCAAACGTCGAGCAATTGCTCAGAGATGAAAAGTGCCAGCACTGAAAGCTGTTGCTAGCCAGCACCCTTCCTTGGAAGCGCTTTTGTAGCCCTTAGAACACTGGGGCTCTGGGCTTCTCTAGCCACCTCATCTTCTGCTCATCCTCTCGCGCACTCTAAAGAGAGCTCAGGTGAGAAATTGCAAACGTCGAGCAATTGCTCAGAGATGAAAAGTGCCAGCACTGAAAGCTCTTGCTAGCCAGCACCCTTCCTTGGAAGCGCTTTCACAGGCGCAGTAACACTGGGGCTCTGGGCTTCTCTACCCACCTCATCTTCTGCTCATCCTCTCGCGCACTCTAAAGAGAGCTCAGGTGAGAAATTGCAAACGTCGAGCAATTGCTCAGAGATGAAAAGTGCCAGCACTGAAAGCTGTTGCTAGCCAGCACCCTTCCTTGGAAGCGCTCTTGTAGCCCTTAGAACAGTGGGGCTCTGGGCTTCTCTAGCCACCTCATCTTCTGCTCATCCTCTCGCGCACTCTAAAGAGAGCTCAGGTGAGAAATTGCAAACGTCGAGCAATTGCTCAGAGAGGAAAAGTGCCAGCACTGAAAGCTGTTGCTAGCCAGCACCCTTCCTTGGAAGCGCTTTTGTAGGCCTAAGAACACTGGGGCTCTGGGCTTCTCTAGCCACCTCATCTTCTGCTGATCCTCTCGCGCACTCTAAAGAGACCTCAGGTGAGAAATTGCAAACGTCCAGCAATTGCTCAGAGATGAAAAGTGCCAGCACTGAAAGCTGTTGCTAGCCAGCACCCTTCCTTGGAAGCGCTTTCACAGGCGCAGCAACACTGGGGCTTTGCGCTTCTCTAGCCACCAAACGTCACGGTCCTTCTCTTTCCGTCTCGTAGACACGAGCTGAGAAATTGCAAACGTCGAGCAATTGCTCAGAGATGAAAAGTGCCAGCACTGGAAGCTGTTGCTAGCCAGCACCCTTCCTTGGAAGCGCTTTTGTAGGCCTAAGAACACTGGGGCTCTGGGCTTCTCTAGCCACTTAATCTTCTGCTCATCCTCTCGCGCACTCTAAAGAGAGCTCAGGTGAGAAATTGCAAACGTCGAGCAATTGCTCAGAGATGAAAAGTGCCAGCACTGAAAGCTGTTGCTAGCCAGCACCCTTCCTTGGAAGCGCTTTTGTAGGCCTAAGAACACTGGGGCTCTGGGCTTCTCTAGCCACCTCATCTTCTGCTCATCCTCTCGCGCACTCTAAAGAGAGCTCAGGTGAGAAATTGCAAACGTCGAGCAATTGCTCAGAGATGAAAAGTGCCAGCACTGAAAGCTCTTGCTAGCCAGCACCCTTCCTTGGAAGCGCTTTCACAGGCGCAGCAACACTGGGGCTTTGCGCTTCTCTAGCCACCAAACGTCACGGTCCTTCTCTTTCCGTCTCGTAGACACGAGTTGAGAAATTGCAAACGTCGAGCAATTGCTCAGAGATGAAAAGTGCCAGCACTGAAAGCTGTTGCTAGCCAGCACCCTTCCTTGGAAGCGCTTTTGTAGGCCTAAGAACACTGGGGCTCTGGGCTTCTCTAGCCACCTCATCTTCTGCTCATCCTCTCGCGCACTCTAAAGAGAGCTCAGGTGAGAAATTGCAAACGTCGAGCAATTGCTCAGAGATGAAAAGTGCCAGCACTGAAAGCTGTTGCTAGCCAGCACCCTTCCTTGGAAGCGCTTTCACAGGCGCAGTAACACTGGGGCTTTGCGCTTCTCTAGCCGCCAAACGTCGCGGTCCTTCTCTTTCCGTCTCGTAGACACGAGCTGAGAAATTGCAAACGTCGAGCAATTGCTCAGAGATGAAAAGTGCCAGCACTGAAAGCTGTTGCTAGCCAGCCCCCTTCCTTGGAAGCGCTTTTGTAGGCCTAAGAACACTGGGGCTCTGGGCTTCTCTAGCCACCTAATCTTCTGCTCATCCTCTCGCGCACTCTAAAGAGAGCTCAGGTGAGAAATTGCAAACGTCCAGCAATTGCTCAGAGATGAAAAGTGCCAGCACTGAAAGCTGTTGCTAGCCAGCACCCTTCCTTGGAAGCGCTTTTGTAGCCCTTAGAACACTGGGGCTCTGGGCTTCTCTAGCCACCTCATCTTCTGCTCATCCTCTCGCGCACTCTAAAGAGAGCTCAGGGGAGAAATTGCAAACGTCGAGCACTTGCTCAGAGATGAAAAGTGCCAGCACTGAAAGCTGTTGCTAGCCAGCACCCTTCCTTGGAAGCGCTTTCACAGGCGCAGTAACACTGGGGCTTTGCGCTTCTCTAGCCACCAAACGTAACGGTCCTTCTCTTTCCGTCTCGTAGACACGAGCTGAGAAATTGCAAACGTCGAGCAATTGCTCAGAGATGAAAAGTGCCAGCACTGAAAGCTGTTGCTAGCCAGCACCCTTCCTTGGAAGCGCTTTTGTAGGCCTAAGAACACTGGGGCTCTGGGCTTCTCTAGCCAGCTCATCTTCTGCTCATCCTCTCGCGCACTCTAAAGAGAGCTCAGGTGAGAAATTGCAAACGTCGAGCAATTGCTCAGAGATGAAAAGTGCCAGCACTGAAAGCTCTTGCTAGCCAGCACCCTTCCTTGGAAGCGCTTTCACAGGCGCAGTAACACTGGGGCTTTGCGCTTCTCTAGCCGCCAAACGTCGCGGTCCTTCTCTTTCTGTCTCGTAGACACGAGCTGAGAAATTGCAAACGTCGAGCAATTGCTCAGAGATGAAAAGTGCCAGCACTGGAAGCTGTTGCTAGCCAGCACCCTTCCTTGGAAGCGCTTTTGTAGGCCTAAGAACACTGGGGCTCTGGGCTTCTCTAGCCACCTCATCTTCTGCTCATCCTCTCGCGCACTCTAAAGAGAGCTCAGGTGAGAAATTGCAAACGTCGAGCAATTGCTCAGAGATGAAAAGTGCCAGCACTGAAAGCTGTTGCTAGCCAGCACCCTTCCTTGGAAGCGCTTTCACAGGCGCAGTAACACTGGGGCTTTGCGCTTCTCTACCCACCAAACGTCACGGTCCTTCTCTTTCCGTCTCGTAGACACGAGCTGAGAAATTGCAAACGTCGAGCAATTGCTCAGAGATGAAAAGTTCCAGCACTGAAAGCTGTTGCTAGCCAGCACCCTTCCTTGGAAGCGCTTTTGTAGGCCTAAGCACACTGGGGCTCTGGGCTTCTCTAGCCACCTCATCTTCTGCTCATCCTCTCGCGCACTCTGAAGAGAGCTCAGGTGAGAAATTGCAAACGTCGAGCAATTGCTCAGAGATGAAAAGTGCCAGCACTGAAAGCTGTTGCTAGCCAGCACCCTTCCTTGGAAGCGCTTTCACAGGCGCAGCAACACTGGGGCTTTGCGCTTCTCTAGCCACCAAACGTCACGGTCCTTCTCTTTCCGTCTCGTAGACACGAGCTGAGAAATTGCAAACGTCGAGCAATTGCTCAGAGATGAAAAGTGCCAGCACTGAAAGCTGTTGCTAGCCAGCCCCCTTCCTTGGAAGCGCTTTTGTAGGCCTAAGAACACTGGGGCTCTGGGCTTCTCTAGCCACCTCATCTTCTGCTCATCCTCTCGCGCACTCTAAAGAGAGCTCAGGTGAGAAATTGCAAACGTCGAGCAATTGCTCAGAGAGGAAAAGTGCCAGCACTGAAAGCTGTTGCTAGCCAGCCCCCTTCCTTGGAAGCGCTTTTGTAGCCCTTAGAACACTGGGGCTCTGGGCTTCTCTAGCCACCTCATCTTCTGCTCATCCTCTCGCGCACTCTGAAGAGAGCTCAGGTGAGAAATTGCAAACGTCGAGCAATTGCTCAGAGATGAAAAGTGCCAGCACTGAAAGCTGTTGCTAGCCAGCACCCTTCCTTGGAAGCGCTTTCACAGGCGCAGTAACACTGGGGCTTTGCGCTTCTCTAGCCACCAAACAACACGGTCCTTCTCTTTCCGTCTCGTAGACACGAGCTGAGAAATTGCAAACGTCGAGCAATTGCTCAGAGATGAAAAGTGCCAGCACTGAAAGCTGTTGCTAGCCAGCACCCTTCCTTGGAAGCGCTTTTGTAGGCCTAAGAACACTGGGGCTCTGGGCTTCTCTAGCCACCTCATCTTCTGCTCATCCTCTCGCGCACTCTGAAGAGAGCTCAGGGGAGAAATTGCAAACGTCGAGCAATTGCTCAGAGATGAAAAGTGCCAGCACTGAAAGCTGTTGCTAGCCAGCACCCTTCCTTGGAAGCGCTTTCACAGGCGCAGTAACACTGGGGCTTTGCGCTTCTCTAGCCACCAAACGTCACGGTCCTTCTCTTTCCGTCTCGTAGACACGAGCTGAGAAATTGCAAACGTCGAGCAATTGCTCAGAGATGAAAAGTGCCAGCACTGAAAGCTGTTGCTAGCCAGCACCCTTCCTTGGAAGCGCTTTTGTAGGCATAAGAACAGTGGGGCTCTGGGCTTCTCTAGCCACCTAATCTGCTGCTCATCCTCTCGCGCACTCTAAAGAGAGCTCAGGTGAGAAATTGCAAACGTCGAGCAATTGCTCAGAGATGAAAAGTGCCAGCACTGAAAGCTCTTGCTAGCCAGCACCCTTCCTTGGAAGCGTTTTCACAGGCGCAGCAACACTGGGGCTTTGCGCTTCTCTAGCCACCAAACGTCACGGTCCTTCTCTTTCCGTCTCGTAGACACGAGCTGAGAAATTGCAAACGTCGAGTAATTGCTCAGAGATGAAAAGTGCCAGCACTGAAAGCTGTTGCTAGCCAGCCCCCTTCCTTGGAAGCGCTTTTGTAGGCCTAAGAACACTGGGGCTCTGGGCTTCTCTAGCCACCTAATCTTCTGCTCATCCTCTCGCGCACTCTAAAGAGAGCTCAGGTGAGAAATTGCAAACGTCGAGCAATTGCTCAGAGAGGAAAAGTGCCAGCACTGAAAGCTGTTGCTAGCCAGCACCCTTCCTTGGAAGCGCTTTTGTAGCCCTTAGAACACTGGGGCTCTGGGCTTCTCTAGCCACCTCATCTTCTGCTCATCCTCTCGCGCACTCTAAAGAGAGCTCAGGTGAGAAATTGCAAACGTCGAGCAATTGCTCAGAGATGAAAAGTGCCAGCACTGAAAGCTGTTGCTAGCCAGCACCCTTCCTTGGAAGCGCTTTCACAGGCGCAGTAACACTGGGGCTTTGCGCTTCTCTAGCCACCAAACGTCACGGTCCTTCTCTTTCCGTCTCGTAGACACGAGCTGAGAAATTGCAAACGTCGAGCAATTGCTCAGAGATGAAAAGTGCCAGCACTGAAAGCTGTTGTTAGCCAGCACCCTTCCTTGGAAGCGCTTTTGTAGGCATAAGAACACTGGGGCTCTGGGCTTCTCTAGCCACCTAATCTGCTGCTCATCCTCTCGCGCACTCTAAAGAGAGCTCAGGTGAGAAATTGCAAACGTCCAGCAATTGCTCAGAGATGAAAAGTGCCAGCACTGAAAGCTGTTGCTAGCCAGCAGCCTTCCTTGGAAGCGTTTTCACAGGCGCAGCAACACTGGGGCTTTGCGCTTCTCTAGCCACCAAACGTCACGGTCCTTCTCTTTCCGTCTCGTAGACACGAGCTGAGAAATTGCAAACGTCGAGCAATTGCTCAGAGATGAAAAGTGCCAGCACTGAAAGCTGTTGTTAGCCAGCACCCTTCCTTGGAAGCGCTTTTGTAGACCTAAGAACACTGGGGCTCTGGGCTTCTCTAGCCACCTCATCTTCTGCTCATCCTCTCGCGCACTCTAAAGAGAGCTCAGGTGAGAAATTGCAAACGTCGAGCAATTGCTCAGAGATGAAAAGTGCCAGCACTGAAAGCTGTTGCTAGCCAGCACCCTTCCTTGGAAGCGCTTTTGTAGGCCTAAGAACCCTGGGGCTCTGGGCTTCTCTAGCCACCTCATCTTCTGCTCATCCTCTCGCGCACTCTAAAGAGAGCTCAGATGAGAAATTGCAAACGTCGAGCAATTGCTCAGAGAGGAAAAGTGCCAGCACTGAAAGCTGTTGCTAGCCAGCCCCCTTCCTTGGAAGCGCTTTTGTAGGCCTAAGAACACTGGGGCTCTGGGCTTCTTTAGCCACCTCATCTTCTGCTCATCCTCTCGCGCACTCTGAAGAGAGCTCAGGTGAGAAATTGCAAACGTTGAGCAATTGCTCAGAGATGAAAAGTGCCAGCACTGAAAGCTGTTGCTAGCCAGCACCCTTCCTTGGAAGCGCTTTTGTAGGCATAAGAACACTGGGGCTCTGGGCTTCTCTAGCCACCTCATCTTCTGCTCATCCTCTCGCGCACTCTGAAGAGAGCTCAGGTGAGAAATTGCAAACGTCGAGCAATTGCTCAGAGATGAAAAGTGCCAGCACTGAAAGCTGTTGCTAGCCAGCACCCTTCCTTGGAAGCGCTTTTGTAGGCCTAAGAACACTGGGGCTCTGGGCTTCTCTAGCCACCTCATCTTCTGCTCATCCTCTCGCGCACTCTAAAGAGAGCTCAGGTGAGAAATTGCAAACGTCGAGCAATTGCTCAGAGATGAAAAGTGCCAACACTGAAAGCTGTTGCTAGCCAGCACCCTTCCTTGGAAGCGCTTTCACAGGCGCAGCAACACTGCGGCTTTGCGCTTCTCTACCCACCAAACGTCACGGTCCTTCTCTTTCCGTCTCGTAAACACGAGCTGAGAAATTGCAAACGTCGAGCAATTGCTCAGAGATGAAAAGTGCCAGCACTGAAAGCTGTTGCTAGCCAGCACCCTTCCTTGGAAGCGCTTTAGTAGGCCTAAGAACACTGGGGCTCTGGGCTTCTTTAGCCACCTCATCTTCTGCTCATCCTCTCGCGCACTCTAAAGAGAGCTCAGGTGAGAAATTGCAAACGTCGAGCAATTGCTCAGAGATGAAAAGTGCCAGCACTGAAAGCTGTTGCTAGCCAGCACCCTTCCTTGGAAGCGCTTTCACAGGCGCAGTAACACTGGGGCTTTGCGCTTCTCTAGCCACCAAACGTCACGGTCCTTCTCTTTCCGTCTCGTAGACACGAGCTGAGAAATTGCAAACGTCGAGCAATTGCTCAGAGAGGAAAAGTGCCAGCACTGAAAGCTGTTGCTAGCCAGCACCCTTCCTTGGAAGCGCTTTTGTAGGCCTAAGAACACTGGGGCTCTGGGCTTCTCTAGCCACCTCATCTTCTGCTCATCCTCTCGCGCACTCTAAAGAGAGCTCAGGGGAGAAATTGCAAACGTCGAGCAATTGCTCAGAGATGAAAAGTGCCAGCACTGAAAGCTGTTGCTAGCCAGCACCCTTCCTTGGAAGCACTTTCACAGGCGCAGCAACACTGGGGCTTTGCGCTTCTCTAGCCACCAAACGTCACGGTCCTTCTCTTTCCGTCTCGTAGACACGAGCTGAGAAATTGCAAACGTCGAGCAATTGCTCAGAGATGAAAAGTGCCAGCACTGAAAGCTCTTGCTAGCCAGCACCCTTCCTTGGAAGCGCTTTTGTAGGGCTAAGAACAGTGGGGCTCTGGGCTTCTCTAGCCACCTAATCTGCTGCTCATCCTCTCGCGCACTCTAAAGAGAGCTCAGGTGAGAAATTGCAAACGTCGAGCAATTGCTCAGAGATGAAAAGTGCCAGCACTGAAAGCTGTTGCTAGCCAGCACCCTTCCTTGGAAGCGTTTTCACAGGCGCAGCAACACTGGGGCTTTGCGCTTCTCTAGCCACCAAACGTCACGGTCCTTCTCTTTCCGTCTCGTAGACACGACCTGAGAAATTGCAAACGTCGAGCAATTGCTCAGAGATGAAAAGTGCCAGCACTGAAAGCTGTTGTTAGCCAGCACCCTTCCTTGGAAGCGCTTTTGTAGACCTAAGAACACTGGGGCTCTGGGCTTCTCTAGCCACCTCATCTTCTGCTCATCCTCTCGCGCACTCTAAAGAGAGCTCAGGGGAGAAATTGCAAACGTCCAGCAATTGCTCAGAGATGAAAAGTGCCAGCACTGAAAGCTGTTGCTAGCCAGCACCCTTCCTTGGAAGCGCTTTTGTAGGCCTAAGAACACTGGGTCTCTGGGCTTCTCTAGCCACCTCATCTTCTGCTCATCCTCTCGCGCACTCTAAAGAGAGCTCAGGTGAGAAATTGCAAACGTCGAGCAATTGCTCAGAGATGAAAAGTGCCAGCACTGAAAGCTGTTGCTAGCCAGCACCCTTCCTTGGAAGCGCTTTTGTAGCCCTTAGAACACTGGGGCTCTGGGCTTCTCTAGCCACCTAATCTTCTGCTCATCCTCTCGCGCACTCTAAAGAGAGCTCAGGTGAGAAATTGCAAACGTCGAGCAATTGCTCAGAGAGGAAAAGTGCCAGCACTGAAAGCTGTTGCTAGCCAGCCCCCTTCCTTGGAAGCGCTTTTGTAGCCCTTAGAACACTGGGGCTCTGGGCTTCTCTAGCCACCTCATCTTCTGCTCATCCTCTCGCGCACTCTGAAGAGAGCTCAGGTGAGAAATTGCAAACGTCGAGCAATTGCTCAGAGATGAAAAGTGCCAGCACTGAAAGCTGTTGCTAGCCAGCACCCTTCCTTGGAAGCGCTTTCACAGGCGCAGTAACACTGGGGCTTTGCGCTTCTCTAGCCACCAAACAACACGGTCCTTCTCTTTCCGTCTCGTAGACACGAGCTGAGAAATTGCAAACGTCGAGCAATTGCTCAGAGATGAAAAGTGCCAGCACTGAAAGCTGTTGCTAGCCAGCACCCTTCCTTGGAAGCGCTTTTGTAGGCCTAAGAACACTGGGGCTCTGGGCTTCTCTAGCCACCTCATCTTCTGCTCATCCTCTCGCGCACTCTAAAGAGAGCTCAGGGGAGAAATTGCAAACGTCGAGCAATTGCTCAGAGATGAAAAGTGCCAGCACTGAAAGCTCTTGCTAGCCAGCACCCTTCCTTGGAAGCGTTTTCACAGGCGCAGCAACACTGGGGCTTTGCGCTTCTCTAGCCACCAAACGTCACGGTCCTTCTCTTTCCGTCTCGTAGACACGAGCTGAGAAATTGCAAACGTCGAGTAATTGCTCAGAGATGAAAAGTGCCAGCACTGAAAGCTGTTGCTAGCCAGCCCCCTTCCTTGGAAGCGCTTTTGTAGGCCTAAGAACACTGGGGCTCTGGGCTTCTCTAGCCACCTAATCTTCTGCTCATCCTCTCGCGCACTCTAAAGAGAGCTCAGGTGAGAAATTGCAAACGTCGAGCAATTGCTCAGAGAGGAAAAGTGCCAGCACTGAAAGCTGTTGCTAGCCAGCACCCTTCCTTGGAAGCGCTTTTGTAGCCCTTAGAACACTGGGGCTCTGGGCTTCTCTAGCCACCTCATCTTCTGCTCATCCTCTCGCGCACTCTAAAGAGAGCTCAGGTGAGAAATTGCAAACGTCGAGCAATTGCTCAGAGATGAAAAGTGCCAGCACTGAAAGCTGTTGCTAGCCAGCACCCTTCCTTGGAAGCGCTTTCACAGGCGCAGTAACACTGGGGCTTTGCGCTTCTCTAGCCACCAAACGTCACGGTCCTTCTCTTTCCGTCTCGTAGACACGAGCTGAGAAATTGCAAACGTCGAGCAATTGCTCAGAGATGAAAAGTGCCAGCACTGAAAGCTGTTGTTAGCCAGCACCCTTCCTTGGAAGCGCTTTTGTAGGCATAAGAACACTGGGGCTCTGGGCTTCTCTAGCCACCTAATCTGCTGCTCATCCTCTCGCGCACTCTAAAGAGAGCTCAGGTGAGAAATTGCAAACGTCCAGCAATTGCTCAGAGATGAAAAGTGCCAGCACTGAAAGCTGTTGCTAGCCAGCAGCCTTCCTTGGAAGCGTTTTCACAGGCGCAGCAACACTGGGGCTTTGCGCTTCTCTAGCCACCAAACGTCACGGTCCTTCTCTTTCCGTCTCGTAGACACGAGCTGAGAAATTGCAAACGTCGAGCAATTGCTCAGAGATGAAAAGTGCCAGCACTGAAAGCTGTTGTTAGCCAGCACCCTTCCTTGGAAGCGCTTTTGTAGACCTAAGAACACTGGGGCTCTGGGCTTCTCTAGCCACCTCATCTTCTGCTCATCCTCTCGCGCACTCTAAAGAGAGCTCAGGTGAGAAATTGCAAACGTCGAGCAATTGCTCAGAGATGAAAAGTGCCAGCACTGAAAGCTGTTGCTAGCCAGCACCCTTCCTTGGAAGCGCTTTTGTAGGCCTAAGAACCCTGGGGCTCTGGGCTTCTCTAGCCACCTCATCTTCTGCTCATCCTCTCGCGCACTCTAAAGAGAGCTCAGATGAGAAATTGCAAACGTCGAGCAATTGCTCAGAGAGGAAAAGTGCCAGCACTGAAAGCTGTTGCTAGCCAGCCCCCTTCCTTGGAAGCGCTTTTGTAGGCCTAAGAACACTGGGGCTCTGGGCTTCTTTAGCCACCTCATCTTCTGCTCATCCTCTCGCGCACTCTGAAGAGAGCTCAGGTGAGAAATTGCAAACGTTGAGCAATTGCTCAGAGATGAAAAGTGCCAGCACTGAAAGCTGTTGCTAGCCAGCACCCTTCCTTGGAAGCGCTTTTGTAGGCATAAGAACACTGGGGCTCTGGGCTTCTCTAGCCACCTCATCTTCTGCTCATCCTCTCGCGCACTCTGAAGAGAGCTCAGGTGAGAAATTGCAAACGTCGAGCAATTGCTCAGAGATGAAAAGTGCCAGCACTGAAAGCTGTTGCTAGCCAGCACCCTTCCTTGGAAGCGCTTTTGTAGGCCTAAGAACACTGGGGCTCTGGGCTTCTCTAGCCACCTCATCTTCTGCTCATCCTCTCGCGCACTCTAAAGAGAGCTCAGGTGAGAAATTGCAAACGTCGAGCAATTGCTCAGAGATGAAAAGTGCCAACACTGAAAGCTGTTGCTAGCCAGCACCCTTCCTTGGAAGCGCTTTCACAGGCGCAGCAACACTGCGGCTTTGCGCTTCTCTACCCACCAAACGTCACGGTCCTTCTCTTTCCGTCTCGTAAACACGAGCTGAGAAATTGCAAACGTCGAGCAATTGCTCAGAGATGAAAAGTGCCAGCACTGAAAGCTGTTGCTAGCCAGCACCCTTCCTTGGAAGCGCTTTAGTAGGCCTAAGAACACTGGGGCTCTGGGCTTCTTTAGCCACCTCATCTTCTGCTCATCCTCTCGCGCACTCTAAAGAGAGCTCAGGTGAGAAATTGCAAACGTCGAGCAATTGCTCAGAGATGAAAAGTGCCAGCACTGAAAGCTGTTGCTAGCCAGCACCCTTCCTTGGAAGCGCTTTCACAGGCGCAGTAACACTGGGGCTTTGCGCTTCTCTAGCCACCAAACGTCACGGTCCTTCTCTTTCCGTCTCGTAGACACGAGCTGAGAAATTGCAAACGTCGAGCAATTGCTCAGAGAGGAAAAGTGCCAGCACTGAAAGCTGTTGCTAGCCAGCACCCTTCCTTGGAAGCGCTTTTGTAGGCCTAAGAACACTGGGGCTCTGGGCTTCTCTAGCCACCTCATCTTCTGCTCATCCTCTCGCGCACTCTAAAGAGAGCTCAGGGGAGAAATTGCAAACGTCGAGCAATTGCTCAGAGATGAAAAGTGCCAGCACTGAAAGCTGTTGCTAGCCAGCACCCTTCCTTGGAAGCACTTTCACAGGCGCAGCAACACTGGGGCTTTGCGCTTCTCTAGCCACCAAACGTCACGGTCCTTCTCTTTCCGTCTCGTAGACACGAGCTGAGAAATTGCAAACGTCGAGCAATTGCTCAGAGATGAAAAGTGCCAGCACTGAAAGCTCTTGCTAGCCAGCACCCTTCCTTGGAAGCGCTTTTGTAGGGCTAAGAACAGTGGGGCTCTGGGCTTCTCTAGCCACCTAATCTGCTGCTCATCCTCTCGCGCACTCTAAAGAGAGCTCAGGTGAGAAATTGCAAACGTCGAGCAATTGCTCAGAGATGAAAAGTGCCAGCACTGAAAGCTGTTGCTAGCCAGCACCCTTCCTTGGAAGCGTTTTCACAGGCGCAGCAACACTGGGGCTTTGCGCTTCTCTAGCCACCAAACGTCACGGTCCTTCTCTTTCCGTCTCGTAGACACGACCTGAGAAATTGCAAACGTCGAGCAATTGCTCAGAGATGAAAAGTGCCAGCACTGAAAGCTGTTGTTAGCCAGCACCCTTCCTTGGAAGCGCTTTTGTAGACCTAAGAACACTGGGGCTCTGGGCTTCTCTAGCCACCTCATCTTCTGCTCATCCTCTCGCGCACTCTAAAGAGAGCTCAGGGGAGAAATTGCAAACGTCCAGCAATTGCTCAGAGATGAAAAGTGCCAGCACTGAAAGCTGTTGCTAGCCAGCACCCTTCCTTGGAAGCGCTTTTGTAGGCCTAAGAACACTGGGTCTCTGGGCTTCTCTAGCCACCTCATCTTCTGCTCATCCTCTCGCGCACTCTAAAGAGAGCTCAGGTGAGAAATTGCAAACGTCGAGCAATTGCTCAGAGATGAAAAGTGCCAGCACTGAAAGCTGTTGCTAGCCAGCACCCTTCCTTGGAAGCGCTTTTGTAGCCCTTAGAACACTGGGGCTCTGGGCTTCTCTAGCCACCTAATCTTCTGCTCATCCTCTCGCGCACTCTAAAGAGAGCTCAGGTGAGAAATTGCAAACGTCGAGCAATTGCTCAGAGAGGAAAAGTGCCAGCACTGAAAGCTGTTGCTAGCCAGCCCCCTTCCTTGGAAGCGCTTTTGTAGCCCTTAGAACACTGGGGCTCTGGGCTTCTCTAGCCACCTCATCTTCTGCTCATCCTCTCGCGCACTCTGAAGAGAGCTCAGGTGAGAAATTGCAAACGTCGAGCAATTGCTCAGAGATGAAAAGTGCCAGCACTGAAAGCTGTTGCTAGCCAGCACCCTTCCTTGGAAGCGCTTTCACAGGCGCAGTAACACTGGGGCTTTGCGCTTCTCTAGCCACCAAACAACACGGTCCTTCTCTTTCCGTCTCGTAGACACGAGCTGAGAAATTGCAAACGTCGAGCAATTGCTCAGAGATGAAAAGTGCCAGCACTGAAAGCTGTTGCTAGCCAGCACCCTTCCTTGGAAGCGCTTTTGTAGGCCTAAGAACACTGGGGCTCTGGGCTTCTCTAGCCACCTCATCTTCTGCTCATCCTCTCGCGCACTCTAAAGAGAGCTCAGGGGAGAAATTGCAAACGTCGAGCAATTGCTCAGAGATGAAAAGTGCCAGCACTGAAAGCTGTTGCTAGCCAGCACCCTTCCTTGGAAGCGCTTTCACAGGCGCAGTAACACTGGGGCTTTGCGCTTCTCTAGCCACCAAACGTCACGGTCCTTCTCTTTCCGTCTCGTAGACACGAGCTGAGAAATTGCAAACGTCGAGCAATTGCTCAGAGATGAAAAGTGCCAGCACTGAAAGCTGTTGCTAGCCAGCACCCTTCCTTGGAAGCGCTTTTGTAGGCATAAGAACAGTGGGGCTCTGGGCTTCTCTAGCCACCTAATCTGCTGCTCATCCTCTCGCGCACTCTAAAGAGAGCTCAGGTGAGAAATTGCAAACGTCGAGCAATTGCTCAGAGATGAAAAGTGCCAGCACTGAAAGCTCTTGCTAGCCAGCACCCTTCCTTGGAAGCGTTTTCACAGGCGCAGCAACACTGGGGCTTTGCGCTTCTCTAGCCACCAAACGTCACGGTCCTTCTCTTTCCGTCTCGTAGACACGAGCTGAGAAATTGCAAACGTCGAGCAATTGCTCAGAGATGAAAAGTGCCAGCACTGAAAGCTGTTGCTAGCCAGCCCCCTTCCTTGGAAGCGCTTTTGTAGGCCTAAGAACACTGGGGCTCTGGGCTTCTCTAGCCACCTAATCTTCTGCTCATCCTCTCGCGCACTCTAAAGAGAGCTCAGGTGAGAAATTGCAAACGTCGAGCAATTGCTCAGAGAGGAAAAGTGCCAGCACTGAAAGCTGTTGCTAGCCAGCACCCTTCCTTGGAAGCGCTTTTGTAGCCCTTAGAACACTGGGGCTCTGGGCTTCTCTAGCCACCTCATCTTCTGCTCATCCTCTCGCGCACTCTAAAGAGAGCTCAGGTGAGAAATTGCAAACGTCGAGCAATTGCTCAGAGATGAAAAGTGCCAGCACTGAAAGCTGTTGCTAGCCAGCACCCTTCCTTGGAAGCGCTTTCACAGGCGCAGTAACACTGGGGCTTTGCGCTTCTCTAGCCACCAAACGTCACGGTCCTTCTCTTTCCGTCTCGTAGACACGAGCTGAGAAATTGCAAACGTCGAGCAATTGCTCAGAGATGAAAAGTGCCAGCACTGAAAGCTGTTGTTAGCCAGCACCCTTCCTTGGAAGCGCTTTTGTAGGCATAAGAACACTGGGGCTCTGGGCTTCTCTAGCCACCTAATCTGCTGCTCATCCTCTCGCGCACTCTAAAGAGAGCTCAGGTGAGAAATTGCAAACGTCCAGCAATTGCTCAGAGATGAAAAGTGCCAGCACTGAAAGCTGTTGCTAGCCAGCAGCCTTCCTTGGAAGCGTTTTCACAGGCGCAGCAACACTGGGGCTTTGCGCTTCTCTAGCCACCAAACGTCACGGTCCTTCTCTTTCCGTCTCGTAGACACGAGCTGAGAAATTGCAAACGTCGAGCAATTGCTCAGAGATGAAAAGTGCCAGCACTGAAAGCTGTTGTTAGCCAGCACCCTTCCTTGGAAGCGCTTTTGTAGACCTAAGAACACTGGGGCTCTGGGCTTCTCTAGCCACCTCATCTTCTGCTCATCCTCTCGCGCACTCTAAAGAGAGCTCAGGTGAGAAATTGCAAACGTCCAGCAATTGCTCAGAGATGAAAAGTGCCAGCACTGAAAGCTGTTGCTAGCCAGCACCCTTCCTTGGAAGCGCTTTTGTAGGCCTAAGAACACTGGGGCTCTGGGCTTCTCTAGCCACCTCATCTTCTGCTCATCCTCTCGCGCACTCTAAAGAGAGCTCAGGTGAGAAATTGCAAACGTCGAGCAATTGCTCAGAGATGAAAAGTGCCAGCACTGAAAGCTGTTGCTAGCCAGCACCCTTCCTTGGAAGCGCTTTTGTAGCCCTTAGAACACTGGGGCTCTGGGCTTCTCTAGCCACCTCATCTTCTGCTCATCCTCTCGCGCACTCTAAAGAGAGCTCAGATGAGAAATTGCAAACGTCGAGCAATTGCTCAGAGAGGAAAAGTGCCAGCACTGAAAGCTGTTGCTAGCCAGCCCCCTTCCTTGGAAGCGCTTTTGTAGGCCTAAGAACACTGGGGCTCTGGGCTTCTTTAGCCACCTCATCTTCTGCTCATCCTCTCGCGCACTCTGAAGAGAGCTCAGGTGAGAAATTGCAAACGTTGAGCAATTGCTCAGAGATGAAAAGTGCCAGCACTGAAAGCTGTTGCTAGCCAGCACCCTTCCTTGGAAGCGCTTTTGTAGGCCTAAGAACACTGGGGCTCTGGGCTTCTCTAGCCACCTCATCTTCTGCTCATCCTCTCGCGCACTCTCAAGAGAGCTCAGGTGAGAAATTGCAAACGTCGAGCAATTGCTCAGAGATGAAAAGTGCCAGCACTGAAAGCTGTTGCTAGCCAGCACCCTTCCTTGGAAGCGCTTTTGTAGGCCTAAGAACACTGGGGCTCTGGGCTTCTCTAGCCACCTCATCTTCTGCTCATCCTCTCGCGCACTCTAAAGAGAGCTCAGGTGAGAAATTGCAAACGTCGAGCAATTGCTCAGAGATGAAAAGTGCCAACACTGAAAGCTGTTGCTAGCCAGCACCCTTCCTTGGAAGCGCTTTCACAGGCGCAGCAACACTGCGGCTTTGCGCTTCTCTAGCCACCAAACGTCACGGTCATTCTCTTTCCGTCTCGTAAACACGAGCTGAGAAATTGCAAACGTCGAGCAATTGCTCAGAGATGAAAAGTGCCAGCACTGAAAGCTGTTGCTAGCCAGCACCCTTCCTTGGAAGCGCTTTAGTAGGCCTAAGAACACTGGGGCTCTGGGCTTCTTTAGCCACCTCATCTTCTGCTCATCCTCTCGCGCACTCTAAAGAGAGCTCAGGTGAGAAATTGCAAACGTCGAGCAATTGCTCAGAGATGAAAAGTGCCAGCACTGAAAGCTGTTGCTAGCCAGCACCCTTCCTTGGAAGCGCATTCACAGGCGCAGTAACACTGGGGCTTTGCGCTTCTCTAGCCACCAAACGTCACGGTCCTTCTCTTTCCGTCTCGTAGACACGAGCTGAGAAATTGCAAACGTCGAGCAATTGCTCAGAGATGAAAAGTGCCAGCACTGAAAGCTGTTGCTAGCCAGCACCCTTCCTTGGAAGCGCTTTTGTAGGCCTAAGAACACTGGGGCTCTGGGCTTCTCTAGCCACCTCATCTTCTGCTCATCCTCTCGCGCACTCTCAAGAGAGCTCAGGGGAGAAATTGCAAACGTCGAGCAATTGCTCAGAGATGAAAAGTGCCAGCACTGAAAGCTGTTGCTAGCCAGCACCCTTCCTTGGAAGCACTTTCACAGGCGCAGCAACACTGGGGCTTTGCGCTTCTCTAGCCACCAAACGTCACGGTCCTTCTCTTTCCGTCTCGTAGACACGAGCTGAGAAATTGCAAACGTCGAGCAATTGCTCAGAGATGAAAAGTGCCAGCACTGAAAGCTCTTGCTAGCCAGCACCCTTCCTTGGAAGCGCTTTTGTAGACCTAAGAACACTGGGGCTCTGGGCTTCTCTAGCCACCTCATCTTCTGCTCATCCTCTCGCGCACTCTAAAGAGAGCTCAGGGGAGAAATTGCAAACGTCCAGCAATTGCTCAGAGATGAAAAGTGCCAGCACTGAAAGCTGTTGCTAGCCAGCACCCTTCCTTGGAAGCGCTTTTGTAGGCCTAAGAACACTGGGTCTCTGGGCTTCTCTAGCCACCTCATCTTCTGCTCATCCTCTCGCGCACTCTAAAGAGAGCTCAGGTGAGAAATTGCAAACGTCGAGCAATTGCTCAGAGATGAAAAGTGCCAGCACTGAAAGCTGTTGCTAGCCAGCACCCTTCCTTGGAAGCGCTTTTGTAGCCCTTAGAACACTGGGGCTCTGGGCTTCTCTAGCCACCTCATCTTCTGCTCATCCTCTCGCGCACTCTAAAGAGAGCTCAGGTGAGAAATTGCAAACGTCGAGCAATTGCTCAGAGATGAAAAGTGCCAGCACTGAAAGCTGTTGCTAGCCAGCACCCTTCCTTGGAAGCGCTTTTGTAGGCCTAAGAACACTGGGGCTCTGGGCTTCTCTAGCCACCTCATCTTCTGCTCATCCTCTCGCGCACTCTGAAGAGAGCTCAGGGGAGAAATTGCAAACGTCGAGCAATTGCTCAGAGATGAAAAGTGCCAGCACTGAAAGCTGTTGCTAGCCAGCACCCTTCCTTGGAAGCGCTTTCACAGGCGCAGTAACACTGGGGCTTTGCGCTTCTCTAGCCACCAAACGTCACGGTCCTTCTCTTTCCGTCTCGTAGACACGAGCTGAGAAATTGCAAACGTCGAGCAATTGCTCAGAGATGAAAAGTGCCAGCACTGAAAGCTCTTGCTAGCCAGCACCCTTCCTTGGAAGCGCTTTTGTAGGCATAAGAACAGTGGGGCTCTGGGCTTCTCTAGCCACCTAATCTGCTGCTCATCCTCTCGCGCACTCTAAAGAGAGCTCAGGTGAGAAATTGCAAACGTCGAGCAATTGCTCAGAGATGAAAAGTGCCAGCACTGAAAGCTGTTGCTAGCCAGCACCCTTCCTTGGAAGCGTTTTCACAGGCGCAGCAACACTGGGGCTTTGCGCTTCTCTAGCCACCAAACGTCACGGTCCTTCTCTTTCCGTCTCGTAGACACGAGCTGAGAAATTGCAAACGTCGAGTAATTGCTCAGAGATGAAAAGTGCCAGCACTGAAAGCTGTTGCTAGCCAGCCCCCTTCCTTGGAAGCGCTTTTGTAGGCCTAAGAACACTGGGGCTCTGGGCTTCTCTAGCCACCTAATCTTCTGCTCATCCTCTCGCGCACTCTAAAGAGAGCTCAGGTGAGAAATTGCAAACGTCGAGCAATTGCTCAGAGAGGAAAAGTGCCAGCACTGAAAGCTGTTGCTAGCCAGCACCCTTCCTTGGAAGCGCTTTTGTAGGCCTAAGAACACTGGGGCTCTGGGCTTCTCTAGCCACCTCATCTTCTGCTCATCCTCTCGCGCACTCTAAAGAGAGCTCAGGTGAGAAATTGCAAACGTCGAGCAATTGCTCAGAGATGAAAAGTGCCAGCACTGAAAGCTGTTGCTAGCCAGCACCCTTCCTTGGAAGCGCTTTCACAGGCGCAGTAACACTGGGGCTTTGTGCTTCTCTAGCCACCAAACGTCACGGTCCTTCTCTTTCCGTCTCGTAGACACGAGCTGAGAAATTGCAAACGTCGAGCAATTGCTCAGAGATGAAAAGTGCCAGCACTGAAAGCTGTTGCTAGCCAGCACCCTTCCTTGGAAGCGCTTTTGTAGGCCTAAGAACACTGGGGCTCTGGGCTTCTCTAGCCACCTCATCTTCTGCTCATCCTCTCGCGCACTCTAAAGAGAGCTCAGGTGAGAAATTGCAAACGTCGAGCAATTGCTCAGAGATGAAAAGTGCCAGCACTGAAAGCTGTTGCTAGCCAGCACCCTTCCTTGGAAGCGTTTTCACAGGCGCAGCAACACTGGGGCTTTGCGCTTCTCTAGCCACCAAACGTCACGGTCCTTCTCTTTCCGTCTCGTAGACACGAGCTGAGAAATTGCAAACGTCGAGCAATTGCTCAGAGATGAAAAGTGCCAGCACTGAAAGCTGTTGTTAGCCAGCACCCTTCCTTGGAAGCGCTTTTGTAGACCTAAGAACAGTGGGGCTCTGGGCTTCTCTAGCCACCTAATCTTCTGCTCATCCTCTCGCGCAGTCTAAAGAGAGCTCAGGTGAGAAATTGCAAACGTCCAGCAATTGCTCAGAGATGAAAAGTGCCAGCACTGAAAGCTGTTGCTAGCCAGCACCCTTCCTTGGAAGCGCTTTTGTAGGCCTAAGCACACTGGGGCTCTGGGCTTCTCTAGCCACCTAATCTGCTGCTCATCCTCTCGCGCACTCTAAAGAGAGCTCAGGTGAGAAATTGCAAACGTCCAGCAATTGCTCAGAGATGAAAAGTGCCAGCACTGAAAGCTGTTGCTAGCCAGCACCCTTCCTTGGAAGCGTTTTCACAGGCGCAGCAACACTGGGGCTTTGCGCTTCTCTAGCCACCAAACGTCACGGTCCTTCTCTTTCCGTCTCGTAGACACGAGCTGAGAAATTGCAAACGTCGAGCAATTGCTCAGAGATGAAAAGTGCCAGCACTGAAAGCTGTTGTTAGCCAGCACCCTTCCTTGGAAGCGCTTTTGTAGACCTAAGAACAGTGGGGCTCTGGGCTTCTCTAGCCACCTAATCTTCTGCTCATCCTCTCGCGCAGTCTAAAGAGAGCTCAGGTGAGAAATTGCAAACGTTGAGCAATTGCTCAGAGATGAAAAGTGCCAGCACTGAAAGCTGTTGCTAGCCAGCACCCTTCCTTGGAAGCGCTTTTGTAGGCCTAAGAACACTGGGGCTCTGGGCTTCTCTAGCCACCTCATCTTCTGCTCATCCTCTCGCGCACTCTGAAGAGAGCTCAGGTGAGAAATTGCAAACGTCGAGCAATTGCTCAGAGATGAAAAGTGCCAGCACTGAAAGCTGTTGCTAGCCAGCACCCTTCCTTGGAAGCGCTTTTGTAGGCCTAAGAACACTGGGGCTCTGGGCTTCTCTAGCCACCTCATCTTCTGCTCATCCTCTCGCGCACTCTAAAGAGAGCTCAGGTGAGAAATTGCAAACGTCGAGCAATTGCTCAGAGATGAAAAGTGCCAACACTGAAAGCTGTTGCTAGCCAGCACCCTTCCTTGGAAGCGCTTTCACAGGCGCAGCAACACTGCGGCTTTGCGCTTCTCTACCCACCAAACGTCACGGTCCTTCTCTTTCCGTCTCGTAGACACGAGCTGAGAAATTGCAAACGTCGAGCAATTGCTCAGAGATGAAAAGTGCCAGCACTGAAAGCTGTTGCTAGCCAGCACCCTTCCTTGGAAGCGCTTTAGTAGGCCTAAGAACACTGGGGCTCTGGGCTTCTTTAGCCACCTCATCTTCTGCTCATCCTCTCGCGCACTCTAAAGAGAGCTCAGGTGAGAAATTGCAAACGTCGAGCAATTGCTCAGAGATGAAAAGTGCCAGCACTGAAAGCTGTTGCTAGCCAGCACCCTTCCTTGGAAGCGCTTTCACAGGCGCAGTAACACTGGGGCTTTGCGCTTCTCTAGCCACCAAACGTCACGGTCCTTCTCTTTCCGTCTCGTAGACACGAGCTGAGAAATTGCAAACGTCGAGCAATTGCTCAGAGAGGAAAAGTGCCAGCACTGGAAGCTGTTGCTAGCCAGCACCCTTCCTTGGAAGCGCTTTTGTAGGCCTAAGAACACTGGGGCTCTGGGCTTCTCTAGCCACCTCATCTTCTGCTCATCCTCTCGCGCACTCTAAAGAGAGCTCAGGGGAGAAATTGCAAACGTCGAGCAATTGCTCAGAGATGAAAAGTGCCAGCACTGAAAGCTGTTGCTAGCCAGCACCCTTCCTTGGAAGCGCTTTCACAGGCGCAGCAACACTGGGGCTTTGCGCTTCTCTAGCCACCAAACGTCACGGTCCTTCTCTTTCCGTCTCGTAGACACGAGCTGAGAAATTGCAAACGTCGAGCAATTGCTCAGAGATGAAAAGTGCCAGCACTGAAAGCTGTTGCTAGCCAGCACCCTTCCTTGGAAGCGCTTTTGTAGGGCTAAGAACACTGGGGCTCTGGGCTTCTCTAGCCACCTAATCTGCTGCTCATCCTCTCGCGCACTCTAAAGAGAGCTCAGGTGAGAAATTGCAAACGTCGAGCAATTGCTCAGAGATGAAAAGTGCCAGCACTGAAAGCTGTTGCTAGCCAGCAGCCTTCCTTGGAAGCGTTTTCACAGGCGCAGCAACACTGGGGCTTTGCGCTTCTCTAGCCACCAAACGTCACGGTCCTTCTCTTTCCGTCTCGTAGACACGACCTGAGAAATTGCAAACGTCGAGCAATTGCTCAGAGATGAAAAGTGCCAGCACTGAAAGCTGTTGTTAGCCAGCACCCTTCCTTGGAAGCGCTTTTGTAGACCTAAGAACACTGGGGCTCTGGGCTTCTCTAGCCACCTCATCTTCTGCTCATCCTCTCGCGCACTCTAAAGAGAGCTCAGGGGAGAAATTGCAAACGTCCAGCAATTGCTCAGAGATGAAAAGTGCCAGCACTGAAAGCTGTTGCTAGCCAGCACCCTTCCTTGGAAGCGCTTTTGTAGGCCTAAGAACACTGGGTCTCTGGGCTTCTCTAGCCACCTCATCTTCTGCTCATCCTCTCGCGCACTCTAAAGAGAGCTCAGGTGAGAAATTGCAAACGTCGAGCAATTGCTCAGAGATGAAAAGTGCCAGCACTGAAAGCTGTTGCTAGCCAGCACCCTTCCTTGGAAGCGCTTTTGTAGCCCTTAGAACACTGGGGCTCTGGGCTTCTCTAGCCACCTCATCTTCTGCTCATCCTCTCGCGCACTCTAAAGAGAGCTCAGGTGAGAAATTGCAAACGTCGAGCAATTGCTCAGAGATGAAAAGTGCCAGCACTGAAAGCTGTTGCTAGCCAGCACCCTTCCTTGGAAGCGCTTTTGTAGGCCTAAGAACACTGGGGCTCTGGGCTTCTTTAGCCACCTCATCTTCTGCTCATCCTCTCGCGCACTCTAAAGAGAGCTCAGGTGAGAAATTGCAAACGTCGAGCAATTGCTCAGAGATGAAAAGTGCCAGCACTGAAAGCTGTTGCTAGCCAGCACCCTTCCTTGGAAGCGCTTTTGTAGGCCTAAGAACACTGGGGCTCTGGGCTTCTCTAGCCACCTCATCTTCTGCTCATCCTCTCGCGCACTCTGAAGAGAGCTCAGGTGAGAAATTGCAAACGTCGAGCAATTGCTCAGAGATGAAAAGTGCCAGCACTGAAAGCTGTTGCTAGCCAGCACCCTTCCTTGGAAGCGCTTTTGTAGGCCTAAGAACACTGGGGCTCTGGGCTTCTCTAGCCACCTCATCTTCTGCTCATCCTCTCGCGCACTCTAAAGAGAGCTCAGGTGAGAAATTGCAAACGTCGAGCAATTGCTCAGAGATGAAAAGTGCCAGCACTGAAAGCTGTTGCTAGCCAGCACCCTTCCTTGGAAGCGCTTTCACAGGCGCAGTAACACTGGGGCTTTGCGCTTCTCTAGCCACCAAACGTCACGGTCATTCTCTTTCCGTCTCGTAAACACGAGCTGAGAAATTGCAAACGTCGAGCAATTGCTCAGAGATGAAAAGTGCCAGCACTGAAAGCTGTTGCTAGCCAGCACCCTTCCTTGGAAGCGCTTTAGTAGGCCTAAGAACACTGGGGCTCTGGGCTTCTTTAGCCACCTCATCTTCTGCTCATCCTCTCGCGCAGTCTAAAGAGAGCTCAGGTGAGAAATTGCAAACGTCGAGCAATTGCTCAGAGATGAAAAGTGCCAGCACTGAAAGCTGTTGCTAGCCAGCACCCTTCCTTGGAAGCGCTTTCACAGGCGCAGTAACACTGGGGCTTTGCGCTTCTCTAGCCACCAAACGTCACGGTCCTTCTCTTTCCGTCTCGTAGACACGAGCTGAGAAATTGCAAACGTCGAGCAATTGCTCAGAGATGAAAAGTGCCAGCACTGAAAGCTGTTGCTAGCCAGCACCCTTCCTTGGAAGCGCTTTTGTAGGCCTAAGAAGACTGGGGCTCTGGGCTTCTCTAGCCAACTAATCTTCTGCTCATCCTCTCGCGCACTCTAAAGAGAGCTCAGGTGAGAAATTGCAAACGTCGAGCAATTGCTCAGAGATGAAAAGTGCCAGCACTGAAAGCTGTTGCTAGCCAGCACCCTTCCTTGGAAGCGCTTTCACAGGCGCAGTAACACTGGGGCTTTGCGCTTCTCTACCCACCAAACGTCACAGTCCTTCTCTTTCCGTCTCGTAGACACGAGCTGAGAAATTGCAAACGTCGAGCAATTGCTCAGAGATGAAAAGTGCCAGCACTGAAAGCTGTTGCTAGCCAGCACCCTTCCTTGGAAGCGCTTTTGTAGGCCTAAGAACACTGGGGCTCTGGGCTTCTCTAGCCACCTCATCTTCTGCTCATCCTCTCGCGCACTCTAAAGAGACCTCAGGTGAGAAATTGCAAATGTCGAGCAATTGCTCAGAGAGGAAAAGTGCCAGCACTGAAAGCTGTTGCTAGCCAGCACCCTTCCTTGGAAGCGCTTTTGTAGGCCTAAGAACACTGGGGCTCTGGGCTTCTCTAGCCACCTCATCTTCTGCTCATCCTCTCGCGCACTCTAAAGAGAGCTCAGGTGAGAAATTGCAAACGTTGAGCAATTGCTCAGAGATGAAAAGTGCCAGCACTGAAAGCTGTTGCTAGCCAGCACCCTTCCTTGGAAGCGCTTTTGTAGGCCTAAGAACCCTGGGGCTCTGGGCTTCTCTAGCCACCTCATCTTCTGCTCATCCTCTCGCGCACTCTAAAGAGAGCTCAGGTGAGAAATTGCAAACGTCGAGCAATTGCTCAGAGATGAAAAGTGCCAGCACTGAAAGCTGTTGCTAGCCAGCACCCTTCCTTGGAAGCGCTTTTGTAGGCCTAAGAACACTGGGGCTCTGGGCTTCTCTAGCCACCTCATCTTCTGCTCATCCTCTCGCGCACTCTAAAGAGAGCTCAGGGGAGAAATTGCAAACGTCGAGCAATTGCTCAGAGATGAAAAGTGCCAGCACTGAAAGCTGTTGCTAGCCAGCACCCTTCCTTGGAAGCGCTTTTGTAGGCCTAAGAACACTGGGGCTCTGGGCTTCTCTAGCCACCTCATCTTCTGCTCATCCTCTCGCGCACTCTAAAGAGAGCTCAGGTGAGAAATTGCAAACGTCGAGCAATTGCTCAGAGATGAAAAGTGCCAGCACTGAAAGCTGTTGCTAGCCAGCACCCTTCCTTGGAAGCGTTTTCACAGGCACAGTAACACTGTGGCTTTGCGCTTCTCTACCCACCAAACGTCACGGTCCTTCTCTTTCCGTCTCGTAGACACGAGCTGAGAAATTGCAAACGTCGAGCAATTGCTCAGAGAGGAAAAGTGCCAGCACTGAAAGCTGTTGCTAGCCAGCACCCTTCCTTGGAAGCGCTTTTGTAGGCCTAAGAACCCTGGGGCTCTGGCCTTCTCTAGCCACCTCATCTTCTGCTCATCCTCTCGCGCACTCTAAAGAGAGCTCAGGTGAGAAATTGCAAACGTCGAGCAATTGCTCAGAGATGAAAAGTGCCAGCACTGGAAGCTGTTGCTAGCCAGCACCCTTCCTTGGAAGTGCTTTTGTAGGCCTAAGAACACTGGGTCTCTGGGCTTCTCTAGCCACCTCATCTTCTGCTCATCCTCTCGCGCACTCTAAAGAGAGCTCAGGGGAGAAATTGCAAACGTCGAGCAATTGCTCAGAGATGAAAAGTGCCAGCACTGGAAGCTGTTGCTAGCCAGCACCCTTCCTTGGAAGCGCTTTTGTAGGCCTAAGAACACTGGGGCTCTGGGCTTCTTTAGCCACCTCATCTTCTGCTCATCCTCTCGCGCACTCTAAAGAGAGCTCAGGTGAGAAATTGCAAACGTCGAGCAATTGCTCAGAGATGAAAAGTGCCAGCACTGAAAGCTGTTGCTAGCCAGCACCCTTCCTTGGAAGCGCTTTCACAGGCGCAGCAACACTGGGGCTTTGCGCTTCTCTACCCACCAAACGTCACGGTCCTTCTCTTTCCGTCTCGTAGACACGAGCTGAGAAATTGCAAACGTCGAGCAATTGCTCAGAGATGAAAAGTGCCAGCACTGAAAGCTCTTGCTAGCCAGCACCCTTCCTTGGAAGCGCTTTTGTAGGCCTAAGAACACTGGGGCTCTGGGCTTCTCTAGCCACCTCATCTTCTGCTCATCCTCTCGCGCACTCTAAAGAGAGCTCAGGTGAGAAATTGCAAACGTCGAGCAATTGCTCAGAGATGAAAAGTGCCAGCACTGAAAGCTGTTGCTAGCCAGCACCCTTCCTTGGAAGCGCTTTTGTAGGCCTAAGAACACTGGGGCTCTGGGCTTCTTTAGCCACCTCATCTTCTGCTCATCCTCTCGCGCACTCTAAAGAGAGCTCAGGTGAGAAATTGCAAACGTCGAGCAATTGCTCAGAGAAGAAAAGTGCCAGCACTGAAAGCTGTTGCTAGCCAGCACCCTTCCTTGGAAGCGCTTTCACAGGCGCAGCAACACTGGGGCTTTGCGCTTCTCTAGCCACCAAACGTCACAGTCCTTCTCTTTCCGTCTCGTAAACACGAGCTGAGAAATTGCAAACGTCGAGCAATTGCTCAGAGATGAAAAGTGCCAGCACTGAAAGCTGTTGCTAGCCAGCACCCTTCCTTGGAAGCGCTTTAGTAGGCCTAAGAACACTGGGGCTCTGGGCTTCTTTAGCCACCTCATCTTCTGCTCATCCTCTCGCGCAGTCTAAAGAGAGCTCAGGTGAGAAATTGCAAACGTCGAGCAATTGCTCAGAGATGAAAAGTGCCAGCACTGAAAGCTGTTGCTAGCCAGCACCCTTCCTTGGAAGCGCTTTCACAGGCGCAGTAACACTGGGGCTTTGCGCTTCTCTAGCCACCAAACGTCACGGTCCTTCTCTTTCCGTCTCGTAGACACGAGCTGAGAAATTGCAAACGTCGAGCAATTGCTCAGAGATGAAAAGTGCCAGCACTGAAAGCTGTTGCTAGCCAGCACCCTTCCTTGGAAGCGCTTTCACAGGCGCAGTAACACTGGGGCTTTGCGCTTCTCTACCCACCAAACGTCACGGTCCTTCTCTTTCCGTCTCGTAGACACGAGCTGAGAAATTGCAAACATCGAGCAATTGCTCAGAGATGAAAAGTGCCAGCACTGAAAGCTGTTGCTAGCCAGCACCCTTCCTTGGAAGCGCTTTTGTAGGCCTAAGAACACTGGGGCTCTGGGCTTCTCTAGCCACCTAATCTTCTGCTCATCCTCTCGCGCACTCTAAAGAGAGCTCAGGGGAGAAATTGCAAACGTCGAGCAATTGCTCAGAGATGAAAAGTGCCAGCACTGAAAGCTCTTGCTAGCCAGCACCCTTCCTTGGAAGCGCTTTCACAGGCGCAGCAACACTGGGGCTTTGCGCTTCTCTAGCCACCAAACGTCACGGTCCTTCTCTTTCCGTCTCGTAGACACGAGCTGAGAAATTGCAAACGTCGAGCAATTGCTCAGAGATGAAAAGTGCCAGCACTGAAAGCTGTTGCTAGCCAGCCCCCTTCCTTGGAAGCGCTTTTGTAGGCCTAAGAACACTGGGGCTCTGGGCTTCTCTAGCCACCTCATCTTCTGCTCATCCTCTCGCGCACTCTGAAGAGAGCTCAGGTGAGAAATTGCAAACGTCGAGCAATTGCTCAGAGATGAAAAGTGCCAGCACTGAAAGCTGTTGCTAGCCAGCACCCTTCCTTGGAAGCGCTTTTGTAGGCCTAAGAAGACTGGGGCTCTGGGCTTCTCTAGCCACCTCATCTTCTGCTCATCCTCTCGCGCACTCTCAAGAGAGCTCAGGTGAGAAATTGCAAACGTCGAGCAATTGCTCAGAGATGAAAAGTGCCAGCACTGAAAGCTGTTGCTAGCCAGCACCCTTCCTTGGAAGCGCTTTCACAGGCGCAGCAACACTGGGGCTTTGCGCTTCTCTAGCCACCAAACGTCACGGTCCTTCTCTTTCCGTCTCGTAGACACGAGCTGAGAAATTGCAAACGTCGAGCAATTGCTCAGAGATGAAAAGTGCCAGCACTGAAAGCTGTTGCTAGCCAGCACCCTTCCTTGGAAGCGCTTTTGTAGGCCTAAGAACCCTGGGGCTCTGGGCTTCTCTAGCCACCTCATCTTCTGCTCATCCTCTCGCGCACTCTGAAGAGAGCTCAGGGGAGAAATTGCAAACGTCGAGCAATTGCTCAGAGATGAAAAGTGCCAGCACTGAAAGCTGTTGCTAGCCAGCACCCTTCCTTGGAAGCGCTTTCACAGGCGCAGCAACACTGGGGCTTTGCGCTTCTCTACCCACCAAACGTCACGGTCCTTCTCTTTCCGTCTCGTAGACACGAGCTGAGAAATTGCAAACGTCGAGCAATTGCTCAGAGATGAAAAGTGCCAGCACTGAAAGCTGTTGCTAGCCAGCACCCTTCCTTGGAAGCGCTTTTGTAGGCCTAAGAACACTGGGGCTCTGGGCTTCTCTAGCCACCTCATCTTCTGCTCATCCTCTCGCGCACTCTAAAGAGAGCTCAGGTGAGAAATTGCAAACGTCGAGCAATTGCTCAGAGATGAAAAGTGCCAGCACTGAAAGCTGTTGCTAGCCAGCACCCTTCCTTGGAAGCGCTTTTGTAGGCCTAAGAACACTGGGGCTCTGGGCTTCTTTAGCCACCTCATCTTCTGCTCATCCTCTCGCGCACTCTAAAGAGAGCTCAGGTGAGAAATTGCAAACGTCCAGCAATTGCTCAGAGATGAAAAGTGCCAGCACTGAAAGCTGTTGCTAGCCAGCACCCTTCCTTGGAAGCGCTTTCACAGGCGCAGCAACACTGGGGCTTTGCGCTTCTCTAGCCACCAAAAGTCACGGTCACTATCTCTCCGTCTCGTAGACACGAGCTGAGAAATTGCAAACGTCGAGCAATTGCTCAGAGATGAAAAGTGCCAGCACTGGAAGCTGTTGCTAGCCAGCACCCTTCCTTGGAAGCGCTTTTGTAGCCCTAAGAACACTGGGGCTCTGGGCTTCTCTAGCCACCTCATCTTCTGCTCATCCTCTCGCGCACTCTAAAGAGACCTCAGGTGAGAAATTGCAAATGTCGAGCAATTGCTCAGAGAGGAAAAGTGCCAGCACTGAAAGCTGTTGCTAGCCAGCACCCTTCCTTGGAAGTGGTTTTGTAGCCCTTAGAACACTGGGGCTCTGGGCTTCTCCAGCCACCTAATCTTCTGCTCATCCTCTCGCGCACTCTAAAGAGAGCTCAGGGGAGAAATTGCAAACGTCGAGCAATTGCTCAGAGATGAAAAGTGCCAGCACTGAAAGCTGTTGCTAGCCAGCACCCTTCCTTGGAAGCGCTTTTGTAGGCCTAAGAGCACTGGGGCTCTGGGCTTCTCTAGCCACCTCATCTTCTGCTCATCCTCTCGCGCACTCTAAAGAGAGCTCAGGGGAGAAATTGCAAACGTCCAGCAATTGCTCAGAGATGAAAAGTGCCAGCACTGAAAGCTGTTGCTAGCCAGCACCCTTCCTTGGAAGCGCTTTCACAGGCGCAGTAACACTGGGGCTTTGCGCTTCTCTACCCACCAAACGTCACGGTCCTTCTCTTTCCGTCTCGTAGACACGAGCTGAGAAATTGCAAACGTGGAGCAATTGCTCAGAGATGAAAAGTGCCAGCACTGGAAGCTCTTGCTAGCCAGCACCCTTCCTTGGAAGTGGTTTTGTAGCCCTTAGAACACTGGGGCTCTGGGCTTCTCCAGCCACCTAATCTTCTGCTCATCCTCTCGCGCACTCTAAAGAGAGCTCAGGTGAGAAATTGCAAACGTCCAGCAATTGCTCAGAGATGAAAAGTGCCAGCACTGAAAGCTGTTGCTAGCCAGCACCCTTCCTTGGAAGCGCTTTTGTAGCCCTTAGAACACTGGGGCTCTGGGCTTCTCTAGCCACCTCATCTTCTGCTCATCCTCTCGCGCACTCTAAAGAGAGCTCAGGGGAGAAATTGCAAACGTCGAGCACTTGCTCAGAGATGAAAAGTGCCAGCACTGAAAGCTGTTGCTAGCCAGCACCCTTCCTTGGAAGCGCTTTCACAGGCGCAGTAACACTGGGGCTTTGCGCTTCTCTAGCCACCAAACGTCACGGTCCTTCTCTTTCCGTCTCGTAGACACGAGCTGAGAAATTGCAAACGTCGAGCAATTGCTCAGAGATGAAAAGTGCCAGCACTGAAAGCTGTTGCTAGCCAGCACCCTTCCTTGGAAGCGCTTTTGTAGGCCTAAGAACACTGGGGCTCTGGGCTTCTCTAGCCACCTCATCTTCTGCTCATCCTCTCGCGCACTCTAAAGAGAGCTCAGGTGAGAAATTGCAAACGTCGAGCAATTGCTCAGAGATGAAAAGTGCCAGCACTGAAAGCTGTTGCTAGCCAGCACCCTTCCTTGGAAGCGCTTTTGTAGGCCTAAGAACACTGGGGCTCTGGGCTTCTCTAGCCACCTAATCTTCTGCTCATCCTCTCGCGCACTCTGAAGAGAGCTCAGGTGAGAAATTGCAAACGTCGAGCAATTGCTCAGAGATGAAAAGTGCCAGCACTGAAAGCTGTTGCTAGCCAGCACCCTTCCTTGGAAGCGCTTTTGTAGGCCTAAGAACCCTGGGGCTCTGGGCTTCTCTAGCCACCTCATCTTCTGCTCATCCTCTCGCGCACTCTGAAGAGAGCTCAGGTGAGAAATTGCAAACGTCGAGCAATTGCTCAGAGATGAAAAGTGCCAGCACTGAAAGCTGTTGCTAGCCAGCACCCTTCCTTGGAAGCGCTTTCACAGGCGCAGCAACACTGGGGCTTTGCGCTTCTCTACCCACCAAACGTCACGGTCCTTCTCTTTCCGTCTCGTAGACACGAGCTGAGAAATTGCAAACGTCGAGCAATTGCTCAGAGATGAAAAGTGCCAGCACTGAAAGCTGTTGCTAGCCAGCACCCTTCCTTGGAAGCGCTTTTGTAGGCCTAAGAACACTGGGGCTCTGGGCTTCTCTAGCCACCTAATCTTCTGCTCATCCTCTCGCGCAGTCTAAAGAGAGCTTAGGTGAGAAATTGCAAACGTCCAGCAATTGCTCAGAGATGAAAAGTGCCAGCACTGAAAGCTGTTGCTAGCCAGCACCCTTCCTTGGAAGCACTTTTGTAGGCCTAAGAACACTGGGGCTCTGGGCTTCTTTAGCCACCTCATCTTCTGCTCATCCTCTCGCGCACTCTAAAGAGAGCTCAGGGGAGAAATTGCAAACGTCGAGCAATTGCTCCGAGAAGAAAAGTGCCAGCACTGAAAGCTGTTGCTAGCCAGCACCCTTCCTTGGAAGCGCTTTCACAGGCGCAGCAACACTGGGGCTTTGCGCTTCTCTAGCCACCAAAAGTCACGGTCACTATCTCTCCGTCTCGTAGACACGAGCTGAGAAATTGCAAACGTCGAGCAATTGCTCAGAGATGAAAAGTGCCAGCACTGAAAGCTGTTGCTAGCCAGCACCCTTCCTTGGAAGCGCTTTTGTAGCCCTAAGAACACTGGGGCTCTGGGCTTCTCTAGCCACCTCATCTTCTGCTCATCCTCTCGCGCACTCTAAAGAGACCTCAGGTGAGTAATTGCAAATGTCGAGCAATTGCTCAGAGAGGAAAAGTGCCAGCACTGAAAGCTGTTGCTAGCCAGCACCCTTCCTTGGAAGTGGTTTTGTAGCCCTTAGAACACTGGGGCTCTGGGCTTCTCCAGCCACCTAATCTTCTGCTCATCCTCTCGCGCACTCTAAAGAGAGCTCAGGGGAGAAATTGCAAACGTCGAGCAATTGCTCAGAGATGAAAAGTGCCAGCACTGAAAGCTGTTGCTAGCCAGCACCCTTCCTTGGAAGCGCTTTTGTAGGCCTAAGAACACTGGGGCTCTGGGCTTCTCTAGCCACCTCATCTTCTGCTCATCCTCTCGCGCACTCTAAAGAGAGCTCAGGGGAGAAATTGCAAACGTCGAGCAATTGCTCAGAGATGAAAAGTGCCAGCACTGAAAGCTGTTGCTAGCCAGCACCCTTCCTTGGAAGCGCTTTCACAGGCGCAGTAACACTGGGGCTTTGCGCTTCTCTACCCACCAAACGTCACGGTCCTTCTCTTTCCGTCTCGTAGACACGAGCTGAGAAATTGCAAACGTGGAGCAATTGCTCAGAGATGAAAAGTGCCAGCACTGGAAGCTCTTGCTAGCCAGCACCCTTCCTTGGAAGTGGTTTTGTAGCCCTTAGAACACTGGGGCTCTGGGCTTCTCCAGCCACCTAATCTTCTGCTCATCCTCTCGCGCACTCTAAAGAGAGCTCAGGTGAGAAATTGCAAACGTCCAGCAATTGCTCAGAGATGAAAAGTGCCAGCACTGAAAGCTGTTGCTAGCCAGCACCCTTCCTTGGAAGCGCTTTTGTAGCCCTTAGAACACTGGGGCTCTGGGCTTCTCTAGCCACCTCATCTTCTGCTCATCCTCTCGCGCACTCTAAAGAGAGCTCAGGGGAGAAATTGCAAACGTCGAGCACTTGCTCAGAGATGAAAAGTGCCAGCACTGAAAGCTGTTGCTAGCCAGCACCCTTCCTTGGAAGCGCTTTCACAGGCGCAGTAACACTGGGGCTTTGCGCTTCTCTAGCCACCAAACGTCACGGTCCTTCTCTTTCCGTCTCGTAGACACGAGCTGAGAAATTGCAAACGTCGAGCAATTGCTCAGAGATGAAAAGTGCCAGCACTGAAAGCTGTTGCTAGCCAGCACCCTTCCTTGGAAGCGCTTTTGTAGGCCTAAGAACACTGGGGCTCTGGGCTTCTCTAGCCACCTCATCTTCTGCTCATCCTCTCGCGCACTCTAAAGAGAGCTCAGGTGAGAAATTGCAAACGTCGAGCAATTGCTCAGAGATGAAAAGTGCCAGCACTGAAAGCTGTTGCTAGCCAGCACCCTTCCTTGGAAGCGCTTTTGTAGGCCTAAGAACACTGGGGCTCTGGGCTTCTCTAGCCACCTAATCTTCTGCTCATCCTCTCGCGCACTCTAAAGAGAGCTCAGGTGAGAAATTGCAAACGTCGATCAATTGCTCAGAGATGAAAAGTGCCAGCACTGAAAGCTGTTGCTAGCCAGCACCCTTCCTTGGAAGCGCTTTCACAGGCGCAGTAACACTGGGGCTTTGCGCTTCTCTAGCCACCAAAAGTCACGGTCCTTCTCTTTCCGTCTCGTAGACACGAGCTGAGAAATTGCAAACGTCGAGCAATTGCTCAGAGATGAAAAGTGCCAGCACTGAAAGCTGTTGCTAGCCAGCACCCTTCCTTGGAAGCGCTTTTGTAGGCCTAAGAACACTGGGGCTCTGGGCTTCTCTAGCCACCTCATCTTCTGCTCATCCTCTCGCGCACTCTAAAGAGAGCTCAGGTGAGAAATTGCAAACGTCGAGCAATTGCTCCGAGATGAAAAGTGCCAGCACTGGAAGCTGTTGCTAGCCAGCACCCTTCCTTGGAAGCGCTTTCACAGGCGCAGCAACACTGGGGCTTTGCGCTTCTCTAGCCACCAAACGTCACGGTCCTTCTCTTTCCGTCTCGTAGACACGAGCTGAGAAATTGCAAACGTCGAGCAATTGCTCAGAGATGAAAAGTGCCAGCACTGAAAGCTGTTGCTAGCCAGCCCCCTTCCTTGGAAGCGCTTTTGTAGGCCTAAGAACACTGGGGCTCTGGGCTTCTCTAGCCACCTCATCTTCTGCTCATCCTCTCGCGCACTCTAAAGAGAGCTCAGGTGAGAAATTGCAAACGTCGAGCAATTGCTCAGAGATGAAAAGTGCCAGCACTGAAAGCTGTTGCTAGCCAGCACCCTTCCTTGGAAGCGCTTTTGTAGCCCTTAGAACACTGGGGCTCTGGGCTTCTCTAGCCACCTCATCTTCTGCTCATCCTCTCGCGCACTCTGAAGAGAGCTCAGGTGAGAAATTGCAAACGTCGAGCAATTGCTCAGAGATGAAAAGTGCCAGCACTGAAAGCTGTTGCTAGCCAGCACCCTTCCTTGGAAGCGCTTTCACAGGCGCAGCAACACTGGGGCTTTGCGCTTCTCTAGCCACCAAACGTCACGGTCCTTCTCTTTCCGTCTCGTAGACACGAGCTGAGAAATTGCAAACGTCGAGCAATTGCTCAGAGATGAAAAGTGCCAGCACTGAAAGCTGTTGCTAGCCAGCACCCTTCCTTGGAAGCGCTTTTGTAGGCCTAAGAACACTGGGGCTCTGGGCTTCTCTAGCCACCTCATCTTCTGCTCATCCTCTCGCGCACTCTAAAGAGAGCTCAGGTGAGAAATTGCAAACGTCGAGCAATTGCTCAGAGATGAAAAGTGCCAGCACTGAAAGCTGTTGCTAGCCAGCACCCTTCCTTGGAAGCGCTTTCACAGGCGCAGTAACACTGGGGCTTTGCGCTTCTCTAGCCACCAAACGTCACAGTCCTTCTCTTTCCGTCTCGTAGACACGAGCTGAGAAATTGCAAACGTCGAGCAATTGCTCAGAGATGAAAAGTGCCAGCACTGAAAGCTGTTGCTAGCCAGCACCCTTCCTTGGAAGCGCTTTTGTAGGCCTAAGAACACTGGGGCTCTGGGCTTCTCTAGCCACCTCATCTTCTGCTCATCCTCTCGCGCACTCTAAAGAGAGCTCAGGGGAGAAATTGCAAACGTCCAGCAATTGCTCAGAGATGAAAAGTGCCAGCACTGAAAGCTGTTGCTAGCCAGCACCCTTCCTTGGAAGCGCTTTTGTAGGCCTAAGAACACTGGGGCTCTGGGCTTCTTTAGCCACCTCATCTTCTGCTCATCCTCTCGCGCACTCTAAAGAGAGCTCAGGTGAGAAATTGCAAACGTCGAGCAATTGCTCAGAGATGAAAAGTGCCAGCACTGAAAGCTGTTGCTAGCCAGCACCCTTCCTTGGAAGCGCTTTTGTAGGCCTAAGAACACTGGGGCTCTGGGCTTCTCTAGCCACCTCATCTTCTGCTCATCCTCTCGCGCACTGTGAAGAGAGCTCAGGTGAGAAATTGCAAACGTCGAGCAATTGCTCAGAGATGAAAAGTGCCAGCACTGAAAGCTGTTGCTAGCCAGCACCCTTCCTTGGAAGCGCTTTAGTAGGCCTAAGAACACTGGGGCTCTGGGCTTCTCTAGCCACCTCATCTTCTGCTCATCCTCTCGCGCACTCTCAAGAGAGCTCAGGTGAGAAATTACAAACGTCGAGCAATTGCTCAGAGATGAAAAGTGCCAGCACTGAAAGCTGTTGCTAGCCAGCACCCTTCCTTGGAAGCGCTTTCACAGGCGCAGTAACACTGGGGCTTTGCGCTTCTCTAGCCACCAAACGTCACGGTCCTTCTCTTTCCGTCTCGTAGACACGAGCTGAGAAATTGCAAACGTCGAGCAATTGCTCAGAGAGGAAAAGTGCCAGCACTGAAAGCTGTTGCTAGCCAGCACCCTTCCTTGGAAGCGCTTTTGTAGGCCTAAGAACACTGGGGCTCTGGGCTTCTCTAGCCACCTCATCTTCTGCTCATCCTCTCGCGCACTCTAAAGAGAGCTCAGGGGAGAAATTGCAAACGTCGAGCAATTGCTCAGAGATGAAAAGTGCCAGCACTGAAAGCTGTTGCTAGCCAGCACCCTTCCTTGGAAGCGCTTTCACAGGCGCAGTAACACTGGGGCTTTGCGCTTCTCTAGCCACCAAACGTCACGGTCCTTCTCTTTCCGTCTCGTAGACACGAGCTGAGAAATTGCAAACGTCGAGCAATTGCTCAGAGATGAAAAGTGCCAGCACTGAAAGCTGTTGCTAGCCAGCACCCTTCCTTGGAAGCGCTTTTGTAGGCCTAAGAACACTGGGGCTCTGGGCTTCTCTAGCCACCTAATCTGCTGCTCATCCTCTCGCGCACTCTAAAGAGAGCTCAGGTGAGAAATTGCAAACGTCGAGCAATTGCTCAGAGATGAAAAGTGCCAGCACTGAAAGCTGTTGCTAGCCAGCACCCTTCCTTGGAAGCGTTTTCACAGGCGCAGCAACACTGGGGCTTTGCGCTTCTCTAGCCACCAAACGTCACGGTCCTTCTCTTTCCGTCTCGTAGACACGAGCTGAGAAATTGCAAACGTCGAGCAATTGCTCAGAGATGAAAAGTGCCAGCACTGGAAGCTGTTGTTAGCCAGCACCCTTCCTTGGAAGCGCTTTTGTAGACCTAAGAACACTGGGGCTCTGGGCTTCTCTAGCCACCTCATCTTCTGCTCATCCTCTCGCGCACTCTAAAGAGAGCTCAGGTGAGAAATTGCAAACGTCGAGCAATTGCTCAGAGATGAAAAGTGCCAGCACTGAAAGCTGTTGCTAGCCAGCACCCTTCCTTGGAAGCGCTTTTGTAGGCCTAAGAACACTGGGGCTCTGGGCTTCTCTAGCCACCTCATCTTCTGCTCATCCTCTCGCGCACTCTAAAGAGAGCTCAGGTGAGAAATTGCAAACGTCGAGCAATTGCTCAGAGATGAAAAGTGCCAGCACTGAAAGCTGTTGCTAGCCAGCACCCTTCCTTGGAAGCGCTTTTGTAGCCCTTAGAACACTGGGGCTCTGGGCTTCTCTAGCCACCTCATCTTCTGCTCATCCTCTCGCGCACTCTAAAGAGAGCTCAGATGAGAAATTGCAAACGTCCAGCAATTGCTAAAAGATGAAAAGTGCCAGCACTGAAAGCTGTTGCTAGCCAGCACCCTTCCTTGGAAGCACTTTTGTAGGCCTAAGAACACTGGGGCTCTGGGCTTCTCTAGCCACCTCATCTTCTTCTCATCCTCTCGCGCACTCTAAAGAGAGCTCAGGTGAGAAATTGCAAACGTCGAGCAATTGCTCAGAGATGAAAAGTGCCAGCACTGAAAGCTGTTGCTAGCCAGCACCCTTCCTTGGAAGCGCTTTAGTAGGCCTAAGAACACTGGGGCTCTGGGCTTCTCTAGCCACCTCATCTTCTGCTCATCCTCTCGCGCACTCTGAAGAGAGCTCAGGTGAGAAATTGCAAACGTCGAGCAATTGCTCAGAGATGAAAAGTGCCAGCACTGAAAGCTGTTGCTAGCCAGCACCCTTCCTTGGAAGCGCTTTCACAGGCGCAGTAACACTGGGGCTTTGCGCTTCTCTAGCCACCAAACGTCACGGTCCTTCTCTTTCCGTCTCGTAGACACGAGCTGAGAAATTGCAAACGTCGAGCAATTGCTCAGAGATGAAAAGTGCCAGCACTGAAAGCTGTTGCTAGCCAGCACCCTTCCTTGGAAGCGCTTTTGTAGGCCTAAGAACACTGGGGCTCTGGGCTTCTCTAGCCACCTCATCTTCTGCTCATCCTCTCGCGCACTCTAAAGAGAGCTCAGGGGAGAAATTGCAAACGTCCAGCAATTGCTCAGAGATGAAAAGTGCCAGCACTGAAAGCTGTTGCTAGCCAGCACCCTTCCTTGGAAGCGCTTTTGTAGGCCTAAGAACACTGGGGCTCTGGGCTTCTTTAGCCACCTCATCTTCTGCTCATCCTCTCGCGCACTCTAAAGAGAGCTCAGGTGAGAAATTGCAAACGTCGAGCAATTGCTCAGAGATGAAAAGTGCCAGCACTGAAAGCTGTTGCTAGCCAGCACCCTTCCTTGGAAGCGCTTTTGTAGGCCTAAGAACACTGGGGCTCTGGGCTTCTCTAGCCACCTCATCTTCTGCTCATCCTCTCGCGCACTCTGAAGAGAGCTCAGGTGAGAAATTGCAAACGTCGAGCAATTGCTCAGAGATGAAAAGTGCCAGCACTGAAAGCTGTTGCTAGCCAGCACCCTTCCTTGGAAGCGCTTTTGTAGGCCTAAGAACACTGGGGCTCTGGGCTTCTCTAGCCACCTCATCTTCTGCTCATCCTCTCGCGCACTCTAAAGAGAGCTCAGGGGAGAAATTGCAAACGTCGAGCAATTGCTCAGAGATGAAAAGTGCCAACACTGAAAGCTGTTGCTAGCCAGCACCCTTCCTTGGAAGCGCTTTCACAGGCGCAGCAACACTGCGGCTTTGCGCTTCTCTAGCCACCAAACGTCACGGTCCTTCTCTTTCCGTCTCGTAAACACGAGCTGAGAAATTGCAAACGTCGAGCAATTGCTCAGAGATGAAAAGTGCCAGCACTGAAAGCTGTTGCTAGCCAGCACCCTTCCTTGGAAGCGCTTTAGTAGGCCTAAGAACACTGGGGCTCTGGGCTTCTCTAGCCACCTCATCTTCTGCTCATCCTCTCGCGCACTCTCAAGAGAGCTCAGGTGAGAAATTGCAAACGTCGAGCAATTGCTCAGAGATGAAAAGTGCCAGCACTGAAAGCTGTTGCTAGCCAGCACCCTTCCTTGGAAGCGCTTTCACAGGCGCAGTAACACTGGGGCTTTGCGCTTCTCTAGCCACCAAACGTCACGGTCCTTCTCTTTCCGTCTCGTAGACACGAGCTGAGAAATTGCAAACGTCGAGCAATTGCTCAGAGAGGAAAAGTGCCAGCACTGAAAGCTGTTGCTAGCCAGCACCCTTCCTTGGAAGCGCTTTTGTAGGCCTAAGAACACTGGGGCTCTGGGCTTCTCTAGCCACCTCATCTTCTGCTCATCCTCTCGCGCACTCTAAAGAGAGCTCAGGGGAGAAATTGCAAACGTCGAGCAATTGCTCAGAGATGAAAAGTGCCAGCACTGAAAGCTCTTGCTAGCCAGCACCCTTCCTTGGAAGCGCTTTCACAGGCGCAGTAACACTGGGGCTTTGCGCTTCTCTAGCCACCAAACGTCACGGTCCTTCTCTTTCCGTCTCGTAGACACGAGCTGAGAAATTGCAAACGTCGAGCAATTGCTCAGAGATGAAAAGTGCCAGCACTGAAAGCTGTTGCTAGCCAGCACCCTTCCTTGGAAGCGCTTTTGTAGGCCTAAGAACACTGGGGCTCTGGGCTTCTCTAGCCACCTAATCTGCTGCTCATCCTCTCGCGCACTCTAAAGAGAGCTCAGGTGAGAAATTGCAAACGTCGAGCAATTGCTCAGAGATGAAAAGTGCCAGCACTGAAAGCTGTTGCTAGCCAGCACCCTTCCTTGGAAGCGTTTTCACAGGCGCAGCAACACTGGGGCTTTGCGCTTCTCTAGCCACCAAACGTCACGGTCCTTCTCTTTCCGTCTCGTAGACACGAGCTGAGAAATTGCAAACGTCGAGCAATTGCTCAGAGATGAAAAGTGCCAGCACTGGAAGCTGTTGTTAGCCAGCACCCTTCCTTGGAAGCGCTTTTGTAGACCTAAGAACACTGGGGCTCTGGGCTTCTCTAGCCACCTCATCTTCTGCTCATCCTCTCGCGCACTCTAAAGAGAGCTCAGGTGAGAAATTGCAAACGTCGAGCAATTGCTCAGAGATGAAAAGTGCCAGCACTGAAAGCTGTTGCTAGCCAGCACCCTTCCTTGGAAGCGCTTTTGTAGGCCTAAGAACACTGGGGCTCTGGGCTTCTTTAGCCACCTCATCTTCTGCTCATCCTCTCGCGCACTCTAAAGAGAGCTCAGGTGAGAAATTGCAAACGTCGAGCAATTGCTCAGAGATGAAAAGTGCCAGCACTGAAAGCTGTTGCTAGCCAGCACCCTTCCTTGGAAGCGCTTTTGTAGCCCTTAGAACACTGGGGCTCTGGGCTTCTCTAGCCACCTCATCTTCTGCTCATCCTCTCGCGCACTCTAAAGAGAGCTCAGATGAGAAATTGCAAACGTCCAGCAATTGCTAAAAGATGAAAAGTGCCAGCACTGAAAGCTGTTGCTAGCCAGCACCCTTCCTTGGAAGCGCTTTTGTAGGCCTAAGAACACTGGGGCTCTGGGCTTCTCTAGCCACCTCATCTTCTTCTCATCCTCTCGCGCACTCTAAAGAGAGCTCAGGTGAGAAATTGCAAACGTCGAGCAATTGCTCAGAGATGAAAAGTGCCAGCACTGAAAGCTGTTGCTAGCCAGCACCCTTCCTTGGAAGCGCTTTAGTAGGCCTAAGAACACTGGGGCTCTGGGCTTCTCTAGCCACCTCATCTTCTGCTCATCCTCTCGCGCACTCTGAAGAGAGCTCAGGTGAGAAATTGCAAACGTCGAGCAATTGCTCAGAGATGAAAAGTGCCAGCACTGAAAGCTGTTGCTAGCCAGCACCCTTCCTTGGAAGCGCTTTTGTAGGCCTAAGAACACTGGGGCTCTGGGCTTCTCTAGCCACCTCATCTTCTGCTCATCCTCTCGCGCACTCTAAAGAGAGCTCAGGTGAGAAATTGCAAACGTCGAGCAATTGCTCAGAGATGAAAAGTGCCAACACTGAAAGCTGTTGCTAGCCAGCACCCTTCCTTGGAAGCGCTTTCACAGGCGCAGCAACACTGCGGCTTTGCGATTCTCTAGCAACCAAACGTCACGGTCATTCTCTTTCCGTCTCGTAAACACGAGCTGAGAAATTGCAAACGTCGAGCAATTGCTCAGAGATGAAAAGTGCCAGCACTGAAAGCTGTTGCTAGCCAGCACCCTTCCTTGGAAGCGCTTTAGTAGGCCTAAGAACACTGGGGCTCTGGGCTTCTTTAGCCACCTCATCTTCTGCTCATCCTCTCGCGCACTCTAAAGAGAGCTCAGGTGAGAAATTGCAAACGTCCAGCAATTGCTCAGAGATGAAAAGTGCCAGCACTGAAAGCTGTTGCTAGCCAGCACCCTTCCTTGGAAGCGCTTTCACAGGCGCAGTAACACTGGGGCTTTGCGCTTCTCTAGCCACCAAACGTCACAGTCCTTCTCTTTCCGTCTCGTAGACACGAGCTGAGAAATTGCAAACGTCGAGCAATTGCTCAGAGAGGAAAAGTGCCAGCACTGAAAGCTGTTGCTTGCCAGCACCCTTCCTTGGAAGCGCTTTTGTAGGCCTAAGAAGACTGGGGCTCTGGGCTTCTCTAGCCAACTAATCTTCTGCTCATCCTCTCGCGCACTCTAAAGAGAGCTCAGGTGAGAAATTGCAAACGTCGAGCAATTGCTCAGATATGAAAAGTGCCAGCACTGAAAGCTGTTGCTAGCCAGCACCCTTCCTTGGAAGCGCTTTCACAGGCGCAGTAACACTGGGGCTTTGCGCTTCTCTACCCACCAAACGTCACGGTCCTTCTCTTTCCGTCTCGTAGACACGAGCTGAGAAATTGCAAACGTCGAGCAATTGCTCAGAGATGAAAAGTGCCAGCACTGGAAGCTGTTGCTAGCCAGCACCCTTCCTTGGAAGCGCTTTTGTAGGCCTAAGAACACTGCGGCTCTGGGCTTCTCTAGCCACCTCATCTTCTGCTCATCCTCTCGCGCACTCTAAAGAGAGCTCAGGTGAGAAATTGCAAACGTCGAGCAATTGCTCAGAGATGAAAAGTGCCAGCACTGGAAGCTGTTGCTAGCCAGCACCCTTCCTTGGAAGCGCTTTTGTAGGCCTAAGAACACTGGGGCTCTGGGCTTCTCTAGCCACCTCATCTTCTGCTCATCCTCTCGCGCACTCTAAAGAGAGCTCAGGTGAGAAATTGCAAACGTCGAGCAATTGCTCAGAGATGAAAAGTGCCAGCACTGAAAGCTGTTGCTAGCCAGCACCCTTCCTTGGAAGCGCTTTTGTAGGCCTAAGAACACTGGGGCTCTGGGCTTCTCTAGCCACCTCATCTTCTGCTCATCCTCTCGCGCACTCTAAAGAGAGCTCAGGTGAGAAATTGCAAACGTCGAGCAATTGCTCAGAGATGAAAAGTGCCAGCACTGAAAGCTGTTGCTAGCCAGCACCCTTCCTTGGAAGCGCTTTTGTAGGCCTAAGAACACTGGGGCTCTGGGCTTCTCTAGCCACCTCATCTTCTGCTCATCCTCTCGCGCACTCTAAAGAGAGCTCAGGTGAGAAATTGCAAACGTCGAGCAATTGCTCCGAGAAGAAAAGTGCCAGCACTGAAAGCTGTTGCTAGCCAGCACCCTTCCTTGGAAGCGCTTTCACAGGCGCAGCAACACTGGGGCTTTGCGCTTCTCTAGCCACCAAAAGTCACGGTCACTATCTCTCCGTCTCGTAGACACGAGCTGAGAAATTGCAAACGTTGAGCAATTGCTCAGAGATGAAAAGTGCCAGCACTGAAAGCTGTTGCTAGCCAGCACCCTTCCTTGGAAGCGCTTTTGTAGGCCTAAGAACACTGGGGCTCTGGGCTTCTCTAGCCACCTCATCTTCTGCTCATCCTCTCGCGCACTCTAAAGAGAGCTCAGGTGAGAAATTGCAAACGTCGAGCAATTGCTCAGAGAGGAAAAGTGCCAGCACTGAAAGCTCTTGCTAGCCAGCACCCTTCCTTGGAAGTGGTTTTGTAGCCCTAAGAACACTGGGGCTCTGGGCTTCTCCAGCCACCTAATCTTCTGCTCATCCTCTCGCGCACTCTGAAGAGAGCTCAGGGGAGAAATTGCAAACGTCGAGCAATTGCTCAGAGATGAAAAGTGCCAGCACTGAAAGCTGTTGCTAGCCAGCACCCTTCCTTGGAAGCGCTTTTGTAGGCCTAAGAACACTGGGGCTCTGGGCTTCTCTAGCCACCTCATCTTCTGCTCATCCTCTCGCGCACTCTAAAGAGAGCTCAGGGGAGAAATTGCAAACGTCGAGCAATTGCTCAGAGATGAAAAGTGCCAGCACTGAAAGCTGTTGCTAGCCAGCACCCTTCCTTGGAAGCGCTTTCACAGGCGCAGTAACACTGGGGCTTTGCGCTTCTCTACCCACCAAACGTCACGGTCCTTCTCTTTCCGTCTCGTAGACACGAGCTGAGAAATTGCAAACGTCGAGCAATTGCTCAGAGATGAAAAGTGCCAGCACTGGAAGCTGTTGCTAGCCAGCACCCTTCCTTGGAAGCGCTTTTGTAGGCCTAAGAACACTGGGGCTCTGGGCTTCTCTAGCCACCTCATCTTCTGCTCATCCTCTCGCGCACTCTAAAGAGAGCTCAGGGGAGAAATTGCAAACGTCGAGCAATTGCTCAGAGAGGAAAAGTGCCAGCACTGAAAGCTGTTGCTAGCCAGCACCCTTCCTTGGAAGCGCTTTTGTAGGCCTAAGAACACTGGGGCTCTGGGCTTCTCTAGCCACCTCATCTTCTGCTCATCCTCTCGCGCACTCTCAAGAGAGCTCAGGTGAGAAATTGCAAACGTCGAGCAATTGCTCAGAGATGAAAAGTGCCAGCACTGAAAGCTGTTGCTAGCCAGCACCCTTCCTTGGAAGCGCTTTCACAGGCGCAGCAACACTGGGGCTTTGCGCTTCTCTAGCCACCAAACGTCACGGTCCTTCTCTTTCCGTCTCGTAGACACGAGCTGAGAAATTGCAAACATCGAGCAATTGCTCAGAGATGAAAAGTGCCAGCACTGAAAGCTGTTGCTAGCCAGCACCCTTCCTTGGAAGCGCTTTTGTAGGCCTAAGAACCCTGGGGCTCTGGGCTTCTCTAGCCACCTCATCTTCTGCTCATCCTCTCGCGCACTCTGAAGAGAGCTCAGGTGAGAAATTGCAAACGTCGAGCAATTGCTCAGAGATGAAAAGTGCCAGCACTGAAAGCTGTTGCTAGCCAGCACCCTTCCTTGGAAGCGCTTTCACAGGCGCAGCAACACTGGGGCTTTGCGCTTCTCTACCCACCAAACGTCACGGTCCTTCTCTTTCCGTCTCGTAGACACGAGCTGAGAAATTGCAAACGTCGAGCAATTGCTCAGAGATGAAAAGTGCCAGCACTGAAAGCTGTTGCTAGCCAGCACCCTTCCTTGGAAGCGCTTTTGTAGGCCTAAGAACACTGGGGCTCTGGGCTTCTCTAGCCACCTAATCTTCTGCTCATCCTCTCGCGCACTCTAAAGAGAGCTCAGGTGAGAAATTGCAAACGTCGAGCAATTGCTCAGAGAGGAAAAGTGCCAGCACTGAAAGCTGTTGCTAGCCAGCACCCTTCCTTGGAAGTGCTTTTGTAGGCCTAAGAACACTGGGTCTCTGGGCTTCTCTAGCCACCTCATCTTCTGCTCATCCTCTCGCGCACTCTAAAGAGAGCTCAGGGGAGAAATTGCAAACGTCGAGCAATTGCTCAGAGATGAAAAGTGCCAGCACTGAAAGCTGTTGCTAGCCAGCACCCTTCCTTGGAAGCGCTTTTGTAGGCCTAAGAACACTGGGGCTCTGGGCTTCTTTAGCCACCTCATCTTCTGCTCATCCTCTCGCGCACTCTAAAGAGAGCTCAGGGGAGAAATTGCAAACGTCGAGCAATTGCTCCGAGAAGAAAAGTGCCAGCACTGAAAGCTGTTGCTAGCCAGCACCCTTCCTTGGAAGCGCTTTCACAGGCGCAGCAACACTGGGGCTTTGCGCTTCTCTAGCCACCAAAAGTCACGGTCACTATCTCTCCGTCTCGTAGACACGAGCTGAGAAATTGCAAACGTCGAGCAATTGCTCAGAGATGAAAAGTGCCAGCACTGAAAGCTCTTGCTAGCCAGCACCCTTCCTTGGAAGCGCTTTTGTAGGCCTAAGAACACTGGGGCTCTGGGCTTCTTTAGCCACCTCATCTTCTGCTCATCCTCTCGCGCACTCTAAAGAGAGCTCAGGTGAGAAATTGCAAACGTCAAGCAATTGCTCAGAGAAGAAAAGTGCCAGCACTGAAAGCTGTTGCTAGCCAGCACCCTTCCTTGGAAGCGCTTTCACAGGCGCAGCAACACTGGGGCTTTGCGCTTCTCTAGCCACCAAACGTCACGGTCCTTCTCTTTCCGTCTCGTAGACACGAGCTGAGAAATTGCAAACGTCGAGCAATTGCTCAGAGATGAAAAGTGCCAGCACTGGAAGCTGTTGCTAGCCAGCACCCTTCCTTGGAAGCGCTTTTGTAGGCCTAAGAACACTGGGGCTCTGGGCTTCTCCAGCCACCTCATCTTCTGCTCATCCTCTCGCGCACTCTAAAGAGAGCTCAGGGGAGAAATTGCAAACGTCGAGCAATTGCTCAGAGATGAAAAGTGCCAGCACTGAAAGCTGTTGCTAGCCAGCACCCTTCCTTGGAAGCGCTTTTGTAGGCCTAAGAACACTGGGGCTCTGGGCTTCTTTAGCCACCTCATCTTCTGCTCATCCTCTCGCGCACTCTAAAGAGAGCTCAGGTGAGAAATTGCAAACGTCGAGCAATTGCTCAGAGAAGAAAAGTGCCAGCACTGAAAGCTGTTGCTAGCCAGCACCCTTCCTTGGAAGCGCTTTCACAGGCGCAGCAACACTGGGGCTTTGCGCTTCTCTAGCCACCAAACGTCACGGTCCTTCTCTTTCCGTCTCGTAGACACGAGCTGAGAAATTGCAAACGTCGAGCAATTGCTCAGAGATGAAAAGTGCCAGCACTGAAAGCTGTTGCTAGCCAGCACCCTTCCTTGGAAGCGCTTTTGTAGGCCTAAGAACACTGGGGCTCTGGGCTTCTCTAGCCACCTCATCTTCTGCTCATCCTCTCGCGCACTCTCAAGAGAGCTCAGGTGAGAAATTGCAAACGTCGAGCAATTGCTCAGAGATGAAAAGTGCCAGCACTGAAAGCTGTTGCTAGCCAGCACCCTTCCTTGGAAGCGCTTTCACAGGCGCAGCAACACTGGGGCTTTGCGCTTCTCTACCCACCAAACGTCACGGTCCTTCTCTTTCCGTCTCGTAGACACGAGCTGAGAAATTGCAAACGTCGAGCAATTGCTCAGAGATGAAAAGTGCCAGCACTGAAAGCTGTTGCTAGCCAGCACCCTTCCTTGGAAGCGCTTTTGTAGGCCTAAGAACAGTGGGGCTCTGGGCTTCTCCAGCCAACTAATCTTCTGCTCATCCTCTCGCGCACTCTAAAGAGAGCTCAGATGAGAAATTGCAAACGTCCAGCAATTGCTCAGAGATGAAAAGTGCCAGCACTGAAAGCTCTTGCTAGCCAGCACCCTTCCTTGGAAGCGCTTTCACAGGCGCAGTAACACTGGGGCTTTGCGCTTCTCTACCCACCAAACGTCACAGTCCTTCTCTTTCCGTCTCGTAGACACGAGCTGAGAAATTGCAAACGTCGAGCAATTGCTCAGAGAGGAAAAGTGCCAGCACTGAAAGCTGTTGCTAGCCAGCACCCTTCCTTGGAAGCGCTTTTGTAGCCCTTAGAACACTGGGGCTCTGGGCTTCTCTAGCCACCTCATCTTCTGCTCATCCTCTCGCGCACTCTGAAGAGAGCTCAGGTGAGAAATTGCAAACGTCGAGCAATTGCTCAGAGATGAAAAGTGCCAGCACTGAAAGCTGTTGCTAGCCAGCACCCTTCCTTGGAAGCGCTTTTGTAGGCCTAAGAACACTGGGGCTCTGGGCTTCTCTAGCCACCTCATCTTCTGCTCATCCTCTCGCGCACTCTAAAGAGAGCTCAGGGGAGAAATTGCAAACGTCGAGCAATTGCTCAGAGATGAAAAGTGCCAGCACTGAAAGCTGTTGCTAGCCAGCACCCTTCCTTGGAAGCGCTTTCACAGGCGCAGCAACACTGTGGCTTTGCGCTTCTCTAGCCACCAAACGTCACGGTCCTTCTCTTTCCGTCTCGTAGACACGAGCTGAGAAATTGCAAACGTCGAGCAATTGCTCAGAGATGAAAAGTGCCAGCACTGAAAGCTGTTGCTAGCCAGCACCCTTCCTTGGAAGCGCTTTTGTAGGCCTAAGAACAGTGGGGCTCTGGGCTTCTCCAGCCACCTAATCTTCTGCTCATCCTCTCGCGCACTCTAAAGAGAGCTCAGGGGAGAAATTGCAAACGTCGAGCAATTGCTCAGAGATGAAAAGTGCCAGCACTGAAAGCTGTTGCTAGCCAGCACCCTTCCTTGGAAGCGCTTTTGTAGGCCTAAGAACACTGGGGCTTTGCGCTTCTCTACCCACCAAACGTCACAGTCCTTCTCTTTCCGTCTCGTAGACACGAGCTGAGAAATTGCAAACGTCGAGCAATTGCTCAGAGAGGAAAAGTGCCAGCACTGAAAGCTGTTGCTAGCCAGCCCCCTTCCTTGGAAGCGCTTTTGTAGGCCTAAGAACACTGGGGCTCTGGGCTTCTCTAGCCACCTCATCTTCTGCTCATCCTCTCGCGCACTCTAAAGAGAGCTCAGGTGAGAAATTGCAAACGTCCAGCAATTGCTCAGAGAGGAAAAGTGCCAGCACTGAAAGCTGTTGCTAGCCAGCACCCTTCCTTGGAAGCGCTTTTGTAGGCCTAAGAACACTGGGGCTCTGGGCTTCTCTAGCCACCTCATCTTCTGCTCATCCTCTCGCGCACTCTAAAGAGACATCAGGTGAGAAATTGCAAACGTCGAGCAATTGCTCAGAGATGAAAAGTGCCAGCACTGAAAGCTCTTGCTAGCCAGCACCCTTCCTTGGAAGTGGTTTTGTAGCCCTAAGAACACTGGGGCTCTGGGCTTCTCCAGCCACCTAATCTTCTGCTCATCCTCTCGCGCACTCTAAAGAGAGCTCAGGTGAGAAATTGCAAACGTCGAGCAATTGCTCAGAGATGAAAAGTGCCAGCACTGAAAGCTGTTGCTAGCCAGCACCCTTCCTTGGAAGCGCTTTTGTAGGCCTAAGAACACTGGGGCTCTGGGCTTCTCTAGCCACCTCATCTTCTGCTCATCCTCTCGCGCACTCTAAAGAGAGCTCAGGGGAGAAATTGCAAACGTCGAGCAATTGCTCAGAGATGAAAAGTGCCAGCACTGAAAGCTGTTGCTAGCCAGCACCCTTCCTTGGAAGCGCTTTCACAGGCGCAGTAACACTGGGGCTTTGCGCTTCTCTACCCACCAAACGTCACGGTCCTTCTCTTTCCGTCTCGTAGACACGAGCTGAGAAATTGCAAACGTGGAGCAATTGCTCAGAGATGAAAAGTGCCAGCACTGAAAGCTGTTGCTAGCCAGCACCCTTCCTTGGAAGCGCTTTTGTAGGCCTAAGAACACTGGGGCTCTGGGCTTCTCTAGCCACCTCATCTTCTGCTCATCCTCTCGCGCACTCTAAAGAGAGCTCAGGGGAGAAATTGCAAACGTCGAGCAATTGCTCAGAGATGAAAAGTGCCAGCACTGAAAGCTGTTGCTAGCCAGCACCCTTCCTTGGAAGCGCTTTTGTAGGCCTAAGAACACTGGGGCTCTGGGCTTCTTTAGCCACCTCATCTTCTGCTCATCCTCTCGCGCACTCTAAAGAGAGCTCAGGTGAGAAATTGCAAACGTCGAGCAATTGCTCAGAGAAGAAAAGTGCCAGCACTGAAAGCTGTTGCTAGCCAGCACCCTTCCTTGGAAGCGCTTTCACAGGCGCAGCAACACTGGGGCTTTGCGCTTCTCTAGCCACCAAACGTCACGGTCCTTCTCTTTCCGTCTCGTAGACACGAGCTGAGAAATTGCAAACGTCGAGCAATTGCTCAGAGATGAAAAGTGCCAGCACTGGAAGCTGTTGCTAGCCAGCACCCTTCCTTGGAAGCGCTTTTGTAGGCCTAAGAACACTGGGGCTCTGGGCTTCTCTAGCCACCTCATCTTCTGCTCATCCTCTCGCGCACTCTGAAGAGAGCTCAGGTGAGAAATTGCAAACGTCGAGCAATTGCTCAGAGATGAAAAGTGCCAGCACTGAAAGCTGTTGCTAGCCAGCACCCTTCCTTGGAAGCGCTTTTGTAGGCCTAAGAACACTGGGGCTCTGGGCTTCTCTAGCCACCTCATCTTCTGCTCATCCTCTCGCGCAGTCTAAAGAGAGCTCAGGTGAGAAATTGCAAACGTCGAGCAATTGCTCAGAGATGAAAAGTGCCAGCACTGAAAGCTGTTGCTAGCCAGCACCCTTCCTTGGAAGCGCTTTCACAGGCGCAGCAACACTGGGGCTTTGCGCTTCTCTAGCCACCAAACGTCACGGTCCTTCTCTTTCCGTCTCGTAGACACGAGCTGAGAAATTGCAAACATCGAGCAATTGCTCAGAGATGAAAAGTGCCAGCACTGAAAGCTGTTGCTAGCCAGCACCCTTCCTTGGAAGCGCTTTTGTAGGCCTAAGAACCCTGGGGCTCTGGGCTTCTCTAGCCACCTCATCTTCTGCTCATCCTCTCGCGCACTCTGAAGAGAGCTCAGGGGAGAAATTGCAAACGTCGAGCAATTGCTCAGAGATGAAAAGTGCCAGCACTGAAAGCTGTTGCTAGCCAGCACCCTTCCTTGGAAGCGCTTTCACAGGCGCAGCAACACTGGGGCTTTGCGCTTCTCTACCCACCAAACGTCACGGTCCTTCTCTTTCCGTCTCGTAGACACGAGCTGAGAAATTGCAAACGTCGAGCAATTGCTCAGAGATGAAAAGTGCCAGCACTGAAAGCTGTTGCTAGCCAGCACCCTTCCTTGGAAGCGCTTTTGTAGGCCTAAGAACACTGGGGCTCTGGGCTTCTCTAGCCACCTAATCTTCTGCTCATCCTCTCGCGCACTCTAAAGAGAGCTCAGGTGAGAAATTGCAAACGTCCAGCAATTGCTCAGAGATGAAAAGTGCCAGCACTGAAAGCTGTTGCTAGCCAGCACCCTTCCTTGGAAGTGCTTTTGTAGGCCTAAGAACACTGGGGCTCTGGGCTTCTCTAGCCACCTCATCTTCTGCTCATCCTCTCGCGCACTCTAAAGAGAGCTCAGGTGAGAAATTGCAAACGTCGAGCAATTGCTCAGAGATGAAAAGTGCCAACACTGAAAGCTGTTGCTAGCCAGCACCCTTCCTTGGAAGCGCTTTTGTAGGCCTAAGAACACTGGGGCTCTGGGCTTCTTTAGCCACCTCATCTTCTGCTCATCCTCTCGCGCACTCTAAAGAGAGCTCAGGGGAGAAATTGCAAACGTCGAGCAATTGCTCCGAGAAGAAAAGTGCCAGCACTGAAAGCTGTTGCTAGCCAGCACCCTTCCTTGGAAGCGCTTTCACAGGCGCAGCAACACTGGGGCTTTGCGCTTCTCTAGCCACCAAAAGTCACGGTCACTATCTCTCCGTCTCGTAGACACGAGCTGAGAAATTGCAAACGTCGAGCAATTGCTCAGAGATGAAAAGTGCCAGCACTGAAAGCTCTTGCTAGCCAGCACCCTTCCTTGGAAGCGCTTTTGTAGGCCTAAGAACACTGGGGCTCTGGGCTTCTCCAGCCACCTAATCTTCTGCTCATCCTCTCGCGCACTCTAAAGAGAGCTCAGGGGAGAAATTGCAAACGTCGAGCAATTGCTCAGAGATGAAAAGTGCCAGCACTGAAAGCTGTTGCTAGCCAGCCCCCTTCCTTGGAAGCGCTTTTGTAGGCCTAAGAACACTGGGGCTCTGGGCTTCTTTAGCCACCTCATCCTCTGCTCATCCTCTCGCGCACTCTAAAGAGAGCTCAGGTGAGAAATTGCAAACGTCGAGCAATTGCTCAGAGAAGAAAAGTGCCAGCACTGAAAGCTGTTGCTAGCCAGCACCCTTCCTTGGAAGCGCTTTCACAGGCGCAGCAACACTGGGGCTTTGCGCTTCTCTAGCCACCAAACGTCACGGTCCTTCTCTTTCCGTCTCGTAGACACGAGCTGAGAAATTGCAAACGTGGAGCAATTGCTCAGAGATGAAAAGTGCCAGCACTGGAAGCTGTTGCTAGCCAGCCCCCTTCCTTGGAAGCGCTTTTGTAGGCCTAAGAACACTGGGGCTCTGGGCTTCTCTAGCCACCTCATCTTCTGCTCATCCTCTCGCGCACTCTAAAGAGAGCTCAGGTGAGAAATTGCAAACGTCCAGCAATTGCTCAGAGATGAAAAGTGCCAGCACTGAAAGCTGTTGCTAGCCAGCACCCTTCCTTGGAAGCGCTTTCACAGGCGCAGCAACACTGTGGCTTTGCGCTTCTCTACCCACCAAACGTCACGGTCCTTCTCTTTCCGTCTCGTAGACACGAGCTGAGAAATTGCAAACGTCGAGCAATTGCTCAGAGATGAAAAGTGCCAGCACTGAAAGCTGTTGCTAGCCAGCACCCTTCCTTGGAAGCGCTTTTGTAGGCCTAAGAACAGTGGGGCTCTGGGCTTCTCCAGCCAACTAATCTTCTGCTCATCCTCTCGCGCACTCTAAAGAGAGCTCAGGTGAGAAATTGCAAACGTCGAGCAATTGCTCAGAGATGAAAAGTGCCAGCACTGAAAGCTGTTGCTAGCCAGCACCCTTCCTTGGAAGCGCTTTTGTAGGCCTAAGAACACTGGGGCTTTGCGCTTCTCTACCCACCAAACGTCACAGTCCTTCTCTTTCCGTCTCGTAGACACGAGCTGAGAAATTGCAAACGTCGAGCAATTGCTCAGAGAGGAAAAGTGCCAGCACTGAAAGCTGTTGCTAGCCAGCCCCCTTCCTTGGAAGCGCTTTTGTAGGCCTAAGAACACTGGGGCTCTGGGCTTCTCTAGCCACCTCATCTTCTGCTCATCCTCTCGCGCACTCTAAAGAGAGCTCAGGTGAGAAATTGCAAACATCCAGCAATTGCTCAGAGAGGAAAAGTGCCAGCACTGAAAGCTGTTGCTAGCCAGCACCCTTCCTTGGAAGCGCTTTTGTAGGCCTAAGAACACTGGGGCTCTGGGCTTCTCTAGCCACCTCATCTTCTGCTCATCCTCTCGCGCACTCTGAAGAGAGCTCAGGTGAGAAATTGCAAACGTCGAGCAATTGCTCAGAGATGAAAAGTGCCAGCACTGAAAGCTGTTGCTAGCCAGCACCCTTCCTTGGAAGCGCTTTCACAGGCGCAGCAACACTGGGGCTTTGCGCTTCTCTAGCCACCAAACGTCACGGTCCTTCTCTTTCCGTCTCGTAGACATGAGCTGAGAAATTGCAAACATCGAGCAATTGCTCAGAGATGAAAAGTGCCAGCACTGAAAGCTCTTGCTAGCCAGCACCCTTCCTTGGAAGCGCTTTTGTAGGCCTAAGAACACTGGGGCTCTGGGCTTCTCTAGCCACCTCATCTTCTGCTCATCCTCTCGCGCACTCTGAAGAGAGCTCAGGGGAGAAATTGCAAACGTCGAGCAATTGCTCAGAGATGAAAAGTGCCAGCACTGAAAGCTGTTGCTAGCCAGCACCCTTCCTTGGAAGCGCTTTCACAGGCGCAGCAACACTGGGGCTTTGCGCTTCTCTAGCCACCAAACGTCACGGTCCTTCTCTTTCCGTCTCGTAGACACGAGCTGAGAAATTGCAAACGTCGAGCAATTGCTCAGAGATGAAAAGTGCCGGCACTGAAAGCTGTTGCTAGCCAGCACCCTTCCTTGGAAGCGCTTTTGTAGGCCTAAGAACACTGGGGCTCTGGGCTTCTCCAGCCAACTAATCTTCTGCTCATCCTCTCGTGCACTCTAAAGAGAGCTCAGGTGAGAAATTGCAAACGTCCAGCAATTGCTCAGAGATGAAAAGTGCCAGCACTGAAAGCTCTTGCTAGCCAGCACCCTTCCTTGGAAGCGCTTTCACAGGCGCAGTAACACTGGGGCTTTGCGCTTCTCTACCCACCAAACGTCACAGTCCTTCTCTTTCCGTCTCGTAGACACGAGCTGAGAAATTGCAAACGTCGAGCAATTGCTCAGAGAGGAAAAGTGCCAGCACTGAAAGCTGTTGCTAGCCAGCACCCTTCCTTGGAAGCGCTTTTGTAGCCCTTAGAACACTGGGGCTCTGGGCTTCTCTAGCCACCTCATCTTCTGCTCATCCTCTCGCGCACTCTGAAGAGAGCTCAGGTGAGAAATTGCAAACGTCGAGCAATTGCTCAGAGATGAAAAGTGCCAGCACTGAAAGCTGTTGCTAGCCAGCACCCTTCCTTGGAAGCGCTTTTGTAGGCCTAAGAACCCTGGGGCTCTGGGCTTCTTTAGCCACCTCATCTTCTGCTCATCCTCTCGTGCACTCTAAAGAGAGCTCAGGGGAGAAATTGCAAACGTCGAGCAATTGCTCAGAGATGAAAAGTGCCAGCACTGAAAGCTGTTGCTAGCCAGCACCCTTCCTTGGAAGCGCTTTCACAGGCGCAGCAACACTGGGGCTTTGCGCTTCTCTACCCACCAAACGTCACGGTCCTTCTCTTTCCGTCTCGTAGACACGAGCTGAGAAATTGCAAACGTCGAGCAATTGCTCAGAGATGAAAAGTGCCAGCACTGAAAGCTGTTGCTAGCCAGCACCCTTCCTTGGAAGCGCTTTTGTAGCCCTTAGAACAGTGGGGCTCTGGGCTTCTCCAGCCAACTAATCTTCTGCTCATCCTCTCGCGCACTCTAAAGAGAGCTCAGGTGAGAAATTGCAAACGTCGAGCAATTGCTCAGAGATGAAAAGTGCCAGCACTGAAAGCTGTTGCTAGCCAGCACCCTTCCTTGGAAGCGCTTTTGTAGGCCTAAGAACACTGGGGCTTTGCGCTTCTCTAGCCACCAAACGTCACAGTCCTTCTCTTTCCGTCTCGTAGACACGAGCTGAGAAATTGCAAACGTCGAGCAATTGCTCAGAGAGGAAAAGTGCCAGCACTGAAAGCTGTTGCTAGCCAGCCCCCTTCCTTGGAAGCGCTTTTGTAGGCCTAAGAACACTGGGGCTCTGGGCTTCTCTAGCCACCTCATCTTCTGCTCATCCTCTCGCGCACTCTAAAGAGAGCTCAGGTGAGAAATTGCAAACGTCCAGCAATTGCTCAGAGAGGAAAAGTGCCAGCACTGAAAGCTCTTGCTAGCCAGCACCCTTCCTTGGAAGCGCTTTTGTAGGCCTAAGAACACTGGGGCTCTGGGCTTCTCTAGCCACCTCATCTTCTGCTCATCCTCTCGCGCACTCTAAAGAGAGCTCAGGGGAGAAATTGCAAACGTCGAGCAATTGCTCAGAGATGAAAAGTGCCAGCACTGAAAGCTCTTGCTAGCCAGCACCCTTCCTTGGAAGCGCTTTTGTAGGCCTAAGAACACTGGGGCTCTGGGCTTCTCTAGCCACCTCATCTTCTGCTCATCCTCTCGCGCACTCTAAAGAGAGCTCAGGTGAGAAATTGCAAACGTCGAGCAATTGCTCAGAGATGAAAAGTGCCAGCACTGAAAGCTCTTGCTAGCCAGCACCCTTCCTTGGAAGCGCTTTCACAGGCGCAGTAACACTGGGGCTTTGCGCTTCTCTACCCACCAAACGTCACGGTCCTTCTCTTTCCGTCTCGTAGACACGAGCTGAGAAATTGCAAACGTCGAGCAATTGCTCAGAGATGAAAAGTGCCAGCACTGAAAGCTGTTGCTAGCCAGCACCCTTCCTTGGAAGCGCTTTTGTAGGCCTAAGAACACTGGGGCTCTGGGCTTCTTTAGCCACCTCATCTTCTGCTCATCCTCTCGCGCACTCTCAAGAGAGCTCAGGTGAGAAATTGCAAACGTCGAGCAATTGCTCAGAGAAGAAAAGTGCCAGCACTGAAAGCTGTTGCTAGCCAGCACCCTTCCTTGGAAGCGCTTTCACAGGCGCAGCAACACTGGGGCTTTGCGCTTCTCTACCCACCAAACGTCACGGTCCTTCTCTTTCCGTCTCATAGACACGAGCTGAGAAATTGCAAACGTCGAGCAATTGCTCAGAGATGAAAAGTGCCAGCACTGGAAGCTGTTGCTAGCCAGCCCCCTTCCTTGGAAGCGCTTTTGTAGGCCTAAGAACACTGGGGCTCTGGGCTTCTCTAGCCACCTCATCTTCTGCTCATCCTCTCGCGCACTCTGAAGAGAGCTCAGGTGAGAAATTGCAAACGTCGAGCAATTGCTCAGAGATGAAAAGTGCCAGCACTGAAAGCTGTTGCTAGCCAGCACCCTTCCTTGGAAGCGCTTTTGTAGGCCTAAGAACACTGGGGCTCTGGGCTTCTCTAGCCACCTCATCTTCTGCTCATCCTCTCGCGCACTCTGAAGAGAGCTCAGGTGAGAAATTGCAAACGTCGAGCAATTGCTCAGAGATGAAAAGTGCCAGCACTGAAAGCTGTTGCTAGCCAGCACCCTTCCTTGGAAGCGCTTTCACAGGCGCAGCAACACTGGGGCTTTGCGCTTCTCTAGCCACCAAACGTCACAGTCATTCTCTTTCCGTCTCGTAGACACGAGCTGAGAAATTGCAAACATCGAGCAATTGCTCAGAGATGAAAAGTGCCAGCACTGAAAGCTGTTGCTAGCCAGCACCCTTCCTTGGAAGCGCTTTTGTAGGCCTAAGAACACTGGGGCTCTGGGCTTCTCTAGCCACCTCATCTTCTGCTCATCCTCTCGCGCACTCTGAAGAGAGCTCAGGGGAGAAATTGCAAACGTCGAGCAATTGCTCAGAGATGAAAAGTGCCAGCACTGAAAGCTGTTGCTAGCCAGCACCCTTCCTTGGAAGCGCTTTCACAGGCGCAGCAACACTGGGGCTTTGCGCTTCTCTACCCACCAAACGTCACGGTCCTTCTCTTTCCGTCTCGTAGACACGAGCTGAGAAATTGCAAACGTCGAGCAATTGCTCAGAGAGGAAAAGTGCCAGCACTGAAAGCTGTTGCTAGCCAGCACCCTTCCTTGGAAGCGCTTTTGTAGGCCTAAGAACACTGGGGCTCTGGGCTTCTCCAGCCAACTAATCTTCTGCTCATCCTCTCGCGCACTCTAAAGAGAGCTCAGGTGAGAAATTGCAAACGTCCAGCAATTGCTCAGAGAAGAAAAGTGCCAGCACTGAAAGCTCTTGCTAGCCAGCACGCTTCCTTGGAAGCGCTTTCACAGGCGCAGTAACACTGGGGCTTTGCGCTTCTCTACCCACCAAACGTCACAGTCCTTCTCTTTCCGTCTCGTAGACACGAGCTGAGAAATTGCAAACGTCAAGCAATTGCTCAGAGAGGAAAAGTGCCAGCACTGAAAGCTGTTGCTAGCCAGCACCCTTCCTTGGAAGCGCTTTTGTAGGCCTAAGAACACTGGGGCTCTGGGCTTCTCCAGCCAACTAATCTTCTGCTCATCCTCTCGCGCACTCTAAAGAGAGCTCAGGTGAGAAATTGCAAACGTCCAGCAATTGCTCAGAGATGAAAAGTGCCAGCACTGAAAGCTGTTGCTAGCCAGCACCCTTCCTTGGAAGCGCTTTTGTAGGCCTAAGAACACTGGGGCTTTGCGCTTCTCTAGCCACCAAACGTCACAGTCCTTCTCTTTCCGTCTCGTAGACACGAGCTGAGAAATTGCAAACGTCGAGCAATTGCTCAGAGAGGAAAAGTGCCAGCACTGAAAGCTGTTGCTAGCCAGCCCCCTTCCTTGGAAGCGCTTTTGTAGGCCTAAGAACACTGGGGCTCTGGGCTTCTCTAGCCACCTAATCTTCTGCTCATCCTCTCGCGCACTCTAAAGAGAGCTCAGGTGAGAAATTGCAAACGTCCAGCAATTGCTCAGAGATGAAAAGTGCCAGCACTGAAAGCTGTTGCTAGCCAGCACCCTTCCTTGGAAGCGCTTTTGTAGGCCTAAGAACACTGGGGCTCTGGGCTTCTCTAGCCACCTCATCTTCTGCTCATCCTCTCGCGCACTCTAAAGAGAGCTCAGGTGAGAAATTGCAAACGTCCAGCAATTGCTCAGAGATGAAAAGTGCCAGCACTGAAAGCTGTTGCTAGCCAGCACCCTTCCTTGGAAGCGCTTTTGTAGGCCTAAGAACACTGGGGCTCTGGGCTTCTCTAGCCACCTCATCTTCTGCTCATCCTCTCGCGCACTCTAAAGAGAGCTCAGGTGAGAAATTGCAAACGTCGAGCAATTGCTCAGAGATGAAAAGTGCCAGCACTGAAAGCTGTTGCTAGCCAGCACCCTTCCTTGGAAGCGCTTTCACAGGCGCAGCAACACTGGGGCTTTGCGCTTCTCTAGCCACCAAACGTCACGGTCCTTCTCTTTCCGTCTCATAGACACGAGCTGAGAAATTGCAAACGTCGAGCAATTGCTCAGAGATGAAAAGTGCCAGCACTGGAAGCTGTTGCTAGCCAGCACCCTTCCTTGGAAGCGCTTTTGTAGGCCTAAGAACACTGGGGCTCTGGGCTTCTTTAGCCAACTAATCTTCTGCTCATCCTCTCGCGCACTCTAAAGAGAGCTCAGGTGAGAAATTGCAAACGTCGAGCAATTGCTCAGAGATGAAAAGTGCCAGCACTGAAAGCTGTTGCTAGCCAGCACCCTTCCTTGGAAGCGCTTTTGTAGGCCTAAGAACACTGGGGCTTTGCGCTTCTCTACCCACCAAACGTCACAGTCCTTCTCTTTCCGTCTCGTAGACACGAGCTGAGAAATTGCAAACGTCGAGCAATTGCTCAGAGAGGAAAAGTGCCAGCACTGAAAGCTGTTGCTAGCCAGCCCCCTTCCTTGGAAGCGCTTTTGTAGGCCTAAGAACACTGGGGCTCTGGGCTTCTTTAGACACCTCATCTTCTGCTCATCCTCTCGCGCACTCTAAAGAGAGCTCAGGTGAGAAATTGCAAACGTCGAGCAATTGCTCAGAGATGAAAAGTGCCAGCACTGAAAGCTGTTGCTAGCCAGCACCCTTCCTTGGAAGCGCTTTCACAGGCGCAGCAACACTGGGGCTTTGCGCTTCTCTAGCCACCAAACGTCCCGGTCCTTCTCTTTCCGTCTCATAGACACGAGCTGAGAAATTGCAAACGTCGAGCAATTGCTCAGAGATGAAAAGTGCCAGCACTGGAAGCTGTTGCTAGCCAGCCCCCTTCCTTGGAAGCGCTTTTGTAGGCCTAAGAACACTGGGGCTCTGGGCTTCTCTAGCCACCTCATCTTCTGCTCATCCTCTCGCGCACTCTGAAGAGAGCTCAGGTGAGAAATTGCAAACGTCCAGCAATTGCTCAGAGATGAAAAGTGCCAGCACTGAAAGCTGTTGCTAGCCAGCACCCTTCCTTGGAAGCGCTTTTGTAGGCCTAAGAACACTGGGGCTCTGGGCTTCTCTAGCCACCTCATCTTCTGCTCATCCTCTCGCGCACTCTAAAGAGAGCTCAGGTGAGAAATTGCAAACGTCGAGCAATTGCTCAGAGATGAAAAGTGCCAGCACTGAAAGCTGTTGCTAGCCAGCACCCTTCCTTGGAAGCGCTTTCACAGGCGCAGCAACACTGGGGCTTTGCGCTTCTCTAGCCACCAAACGTCACAGTCGTTCTCTTTCCGTCTCGTAGACACGAGCTGAGAAATTGCAAACATCGAGCAATTGCTCAGAGATGAAAAGTGCCAGCACTGAAAGCTGTTGCTAGCCAGCACCCTTCCTTGGAAGCGCTTTTGTAGGCCTAAGAACTCTGGGGCTCTGGGCTTCTCTAGCCACCTCATCTTCTGCTCATCCTCTCGCGCACTCTGAAGAGAGCTCAGGGGAGAAATTGCAAACGTCGAGCAATTGCTCAGAGATGAAAAGTGCCAGCACTGAAAGCTGTTGCTAGCCAGCACCCTTCCTTGGAAGCGCTTTCACAGGCGCAGCAACACTGGGGCTTTGCGCTTCTCTACCCACCAAACGTCACAGTCATTCTCTTTCCGTCTCGTAGACACGAGCTGAGAAATTGCAAACATCGAGCAATTGCTCAGAGAGGAAAAGTGCCAGCACTGAAAGCTGTTGCTAGCCAGCACCCTTCCTTGGAAGCGCTTTTGTAGGCCTAAGAACACTGGGGCTCTGGGCTTCTCTAGCCACCTCATCTTCTGCTCATCCTCTCGCGCACTCTGAAGAGAGCTCAGGGGAGAAATTGCAAACGTCGAGCAATTGCTCAGAGATGAAAAGTGCCAGCACTGAAAGCTGTTGCTAGCCAGCACCCTTCCTTGGAAGCGCTTTCACAGGCGCAGCAACACTGGGGCTTTGCGCTTCTCTACCCACCAAACGTCACGGTCCTTCTCTTTCCGTCTCGTAGACACGAGCTGAGAAATTGCAAACGTCGAGCAATTGCTCAGAGAGGAAAAGTGCCAGCACTGAAAGCTGTTGCTAGCCAGCACCCTTCCTTGGAAGCGCTTTTGTAGGCCTAAGAACACTGGGGCTCTGGGCTTCTCCAGCCAACTAATCTTCTGCTCATCCTCTCGCGCACTCTAAAGAGAGCTCAGGTGAGAAATTGCAAACGTCCAGCAATTGCTCAGAGATGAAAAGTGCCAGCACTGAAAGCTCTTGCTAGCCAGCACGCTTCCTTGGAAGCGCTTTCACAGGCGCAGTAACACTGGGGCTTTGCGCTTCTCTACCCACCAAACGTCACAGTCCTTCTCTTTCCGTCTCGTAGACACGAGCTGAGAAATTGCAAACGTCAAGTAATTGCTCAGAGAGGAAAAGTGCCAGCACTGAAAGCTGTTGCTAGCCAGCACCCTTCCTTGGAAGCGCTTTTGTAGGCCTAAGAACACTGGGGCTCTGGGCTTCTCCAGCCAACTAATCTTCTGCTCATCCTCTCGCGCACTCTAAAGAGAGCTCAGGTGAGAAATTGCAAACGTCCAGCAATTGCTCAGAGATGAAAAGTGCCAGCACTGAAAGCTGTTGCTAGCCAGCACCCTTCCTTGGAAGCGCTTTTGTAGGCCTAAGAACACTGGGGCTTTGCGCTTCTCTACCCACCAAACGTCACAGTCCTTCTCTTTCCGTCTCGTAGACACGAGCTGAGAAATTGCAAACGTCGAGCAATTGCTCAGAGAGGAAAAGTGCCAGCACTGAAAGCTGTTGCTAGCCAGCCCCCTTCCTTGGAAGCGCTTTTGTAGGCCTAAGAACACTGGGGCTCTGGGCTTCTCTAGCCACCTAATCTTCTGCTCATCCTCTCGCGCACTCTAAAGAGAGCTCAGGTGAGAAATTGCAAACGTCCAGCAATTGCTCAGAGATGAAAAGTGCCAGCACTGAAAGCTGTTGCTAGCCAGCACCCTTCCTTGGAAGCGCTTTTGTAGGCCTAAGAACACTGGGGCTCTGGGCTTCTCTAGCCACCTCATCTTCTGCTCATCCTCTCGCGCACTCTAAAGAGAGCTCAGGTGAGAAATTGCAAACGTCCAGCAATTGCTCAGAGATGAAAAGTGCCAGCACTGAAAGCTGTTGCTAGCCAGCACCCTTCCTTGGAAGCGCTTTTGTAGGCCTAAGAACACTGGGGCTCTGGGCTTCTCTAGCCACCTCATCTTCTGCTCATCCTCTCGCGCACTCTAAAGAGAGCTCAGGTGAGAAATTGCAAACGTCGAGCAATTGCTCAGAGATGAAAAGTGCCAGCACTGAAAGCTGTTGCTAGCCAGCACCCTTCCTTGGAAGCGCTTTCACAGGCGCAGCAACACTGGGGCTTTGCGCTTCTCTAGCCACCAAACGTCACGGTCCTTCTCTTTCCGTCTCATAGACACGAGCTGAGAAATTGCAAACGTCGAGCAATTGCTCAGAGATGAAAAGTGCCAGCACTGGAAGCTGTTGCTAGCCAGCACCCTTCCTTGGAAGCGCTTTTGTAGGCCTAAGAACACTGGGGCTCTGGGCTTCTCCAGCCAACTAATCTTCTGCTCATCCTCTCGCGCACTCTAAAGAGAGCTCAGGTGAGAAATTGCAAACGTCGAGCAATTGCTCAGAGATGAAAAGTGCCAGCACTGAAAGCTGTTGCTAGCCAGCACCCTTCCTTGGAAGCGCTTTTGTAGGCCTAAGAACACTGGGGCTTTGCGCTTCTCTACCCACCAAACGTCACAGTCCTTCTCTTTCCGTCTCGTAGACACGAGCTGAGAAATTGCAAACGTCGAGCAATTGCTCAGAGAGGAAAAGTGCCAGCACTGAAAGCTGTTGCTAGCCAGCACCCTTCCTTGGAAGCGCTTTTGTAGGCCTAAGAACACTGGGGCTCTGGGCTTCTTTAGCCACCTCATCTTCTGCTCATCCTCTCGCGCACTCTAAAGAGAGCTCAGGTGAGAAATTGCAAACGTCGAGCAATTGCTCAGAGATGAAAAGTGCCAGCACTGAAAGCTGTTGCTAGCCAGCACCCTTCCTTGGAAGCGCTTTCACAGGCGCAGCAACACTGGGGCTTTGCGCTTCTCTAGCCACCAAACGTCCCGGTCCTTCTCTTTCCGTCTCATAGACACGAGCTGAGAAATTGCAAACGTCGAGCAATTGCTCAGAGATGAAAAGTGCCAGCACTGGAAGCTGTTGCTAGCCAGCCCCCTTCCTTGGAAGCGCTTTTGTAGGCCTAAGAACACTGGGGCTCTGGGCTTCTCTAGCCACCTCATCTTCTGCTCATCCTCTCGCGCACTCTAAAGAGAGCTCAGGTGAGAAATTGCAAACGTCCAGCAATTGCTCAGAGATGAAAAGTGCCAGCACTGAAAGCTGTTGCTAGCCAGCACCCTTCCTTGGAAGCGCTTTTGTAGGCCTAAGAACACTGGGGCTCTGGGCTTCTCTAGCCACCTCATCTTCTGCTCATCCTCTCGCGCACTCTAAAGAGAGCTCAGGTGAGAAATTGCAAACGTCGAGCAATTGCTCAGAGATGAAAAGTGCCAGCACTGAAAGCTGTTGCTAGCCAGCACCCTTCCTTGGAAGCGCTTTCACAGGCGCAGCAACACTGGGGCTTTGCGCTTCTCTAGCCACCAAACGTCACAGTCGTTCTCTTTCCGTCTCGTAGACACGAGCTGAGAAATTGCAAACATCGAGCAATTGCTCAGAGATGAAAAGTGCCAGCACTGAAAGCTGTTGCTAGCCAGCACCCTTCCTTGGAAGCGCTTTTGTAGGCCTAAGAACTCTGGGGCTCTGGGCTTCTCTAGCCACCTCATCTTCTGCTCATCCTCTCGCGCACTCTGAAGAGAGCTCAGGGGAGAAATTGCAAACGTCGAGCAATTGCTCAGAGATGAAAAGTGCCAGCACTGAAAGCTGTTGCTAGCCAGCACCCTTCCTTGGAAGCGCTTTCACAGGCGCAGCAACACTGGGGCTTTGCGCTTCTCTAGCCACCAAACGTCACGGTCCTTCTCTTTCCGTCTCGTAGACACGAGCTGAGAAATTGCAAACGTCGAGCAATTGCTCAGAGAGGAAAAGTGCCAGCACTGAAAGCTGTTGCTAGCCAGCACCCTTCCTTGGAAGCGCTTTTGTAGGCCTAAGAACACTGGGGCTCTGGGCTTCTCCAGCCAACTAATCTTCTGCTCATCCTCTCGCGCACTCTAAAGAGAGCTCAGGTGAGAAATTGCAAACGTCCAGCAATTGCTCAGAGATGAAAAGTGCCAGCACTGAAAGCTCTTGCTAGCCAGCACGCTTCCTTGGAAGCGCTTTCACAGGCGCAGTAACACTGGGGCTTTGCGCTTCTCTACCCACCAAACGTCACAGTCCTTCTCTTTCCGTCTCGTAGACACGAGCTGAGAAATTGCAAACGTCGAGCAATTGCTCAGAGATGAAAAGTGCCAGCACTGAAAGCTGTTGCTAGCCAGCACCCTTCCTTGGAAGCGCTTTTGTAGGCCTAAGAACACTGGGGCTCTGGGCTTCTCCAGCCAACTAATCTTCTGCTCATCCTCTCGCGCACTCTAAAGAGAGCTCAGGTGAGAAATTGCAAACGTCGAGCAATTGCTCAGAGATGAAAAGTGCCAGCACTGAAAGCTGTTGCTAGCCAGCACCCTTCCTTGGAAGCGCTTTTGTAGGCCTAAGAACACTGGGGCTTTGCGCTTCTCTACCCACCAAACGTCACAGTCCTTCTCTTTCCGTCTCGTAGACACGAGCTGAGAAATTGCAAACGTCGAGCAATTGCTCAGAGAGGAAAAGTGCCAGCACTGAAAGCTGTTGCTAGCCAGCCCCCTTCCTTGGAAGCGCTTTTGTAGGCCTAAGAACACTGGGGCTCTGGGCTTCTCTAGCCACCTCATCTTCTGCTCATCCTCTCGCGCACTCTAAAGAGAGCTCAGGGGAGAAATTGCAAACGTCGAGCAATTGCTCAGAGATGAAAAGTGCCAGCACTGAAAGCTGTTGCTAGCCAGCACCCTTCCTTGGAAGCGCTTTTGTAGGCCTAAGAACACTGGGGCTCTGGGCTTCTCTAGCCACCTCATCTTCTGCTCATCCTCTCGCGCACTCTAAAGAGAGCTCAGGGGAGAAATTGCAAACGTCGAGCAATTGCTCAGAGATGAAAAGTGCCAGCACTGAAAGCTGTTGCTAGCCAGCACCCTTCCTTGGAAGCGCTTTTGTAGGCCTAAGAACACTGGGGCTCTGGGCTTCTTTAGCCACCTCATCTTCTGCTCATCCTCTCGCGCACTCTAAAGAGAGCTCAGGTGAGAAATTGCAAACGTCGAGCAATTGCTCAGAGATGAAAAGTGCCAGCACTGAAAGCTGTTGCTAGCCAGCACCCTTCCTTGGAAGCGCTTTCACAGGCGCAGCAACACTGGGGCTTTGCGCTTCTCTAGCCACCAAACGTCACGGTCCTTCTCTTTCCGTCTCATAGACACGAGCTGAGAAATTGCAAACGTCGAGCAATTGCTCAGAGATGAAAAGTGCCAGCAATGGAAGCTGTTGCTAGCCAGCCCCCTTCCTTGGAAGCGCTTTTGTAGCCCTTAGAACACTGGGGCTCTGGGCTTCTCCAGCCAACTAATCTTCTGCTCATCCTCTCGCGCACTCTAAAGAGAGCTCAGGTGAGAAATTGCAAACGTCGAGCAATTGCTCAGAGATGAAAAGTGCCAGCACTGAAAGCTGTTGCTAGCCAGCACCCTTCCTTGGAAGCGCTTTTGTAGGCCTAAGAACACTGGGGCTTTGCGCTTCTCTACCCACCAAACGTCACAGTCCTTCTCTTTCCGTCTCGTAGACACGAGCTGAGAAATTGCAAACGTCGAGCAATTGCTCAGAGAGGAAAAGTGCCAGCACTGAAAGCTGTTGCTAGCCAGCCCCCTTCCTTGGAAGCGCTTTTGTAGGCCTAAGAACACTGGGGCTCTGGGCTTCTTTAGCCACCTCATCTTCTGCTCATCCTCTCGCGCACTCTAAAGAGAGCTCAGGTGAGAAATTGCAAACGTCGAGCAATTGCTCAGAGAAGAAAAGTGCCAGCACTGAAAGCTGTTGCTAGCCAGCACCCTTCCTTGGAAGCGCTTTCACAGGCGCAGCAACACTGGGGCTTTGCGCTTCTCTAGCCACCAAACGTCACGGTCCTTCTCTTTCCGTCTCATAGACACGAGCTGAGAAATTGCAAACGTCGAGCAATTGCTCAGAGATGAAAAGTGCCAGCACTGGAAGCTGTTGCTAGCCAGCCCCCTTCCTTGGAAGCGCTTTTGTAGGCCTAAGAACACTGGGGCTCTGGGCTTCTCTAGCCACCTCATCTTCTGCTCATCCTCTCGCGCACTCTAAAGAGAGCTCAGGTGAGAAATTGCAAACGTCCAGCAATTGCTCAGAGATGAAAAGTGCCAGCACTGAAAGCTGTTGCTAGCCAGCACCCTTCCTTGGAAGCGCTTTTGTAGGCCTAAGAACACTGGGGCTCTGGGCTTCTCTAGCCACCTCATCTTCTGCTCATCCTCTCGCGCACTCTAAAGAGAGCTCAGGTGAGAAATTGCAAACGTCGAGCAATTGCTCAGAGATGAAAAGTGCCAGCACTGAAAGCTGTTGCTAGCCAGCACCCTTCCTTGGAAGCGCTTTTGTAGGCCTAAGAACAGTGGGGCTCTGGGCTTCTTTAGCCACCTCATCTTCTGCTCATCCTCTCGCGCACTCTCAAGAGAGCTCAGGTGAGAAATTGCAAACGTCGAGCAATTGCTCAGAGAAGAAAAGTGCCAGCACTGAAAGCTGTTGCTAGCCAGCACCCTTCCTTGGAAGCGCTTTCACAGGCGCAGCAACACTGGGGCTTTGCGCTTCTCTACCCACCAAACGTCACGGTCCTTCTCTTTCCGTCTCATAGACACGAGCTGAGAAATTGCAAACATCGAGCAATTGCTCAGAGATGAAAAGTGCCAGCACTGGAAGCTGTTGCTAGCCAGCACCCTTCCTTGGAAGCGCTTTTGTAGGCCTAAGAACACTGGGGCTCTGGGCTTCTCTAGCCACCTCATCTTCTGCTCATCCTCTCGCGCACTCTGAAGAGAGCTCAGGTGAGAAATTGCAAACGTCGAGCAATTGCTCAGAGATGAAAAGTGCCAGCACTGAAAGCTGTTGCTAGCCAGCACCCTTCCTTGGAAGCGCTTTTGTAGACCTAAGAACACTGGGGCTCTGGGCTTCTCTAGCCACCTCATCTTCTGCTCATCCTCTCGCGCACTCTAAAGAGAGCTCAGGTGAGAAATTGCAAACGTCGAGCAATTGCTCAGAGATGAAAAGTGCCAGCACTGAAAGCTGTTGCTAGCCAGCACCCTTCCTTGGAAGCGCTTTCACAGGCGCAGCAACACTGGGGCTTTGCGCTTCTCTAGCCACCAAACGTCACAGTCATTCTCTTTCCGTCTCGTAGACACGAGCTGAGAAATTGCAAACATCGAGCAATTGCTCAGAGATGAAAAGTGCCAGCACTGAAAGCTGTTGCTAGCCAGCACCCTTCCTTGGAAGCGCTTTTGTAGGCCTAAGAACACTGGGGCTCTGGGCTTCTCTAGCCACCTCATCTTCTGCTCATCCTCTCGCGCACTCTGAAGAGAGCTCAGGGGAGAAATTGCAAACGTCGAGCAATTGCTCAGAGATGAAAAGTGCCAGCACTGAAAGCTGTTGCTAGCCAGCACCCTTCCTTGGAAGCGCTTTCACAGGCGCAGCAACACTGGGGCTTTGCGCTTCTCTACCCACCAAACGTCACGGTCGTTCTCTTTCCGTCTCGTAGACACGAGCTGAGAAATTGCAAACGTCGAGCAATTGCTCAGAGAGGAAAAGTGCCAGCACTGAAAGCTGTTGCTAGCCAGCACCCTTCCTTGGAAGCGCTTTTGTAGGCCTAAGAACACTGGGGCTCTGGGCTTCTCCAGCCAACTAATCTTCTGCTCATCCTCTCGCGCACTCTAAAGAGAGCTCAGGTGAGAAATTGCAAACGTCCAGCAATTGCTCAGAGATGAAAAGTGCCAGCACTGAAAGCTCTTGCTAGCCAGCACCCTTCCTTGGAAGCGCTTTCACAGGCGCAGTAACACTGGGGCTTTGCGCTTCTCTACCCACCAAACGTCACGGTCCTTCTCTTTCCGTCTCGTAGACACGAGCTGAGAAATTGCAAACGTCAAGCAATTGCTCAGAGAGGAAAAGTGCCAGCACTGAAAGCTGTTGCTAGCCAGCACCCTTCCTTGGAAGCGCTTTTGTAGGCCTAAGAACACTGGGGCTCTGGGCTTCTCCAGCCAACTAATCTTCTGCTCATCCTCTCGCGCACTCTAAAGAGAGCTCAGGTGAGAAATTGCAAACGTCGAGCAATTGCTCAGAGATGAAAAGTGCCAGCACTGAAAGCTCTTGCTAGCCAGCACCCTTCCTTGGAAGTGCTTTTGTAGGCCTAAGAACACTGGGGCTTTGCGCTTCTCTACCCACCAAACGTCACAGTCCTTCTCTTTCCGTCTCGTAGACACGAGCTGAGAAATTGCAAACGTCGAGCAATTGCTCAGAGAGGAAAAGTGCCAGCACTGAAAGCTGTTGCTAGCCAGCACCCTTCCTTGGAAGCGCTTTTGTAGGCCTAAGAACACTGGGGCTCTGGGCTTCTCTAGCCACCTCATCTTCTGCTCATCCTCTCGCGCACTCTAAAGAGAGCTCAGGTGAGAAATTGCAAACGTCCAGCAATTGCTCAGAGATGAAAAGTGCCAGCACTGAAAGCTGTTGCTAGCCAGCACCCTTCCTTGGAAGCGCTTTTGTAGGCCTAAGAACCCTGGGGCTCTGGGCTTCTCTAGCCACCTCATCTTCTGCTCATCCTCTCGCGCACTCTAAAGAGAGCTCAGGGGAGAAATTGCAAACGTCGAGCAATTGCTCAGAGATGAAAAGTGCCAGCACTGAAAGCTGTTGCTAGCCAGCACCCTTCCTTGGAAGCTCTTTTGTAGGCCTAAGAACACTGGGGCTTTGCGCTTCTCTACCCACCAAACGTCACAGTCATTCTCTTTCCGTCTCGTAGACACGAGCTGAGAAATTGCAAACGTCGAGCAATTGCTCAGAGATGAAAAGTGCCAGCACTGAAAGCTGTTGCTAGCCAGCCCCCTTCCTTGGAAGCGCTTTTGTAGGCCTAAGAACACTGGGGCTCTGGGCTTCTTTAGCCACCTCATCTTCTGCTCATCCTCTCGCGCACTCTAAAGAGAGCTCAGGTGAGAAATTGCAAACGTCGAGCAATTGCTCAGAGAAGAAAAGTGCCAGCACTGAAAGCTGTTGCTAGCCAGCACCCTTCCTTGGAAGCGCTTTCACAGGCGCAGCAACACTGGGGCTTTGCGCTTCTCTAGCCACCAAACGTCACGGTCCTTCTCTTTCCGTCTCATAGACACGAGCTGAGAAATTGCAAACGTCGAGCAATTGCTCAGAGATGAAAAGTGCCAGCACTGGAAGCTGTTGCTAGCCAGCCCCCTTCCTTGGAAGCGCTTTTGTAGGCCTAAGAACACTGGGGCTCTGGGCTTCTCTAGCCACCTCATCTTCTGCTCATCCTCTCGCGCACTCTGAAGAGAGCTCAGGTGAGAAATTGCAAACGTCGAGCAATTGCTCAGAGATGAAAAGTGCCAGCACTGAAAGCTGTTGCTAGCCAGCACCCTTCCTTGGAAGCGCTTTTGTAGGCCTAAGAACCCTGGGGCTCTGGGCTTCTCTAGCCACCTCATCTTCTGCTCATCCTCTCGCGCACTCTGAAGAGAGCTCAGGGGAGAAATTGCAAACGTCGAGCAATTGCTCAGAGATGAAAAGTGCCAGCACTGAAAGCTGTTGCTAGCCAGCACCCTTCCTTGGAAGCGCTTTCACAGGCGCAGCAACACTGGGGCTTTGCGCTTCTCTACCCACCAAACGTCACGGTCCTTCTCTTTCCGTCTCGTAGACACGAGCTGAGAAATTGCAAACGTCGAGCAATTGCTCAGAGAGGAAAAGTGCCAGCACTGAAAGCTGTTGCTAGCCAGCACCCTTCCTTGGAAGCGCTTTTGTAGGCCTAAGAACACTGGGGCTCTGGGCTTCTCCAGCCACCTCATCTTCTGCTCATCCTCTCGCGCACTCTAAAGAGAGCTCAGGTGAGAAATTGCAAACGTCCAGCAATTGCTCATAGATGAAAAGTGCCAGCACTGAAAGCTCTTGCTAGCCAGCACGCTTCCTTGGAAGCGCTTTCACAGGCGCAGTAACACTGGGGCTTTGCGCTTCTCTACCCACCAAACGTCACAGTCCTTCTCTTTCCGTCTCGTAGACACGAGCTGAGAAATTGCAAACGTCAAGCAATTGCTCAGAGATGAAAAGTGCCAGCACTGAAAGCTGTTGCTAGCCAGCACCCTTCCTTGGAAGCGCTTTTGTAGGCCTAAGAACACTGGGGCTCTGGGCTTCTCTAGCCAGCTCATCTTCTGCTCATCCTCTCGCGCACTCTAAAGAGAGCTCAGGTGAGAAATTGCAAACGTCGAGCAATTGCTCAGAGATGAAAAGTGCCAGCACTGAAAGCTCTTGCTAGCCAGCACCCTTCCTTGGAAGCGCTTTTGTAGGCCTAAGAACACTGGGGCTTTGCGCTTCTCTACCCACCAAACGTCACAGTCCTTCTCTTTCCGTCTCGTAGACACGAGCTGAGAAATTGCAAACGTCGAGCAATTGCTCAGAGAGGAAAAGTGCCAGCACTGAAAGCTGTTGCTAGCCAGCCCCCTTCCTTGGAAGCGCTTTTGTAGGCCTAAGAACACTGGGGCTCTGGGCTTCTCTAGCCACCTCATCTTCTGCTCATCCTCTCGCGCACTCTAAAGAGAGCTCAGGGGAGAAATTGCAAACGTCCAGCAATTGCTCAGAGATGAAAAGTGCCAGCACTGAAAGCTGTTGCTAGCCAGCACCCTTCCTTGGAAGCGCTTTTGTAGGCCTAAGAACACTGGGGCTGTGGGCTTCTCTAGCCACCTCATCTTCTGCTCATCCTCTCGCGCACTCTAAAGAGAGCTCAGGGGAGAAATTGCAAACGTCGAGCAATTGCTCAGAGATGAAAAGTGCCAGCACTGAAAGCTGTTGCTAGCCAGCACCCTTCCTTGGAAGCGCTTTTGTAGGCCTAATAACACTGGGGCTCTGGGCTTCTTTAGCCACCTCATCTTCTGCTCATCCTCTCGCGCACTCTAAAGAGAGCTCAGGTGAGAAATTGCAAACGTCCAGCAATTGCTCAGAGATGAAAAGTGCCAGCACTGAAAGCTGTTGCTAGCCAGCACCCTTCCTTGGAAGCGCTTTCACAGGCGCAGCAACACTGGGGCTTTGCGCTTCTCTACCCACCAAACGTCACGGTCCTTCTCTTTCCGTCTCATAGACACGAGCTGAGAAATTGCAAACGTCGAGCAATTGCTCAGAGATGAAAAGTGCCAGCACTGGAAGCTGTTGCTAGCCAGCACCCTTCCTTGGAAGCGCTTTTGTAGGCCTAAGAACACTGGGGCTCTGGGCTTCTCCAGCCAACTAATCTTCTGCTCATCCTCTCGCGCACTCTAAAGAGAGCTCAGGTGAGAAATTGCAAACGTCGATCAATTGCTCAGAGATGAAAAGTGCCAGCACTGAAAGCTCTTGCTAGCCAGCACCCTTCCTTGGAAGCGCTTTTGTAGGCCTAAGAACACTGGGGCTTTGGGCTTCTCTACCCACCAAACGTCACGGTCCTTCTCTTTCCGTCTCGTAGACACGAGCTGAGAAATTGCAAACGTCGAGCAATTGCTCAGAGAGGAAAAGTGCCAGCACTGAAAGCTGTTGCTAGCCAGCCCCCTTCCTTGGAAGCGCTTTTGTAGGCCTAAGAACACTGGGGCTCTGGGCTTCTTTAGCCACCTCATCTTCTGCTCATCCTCTCGCGCACTCTAAAGAGAGCTCAGGTGAGAAATTGCAAACGTCGAGCAATTGCTCAGAGAAGAAAAGTGCCAGCACTGAAAGCTGTTGCTAGCCAGCACCCTTCCTTGGAAGCGCTTTCACAGGCGCAGCAACACTGGGGCTTTGCGCTTCTCTAGCCACCAAACGTCACGGTCCTTCTCTTTCCGTCTCATAGACACGAGCTGAGAAATTGCAAACGTCGAGCAATTGCTCAGAGATGAAAAGTGCCAGCACTGAAAGCTGTTGCTAGCCAGCACCCTTCCTTGGAAGCGCTTTTGTAGGCCTAAGAACACTGGGGCTTTGCGCTTCTCTAGCCACCAAACGTCACAGTCATTCTCTTTCCGTCTCGTAGACACGAGCTGAGAAATTGCAAACATCGAGCAATTGCTCAGAGATGAAAAGTGCCAGCACTGAAAGCTGTTGCTAGCCAGCACCCTTCCTTGGAAGCGCTTTTGTAGGCCTAAGAACCCTGGGGCTCTGGGCTTCTCTAGCCACCTCATCTTCTGCTCATCCTCTCGCGCACTCTGAAGAGAGCTCAGGGGAGAAATTGCAAACGTCGAGCAATTGCTCAGAGATGAAAAGTGCCAGCACTGAAAGCTGTTGCTAGCCAGCACCCTTCCTTGGAAGCGCTTTCACAGGCGCAGCAACACTGGGGCTTTGCGCTTCTCTAGCCACCAAACGTCACAGTCATTCTCTTTCCGTCTCGTAGACACGAGCTGAGAAATTGCAAACATCGAGCAATTGCTCAGAGATGAAAAGTGCCAGCACTGAAAGCTGTTGCTAGCCAGCACCCTTCCTTGGAAGCGCTTTTGTAGGCCTAAGAACCCTGGGGCTCTGGGCTTCTCTAGCCACCTCATCTTCTGCTCATCCTCTCGCGCACTCTGAAGAGAGCTCAGGGGAGAAATTGCAAACGTCGAGCAATTGCTCAGAGATGAAAAGTGCCAGCACTGAAAGCTGTTGCTAGCCAGCACCCTTCCTTGGAAGCGCTTTCACAGGCGCAGCAACACTGGGGCTTTGCGCTTCTCTACCCACCAAACGTCACGGTCCTTCTCTTTCCGTCTCGTAGACACGAGCTGAGAAATTGCAAACGTCGAGCAATTGCTCAGAGAGGAAAAGTGCCAGCACTGAAAGCTGTTGCTAGCCAGCACCCTTCCTTGGAAGCGCTTTTGTAGGCCTAAGAACACTGGGGCTCTGGGCTTCTCCAGCCACCTCATCTTCTGCTCATCCTCTCGCGCACTCTAAAGAGAGCTCAGGTGAGAAATTGCAAACGTCCAGCAATTGCTCATAGATGAAAAGTGCCAGCACTGAAAGCTCTTGCTAGCCAGCACGCTTCCTTGGAAGCGCTTTCACAGGCGCAGTAACACTGGGGCTTTGCGCTTCTCTACCCACCAAACGTCACAGTCCTTCTCTTTCCGTCTCGTAGACACGAGCTGAGAAATTGCAAACATCGAGCAATTGCTCAGAGATGAAAAGTGCCAGCACTGAAAGCTGTTGCTAGCCAGCACCCTTCCTTGGAAGCGCTTTTGTAGGCCTAAGAACACTGGGGCTCTGGGCTTCTCTAGCCACCTAATCTTCTGCTCATCCTCTCGCGCACTCTAAAGAGAGCTCAGGGGAGAAATTGCAAACGTCGAGCAATTGCTCAGAGATGAAAAGTGCCAGCACTGAAAGCTGTTGCTAGCCAGCACCCTTCCTTGGAAGCGCTTTCACAGGCGCAGCAACACTGGGGCTTTGCGCTTCTCTAGCCACCAAACGTCACAGTCCTTCTCTTTCCGTCTCGTAGACACGAGCTGAGAAATTGCAAACGTCGAGCAATTGCTCAGAGAGGAAAAGTGCCAGCACTGAAAGCTGTTGCTAGCCAGCCCCCTTCCTTGGAAGCGCTTTTGTAGGCCTAAGAACACTGGGGCTCTGGGCTTCTCTAGCCACCTCATCTTCTGCTCATCCTCTCGCGCACTCTAAAGAGAGCTCAGGGGAGAAATTGCAAACGTCCAGCAATTGCTCAGAGATGAAAAGTGCCAGCACTGAAAGCTGTTGCTAGCCAGCACCCTTCCTTGGAAGCGCTTTTGTAGGCCTAAGAACACTGGGGCTGTGGGCTTCTCTAGCCACCTCATCTTCTGCTCATCCTCTCGCGCACTCTAAAGAGAGCTCAGGGGAGAAATTGCAAACGTCGAGCAATTGCTCAGAGATGAAAAGTGCCAGCACTGAAAGCTGTTGCTAGCCAGCACCCTTCCTTGGAAGCGCTTTTGTAGGCCTAATAACACTGGGGCTCTGGGCTTCTTTAGCCACCTCATCTTCTGCTCATCCTCTCGCGCACTCTAAAGAGAGCTCAGGTGAGAAATTGCAAACGTCCAGCAATTGCTCAGAGATGAAAAGTGCCAGCACTGAAAGCTGTTGCTAGCCAGCACCCTTCCTTGGAAGCGCTTTCACAGGCGCAGCAACACTGGGGCTTTGCGCTTCTCTACCCACCAAACGTCACGGTCCTTCTCTTTCCGTCTCATAGACACGAGCTGAGAAATTGCAAACGTCGAGCAATTGCTCAGAGATGAAAAGTGCCAGCACTGGAAGCTGTTGCTAGCCAGCACCCTTCCTTGGAAGCGCTTTTGTAGGCCTAAGAACACTGGGGCTCTGGGCTTCTCCAGCCAACTAATCTTCTGCTCATCCTCTCGCGCACTCTAAAGAGAGCTCAGGTGAGAAATTGCAAACGTCCAGCAATTGCTCAGAGATGAAAAGTGCCAGCACTGAAAGCTCTTGCTAGCCAGCACCCTTCCTTGGAAGCGCTTTTGTAGGCCTAAGAACACTGGGGCTTTGGGCTTCTCTACCCACCAAACGTCACGGTCCTTCTCTTTCCGTCTCGTAGACACGAGCTGAGAAATTGCAAACGTCGAGCAATTGCTCAGAGAGGAAAAGTGCCAGCACTGAAAGCTGTTGCTAGCCAGCCCCCTTCCTTGGAAGCGCTTTTGTAGGCCTAAGAACACTGGGGCTCTGGGCTTCTTTAGCCACCTCATCTTCTGCTCATCCTCTCGCGCACTCTAAAGAGAGCTCAGGTGAGAAATTGCAAACGTCGAGCAATTGCTCAGAGAAGAAAAGTGCCAGCACTGAAAGCTGTTGCTAGCCAGCACCCTTCCTTGGAAGCGCTTTCACAGGCGCAGCAACACTGGGGCTTTGCGCTTCTCTAGCCACCAAACGTCACGGTCCTTCTCTTTCCGTCTCATAGACACGAGCTGAGAAATTGCAAACGTCGAGCAATTGCTCAGAGATGAAAAGTGCCAGCACTGAAAGCTGTTGCTAGCCAGCACCCTTCCTTGGAAGCGCTTTCACAGGCGCAGCAACACTGGGGCTTTGCGCTTCTCTAGCCACCAAACGTCACAGTCATTCTCTTTCCGTCTCGTAGACACGAGCTGAGAAATTGCAAACATCGAGCAATTGCTCAGAGATGAAAAGTGCCAGCACTGAAAGCTGTTGCTAGCCAGCACCCTTCCTTGGAAGCGCTTTTGTAGGCCTAAGAACCCTGGGGCTCTGGGCTTCTCTAGCCACCTCATCTTCTGCTCATCCTCTCGCGCACTCTGAAGAGAGCTCAGGGGAGAAATTGCAAACGTCGAGCAATTGCTCAGAGATGAAAAGTGCCAGCACTGAAAGCTGTTGCTAGCCAGCACCCTTCCTTGGAAGCGCTTTCACAGGCGCAGCAACACTGGGGCTTTGCGCTTCTCTAGCCACCAAACGTCACGGTCCTTCTCTTTCCGTCTCGTAGACACGAGCTGAGAAATTGCAAACGTCGAGCAATTGCTCAGAGATGAAAAGTGCCAGCACTGGAAGCTGTTGCTAGCCAGCCCCCTTCCTTGGAAGCGCTTTTGTAGGCCTAAGAACACTGGGGCTCTGGGCTTCTCTAGCCACCTCATCTTCTGCTCATCCTCTCGCGCACTCTGAAGAGAGCTCAGGTGAGAAATTGCAAACGTCCAGCAATTGCTCAGAGATGAAAAGTGCCAGCACTGAAAGCTGTTGCTAGCCAGCACCCTTCCTTGGAAGCGCTTTTGTAGGCCTAAGAACACTGGGGCTCTGGGCTTCTCTAGCCACCTCATCTTCTGCTCATCCTCTCGCGCACTCTAAAGAGAGCTCAGGTGAGAAATTGCAAACGTCGAGCAATTGCTCAGAGATGAAAAGTGCCAGCACTGAAAGCTGTTGCTAGCCAGCACCCTTCCTTGGAAGCGCTTTCACAGGCGCAGCAACACTGGGGCTTTGCGCTTCTCTAGCCACCAAACGTCACAGTCATTCTCTTTCCGTCTCGTAGACACGAGCTGAGAAATTGCAAACATCGAGCAATTGCTCAGAGATGAAAAGTGCCAGCACTGAAAGCTGTTGCTAGCCAGCACCCTTCCTTGGAAGCGCTTTTGTAGGCCTAAGAACCCTGGGGCTCTGGGCTTCTCTAGCCACCTCATCTTCTGCTCATCCTCTCGCGCACTCTGAAGAGAGCTCAGGGGAGAAATTGCAAACGTCGAGCAATTGCTCAGAGATGAAAAGTGCCAGCACTGAAAGCTGTTGCTAGCCAGCACCCTTCCTTGGAAGCGCTTTCACAGGCGCAGCAACACTGGGGCTTTGCGCTTCTCTAGCCACCAAACGTCACGGTCCTTCTCTTTCCGTCTCGTAGACACGAGCTGAGAAATTGCAAACGTCGAGCAATTGCTCAGAGATGAAAAGTGCCAGCACTGAAAGCTCTTGCTAGCCAGCACCCTTCCTTGGAAGCGCTTTTGTAGGCCTAAGAACACTGGGGCTCTGGGCTTCTCCAGCCAACTAATCTTCTGCTCATCCTCTCGCGCACTCTAAAGAGAGCTCAGGTGAGAAATTGCAAACGTCGAGCAATTGCTCAGAGATGAAAAGTGCCAGCACTGAAAGCTGTTGCTAGCCAGCACGCTTCCTTGGAAGCGCTTTCACAGGCGCAGTAACACTGGGGCTTTGCGCTTCTCTACCCACCAAACGTCACAGTCCTTCTCTTTCCGTCTCGTAGACACGAGCTGAGAAATTGCAAACGTCGAGCAATTGCTCAGAGATGAAAAGTGCCAGCACTGAAAGCTGTTGCTAGCCAGCACCCTTCCTTGGAAGCGCTTTCACAGGCGCAGCAACACTGGGGCTTTGCGCTTCTCTACCCACCAAACGTCACGGTCCTTCTCTTTCCGTCTCGTAGACACGAGCTGAGAAATTGCAAACGTCGAGCAATTGCTCAGAGATGAAAAGTGCCAGCACTGAAAGCTCTTGCTAGCCAGCACGCTTCCTTGGAAGCGCTTTCACAGGCGCAGTAACACTGGGGCTTTGCGCTTCTCTACCCACCAAACGTCACAGTCCTTCTCTTTCCGTCTCGTAGACACAAGCTGAGAAATTGCAAACGTCGAGCAATTGCTCAGAGATGAAAAGTGCCAGCACTGAAAGCTCTTGCTAGCCAGCACCCTTCCTTGGAAGCGCTTTTGTAGGCCTAAGCACACTGGGGCTCTGGGCTTCTCTAGCCACCTCATCTTCTGCTCATCCTCTCGCGCACTCTAAAGAGAGCTCAGGTGAGAAATTGCAAACGTCCAGCAATTGCTCAGAGATGAAAAGTGCCAGCACTGAAAGCTGTTGCTAGCCAGCACCCTTCCTTGGAAGCGCTTTTGTAGGCCTAAGAACACTGGGGCTCTGGGCTTCTCTAGCCACCTCATCTTCTGCTCATCCTCTCGCGCACTCTAAAGAGAGCTCAGGGGAGAAATTGCAAACGTCGAGCAATTGCTCAGAGATGAAAAGTGCCAGCACTGAAAGCTGTTGCTAGCCAGCACCCTTCCTTGGAAGCGCTTTTGTAGGCCTAAGAACAGTGGGGCTCTGGGCTTCTCTAGCCACCTCATCTTCTGCTCATCCTCTCGCGCACTCTAAAGAGAGCTCAGGGGAGAAATTGCAAACGTCGAGCAATTGCTCAGAGATGAAAAGTGCCAGCACTGAAAGCTGTTGCTAGCCAGCACCCTTCCTTGGAAGCGTTTTCACAGGCGCAGTAACACTGTGGCTTTGCGCTTCTCTAGCCACCAAACGTCACGGTCCTTCTCTTTCCGTCTCGTAGACACGAGCTGAGAAATTGCAAACGTCGAGCAATTGCTCAGAGATGAAAAGTGCCAGCACTGAAAGCTGTTGCTAGCCAGCACCCTTCCTTGGAAGCGCTTTTGTAGGCCTAAGAACACTGGGGCTCTGGGCTTCTTTAGCCACCTCATCTTCTGCTCATCCTCTCGCGCACTCTAAAGAGAGCTCAGGTGAGAAATTGCAAACGTCGAGCAATTGCTCAGAGATGAAAAGTGCCGGCACTGAAAGCTGTTGCTAGCCAGCACCCTTCCTTGGAAGCGCTTTCACAGGCGCAGCAACACTGGGGCTTTGCGCTTCTCTACCCACCAAACGTCACGGTCCTTCTCTTTCCGTCTCATAGACACGAGCTGAGAAATTGCAAACGTCGAGCAATTGCTCAGAGATGAAAAGTGCCAGCACTGGAAGCTGTTGCTAGCCAGCCCCCTTCCTTGGAAGCGCTTTTGTAGGCCTAAGAACACTGGGGCTCTGGGCTTCTCTAGCCACCTCATCTTCTGCTCATCCTCTCGCGCACTCTGAAGAGAGCTCAGGTGAGAAATTGCAAACGTCCAGCAATTGCTCAGAGATGAAAAGTGCCAGCACTGAAAGCTGTTGCTAGCCAGCACCCTTCCTTGGAAGCGCTTTCACAGGCGCAGCAACACTGGGGCTTTGCGCTTCTCTACCCACCAAACGTCACAGTCATTCTCTTTCCGTCTCGTAGACACGAGCTGAGAAATTGCAAACATCGAGCAATTGCTCAGAGATGAAAAGTGCCAGCACTGAAAGCTGTTGCTAGCCAGCACCCTTCCTTGGAAGCGCTTTTGTAGGCCTAAGAACCCTGGGGCTCTGGGCTTCTCTAGCCACCTCATCTTCTGCTCATCCTCTCGCGCACTCTGAAGAGAGCTCAGGGGAGAAATTGCAAACGTCCAGCAATTGCTCAGAGATGAAAAGTGCCAGCACTGAAAGCTCTTGCTAGCCAGCACCCTTCCTTGGAAGCGCTTTCACAGGCGCAGCAACACTGGGGCTTTGCGCTTCTCTACCCACCAAACGTCACGGTCCTTCTCTTTCCGTCTCGTAGACACGAGCTGAGAAATTGCAAACGTCGAGCAATTGCTCAGAGATGAAAAGTGCCAGCACTGAAAGCTGTTGCTAGCCAGCACCCTTCCTTGGAAGCGCTTTTGTAGGCCTAAGAACACTGGGGCTCTGGGCTTCTCCAGCCAACTAATCTTCTGCTCATCCTCTCGCGCACTCTAAAGAGAGCTCAGGTGAGAAATTGCAAACGTCGAGCAATTGCTCAGAGATGAAAAGTGCCAGCACTGAAAGCTCTTGCTAGCCAGCACGCTTCCTTGGAAGCGCTTTCACAGGCGCAGTAACACTGGGGCTTTGCGCTTCTCTACCCACCAAACGTCACAGTCCTTCTCTTTCCGTCTCGTAGACACGAGCTGAGAAATTGCAAACGTCGAGCAATTGCTCAGAGAGGAAAAGTGCCAGCACTGAAAGCTGTTGCTAGCCAGCACCCTTCCTTGGAAGCGCTTTTGTAGGCCTAAGAACACTGGGGCTCTGGGCTTCTCTAGCCACCTCATCTTCTGCTCATCCTCTCGCGCACTCTGAAGAGAGCTCAGGTGAGAAATTGCAAACGTCGAGCAATTGCTCAGAGATGAAAAGTGCCAGCACTGAAAGCTGTTGCTAGCCAGCACCCTTCCTTGGAAGTGCTTTTGTAGGCCTAAGAACACTGGGGCTCTGGGCTTCTCTAGCCACCTCATCTTCTGCTCATCCTCTCGCGCACTCTAAAGAGAGCTCAGGTGAGAAATTGCAAACGTCGAGCAATTGCTCAGAGATGAAAAGTGCCAGCACTGAAAGCTGTTGCTAGCCAGCACCCTTCCTTGGAAGCGCTTTTGTAGGCCTAAGAACACTGGGGCTCTGGGCTTCTCTAGCCACCTCATCTTCTGCTCATCCTCTCGCGCACTCTAAAGAGAGCTCAGGTGAGAAATTGCAAACGTCGAGCAACTGCTCAGAGATGAATAGTGCCAGCACTGAAAGCTGTTGCTAGCCAGCACCCTTCCTTGGAAGCGCTTTCACAGGCGCAGTAACACTGGGGCTTTGCGCTTCTCTACCCACCAAACGTCGCGGTCCTTCTCTTTCCGTCTCGTAGACACGAGCTGAGAAATTGCAAACGTCGAGCAATTGCTCAGAGATGAAAAGTGCCAGCACTGAAAGCTCTTGCTAGCCAGCACCCTTCCTTGGAAGTGCTTTTGTAGGCCTAAGAACACTGGGGCTCTGGGCTTCTCTAGCCACCTCATCTTCTGCTCATCCTCTCGCGCACTCTAAAGAGAGCTCAGGTGAGAAATTGCAAACGTCCAGCAATTGCTCAGAGATGAAAAGTGCCAGCACTGAAAGCTGTTGCTAGCCAGCACCCTTCCTTGGAAGCGCTTTTGTAGGCCTAAGAACACTGGGGCTCTGGGCTTCTCTAGCCACCTCATCTTCTGCTCATCCTCTCGCGCACTCTAAAGAGAGCTCAGGTGAGAAATTGCAAACGTCGAGCAACTGCTCAGAGATGAAAAGTGCCAGCACTGAAAGCTGTTGCTAGCCAGCACCCTTCCTTGGAAGCGCTTTCACAGGCGCAGTAACACTGGGGCTTTGCGCTTCTCTAGCCACCAAACGTCACAGTCCTTCTCTTTCCGTCTCGTAGACACGAGCTGAGAAATTGCAAACGTCGAGCAATTGCTCAGAGATGAAAAGTGCCAGCACTGAAAGCTCTTGCTAGCCAGCACCCTTCCTTGGAAGTGCTTTTGTAGGCCTAAGAACACTGGGGCTCTGGGCTTCTCTAGCCACCTCATCTTCTGCTCATCCTCTCGCGCACTCTAAAGAGAGCTCAGGTGAGAAATTGCAAACGTCGAGCAATTGCTCAGAGATGAAAAGTGCCAGCACTGAAAGCTGTTGCTAGCCAGCACCCTTCCTTGGAAGCGCTTTCACAGGCGCAGTAACACTGGGGCTTTGCGCTTCTCTACCCACCAAAAGTCACGGTCACTATCTCTCCGTCTCGTAGACACGAGCTGAGAAATTGCAAACGTCGAGCAATTGCTCAGAGAGGAAAAGTGCCAGCACTGAAAGCTCTTGCTAGCCAGCACCCTTCCTTGGAAGCGCTTTTGTAGGCCTAAGAACCCTGGGGCTCTGGGCTTCTCTAGCCACCTCATCTTCTGCTCATCCTCTCGCGCACTCTAAAGAGAGCTCAGGTGAGAAATTGCAAACGTCGAGCAATTGCTCAGAGATGAAAAGTGCCAGCACTGAAAGCTGTTGCTAGCCAGCACCCTTCCTTGGAAGTGCTTTTGTAGCCCTAAGCACACTGGGGCTCTGGGCTTCTCTAGCCACCTCATCTTCTGCTCATCCTCTCGCGCACTCTAAAGAGAGCTCAGGTGAGAAATTGCAAACGTCCAGCAATTGCTCAGAGATGAAAAGTGCCAGCACTGAAAGCTGTTGCTAGCCAGCACCCTTCCTTGGAAGCGCTTTTGTAGGCCTAAGAACACTGGGGCTCTGGGCTTCTCTAGCCACCTCATCTTCTGCTCATCCTCTCGCGCACTCTAAAGAGAGCTCAGGTGAGAAATTGCAAACGTCGAGCAATTGCTCAGAGAAGAAAAGTGCCAGCACTGAAAGCTGTTGCTAGCCAGCACCCTTCCTTGGAAGAACTTTTGTAGGCCTAAGCACACTGGGGCTCTGGGCTTCTCTAGCCACCTCATCTTCTGCTCATCCTCTCGCGCACTCTAAAGAGAGCTCAGGTGAGAAATTGCAAACGTCGAGCAACTGCTCAGAGATGAAAAGTGCCAGCACTGAAAGCTCTTGCTAGCCAGCACCCTTCCTTGGAAGCGCTTTCACAGGCGCAGTAACACTGGGGCTTTGCGCTTCTCTACCCACCAAACGTCACTGTCATTCTCTTTCCGTCTCGTAGACACGAGCTGAGAAATTGCAAACGTTGAGCAATTGCTCAGAGATGAAAAGTGCCAGCACTGAAAGCTGTTGCTAGCCAGCACCCTTCCTTGGAAGTGCTTTTGTAGGCCTAAGAACACTGGGGCTCTGGGCTTCTCTAGCCACCTCATCTTCTGCTCATCCTCTCGCGCACTCTAAAGAGAGCTCAGGTGAGAAATTGCAAACGTCGAGCAATTGCTCAGAGATGAAAAGTGCCAGCACTGAAAGCTGTTGCTAGCCAGCACCCTTCCTTGGAAGCGCTTTCACAGGCGCAGTAACACTGTGGCTTTGCGCTTCTCTAGCCACCAAACGTCACGGTCCTTCTCTTTCCGTCTCGTAGACACGAGCTGAGAAATTGCAAACGTCAAGCAATTGCTCAGAGATGAAAAGTGCCAGCACTGAAAGCTGTTGCTAGCCAGCACCCTTCCTTGGAAGCGCTTTCACAGGCGCAGTAACACTGGGGCTTTGCGCTTCTCTACCCACCAAACGTCACGGTCCTTCTCTTTCCGTCTCGTAGACACGAGCTGAGAAATTGCAAACGTCGAGCAATTGCTCAGAGATGAAAAGTGCCAGCACTGAAAGCTGTTGCTAGCCAGCACCCTTCCTTGGAAGCGCTTTCACAGGCGCAGCAACACTGGGGCTTTGCGCTTCTCTACCCACCAAACGTCACGGTCCTTCTCTTTCCGTCTCATAGACACGAGCTGAGAAATTGCAAACGTCGAGCAATTGCTCAGAGATGAAAAGTGCCAGCACTGGAAGCTGTTGCTAGCCAGCCCCCTTCCTTGGAAGCGCTTTTGTAGGCCTAAGAACCCTGGGGCTCTGGGCTTCTCTAGCCACCTCATCTTCTGCTCATCCTCTCGCGCACTCTGAAGAGAGCTCAGGGGAGAAATTGCAAACGTCCAGCAATTGCTCAGAGATGAAAAGTGCCAGCACTGAAAGCTCTTGCTAGCCAGCACCCTTCCTTGGAAGCGCTTTCACAGGCGCAGCAACACTGGGGCTTTGCGCTTCTCTACCCACCAAACGTCACGGTCCTTCTCTTTCCGTCTCGTAGACACGAGCTGAGAAATTGCAAACGTCGAGCAATTGCTCAGAGATGAAAAGTGCCAGCACTGAAAGCTGTTGCTAGCCAGCACCCTTCCTTGGAAGCGCTTTTGTAGGCCTAAGAACAGTGGGGCTCTGGGCTTCTCCAGCCAACTAATCTTCTGCTCATCCTCTCGCGCACTCTAAAGAGAGCTCAGGTGAGAAATTGCAAACGTCCAGCAATTGCTCAGAGATGAAAAGTGCCAGCACTGAAAGCTCTTGCTAGCCAGCACGCTTCCTTGGAAGCGCTTTCACAGGCGCAGTAACACTGGGGCTTTGCGCTTCTCTACCCACCAAACGTCACAGTCCTTCTCTTTCCGTCTCGTAGACACGAGCTGAGAAATTGCAAACGTCGAGCAATTGCTCAGAGAGGAAAAGTGCCAGCACTGAAAGCTGTTGCTAGCCAGCACCCTTCCTTGGAAGCGCTTTTGTAGCCCTTAGAACACTGGGGCTCTGGGCTTCTCTAGCCACCTCATCTTCTGCTCATCCTCTCGCGCACTCTAAAGAGAGCTCAGGGGAGAAATTGCAAACGTCGAGCAATTGCTCAGAGAGGAAAAGTGCCAGCACTGAAAGCTGTTGCTAGCCAGCACCCTTCCTTGGAAGTGCTTTTGTAGGCCTAAGAACACTGGGGCTCTGGGCTTCTCTAGCCACCTCATCTTCTGCTCATCCTCTCGCGCACTCTAAAGAGAGCTCAGGGGAGAAATTGCAAACGTCGAGCAATTGCTCAGAGATGAAAAGTGCCAGCACTGAAAGCTGTTGCTAGCCAGCACCCTTCCTTGGAAGCGCTTTTGTAGGCCTAAGAACACTGGGGCTCTGGGCTTCTCTAGCCACCTCATCTTCTGCTCATCCTCTCGCGCACTCTAAAGAGAGCTCAGGGGAGAAATTGCAAACGTCGAGCAATTGCTCAGAGATGAAAAGTGCCAGCACTGAAAGCTGTTGCTAGCCAGCACCCTTCCTTGGAAGCGCTTTCACAGGCGCAGCAACACTGGGGCTTTGCGCTTCTCTAGCCACCAAACGTCACAGTCCTTCTCTTTCCGTCTCGTAGACACGAGCTGAGAAATTGCAAACGTCGAGCAATTGCTCAGAGAGGAAAAGTGCCAGCACTGAAAGCTGTTGCTAGCCAGCACCCTTCCTTGGAAGTGGTTTTGTAGGCCTAAGAACACTGGGGCTCTGGGCTTCTCTAGCCACCTCATCTTCTGCTCATCCTCTCGCGCACTCTAAAGAGAGCTCAGGGGAGAAATTGCAAACGTCCAGCAATTGCTCAGAGATGAAAAGTGCCAGCACTGAAAGCTGTTGCTAGCCAGCCCCCTTCCTTGGAAGCGCTTTTGTAGGCCTAAGAACACTGGGGCTCTGGGCTTCTCTAGCCACCTCATCTTCTGCTCATCCTCTCGCGCACTCTAAAGAGAGCTCAGGTGAGAAATTGCAAACGTCGAGCAACTGCTCAGAGATGAAAAGTGCCAGCACTGAAAGCTGTTGCTAGCCAGCACCCTTCCTTGGAAGCGCTTTCACAGGCGCAGTAACACTGGGGCTTTGCGCTTCTCTAGCCACCAAACGTCACAGTCCTTCTCTTTCCGTCTCGTAGACACGAGCTGAGAAATTGCAAACGTCGAGCAATTGCTCCGAGATGAAAAGTGCCAGCACTGAAAGCTGTTGCTAGCCAGCACCCTTCCTTGGAAGTGCTTTTGTAGGCCTAAGAACACTGGGGCTCTGGGCTTCTCTAGCCACCTAATCTTCTGCTCATCCTCTCGCGCACTCTAAAGAGAGCTCAGGTGAGAAATTGCAAACGTCGAGCAATTGCTCAGAGATGAAAAGTGCCAGCACTGAAAGCTGTTGCTAGCCAGCACCCTTCCTTGGAAGCGCTTTCACAGGCGCAGTAACACTGGGGCTTTGCGCTTCTCTACCCACCAAAAGTCACGGTCACTATCTCTCCGTCTCGTACACACGAGATGACAAATTTCAAACGTCGAGCAATTGCTCCGAGATGAAAAGTGCCAGCACTGAAAGCTGTTGCTAGCCAGCACCCTTCCTTGGAAGCGCTTTTGTAGGCCTAAGAACACTGGGGCTCTGGGCTTCTCTAGCCACCTCATCTTCTGCTCATCCTCTCGCGCACTCTAAAGAGACCTCAGGTGAGAAATTGCAAACGTCGAGCAATTGCTCAGAGAGGAAAAGTGCCAGCACTGAAAGCTCTTGCTAGCCAGCACCCTTCCTTGGAAGTGCTTTTGTAGCCCTAAGAACACTGGGGCTCTGGGCTTCTCCAGCCACCTAATCTTCTGCTCATCCTCTCGCGCACTCTAAAGAGAGCTCAGGTGAGAAATTGCAAACGTCCAGCAATTGCTCAGAGATGAAAAGTGCCAGCACTGAAAGCTGTTGCTAGCCAGCACCCTTCCTTGGAAGCGCTTCTGTAGGCCTAAGAACACTGGGGCTCTGGGCTTCTCTAGCCACCTCATCTTCTGCTCATCCTCTCGCGCACTCTAAAGAGAGCTCAGGTGAGAAATTGCAAACGTCGAGCAATTGCTCAGAGATGAAAAGTGCCAGCACTGAAAGCTGTTGCTAGCCAGCACCCTTCCTTGGAAGAACTTTTGTAGGCCTAAGAACACTGGGGCTCTGGGCTTCTCTAGCCACCTCATCTTCTGCTCATCCTCTCGCGCACTCTAAAGAGAGCTCAGGTGAGAAATTGCAAACGTCGAGCAACTGCTCAGAGATGAAAAGTGCCAGCACTGAAAGCTGTTGCTAGCCAGCACCCTTCCTTGGAAGCGCTTTCACAGGCGCAGTAACACTGGGGCTTTGCGCTTCTCTACCCACCAAACGTCACTGTCATTCTCTTTCCGTCTCGTAGACACGAGCTGAGAAATTGCAAACGTTGAGCAATTGCTCAGAGATGAAAAGTGCCAGCACTGAAAGCTGTTGCTAGCCAGCACCCTTCCTTGGAAGTGCTTTTGTAGGCCTAAGAACACTGGGGCTCTGGGCTTCTCTAGCCACCTCATCTTCTGCTCATCCTCTCGCGCACTCTAAAGAGAGCTCAGGTGAGAAATTGCAAACGTCGAGCAATTGCTCAGAGATGAAAAGTGCCAGCACTGAAAGCTGTTGCTAGCCAGCACCCTTCCTTGGAAGCGCTTTCACAGGCGCAGTAACACTGGGGCTTTGCGCTTCTCTAGCCACCAAACGTCACGGTCCTTCTCTTTCCGTCTCGTAGACACGAGCTGAGAAATTGCAAACGTCAAGCAATTGCTCAGAGATGAAAAGTGCCAGCACTGAAAGCTGTTGCTAGCCAGCACCCTTCCTTGGAAGCGCTTTCACAGGCGCAGTAACACTGGGGCTTTGCGCTTCTCTACCCACCAAACGTCACGGTCCTTCTCTTTCCGTCTCGTAGACACGAGCTGAGAAATTGCAAACGTCGAGCAATTGCTCAGAGATGAAAAGTGCCAGCACTGAAAGCTGTTGCTAGCCAGCACCCTTCCTTGGAAGTGCTTTTGTAGGCCTAAGAACACTGGGGCTCTGGGCTTCTCTAGCCACCTAATCTTCTGCTCATCCTCTCGCGCACTCTAAAGAGAGCTCAGGGGAGAAATTGCAAACGTTGAGCAATTGCTCAGAGATGAAAAGTGCCAGCACTGAAAGCTGTTGCTAGCCAGCACCCTTCCTTGGAAGCGCTTTCACAGGCGCAGTAACACTGGGGCTTTGCGCTTCTCTACCCACCAAACGTCACGGTCCTTCTCTTTCCGTCTCGTAGACACGAGCTGAGAAATTGCAAACGTGGAGCAATTGCTCAGAGATGAAAAGTGCCAGCACTGAAAGCTGTTGCTAGCCAGCACCCTTCCTTGGAAGCGCTTTTGTAGGCCTAAGAACACTGGGGCTCTGGGCTTCTTTAGCCACCTCATCTTCTGCTCATCCTCTCGCGCACTCTGAAGAGAGCTCAGGGGAGAAATTGCAAACGTCGAGCAATTGCTCAGAGATGAAAAGTGCCAGCACTGAAAGCTGTTGCTAGCCAGCACCCTTCCTTGGAAGCGCTTTCACAGGCGCAGTAACACTGGGGCTTTGCGCTTCTCTACCCACCAAACGTCACTGTCATTCTCTTTCCGTCTCGTAGACACGAGCTGAGAAATTGCAAACGTCGAGCAATTGCTCAGAGATGAAAAGTGCCAGCACTGAAAGCTGTTGCTAGCCAGCACCCTTCCTTGGAAGCGCTTTTGTAGGCCTAAGAACACTGGGGCTCTGGGCTTCTCTAGCCACCTCATCTTCTGCTCATCCTCTCGCGCACTCTAAAGAGAGCTCAGGTGAGAAATTGCAAACGTCGAGCAATTGCTCAGAGAGGAAAAGTGCCAGCACTGAAAGCTGTTGCTAGCCAGCACCCTTCCTTGGAAGCGCTTTTGTAGGCCTAAGAACACTGGGGCTCTGGGCTTCTCTAGCCACCTCATCTTCTGCTCATCCTCTCGCGCACTCTAAAGAGAGCTCAGGTGAGAAATTGCAAACGTCCAGCAATTGCTCAGAGATGAAAAGTGCCAGCACTGAAAGCTGTTGCTAGCCAGCACCCTTCCTTGGAAGTGCTTTCACAGGCGCAGCAACACTGGGGCTTTGCGCTTCTCTAGCCAACAAACGTCACGGTCCTTCTCTTTCCGTCTCGTAGACACGAGCTGAGAAATTGCAAACGTCGAGCAATTGCTCAGAGATGAAAAGTGCCAGCACTGAAAGCTGTTGCTAGCCAGCACCCTTCCTTGGAAGCGCTTTTGTAGGCCTAAGCACACTGGGGCTCTGGGCTTCTTTAGCCACCTCATCTTCTGCTCATCCTCTCGCGCACTCTAAAGAGAGCTCAGGTGAGAAATTGCAAACGTCGAGCAATTGCTCAGAGATGAAAAGTGCCAGCACTGAAAGCTGTTGCTAGCCAGCACCCTTCCTTGGAAGCGCTTTCACAGGCGCAGTAACACTGGGGCTTTGCGCTTCTCTACCCACCAAACGTCATGGTCACTATCTCTCCGTCTCGTCGACACGAGCTGAGAAATTGCAAACGTCGAGCAATTGCTCAGAGATGAAAAGTGCCAGCACTGGAAGCTGTTGCTAGCCAGCACCCTTCCTTGGAAGCGCTTTTGTAGGCCTAAGAACACTGGGGCTCTGGGCTTCTCTAGCCACCTAATCTTCTGCTCATCCTCTCGCGCACTCTAAAGAGAGCTCAGGTGAGAAATTGCAAACGTCGAGCAATTGCTCAGAGATGAAAAGTGCCAGCACTGAAAGCTGTTGCTAGCCAGCACCCTTCCTTGGAAGCGCTTTTGTAGGCCTAAGAACACTGGGGCTCTGGGCTTCTCTAGCCACCTCATCTTCTGCTCATCCTCTCGCGCACTCTAAAGAGAGCTCAGGTGAGAAATTGCAAACGTCGAGCAACTGCTCAGAGATGAAAAGTGCCAGCACTGAAAGCTGTTGCTAGCCAGCACCCTTCCTTGGAAGCGCTTTCACAGGCGCAGTAACACTGGGGCTTTGCGCTTCTCTAGCCACCAAACGTCACAGTCCTTCTCTTTCCGTCTCGTAGACACGAGCTGAGAAATTGCAAACGTCGAGCAATTGCTCAGAGATGAAAAGTGCCAGCACTGAAAGCTGTTGCTAGCCAGCACCCTTCCTTGGAAGTGCTTTTGTAGGCCTAAGAACACTGGGGCTCTGGGCTTCTCTAGCCACCTAATCTTCTGCTCATCCTCTCGCGCACTCTAAAGAGAGCTCAGGTGAGAAATTGCAAACGTCGAGCAATTGCTCAGAGATGAAAAGTGCCAGCACTGAAAGCTGTTGCTAGCCAGCACCCTTCCTTGGAAGCGCTTTCACAGGCGCAGTAACACTGGGGCTTTGCGCTTCTCTACCCACCAAAAGTCACGGTCACTATCTCTCCGTCTCGTACACACGAGATGACAAATTTCAAACGTCGAGCAATTGCTCCGAGATGAAAAGTGCCAGCACTGAAAGCTGTTGCTAGCCAGCACCCTTCCTTGGAAGCGCTTTTGTAGGCCTAAGAACACTGGGGCTCTGGGCTTCTCTAGCCACCTCATCTTCTGCTCATCCTCTCGCGCACTCTAAAGAGACCTCAGGTGAGAAATTGCAAACGTCGAGCAATTGCTCAGAGAGGAAAAGTGCCAGCACTGAAAGCTCTTGCTAGCCAGCACCCTTCCTTGGAAGTGCTTTTGTAGCCCTAAGAACACTGGGGCTCTGGGCTTCTCCAGCCACCTAATCTTCTGCTCATCCTCTCGCGCACTCTAAAGAGAGCTCAGGTGAGAAATTGCAAACGTCCAGCAATTGCTCAGAGATGAAAAGTGCCAGCACTGAAAGCTGTTGCTAGCCAGCACCCTTCCTTGGAAGCGCTTCTGTAGGCCTAAGAACACTGGGGCTCTGGGCTTCTCTAGCCACCTCATCTTCTGCTCATCCTCTCGCGCACTCTAAAGAGAGCTCAGGTGAGAAATTGCAAACGTCGAGCAATTGCTCAGAGAAGAAAAGTGCCAGCACTGAAAGCTGTTGCTAGCCAGCACCCTTCCTTGGAAGAACTTTTGTAGGCCTAAGAACACTGGGGCTCTGGGCTTCTCTAGCCACCTCATCTTCTGCTCATCCTCTCGCGCACTCTAAAGAGAGCTCAGGTGAGAAATTGCAAACGTCGAGCAACTGCTCAGAGATGAAAAGTGCCAGCACTGAAAGCTGTTGCTAGCCAGCACCCTTCCTTGGAAGCGCTTTCACAGGCGCAGTAACACTGGGGCTTTGCGCTTCTCTACCCACCAAACGTCACTGTCATTCTCTTTCCGTCTCGTAGACACGAGCTGAGAAATTGCAAACGTTGAGCAATTGCTCAGAGATGAAAAGTGCCAGCACTGAAAGCTGTTGCTAGCCAGCACCCTTCCTTGGAAGTGCTTTTGTAGGCCTAAGAACACTGGGGCTCTGGGCTTCTCTAGCCACCTCATCTTCTGCTCATCCTCTCGCGCACTCTAAAGAGAGCTCAGGTGAGAAATTGCAAACGTCGAGCAATTGCTCAGAGATGAAAAGTGCCAGCACTGAAAGCTGTTGCTAGCCAGCACCCTTCCTTGGAAGCGCTTTCACAGGCGCAGTAACACTGGGGCTTTGCGCTTCTCTAGCCACCAAACGTCACGGTCCTTCTCTTTCCGTCTCGTAGACACGAGCTGAGAAATTGCAAACGTCAAGCAATTGCTCAGAGATGAAAAGTGCCAGCACTGAAAGCTGTTGCTAGCCAGCACCCTTCCTTGGAAGCGCTTTCACAGGCGCAGTAACACTGGGGCTTTGCGCTTCTCTACCCACCAAACGTCACGGTCCTTCTCTTTCCGTCTCGTAGACACGAGCTGAGAAATTGCAAACGTCGAGCAATTGCTCAGAGATGAAAAGTGCCAGCACTGAAAGCTGTTGCTAGCCAGCACCCTTCCTTGGAAGTGCTTTTGTAGGCCTAAGAACACTGGGGCTCTGGGCTTCTCTAGCCACCTAATCTTCTGCTCATCCTCTCGCGCACTCTAAAGAGAGCTCAGGGGAGAAATTGCAAACGTTGAGCAATTGCTCAGAGATGAAAAGTGCCAGCACTGAAAGCTCTTGCTAGCCAGCACCCTTCCTTGGAAGCGCTTTCACAGGCGCAGTAACACTGGGGCTTTGCGCTTCTCTACCCACCAAACGTCACGGTCCTTCTCTTTCCGTCTCGTAGACACGAGCTGAGAAATTGCAAACGTGGAGCAATTGCTCAGAGATGAAAAGTGCCAGCACTGAAAGCTGTTGCTAGCCAGCACCCTTCCTTGGAAGCGCTTTTGTAGGCCTAAGAACACTGGGGCTCTGGGCTTCTTTAGCCACCTCATCTTCTGCTCATCCTCTCGCGCACTCTGAAGAGAGCTCAGGGGAGAAATTGCAAACGTCGAGCAATTGCTCAGAGATGAAAAGTGCCAGCACTGAAAGCTGTTGCTAGCCAGCACCCTTCCTTGGAAGCGCTTTCACAGGCGCAGTAACACTGGGGCTTTGCGCTTCTCTACCCACCAAACGTCACTGTCATTCTCTTTCCGTCTCGTAGACACGAGCTGAGAAATTGCAAACGTCGAGCAATTGCTCAGAGATGAAAAGTGCCAGCACTGAAAGCTGTTGCTAGCCAGCACCCTTCCTTGGAAGCGCTTTTGTAGGCCTAAGAACACTGGGGCTCTGGGCTTCTCTAGCCACCTCATCTTCTGCTCATCCTCTCGCGCACTCTAAAGAGAGCTCAGGTGAGAAATTGCAAACATCGAGCAATTGCTCAGAGAGGAAAAGTGCCAGCACTGAAAGCTGTTGCTAGCCAGCACCCTTCCTTGGAAGCGCTTTTGTAGGCCTAAGAACACTGGGGCTCTGGGCTTCTCTAGCCACCTCATCTTCTGCTCATCCTCTCGCGCACTCTAAAGAGAGCTCAGGTGAGAAATTGCAAACGTCCAGCAATTGCTCAGAGATGAAAAGTGCCAGCACTGAAAGCTGTTGCTAGCCAGCACCCTTCCTTGGAAGTGCTTTCACAGGCGCAGCAACACTGGGGCTTTGCGCTTCTTTAGCCAACAAACGTCACGGTCCTTCTCTTTCCGTCTCGTAGACACGAGCTGAGAAATTGCAAACGTCGAGCAATTGCTCAGAGATGAAAAGTGCCAGCACTGAAAGCTGTTGCTAGCCAGCACCCTTCCTTGGAAGCGCTTTTGTAGGCCTAAGCACACTGGGGCTCTGGGCTTCTTTAGCCACCTCATCTTCTGCTCATCCTCTCGCGCACTCTAAAGAGAGCTCAGGTGAGAAATTGCAAACGTCGAGCAATTGCTCAGAGATGAAAAGTGCCAGCACTGAAAGCTGTTGCTAGCCAGCACCCTTCCTTGGAAGCGCTTTCACAGGCGCAGTAACACTGGGGCTTTGCGCTTCTCTACCCACCAAACGTCATGGTCACTATCTCTCCGTCTCGTCGACACGAGCTGAGAAATTGCAAACGTCGAGCAATTGCTCAGAGATGAAAAGTGCCAGCACTGGAAGCTGTTGCTAGCCAGCACCCTTCCTTGGAAGCGCTTTTGTAGGCCTAAGAACACTGGGGCTCTGGGCTTCTCTAGCCACCTAATCTTCTGCTCATCCTCTCGCGCACTCTAAAGAGAGCTCAGGTGAGAAATTGCAAACGTCGAGCAATTGCTCAGAGATGAAAAGTGCCAGCACTGAAAGCTGTTGCTAGCCAGCACCCTTCCTTGGAAGCGCTTTCACAGGCGCAGTAACACTGGGGCTTTGCCCTTCTGTACCCACCAAACGTCACTGTCATTCTCTTTCCGTCTCGTAGACACGAGCTGAGAAATTGCAAACGTCGAGCAATTGCTCAGAGATGAAAAGTGCCAGCACTGAAAGCTGTTGCTAGCCAGCACCCTTCCTTGGAAGCGCTTTTGTAGCCCTAAGCACACTGGGGCTCTGGGCTTCTCTAGCCACCTCATCTTCTGCTCATCCTCTCGCGCACTCTAAAGAGAGCTCAGGTGAGAAATTGCAAACGTCGAGCAATTGCTCAGAGATGAAAAGTGCCAGCACTGAAAGCTGTTGCTAGCCAGCACCCTTCCTTGGAAGCGCTTTTGTAGGCCTAAGAACACTGGGGCTCTGGGCTTCTCTAGCCACCTCATCTTCTGCTCATCCTCTCGCGCACTCTAAAGAGAGCTCAGGGGAGAAATTGCAAACGTCGAGCAATTGCTCAGAGATGAAAAGTGCCAGCACTGAAAGCTGTTGCTAGCCAGCCCCCTTCCTTGGAAGCGCTTTCACAGGCGCAGCAACACTGGGGCTTTGCGCTTCTCTACCCACCAAACGTCACGGTCCTTCTCTTTCCGTCTCGTAGACACGAGCTGAGAAATTGCAAACGTCGAGCAATTGCTCAGAGAGGAAAAGTGCCAGCACTGAAAGCTGTTGCTAGCCAGCACCCTTCCTTGGAAGCGCTTTTGTAGGCCTAAGAACACTGGGGCTCTGGGCTTCTTTAGCCACCTCATCTTCTGCTCATCCTCTCGCGCACTCTGAAGAGAGCTCAGGAGAGAAATTGCAAACGTCGAGCAATTGCTCAGAGATGAAAAGTGCCAGCACTGAAAGCTGTTGCTAGCCAGCACCCTTCCTTGGAAGCGCTTTCACAGGCGCAGTAACACTGGGGCTTTGCGCTTCTCTAGCCACCAAACGTCACGGTCACTCTCTCTCCGTCTCGTAGACACGAGCTGAGAAATTGCAAACGTCGAGCAATTGCTCAGAGATGAAAAGTGCCAGCACTGAAAGCTGTTGCTAGCCAGCCCCCTTCCTTGGAAGCACTTTTGTAGGCCTAAGAACACTGGGGCTCTGCGCTTCTCTAGCCACCTCATCTTCTGCTCATCCTCTCGCGCACTCTGAAGAGAGCTCAGGTGAGAAATTGCAAACGTCGAGCAATTGCTCAGAGATGAAAAGTGCCAGCACTGAAAGCTCTTGCTAGCCAGCACCCTTCCTTGGAAGCGCTTTTGTAGCCCTTAGAACACTGGGGCTCTGGGCTTCTCTAGCCACCTCATCTTCTGCTCATCCTCTCGCACACTCTAAAGAGACCTCAGGTGAGAAATTGCAAACGTCCAGCAATTGCTCAGAGATGAAAAGTGCCAGCACTGAAAGCTGTTGCTAGCCAGCACCCTTCCTTGGAAGCGCTTTCACAGGCGCAGTAACACTGGGGCTTTGCGCTTCTCTAGCCACCAAACGTCACTGTCATTCTCTTTCCGTCTCATAGACACGAGCTGAGAAATTGCAAACGTCGAGCAATTGCTCAGAGATGAAAAGTGCCAGCACTGAAAGCTGTTGCTAGCCAGCACCCTTCCTTGGAAGCGCTTTTGTAGGCCTAAGAACACTGGGGCTCTGGGCTTCTCTAGCCACCTCATCTTCTGCTCATCCTCTCGCGCACTCTAAAGAGAGCTCAGGTGAGAAATTGCAAACGTCGAGCAATTGCTCAGAGATGAAAAGTGCCAGCACTGAAAGCTGTTGCTAGCCAGCACCCTTCCTTGGAAGTGCTTTTGTAGGCCTAAGAACACTGGGGCTCTGGGCTTCTCTAGCCACCTCATCTTCTGCTCATCCTCTCGCGCACTCTAAAGAGAGCTCAGGGGAGAAATTGCAAACGTCGAGCAATTGCTCAGAGATGAAAAGTGCCAGCACTGAAAGCTGTTGCTAGCCAGCACCCTTCCTTGGAAGCGCTTTCACAGGCGCAGCAACACTGGGGCTTTGCGCTTCTCTAGCCACCAAACGTCACGGTCCTTCTCTTTCCGTCTCATAGACACGAGCTGAGAAATTGCAAACGTCGAGCAATTGCTCAGAGATGAAAAGTGCCAGCACTGAAAGCTGTTGCTAGCCAGCACCCTTCCTTGGAAGTGCTTTCACAGGCGCAGTAACACTGGGGCTTTGCGCTTCTCTACCCACCAAACGTCACTGTCATTCTCTTTCCGTCTCGTAGACACGAGCTGAGAAATTGCAAACGTCGAGCAATTGCTCAGAGATGAAAAGTGCCAGCACTGAAAGCTGTTGCTAGCCAGCACCCTTCCTTGGAAGCGCTTTCACAGGCGCAGTAACACTGGGGCTTTGCGCTTCTCTACCCACCAAACATCACGGTCCTTCTCTTTCCGTCTCGTAGACACGAGCTGAGAAATTGCAAACGTCGAGCAATTGCTCAGAGATGAAAAGTGCCAGCACTGAAAGCTGTTGCTAGCCAGCACCCTTCCTTGGAAGCGCTTTTGTAGCCCTTAGAACACTGGGGCTCTGGGCTTCTCTAGCCACCTCATCTTCTGCTCATCCTCTCGCGCATTCTAAGGAGAGCTCAGGTGAGAAATTGCAAACGTTGAGCAATTGCTCAGAGATGAAAAGTGCCAGCACTGAAAGCTGTTGCTAGCCAGCACCCTTCCTTGGAAGCGCTTTTGTAGGCCTAAGAACACTGGGGCTCTGGGCTTCTCTAGCCACCTCATCTTCTGCTCATCCTCTCGCGCACTCTAAAGAGAGCTCAGGTGAGAAATTGCAAACGTCGAGCAATTGCTCAGAGAGGAAAAGTGCCAGCACTGAAAGCTGTTGCTAGCCAGCACCCTTCCTTGGAAGCGCTTTTGTAGCCCTTAGAACACTGGGGCTCTGGGCTTCTCTAGCCACCTCATCTTCTGCTCATCCTCTCGCGCACTCTAAAGAGAGCTCAGGTGAGAAATTGCAAACGTCCAGCAATTGCTCAGAGATGAAAAGTGCCAGCACTGAAAGCTCTTGCTAGCCAGCACCCTTCCTTGGAAGCGCTTTCACAGGCGCAGTAACACTGGGGCTTTGCGCTTCTCTACCCACCAAACGTCACGGTCATTCTCTTTCCGTCTCGTAGACACGAGCTGAGAAATTGCAAACGTCGAGCAATTGCTCAGAGATGAAAAGTGCCAGCACTGAAAGCTGTTGCTAGCCAGCACCCTTCCTTGGAAGCGCTTTTGTAGGCCTAAGAACACTGGGGCTCTGGGCTTCTCTAGCCACCTCATCTTCTGCTCATCCTCTCGCGCACTCTAAAGAGAGCTCAGGTGAGAAATTGCAAACGTCCAGCAATTGCTCAGAGATGAAAAGTGCCAGCACTGAAAGCTGTTGCTAGCCAGCACCCTTCCTTGGAAGCGCTTTCACAGGCGCAGCAACACTGGGGCTTTGCGCTTCTCTACCCACCAAACGTCACTGTCATTCTCTTTCCGTCTCGTCGACACGAGCTGAGAAATTGCAAACGTCGAGCAATTGCTCAGAGAGGAAAAGTGCCAGCACTGAAAGCTGTTGCTAGCCAGCCCCCTTCCTTGGAAGCGCTTTTGTAGGCCTAAGAACACTGGGGCTCTGGGCTTCTTTAGCCACCTCATCTTCTGCTCATCCTCTCGCGCACTCTGAAGAGAGCTCAGGGGAGAAATTGCAAACGTCGAGCAATTGCTCAGAGATGAAAAGTGCCAGCACTGAAAGCTGTTGCTAGCCAGCACCCTTCCTTGGAAGCGCTTTCACAGGCGCAGTAACACTGGGGCTTTGCGCTTCTCTAGCCACCAAACGTCACGGTCACTATCTCTCCGTCTCGTCGACACGAGCTGAGAAATTGCAAACGTCGAGCAATTGCTCAGAGATGAAAAGTGCCAGCACTGGAAGCTGTTGCTAGCCAGCACCCTTCCTTGGAAGCGCTTTTGTAGGCCTAAGAACACTGGGGCTCTGGGCTTCTCTAGCCACCTCATCTTCTGCTCATCCTCTCGCGCACTCTAAAGAGAGCTCAGCTGAGAAATTGCAAACGTCGAGCAATTGCTCAGAGATGAAAAGTGCCAGCACTGAAAGCTGTTGCTAGCCAGCACCCTTCCTTGGAAGCGCTTTTGTAGGCCTAAGAACACTGGGGCTCTGGGCTTCTCTAGCCACCTTATCTTCTGCTCATCCTCTCGCGCACTCTAAAGAGAGCTCAGGTGAGAAATTGCAAACGTCCTGCAATTGCTCAGAGATGAAAAGTGCCAGCACTGAAAGCTGTTGCTAGCCAGCACCCTTCCTTGGAAGCGCTTTCACAGGCGCAGTAACACTGGGGCTTTGCGCTTCTCTACCCACCAAACGTCACTGTCATTCTCTTTCCGTCTCGTAGACACGAGCTGAGAAATTGCAAACGTCGAGCAATTGCTCAGAGAGGAAAAGTGCCAGCACTGGAAGCTGTTGCTAGCCAGCACCCTTCCTTGGAAGCGCTTTTGTAGGCCTAAGAACACTGGGGCTCTGGGCTTCTCTAGCCACCTCATCTTCTGCTCATCCTCTCGCGCACTCTAAAGAGAGCTCAGGGGAGAAATTGCAAACGTCGAGCAATTGCTCAGAGAGGAAAAGTGCCAGCACTGAAAGCTGTTGCTAGCTAGCACCCTTCCTTGGAAGCGCTTTTGTAGCCCTTAGAACACTGGGGCTCTGGGCTTCTCTAGCCACCTCATCTTCTGCTCATCCTCTCGCGCACTCTAAAGAGAGCTCAGGTGAGAAATTGCAATCGTCCAGCAATTGCTCAGAGATGAAAAGTGCCAGCACTGAAAGCTGTTGCTAGCCAGCACCCTTCCTTGGAAGCGCTTTCACAGGCGCAGTAACACTGGGGCTTTGCGCTTCTCTACCCACCAAACGTCACTGTCATTCTCTTTCCGTCTCGTAGACACGAGCTGAGAAATTGCAAACGTCGAGCAATTGCTCAGAGATGAAAAGTGCCAGCACTGAAAGCTGTTGCTAGCCAGCACCCTTCCTTGGAAGCGCTTTAGTAGGCCTAAGAACACTGGGGCTCTGGGCTTCTCTAGCCACCTCATCTTCTGCTCATCCTCTCGCGCACTCTAAAGAGAGCTCAGGGGAGAAATTGCAAACGTCGAGCAATTGCTCAGAGAGGAAAAGTGCCAGCACTGAAAGCTGTTGCTAGCCAGCACCCTTCCTTGGAAGCGCTTTTGTAGGCCTAAGAACACTGGGGCTCTGGGCTTCTCTAGCCACCTCATCTTCTGCTCATCCTCTCGCGCACTCTAAAGAGAGCTCAGGTGAGAAATTGCAAACGTCGAGCAATTGCTCAGAGATGAAAAGTGCCAGCACTGAAAGCTGTTGCTAGCCAGCACCCTTCCTTGGAAGCGCTTTCACAGGCGCAGCAACACTGGGGCTTTGCGCTTCTCTACCCACCAAACGTCACGGTCCTTCTCTTTCCGTCTCGTAGACACGAGCTGAGAAATTGCAAACGTCGAGCAATTGCTCAGAGATGAAAAGTGCCAGCACTGAAAGCTGTTGCTAGCCAGCACCCTTCCTTGGAAGCGCTTTTGTAGGCCTAAGAACACTGGGGCTCTGGGCTTCTTTAGCCACCTCATCTTCTGCTCATCCTCTCGCGCACTCTGAAGAGAGCTCAGGGGAGAAATTGCAAACGTCGAGCAATTGCTCAGAGATGAAAAGTGCCAGCACTGAAAGCTGTTGCTAGCCAGCACCCTTCCTTGGAAGCGCTTTCACAGGCGCAGTAACACTGGGGCTTTGCGCTTCTCTAGCCACCAAACGTCACGGTCACTATCTCTCCGTCTCGTCGACACGAGCTGAGAAATTGCAAACGTCGAGCAATTGCTCAGAGATGAAAAGTGCCAGCACTGGAAGCTGTTGCTAGCCAGCACCCTTCCTTGGAAGCGCTTTTGTAGGCCTAAGAACACTGGGGCTCTGGGCTTCTCTAGCCACCTCATCTTCTGCTCATCCTCTCGCGCACTCTAAAGAGAGCTCAGGTGAGAAATTGCAAACGTCGAGCAATTGCTCAGAGATGAAAAGTGCCAGCACTGAAAGCTGTTGCTAGCCAGCACCCTTCCTTGGAAGCGCTTTTGTAGCCCTTAGAACACTGGGGCTCTGGGCTTCTCTAGCCACCTTATCTTCTGCTCATCCTCTCGCGCACTCTAAAGAGAGCTCAGGTGAGAAATTGCAAACGTCGAGCAATTGCTCAGAGATGAAAAGTGCCAGCACTGAAAGCTGTTGCTAGCCAGCACCCTTCCTTGGAAGCGCTTTCACAGGCGCAGTAACACTGGGGCTTTGCGCTTCTCTACCCATCAAACGTCACTGTCATTCTCTTTCCGTCTCGTAGACACGAGCTGAGAAATTGCAAACGTCGAGCAATTGCTCAGAGAGGAATAGTGCCAGCACTGAAAGCTGTTGCTAGCCAGCACCCTTCCTTGGAAGCGCTTTAGTAGGCCTAAGAACACTGGGGCTCTGGGCTTCTCTAGCCACCTCATCTTCTGCTCATCCTCTCGCGCACTCTAAAGAGAGCTCAGGGGAGAAATTGCAAACGTCGAGCAATTGCTCAGAGAGGAAAAGTGCCAGCACTGAAAGCTGTTGCTAGCCAGCACCCTTCCTTGGAAGTGCTTTTGTAGGCCTAAGAACACTGGGGCTCTGGGCTTCTCTAGCCACCTCATCTTCTGCTCATCCTCTCGCGCACTCTAAAGAGAGCTCAGGTGAGAAATTGCAAACGTCCAGCAATTGCTCAGAGAGGAAAAGTGCCAGCACTGAAAGCTCTTGCTAGCCAGCACCCTTCCTTGGAAGCGCTTTTGTAGGCCTAAGAACACTGGGGCTCTGGGCTTCTCTAGCCACCTCATCTTCTGCTCATCCTCTCGCGCACTCTAAGGAGAGCTCAGGTGAGAAATTGCAAACGTCCAGCAATTGCTCAGAGAGGAAAAGTGCCAGCACTGAAAGCTGTTGCTAGCCAGCACCCTTCCTTGGAAGCGCTTTTGTAGGCCTAAGAACACTGGGGCTCTGGGCTTCTCTAGCCACCTCATCTTCTGCTCATCCTCTCGTGCACTCTAAAGAGAGCTCAGGTGAGAAATTGCAAACGTCGAGCAATTGCTCAGAGATGAAAAGTGCCAGCACTGAAAGCTGTTGCTAGCCAGCACCCTTCCTTGGAAGCGCTTTTGTAGCCCTTAGAACACTGGGGCTCTGGGCTTCTCTAGCCACCTCATCTTCTGCTCATCCTCTCGCGCACTCTAAAGAGACCTCAGGTGAGAAATTGCAAACGTCGAGCAATTGCTCAGAGAGGAAAAGTGCCAGCACTGAAAGCTGTTGCTAGCCAGCACCCTTCCTTGGAAGCGCTTTCACAGGCGCAGTAACACTGGGGCTTTGCGCTTCTCTACCCACCAAACGTCACTGTCATTCTCTTTCCGTCTCGTAGACACGAGCTGAGAAATTGCAAACGTCGAGCAATTGCTCAGAGATGAAAAGTGCCAGCACTGAAAGCTGTTGCTAGCCAGCACCCTTCCTTGGAAGCGCTTTAGTAGGCCTAAGAACACTGGGGCTCTGGGCTTCTCTAGCCACCTCATCTTCTGCTCATCCTCTCGCGCACTCTAAAGAGAGCTCAGGGGAGAAATTGCAAACGTCGAGCAATTGCTCAGAGAGGAAAAGTGCCAGCACTGAAAGCTGTTGCTAGCCAGCACCCTTCCTTGGAAGCGCTTTTGTAGGCCTAAGAACACTGGGGCTCTGGGCTTCTCTAGCCACCTCATCTTCTGCTCATCCTCTCGCGCACTCTAAAGAGAGCTCAGGGGAGAAATTGCAAACGTCCAGCAATTGCTCAGAGATGAAAAGTGCCAGCACTGAAAGCTGTTGCTAGCCAGCACCCTTCCTTGGAAGCGCTTTCACAGGCGCAGCAACACTGGGGCTTTGCGCTTCTCTACCCACCAAACGTCACGGTCCTTCTCTTTCCGTCTCGTAGACACGAGCTGAGAAATTGCAAACGTCGAGCAATTGCTCAGAGATGAAAAGTGCCAGCACTGGAAGCTGTTGCTAGCCAGCACCCTTCCTTGGAAGCGCTTTTGTAGGCCTAAGAACACTGGGGCTCTGGGCTTCTTTAGCCACCTCATCTTCTGCTCATCCTCTCGCGCACTCTGAAGAGAGCTCAGGTGAGAAATTGCAAACGTCCAGCAATTGCTCAGAGAAGAAAAGTGCCAGCACTGAAAGCTGTTGCTAGCCAGCACCCTTCCTTGGAAGCGCTTTCACAGGCGCAGTAACACTGGGGCTTTGCGCTTCTCTAGCCACCAAACGTCACGGTCACTATCTCTCCGTCTCGTCGACACGAGCTGAGAAATTGCAAACGTCGAGCAATTGCTCAGAGATGAAAAGTGCCAGCACTGGAAGCTGTTGCTAGCCAGCACCCTTCCTTGGAAGCGCTTTTGTAGGCCTAAGAACACTGGGGCTCTGGGCTTCTCTAGCCACCTCATCTTCTGCTCATCCTCTCGCGCACTCTAAAGAGAGCTCAGGTGAGAAATTGCAAACGTCGAGCAATTGCTCAGAGATGAAAAGTGCCAGCACTGAAAGCTGTTGCTAGCCAGCACCCTTCCTTGGAAGCGCTTTTGTAGCCCTTAGAACACTGGGGCTCTGGGCTTCTCTAGCCACCTTATCTTCTGCTCATCCTCTCGCGCACTCTAAAGAGAGCTCAGGGGAGAAATTGCAAACGTCCAGCAATTGCTCAGAGATGAAAAGTGCCAGCACTGAAAGCTGTTGCTAGCCAGCACCCTTCCTTGGAAGCGCTTTCACAGGTGCAGCAACACTGGGGCTTTGCGCTTCTCTACCCACCAAACGTCACGGTCACTATCTCTCCGTCTCGTAGACACGAGCTGAGAAATTGCAAACGTCGAGCAATTGCTCAGAGATGAAAAGTGCCAGCACTGAAAGCTGTTGCTAGCCAGCACCCTTCCTTGGAAGCGCTTTTGTAGGCCTAAGAAGACTGGGGCTCTGGGCTTCTCTAGCCACCTCATCTTCTGCTCATCCTCTCGCGCACTCTAAAGAGAGCTCAGGTGAGAAATTGCAAACGTCGAGCAATTGCTCAGAGATGAAAAGTGCCAGCACTGAAAGCTGTTGCTAGCCAGCACCCTTCCTTGGAAGCGCTTTTGTAGGCCTAAGAACACTGGGGCTCTGGGCTTCTCTAGCCACCTCATCTTCTGCTCATCCTCTCGCGCACTCTAAAGAGAGCTCAGGTGAGAAATTGCAAACGTCCAGCAATTGCTCAGAGATGAAAAGTGCCAGCACTGAAAGCTCTTGCTAGCCAGCACCCTTCCTTGGAAGCGCTTTCACAGGCGCAGTAACACTGGGGCTTTGCGCTTCTCTACCCACCAAACGTCACTGTCATTCTCTTTCCATCTCGTAGACACGAGCTGAGAAATTGCAAACGTCGAGCAATTGCTCAGAGATGAAAAGTGCCAGCACTGAAAGCTGTTGCTAGCCAGCACCCTTCCTTGGAAGCGCTTTTGTGGGCCTAAGCACACTGGGGCTCTGGGCTTCTTTAGCCACCTCATCTTCTGCTCATCCTCTCGCGCACTCTGAAGAGAGCTCAGGGGAGAAATTGCAAACGTCGAGCAATTGCTCAGAGATGAAAAGTGCCAGCACTGAAAGCTGTTGCTAGCCAGCAGCCTTCCTTGGAAGCGCTTTCACAGGCGCAGTAACACTGGGGCTTTGCGCTTCTCTACCCACCAAACGTCACTGTCATTCTCTTTCCGTCTCGTAGACACGAGCTGAGAAATTGCAAACGTCGAGCAATTGCTCAGAGATGAAAAGTGCCAGCACTGAAAGCTGTTGCTAGCCAGCACCCTTCCTTGGAAGCGCTTTCACAGGCGCAGCAACACTGGGGCTTTGCGCTTCTCTACCCACCAAACGTCACGGTCACTATCTCTCCGTCTCGTAGACACGAGCTGAGAAATTGCAAACGTCGAGCAATTGCTCAGAGATGAAAAGTGCCAGCACTGGAAGCTGTTGCTAGCCAGCACCCTTCCTTGGAAGCGCTTTTGTAGGCCTAAGAACACTGGGGCTCTGGGCTTCTCTAGCCACCTCATCTTCTGCTCATCCTCTCGCGCACTCTAAAGAGAGCTCAGGTGAGAAATTGCAAACGTCGAGCAATTGCTCAGAGAGGAAAAGTGCCAGCACTGAAAGCTGTTGCTAGCCAGCACCCTTCCTTGGAAGCGCTTTTGTAGGCCTAAGAACACTGGGGCTCTGGGCTTCTCTAGCCACCTCATCTTCTGCTCATCCTCTCGCGCACTCTGAAGAGAGCTCAGGTGAGAAATTGCAACCGTCGAGCAATTGCTCAGAGATGAAAAGTGCCAGCACTGAAAGCTGTTGCTAGCCAGCCCCCTTCCTTGGAAGCGCTTTCACAGGCGCAGTAACACTGGGGCTTTGCGCTTCTCTACCCACCAAACTTCACTGTCATTCTCTTTCCGTCTCGTAGACAAGAGCTGAGAAATTGCAAACGTCGAGCAATTGCTCAGAGATGAAAAGTGCCAGCACTGAAAGCTCTTGCTAGCCAGCACCCTTCCTTGGAAGCGCTTTTGTAGGCCTAAGAACACTGGGGCTCTGGGCTTCTCTAGCCACCTCATCTTCTGCTCATCCTCTCGCGCACTCTAAAGAGAGCTCAGGTGAGAAATTGCAAACGTCGAGCAATTGCTCAGAGATGAAAAGTGCCAGCACTGAAAGCTCTTGCTAGCCAGCACCTTTCCTTGGAAGCGCTTTCACAGGCGCAGTAACACTGGGGCTTTGCGTTTCTCTACCCACCAAACGTCACGGTCCTTCTCTTTCCGTCTCGTAGACACGAGCTGAGAAATTGCAAACGTCGAGCAATTGCTCAGAGATGAAAAGTGCCAGCAGTGAAAGCTGTTGCTAGCCAGCCCCCTTCCTTGGAAGTGCTTTTGTAGGCCTAAGAACACTGGGGCTCTGGGCTTCTCTAGCCACCTCATCTTCTGCTCATCCTCTCGCGCACTCTGAAGAGAGCTCAGGTGAGAAATTGCAAACGTCGAGCAATTGCTCAGAGATGAAAAGTGCCAGCACTGAAAGCTGTTGCTAGCCAGCACCCTTCCTTGGAAGCGCTTTCACAGGCGCAGTAACACTGGGGCTTTGCGCTTCTCTACCCACCAAACGTCACGGTCCTTCTCTTTCCGTCTCGTAGACACGAGCTGAGAAATTGCAAACGTCGAGCAATTGCTCAGAGATGAAAAGTGCCAGCACTGAAAGCTGTTGCTAGCCAGCACCCTTCCTTGGAAGCGCTTTTGTAGGCCTAAGAACACTGGGGCTCTGGGCTTCTCTAGCCACCTAATCTTCTGCTCATCCTCTCGCGCACTCTAAAGAGAGCTCAGGTGAGAAATTGCAAACGTCGAGCAATTGCTCAGAGATGAAAAGTGCCAGCACTGAAAGCTGTTGCTAGCCAGCACCCTTCCTTGGAAGCGCTTTCACAGGCGCAGCAACACTGGGGCTTTGCGCTTCTCTAGCCACCAAACGTCACGGTCCTTCTCTTTCCGTCTCGTAGACACGAGCTGAGAAATTGCAAACGTCGAGCAATTGCTCAGAGATGAAAAGTGCCAGCACTGAAAGCTGTTGCTAGCCAGCACCCTTCCTTGGAAGCGCTTTTGTAGGCCTAAGAACACTGGGGCTCTGGGCTTCTCTAGCCACCTCATCTTCTGCTCATCCTCTCGCGCAGTCTAAAGAGAGCTCAGGTGAGAAATTGTAAACGTCGAGCAATTGCTCAGAGATGAAAAGTGCCAGCACTGAAAGCTGTTGCTAGCCAGCACCCTTCCTTGGAAGCGCTTTTGTAGGCCTAAGCACACTGGGGCTCTGGGCTTCTCTAGCCACCTCATCTTCTGCTCATCCTCTCGCGCACTCTAAAGAGAGCTCAGGTGAGAAATTGCAAACGTCGAGCAATTGCTCAGAGATGAAAAGTGCCAGCACTGAAAGCTGTTGCTAGCCAGCACCCTTCCTTGGAAGCGCTTTCACAGGCGCAGTAACACTGGGGCTTTGCGCTTCTCTACCCACCAAACGTCACGGTCACTATCTCTCCGTCTCGTAGACACGAGCTGAGAAATTGCAAACGTCGAGCAATTGCTCAGAGATGAAAAGTGCCAGCACTGAAAGCTCTTGCTAGCCAGCACCCTTCCTTGGAAGCGCTTTTGTAGGCCTAAGAACAGTGGGGCTCTGGGCTTCTCTAGCCACCTAATCTTCTGCTCATCCTCTCGCGCACTCTAAAGAGAGCTCAGGTGAGAAATTGCAAACGTCGAGCAATTGCTCAGAGATGAAAAGTGCCAGCACTGAAAGCTGTTGCTAGCCAGCACCCTTCCTTGGAAGCGCTTTCACAGGCGCAGTAACACTGGGGCTTTGCGCTTCTCTACCCACCAAACGTCACGGTCCTTCTCTTTCCGTCTCGTAGACACGAGCTGAGAAATTGCAAACGTCGAGCAATTGCTCAGAGATGAAAAGTGCCAGCACTGGAAGCTGTTGCTAGCCAGCACCCTTCCTTGGAAGCGCTTTTGTAGCCCTTAGAACACTGGGGCTCTGGGCTTCTCTAGCCACCTAATCTTCTCCTCATCCTCTCGCGCACTCTAAAGAGAGCTCAGGTGAGAAATTGCAAACGTCGAGCAATTGCTCAGAGATGAAAAGTGCCAGCACTGAAAGCTGTTGCTAGCCAGCACCCTTCCTTGGAAGCGCTTTTGTAGGCCTAAGAACACTGGGGCTCTGGGCTTCTCTAGCCACCTCATCTTCTGCTCATCCTCTCGCGCACTCTAAAGAGAGCTCAGGTGAGAAATTGCAAACGTCCAGCAATTGCTCAGAGATGAAAAGTGCCAGCACTGAAAGCTGTTGCTAGCCAGCACCCTTCCTTGGAAGCGCTTTTGTAGCCCTTAGAACACTGGGGTTCTGGGCTTCTCTAGCCACCTCATCTTCTGCTCATCCTCTCGCGCACTCTAAAGAGAGCTCAGGTGAGAACTTGCAAACGTCCAGCAATTGCTCAGAGATGAAAAGTGCCAGCACTGAAAGCTGTTGCTAGCCAGCACCCTTCCTTGGAAGCGCTTTCACAGGCGCAGTAACACTGGGGCTTTGCGCTTCTCTACCCACCAAACGTCACTGTCATTCTCTTTCCGTCTCGTAGACATGAGCTGAGAAATTGCAAACGTCGAGCAATTGCTCAGAGATGAAAAGTGCCAGCACTGAAAGCTGTTGCTAGCCAGCACCCTTCCTTGGAAGTGCTTTTGTAGGCCTAAGAACACTGGGGCTCTGGGCTTCTCTAGCCACCTCATCTTCTGCTCATCCTCTCGCGCACTCTAAAGAGAGCTCAGGGGAGAAATTGCAAACGTCGAGCAATTGCTCAGAGATGAAAAGTGCCAGCACTGAAAGCTGTTGCTAGCCAGCACCCTTCCTTGGAAGCGCTTTTGTAGCCCTTAGAACACTGGGGCTCTGGGCTTCTCTAGCCACCTCATCTTCTGCTCATCCTCTCGCGCACTCTAAAGAGAGCTCAGGTGAGAAATTGCAAACGTCGAGCAATTGCTCAGAGATGAAAAGTGCCAGCACTGAAAGCTGTTGCTAGCCAGCACCCTTCCTTGGAAGCGCTTTCACAGGCGCAGCAACACTGGGGCTTTGCGCTTCTCTACCCACCAAACGTCACGGTCACTATCTCTCCGTCTCGTAGACACGAGCTGAGAAATTGCAAACGTCGAGCAATTGCTCAGAGATGAAAAGTGCCAGCACTGAAAGCTCTTGCTAGCCAGCACCCTTCCTTGGAAGCGCTTTTGTAGGCCTAAGAACACTGGGGCTCTGGGCTTCTCTAGCCACCTCATCTTCTGCTCATCCTCTCGCGCACTCTAAAGAGAGCTCAGGGGAGAAATTGCAAACGTCGAGCAATTGCTCAGAGATGAAAAGTGCCAGCACTGAAAGCTCTTGCTAGCCAGCACCCTTCCTTGGAAGCGCTTTTGTAGGCCTAAGAACACTGGGGCTCTGGGCTTCTCTAGCCACCTCATCTTCTGCTCATCCTCTCGCGCACTCTAAAGAGAGCTCAGGGGAGAAATTGCAAACGTCGAGCAATTGCTCAGAGATGAAAAGTGCCAGCACTGAAAGCTCATGCTAGCCAGCACCCTTCCTTGGAAGCGCTTTCACAGGCTCAGTAACACTGGGGCTTTGCGCTTCTCTAGCCACCAAACGTCACGGTCACTATCTCTCCGTCTCGTAGACACGAGCTGAGAAATTGCAAACGTCGAGCAATTGCTCAGAGATGAAAAGTGCCAGCACTGAAAGCTCTTGCTAGCCAGCACCCTTCCTTGGAAGCGCTTTTGTAGGCCTAAGAACCCTGGGGCTCTGGGCTTCTCTAGCCACCTCATCTTCTGCTCATCCTCTCGCGCACTCTAAAGAGAGCTCAGGTGAGAAATTGCAAACGTCGAGCAATTGCTCAGAGATGAAAAGTGCCAGCACTGAAAGCTGTTGCTAGCCAGCACCTTTCCTTGGAAGCGCTTTCACAGGCGCAGTAACAATGGGGCTTTGCATTTCTCTACCCACCAAACGTCACGGTCACTATCTCTCCGTCTCGTAGACACGAGCTGAGAAATTGCAAACGTCGAGCAATTGCTCAGAGATGAAAAGTGCCAGCACTGAAAGCTGTTGCTAGCCAGCACCCTTCCTTGGAAGCGCTTTTGTAGCCCTTAGAACACTGGGGCTCTGGGCTTCTCCAGCCACCTAATCTTCTGCTCATCCTCTCGCGCACTCTAAAGAGAGCTCAGGGGAGAAATTGCAAACGTCGAGCAATTGCTCAGAGAGGAAAAGTGCCAGCACTGAAAGCTGTTGCTAGCCAGCACCCTTCCTTGGAAGCGCTTTTGTAGCCCTTAGAACACTGGGGCTCTGGGCTTCTCTAGCCACCTCATCTTCTGCTCATCCTCTCGCGCACTCTAAAGAGAGCTCAGGTGAGAAATTGCAAACGTCCAGCAATTGCTCATAGATGAAAAGTGCCAGCACTGAAAGCTGTTGCTAGCCAGCACCCTTCCTTGGAAGCGCTTTTGTAGGCCTAAGAACACTGGGACTCTGGGCTTCTTTAGCCACCTCATCTTCTGCTCATCCTCTCGCGCACTCTAAAGAGAGCTCAGGTGAGAAATTGCAAACGTCGAGCAATTGCTCAGAGAGGAAAAGTGCCAGCACTGAAAGCTCTTGCTAGCCAGCACCCTTCCTTGGAAGCGCTTTTGTAGGCCTAAGAACACTGGGGCTCTGGGCTTCTCTAGCCACCTCATCTTCTGCTCATCCTCTCGCGCACTCTAAAGAGAGCTCAGGTGAGAAATTGCAAACGTTGAGCAATTGCTCAGAGATGAAAAGTGCCAGCACTGAAAGCTCTTGCTAGCCAGCACCCTTCCTTGGAAGCGCTTTCACAGGCACAGCAACACTGGGGCTTTGCGCTTCTCTACGCACCAAACGTCACGGTCACTATCTCTCCGTCTCGTAGACACGAGCTGAGAAATTGCAAACGTCGAGCAATTGCTCCGAGATGAAAAGTGCCAGCACTGAAAGCTGTTGCTAGCCAGCACCCTTCCTTGGAAGCGCTTTTGTAGCCCTTAGAACACTGGGGCTCTGGGCTTCTCTAGCCACCTCATCTTCTGCTCATCCTCTCGCGCACTCTAAAGAGAGCTCAGGTGAGAAATTGCAAACGTCGAGCAATTGCTCCGAGATGAAAAGTGCCAGCACTGAAAGCTGTTGCTAGCCAGCACCCTTCCTTGGAAGCGCTTTTGTAGCCCTTAGAACACTGGGGCTCTGGGCTTCTCTAGCCACCTCATCTTCTGCTCATCCTCTCGCGCACTCTAAAGAGAGCTCAGGTGAGAAATTGCAAACGTCGAGCAATTGCTCAGAGATGAAAAGTGCCAGCACTGAAAGCTGTTGCTAGCCAGCACCCTTCCTTGGAAGCGCTTTTGTAGCCCTTAGAACACTGGGGCTCTGGGCTTCTCTAGCCACCTCATCTTCTGCTCATCCTCTCGCGCACTCTAAAGAGAGCTCAGGTGAGAAATTGCAAACGTCGAGCAATTGCTCAGAGATGAAAAGTGCCAGCACTGAAAGCTGTTGCTAGCCAGCACCCTTCCTTGGAAGCGCTTTTGTAGGCCTAAGAACACTGGGGCTCTGGGCTTCTCTAGCCACCTCATCTTCTGCTCATCCTCTCGCGCACTCTAAAGAGAGCTCAGGGGAGAAATTGCAAACGTTGAGCAATTGCTCAGAGAGGAAAAGTGCCAGCACTGAAAGCTGTTGCTAGCCAGCACCCTTCCTTGGAAGCGCTTTTGTAGACCTAAGAACACTGGGGCTCTGGGCTTCTTTAGCCACCTCATCTTCTGCTCATCCTCTCGCGCACTCTGAAGAGAGCTCAGGTGAGAAATTGCAAATGTTGAGCAATTGCTCAGAGATGAAAAGTGCCAGCACTGAAAGCTGTTGCTAGCCAGCACCCTTCCTTGGAAGCGCTTTTGTAGCCCTTAGAACACTGGGGCTCTGGGCTTCTCTAGCCACCTCATCTTCTGCTCATCCTCTCGCGCACTCTAAAGAGAGCTCAGGTGAGAAATTGCAAACGTCGAGCAATTGCTCAGAGATGAAAAGTGCCAGCACTGAAAGCTGTTGCTAGCCACCACCCTTCCTTGGAAGTGCTTTCACAGGCGCAGTAACACTGGGGCTTTGCGCTTCTCTACCCACCAAACGTCACTGTCCTTCTCTTTCCGTCTCGTAGACACGAGCTGAGAAATTGCAAACATCGAGCAATTGCTCAGAGATGAAAAGTGCAGGCACTGGAAGCTCTTGCTAGCCAGCACCCTTCCTTGGAAGCGCTTTTGTAGCCCTTAGAACAGTGGGGCTCTGGGCTTCTCTAGCCACCTCATCTTCTGCTCATCCTCTCGCGCACTCTAAAGAGAGCTCAGGGGAGAAATTGCAAACGTCGAGCAATTGCTCAGAGAGGAAAAGTGCCAGCACTGAAAGCTGTTGCTAGCCAGCACCCTTCCTTGGAAGCGCTTTTGTAGCCCTTAGAACACTGGGGCTCTGGGCTTCTCTAGCCACCTCATCTTCTGCTCATCCTCTCGCGCACTCTAAAGAGAGCTCAGGGGAGAAATTGCAAACGTCCAGCAATTGCTCAGAGATGAAAAGTGCCAGCACTGAAAGCTGTTGCTAGCCAGCAGCCTTCCTTGGAAGCGCTTTCACAGGCGCAGTAACACTGGGGCTTTGCGCTTCTCTACCCACCAAACGTCACGGTCCTTCTCTTTCCGTCTCGTAGACACGAGCTGAGAAATTGCAAACGTCGAGCAATTGCTCAGAGATGAAAAGTGCCAGCACTGAAAGCTGTTGCTAGCCAGCCCCCTTCCTTGGAAGCGCTTTTGTAGCCCTTAGAACACTGGGGCTCTGGGCTTCTCTAGCCACCTCATCTTCTGCTCATCCTCTCGCGCACTCTGAAGAGAGCTCAGGGGAGAAATTGCAAACGTTGAGCAATTGCTCACAGATGAAAAGTGCCAGCACTGAAAGCTGTTGCTAGCCAGCACCCTTCCTTGGAAGCGCTTTTGTAGCCCTTAGAACACTGGGGCTCTGGGCTTCTCTAGCCACCTCATCTTCTGCTCATCCTCTCGCGCACTCTAAAGAGAGCTCAGGTGAGAAATTGCAAATGTCGAGCAATTGCTCAGAGATGAAAAGTGCCAGCACTGAAAGCTGTTGCTAGCCAGCACCCTTCCTTGGAAGCGCTTTTGTAGGCCTAAGAACAGTGGGGCTCTGGACTTCTCTAGCCACCTCATCTTCTGCTCATCCTCTTGCGCACTCTAAAGAGAGCTCAGGTGAGAAATTGCAAACGTCCAGCAATTGCTCAGAGATGAAAAGTGCCAGCACTGAAAGCTGTTGCTAGCCAGCACCCTTCCTTGGAAGCGCTTTCACAGGCGCAGTAACACTGGGGCTTTGCGCTTCTCTACCCACCAAAAGTCACTGTCCTTCTCTTTCCATCTCGTAGACACGAGCTGAGAAATTGCAAACGTCGAGCAATTGCTCAGAGATGAAAAGTGCCAGCACTGAAAGCTCTTTCTAGCCAGCCCCCTTCCTTGGAAGCGCTTTAGTAGGCCTAAGAACACTGGGGCTCTGGGCTTCTCTAGCCACCTAATCTTCTGCTCATCCTCTCGCGCACTCTAAAGAGAGCTCAGGTGAGAAATTGCAAACGTCGAGCAATTGCTCAGAGATGAAAAGTGCCAGCACTGAAAGCTGTTGCTAGCCAGCCCCCTTCCTTGGAAGCGCTTTTGTAGGCCTAAGAACAGTGGGGCTCTGGGCTTCTCTAGCCACCTCATCTTCTGCTCATCCTCTCGCGCACTCTAAAGAGAGCTCAGGGGAGAAATTGCAAACGTCCAGCAATTGCTCAGAGATGAAAAGTGCCAGCACTGAAAGCTCTTGCTAGCCAGCACCCTTCCTTGGAAGCGCTTTCACAGGCGCAGTAACACTGGGGCTTTGCACTTCTCTAGCCACCAAACGTCACGGTCCTTCTCTTTCCGTCTCGTAGACACGAGCTGAGAAATTGCAAACGTCGAGCAATTGCTCAGAGATGAAAAGTGCCAGCACTGAAAGCTGTTGCTAGCCAGCACCCTTCCTTGGAAGCGCTTTTGTAGCCCTTAGAACCCTGGGGCTCTGGGCTTCTCTAGCCACCTCATCTTCTGCTCATCCTCTCGCGCACTCTAAAGAGAGCTCAGGTGAGAAATTGCAAACGTCGAGCAATTGCTCAGAGATGAAAAGTGCCAGCACTGAAAGCTGTTGCTAGCCAGCACCCTTCCTTGGAAGCGCTTTTGTAGCCCTTAGAACACTGGGGCTCTGGGCTTCTCTAGCCACCTCATCTTCTGCTCATCCTCTCGCGCACTCTAAAGAGAGCTCAGGTGAGAAATTGCAAATGTCCAGCAATTGCTCAGAGATGAAAAGTGCCAGCACTGAAAGCTGTTGCTAGCCAGCACCCTTCCTTGGAAGCGCTTTCACAGGCGCAGTAACACTGGGGCTTTGCGCTTTTCTACCCACCAAAAGTCACTGTCCTTCTCTTTCTGTCTCGTAGACACGAGCTGAGAAATTGCAAACGTCGAGCAATTGCTCAGAGATGAAAAGTGCCAGCACTGAAAGCTCTTGCTAGCCAGCCCCCTTCCTTGGAAGCGCTTTAGTAGGCCTAAGAACACTGGGGCTCTGGGCTTCTCTAGCCACCTAATCTTCTGCTCATCCTCTCGCGCACTCTAAAGAGAGCTCAGGGGAGAAATTGCAAACGTCCAGCAATTGCTCAGAGATGAAAAGTGCCAGCACTGAAAGCTGTTGCTAGCCAGCACCCTTCCTTGGAAGCGCTTTCACAGGCACAGCAACACTGGGGCTTTGCGCTTCTCTACCCACCAAACGTCACGGTCACTATCTCTCCGTCTCGTAGACATGAGCTGAGAAATTGCAAACGTCGAGCAATTGCTCAGAGATGAAAAGTGCCAGCACTGAAAGCTGTTGCTAGCCAGCACCCTTCCTTGGAAGCGCTTTTGTAGGCCTAAGAACACTGGGGCTCTGGGCTTCTCTAGCCACCTAATCTTCTGCTCATCCTCTCGCGCACTCTAAAGAGAGCTCAGGTGAGAAATTGCAAACGTCGAGCAATTGCTCAGAGATGAAAAGTGCCAGCACTGAAAGCTCTTGCTAGCCAGCACCCTTCCTTGGAAGCGCTTTTGTAGCCCTTAGAACACTGGGGCTCTGGGCTTCTCTAGCCACCTCATCTTCTGCTCATCCTCTCGCGCACTCTAAAGAGAGCTCAGGGGAGAAATTGCAAACGTCCAGCAATTGCTCAGAGATGAAAAGTGCCAGCACTGAAAGCTGTTGCTAGCCAGCACCCTTCCTTGGAAGCGCTTTCACAGGCGCAGTAACACTGGGGCTTTGCGCTTCTCTACTCACCAAACGTCACGGTCCTTCTCTTTCCGTCTCGTAGACACGAGCTGAGAAATTGCAAACGTCGAGCAATTGCTCAGAGATGAAAAGTGCCAGCACTGAAAGCTGTTGCTAGCCAGCACCCTTCCTTGGAAGCGCTTTTGTAGGCCTAAGAACACTGGGGCTCTGGGCTTCTCTAGCCACCTAATCTTCTGCTCATCCTCTCGCGCACTCTAAAGAGACCTCAGGTGAGAAATTGCAAACGTCGAGCAATTGCTCAGAGATGAAAAGTGCCAGCACTGAAAGCTGTTGCTAGCCAGCACCCTTCCTTGGAAGTGCTTTCACAGGCGCAGTAACACTGGGGCTTTGCGCTTCTCTACTCACCAAACGTCACTGTCATTCTCTTTCCGTCTCGTAGACACGAGCTGAGAAATTGCAAACGTCGAGCAATTGCTCAGAGATGAAAAGTGCCAGCACTGGAAGCTGTTGCTAGCCAGCACCCTTCCTTGGAAGCGCTTTTGTAGGCCTAAGAACACTGGGGCTCTGGGCTTCTCTAGCCACCTAATCTTCTGCTCATCCTCTCGCGCACTCTAAAGAGAGCTCAGGGGAGAAATTGCAAACGTCGAGCAATTGCTCAGAGATGAAAAGTGCCAGCACTGAAAGCTCTTGCTAGCCAGCACCCTTCCTTGGAAGCGCTTTTGTAGGCCTAAGAACACTGGGGCTCTGGGCTTCTCCAGCCACCTAATCTTCTGCTCATCCTCTCGCGCACTCTAAAGAGAGCTCAGGTGAAAAATTGCAAACGTCGAGCAATTGCTCAGAGATGAAAAGTGCCAGCACTGAAAGCTCTTGCTAGCCAGCACCCTTCCTTGGAAGCGCTTTCACAGGCGCAGCAACACTGGGGCTTTGCGCTTCTCTACCCACCAAACGTCACGGTCCTTCTCTTTCCGTCTCGTAGACACGAGCTGAGAAATTGCAAACGTCGAGCAATTGCTCAGAGAGGAAAAGTGCCAGCACTGAAAGCTGTTGCTAGCCAGCACCCTTCCTTGGAAGCGCTTTCACAGGCGCAGCAACACTGGGGCTTTGCGCTTCTCTAGCCACCAAACGTCACGGTCACTCTCTCTCCGTCTCGTAGACACGAGCTGAGAAATTGCAAACGTCGAGCAATTGCTCAGAGAGGAAAAGTGCCAGCACTGAAAGCTGTTGCTAGCCAGCACCCTTCCTTGGAAGCGCTTTTGTAGGCCTAAGAACACTGGGGCTCTGGGCTTCTCTAGCCACCTCATCTTCTGCTCATCCTCTCGCGCACTCTAAAGAGAGCTCAGGTGAGAAATTGCAAACGTCCAGCAATTGCTCAGAGATGAAAAGTGCCAGCACTGAAAGCTGTTGCTAGCCAGCACCCTTCCTTGGAAGCGCTTTCACAGGCGCAGTAACACTGGGGCTTTGTGCTTCTCCAGCCACCAAACGTCACTGTCATTCTCTTTCCGTCTCGTAGACACGAGCTGAGAAATTGCAAACGTCGAGCAATTGCTCAGAGATGAAAAGTGCCAGCACTGAAAGCTGTTGCTAGCCAGCACCCTTCCTTGGAAGCGCTTTTGTAGGCCTAAGAACACTGGGGCTCTGGGCTTCTTTAGCCACCTCATCTTCTGCTCATCCTCTCGCGCACTCTAAAGAGAGCTCAGGGGAGAAATTGCAAACGTCCAGCAATTGCTCAGAGAAGAAAAGTGCCAGCACTGAAAGCTCTTGCTAGCCAGCACCCTTCCTTGGAAGCGCTTTCACAGGCGCAGCAACACTGGGGCTTTGCGCTTCTCTACCCACCAAACGTCACGGTCCTTCTCTTTCCGTCTCGTAGACACGAGCTGAGAAATTGCAAACGTCGAGCAATTGCTCAGAGAGGAAAAGTGCCAGCACTGAAAGCTGTTGCTAGCCAGCACCCTTCCTTGGAAGCGCTTTCACAGGCGCAGCAACACTGGGGCTTTGCGCTTCTCTAGCCACCAAACGTCACGGTCACTCTCTCTCCGTCTCGTAGACACGAGCTGAGAAATTGCAAACGTCGAGCAATTGCTCAGAGAGGAAAAGTGCCAGCACTGAAAGCTGTTGCTAGCCAGCACCCTTCCTTGGAAGCGCTTTTGTAGGCCTAAGAACACTGGGGCTCTGGGCTTCTCTAGCCACCTCATCTTCTGCTCATCCTCTCGCGCACTCTAAAGAGAGCTCAGGTGAGAAATTGCAAACGTCGAGCAATTGCTCAGAGATGACAAGTGCCAGCACTGAAAGCTGTTGCTAGCCAGCACCCTTCCTTGGAAGCGCTTTCACAGGCGCAGCAACACTGGGGCTTTGCGCTTCTCTAGCCACCAAACGTCACGGTCACTCTCTCTCCGTCTCGTAGACACGAGCTGAGAAATTGCAAACGTCGAGCAATTGCTCAGAGAGGAAAAGTGCCAGCACTGAAAGCTCTTGCTAGCCAGCACCCTTCCTTGGAAGCGCTTTTGTAGGCCTAAGAACACTGGGGCTCTGGGCTTCTCTAGCCACCTCATCTTCTGCTCATCCTCTCGCGCAGTCTAAAGAGAGCTCAGGTGAGAAATTGCAAACGTCCAGCAATTGCTCAGAGATGAAAAGTGCCAGCACTGAAAGCTGTTGCTAGCCAGCATCCTTCCTTGGAAGCGTTTTCACAGGCGCAGCAACACTGGGGCTTTGCGCTTCTCTACCCACCAAACGTCACGGTCCTTCTCTTTCCGTCTCGTAGACACGAGCTGAGAAATTGCAAACGTCGAGCAATTGCTCAGAGATGAAAAGTGCCAGCACTGAAAGCTGTTGCTAGCCAGCACCCTTCCTTGGAAGCGCTTTCAAAGGCACAGCAACACTGGGGCTTTGCGCTTCTCTAGCCACCAAACGTCACGGTCACTATCTCTCCGTCTCGTAGACACGAGCTGAGAAATTGCAAACGTCGAGCAATTGCTCAGAGATGAAAAGTGCCAGCACTGAAAGCTGTTGCTAGCCAGCACCCTTCCTTGGAAGCGCTTTTGTAGCCCTTAGAACACTGGGGCTCTGGGCTTCTCTAGCCACCTAATCTTCTGCTCATCCTCTCGCGCACTCTAAAGAGAGCTCAGGGGAGAAATTGCAAACGTCGAGCAATTGCTCAGAGATGAAAAGTGCCAGCACTGAAAGCTGTTGCTAGCCAGCACCCTTCCTTGGAAGCGCTTTTGTAGCCCTTAGAACACTGGGGCTCTGGGCTTCTCTAGCCACCTCATCTTCTGCTCATCCTCTCGCGCACTCTAAGGAGAGCTCAGGTGAGAAATTGCAAACGTCCAGCAATTGCTCATAGATGAAAAGTGCCAGCACTGAAAGCTGTTGCTAGCCAGCACCCTTCCTTGGAAGCGCTTTTGTAGGCCTAAGAACACTGGGGCTCTGGGCTTCTTTAGCCACCTCATCTTCTGCTCATCCTCTCGCGCACTCTAAAGAGAGCTCAGGTGAGAAATTGCAAACGTCGAGCAATTGCTCAGAGAGGAAAAGTGCCAGCACTGAAAGCTCTTGCTAGCCAGCACCCTTCCTTGGAAGCGCTTTTGTAGGCCTAAGAACACTGGGGCTCTGGGCTTCTCTAGCCACCTCATCTTCTGCTCATCCTCTCGCGCACTCTAAAGAGAGCTCAGGTGAGAAATTGCAAACGTTGAGCAATTGCTCAGAGATGAAAAGTGCCAGCACTGAAAGCTGTTGCTAGCCAGCACCCTTCCTTGGAAGCGCTTTCACAGGCACAGCAACACTGGGGCTTTGCGCTTCTCTACGCACCAAACGTCACGGTCACTATCTCTCCGTCTCGTAGACACGAGCTGAGAAATTGCAAACGTCGAGCAATTGCTCAGAGATGAAAAGTGCCAGCACTGAAAGCTGTTGCTAGCCAGCACCCTTCCTTGGAAGCGCTTTTGTAGCCCTTAGAACACTGGGGCTCTGGGCTTCTCTAGCCACCTAATCTTCTGCTCATCCTCTCGCGCACTCTAAAGAGAGCTCAGGGGAGAAATTGCAAACGTCGAGCACTTGCTCAGAGATGAAAAGTGCCAGCACTGAAAGCTGTTGCTAGCCAGCACCCTTCCTTGGAAGCGCTTTTGTAGCCCTTAGAACACTGGGGCTCTGGGCTTCTCTAGCCACCTCATCTTCTGCTCATCCTCTCGCGCACTCTAAAGAGAGCTCAGGTGAGAAATTGCAAACGTTGAGCAATTGCTCAGAGATGAAAAGTGCCAGCACTGAAAGCTGTTGCTAGCCAGCACCCTTCCTTGGAAGCGCTTTCACAGGCACAGCAACACTGGGGCTTTGCGCTTCTCTACGCACCAAACGTCACGGTCACTATCTCTCCGTCTCGTAGACACGAGCTGAGAAATTGCAAACGTCGAGCAATTGCTCAGAGATGAAAAGTGCCAGCACTGAAAGCTGTTGCTAGCCAGCACCCTTCCTTGGAAGCGCTTTTGTAGCCCTTAGAACACTGGGGCTCTGGGCTTCTCTAGCCACCTAATCTTCTGCTCATCCTCTCGCGCACTCTAAAGAGAGCTCAGGTGAGAAATTGCAAACGTCGAGCACTTGCTCAGAGATGAAAAGTGCCAGCACTGAAAGCTGTTGCTAGCCAGCACCCTTCCTTGGAAGCGCTTTTGTAGCCCTTAGAACACTGGGGCTCTGGGCTTCTCTAGCCACCTCATCTTCTGCTCATCCTCTCGCGCACTCTAAAGAGAGCTCAGGTGAGAAATTGCAAACGTCGAGCAATTGCTCAGAGATGAAAAGTGCCAGCACTGAAAGCTGTTGCTAGCCAGCACCCTTCCTTGGAAGCGCTTTTGTAGCCCTTAGAACACTGGGGCTCTGGGCTTCTCTAGCCACCTCATCTTCTGCTCATCCTCTCGCGCACTCTAAAGAGAGCTCAGGTGAGAAATTGCAAACGTCGAGCAATTGCTCAGAGATGAAAAGTGCCAGCACTGAAAGCTGTTGCTAGCCAGCACCCTTCCTTGGAAGCGCTTTTGTAGGCCTAAGAACACTGGGGCTCTGGGCTTCTCTAGCCACCTCATCTTCTGCTCATCCTCTCGCGCACTCTAAAGAGAGCTCAGGGGAGAAATTGCAAACGTTGACCAATTGCTCAGAGAGGAAAAGTGCCAGCACTGAAAGCTGTTGCTAGCCAGCACCCTTCCTTGGAAGCGCTTTTGTAGACCTAAGAACACTGGGGCTCTGGGCTTCTTTAGCCACCTCATCTTCTGCTCATCCTCTCGCGCACTCTGAAGAGAGCTCAGGTGAGAAATTGCAAATGTTGAGCAATTGCTCAGAGATGAAAAGTGCCAGCACTGAAAGCTGTTGCTAGCCAGCACCCTTCCTTGGAAGCGCTTTTGTAGCCCTTAGAACACTGGGGCTCTGGGCTTCTCTAGCCACCTCATCTTCTGCTCATCCTCTCGCGCACTCTAAAGAGAGCTCAGGTGAGAAATTGCAAACGTCGAGCAATTGCTCAGAGATGAAAAGTGCCAGCACTGAAAGCTGTTGCTAGCCACCACCCTTCCTTGGAAGTGCTTTCACAGGCGCAGTAACACTGGGGCTTTGCGCTTCTCTACCCACCAAACGTCACTGTCCTTCTCTTTCCGTCTCGTAGACACGAGCTGAGAAATTGCAAACATCGAGCAATTGCTCAGAGATGAAAAGTGCCAGCACTGGAAGCTGTTGCTAGCCAGCACCCTTCCTTGGAAGCGCTTTTGTAGCCCTTAGAACAGTGGGGCTCTGGGCTTCTCTAGCCACCTCATCTTCTGCTCATCCTCTCGCGCACTCTAAAGAGAGCTCAGGTGAGAAATTGCAAACGTCGAGCAATTGCTCAGAGATGAAAAGTGCCAGCACTGAAAGCTCTTGCTAGCCAGCACCCTTCCTTGGAAGCGCTTTTGTAGCCCTTAGAACACTGGGGCTCTGGGCTTCTCTAGCCACCTCATCTTCTGCTCATCCTCTCGCGCACTCTAAAGAGAGCTCAGGGGAGAAATTGCAAACGTCCAGCAATTGCTCAGAGATGAAAAGTGCCAGCACTGAAAGCTCTTGCTAGCCAGCAGCCTTCCTTGGAAGCGCTTTCACAGGCGCAGTAACACTGGGGCTTTGCGCTTCTCTACCCACCAAACGTCACGGTCCTTCTCTTTCCGTCTCGTAGACACGAGCTGAGAAATTGCAAACGTCGAGCAATTGCTCAGAGATGAAAAGTGCCAGCACTGAAAGCTGTTGCTAGCCAGCCCCCTTCCTTGGAAGCGCTTTTGTAGCCCTAAGAACACTGGGGCTCTGGGCTTCTCTAGCCACCTCATCTTCTGCTCATCCTCTCGCGCACTCTGAAGAGAGCTCAGGGGAGAAATTGCAAACGTTGAGCAATTGCTCACAGATGAAAAGTGCCAGCACTGAAAGCTGTTGCTAGCCAGCACCCTTCCTTGGAAGCGCTTTTGTAGCCCTTAGAACACTGGGGCTCTGGGCTTCTCTAGCCACCTCATCTTCTGCTCATCCTCTCGCGCACTCTAAAGAGAGCTCAGGTGAGAAATTGCAAACGTCGAGCAATTGCTCAGAGATGAAAAGTGCCAGCACTGAAAGCTGTTGCTAGCCAGCACCCTTCCTTGGAAGCGCTTTTGTAGGCCTAAGAACAGTGGGGCTCTGGACTTCTCTAGCCACCTCATCTTCTGCTCATCCTCTTGCGCACTCTAAAGAGAGCTCAGGTGAGAAATTGCAAACGTCCAGCAATTGCTCAGAGATGAAAAGTGCCAGCACTGAAAGCTGTTGCTAGCCAGCACCCTTCCTTGGAAGCGCTTTCACAGGCGCAGTAACACTGGGGCTTTGCGCTTCTCTACCCACCAAAAGTCACTGTCCTTCTCTTTCCATCTCGTAGACACGAGCTGAGAAATTGCAAACGTCGAGCAATTGCTCAGAGATGAAAAGTGCCAGCACTGAAAGCTCTTTCTAGCCAGCCCCCTTCCTTGGAAGCGCTTTAGTAGGCCTAAGAACACTGGGGCTCTGGGCTTCTCTAGCCACCTAATCTTCTGCTCATCCTCTCGCGCACTCTAAAGAGAGCTCAGGTGAGAAATTGCAAACGTCGAGCAATTGCTCAGAGATGAAAAGTGCCAGCACTGAAAGCTGTTGCTAGCCAGCACCCTTCCTTGGAAGCGCTTTTGTAGGCCTAAGAACACTGGGGCTCTGGGCTTCTCTAGCCACCTCATCTTCTGCTCATCCTCTCGCGCACTCTAAAGAGAGCTCAGGTGAGAAATTGCAAACGTCCAGCAATTGCTCAGAGATGAAAAGTGCCAGCACTGAAAGCTCTTGCTAGCCAGCACCCTTCCTTGGAAGCGCTTTCACAGGCGCAGTAACACTGGGGCTTTGCACTTCTCTAGCCACCAAACGTCACGGTCCTTCTCTTTCCGTCTCGTAGACACGAGCTGAGAAATTGCAAACGTCGAGCAATTGCTCAGAGATGAAAAGTGCCAGCACTGAAAGCTGTTGCTAGCCAGCACCCTTCCTTGGAAGCGCTTTTGTAGCCCTTAGAACCCTGGGGCTCTGGGCTTCTCTAGCCACCTCATCTTCTGCTCATCCTCTCGCGCACTCTAAAGAGAGCTCAGGTGAGAAATTGCAAACGTCGAGCAATTGCTCAGAGATGAAAAGTGCCAGCACTGAAAGCTCTTGCTAGCCAGCACCCTTCCTTGGAAGCGCTTTTGTAGCCCTTAGAACACTGGGGCTCTGGGCTTCTCTAGCCACCTCATCTTCTGCTCATCCTCTCGCGCACTCTAAAGAGAGCTCAGGTGAGAAATTGCAAACGTCGAGCAATTGCTCAGAGATGAAAAGTGCCAGCACTGAAAGCTGTTGCTAGCCAGCACCCTTCCTTGGAAGCGCTTTCACAGGCGCAGTAACACTGGGGCTTTGCGCTTTTCTACCCACCAAAAGTCACTGTCCTTCTCTTTCTGTCTCGTAGACACGAGCTGAGAAATTGCAAACGTCGAGCAATTGCTCAGAGATGAAAAGTGCCAGCACTGAAAGCTCTTGCTAGCCAGCCCCCTTCCTTGGAAGCGCTTTAGTAGGCCTAAGAACACTGGGGCTCTGGGCTTCTCTAGCCACCTAATCTTCTGCTCATCCTCTCGCGCACTCTAAAGAGAGCTCAGGGGAGAAATTGCAAACGTCCAGCAATTGCTCAGAGATGAAAAGTGCCAGCACTGAAAGCTGTTGCTAGCCAGCACCCTTCCTTGGAAGCGCTTTCACAGGCACAGCAACACTGGGGCTTTGCGCTTCTCTACCCACCAAACGTCACGGTCACTATCTCTCCGTCTCGTAGACATGAGCTGAGAAATTGCAAACGTCGAGCAATTGCTCAGAGATGAAAAGTGCCAGCACTGAAAGCTGTTGCTAGCCAGCACCCTTCCTTGGAAGCGCTTTTGTAGGCCTAAGAACACTGGGGCTCTGGGCTTCTCTAGCCACCTAATCTTCTGCTCATCCTCTCGCGCACTCTAAAGAGAGCTCAGGTGAGAAATTGCAAACGTCGAGCAATTGCTCAGAGATGAAAAGTGCCAGCACTGAAAGCTCTTGCTAGCCAGCACCCTTCCTTGGAAGCGCTTTTGTAGCCCTTAGAACACTGGGGCTCTGGGCTTCTCTAGCCACCTCATCTTCTGCTCATCCTCTCGCGCACTCTAAAGAGAGCTCAGGTGAGAAATTGCAAACGTCGAGCAATTGCTCAGAGATGAAAAGTGCCAGCACTGAAAGCTGTTGCTAGCCAGCACCCTTCCTTGGAAGCGCTTTCACAGGCGCAGTAACACTGGGGCTTTGCGCTTCTCTACTCACCAAACGTCACGGTCCTTCTCTTTCCGTCTCGTAGACACGAGCTGAGAAATTGCAAACGTCGAGCAATTGCTCAGAGATGAAAAGTGCCAGCACTGAAAGCTGTTGCTAGCCAGCACCCTTCCTTGGAAGCGCTTTTGTAGGCCTAAGAACACTGGGGCTCTGGGCTTCTCTAGCCACCTAATCTTCTGCTCATCCTCTCGCGCACTCTAAAGAGACCTCAGGTGAGAAATTGCAAACGTCGAGCAATTGCTCAGAGATGAAAAGTGCCAGCACTGAAAGCTGTTGCTAGCCAGCACCCTTCCTTGGAAGTGCTTTCACAGGCGCAGTAACACTGGGGCTTTGCGCTTCTCTACTCACCAAACGTCACTGTCATTCTCTTTCCGTCTCGTAGACACGAGCTGAGAAATTGCAAACGTCGAGCAATTGCTCAGAGATGAAAAGTGCCAGCACTGGAAGCTGTTGCTAGCCAGCACCCTTCCTTGGAAGCGCTTTTGTAGCCCTTAGAACAGTGGGGCTCTGGGCTTCTCTAGCCACCTAATCTTCTGCTCATCCTCTCGCGCACTCTAAAGAGAGCTCAGGGGAGAAATTGCAAACGTCGAGCAATTGCTCAGAGATGAAAAGTGCCAGCACTGAAAGCTCTTGCTAGCCAGCACCCTTCCTTGGAAGCGCTTTTGTAGGCCTAAGAACACTGGGGCTCTGGGCTTCTCCAGCCACCTAATCTTCTGCTCATCCTCTCGCGCACTCTAAAGAGAGCTCAGGTGAAAAATTGCAAACGTCGAGCAATTGCTCAGAGATGAAAAGTGCCAGCACTGAAAGCTCTTGCTAGCCAGCACCCTTCCTTGGAAGCGCTTTCACAGGCGCAGCAACACTGGGGCTTTGCGCTTCTCTACCCACCAAACGTCACGGTCCTTCTCTTTCCGTCTCGTAGACACGAGCTGAGAAATTGCAAACGTCGAGCAATTGCTCAGAGATGAAAAGTGCCAGCACTGAAAGCTGTTGCTAGCCAGCACCCTTCCTTGGAAGCGCTTTCACAGGCGCAGCAACACTGGGGCTTTGCGCTTCTCTAGCCACCAAACGTCACGGTCACTCTCTCTCCGTCTCGTAGACACGAGCTGAGAAATTGCAAACGTCGAGCAATTGCTCAGAGAGGAAAAGTGCCAGCACTGAAAGCTGTTGCTAGCCAGCACCCTTCCTTGGAAGCGCTTTTGTAGGCCTAAGAACACTGGGGCTCTGGGCTTCTCTAGCCACCTCATCTTCTGCTCATCCTCTCGCGCACTCTAAAGAGAGCTCAGGTGAGAAATTGCAAACGTCCAGCAATTGCTCAGAGATGAAAAGTGCCAGCACTGAAAGCTGTTGCTAGCCAGCACCCTTCCTTGGAAGCGCTTTCACAGGCGCAGTAACACTGGGGCTTTGTGCTTCTCCAGCCACCAAACGTCACTGTCATTCTCTTTCCGTCTCGTAGACACGAGCTGAGAAATTGCAAACGTCGAGCAATTGCTCAGAGATGAAAAGTGCCAGCACTGAAAGCTGTTGCTAGCCAGCACCCTTCCTTGGAAGCGCTTTTGTAGGCCTAAGAACACTGGGGCTCTGGGCTTCTTTAGCCACCTCATCTTCTGCTCATCCTCTCGCGCACTCTAAAGAGAGCTCAGGTGAGAAATTGCAAACGTCGAGCAATTGCTCAGAGAAGAAAAGTGCCAGCACTGAAAGCTGTTGCTAGCCAGCACCCTTCCTTGGAAGCGCTTTCACAGGCGCAGCAACACTGGGGCTTTGCGCTTCTCTAGCCACCAAACGTCACGGTCACTCTCTCTCCGTCTCGTAGACACGAGCTGAGAAATTGCAAACGTCGAGCAATTGCTCAGAGAGGAAAAGTGCCAGCACTGAAAGCTCTTGCTAGCCAGCACCCTTCCTTGGAAGCGCTTTTGTAGCCCTTAGAACACTGGGGCTCTGGGCTTCTCTAGCCACCTCATCTTCTGCTCATCCTCTCGCGCACTCTAAAGAGAGCTCAGGTGAGAAATTGCAAACGTCGAGCAATTGCTCAGAGATGAAAAGTGCCAGCACTGAAAGCTGTTGCTAGCCAGCACCCTTCCTTGGAAGCGCTTTTGTAGGCCTAAGAACAGTGGGGCTCTGGACTTCTCTAGCCACCTCATCTTCTGCTCATCCTCTTGCGCACTCTAAAGAGAGCTCAGGTGAGAAATTGCAAACGTCCAGCAATTGCTCAGAGATGAAAAGTGCCAGCACTGAAAGCTGTTGCTAGCCAGCACCCTTCCTTGGAAGCGCTTTCACAGGCGCAGTAACACTGGGGCTTTGCGCTTCTCTACCCACCAAAAGTCACTGTCCTTCTCTTTCCATCTCGTAGACACGAGCTGAGAAATTGCAAACGTCGAGCAATTGCTCAGAGATGAAAAGTGCCAGCACTGAAAGCTCTTTCTAGCCAGCCCCCTTCCTTGGAAGCGCTTTAGTAGGCCTAAGAACACTGGGGCTCTGGGCTTCTCTAGCCACCTAATCTTCTGCTCATCCTCTCGCGCACTCTAAAGAGAGCTCAGGTGAGAAATTGCAAACGTCGAGCAATTGCTCAGAGATGAAAAGTGCCAGCACTGAAAGCTGTTGCTAGCCAGCCCCCTTCCTTGGAAGCGCTTTTGTAGGCCTAAGAACACTGGGGCTCTGGGCTTCTCTAGCCACCTCATCTTCTGCTCATCCTCTCGCGCACTCTAAAGAGAGCTCAGGTGAGAAATTGCAAATGTCCAGCAATTGCTCAGAGATGAAAAGTGCCAGCACTGAAAGCTCTTGCTAGCCAGCACCCTTCCTTGGAAGCGCTTTCACAGGCGCAGTAACACTGGGGCTTTGCACTTCTCTAGCCACCAAACGTCACGGTCCTTCTCTTTCCGTCTCGTAGACACGAGCTGAGAAATTGCAAACGTCGAGCAATTGCTCAGAGATGAAAAGTGCCAGCACTGAAAGCTGTTGCTAGCCAGCACCCTTCCTTGGAAGCGCTTTTGTAGCCCTTAGAACCCTGGGGCTCTGGGCTTCTCTAGCCACCTCATCTTCTGCTCATCCTCTCGCGCACTCTAAAGAGAGCTCAGGTGAGAAATTGCAAACGTCGAGCAATTGCTCAGAGATGAAAAGTGCCAGCACTGAAAGCTGTTGCTAGCCAGCACCCTTCCTTGGAAGCGCTTTTGTAGCCCTTAGAACACTGGGGCTCTGGGCTTCTCTAGCCACCTCATCTTCTGCTCATCCTCTCGCGCACTCTAAAGAGAGCTCAGGTGAGAAATTGCAAACGTCGAGCAATTGCTCAGAGATGAAAAGTGCCAGCACTGAAAGCTGTTGCTAGCCAGCAGCCTTCCTTGGAAGCGCTTTCACAGGCGCAGTAACACTGGGGCTTTGCGCTTCTCTACCCACCAAAAGTCACTGTCCTTCTCTTTCTGTCTCGTAGACACGAGCTGAGAAATTGCAAACGTCGAGCAATTGCTCAGAGATGAAAAGTGCCAGCACTGAAAGCTCTTGCTAGCCAGCCCCCTTCCTTGGAAGCGCTTTAGTAGGCCTAAGAACACTGGGGCTCTGGGCTTCTCTAGCCACCTAATCTTCTGCTCATCCTCTCGCGCACTCTAAAGAGAGCTCAGGGGAGAAATTGCAAACGTCCAGCAATTGCTCAGAGATGAAAAGTGCCAGCACTGAAAGCTGTTGCTAGCCAGCACCCTTCCTTGGAAGCGCTTTCACAGGCACAGCAACACTGGGGCTTTGCGCTTCTCTACCCACCAAACGTCACGGTCACTATCTCTCCGTCTCGTAGACATGAGCTGAGAAATTGCAAACGTCGAGCAATTGCTCAGAGATGAAAAGTGCCAGCACTGAAAGCTGTTGCTAGCCAGCACCCTTCCTTGGAAGCGCTTTTGTAGGCCTAAGAACACTGGGGCTCTGGGCTTCTCTAGCCACCTAATCTTCTGCTCATCCTCTCGCGCACTCTAAAGAGAGCTCAGGTGAGAAATTGCAAACGTCGAGCAATTGCTCAGAGATGAAAAGTGCCAGCACTGAAAGCTGTTGCTAGCCAGCACCCTTCCTTGGAAGCGCTTTTGTAGCCCTTAGAACACTGGGGCTCTGGGCTTCTCTAGCCACCTCATCTTCTGCTCATCCTCTCGCGCACTCTAAAGAGAGCTCAGGTGAGAAATTGCAAACGTCGAGCAATTGCTCAGAGATGAAAAGTGCCAGCACTGAAAGCTGTTGCTAGCCAGCACCCTTCCTTGGAAGCGCTTTCACAGGCGCAGTAACACTGGGGCTTTGCGCTTCTCTACTCACCAAACGTCACGGTCCTTCTCTTTCCGTCTCGTAGACACGAGCTGAGAAATTGCAAACGTCGAGCAATTGCTCAGAGATGAAAAGTGCCAGCACTGAAAGCTGTTGCTAGCCAGCACCCTTCCTTGGAAGCGCTTTTGTAGGCCTAAGAACACTGGGGCTCTGGGCTTCTCTAGCCACCTAATCTTCTGCTCATCCTCTCGCGCACTCTAAAGAGACCTCAGGTGAGAAATTGCAAACGTCGAGCAATTGCTCAGAGATGAAAAGTGCCAGCACTGAAAGCTGTTGCTAGCCAGCACCCTTCCTTGGAAGTGCTTTCACAGGCGCAGTAACACTGGGGCTTTGCGCTTCTCTACTCACCAAACGTCACTGTCATTCTCTTTCCGTCTCGTAGACACGAGCTGAGAAATTGCAAACGTCGAGCAATTGCTCAGAGATGAAAAGTGCCAGCACTGGAAGCTGTTGCTAGCCAGCACCCTTCCTTGGAAGCGCTTTTGTAGCCCTTAGAACAGTGGGGCTCTGGGCTTCTCTAGCCACCTAATCTTCTGCTCATCCTCTCGCGCACTCTAAAGAGAGCTCAGGGGAGAAATTGCAAACGTCGAGCAATTGCTCAGAGATGAAAAGTGCCAGCACTGAAAGCTCTTGCTAGCCAGCACCCTTCCTTGGAAGCGCTTTTGTAGGCCTAAGAACACTGGGGCTCTGGGCTTCTCCAGCCACCTAATCTTCTGCTCATCCTCTCGCGCACTCTAAAGAGAGCTCAGGTGAAAAATTGCAAACGTCGAGCAATTGCTCAGAGATGAAAAGTGCCAGCACTGAAAGCTCTTGCTAGCCAGCACCCTTCCTTGGAAGCGCTTTCACAGGCGCAGCAACACTGGGGCTTTGCGCTTCTCTACCCACCAAACGTCACGGTCCTTCTCTTTCCGTCTCGTAGACACGAGCTGAGAAATTGCAAACGTCGAGCAATTGCTCAGAGATGAAAAGTGCCAGCACTGAAAGCTGTTGCTAGCCAGCACCCTTCCTTGGAAGCGCTTTCACAGGCGCAGCAACACTGGGGCTTTGCGCTTCTCTAGCCACCAAACGTCACGGTCACTCTCTCTCCGTCTCGTAGACACGAGCTGAGAAATTGCAAACGTCGAGCAATTGCTCAGAGAGGAAAAGTGCCAGCACTGAAAGCTGTTGCTAGCCAGCACCCTTCCTTGGAAGCGCTTTTGTAGGCCTAAGAACACTGGGGCTCTGGGCTTCTCTAGCCACCTCATCTTCTGCTCATCCTCTCGCGCACTCTAAAGAGAGCTCAGGTGAGAAATTGCAAACGTCCAGCAATTGCTCAGAGATGAAAAGTGCCAGCACTGAAAGCTCTTGCTAGCCAGCACCCTTCCTTGGAAGCGCTTTCACAGGCGCAGTAACACTGGGGCTTTGTGCTTCTCCAGCCACCAAACGTCACTGTCATTCTCTTTCCGTCTCGTAGACACGAGCTGAGAAATTGCAAACGTCGAGCAATTGCTCAGAGATGAAAAGTGCCAGCACTGAAAGCTGTTGCTAGCCAGCACCCTTCCTTGGAAGCGCTTTTGTAGGCCTAAGAACACTGGGGCTCTGGGCTTCTTTAGCCACCTCATCTTCTGCTCATCCTCTCGCGCAGTCTAAAGAGAGCTCAGGTGAGAAATTGCAAACGTCGAGCAATTGCTCAGAGAAGAAAAGTGCCAGCACTGAAAGCTGTTGCTAGCCAGCACCCTTCCTTGGAAGCGCTTTCACAGGCGCAGCAACACTGGGGCTTTGCGCTTCTCTAGCCACCAAACGTCACGGTCACTCTCTCTCCGTCTCGTAGACACGAGCTGAGAAATTGCAAACGTCGAGCAATTGCTCAGAGAGGAAAAGTGCCAGCACTGAAAGCTGTTGCTAGCCAGCACCCTTCCTTGGAAGCGCTTTTGTAGGCCTAAGAACACTGGGGCTCTGGGCTTCTCTAGCCACCTCATCTTCTGCTCATCCTCTCGCGCACTCTAAAGAGAGCTCAGGTGAGAAATTGCAAACGTCCAGCAATTGCTCAGAGATGAAAAGTGCCAGCACTGAAAGCTCTTGCTAGCCAGCACCCTTCCTTGGAAGCGCTTTCACAGGCGCAGTAACACTGGGGCTTTGTGCTTCTCCAGCCACCAAACGTCACTGTCATTCTCTTTCCGTCTCGTAGACACGAGCTGAGAAATTGCAAACGTCGAGCAATTGCTCAGAGATGAAAAGTGCCAGCACTGAAAGCTGTTGCTAGCCAGCACCCTTCCTTGGAAGCGCTTTTGTAGGCCTAAGAACACTGGGGCTCTGGGCTTCTTTAGCCACCTCATCTTCTGCTCATCCTCTCGCGCACTCTAAAGAGAGCTCAGGTGAGAAATTGCAAACGTCGAGCAATTGCTCAGAGAAGAAAAGTGCCAGCACTGAAAGCTGTTGCTAGCCAGCACCCTTCCTTGGAAGCGCTTTCACAGGCGCAGCAACACTGGGGCTTTGCGCTTCTCTAGCCACCAAACGTCACGGTCACTCTCTCTCCGTCTCGTAGACACGAGCTGAGAAATTGCAAACGTCGAGCAATTGCTCAGAGAGGAAAAGTGCCAGCACTGAAAGCTCTTGCTAGCCAGCACCCTTCCTTGGAAGCGCTTTTGTAGGCCTAAGAACACTGGGGCTCTGGGCTTCTCTAGCCACCTCATCTTCTGCTCATCCTCTCGCGCAGTCTAAAGAGAGCTCAGGTGAGAAATTGCAAACGTCGAGCAATTGCTCAGAGATGAAAAGTGCCAGCACTGAAAGCTGTTGCTAGCCAGCACCCTTCCTTGGAAGCGCTTTCACAGGCGCAGCAACACTGGGGCTTTGCGCTTCTCTACCCACCAAACGTCACGGTCCTTCTCTTTCCGTCTCGTAGACACGAGCTGAGAAATTGCAAACGTCGAGCAATTGCTCAGAGATGAAAAGTGCCAGCACTGAAAGCTCTTGCTAGCCAGCACCCTTCCTTGGAAGTGCTTTTGTAGCCCTAAGCACACTGGGGCTCTGGGCTTCTCTAGCCACCTAATCTTCTGCTCATCCTCTCGCGCACTCTAAAGAGAGCTCAGGGGAGAAATTGCAAACGTCGAGCAATTGCTCAGAGAGGAAAAGTGCCAGCACTGAAAGCTGTTGCTAGCCAGCACCCTTCCTTGGAAGCGCTTTTGTAGGCCTAAGAACACTGGGGCTCTGGGCTTCTCTAGCCACCTCATCTTCTGCTCATCCTCTCGCGCACTCTAAAGAGAGCTCAGGTGAGAAATTGCAAACGTCGAGCAATTGCTCAGAGATGAAAAGTGCCAGCACTGAAAGCTGTTGCTAGCCAGCAGCCTTCCTTGGAAGCGCTTTCACAGGCGCAGTAACACTGGGGCTTTGCGCTTCTCTAGCCACCAAACGTCACGGTCCTTCTCTTTCCGTCTCGTAGACACGAGCTGAGAAATTGCAAACGTCGAGCAATTGCTCAGAGATGAAAAGTGCCAGCACTGAAAGCTCTTGCTAGCCAGCACCCTTCCTTGGAAGCGCTTTTGTAGCCCTTAGAACACTGGGGCTCTGGGCTTCTCTAGCCACCTCATCTTCTGCTCATCCTCTCGCGCACTCTAAAGAGAGCTCAGGTGAGAAATTGCAAACGTCGAGCAATTGCTCAGAGATGAAAAGTGCCAGCACTGAAAGCTGTTGCTAGCCAGCACCCTTCCTTGGAAGCGCTTTCACAGGCGCAGCAACACTGGGGCTTTGCGCTTCTCTACCCACCAAACGTCACTGTCATTCTCTTTCCGTCTCGTAGACATGAGCTGAGAAATTGCAAACGTCGAGCAATTGCTCAGAGATGAAAAGTGCCAGCACTGAAAGCTGTTGCTAGCCAGCACCCTTCCTTGGAAGCGCTTTAGTAGGCCTAAGAACACTGGGGCTCTGGGCTTCTCTAGCCACCTCATCTTCTGCTCATCCTCTCGCGCAGTCTAAAGAGAGCTCAGGTGAGAAATTGCAAACGTCGAGCAATTGCTCAGAGAGGAAAAGTGCCAGCACTGAAAGCTCTTGCTAGCCAGCACCCTTCCTTGGAAGCGCTTTCACAGGCGCAGCAACACTGGGGCTTTGCGCTTCTCTAGCCACCAAACGTCACGGTCCTTCTCTTTCCGTCTCGTAGACATGAGCTGAGAAATTGCAAACGTCGAGCAATTGCTCAGAGATGAAAAGTGCCAGCACTGAAAGCTGTTGCTAGCCAGCACCCTTCCTTGGAAGCGCTTTTGTAGGCCTAAGAACACTGGGGCTCTGGGCTTCTTTAGCCACCTCATCTTCTGCTCATCCTCTCGCGCACTCTGAAGAGAGCTCAGGTGAGAAATTGCAAACGTCGAGCAATTGCTCAGAGATGAAAAGTGCCAGCACTGAAAGCTCTTGCTAGCCAGCACCCTTCCTTGGAAGCGCTTTCACAGGCGCAGTAACACTGGGGCTTTGCGCTTCTCTAGCCACCAAACGTCACGGTCATTCTCTTTCCGTCTCGTAGACACGAGCTGAGAAATTGCAAACGTCGAGCAATTGCTCAGAGATGAAAAGTGCCAGCACTGAAAGCTGTTGCTAGCCAGCACCCTTCCTTGGAAGCGCTTTTGTAGGCCTATGAACCCTGGGGCTCTGGGCTTCTCTAGCCACCTCATCTTCTGCTCATCCTCTCGCTCACTCTAAAGAGAGCTCAGGTGAGAAATTGCAAACGTCGAGCAATTGCTCAGAGATGAAAAGTGCCAGCACTGAAAGCTGTTGCTAGCCAGCACCCTTCCTTGGAAGCGCTTTCACAGGCGCAGTAACACTGGGGCTTTGCGCTTCTCTACCCACCAAACGTCACGGTCCTTCTCTTTCCGTCTCGTAGACACGAGCTGAGAAATTGCAAACGTCGAGCAATTGCTCAGAGATGAAAAGTGCCAGCACTGAAAGCTGTTGCTAGCCAGCACCCTTCCTTGGAAGCGCTTTTGTAGGCCTAAGAACACTGGGGCTCTGGGCTTCTCTAGCCACCTCATCTTCTGCTCATCCTCTCGCGCACTCTAAAGAGAGCTCAGGTGAGAAATTGCAAACGTCCAGCAATTGCTCAGAGATGAAAAGTGCCAGCACTGAAAGCTGTTGCTAGCCAGCACCCTTCCTTGGAAGCGCTTTCACAGGTGCAGTAACACTGGGGCTTTGCGCTTCTCTAGCCACCAAACGTCACAGTCCTTCTCTTTCCGTCTCGTAGACACGAGCTGAGAAATTGCAAACGTCGAGCAATTGCTCAGAGATGAAAAGTGCCAGCACTGAAAGCTCTTGCTAGCCAGCCCCCTTCCTTGGAAGCGCTTTCACAGGTGCAGTAACACTGGGGCTTTGCGCTTCTCTAGCCACCAAACGTCACGGTCCTTCTCTTTCCGTCTCGTAGACACGAGCTGAGAAATTGCAAACGTCGAGCAATTGCTCAGAGATGAAAAGTGCCAGCACTGAAAGCTCTTGCTAGCCAGCACCCTTCCTTGGAAGCGCTTTTGTAGGCCTAAGCACACTGGGGCTCTGGGCTTCTCTAGCCACCTAATCTTCTGCTCATCCTCTCGCGCACTCTGAAGAGAGCTCAGGTGAGAAATTGCAAACGTCGAGCAATTGCTCAGAGATGAAAAGTGCCAGCACTGAAAGCTGTTGCTAGCCAGCACCCTTCCTTGGAAGCGCTTTTGTAGGCCTAAGAACACTGGGGCTCTGGGCTTCTTTAGCCACCTCATCTTCTGCTCATCCTCTCGCGCACTCTGAAGAGAGCTCAGGTGAGAAATTGCAAACGTCGAGCAATTGCTCAGAGATGAAAAGTGCCAGCACTGAAAGCTGTTGCTAGCCAGCACCCTTCTTTGGAAGCGCTTTTGTAGGCCTAAGAAGACTGGGGCTCTGGGCTTCTCTAGCCACCTCATCTTCTGCTCATCCTCTCGCGCACTCTAAAGAGAGCTCAGGTGAGAAATTGCAAACATCGAGCAATTGCTCAGAGATGAAAAGTGCCAGCACTGAAAGCTCTTGCTAGCCAGCACCCTTCCTTGGAAGCGCTTTTGTAGCCCTTAGAACACTGGGGCTCTGGGCTTCTCTAGCCACCTCATCTTCTGCTCATCCTCTCGCGCACTCTAAAGAGAGCTCAGGTGAGAAATTGCAAACGTCGAGCAATTGCTCAGAGATGAAAAGTGCCAGCACTGAAAGCTGTTGCTAGCCAGCCCCCTTCCTTGGAAGCGCTTTCACAGGCGCAGTAACACTGGGGCTTTGCGCTTCTCTAGCCACCAAACGTCACGGTCCTTCTCTTTCCGTGTCGTAGACACGAGCTGAGAAATTGCAAACGTCGAGCAATTGCTCAGAGATGAAAAGTGCCAGCACTGGAAGCTGTTGCTAGCCAGCACCCTTCCTTGGAAGCGCTTTTGTAGGCCTAAGAACAGTGGGGCTCTGGGCTTCTCTAGCCACCTCATCTTCTGCTCATCCTCTCGCGCACTCTAAAGAGAGCTCAGGTGAGAAATTGCAAACGTCGAGCAATTGCTCAGAGATGAAAAGTGCCAGCACTGAAAGCTGTTGCTAGCCAGCACCCTTCCTTGGAAGCGCTTTTGTAGGCCTAAGAACAGTGGGGCTCTGGGCTTCTCTAACCACCTCATCTTCTGCTCATCCTCTCGCGCACTCTAAAGAGAGCTCAGGTGAGAAATTGCAAACGTCGAGCAATTGCTCAGAGATGAAAAGTGCCAGCACTGAAAGCTCTTGCTAGCCAGCACCCTTCCTTGGAAGCGCTTTTGTAGGCCTAAGAACACTGGGGCTCTGGGCTTCTCTAGCCACCTCATCTTCTGCTCATCCTCTCGCGCACTCTAAAGAGAGCTCAGGTGAGAAATTGCAAACGTCGAGCAATTGCTCATAGATGAAAAGTGCCAGCACTGAAAGCTGTTGCTAGCCAGCACCCTTCCTTGGAAGCGCTTTCACAGGCGCAGTAACACTGGGGCTTTGCGCTTTTCTACCCACCAAAAGTCACTGTCCTTCTCTTTCCGTCTCGTAGACACGAGCTGAGAAATTGCAAACGTCGAGCAATTGCTCAGAGATGAAAAGTGCCAGCACTGGAAGCTCTTGCTAGCCAGCCCCCTTCCTTGGAAGCGCTTTAGTAGGCCTAAGAACACTGGGGCTCTGGGCTTCTCTAGCCACCTCATCTTCTGCTCATCCTCTCACGCACTCTAAAGAGAGCTCAGGTGAGAAATTGCAAACGTCGAGCAATTGCTCAGAGATGAAAAGTGCCAGCACTGAAAGCTGTTGCTAGCCAGCCCCCTTCCTTGGAAGCGCTTTTGTAGGCCTAAGAACACTGGGGCTCTGGGCTTCTCTAGCCACCTCATCTTCTGCTCATCCTCTCGCGCACTCTAAAGAGAGCTCAGGTGAGAAATTGCAAACGTCGAGCAATTGCTCAGAGATGAAAAGTGCCAGCACTGAACGCTGTTGCTAGCCAGCCCCCTTCCTTGGAAGCGCTTTCACAGGCGCAGTAACACTGGGGCTTTGCGCTTCTCTAGCCACCAAACGTCACGGTCCTTCTCTTTCCGTGTCGTAGACACGAGCTGAGAAATTGCAAACGTCGAGCAATTGCTCAGAGATGAAAAGTGCCAGCACTGGAAGCTGTTGCTAGCCAGCACCCTTCCTTGGAAGCGCTTTTGTAGGCCTAAGAACACTGGGGCTCTGGGCTTCTTTAGCCACCTCATCTTCTGCTCATCCTCTCGCGCACTCTAAAGAGAGCTCAGGTGAGAAATTGCAAACGTCGAGCAATTGCTCAGAGATGAAAAGTGCCAGCACTGAAAGCTGTTGCTAGCCAGCACCCTTCCTTGGAAGCGCTTTTGTAGGCCTAAGAACAGTGGGGCTCTGGGCTTCTCTAACCACCTCATCTTCTGCTCATCCTCTCGCGCACTCTAAAGAGAGCTCAGGTGAGAAATTGCAAACGTCGAGCAATTGCTCAGAGATGAAAAGTGCCAGCACTGAAAGCTGTTGCTAGCCAGCACCCTTCCTTGGAAGCGCTTTTGTAGCCCTTAGAACACTGGGGCTCTGGGCTTCTCTAGCCACCTCATCTTCTGCTCATCCTCTCGCGCACTCTAAAGAGAGCTCAGGTGAGAAATTGCAAACGTCCAGCAATTGCTCAGAGATGAAAAGTGCCAGCACTGAAAGCTCTTGCTAGCCAGCACCCTTCCTTGGAAGCGCTTTCACAGGCGCAGTAACACTGGGGCTTTGCGCTTCTCTACCCACCAAACGTCGCGGTCCTTCTCTTTCTGTCTCGTAGACACGAGCTGAGAAATTGCAAACGTCGAGCAATTGCTCAGAGATGAAAAGTGCCAGCACTGAAAGCTGTTGCTAGCCAGCACCCTTCCTTGGAAGCGCTTTTGTAGGCCTAAGAACACTGGGGCTCTGGGCTTCTCTAGCCACCTCATCTTCTGCTCATCCTCTCGCGCACTCTAAAGAGAGCTCAGGTGAGAAATTGCAAACGTTGAGCAATTGCTCAGAGATGAAAAGTGCCAGCACTGAAAGCTGTTGCTAGCCAGCACCCTTCCTTGGAAGCGCTTTTGTAGCCCTTAGAACACTGGGTCTCTGGGCTTCTCTAGCCACCTCATCTTCTGCTCATCCTCTCGCGCAGTCTAAAGAGAGCTCAGGTGAGAAATTGCAAACGTCCAGCAATTGCTCAGAGATGAAAAGTGCCAGCACTGAAAGCTGTTGCTAGCCAGCACCCTTCCTTGGAAGCGCTTTCACAGGCGCAGCAACACTGGGGCTTTGCGCTTCTCTACCCACCAAACGTCACGGTCCTTCTCTTTCCGTCTCGTAGACATGAGCTGAGAAATTGCAAACGTCGAGCAATTGCTCAGAGATGAAAAGTGCCAGCACTGAAAGCTGTTGCTAGCCAGCACCCTTCCTTGGAAGCGCTTTTGTAGGCCTAAGCACACTGGGGCTCTGGGCTTCTTTAGCCACCTCATCTTCTGCTCATCCTCTCGCGCACTCTGAACAGAGCTCAGGTGAGAAATTGCAAACGTCGAGCAATTGCTCAGAGATGAAAAGTGCCAGCACTGAAAGCTCTTGCTAGCCAGCACCCTTCCTTGGAAGCGCTTTCACAGGCGCAGTAACACTGGGGCTTTGCGCTTCTCTAGCCACCAAACGTCACGGTCCTTCTCTTTCCGTCTCGTAGACACGAGCTGAGAAATTGCAAACGTCGAGCAATTGCTCAGAGATGAAAAGTGCCAGCACTGAAAGCTGTTGTTAGCCAGCACCCTTCCTTGGAAGCGCTTTTGTAGGCCTAAGCACACTGGGGCTCTGGGCTTCTTTAGCCACCTCATCTTCTGCTCATCCTCTCGCGCACTCTAAAGAGAGCTCAGGTGAGAAATTGCAAACGTCGAGCAATTGCTCAGAGAGGAAAAGTGCCAGCACTGAAAGCTGTTGCTAGCCAGCACCCTTCCTTGGAAGCGCTTTTGTAGGCCTAAGAACAGTGGGGCTCTGGGCTTCTCTAACCACCTCATCTTCTGCTCATCCTCTCGCGCACTCTAAAGAGAGCTCAGGTGAGAAATTGCAAACGTCGAGCAATTGCTCAGAGAGGAAAAGTGCCAGCACTGAAAGCTGTTGCTAGCCAGCACCCTTCCTTGGAAGCGCTTTTGTAGCCCTTAGAACACTGGGGCTCTGGGCTTCTCTAGCCACCTAATCTTCTGCTCATCCTCTCGCGCACTCTAAAGAGAGCTCAGGGGAGAAATTGCAAACGTCGAGCAATTGCTCAGAGATGAAAAGTGCCAGCACTGAAAGCTGTTGCTAGCCAGCACCCTTCCTTGGAAGCGCTTTCACAGGCGCAGTAACACTGGGGCTTTGCGCTTCTCTAGCCACCAAACGTCACGGTCCTTCTCTTTCCGTCTCGTAGACACGAGCTGAGAAATTGCAAACGTCGAGCAATTGCTCAGAGATGAAAAGTGCCAGCACTGAAAGCTGTTGCTAGCCAGCACCCTTCCTTGGAAGCGCTTTTGTAGCCCTTAGAACACTGGGGCTCTGGGCTTCTCTAGCCACCTCATCTTCTGCTCATCCTCTCGCGCACTCTAAAGAGAGCTCAGGTGAGAAATTGCAAACGTCGAGCAATTGCTCAGAGATGAAAAGTGCCAGCACTGAAAGCTGTTGCTAGCCAGCACCCTTCCTTGGAAGCGCTTTCACAGGTGCAGTAACGCTGGGGCTTTGCGCTTCTCTAGCCACCAAACGTCACGGTCCTTCTCTTTCCGTCTCGTAGACACGAGCTGAGAAATTGCAAACGTCGAGCAATTGCTCAGAGATGAAAAGTGCCAGCACTGAAAGCTGTTGCTAGCCAGCACCCTTCCTTGGAAGCGCTTTTGTAGGCCTAAGAACACTGGGGCTCTGGGCTTCTCTAGCCACCTCATCTTCTGCTCATCCTCTCGCGCACTCTAAAGAGAGCTCAGGGGAGAAATTGCAAATGTCCAGCAATTGCTCAGAGATGAAAAGTGCCAGCACTGAAAGCTCTTGCTAGCCAGCACCCTTCCTTGGAAGCGCTTTCACAGGCGCAGTAACACTGGGGCTTTGCGCTTCTCTAGCCACCAAACGTCACGGTCCTTCTCTTTCCGTCTCGTAGACACGAGCTGAGAAATTGCAAACGTCGAGCAATTGCTCAGAGATGAAAAGTGCCAGCACTGAAAGCTGTTGTTAGCCAGCACCCTTCCTTGGAAGCGCTTTTGTAGGCCTAAGCACACTGGGGCTCTGGGCTTCTCTAGCCACCTCATCTTCTGCTCATCCTCTCGCGCACTCTAAAGAGAGCTCAGGTGAGAAATTGCAAACGTCGAGCAATTGCTCAGAGATGAAAAGTGCCAGCACTGAAAGCTGTTGCTAGCCAGCACCCTTCCTTGGAAGCGCTTTTGTAGGCCTAAGAACAGTGGGGCTCTGGGCTTCTCTAACCACCTCATCTTCTGCTCATCCTCTCGCGCACTCTAAAGAGAGCTCAGGTGAGAAATTGCAAACGTCGAGCAATTGCTCAGAGAGGAAAAGTGCCAGCACTGAAAGCTGTTGCTAGCCAGCACCCTTCCTTGGAAGCGCTTTTGTAGCCCTTAGAACACTGGGGCTCTGGGCTTCTCTAGCCACCTAATCTTCTGCTCATCCTCTCGCGCACTCTAAAGAGAGCTCAGGGGAGAAATTGCAAACGTCGAGCAATTGCTCAGAGAGGAAAAGTGCCAGCACTGAAAGCTGTTGCTAGCCAGCACCCTTCCTTGGAAGCGCTTTCACAGGCGCAGTAACACTGGGGCTTTGCGCTTCTCTAGCCACCAAACGTCACGGTCCTTCTCTTTCCGTCTCGTAGACACGAGCTGAGAAATTGCAAACGTCGAGCAATTGCTCAGAGATGAAAAGTGCCAGCACTGAAAGCTGTTGCTAGCCAGCACCCTTCCTTGGAAGCGCTTTTGTAGCCCTTAGAACACTGGGGCTCTGGGCTTCTCTAGCCACCTCATCTTCTGCTCATCCTCTCGCGCACTCTAAAGAGAGCTCAGGTGAGAAATTGCAAACGTCGAGCAATTGCTCAGAGATGAAAAGTGCCAGCACTGAAAGCTGTTGCTAGCCAGCACCCTTCCTTGGAAGCGCTTTCACAGGCGCAGCAACACTGGGGCTTTGCGCTTCTCTAGCCACCAAACGTCACGGTCCTTCTCTTTCCGTCTCGTAGACACGAGCTGAGAAATTGCAAACGTCGAGCAATTGCTCAGAGATGAAAAGTGCCAGCACTGAAAGCTGTTGCTAGCCAGCACCCTTCCTTGGAAGCGCTTTTGTAGGCCTAAGAACACTGGGGCTCTGGGCTTCTCTAGCCACCTCATCTTCTGCTCATCCTCTCGCGCACTCTAAAGAGAGCTCAGGGGAGAAATTGCAAATGTCCAGCAATTGCTCAGAGATGAAAAGTGCCAGCACTGAAAGCTGTTGCTAGCCAGCACCCTTCCTTGGAAGCGCTTTCACAGGCGCAGCAACACTGGGGCTTTGCGCTTCTCTAGCCACCAAACGTCACGGTCATTCTCTTTCCGTCTCGTAGACATGAGCTGAGAAATTGCAAACGTCGAGCAATTGCTCAGAGATGAAAAGTGCCAGCACTGAAAGCTGTTGCTAGCCAGCACCCTTCCTTGGAAGCGCTTTTGTAGGCCTAAGAACACTGGGGCTCTGGGCTTCTTTAGCCACCTCATCTTCTGCTCATCCTCTCGCGCATTCTGAAGAGAGCTCAGGTGAGAAATTGCAAACGTCGAGCAATTGCTCAGAGATGAAAAGTGCCAGCACTGAAAGCTCTTGCTAGCCAGCACCCTTCCTTGGAAGCGCTTTCACAGGCGCAGTAACACTGGGGCTTTGCGCTTCTCTACCCACCAAACGTCACGGTCCTTCTCTTTCCGTCTCGTAGACACGAGCTGAGAAATTGCAAACGTCGAGCAATTGCTCAGAGATGAAAAGTGCCAGCACTGAAAGCTGTTGCTAGCCAGCACCCTTCCTTGGAAGCGCTTTTGTAGACCTAAGAACAGTGGGGCTCTGGGCTTCTCTAGCCACCTAATCTTCTGCTCATCCTCTCGCTCACTCTAAAGAGAGCTCAGGTGAGAAATTGCAAACGTCGAGCAATTGCTCAGAGATGAAAAGTGCCAGCACTGAAAGCTCTTGCTAGCCAGCACCCTTCCTTGGAAGCGCTTTTGTAGGCCTAAGAACACTGGGGCTCTGGGCTTCTCTAGCCACCTCATCTTCTGCTCATCCTCTCGCGCACTCTAAAGAGAGCTCAGGTGAGAAATTGCAAACGTCGAGCAATTGCTCAGAGAGGAAAAGTGCCAGCACTGAAAGCTGTTGCTAGCCAGCACCCTTCCTTGGAAGCGCTTTTGTAGGCCTAAGAACACTGGGGCTCTGGGCTTCTCTAGCCACCTCATCTTCTGCTCATCCTCTCGCGCACTCTAAAGAGAGCTCAGGTGAGAAATTGCAAACGTCGAGCAATTGCTCAGAGATGAAAAGTGCCAGCACTGAAAGCTGTTGCTAGCCAGCACCCTTCCTTGGAAGCGCTTTCACAGGTGCAGTAACACTGGGGCTTTGCGCTTGTCTAGCCACCAAACGTCACGGTCCTTCTCTTTCCGTCTCGTAGACACGAGCTGAGAAATTGCAAACGTCGAGCAATTGCTCAGAGATGAAAAGTGCCAGCACTGAAAGCTGTTGCTAGCCAGCACCCTTCCTTGGAAGCGCTTTCACAGGCGCAGTAACACTGGGGCTTTGCGCTTTTGTACCCACCAAAAGTCACTGTCCTTCTCTTTCCGTCTCGTAGACACGAGCTGAGAAATTGCAAACGTCGAGCAATTGCTCAGAGATGAAAAGTGCCAGCACTGGAAGCTGTTGCTAGCCAGCCCCCTTCCTTGGAAGCGCTTTAGTAGGCCTAAGAACACTGGGGCTCTGGGCTTCTCTAGCCACCTCATCTTCTGCTCATCCTCTCGCGCACTCTAAAGAGAGCTCAGGTGAGAAATTGCAAACGTCGAGCAATTGCTCAGAGATGAAAAGTGCCAGCACTGAAAGCTGTTGCTAGCCAGCCCCCTTCCTTGGAAGCGCTTTTGTAGGCCTAAGAACACTGGGGCTCTGGGCTTCTCTAGCCACCTCATCTTCTGCTCATCCTCTCGCGCACTCTAAAGAGAGCTCAGGTGAGAAATTGCAAACGTCCAGCAATTGCTCAGAGATGAAAAGTGCCAGCACTGAAAGCTGTTGCTAGCCAGCACCCTTCCTTGGAAGCGCTTTCACAGGCGCAGTAACACTGGGGCTTTGCGCTTCTCTACCCACCAAACGTCACGGTCCTTCTCTTTCCGTCTCGTAGACACGAGCTGAGAAATTGCAAACGTCGAGCAATTGCTCAGAGATGAAAAGTGCCAGCACTGGAAGCTGTTGCTAGCCAGCACCCTTCCTTGGAAGCGCTTTTGTAGGCCTAAGCACACTGGGGCTCTGGGCTTCTTTAGCCACCTCATCTTCTGCTCATCCTCTCGCGCACTCTAAAGAGAGCTCAGGTGAGAAATTGCAAACGTCGAGCAATTGCTCAGAGAGGAAAAGTGCCAGCACTGAAAGCTGTTGCTAGCCAGCACCCTTCCTTGGAAGCGCTTTTGTAGGCCTAAGAACACTGGGGCTCTGGGCTTCTCTAACCACCTCATCTTCTGCTCATCCTCTCGCGCACTCTAAAGAGAGCTCAGGTGAGAAATTGCAAACGTCGAGCAATTGCTCAGAGAGGAAAAGTGCCAGCACTGAAAGCTGTTGCTAGCCAGCACCCTTCCTTGGAAGCGCTTTTGTAGCCCTTAGAACACTGGGGCTCTGGGCTTCTCTAGCCACCTCATCTTCTGCTCATCCTCTCGCGCACTCTAAAGAGAGCTCAGGTGAGAAATTGCAAACGTCCAGCAATTGCTCAGAGATGAAAAGTGCCAGCACTGAAAGCTGTTGCTAGCCAGCAGCCTTCCTTGGAAGCGCTTTCACAGGCGCAGTAACACTGGGGCTTTGCGCTTCTCTACCCACCAAACGTCGCGGTCCTTCTCTTTCCGTCTCGTAGACACGAGCTGAGAAATTGCAAACGTCGAGCAATTGCTCAGAGATGAAAAGTGCCAGCACTGAAAGCTGTTGCTAGCCAGCACCCTTCCTTGGAAGCGCTTTTGTAGGCCTAAGAACACTGGGGCTCTGGGCTTCTTTAGCCACCTCATCTTCTGCTCATCCTCTCGCGCACTCTGAAGAGAGCTCAGGTGAGAAATTGCAAACGTTGAGCAATTGCTCAGAGATGAAAAGTGCCAGCACTGAAAGCTCTTGCTAGCCAGCACCCTTCCTTGGAAGCGCTTTTGTAGCCCTTAGAACACTGGGTCTCTGGGCTTCTCTAGCCACCTAATCTTCTGCTCATCCTCTCGCGCACTCTAAAGAGAGCTCAGGTGAGAAATTGCAAACGTCGAGCAATTGCTCAGAGATGAAAAGTGCCAGCACTGAAAGCTGTTGCTAGCCAGCACCCTTCCTTGGAAGCGCTTTCACAGGCGCAGCAACACTGGGGCTTTGCGCTTCTCTACCCACCAAACGTCACGGTCCTTCTCTTTCCGTCTCGTAGACATGAGCTGAGAAATTGCAAACGTCGAGCAATTGCTCAGAGATGAAAAGTGCCAGCACTGAAAGCTGTTGCTAGCCAGCACCCTTCCTTGGAAGCGCTTTTGTAGGCCTAAGAACACTGGGGCTCTGGGCTTCTTTAGCCACCTCATCTTCTGCTCATCCTCTCGCGCACTCTAAAGAGAGCTCAGGTGAGAAATTGCAAACGTCGAGCAATTGCTCAGAGAGGAAAAGTGCCAGCACTGAAAGCTGTTGCTAGCCAGCACCCTTCCTTGGAAGCGCTTTTGTAGGCCTAAGAACACTGGGGCTCTGGGCTTCTCTAACCACCTCATCTTCTGCTCATCCTCTCGCGCACTCTAAAGAGAGCTCAGGTGAGAAATTGCAAACGTCGAGCAATTGCTCAGAGAGGAAAAGTGCCAGCACTGAAAGCTGTTGCTAGCCAGCACCCTTCCTTGGAAGCGCTTTTGTAGGCCTAAGAACACTGGGGCTCTGGGCTTCTCTAGCCACCTCATCTTCTGCTCATCCTCTCGCGCACTCTAAAGAGAGCTCAGGTGAGAAATTGCAAACGTCGAGCAATTGCTCAGAGATGAAAAGTGCCAGCACTGAAAGCTCTTGCTAGCCAGCACCCTTCCTTGGAAGCGCTTTCACAGGCGCAGTAACACTGGGGCTTTGCGCTTCTCTAGCCACCAAACGTCACGGTCCTTCTCTTTCCGTCTCGTAGACACGAGCTGAGAAATTGCAAACGTCGAGCAATTGCTCAGAGATGAAAAGTGCCAGCACTGAAAGCTGTTGCTAGCCAGCACCCTTCCTTGGAAGCGCTTTTGTAGGCCTAAGAACACTGGGGCTCTGGGCTTCTCTAGCCACCTCATCTTCTGCTCATCCTCTCGCGCACTCTAAAGAGAGCTCAGGGGAGAAATTGCAAATGTCCAGCAATTGCTCAGAGATGAAAAGTGCCAGCACTGAAAGCTGTTGCTAGCCAGCACCCTTCCTTGGAAGCGCTTTCACAGGCGCAGCAACACTGGGGCTTTGCGCTTCTCTAGCCACCAAACGTCACGGTCATTCTCTTTCCGTCTCGTAGACATGAGCTGAGAAATTGCAAACGTCGAGCAATTGCTCAGAGATGAAAAGTGCCAGCACTGAAAGCTGTTGCTAGCCAGCACCCTTCCTTGGAAGCGCTTTTGTAGGCCTAAGAACACTGGGGCTCTGGGCTTCTTTAGCCACCTCATCTTCTGCTCATCCTCTCGCGCATTCTGAAGAGAGCTCAGGTGAGAAATTGCAAACGTCGAGCAATTGCTCAGAGATGAAAAGTGCCAGCACTGAAAGCTCTTGCTAGCCAGCACCCTTCCTTGGAAGCGCTTTCACAGGCGCAGCAACACTGGGGCTTTGCGCTTCTCTAGCCACCAAACGTCACGGTCCTTCTCTTTCCGTCTCGTAGACACGAGCTGAGAAATTGCAAACGTCGAGCAATTGCTCAGAGATGAAAAGTGCCAGCACTGAAAGCTGTTGCTAGCCAGCACCCTTCCTTGGAAGCGCTTTTGTAGGCCTAAGAACACTGGGGCTCTGGGCTTCTCTAGCCACCTCATCTTCTGCTCATCCTCTCGCGCACTCTAAAGAGAGCTCAGGTGAGAAATTGCAAACGTCCAGCAATTGCTCAGAGATGAAAAGTGCCAGCACTGAAAGCTCTTGCTAGCCAGCACCCTTCCTTGGAAGCACTTTTGTAGGCCTAAGCACACTGGGGCTCTGGGCTTCTCTAGCCACCTCATCTTCTGTTCATCCTCTCGCGCACTCTAAAGAGAGCTCAGGTGAGAAATTGCAAACGTCGAGCAATTGCTCAGAGAAGAAAAGTGCCAGCACTGAAAGCTGTTGCTAGCCAGCACCCTTCCTTGGAAGCGCTTTTGTAGGCCTAAGAACACTGGGGCTCTGGGCTTCTCTAGCCACCTAATCTTCTGCTCATCCTCTCGCGCACTCTAAAGAGAGCTCAGGTGAGAAATTGCAAACGTCGAGCAATTGCTCAGAGATGAAAAGTGCCAGCACTGAAAGCTGTTGCTAGCCAGCACCCTTCCTTGGAAGCGCTTTCACAGGCGCAGTAACACTGGGGCTTTGCGCTTCTCTAGCCACCAAACGTCACGGTCCTTCTCTTTCCGTCTCGTAGACACGAGCTGAGAAATTGCAAACGTCGAGCAATTGCTCAGAGATGAAAAGTGCCAGCACTGAAAGCTGTTGCTAGCCAGCACCCTTCCTTGGAAGCGCTTTCACAGGCGCAGTAACACTGGGGCTTTGCGCTTCTCTAGCCACCAAACGTCACGGTCCTTCTCTTTCCGTCTCGTAGACACGAGCTGAGAAATTGCAAACGTCGAGCAATTGCTCAGAGAGGAAAAGTGCCAGCACTGAAAGCTGTTGCTAGCCAGCCCCCTTCCTTGGAAGCGCTTTTGTAGGCCTAAGAACACTGGGGCTCTGGGCTTCTCTAGCCACCTCATCTTCTGCTCATCCTCTCGCGCACTCTAAAGAGAGCTCAGGTGAGAAATTGCAAACGTCGAGCAATTGCTCAGAGAGGAAAAGTGCCAGCACTGAAAGCTGTTGCTAGCCAGCACCCTTCCTTGGAAGCGCTTTTGTAGGCCTAAGAACACTGGGGCTCTGGGCTTCTCTAGCCACCTAATCTTCTGCTCATCCTCTCGCACACTCTAAAGAGAGCTCAGGTGAGAAATTGCAAACGTCGAGCAATTGCTCAGAGATGAAAAGTGCCAGCACTGAAAGCTCTTGCTAGCCAGCACCCTTTCTTGGAAGCGCTTTTGTAGGCCTAAGAACACTGGGGCTCTGGGCTTCTTTAGCCACCTCATCTTCTGCTCATCCTCTCGCGCACTCTAAAGAGAGCTCAGGTGAGAAATTGCAAACGTCGAGCAATTGCTCAGAGATGAAAAGTGCCAGCACTGAAAGCTGTTGCTAGCCAGCACCCTTCCTTGGAAGCGCTTTTGTAGGCCTAAGAACAGTGGGGCTCTGGGCTTCTCTAACCACCTCATCTTCTGCTCATCCTCTCGCGCACTCTAAAGAGAGCTCAGGTGAGAAATTGCAAACGTCGAGCAATTGCTCAGAGAGGAAAAGTGCCAGCACTGAAAGCTGTTGCTAGCCAGCACCCTTCCTTGGAAGCGCTTTTGTAGCCCTTAGAACACTGGGGCTCTGGGCTTCTCTAGCCACCTAATCTTCTGCTCATCCTCTCGCGCACTCTAAAGAGAGCTCAGGGGAGAAATTGCAAACGTCGACCAATTGCTCAGAGATGAAAAGTGCCAGCACTGAAAGCTGTTGCTAGCCAGCACCCTTCCTTGGAAGCGCTTTCACAGGCGCAGTAACACTGGGGCTTTGCGCTTCTCTAGCCACCAAACGTCACGGTCCTTCTCTTTCCGTCTCGTAGACACGAGCTGAGAAATTGCAAACGTCGAGCAATTGCTCAGAGATGAAAAGTGCCAGCACTGAAAGCTGTTGCTAGCCAGCACCCTTCCTTGGAAGCGCTTTTGTAGCCCTTAGAACACTGGGGCTCTGGGCTTCTCTAGCCACCTCATCTTCTGCTCATCCTCTCGCGCACTCTAAAGAGAGCTCAGGTGAGAAATTGCAAACGTCCAGCAATTGCTCAGAGATGAAAAGTGCCAGCACTGAAAGCTGTTGCTAGCCAGCACCCTTCCTTGGAAGCGCTTTCACAGGCGCAGCAACACTGGGGCTTTGCGCTTCTCTAGCCACCAAACGTCACGGTCCTTCTCTTTCCGTCTCGTAGACACGAGCTGAGAAATTGCAAACGTCGAGCAATTGCTCAGAGATGAAAAGTGCCAGCACTGAAAGCTCTTGCTAGCCAGCACCCTTCCTTGGAAGCGCTTTTGTAGGCCTAAGAACACTGGGGCTCTGGGCTTCTCTAGCCACCTCATCTTCTGCTCATCCTCTCGCGCACTCTAAAGAGAGCTCAGGGGAGAAATTGCAAACGTCGAGCAATTGCTCAGAGATGAAAAGTGCCAGCACTGAAAGCTGTTGCTAGCCAGCACCCTTCCTTGGAAGCGCTTTCACAGGCGCAGCAACACTGGGGCTTTGCGCTTCTCTACCCACCAAACGTCACGGTCCTTCTCTTTCCGTCTCGTAGACACGAGCTGAGAAATTGCAAACGTCGAGCAATTGCTCAGAGATGAAAAGTGCCAGCACTGAAAGCTGTTGCTAGCCAGCACCCTTCCTTGGAAGCGCTTTTGTAGGCCTAAGAACACTGGGGCTCTGGGCTTCTCTAGCCACCTCATCTTCTGCTCATCCTCTCGCGCATTCTGAAGAGAGCTCAGGTGAGAAATTGCAAACGTCGAGCAATTGCTCAGAGATGAAAAGTGCCAGCACTGAAAGCTCTTGCTAGCCAGCACCCTTCCTTGGAAGCGCTTTCACAGGCGCAGTAACACTGGGGCTTTGCGCTTCTCTAGCCACCAAACGTCACGGTCCTTCTCTTTCCGTCTCGTAGACACGAGCTGAGAAATTGCAAACGTCGAGCAATTGCTCAGAGATGAAAAGTGCCAGCACTGAAAGCTGTTGCTAGCCAGCACCCTTCCTTGGAAGCGCTTTTGTAGCCCTAAGAACACTGGGGCTCTGGGCTTCTCTAGCCACCTAATCTTCTGCTCATCCTCTCGCTCACTCTAAAGAGAGCTCAGGTGAGAAATTGCAAACGTCGAGCAATTGCTCAGAGATGAAAAGTGCCAGCACTGAAAGCTGTTGCTAGCCAGCACCCTTCCTTGGAAGCGCTTTTGTAGACCTAAGAACACTGGGGCTCTGGGCTTCTCTAGCCACCTCATCTTCTGCTCATCCTCTCGCGCACTCTAAAGAGAGCTCAGGTGAGAAATTGCAAACGTCGAGCAATTGCTCAGAGATGAAAAGTGCCAGCACTGAAAGCTCTTGCTAGCCAGCACCCTTCCTTGGAAGCACTTTTGTAGGCCTAAGCACACTGGGGCTCTGGGCTTCTCTAGCCACCTCATCTTCTGCTCATCCTCTCGCGCACTCTAAAGAGAGCTCAGGTGAGAAATTGCAAACGTCGAGCAATTGCTCAGAGAAGAAAAGTGCCAGCACTGAAAGCTGTTGCTAGCCAGCACCCTTCCTTGGAAGCGCTTTTGTAGGCCTAAGAACACTGGGGCTCTGGGCTTCTCTAGCCACCTAATCTTCTGCTCATCCTCTCGCGCACTCTAAAGAGAGCTCAGGTGAGAAATTGCAAACGTCGAGCAATTGCTCAGAGATGAAAAGTGCCAGCACTGAAAGCTGTTGCTAGCCAGCACCCTTCCTTGGAAGCGCTTTCACAGGCGCAGTAACACTGGGGCTTTGCGCTTGTCTAGCCACCAAACGTCACGGTCCTTCTCTTTCCGTCTCGTAGACACGAGCTGAGAAATTGCAAACGTCGAGCAATTGCTCAGAGATGAAAAGTGCCAGCACTGAAAGCTCTTGCTAGCCAGCACCCTTCCTTGGAAGCGCTTTCACAGGCGCAGTAACACTGGGGCTTTGCGCTTCTCTAGCCACCAAACGTCACGGTCCTTCTCTTTCCGTCTCGTAGACACGAGCTGAGAAATTGCAAACGTCGAGCAATTGCTCAGAGAGGAAAAGTGCCAGCACTGAAAGCTGTTGCTAGCCAGCCCCCTTCCTTGGAAGCGCTTTTGTAGGCCTAAGAACACTGGGGCTCTGGGCTTCTCTAGACACCTAATCTTCTGCTCATCCTCTCGCGCACTCTAAAGAGAGCTCAGGTGAGAAATTGCAAACGTCGAGCAATTGCTCAGAGAGGAAAAGTGCCAGCACTGAAAGCTGTTGCTAGCCAGCACCCTTCCTTGGAAGCGCTTTTGTAGGCCTAAGAACAGTGGGGCTCTGGGCTTCTCTAGCCACCTAATCTTCTGCTCATCCTCTCGCACACTCTAAAGAGAGCTCAGGTGAGAAATTGCAAACGTCGAGCAATTGCTCAGAGATGAAAAGTGCCAGCACTGAAAGCTGTTGCTAGCCAGCACCCTTCCTTGGAAGCGCTTTTGTAGCCCTTAGAACAGTGGGGCTCTGGGCTTCTCTAGCCACCTCATCTTCTGCTCATCCTCTCGCGCACTCTAAAGAGAGCTCAGGGGAGAAATTGCAAACGTCGAGCAATTGCTCAGAGATGAAAAGTGCCAGCACTGAAAGCTCTTGCTAGCCAGCACCCTTCCTTGGAAGCGCTTTCACAGGCGCAGCAACACTGGGGCTTTGCGCTTCTCTAGCCACCAAACGTCACGGTCCTTCTCTTTCCGTCTCGTAGACACGAGCTGAGAAATTGCAAACGTCGAGCAATTGCTCAGAGATGAAAAGTGCCAGCACTGGAAGCTGCTGCTAGCCAGCACCCTTCCTTGGAAGCGCTTTTGTAGGCCTAAGAACACTGGGGCTCTGGGCTTCTCTAGCCACCTCATCTTCTGCTCATCCTCTCGCGCACTCTGAAGAGAGCTCAGGTAAGAAATTGCAAACGTCGAGCAATTGCTCAGAGATGAAAAGTGCCAGCACTGAAAGCTGTTGCTAGCCAGCACCCTTCCTTGGAAGCGCTTTTGTAGGCCTAAGAACACTGGGGCTCTGGGCTTCTTTAGCCACCTCATCTTCTGCTCATCCTCTCGCGCACTCTGAAGAGAGCTCAGGTGAGAAATTGCAAACGTCGAGCAATTGCTCAGAGATGAAAAGTGCCAGCACTGAAAGCTCTTGCTAGCCAGCACCCTTCCTTGGAAGCGCTTTCACAGGCGCGGTAACACTGGGGCTTTGCGCTTGTCTAGCCACCAAACGTCACGGTCCTTCTCTTTCCGTCTCGAAGACACGAGCTGAGAAATTGCAAACGTCGAGCAATTGCTCAGAGAGGAAAAGTGCCAGCACTGAAAGCTGTTGCTAGCCAGCACCCTTCCTTGGAAGCGCTTTTGTAGGCCTAAGAACAGTGGGGCTCTGGGCTTCTCTAGCCACCTCATCTTCTGCTCATCCTCTCGCGCACTCTAAAGAGAGCTCAGGTGAGAAATTGCAAACGTCGAGCAATTGCTCAGAGATGAAAAGTGCCAGCACTGAAAGCTCTTGCTAGCCAGCACCCTTCCTTGGAAGCGCTTTCACAGGCGCAGTAACACTGGGGCTTTGCGCTTCTCTAGCCACCAAACGTCACGGTCCTTCTCTTTCCGTCTCCTAGACACGAGCTGAGAAATTGCAAACGTCGAGCAATTGCTCAGAGATGAAAAGTGCCAGCACTGGAAGCTGTTGCTAGCCAGCACCCTTCCTTGGAAGCGCTTTTGTAGGCCTAAGAAGACTGGGGCTCTGGGCTTCTCTAGCCACCTAATCTGCTGCTCATCCTCTCGCGCTCTAAAGAGAGCTCAGGTGAGAAATTGCAAACGTTGAGCAATTGCTCAGAGATGAAAAGTGCCAGCACTGAAAGCTGTTGCTAGCCAGCACCCTTCCTTGGAAGCGTTTTCACAGGCGCAGCAACACTGGGGCTTTGCGCTTCTCTAGCCACCAAACGTCACGGTCCTTCTCTTTCCGTCTCGTAGACACGAGCTGAGAAATTGCAAACGTCGAGCAATTGCTCAGAGAGGAAAAGTGCCAGCACTGAAAGCTGTTGCTAGCCAGCACCCTTCCTTGGAAGCGCTTTTGTAGGCCTAAGAACACTGGGGCTCTGGGCTTCTCTAGCCACCTCATCTTCTGCTCATCCTCTCGCGCACTCTAAAGAGAGCTCAGGTGAGAAATTGCAAACGTCGAGCAATTGCTCAGAGATGAAAAGTGCCAGCACTGAAAGCTGTTGCTAGCCAGCACCCTTCCTTGGAAGCGCTTTTGTAGGCCTAAGAACACTGGGGCTCTGGGCTTCTCTAGCCACCTCATCTTCTGCTCATCCTCTCGCGCACTCTAAAGAGAGCTCAGGTGAGAAATTGCAAACGTCGAGCAATTGCTCAGAGATGAAAAGTTCCAGCACTGAAAGCTGTTGCTAGCCAGCACCCTTCCTTGGAAGTGCTTTCACAGGCGCAGCAACACTGGGGCTTTGCGCTTCTCTACCCACCAAACGTCACGGTCCTTCTCTTTCCGTCTCGTAGACACGAGCTGAGAAATTGCAAACGTCGAGCAATTGCTCAGAGATGAAAAGTGCCAGCACTGAAAGCTCTTGCTAGCCAGCACCCTTCCTTGGAAGCGCTTTTGTAGGCCTAAGAAGAATGGGGCTCTGGGCTTCTCTAGCCACCTCATCTTCTGCTCATCCTCTCGCGCACTCTAAAGAGAGCTCAGGTGAGAAATTGCAAACGTCGAGCAATTGCTCAGAGAGGAAAAGTGCCAGCACTGAAAGCTGTTGCTAGCCAGCACCCTTCCTTGGAAGCGCTTTCACAGGCGCAGCAACACTGGGGCTTTGCGCTTCTCTAGCCACCAAACGTCACGGTCCTTCTCTTTCCGTCTCGTAGACACGAGCTGAGAAATTGCAAACGTCGAGCAATTGCTCAGAGATGAAAAGTGCCAGCACTGAAAGCTGTTGCTAGCCAGCACCCTTCCTTGGAAGCGCTTTTGTAGCCCTTAGAACAGTGGGGCTCTGGGCTTCTCTAGCCACCTCATCTTCTGCTCATCCTCTCGCGCACTCTAAAGAGAGCTCAAGTGAGAAATTGGAAACGTCGAGCAATTGCTCAGAGATGAAAAGTGCCAGCACTGAAAGCTGTTGCTAGCCAGCCCCCTTCCTTGGAAGCGCTTTCACAGGCGCAGTAACACTGGGGCTTTGCGCTTCTCTACCCACCAAACGTCACGGTCCTTGTCTTTTCGTCTCGTAGACACGAGCTGAGAAATTGGAAACGTCGAGCAATTGCTCAGAGATGAAAAGTGCCAGCACTGAAAGCTGTTGCTAGCCAGCACCCTTCCTTGGAAGCGCTTTTGTAGGCCTAAGAACACTGGGGCTCTGGGCTTCTCTAGCCACCTAATCTTCTGCACATCCTCTCGCGCACTCTAAAGAGAGCTCAGGTGAGAAATTGCAAACGTCGAGCAATTGCTCAGAGAGGAAAAGTGCCAGCACTGAAAGCTGTTGCTAGCCAGCACCCTTCCTTGGAAGCGCTTTTGTAGGCCTAAGAACACTGGGGCTCTGGGCTTCTTTAGCCACCTCATCTTCTGCTCATCCTCTCGCGCACTCTAAAGAGAGCTCAGGTGAGAAATTGCAAACGTCCAGCAATTGCTCAGAGATGAAAAGTGCCAGCACTGAAAGCTGTTGCTAGCCAGCACCCTTCCTTGGAAGCGCTTTCACAGGCGCAGTAACACTGGGGCTTTGCGCTTCTCTAGCCACCAAACGTCACGGTCCTTCTCTTTCCGTCTCGTAGACACGAGCTGAGAAATTGCAAACGTCGAGCAATTGCTCAGAGATGAAAAGTGCCAGCACTGAAAGCTGTTGCTAGCCAGCACCCTTCCTTGGAAGCGCTTTCACAGGCGCAGTAACACTGGGGCTTTGCGCTTCTCTAGCCACCAAACGTCACGGTCCTTCTCTTTCCGTCTCGTAGACACGAGCTGAGAAATTGCAAACGTCGACCAATTGCTCAGAGATGAAAAGTGCCAGCACTGAAAGCTCTTGCTAGCCAGCACCCTTCCTTGGAAGCGCTTTTGTAGCCCTTAGAACACTGGGGCTCTGGGCTTCTCTAGCCACCTCATCTTCTGCTCATCCTCTCGCGCACTCTAAAGAGAGCTCAGGTGAGAAATTGCAAACATCGAGCAATTGCTCAGAGATGAAAAGTGCCAGCACTGAAAGCTGTTGCTAGCCAGCACCCTTCCTTGGAAGCGCTTTCACAGGCGCAGCAACACTGGGGCTTTGCGCTTCTCTAGCCACCAAACGTCACGGTCCTTCTCTTTCCGTCTCGTAGACACGAGCTGAGAAATTGCAAACGTCGAGCAATTGCTCAGAGATGAAAAGTGCCAGCACTGAAAGCTGTTGCTAGCCAGCACCCTTCCTTGGAAGCGCTTTTGTAGGCCTAAGAACACTGGGGCTCTGGGCTTCTCTAGCCACCTCATCTTCTGCTCATCCTCTCGCGCACTCTAAAGAGAGCTCAGGTGAGAAATTGCAAACGTCGAGCAATTGCTCAGAGATGAAAAGTGCCAGCACTGAAAGCTGTTGCTAGCCAGCACCCTTCCTTGGAAGCGCTTTCACAGGCGCAGCAACACTGGGGCTTTGCGCTTCTCTAGCCACCAAACGTCACGGTCATTCTCTTTCCGTCTCGTAGACATGAGCTGAGAAATTGCAAACGTCGAGCAATTGCTCAGAGATGAAAAGTGCCAGCACTGAAAGCTGCTGCTAGCCAGCACCCTTCCTTGGAAGCGCTTTTGTAGGCCTAAGAACACTGGGGCTCTGGGCTTCTCTAGCCACCTCATCTTCTGCTCATCCTCTCGCGCATTCTGAAGAGAGCTCAGGGGAGAAATTGCAAACGTCGAGCAATTGCTCAGAGATGAAAAGTGCCAGCACTGAAAGCTCTTGCTAGCCAGCACCCTTCCTTGGAAGCGCTTTCACAGGCGCAGCAACACTGGGGCTTTGCGCTTCTCTAGCCACCAAACGTCACGGTCCTTCTCTTTCCGTCTCGTAGACACGAGCTGAGAAATTGCAAACGTCGAGCAATTGCTCAGAGATGAAAAGTGCCAGCACTGAAAGCTGTTGCTAGCCAGCACCCTTCCTTGGAAGCGCTTTTGTAGCCCTAAGAACACTGGGGCTCTGGGCTTCTCTAGCCACCTAATCTTCTGCTCATCCTCTCGCTCACTCTAAAGAGAGCTCAGGTGAGAAATTGCAAACGTCGAGCAATTGCTCAGAGATGAAAAGTGCCAGCACTGAAAGCTCTTGCTAGCCAGCACCCTTCCTTGGAAGCGCTTTTGTAGACCTAAGAACACTGGGGCTCTGGGCTTCTCTAGCCACCTCATCTTCTGCTCATCCTCTCGCGCACTCTAAAGAGAGCTCAGGTGAGAAATTGCAAACGTCGAGCAATTGCTCAGAGATGAAAAGTGCCAGCACTGAAAGCTCTTGCTAGCCAGCACCCTTCCTTGGAAGCACTTTTGTAGGCCTAAGCACACTGGGGCTCTGGGCTTCTCTAGCCACCTCATCTTCTGCTCATCCTCTCGCGCACTCTAAAGAGAGCTCAGGTGAGAAATTGCAAACGTCGAGCAATTGCTCAGAGAAGAAAAGTGCCAGCACTGAAAGCTGTTGCTAGCCAGCACCCTTCCTTGGAAGCGCTTTTGTAGCCCTAAGAACACTGGGGCTCTGGGCTTCTCTAGCCACCTCATCTTCTGCTCATCCTCTCGCGCACTCTAAAGAGAGCTCAGGTGAGAAATTGCAAACGTCGAGCAATAGCTCAGAGATTAAAAGTGCCAGCACTGAAAGCTCTTGCTAGCCAGCACCCTTCCTTGGAAGCGCTTTCACAGGCGCAGTAACACTGGGGCTTTGCGCTTGTCTAGCCACCAAACGTCACGGTCCTTCTCTTTCCGTCTCGTAGACACGAGCTGAGAAATTGCAAACGTCGAGCAATTGCTCAGAGATGAAAAGTGCCAGCACTGAAAGCTCTTGCTAGCCAGCACCCTTCCTTGGAAGCGCTTTCACAGGCGCAGTAACACTGGGGCTTTGCGCTTCTCTAGCCACCAAACGTGACGGTCCTTCTCTTTCCGTCTCGTAGACACGAGCTGAGAAATTGCAAACGTCGAGCAATTGCTCAGAGAGGAAAAGTGCCAGCACTGAAAGCTGTTGCTAGCCAGCCCCCTTCCTTGGAAGCGCTTTTGTAGGCCTAAGAACACTGGGGCTCTGGGCTTCTCTAGACACCTAATCTTCTGCTCATCCTCTCGCGCACTCTAAAGAGAGCTCAGGTGAGAAATTGCAAACGTCGAGCAATTGCTCAGAGAGGAAAAGTGCCAGCACTGAAAGCTGTTGCTAGCCAGCACCCTTCCTTGGAAGCGCTTTTGTAGGCCTAAGAACAGTGGGGCTCTGGGCTTCTCTAGCCACCTAATCTTCTGCTCATCCTCTCGCACACTCTAAAGAGAGCTCAGGTGAGAAATTGCAAACGTCGAGCAATTGCTCAGAGATGAAAAGTGCCAGCACTGAAAGCTGTTGCTAGCCAGCACCCTTCCTTGGAAGCGCTTTTGTAGCCCTTAGAACAGTGGGGCTCTGGGCTTCTCTAGCCACCTCATCTTCTGCTCATCCTCTCGCGCACTCTAAAGAGAGCTCAGGTGAGAAATTGCAAACGTCGAGCAATTGCTCAGAGATGAAAAGTGCCAGCACTGAAAGCTCTTGCTAGCCAGCACCCTTCCTTGGAAGCGCTTTCACAGGCGCAGCAACACTGGGGCTTTGCGCTTCTCTACCCACCAAACGTCACGGTCCTTCTCTTTCCGTCTCGTAGACACGAGCTGAGAAATTGCAAACGTCGAGCAATTGCTCAGAGATGAAAAGTGCCAGCACTGGAAGCTGCTGCTAGCCAGCACCCTTCCTTGGAAGCGCTTTTGTAGGCCTAAGAACACTGGGGCTCTGGGCTTCTCTAGCCACCTCATCTTCTGCTCATCCTCTCGCGCACTCTGAAGAGAGCTCAGGTGAGAAATTGCAAACGTCGAGCAATTGCTCAGAGATGAAAAGTGCCAGCACTGAAAGCTCTTGCTAGCCAGCACCCTTCCTTGGAAGCGCTTTTGTAGGCCTAAGAACACTGGGGCTCTGGGCTTCTTTAGCCACCTCATCTTCTGCTCATCCTCTCGCGCACTCTGAAGAGAGCTCAGGTGAGAAATTGCAAACGTCGAGCAATTGCTCAGAGATGAAAAGTGCCAGCACTGAAAGCTGTTGCTAGCCAGCACCCTTCCTTGGAAGCGCTTTCACAGGCGCGGTAACACTGGGGCTTTGCGCTTGTCTAGCCACCAAACGTCACGGTCCTTCTCTTTCCGTCTCGAAGACACGAGCTGAGAAATTGCAAACGTCGAGCAATTGCTCAGAGATGAAAAGTGCCAGCACTGAAAGCTGTTGCTAGCCAGCCCCCTTCCTTGGAAGCGCTTTTGTAGGCCTAAGAACAGTGGGGCTCTGGGCTTCTCTAGCCACCTCATCTTCTGCTCATCCTCTCGCGCACTCTAAAGAGAGCTCAGGTGAGAAATTGCAAACGTCGAGCAATTGCTCAGAGAGGAAAAGTGCCAGCACTGAAAGCTGTTGCTAGCCAGCACCCTTCCTTGGAAGCGCTTTTGTAGGCCTAAGAAGAATGGGGCTCTGGGCTTCTCTAGCCACCTCATCTTCTGCTCATCCTCTCGCGCACTCTAAAGAGAGCTCAGGTGAGAAATTGCAAACGTCGAGCAATTGCTCAGAGAGGAAAAGTGCCAGCACTGAAAGCTGTTGCTAGCCAGCACCCTTCCTTTGAAGCGCTTTCACAGGCGCAGCAACACTGGGGCTTTGCGCTTCTCTAGCCACCAAACGTCACGGTCCTTCTCTTTCCGTCTCGTAGACACGAGCTGAGAAATTGCAAACGTCGAGCAATTGCTCAGAGATGAAAAGTGCCAGCACTGAAAGCTGTTGCTAGCCAGCACCCTTCCTTGGAAGCGCTTTTGTAGCCCTTAGAACACTGGGGCTCTGGGCTTCTCTAGCCACCTCATCTTCTGCTCATCCTCTCGCGCACTCTAAAGAGAGCTCAAGTGAGAAATTGGAAACGTCGAGCAATTGCTCAGAGATGAAAAGTGCCAGCACTGAAAGCTGTTGCTAGCCAGCCCCCTTCCTTGGAAGCGCTTTCACAGGCGCAGTAACACTGGGGCTTTGCGCTTCTCTACCCACCAAACGTCACGGTCCTTGTCTTTCCGTCTCGTAGACACGAGCTGAGAAATTGGAAACGTCGAGCAATTGCTCAGAGATGAAAAGTGCCAGCACTGAAAGCTGTTGCTAGCCAGCACCCTTCCTTGGAAGCGCTTTTGTAGGCCTAAGAACACTGGGGCTCTGGGCTTCTCTAGCCACCTCATCTTCTGCACATCCTCTCGCGCACTCTAAAGAGAGCTCAGGTGAGAAATTGCAAACGTCGAGCAATTGCTCAGAGATGAAAAGTGCCAGCACTGAAAGCTGTTGCTAGCCAGCACCCTTCCTTGGAAGCGCTTTTGTAGGCCTAAGAACACTGGGGCTCTGGGCTTCTTTAGCCACCTCATCTTCTGCTCATCCTCTCGCGCACTCTAAAGAGAGCTCAGGTGAGAAATTGCAAACGTCGACCAATTGCTCAGAGATGAAAAGTGCCAGCACTGAAAGCTGTTGCTAGCCAGCACCCTTCCTTGGAAGCGCTTTCACAGGCGCAGTAACACTGGGGCTTTGCGCTTCTCTAGCCACCAAACGTCACGGTCCTTCTCTTTCCGTCTCGTAGACACGAGCTGAGAAATTGCAAACGTCGAGCAATTGCTCAGAGATGAAAAGTGCCAGCACTGAAAGCTGTTGCTAGCCAGCACCCTTCCTTGGAAGCGCTTTCACAGGCGCAGTAACACTGGGGCTTTGCGCTTCTCTAGCCACCAAACGTCACAGTCCTTCTCTTTCCGTCTCGTAGACACGAGCTGAGAAATTGCAAACGTCGAGCAATTGCTCAGAGAGGAAAAGTGCCAGCACTGAAAGCTGTTGCTAGCCAGCACCCTTCCTTGGAAGCGCTTTTGTAGGCCTAAGAACAGTGGGGCTCTGGGCTTCTCTAGCCACCTAATCTTCTGCTCATCCTCTCGCGCACTCTAAAGAGAGCTCAGGTGAGAAATTGCAAACGTCGAGCAATTGCTCAGAGATGAAAAGTGCCAGCACTGAAAGCTGTTGCTAGCCAGCACCCTTCCTTGGAAGCGCTTTTGTAGGCCTAAGCACACTGGGGCTCTGGGCTTCTCTAGCCACCTAATCTTCTGCTCATCCTCTCGCGCACTCTAAAGAGAGCTCAGGTGAGAAATTGCAAACGTCCAGCAATTGCTCAGAGATGAAAAGTTCCAGCACTGAAAGCTGTTGCTAGCCAGCACCCTTCCTTGGAAGTGCTTTCACAGGCGCAGTAACACTGGGGCTTTGCGCTTCTCTAGCCACCAAACGTCACGGTCCTTCTCTTTCCGTCTCGTAGACACGAGCTGAGAAATTGCAAACGTCGAGCAATTGCTCAGAGATGAAAAGTTCCAGCACTGAAAGCTGTTGCTAGCCAGCACCCTTCCTTGGAAGCGCTTTTGTAGGCCTAAGAACACAGGGGCTCTGGGCTTCTCTAGCCACCTCATCTTCTGCTCATCCTCTCGCGCACTCTAAAGAGAGCTCAGGTGAGAAATTGCAAACGTCGAGCAATTGCTCAGAGAGGAAAAGTGCCAGCACTGAAAGCTCTTGCTAGCCAGCACCCTTCCTTGGAAGCGCTTTTGTAGGCCTAAGAACACTGGGGCTCTGGGCTTCTCTAGCCACCTCATCTTCTGCTCATCCTCTCGCGCACTCTAAAGAGAGCTCAGGTGAGAAATTGCAAACGTCCAGCAATTGCTCAGAGATGAAAAGTGCCAGCACTGAAAGCTGTTGCTAGCCAGCACCCTTCCTTGGAAGCGCTTTCACAGGCGCAGCAACACTGGGGCTTTGCGTTTCTCTACCCACCAAACGTCACGGTCCTTCTCTTCTCGTCTCGTAGACACGAGCTGAGAAATTGCAAACGTCGAGCAATTGCTCAGAGATGAAAAGTGCCAGCACTGAAAGCTGTTGCTAGCCAGCACCCTTCCTTGGAAGCGCTTTTGTAGGCCTAAGAACCCTGGGGCTCTGGGCTTCTCTAGCCACCTCATCTTCTGCTCATCCTCTCGCGCACTCTAAAGAGAGTTCAAGTGAGAAATTGCAAACGTCCAGCAATTGCTCAGAGATGAAAAGTGCCAGCACTGAAAGCTGTTGCTAGCCAGCCCCCTTCCTTGGAAGCGCTTTCACAGGCGCAGTAACACTGGGGCTTTGCGCTTCTCTACCCACCAAACGTCACGGTCCTTCTCTTTCCGTCTCGTAGACACGAGCCGAGAAATTGCAAACGTCGAGCAATTGCTCAGAGATGAAAAGTGCCAGCACTGAAAGCTCTTGCTAGCCAGCACCCTTCCTTGGAAGCGCTTTTGTAGGCCTAAGCACACTGGGGCTCTGGGCTTCTCTAGCCACCTCATCTTCTGCTCATCCTCTCGCGCACTCTAAAGAGAGCTCAGGTGAGAAATTGCAAACGTCGAGCAATCGCTCAGAGATGAAAAGTGCCAGTACTGGAAGCTGTTGCTAGCCAGCACCCTTCCTTGGAAGCGCTTTTGTAGGCCTAAGAACAGTGGGGCTCTGGGCTTCTCTAGCCACCTCATCTTCTGCTCATCCTCTCGCGCACTCTAAAGAGACCTCAGGGGAGAAATTGCAAACGTCGAGCAATTGCTCAGAGATGAAAAGTGCCAGCACTGAAAGCTGTTGCTAGCCAGCACCCTTCCTTGGAAGCGCTTTCACAGGCGCAGCAACACTGGGGCTTTGCGCTTCTCTAGCCACCAAACGTCACGGTCCTTCTCTTTCCGTCTCGTAGACACGAGCTGAGAAATTGCAAACGTCGAGCAATTGCTCAGAGATGAAAAGTGCCAGCACTGAAAGCTGTTGCTAGCCAGCACCCTTCCTTGGAAGCGCTTTTGTAGGCCTAAGAACACTGGGGCTCTGGGCTTCTCTAGCCACCTCATCTTCTGCTCATCCTCTCGCGCACTCTAAAGAGAGCTCAAGTGAGAAATTGGAAACGTCGAGCAATTGCTCAGAGATGAAAAGTGCCAGCACTGAAAGCTGTTGCTAGCCAGCCCCCTTCCTTGGAAGCGCTTTCACAGGCGCAGTAACACTGGGGCTTTGCGCTTCTCTACCCACCAAACGTCACGGTCCTTGTCTTTCCGTCTCGTAGACACGAGCTGAGAAATTGCAAACGTCGAGCAATTGCTCAGAGATGAAAAGTGCCAGCACTGAAAGCTGTTGCTAGCCAGCACCCTTCCTTGGAAGCGCTTTTGTAGGCCTAAGAACACTGGGGCTCTGGGCTTCTCTAGCCACCTAATCTTCTGCACATCCTCTCGCGCACTCTAAAGAGAGCTCAGGTGAGAAATTGCAAACGTCGAGCAATTGCTCAGAGATGAAAAGTTCCAGCACTGAAAGCTCTTGCTAGCCAGCACCCTTCCTTGGAAGCGCTTTTGTAGGCCTAAGAACACTGGGGCTCTGGGCTTCTTTAGCCACCTCATCTTCTGCTCATCCTCTCGCGCACTCTAAAGAGAGCTCAGGTGAGAAATTGCAAACGTCGACCAATTGCTCAGAGATGAAAAGTGCCAGCACTGAAAGCTGTTGCTAGCCAGCACCCTTCCTTGGAAGCGCTTTCACAGGCGCAGTAACACTGGGGCTTTGCGCTTCTCTAGCCACCAAACGTCACGGTCCTTCTCTTTCCGTCTCGTAGACACGAGCTGAGAAATTGCAAACGTCGAGCAATTGCTCAGAGATGAAAAGTGCCAGCACTGAAAGCTGTTGCTAGCCAGCACCCTTCCTTGGAAGCGCTTTCACAGGCGCAGTAACACTGGGGCTTTGCGCTTCTCTAGCCACCAAACGTCACAGTCCTTCTCTTTCCGTCTCGTAGACACGAGCTGAGAAATTGCAAACGTCGAGCAATTGCTCAGAGAGGAAAAGTGCCAGCACTGAAAGCTGTTGTTAGCCAGCACCCTTCCTTGGAAGCGCTTTTGTAGGCCTAAGAACACTGGGGCTCTGGGCTTCTCTAGCCAACTAATCTTCTGCTCATCCTCTCGCGCACTCTAAAGAGAGCTCAGGTGAGAAATTGCAAACGTCGAGCAATTGCTCAGAGATGAAAAGTGCCAGCACTGAAAGCTGTTGCTAGCCAGCACCCTTCCTTGGAAGCGCTTTTGTAGGCCTAAGCACACTGGGGCTCTGGGCTTCTCTAGCCACCTAATCTTCTGCTCATCCTCTCGCGCACTCTAAAGAGAGCTCAGGTGAGAAATTGCAAACGTCCAGCAATTGCTCAGAGATGAAAAGTTCCAGCACTGAAAGCTGTTGCTAGCCAGCACCCTTCCTTGGAAGTGCTTTCACAGGCGCAGTAACACTGGGGCTTTGCGCTTCTCTACCCACCAAACGTCACGGTCCTTCTCTTTCCGTCTCGTAGACACGAGCTGAGAAATTGCAAACGTCGAGCAATTGCTCAGAGATGAAAAGTTCCAGCACTGAAAGCTGTTGCTAGCCAGCACCCTTCCTTGGAAGCGCTTTTGTAGGCCTAAGAACACTGGGGCTCTGGGCTTCTCTAGCCACCTCATCTTCTGCTCATCCTCTCGCGCACTCTAAAGAGAGCTCAGGTGAGAAATTGCAAACGTCGAGCAATTGCTCAGAGAGGAAAAGTGCCAGCACTGAAAGCTGTTGCTAGCCAGCACCCTTCCTTGGAAGCGCTTTTGTAGGCCTAAGAACAGTGGGGCTCTGGGCTTCTCTAGCCACCTCATCTTCTGCTCATCCTCTCGCGCACTCTAAAGAGAGCTCAGGTGAGAAATTGCAAACGTCCAGCAATTGCTCAGAGATGAAAAGTGCCAGCACTGAAAGCTGTTGCTAGCCAGCACCCTTCCTTGGAAGCGCTTTCACAGGCGCAGCAACACTGGGGCTTTGCGTTTCTCTACCCACCAAACGTCACGGTCCTTCTCTTCTCGTCTCGTAGACACGAGCTGAGAAATTGCAAACGTCGAGCAATTGCTCAGAGATGAAAAGTGCCAGCACTGAAAGCTGTTGCTAGCCAGCACCCTTCCTTGGAAGCGCTTTTGTAGGCCTAAGAACCCTGGGGCTCTGGGCTTCTCTAGCCACCTCATCTTCTGCTCATCCTCTCGCGCACTCTAAAGAGAGTTCAAGTGAGAAATTGCAAACGTCCAGCAATTGCTCAGAGATGAAAAGTGCCAGCACTGAAAGCTGTTGCTAGCCAGCCCCCTTCCTTGGAAGCGCTTTCACAGGCGCAGTAACACTGGGGCTTTGCGCTTCTCTACCCACCAAACGTCACGGTCCTTCTCTTTCCGTCTCGTAGACACGAGCCGAGAAATTGCAAACGTCGAGCAATTGCTCAGAGATGAAAAGTGCCAGCACTGAAAGCTCTTGCTAGCCAGCACCCTTCCTTGGAAGCGCTTTTGTAGGCCTAAGAACACTGGGGCTCTGGGCTTCTCTAGCCACCTCATCTTCTGCTCATCCTCTCGCGCACTCTAAAGAGAGCTCAGGTGAGAAATTGCAAACGTCGAGCAATCGCTCAGAGATGAAAAGTGCCAGCACTGAAAGCTGTTGCTAGCCAGCACCCTTCCTTGGAAGCGCTTTTGTAGGCCTAAGAACACTGGGGCTCTGGGCTTCTCTAGCCACCTCATCTTCTGCTCATCCTCTCGCGCACTCTAAAGAGAGCTCAGGTGAGAAATTGCAAACGTCGAGCAATTGCTCAGAGATGAAAAGTGCCAGCACTGAAAGCTGTTGCTAGCCAGCACCCTTCCTTGGAAGCGCTTTCACAGGCGCAGCAACACTGGGGCTTTGCGCTTCTCTAGCCACCAAACGTCACGGTCCTTCTCTTTCCGTCTCGTAGACACGAGCTGAGAAATTGCAAACGTCGAGCAATTGCTCAGAGATGAAAAGTGCCAGCACTGAAAGCTGTTGCTAGCCAGCACCCTTCCTTGGAAGCGCTTTTGTAGGCCTAAGAACACTGGGGCTCTGGGCTTCTTTAGCCACCTCATCTTCTGCTCATCCTCTCGCGCACTCTGAAGAGAGCTCAGGTGAGAAATTGCAAACGTCGAGCAATTGCTCAGAGATGAAAAGTGCCAGCACTGAAAGCTCTTGCTAGCCAGCACCCTTCCTTGGAAGCGCTTTCACAGGCGCAGTAACACTGGGGCTTTGCGCTTCTCTACTCACCAAACGTCACGGTCCTTCTCTTTCCGTCTCGTAGACACGAGCTGAGAAATTGCAAACGTCGACCAATTGCTCAGAGATGAAAAGTGCCAGCACTGAAAGCTCTTGCTAGCCAGCACCCTTCCTTGGAAGCGCTTTTGTAGGCCTAAGAACACTGGGGCTCTGGGCTTCTCTAGCCACCTCATCTTCTGCTCATCCTCTCGCGCACTCTAAAGAGAGCTCAGGTGAGAAATTGCAAACGTCGAGCAATTGCTCAGAGAGGAAAAGTGCCAGCACTGAAAGCTGTTGCTAGCCAGCACCCTTCCTTGGAAGCGCTTTTGTAGGCCTAAGAACACTGGGGCTCTGGGCTTCTTTAGCCACCTCATCTTCTGCTCATCCTCTCGCGCACTCTAAAGAGAGCTCAGGTGAGAAATTGCAAACGTCCAGCTATTGCTCAGAGATGAAAAGTGCCAGCACTGAAAGCTCTTGCTAGCCAGCACCCTTCCTTGGAAGCGCTTTTGTAGGCCTAAGAACACTGGGGCTCTGGGCTTCTCTAGCCACCTCATCTTCTGCTCATCCTCTCGCGCACTCTAAAGAGAGCTCAGGTGAGAAATTGCAAACGTCGAGCAATTGCTCAGAGAAGAAAAGTGCCAGCACTGAAAGCTGTTGCTAGCCAGCACCCTTCCTTGGAAGCGCTTTTGTAGGCCTAAGAACACTGGGGCTCTGGGCTTCTCTAGCCACCTCATCTTCTGCTCATCCTCTCGCGCACTCTAAAGAGAGCTCAGGTGAGAAATTGCAAACGTCGACCAATTGCTCAGAGATGAAAAGTGCCAGCACTGAAAGCTCTTGCTAGCCAGCACCCTTCCTTGGAAGCGCTTTCACAGGCGCAGTAACACTGGGGCTTTGCGCTTCTCTACCCACCAAACATCACGGTCCTTCTCTTTCCGTCTCGTAGACACGAGCTGAGAAATTGCAAACGTCGAGCAATTGCTCAGAGATGAAAAGTGCCAGCACTGGAAGCTGTTGCTAGCCAGCACCCTTCCTTGGAAGCGCTTTTGTAGGCCTAAGAACACTGGGGCTCTGGGCTTCTTTAGCCACCTCATCTTCTGCTCATCCTCTCGCGCACTCTAAAGAGAGCTCAGGTGAGAAATTGCAAACGTCGAGCAATTGCTCAGAGATGAAAAGTGCCAGCACTGAAAGCTGTTGCTAGCCAGCACCCTTCCTTGGAAGCGCTTTTGTAGTCCTAAGAACAGTGGGGCTCTGGGCTTCTCTAGCCACCTCATCTTCTGCTCATCCTCTCGCGCACTCTAAAGAGAGCTCAGATGAGAAATTGCAAACGTCGAGCAATTGCTCAGAGATGAAAAGTGCCAGCACTGAAAGCTGTTGCTAGCCAGCACCCTTCCTTGGAAGCGCTTTTGTAGGCCTAAGAACACTGGGGCTCTGGGCTTCTCTAGCCACCTCATCTTCTGCTCATCCTCTCGCGCACTCTAAAGAGAGCTCAGGGGAGAAATTGCAAACGTCGAGCAATTGCTCAGAGATGAAAAGTGCCAGCACTGAAAGCTGTTGCTAGCCAGCACCCTTCCTTGGAAGCGCTTTCACAGGCGCAGTAACACTGGGGCTTTGCGCTTCTCTAGCCACCAAACGTCACGGTCCTTCTCTTTCCGTCTCGTAGACACGAGCTGAGAAATTGCAAACGTCGAGCAATTGCTCAGAGATGAAAAGTGCCAGCACTGAAAGCTCTTGCTAGCCAGCCCCCTTCCTTGGAAGCGCTTTCACAGGTGCAGTAACACTGGGGCTTTGCGCTTCTCTAGCCACCAAACGTCACAGTCCTTCTCTTTCCGTCTTGTAGACACGAGCTGAGAAATTGCAAACGTCGAGCAATTGCTCAGAGATGAAAAGTGCCAGCACTGAAAGCTGTTGCTAGCCAGCCCCCTTCCTTGGAAGCGCTTTTGTAGGCCTAAGCACACTGGGGCTCTGGGCTTCTCTAGCCACCTCATCTTCTGCTCATCCTCTCGCGCACTCTAAAGAGAGTTCAAGTGAGAAATTGCAAACGTCCAGCAATTGCTCAGAGATGAAAAGTGCCAGCACTGAAAGCTGTTGCTAGCCAGCCCCCTTCCTTGGAAGCGCTTTCACAGGCGCAGTAACACTGGGGCTTTGCGCTTCTCTACCCACCAAACGTCACGGTCCTTCTCTTTCCGTCTCGTAGACACGAGCCGAGAAATTGCAAACGTCGAGCAATTGCTCAGAGATGAAAAGTGCCAGCACTGAAAGCTCTTGCTAGCCAGCACCCTTCCTTGGAAGCGCTTTTGTAGGCCTAAGAACAGTGGGGCTCTGGGCTTCTCTAGCCACCTCATCTTCTGCTCATCCTCTCGCGCACTCTAAAGAGAGCTCAGGTGAGAAATTGCAAACGTCGAGCAATCGCTCAGAGATGAAAAGTGCCAGCACTGAAAGCTGTTGCTAGCCAGCACCCTTCCTTGGAAGCGCTTTTGTAGGCCTAAGAACAGTGGGGCTCTGGGCTTCTCTAGCCACCTCATCTTCTGCTCATCCTCTCGCGCACTCTAAAGAGAGCTCAGGGGAGAAATTGCAAACGTCGAGCAATTGCTCAGAGATGAAAAGTGCCAGCACTGAAAGCTGTTGCTAGCCAGCACCCTTCCTTGGAAGCGCTTTCACAGGCGCAGCAACACTGGGGCTTTGCGCTTCTCTAGCCACCAAACGTCACGGTCCTTCTCTTTCCGTCTCGTAGACACGAGCTGAGAAATTGCAAACGTCGAGCAATTGCTCAGAGATGAAAAGTGCCAGCACTGAAAGCTGTTGCTAGCCAGCACCCTTCCTTGGAAGCGCTTTTGTAGGCCTAAGAACACTGGGGCTCTGGGCTTCTCTAGCCACCTCATCTTCTGCTCATCCTCTCGCGCACTCTGAAGAGAGCTCAGGTGAGAAATTGCAAACGTCGAGCAATTGCTCAGAGATGAAAAGTGCCAGCACTGAAAGCTCTTGCTAGCCAGCACCCTTCCTTGGAAGCGCTTTCACAGGCGCAGTAACACTGGGGCTTTGCGCTTCTCTACTCACCAAACGTCACGGTCCTTCTCTTTCCGTCTCGTAGACACGAGCTGAGAAATTGCAAACGTCGAGCAATTGCTCAGAGATGAAAAGTGCCAGCACTGAAAGCTCTTGCTAGCCAGCACCCTTCCTTGGAAGCGCTTTTGTAGGCCTAAGAACACTGGGGCTCTGGGCTTCTCTAGCCACCTAATCTTCTGCTCATCCTCTCGCTCACTCTAAAGAGAGCTCAGGTGAGAAATTTCAAACGTCGAGCAATTGCTCAGAGATGAAAAGTGCCAGCACTGAAAGCTCTTGCTAGCCAGCACCCTTCCTTGGAAGCGCTTTTGTAGGCCTAAGAACACTGGGGCTCTGGGCTTCTTTAGCCACCTCATCTTCTGCTAATCCTCTCGCGCACTCTAAAGAGAGCTCAGGTGAGAAATTGCAAACGTCCAGCTATTGCTCAGAGATGAAAAGTGCCAGCACTGAAAGCTCTTGCTAGCCAGCACCCTTCCTTGGAAGCGCTTTTGTAGGCCTAAGAAGACTGGGGCTCTGGGCTTCTCTAGCCACCTCATCTTCTGCTCATCCTCTCGCGCACTCTAAAGAGAGCTCAGGTGAGAAATTGCAAACGTCGAGCAATTGCTCAGAGATGAAAAGTGCCAGCACTGAAAGCTGTTGCTAGCCAGAACCCTTCCTTGGAAGCGCTTTTGTAGGCCTAAGAACACTGGGGCTCTGGGCTTCTCTAGCCACCTCATCTTCTGCTCATCCTCTCGCGCACTCTAAAGAGAGCTCAGGTGAGAAATTGCAAACGTCGAGCAATTGCTCAGAGATGAAAAGTGCCAGCACTGAAAGCTCTTGCTAGCCAGCACCCTTCCTTGGAAGCGCTTTCACAGGCGCAGTAACACTGGGGCTTTGCGCTTCTCTACCCACCAAACGTCACGGTCCTTCTCTTTCCGTCTCGTAGACACGAGCTGAGAAATTGCAAACGTCGAGCAATTGCTCAGAGATGAAAAGTGCCAGCACTGAAAGCTCTTGCTAGCCAGCACCCTTCCTTGGAAGCGCTTTTGTAGGCCTAAGAACACTGGGGCTCTGGGCTTCTTTAGCCACCTCATCTTCTGCTCATCCTCTCGCGCACTCTAAAGAGAGCTCAGGTGAGAAATTGCAAACGTCGAGCAATTGCTCAGAGATGAAAAGTGCCAGCACTGAAAGCTGTTGCTAGCCAGCCCCCTTCCTTGGAAGCGCTTTTGTAGGCCTAAGAACACTGGGGCTCTGGGCTTCTCTAGCCACCTCATCTTCTGCTCATCCTCTCGCGCACTCTAAAGAGAGCTCAGATGAGAAATTGCAAACGTCGAGCAATTGCTCAGAGATGAAAAGTGCCAGCACTGAAAGCTGTTGCTAGCCAGCACCCTTCCTTGGAAGCGCTTTTGTAGGCCTAAGAACACTGGGGCTCTGGGCTTCTCTAGCCACCTCATCTTCTGCTCATCCTCTCGCGCACTCTAAAGAGAGCTCAGGTGAGAAATTGCAAACGTCGAGCAATTGCTCAGAGATGAAAAGTGCCAGCACTGAAAGCTGTTGCTAGCCAGCACCCTTCCTTGGAAGCGCTTTCACAGGCGCAGTAACACTGGGGCTTTGCGCTTCTCTAGCCACCAAACGTCACGGTCCTTCTCTTTCCGTCTCGTAGACACGAGCTGAGAAATTGCAAACGTCGAGCAATTGCTCAGAGATGAAAAGTGCCAGCACTGAAAGCTGTTGCTAGCCAGCCCCCTTCCTTGGAAGCGCTTTTGTAGGCCTAAGCACACTGGGGCTCTGGGCTTCTCTAGCCACCTCATCTTCTGCTCATCCTCTCGCGCACTCTAAAGAGAGCTCAGGGGAGAAATTGCAAACGTCGAGCAACTGCTCAGAGATGAAAAGTGCCAGCACTGAAAGCTGTTGCTAGCCAGCACCCTTCCTTGGAAGCGCTTTTGTAGGCCTAAGAACACTGGGGCTCTGGGCTTCTCTAGCCACCTCATCTTCTGCTCATCCTCTCGCGCACTCTAAAGAGAGCTCAGGTGAGAAATTGCAAACGTCCAGCAATTGCTCAGAGATGAAAAGTGCCAGCACTGAAAGCTCTTGCTAGCCAGCACCCTTCCTTGGAAGCGCTTTCACAGGCGCAGCAACACTGGGGTTTTGCGCTTCTCTAGCCACCAAACGTCACGGTCCTTCTCTTTCCGTCTCGTAGACACGAGCTGAGAAATTGCAAACGTCGAGCAATTGCTCAGAGATGAAAAGTGCCAGCACTGAAAGCTGTTGCTAGCCAGCCCCCTTCCTTGGAAGCGCTTTTGTAGGCCTAAGAACACTGGGGCTCTGGGCTTCTCTAGCCACCTCATCTTCTGCTCATCCTCTCGCGCACTCTAAAGAGAGCTCAGGTGAGAAATTGCAAACGTCGAGCAATTGCTCAGAGAGGAAAAGTGCCACCACTGAAAGCTGTTGCTAGCCAGCACCCTTCCTTGGAAGCGCTTTCACAGGCGCAGTAACACTGGGGCTTTGCACTTCTCTACTCACCAAACGTCACTATCCTTCTCTTTCCGTCTCGTAGACACGAGCTGAGAAATTGCAAACGTCGAGCAATTGCTCAGAGAGGAAAAGTGCCAGCACTGAAAGCTGTTGTTAGCCAGCACCCTTCCTTGGAAGCGCTTTTGTAGGCCTAAGAACACTGGGGCTCTGGGCTTCTCTAGCCACCTCATCTTCTGCTCATCCTCTCGCGCACTCTAAAGAGAGCTCAGGTGAGAAATTGCAAACGTCGAGCAATTGCTCAGAGATGAAAAGTGCCAGCACTGAAAGCTGTTGCTAGCCAGCACCCTTCCTTGGAAGCGCTTTTGTAGGCCTAAGAACACTGGGGCTCTGGGCTTCTCTAGCCACCTCATCTTCTGCTCATCCTCTCGCGCACTCTAAAGAGAGCTCAGGTGAGAAATTGCAAACGTCGAGCAATTGCTCAGAGATGAAAAGTGACAGCACTGAAAGCTGTTGCTAGCCAGCACCCTTCCTTGGAAGCGCTTTCACAGGCACAGCAACACTGGGGCTTTGCGCTTCTCTACCCACCAAACGTCACGGTCCTTCTCTTTCCGTCTCGTAGACACGAGCTGAGAAATTGCAAACGTCGAGCAATTGCTCAGAGATGAAAAGTGCCAACACTGAAAGCTGTTGCTAGCCAGCACCCTTCCTTGGAAGCGCTTTTGTAGGCCTAAGCACACTGGGTCTCTGGGCTTCTCTAGCCACCTAATCTTCTGCTCATCCTCTCGCGCACTCTAAAGAGAGCTCAGGTGAGAAATTGCAAACGTCGAGCAATTGCTCAGAGATGAAAAGTGCCAGCACTGAAAGCTGTTGCTAGCCAGCACCCTTCCTTGGAAGCGCTTTTGTAGCCCTTAGAACACTGGGGCTCTGGGCTTCTTTAGCCACCTAATCTTCTGCTCATCCTCTCGCGCACTCTAAAGAGAGCTCAGGTGAGAAATTGCAAACGTCGAGCAATTGCTCAGAGATGAAAAGTGCCAGCACTGAAAGCTGTTGCTAGCCAGCACCCTTCCTTGGAAGCGCTTTCACAGGCGTAGTAACACTGGGGCTTTGCGCTTCTCTAGCCACCAAACGTCACGGTCCTTCTCTTTCCGTCTCGTAGACAAGAGCTGAGAAATTGCAAACGTCGAGCAATTGCTCAGATATGAAAAGTTCCAGCACTGAAAGCTGTTGCTAGCCAGCACCCTTCCTTGGAAGCGCTTTTGTAGGCCTAAGAACACTGGGGCTCTGGGCTTCTCTAGCCACCTAATCTTCTGCTCATCCTCTCGCGCACTCTAAAGAGAGCTCAGGTGAGAAATTGCAAACGTCGAGCAATTGCTCAGAGATGAAAAGTGCCAGCACTGAAAGCTGTTGCTAGCCAGCCCCCTTCCTTGGAAGCGCTTTTGTAGGCCTAAGAACACTGGGGCTCTGGGCTTCTCTAGCCACCTCATCTTCTGCTCATCCTCTCGCGCACTCTAAAGAGAGCTCAGGTGAGAAATTGCAAACGTCGAGCAATTGCTCAGAGATGAAAAGTGCCAGCACTGAAAGCTGTTGCTAGCCAGCACCCTTCCTTGGAAGCGCTTTCACAGGCGCAGCAACACTGGGGCTTTGCGCTTCTCTAGCCACCAAACGTCACGGTCCTTCTCTTTCCGTCTCGTAGACACGAGCTGAGAAATTGCAAACGTCGAGCAATTGCTCAGAGATGAAAAGTGCCAGCACTGAAAGCTGTTGCTAGCCAGCACCCTTCCTTGGAAGCGCTTTTGTAGGCCTAAGAACACTGGGGCTCTGGGCTTCTCTAGCCACCTCATCTTCTGCTCATCCTCTCGCGCACTCTAAAGAGAGCTCAGGTGAGAAATTGCAAACGTCCAGCAATTGCTCAGAGATGAAAAGTGCCAACACTGAAAGCTGTTGCTAGCCAGCACCCTTCCTTGGAAGCGCTTTCACAGGCGCAGCAACACTGGGGCTTTGCGCTTCTCTACTCACCAAACGTCACGGTCCTTCTCTTTCCGTCTCGTAGACACGAGCTGAGAAATTGCAAACGTCGAGCAATTGCTCAGAGATGAAAAGTGCCAGCACTGAAAGCTGTTGCTAGCCAGCACCCTTCCTTGGAAGCGCTTTTGTAGGCCTAAGAACACTGGGGCTCTGGGCTTCTCTAGCCACCTCATCTTCTGCTCATCCTCTCGCGCACTCTGAAGAGAGCTCAGGGGAGAAATTGCAAATGTCCAGCAATTGCTCAGAGATGAAAAGTGCCAGCACTGAAAGCTGTTGCTAGCCAGCACCCTTCCTTGGAAGCGCTTTCACAGGCGCAGTAACACTGGGGCTTTGCGCTTCTCTACCCACCAAACGTCACAGTCCTTCTCTTTCCGTCTCGTAGACACGAGCTGAGAAATTGCAAACGTCGAGCAATTGCTCAGAGATGAAAAGTACCAGCACTGAAAGCTGTTGCTAGCCAGCACCCTTCCTTGGAAGCGCTTTTGTAGGCCTAAGCACACTGGGGCTCTGGGCTTCTCTAGCCACCTCATCTTCTGCTCATCCTCTCGCGCACTCTAAAGAGAGCTCAGGTGAGAAATTGCAAACGTCGAGCAATTGCTCAGAGATGAAAAGTGCCAGCACTGAAAGCTCTTGCTAGCCAGCACCCTTCCTTGGAAGTGCTTTCACAGGCGCAGCAACACTGGGGCTTTGCGCTTCTCTAGCCACCAAACGTCACGGTCATTCTCTTTCCGTCTCGTAGACACGAGCTGAGAAATTGCAAACGTCGAGCAATTGCTCAGAGATGAAAAGTGCCAGCACTGGAAGCTGTTGCTAGCCAGCACCCTTCCTTGGAAGCGCTTTTGTAGGCCTAAGAACACTGGGGCTCTGGGCTTCTCTAGCCACCTCATCTTCTGCTCATCCTCTCGCGCACTCTAAAGAGAGCTCAGGTGAGAAATTGCAAACGTCGAGCAATTGCTCAGAGATGAAAAGTGCCAGCACTGAAAGCTGTTGCTAGCCAGCACCCTTCCTTGGAAGCGCTTTTGTAGGCCTAAGAACACTGGGGCTCTGGGCTTCTCTAGCCACCTCATCTTCTGCTCATCCTCTCGCGCACTCTAAAGAGAGCTCAGGTGAGAAATTGCAAACGTCGAGCAATTGCTCAGAGATGAAAAGTGCCAGCACTGAAAGCTGTTGCTAGCCAGCACCCTTCCTTGGAAGCGCTTTCACAGGCGCAGCAACACTGGGGCTTTGCGCTTCTCTAGCCACCAAACGTCACGGTCCTTCTCTTTCCGTCTCGTAGACACGAGCTGAGAAATTGCAAACGTCGAGCAATTGCTCAGAGATGAAAAGTGCCAGCACTGGAAGCTGTTGCTAGCCAGCACCCTTCCTTGGAAGCGCTTTTGTAGGCCTAAGAACACTGGGGCTCTGGGCTTCTCTAGCCACCTCATCTTCTGCTCATCCTCTCGCGCACTCTAAAGAGAGCTCAGGTGAGAAATTGCAAACGTCGAGCAATTGCTCAGAGAGGAAAAGTGCCAGCACTGAAAGCTCTTGCTAGCCAGCACCCTTCCTTGGAAGCGCTTTTGTAGGCCTAAGAACACTGGGGCTCTGGGCTTCTCTAGCCACCTCATCTTCTGCTCATCCTCTCGCGCACTCTAAAGAGAGCTCAGGTGAGAAATTGCAAACGTCGAGCAATTGCTCAGAGATGAAAAGTGCCAGCACTGAAAGCTGTTGCTAGCCAGCACCCTTCCTTGGAAGCGCTTTCACAGGCGCAGTAACACTGGGGCTTTGCGCTTCTCTAGCCACCAAACGTCACTGTCATTCTCTTTCCGTCTCGTAGACACGAGCTGAGAAATTGCAAACGTCGAGCAATTGCTCAGAGATGAAAAGTGCCAGCACTGAAAGCTGTTGCTAGCCAGCACCCTTCCTTGGAAGCGCTTTTGTAGGCCTAAGCACACTGGGTCTCTGGGCTTCTCTAGCCACCTAATCTTCTGCTCATCCTCTCGCGCACTCTAAAGAGAGCTCAGGTGAGAAATTGCAAACGTCCAGCAATTGCTCAGAGATGAAAAGTGCCAGCACTGAAAGCTGTTGCTAGCCAGCACCCTTCCTTGGAAGCGCTTTCACAGGCGCAGCAACACTGGGGCTTTGCGCTTCTCTACCCACCAAACGTCACGGTCCTTCTCTTTCCGTCTCGTAGACACGAGCTGAGAAATTGCAAACGTCGAGCAATTGCTCAGAGATGAAAAGTGCCAGCACTGAAAGCTCTTGCTAGCCAGCACCCTTCCTTGGAAGCGCTTTTGTAGGCCTAAGAACACTGGGGCTCTGGGCTTCTCTAGCCACCTAATCTTCTGCTCATCCTCTCGCGCACTCTAAAGAGAGCTCAGGTGAGAAATTGCAAACGTTGAGCAATTGCTCAGAGATGAAAAGTGCCAGCACTGAAAGCTCTTGCTAGCCAGCACCCTTCCTTGGAAGCGCTTTTGTAGGCCTAAGAACACTGGGGCTCTGGGCTTCTCTAGCCACCTCATCTTCTGCTCATCCTCTCGCGCACTCTAAAGAGAGCTCAGATGAGAAATTGCAAACGTCGAGCAATTGCTCAGAGATGAAAAGTGCCAGCACTGAAAGCTGTTGCTAGCCAGCACCCTTCCTTGGAAGCGTTTTCACAGGCGCAGCAACACTGGGGCTTTGCGCTTCTCTACTCACCAAACGTCACGGTCCTTCTCTTTCCGTCTCGTAGACACGAGCTGAGAAATTGCAAACGTCGAGCAATTGCTCAGAGAGGAAAAGTGCCAGCAATGAAAGCTGTTGCTAGCCAGCACCCTTCCTTGGAAGCGCTTTCACAGGCGCAGTAACACTGGGGCTTTGCGCTTCTCTACCCACCAAACGTCACGGTCCTTCTCTTTCCGTCTCGTAGACACGAGCTGAGAAATTGCAAACGTCGAGCAATTGCTCAGAGATGAAAAGTTCCAGCACTGAAAGCTGTTGCTAGCCAGCACCCTTCCTTGGAAGCGCTTTTGTAGGCCTAAGAACACTGGGGCTCTGGGCTTCTCTAGCCACCTAATCTACTGCTCATCCTCTCGCGCACTCTAAAGAGAGCTCAGGTGAGAAATTGCAAACGTCGAGCAATTGCTCAGAGAGGAAAAGTGCCAGCACTGAAAGCTGTTGCTAGCCAGCACCCTTCCTTGGAAGCGCTTTCACAGGCGCAGTAACACTGGGGCTTTGCGCTTCTCTACTCACCAAACGTCACGGTCCTTCTCTTTCCGTCTCGTAGACACGAGCTGAGAAATTGCAAACGTCGACCAATTGCTCAGAGATGAAAAGTGCCAGCACTGAAAGCTCTTGCTAGCCAGCACCCTTCCTTGGAAGCGCTTTTGTAGGCCTAAGAACACTGGGGCTCTGGGCTTCTCTAGCCACCTAATCTTCTGCTCATCCTCTCGCTCACTCTAAAGAGAGCTCAGGTGAGAAATTGCAAACGTCGAGCAATTGCTCAGAGATGAAAAGTGCCAGCACTGAAAGCTGTTGCTAGCCAGCACCCTTCCTTGGAAGCGCTTTTGTAGGCCTAAGAACACTGGGGCTCTGGGCTTCTTTAGCCACCTCATCTTCTGCTCATCCTCTCGCGCACTCTAAAGAGAGCTCAGGTGAGAAATTGCAAACGTCCAGCTATTGCTCAGAGATGAAAAGTGCCAGCACTGAAAGCTCTTGCTAGCCAGCACCCTTCCTTGGAAGCGCTTTTGTAGGCCTAAGAACACTGGGGCTCTGGGCTTCTCTAGCCACCTAATCTTCTGCTCATCCTCTCGCGCACTCTAAAGAGAGCTCAGGTGAGAAATTGCAAACGTCCAGCAATTGCTCAGAGAAGAAAAGTGCCAGCACTGAAAGCTGTTGCTAGCCAGCACCCTTCCTTGGAAGCGCTTTTGTAGGCCTAAGAACACTGGGGCTCTGGGCTTCTCTAGCCACCTCATCTTCTGCTCATCCTCTCGCGCACTCTAAAGAGAGCTCAGGTGAGAAATTGCAAACGTCGAGCAATTGCTCAGAGATGAAAAGTGCCAGCACTGAAAGCTCTTGCTAGCCAGCACCCTTCCTTGGAAGCGCTTTCACAGGCGCAGTAACACTGGGGCTTTGCGCTTCTCTAGCCACCAAACGTCACGGTCCTTCTCTTTCCGTCTCGTAGACACGAGCTGAGAAATTGCAAACGTCGAGCAATTGCTCAGAGATGAAAAGTGCCAGCACTGGAAGCTGTTGCTAGCCAGCACCCTTCCTTGGAGGCGCTTTTGTAGGCCTAAGAACACTGGGGCTCTGGGCTTCTTTAGCCACCTCATCTTCTGCTCATCCTCTCGCGCACTCTAAAGAGAGCTCAGGTGAGAAATTGCAAACGTCGAGCAATTGCTCAGAGATGAAAAGTGCCAGCACTGAAAGCTGTTGCTAGCCAGCACCCTTCCTTGGAAGCGCTTTTGTAGGCCTAAGAACACTGGGGCTCTGGGCTTCTCTAGCCACCTCATCTTCTGCTCATCCTCTCGCGCACTCTAAAGAGAGCTCAGATGAGAAATTGCAAACGTCGAGCAATTGCTCAGAGATGAAAAGTGCCAGCACTGAAAGCTGTTGCTAGCCAGCCCCCTTCCTTGGAAGCGCTTTTGTAGCCCTTAGAACACTGGGGCTCTGGGCTTCTCTAGCCACCTCATCTTCTGCTCATCCTCTCGCGCACTCTAAAGAGAGCTCAGGTGAGAAATTGCAAACGTCGAGCAATTGCTCAGAGATGAAAAGTGCCAGCACTGAAAGCTGTTGCTAGCCAGCACCCTTCCTTGGAAGCGCTTTCACAGGCGCAGTAACACTGGGGCTTTGCGCTTCTCTAGCCACCAAACGTCACGGTCCTTCTCTTTCCGTCTCATAGACACGAGCTGAGAAATTGCAAACGTCGAGCAATTGCTCAGAGATGAAAAGTGCCAGCACTGAAAGCTGTTGCTAGCCAGCACCCTTCCTTGGAAGCGCTTTCACAGGCGCAGTAACACTGGGGCTTTGCGCTTCTCTAGCCACCAAACGTCACAGTCCTTCTCTTTCCGTCTTGTAGACACGAGCTGAGAAATTGCAAACGTCGAGCAATTGCTCAGAGATGAAAAGTGCCAGCACTGAAAGCTCTTGCTAGCCAGCACCCTTCCTTGGAAGCGCTTTTGTAGGCCTAAGAACACTGGGGCTCTGGGCTTCTCTAGCCACCTCATCTTCTGCTCATCCTCTCGCGCACTCTAAAGAGAGCTCAGGTGAGAAATTGCAAACGTCGAGCAATTGCTCAGAGATGAAAAGTGCCAGCACTGAAAGCTGTTGCTAGCCAGCACCCTTCCTTGGAAGCGCTTTTGTAGGCCTAAGAACACTGGGGCTCTGGGCTTCTCTAGCCACCTCATCTTCTGCTCATCCTCTCGCGCACTCTAAAGAGAGCTCAGGGGAGAAATTGCAAACGTCCAGCAATTGCTCAGAGATGAAAAGTGCCAGCACTGAAAGCTCTTGCTAGCCAGCACCCTTCCTTGGAAGCGCTTTCACAGGCGCAGCAACACTGGGGTTTTGCGCTTCTCTAGCCACCAAACGTCACGGTCCTTCTCTTTCCGTCTCGTAGACACGAGCTGAGAAATTGCAAACGTCGAGCAATTGCTCAGAGATGAAAAGTGCCAGCACTGAAAGCTGTTGCTAGCCAGCCCCCTTCCTTGGAAGCGCTTTTGTAGGCCTAAGAACACTGGGGCTCTGGGCTTCTCTAGCCACCTAATCTTCTGCTCATCCTCTCGCGCACTCTAAAGAGAGCTCAGGTGAGAAATTGCAAACGTCGAGCAATTGCTCAGAGATGAAAAGTGCCACCACTGAAAGCTGTTGCTAGCCAGCACCCTTCCTTGGAAGCGCTTTCACAGGCGCAGTAACACTGGGGCTTTGCGCTTCTCTAGCCACCGAACGTCACGGTCATTCTCTTTCCGTCTCGTAGACACGAGCTGAGAAATTGCAAACGTCGAGCAATTGCTCAGAGAGGAAAAGTGCCAGCACTGAAAGCTGTTGCTAGCCAGCACCCTTCCTTGGAAGCGCTTTTGTAGGCCTAAGAACACTGGGGCTCTGGGCTTCTCTAGCCACCTCATCTTCTGCTCATCCTCTCGCGCACTCTAAAGAGAGCTCAGGTGAGAAATTGCAAACGTCGAGCAATTGCTCAGAGATGAAAAGTGCCAGCACTGAAAGCTCTTGCTAGCCAGCACCCTTCCTTGGAAGCGCTTTTGTAGGCCTAAGAACACTGGGGCTCTGGGCTTCTCTAGCCACCTCATCTTCTGCTCATCCTCTCGCGCACTCTAAAGAGAGCTCAGGTGAGAAATTGCAAACGTCGAGCAATTGCTCAGAGATGAAAAGTGACAGCACTGAAAGCTCTTGCTAGCCAGCACCCTTCCTTGGAAGCGCTTTCACAGGCACAGCAACACTGGGGCTTTGCGCTTCTCTAGCCACCAAACGTCACGGTCCTTCTCTTTCCGTCTCGTAGACACGAGCTGAGAAATTGCAAACGTCGAGCAATTGCTCAGAGATGAAAAGTGCCAGCACTGAAAGCTGTTGCTAGCCAGCCCCCTTCCTTGGAAGCGCTTTTGTAGGCCTAAGAACACTGGGGCTCTGGGCTTCTCTAGCCACCTCATCTTCTGCTCATCCTCTCGCGCACTCTAAAGAGAGCTCAGGTGAGAAATTGCAAACGTCGAGCAATTGCTCAGAGATGAAAAGTGCCAGCACTGAAAGCTCTTGCTAGCCAGCACCCTTCCTTGGAAGCGCTTTTGTAGCCCTTAGAACACTGGGGCTCTGGGCTTCTTTAGCCACCTAATCTTCTGCTCATCCTCTCGCGCACTCTAAAGAGAGCTCAGGTGAGAAATTGCAAACGTCGAGCAATTGCTCAGAGATGAAAAGTGCCAGCACTGAAAGCTCTTGCTAGCCAGCACCCTTCCTTGGAAGCGCTTTCACAGGCGTAGTAACACTGGGGCTTTGCGCTTCTCTAGCCACCAAACGTCACGGTCCTTCTCTTTCCGTCTCGTAGACAAGAGCTGAGAAATTGCAAACGTCGAGCAATTGCTCAGAGATGAAAAGTTCCAGCACTGAAAGCTGTTGCTAGCCAGCACCCTTCCTTGGAAGCGCTTTTGTAGGCCTAAGAACACTGGGGCTCTGGACTTCTCTAGCCACCTCATCTTCTGCTCATCCTCTCGCGCACTCTAAAGAGAGCTCAGGGGAGAAATTGCAAACGTCGAGCAATTGCTCAGAGATGAAAAGTGCCAGCACTGAAAGCTGTTGCTAGCCAGGACCCTTCCTTGGAAGCGCTTTTGTAGGCCTAAGAACACTGGGGCTCTGGGCTTCTCTAGCCACCTCATCTTCTGCTCATCCTCTCGCGCACTCTAAAGAGAGCTCAGGTGAGAAATTGCAAACGTCGAGCAATTGCTCAGAGATGAAAAGTGCCAGCACTGAAAGCTGTTGCTAGCCAGCACCCTTCCTTGGAAGCGCTTTCACAGGCGCAGCAACACTGGGGCTTTGCGCTTCTCTAGCCACCAAACGTCACGGTCCTTCTCTTTCCGTCTCGTAGACACGAGCTGAGAAATTGCAAACGTCGAGCAATTGCTCAGAGATGAAAAGTGCCAGCACTGGAAGCTCTTGCTAGCCAGCACCCTTCCTTGGAAGCGCTTTTGTAGGCCTAAGAACACTGGGGCTCTGGGCTTCTCTAGCCACCTCATCTTCTGCTCATCCTCTCGCGCAGTCTAAAGAGAGCTCAGGTGAGAAATTGCAAACGTCGAACAATTGCTCAGAGAGGAAAAGTGCCAGCACTGAAAGCTGTTGCTAGCCAGCACCCTTCCTTGGAAGCGCTTTTGTAGGCCTAAGAACACTGGGGCTCTGGGCTTCTCTAGCCACCTCATCTTCTGCTCATCCTCTCGCGCACTCTAAAGAGAGCTCAGGTGAGAAATTGCAAACGTCCAGCAATTGCTCAGAGATGAAAAGTGCCAACACTGAAAGCTGTTGCTAGCCAGCACCCTTCCTTGGAAGCGCTTTCACAGGCGCAGCAACACTGGGGCTTTGCGCTTCTCTACTCACCAAACGTCACGGTCCTTCTCTTTCCGTCTCGTAGACACGAGCTGAGAAATTGCAAACGTCGAGCAATTGCTCAGAGATGAAAAGTGCCAGCACTGAAAGCTGTTGCTAGCCAGCACCCTTCCTTGGAAGCGCTTTTGTAGGCCTAAGAACACTGGGGCTCTGGGCTTCTTTAGCCACCTCATCTTCTGCTCATCCTCTCGCGCACTCTAAAGAGAGCTCAGGGGAGAAATTGCAAATGTCCAGCAATTGCTCAGAGATGAAAAGTGCCAGCACTGAAAGCTGTTGCTAGCCAGCACCCTTCCTTGGAAGCGCTTTCACAGGCGCAGTAACACTGGGGCTTTGCGCTTCTCTACCCACCAAACGTCACAGTCCTTCTCTTTCCGTCTCGTAGACACGAGCTGAGAAATTGCAAACGTCGAGCAATTGCTCAGAGATGAAAAGTACCAGCACTGAAAGCTGTTGCTAGCCAGCACCCTTCCTTGGAAGCGCTTTTGTAGGCCTAAGCACACTGGGGCTCTGGGCTTCTCTAGCCACCTAATCTTCTGCTCATCCTCTCGCGCACTCTAAAGAGAGCTCAGGTGAGAAATTGCAAACGTCGAGCAATTGCTCAGAGATGAAAAGTGCCAGCACTGAAAGCTCTTGCTAGCCAGCACCCTTCCTTGGAAGCGCTTTCACAGGCGCAGCAACACTGGGGCTTTGCGCTTCTCTAGCCACCAAACGTCACGGTCCTTCTCTTTCCGTCTCGTAGACACGAGCTGAGAAATTGCAAACGTCGAGCAATTGCTCAGAGATGAAAAGTGCCAGCACTGGAAGCTGTTGCTAGCCAGCCCCCTTCCTTGGAAGCGCTTTTGTAGGCCTAAGAACACTGGGGCTCTGGGCTTCTCTAGCCACCTCATCTTCTGCTCATCCTCTCGCGCACTCTAAAGAGAGCTCAGGTGAGAAATTGCAAACGTCGAGCAATTGCTCAGAGATGAAAAGTGCCAGCACTGAAAGCTCTTGCTAGCCAGCACCCTTCCTTGGAAGCGCTTTTGTAGGCCTAAGAACACTGGGGCTCTGGGCTTCTCTAGCCACCTCATCTTCTGCTCATCCTCTCGCGCACTCTAAAGAGAGCTCAGGTGAGAAATTGCAAACGTCGAGCAATTGCTCAGAGATGAAAAGTGCCAGCACTGAAAGCTGTTGCTAGCCAGCACCCTTCCTTGGAAGCGCTTTCACAGGCGCAGTAACACTGGGGCTTTGCGCTTCTCTAGCCACCAAACGTCACTGTCATTCTCTTTCCGTCTCGTAGACACGAGCTGAGAAATTGCAAACGTCGAGCAATTGCTCAGAGATGAAAAGTGCCAGCACTGAAAGCTGTTGCTAGCCAGCACCCTTCCTTGGAAGCGCTTTTGTAGGCCTAAGCACACTGGGTCTCTGGGCTTCTCTAGCCACCTCATCTTCTGCTCATCCTCTCGCGCACTCTAAAGAGAGCTCAGGTGAGAAATTGCAAACGTCGAGCAATTGCTCAGAGATGAAAAGTGCCACCACTGAAAGCTGTTGCTAGCCAGCACCCTTCCTTGGAAGCGCTTTCACAGGCGCAGCAACACTGGCGCTTTGCGCTTCTCTAGCCACCAAACGTCACGGTCCTTCTCTTTCCGTCTCGTAGACACGAGCTGAGAAATTGCAAACGTCGAGCAATTGCTCAGAGATGAAAAGTGCCAGCACTGAAAGCTGTTGCTAGCCAGCACCCTTCCTTGGAAGCGCTTTTGTAGGCCTAAGAACACTGGGGCTCTGGGCTTCTCTAGCCACCTAATCTTCTGCTCATCCTCTCGCGCACTCTAAAGAGAGCTCAGGTGAGAAATTGCAAACGTTGAGCAATTGCTCAGAGATGAAAAGTGCCAGCACTGAAAGCTCTTGCTAGCCAGCACCCGTCCTTGGAAGCGCTTTTGTAGGCCTAAGAACACTGGGGCTCTGGGCTTCTCTAGCCACCTCATCTTCTGCTCATCCTCTCGCGCACTCTAAAGAGAGCTCAGATGAGAAATTGCAAACGTCGAGCAATTGCTCAGAGATGAAAAGTGCCAGCACTGAAAGCTGTTGCTAGCCAGCACCCTTCCTTGGAAGCGTTTTCACAGGCGCAGCAACACTGGGGCTTTGCGCTTCTCTAGCCACCAAACGTCACGGTCCTTCTCTTTCCGTCTCGTAGACACGAGCTGAGAAATTGCAAACGTCCAGCAATTGCTCAGAGATGAAAAGTGCCAGCACTGAAAGCTGTTGCTAGCCAGCACCCTTCCTTGGAAGCGCTTTCACAGGCGCAGTAACACTGGGGCTTTGCGCTTCTCTAGCCACCAAACGTCACGGTCCTTCTCTTTCCGTCTCGTAGACACGAGCTGAGAAATTGCAAACGTCGAGCAATTGCTCAGAGATGAAAAGTGCCAGCACTGAAAGCTCTTGCTAGCCAGCACCCTTCCTTGGAAGCGCTTTTGTAGGCCTAAGAACACTGGGGCTCTGGGCTTCTCTAGCCACCTAATCTTCTGCTCATCCTCTCGCGCACTCTGAAGAGAGCTCAGGTGAGAAATTGCAAACGTCGAGCAATTGCTCAGAGATGAAAAGTGCCAGCACTGAAAGCTGTTGCTAGCCAGCACCCTTCCTTGGAAGCGCTTTTGTAGGCCTAAGCACACTGGGGCTCTGGGCTTCTCTAGCCACCTCATCTTCTGCTCATCCTCTCGCGCACTCTAAAGAGAGCTCAGGTGAGAAATTGCAAACGTCGAGCAATTGCTCAGAGATGAAAAGTGCCAACACTGAAAGCTCTTGCTAGCCAGCACCCTTCCTTGGAAGCGCTTTCACAGGCGCAGCAACACTGGGGCTTTGCGCTTCTCTAGCCACCAAACGTCACGGTCCTTCTCTTTCCGTCTCGTAGACACGAGCTGAGAAATTGCAAACGTCGAGCAATTGCTCAGAGATGAAAAGTGCCAGCACTGGAAGCTGTTGCTAGCCAGCACCCTTCCTTGGAAGCGCTTTTGTAGGCCTAAGAACACTGGGGCTCTGGGCTTCTTTAGCCACCTTATCTTCTGCTCATCCTCTCGCGCACTCTAAAGAGACCTCAGGGGAGAAATTGTAAATGTCCAGCAATTGCTCAGAGATGAAAAGTGCCAGCACTGAAAGCTGTTGCTAGCCAGCACCCTTCCTTGGAAGCGCTTTCACAGGCGCAGTAACACTGGGGCTTTGCGCTTCTCTACCCACCAAACGTCACGGTCCTTCTCTTTCCGTCTCGTAGACACGAGCTGAGAAATTGCAAACGTCGAGCAATTGCTCAGAGATGAAAAGTGCCAGCACTGAAAGCTGTTGCTAGCCAGCACCCTTCCTTGGAAGCGCTTTTGTAGGCCTAAGAACACTGGGGCTCTGGGCTTCTCTAGCCACCTTATCTTCTGCTCATCCTCTCGCGCACTCTAAAGAGAGCTCAGGTGAGAAATTGCAAACGTCGAGCAATTGCTCAGAGATGAAAAGTGCCAGCACTGAAAGCTGTTGCTAGCCAGCACCCTTCCTTGGAAGCGCTTTTGTAGCCCTTAGAACAGTGGGGCTCTGGGCTTCTCTAGCCACCTCATCTTCTGCTCATCCTCTCGCGCACTCTAAAGAGAGCTCAGGTGAGAAATTGCAAACGTCGAGCAATTGCTCAGAGATGAAAAGTGCCAGCACTGAAAGCTGTTGCTAGCCAGCACCCTTCCTTGGAAGCGCTTTCACAGGCGCAGCAACACTGGGGCTTTGCGCTTCTCTAGCCACCAAACGTGACGGTCCTTCTCTTTCCGTCTCGTAGACACGAGCTGAGAAATTGCAAACGTCGAGCAATTGCTCAGAGATGAAAAGTGCCAGCACTGAAAGCTGTTGCTAGCCAGCACCCTTCCTTGGAAGCGCTTTTGTAGGCCTAAGAACACTGGGGCTCTGGGCTTCTCTAGCCACCTCATCTTCTGCTCATCCTCTCGCGCACTCTAAAGAGAGCTCAGGTGAGAAATTGCAAACGTCGAGCAATTGCTCAGAGATGAAAAGTGCCAGCACTGAAAGCTGTTGCTAGCCAGCACCCTTCCTTGGAAGCGCTTTTGTAGGCCTAAGAACAGTGGGGCTCTGGGCTTCTCTAGCCACCTAATCTTCTGCTCATCCTCTCGCGCACTCTAAAGAGAGCTCAGGTGAGAAATTGCAAACGTCGACCAATTGCTCAGAGATGAAAAGTGCCAGCAATGAAAGCTGTTGCTAGCCAGCACCCTTCCTTGGAAGCGCTTTTGTAGGCCTAAGAAGACTGGGGCTCTGGGCTTCTCTAGCCACCTCATCTTCTGCTCATCCTCTCGCGCACTCTAAAGAGAGCTCAGGTGAGAAATTGCAAATGTCCAGCAATTGCTCAGAGATGAAAAGTGCCAGCACTGAAAGCTGTTGCTAGCCAGCACCCTTCCTTGGAAGCGCTTTCACAGGCGCAGCAACACTGGGGCTTTGCACTTCTCTACCCACCAAACGTCACGGTCCTTCTCTTTCCGTCTCGTAGACACGAGCTGAGAAATTGCAAACGTCGAGCAATTGCTCAGAGATGAAAAGTGCCAGCACTGGAAGCTGTTGCTAGCCAGCACCCTTCCTTGGAAGCGCTTTTGTAGACCTAAGAACACTGGGGCTCTGGGCTTCTCTAGCCACCTCATCTTCTGCTCATCCTCTCGCGCACTCTAAAGAGAGCTCAGGTGAGAAATTGCAAACGTCGAGCAATTGCTCAGAGATGAAAAGTGCCAGCACTGAAAGCTCTTGCTAGCCAGCACCCTTCCTTGGAAGCGCTTTTGTAGGCCTAAGAACAGTGGGGCTCTGGGCTTCTCTAGCCACTTCATCTTCTGCTCATCCTCTCACGCACTCTAAAGAGAGCTCAGGTGAGAAATTGCAAACGTCGAGCAATTGCTCAGAGATGAAAAGTGACAGCACTGAAAGCTCTTGCTAGCCAGCACCCTTCCTTGGAAGCGCTTTCACAGGCACAGCAACACTGGGGCTTTGCGCTTCTCTAGCCACCAAACGTCACGGTCCTTCTCTTTCCGTCTCGTAGACACGAGCTGAGAAATTGCAAACGTCGAGCAATTGCTCAGAGATGAAAAGTGCCAGCACTGAAAGCTGTTGCTAGCCAGCACCCTTCCTTGGAAGCGCTTTTGTAGGCCTAAGAACACTGGGGCTCTGGGCTTCTCTAGCCACCTAATCTTCTGCTCATCCTCTCACGCACTCTAAAGAGAGCTCAGGTGAGAAATTGCAAACGTCGAGCAATTGCTCAGAGATGAAAAGTGCCAGCACTGAAAGCTGTTGCTAGCCAGCACCCTTCCTTGGAAGCGCTTTTGTAGCCCTTAGAACACTGGGGCTCTGGGCTTCTTTAGCCACCTAATCTTCTGCTCATCCTCTCGCGCACTCTAAAGAGAGCTCAGGTGAGAAATTGCAAACGTCGAGCAATTGCTCAGAGATGAAAAGTGCCAGCACTGAAAGCTGTTGCTAGCCAGCACCCTTCCTTGGAAGCGCTTTCACAGGCGTAGTAACACTGGGGCTTTGCGCTTCTCTAGCCACCAAACGTCACGGTCCTTCTCTTTCCGTCTCGTAGACAAGAGCTGAGAAATTGCAAACGTCGAGCAATTGCTCAGAGATGAAAAGTTCCAGCACTGAAAGCTGTTGCTAGCCAGCACCCTTCCTTGGAAGCGCTTTTGTAGGCCTAAGAAGACTGGGGCTCTGGACTTCTCTAGCCACCTCATCTTCTGCTCATCCTCTCGCGCACTCTAAAGAGAGCTCAGGGGAGAAATTGCAAACGTCGAGCAATTGCTCAGAGAGGAAAAGTGCCAGCACTGAAAGCTGTTGCTAGCCAGCACCCTTCCTTGGAAGCGCTTTTGTAGGCCTAAGAACACTGGGGCTCTGGGCTTCTCTAGCCACCTCATCTTCTGCTCATCCTCTCGCGCACTCTAAAGAGAGCTCAGGTGAGAAATTGCAAACGTCGAGCAATTGCTCAGAGATGAAAAGTGCCAGCACTGAAAGCTGTTGCTAGCCAGCACCCTTCCTTGGAAGCGCTTTCACAGGCGCAGCAACACTGGGGCTTTGCGCTTCTCTAGCCACCAAACGTCACGGTCCTTCTCTTTCCGTCTCGTAGACACGAGCTGAGAAATTGCAAACGTCGAGCAATTGCTCAGAGATGAAAAGTGCCAGCACTGGAAGCTCTTGCTAGCCAGCACCCTTCCTTGGAAGCGCTTTTGTAGGCCTAAGAACACTGGGGCTCTGGACTTCTCTAGCCACCTCATCTTCTGCTCATCCTCTCGCGCACTCTAAAGAGAGCTCAGGGGAGAAATTGCAAACGTCGAGCAATTGCTCAGAGATGAAAAGTGCCAGCACTGAAAGCTGTTGCTAGCCAGCACCCTTCCTTGGAAGCGCTTTTGTAGGCCTAAGAACACTGGGGCTCTGGGCTTCTCTAGCCACCTCATCTTCTGCTCATCCTCTCGCGCACTCTAAAGAGAGCTCAGGTGAGAAATTGCAAACGTCCAGCAATTGCTCAGAGATGAAAAGTGCCAACACTGAAAGCTGTTGCTAGCCAGCACCCTTCCTTGGAAGCGCTTTTGTAGGCCTAAGAACACTGGGGCTTTGCGCTTCTCTACCCACCAAACGTCACAGTCCTTCTCTTTCCGTCTCGTAGACACGAGCTGAGAAATTGCAAACGTCGAGCAATTGCTCAGAGAGGAAAAGTGCCAGCACTGAAAGCTGTTGCTAGCCAGCACCCTTCCTTGGAAGCGCTTTTGTAGGCCTAAGAACACTGGGGCTCTGGGCTTCTTTAGCCACCTCATCTTCTGCTCATCCTCTCGCGCACTCTAAAGAGAGCTCAGGGGAGAAATTGCAAATGTCCAGCACTTGCTCAGAGATGAAAAGTGCCAGCACTGAAAGCTGTTGCTAGCCAGCACCCTTCCTTGGAAGCGCTTTCACAGGCGCAGTAACACTGGGGCTTTGCGCTTCTCTACCCACCAAACGTCACAGTCCTTCTCTTTCCGTCTCGTAGACACGAGCTGAGAAATTGCAAACGTCGAGCAATTGCTCAGAGATGAAAAGTACCAGCACTGAAAGCTGTTGCTAGCCAGCACCCTTCCTTGGAAGCGCTTTTGTAGGCCTAAGCACACTGGGGCTCTGGGCTTCTCTAGCCACCTCATCTTCTGCTCATCCTCTCGCGCACTCTAAAGAGAGCTCAGGTGAGAAATTGCAAACGTCGAGCAATTGCTCAGAGATGAAAAGTGCCAGCACTGAAAGCTCTTGCTAGCCAGCACCCTTCCTTGGAAGCGCTTTCACAGGCGCAGCAACACTGGGGCTTTGCGCTTCTCTAGCCACCAAACGTCACGGTCCTTCTCTTTCCGTCTCGTAGACACGAGCTGAGAAATTGCAAACGTCGAGCAATTGCTCAGAGATGAAAAGTGCCAGCACTGGAAGCTGTTGCTAGCCAGCACCCTTCCTTGGAAGCGCTTTTGTAGGCCTAAGAACAGTGGGGCTCTGGGCTTCTCTAGCCACCTCATCTTCTGCTCATCCTCTCGCGCACTCTAAAGAGAGCTCAGGTGAGAAATTGCAAACGTCGAGCAATTGCTCAGAGATGAAAAGTGCCAGCACTGAAAGCTGTTGCTAGCCAGCACCCTTCCTTGGAAGCGCTTTTGTAGGCCTAAGAACACTGGGGCTCTGGGCTTCTCTAGCCACCTCATCTTCTGCTCATCCTCTCGCGCACTCTAAAGAGAGCTCAGGTGAGAAATTGCAAACGTCGAGCAATTGCTCAGAGAGGAAAAGTGCCAGCACTGAAAGCTGTTGCTAGCCAGCACCCTTCCTTGGAAGCGCTTTTGTAGGCCTAAGAACACTGGGGCTCTGGGCTTCTCTAGCCACCTAATCTTCTGCTCATCCTCTCGCGCACTCTAAAGAGAGCTCAGGTGAGAAATTGCAAACGTTGAGCAATTGCTCAGAGATGAAAAGTGCCAGCACTGAAAGCTGTTGCTAGCCAGCACCCTTCCTTGGAAGCGCTTTCACAGGCGCAGCAACACTGGGGCTTTGCGCTTCTCTAGCCACCAAACGTCACGGTCCTTCTCTTTCCGTCTCGTAGACACGAGCTGAGAAATTGCAAACGTCGAGCAATTGCTCAGAGATGAAAAGTGCCAGCACTGGAAGCTGTTGCTAGCCAGCACCCTTCCTTGGAAGCGCTTTTGTAGGCCTAAGCACACTGGGTCTCTGGGCTTCTCTAGCCACCTAATCTTCTGCTCATCCTCTCGCGCACTCTAAAGAGAGCTCAGGTGAGAAATTGCAAACGTCCAGCAATTGCTCAGAGATGAAAAGTGCCAGCACTGAAAGCTGTTGCTAGCCAGCACCCTTCCTTGGAAGCGCTTTCACAGGCGCAGCAACACTGGGGCTTTGCGCTTCTCTAGCCACCAAACGTCACGGTCCTTCTCTTTCCGTCTCGTAGACACGAGCTGAGAAATTGCAAACGTCGAGCAATTGCTCAGAGATGAAAAGTGCCAGCACTGAAAGCTGTTGCTAGCCAGCACCCTTCCTTGGAAGCGCTTTTGTAGGCCTAAGAACACTGGGGCTCTGGGCTTCTCTAGCCACCTCATCTTCTGCTCATCCTCTCGCGCACTCTAAAGAGAGCTCAGGTGAGAAATTGCAAACGTCGAGCAATTGCTCAGAGATGAAAAGTGCCAGCACTGAAAGCTCTTGCTAGCCAGCACCCTTCCTTGGAAGCGCTTTTGTAGGCCTAAGAACACTGGGGCTCTGGGCTTCTCTAGCCACCTCATCTTCTGCTCATCCTCTCGCGCACTCTAAAGAGAGCTCAGGTGAGAAATTGCAAACGTCGAGCAATTGCTCAGAGATGAAAAGTGCCAGCACTGAAAGCTGTTGCTAGCCAGCACCCTTCCTTGGAAGCGCTTTCACAGGCGCAGCAACACTGGGGCTTTGCGCTTCTCTAGCCACCAAACGTGACGGTCCTTCTCTTTCCGTCTCGTAGACACGAGCTGAGAAATTGCAAACGTCGAGCAATTGCTCAGAGATGAAAAGTGCCAGCACTGAAAGCTGTTGCTAGCCAGCACCCTTCCTTGGAAGCGCTTTTGTAGGCCTAAGAACACTGGGGCTCTGGGCTTCTCTAGCCACCTCATCTTCTGCTCATCCTCTCGCGCACTCTAAAGAGAGCTCAGGTGAGAAATTGCAAACGTCGAGCAATTGCTCAGAGATGAAAAGTGCCAGCACTGAAAGCTGTTGCTAGCCAGCACCCTTCCTTGGAAGCGCTTTTGTAGGCCTAAGAACACTGGGGCTCTGGGCTTCTCTAGCCACCTAATCTTCTGCTCATCCTCTCGCGCACTCTAAAGAGAGCTCAGGTGAGAAATTGCAAACGTCGACCAATTGCTCAGAGATGAAAAGTGCCAGCAATGAAAGCTGTTGCTAGCCAGCACCCTTCCTTGGAAGCGCTTTTGTAGGCCTAAGAAGACTGGGGCTCTGGGCTTCTCTAGCCACCTCATCTTCTGCTCATCCTCTCGCGCACTCTAAAGAGAGCTCAGGTGAGAAATTGCAAATGTCCAGCAATTGCTCAGAGATGAAAAGTGCCAGCACTGAAAGCTGTTGCTAGCCAGCACCCTTCCTTGGAAGCGCTTTCACAGGCGCAGCAACACTGGGGCTTTGCACTTCTCTAGCCACCAAACATCACGGTCCTTCTCTTTCCGTCTCGTAGACACGAGCTGAGAAATTGCAAACGTCGAGCAATTGCTCAGAGATGAAAAGTGCCAGCACTGGAAGCTGTTGCTAGCCAGCACCCTTCCTTGGAAGCGCTTTTGTAGACCTAAGAACACTGGGGCTCTGGGCTTCTCTAGCCACCTCATCTTCTGCTCATCCTCTCGCGCACTCTAAAGAGAGCTCAGGTGAGAAATTGCAAACGTCGAGCAATTGCTCAGAGATGAAAAGTGCCAGCACTGAAAGCTCTTGCTAGCCAGCACCCTTCCTTGGAAGCGCTTTTGTAGGCCTAAGAACAGTGGGGCTCTGGGCTTCTCTAGCCACCTCATCTTCTGCTCATCCTCTCGCGCACTCTAAAGAGAGCTCAGGTGAGAAATTGCAAACGTCGAGCAATTGCTCAGAGATGAAAAGTGCCAGCACTGAAAGCTCTTGCTAGCCAGCACCCTTCCTTGGAAGCGCTTTCACAGGCACAGCAACACTGGGGCTTTGCGCTTCTCTAGCCACCAAACGTCACAGTCCTTCTCTTTCCGTCTCGTAGACACGAGCTGAGAAATTGCAAACGTCGAGCAATTGCTCAGAGATGAAAAGTGCCAGCACTGAAAGCTGTTGCTAGCCAGCACCCTTCCTTGGAAGCGCTTTTGTAGGCCTAAGAACACTGGGGCTCTGGGCTTCTCTAGCCACCTCATTTTCTGCTCATCCTCTCGCGCACTCTAAAGAGAGCTCAGGTGAGAAATTGCAAACGTCGAGCAATTGCTCAGAGATGAAAAGTGCCAGCACTGAAAGCTGTTGCTAGCCAGCACCCTTCCTTGGAAGCGCTTTTGTAGCCCTTAGAACACTGGGGCTCTGGGCTTCTTTAGCCACCTAATCTTCTGCTCATCCTCTCGCGCACTCTAAAGAGAGCTCAGGTGAGAAATTGCAAACGTCGAGCAATTGCTCAGAGATGAAAAGTGCCAGCACTGAAAGCTCTTGCTAGCCAGCACCCTTCCTTGGAAGCGCTTTCACAGGCGCAGCAACACTGGGGCTTTGCGCTTCTCTAGCCACCAAACGTCACGGTCCTTCTCTTTCCGTCTCGTAGACACGAGCTGAGAAATTGCAAACGTCGAGCAATTGCTCAGAGATGAAAAGTGCCAGCACTGGAAGCTCTTGCTAGCCAGCACCCTTCCTTGGAAGCGCTTTTGTAGGCCTAAGAACACTGGGGCTCTGGGCTTCTCTAGCCACCTCATTTTCTGCTCATCCTCTCGCGCACTCTAAAGAGAGCTCAGGTGAGAAATTGCAAACGTCGATCAATTGCTCAGAGATGAAAAGTGCCAGCACTGAAAGCTGTTGCTAGCCAGCACCCTTCCTTGGAAGCGCTTTTGTAGGCCTAAGAACACTGGGGCTCTGGGCTTCTCTAGCCACCTAATCTTCTGCTCATCCTCTCGCGCACTCTAAAGAGAGCTCAGGTGAGAAATTGCAAACGTCCAGCAATTGCTCAGAGATGAAAAGTGCCAACACTGAAAGCTGTTGCTAGCCAGCACCCTTCCTTGGAAGCGCTTTCACAGGCGCAGCAACACTGGGGCTTTGCGCTTCTCTACTCACCAAACGTCACGGTCCTTCTCTTTCCGTCTCGTAGACACGAGCTGAGAAATTGCAAACGTCGAGCAATTGCTCAGAGATGAAAAGTGCCAGCACTGAAAGCTGTTGCTAGCCAGCACCCTTCCTTGGAAGCGCTTTTGTAGGCCTAAGAACACTGGGGCTCTGGGCTTCTTTAGCCACCTCATCTTCTGCTCATCCTCTCGCGCACTCTAAAGAGAGCTCAGGGGAGAAATTGCAAATGTCCAGCAATTGCTCAGAGATGAAAAGTGCCAGCACTGAAAGCTGTTGCTAGCCAGCACCCTTCCTTGGAAGCGCTTTCACAGGCGCAGTAACACTGGGGCTTTGCGCTTCTCTACCCACCAAACGTCACAGTCCTTCTCTTTCCGTCTCGTAGACACGAGCTGAGAAATTGCAAACGTCGAGCAATTGCTCAGAGATGAAAAGTACCAGCACTGAAAGCTGTTGCTAGCCAGCACCCTTCCTTGGAAGCGCTTTTGTAGGCCTAAGCACACTGGGGCTCTGGGCTTCTCTAGCCACCTCATCTTCTGCTCATCCTCTCGCGCACTCTAAAGAGAGCTCAGGTGAGAAATTGCAAACGTCGAGCAATTGCTCAGAGATGAAAAGTGCCAGCACTGAAAGCTCTTGCTAGCCAGCACCCTTCCTTGGAAGCGCTTTCACAGGCGCAGCAACACTGGGGCTTTGCGCTTCTCTAGCCACCAAACGTCACGGTCCTTCTCTTTCCGTCTCGTAGACACGAGCTGAGAAATTGCAAACGTCGAGCAATTGCTCAGAGATGAAAAGTGCCAGCACTGGAAGCTGTTGCTAGCCAGCACCCTTCCTTGGAAGCGCTTTTGTAGGCCTAAGAACACTGGGGCTCTGGGCTTCTCTAGCCACCTCATCTTCTGCTCATCCTCTCGCGCACTCTAAAGAGAGCTCAGGTGAGAAATTGCAAACGTCGAGCAATTGCTCAGAGATGAAAAGTGCCAGCACTGAAAGCTGTTGCTAGCCAGCACCCTTCCTTGGAAGCGCTTTTGTAGGCCTAAGAACACTGGGGCTCTGGGCTTCTCTAGCCACCTCATCTTCTGCTCATCCTCTCGCGCACTCTAAAGAGAGCTCAGGTGAGAAATTGCAAACGTCGAGCAATTGCTCAGAGAGGAAAAGTGCCAGCACTGAAAGCTGTTGCTAGCCAGCACCCTTCCTTGGAAGCGCTTTTGTAGGCCTAAGAACACTGGGGCTCTGGGCTTCTCTAGCCACCTAGTCTTCTGCTCATCCTCTCGCGCACTCTAAAGAGAGCTCAGGTGAGAAATTGCAAACGTTGAGCAATTGCTCAGAGATGAAAAGTGCCAGCACTGAAAGCTGTTGCTAGCCAGCACCCTTCCTTGGAAGCGCTTTCACAGGCGCAGCAACACTGGGGCTTTGCGCTTCTCTAGCCACCAAACGTCACGGTCCTTCTCTTTCCGTCTCGTAGACACGAGCTGAGAAATTGCAAACGTCGAGCAATTGCTCAGAGATGAAAAGTGCCAGCACTGGAAGCTGTTGCTAGCCAGCACCCTTCCTTGGAAGCGCTTTTGTAGGCCTAAGAACACTGGGGCTCTGGGCTTCTCTAGCCACCTCATCTTCTGCTCATCCTCTCGCGCACTCTAAAGAGAGCTCAGGTGAGAAATTGCAAACGTCGAGCAATTGCTCAGAGAGGAAAAGTGCCAGCACTGAAAGCTGTTGCTAGCCAGCACCCTTCCTTGGAAGCGCTTTTGTAGGCCTAAGAACACTGGGGCTCTGGGCTTCTCTAGCCACCTCATCTTCTGCTCATCCTCTCGCGCACTCTAAAGAGAGCTCAGGTGAGAAATTGCAAACGTCGAGCAATTGCTCAGAGATGAAAAGTGCCAGCACTGAAAGCTGTTGCTAGCCAGCACCCTTCCTTGGAAGCGCTTTCACAGGCGCAGTAACACTGGGGCTTTGCGCTTCTCTAGCCACCAAACGTCACTGTCATTCTCTTTCCGTCTCGTAGACACGAGCTGAGAAATTGCAAACGTCGAGCAATTGCTCAGAGATGAAAAGTGCCAGCACTGAAAGCTGTTGCTAGCCAGCACCCTTCCTTGGAAGCGCTTTTGTAGGCCTAAGAACAGTGGGGCTCTGGGCTTCTCTAGCCACCTAATCTTCTGCTCATCCTCTCGCGCACTCTAAAGAGAGCTCAGGTGAGAAATTGCAAACGTCCAGCAATTGCTCAGAGATGAAAAGTGCCAGCACTGAAAGCTGTTGCTAGCCAGCACCCTTCCTTGGAAGCGCTTTCACAGGCGCAGCAACACTGGGGCTTTGCGCTTCTCTAGCCACCAAACGTCACGGTCCTTCTCTTTCCGTCTCGTAGACACGAGCTGAGAAATTGCAAACGTCGAGCAATTGCTCAGAGATGAAAAGTGCCAGCACTGAAAGCTGTTGCTAGCCAGCACCCTTCCTTGGAAGCGCTTTTGTAGGCCTAAGAACACTGGGGCTCTGGGCTTCTCTAGCCACCTAATCTTCTGCTCATCCTCTCGCGCAGTCTAAAGAGAGCTCAGGTGAGAAATTGCAAACGTTGAGCAATTGCTCAGAGATGAAAAGTGCCAGCACTGAAAGCTGTTGCTAGCCAGCACCCTTCCTTGGAAGCGCTTTTGTAGGCCTAAGAACAGTGGGGCTCTGGGCTTCTCTAGCCACCTCATCTTCTGCTCATCCTCTCGCGCACTCTAAAGAGAGCTCAGATGAGAAATTGCAAACGTCGAGCAATTGCTCAGAGATGAAAAGTGCCAGCACTGAAAGCTGTTGCTAGCCAGCACCCTTCCTTGGAAGCGTTTTCACAGGCGCAGCAACACTGGGGCTTTGCGCTTCTCTAGCCACCAAACGTCACGGTCCTTCTCTTTCCGTCTCGTAGACACGAGCTGAGAAATTGCAAACGTCGAGCAATTGCTCAGAGATGAAAAGTGCCAGCACTGAAAGCTGTTGCTAGCCAGCACCCTTCCTTGGAAGCGCTTTCACAGGCGCAGTAACACTGGGGCTTTGCGCTTCTCTACCCACCAAACGTCACGGTCCTTCTCTTTCCGTCTCGTAGACACGAGCTGAGAAATTGCAAACGTCGAGCAATTGCTCAGAGATGAAAAGTGCCAGCACTGAAAGCTCTTGCTAGCCAGCACCCTTCCTTGGAAGCGCTTTTGTAGGCCTAAGAACACTGGGGCTCTGGGCTTCTCTAGCCACCTCATCTTCTGCTCATCCTCTCGCGCACTCTGAAGAGAGCTCAGGTGAGAAATTGCAAACGTCGAGCAATTGCTCAGAGATGAAAAGTGCCAGCACTGAAAGCTGTTGCTAGCCAGCACCCTTCCTTGGAAGCGCTTTTGTAGGCCTAAGCACACTGGGGCTCTGGGCTTCTCTAGCCACCTCATCTTCTGCTCATCCTCTCGCGCACTCTAAAGAGAGCTCAGGTGAGAAATTGCAAACGTCGAGCAATTGCTCAGAGATGAAAAGTGCCAACACTGAAAGCTCTTGCTAGCCAGCACCCTTGCTTGGAAGCGCTTTCACAGGCGCAGCAACACTGGGGCTTTGCGCTTCTCTACTCACCAAACGTCACGGTCCTTCTCTTTCCGTCTCGTAGACACGAGCTGAGAAATTGCAAACGTCGAGCAATTGCTCAGAGATGAAAAGTGCCAGCACTGGAAGCTGTTGCTAGCCAGCACCCTTCCTTGGAAGCGCTTTTGTAGGCCTAAGAACACTGGGGCTCTGGGCTTCTTTAGCCACCTTATCTTCTGCTCATCCTCTCGCGCACTCTAAAGAGACCTCAGGGGAGAAATTGTAAATGTCCAGCAATTGCTCAGAGATGAAAAGTGCCAGCACTGAAAGCTGTTGCTAGCCAGCACCCTTCCTTGGAAGCGCTTTCACAGGCGCAGTAACACTGGGGCTTTGCGCTTCTCTAGCCACCAAACGTCACGGTCCTTCTCTTTCCGTCTCGTAGACACGAGCTGAGAAATTGCAAACGTCGAGCAATTGCTCAGAGATGAAAAGTGCCAGCACTGAAAGCTGTTGCTAGCCAGCACCCTTCCTTGGAAGCGCTTTTGTAGGCCTAAGCACACTGGGGCTCTGGGCTTCTCTAGCCACCTCATCTTCTGCTCATCCTCTCGCGCACTCTAAAGAGAGCTCAGGTGAGAAATTGCAAACGTCGAGCAATTGCTCAGAGATGAAAAGTGCCAGCACTGAAAGCTGTTGCTAGCCAGCACCCTTCCTTGGAAGCGCTTTTGTAGCCCTTAGAACACTGGGGCTCTGGGCTTCTCTAGCCACCTCATCTTCTGCTCATCCTCTCGCGCACTCTAAAGAGAGCTCAGGTGAGAAATTGCAAACGTCGACCAATTGCTCAGAGATGAAAAGTGCCAGCAATGAAAGCTGTTGCTAGCCAGCACCCTTCCTTGGAAGCGCTTTTGTAGGCCTAAGAAGACTGGGGCTCTGGGCTTCTCTAGCCACCTCATCTTCTGCTCATCCTCTCGCGCACTCTAAAGAGAGCTCAGGTGAGAAATTGCAAATGTCCAGCAATTGCTCAGAGATGAAAAGTGCCAGCACTGAAAGCTGTTGCTAGCCAGCACCCTTCCTTGGAAGCGCTTTCACAGGCGCAGCAACACTGGGGCTTTGCACTTCTCTACCCACCAAACATCACGGTCCTTCTCTTTCCGTCTCGTAGACACGAGCTGAGAAATTGCAAACGTCGAGCAATTGCTCAGAGATGAAAAGTGCCAGCACTGGAAGCTGTTGCTAGCCAGCACCCTTCCTTGGAAGCGCTTTTGTAGACCTAAGAACACTGGGGCTCTGGGCTTCTCTAGCCACCTAATCTTCTGCTCATCCTCTCACGCACTCTGAAGAGAGCTCTGGTGAGAAATTGCAAACGTCGAGCAATTGCTCAGAGATGAAAAGTGCCAGCACTGAAAGCTGTTGCTAGCCAGCACCCTTCCTTGGAAGCGCTTTTGTAGGCCTAAGAACACTGGGGCTCTGGGCTTCTCTAGCCACCTCATCTTCTGCTCATCCTCTCGCGCACTCTAAAGAGAGCTCAGGTGAGAAATTGCAAACGTCGAGCAATTGCTCAGAGAGGAAAAGTGCCAGCACTGAAAGCTGTTGCTAGCCAGCACCCTTCCTTGGAAGCGCTTTTGTAGGCCTAAGAAGACTGGGGCTCTGGGCTTCTCTAGCCACCTCATCTTCTGCTCATCCTCTCGCGCACTCTAAAGAGAGCTCAGGTGAGAAATTGCAAACGTCGAGCAATTGCTCAGAGATGAAAAGTGCCAGCACTGAAAGCTCTTGCTAGCCAGCACCCTTCCTTGGAAGCGCTTTCACAGGTGCAGCAACACTGGGGCTTTGCGCTTCTCTACTCACCAAACGTCACGGTCCTTCTCTTTCCGTCTCGTAGACACGAGCTGAGAAATTGCAAACGTCGAGCAATTGCTCAGAGATGAAAAGTGCCAGCACTGGAAGCTGTTGCTAGCCAGCACCCTTCCTTGGAAGCGCTTTTGTAGCCCTTAGAACACTGGGGCTCTGGGCTTCTCTAGCCACCTCATCTTCTGCTCATCCTCTCGCGCACTCTAAAGAGAGCTCAGGTGAGAAATTGCAAACGTCGAGCACTTGCTGAGAGATGAAAAGTGCCAGCACTGAAAGCTGTTGCTAGCCAGCACCCTTCCTTGGAAGCGCTTTCACAGGCGCAGTAACACTGGGGCTTTGCGCTTCTCTAGCCACCAAACGTCACGGTCCTTCTCTTTCCGTCTCGTAGACACGAGCTGAGAAATTGCAAACGTCGAGCAATTGCTCAGAGATGAAAAGTTCCAGCACTGAAAGCTGTTGCTAGCCAGCACCCTTCCTTGGAAGCGCTTTTGTAGGCCTAAGAACACTGGGGCTCTGGGCTTCTCTAGCCACCTCATCTTCTGCTCATCCTCTCGCGCACTCTAAAGAGAGCTCAGGTGAGAAATTGCAAACGTCGAGCAATTGCTCAGAGAGGAAAAGTGCCAGCACTGAAAGCTGTTGCTAGCCAGCACCCTTCCTTGGAAGCGCTTTCACAGGCGCAGCAACACTGGGGCTTTGCACTTCTCTACCCACCAAACGTCACGGTCCTTCTCTTTCCGTCTCGTAGACACGAGCTGAGAAATTGCAAACGTCGAGCAATTGCTCAGAGATGAAAAGTGCCAGCACTGGAAGCTGTTGCTAGCCAGCACCCTTCCTTGGAAGCGCTTTTGTAGGCCTAAGAACACTGAGGCTCTGGGCTTCTCTAGCCACCTAATCTTCTGCTCATCCTCTCACGCACTCTGAAGAGAGCTCTGGTGAGAAATTGCAAACGTCGAGCAATTCCTCAGAGATGAAAAGTGCCAACACTGAAAGCTGTTGCTAGCCAGCACCCTTCCTTGGAAGCGCTTTCACAGGCGCAGCAACACTGGGGCTTTGCGCTTCTCTAGCCACCAAACATCACGGTCATTCTCTTTCCGTCCCGTAGACACGAGCTGAGAAATTGCAAACGTCGAGCAATTGCTCAGAGATGAAAAGTGCCAGCACTGAAAGCTGTTGCTAGCCAGCACCCTTCCTTGGAAGCGCTTTTGTAGGCCTAAGAACACTGGGGCTCTGGGCTTCTCTAGCCACCTCATCTTCTGCTCATCCTCTCGTGCAGTCTAAAGAGAGCTCAGGGGAGAAATTGCAAACGTCGAGCAATTGCTCAGAGATGAAAAGTGCCAGCACTGAAAGCTCTTGCTAGCCAGCACCCTTCCTTGGAAGCGCTTTTGTAGGCCTAAGAACACTGGGGCTCTGGGCTTCTCTAGCCACCTCATCTTCTGCTCATCCTCTCGCGCACTCTAAAGAGAGCTCAGGTGAGAAATTGCAAACGTCGAGCAATTGCTCAGAGATGAAAAGTGCCAGCACTGAAAGCTGTTGCTAGCCAGCACCCTTCCTTGGAAGCGCTTTTGTAGGCCTAAGAACACTGGGGCTCTGGGCTTCTCTAGCCACCTCATCTTCTGCTCATCCTCTCGCGCACTCTAAAGAGAGCTCAGGTGAGAAATTGCAAACGTCGAGCAATTGCTCAGAGATGAAAAGTGCCAGCACTGAAAGCTGTTGCTAGCCAGCACCCTTCCTTGGAAGCGCTTTCACAGGCGCAGCAACACTGGGGCTTTGCGCTTCTCTACCCACCAAACGTCACGGTCCTTCTCTTTCCGTCTCGTAGACACGAGCTGAGAAATTGCAAACGTCGAGCAATTGCTCAGAGATGAAAAGTGCCAGCACTGAAAGCTGTTGCTAGCCAGCACCCTTCCTTGGAAGCGCTTTTGTAGGCCTAAGAACACTGGGACTCTGGGCTTCTCTAGCCACCTCATCTTCTGCTCATCCTCTCGCGCATTCTAAAGAGAGCTCAGGTGAGAAATTGCAAACGTCGAGCAATTGCTCAGAGATGAAAAGTGCCAGCACTGAAAGCTCTTGCTAGCCAGCACCCTTCCTTGGAAGCGCTTTTGTAGGCCTAAGAACACTGGGGCTCTGGGCTTCTCTAGCCACCTCATCTTCTGCTCATCCTCTCGCGCACTCTAAAGAGAGCTCAGGTGAGAAATTGCAAACGTCCAGCAATTGCTCAGAGATGAAAAGTGCCAGCACTGAAAGCTCTTGCTAGCCAGCACCCTTCCTTGGAAGCGTTTTCACAGGCGCAGCAACACTGGGGCTTTGCGCTTCTCTAGCCACCAAACGTCACGGTCCTTCTCTTTCCGTCTCCTAGACACGAGCTGAGAAATTGCAAACGTCGAGCAATTGCTCAGAGATGAAAAGTGCCAGCACTGAAAGCTGTTGCTAGCCAGCACCCTTCCTTGGAAGCGCTTTCACAGGCGCAGCAACACTGGGGCTTTGCGCTTCTCTACCCACCAAACGTCACGGTCCTTCTCTTTCCGTCTCGTAGACACGAGCTGAGAAATTGCAAACGTCGAGCAATTGCTCAGAGATGAAAAGTGCCAGCACTGGAAGCTGTTGCTAGCCAGCACCCTTCCTTGGAAGCGCTTTTGTAGGCCTAAGAACACTGGGGCTCTGGGCTTCTCTAGCCACCTAATCTTCTGCTCATCCTCTCACGCACTCTGAAGAGAGCTCTGGTGAGAAATTGCAAACGTCGAGCAATTCCTCAGAGATGAAAAGTGCCAACACTGAAAGCTGTTGCTAGCCAGCACCCTTCCTTGGAAGCGCTTTCACAGGCGCAGCAACACTGGGGCTTTGCGCTTCTCTAGCCACCAAACATCACGGTCATTCTCTTTCCGTCCCGTAGACACGAGCTGAGAAATTGCAAACGTCGAGCAATTGCTCAGAGATGAAAAGTGCCAGCACTGAAAGCTGTTGCTAGCCAGCACCCTTCCTTGGAAGCGCTTTTGTAGGCCTAAGAACAGTGGGGCTCTGGGCTTCTCTAGCCACCTCATCTTCTGCTCATCCTCTCGTGCAGTCTAAAGAGAGCTCAGGGGAGAAATTGCAAACGTCGAGCAATTGCTCAGAGATGAAAAGTGCCAGCACTGAAAGCTCTTGCTAGCCAGCACCCTTCCTTGGAAGCGCTTTTGTAGGCCTAAGAACACTGGGGCTCTGGGCTTCTCTAGCCACCTCATCTTCTGCTCATCCTCTCGCGCACTCTAAAGAGAGCTCAGGTGAGAAATTGCAAACGTCGAGCAATTGCTCAGAGATGAAAAGTGCCAGCACTGAAAGCTGTTGCTAGCCAGCACCCTTCCTTGGAAGCGCTTTTGTAGGCCTAAGAACACTGGGGCTCTGGGCTTCTCTAGCCACCTCATCTTCTGCTCATCCTCTCGCTCACTCTAAAGAGAGCTCAGGTGAGAAATTGCAAACGTCGAGCAATTGCTCAGAGATGAAAAGTGCCAGCACTGAAAGCTGTTGCTAGCCAGCACCCTTCCTTGGAAGCGCTTTCACAGGCGCAGCAACACTGGGGCTTTGCGCTTCTCTACCCACCAAACGTCACGGTCCTTCTCTTTCCGTCTCGTAGACACGAGCTGAGAAATTGCAAACGTCGAGCAATTGCTCAGAGATGAAAAGTGCCAGCACTGAAAGCTGTTGCTAGCCAGCACCCTTCCTTGGAAGCGCTTTTGTAGGCCTAAGAACACTGGGACTCTGGGCTTCTCTAGCCACCTCATCTTCTGCTCATCCTCTCGCGCATTCTAAAGAGAGCTCAGGTGAGAAATTGCAAACGTCGAGCAATTGCTCAGAGATGAAAAGTGCCAGCACTGAAAGCTCTTGCTAGCCAGCACCCTTCCTTGGAAGCGCTTTTGTAGGCCTAAGAACACTGGGGCTCTGGGCTTCTCTAGCCACCTCATCTTCTGCTCATCCTCTCGCGCACTCTAAAGAGAGCTCAGGTGAGAAATTGCAAACGTCCAGCAATTGCTCAGAGATGAAAAGTGCCAGCACTGAAAGCTCTTGCTAGCCAGCACCCTTCCTTGGAAGCGTTTTCACAGGCGCAGCAACACTGGGGCTTTGCGCTTCTCTAGCCACCAAACGTCACGGTCCTTCTCTTTCCGTCTCCTAGACACGAGCTGAGAAATTGCAAACGTCGAGCAATTGCTCAGAGATGAAAAGTGCCAGCACTGAAAGCTGTTGCTAGCCAGCACCCTTCCTTGGAAGCGCTTTCACAGGCGCAGCAACACTGGGGCTTTGCGCTTCTCTACCCACCAAACGTCACGGTCCTTCTCTTTCCGTCTCGTAGACACGAGCTGAGAAATTGCAAACGTCGAGCAATTGCTCAGAGATGAAAAGTTCCAGCACTGGAAGCTGTTGCTAGCCAGCACTCTTCCTTGGAAGCGCTTTTGTAGGCCTAAGAACACTGGGGCTCTGGGCTTCTCTAGCCACCTCATCTTCTGCTCATCCTCTCGCGCAGTCTAAAGAGAGCTCAGGTGAGAAATTGCAAACGTCGAGCAATTGCTCAGAGAGGAAAAGTGCCAGCACTGAAAGCTGTTGCTAGCCAGCACCCTTCCTTGGAAGCGCTTTTGTAGGCCTAAGAAGACTGGGGCTCTGGGCTTCTCTAGCCACCTCATCTTCTGCTCATCCTCTCGCGCACTCTAAAGAGAGCTCAGGTGAGAAATTGCAAACGTCGAGCAATTGCTCAGAGAGGAAAAGTGCCAGCACTGAAAGCTGTTGCTAGCCAGCCCCCTTCCTTGGAAGCGCTTTCACAGGCGCAGCAACACTGGGGCTTTGCGCTTCTCTAGCCACCAAACGTCACGGTCCTTCTCTTTCCGTCTCGTAGACACGAGCTGAGAAATTGCAAACGTCGAGCAATTGCTCAGAGATGAAAAGTGCCAGCACTGGAAGCTGTTGCTAGCCAGCACCCTTCCTTGGAAGCGCTTTTGTAGGCCTAAGAACACTGGGGCTCTGGGCTTCTCTAGCCACCTCATCTTCTGCTCATCCTCTCACGCACTCTGAAGAGAGCTCAGGTGAGAAATTGCAAACGTCGAACAATTGCTCAGAGATGAAAAGTGCCAGCACTGAAAGCTGTTGCTAGCCAGCCCCCTTCCTTGGAAGCGCTTTTGTAGGCCTAAGAACACTGGGGCTCTGGGCTTCTCTAGCCACCTCATCTTCTGCTCATCCTCTCGCGCACTCTAAAGAGAGCTCAGGTGAGAAATTGCAAACGTCCAGCAATTGCTCAGAGATGAAAAGTGCCAACACTGAAAGCTGTTGCTAGCCAGCACCCTTCCTTGGAAGCGCTTTCACAGGCGCAGCAACACTGGGGCTTTGCGCTTCTCTAGCCACCAAACGTCACGGTCATTCTCTTTCCGTCTCGTAGACACGAGCTGAGAAATTGCAAACGTCGAGCAATTGCTCAGAGATGAAAAGTGCCAGCACTGAAAGCTGTTGCTAGCCAGCACCCTTCCTTGGAAGTGCTTTTGTAGGCCTAAGAACACTGGGGCTCTGGGCTTCTCTAGCCACCTCATCTTCTGCTCATCCTCTCGCGCACTCTAAAGAGAGCTCAGGTGAGAAATTGCAAATGTCCAGCAATTGCTCAGAGATGAAAAGTGCCAGCACTGAAAGCTGTTGCTAGCCAGCACCCTTCCTTGGAAGCGCTTTCACAGGCGCAGTAACACTGGGGCTTTGCGCTTCTCTAGCCACCAAACGTCACGGTCCTTCTCTTTCCGTCTCGTAGACACGAGCTGAGAAATTGCAAACGTCGAGCAATTGCTCAGAGATGAAAAGTGCCAGCACTGAAAGCTGTTGCTAGCCAGCACCCTTCCTTGGAAGCGCTTTTGTAGGCCTAAGAACAGTGGGGCTCTGGGCTTCTCTAGCCACCTCATCTTCTGCTCATCCTCTCGCGCACTCTAAAGAGAGCTCAGGGGAGAAATTGCAAACGTCGAGCAATTGCTCAGAGATGAAAAGTGCCAGCACTGAAAGCTGTTGCTAGCCAGCACCCTTCCTTGGAAGCGCTTTTGTAGGCCTAAGAACACTGGGGCTCTGGGCTTCTCTAGCCACCTCATCTTCTGCTCATCCTCTCGCGCAGTCTAAAGAGAGCTCAGGGGAGAAATTGCAAACGTCGAGCAATTGCTCAGAGATGAAAAGTGCCAGCACTGAAAGCTGTTGCTAGCCAGCACCCTTCCTTGGAAGCGCTTTCACAGGCGCAGTAACACTGGGGCTTTGCGCTTCTCTAGCCACCAAACGTCACGGTCCTTCTCTTTCCGTCTCGTAGACACGAGCTGAGAAATTGCAAACGTCGAGCAATTGCTCAGAGATGAAAAGTGCCAGCACTGAAAGCTCTTGCTAGCCAGCACCCTTCCTTGGAAGCGCTTTTGTAGGCCTAAGAACACTGGGGCTCTGGGCTTCTCTAGCCACCTCATCTTCTGCTCATCCTCTCGCGCACTCTAAAGAGAGCTCAGGGGAGAAATTGCAAACGTCCAGCAATTGCTCAGAGATGAAAAGTGCCAGCACTGAAAGCTCTTGCTAGCCAGCACCCTTCCTTGGAAGCGCTTTTGTAGCCCTTAGAACACTGGGGCTCTGGGCTTCTCTAGCCACCTCATCTTCTGCTCATCCTCTCGCGCACTCTAAAGAGAGCTCAGGGGAGAAATTGCAAACGTCGAGCAATTGCTCAGAGATGAAAAGTGCCAGCACTGAAAGCTGTTGCTAGCCAGCACCCTTCCTTGGAAGCGCTTTCACAGGCGCAGTAACACTGGGGCTTTGCGCTTCTCTAGCCACCAAACGTCACGGTCCTTCTCTTTCCGTCTCGTAGACACGAGCTGAGAAATTGCAAACGTCGAGCAATTGCTCAGAGATGAAAAGTTCCAGCACTGAAAGCTGTTGCTAGCCAGCACCCTTCCTTGGAAGCGCTTTTGTAGGCCTAAGAACAGTGGGGCTCTGGGCTTCTCTAGCCACCTCATCTTCTGCTCATCCTCTCGCGCACTCTAAAGAGAGCTCAGGTGAGAAATTGCAAACGTCGAGCAATTGCTCAGAGATGAAAAGTGCCAGCACTGAAAGCTGTTGCTAGCCAGCACCCTTCCTTGGAAGCGCTTTTGTAGGCCTAAGAACACTGGGGCTCTGGGCTTCTCTAGCCACCTCATCTTCTGCTCATCCTCTCGCGCACTCTAAAGAGAGCTCAGGTGAGAAATTGCAAACGTCGAGCAATTGCTCAGAGAGGAAAAGTGCCAGCACTGAAAGCTGTTGCTAGCCAGCACCCTTCCTTGGAAGCGCTTTTGTAGCCCTTAGAACACTGGGGCTCTGGGCTTCTCTAGCCACCTAATCTTCTGCTCATCCTCTCGCTCACTCTAAAGAGAGCTCAGGTGAGAAATTGCAAACGTCGAGCACTTGCTCAGAGATGAAAAGTGCCAGCACTGAAAGCTGTTGCTAGCCAGCACCCTTCCTTGGAAGCGCTTTTGTAGGCCTAAGAACACTGGGGCTCTGGGCTTCTCTAGCCACCTCATCTTCTGCTCATCCTCTCGCGCACTCTAAAGAGAGCTCAGGTGAGAAATTGCAAACGTCGAGCAATTGCTCAGAGAGGAAAAGTGCCAGCACTGAAAGCTGTTGCTAGCCAGCACCCTTCCTTGGAAGCGCTTTCACAGGCGCAGCAACACTGGGGCTTTGCACTTCTCTACCCACCAAACGTCACGGTCCTTCTCTTTCCGTCTCGTAGACACGAGCTGAGAAATTGCAAACGTCGAGCAATTGCTCAGAGATGAAAAGTGCCAGCACTGGAAGCTCTTGCTAGCCAGCACCCTTCCTTGGAAGCGCTTTTGTAGGCCTAAGAACACTGGGGCTCTGGGCTTCTCTAGCCACCTAATCTTCTGCTCATCCTCTCACGCACTCTGAAGAGAGCTCAGGTGAGAAATTGCAAACGTCGAGCAATTGCTCAGAGATGAAAAGTGCCAGCACTGAAAGCTGTTGCTAGCCAGCACCCTTCCTTGGAAGCGCTTTTGTAGGCCTAAGAAGACTGGGGCTCTGGGCTTCTCTAGCCACCTCATCTTCTGCTCATCCTCTCGCGCACTCTAAAGAGAGCTCAGGTGAGAAATTGCAAACGTCGAGCAATTGCTCAGAGATGAAAAGTGCCAGCACTGAAAGCTGTTGCTAGCCAGCACCCTTCCTTGGAAGCGCTTTCACAGGCGCAGCAACACTGGGGCTTTGCGCTTCTCTAGCCACCAAACGTCACGGTCATTCTCTTTCCGTCCCGTAGACACGAGCTGAGAAATTGCAAACGTCGAGCAATTGCTCAGAGATGAAAAGTGCCAGCACTGAAAGCTGTTGCTAGCCAGCACCCTTCCTTGGAAGCGCTTTTGTAGGCCTAAGAAGACTGGGGCTCTGGGCTTCTCTAGCCACCTCATCTTCTGCTCATCCTCTCGTGCAGACTAAAGAGAGCTCAGGGGAGAAATTGCAAACGTCGAGCAATTGCTCAGAGATGAAAAGTGCCAGCACTGAAAGCTGTTGCTAGCCAGCACCCTTCCTTGGAAGCGCTTTTGTAGGCCTAAGAACACTGGGGCTCTGGGCTTCTCTAGCCACCTAATCTTCTGCTCATCCTCTCACGCACTCTGAAGAGAGCTCAGGTGAGAAATTGCAAACGTCGAGCAATTGCTCAGAGATGAAAAGTGCCAGCACTGAAAGCTGTTGCTAGCCAGCACCCTTCCTTGGAAGCGCTTTTGTAGGCCTAAGAAGACTGGGGCTCTGGGCTTCTCTAGCCACCTCATCTTCTGCTCATCCTCTCGCGCACTCTAAAGAGAGCTCAGGTGAGAAATTGCAAACGTCCAGCAATTGCTCAGAGATGAAAAGTGCCAGCACTGAAAGCTGTTGCTAGCCAGCACCCTTCCTTGGAAGCGCTTTCACAGGCGCAGCAACACTGGGGCTTTGCGCTTCTCTAGCCACCAAACGTCACGGTCATTCTCTTTCCGTCCCGTAGACACGAGCTGAGAAATTGCAAACGTCGAGCAATTGCTCAGAGATGAAAAGTGCCAGCACTGAAAGCTGTTGCTAGCCAGCACCCTTCCTTGGAAGCGCTTTTGTAGGCCTAAGAAGACTGGGGCTCTGGGCTTCTCTAGCCACCTCATCTTCTGCTCATCCTCTCGTGCAGACTAAAGAGAGCTCAGGGGAGAAATTGCAAACGTCGAGCAATTGCTCAGAGATGAAAAGTGCCAGCACTGAAAGCTGTTGCTAGCCAGCACCCTTCCTTGGAAGCGCTTTTGTAGGCCTAAGAAGACTGGGGCTCTGGGCTTCTCTAGCCACCTCATCTTCTGCTCATCCTCTCGCGCACTCTAAAGAGAGCTCAGGTGAGAAATTGCAAACGTCGAGCAATTGCTCAGAGATGAAAAGTGCCAGCACTGAAAGCTGTTGCTACCCAGCACCCTTCCTTGGAAGCGCTTTTGTAGGCCTAAGAACACTGGGGCTCTGGGCTTCTCTAGCCACCTCATCTTCTGCTCATCCTCTCGCTCACTCTGAAGAGAGCTCAGGTGAGAAATTGCAAACGTCGAGCACTTGCTCAGAGATGAAAAGTGCCAGCACTGAAAGCTGTTGCTAGCCAGCACCCTTCCTTGGAAGCGCTTTCACAGGCGCAGCAACACTGGGGCTTTGCGCTTCTCTACCCACCAAACGTCACGGTCCTTCTCTTTCCGTCTCGTAGACACGAGCTGAGAAATTGCAAACGTCGAGCAATTGCTCAGAGATGAAAAGTTCCAGCACTGAAAGCTGTTGCTAGCCAGCACCCTTCCTTGGAAGCGCTTTTGTAGGCCTAAGAACACTGGGACTCTGGGCTTCTCTAGCCACCTATTCTTCTGCTCATCCTCTCGCGCACTCTAAAGAGAGCTCAGGTGAGAAATTGCAAACGTCGAGCAATTGCTCAGAGATGAAAAGTGCCAGCACTGAAAGCTCTTGCTAGCCAGCACCCTTCCTTGGAAGCGCTTTTGTAGGCCTAAGAACAGTGGGGCTCTGGGCTTCTCTAGCCACCTCATCTTCTGCTCATCCTCTCGCGCACTCTAAAGAGAGCTCAGGTGAGAAATTGCAAACGTCCAGCAATTGCTCAGAGATGAAAAGTGCCAGCACTGAAAGCTCTTGCTAGCCAGCACCCTTCCTTGGAAGCGTTTTCACAGGCGCAGCAACACTGGGGCTTTGCGCTTCTCTAGCCACCAAACGTCACGGTCCTTCTCTTTCCGTCTCCTAGACACGAGCTGAGAAATTGCAAACGTCGAGCAATTGCTCAGAGATGAAAAGTGCCAGCACTGAAAGCTGTTGCTAGCCAGCACCCTTCCTTGGAAGCGCTTTCACAGGCGCAGCAACACTGGGGCTTTGCGCTTCTCTACCCACCAAACGTCACGGTCCTTCTCTTTCCGTCTCGTAGACACGAGCTGAGAAATTGCAAACGTCGAGCAATTGCTCAGAGATGAAAAGTGCCAGCACTGGAAGCTGTTGCTAGCCAGCACTCTTCCTTGGAAGCGCTTTTGTAGGCCTAAGAACACTGGGGCTCTGGGCTTCTCTAGCCACCTCATCTTCTGCTCATCCTCTCGCGCACTCTAAAGAGAGCTCAGGGGAGAAATTGCAAACGTCGAGCAATTGCTCAGAGATGAAAAGTGCCAGCACTGGAAGCTGTTGCTAGCCAGCACCCTTCCTTGGAAGCGCTTTTGTAGGCCTAAGAACAGTGGGGCTCTGGGCTTCTCTAGCCACCTCATCTTCTGCTCATCCTCTCGCGCACTCTAAAGAGAGCTCAGGGGAGAAATTGCAAACGTCGAGCAATTGCTCAGAGATGAAAAGTGCCAGCACTGAAAGCTGTTGCTAGCCAGCACCCTTCCTTGGAAGCGCTTTTGTAGGCCTAAGAACACTGGGGCTCTGGGCTTCTCTAGCCACCTCATCTTCTGCTCATCCTCTCGCGCACTCTAAAGAGAGCTCAGGGGAGAAATTGCAAACGTCGAGCAATTGCTCAGAGATGAAAAGTGCCAGCACTGAAAGCTCTTGCTAGCCAGCACCCTTCCTTGGAAGCGCTTTCACAGGCGCAGTAACACTGGGGCTTTGCGCTTCTCTAGCCACCAAACGTCACGGTCCTTCTCTTTCCGTCTCGTAGACACGAGCTGAGAAATTGCAAACGTCGAGCAATTGCTCAGAGATGAAAAGTGCCAGCACTGAAAGCTGTTGCTAGCCAGCACCCTTCCTTGGAAGCGCTTTTGTAGGCCTAAGAACACTGGGGCTCTGGGCTTCTCTAGCCACCTCATCTTCTGCTCATCCTCTCGCGCAGTCTAAAGAGAGCTCAGGTGAGAAATTGCAAACGTCGAGCAATTGCTCAGAGATGAAAAGTGCCAGCACTGAAAGCTGTTGCTAGCCAGCACCCTTCCTTGGAAGCGCTTTTGTAGCCCTTAGAACACTGGGGCTCTGGGCTTCTCTAGCCACCTCATCTTCTGCTCATCCTCTCGCGCACTCTAAAGAGAGCTCAGGTGAGAAATTGCAAACGTCGAGCAATTGCTCAGAGATGAAAAGTGCCAGCACTGAAAGCTGTTGCTAGCCAGCACCCTTCCTTGGAAGCGCTTTCACAGGCGCAGTAACACTGGGGCTTTGCGCTTCTCTAGCCACCAAACGTCACGGTCCTTCTCTTTCCGTCTCGTAGACACGAGCTGAGAAATTGCAAACGTCGAGCAATTGCTCAGAGATGAAAAGTGCCAGCACTGAAAGCTGTTGCTAGCCAGCACCCTTCCTTGGAAGCGCTTTTGTAGGCCTAAGAACAGTGGGGCTCTGGGCTTCTCTAGCCACCTCATCTTCTGCTCATCCTCTCGCGCACTCTAAAGAGACCTCAGGTGAGAAATTGCAAACGTCCAGCAATTGCTCAGAGATGAAAAGTGCCAGCACTGAAAGCTGTTGCTAGCCAGCACCCTTCCTTGGAAGCGCTTTTGTAGGCCTAAGAACACTGGGGCTCTGGGCTTCTCTAGCCACCTCATCTTCTGCTCATCCTCTCGCGCACTCTAAAGAGAGCTCAGGTGAGAAATTGCAAACGTCGAGCAATTGCTCAGAGAGGAAAAGTGCCAGCACTGAAAGCTGTTGCTAGCCAGCACCCTTCCTTGGAAGCGCTTTTGTAGCCCTTAGAACACTGGGGCTCTGGGCTTCTCTAGCCACCTAATCTTCTGCTCATCCTCTCGCTCACTCTAAAGAGAGCTCAGGTGAGAAATTGCAAACGTCGAGCACTTGCTCAGAGATGAAAAGTGCCAGCACTGAAAGCTGTTGCTAGCCAGCACCCTTCCTTGGAAGCGCTTTCACAGGCGCAGCAACACTGGGGCTTTGCGCTTCTCTAGCCACCAAACGTCACGGTCCTTCTCTTTCCGTCTCGTAGACACGAGCTGAGAAATTGCAAACGTCGAGCAATTGCTCAGAGATGAAAAGTTCCAGCACTGAAAGCTGTTGCTAGCCAGCACCCTTCCTTGGAAGCGCTTTTGTAGGCCTAAGAACACTGGGGCTCTGGGCTTCTCTAGCCACCTCATCTTCTGCTCATCCTCTCGCGCACTCTAAAGAGAGCTCAGGTGAGAAATTGCAAACGTCGAGCAATTGCTCAGAGAGGAAAAGTGCCAGCACTGAAAGCTGTTGCTAGCCAGCACCCTTCCTTGGAAGCGCTTTCACAGGCGCAGCAACACTGGGGCTTTGCACTTCTCTACCCACCAAACGTCACGGTCCTTCTCTTTCCGTCTCGTAGACACGAGCTGAGAAATTGCAAACGTCGAGCAATTGCTCAGAGATGAAAAGTGCCAGCACTGGAAGCTCTTGCTAGCCAGCACCCTTCCTTGGAAGCGCTTTTGTAGGCCTAAGAACAGTGGGGCTCTGGGCTTCTCTAGCCACCTCATCTTCTGCTCATCCTCTCGCGCACTCTAAAGAGAGCTCAGGTGAGAAATTGCAAACGTCCAGCAATTGCTCAGAGATGAAAAGTGCCAACACTGAAAGCTGTTGCTAGCCAGCACCCTTCCTTGGAAGCGCTTTCACAGGCGCAGCAACACTGGGGCTTTGCGCTTCTCTAGCCACCAAACGTCACGGTCATTCTCTTTCCGTCCCGTAGACACGAGCTGAGAAATTGCAAACGTCGAGCAATTGCTCAGAGATGAAAAGTGCCAGCACTGAAAGCTGTTGCTAGCCAGCACCCTTCCTTGGAAGCGCTTTTGTAGGCCTAAGAACACTGGGGCTCTGGGCTTCTCTAGCCACCTCATCTTCTGCTCATCCTCTCGTGCAGTCTAAAGAGAGCTCAGGTGAGAAATTGCAAACGTCGAGCACTTGCTCAGAGATGAAAAGTGCCAGCACTGAAAGCTGTTGCTAGCCAGCACCCTTCCTTGGAAGCGCTTTCACAGGCGCAGCAACACTGGGGCTTTGCGCTTCTCTAGCCACCAAACGTCACGGTCCTTCTCTTTCCGTCTCGTAGACACGAGCTGAGAAATTGCAAACGTCGAGCAATTGCTCAGAGATGAAAAGTTCCAGCACTGAAAGCTGTTGCTAGCCAGCACCCTTCCTTGGAAGCGCTTTTGTAGGCCTAAGAACACTGGGGCTCTGGGCTTCTCTAGCCACCTCATCTTCTGCTCATCCTCTCACGCACTCTGAAGAGAGCTCAGGTGAGAAATTGCAAACGTCGAGCAATTGCTCAGAGATGAAAAGTGCCAGCACTGAAAGCTGTTGCTAGCCAGCACCCTTCCTTGGAAGCGCTTTTGTAGGCCTAAGAAGACTGGGGCTCTGGGCTTCTCTAGCCACCTCATCTTCTGCTCATCCTCTCGCGCACTCTAAAGAGACCTCAGGTGAGAAATTGCAAACGTCCAGCAATTGCTCAGAGATGAAAAGTGCCAACACTGAAAGCTGTTGCTAGCCAGCACCCTTCCTTGGAAGCGCTTTCACAGGCGCAGCAACACTGGGGCTTTGCGCTTCTCTAGCCACCAAACGTCACGGTCATTCTCTTTCCGTCCCGTAGACACGAGCTGAGAAATTGCAAACGTCGAGCAATTGCTCAGAGATGAAAAGTGCCAGCACTGAAAGCTGTTGCTAGCCAGCACCCTTCCTTGGAAGCGCTTTTGTAGGCCTAAGAACACTGGGGCTCTGGGCTTCTCTAGCCACCTCATCTTCTGCTCATCCTCTCGTGCAGTCTAAAGAGAGCTCAGGTGAGAAATTGCAAACGTCGAGCAATTGCTCAGAGATGAAAAGTGCCAGCACTGAAAGCTGTTGCTAGCCAGCACCCTTCCTTGGAAGCGCTTTTGTAGGCCTAAGAAGACTGGGGCTCTGGGCTTCTCTAGCCACCTCATCTTCTGCTCATCCTCTCGCGCACTCTAAAGAGAGCTCAGGTGAGAAATTGCAAACGTCGAGCAATTGCTCAGAGATGAAAAGTGCCAGCACTGAAAGCTGTTGCTAGCCAGCACCCTTCCTTGGAAGCGCTTTTGTAGGCCTAAGAACACTGGGGCTCTGGGCTTCTCTAGCCACCTCATCTTCTGCTCATCCTCTCGCTCACTCTAAAGAGAGCTCAGGTGAGAAATTGCAAACGTCGAGCACTTGCTCAGAGATGAAAAGTGCCAGCACTGAAAGCTGTTGCTAGCCAGCACCCTTCCTTGGAAGCGCTTTCACAGGCGCAGCAACACTGGGGCTTTGCGCTTCTCTACCCACCAAACGTCACGGTCCTTCTCTTTCCGTCTCGTAGACACGAGCTGAGAAATTGCAAACGTCGAGCAATTGCTCAGAGATGAAAAGTTCCAGCACTGAAAGCTGTTGCTAGCCAGCACCCTTCCTTGGAAGCGCTTTTGTAGGCCTAAGAACACTGGGGCTCTGGGCTTCTCTAGCCACCTAATCTTCTGCTCATCCTCTCGCGCACTCTAAAGAGAGCTCAGGTGAGAAATTGCAAACGTCGAGCAATTGCTCAGAGAGGAAAAGTGCCAGCACTGAAAGCTCTTGCTAGCCAGCACCCTTCCTTGGAAGCGCTTTTGTAGGCCTAAGAACAGTGGGGCTCTGGGCTTCTCTAGCCACCTCATCTTCTGCTCATCCTCTCGCGCACTCTAAAGAGAGCTCAGGTGAGAAATTGCAAACGTCCAGCAATTGCTCAGAGATGAAAAGTGCCAGCACTGAAAGCTCTTGCTAGCCAGCACCCTTCCTTGGAAGCGTTTTCACAGGCGCAGCAACACTGGGGCTTTGCGCTTCTCTAGCCACCAAACGTCACGGTCCTTCTCTTTCCGTCTCGTAGACCCGAGCTGAGAAATTGCAAACGTCGAGCAATTGCTCAGAGATGAAAAGTGCCAGCACTGAAAGCTGTTGCTAGCCAGCACCCTTCCTTGGAAGCGCTTTCACAGGCGCAGCAACACTGGGGCTTTGCGCTTCTCTACCCACCAAACGTCACGGTCCTTCTCTTTCCGTCTCGTAGACACGAGCTGAGAAATTGCAAACGTCGAGCAATTGCTCAGAGATGAAAAGTTCCAGCACTGGAAGCTGTTGCTAGCCAGCACTCTTCCTTGGAAGCGCTTTTGTAGGCCTAAGAACACTGGGGCTCTGGGCTTCTCTAGCCACCTCATCTTCTGCTCATCCTCTCGCGCAGTCTAAAGAGAGCTCAGGTGAGAAATTGCAAACATCGAACAATTGCTCAGAGAGGAAAAGTGCCAGCACTGAAAGCTGTTGCTAGCCAGCACCCTTCCTTGGAAGCGCTTTTGTAGCCCTTAGAACACTGGGGCTCTGGGCTTCTCTAGCCACCTCATCTTCTGCTCATCCTCTCGCGCACTCTAAAGAGAGCTCAGGTGAGAAATTGCAAACATCGAGCAATTGCTCAGAGATGAAAAGTGCCAGCACTGAAAGCTGTTGCTAGCCAGCACCCTTCCTTGGAAGCGCTTTCACAGGCGCAGTAACACTGGGGCTTTGCGCTTCTCTAGCCACCAAACGTCACGGTCCTTCTCTTTCCGTCTCGTAGACACGAGCTGAGAAATTGCAAACGTCGAGCAATTGCTCAGAGATGAAAAGTTCCAGCACTGAAAGCTGTTGCTAGCCAGCACCCTTCCTTGGAAGCGCTTTTGTAGGCCTAAGAACAGTGGGGCTCTGGGCTTCTCTAGCCACCTCATCTTCTGCTCATCCTCTCGCGCACTCTAAAGAGACCTCAGGTGAGAAATTGCAAACGTCCAGCAATTGCTCAGAGATGAAAAGTGCCAGCACTGAAAGCTGTTGCTAGCCAGCACCCTTCCTTGGAAGCGCTTTTGTAGGCCTAAGAACACTGGGGCTCTGGGCTTCTCTAGCCACCTCATCTTCTGCTCATCCTCTCGCGCACTCTAAAGAGAGCTCAGGTGAGAAATTGCAAACGTCGAGCAATTGCTCAGAGAGGAAAAGTGCCAGCACTGAAAGCTGTTGCTAGCCAGCACCCTTCCTTGGAAGCGCTTTTGTAGCCCTTAGAACACTGGGGCTCTGGGCTTCTCTAGCCACCTAATCTTCTGCTCATCCTCTCGCTCACTCTAAAGAGAGCTCAGGTGAGAAATTGCAAACGTCGAGCACTTGCTCAGAGATGAAAAGTGCCAGCACTGAAAGCTGTTGCTAGCCAGCACCCTTCCTTGGAAGCGCTTTCACAGGCGCAGCAACACTGGGGCTTTGCGCTTCTCTAGCCACCAAACGTCACGGTCCTTCTCTTTCCGTCTCGTAGACACGAGCTGAGAAATTGCAAACGTCGAGCAATTGCTCAGAGATGAAAAGTTCCAGCACTGAAAGCTGTTGCTAGCCAGCACCCTTCCTTGGAAGCGCTTTTGTAGGCCTAAGAACAGTGGGGCTCTGGGCTTCTCTAGCCACCTCATCTTCTGCTCATCCTCTCGCGCACTCTAAAGAGAGCTCAGGTGAGAAATTGCAAACGTCGAGCAATTGCTCAGAGAGGAAAAGTGCCAGCACTGAAAGCTGTTGCTAGCCAGCACCCTTCCTTGGAAGCGCTTTCACAGGCGCAGCAACACTGGGGCTTTGCACTTCTCTACCCACCAAACGTCACGGTCCTTCTCTTTCCGTCTCGTAGACACGAGCTGAGAAATTGCAAACGTCGAGCAATTGCTCAGAGATGAAAAGTGCCAGCACTGGAAGCTGTTGCTAGCCAGCACCCTTCCTTGGAAGCGCTTTTGTAGGCCTAAGAACACTGGGGCTCTGGGCTTCTCTAGCCACCTAATCTTCTGCTCATCCTCTCACGCACTCTGAAGAGAGCTCAGGTGAGAAATTGCAAACGTCGAGCAATTGCTCAGAGATGAAAAGTGCCAGCACTGAAAGCTGTTGCTAGCCAGCACCCTTCCTTGGAAGCGCTTTTGTAGGCCTAAGAACACTGGGGCTCTGGGCTTCTCTAGCCACCTCATCTTCTGCTCATCCTCTCGCGCACTCTAAAGAGAGCTCAGGTGAGAAATTGCAAACGTCCAGCAATTGCTCAGAGATGAAAAGTGCCAACACTGAAAGCTGTTGCTAGCCAGCACCCTTCCTTGGAAGCGCTTTCACAGGCGCAGCAACACTGGGGCTTTGTGCTTCTCTAGCCACCAAACGTCACGGTCATTCTCTTTCCGTCCCGTAGACACGAGCTGAGAAATTGCAAACGTCGAGCAATTGCTCAGAGATGAAAAGTGCCAGCACTGAAAGCTGTTGCTAGCCAGCACCCTTCCTTGGAAGCGCTTTTGTAGGCCTAAGAACACTGGGGCTCTGGGCTTCTCTAGCCACCTCATCTTCTGCTCATCCTCTCGTGCAGTCTAAAGAGAGCTCAGGGGAGAAATTGCAAACGTCGAGCAATTGCTCAGAGATGAAAAGTGCCAGCACTGAAAGCTGTTGCTAGCCAGCACCCTTCCTTGGAAGCGCTTTTGTAGGCCTAAGAACACTGGGGCTCTGGGCTTCTCTAGCCACCTCATCTTCTGCTCATCCTCTCGCGCACTCTAAAGAGAGCTCAGGTGAGAAATTGCAAACGTCCAGCAATTGCTCAGAGATGAAAAGTGCCAGCACTGAAAGCTGTTGCTAGCCAGCACCCTTCCTTGGAAGCGCTTTTGTAGGCCTAAGAACACTGGGGCTCTGCGCTTCTCTAGCCACCTCATCTTCTGCTCATCCTCTCGCTCACTCTAAAGAGAGCTCAGGTGAGAAATTGCAAACGTCGAGCACTTGCTCAGAGATGAAAAGTGCCAGCACTGAAAGCTGTTGCTAGCCAGCACCCTTCCTTGGAAGCGCTTTCACAGGCGCAGCAACACTGGGGCTTTGCGCTTCTCTACCCACCAAACGTCACGGTCCTTCTCTTTCCGTCTCGTAGACACGAGCTGAGAAATTGCAAACGTCGAGCAATTGCTCAGAGATGAAAAGTTCCAGCACTGAAAGCTGTTGCTAGCCAGCACCCTTCCTTGGAAGCGCTTTTGTAGGCCTAAGAACACTGGGGCTCTGGGCTTCTCTAGCCACCTAATCTTCTGCTCATCCTCTCGCGCACTCTAAAGAGAGCTCAGGTGAGAAATTGCAAACGTCGAGCAATTGCTCAGAGAGGAAAAGTGCCAGCACTGAAAGCTCTTGCTAGCCAGCACCCTTCCTTGGAAGCGCTTTTGTAGGCCTAAGAACAGTGGGGCTCTGGGCTTCTCTAGCCACCTCATCTTCTGCTCATCCTCTCGCGCACTCTAAAGAGAGCTCAGGTGAGAAATTGCAAACGTCCAGCAATTGCTCAGAGAGGAAAAGTGCCAGCACTGAAAGCTGTTGCTAGCCAGCACCCTTCCTTGGAAGCGTTTTCACAGGCGCAGCAACACTGGGGCTTTGCGCTTCTCTAGCCACCAAACGTCACGGTCCTTCTCTTTCCGTCTCCTAGACACGAGCTGAGAAATTGCAAACGTCGAGCAATTGCTCAGAGATGAAAAGTGCCAGCACTGAAAGCTGTTGCTAGCCAGCACCCTTCCTTGGAAGCGCTTTCACAGGCGCAGCAACACTGGGGCTTTGCGCTTCTCTACCCACCAAACGTCACGGTCCTTCTCTTTCCGTCTCGTAGACACGAGCTGAGAAATTGCAAACGTCGAGCAATTGCTCAGAGATGAAAAGTTCCAGCACTGGAAGCTGTTGCTAGCCAGCACTCTTCCTTGGAAGCGCTTTTGTAGGCCTAAGAACACTGGGGCTCTGGGCTTCTCTAGCCACCTCATCTTCTGCTCATCCTCTCGCGCAGTCTAAAGAGAGCTCAGGTGAGAAATTGCAAACGTCGAACAATTGCTCAGAGAGGAAAAGTGCCAGCACTGAAAGCTGTTGCTAGCCAGCACCCTTCCTTGGAAGCGCTTTTGTAGGCCTAAGAACACTGGGGCTCTGGGCTTCTCTAGCCACCTCATCTTCTGCTCATCCTCTCGCGCACTCTAAAGAGAGCTCAGGTGAGAAATTGCAAACGTCGAGCAATTGCTCAGAGATGAAAAGTGCCAACACTGAAAGCTGTTGCTAGCCAGCCCCCTTCCTTGGAAGCGCTTTCACAGGCGCAGCAACACTGGGGCTTTGCGCTTCTCTACCCACCAAACGTCACGGTCCTTCTCTTTCCGTCTCGTAGACACGAGCTGAGAAATTGCAAACGTCGAGCAATTGCTCAGAGATGAAAAGTGCCAGCACTGGAAGCTGTTGCTAGCCAGCACCCTTCCTTGGAAGCGCTTTTGTAGGCCTAAGAACACTGGGGCTCTGGGCTTCTCTAGCCACCTAATCTTCTGCTCATCCTCTCACGCACTCTGAAGAGAGCTCAGGTGAGAAATTGCAAATGTCCAGCAATTGCTCAGAGATGAAAAGTGCCAGCACTGAAAGCTGTTGCTAGCCAGCACCCTTCCTTGGAAGCGCTTTTGTAGGCCTAAGAACACTGGGGCTCTGGGCTTCTCTAGCCACCTCATCTTCTGCTCATCCTCTCGCGCAGTCTAAAGAGAGCTCAGGTGAGAAATTGCAAACGTCCAGCAATTGCTCAGAGATGAAAAGTGCCAACACTGAAAGCTGTTGCTAGCCAGCACCCTTCCTTGGAAGCGCTTTCACAGGCGCAGCAACACTGGGGCTTTGCGCTTCTCTAGCCACCAAACGTCACGGTCCTTCTCTTTCCGTCTCGTAGACACGAGCTGAGAAATTGCAAACGTCGAGCAATTGCTCAGAGATGAAAAGTGCCAGCACTGAAAGCTGTTGCTAGCCAGCACCCTTCCTTGGAAGTGCTTTTGTAGGCCTAAGAACACTGGGGCTCTGGGCTTCTTTAGCCACCTCATCTTCTGCTCATCCTCTCGCGCACTCTAAAGAGAGCTCAGGTGAGAAATTGCAAACGTCGAGCAATTGCTCAGAGATGAAAAGTGCCAGCACTGAAAGCTGTTGCTAGCCAGCACCCTTCCTTGGAAGCGCTTTTGTAGGCCTAAGAACAGTGGGGCTCTGGGCTTCTCTAGCCACCTCATCTTCTGCTCATCCTCTCGCGCAGTCTAAAGAGAGCTCAGGGGAGAAATTGCAAACGTCGAGCAATTGCTCAGAGATGAAAAGTGCCAGCACTGAAAGCTGTTGCTAGCCAGCAGCCTTCCTTGGAAGCGCTTTCACAGGCGCAGTAACACTGGGGCTTTGCGCTTCTCTAGCCACCAAACGTCACGGTCCTTCTCTTTCCGTCTCGTAGACACGAGCTGAGAAATTGCAAACGTCGAGCAATTGCTCAGAGATGAAAAGTGCCAGCACTGAAAGCTGTTGCTAGCCAGCACCCTTCCTTGGAAGCGCTTTTGTAGGCCTAAGAACACTGGGGCTCTGGGCTTCTCTAGCCACCTCATCTTCTGCTCATCCTCTCGCGCAGTCTAAAGAGAGCTCAGGTGAGAAATTGCAAACGTCGAGCAATTGCTCAGAGATGAAAAGTGCCAGCACTGAAAGCTGTTGCTAGCCAGCACCCTTCCTTGGAAGCGCTTTTGTAGGCCTAAGAACACTGGGGCTCTGGGCTTCTCTAGCCACCTCATCTTCTGCTCATCCTCTCGCGCACTCTAAAGAGAGCTCAGGTGAGAAATTGCAAACGTCGAGCAATTGCTCAGAGATGAAAAGTGCCAGCACTGAAAGCTCTTGCTAGCCAGCACCCTTCCTTGGAAGCGCTTTTGTAGGCCTAAGAACACTGGGGCTCTGGGCTTCTCTAGCCACCTAATCTTCTGCTCATCCTCTCGCTCACTCTAAAGAGAGCTCAGGTGAGAAATTGCAAACGTCGAGCACTTGCTCAGAGATGAAAAGTGCCAGCACTGAAAGCTGTTGCTAGCCAGCACCCTTCCTTGGAAGCGCTTTCACAGGCGCAGTAACACTGGGGCTTTGCGCTTCTCTAGCCACCAAACGTCACGGTCCTTCTCTTTCCGTCTCGTAGACACGAGCTGAGAAATTGCAAACGTCGAGCAATTGCTCAGAGATGAAAAGTTCCAGCACTGAAAGCTGTTGCTAGCCAGCACTCTTCCTTGGAAGCGCTTTTGTAGGCCTAAGCACACTGGGGCTCTGGGCTTCTCTAGCCACCTCATCTTCTGCTCATCCTCTCGCGCAGTCTAAAGAGAGCTCAGGTGAGAAATTGCAAACGTCGAGCAATTGCTCAGAGAGGAAAAGTGCCAGCACTGAAAGCTGTTGCTAGCCAGCACCCTTCCTTGGAAGCGCTTTTGTAGGCCTAAGAACACTGGGGCTCTGGGCTTCTCTAGCCACCTCATCTTCTGCTCATCCTCTCGCGCACTCTAAAGAGAGCTCAGGTGAGAAATTGCAAACGTCCAGCAATTGCTCAGAGATGAAAAGTGCCAGCACTGAAAGCTGTTGCTAGCCAGCACCCTTCCTTGGAAGCGCTTTCACAGGCGCAGCAACACTGGGGCTTTGCGCTTCTCTACCCACCAAACGTCACGGTCCTTCTCTTTCCGTCTCGTAGACACGAGCTGAGAAATTGCAAACGTCGAGCAATTGCTCAGAGATGAAAAGTGCCAGCACTGGAAGCTGTTGCTAGCCAGCACCCTTCCTTGGAAGCGCTTTTGTAGGCCTAAGAACAGTGGGGCTCTGCGCTTCTCTAGCCACCTCATCTTCTGCTCATCCTCTCGCGCACTCTAAAGAGAGCTCAGGTGAGAAATTGCAAACGTCCAGCAATTGCTCAGAGATGAAAAGTGCCAACACTGAAAGCTGTTGCTAGCCAGCACCCTTCCTTGGAAGCGCTTTCACAGGCGCAGTAACACTGGGGCTTTGCGCTTCTCTAGCCACCAAACGTCACGGTCCTTCTCTTTCCGTCTCATAGACACGAGCTGAGAAATTGCAAACGTCGAGCAATTGCTCAGAGAGGAAAAGTGCCAGCACTGAAAGCTGTTGCTAGCCAGCACCCTTCCTTGGAAGCGCTTTTGTAGGCCTAAGCACACTGGGGCTCTGGGCTTCTCTAGCCACCTCATCTTCTGCTCATCCTCTCGCGCACTCTAAAGAGAGCTCAGGTGAGAAATTGCAAACGTCGAGCAATTGCTCAGAGATGAAAAGTGCCAGCACTGAAAGCTCTTGCTAGCCAGCACCCTTCCTTGGAAGCGCTTTTGTAGGCCTAAGAACAGTGGGGCTCTGGGCTTCTCTAGCCACCTCATCTTCTGCTCATCCTCTCGCGCACTCTAAAGAGAGCTCAGGTGAGAAATTGCAAACGTCGAGCAATTGCTCAGAGATGAAAAGTGCCAGCACTGAAAGCTGTTGCTAGCCAGCACCCTTCCTTGGAAGCGCTTTCACAGGCGCAGTAACACTGGGGCTTTGCGCTTCTCTAGCCACCAAACGTCACGGTCCTTCTCTTTCCGTCTCGTAGACACGAGCTGAGAAATTGCAAACGTCGAGCAATTGCTCAGAGATGAAAAGTGCCAGCACGGAAAGCTGTTGTTAGCCAGCACCCTTCCTTGGAAGCGCTTTTGTAGGCCTAAGAACACTGGGGCTCTGGGCTTCTCTAGCCACCTCATCTTCTGCTCATCCTCTCGCGCACTCTAAAGAGAGCTCAGGTGAGAAATTGCAAACATCGAGCAATTGCTCAGAGATGAAAAGTGCCAGCACTGAAAGCTGTTGCTAGCCAGCACCCTTCCTTGGAAGCGCTTTTGTAGGCCTAAGAACACTGGGGCTCTGGGCTTCTCTAGCCACCTCATCTTCTGCTCATCCTCTCGCGCACTCTGAAGAGAGCTCAGGTGAGAAATTGCAAACGTCCAGCAATTGCTCAGAGATGAAAAGTGCCAGCACTGAAAGCTGTTGCTAGCCAGCACCCTTCCTTGGAAGCGCTTTTGTAGGCCTAAGAACACTGGGGCTCTGCGCTTCTCTAGCCACCTAATCTTCTGCTCATCCTCTCGCGCACTCTAAAGAGAGCTCAGGTGAGAAATTGCAAACGTCGAGCAATTGCTCAGAGATGAAAAGTGCCAGCACTGAAAGCTGTTGCTAGCCAGCCCCCTTCCTTGGAAGCGCTTTTGTAGGCCTAAGAACACTGGGGCTCTGGGCTTCTCTAGCCACCTCATCTTCCGCTCATCCTCTCGCGCACTCTAAAGAGAGCTCAGGGGAGAAATTGCAAACGTCGAGCAATTGCTCAGAGATGAAAAGTGCCAGCACTGAAAGCTGTTGCTAGCCAGCACCCTTCCTTGGAAGCGCTTTCACAGGCGCAGCAACACTGGGGCTTTGCGCTTCTCTACCCACCAAACGTCACGGTCCTTCTCTTTCCGTCTCGTAGACACGAGCTGAGAAATTGCAAACGTCGAGCAATTGCTCAGAGAGGAAAAGTGCCAGCACTGGAAGCTGTTGTTAGCCAGCACCCTTCCTTGGAAGCGCTTTTGTAGGCCTAAGAACACTGGGGCTCTGGGCTTCTCTAGCCACCTCATCTTCTGCTCATCCTCTCGCGCACTCTGAAGAGAGCTCAGGTGAGAAATTGCAAACGTCGAGCAATTGCTCAGAGATGAAAAGTGCCAGCACTGGAAGCTGTTGCTAGCCAGCACCCTTCCTTGGAAGCGCTTTTGTAGGCCTAAGAACACTGGGGCTCTGGGCTTCTCTAGCCACCTCATCTTCTGCTCATCCTCTCGCGCACTCTAAAGAGAGCTCAGGTGAGAAATTGCAAACGTCGAGCAATTGCTCAGAGAGGAAAAGTGCCAGCACTGAAAGCTGTTGCTAGCCAGCACCCTTCCTTGGAAACGCTTTTGTAGGCCTAAGAACACTGGGGCTCTGGGCTTCTCTAGCCACCTCATCTTCTGCTCATCCTCTCGCGCACTCTAAAGAGAGCTCAGGTGAGAAATTGCAAACGTCGAGCAATTGCTCAGAGATGAAAAGTGCCAGCACTGAAAGCTGTTGCTAGCCAGCACCCTTCCTTGGAAGCGCTTTCACAGGCGCAGCAACACTGGGCCTTTGCGCTTCTCTACCCACCAAACGTCACGGTCCTTTTCTTTCTGTCTCGTAGACACGAGCTGAGAAATTGCAAATGTCGAGCAATTGCTCAGAGATGAAAAGTGCCAGCACTGAAAGCTGTTGCTAGCCAGCACCCTTCCTTGGAAGCGCTTTTGTAGGCCTAAGAACACTGGGGCTCTGGGCTTCTCTAGCCACCTCATCTTCTGCTCATCCTCTCGCGCACTCTAAAGAGAGCTCAGGTGAGAAATTGCAAACGTCCAGCAATTGCTCAGAGATGAAAAGTGCCAGCACTGAAAGCTCTTGCTAGCCAGCACCCTTCCTTGGAAGCGCTTTCACAGGCGCAGTAACACTGGGGCTTTGCGCTTCTCTAGCCACCAAACGTCACGGTCCTTCTCTTTCCGTCTCGTAGACACGAGCTGAGAAATTGCAAACGTCGAGCAATTGCTCAGAGATGAAAAGTGCCAGCACTGAAAGCTGTTGCTAGCCAGCACCCTTCCTTGGAAGCACTTTTGTAGGCCTAAGAACACTGGGGCTCTGGGCTTCTCTAGCCACCTCATCTTCTGCTCATCCTCTCGCGCACTCTAAAGAGAGCTCAGGTGAGAAATTGCAAACGTCGAGCAATTGCTCAGAGATGAAAAGTGCCAGCACTGAAAGCTGTTGCTAGCCAGCACCCTTCCTTGGAAGCGCTTTTGTAGGCCTAAGAACACTGGGGCTCTGGGCTTCTCTAGCCACCTCATCTTCTGCTCATACTCTCGCGCACTCTGAAGAGAGCTCAGGTGAGAAATTGCAAACGTCCAGCAATTGCTCAGAGATGAAAAGTGCCAGCACTGAAAGCTGTTGCTAGCCAGCACCCTTCCTTGGAAGCGCTTTCACAGGCGCAGCAACACTGGGGCTTTGCGCTTCTCTACCCACCAAACGTCATGGTCCTTCTCTTTCCGTCTCGTAGACACGAGCTGAGAAATTGCAAACGTCGAGCAATTGCTCAGAGATGAAAAGTGCCAGCACTGAAAGCTGTTGCTAGCCAGCACCCTTCCTTGGAAGCGCTTTTGTAGGCCTAAGAACACTGGGGCTCTGGGCTTCTCTAGCCACCTCATCTTCCGCTCATCCTCTCGCGCACTCTAAAGAGAGCTCAGGGGAGAAATTGCAAATGTCCAGCAATTGCTCAGAGATGAAAAGTGCCAGCACTGAAAGCTGTTGCTAGCCAGCACCCTTCCTTGGAAGCGCTTTCACAGGCGCAGCAACACTGGGGCTTTGCGCTTCTCTACCCACCAAACGTCACGGTCATTCTCTTTCCGTCCCGTAGACACGAGCTGAGAAATTGCAAACGTCGAGCAATTGCTCAGAGAGGAAAAGTGCCAGCACTGGAAGCTGTTGTTAGCCAGCACCCTTCCTTGGAAGCGCTTTTGTAGGCCTAAGAACACTGGGGCTCTGCGCTTCTCTAGCCACCTCATCTTCTGCTCATCCTCTCACGCACTCTGAAGAGAGCTCAGGTGAGAAATTGCAAACGTCGAGCAATTGCTCAGAGATGAAAAGTGCCAGCACTGAAAGCTGTTGCTAGCCAGCACCCTTCCTTGGAAGCGCTTTTGTAGGCCTAAGAACACTGGGGCTCTGGGCTTCTCTAGCCACCTCATCTTCTGCTCATCCTCTCGCGCACTCTAAAGAGAGCTCAGGTGAGAAATTGCAAACGTCGAGCAATTGCTCAGAGAGGAAAAGTGCCAGCACTGAAAGCTGTTGCTAGCCAGCACCCTTCCTTGGAATCGCTTTTGTAGGCCTAAGAACACTGGGGCTCTGGGCTTCTCTAGCCACCTCATCTTCTGCTCATCCTCTCGCGCACTCTAAAGAGAGCTCAGGTGAGAAATTGCAAACGTCCAGCAATTGCTCAGAGATGAAAAGTGCCAGCACTGAAAGCTGTTGCTAGCCAGCACCCTTCCTTGGAAGCGCTTTCACAGGCGCAGCAACACTGGGGCTTTGCGCTTCTCTACCCACCAAACGTCACGGTCCTTCTCTTTCCGTCTCGTAGACACGAGCTGAGAAATTGCAAACGTCGAGCAATTGCTCAGAGATGAAAAGTGCCAGCACTGGAAGCTCTTGCTAGCCAGCACCCTTCCTTGGAAGCGCTTTTGTAGGCCTAAGAACACTGGGGCTCTGGGCTTCTCTAGCCACCTCATCTTCTGCTCATCCTCTCGCGCACTCTAAAGAGAGCTCAGGGGAGAAATTGCAAACGTCGAGCAATTGCTCAGAGATGAAAAGTGCCAGCACTGAAAGCTGTTGCTAGCCAGCACCCTTCCTTGGAAGCGCTTTTGTAGGCCTAAGAACAGTGGGGCTCTGGGCTTCTCTAGCCACCTCATCTTCTGCTCATCCTCTCGCGCACTCTAAAGAGAGCTCAGGTGAGAAATTGCAAACGTCGAGCAATTGCTCAGAGATGAAAAGTGCCAGCACTGAAAGCTGTTGCTAGCCAGCACCCTTCCTTGGAAGCGCTTTCACAGGCACAGTAACACTGGGGCTTTGCGCTTCTCTAGCCACCAAACGTCACGGTCCTTCTCTTTCCGTCTCGTAGACACGAGCTGAGAAATTGCAAACGTCGAGCAATTGCTCAGAGAGGAAAAGTGCCAGCACGGAAAGCTGTTGTTAGCCAGCACCCTTCCTTGGAAGCGCTTTTGTAGGCCTAAGAACAGTGGGGCTCTGGGCTTCTCTAGCCACCTCATCTTCTGCTCATCCTCTCGCGCACTCTAAAGAGAGCTCAGGTGAGAAATTGCAAACGTCGAGCAATTGCTCAGAGAGGAAAAGTGCCAGCACTGAAAGCTGTTGCTAGCCAGCACCCTTCCTTGGAAACGCTTTTGTAGGCCTAAGAACACTGGGGCTCTGGGCTTCTCTAGCCACCTCATCTTCTGCTCATCCTCTCGCGCACTCTAAAGAGAGCTCAGGTGAGAAATTGCAAACGTCGAGCAATTGCTCAGAGATGAAAAGTGCCAGCACTGAAAGCTGTTGCTAGCCAGCACCCTTCCTTGGAAGCGCTTTCACAGGCGCAGCAACACTGGGGCTTTGCGCTTCTCTACTCACCAAAAGTCACGGTCCTTTTCTTTCTGTCTCGTAGACACGAGCTGAGAAATTGCAAACGTCGAGCAATTGCTCAGAGATGAAAAGTGCCAGCACTGGAAGCTGTTGCTAGCCAGCACCCTTCCTTGGAAGCGCTTTTGTAGGCCTAAGAACACTGGGGCTCTGGGCTTCTCTAGCCACCTCATCTTCTGCTCATCCTCTCGCGCACTCTAAAGAGAGCTCAGGTGAGAAATTGCAAACGTCCAGCAATTGCTCAGAGATGAAAAGTGCCAGCACTGAAAGCTGTTGCTAGCCAGCACCCTTCCTTGGAAGTGCTTTCACAGGCGCAGTAACACTGGGGCTTTGCGCTTCTCTACCCACCAAACGTCACGGTCCTTCTCTTTCCGTCTCGTAGACACGAGCTGAGAAATTGCAAACGTCGAGCAATTGCTCAGAGATGAAAAGTGCCAGCACTGAAAGCTGTTGCTAGCCAGCACCCTTCCTTGGAAGCGCTTTTGTAGCCCTTAGAACACTGGGGCTCTGGGCTTCTCTAGCCACCTCATCTTCTGCTCATCCTCTCGCGCACTCTAAAGAGAGCTCAGGTGAGAAATTGCAAACGTCGAGCAATTGCTCAGAGATGAAAAGTGCCAGCACTGAAAGCTGTTGCTAGCCAGCACCCTTCCTTGGAAGCGCTTTCACAGGCGCAGTAACACGGGGGCTTTGCGCTTCTCTAGCCACCAAACGTCACGGTCCTTCTCTTTCCGTCTCGTAGACACGAGCTGAGAAATTGCAAACGTCGAGCAATTGCTCAGAGAGGAAAAGTGCCAGCACGGAAAGCTGTTGTTAGCCAGCACCCTTCCTTGGAAGCGCTTTTGTAGGCCTAAGAACAGTGGGGCTCTGGGCTTCTCTAGCCACCTCATCTTCTGCTCATCCTCTCGCGCACTCTAAAGAGAGCTCAGGTGAGAAATTGCAAACGTCGAGCAATTGCTCAGAGAGGAAAAGTGCCAGCACTGAAAGCTGTTGCTAGCCAGCACCCTTCCTTGGAAACGCTTTTGTAGGCCTAAGAACACTGGGGCTCTGGGCTTCTCTAGCCACCTCATCTTCTGCTCATCCTCTCGCGCACTCTAAAGAGAGCTCAGGTGAGAAATTGCAAACGTCGAGCAATTGCTCAGAGATGAAAAGTGCCAGCACTGAAAGCTGTTGCTAGCCAGCACCCTTCCTTGGAAGCGCTTTCACAGGCGCAGCAACACTGGGGCTTTGCGCTTCTCTACTCACCAAACGTCACGGTCCTTTTCTTTCTGTCTCGTAGACACGAGCTGAGAAATTGCAAACGTCGAGCAATTGCTCAGAGATGAAAAGTGCCAGCACTGGAAGCTGTTGCTAGCCAGCACCCTTCCTTGGAAGCGCTTTTGTAGGCCTAAGAACACTGGGGCTCTGGGCTTCTCTAGCCACCTCATCTTCTGCTCATCCTCTCGCGCACTCTAAAGAGAGCTCAGGTGAGAAATTGCAAACGTCCAGCAATTGCTCAGAGAGGAAAAGTGCCAGCACTGAAAGCTGTTGCTAGCCAGCACCCTTCCTTGGAAGCACTTTCACAGGCGCAGCAACACTGGGGCTTTGCGCTTCTCTACCCACCAAACGTCACGGTCCTTCTCTTTCCGTCTCGTAGACACGAGCTGAGAAATTGCAAACGTCGAGCAATTGCTCAGAGAGGAAAAGTGCCAGCACTGAAAGCTGTTGCTAGCCAGCACCCTTCCTTGGAAGCGCTTTTGTAGGCCTAAGAACACTGGGGCTCTGGGCTTCTCTAGCCACCTAATCTTCTGCTCATCCTCTCGCGCACTCTAAAGAGAGCTCAGGTGAGAAATTGCAAACGTCGAGCAATTGCTCAGAGATGAAAAGTGCCAGCACTGAAAGCTGTTGCTAGCCAGCACCCTTCCTTGGAAGCGCTTTTGTAGCCCTTAGAACACTGGGGCTCTGGGCTTCTCTAGCCACCTCATCTTCTGCTCATCCTCTCGCGCACTCTAAAGAGAGCTCAGGTGAGAAATTGCAAACGTCGAGCAATTGCTCAGAGATGAAAAGTGCCAGCACTGAAAGCTGTTGCTAGCCAGCACCCTTCCTTGGAAGCGCTTTCACAGGCGCAGTAACACTGGGGCTTTGCGCTTCTCTACCCACCAAATGTCACGGTCCTTCTCCTTCCGTCTCGTAGACACGAGCTGAGAAATTGCAAACGTCGAGCAATTGCTCAGAGATGAAAAGTTCCAGCACTGAAAGCTGTTGCTAGCCAGCACCCTTCCTTGGAAGCGCTTTTGTAGGCCTAAGAACACTGGGGCTCTGGGCTTCTCTAGCCACCTCATCTTCTGCTCATCCTCTCGCGCACTCTAAAGAGAGCTCAGGTGAGAAATTGCAAACGTCCAGCAATTGCTCAGAGATGAAAAGTGCCAGCACTGAAAGCTGTTGCTAGCCAGCACCCTTCCTTGGAAGCGCTTTCACAGGCGCAGTAACACTGGGGCTTTGCGCTTCTCTACCCACCAAATGTCACGGTCCTTCTCTTTCCGTCTCGTAGACACGAGCTGAGAAATTGCAAACGTCGAGCAATTGCTCAGAGATGAAAAGTTCCAGCACTGAAAGCTGTTGCTAGCCAGCACCCTTCCTTGGAAGCGCTTTTGTAGGCCTAAGAACACTGGGGCTCTGGGCTTCTCTAGCCACCTCATCTTCTGCTCATCCTCTCGCGCACTCTAAAGAGAGCTCAGGTGAGAAATTGCAAACGTCGAGCAATTGCTCAGAGATGAAAAGTGCCAGCACTGAAAGCTCTTGCTAGCCAGCACCCTTCCTTGGAAGCGCTTTTGTAGGCCTAAGAACACTGGGGCTCTGGGCTTCTCTAGCCACCTCATCTTCTGCTCATCCTCTCGCGCACTCTAAAGAGAGCTCAGGTGAGAAATTGCAAACGTCGAGCAATTGCTCAGAGAGGAAAAGTGCCAACACTGAAAGCTGTTGCTAGCCAGCACCCTTCCTTGGAAGCGCTTTCACAGGCGCAGCAACACTGGGGCTTTGCGCTTCTCTACCCACCAAACGTCACGGTCCTTCTCTTTCCGTCTCGTAGACACGAGCTGAGAAATTGCAAACGTCGAGCAATTGCTCAGAGATGAAAAGTGCCAGCACTGAAAGCTGTTGCTAGCCAGCACCCTTCCTTGGAAGCGCTTTTGTAGGCCTAAGAACACTGGGGCTCTGGGCTTCTCTAGCCACCTCATCTTCTGCTCATCCTCTCGCGCACTCTGAAGAGAGCTCAGGTGAGAAATTGCAAACGTCCAGCAATTGCTCAGAGATGAAAAGTGCCAACACTGAAAGCTGTTGCTAGCCAGCACCCTTCCTTGGAAGCGCTTTCACAGGCGCAGCAACACTGGGGCTTTGCGCTTCTCTAGCCACCAAACGTCACGGTCATTCTCTTTCCGTCCCGTAGACACGAGCTGAGAAATTGCAAACGTCGAGCAATTGCTCAGAGATGAAAAGTGCCAGCACTGAAAGCTGTTGCTAGCCAGCACCCTTCCTTGGAAGCGCTTTTGTAGGCCTAAGAACACTGGGGCTCTGGGCTTCTCTAGCCACCTCATCTTCTGCTCATCCTCTCGCGCACTCTAAAGAGAGCTCAGGGGAGAAATTGCAAACGTCGAGCAATTGCTCCGAGATGAAAAGTGCCAGCACTGAAAGCTGCTGCTAGCCAGCACCCTTCCTTGGAAGCGCTTTCACAGGCGCAGTAACACTGGGGCTTTGCGCTTCTCTAGCCACCAAACGTCACGGTCCTTCTCTTTCCGTCTCGTAGACACGAGCTGAGAAATTGCAAAGGTCGAGCAATTGCTCAGAGATGAAAAGTGCCAGCACTGAAAGCTGTTGCTAGCCAGCACCCTTCCTTGGAAGCGCTTTTGTAGGCCTAAGAACACTGGGGCTCTGGGCTTCTCTAGCCACCTCATCTTCTGCTCATCCTCTCGCGCACTCTAAAGAGAGCTCAGGGGAGAAATTGCAAACGTCGAGCAATTGCTCAGAGATGAAAAGTGCCAGCACTGAAAGCTGTTGCTAGCCAGCACCCTTCCTTGGAAGCGCTTTTGTAGGCCTAAGAACAGTGGGGCTCTGGGCTTCTCTAGCCACCTCATCTTCTGCTCATCCTCTCGCGCACTCTAAAGAGAGCTCAGGTGAGAAATTGCAAACGTCGAGCAATTGCTCAGAGATGAAAAGTGCCAGCACTGAAAGCTGTTGCTAGCCAGCACCCTTCCTTGGAAGCGCTTTCACAGGCGCAGTAACACTGGGGCTTTGCGCTTCTCTACCCACCAAACGTCACGGTCATTCTCTTTCCGTCTCGTAGACACGAGCTGAGAAATTGCAAACGTCGAGCAATTGCTCAGAGATGAAAAGTGCCAGCACGGAAAGCTGTTGCTAGCCAGCACCCTTCCTTGGAAGCGCTTTTGTAGGCCTAAGAACACTGGGGCTCTGGGCTTCTCTAGCCACCTCATCTTCTGCTCATCCTCTCGCGCACTCTAAAGAGAGCTCAGGTGAGAAATTGCAAACGTCGAGCAATTGCTCAGAGATGAAAAGTGCCAGCACTGAAAGCTGTTGCTAGCCAGCACCCTTCCTTGGAAGCGCTTTTGTAGGCCTAAGAACACTGGGGCTCTGGGCTTCTCTAGCCACCTCATCTTCTGCTCATCCTCTCGCGCACTCTGAAGAGAGCTCAGGTGAGAAATTGCAAACGTCCAGCAATTGCTCAGAGATGAAAAGTGCCAGCACTGAAAGCTGTTGCTAGCCAGCACCCTTCCTTGGAAGCGCTTTCACAGGCAGAGCAACACTGGGGCTTTGCGCTTCTCTAGCCACCAAACGTCACGGTCCTTCTCTTTCCGTCTCGTAGACACGAGCTGAGAAATTGCAAACGTCGAGCAATTGCTCAGAGATGAAAAGTGCCAGCACTGAAAGCTGTTGCTAGCCAGCACCCTTCCTTGGAAGCGCTTTTGTAGGCCTAAGAACACTGGGGCTCTGGGCTTCTCTAGCCACCTAATCTTCTGCTCATCCTCTCGCGCACTCTAAAGAGAGCTAAGGTGAGAAATTGCAAACGTCGAGCAATTGCTCAGAGATGAAAAGTGCCAGCACTGAAAGCTGTTGCTAGCCAGCACCCTTCCTTGGAAGCGCTTTTGTAGGCCTAAGAACACTGGGGCTCTGGGCTTCTCTAGCCACCTCATCTTCCGCTCATCCTCTCGCGCACTCTAAAGAGAGCTCAGGTGAGAAATTGCAAACGTCGAGCAATTGCTCAGAGAGGAAAAGTGCCAGCACTGAAAGCTGTTGCTAGCCAGCACCCTTCCTTGGAAGCGCTTTCACAGGCGCAGTAACACTGGGGCTTTGCGCTTCTCTAGCCACCAAACGTCACGGTCCTTCTCTTTCCGTCTCGTAGACACGAGCTGAGAAATTGCAAACGTCGAGCAATTGCTCAGAGATGAAAAGTGCCAGCACTGGAAGCTGTTGCTAGCCAGCACCCTTCCTTGGAAGCGCTTTTGTAGGCCTAAGAACACTGGGGCTCTGGGCTTCTCTAGCCACCTAATCTTCTGCTCATCCTCTCGCGCACTCTGAAGAGAGCTCAGGTGAGAAATTGCAAACGTCGAGCAATTGCTCAGAGATGAAAAGTGCCAGCACTGGAAGCTGTTGCTAGCCAGCACCCTTCCTTGGAAGCGCTTTTGTAGGCCTAAGAACACTGGGGCTCTGGGCTTCTCTAGCCACCTCATCTTCTGCTCATCCTCTCGCGCACTCTAAAGAGAGCTCAGGTGAGAAATTGCAAACGTCGAGCAATTGCTCAGAGAGGAAAAGTGCCAGCACTGAAAGCTGTTGCTAGCCAGCACCCTTCCTTGGAAGCGCTTTCACAGGCGCAGCAACACTGGGGCTTTGCGCTTCTCTACCCACCAAACGTCACGGTCCTTCTCTTTCCGTCTCGTAGACACGAGCTGAGAAATTACAAACGTCGAGCAATTGCTCAGAGATGAAAAGTTCCAGCACTGAAAGCTGTTGCTAGCCAGCACCCTTCCTTGGAAGCGCCATTGTAGGCCTAAGAACAGTGGGGCTCTGGGCTTCTCTAGCCACCTCATCTTCTGCTCATCCTTTCGCGCACTCTAAAGAGAGCTCAGGTGAGAAATTGCAAACGTCCAGCAATTGCTCAGAGATGAAAAGTGCCAGCACTGAAAGCTGTTGCTAGCCAGCACCCTTCCTTGGAAGCGCTTTTGTAGGCCTAAGAACACTGGGGCTCTGGGCTTCTCTAGCCACCTAATCTTCTGCTCATCCTCTCGCGCACTCTAAAGAGAGCTCAGGTGAGAAATTGCAAACGTCCAGCAATTGCTCAGAGATGAAAAGTGCCAGCACTGAAAGCTGTTGCTAGCCAGCACCCTTCCTTGGAAGCGCTTTCACAGGCGCAGTAACACTGGGGCTTTGCGCTTCTCTACCCACCAAACGTCACGGTCCTTCTCTTTCCGTCTCGTAGACACGAGCTGAGAAATTGCAAACGTCGAGCAATTGCTCAGAGATGAAAAGTGCCAGCACTGAAAGCTCTTGCTAGCCAGCACCCTTCCTTGGAAGCGCTTTTGTAGGCCTAAGAACACTGGGGCTCTGGGCTTCTCTAGCCACCTAATCTTCTGCTCATCCTCTCGCGCACTCTAAAGAGAGCTCAGGTGAGAAATTGCAAACGTCGAGCAATTGCTCAGAGATGAAAAGTGCCAGCACTGAAAGCTGTTGCTAGCCAGCACCCTTCCTTGGAAGCGCTTTCACAGGCGCAGCAACACTGGGGCTTTGCGCTTCTCTAGCCACCAAATGTCACGGTCCTTCTCTTTCCGTCTCGTAGACACGAGCTGAGAAATTGCAAACGTCGATCAATTGCTCAGAGATGAAAAGTGCCAGCACTGAAAGCTGTTGCTAGCCAGCACCCTTCCTTGGAAGCGCTTTTGTAGGCCTAAGAACACTGGGGCTCTGGGCTTCTCTAGCCACCTCATCTTCTGCTCATCCTCTCGCGTACTCTAAAGAGAGCTCAGGTGAGAAATTGCAAACGTCGAGCAATTGCTCAGAGATGAAAAGTGCCAGCACTGAAAGCTGTTGCTAGCCAGCACCCTTCCTTGGAAGCGCTTTTGTAGGCCTAAGCACACTGGGGCTCTGGGCTTCTCTAGCCACCTAATCTTCTGCTGATCCTCTCGCGCACTCTAAAGAGACCTCAGGTGAGAAATTGCAAACGTCGAGCAATTGCTCAGAGATGAAAAGTGCCAGCACTGCAAGCTGTTGCTAGCCAGCACCCTTCCTTGGAAGCGCTTTCACAGGCGCAGCAACACTGGGGCTTTGCGCTTCTCTACCCACCAAACGTCACGGTCCTTCTCTTTCCGTCTCGTAGACACGAGCTGAGAAATTGCAAACGTCGAGCAATTGCTCAGAGATGAAAAGTGCCAGCACTGAAAGCTCTTGCTAGCCAGCACCCTTCCTTGGAAGCGCTTTTGTAGGCCTAAGAACACTGGGGCTCTGGGCTTCTCTAGCCACCTCATCTTCTGCTCATCCTCTCGCGCACTCTGAAGAGAGCTCAGGTGAGAAATTGCAAACGTCGAGCAATTGCTCAGAGAGGAAAAGTGCCAGCACTGAAAGCTGTTGCTAGCCAGCACCCTTCCTTGGAAGCGCTTTTGTAGGCCTAAGAACACTGGGGCTCTGGGCTTCTCTAGCCACCTCATCTTCTGCTCATCCTCTCGCGCACTCTAAAGAGAGCTCAGGGGAGAAATTGCAAACGTCCAGCAATTGCTCAGAGATGAAAAGTGCCAGCACTGAAAGCTGTTGCTAGCCAGCACCCTTCCTTGGAAGCACTTTCACAGGCGCAGTAACACTGGGGCTTTGCGCTTCTCTAGCCACCAAACGTCACGGTCCTTCTCTTTCAGTCTCGTAGACACGAGCTGAGAAATTGCAAACGTCGAGCAATTGCTCAGAGATGAAAAGTGCCAGCACTGAAAGCTGTTGCTAGCCAGCACTCTTCCTTGGAAGCGCTTTTGTAGGCCTAAGAACACTGGGGCTCTGGGCTTCTCTAGCCACCTCATCTTCTGCTCATCCTCTCGCGCACTCTAAAGAGAGCTCAGGTGAGAAATTGCAAACGTCCAGCAATTGCTCAGAGAGGAAAAGTGCCAGCACTGATAGCTGTTGCTAGCCAGCACCCTTCCTTGGAAGCGCTTTCACAGGCGCAGCAACACTGGGGCTTTGCGCTTCTCTACCCACCAAACGTCACGTTGTTTCTCTTTCCGTCTCGTAGACACGAGCTGAGAAATTGCAAACGTCGAGCAATTGCTCAGAGATGAAAAGTGCCAGCACTGGAAGCTGTTGCTAGCCAGCACCCTTCCTTGGAAGCGCTTTTGTAGGCCTAAGAACACTGGGGCTCTGGGCTTCTCTAGCCACCTCATCTTCTGCTCATCCTCTCGCGCACTCTGAAGAGAGCTCAGGTGAGAAATTGCAAACGTCGAGCAATTGCTCAGAGATGAAAAGTGCCAGCACTGAAAGCTGTTGCTAGCCAGCACCCTTCCTTGGAAGCGCTTTTGTAGGCCTAAGAACACTGGGGCTCTGGGCTTCTCTAGCCACCTCATCTTCTGCTCATCCTCTCGCGCACTCTAAAGAGAGCTCAGGTGAGAAATTGCAAACGTCGAGCAATTGCTCAGAGAGGAAAAGTGCCAGCACTGAAAGCTCTTGCTAGCCAGCACCCTTCCTTGGAAGCGCTTTCACAGGCGCAGTAACACTGGGGCTTTGCGCTTCTCTACCCACCAAACGTCACGGTCCTTCTCTTTCCGTCTCGTAGACACGAGATGACAAATTGCAAACGTCGAGCAATTGCTCAGAGATGAAAAGTGCCAGCACTGAAAGCTGTTGCTAGCCAGCCCCCTTCCTTGGAAGCGCTTTTGTAGGCCTTAGAACACTGGGGCTCTGGGCTTCTCTAGCCACCTCATCTTCTGCTCATCCTCTCGCGCACTCTAAAGAGAGCTCAGGTGAGAAATTGCAAACGTCGAGCAATTGCTCAGAGATGAAAAGTGCCAGCACTGAAAGCTGTTGCTAGCCAGCACCCTTCCTTGGAAGCGCTTTTGTAGGCCTAAGAACACTGGGGCTCTGGGCTTCTCTAGCCACCTCATCTTCTGCTCATCCTCTCGCGCACTCTAAGGAGAGCTCAGGTGAGAAATTGCAAACGTCGAGCAATTGCTCAGAGAGGAAAAGTGCCAGCACTGAAAGCTGTTGCTAGCCAGCACCCTTCCTTGGAAGCCCTTTTGTAGCCCTTAGAACACTGGGGCTCTGGGCTTCTCTAGCCACCTCATCTTCTGCTCATCCTCTCGCGCACTCTAAAGAGAGCTCAGGTGAGAAATTGCAAACGTCGAGCAATTGCTCAGAGATGAAAAGTGCCAGCACTGAAAGCTGTTGCTAGCCAGCACCCTTCCTTGGAAGCGCTTTTGTAGGCCTAAGAACACTGGGGCTCTGGGCTTCTCTAGCCACCTCATCTTCTACTCATCCTCTCGCGCACTCTAAAGAGAGCTCAGGTGAGAAATTGCAAACGTCGAGCAATTGCTCAGAGATGAAAAGTGCCAGCACTGAAAGCTGTTGCTAGCCAGCACCCTTCCTTGGAAGCGCTTTTGTAGCCCTTAGAACACTGGGGCTCTGGGCTTCTCTAGCCACCTCATCTTCTGCTCATCCTCTCGCGCACTCTAAAGAGATTTCAGGTGAGAAATTGCAAACGTCCAGCAATTGCTCAGAGATGAAAAGTGCCAGCACTGAAAGCTGTTGCTAGCCAGCACCCTTCCTTGGAAGCGCTTTCACAGGCGCAGCAACACTGGGGCTTTGCGCTTCTCTACCCACCAAACGTCACGTTGTTTCTCTTTCCGTCTCGTATACACGAGCTGAGAAATTGCAAACGTCGAGCAATTGCTCAGAGATGAAAAGTGCCAGCACTGAAAGCTCTTGCTAGCCAGCACCCTTCCTTGGAAGCGCTTTTGTAGGCCTAAGAACACTGGGGCTCTGGGCTTCTCTAGCCACCTCATCTTCTGCTCATCCTCTCGCGCACTCTAAAGAGAGCTCAGGTGAGAAATTGCAAACGTCGAGCAATTGCTCAGAGATGAAAAGTGCCAGCACTGAAAGCTCTTGCTAGCCAGCACCCTTCCTTGGAAGCGCTTTTGTAGGCCTAAGAACAGTGGGGCTCTGGGCTTCTCTAGCCACCTCATCTTCTGCTCATCCTCTCGCGCACTCTAAAGAGAGCTCAGGTGAGAAATTGCAAACGTCGAGCAATTGCTCAGAGAGGAAAAGTGCCAGCACTGAAAGCTCTTGCTAGCCAGCACCCTTCCTTGGAAGCGCTTTCACAGGCGCAGTAACACTGGGGCTTTGCGCTTCTCTAGCCACCAAACGTCACGGTCCTTCTCTTTCCGTCTCGTAGACACGACCTGAGAAATTGCAAACGTCGAGCAATTGCTCAGAGATGAAAAGTGCCAGCACTGAAAGCTGTTGCTAGCCAGCCCCCTTCCTTGGAAGCGCTTTTGTAGGCCTAAGAACAGTGGGGCTCTGGGCTTCTCTAGCCACCTAATCTTCTGCTCATCCTCTCGCGCACTCTAAAGAGAGCTCAGGTGAGAAATTGCAAACGTCGAGCAATTGCTCAGAGATGAAAAGTGCCAGCACTGAAAGCTGTTGCTAGCCAGCACCCTTCCTTGGAAGCGCTTTTGTAGGCCTAAGAACACTGGGGCTCTGCGCTTCTCTAGCCACCTCATCTTCTGCTCATCCTCTCGCGCACTCTAAAGAGAGCTCAGGTGAGAAATTGCAAGTGTCGAGCAATTGCTCAGAGAGGAAAAGTGCCAGCACTGAAAGCTGTTGCTAGCCAGCACCCTTCCTTGGAAGCGCTTTTGTAGCCCTTAGAACACTGGGGCTCTGGGCTTCTCTAGCCACCTCATCTTCTGCTCATCCTCTCGCGCACTCTAAAGAGAGCTCAGATGAGAAATTGCAAACGTCGAGCAATTGCTCAGAGATGAAAAGTGCCAGCACTGAAAGCTGTTGCTAGCCAGCACCCTTCCTTGGAAGCGCTTTTGTAGGCCTAAGAACACTGGGGCTCTGGGCTTCTCTAGCCACCTCATCTTCTACTCATCCTCTCGCGCACTCTAAAGAGAGCTCAGGTGAGAAATTGCAAACGTCCAGCAATTGCTCAGAGATGAAAAGTGCCAGCACTGAAAGCTGTTGCTAGCCAGCACCCTTCCTTGGAAGCGCTTTTGTAGCCCTTAGAACACTGGGGCTCTGGGCTTCTCTAGCCACCTCATCTTCTGCTCATCCTCTCGCGCACTCTAAAGAGAGCTCAGGTGAGAAATTGCAAACGTCCAGCAATTGCTCAGAGAGGAAAAGTGCCAGCACTGATAGCTGTTGCTAGCCAGCACCCTTCCTTGGAAGCGCTTTCACAGGCGCAGCAACACTGGGGCTTTGCGCTTCTCTACCCACCAAACGTCACGGTCCTTCTCTTTCCGTCTCGTAGACACGAGCTGAGAAATTGCAAACGTCGAGCAATTGCTCAGAGATGAAAAGTGCCAGCACTGGAAGCTGTTGCTAGCCAGCACCCTTCCTTGGAAGCGCTTTTGTAGCCCTAAGAACACTGGGGCTCTGGGCTTCTCTAGCCACCTCATCTTCTGCTCATCCTCTCGCGCACTCTGAAGAGAGCTCAGGTGAGAAATTGCAAACGTCGAGCAATTGCTCAGAGATGAAAAGTGCCAGCACTGAAAGCTGCTGCTAGCCAGCACCCTTCCTTGGAAGCGCTTTTGTAGGCCTAAGAACACTGGGGCTCTGGGCTTCTCTAGCCACCTCATCTTCTGCTCATCCTCTCGCGCACTCTAAAGAGAGCTCAGGGGAGAAATTGCAAACGTCGAGCAATTGCTCAGAGATGAAAAGTGCCAGCACTGAAAGCTGTTGCTAGCCAGCACCCTTCCTTGGAAGCGCTTTCACAGGCGCAGTAACACTGGGGCTTTGCGCTTCTCTAGCCACCAAATGTCACGGTCCTTCTCTTTCCGTCTCGTAGACACGAGCTGAGAAATTGCAAACGTCGAGCAATTGCTCAGAGATGAAAAGTGCCAGCACTGAAAGCTGTTGCTAGCCAGCACCCTTCCTTGGAAGCGCTTTTGTAGGCCTAAGAACACTGGGGCTCTGGGCTTCTCTAGCCACCTAATCTGCTGCTCATCCTCTCGCGCACTCTAAAGAGAGCTCAGGTGAGAAATTGCAAACGTCCAGCAATTGCTCAGAGATGAAAAGTGCCAGCACTGAAAGCTGTTGCTAGCCAGCACCCTTCCTTGGAAGCGTTTTCACAGGCGCAGCAACACTGGGGCTTTGCGCTTCTCTAGCCACCAAACGTCACGGTCCTTCTCTTTCCGTCTCGTAGACACGAGCTGAGAAATTGCAAACGTCGAGCAATTGCTCAGAGATGAAAAGTGCCAGCACTGAAAGCTGTTGTTAGCCAGCACCCTTCCTTGGAAGCGCTTTTGTAGGCCTAAGAACACTGGGGCTCTGGGCTTCTCTAGCCACCTCATCTTCTGCTCATCCTCTCGCGCACTCTAAAGAGAGCTCAGGTGAGAAATTGCAAACGTCGAGCAATTGCTCAGAGAAGAAAAGTGCCAGCACTGAAAGCTGTTGCTAGCCAGCACCCTTCCTTGGAAGCGCTTTTGTAGGCCTAAGAACACTGGGGCTCTGGGCTTCTTTAGCCACCTCATCTTCTGCTCATCCTCTCGCGCACTCTAAAGAGAGCTCAGGTGAGAAATTGCAAACATCGAGCAATTGCTCAGAGAAGAAAAGTGCCAGCACTGAAAGCTGTTGCTAGCCAGCACCCTTCCTTGGAAGCGCTTTCACAGGCGCAGCAACACTGGGGCTTTGCGCTTCTCTACCCACCAAACGTCACGGTCCTTCTCTTTCCGTCTCGTAGACACGAGCTGAGAAATTGCAAACGTCGAGCAATTGCTCAGAGATGAAAAGTGCCAGCACTGGAAGCTGTTGCTAGCCAGCACCCTTCCTTGGAAGCGCTTTTGTAGCCCTAAGAACACTGGGGCTCTGGGCTTCTCTAGCCACCTCATCTTCTGCTCATCCTCTCGCGCACTCTGAAGAGAGCTCAGGTGAGAAATTGCAAACGTCGAGCAATTGCTCAGAGATGAAAAGTGCCAGCACTGAAAGCTGCTGCTAGCCAGCCCCCTTCCTTGGAAGCGCTTTTGTAGGCCTAAGAACACTGGGGCTCTGGGCTTCTCTAGCCACCTCATCTTCTGCTCATCCTCTCGCGCACTCTAAAGAGAGCTCAGGGGAGAAATTGCAAACGTCGAGCAATTGCTCAGAGATGAAAAGTGCCAGCACTGAAAGCTGTTGCTAGCCAGCACCCTTCCTTGGAAGCGCTTTCACAGGCGCAGTAACACTGGGGCTTTGCGCTTCTCTAGCCACCAAATGTCACGGTCCTTCTCTTTCCGTCTCGTAGACACGAGCTGAGAAATTGCAAACGTCGAGCAATTGCTCAGAGATGAAAAGTGCCAGCACTGAAAGCTGTTGCTAGCCAGCACCCTTCCTTGGAAGCGCTTTTGTAGGCCTAAGAAGACTGGGGCTCTGGGCTTCTCTAGCCACCTAATCTGCTGCTCATCCTCTCGCGCACTCTAAAGAGAGCTCAGGTGAGAAATTGCAAACGTCCAGCAATTGCTCAGAGATGAAAAGTGCCAGCACTGAAAGCTGTTGCTAGCCAGCACCCTTCCTTGGAAGCGTTTTCACAGGCGCAGCAGACTGGGGCTTTGCGCTTCTCTAGCCACCAAACGTCACGGTCCTTCTCTTTCCGTCTCGTAGACACGAGCTGAGAAATTGCAAACGTCGAGCAATTGCTCAGAGATGAAAAGTGCCAGCACTGAAAGCTGTTGTTAGCCAGCACCCTTCCTTGGAAGCGCTTTTGTAGGCCTAAGAACACTGGGGCTCTGGGCTTCTCTAGCCACCTAATCTTCTGCTCATCCTCTCGCGCAGTCTAAAGAGAGCTCAGGTGAGAAATTGCAAACGTCGAGCAATTGCTCAGAGATGAAAAGTGCCAGCACTGAAAGCTGTTGCTAGCCAGCACCCTTCCTTGGTAGCGCTTTTGTAGGCCTAAGAACACTGGGGCTCTGGGCTTCTTTAGCCACCTCATCTTCTGCTCATCCTCTCGCGCACTCTAAAGAGAGCTCAGGTGAGAAATTGCAAACGTCGAGCAATTGCTCAGAGAAGAAAAGTGCCAGCACTGAAAGCTGTTGCTAGCCAGCACCCTTCCTTGGAAGCGCTTTTGTAGGCCTAAGAACACTGGGGCTCTGGGCTTCTCTAGCCACCTCATCTTCTGCTCATCCTCTCGCGCACTCTAAAGAGAGCTCAGGGGAGAAATTGCAAACGTCGAGCAATTGCTCAGAGATGAAAAGTGCCAGCACTGAAAGCTGTTGCTAGCCAGCACCCTTCCTTGGAAGCGCTTTCACAGGCGCAGCAACACTGGGGATTTGCGCTTCTCTAGCCACCAAACGTCACGGTCCTTCTCTTTCCGTCTCGTAGACACGAGCTGAGAAATTGCAAACGTCGAGCAATTGCTCAGAGATGAAAAGTGCCAGCACTGGAAGCTGTTGCTAGCCAGCACCCTTCCTTGGAAGCGCTTTTGTAGGCCTAAGCACACTGGGGCTCTGGGCTTCTCTAGCCACCTATACTTCTGCTCATCCTCTCGCGCACTCTAAAGAGAGCTCAGGTGAGAAATTGCAAACGTCGAGCAATTGCTCAGAGAGGAAAAGTGCCAGCACTGAAAGCTGTTGCTAGCCAGCACCCTTCCTTGGAAACGCTTTTGTAGGCCTAAGAACAGTGGGGCTCTGGGCTTCTCTAGCCACCTCATCTTCTGCTCATCCTCTCGCGCACTCTAAAGAGAGCTCAGGTGAGAAATTGCAAACGTCGAGCAATTGCTCAGAGATGAAAAGTGCCAACACTGAAAGCTGTTGCTAGCCAGCACCCTTCCTTGGAAGCGCTTTCACAGGCGCAGCAACACTGGGGCTTTGCGCTTCTCTACCCACCAAACGTCACGGTCATTCTCTTTCCGTCTCGTAGACACGAGCTGAGAAATTGCAAACGTCGAGCAATTGCTCAGAGATGAAAAGTGCCAGCACTGAAAGCTGTTGCTAGCCAGCACCCTTCCTTGGAAGCGCTTTTGTAGGCCTAAGAACAGTGGGGCTCTGGGCTTCTTTAGCCACCTCATCTTCTGCTCATCCTCTCGCGCACTCTAAAGAGAGCTCAGGGGAGAAATTGCAAACGTCGAGCAATTGCTCAGAGATGAAAAGTGCCAGCACTGAAAGCTGTTGCTAGCCAGCACCCTTCCTTGGAAGCGCTTTTGTAGGCCTAAGAACACTGGGGCTCTGGGCTTCTCTAGCCACCTCATCTTCTGCTCATCCTCTCGCGCACTCTAAAGAGAGCTCAGGTGAGAAATTGCAAACGTCGAGCAATTGCTCAGAGAGGAAAAGTGCCAGCACTGAAAGCTGTTGCTAGCCAGCACCCTTCCGTGGAAGCGCTTTTGTAGGCCTAAGAACACTGGGGCTCTGGGCTTCTCTAGCCACCTCATCTTCTGCTCATCCTCTCGCGCACTCTAAAGAGAGCTCAGGTGAGAAATTGCAAACGTCGAGCAATTGCTCAGAGATGAAAAGTGCCAACACTGAAAGCTGTTGCTAGCCAGCACCCTTCCTTGGAAGCGCTTTCACAGGCGCAGCAACACTGGGGCTTTGCGCTTCTCTACCCACCAAACGTCACGGTCATTCTCTTTCCGTCTCGTAGACACGAGCTGAGAAATTGCAAACGTCGAGCAATTGCTCAGAGATGAAAAGTGCCAGCACTGAAAGCTGTTGCTAGCCAGCACCCTTCCTTGGAAGCGCTTTTGTAGGCCTAAGAACAGTGGGGCTCTGGGCTTCTTTAGCCACCTCATCTTCTGCTCATCCTCTCGCGCACTCTAAAGAGAGCTCAGGGGAGAAATTGCAAACGTCGAGCAATTGCTCAGAGATGAAAAGTGCCAGCACTGAAAGCTGTTGCTAGCCAGCACCCTTCCTTGGAAGCGCTTTTGTAGGCCTAAGAACACTGGGGCTCTGGGCTTCTCTAGCCACCTCATCTTCTGCTCATCCTCTCGCGCACTCTAAAGAGAGCTCAGGTGAGAAATTGCAAACGTCGAGCAATTGCTCAGAGAGGAAAAGTGCCAGCACTGAAAGCTGTTGCTAGCCAGCACCCTTCCTTGGAAGCGCTTTTGTAGGCCTAAGAACACTGGGGCTCTGGGCTTCTCTAGCCACCTCATCTTCTGCTCATCCTCTCGCGCACTCTAAAGAGAGCTCAGGTGAGAAATTGCAAACGTCGAGCAATTGCTCAGAGATGAAAAGTGCCAACACTGAAAGCTGTTGCTAGCCAGCACCCTTCCTTGGAAGCGCTTTCACAGGCGCAGCAACACTGCGGCTTTGCGCTTCTATACGCACCAAACGTCACGGTCATTCTCTTTCCGTCTCGTAGACACGAGCTGAGAAATTGCAAACGTCGAGCAATTGCTCAGAGATGAAAAGTGCCAGCACTGAAAGCTGTTGCTAGCCAGCACCCTTCCTTGGAAGCGCTTTTGTAGGCCTAAGAACACTGGGGCTCTGGGCTTCTCTAGCCACCTCATCTTCTGCTCATCCTCTCGCGCACTCTAAAGAGAGCTCAGGGGAGGAATTGCAAACGTCGAGCAATTGCTCAGAGATGAAAAGTGCCAGCACTGAAAGCTGTTGCTAGCCAGCACCCTTCCTTGGAAGCGCTTTTGTAGGCCTAAGCACACTGGGGCTCTGGGCTTCTCTAGCCACCTCATCTTCTGCTGATCCTCTCGCGCACTCTAAAGAGAGCTCAGGTGAGAAATTGCAAACGTCGAGCAATTGCTCAGAGATGAAAAGTGCCAGCACTGAAAGCTGTTGCTAGCCAGCACCCTTCCTTGGAAGCGCTTTCACAGGCGCAGCAACACTGGGGCTTTGCGCTTCTCTAGCCACCAAACGTCACGGTCCTTCTCTTTCCGTCTCGTAGACACGAGCTGAGAAATTGCAAACGTCGAGCAATTGCTCAGAGATGAAAAGTGCCAGCACTGGAAGCTGTTGCTAGCCAGCACCCTTCCTTGGAAGCGCTTTTGTAGGCCTAAGAACACTGGGGCTCTGGGCTTCTCTAGCCACCTCATCTTCTGCTCATCCTCTCGCGCACTCTGAAGAGAGCTCAGGTGAGAAATTGCAAACGTCCAGCAATTGCTCAGAGATGAAAAGTGCCAGCACTGAAAGCTGTTGCTAGCCAGCACCCTTCCTTGGAAGCGTTTTCACAGGCGCAGCAACACTGGGGCTTTGCGCTTCTCTACCCACCAAACGTCACGGTCCTTCTCTTTCCGTCTCGTAGACACGAGCTGAGAAATTGCAAACGTCGAGCAATTGCTCCGAGATGAAAAGTGCCAGCACTGAAAGCTGTTGCTAGCCAGCACCCTTCCTTGGAAGCGCTTTCACAGGCGCAGCAACACTGGGGCTCTGCGCTTCTCTAGCCACCTCATCTTCTGCTCATCCTCTCGCGCACTCTAAAGAGAGCTCAGGTGAGAAATTGCAAACGTCGAGCAATTGCTCAGAGATGAAAAGTGCCAGCACTGAAAGCTGTTGCTAGCCAGCACCCTTCCTTGGAAGTGCTTTTGTAGCCCTTAGAACACTGGGGCTCTGCGCTTCTCTAGCCACCTAATCTTCTGCTCATCCTCTCGCGCACTCTAAAGAGAGCTCAGATGAGAAATTGCAAACGTCGAGCAATTGCTCAGAGATGAAAAGTGCCAGCACTGAAAGCTGTTGCTAGCCAGCACCCTTCCTTGGAAGCGCTTTTGTAGGCCTAAGAACACTGGGGCTCTGGGCTTCTCTAGCCACCTCATCTTCTGCTCATCCTCTCGCGCACTCTAAAGAGAGCTCAGGTGAGAAATTGCAAACGTCCAGCAATTGCTCAGAGATGAAAAGTGCCAGCACTGAAAGCTGTTGCTAGCCAGCACCCTTCCTTGGAAGCGCTTTCACAGGCGCAGTAACACTGGGGCTTTGCGCTTCTCTAGCCACCAAACGTCACGGTCCTTCTCTTTCCGTCTCGTAGACACGAGCTGAGAAATTGCAAACGTCGAGCAATTGCTCAGAGATGAAAAGTGCCAGCACTGAAAGCTGTTGCTAGCCAGCACCCTTCCTTGGAAGCGCTTTTGTAGGCCTAAGAAGACTGGGGCTCTGGGCTTCTCTAGCCACCTCATCTTCTGCTCATCCTCTCGCGCACTCTGAAGAGAGCTCAGGTGAGAAATTGCAAACGTCGAGCAATTGCTCAGAGATGAAAAGTGCCAGCACTGAAAGCTGTTGTTAGCCAGCACCCTTCCTTGGAAGCGCTTTTGTAGGCCTAAGAACACTGGGGCTCTGGGCTTCTCTAGCCACCTATACTTCTGCTAATCCTCTCGCGCACTCTAAAGAGAGCTCAGGTGAGAAATTGCAAACGTCGAGCAATTGCTCAGAGATGAAAAGTGCCAGCACTGAAAGCTCTTGCTAGCCAGCACCCTTCCTTGGAAGCGCTTTTGTAGGCCTAAGAACACTGGGGCTCTGGGCTTCTCTAGCCACCTCATCTTCTGCTCATCCTCTCGCGCACTCTAAAGAGAGCTCAGGTGAGAAATTGCAAACGTCGAGCAATTGCTCAGAGATGAAAAGTGCCAGCACTGAAAGCTGTTGCTAGCCAGCACCCTTCCTTGGAAGCGCTTTTGTAGCCCTTAGAACACTGGGGCTCTGGGCTTCTCTAGCCACCTCATCTTCTGCTCATCCTCTCGCGCACTCTAAAGAGAGCTCAGGTGAGAAATTGCAAACGTCGAGCAATTGCTCAGAGATGAAAAGTGCCAGCACTGAAAGCTGTTGCTAGCCAGCACCCTTCCTTGGAAGCGCTTTTGTAGGCCTAAGAACACTGGGGCTCTGGGCTTCTTTAGCCACCTCATCTTCTGCTCATCCTCTCGCGCACTCTAAAGAGAGCTCAGGTGAGAAATTGCAAACGTCGAGCAATTGCTCAGAGATGAAAAGTGCCAGCACTGGAAGCTGTTGCTAGCCAGCACCCTTCCTTGGAAGCGCTTTTGTAGGCCTAAGAACACTGGGGCTCTGGGCTTCTCTAGCCACCTCATCTTCTGCTCATCCTCTCGCGCACTCTAAAGAGAGCTCAGGTGAGAAATTGCAAACGTTGAGCAATTGCTCAGAGATGAAAAGTGCCAGCACTGAAAGCTGTTGCTAGCCAGCACCCTTCCTTGGAAGCGTTTTCACAGGCGCAGCAACACTGGGGCTTTGCGCTTCTCTAGCCACCAAACGTCACGGTCCTTCTCTTTCCGTCTCGTAGACACGAGCTGAGAAATTGCAAACGTCGAGCAATTGCTCAGAGAGGAAAAGTGCCAGCACTGAAAGCTGTTGTTAGCCAGCACCCTTCCTTGGAAGCGCTTTTGTAGGCCTAAGAACACTGGGGCTCTGGGCTTCTCTAGCCACCTAATCTTCTGCTCATCCTCTCGCGCACTCTAAAGAGAGCTCAGGTGAGAAATTGCAAACGTCGAGCAATTGCTCAGAGATGAAAAGTGCCAGCACTGAAAGCTGTTGCTAGCCAGCACCCTTCCTTGGAAGCGCTTTTGTAGGCCTAAGAACACTGGGGCTCTGGGCTTCTCTAGCCACCTCATCTTCTGCTCATCCTCTCGCGCACTCTAAAGAGAGCTCAGATGAGAAATTGCAAACGTCGAGCAATTGCTCAGAGATGAAAAGTGCCAGCACTGAAAGCTGTTGCTAGCCAGCACCCTTCCTTGGAAGTGCTTTTGTAGCCCTTAGAACACTGGGGCTCTGCGCTTCTCTAGCCACCTAATCTTCTGCTCATCCTCTCGCGCACTCTAAAGAGAGCTCAGGTGAGAAATTGCAAACGTCGAGCAATTGCTCAGAGATGAAAAGTGCCAGCACTGAAAGCTGTTGCTAGCCAGCACCCTTCCTTGGAAGCGCTTTTGTAGGCCTAAGAACACTGGGGCTCTGGGCTTCTTTAGCCACCTCATCTTCTGCTCATCCTCTCGCGCACTCTAAAGAGAGCTCAGGTGAGAAATTGCAAACGTCGAGCAATTGCTCAGAGAAGAAAAGTGCCAGCACTGAAAGCTGTTGCTAGCCAGCACCCTTCCTTGGAAGCGCTTTTGTAGGCCTAAGAACACTGGGGCTCTGCGCTTCTCTAGCCACCTCATCTTCTGCTCATCCTCTCGCGCATTCTAAAGAGAGCTCAGGTGAGAAATTGCAAACGTCGAGCAATTGCTCAGAGATGAAAAGTGCCAGCACTGAAAGCTGTTGCTAGCCAGCACCCTTCCTTGGAAGCGCTTTCACAGGCGCAGCAACACTGGGGCTTTGCGCTTCTCTACCCACCAAACGTCACGGTCCTTCTCTTTCTGTCTCGTAGACACGAGGTGAGAAATTGCAAACGTCGAGCAATTGCTCAGAGATGAAAAGTGCCAGCACTGAAAGCTGTTGCTAGCCAGCACCCTTCCTTGGAAGCGCTTTTGTAGCCCTTAGAACACTGGGGCTCTGGGCTTCTCTAGCCACCTCATCTTCTGCTCATCCTCTCGCGCACTCTAAAGAGAGCTCAGGTGAGAAATTGCAAACGTCGAGCAATTGCTCAGAGAGGAAAAGTGCCAGCACTGGAAGCTGTTGCTAGCCAGCACCCTTCCTTGGAAGCGCTTTTGTAGGCCTAAGCACACTGGGGCTCTGCGCTTCTCTAGCCACCTAATCTTCTGCTCATCCTCTCGCGCACTCTAAAGAGAGCTCAGGTGAGAAATTGCAAACGTCGAGCAATTGCTCAGAGAGGAAAAGTGCCAGCACTGAAAGCTGTTGCTAGCCAGCACCCTTCCTTGGAAGCGCTTTTGTAGACCTAAGAACACTGGGGCTCTGGGCTTCTCTAGCCACCTCATCTTCTGCTCATCCTCTCGCGCACTGTAAAGAGAGCTCAGGGGAGAAATTGCAAACGTCGAGCAATTGCTCAGAGATGAAAAGTGCCAGCACTGAAAGCTGTTGCTAGCCAGCACCCTTCCTTGGAAGCGCTTTCACAGGCGCAGCAACACTGGGGCTTTGCGCTTCTCTAGCCACCAAACGTCACGGTCCTTCTCTTTCCGTCTCGTAGACACGAGCTGAGAAATTGCAAACGTCGAGCAATTGCTCAGAGATGAAAAGTGCCAGCACTGAAAGCTGTTGCTAGCCAGCACCCTTCCTTGGAAGCGCTTTTGTAGGCCTAAGAACACTGGGGCTCTGGGCTTCTCTAGCCACCTAATCTTCTGCTCATCCTCTCGCGCACTCTAAAGAGAGCTCAGATGAGAAATTGCAAACGTCGAGCAATTGCTCAGAGATGAAAAGTGCCAGCACTGAAAGCTGTTGCTAGCCAGCACCCTTCCTTGGAAGCGTTTTCACAGGCGCAGCAACACTGGGGCTTTGCGCTTCTCTACCCACCAAACGTCACGGTCCTTCTCTTTCCGTCTCGTAGACACGAGCTGAGAAATTGCAAACGTCGAGCAATTGCTCAGAGATGAAAAGTGCCAGCACTGAAAGCTGTTGTTAGCCAGCACCCTTCCTTGGAAGCGCTTTTGTAGGCCTAAGAACACTGGGGCTCTGGGCTTCTCTAGCCACCTATACTTCTGCTCATCCTCTCGCGCACTCTAAAGAGAGCTCAGGTGAGAAATTGCAAACGTCGAGCAATTGCTCAGAGATGAAAAGTGCCAGCACTGAAAGCTGTTGCTAGCCAGCACCCTTCCTTGGAAGCGCTTTTGTAGGCCTAAGAACACTGGGGCTCTGGGCTTCTCTAGCCACCTCATCTTCTGCTCATCCTCTCGCGCACTCTAAAGAGAGCTCAGGTGAGAAATTGCAAACGTCGAGCAATTGCTCAGAGATGAAAAGTGCCAGCACTGAAAGCTCTTGCTAGCCACCACCCTTCCTTGGAAGCGCTTTTGTAGCCCTTAGAACAGTGGGGCTCTGGGCTTCTCTAGCCACCTAATCTTCTGCTCATCCTCTCGCGCACTCTAAAGAGAGCTAAGGTGAGAAATTGCAAACGTCGAGCAATTGCTCAGAGAGGAAAAGTGCCAGCACTGAAAGCTGTTGCTAGCCAGCACCCTTCCTTGGAAGCGCTTTTGTAGGCCTAAGAACACTGGGGCTCTGGGCTTCTTTAGCCACCTCATCTTCTGCTCATCCTCTCGCGCACTCTAAAGAGAGCTCAGGTGAGAAATTGCAAACGTCGAGCAATTGCTCAGAGATGAAAAGTGCCAGCACTGAAAGCTGTTGCTAGCCAGCACCCTTCCTTGGAAGCGCTTTTGTAGCCCTTAGAACACTGGGGCTCTGGGCTTCTCTAGCCACCTAATCTTCTGCTCATCCTCTCGCGCACTCTAAAGAGACCTCAGGTGAGAAATTGCAAACGTCCAGCAATTGCTCAGAGATGAAAAGTGCCAGCACTGAAAGCTCTTGCTAGCCAGCACCCTTCCTTGGAAGTGCTTTCACAGGGGCAGCAACACTGGGGCTTTGCGCTTCTCTACCCACCAAACGTGACGGTCCTTCTCTTTCCGTCTCGTAGACACGAGGTGAGAAATTGCAAACGTCGAGCAATTGCTCAGAGATGAAAAGTGCCAGCACTGGAAGCTGTTGCTAGCCAGCACCCTTCCTTGGAAGCGCTTTTGTAGGCCTAAGAACACTGGGGCTCTGGGCTTCTCTAGCCACCTAATCTTCTGCTCATCCTCTCGCGCACTCTAAAGAGAGCTCAGGTGAGAAATTGCAAACGTCGAGCAATTGCTCAGAGATGAAAAGTGCCAGCACTGAAAGCTGTTGCTAGCCAGCACCCTTCCTTGGAAGCGCTTTTGTAGGCCTAAGAACACTGGGGCTCTGGGCTTCTCTAGCCACCTCATCTTCTGCTCATCCTCTCGCGCACTCTAAAGAGAGCTCAGGTGAGAAATTGCAAACGTCGAGCAATTGCTCAGAGAAGAAAAGTGCCAGCACTGAAAGCTGTTGCTAGCCAGCACCCTTCCTTGGAAGCGCTTTCACAGGCGCAGCAACACTGGGGCTTTGCGCTTCTCTAGCCACCAAACGTCACGGTCCTTCTCTTTCCGTCTCGTAGACACGAGCTGAGAAATTGCAAACGTCGAGCAATTGCTCAGAGATGAAAAGTGCCAGCACTGAAAGCTGTTGCTAGCCAGCACCCTTCCTTGGAAGCGCTTTTGTAGGCCTAAGAACAGTGGGGCTCTGGGCTTCTCTAGCCACCTAATCTGCTGCTCATCCTCTCGCGCACTCTAAAGAGAGCTCAGATGAGAAATTGAAAACGTCGAGCAATTGCTCAGAGAGGAAAAGGGCCAGCACTGAAAGCTCTTGCTAGCCAGCACCCTTCCTTGGAAGCATTTTCACAGGCGCAGCAACACTGGGGCTTTGCGCTTCTCTAGCCACCAAACGTCACGGTCCTTCTCTTTCCGTCTCGTAGACACGAGCTGAGAAATTGCAAACGTCGAGCAATTGCTCAGAGATGAAAAGTGCCAGCACTGAAAGCTGTTGCTAGCCAGCACCCTTCCTTGGAAGCGCTTTCACAGGCGCAGCAACACTGGGGCTTTGCGCTTCTCTAGCCACCAAACGTCACGGTCCTTCTCTTTCCGTCTCGTAGACACGAGCTGAGAAATTGCAAACGTCGAGCAATTGCTCAGAGATGAAAAGTGCCAGCACTGGAAGCTGTTGCTAGCCAGCACCCTTCCTTGGAAGCGCTTTTGTAGGCCTAAGCACACTGGGGCTCTGGGCTTCTCTAGCCACCTAATCTTCTGCTCATCCTCTCGCGCACTCTAAGGAGAGCTCAGGTGAGAAATTGCAAACGTCGAGCAATTGCTCAGAGATGAAAAGTGCCAGCACTGAAAGCTGTTGCTAGCCAGCACCCTTCCTTGGAAGCGCTTTTGTAGGCCTAAGCACACTGGGGCTCTGGGCTTCTCTAGCCACCTAATCTTCTGCTCATCCTCTCGCGCACTCTAAAGAGAGCTCAGGTGAGAAATTGCAAACGTCGAGCAATTGCTCAGAGATGAAAAGTGCCAGCACTGAAAGCTCTTGCTAGCCAGCACCCTTCCTTGGAAGCGCTTTTGTAGGCCTAAGAACACTGGGGCTCTGGGCTTCTCTAGCCACCTCATCTTCTGCTCATCCTCTCGCGCACTCTAAAGAAAGCTCAGGGGAGAAATTGCAAACGTCGAGCAATTGCTCAGAGATGAAAAGTGCCAGCACTGAAAGCTGTTGCTAGCCAGCACCCTTCCTTGGAAGCGCTTTCACAGGCGCAGCAACACTGGGGCTTTGCGCTTCTCTACCCACCAAACATCACGGTCACTATCTCTCCGTCTCGTAGACAAGAGCTGAGAAATTGCAAACGTCGAGCAATTGCTCAGAGATGAAAAGTGCCAGCACTGAAAGCTGTTGCTAGCCAGCACCCTTCCTTGGAAGCGCTTTTGTAGGCCTAAGAACACTGGGGCTCTGGGCTTCTCTAGCCACCTAAACTTCTGCTCATCCTCTCGCGCACTCTAAAGAGAGCTCGGGGGCGAAATTGCAAACGTCGAGCAATTGCTCAGAGATGAAAAGTGCCAGCACTGAAAGCTGTTGCTAGCCAGCACCCTTCCTTGGAAGCGCTTTCACAGGCGCAGTAACACTGGGGCTTTGCGCTTCTCTACCCACCAAACGTCACAGTCCTTCTCTTTCCGTCTCGTAGACACGAGCTGAGAAATTGCAAACGTCGAGCAATTGCTCAGAGATGAAAAGTGCCAGCACTGAAAGCTGTTGCTAGCCAGCACCCTTCCTTGGAAGCGCTTTTGTAGCCCTTAGAACACTGGGGCTCTGGGCTTCTCTAGCCACCTCATCTTCTGCTCATCCTCTCGCGCACTCTAAAGAGAGCTCAGGTGAGAAATTGCAAACGTCGAGCAATTGCTCAGAGAGGAAAAGTGCCAGCACTGAAAGCTGTTGCTAGCCAGCACCCTTCCTTGGAAGCGCTTTTGTAGGCCTAAGAACACTGGGGCTCTGGGCTTCTCTAGCCACCTCATCTTCTGCTCATCCTCTCGCGCACTCTAAAGAGAGCTCAGGTGAGAAATTGCAAACGTCCAGCAATTGCTCAGAGATGAAAAGTGCCAGCACTGAAAGCTCTTGCTAGCCAGCACCCTTCCTTGGAAGCGCTTTTGTAGGCCTAAGAACACTGGGGCTCTGGCCTTCTCTAGCCACCTAATCTTCTGCTCATCCTCTCGCGCACTCTAAAGAGAGCTCAGGTGAGAAATTGCAAACGTCGAGCAATTGCTCAGAGATGAAAAGTGCCAGCACTGAAAGCTCTTGCTAGCCAGCACCCTTCCTTGGAAGTGCTTTTGTAGGCCTAAGAACACTGGGGCTCTGGGCTTCTCCAGCCACCTAATCTTCTGCTCATCCTCTCGCGCACTCTAAAGAGAGCTCAGGTGAGAAATTGCAAACGTCGAGCAATTGCTCAGAGATGAAAAGTGCCAGCACTGAAAGCTGTTGCTAGCCAGCACCCTTCCTTGGAAGCGCTTTCACAGGCGCAGCAACACTGGGGCTTTGCGCTTCTCTAGCCACCAAACGTCACGGTCCTTCTCTTTCCGTCTCGTAGACACGAGCTGAGAAATTGCAAACGTCGAGCAATTGCTCAGAGATGAAAAGTGCCAGCACTGGAAGCTGTTGCTAGCCAGCACCCTTCCTTGGAAGCGCTTTTGTAGGCCTAAGCACACTGGGGCTCTGGGCTTCTCTAGCCACCTCATCTTCTGCTCATCCTCTCGCGCACTCTGAAGAGAGCTCAGGTGAGAAATTGCAAACGTCGAGCAATTGCTCAGAGATGAAAAGTGCCAGCACTGGAAGCTGTTGCTAGCCAGCACCCTTCCTTGGAAGCGCTTTTGTAGGCCTAAGAACACTGGGGCTCTGGGCTTCTTTAGCCACCTCATCTTCTGCTCATCCTCTCGCGCACTCTAAAGAGAGCTCAGGTGAGAAATTGCAAACGTCGAGCCATTGCTCAGAGATGAAAAGTGCCAACACTGAAAGCTGTTGCTAGCCAGCACCCTTCCTTGGAAGCGCTTTTGTAGGCCTAAGAACACTGGGGCTCTGGGCTTCTCTAGCCAACTAATCTTCTGCTCATCCTCTCGCGCACTCTAAAGAGAGCTCAGATGAGAAATTGCAAACGTCCAGCAATTGCTCAGAGATGAAAAGTGCCAGTACTGGAAGCTGTTGCTAGCCAGCACCCTTCCTTGGAAGCGCTTTCACAGGCGCAGTAACACTGGGGCTTTGCGCTTCTCTACCCACCAAACGTCACGGTCCTTCTCTTTCCGTCTCGTAGACACGAGATGACAAATTGCAAACGTCGAGCAATTGCTCAGAGATGAAAAGTGCCAGCACTGAAAGCTGTTGCTAGCCAGCACCCTTCCTTGGAAGCGCTTTTGTAGGCCTAAGAACAGTGGGGCTCTGGGCTTCTCTAGCCACCTCATCTTCTGCTCATCCTCTCGCGCACTCTAAAGAGAGCTCAGGTGAGAAATTGCAAACGTTGAGCAATTGCTCAGAGATGAAAAGTGCCAGCACTGAAAGCTGTTGCTAGCCAGCCCCCTTCCTTGGAAGCGCTTTTGTAGGCCTAAGCACACTGGGGCTCTGGGCTTCTCTAGCCACCTCATCTTCTGCTCATCCTCTCGCGCACTCTAAAGAGAGCTCAGGTGAGAAATTGCAAACGTCGAGCAATTGCTCAGAGATGAAAAGTGCCAGCACTGAAAGCTCTTGCTAGCCAGCACCCTTCCTTGGAAGCGCTTTCACAGGCGCAGCAACACTGGGGCTTTGCGCTTCTCTAGCCACCAAACGTCACGGTCCTTCTCTTTCCGTCTCGTAGACACGAGCTGAGAAATTGCAAACGTCGAGCAATTGCTCAGAGATGAAAAGTGCCAGCACTGAAAGCTGTTGCTAGCCAGCACCCTTCCTTGGAAGCGCTTTTGTAGGCCTAAGCACACTGGGGCTCTGGGCTTCTCTAGCCACCTAATCTTCTGCTCATCCTCTCGCGCACTCTAAAGAGAGCTCGGGGGAGAAATTGCAAACGTCGAGCAATTGCTCAGAGATGAAAAGTGCCAGCACTGAAAGCTGTTGCTAGCCAGCAGCCTTCCTTGGAAGCGCTTTCACAGGCGCAGCAACACTGGGGCTTTGCGCTTCTCTAGCCACCAAACGTCACGGTCCTTCTCTTTCCGTCTCGTAGACACGAGCTGAGAAATTGCAAACGTCGAGCAATTGCTCAGAGATGAAAAGTGCCAGCACTGGAAGCTGTTGCTAGCCAGCACCCTTCCTTGGAAGCGCTTTTGTAGGCCTAAGCACACTGGGGCTCTGGGCTTCTCTAGCCACCTCATCTTCTGCTCATCCTCTCGCGCACTCTAAAGAGAGCTCAGGGGAGAAATTGCAAACGTCGAGCAATTGCTCAGAGATGAAAAGTGCCAGCACTGAAAGCTGTTGCTAGCCAGCATCCTTCCTTGGAAGCGTTTTCACAGGCGCAGCAACACTGGGGCTTTGCGCTTCTCTACCCACCAAACGTCACGGTCCTTCTCTTTCCGTCTCGTAGACACGAGCTGAGAAATTGCAAACGTCGAGCAATTGCTCAGAGATGAAAAGTGCCAGCACTGAAAGCTGTTGTTAGCCAGCACCCTTCCTTGGAAGCGCTTTTGTAGGCCTAAGAACACTGGGGCTCTGGGCTTCTCTAGCCACCTAATCTTCTGCTCATCCTCTCGCGCACTCTAAGGAGAGCTCAGGTGAGAAATTGCAAACGTCCAGCAATTGCTCAGAGATGAAAAGTGCCAGCACTGAAAGCTGTTGCTAGCCAGCACCCTTCCTTGGAAGCGCTTTTGTAGGCCTAAGAACACTGGGGCTCTGGGCTTCTCTAGCCACCTCATCTTCTGCTCATCCTCTCGCGCACTCTAAAGAGAGCTCAGGTGAGAAATTGCAAACGTCCAGCAATTGCTCAGAGATGAAAAGTGCCAGCACTGAAAGCTGTTGCTAGCCAGCACCCTTCCTTGGAAGCGCTTTTGTAGGCCTAAGAACACTGGGGCTCTGGGCTTCTCTAGCCACCTAATCTTCTGCTCATCCTCTCGCGCACTCTAAAGAGAGCTCAGGTGAGAAATTGCAAACGTCCAGCAATTGCTCAGAGATGAAAAGTGCCAGCACTGAAAGCTGTTGCTAGCCAGCACCCTTCCTTGGAAGCGCTTTTGTAGCCCTTAGAACACTGGGGCTCTGGGCTTCTCTAGCCACCTAATCTTCTGCTCATCCTCTCGCGCACTCTAAAGAGAGCTCAGGTGAGAAATTGCAAACGTCGAGCAATTGCTCAGAGAAGAAAAGTGCCAGCACTGAAAGCTGTTGCTAGCCAGCACCCTTCCTTGGAAGCGCTTTCACAGGCGCAGCAACACTGGGGCTTTGCGCTTCTCTACCCACCAAACGTCACGGTCCTTCTCTTTCCGTCTCGTAGACACGAGCTGAGAAATTGCAAACGTCGAGCAATTGCTCAGAGATGAAAAGTGCCAGCACTGAAAGCTGTTGCTAGCCAGCACCCTTCCTTGGAAGCGCTTTTGTAGGCCTAAGAACAGTGGGGCTCTGGGCTTCTCTAGCCACCTCATCTTCTGCTCATCCTCTCGCGCACTCTAAAGAGAGCTCAGGTGAGAAATTGCAAACGTCGAGCAATTGCTCAGAGATGAAAAGTGCCAGCACTGAAAGCTCTTGCTAGCCAGCACCCTTCCTTGGAAGCGCTTTTGTAGGCCTAAGAACACTGGGGCTCTGGGCTTCTCTAGCCACCTCATCTTCTGCTCATCCTCTCGCGCACTCTAAAGAGAGCTCAGGTGAGAAATTGCAAACGTCGAGCAATTGCTCAGAGATGAAAAGTGCCAGCACTGAAAGCTGTTGCTAGCCAGCACCCTTCCTTGGAAGCGCTTTTGTAGGCCTAAGAACAGTGGGGCTCTGCGCTTCTCTAGCCACCTCATCTTCTGCTCATCCTCTCGCGCACTCTAAAGAGAGCTCAGGTGAGAAATTGCAAACGTCGAGCAATTGCTCAGAGATGAAAAGTGCCAGCACTGAAAGCTCTTGCTAGCCAGCACCCTTCCTTGGAAGTGCTTTTGTAGGCCTAAGAACACTGGGGCTCTGGGCTTCTCTAGCCACCTAATCTTCTGCTCATCCTCTCGCGCACTCTAAAGAGAGCTCAGGTGAGAAATTGCAAACGTCGAGCAATTGCTCAGAGATGAAAAGTGCCAGCACTGAAAGCTGTTGCTAGCCAGCACCCTTCCTTGGAAGCGCTTTTGTAGGCCTAAGAACAGTGGGGCTTTGCGCTTCTCTACCCACCAAAAGTCACGGTCACTATCTCTCCGTCTCGTAGACACGAGCTGAGAAATTGCAAACGTCGAGCAATTGCTCAGAGAAGAAAAGTGCCAGCACTGAAAGCTGTTGCTAGCCAGCCCCCTTCCTTGGAAGCGCTTTTGTAGGCCTAAGAACACTGGGGCTCTGGGCTTCTCTAGCCACCTAATCTTCTGCTCATCCTCTCGCGCACTCTAAAGAGAGCTCAGGTGAGAAATTGCAAACGTCGAGCAATTGCTCAGAGATGAAAAGTGCCAGCACTGAAAGCTGTTGCTAGCCAGCACCCTTCCTTGGAAGCGTTTTCACAGGCGCAGTAACACTGGGGCTTTGCGCTTCTCTACCCACCAAAAGTCACGGTCCTTCTCTTTCCGTCTCGTAGACACGAGCTGAGAAATTGCAAACGTCGAGCAATTGCTCAGAGATGAAAAGTGCCAGCACTGAAAGCTGTTGCTAGCCAGCACCCTTCCTTGGAAGCGCTTTTGTAGGCCTAAGCACACTGGGGCTCTGGGCTTCTCTAGCCACCTAATCTTCTGCTCATCCTCTCGCGCACTCTAAAGAGAGCTCGGGGGAGAAATTGCAAACGTCGAGCAATTGCTCAGAGATGAAAAGTGCCAGCACTGAAAGCTGTTGCTAGCCAGCAGCCTTCCTTGGAAGCGCTTTCACAGGCGCAGCAACACTGGGGCTTTGCGCTTCTCTAGCCACCAAACGTCACGGTCCTTCTCTTTCCGTCTCGTAGACACGAGCTGAGAAATTGCAAACGTCGAGCAATTGCTCAGAGATGAAAAGTGCCAGCACTGGAAGCTGTTGCTAGCCAGCACCCTTCCTTGGAAGCGCTTTTGTAGGCCTAAGAACACTGGGGCTCTGGGCTTCTTTAGCCACCTCATCTTCTGCTCATCCTCTCGCGCACTCTAAAGAGAGCTCAGGGGAGAAATTGCAAACGTCGAGCAATTGCTCAGAGATGAAAAGTGCCAGCACTGAAAGCTGTTGCTAGCCAGCATCCTTCCTTGGAAGCGTTTTCACAGGCGCAGCAACACTGGGGCTTTGCGCTTCTCTACCCACCAAACGTCACAGTCCTTCTCTTTCCGTCTCGTAGACACGAGCTGAGAAATTGCAAACGTCGAGCAATTGCTCAGAGATGAAAAGTGCCAGCACTGAAAGCTGTTGTTAGCCAGCACCCTTCCTTGGAAGCGCTTTTGTAGGCCTAAGCACACTGGGGCTCTGGGCTTCTCTAGCCACCTAATCTTCTGCTCATCCTCTCGCGCACTCTAAGGAGAGCTCAGGTGAGAAATTGCAAACGTCGAGCAATTGCTCAGAGATGAAAAGTGCCAGCACTGAAAGCTGTTGCTAGCCAGCACCCTTCCTTGGAAGCGCTTTTGTAGGCCTAAGAACACTGGGGCTCTGGGCTTCTCTAGCCACCTCATCTTCTGCTCATCCTCTCGCGCACTCTAAAGAGAGCTCAGGTGAGAAATTGCAAACGTCGAGCAATTGCTCAGAGATGAAAAGTGCCAGCACTGAAAGCTGTTGCTAGCCAGCACCCTTCCTTGGAAGCGCTTTTGTAGGCCTAAGAACACTGGGGCTCTGGGCTTCTCTAGCCACCTCATCTTCTGCTCATCCTCTCGCGCACTCTAAAGAGAGCTCAGGTGAGAAATTGCAAACGTCCAGCAATTGCTCAGAGATGAAAAGTGCCAGCACTGAAAGCTGTTGCTAGCCAGCACCCTTCCTTGGAAGCGCTTTTGTAGCCCTTAGAACACTGGGGCTCTGGGCTTCTCTAGCCACCTAATCTTCTGCTCATCCTCTCGCGCACTCTAAAGAGAGCTCAGGTGAGAAATTGCAAACGTCGAGCAATTGCTCAGAGAAGAAAAGTGCCAGCACTGAAAGCTGTTGCTAGCCAGCACCCTTCCTTGGAAGCGCTTTCACAGGCGCAGCAACACTGGGGCTTTGCGCTTCTATATGCACCAAACGTCACGGTCCTTCTCTTTCCGTCTCGTAGACACGAGCTGAGAAATTGCAAACGTCGAGCAATTGCTCAGAGATGAAAAGTGCCAGCACTGAAAGCTCTTGCTAGCCAGCACCCTTCCTTGGAAGCGCTTTTGTAGGCCTAAGAACACTGGGGCTCTGGGCTTCTCTAGCCACCTAATCTTCTGCTCATCCTCTCGCGCACTCTAAAGAGAGCTCAGGTGAGAAATTGCAAACGTCGAGCAATTGCTCAGAGATGAAAAGTGCCAGCACTGAAAGCTGTTGCTAGCCAGCACCCTTCCTTGGAAGCGCTTTTGTAGGCCTAAGAACAGTGGGGCTCTGCGCTTCTCTAGCCACCTAATCTTCTGCTCATCCTCTCGCGCACTCTAAAGAGAGCTCAGGTGAGAAATTGCAAACGTCGAGCAATTGCTCAGAGATGAAAAGTGCCAGCACTGAAAGCTGTTGCTAGCCAGCACCCTTCCTTGGAAGCGCTTTTGTAGGCCTAAGAACACTGGGGCTCTGGGCTTCTCTAGCCACCTCATCTTCTGCTCATCCTCTCGCGCACTCTAAAGAGAGCTCAGGTGAGAAATTGCAAACGTCGAGCAATTGCTCAGAGATGAAAAGTGCCAGCACTGAAAGCTGTTGCTAGCCAGCACCCTTCCTTGGAAGCGCTTTCACAGGCGCAGCAACACTGGGGCTTTGCGCTTCTCTAGCCACCAAACGTCACGGTCCTTCTCTTTCCGTCTCGTAGACACGAGCTGAGAAATTGCAAACGTCGAGCAATTGCTCAGAGATGAAAAGTGCCAGCACTGAAAGCTGTTGCTAGCCAGCACCCTTCCTTGGAAGCGCTTTTGTAGGCCTAAGAACAGTGGGGCTCTGGGCTTCTCTAGCCACCTCATCTTCTGCTCATCCTCTCGCGCACTCTAAAGAGAGCTCAGGTGAGAAATTGCAAACGTCGAGCAATTGCTCAGAGATGAAAAGTGCCAGCACTGAAAGCTGTTGCTAGCCAGCACCCTTCCTTGGAAGCGCTTTTGTAGGCCTAAGAACAGTGGGGCTCTGCGCTTCTCTAGCCACCTCATCTTCTGCTCATCCTCTCGCGCACTCTAAAGAGAGCTCAGGTGAGAAATTGCAAACGTCGAGCAATTGCTCAGAGATGAAAAGTGCCAGCACTGAAAGCTGTTGCTAGCCAGCACCCTTCCTTGGAAGTGCTTTTGTAGGCCTAAGAACACTGGGGCTCTGGGCTTCTCTAGCCACCTAATCTTCTGCTCATCCTCTCGCGCACTCTAAAGAGAGCTCAGGTGAGAAATTGCAAACGTCCAGCAATTGCTCAGAGATGAAAAGTGCCAGCACTGAAAGCTGTTGCTAGCCAGCACCCTTCCTTGGAAGCGTTTTCACAGGCGCAGTAACACTGGGGCTTTGCGCTTCTCTACCCACCAAAAGTCACGGTCCTTCTCTTTCCGTCTCGTAGACACGAGCTGAGAAATTGCAAACGTCGAGCAATTGCTCAGAGATGAAAAGTGCCAGCACTGAAAGCTCTTGCTAGACAGCACCCTTCCTTGTAAGCGCTTTTGTAGCCCTTAGAACACTGGGGCTCTGGGCTTCTCTAGCCACCTAATCTTCTGCTCATCCTCTCGCGCACTCTAAAGAGAGCTCAGGTGAGAAATTGCAAACGTCCAGCAATTGCTCAGAGATGAAAAGTGCCAGCACTGAAAGCTGTTGCTAGCCAGCACCCTTCCTTGGAAGCGCTTTTGTAGGCCTAAGAACACTGGGGCTCTGGGCTTCTCTAGCCACCTCATCTTCTGCTCATCCTCTCGCGCACTCTAAAGAGAGCTCAGGTGAGAAATTGCAAACGTCGAGCAATTGCTCAGAGATGAAAAGTGCCAGCACTGAAAGCTGTTGCTAGCCAGCACCCTTCCTTGGAAGCGCTTTTGTAGGCCTAAGAACACTGGGGCTCTGGGCTTCTCTAGCCACCTCATCTTCTGCTCATCCTCTCGCGCACTCTAAAGAGAGCTCAGGTGAGAAATTGCAAACGTCCAGCAATTGCTCAGAGATGAAAAGTGCCAGCACTGAAAGCTGTTGCTAGCCAGCACCCTTCCTTGGAAGCGCTTTCACAGGCGCAGTAACACTGGGGCTTTGCGCTTCTCTACCCACCAAATGTCACGGTCCTTCTCTTTCCGTCTCGTAGACACGAGCTGAGAAATTGGAAACGTCGAGCAATTGCTCAGAGATGAAAAGTGCCAGCACTGAAAGCTGTTGCTAGCCAGCACCCTTCCTTGGAAGCGCTTTTGTAGGCCTAAGAACAGTGGGGCTCTGGGCTTCTCTAGCCACCTCATCTTCTGCTCATCCTCTCGCGCACTCTAAAGAGAGCTCAGGTGAGAAATTGCAAACGTCGAGCAATTGCTCAGAGAGGAAAAGTGCCAGCACTGAAAGCTGTTGCTAGCCAGCACCCTTCCTTGGAAGCGCTTTTGTAGGCCTAAGAACACTGGGGCTCTGGGCTTCTCTAGCCAACTAATCTTCTGCTCATCCTCTCGCGCACTCTAAAGAGAGCTCAGGTGAGAAATTGCAAACGTCGAGCAATTGCTCAGAGATGAAAAGTGCCAGCACTGAAAGCTGTTGCTAGCCGGCACCCTTCCTTGGAAGCGCTTTCACAGGCGCAGTAACACTGGGGCTTTGCGCTTCTCTACCCACCAAACGTCACGGTCCTTCTCTTTCCGTCTCGTAGACACGAGCTGAGAAATTGCAAACGTCGAGCAATTGCTCAGAGATGAAAAGTGCCAGCACTGAAAGCTGTTGCTAGCCAGCACCCTTCCTTGGAAGCGCTTTTGTAGGCCTAAGAACACTGGGGCTCTGGGCTTCTCTAGCCACCTAATCTTCTGCTCATCCTCTCGCGCACTCTGAAGAGAGCTCAGGTGAGAAATTGCAAAAGTCGAGCAATTGCTCAAAGATGAAAAGTGCCAGCACTGAAAGCTGTTGCTAGCCAGCACCCTTCCTTGGAAGCGCTTTCACAGGCGCAGTAACACTGCGGCTTTGCGCTTCTCTACCCACCAAACGTCACGGTCCTTCTCTTTCCGTCTCGTAGACACGAGCTGAGAAATTGCAAACGTCGAGCAATTGCTCAGAGATGAAAAGTGCCAGCACTGAAAGCTGTTGCTAGCCAGCACCCTTCCTTGGAAGCGCTTTTGTAGGCCTAAGAACGCTGGGGCTCTGGGCTTCTCTAGCCACCAAACGTCACGGTCATTCTCTTTCCGTCTCGTAGACACGAGCTGAGAAATTGCAAACGTCGAGCAATTGCTCAGAGATGAAAAGTGCCAGCACTGAAAGCTGTTGCTAGCCAGCACCCTTCCTTGGAAGCGCTTTTGTAGGCCTAAGAACACTGGGGCTCTGCGCTTCTCTAGCCACCTCATCTTCTGCTCATCCTCTCGCGCACTCTAAAGAGAGCTCAGGTGAGAAATTGCAAACGTCCAGCAATTGCTCAGAGATGAAAAGTGCCAGCACTGAAAGCTGTTGCTAGCCAGCACCCTTCCTTGGAAGCGCTTTTGTAGGCCTAAGAACACTGGGGCTCTGCGCTTCTCTAGCCACCTAATCTTCTGCTCATCCTCTCGCGCACTCTAAAGAGAGCTCAGGTGAGAAATTGCAAACGTCGAGCAATTGCTCAGAGAGGAAAAGTGCCAGCACTGAAAGCTGTTGCTAGCCAGCACCCTTCCTTGGAAGCGCTTTTGTAGGCGTAAGAACACTGGGGCTCTGCGCTTCTCTAGCCACCTAATCTTCTGCTCATCCTCTCGCGCACTCTAAAGAGAGCTCAGGTGAGAAATTGCAAACGTCCAGCAATTGCTCAGAGATGAAAAGTGCCAGCACTGAAAGCTGTTGCTAGCCAGCACCCTTCCTTGGAAGCGCTTTCACAGGCGCAGTAACACTGGGCCTTTGCGCTTCTCTAGCCACCAAACGTCACGGTCATTCTCTTTCCGTCTCGTAGACACGAGCTGAGAAATTGCAAACGTCGAGCAATTGCTCAGAGATGAAAAGTGCCAGCACTGAAAGCTGTTGCTAGCCAGCACCCTTCCTTGGAAGCGCTTTCACAGGCGCAGCAACACTGGGGCTTTGCGCTTCTCTACCCACCAAACGTCACGGTCCTTCTCTTTCCGTCTCGTAGACACGAGCTGAGAAATTGCAAACGTCGAGCAATTGCTCAGAGATGAAAAGTGCCAGCACTGAAAGCTGTTGCTAGCCAGCACCCTTCCTTGGAAGCGCTTTTGTAGGCCTAAGAACACTGGGGATCTGAGCTTCTCTAGCCACCTAATCTTCTGCTCATCCTCTCGCGCACTCTAAAGAGAGCTCAGGTGAGAAATTGCAAACGTCGAGCAATTGCTCAGAGATGAAAAGTGCCAGCACTGAAAGCTGTTGCTAGCCCGCACCCTTCCTTGGAAGCGCTTTTGTAGGCCTAAGCACACTGGGGCTCTGGGCTTCTCTAGCCACCTAATCTTCTGCTCATCCTCTCGCGCACTCTAAAGAGAGCTCAGGGGAGAAATTGCAAACGTCGAGCAATTGCTCAGAGATGAAAAGTGCCAGCACTGAAAGCTGTTGCTAGCCAGCACCCTTCCTTGGAAGCGCTTTCACAGGCGCAGCAACACTGGGGCTTTGCGCTTCTCTAGCCACCAAACGTCACGGTCCTTCTCTTTCCGTCTCGTAGACACGAGCTGAGAAATTGCAAACGTCGAGCAATTGCTCAGAGATGAAAAGTGCCAGCACTGAAAGCTGTTGCTAGCCAGCACCCTTCCTTGGAAGCGCTTTTGTAGACCTAAGAACACTGGGGCTCTGGGCTTCTCTAGCCACCTAATCTTCTGCTCATCCTCTCGCGCACTCTAAAGAGAGCTCAGGTGAGAAATTGCAAACGTCGAGCAATTGCTCAGAGACGAAAAGTGCCAGCACTGAAAGCTGTTGCTAGCCAGCACCCTTCCTTGGAAGCGCTTTCACAGGCACAGTAACACTGGGGCTTTGCGCTTCTCTAGCCACCAGACGTCACGGTCCTTCTCTTTCCGTCTCGTAGACACGAGCTGAGAAATTGCAAACGTCGAGCAATTGCTCAGAGATGAAAAGTGCCAGCACTGAAAGCTGTTGCTAGCCAGCACCCTTCCTTGGAAGCACTTTTGTAGGCCTAAGAACAGTGGGGCTCTGGGCTTCTCTAGCCACCTAATCTTCTGCTCATCCTCTCGCGCACTCTAAAGAGAGCTCAGGTGAGAAATTGCAAACGTCGAGCAATTGCTCAGAGATGAAAAGTGCCAGCACTGAAAGCTGTTGCTAGCCAGCACCCTTCCTTGGAAGCGCTTTCACAGGCGCAGCAACGCTGGGGCTTTGCGCTTCTCTAGCCACCAAACGTCACGGTCCTTCTCTTTCCGTCTCGTAGACACGAGCTGAGAAATTGCAAACGTCGAGCAATTGCTCAGAGATGAAAAGTGCCAGCACTGAAAGCTGTTGCTAGCCAGCACCCTTCCTTGGAAGCGCTTTCACAGGTGCAGCAACACTGGGGCTTTGCGCTTCTCTACCCACCAAACGTCACGGTCCTTCTCTTTCCGTCTCGTAGACACGAGCTGAGAAATTGCAAACGTCGAGCAATTGCTCAGAGATGAAAAGTGCCAGCACTGAAAGCTGTTGCTAGCCAGCACCCTTCCTTGGAAGCGCTTTTGTAGGCCTAAGAACACTGGGGCTCTGGGCTTCTCTAGCCACCTAATCTTCTGCTCATCCTCTCGCGCACTCTAAAGAGAGCTCAGGTGAGAAATTGCAAACATCGAGCAATTGCTCAGAGACGAAAAGTGCCAGCACTGAAAGCTGTTGCTAGCCAGCACCCTTCCTTGGAAGCGCTTTCACAGGCGCAGTAACACTGGGGCTTTGCGCTTCTCTAGCCACCAGACGTCACGGTCCTTCTCTTTCCGTCTTGTAGACACGAGCTGAGAAATTGCAAACGTCGAGCAATTGCTCAGAGATGAAAAGTGCCAGCACTGAAAGCTGTTGCTAGCCAGCACCCTTCCTTGGAAGCACTTTTGTAGGCCTAAGAACACTGGGGCTCTGGGCTTCTCTAGCCACCTAATCTTCTGCTCAGCCTCTCGCGCACTCTAAAGAGAGCTCAGGTGAGAAATTGCAAACGTCCAGCAATTGCTCAGAGATGAAAAGTGCCAGCACTGAAAGCTGTTGCTAGCCAGCACCCTTCCTTGGAAGCGCTTTCACAGGCGCAGCAACACTGGGGCTTTGCGCTTCTCTACCCACCAAACGTCACTGTCCTTCTCTTTCCGTCTCGTAGACACAAGCTGAGAAATTGCAAACGTCGAGCAATTGCTCAGAGATGAAAAGTGCCAGCACTGAAAGCTGTTGCTAGCCAGCACCCTTCCTTGGAAGCGCTTTTGTAGGCGTAAGAACACTGGGGCTCTGGGCTTCTCTAGCCACCTAATCTTCTGCTCATCCTCTCGCGCAGTCTAAAGAGAGCTCAGGTGAGAAATTGCAAATGTCGAGCAATTGCTCAGAGATGAAAAGTGCCAGCACTGAAAGCTGTTGCTAGCCAGCACCCTTCCTTGGAAGCGCTTTTGTAGGCCTAAGCACACTGGGGCTCTGGGCTTCTCTAGCCACCTAATCTTCTGCTCATCCTCTCGCGCACTCTAAAGAGAGCTCAGGTGAGAAATTGCAAACGTCGAGCAATTGCTCAGAGATGAAAAGTGCCAGCACTGAAAGCTGTTGCTAGCCAGCAGCCTTCCTTGGAAGCGCTTTCACAGGCGCAGTAACACTGGGGCTTTGCGCTTCTCTAGCCACCAGACGTCACGGTCATTCTCTTTCCGTCTCGTAGACACGAGCTGAGAAATTGCAAACGTCGAGCAATTGCTCAGAGATGAAAAGTGCCAGCACTGAAAGCTGTTGCTAGCCAGCACCCTTCCTTGGAAGCGCTTTTGTAGGCCTAAGAACACTGGGGCTCTGGGCTTCTCTAGCCACCTCATCTTCTGCTCATCCTCTCGCGCACTCTAAAGAGAGCTCAGGTGAGAAATTGCAAACGTCGAGCAATTGCTCAGAGATGAAAAGTGCCAGCACTGAAAGCTGTTGCTAGCCAGCACCCTTCCTTGGAAGCGCTTTCACAGGCGCAGCAACACTGGGGCTTTGCGCTTCTCTAGCCACCAAACGTCACGGTCCTTCTCTTTCCGTCTCGTAGACACGAGCTGAGAAATTGCAAACGTCCAGCAATTGCTCAGAGATGAAAAGTGCCAGCACTGGAAGCTGTTGCTAGCCAGCACCCTTCCTTGGAAGCGCTTTTGTAGGCCTAAGAACACTGGGGCTCTGGGCTTCTCTAGCCACCTAATCTTCTGCTCATCCTCTCGCGCACTCTAAAGAGAGCTCAGGGGAGAAATTGCAAATGTCCAGCAATTGCTCAGAGATGAAAAGTGCCAGCACTGAAAGCTGTTGCTAGCCAGCACCCTTCCTTGGAAGCGCTTTTGTAGGCCTAAGAACACTGGGGCTCTGGGCTTCTCTAGCCACCTAATCTTCTGCTCATCCTCTCGCGCACTCTAAAGAGAGCTCAGGTGAGAAATTGCAAACGTCGAGCAATTGCTCCGAGATGAAAAGTGCCAGCACTGAAAGCTGTTGCTAGCCAGCACCCTTCCTTGGAAGCGCTTTCACAGGCGCAGTAACACTGGGGCTTTGCGCTTCTCTAGCCACCAAACGTCACGGTCCTTCTCTTTCCGTCTCGTAGACACGAGCTGAGAAATTGCAAACGTCGAGCAATTGCTCAGAGATGAAAAGTGCCAGCACTGAAAGCTGTTGCTAGCCAGCACCCTTCCTTGGAAGCGCTTTTGTAGGCGTAAGAACACTGGGGCTCTGCGCTTCTCTAGCCACCTAATCTTCTGCTCAGCCTCTCGCGCACTCTAAAGAGAGCTCAGGTGAGAAATTGCAAACGTCCAGCAATTGCTCAGAGATGAAAAGTGCCAGCACTGAAAGCTGTTGCTAGCCAGCACCCTTCCTTGGAAGCGCTTTTGTAGACCTAAGAACACTGGGGCTCTGCGCTTCTCTAGCCAACTAATCTTCTGCTCATCCTCTCGCGCACTCTAAAGAGAGCTCAGGTGAGAAATTGCAAACGTCGAGCAATTGCTCAGAGACGAAAAGTGCCAGCACTGAAAGCTGTTGCTAGCCAGCAGCCTTCCTTGGAAGCGCTTTCACAGGCGCAGTAACACTGGGGCTTTGCGCTTCTCTAGCCACCAGACGTCACGGTCCTTCTCTTTCCGTCTCGTAGACACGAGCTGAGAAATTGCAAACGTCGAGCAATTGCTCAGAGATGAAAAGTGCCAGCACTGAAAGCTGTTGCTAGCCAGCACCCTTCCTTGGAAGCGCTTTTGTAGGCCTAAGAACACTGGGGCTCTGGGCTTCTCTAGCCACCTCATCTTCTGCTCATCCTCTCGCGCACTCTAAAGAGAGGTCAGGTGAGAAATTGCAAATGTCCAGCAATTGCTCAGAGATGAAAAGTGCCAGCACTGAAAGCTGTTGCTAGCCAGCACCCTTCCTTGGAAGCGCTTTTGTAGGCCTAAGAACACTGGGGCTCTGGGCTTCTCTAGCCACCTAATCTTCTGCTCATCCTCTCGCGCACTCTAAAGAGAGCTCAGGTGAGAAATTGCAAACGTCGAGCAATTGCTCAGAGATGAAAAGTGCCAGCACTGAAAGCTGTTGCTAGCCAGCACCCTTCCTTGGAAGCGCTTTCACAGGCGCAGTAACACTGGGGCTTTGCGCTTCTCTAGCCACCAAACGTCACGGTCCTTCTCTTTCTGTCTCGTAGACACGAGCTGAGAAATTGCAAACGTCGAGCAATTGCTCAGAGATGAAAAGTGCCAGCACTGAAAGCTGTTGCTAGCCAGCACCCTTCCTTGGAAGCGCTTTTGTAGGCGTAAGAACACTGGGGCTCTGCGCTTCTCTAGCCACCTAATCTTCTGCTCATCCTCTCGCGCACTCTAAAGAGAGCTCAGGTGAGAAACTGCAAACTACGAGCAATTGCTCAGAGATGAAAAGTGCCAGCACTGAAAGCTGTTGCTAGCCAGCACCCTTCCTTGGAGGCGCTTTCACAGGCGCAGCAACGCTGGGGCTTTGTGCTTCTCTAGCCACCAAACGTCACGGTCCTTCTCTTTCCGACTCGTAGACACGAGCTGAGAAATTGCAAACGTCGAGCAATTGCTCAGAGATGAAAAGTGCCAGCACTGAAAGCTGTTGCTAGCCAGCACCCTTCCTTGGAAGCGCTTTTGTAGGCGTAAGAACACTGGGGCTCTGCGCTTCTCTAGCCACCTAATCTTCTGCTCAGCCTCTCGCGCACTCTAAAGAGAGCTAAGGTGAGAAATTGCAAACGTCGAGCAATTGCTCAGAGATGAAAAGTGCCAGCACTGAAAGCTGTTGCTAGCCAGCACCCTTCCTTGGAAGCGCTTTCACAGGCGCAGTAACACTGGGGCTTTGCGCTTCTCTACCCACCAAACGTCACTGTCCTTCTCTTTCCGTCTCGTAGACACAAGCTGAGAAATTGCAAACGTCGAGCAATTGCTCAGAGATGAAAAGTGCCAGCACTGAAAGCTGTTGCTAGCCAGCACCCTTCCTTGGAAGCGCTTTTGTAGGCGTAAGAACACTGGGGCTCTGGGCTTCTCTAGCCACCTAATCTTCTGCTCATCCTCTCGCGCAGTCTAAAGAGAGCTAAGGTGAGAAATTGCAAATGTCGAGCAATTGCTCAGAGATGAAAAGTGCCAGCACTGAAAGCTGTTGCTAGCCAGCACCCTTCCTTGGAAGCGCTTTTGTAGGCCTAAGAACACTGGGGCTCTGGGCTTCTCTAGCCACCTAATCTTCTGCTCATCCTCTCGCGCACTCTAAAGAGAGCTCAGGTGAGAAATTGCAAACGTCGAGCAATTGCTCAGAGACGAAAAGTGCCAGCACTGAAAGCTGTTGCTAGCCAGCACCCTTCCTTGGAAGCGCTTTCACAGGCGCAGTAACACTGGGGCTTTGCGCTTCTCTAGCCACCAGACGTCACGGTCCTTCTCTTTCCGTCTCGTAGACACGAGCTGAGAAATTGCAAACGTCGAGCAATTGCTCAGAGATGAAAAGTGCCAGCACTGAAAGCTGTTGCTAGCCAGCACCCTTCCTTGGAAGCGCTTTTGTAGGCCTAAGAACACTGGGGCTCTGGGCTTCTCTAGCCACCTAATCTTCTGCTCATCCTCACGCGCACTCTAAAGAGAGCTCAGGTGAGAAATTGCAAACATCCAGCAATTGCTCAGAGATGAAAAGTGCCAGCACTGAAAGCTGTTGCTAGCCAGCACCCTTCCTTGGAAGCGCTTTCACAGGCGCAGCAACACTGGGGCTTTGCGCTTCTCTAGCCACCAAACGTCACGGTCCTTCTCTTTCCGTCTCGTAGACACGAGCTGAGAAATTGCAAACGTCCAGCAATTGCTCAGAGATGAAAAGTGCCAGCACTGGAAGCTCTTGCTAGCCAGCACCCTTCCTTGGAAGCGCTTTTGTAGGCCTAAGAACACTGGGGCTCTGGGCTTCTCTAGCCACCTAATCTTCTGCTCATCCTCTCGCGCACTCTAAAGAGAGCTCAGGTGAGAAATTGCAAATGTCCAGCAATTGCTCAGAGATGAAAAGTGCCAGCACTGAAAGCTGTTGCTAGCCAGCACCCTTCCTTGGAAGCGCTTTTGTAGGCCTAAGAACACTGGGGCTCTGGGCTTCTCTAGCCACCTAATCTTCTGCTCATCCTCTCGCGCACTCTAAAGAGAGCTCAGGTGAGAAATTGCAAACGTCGAGCAATTGCTCAGAGATGAAAAGTGCCAGCACTGAAAGCTGCTGCTAGCCAGCACCCTTCCTTGCAAGCGCTTTCACAGGCGCAGTAACACTGGGGCTTTGCGCTTCTCTAGCCACCAAACGTCACGGTCCTTCTCTTTCCGTCTCGTAGACACAAGCTGAGAAATTGCAAACGTCGAGCAATTGCTCAGAGATGAAAAGTGCCAGCACTGAAAGCTGTTGCTAGCCAGCACCCTTCCTTGGAAGCACTTTTGTAGGCGTAAGAACACTGGGGCTCTGCGCTTCTCTAGCCACCTAATCTTCTGCTCATCCTCTCGCGCACTCTAAAGAGAGCTCAGGGGAGAAATTGCAAACATCCAGCAATTGCTCAGAGATGAAAAGTGCCAGCACTGAAAGCTGTTGCTAGCCAGCACCCTTCCTTGGAAGCGCTTTCACAGGCGCAGCAACGCTGGGGCTTTGCGCTTCTCTAGCCACCAAACGTCACGGTCCTTCTCTTTCCGTCTCGTAGACACGAGCTGAGAAATTGCAAACGTCGAGCAATTGCTCAGAGATGAAAAGTGCCAGCACTGAAAGCTGTTGCTAGCCAGCACCCTTCCTTGGAAGCGCTTTCACAGGCGCAGCAACTCTGGGGCTTTGCGCTTCTCTACCCACCAAACGTCACGGTCCTTCTCTTTCCGTCTTGTAGACACGAGCTGAGAAATTGCAAACGTCGAGCAATTGCTCAGAGATGAAAAGTGCCAGCACTGAAAGCTGTTGCTAGCCAGCACCCTTCCTTGGAAGCGCTTTTGTAGGCCTAAGAACACTGGGGCTCTGGGCTTCTCTAGCCACCAATCTTCTGCTCATCCTCTCGCGCACTCTAAAGAGTGCTCAGGTGAGAAATTGCAAACGTCCAGCAATTGCTCAGAGATGAAAAGTGCCAGCACTGAAAGCTGTTGCTAGCCAGCACCCTTCCTTGGATGCGCTTTCACAGGCGCAGTAACACTGGGGCTTTGCGCTTCTCTAGCCACCAAACGTCACGGTCCTTCTCTTTCCGTCTCGTAGACACGAGCTGAGAAATTGCAAACGTCGAGCAATTGCTCAGAGATGAAAAGTGCCAGCACTGGAAGCTGTTGCTAGCCAGCACCCTTCCTTGGAAGCGCTTTTGTAGGCGTAAGAACACTGGGGCTCTGGGCTTCTCTAGCACCTAATCTTCTGCTCATCCTCTCGCGCACTCTAAAGAGAGCTCAGGTGAGAAATTGCAAATGTCGAGCAACTGCTCAGAGATGAAAAGTGCCAGCACTGAAAGCTGTTGCTAGCCAGCACCCTTCCTTGGAAGCGCTTTCACAGGCGCAGTAACACTGGGGCTTTGCGCTTCTCTAGCCACCAAACGTCACGGTCATTCTCTTTCCGTCTGGTAGACACGAGCTGAGAAATTGCAAACGTCGAGCAATTGCTCAGAGATGAAAAGTGCCAGCACTGAAAGCTGTTGCTAGCCAGCACCCTTCCTTGGAAGCGCTTTTGTAGGCGTAAGAACACTGGGGCTCTGGGCTTCTCTAGCCACCTAATCTTCTGCTCATCCTCTCGCGCAGTCTAAAGACAGCTCAGGTGAGAAATTGCAAATGTCGAGCAATTGCTCAGAGATGAAAAGTGCCAGCACTGAAAGCTGTTGCTAGCCAGCACCCTTCCTTGGAAGCGCTTTTGTAGGCCTAAGAACACTGGGGCTCTGGGCTTCTCTAGCCACCTCATCTTCTGCTCATCCTCTCGCGCACTCTAAAGAGAGCTCAGGTGAGAAATTGCAAACGTCGAGCAATTGCTCAGAGATGAAAAGTGCCAGCACTGAAAGCTGTTGCTAGCCAGCACCCTTCCTTGGAAGCGCTTTTGTAGGCCTAAGAACACTGGGGCTCTGGGCTTCTCTAGCCACCTCATCTTCTGCTCATCCTCTCGCGCACTCTAAAGAGAGCTCAGGGGAGAAATTGCAAACGTCGAGCAATTGCTCAGAGAGGAAAAGTGCCAGCACTGAAAGCTCTTGCTAGCCAGCACCCTTCCTTGGAAGTGCTTTCACAGGCGCAGTAACACTGGGGCTTTGCGCTTCTCTAGCCACCAAACGTCACGGTCCTTCTCTTTCCGTCTCGTAGACACGAGCTGAGAAATTGCAAACGTCGAGCAATTGCTCAGAGATGAAAAGTGCCAGCACTGAAAGCTCTTGCTAGCCAGCACCCTTCCTTGGAAGCGCTTTTGTAGGCGTAAGAACACTGGGGCTCTGCGCTTCTCTAGCCACCTAATCTTCTGCTCATCCTCTCGCGCACTCTAAAGAGAGCTCAGGTGAGAAATTGCAAACATCCAGCAATTGCTCAGAGATGAAAAGTGCCAGCACTGAAAGCTGTTGCTAGCCAGCACCCTTCCTTGGAAGCGCTTTCACAGGCGCAGCAACACTGGGGCTTTGCGCTTCTCTAGCCACCAAACGTCACGGTCCTTCTCTTTCCGTCTCGTAGACACGAGCTGAGAAATTGCAAACGTCGAGCAATTGCTCAGAGATGAAAAGTGCCAGCACTGAAAGCTGTTGCTAGCCAGCACCCTTCCTTGGAAGCGCTTTTGTAGACCTAAGAACACTGGGGCTCTGCGCTTCTCTAGCCACCTAATCTTCTGCTCATCCTCTCGCGCACTCTAAAGAGAGCTCAGGGGAGAAATTGCAAACGTCCAGCAATTGCTCAGAGATGAAAAGTGCCAGCACTGAAAGCTCTTGCTAGCCAGCACCCTTCCTTGGAAGTGCTTTCACAGGCGCAGTAACACTGGGGCTTTGCGCTTCTCTAGCCACCAAACGTCACGGTCCTTCTCTTTCCGTCTCGTAGACACGAGCTGAGAAATTGCAAACGTCGAGCAATTGCTCAGAGATGAAAAGTGCCAGCACTGAAAGCTCTTGCTAGCCAGCACCCTTCCTTGGAAGCGCTTTTGTAGGCCTAAGAACACTGGGGCTCTGCGCTTCTCTAGCCACCTAATCTTCTGCTCATCCTCTCGCGCACTCTAAAGAGAGCTCAGGTGAGAAATTGCAAACATCCAGCAATTGCTCAGAGATGAAAAGTGCCAGCACTGAAAGCTGTTGCTAGCCAGCACCCTTCCTTGGAAGCGCTTTCACAGGCGCAGTAACACTGGGGCTTTGCGCTTCTCTAGCCACCAAACGTCACGGTCCTTCTCTTTCCGTCTCGTAGACACGAGCTGAGAAATTGCAAACGTCGAGCAATTGCTCAGAGATGAAAAGTGCCAGCACTGAAAGCTGTTGCTAGCCAGCACCCTTCCTTGGAAGCGCTTTTGTAGGCCTAAGAACACTGGGGCTCTGGGCTTCTCTAGCCACCAATCTTCTGCTCATCCTCTCGCGCACTCTAAAGAGAGCTCAGGGGAGAAATTGCAAACGTCGAGCAATTGCTCAGAGATGAAAAGTGCCAGCACTGAAAGCTGTTGCTAGCCAGCACCCTTCCTTGGAAGCACTTTCACAGGCGCAGTAAAAACTGGGGCTTTGCGCTTCTCTAGCCACCAAACGTCACGGTCCTTCTCTTTCCGTCTCGTAGACACGAGCTGAGAAATTGCAAACGTCGAGCAATTGCTCAGAGATGAAAAGTGCCAGCACTGAAAGCTGTTGCTAGCCAGCACCCTTCCTTGGAAGCGCTTTCACAGGCGCAGCAACACTGGGGCTTTGCGCTTCTCTAGCCACCAAACGTCACGGTCCTTCTCTTTCCGTCTCGTAGACACGAGCTGAGAAATTGCAAACGTCGAGCAATTGCTCAGAGATGAAAAGTGCCAGCACTGAAAGCTGTTGCTAGCCAGCACCCTTCCTTGGAAGCGCTTTTGTAGACCTAAGAACACTGGGGCTCTGCGCTTCTCTAGCCACCTAATCTTCTGCTCATCCTCTCGCGCACTCTAAAGAGAGCTCAGGTGAGAAATTGCAAACGTCGAGCAATTGCTCAGAGATGAAAAGTGCCAGCACTGAAAGCTGTTGCTAGCCAGCACCCTTCCTTGGAAGCGCTTTCACAGGCGCAGTAACACTGGGGCTTTGCGCTTCTCTACTCACCAAACGTCACGGTCCTTCTCTTTCCGTCTCGTAGACACGAGATGACAAATTGCAAACGTCGAGCAATTGCTCAGAGATGAAAAGTGCCAGCACTGAAAGCTGTTGCTAGCCAGCCCCCTTCCTTGGAAGCGCTTTTGTAGGCGTAAGAACACTGGGGCTCTGGGCTTCTCTAGCCACCTAATCTTCTGCTCATCCTCTCGCGCACTCTAAAGAGAGCTCAGGTGAGAAATTGCAAACGTCGAGCAATTGCTCAGAGATGAAAAGTGCCAGCACTGAAAGCTGTTGCTAGCCAGCACCCTTCCTTGGAAGCGCTTTCACAGGCGCAGCAACACTGGGGCTTTGCGCTTCTCTAGCCACCAAACATCACGGTCACTATCTCTCCGTCTCGTAGACACGAGCTGAGAAATTGCAAACGTCGACCAATTGCTCAGAGATGAAAAGTGCCAGCACTGAAAGCTGTTGCTAGCCAGCACCCTTCTTTGGAAGCGCTTTTGTAGGCCTAAGAACAGTGGGGCTCTGGGCTTCTCTAGCCACCTAATCGTCTGCTCATCCTTTCGCGCACTCTAAAGAGAGCTCAGGGGAGAAATTGCAAACGTCGAGCAATTGCTCAGAGATGAAAAGTGCCAGCACTGAAAGCTCTTGCTAGCCAGCACCCTTCCTTGGAAGCGCTTTCACAGGCGCAGCAACACTGGGGCTTTGCGCTTCTCTACCCACCAAACATCACGGTCACTATCTCTCCGTCTCGTAGACACGAGCTGAGAAATTGCAAACGTCGAGCAATTGCTCAGAGATGAAAAGTGCCAGCACTGGAAGCTGTTGCTAGCCAGCACCCTTCCTTGGAAGCGCTTTTGTAGGCGTAAGAACACTGGGGCTCTGGGCTTCTCTAGCCAACTAATCTTCTGCTCATGCTCTCGCGCACTCTAAAGAGAGCTCAGGGGAGAAATTGCAAACGTCGAGCAATTGCTCAGAGATGAAAAGTGCCAGCACTGAAAGCTGTTGCTAGCCAGCACCCTTCCGTGGAAGCGCTTTCACAGGCGCAGCAACACTGAGGCTTTGCGCTTCTCTACCCACCAAACATCACGGTCCTTCTCTTTCCGTCTCGTAGACACGAGCTGAGAAATTGCAAACGTCGAGCAATTGCTCAGAGATGAAAAGTGCCAGCACTGAAAGCTGTTGCTAGCCAGCCCCCTTCCTTGGAAGCGCTTTTGTAGGCGTAAGAACACTGGGGCTCTGGGCTTCTCTAGCCACCTAATCTTCTGCTCATCCTCTCGCGCAGTCTAAAGAGAGCTCAGGTGAGAAATTGCAAATGTCGAGCAATTGCTCAGAGATGAAAAGTGCCAGCACTGAAAGCTGTTGCTAGCCAGCACCCTTCCTTGGAAGCGCTTTTGTAGGCCTAAGAACACTGGGGCTCTGGGCTTCTCTAGCCACCTCATCTTCTGCTCATCCTCTCGCGCAGTCTAAAGAGAGCTCAGGTGAGAAATTGCAAACGTCGAGCAATTGCTCAGAGATGAAAAGTGCCAGCACTGAAAGCTGTTGCTAGCCAGCACCCTTCCTTGGAAGCGCTTTTGTAGGCCTAAGAACACTGGGGCTCTGGGCTTCTCTAGCCACCTCATCTTCTGCTCATCCTCTCGCGCACTCTAAAGAGAGCTCAGGTGAGAAATTGCAAACGTCGAGCAATTGCTCAGAGATGAAAAGTGCCAGCACTGAAAGCTGTTGCTAGCCAGCACCCTTCCTTGGAAGCGCTTTCACAGGCGCAGCAACGCTGGGGCTTTGCGCTTCTCTAGCCACCAAACGTCACGGTCCTTCTCTTTCCGTCTCGTAGACACGAGCTGAGAAATTGCAAACGTCGAGCAATTGCTCAGAGATGAAAAGTGCCAGCACTGAAAGCTGTTGCTAGCCAGCACCCTTCCTTGGAAGCGCTTTCACAGGTGCAGCAACACTGGGGCTTTGCGCTTCTCTACCCACCAAACGTCACGGTCCTTCTCTTTCCGTCTCGTAGACACGAGCTGAGAAATTGCAAACGTCGAGCAATTGCTCAGAGATGAAAAGTGCCAGCACTGAAAGCTGTTGCTAGCCAGCCCCCTTCCTTTGAAGCGCTTTTGTAGACCTAAGAACACTGGGGCTCTGGGCTTCTCTAGCCACCTAATCTTCTGCTCATCCTCTCGCGCACTCTAAAGAGAGCTCAGGTGAGAAATTGCAAACGTCGAGCAATTGCTCAGAGATGAAAAGTGCCAGCACTGAAAGCTGTTGCTAGCCAGCACCCTTCCTTGGAAGCGCTTTCACAGGCGCAGCAACGCTGGGGCTTTGCGCTTCTCTAGCCACCAAACGTCACGGTCCTTCTCTTTCCGTCTCGTAGACACGAGCTGAGAAATTGCAAACGTCGAGCAATTGCTCAGAGATGAAAAGTGCCAGCACTGAAAGCTGTTGCTAGCCAGCACCCTTCCTTGGAAGCGCTTTCACAGGTGCAGCAACACTGGGGCTTTGCGCTTCTCTACCCACCAAACGTCACGGTCCTTCTCTTTCCGTCTCGTAGACACGAGCTGAGAAATTGCAAACGTCGAGCAATTGCTCAGAGATGAAAAGTGCCAGCACTGAAAGCTGTTGCTAGCCAGCCCCCTTCCTTTGAAGCGCTTTTGTAGACCTAAGAACACTGGGGCTCTGGGCTTCTCTAGCCACCTAATCTTCTGCTCATCCTCTCGCGCACTCTAAAGAGAGCTCAGGTGAGAAATTGCAAACATCGAGCAATTGCTCAGAGACGAAAAGTGCCAGCACTGAAAGCTGTTGCTAGCCAGCACCCTTCCTTGGAAGCGCTTTCACAGGCGCAGTAACACTGGGGCTTTGCGCTTCTCTAGCCACCAGACGTCACGGTCCTTCTCTTTCCGTCTTGTAGACACGAGCTGAGAAATTGCAAACGTCGAGCAATTGCTCAGAGATGAAAAGTGCCAGCACTGAAAGCTGTTGCTAGCCAGCACCCTTCCTTGGAAGCACTTTTGTAGGCCTAAGAACACTGGGGCTCTGGGCTTCTCTAGCCACCTAATCTTCTGCTCAGCCTCTCGCGCACTCTAAAGAGAGCTCAGGTGAGAAATTGCAAACGTCCAGCAATTGCTCAGAGATGAAAAGTGCCAGCACTGAAAGCTGTTGCTAGCCAGCACCCTTCCTTGGAAGCGCTTTCACAGGCGCAGCAACACTGGGGCTTTGCGCTTCTCTACCCACCAAACGTCACTGTCCTTCTCTTTCCGTCTCGTAGACACAAGCTGAGAAATTGCAAACGTCGAGCAATTGCTCAGAGATGAAAAGTGCCAGCACTGAAAGCTGTTGCTAGCCAGCACCCTTCCTTGGAAGCGCTTTTGTAGGCGTAAGAACACTGGGGCTCTGGGCTTCTCTAGCCACCTAATCTTCTGCTCATCCTCTCGCGCAGTCTAAAGAGAGCTCAGGTGAGAAATTGCAAATGTCGAGCAATTGCTCAGAGATGAAAAGTGCCAGCACTGAAAGCTGTTGCTAGCCAGCACCCTTCCTTGGAAGCGCTTTTGTAGGCCTAAGCACACTGGGGCTCTGGGCTTCTCTAGCCACCTAATCTTCTGCTCATCCTCTCGCGCACTCTAAAGAGAGCTCAGGTGAGAAATTGCAAACGTCGAGCAATTGCTCAGAGATGAAAAGTGCCAGCACTGAAAGCTGTTGCTAGCCAGCAGCCTTCCTTGGAAGCGCTTTCACAGGCGCAGTAACACTGGGGCTTTGCGCTTCTCTAGCTACCAGACGTCACGGTCATTCTCTTTCCGTCTCGTAGACACGAGCTGAGAAATTGCAAACGTCGAGCAATTGCTCAGAGATGAAAAGTGCCAGCACTGAAAGCTGTTGCTAGCCAGCACCCTTCCTTGGAAGCGCTTTTGTAGGCCTAAGAACACTGGGGCTCTGGGCTTCTCTAGCCACCTCATCTTCTGCTCATCCTCTCGCGCACTCTAAAGAGAGCTCAGGTGAGAAATTGCAAACGTCGAGCAATTGCTCAGAGATGAAAAGTGCCAGCACTGAAAGCTGTTGCTAGCCAGCACCCTTCCTTGGAAGCGCTTTCACAGGCGCAGCAACACTGGGGCTTTGCGCTTCTCTAGCCACCAAACGTCACGGTCCTTCTCTTTCCGTCTCGTAGACACGAGCTGAGAAATTGCAAACGTCCAGCAATTGCTCAGAGATGAAAAGTGCCAGCACTGGAAGCTGTTGCTAGCCAGCACCCTTCCTTGGAAGCGCTTTTGTAGGCCTAAGAACACTGGGGCTCTGGGCTTCTCTAGCCACCTAATCTTCTGCTCATCCTCTCGCGCACTCTAAAGAGAGCTCAGGGGAGAAATTGCAAATGTCCAGCAATTGCTCAGAGATGAAAAGTGCCAGCACTGAAAGCTGTTGCTAGCCAGCACCCTTCCTTGGAAGCGCTTTTGTAGGCCTAAGAACACTGGGGCTCTGGGCTTCTCTAGCCACCTAATCTTCTGCTCATCCTCTCGCGCACTCTAAAGAGAGCTCAGGTGAGAAATTGCAAACGTCGAGCAATTGCTCCGAGATGAAAAGTGCCAGCACTGAAAGCTGTTGCTAGCCAGCACCCTTCCTTGGAAGCGCTTTCACAGGCGCAGTAACACTGGGGCTTTGCGCTTCTCTAGCCACCAAACGTCACGGTCCTTCTCTTTCCGTCTCGTAGACACGAGCTGAGAAATTGCAAACGTCGAGCAATTGCTCAGAGATGAAAAGTGCCAGCACTGAAAGCTGTTGCTAGCCAGCACCCTTCCTTGGAAGCGCTTTTGTAGGCGTAAGAACACTGGGGCTCTGCGCTTCTCTAGCCACCTAATCTTCTGCTCAGCCTCTCGCGCACTCTAAAGAGAGCTCAGGTGAGAAATTGCAAACGTCCAGCAATTGCTCAGAGATGAAAAGTGCCAGCACTGAAAGCTGTTGCTAGCCAGCACCCTTCCTTGGAAGCGCTTTTGTAGACCTAAGAACACTGGGGCTCTGCGCTTCTCTAGCCAACTAATCTTCTGCTCATCCTCTCGCGCACTCTAAAGAGAGCTCAGGTGAGAAATTGCAAACGTCGAGCAATTGCTCAGAGACGAAAAGTGCCAGCACTGAAAGCTGTTGCTAGCCAGCAGCCTTCCTTGGAAGCGCTTTCACAGGCGCAGTAACACTGGGGCTTTGCGCTTCTCTAGCCACCAGACGTCACGGTCCTTCTCTTTCCGTCTCGTAGACACGAGCTGAGAAATTGCAAACGTCGAGCAATTGCTCAGAGATGAAAAGTGCCAGCACTGAAAGCTGTTGCTAGCCAGCACCCTTCCTTGGAAGCGCTTTTGTAGGCCTAAGAACACTGGGGCTCTGGGCTTCTCTAGCCACCTCATCTTCTGCTCATCCTCTCGCGCACTCTAAAGAGAGCTCAGGTGAGAAATTGCAAACGTCGAGCAATTGCTCAGAGATGAAAAGTGCCAGCACTGAAAGCTGTTGCTAGCCAGCACCCTTCCTTGGAAGCGCTTTCACAGGCGCAGCAACACTGGGGCTTTGCGCTTCTCTACCCACCAAACGTCACGGTCCTTCTCTTTCCGTCTCGTAGACACGAGCTGAGAAATTGCAAACGTCCAGCAATTGCTCAGAGATGAAAAGTGCCAGCACTGGAAGCTGTTGCTAGCCAGCACCCTTCCTTGGAAGCGCTTTTGTAGGCCTAAGAACACTGGGGCTCTGGGCTTCTCTAGCCACCTAATCTTCTGCTCATCCTCTCGCGCACTCTAAAGAGAGCTCAGGGGAGAAATTGCAAATGTCCAGCAATTGCTCAGAGATGAAAAGTGCCAGCACTGAAAGCTGTTGCTAGCCAGCACCCTTCCTTGGAAGCGCTTTTGTAGGCCTAAGAACACTGGGGCTCTGGGCTTCTCTAGCCACCTAATCTTCTGCTCATCCTCTCGCGCACTCTAAAGAGAGCTCAGGTGAGAAATTGCAAACGTCGAGCAATTGCTCAGAGATGAAAAGTGCCAGCACTGAAAGCTGTTGCTAGCCAGCACCCTTCCTTGGAAGCGCTTTCACAGGCGCAGTAACACTGGGGCTTTGCGCTTCTCTAGCCACCAAACGTCACGGTCCTTCTCTTTCCGTCTCGTAGACACGAGCTGAGAAATTGCAAACGTCGAGCAATTGCTCAGAGATGAAAAGTGCCAGCACTGAAAGCTGTTGCTAGCCAGCACCCTTCCTTGGAAGCGCTTTTGTAGGCGTAAGAACACTGGGGCTCTGCGCTTCTCTAGCCACCTAATCTTCTGCTCATCCTCTCGCGCACTCTAAAGAGAGCTCAGGTGAGAAACTGCAAACTACGAGCAATTGCTCAGAGATGAAAAGTGCCAGCACTGAAAGCTGTTGCTAGCCAGCACCCTTCCTTGGAGGCGCTTTCACAGGCGCAGCAACGCTGGGGCTTTGTGCTTCTCTAGCCACCAAACGTCACGGTCCTTCTCTTTCCGACTCGTAGACACGAGCTGAGAAATTGCAAACGTCGAGCAATTGCTCAGAGATGAAAAGTGCCAGCACTGAAAGCTGTTGCTAGCCAGCACCCTTCCTTGGAAGCGCTTTTGTAGGCGTAAGAACACTGGGGCTCTGCGCTTCTCTAGCCACCTAATCTTCTGCTCAGCCTCTCGCGCACTCTAAAGAGAGCTAAGGTGAGAAATTGCAAACGTCGAGCAATTGCTCAGAGATGAAAAGTGCCAGCACTGAAAGCTGTTGCTAGCCAGCACCCTTCCTTGGAAGCGCTTTCACAGGCGCAGTAACACTGGGGCTTTGCGCTTCTCTACCCACCAAACGTCACTGTCCTTCTCTTTCCGTCTCGTAGACACAAGCTGAGAAATTGCAAACGTCGAGCAATTGCTCAGAGATGAAAAGTGCCAGCACTGAAAGCTGTTGCTAGCCAGCACCCTTCCTTGGAAGCGCTTTTGTAGGCGTAAGAACACTGGGGCTCTGGGCTTCTCTAGCCACCTAATCTTCTGCTCATCCTCTCGCGCAGTCTAAAGAGAGCTAAGGTGAGAAATTGCAAATGTCGAGCAATTGCTCAGAGATGAAAAGTGCCAGCACTGAAAGCTGTTGCTAGCCAGCACCCTTCCTTGGAAGCGCTTTTGTAGGCCTAAGAACACTGGGGCTCTGGGCTTCTCTAGCCACCTAATCTTCTGCTCATCCTCTCGCGCACTCTAAAGAGAGCTCAGGTGAGAAATTGCAAACGTCGAGCAATTGCTCAGAGACGAAAAGTGCCAGCACTGAAAGCTGTTGCTAGCCAGCACCCTTCCTTGGAAGCGCTTTCACAGGCGCAGTAACACTGGGGCTTTGCGCTTCTCTAGCCACCAGACGTCACGGTCCTTCTCTTTCCGTCTCGTAGACACGAGCTGAGAAATTGCAAACGTCGAGCAATTGCTCAGAGATGAAAAGTGCCAGCACTGAAAGCTGTTGCTAGCCAGCACCCTTCCTTGGAAGCGCTTTTGTAGGCCTAAGAACACTGGGGCTCTGGGCTTCTCTAGCCACCTAATCTTCTGCTCATCCTCACGCGCACTCTAAAGAGAGCTCAGGTGAGAAATTGCAAACATCCAGCAATTGCTCAGAGATGAAAAGTGCCAGCACTGAAAGCTGTTGCTAGCCAGCACCCTTCCTTGGAAGCGCTTTCACAGGCGCAGCAACACTGGGGCTTTGCGCTTCTCTAGCCACCAAACGTCACGGTCCTTCTCTTTCCGTCTCGTAGACACGAGCTGAGAAATTGCAAACGTCCAGCAATTGCTCAGAGATGAAAAGTGCCAGCACTGGAAGCTCTTGCTAGCCAGCACCCTTCCTTGGAAGCGCTTTTGTAGGCCTAAGAACACTGGGGCTCTGGGCTTCTCTAGCCACCTAATCTTCTGCTCATCCTCTCGCGCACTCTAAAGAGAGCTCAGGTGAGAAATTGCAAATGTCCAGCAATTGCTCAGAGATGAAAAGTGCCAGCACTGAAAGCTGTTGCTAGCCAGCACCCTTCCTTGGAAGCGCTTTTGTAGGCCTAAGAACACTGGGGCTCTGGGCTTCTCTAGCCACCTAATCTTCTGCTCATCCTCTCGCGCACTCTAAAGAGAGCTCAGGTGAGAAATTGCAAACGTCGAGCAATTGCTCAGAGATGAAAAGTGCCAGCACTGAAAGCTGCTGCTAGCCAGCACCCTTCCTTGCAAGCGCTTTCACAGGCGCAGTAACACTGGGGCTTTGCGCTTCTCTAGCCACCAAACGTCACGGTCCTTCTCTTTCCGTCTCGTAGACACAAGCTGAGAAATTGCAAACGTCGAGCAATTGCTCAGAGATGAAAAGTGCCAGCACTGAAAGCTGTTGCTAGCCAGCACCCTTCCTTGGAAGCACTTTTGTAGGCGTAAGAACACTGGGGCTCTGCGCTTCTCTAGCCACCTAATCTTCTGCTCATCCTCTCGCGCACTCTAAAGAGAGCTCAGGGGAGAAATTGCAAACATCCAGCAATTGGTCAGAGATGAAAAGTGCCAGCACTGAAAGCTGTTGCTAGCCAGCACCCTTCCTTGGAAGCGCTTTCACAGGCGCAGCAACGCTGGGGCTTTGCGCTTCTCTAGCCACCAAACGTCACGGTCCTTCTCTTTCCGTCTCGTAGACACGAGCTGAGAAATTGCAAACGTCGAGCAATTGCTCAGAGATGAAAAGTGCCAGCACTGAAAGCTGTTGCTAGCCAGCACCCTTCCTTGGAAGCGCTTTCACAGGCGCAGCAACTCTGGGGCTTTGCGCTTCTCTACCCACCAAACGTCACGGTCCTTCTCTTTCCGTCTTGTAGACACGAGCTGAGAAATTGCAAACGTCGAGCAATTGCTCAGAGATGAAAAGTGCCAGCACTGAAAGCTGTTGCTAGCCAGCACCCTTCCTTGGAAGCGCTTTTGTAGGCCTAAGAACACTGGGGCTCTGGGCTTCTCTAGCCACCAATCTTCTGCTCATCCTCTCGCGCACTCTAAAGAGTGCTCAGGTGAGAAATTGCAAACGTCCAGCAATTGCTCAGAGATGAAAAGTGCCAGCACTGAAAGCTGTTGCTAGCCAGCACCCTTCCTTGGATGCGCTTTCACAGGCGCAGTAACACTGGGGCTTTGCGCTTCTCTAGCCACCAAACGTCACGGTCCTTCTCTTTCCGTCTCGTAGACACGAGCTGAGAAATTGCAAACGTCGAGCAATTGCTCAGAGATGAAAAGTGCCAGCACTGGAAGCTGTTGCTAGCCAGCACCCTTCCTTGGAAGCGCTTTTGTAGGCGTAAGAACACTGGGGCTCTGGGCTTCTCTAGCACCTAATCTTCTGCTCATCCTCTCGCGCACTCTAAAGAGAGCTCAGGTGAGAAATTGCAAATGTCGAGCAACTGCTCAGAGATGAAAAGTGCCAGCACTGAAAGCTGTTGCTAGCCAGCACCCTTCCTTGGAAGCGCTTTCACAGGCGCAGTAACACTGGGGCTTTGCGCTTCTCTAGCCACCAAACGTCACGGTCATTCTCTTTCCGTCTGGTAGACACGAGCTGAGAAATTGCAAACGTCGAGCAATTGCTCAGAGATGAAAAGTGCCAGCACTGAAAGCTGTTGCTAGCCAGCACCCTTCCTTGGAAGCGCTTTTGTAGGCGTAAGAACACTGGGGCTCTGGGCTTCTCTAGCCACCTAATCTTCTGCTCATCCTCTCGCGCAGTCTAAAGACAGCTCAGGTGAGAAATTGCAAATGTCGAGCAATTGCTCAGAGATGAAAAGTGCCAGCACTGAAAGCTGTTGCTAGCCAGCACCCTTCCTTGGAAGCGCTTTTGTAGGCCTAAGAACACTGGGGCTCTGGGCTTCTCTAGCCACCTCATCTTCTGCTCATCCTCTCGCGCACTCTAAAGAGAGCTCAGGTGAGAAATTGCAAACGTCGAGCAATTGCTCAGAGATGAAAAGTGCCAGCACTGAAAGCTGTTGCTAGCCAGCACCCTTCCTTGGAAGCGCTTTTGTAGGCCTAAGAACACTGGGGCTCTGGGCTTCTCTAGCCACCTCATCTTCTGCTCATCCTCTCGCGCACTCTAAAGAGAGCTCAGGGGAGAAATTGCAAACGTCGAGCAATTGCTCAGAGAGGAAAAGTGCCAGCACTGAAAGCTCTTGCTAGCCAGCACCCTTCCTTGGAAGTGCTTTCACAGGCGCAGTAACACTGGGGCTTTGCGCTTCTCTAGCCACCAAACGTCACGGTCCTTCTCTTTCCGTCTCGTAGACACGAGCTGAGAAATTGCAAACGTCGAGCAATTGCTCAGAGATGAAAAGTGCCAGCACTGAAAGCTCTTGCTAGCCAGCACCCTTCCTTGGAAGCGCTTTTGTAGGCGTAAGAACACTGGGGCTCTGCGCTTCTCTAGCCACCTAATCTTCTGCTCATCCTCTCGCGCACTCTAAAGAGAGCTCAGGTGAGAAATTGCAAACATCCAGCAATTGCTCAGAGATGAAAAGTGCCAGCACTGAAAGCTGTTGCTAGCCAGCACCCTTCCTTGGAAGCGCTTTCACAGGCGCAGCAACACTGGGGCTTTGCGCTTCTCTAGCCACCAAACGTCACGGTCCTTCTCTTTCCGTCTCGTAGACACGAGCTGAGAAATTGCAAACGTCGAGCAATTGCTCAGAGATGAAAAGTGCCAGCACTGAAAGCTGTTGCTAGCCAGCACCCTTCCTTGGAAGCGCTTTTGTAGACCTAAGAACACTGGGGCTCTGCGCTTCTCTAGCCACCTAATCTTCTGCTCATCCTCTCGCGCACTCTAAAGAGAGCTCAGGGGAGAAATTGCAAACGTCGAGCAATTGCTCAGAGATGAAAAGTGCCAGCACTGAAAGCTCTTGCTAGCCAGCACCCTTCCTTGGAAGTGCTTTCACAGGCGCAGTAACACTGGGGCTTTGCGCTTCTCTAGCCACCAAACGTCACGGTCCTTCTCTTTCCGTCTCGTAGACACGAGCTGAGAAATTGCAAACGTCGAGCAATTGCTCAGAGATGAAAAGTGCCAGCACTGAAAGCTGTTGCTAGCCAGCACCCTTCCTTGGAAGCGCTTTTGTAGGCGTAAGAACACTGGGGCTCTGCGCTTCTCTAGCCACCTAATCTTCTGCTCATCCTCTCGCGCACTCTAAAGAGAGCTCAGGTGAGAAATTGCAAACATCCAGCAATTGCTCAGAGATGAAAAGTGCCAGCACTGAAAGCTGTTGCTAGCCAGCACCCTTCCTTGGAAGCGCTTTCACAGGCGCAGTAACACTGGGGCTTTGCGCTTCTCTAGCCACCAAACGTCACGGTCCTTCTCTTTCCGTCTCGTAGACACGAGCTGAGAAATTGCAAACGTCGAGCAATTGCTCAGAGATGAAAAGTGCCAGCACTGAAAGCTGTTGCTAGCCAGCACCCTTCCTTGGAAGCGCTTTTGTAGGCCTAAGAACACTGGGGCTCTGGGCTTCTCTAGCCACCAATCTTCTGCTCATCCTCTCGCGCACTCTAAAGAGAGCTCAGGGGAGAAATTGCAAACGTCGAGCAATTGCTCAGAGATGAAAAGTGCCAGCACTGAAAGCTGTTGCTAGCCAGCACCCTTCCTTGGAAGCACTTTCACAGGCGCAGTAAAAACTGGGGCTTTGCGCTTCTCTAGCCACCAAACGTCACGGTCCTTCTCTTTCCGTCTCGTAGACACGAGCTGAGAAATTGCAAACGTCGAGCAATTGCTCAGAGATGAAAAGTGCCAGCACTGAAAGCTGTTGCTAGCCAGCACCCTTCCTTGGAAGCGCTTTCACAGGCGCAGCAACACTGGGGCTTTGCGCTTCTCTAGCCACCAAACGTCACGGTCCTTCTCTTTCCGTCTCGTAGACACGAGCTGAGAAATTGCAAACGTCGAGCAATTGCTCAGAGATGAAAAGTGCCAGCACTGAAAGCTGTTGCTAGCCAGCACCCTTCCTTGGAAGCGCTTTTGTAGACCTAAGAACACTGGGGCTCTGCGCTTCTCTAGCCACCTAATCTTCTGCTCATCCTCTCGCGCACTCTAAAGAGAGCTCAGGTGAGAAATTGCAAACGTCGAGCAATTGCTCAGAGATGAAAAGTGCCAGCACTGAAAGCTGTTGCTAGCCAGCACCCTTCCTTGGAAGCGCTTTCACAGGCGCAGTAACACTGGGGCTTTGCGCTTCTCTACTCACCAAACGTCACGGTCCTTCTCTTTCCGTCTCGTAGACACGAGATGACAAATTGCAAACGTCGAGCAATTGCTCAGAGATGAAAAGTGCCAGCACTGAAAGCTGTTGCTAGCCAGCACCCTTCCTTGGAAGCGCTTTTGTAGGCCTAAGAACACTGGGGCTCTGGGCTTCTCTAGCCACCTAATCTTCTGCTCATCCTCTCGCGCACTCTAAAGAGAGCTCAGGTGAGAAATTGCAAACGTCGAGCAATTGCTCAGAGATGAAAAGTGCCAGCACTGAAAGCTGTTGCTAGCCAGCACCCTTCCTTGGAAGCGCTTTCACAGGCGCAGCAACACTGGGGCTTTGCGCTTCTCTAGCCACCAAACATCACGGTCACTATCTCTCCGTCTCGTAGACACGAGCTGAGAAATTGCAAACGTCGACCAATTGCTCAGAGATGAAAAGTGCCAGCACTGAAAGCTGTTGCTAGCCAGCACCCTTCTTTGGAAGCGCTTTTGTAGGCCTAAGAACAGTGGGGCTCTGGGCTTCTCTAGCCACCTAATCGTCTGCTCATCCTTTCGCGCACTCTAAAGAGAGCTCAGGGGAGAAATTGCAAACGTCGAGCAATTGCTCAGAGATGAAAAGTGCCAGCACTGAAAGCTCTTGCTAGCCAGCACCCTTCCTTGGAAGCGCTTTCACAGGCGCAGCAACACTGGGGCTTTGCGCTTCTCTACCCACCAAACATCACGGTCACTATCTCTCCGTCTCGTAGACACGAGCTGAGAAATTGCAAACGTCGAGCAATTGCTCAGAGATGAAAAGTGCCAGCACTGGAAGCTGTTGCTAGCCAGCACCCTTCCTTGGAAGCGCTTTTGTAGGCCTAAGAACACTGGGGCTCTGGGCTTCTCTAGCCAACTAATCTTCTGCTCATCCTCTCGCGCACTCTAAAGAGAGCTCAGGGGAGAAATTGCAAACGTCGAGCAATTGCTCAGAGATGAAAAGTGCCAGCACTGAAAGCTGTTGCTAGCCAGCACCCTTCCGTGGAAGCGCTTTCACAGGCGCAGCAACACTGAGGCTTTGCGCTTCTCTACCCACCAAACATCACGGTCCTTCTCTTTCCGTCTCGTAGACACGAGCTGAGAAATTGCAAACGTCGAGCAATTGCTCAGAGATGAAAAGTGCCAGCACTGAAAGCTGTTGCTAGCCAGCCCCCTTCCTTGGAAGCGCTTTTGTAGGCCTAAGAACACTGGGGCTCTGGGCTTCTCTAGCCACCTAATCTTCTGCTCATCCTCTCGCGCAGTCTAAAGAGAGCTCAGGTGAGAAATTGCAAATGTCGAGCAATTGCTCAGAGATGAAAAGTGCCAGCACTGAAAGCTGTTGCTAGCCAGCACCCTTCCTTGGAAGCGCTTTTGTAGGCCTAAGAACACTGGGGCTCTGGGCTTCTCTAGCCACCTCATCTTCTGCTCATCCTCTCGCGCAGTCTAAAGAGAGCTCAGGTGAGAAATTGCAAACGTCGAGCAATTGCTCAGAGATGAAAAGTGCCAGCACTGAAAGCTGTTGCTAGCCAGCACCCTTCCTTGGAAGCGCTTTTGTAGGCCTAAGAACACTGGGGCTCTGGGCTTCTCTAGCCACCTCATCTTCTGCTCATCCTCTCGCGCACTCTAAAGAGAGCTCAGGGGAGAAATTGCAAACGTCGAGCAATTGCTCAGAGAGGAAAAGTGCCAGCACTGAAAGCTCTTGCTAGCCAGCACCCTTCCTTGGAAGTGCTTTCACAGGCGCAGTAACACTGGGGCTTTGCGCTTCTCTAGCCACCAAACGTCACGGTCCTTCTCTTTCCGTCTCGTAGACACGAGCTGAGAAATTGCAAACGTCGAGCAATTGCTCAGAGATGAAAAGTGCCAGCACTGAAAGCTCTTGCTAGCCAGCACCCTTCCTTGGAAGCGCTTTTGTAGGCCTAAGAACACTGGGGCTCTGCGCTTCTCTAGCCACCTAATCTTCTGCTCATCCTCTCGCGCACTCTAAAGAGAGCTCAGGTGAGAAATTGCAAACATCCAGCAATTGCTCAGAGATGAAAAGTGCCAGCACTGAAAGCTGTTGCTAGCCAGCACCCTTCCTTGGAAGCGCTTTCACAGGCGCAGCAACACTGGGGCTTTGCGCTTCTCTAGCCACCAAACGTCACGGTCCTTCTCTTCCTGTCTCGTAGACACGAGCTGAGAAATTGCAAACGTCGAGCAATTGCTCAGAGATGAAAAGTGCCAGCACTGAAAGCTGTTGCTAGCCAGCACCCTTCCTTGGAAGCGCTTTTGTAGGCCTAAGAACACTGGGGCTCTGGGCTTCTCTAGCCACCAATCTTCTGCTCATCCTCTCGCGCACTCTAAAGAGAGCTCAGGGGAGAAATTGCAAACGTCGAGCAATTGCTCAGAGATGAAAAGTGCCAGCACTGAAAGCTGTTGCTAGCCAGCACCCTTCCTTGGAAGCACTTTCACAGGCGCAGTAAACACTGGGGCTTTGCGCTTCTCTAGCCACCAAACGTCATGGTCCTTCTCTTTCCGTCTCGTAGACACGAGCTGAGAAATTGCAAACGTCGAGCAATTGCTCAGAGATGAAAAGTGCCAGCACTGAAAGCTGTTGCTAGCCAGCACCCTTCCTTGGAAGCGCTTTCACAGGCGCAGCAACACTGGGGCTTTGCGCTTCTCTAGCCACCAAACGTCACGGTCCTTCTCTTTCCGTCTCGTAGACACGAGCTGAGAAATTGTAAACGTCGAGCAATTGCTCAGAGATGAAAAGTGCCAGCACTGAAAGCTGTTGCTAGCCAGCACCCTTCCTTGGAAGCGCTTTTGTAGACCTAAGAACACTGGGGCTCTGCGCTTCTCTAGCCACCTAATCTTCTGCTCATCCTCTCGCGCACTCTAAAGAGAGCTCAGGGGAGAAATTGCAAACGTCGAGCAATTGCTCAGAGATGAAAAGTGCCAGCACTGAAAGCTCTTGCTAGCCAGCACCCTTCCTTGGAAGTGCTTTCACAGGCGCAGTAACACTGGGGCTTTGCGCTTCTCTAGCCACCAAACGTCACGGTCCTTCTCTTTCCGTCTCGTAGACACGAGCTGAGAAATTGCAAACGTCGAGCAATTGCTCAGAGATGAAAAGTGCCAGCACTGAAAGCTCTTGCTAGCCAGCACCCTTCCTTGGAAGCGCTTTTGTAGGCGTAAGAACACTGGGGCTCTGCGCTTCTCTAGCCACCTAATCTTCTGCTCATCCTCTCGCGCACTCTAAAGAGAGCTCAGGTGAGAAATTGCAAACATCCAGCAATTGCTCAGAGATGAAAAGTGCCAGCACTGAAAGCTGTTGCTAGCCAGCACCCTTCCTTGGAAGCGCTTTCACAGGCGCAGTAACACTGGGGCTTTGCGCTTCTCTAGCCACCAAACGTCACGGTCCTTCTCTTTCCGTCTCGTAGACACGAGCTGAGAAATTGCAAACGTCGAGCAATTGCTCAGAGATGAAAAGTGCCAGCACTGAAAGCTGTTGCTAGCCAGCACCCTTCCTTGGAAGCGCTTTTGTAGGCCTAAGAACACTGGGGCTCTGGGCTTCTCTAGCCACCAATCTTCTGCTCATCCTCTCGCGCACTCTAAAGAGAGCTCAGGTGAGAAATTGCAAACGTCGAGCAATTGCTCAGAGATGAAAAGTGCCAGCACTGAAAGCTGTTGCTAGCCAGCACCCTTCCTTGGAAGCACTTTCACAGGCGAAGTAAACACTGGGGCTTTGCGCTTCTCTAGCCACCAAACGTCACTGTCCTTCTCTTTCCGTCTCGTAGACACGAGCTGAGAAATTGCAAACGTCGAGCAATTGCTCAGAGATGAAAAGTGCCAGCACTGAAAGCTGTTGCTAGCCAGCACCCTTCCTTGGAAGCGCTTTCACAGGCGCAGCAACACTGGGGCTTTGCGCTTCTCTAGCCACCAAACGTCACGGTCCTTCTCTTTCCGTCTCGTAGACACGAGCTGAGAAATTGCAAACGTCGAGCAATTGCTCAGAGATGAAAAGTGCCAGCACTGAAAGCTGTTGCTAGCCAGCACCCTTCCTTGGAAGCGCTTTTGTAGACCTAAGAACACTGGGGCTCTGCGCTTCTCTAGCCACCTAATCTTCTGCTCATCCTCTCGCGCACTCTAAAGAGAGCTCAGGTGAGAAATTGCAAACGTCGAGCAATTGCTCAGAGATGAAAAGTGCCAGCACTGAAAGCTGTTGCTAGCCAGCACCCTTCCTTGGAAGCGCTTTCACAGGCGCAGTAACACTGGGGCTTTGCGCTTCTCTACTCACCAAACGTCACGGTCATTCTCTTTCCGTCTCGTAGACACGAGCTGAGAAATTGCAAACGTCGAGCAATTGCTCAGAGATGAAAAGTGCCAGCACTGAAAGCTGTTGCTAGCCAGCACCCTTCCTTGGAAGCGCTTTTGTAGGCCTAAGAACACTGGGGCTCTGGGCTTCTCTAGCCACCTAATCTTCTGCTCATCCTCTCGCGCACTCTAAAGAGAGCTCAGGTGAGAAATTGCAAACGTCGAGCAATCGCTCAGAGATGAAAAGTGCCAGCACTGAAAGCTGTTGCTAGCCAGCACCCTTCCTTGGAAGCGCTTTCACAGGCGCAGCAACACTGGGGCTTTGCGCTTCTCTAGCCACCAAACATCACGGTCACTATCTCTCCGTCTCGTAGACACGAGCTGAGAAATTGCAAACGTCGACCAATTGCTCAGAGATGAAAAGTGCCAGCACTGAAAGCTGTTGCTAGCCAGCACCCTTCTTTGGAAGCGCTTTTGTAGGCCTAAGAACACTGGGGCTCTGGGCTTCTCTAGCCACCTAATCGTCTGCTCATCCTTTCGCGCACTCTAAAGAGAGCTCAGGTGAGAAATTGCAAACGTCGAGCAATTGCTCAGAGATTAAAAGTGCCAGCACTGAAAGCTCTTGCTAGCCAGCACCCTTCCTTGGAAGCGCTTTCACAGGCGCAGCAACACTGGGGCTTTGCGCTTCTCTAGCCACCAAACATCACGGTCACTATCTCTCCGTCTCGTAGACACGAGCTGAGAAATTGCAAACGTCGAGCAATTGCTCAGAGATGAAAAGTGCCAGCACTGGAAGCTGTTGCTAGCCAGCACCCTTCCTTGGAAGCGCTTTTGTAGGCCTAAGAACACTGGGGCTCTGGGCTTCTCTAGCCAACTAATCTTCTGCTCATGCTCTCGCGCACTCTAAAGAGAGCTCAGGGGAGAAATTGCAAACGTCGAGCAATTGCTCAGAGATGAAAAGTGCCAGCACTGAAAGCTGTTGCTAGCCAGCACCCTTCCGTGGAAGCGCTTTCACAGGCGCAGCAACACTGAGGCTTTGCGCTTCTCTACCCACCAAACATCACGGTCCTTCTCTTTCCGTCTCGTAGACACGAGCTGAGAAATTGCAAACGTCGAGCAATTGCTCAGAGATGAAAAGTGCCAGTACTGGAAGCTGTTGCTAGCCAGCACCCTTCCTTGGACGCGCTTTTGTAGGCCTAAGAACACTGGGACTCTGGGCTTCTCTAGCCACCTAATCTTCTGCTCATCCTCTCGCGCACTCTAAAGAGAGCTCAGGGGAGAAATTGCAAACGTCGAGCAATTGCTCAGAGATGAAAAGTGCCAGCACTGAAAGCTGTTGCTAGCCAGCACCCTTCCTTGGAAGCGCTTTCACAGGCGCAGTAACACTGGGGCTTTGCGCTTCTCTACCCACCAAAAGTCACGGTCCTTCTCTTTCCGTCTCGTAGACAAGAGCTGAGAAATTGCAAACGTCGAGCAATTGCTCAGAGATGAAAAGTGCCAGCACTGAAAGCTGTTGCTATCCAGCACCCTTCCGTGGAAGCGCTTTCACAGGCGCAGCAACACTGAGGCTTTGCGCTTCTCTACCCACCAAACATCACGGTCCTTCTATTTCCGTCTCGTAGACACGAGCTGAGAAATTGCAAACGTCGAGCAATTGCTCAGAGATGAAAAGTGCCAGTACTGGAAGCTGTTGCTAGCCAGCACCCTTCCTTGGACGCGCTTTTGTAGGCCTAAGAACACTGGGACTCTGGGCTTCTCTAGCCACCTAATCTTCTGCTCATCCTCTCGCGCACTCTAAAGAGAGCTCAGGTGAGAAATTGCAAACGTCGAGCAATTGCTCAGAGATGAAAAGTGCCAGCACTGAAAGCTGTTGCTAGCCAGCACCCTTCCTTGGAAGCACTTTTGTAGGCCTAAGAACACTGGGGCTCTGGGCTTCTCTAGCCACCTAATCTTCTGCTCATCCTCTCGCGCACTCTAAAGAGAGCTCAGGTGAGAAATTGCAAACGTCGAGCAATTGCTCAGAGATGAAAAGTGCCAGCACTGAAAGCTGTTGCTAGCCAGCACCCTTCCTTGGAAGCGCTTTTGTAGGCTTAAGAACACTGGGGCTCTGGGCTTCTCTAGCCACCTAATCTTCTGCTCATCCTCTCGCGCACTCTAAAGAGAGCTCAGGTGAGAAATTGCAAACGTCGAGCAATTGCTCAGAGATGAAAAGTGCCAGCACTGAAAGCTGTTGCTAGCCAGCACCCTTCCTTGGAAGCGCTTTCACAGGCGCAGTAACACTGGGGCTTTGCGCTTCTCTACCCACCAAAAGTCACGGTCCTTCTCTTTCCGTCTCGTAGACAAGAGCTGAGAAATTGCAAACGTCGAGCAATTGCTCAGAGATGAAAAGTGCCAGCACTGAAAGCTGTTGCTATCCAGCACCCTTCCGTGGAAGCGCTTTCACAGGCGCAGCAACACTGAGGCTTTGCGCTTCTCTACCCACCAAACGTCACGGTCCTTCTCTTTCCGTCTCGTAGACACGAGCTGAGAAATTGCAAACGTCGAGCAATTGCTCAGAGATGAAAAGTGCCAGTACTGGAAGCTGTTGCTAGCCAGCACCCTTCCTTGGACGCGCTTTTGTAGGCCTAAGAACACTGGGGCTCTGGGCTTCTCTAGCCACCTAATCTTCTGCTCATCCTCTCGCGCACTCTAAAGAGAGCTCAGGTGAGAAATTGCAAACGTCGAGCAATTGCTCAGAGATGAAAAGTGCCAGCACTGAAAGCTGTTGCTAGCCAGCCCCCTTCTTTGGAAGCCCTTTTGTAGGCCTAAGAACACTGGGGCTCTGGGCTTCTCTAGCCACCTAATCTTCTGCTCATCCTCTCGCGCACTCTAAAGAGAGCTCAGGTGAGAAATTGCAAACGTCGAGCAATTGCTCAGAGATGAAAAGTGCCAGCACTGAAAGCTGCTGCTAGCCAGCACCCTTCCTTGGAAGCGCTTTTGTAGACCTAAGAACACTGGGGCTCTGGGCTTCTCTAGCCACCTAATCTTCTGCTCATTCTCTCGCGCACTCTAAAGAGAGTTCAGGTGAGAAATTGCAAACGTCGAGCAATTGCTCAGAGATGAAAAGTGCCAGCACTGAAAGCTGTTGCTAGCCAGCACCCTTCCTTGGAAGCGCTTTTGTAGGCCTAAGAACAGTGGGGCTCTGGGCTTCTCTAGCCACCTAATCTTCTGCTCATCCTCTCGCGCATTCTAAAGAGAGCTCAGGTGAGAAATTGCAAACGTCGAGCAATTGCTCAGAGATGAAAAGTGCCAGCACTGAAAGCTGTTGCTAGCCAGCACCCTTCCTTGGAAGCGCTTTTGTAGGCCTAAGAACACTGGGGCTCTGGGCTTCTCTAGCCACCTAATCTTCTGCTCATCCTCTCGCGCACTCTAAAGAGAGCTCAGGTGAGAAATTGCAAACGTCCAGCAATTGCTCAGAGATGAAAAGTACCAGCACTGAAAGCTGTTGCTAGCCAGCACCCTTCCTTGGAAGCGCTTTCACAGGCGCAGCAACACTGGGGCTTTGCGCTTCTCTACCCACCAAAAGTCACGGTCCTTCTCTTTCCGTCTCGTAGACAAGAGCTGAGAAATTGCAAACGTCGAGCAATTGCTCAGAGATGAAAAGTGCCAGCACTGAAAGCTGTTGCTATCCAGCACCCTTCCGTGGAAGCGCTTTCACAGGCGCAGCAACACTGAGGCTTTGCGCTTCAATACCCACCAAACATCACGGTCCTTCTCTTTCCGTCTCGTAGACACGAGCTGAGAAATTGCAAACGTCGAGCAATTGCTCAGAGATGAAAAGTGCCAGTACTGGAAGCTGTTGCTAGCCAGCACCCTTCCTTGGACGCGCTTTTGTAGCCCTAAGAACACTGGGACTCTGGGCTTCTCTAGCCACCTAATCTTCTGCTCATCCTCTCGCGCACTCTAAAGAGAGCTCAGGTGAGAAATTGCAAACGTCGATCAATTGCTCAGAGATGAAAAGTGCCAGCACTGAAAGCTGCTGCTAGCCAGCACCCTTCCTTGGAAGCGCTTTCACAGGCGCAGCAACACTGGGGCTTTGCGCTTCTCTACCCACCAAACGTCACGGTCCTTCTCTTTCCGTCTCGTAGACACGAGCTGAGAAATTGCAAACGTCGAGCAATTGCTCAGAGATGAAAAGTGCCAGCACTGAAAGCTGCTGCTAGCCAGCACCCTTCCTTGGAAGCGCTTTTGTAGGCCTAAGAACACTGGGGCTCTGGGCTTCTCTAGCCACCTAATCTTCTGCTCATCCTCTCGCGCACTCTAAAGAGAGCTCAGGTGAGAAATTGCAAACGTCGAGCAATTGCTCCGAGATGAAAAGTGCCAGCACTGAAAGCTGTTGCTAGCCAGCACCCTTCCTTGGAAGCGCTTTTGTAGACCTAAGAACACTGGGGCTCTGGGCTTCTCTAGCCACCTAATCTTCTGCTCATCCTCTCGCGCAGTCTAAAGAGAGCTCAGGTGAGAAATTGCAAACGTCGAGCAATTGCTCAGAGATGAAAAGTGCCAGCACTGAAAGCTGTTGCTAGCCAGCACCCTTCCTTGGAAGCGCTTTCACAGGCGCAGCAACACTGGGGCTTTGCGCTTCTCTACTCACCAAACATCACGGTCACTATCTCTCCGTGTTGTAGACAAGAGCTGAGAAATTGCAAACGTCGAGCAATTGCTCAGAGATGAAAAGTGCCAGCACTGAAAGCTGTTGCTAGCCAGCACCCTTCCTTGGAAGCGCTTTTGTAGGCCTAAGAACACTGGGACTCTGGGCTTCTCTAGCCACCTAATCTTCTGCTCATCCTCTCGCGCACTCTAAAGAGAGCTCAGGTGAGAAATTGCAAACGTCGAGCAATTGCTCAGAGATGAAAAGTGCCAGCACTGAAAGCTGCTGCTAGCCAGCACCCTTCCTTGGAAGCGCTTTTGTAGGCCTAAGAACACTGGGGCTCTGGGCTTCTCTAGCCACCTAATCTTCTGCTCATCCTCTTGCGCAGTCTAAAGAGAGCTCAGGTGAAAAATTGCAAGTGTCGAGCAATTGCTCAGAGATGAAAAGTGCCAGCACTGAAAGCTGTTGCTAGCCAGCACCCTTCCTTGGAAGCGCTTTTGTAGGCCTAAGAACACTGGGGCTCTGGGCTTCTCTAGCCACCTAATCTTCTGCTCATCCTCTCGCGCACTCTAAAGAGAGCTCAGGTGAGAAATTGCAAACGTCGAGCAATTGCTCAGAGATGAAAAGTGCCAGCACTGAAAGCTGTTGCTAGCCAGCACCCTTCCTTGGAAGCGCTTTGGTAGGCCTAAGAACAGTGGGGCTCTGGGCTTCTCTAGCCACCTAATCTTCTGCTCATTCTCTCGCGCACTCTAAAGAGAGTTCAGGTGAGAAATTGCAAACATCGAGCAATTGCTCAGAGATGAAAAGTGCCAGCACTGAAAGCTGTTGCTAGCCAGCACCCTTCCTTGGAAGCGCTTTCACAGGCGCAGCAACACTGGGGCTTTGCGCTTCTCTACCCACCAAACGTCACGGTCCTTCTCTTTCCGTCTCGTAGACACGAGCTGAGAAATTGCAAACGTCGAGCAATTGCTCAGAGATGAAAAGTGCCAGCACTGGAAGCTGTTGCTAGCCAGCACCCTTCCTTGGAAGCGCTTTTGTAGGCCTAAGAACACTGGGGCTCTGGGCTTCTCTAGCCACCTCATCTTCTGCTCATCCTCTCGCGCACTCTAAAGAGAGCTCAGGTGAGAAATTGCAAACATCGAGCAATTGCTCAGAGATGAAAAGTGCCAGCACTGAAAGCTCTTGCTAGCCAGCACCCTTCCTTGGAAGCGCTTTTGTAGGCCTAAGAACACTGGGGCTCTGCGCTTCTCTAGCCACCTAATCTTCTGCTCATCCTCTCGCGCACTCTAAAGAGAGCTCAGATGAGAAATTGCAAACGTCGAGCAATTGCTCAGAGATGAAAAGTGCCAGCACTGAAAGCTGTTGCTAGCCAGCACCCTTCCGTGGAAGCGCTTTCACAGGCGCAGCCACACTGGGGCTTTGCGCTTCTCTACCCACCAAACGTCACGGTCCTTCTCTTTCCGTCTCGTAGACACGAGCTGAGAAATTGCAAACGTCGAGCAATTGCTCAGAGATGAAAAGTGCCAGCACTGAAAGCTGTTTCTAGCCAGCCCCCTTCTTTGGAAGCGCTTTTGTAGGCCTAAGAACAGTGGGGCTCTGGGCTTCTCTAGCCACCTAATCGTCTGCTCATCCTTTCGCGCACTCTAAAGAGAGCTCAGGTGAGAAATTGCAAATGTCGAGCAATTGCTCAGAGATGAAAAGTGCCAGCACTGAAAGCTGTTGCTAGCCAGCACCCTTCCTTGGAAGCGCTTTCACAGGCGCAGTAACACTGGGGCTTTGCGCTTCTCTACTCACCAAACATCACGGTCACTATCTCTCCGTGTTGTAGACAAGAGCTGAGAAATTGCAAACGTCGAGCAATTGCTCAGAGATGAAAAGTGCCAGCACTGAAAGCTGTTGCTAGCCAGCACCCTTCCTTGGAAGCGCTTTTGTAGGCCTAAGAACACTGGGACTCTGGGCTTCTCTAGCCACCTAATCTTCTGCTCATCCTCTCGCGCACTCTAAAGAGAGCTCAGGTGAGAAATTGCAAACGTCGAGCAATTGCTCAGAGATGAAAAGTGCCAGCACTGAAAGCTGCTGCTAGCCAGCACCCTTCCTTGGAAGCGCTTTTGTAGGCCTAAGAAGACTGGAGCTCTGGGCTTCTCTAGCCACCTAATCTTCTGCTCATCCTCTCGCGCAGTCTAAAGAGAGCTCAGGTGAAAAATTGCAAGTGTCGAGCAATTGCTCAGAGATGAAAAGTGCCAGCACTGAAAGCTGTTGCTAGCCAGCACCCTTCCTTGGAAGCGCTTTTGTAGGCCTAAGAAGACTGGGGCTCTGGGCTTCTCTAGCCACCTAATCTTCTGCTCATCCTCTCGCGCAGTCTAAAGAGAGTTCAGGTGAGAAATTGCAAACGTCGAGCAATTGCTCAGAGATGAAAAGTGCCAGCACTGAAAGCTGTTGCTAGCCAGCACCCTTCCTTGGAAGCGCTTTTGTAGGCCTAAGAACACTGGGGCTCTGGGCTTCTCTAGCCACCTCATCTTCTGCTCATCCTCTCGCGCACTCTAAAGAGAGCTCAGGTGAGAAATTGCAAACGTCGAGCAATTGCTCAGAGATGAAAAGTGCCAGCACTGAAAGCTGCTGCTAGCCAGCACCCTTCCTTGGAAGCGCTTTCACAGGTGCAGCAACACTGGGGCTTTGCGCTTCTCTACCCACCAAACGTCACGGTCCTTCTCTTTCCGTCTCGTAGACACGAGCTGAGAAATTGCAAACGTCGAGCAATTGCTCAGAGATGAAAAGTGCCAGCACTGAAAGCTGTTGCTAGCCAGCACCCTTCCTTGGAAGCGCTTTTGTAGGCCTAAGAACACTGGGGCTCTGCGCTTCTCTAGCCACCTAATCTTCTGCTCATCCTCTCGCGCACTCTAAAGAGAGCTCAGGTGAGAAATTGCAAACGTCGAGCAATTGCTCAGAGATGAAAAGTGCCAGCACTGAAAGCTGTTGCTAGCCAGCACCCTTCCTTGGAAGCGCTTTCACAGACGCAGCAACACTGGGGCTTTGCGCTTCTCTAGCCACCAAACGTCACGGTCCTTCTCTTTCCGTCTCGTAAACACGAGCTGAGAAATTGCAAACGTCGAGCAATTGCTCAGAGATGAAAAGTGCCAGCACTGAAAGCTGCTGCTAGCCAGCACCCTTCCCTGGAAGCGCTTTTGTAGGCCTAAGAACACTGGGGCTCTGGGCTTCTCTAGCCACCTAATCTTCTGCTCATCCTCTCGCGTACTCTAAAGAGAGCTCAGGTGAGAAATTGCAAACGTCGAGCAATTGCTCAGAGATGAAAAGTGCCAGCACTGAAAGCTGTTGCTAGCCAGCACCCTTCCTTGGAAGCGCTTTCACAGGCGCAGCAACACTGGGGCTTTGCGCTTCTCTACCCACCAAACGTCACGGTCCTTCTCTTTCCGTCTCGTAGACACGAGCTGAGAAATTGCAAACGTCGAGCAATTGCTCAGAGATGAAAAGTGCCAGCACTGAAAGCTGTTGCTAGCCAGCACCCTTCCTTGGAAGCGCTTTTGTAGGCCTAAGAAGACTGGGGCTCTGGGCTTCTCTAGCCACCTAATCTTCTGCTCATCCTCTCGCGCACTCTAAAGAGAGCTCAGGTGAGAAATTGCAAACGTCGAGCAATTGCTCAGAGATGAAAAGTGCCAGCACTGAAAGCTGTTGCTAGCCAGCACCCTTCCTTGGAAGCGCTTTTGTAGACCTAAGAACACTGGGGCTCTGGGCTTCTCTAGCCACCTAATCTTCTGCTCATCCTCTCGCGCACTCTAAAGAGAGCTCAGGTGAGAAATTGCAAACGTCGAGCAATTGCTCAGAGATGAAAAGTGCCAGCACTGAAAGCTGTTGCTAGCCAGCCCCCTTCCTTGGAAGCGCTTTTGTAGGCCTAAGAACACTGGGGCTCTGGGCTTCTCTAGCCACCTCATCTTCTGCTCATTCTCTCGCGCACTCTAAAGAGAGTTCAGGTGAGAAATTGCAAACATCGAGCAATTGCTCCGAGATGAAAAGTGCCAGCACTGAAAGCTCTTGCTAGCCAGCACCCTTCCTTGGAAGCGCTTTCACAGGCGCAGCAACACTGGGGCTTTGCGCTTCTCTAGCCACCAAACGTCACGGTCCTTCTCTTTCCGTCTCGTAGACACGAGCTGAGAAATTGCAAACGTCGAGCAATTGCTCAGAGATGAAAAGTGCCAGCACTGAAAGCTGTTGCTAGCCAGCACCCTTCCTTGGAAGCGCTTTTGTAGGCCTAAGAACACTGGGGCTCTGGGCTTCTCTAGCCACCTCATCTTCTGCTCATCCTCTCGCGCACTCTAAAGAGAGCTCAGGGGAGAAATTGCAAACATCGAGCAATTGCTCAGAGAGGAAAAGTGCCAGCACTGAAAGCTGTTGCTAGCCAGCACCCTTCCTTGGAAGCGCTTTCACAGACGCAGCAACACTGGGGCTTTGCGCTTCTCTAGCCACCAAACGTCACGGTCCTTCTCTTTCCGTCTCGTAGACACGAGCTGAGAAATTGCAAACGTCGAGCAATTGCTCAGAGATGAAAAGTGCCAGCACTGGAAGCTGTTGCTAGCCAGCCCCCTTCTTTGGAAGCGCTTTTGTAGGCCTAAGAACACTGGGGCTCTGGGCTTCTCTAGCCACCTCATCTTCTGCTCATCCTTTCGCGCACTCTAAAGAGAGCTCAGGTGAGAAATTGCAAATGTCGAGCAATTGCTCAGAGATGAAAAGTGCCAGCACTGAAAGCTGTTGCTAGCCAGCACCCTTCCTTGGAAGCGCTTTTGTAGGCCTAAGAACACTGGGGCTCTGGGCTTCTCTAGCCACCTAATCTTCTGCTCATCCTCTCGCGCACTCTAAAGAGAGCTCAGGTGAGAAATTGCAAACGTCGAGCAATTGCTCAGAGATGAAAAGTGCCAGCACTGAAAGCTGCTGCTAGCCAGCACCCTTCCTTGGAAGCGCTTTTGTAGGCCTAAGAAGACTGGAGCTCTGGGCTTCTCTAGCCACCTAATCTTCTGCTCATCCTCTCGCGCAGTCTAAAGAGAGCTCAGGTGAAAAATTGCAAGTGTCGAGCAATTGCTCAGAGATGAAAAGTGCCAGCACTGAAAGCTGTTGCTAGCCAGCACCCTTCCTTGGAAGCGCTTTTGTAGGCCTAAGAACACTGGGGCTCTGGGCTTCTCTAGCCACCTAATCTTCTGCTCATCCTCTCGCGCACTCTAAAGAGAGCTCAGGTGAGAAATTGCAAACGTCGAGCAATTGCTCAGAGATGAAAAGTGCCAGCACTGAAAGCTGCTGCTAGCCAGCACCCTTCCTTGGAAGCGCTTTCACAGGCGCAGTAACACTGGGGCTTTGCGCTTCTCTAGCCACCAAACGTCACGGTCCTTCTCTTTCCGTCTCGTAGACACGAGCTGAGAAATTGCAAACGTCGAGCAATTGCTCAGAGATGAAAAGTGCCAGCACTGAAAGCTGCTGCTAGCCAGCACCCTTCCTTGGAAGCGCTTTTGTAGGCCTAAGAACAGTGGGGCTCTGCGCTTCTCTAGCCACCTAATCTTCTGCTCATCCTCTCGCACACTCTAAAGAGAGCTCAGGTGAGAAATTGCAAACGTCGAGCAATTGCTCAGAGATGAAAAGTGCCAGCACTGAAAGCTGTTGCTAGCCAGCACCCTTCCTTGGAAGCGCTTTTGTAGGCCTAAGAACACTGGGGCTCTGGGCTTCTCTAGCCACCTCATCTTGTGCTCATCCTCTCGCGCACTCTAAAGAGAGCTCAGGTGAGAAATTGCAAACGTCGAGCAATTGCTCAGAGATGAAAAGTGCCAGCACTGAAAGCTGTTGCTAGCCAGCACCCTTCCTTGGAAGCGCTTTTGTAGGCCTAAGAACAGTGGGGCTCTGGGCTTCTCTAGCCACCTAATCGTCTGCTCATCCTTTCGCGCACTCTAAAGAGAGCTCAGGTGAGAAATTGCAAATGTCGAGCAATTGCTCAGAGATGAAAAGTGCCAGCACTGAAAGCTCTTGCTAGCCAGCACCCTTCCTTGGAAGCGCTTTCACAGGCGCAGCAACACTGGGGCTTTGCGCTTCTCTACCCACCAAACGTCACGGTCCTTCTCTTTCCGTCTCGTAGACACGAGCTGAGAAATTGCAAACGTCGAGCAATTGCTCAGAGATGAAAAGTGCCAGCACTGGAAGCTGTTGCTAGCCAGCACCCTTCCTTGGAAGCGCTTTTGTAGGCCTAAGAACAGTGGGGCTCTGGGCTTCTCTAGCCACCTCATCTTCTGCTCATCCCTCGCGCACTCTAAAGAGAGCTCAGGTGAGAAATTGCAAACGTCCAGCAATTGCTCAGAGATGAAAAGTGCCAGCACTGAAAGCTGTTGCTAGCCAGCACCCTTCCTTGGAAGCGCTTTTGTAGGCCTAAGAACACTGGGGCTCTGCGCTTCTCTAGCCACCTAATCTTCTGCTCATCCTCTCGCGCACTCTAAAGAGAGCTCAGATGAGAAATTGCAAACGTCGAGCAATTGCTCAGAGATGAAAAGTGCCAGCACTGAAAGCTGTTGCTAGCCAGCACCCTTCCGTGGAAGCCCTTTCACAGGCGCAGCAACACTGGGGCTTTGCGCTTCTCTACCCACCAAACGTCACGGTCCTTCTCTTTCCGTCTCGTAGACACGAGCTGAGAAATTGCAAACGTCGAGCAATTGCTCAGAGATGAAAAGTGCCAGCACTGAAAGCTGTTGCTAGCCAGCCCCCTTCTTTGGAAGCGCTTTTGTAGGCCTAAGAACACTGGGGGTCTGGGCTTCTCTAGCCACCTAATCGTCTGCTCATCCTTTCGCGCACTCTAAAGAGAGCTCAGGTGAGAAATTGCAAATGTCGAGCAATTGCTCAGAGATGAAAAGTGCCAGCACTGAAAGCTCTTGCTAGCCAGCACCCTTCCTTGGAAGCGTTTTTGTAGGCCTAAGAACACTGGGGCTCTGGGCTTCTCTAGCCACCTAATCTTCTGCTCATCCTCTCGCGCACTCTAAAGAGAGCTCAGGTGAGAAATTGCAAACGTCGAGCAATTGCTCAGAGATGAAAAGTGCCAGCACTGAAAGCTGTTGCTAGCCAGCACCCTTCCTTGGAAGCGCTTTTGTAGGCCTAAGAAGACTGGAGCTCTGGGCTTCTCTAGCCACCTAATCTTCTGCTCATCCTCTCGCGCAGTCTAAAGAGAGCTCAGGTGAAAAATTGCAAGTGTCGAGCAATTGCTCAGAGATGAAAAGTGCCAGCACTGAAAGCTGTTGCTAGCCAGCACCCTTCCTTGGAAGCGCTTTTGTAGGCCTAAGAACACTGGGGCTCTGCGCTTCTCTAGCCACCTAATCTTCTGCTCATCCTCTCGCGCACTCTAAAGAGAGTTCAGGTGAGAAATTGCAAACGTCGAGCAATTGCTCAGAGATGAAAAGTGCCAGCACTGAAAGCTGTTGCTAGCCAGCACCCTTCCTTGGAAGCGCTTTTGTAGGCCTAAGAACACTGGGGCTCTGGGCTTCTCTAGCCACCTAATCTTCTGCTCATCCTCTCGCGCACTCTAAAGAGAGCTCAGGTGAGAAATTGCAAACGTCGAGCAATTGCTCAGAGATGAAAAGTGCCAGCACTGAAAGCTGCTGCTAGCCAGCACCCTTCCTTGGAAGCGCTTTCACAGGCGCAGCAACACTGGGGCTTTGCGCTTCTCTAGCCACCAAACGTCACGGTCCTTCTCTTTCCGTCTCGTAGACACGAGCTGAGAAATTGCAAACGTCGAGCAATTGCTCAGAGATGAAAAGTGCCAGCAGTGAAAGCTGTTGCTAGCCAGCACCCTTCCTTGGAAGCGCTTTTGTAGGCCTAAGAACACTGGGGCTCTGCGCTTCTCTAGCCACCTCATCTTCTGCTCATCCTTTCGCGCACTCTAAAGAGAGCTCAGGTGAGAAATTGCAAACGTCGAGCAATTGCTCAGAGATGAAAAGTGCCAGCACTGAAAGCTCTTGCTAGCCAGCACCCTTCCTTGGAAGCGCTTTCACAGGCGCAGCAACACTGGGGCTTTGCGCTTCTCTAGCCACCAAACGTCACGGTCCTTCTCTTTCCGTCTCGTAGACACGAGCTGAGAAATTGCAAACGTCGAGCAATTGCTCAGAGATGAAAAGTGCCAGCACTGAAAGCTGCTGCTAGCCAGCACCCTTCCTTGGAAGCGCTTTTGTAGGCCTAAGAACAGTGGGGCTCTGCGCTTCTCTAGCCACCTAATCTTCTGCTCATCCTCTCGCGCACTCTAAAGAGAGCTCAGGTGAGAAATTGCAAACGTCGAGCAATTGCTCAGAGATGAAAAGTGCCAGCACTGAAAGCTGTTGCTAGCCAGCACCCTTCCTTGGAAGCGCTTTTGTAGACCTAAGAACACTGGGGCTCTGGGCTTCTCTAGCCACCTCATCTTCTGCTCATCCTCTCGCGCACTCTAAAGAGAGCTCAGGTGAGAAATTGCAAACGTCGAGCAATTGCTCAGAGATGAAAAGTGCCAGCACTGAAAGCTGCTGCTAGCCAGCACCCTTCCTTGGAAGCGCTTTTGTAGGCCTAAGAACAGTGGGGCTCTGCGCTTCTCTAGCCACCTCATCTTCTGCTCATCCTCTCGCGCACTCTAAAGAGAGCTCAGGTGAGAAATTGCAAACGTCGAGCAATTGCTCAGAGATGAAAAGTGCCAGCACTGAAAGCTCTTGCTAGACAGCACCCTTCCTTGGAAGCGCTTTTGTAGACCTAAGAACACTGGGGCTCTGGGCTTCTCTAGCCACCTCATCTTCTGCTCATCCTCTCGCGCACTCTAAAGAGAGCTCAGGTGAGAAATTGCAAACGTCGAGCAATTGCTCAGAGATGAAAAGTGCCAGCACTGAAAGCTGTTGCTAGCCAGCACCCTTCCTTGGAAGCGCTTTTGTAGGCCTAAGAACACTGGGGCTCTGGGCTTCTCTAGCCACCTAATCGTCTGCTCATCCTTTCGCGCACTCTAAAGAGAGCTCAGGTGAGAAATTGCAAATGTCGAGCAATTGCTCAGAGATGAAAAGTGCCAGCACTGAAAGCTGTTGCTAGCCAGCACCCTTCCTTGGAAGCGCTTTCACAGGCGCAGTAACACTGGGGCTTTGCGCTTCTCTACCCACCAAACGTGACGGTCCTTCTCTTTCCGTCTCGTAGACACGAGCTGAGAAATTGCAAACGTCGAGCAATTGCTCAGAGATGAAAAGTGCCAGCACTGAAAGCTGCTGCTAGCCAGCACCCTTCCTTGGAAGCGCTTTTGTAGGCCTAAGAACACTGGGGCTCTGGGCTTCTCTAGCCACCTCATCTTCTGCTCATCCTCTCGCGCACTCTAAAGAGAGCTCAGGTGAGAAATTGCAAACGTCGAGCAATTGCTCAGAGATGAAAAGTGCCAGCACTGAAAGCTGTTGCTAGCCAGCACCCTTCCTTGGAAGCGCTTTCACAGGCGCAGCAACACTGGGGCTTTGCGCTTCTCTACCCACCAAACGTCACGGTCCTTCTCTTTCCGTCTCGTAGACACGAGCTGAGAAATTGCAAACGTCGAGCAATTGCTCAGAGATGAAAAGTGCCAGCACTGGAAGCTGCTGCTAGCCAGCACCCTTCCTTGGAAGCGCTTTTGTAGGCCTAAGAACACTGGGGCTCTGGGCTTCTCTAGCCACCTAATCTTCTGCTCATCCTCTCGCGCAATCTAAAGAGAGCTCAGGTGAGAAATTGCAAACGTCGAGCAATTGCTCAGAGAAGAAAAGTGCCAGCACTGAAAGCTGTTGCTAGCCAGCACCCTTCCTTGGAAGCGCTTTTGTAGACCTAAGAACACTGGGGCTTTGCGCTTCTCTAGCCACCTAATCTTCTGCTCATCCTCTCGCGCAGTCTAAAGAGAGCTCAGGTGAGAAATTGCAAACGTCGAGCAATTGCTCAGAGATGAAAAGTGCCAGCACTGAAAGCTGTTGCTAGCCAGCACCCTTCCTTGGAAGCGCTTTTGTAGGCCTAAGAACACTGGGGCTCTGGGCTTCTCTAGCCACCTAATCTTCTGCTCATTCTCTCGCGCACTCTAAAGAGAGTTCAGGTGAGAAATTGCAAACATCGAGCAATTGCTCAGAGATGAAAAGTGCCAGCACTGAAAGCTCTTGCTAGCCAGCACCCTTCCTTGGAAGCGCTTTCACAGGCGCAGCAACACTGGGGCTTTGCGCTTCTCTAGCCACCAAACGTCACGGTCCTTCTCTTTCCGTCTCGTAGACACGAGCTGAGAAATTGCAAACGTCGAGCAATTGCTCAGAGATGAAAAGTGCCAGCACTGAAAGCTGTTGCTAGCCAGCACCCTTCCTTGGAAGCGCTTTTGTAGGCCTAAGAACACTGGGGCTCTGGGCTTCTCTAGCCACCTAATCTTCTGCTCATCCTCTCGCGCACTCTAAAGAGAGCTCAGGTGAGAAATTGCAAACGTCCAGCAATTGCTCAGAGATGAAAAGTGCCAGCACTGAAAGCTCTTGCTAGCCAGCACCCTTCCTTGGAAGCGCTTTTGTAGGCCTAAGAACACTGGGGCTCTGCGCTTCTCTAGCCACCTAATCTTCTGCTCATCCTCTCGCGCACTCTAAAGAGAGCTCAGGTGAGAAATTGCAAACGTCCAGCAATTGCTCAGAGATGAAAAGTGCCAGCACTGAAAGCTCTTGCTAGCCAGCACCCTTCCTTGGAAGCGCTTTTGTAGGCCTAAGAACACTGGGGCTCTGGGCTTCTCTAGCCACCTAATCTTCTGCTCATCCTCTCGCGCACTCTAAAGAGAGCTCAGGTGAGAAATTGCAAACGTCGAGCAATTGCTCAGAGATGAAAAGTGCCAGCACTGAAAGCTGCTGCTAGCCAGCACCCTTCCTTGGAAGCGCTTTCACAGGCGCAGTAACACTGGGGCTTTGCGCTTCTCTAGCCACGAAACGTCACGGTCCTTCTCTTTCCGTCTCGTAGACACGAGCTGAGAAATTGCAAACGTCGAGCAATTGCTCAGAGATGAAAAGTGCCAGTACTGGAAGCTGTTGCTAGCCAGCACCCTTCCTTGGAAGCGCTTTTGTAGGCCTAAGAACACTGGGGCTCTGGGCTTCTCTAGCCACCTCATCTTCTGCTCATCCTCTCGCGCACTCTAAAGAGAGCTCAGGTGAGAAATTGCAAACGTCGAGCAATTGCTCAGAGATGAAAAGTGCCAGCACTGAAAGCTCTTGCTAGCCAGCACCCTTCCTTGGAAGCGCTTTCACAGGCGCAGCAACACTGGGGCTTTGCGCTTCTCTAGCCACCAAACGTCACGGTCCTTCTCTTTCCGTCTCGTAGACACGAGCTGAGAAATTGCAAACGTCGAGCAATTGCTCAGAGATGAAAAGTGCCAGCACTGAAAGCTGCTGCTAGCCAGCACCCTTCCTTGGAAGCGCTTTTGTAGGCCTAAGAACAGTGGGGCTCTGCGCTTCTCTAGCCACCTAATCTTCTGCTCATCCTCTCGCGCACTCTAAAGAGAGCTCAGGTGAGAAATTGCAAACGTCGAGCAATTGCTCAGAGATGAAAAGTGCCAGCACTGAAAGCTGTTGCTAGCCAGCACCCTTCCTTGGAAGCGCTTTTGTAGACCTAAGAACACTGGGGCTCTGGGCTTCTCTAGCCACCTCATCTTCTGCTCATCCTCTCGCGCACTCTAAAGAGAGCTCAGGTGAGAAATTGCAAACGTCGAGCAATTGCTCAGAGATGAAAAGTGCCAGCACTGAAAGCTGTTGCTAGCCAGCACCCTTCCTTGGAAGCGCTTTTGTAGGCCTAAGAACACTGGGGCTCTGGGCTTCTCTAGCCACCTAATCTTCTGCTCATTCTCTCGCGCACTCTAAAGAGAGTTCAGGTGAGAAATTGCAAACATCGAGCAATTGCTCAGAGATGAAAAGTGCCAGCACTGAAAGCTCTTGCTAGCCAGCACCCTTCCTTGGAAGCGCTTTCACAGGCGCAGCAACACTGGGGCTTTGCGCTTCTCTAGCCACCAAACGTCACGGTCCTTCTCTTTCCGTCTCGTAGACACGAGCTGAGAAATTGCAAACGTCGAGCAATTGCTCAGAGATGAAAAGTGCCAGCACTGAAAGCTGTTGCTAGCCAGCACCCTTCCTTGGAAGCGCTTTTGTAGGCCTAAGAACACTGGGACTCTGGGCTTCTCTAGCCACCTAATCTTCTGCTCATCCTCTCGCGCACTCTGAAGAGAGCTCAGGTGAGAAATTGCAAACGTCGAGCAATTGCTCAGAGATGAAAAGTGCCAGCACTGAAAGCTCTTGCTAGCCAGCACCCTTCCTTGGAAGCGCTTTTGTAGGCCTAAGAACACTGGGGCTCTGGGCTTCTCTAGCCACCTAATCTTCTGCTCATCCTCTCGCGCACTCTAAAGAGAGCTCAGATGAGAAATTGCAAACGTCGAGCAATTGCTCAGAGATGAAAAGTGCCAGCACTGAAAGCTGTTACTAGCCAGCACCCTTCCTTGGAAGCGCTTTTGTAGGCCTAAGAACACTGGGGCTCTGGGCTTCTCTAGCCACCTAATCTTCTGCTCATCCTCTCGCGCACTCTAAAGAGAGCTCAGGTGAGAAATTGCAAACGTGCAGCAATTGCTCAGAGATGAAAAGTGCCAGCACTGAAAGCTGTTGCTAGCCAGCACCCTTCCTTGGAAGCGCTTTCACAGGCGCAGCAACACTGGGGCTTTGCGCTTCTCTAGCCACCAAACGTCACGGTCCTTCTCTTTCCGTCTCGTAGACACGAGCTGAGAAATTGCAAACGTCGAGCAATTGCTCAGAGATGAAAAGTGCCAGCACTGAAAGCTGTTGCTAGCCAGCCCCCTTCCTTGGAAGCGCTTTTGTAGGCCTAAGAACACTGGGGCTCTGGGCTTCTCTAGCCACCTAATCTTCTGCTCATCCTCTCGCGCACTCTAAAGAGAGCTCAGGTGAGAAATTGCAAACGTCGAGCAATTGCTCAGAGATGAAAAGTGCCAGCACTGAAAGCTGTTGCTAGCCAGCACCCTTCCTTGGAAGCGCTTTCACAGGCGCAGTAACACTGGGGCTTTGCGCTTCTCTACCCACCAAACGTCACGGTCCTTCTCTTTCCGTCTCGTAGACACGAGCTGAGAAATTGCAAACGTCGAGCAATTGCTCAGAGATGAAAAGTGCCAGTACTGGAAGCTGTTGCTAGCCAGCACCCTTCCTTGGAAGCGCTTTTGTAGGCCTAAGAACACTGGGGCTCTGGGCTTCTCTAGCCACCTAATCTTCTGCTCATCCTCTCGCGCACTCTAAAGAGAGCTCAGGTGAGAAATTGCAAATGTCGAGCAATTGCTCAGAGATGAAAAGTGCCAGCACTGAAAGCTGCTGCTAGCCAGCACCCTTCCTTGGAAGCGCTTTTGTAGGCCTAAGAACACTGGGGCTCTGGGCTTCTCTAGCCACCTCATCTTCTGCTCATCCTCTCGCGCAGTCTAAAGAGAGCTCAGGTGAGAAATTGCAAACGTCGAGCAATTGCTCAGAGATGAAAAGTGCCAGCACTGAAAGCTGTTGTTAGCCAGCACCCTTCCTTGGAAGCGCTTTTGTAGACCTAAGAACACTGGGGCTCTGGGCTTCTCTAGCCACCTCATCTTCTGCTCATCCTCTCGCGCAGTCTAAAGAGAGCTCAGGTGAAAAATTGCAAGTGTCGAGCAATTGCTCAGAGATGAAAAGTGCCAGCACTGAAAGCTGTTGCTAGCCAGCACCCTTCCTTGGAAGCGCTTTTGTAGGCCTAAGAACACTGGGGCTCTGGGCTTCTCTAGCCACCTAATCTTCTGCTCATCCTCTCGCGCACTCTAAAGAGAGCTCAGGTGAGAAATTGCAAACATCGAGCAATTGCTCAGAGATGAAAAGTGCCAGCACTGAAAGCTCTTGCTAGCCAGCACCCTTCCTTGGAAGCGCTTTCACAGCCGCAGCAACACTGGGGCTTTGCGCTTCTCTAGCCACCAAACGTCACGGTCCTTCTCTTTCCGTCTCGTAGACACGAGCTGAGAAATTGCAAACGTCGAGCAATTGCTCAGAGATGAAAAGTGCCAGCACTGAAAGCTGTTGCTAGCCAGCCCCCTTCCTTGGAAGCGCTTTTGTAGGCCTAAGAACACTGGGACTCTGGGCTTCTCTAGCCACCTAATCTTCTGCTCATCCTCTCGCGCAGTCTAAAGAGAGCTCAGGTGAAAAATTGCAAACGTCGAGCAATTGCTCAGAGAGGAAAAGTGCCAGCACTGAAAGCTGTTGCTAGCCAGCACCCTTCCTTGGAAGCGCTTTTGTAGGCCTAAGAACACTGGGGCTCTGGGCTTCTCTAGCCACCTAATCTTCTGCTCATCCTCTCGCGCACTCTAAAGAGAGCTCAGGTGAGAAATTGCAAACGTCCAGCAATTGCTCAGAGATGAAAAGTGCCAGCACTGAAAGCTGTTGCTAGCCAGCACCCTTCCGTGGAAGCGCTTTCACAGGCGCAGCAACACTGGGGCTTTGCGCTTCTCTACCCACCAAACGTCACGGTCCTTCTCTTTCCGTCTCGTAGACACGAGCTGAGAAATTGCAAACGTCGAGCAATTGCTCGGAGATGAAAAGTGCCAGCACTGGAAGCTGTTGCTAGCCAGCCCCCTTCCTTGGAAGCGCTTTTGTAGGCCTAAGAACACTGGGGCTCTGGGCTTCTCTAGCCACCTCATCTTCTGCTCATCCTCTCGCGCACTCTAAAGAGAGCTCAGGGGAGAAATTGCAAACGTCGAGCAATTGCTCAGAGATGAAAAGTGCCAGCACTGAAAGCTGTTGCTAGCCAGCACCCTTCCTTGGAAGCGCTTTCACAGGCGCAGTAACACTGGGGCTTTGCGCTTCTCTAGCCACCAGACGTCACGGTCATTCTCTTTCCGTCTCGTAGACACGAGCTGAGAAATTGCAAACGTCGAGCAATTGCTCAGAGATGAAAAGTGCCAGCACTGAAAGCTGTTGCTAGCCAGCACCCTTCCTTGGAAGCGCTTTTGTAGCCCTTAGAACACTGGGGCTCTGGGCTTCTCTAGCCACCTAATCTTCTGCTCATCCTCTCGCGCACTCTAAAGAGAGCTCAGGTGAGAAATTGCAAACATCGAGCAATTGCTCAGAGATGAAAAGTGCCAGCACTGGAAGCTGTTGCTAGCCAGCACCCTTCCTTGGAAGCGCTTTTATAGGCCTAAGAACACTGGGGCTCTGGGCTTCTCTAGCCACCTAATCTTCTGCTCATCCTCTCGCGCACTCTAAAGAGAGCTTAGGTGAGAAATTGCAAACGTCGAGCAATTGCTCAGAGATGAAAAGTGCCAGCACTGAAAGCTGTTGCTAGCCAGCACCCTTCCTTGGAAGCGCTTTCACAGGCGCAGCAACACTGGGGCTTTGCGCTTCTCTACTCACCAAACGTCACGGTCATTCTCTTTCCGTCTCGTAGACACGAGCTGAGAAATTGCAAACGTCGAGCAATTGCTCAGAGATGAAAAGTGCCAGCACTGAAAGCTGTTGCTAGCCAGCACCCTTCCTTGGAAGCGCTTTTGTAGACCTAAGAACACTGGGGCTCTGGGCTTCTCTAGCCACCTAATCTTCTGCTCATCCTCTCGCGCACTCTAAAGAGAGCTCAGGTGAAAAATTGCAAGTGTCGAGCAATTGCTCAGAGATGAAAAGTGCCAGCACTGAAAGCTGTTGCTAGCCAGCACCCTTCCTTGGAAGCGCTTTCACAGGCGCAGCAACACTGGGGCTTTGCGCTTCTCTAGCCACCAAATGTCACGGTCCTTCTCTTTCCGTCTCCTAGACACGAGCTGAGAAATTGCAAACGTCGAGCAATTGCTCAGAGATGAAAAGTGCCAGCACTGAAAGCTGCTGCTAGCCAGCACCCTTCCTTGGAAGCGCTTTTGTAGGCCTAAGAACACTGGGGCTCTGGGCTTCTCTAGCCACCTAATCTTCTGCTCATCCTCTCGCGCACTCTAAAGAGAGCTCAGGTGAAAAATTGCAAGTGTCGAGCAATTGCTCAGAGATGAAAAGTGCCAGCACTGAAAGCTGTTGCTAGCCAGCACCCTTCCTTGGAAGCGCTTTTGTAGGCCTAAGAACAGTGGGGCTCTGGGCTTCTCTAGCCACCTAATCTTCTGCTCATTCTCTCGCGCACTCTAAAGAGAGTTCAGGTGAGAAATTGCAAACATCGAGCAATTGCTCAGAGATGAAAAGTGCCAGCACTGAAAGCTCTTGCTAGCCAGCACCCTTCCTTGGAAGCGCTTTCACAGGCGCAGCAACACTGGGGCTTTGCGCTTCTCTACTCACCAAACGTCACGGTCCTTCTCTTTCCGTCTCGTAGACACGAGCTGAGAAATTGCAAACGTCGAGCAATTGCTCAGAGATGAAAAGTGCCAGCACTGAAAGCTGTTGCTAGCCAGCCCCCTTCCTTGGAAGCGCTTTTGTAGGCCTAAGAACAGTGGGGCTCTGGGCTTCTCTAGCCACCTAATCTTCTGCTCATCCTCTCGCGCACTCTAAAGAGAGCTCAGGTGAGAAATTGCAAACGTCGAGCAATTGCTCAGAGATGAAAAGTGCCAGCACTGAAAGCTGTTGCTAGCCAGCACCCTTCCTTGGAAGCGCTTTTGTAGGCCTAAGAACAGTGGGGCTCTGGGCTTCTCTAGCCACCTAATCTTCTGCTCATCCTCTCGCGCACTCTAAAGAGAGCTCAGGTGAGAAATTGCAAACGTTGAGCAATTGCTCAGAGATGAAAAGTGCCAGCACTGAAAGCTGTTGCTAGCCAGCACCCTTCCGTGGAAGCGCTTTCACAGGCGCAGCAACACTGGGGCTTTGCGCTTCTCTACCCACCAAAAGTCACGGTCCTTCTCTTTCCGTCTCGTAGACACGAGCTGAGAAATTGCAAACGTCGAGCAATTGCTCAGAGATGAAAAGTGCCAGCACTGAAAGCTGTTGCTAGCCAGCACCCTTCCTTGGAAGCGCTTTTGTAGGCCTAAGAACACTGGGGCTCTGGGCTTCTCTAGCCACCTCATCTTGTGCTCATCCTCTCGCGCACTCTAAAGAGAGCTCAGGTGAGAAATTGCAAACGTCGAGCAATTGCTCAGAGATGAAAAGTGCCAGCACTGAAAGCTGTTGCTAGCCAGCACCCTTCCTTGGAAGCGCTTTTGTAGGCCTAAGAACAGTGGGGCTCTGGGCTTCTCTAGCCACCTCATCTTCTGCTCATCCTCTCGCGCAGTCTAAAGAGAGCTCAGGTGAAAAATTGCAAGTGTCGAGCAATTGCTCAGAGATGAAAAGTGCCAGCACTGAAAGCTGTTGCTAGCCAGCACCCTTCCTTGGAAGCGCTTTTGTAGGCCTAAGAACACTGGGGCTCTGGGCTTCTCTAGCCACCTCATCTTCTGCTCATCCTCTCGCGCACTCTAAAGAGAGCTCAGGTGAGAAATTGCAAACGTCGAGCAATTGCTCAGAGATGAAAAGTGCCAGCACTGAAAGCTGTTGCTAGCCAGCACCCTTCCTTGGAAGCGCTTTTGTAGGCCTAAGAACAGTGGGGCTCTGGGCTTCTCTAGCCACCTAATCTTCTGCTCATCCTCTCGCGCAGTCTAAAGAGAGATCAGGTGAAAAATTGCAAGTGTCGAGCAATTGCTCAGAGATGAAAAGTGCCAGCACTGAAAGCTCTTGCTAGCCAGCACCCTTCCTTGGAAGCGCTTTTGTAGGCCTAAGAACACTGGGGCTCTGGGCTTCTCTAGCCACCTAATCTTCTGCTCATTCTCTCGCGCACTCTAAAGAGAGTTCAGGTGAGAAATTGCAAACATCGAGCAATTGCTCAGAGATGAAAAGTGCCAGCACTGAAAGCTGTTGTTAGCCAGCACCCTTCCTTGGAAGCGCTTTCACAGGCGCAGCAACACTGGGGCTTTGCGCTTCTCTACCCACCAAACGTCACGGTCCTTCTCTTTCCGTCTCGTAGACACGAGCTGAGAAATTGCAAACGTCGAGCAATTGCTCAGAGATGAAAAGTGCCAGTACTGGAAGCTGTTGCTAGCCAGCACCCTTCCTTGGAAGCGCTTTTGTAGGCCTAAGAACACTGGGGCTCTGGGCTTCTCTAGCCACCTAATCTTCTGCTCATCCTCTCGCGCACTCTAAAGAGAGCTCAGGTGAGAAATTGCAAACGTCGAGCAATTGCTCAGAGATGAAAAGTGCCAGCACTGAAAGCTGCTGCTAGCCAGCACCCTTCCTTGGAAGCGCTTTTGTAGGCCTAAGAACACTGGGGCTCTGGGCTTCTCTAGCCACCTAATCTTCTGCTCATCCTCTCGCGCAGTCTAAAGAGAGCTCAGGTGAGAAATTGCAAACGTCGAGCAATTGCTCAGAGATGAAAAGTGCCAGCACTGAAAGCTGTTGTTAGCCAGCACCCTTCCTTGGAAGCGCTTTTGTAGACCTAAGAACACTGGGGCTCTGGGCTTCTCTAGCCACCTCATCTTCTGCTCATCCTGTCGCGCAGTCTAAAGAGAGCTCAGGTGAAAAATTGCAAGTGTCGAGCAATTGCTCAGAGATGAAAAGTGCCAGCACTGAAAGCTGTTGCTAGCCAGCACCCTTCCTTGGAAGCGCTTTTGTAGGCCTAAGAACACTGGGGCTCTGGGCTTCTCTAGCCACCTCATCTTCTGCTCATCCTCTCGCGCACTCTAAAGAGAGCTCAGGTGAGAAATTGCAAACATCGAGCAATTGCTCAGAGATGAAAAGTGCCAGCACTGAAAGCTCTTGCTAGCCAGCACCCTTCCTTGGAAGCGCTTTCACAGGCGCAGCAACACTGGGGCTTTGCGCTTCTCTAGCCACCAAACGTCACGGTCCTTCTCTTTCCGTCTCGTAGACACGAGCTGAGAAATTGCAAACGTCGAGCAATTGCTCAGAGATGAAAAGTGCCAGCACTGAAAGCTGTTGCTAGCCAGCACCCTTCCTTGGAAGCGCTTTTGTAGGCCTAAGAACACTGGGACTCTGGGCTTCTCTAGCCACCTAATCTTCTGCTCATCCTCTCGCGCAGTCTAAAGAGAGCTCAGGTGAAAAATTGCAAACGTCGAGCAATTGCTCAGAGAGGAAAAGTGCCAGCACTGAAAGCTGTTGCTAGCCAGCACCCTTCCTTGGAAGCGCTTTTGTAGGCCTAAGAACACTGGGGCTCTGGGCTTCTCTAGCCACCTAATCTTCTGCTCATCCTCTCGCGCACTCTAAAGAGAGCTCAGGTGAGAAATTGCAAACGTTGAGCAATTGCTCAGAGATGAAAAGTGCCAGCACTGAAAGCTGTTGCTAGCCAGCACCCTTCCGTGGAAGCGCTTTCACAGGCGCAGCAACACTGGGGCTTTGCGCTTCTCTACCCACCAAACGTCACGGTCCTTCTCTTTCCGTCTCGTAGACACGAGCTGAGAAATTGCAAACGTCGAGCAATTGCTCGGAGATGAAAAGTGCCAGCACTGGAAGCTGTTGCTAGCCAGCACCCTTCCTTGGAAGCGCTTTTGTAGGCCTAAGAACACTGGGGCTCTGGGCTTCTCTAGCCACCTCATCTTCTGCTCATCCTCTCGCGCACTCTAAAGAGAGCTCAGGGGAGAAATTGCAAACGTCGAGCAATTGCTCAGAGATGAAAAGTGCCAGCACTGAAAGCTGTTGCTAGCCAGCACCCTTCCTTGGAAGCGCTTTCACAGGCGCAGTAACACTGGGGCTTTGCGCTTCTCTAGCCACCAAACGTCACGGTCCTTCTCTTTCCGTCTCGTAGACACGAGCTGAGAAATTGCAAACGTCGAGCAATTGCTCAGAGATGAAAAGTGCCAGCACTGAAAGCTGTTGCTAGCCAGCACCCTTCCTTGGAAGCGCTTTTGTAGGCCTAAGAACACTGGGGCTCTGGGCTTCTCTAGCCACCTAATCTTCTGCTCATCCTCTCGCGCACTCTAAAGAGAGCTCAGGTGAGAAATTGCAAACATCGAGCAATTGCTCAGAGATGAAAAGTGCCAGCACTGAAAGCTGTTGCTAGCCAGCACCCTTCCTTGGAAGCGCTTTCACAGGCGCAGCAACACTGGGGCTTTGCGCTTCTCTACCCACCAAACGTCACGGTCCTTCTCTTTCCGTCTCGTAGACATGAGCTGAGAAATTGCAAACGTCGAGCAATTGCTCAGAGATGAAAAGTGCCAGTACTGGAAGCTGTTGCTAGCCAGCACCCTTCCTTGGAAGCGCTTTTGTAGCCCTTAGAACACTGGGGCTCTGGGCTTCTCTAGCCACCTAATCTTCTGCTCATCCTCTCGCGCACTCTAAAGAGAGCTCAGGTGAGAAATTGCAAACGTCGAGCAATTGCTCAGAGATGAAAAGTGCCAGCACTGAAAGCTGCTGCTAGCCAGCACCCTTCCTTGGAAGCGCTTTTGTAGGCCTCAGAACACTGGGGCTCTGGGCTTCTCTAGCCACCTAATCTTCTGCTCATCCTCTCGCGCACTCTAAAGAGAGCTCAGGGGAGAAATTGCAAACGTCGAGCAATTGCTCAGAGATGAAAAGTGCCAGCACTGAAAGCTGTTGCTAGCCAGCACCCTTCCTTGGAAGCGCTTTCACAGGCGCAGCAACACTGGGGCTTTGCGCTTCTCTAGCCACCAAACGTCACGGTCCTTCTCTTTCCATCTCGTAGACACGAGCTGAGAAATGCAAACGTCGAGCAATTGCTCAGAGATGAAAAGTGCCAGCACTGGAAGCTGTTGCTAGCCAGCACCCTTCCTTGGAAGCGCTTTTGTAGGCCTAAGAACACTGGGGCTCTGGGCTTCTCTAGCCACCTCATCTTGTGCTCATCCTCTCGCGCACTCTAAAGAGAGCTCAGGTGAGAAATTGCAAACGTCGAGCAATTGCTCAGAGATGAAAAGTGCCAGCACTGAAAGCTGTTGCTAGCCAGCACCCTTCCTTGGAAGCGCTTTTGTAGGCCTAAGAACAGTGGGGCTCTGGGCTTCTCTAGCCACCTAATCTTCTGCTCATCCTCTCGCGCAGTCTAAAGAGAGATCAGGTGAAAAATTGCAAGTGTCGAGCAATTGCTCAGAGATGAAAAGTGCCAGCACTGAAAGCTCTTGCTAGCCAGCACCCTTCCTTGGAAGCGCTTTTGTAGGCCTAAGAACACTGGGGCTCTGGGCTTCTCTAGCCACCTAATCTTCTGCTCATTCTCTCGCGCACTCTAAAGAGAGTTCAGGTGAGAAATTGCAAACATCGAGCAATTGCTCAGAGATGAAAAGTGCCAGCACTGAAAGCTGTTGTTAGCCAGCACCCTTCCTTGGAAGCGCTTTCACAGGCGCAGCAACACTGGGGCTTTGCGCTTCTCTACCCACCAAACGTCACGGTCCTTCTCTTTCCGTCTCGTAGACACGAGCTGAGAAATTGCAAACGTCGAGCAATTGCTCAGAGATGAAAAGTGCCAGTACTGGAAGCTGTTGCTAGCCAGCACCCTTCCTTGGACGCGCTTTTGTAGCCCTAAGAACACTGGGACTCTGGGCTTCTCTAGCCACCTAATCTTCTGCTCATCCTCTCGCGCACTCTAAAGAGAGCTCAGGTGAGAAATTGCAAACGTCGAGCAATTGCTCAGAGATGAAAAGTGCCAGCACTGAAAGCTGCTGCTAGCCAGCACCCTTCCTTGGAAGCGCTTTTGTAGGCCTAAGAACACTGGGGCTCTGGGCTTCTCTAGCCACCTAATCTTCTGCTCATCCTCTCGCGCAGTCTAAAGAGAGCTCAGGTGAGAAATTGCAAACGTCGAGCAATTGCTCAGAGATGAAAAGTGCCAGCACTGAAAGCTGTTGTTAGCCAGCACCCTTCCTTGGAAGCGCTTTTGTAGACCTAAGAACACTGGGGCTCTGGGCTTCTCTAGCCACCTCATCTTCTGCTCATCCTCTCGCGCAGTCTAAAGAGAGCTCAGGTGAAAAATTGCAAGTGTCGAGCAATTGCTCAGAGATGAAAAGTGCCAGCACTGAAAGCTGTTGCTAGCCAGCACCCTTCCTTGGAAGCGCTTTTGTAGGCCTAAGAACACTGGGGCTCTGGGCTTCTCTAGCCACCTAATCTTCTGCTCATCCTCTCGCGCACTCTAAAGAGAGCTCAGGTGAGAAATTGCAAACATCGAGCAATTGCTCAGAGATGAAAAGTGCCAGCACTGAAAGCTCTTGCTAGCCAGCACCCTTCCTTGGAAGCGCTTTCACAGGCGCAGCAACACTGGGGCTTTGCGCTTCTCTAGCCACCAAACGTCACGGTCCTTCTCTTTCCGTCTCGTAGACACGAGCTGAGAAATTGCAAACGTCGAGCAATTGCTCAGAGATGAAAAGTGCCAGCACTGAAAGCTGTTGCTAGCCAGCACCCTTCCTTGGAAGCGCTTTTGTAGGCCTAAGAACACTGGGACTCTGGGCTTCTCTAGCCACCTAATCTTCTGCTCATCCTCTCGCGCAGTCTAAAGAGAGCTCAGGTGAAAAATTGCAAACGTCGAGCAATTGCTCAGAGAGGAAAAGTGCCAGCACTGAAAGCTGTTGCTAGCCAGCACCCTTCCTTGGAAGCGCTTTTGTAGGCCTAAGAACACTGGGGCTCTGGGCTTCTCTAGCCACCTAATCTTCTGCTCATCCTCTCGCGCACTCTAAAGAGAGCTCAGGTGAGAAATTGCAAACGTTGAGCAATTGCTCAGAGATGAAAAGTGCCAGCACTGAAAGCTGTTGCTAGCCAGCACCCTTCCGTGGAAGCGCTTTCACAGGCGCAGCAACACTGGGGCTTTGCGCTTCTCTACCCACCAAACGTCACGGTCCTTCTCTTTCCGTCTCGTAGACACGAGCTGAGAAATTGCAAACGTCGAGCAATTGCTCGGAGATGAAAAGTGCCAGCACTGGAAGCTGTTGCTAGCCAGCACCCTTCCTTGGAAGCGCTTTTGTAGGCCTAAGAACACTGGGGCTCTGGGCTTCTCTAGCCACCTCATCTTCTGCTCATCCTCTCGCGCACTCTAAAGAGAGCTCAGGGGAGAAATTGCAAACGTCGAGCAATTGCTCAGAGATGAAAAGTGCCAGCACTGAAAGCTGTTGCTAGCCAGCACCCTTCCTTGGAAGCGCTTTCACAGGCGCAGTAACACTGGGGCTTTGCGCTTCTCTAGCCACCAAACGTCACGGTCCTTCTCTTTCCGTCTCGTAGACACGAGCTGAGAAATTGCAAACGTCCAGCAATTGCTCAGAGATGAAAAGTGCCAGCACTGAAAGCTGCTGCTAGCCAGCACCCTTCCTTGGAAGCGCTTTTGTAGGCCTAAGAACACTGGGGCTCTGGGCTTCTCTAGCCACCTAATCTTCTGCTCATCCTCTCGCGCACTCTAAAGAGAGCTCAGGTGAGAAATTGCAAACATCGAGCAATTGCTCAGAGATGAAAAGTGCCAGCACTGAAAGCTGTTGCTAGCCAGCACCCTTCCTTGGAAGCGCTTTCACAGGCGCAGCAACACTGGGGCTTTGCGCTTCTCTAGCCACCAAACGTCACGGTCCTTCTCTTTCCGTCTCGTAGACATGAGCTGAGAAATTGCAAACGTCGAGCAATTGCTCAGAGATGAAAAGTGCCAGTACTGGAAGCTGTTGCTAGCCAGCACCCTTCCTTGGAAGCGCTTTTGTAGGCCTAAGAACACTGGGGCTCTGGGCTTCTCTAGCCACCTAATCTTCTGCTCATCCTCTCGCGCACTCTAAAGAGAGCTCAGGTGAGAAATTGCAAACGTCGAGCAATTGCTCAGAGATGAAAAGTGCCAGCACTGAAAGCTGCTGCTAGCCAGCACCCTTCCTTGGAAGCGCTTTTGTAGGCCTCAGAACACTGGGGCTCTGGGCTTCTCTAGCCACCTAATCTTCTGCTCATCCTCTCGCGCACTCTAAAGAGAGCTCAGGGGAGAAATTGCAAACGTCGAGCAATTGCTCAGAGATGAAAAGTGCCAGCACTGAAAGCTGTTGCTAGCCAGCACCCTTCCTTGGAAGCGCTTTCACAGGCGCAGCAACACTGGGGCTTTGCGCTTCTCTAGCCACCAAACGTCACGGTCCTTCTCTTTCCGTCTCGTAGACACGAGCTGAGAAATGCAAACGTCGAGCAATTGCTCAGAGATGAAAAGTGCCAGCACTGGAAGCTGTTGCTAGCCAGCACCCTTCCTTGGAAGCGCTTTTATAGGCCTAAGAACACTGGGGCTCTGGGCTTCTCTAGCCACCTAATCTTCTGCTCATCCTCTCGCGCACTCTAAAGAGAGCTTAGGTGAGAAATTGCAAACGTCGAGCAATTGCTCAGAGATGAAAAGTGCCAGCACTGAAAGCTGTTGCTAGCCAGCACCCTTCCTTGGAAGCGCTTTCACAGGCGCAGCAACACTGGGGCTTTGCGCTTCTCTACTCACCAAACGTCACGGTCATTCTCTTTCCGTCTCGTAGACACGAGCTGAGAAATTGCAAACGTCGAGCAATTGCTCAGAGATGAAAAGTGCCAGCACTGAAAGCTGTTGCTAGCCAGCACCCTTCCTTGGAAGCGCTTTTGTAGACCTAAGAACACTGGGGCTCTGGGCTTCTCTAGCCACCTAATCTTCTGCTCATCCTCTCGCGCACTCTAAAGAGAGCTCAGGTGAAAAATTGCAAGTGTCGAGCAATTGCTCAGAGATGAAAAGTGCCAGCACTGAAAGCTGTTGCTAGCCAGCACCCTTCCTTGGAAGCGCTTTCACAGGCGCAGCAACACTGGGGCTTTGCGCTTCTCTAGCCACCAAATGTCACGGTCCTTCTCTTTCCGTCTCCTAGACACGAGCTGAGAAATTGCAAACGTCGAGCAATTGCTCAGAGATGAAAAGTGCCAGCACTGAAAGCTGCTGCTAGCCAGCACCCTTCCTTGGAAGCGCTTTTGTAGGCCTAAGAACACTGGGGCTCTGGGCTTCTCTAGCCACCTAATCTTCTGCTCATCCTCTCGCGCACTCTAAAGAGAGCTCAGGTGAAAAATTGCAAGTGTCGAGCAATTGCTCAGAGATGAAAAGTGCCAGCACTGAAAGCTGTTGCTAGCCAGCACCCTTCCTTGGAAGCGCTTTTGTAGGCCTAAGAACAGTGGGGCTCTGGGCTTCTCTAGCCACCTCATCTTCTGCTCATTCTCTCGCGCACTCTAAAGAGAGTTCAGGTGAGAAATTGCAAACATCGAGCAATTGCTCAGAGATGAAAAGTGCCAGCACTGAAAGCTCTTGCTAGCCAGCACCCTTCCTTGGAAGCGCTTTCACAGGCGCAGCAACACTGGGGCTTTGCGCTTCTCTACTCACCAAACGTCACGGTCCTTCTCTTTCCGTCTCGTAGACACGAGCTGAGAAATTGCAAACGTCGAGCAATTGCTCAGAGATGAAAAGTGCCAGCACTGAAAGCTGTTGCTAGCCAGCCCCCTTCCTTGGAAGCGCTTTTGTAGGCCTAAGAACACTGGGGCTCTGGGCTTCTCTAGCCACCTAATCTTCTGCTCATCCTCTCGCGCACTCTAAAGAGAGCTCAGGTGAGAAATTGCAAACGTCGAGCAATTGCTCAGAGATGAAAAGTGCCAGCACTGAAAGCTGTTGCTAGCCAGCACCCTTCCTTGGAAGCGCTTTTGTAGGCCTAAGAACACTGGGGCTCTGGGCTTCTCTAGCCACCTAATCTTCTGCTCATCCTCTCGCGCACTCTAAAGAGAGCTCAGGTGAGAAATTGCAAACGTTGAGCAATTGCTCAGAGATGAAAAGTGCCAGCACTGAAAGCTGTTGCTAGCCAGCACCCTTCCGTGGAAGCGTTTTCACAGGCGCAGCAACACTGGGGCTTTGCGCTTCTCTACCCACCAAAAGTCACGGTCCTTCTCTTTCCGTCTCGTAGACACGAGCTGAGAAATTGCAAACGTCGAGCAATTGCTCAGAGATGAAAAGTGCCAGCACTGAAAGCTGTTGCTAGCCAGCACCCTTCCTTGGAAGCGCTTTTGTAGGCCTAAGAACACTGGGGCTCTGGGCTTCTCTAGCCACCTCATCTTGTGCTCATCCTCTCGCGCACTCTAAAGAGAGCTCAGGTGAGAAATTGCAAACGTCGAGCAATTGCTCAGAGATGAAAAGTGCCAGCACTGAAAGCTGTTGCTAGCCAGCACCCTTCCTTGGAAGCGCTTTTGTAGGCCTAAGAACAGTGGGGCTCTGGGCTTCTCTAGCCACCTAATCTTCTGCTCATCCTCTCGCGCAGTCTAAAGAGAGATCAGGTGAAAAATTGCAAGTGTCGAGCAATTGCTCAGAGATGAAAAGTGCCAGCACTGGAAGCTGTTGCTAGCCAGCACCCTTCCTTGGAAGCGCTTTTGTAGGCCTAAGAACACTGGGGCTCTGGGCTTCTCTAGCCACCTCATCTTCTGCTCATTCTCTCGCGCACTCTAAAGAGAGTTCAGGGGAGAAATTGCAAACATCGAGCAATTGCTCAGAGATGAAAAGTGCCAGCACTGAAAGCTGTTGTTAGCCAGCACCCTTCCTTGGAAGCGCTTTCACAGGCGCAGCAACACTGGGGCTTTGCGCTTCTCTAGCCACCAAACGTCACGGTCCTTCTCTTTCCGTCTCGTAGACACGAGCTGAGAAATTGCAAACGTCGAGCAATTGCTCAGAGATGAAAAGTGCCAGCACTGAAAGCTGTTGCTAGCCAGCACCCTTCCTTGGAAGCGCTTTTGTAGGCCTAAGAACAGTGGGGCTCTGGGCTTCTCTAGCCACCTAATCTTCTGCTCATCCTCTCGCGCAGTCTAAAGAGAGCTCAGGTGAGAAATTGCAAACGTCGAGCAATTGCTCAGAGAGGAAAAGTGCCAGCACTGAAAGCTGTTGCTAGCCAGCACCCTTCCTTGGAAGCGCTTTTGTAGGCCTAAGAAGACTGGGGCTCTGGGCTTCTCTAGCCACCTCATCTTCTGCTCATCCTCTCGCGCACTCTAAAGAGAGCTCAGGGGAGAAATTGCAAACGTCGAGCAATTGCTCAGAGATGAAAAGTGCCAGCACTGAAAGCTGTTGCTAGCCAGCACCCTTCCTTGGAAGCGCTTTCACAGGCGCAGTAACACTGGGGCTTTGCGCTTCTCTACCCACCAAACGTCACGGTCCTTCTCTTTCCGTCTCGTAGACACGAGCTGAGAAATTGCAAACGTCGAGCAATTGCTCAGAGATGAAAAGTGCCAGCACTGAAAGCTGTTGCTAGCCAGCACCCTTCCTTGGAAGCGCTTTTGTAGGCCTAAGAACACTGGGGCTCTGGGCTTCTCTAGCCACCTAATCTTCTGCTCATCCTCTCGCGCACTCTAAAGAGAGCTCAGGTGAGAAATTGCAAACATCGAGCAATTGCTCAGAGATGAAAAGTGCCAGCACTGAAAGCTGTTGCTAGCCAGCACCCTTCCTTGGAAGCGCTTTCACAGGCGCAGCAACACTGGGGCTTTGCGCTTCTCTAGCCACCAAACGTCACGGTCCTTCTCTTTCCGTCTCGTAGACATGAGCTGAGAAATTGCAAACGTCGAGCAATTGCTCAGAGATGAAAAGTGCCAGTACTGGAAGCTGTTGCTAGCCAGCACCCTTCCTTGGAAGCGCTTTTGTAGGCCTAAGAACACTGGGGCTCTGGGCTTCTCTAGCCACCTCATCTTCTGCTCATCCTCTCGCGCACTCTAAAGAGAGCTCAGGTGAGAAATTGCAAACGTCGAGCAATTGCTCAGAGATGAAAAGTGCCAGCACTGAAAGCTGCTGCTAGCCAGCACCCTTCCTTGGAAGCGCTTTTGTAGGCCTCAGAACACTGGGGCTCTGGGCTTCTCTAGCCACCTAATCTTCTGCTCATCCTCTCGCGCACTCTAAAGAGAGCTCAGGGGAGAAATTGCAAACGTCGAGCAATTGCTCAGAGATGAAAAGTGCCAGCACTGAAAGCTGTTGCTAGCCAGCACCCTTCCTTGGAAGCGCTTTCACAGGCGCAGCAACACTGGGGCTTTGCGCTTCTCTAGCCACCAAACGTCACGGTCCTTCTCTTTCCGTCTCGTAGACACGAGCTGAGAAATGCAAACGTCGAGCAATTGCTCAGAGATGAAAAGTGCCAGCACTGGAAGCTGTTGCTAGCCAGCACCCTTCCTTGGAAGCGCTTTTATAGGCCTAAGAACACTGGGGCTCTGGGCTTCTCTAGCCACCTAATCTTCTGCTCATCCTCTCGCGCACTCTAAAGAGAGCTTAGGTGAGAAATTGCAAACGTCGAGCAATTGCTCAGAGATGAAAAGTGCCAGCACTGAAAGCTGTTGCTAGCCAGCACCCTTCCTTGGAAGCGCTTTCACAGGCGCAGCAACACTGGGGCTTTGCGCTTCTCTACTCACCAAACGTCACGGTCATTCTCTTTCCGTCTCGTAGACACGAGCTGAGAAATTGCAAACGTCGAGCAATTGCTCAGAGATGAAAAGTGCCAGCACTGAAAGCTGTTGCTAGCCAGCACCCTTCCTTGGAAGCGCTTTTGTAGACCTAAGAACACTGGGGCTCTGGGCTTCTCTAGCCACCTAATCTTCTGCTCATCCTCTCGCGCACTCTAAAGAGAGCTCAGGTGAAAAATTGCAAGTGTCGAGCAATTGCTCAGAGATGAAAAGTGCCAGCACTGAAAGCTGTTGCTAGCCAGCACCCTTCCTTGGAAGCGCTTTCACAGGCGCAGCAACACTGGGGCTTTGCGCTTCTCTAGCCACCAAATGTCACGGTCCTTCTCTTTCCGTCTCCTAGACACGAGCTGAGAAATTGCAAACGTCGAGCAATTGCTCAGAGATGAAAAGTGCCAGCACTGAAAGCTGCTGCTAGCCAGCACCCTTCCTTGGAAGCGCTTTTGTAGGCCTAAGAACACTGGGGCTCTGGGCTTCTCTAGCCACCTAATCTTCTGCTCATCCTCTCGCGCACTCTAAAGAGAGCTCAGGTGAAAAATTGCAAGTGTCGAGCAATTGCTCAGAGATGAAAAGTGCCAGCACTGAAAGCTGTTGCTAGCCAGCACCCTTCCTTGGAAGCGCTTTTGTAGGCCTAAGAACAGTGGGGCTCTGGGCTTCTCTAGCCACCTAATCTTCTGCTCATTCTCTCGCGCACTCTAAAGAGAGTTCAGGTGAGAAATTGCAAACATCGAGCAATTGCTCAGAGATGAAAAGTGCCAGCACTGAAAGCTCTTGCTAGCCAGCACCCTTCCTTGGAAGCGCTTTCACAGGCGCAGCAACACTGGGGCTTTGCGCTTCTCTACTCACCAAACGTCACGGTCCTTCTCTTTCCGTCTCGTAGACACGAGCTGAGAAATTGCAAACGTCGAGCAATTGCTCAGAGATGAAAAGTGCCAGCACTGAAAGCTGTTGCTAGCCAGCCCCCTTCCTTGGAAGCGCTTTTGTAGGCCTAAGAACAGTGGGGCTCTGGGCTTCTCTAGCCACCTCATCTTCTGCTCATCCTCTCGCGCACTCTAAAGAGAGCTCAGGTGAGAAATTGCAAACGTCGAGCAATTGCTCAGAGATGAAAAGTGCCAGCACTGAAAGCTGTTGCTAGCCAGCACCCTTCCTTGGAAGCGCTTTTGTAGGCCTAAGAAGACTGGGGCTCTGGGCTTCTCTAGCCACCTAATCTTCTGCTCATCCTCTCGCGCACTCTAAAGAGAGCTCAGGTGAGAAATTGCAAACGTTGAGCAATTGCTCAGAGATGAAAAGTGCCAGCACTGAAAGCTGTTGCTAGCCAGCACCCTTCCGTGGAAGCGTTTTCACAGGCGCAGCAACACTGGGGCTTTGCGCTTCTCTACCCACCAAAAGTCACGGTCCTTCTCTTTCCGTCTCGTAGACACGAGCTGAGAAATTGCAAACGTCGAGCAATTGCTCAGAGATGAAAAGTGCCAGCACTGAAAGCTGTTGCTAGCCAGCACCCTTCCTTGGAAGCGCTTTTGTAGGCCTAAGAACACTGGGGCTCTGGGCTTCTCTAGCCACCTCATCTTGTGCTCATCCTCTCGCGCACTCTAAAGAGAGCTCAGGTGAGAAATTGCAAACGTCGAGCAATTGCTCAGAGATGAAAAGTGCCAGCACTGAAAGCTGTTGCTAGCCAGCACCCTTCCTTGGAAGCGCTTTTGTAGGCCTAAGAACAGTGGGGCTCTGGGCTTCTCTAGCCACCTAATCTTCTGCTCATCCTCTCGCGCAGTCTAAAGAGAGATCAGGTGAAAAATTGCAAGTGTCGAGCAATTGCTCAGAGATGAAAAGTGCCAGCACTGGAAGCTGTTGCTAGCCAGCACCCTTCCTTGGAAGCGCTTTTGTAGGCCTAAGAACACTGGGGCTCTGGGCTTCTCTAGCCACCTAATCTTCTGCTCATTCTCTCGCGCACTCTAAAGAGAGTTCAGGTGAGAAATTGCAAACATCGAGCAATTGCTCAGAGATGAAAAGTGCCAGCACTGAAAGCTGTTGTTAGCCAGCACCCTTCCTTGGAAGCGCTTTCACAGGCGCAGCAACACTGGGGCTTTGCGCTTCTCTAGCCACCAAACGTCACGGTCCTTCTCTTTCCGTCTCGTAGACACGAGCTGAGAAATTGCAAACGTCGAGCAATTGCTCAGAGATGAAAAGTGCCAGCACTGAAAGCTGTTGCTAGCCAGCACCCTTCCTTGGAAGCGCTTTTGTAGGCCTAAGAACAGTGGGGCTCTGGGCTTCTCTAGCCACCTAATCTTCTGCTCATCCTCTCGCGCAGTCTAAAGAGAGCTCAGGTGAGAAATTGCAAACGTCGAGCAATTGCTCAGAGAGGAAAAGTGCCAGCACTGAAAGCTGTTGAAAGGCAGCACCCTTCCTTGGAAGCGCTTTTGTAGGCCTAAGAACACTGGGGCTCTGGGCTTCTCTAGCCACCTAATCTTCTGCTCATCCTCTCGCGCACTCTAAAGAGAGCTCAGGGGAGAAATTGCAAACGTTGAGCAATTGCTCAGAGATGAAAAGTGCCAGCACTGAAAGCTGTTGCTAGCCAGCACCCTTCCTTGGAAGCGCTTTCACAGGCGCAGCAACACTGGGGCTTTGCGCTTCTCTAGCCACCAAAAGTCACGGTCCTTCTCTTTCCGTCTCGTAGACACGAGCTGAGAAATTGCAAACGTCGAGCAATTGCTCAGAGATGAAAAGTGCCAGCACTGAAAGCTGTTGCTAGCCAGCACCCTTCCTTGGAAGCGCTTTTGTAGGCCTAAGAACACTGGGGCTCTGGGCTTCTCTAGCCACCTCATCTTCTGCTCATCCTCTCGCGCACTCTAAAGAGAGCTCAGGTGAGAAATTGCAAACATCGAGCAATTGCTCAGAGAGGAAAAGTGCCAGCACTGAAAGCTCTTGCTAGCCAGCACCCTTCCTTGGAAGCGCTTTGGTAGGCCTAAGAACACTGGGGCTCTGGGCTTCTCTAGCCACCTAATCTTCTGCTCATCCTCTCCCGCACTCTAAAGAGAGCTCAGGTGAGAAATTGCAAACGTCGAGCAATTGCTCAGAGATGAAAAGTGCCAGCACTGAAAGCTGTTGCTAGCCAGCACCCTTCCTTGGAAGCGCTTTTGTAGGCCTAAGAACAGTGGGGCTCTGGGCTTCTCTAGCCACCTAATCTTCTGCTCATCCTCTCGCGCAGTCTAAAGAGAGCTCAGGTGAAGAATTGCAAGTGTCGAGCAATTGCTCAGAGATGAAAAGTGCCAGCACTGAAAGCTGTTGCTAGCCAGCACCCTTCCTTGGAAGCGCTTTTGTAGGCCTAAGAACACTGGGGCTCTGGGCTTCTCTAGCCACCTCATCTTCTGCTCATTCTCTCGCGCACTCTAAAGAGAGTTCAGGTGAGAAATTGCAAACATCGAGCAATTGCTCAGAGATGAAAAGTGCCAGCACTGAAAGCTGTTGCTAGCCAGCACCCTTCCGTGGAAGCGCTTTCACAGGCGCAGCAACACTGGGGCTTTGCGCTTCTCTACCCACCAAAAGTCACGGTCCTTCTCTTTCCGTCTCGTAGACACGAGCTGAGAAATTGCAAACGTCGAGCAATTGCTCAGAGATGAAAAGTTCCAGCACTGAAAGCTGTTGCTAGCCAGCACCCTTCCTTGGAAGCGCTTTTGTAGGCCTAAGAACACTGGGGCTCTGGGCTTCTCTAGCCACCTAATCTTCTGCTCATCCTCTCGCGCACTCTAAAGAGAGCTCAGGTGAGAAATTGCAAACGTCGAGCAATTGCTCAGAGATGAAAAGTGCCAGCACTGAAAGCTGCTGCTAGCCAGCACCCTTCCTTGGAAGCGCTTTTGTAGGCCTAAGAACACTGGGGCTCTGGGCTTCTCTAGCCACCTAATCTTCTGCTCATCCTCTCGCGCACTCTAAAGAGAGCTATGGTGAAAAATTGCAAGTGTCGAGCAATTGCTCAGAGATGAAAAGTGCCAGCACTGAAAGCTGTTGCTAGCCAGCACCCTTCCTTGGAAGCGCTTTCACAGGCGCAGCAACACTGGGGCTTTGCGCTTCTCTAGCCACCAAACGTCACGGTCCTTCTCTTTCCGTCTCGTAGACACGAGCTGAGAAATGCAAACGTCGAGCAATTGCTCGGAGATGAAAAGTGCCAGCACTGGAAGCTGTTGCTAGCCAGCACCCTTCCTTGGAAGCGCTTTTGTAGGCCTAAGAACACTGGGGCTCTGGGCTTCTCTAGCCACCTAATCTTCTGCTCATCCTCTCGCGCAGTCTAAAGAGAGCTCAGGTGAAAAATTGCAAGTGTCGAGCAATTGCTCAGAGATGAAAAGTGCCAGCACTGAAAGCTGTTGCTAACCAGCACCCTTCCTTGGAAGCGCTTTTGTAGGCCTAAGAACACTGGGGCTCTGGGCTTCTCTAGCCACCTCATCTTCTGCTCATTCTCTCGCGCACTCTAAAGAGAGTTCAGGTGAGAAATTGCAAACATCGAGCAATTGCTCAGAGAGGAAAAGTGCCAGCACTGAAAGCTGTTGCTAGCCAGCACCCTTCCTTGGAAGCGCTTTCACAGGCGCAGTAACACTGGGGCTTTGCGCTTCTCTACCCACCAAACGTCACGGTCCTTCTCTTTCCGTCTCGTAGACACGAGCTGAGAAATTGCAAACGTCGAGCAATTGCTCAGAGATGAAAAGTGCCAGTACTGAAAGCTCTTGCTAGCCAGCACCCTTCCTTGGAAGCGCTTTTGTAGCCCTAAGAACACTGGGGCTCTGGGCTTCTCTAGCCACCTAATCTTCTGCTCATCCTCTCGCGCACTCTGAAGAGAGCTCAGGTGAGAAATTGCAAACGTCGAGCAATTGCTCAGAGATGAAAGGTGCCAGCACTGAAAGCTGTTGCTAGCCAGCACCCTTCCTTGGAAGCGCTTTTGTAGGCCTAAGAACACTGGGACTCTGGGCTTCTCTAGCCACCTAATCTTCTGCTCATCCTCTCGCGCACTCTAAAGAGAGCTCAGGTGAGAAATTGCAAACGTCGAGCAATTGCTCAGAGATGAAAAGTGCCAGCACTGAAAGCTGTTGCTAGCCAGCACCCTTCCTTGGAAGCGCTTTTGTAGCCCTAAGAACACTGGGGCTCTGGGCTTCTCTAGCCACCTCATCTTCTGCTCATCCTCTCGCGCACTCTAAAGAGAGCTCAGGTGAGAAATTGCAAACGTCGAGCAATTGCTCAGAGATGAAAAGTGCCAGCACTGAAAGCTGCTGCTAGCCAGCACCCTTCCTTGGAAGCGCTTTGGTAGGCCTAAGAACACTGGGGCTCTGGGCTTCTCTAGCCACCTAATCTTCTGCTCATCCTCTCGCGCACTCTAAAGAGAGCTCAGGTGAGAAATTGCAAACATCGAGCAATTGCTCAGAGAGGAAAAGTGCCAGCACTGAAAGCTGTTGCTAGCCAGCACCCTTCCTTGGAAGCGCTTTCACAGGCGCAGCAACACTGGGGCTTTGCGCTTCTCTAGCCACCAAACGTCACGGTCCTTCTCTTTCCGTCTCGTAGACATGAGCTGAGAAATTGCAAACGTCGAGCAATTGCTCAGAGATGAAAAGTGCCAGTACTGGAAGCTGTTGCTAGCCAGCACCCTTCCTTGGAAGCGCTTTTGTAGGCCTAAGAACACTGGGGCTCTGGGCTTCTCTAGCCACCTAATCTTCTGCTCATCCTCTCGCGCAGTCTAAAGAGAGCTCAGGTGAGAAATTGCAAACGTCGAGCAATTGCTCAGAGATGAAAAGTGCCAGCACTGAAAGCTGCTGCTAGCCAGCACCCTTCCTTGGAAGCGCTTTTGTAGGCCTAAGAACACTGGGGCTCTGGGCTTCTCTAGCCACCTCATCTTCTGCTCATCCTCTCGCGCACTCTAAAGAGAGCTCAGGGGAGAAATTGCAAATGTCCAGCAATTGCTCAGAGATGAAAAGTGCCAGCACTGAAAGCTGTAGCTAGCCAGCACCCTTCCTTGGAAGCGCTTTCACAGGCGCAGCAACACTGGGGCTTTGCGCTTCTCTAGCCACCAAACGTCACGGTCCTTCTCTTTCCGTCTCGTAGACACGAGCTGAGAAATGCAAACGTCGAGCAATTGCTCAGAGATGAAAAGTGCCAGCACTGGAAGCTGTTGCTAGCCAGCACCCTTCCTTGGAAGCGCTTTTATAGGCCTAAGAACACTGGGACTCTGGGCTTCTCTAGCCACCTAATCTTCTGCTCATCCTCTCGCGCACTCTAAAGAGAGCTCAGGGGAGAAATTGCAAACGTCGAGCAATTGCTCAGAGATGAAAAGTGCCAGCACTGAAAGCTGTTGCTAGCCAGCACCCTTCCTTGGAAGCGCTTTCACAGGCGCAGTAACACTGGGGCTTTGCGCTTCTCTACTCACCAAAGGTCACGGTCATTCTCTTTCCGTCTCGTAGACATGAGCTGAGAAATTGCAAACGTCGAGCAATTGCTCAGAGATGAAAAGTGCCAGTACTGGAAGCTGTTGCTAGCCAGCACCCTTCCTTGGAAGCGCTTTTGTAGGCCTAAGAACAGTGGGGCTCTGGGCTTCTCTAGCCACCTAATCTTCTGCTCATCCTCTCGCGCACTCTAAAGAGAGCTCAGGTGAGAAATTGCAAACGTCGAGCAATTGCTCAGAGATGAAAAGTGCCAGCACTGAAAGCTGCTGCTAGCCAGCACCCTTCCTTGGAAGCGCTTTTGTAGGCCTAAGAACACTGGGGCTCTGGGCTTCTCTAGCCACCTAATCTTCTGCTCATCCTCTCGCGCACTCTAAAGAGAGCTATGGTGAAAAATTGCAAGTGTCGAGCAATTGCTCAGAGATGAAAAGTGCCAGCACTGAAAGCTGTTGCTAGCCAGCACCCTTCCTTGGAAGCGCTTTCACAGGCGCAGCAACACTGGGGCTTTGCGCTTCTCTAGCCACCAAACGTCACGGTCCTTCTCTTTCCGTCTCGTAGACACGAGCTGAGAAATTGCAAACGTCGAGCAATTGCTCGGAGATGAAAAGTGCCAGCACTGGAAGCTGTTGCTAGCCAGCACCCTTCCTTGGAAGCGCTTTTGTAGGCCTAAGAACACTGGGGCTCTGGGCTTCTCTAGCCACCTCATCTTCTGCTCATCCTCTCGCGCACTCTAAAGAGAGCTCAGGTGAGAAATTGCAAACGTCGAGCAATTGCTCAGAGATGAAAAGTGCCAGCACTGAAAGCTGTTGCTAGCCAGCACCCTTCCTTGGAAGCGCTTTCACAGGCGCAGTAACACTGGGGCTTTGCGCTTCTCTAGCCACCAAACATCACGGTCCTTCTCTTTCCGTCTCGTAGACACGAGCTGAGAAATTGCAAACGTCGAGCAATTGCTCAGAGATGAAAAGTGCCAGCACTGAAAGCTGTTGCTAGCCAGCACCCTTCCTTGGAAGCGCTTTTGTAGGCCTAAGAACACTGGGGCTCTGGGCTTCTCTAGCCACCTAATCTTCTGCTCATCCTCTCGCGCACTCTAAAGAGAGCTCAGGTGAGAAATTGCAAACATCGAGCAATTGCTCCGAGATGAAAAGTGCCAGCACTGAAAGCTGTTGCTAGCCAGCACCCTTCCTTGGAAGCGCTTTCACAGGCGCAGCAACACTGGGGCTTTGCGCTTCTCTAGCCACCAAACGTCACGGTCCTTCTCTTTCCGTCTCGTAGACATGAGCTGAGAAATTGCAAACGTCGAGCAATTGCTCAGAGATGAAAAGTGCCAGTACTGGAAGCTGTTGCTAGCCAGCACCCTTCCTTGGAAGCGCTTTTGTAGGCCTAAGAACAGTGGGGCTCTGGGCTTCTCTAGCCACCTAATCTTCTGCTCATCCTCTCGCGCAGTCTAAAGAGAGCTCAGGTGAGAAATTGCAAACGTCGAGCAATTGCTCAGAGATGAAAAGTGCCAGCACTGAAAGCTGCTGCTAGCCAGCACCCTTCCTTGGAAGCGCTTTTGTAGGCCTCAGAACACTGGGGCTCTGGGCTTCTCTAGCCACCTAATCTTCTGCTCATCCTCTCGCGCACTCTAAAGAGAGCTCAGGGGAGAAATTGCAAACGTCGAGCAATTGCTCAGAGATGAAAAGTGCCAGCACTGAAAGCTGTTGCTAGCCAGCACCCTTCCTTGGAAGCGCTTTCACAGGCGCAGCAACACTGGGGCTTTGCGCTTCTCTAGCCACCAAACGTCACGGTCCTTCTCTTTCCGTCTCGTAGACACGAGCTGAGAAATGCAAACGTCGAGCAATTGCTCAGAGATGAAAAGTGCCAGCACTGGAAGCTGTTGCTAGCCAGCACCCTTCCTTGGAAGCGCTTTTATAGGCCTAAGAACACTGGGGCTCTGGGCTTCTCTAGCCACCTAATCTTCTGCTCATCCTCTCGCGCACTCTAAAGAGAGCTTAGGTGAGAAATTGCAAACGTCGAGCAATTGCTCAGAGATGAAAAGTGCCAGCACTGAAAGCTGTTGCTAGCCAGCACCCTTCCTTGGAAGCGCTTTCACAGGCGCAGCAACACTGGGGCTTTGCGCTTCTCTACTCACCAAACGTCACGGTCATTCTCTTTCCGTCTCGTAGACACGAGCTGAGAAATTGCAAACGTCGAGCAATTGCTCAGAGATGAAAAGTGCCAGCACTGAAAGCTGTTGCTAGCCAGCACCCTTCCTTGGAAGCGCTTTTGTAGACCTAAGAACACTGGGGCTCTGGGCTTCTCTAGCCACCTCATCTTCTGCTCATCCTCTCGCGCACTCTAAAGAGAGCTCAGGTGAAAAATTGCAAACGTCGAGCAATTGCTCAGAGATGAAAAGTGCCAGCACTGAAAGCTGTTGCTAGCCAGCACCCTTCCTTGGAAGCGCTTTCACAGGCGCAGCAACACTGGGGCTTTGCGCTTCTCTAGCCACCAAATGTCACGGTCCTTCTCTTTCCGTCTCCTAGACACGAGCTGAGAAATTGCAAACGTCGAGCAATTGCTCAGAGATGAAAAGTGCCAGCACTGAAAGCTGCTGCTAGCCAGCACCCTTCCTTGGAAGCGCTTTTGTAGGCCTAAGAACACTGGGGCTCTGGGCTTCTCTAGCCACCTAATCTTCTGCTCATCCTCTCGCGCACTCTAAAGAGAGCTCAGGTGAAAAATTGCAAGTGTCGAGCAATTGCTCAGAGATGAAAAGTGCCAGCACTGAAAGCTGTTGCTAGCCAGCACCCTTCCTTGGAAGCGCTTTTGTAGGCCTAAGAACAGTGGGGCTCTGGGCTTCTCTAGCCACCTAATCTTCTGCTCATTCTCTCGCGCACTCTAAAGAGAGTTCAGGTGAGAAATTGCAAACATCGAGCAATTGCTCAGAGATGAAAAGTGCCAGCACTGAAAGCTCTTGCTAGCCAGCACCCTTCCTTGGAAGCGCTTTCACAGGCGCAGCAACACTGGGGCTTTGCGCTTCTCTACTCACCAAACGTCACGGTCCTTCTCTTTCCGTCTCGTAGACACGAGCTGAGAAATTGCAAACGTCGAGCAATTGCTCAGAGATGAAAAGTGCCAGCACTGAAAGCTGTTGCTAGCCAGCCCCCTTCCTTGGAAGCGCTTTTGTAGGCCTAAGAACAGTGGGGCTCTGGGCTTCTCTAGCCACCTAATCTTCTGCTCATCCTCTCGCGCACTCTAAAGAGAGCTCAGGTGAGAAATTGCAAACGTCGAGCAATTGCTCAGAGATGAAAAGTGCCAGCACTGAAAGCTGTTGCTAGCCAGCACCCTTCCTTGGAAGCGCTTTTGTAGCCCTTAGAACACTGGGGCTCTGGGCTTCTCTAGCCACCTAATCTTCTGCTCATCCTCTCGCGCACTCTAAAGAGAGCTCAGGTGAGAAATTGCAAACGTTGAGCAATTGCTCAGAGATGAAAAGTGCCAGCACTGAAAGCTGTTGCTAGCCAGCACCCTTCCGTGGAAGCGCTTTCACAGGCGCAGCAACACTGGGGCTTTGCGCTTCTCTACCCACCAAAAGTCACGGTCCTTCTCTTTCCGTCTCGTAGACACGAGCTGAGAAATTGCAAACGTCGAGCAATTGCTCAGAGATGAAAAGTGCCAGCACTGAAAGCTGTTGCTAGCCAGCACCCTTCCTTGGAAGCGCTTTTGTAGGCCTAAGAACACTGGGGCTCTGGGCTTCTCTAGCCACCTCATCTTGTGCTCATCCTCTCGCGCACTCTAAAGAGAGCTCAGGTGAGAAATTGCAAACGTCGAGCAATTGCTCAGAGATGAAAAGTGCCAGCACTGAAAGCTGTTGCTAGCCAGCACCCTTCCTTGGAAGCGCTTTTGTAGGCCTAAGAACAGTGGGGCTCTGGGCTTCTCTAGCCACCTAATCTTCTGCTCATCCTCTCGCGCAGTCTAAAGAGAGATCAGGTGAAAAATTGCAAGTGTCGAGCAATTGCTCAGAGATGAAAAGTGCCAGCACTGAAAGCTGTTGCTAGCCAGCACCCTTCCTTGGAAGCGCTTTTGTAGGCCTAAGAACACTGGGGCTCTGGGCTTCTCTAGCCACCTAATCTTCTGCTCATTCTCTCGCGCACTCTAAAGAGAGTTCAGGTGAGAAATTGCAAACATCGAGCAATTGCTCAGAGATGAAAAGTGCCAGCACTGAAAGCTGTTGTTAGCCAGCACCCTTCCTTGGAAGCGCTTTCACAGGCGCAGCAACACTGGGGCTTTGCGCTTCTCTAGCCACCAAACGTCACGGTCATTCTCTTTCCGTCTCGTAGACACGAGCTGAGAAATTGCAAACGTCGAGCAATTGCTCAGAGATGAAAAGTGCCAGCACTGAAAGCTGTTGCTAGCCAGCACCCTTCCTTGGAAGCACTTTTGTAGGCCTAAGAACAGTGGGGCTCTGGGCTTCTCTAGCCACCTAATCTTCTGCTCATCCTCTCGCGCACTCTAAAGAGAGCTCAGGTGAGAAATTGCAAACGTCGAGCAATTGCTCAGAGAGGAAAAGTGCCAGCACTGAAAGCTGTTGAAAGGCAGCACCCTTCCTTGGAAGCGCTTTTGTAGGCCTAAGAACACTGGGGCTCTGGGCTTCTGTAGCCACCTAATCTTCTGCTCATCCTCTCGCGCACTCTAAAGAGAGCTCAGGTGAGAAATTGCAAACGTTGAGCAATTGCTCAGAGATGAAAAGTGCCAGCACTGAAAGCTGTTGCTAGCCAGCACCCTTCCGTGGAAGCGCTTTCACAGGCGCAGCAACACTGGGGCTTTGCGCTTCTCTACCCACCAAAAGTCACGGTCCTTCTCTTTCCGTCTCGTAGACACGAGCTGAGAAATTGCAAACTTCGAGCAATTGCTCAGAGATGAAAAGTGCCAGCACTGAAAGCTGTTGCTAGCCAGCACCCTTCCTTGGAAGCGCTTTTGTAGGCCTAAGAACACTGGGGCTCTGGGCTTCTCTAGCCACCTCATCTTCTGCTCATCCTCTCGCGCACTCTAAAGAGAGCTCAGGTGAGAAATTGCAAACATCGAGCAATTGCTCAGAGAGGAAAAGTGCCAGCACTGAAAGCTGTTGCTAGCCAGCACCCTTCCTTGGAAGCGCTTTTGTAGGCCTAAGAACACTGGGGCTCTGGGCTTCTCTAGCCACCTAATCTTCTGCTCATCCTCTCGCGCACTCTAAAGAGAGCTCAGGTGAGAAATTGCAAACGTCGAGCAATTGCTCAGAGATGAAAAGTGCCAGCACTGAAAGCTGTTGCTAGCCAGCACCCTTCCTTGGAAGCGCTTTTGTAGGCCTAAGAACAGTGGGGCTCTGGGCTTCTCTAGCCACCTAATCTTCTGCTCATCCTCTCGCGCAGTCTAAAGAGAGCTCAGGTGAAAAATTGCAAGTGTCGAGCAATTGCTCAGAGATGAAAAGTGCCAGCACTGAAAGCTGTTGCTAGCCAGCACCCTTCCTTGGAAGCGCTTTTGTAGGCCTAAGAACACTGGGGCTCTGGGCTTCTCTAGCCACCTCATCTTCTGCTCATTCTCTCGCGCACTCTAAAGAGAGTTCAGGTGAGAAATTGCAAACATCGAGCAATTGCTCAGAGATGAAAAGTGCCAGCACTGAAAGCTGTTGCTAGCCAGCACCCTTCCGTGGAAGCGCTTTCACAGGCGCAGCAACACTGGGGCTTTGCGCTTCTCTACCCACCAAAAGTCACGGTCCTTCTCTTTCCGTCTCGTAGACACGAGCTGAGAAATTGCAAACGTCGAGCAATTGCTCAGAGATGAAAAGTGCCAGCACTGAAAGCTGTTGCTAGCCAGCACCCTTCCTTGGAAGCGCTTTTGTAGGCCTAAGAACACTGGGGCTCTGGGCTTCTCTAGCCACCTAATCTTCTGCTCATTCTCTCGCGCACTCTAAAGAGAGTTCAGGTGAGAAATTGCAAACATCGAGCAATTGCTCAGAGATGAAAAGTGCCAGCACTGAAAGCTGTTGTTAGCCAGCACCCTTCCTTGGAAGCGCTTTCACAGGCGCAGCAACACTGGGGCTTTGCGCTTCTCTAGCCACCAAACGTCACGGTCATTCTCTTTCCGTCTCGTAGACACGAGCTGAGAAATTGCAAACGTCGAGCAATTGCTCAGAGATGAAAAGTGCCAGCACTGAAAGCTGTTGCTAGCCAGCACCCTTCCTTGGAAGCGCTTTTGTAGGCCTAAGAACAGTGGGGCTCTGGGCTTCTCTAGCCACCTAATCTTCTGCTCATCCTCTCGCGCACTCTAAAGAGAGCTCAGGTGAGAAATTGCAAACGTCGAGCAATTGCTCAGAGAGGAAAAGTGCCAGCACTGAAAGCTGTTGAAAGGCAGCACCCTTCCTTGGAAGCGCTTTTGTAGGCCTAAGAACACTGGGGCTCTGGGCTTCTGTAGCCACCTAATCTTCTGCTCATCCTCTCGCGCACTCTAAAGAGAGCTCAGGTGAGAAATTGCAAACGTTGAGCAATTGCTCAGAGATGAAAAGTGCCAGCACTGAAAGCTGTTGCTAGCCAGCACCCTTCCGTGGAAGCGCTTTCACAGGCGCAGCAACACTGGGGCTTTGCGCTTCTCTACCCACCAAAAGTCACGGTCCTTCTCTTTCCGTCTCGTAGACACGAGCTGAGAAATTGCAAACTTCGAGCAATTGCTCAGAGATGAAAAGTGCCAGCACTGAAAGCTGTTGCTAGCCAGCACCCTTCCTTGGAAGCGCTTTTGTAGGCCTAAGAACACTGGGGCTCTGGGCTTCTCTAGCCACCTCATCTTCTGCTCATCCTCTCGCGCACTCTAAAGAGAGCTCAGGTGAGAAATTGCAAACATCGAGCAATTGCTCAGAGAGGAAAAGTGCCAGCACTGAAAGCTCTTGCTAGCCAGCACCCTTCCTTGGAAGCGCTTTGGTAGGCCTAAGAACACTGGGGCTCTGGGCTTCTCTAGCCACCTAATCTTCTGCTCATCCTCTCCCGCACTCTAAAGAGAGCTCAGGTGAGAAATTGCAAACGTCGAGCAATTGCTCAGAGATGAAAAGTGCCAGCACTGAAAGCTGTTGCTAGCCAGCACCCTTCCTTGGAAGCGCTTTTGTAGGCCTAAGAACAGTGGGGCTCTGGGCTTCTCTAGCCACCTAATCTTCTGCTCATCCTCTCGCGCAGTCTAAAGAGAGCTCAGGTGAAAAATTGCAAGTGTCGAGCAATTGCTCAGAGATGAAAAGTGCCAGCACTGAAAGCTGTTGCTAGCCAGCACCCTTCCTTGGAAGCGCTTTTGTAGGCCTAAGAACACTGGGGCTCTGGGCTTCTCTAGCCACCTCATCTTCTGCTCATTCTCTCGCGCACTCTAAAGAGAGTTCAGGTGAGAAATTGCAAACATCGAGCAATTGCTCAGAGATGAAAAGTGCCAGCACTGAAAGCTGTTGCTAGCCAGCACCCTTCCGTGGAAGCGCTTTCACAGGCGCAGCAACACTGGGGCTTTGCGCTTCTCTACCCACCAAAAGTCACGGTCCTTCTCTTTCCGTCTCGTAGACACGAGCTGAGAAATTGCAAACGTCGAGCAATTGCTCAGAGATGAAAAGTTCCAGCACTGAAAGCTGTTGCTAGCCAGCACCCTTCCTTGGAAGCGCTTTTGTAGGCCTAAGAACACTGGGGCTCTGGGCTTCTCTAGCCACCTCATCTTCTGCTCATCCTCTCGCGCACTCTAAAGAGAGCTCAGGTGAGAAATTGCAAACATCGAGCAATTGCTCAGAGATGAAAAGTGCCAGCACTGAAAGCTGTTGCTAGCCAGCACCCTTCCTTGGAAGCGCTTTGGTAGGCCTAAGAACACTGGGGCTCTGGGCTTCTCTAGCCACCTAATCTTCTGCTCATCCTCTCGCGCACTCTAAAGAGAGCTCAGGTGAGAAATTGCAAACATCGAGCAATTGCTCAGAGATGAAAAGTGCCAGCACTGAAAGCTGTTGCTAGCCAGCACCCTTCCTTGGAAGCGCTTTCACAGGCGCAGCAACACTGGGGCTTTGCGCTTCTCTAGCCACCAAACGTCACGGTCCTTCTCTTTCCGTCTCGTAGACATGAGCTGAGAAATTGCAAACGTCGAGCAATTGCTCAGAGATGAAAAGTGCCAGTACTGGAAGCTGTTGCTAGCCAGCACCCTTCCTTGGAAGCGCTTTTGTAGGCCTAAGAACAGTGGGGCTCTGGGCTTCTCTAGCCACCTAATCTTCTGCTCATCCTCTCGCGCACTCTAAAGAGAGCTCAGGTGAAAAATTGCAAGTGTCGAGCAATTGCTCAGAGATGAAAAGTGCCAGCACTGAAAGCTGTTGCTAACCAGCACCCTTCCTTGGAAGCGCTTTTGTAGGCCTAAGAACACTGGGGCTCTGCGCTTCTCTAGCCACCTCATCTTCTGCTCATTCTCTCGCGCACTCTAAAGAGAGTTCAGGTGAGAAATTGCAAACATCGAGCAATTGCTCAGAGATGAAAAGTGCCAGCACTGAAAGCTGTTGCTAGCCAGCACCCTTCCTTGGAAGCGCTTTCACAGGCGCAGTAACACTGGGGCTTTGCGCTTCTCTACCCACCAAACGTCACGGTCCTTCTCTTTCCGTCTCGTAGACACGAGCTGAGAAATTGCAAACGTCGAGCAATTGCTCAGAGATGAAAAGTGCCAGTACTGAAAGCTCTTGCTAGCCAGCACCCTTCCTTGGAAGCGCTTTTGTAGGCCTAAGAACACTGGGGCTCTGGGCTTCTCTAGCCACCTAATCTTCTGCTCATCCTCTCGCGCACTCTGAAGAGAGCTCAGGTGAGAAATTGCAAACGTCGAGCAATTGCTCAGAGATGAAAGGTGCCAGCACTGAAAGCTGTTGCTAGCCAGCACCCTTCCTTGGAAGCGCTTTTGTAGGCCTAAGAACACTGGGACTCTGGGCTTCTCTAGCCACCTATTCTTCTGCTCATCCTCTCGCGCACTCTAAAGAGAGCTCAGGGGAGAAATTGCAAACGTCGAGCAATTGCTCAGAGACGAAAAGTGCCAGCACTGAAAGCTGTTGCTAGCCAGCACCCTTCCTTGGAAGCGCTTTTGTAGCCCTAAGAACACTGGGGCTCTGGGCTTCTCTAGCCACCTCATCTTCTGCTCATCCTCTCGCGCACTCTAAAGAGAGCTCAGGTGAGAAATTGCAAACGTCGAGCAATTGCTCAGAGATGAAAAGTGCCAGCACTGAAAGCTGCTGCTAGCCAGCACCCTTCCTTGGAAGCGCTTTGGTAGGCCTAAGAACACTGGGGCTCTGGGCTTCTCTAGCCACCTAATCTTCTGCTCATCCTCTCGCGCACTCTAAAGAGAGCTCAGGTGAGAAATTGCAAACATCGAGCAATTGCTCAGAGAGGAAAAGTGCCAGCACTGAAAGCTGTTGCTAGCCAGCACCCTTCCTTGGAAGCGCTTTCACAGGCGCAGCAACACTGGGGCTTTGCGCTTCTCTACCCACCAAACGTCACGGTCCTTCTCTTTCCGTCTCGTAGACATGAGCTGAGAAATTGCAAACGTCGAGCAATTGCTCAGAGATGAAAAGTGCCAGTACTGGAAGCTGTTGCTAGCCAGCACCCTTCCTTGGAAGCGCTTTTGTAGGCCTAAGAACACTGGGGCTCTGGGCTTCTCTAGCCACCTAATCTTCTGCTCATCCTCTCGCGCACTCTAAAGAGAGCTCAGGTGAGAAATTGCAAACGTCGAGCAATTGCTCAGAGATGAAAAGTGCCAGCACTGAAAGCTGCTGCTAGCCAGCACCCTTCCTTGGAAGCGCTTTTGTAGGCCTAAGAACACTGGGGCTCTGGGCTTCTCTAGCCACCTCATCTTCTGCTCATCCTCTCGCGCACTCTAAAGAGAGCTCAGGGGAGAAATTGCAAATGTCCAGCAATTGCTCAGAGATGAAAAGTGCCAGCACTGAAAGCTGTAGCTAGCCAGCACCCTTCCTTGGAAGCGCTTTCACAGGCGCAGCAACACTGGGGCTTTGCGCTTCTCTAGCCACCAAACGTCACGGTCCTTCTCTTTCCGTCTCGTAGACACGAGCTGAGAAATGCAAACGTCGAGCAATTGCTCGGAGATGAAAAGTGCCAGCACTGGAAGCTGTTGCTAGCCAGCACCCTTCCTTGGAAGCGCTTTTATAGGCCTAAGAACACTGGGACTCTGGGCTTCTCTAGCCACCTAATCTTCTGCTCATCCTCTCGCGCACTCTAAAGAGAGCTCAGGGGAGAAATTGCAAACGTCGAGCAATTGCTCAGAGATGAAAAGTGCCAGCACTGAAAGCTGTTGCTAGCCAGCACCCTTCCTTGGAAGCGCTTTCACAGGCGCAGTAACACTGGGGCTTTGCGCTTCTCTACTCACCAAACGTCACGGTCATTCTCTTTCCGTCTCGTAGACATGAGCTGAGAAATTGCAAACGTCGAGCAATTGCTCAGAGATGAAAAGTGCCAGTACTGGAAGCTGTTGCTAGCCAGCACCCTTCCTTGGAAGCGCTTTTGTAGGCCTAAGAACAGTGGGGCTCTGGGCTTCTCTAGCCACCTAATCTTCTGCTCATCCTCTCGCGCACTCTAAAGAGAGCTCAGGTGAGAAATTGCAAACGTCGAGCAATTGCTCAGAGATGAAAAGTGCCAGCACTGAAAGCTGTTGCTAGCCAGCACCCTTCCTTGGAAGCGCTTTTGTAGGCCTAAGAACACTGGGGCTCTGGGCTTCTCTAGCCACCTCATCTTCTGCTCATCCTCTCGCGCACTCTAAAGAGAGCTCAGGGGAGAAATTGCAAGTGTCGAGCAATTGCTCAGAGATGAAAAGTGCCAGCACTGAAAGCTGTTGCTAGCCAGCACCCTTCCTTGGAAGCGCTTTCACAGGCGCAGCAACACTGGGGCTTTGCGCTTCTCTAGCCACCAAACGTCACGGTCCTTCTCTTTCCGTCTCGTACACAAGAGCTGAGAAATGCAAACGTCGAGCAATTGCTCGGAGATGAAAAGTGCCAGTACTGGAAGCTGTTGCTAGCCAGCACCCTTCCTTGGAAGCGCTTTTGTAGGCCTAAGAACACTGGGGCTCTGGGCTTCTCTAGCCACCTAATCTTCTGCTCATCCTCTCGCGCAGTCTAAAGAGAGCTCAGGTGAAAAATTGCAAGTGTCGAGCAATTGCTCAGAGATGAAAAGTGCCAGCACTGAAAGCTGTTGCTAACCAGCACCCTTCCTTGGAAGCGCTTTTGTAGGCCTAAGAACACTGGGGCTCTGCGCTTCTCTAGCCACCTCATCTTCTGCTCATTCTCTCGCGCACTCTAAAGAGAGTTCAGGTGAGAAATTGCAAACATCGAGCAATTGCTCAGAGATGAAAAGTGCCAGCACTGAAAGCTGTTGCTAGCCAGCACCCTTCCTTGGAAGCGCTTTCACAGGCGCAGTAACACTGGGGCTTTGCGCTTCTCTACCCACCAAACGTCACGGTCCTTCTCTTTCCGTCTCGTAGACACGAGCTGAGAAATTGCAAACGTCGAGCAATTGCTCAGAGATGAAAAGTGCCAGTACTGAAAGCTCTTGCTAGCCAGCACCCTTCCTTGGAAGCGCTTTTGTAGGCCTAAGAACACTGGGGCTCTGGGCTTCTCTAGCTACCTAATCTTCTGCTCATCCTCTCGCGCACTCTGAAGAGAGCTCAGGTGAGAAATTGCAAACGTCGAGCAATTGCTCAGAGATGAAAGGTGCCAGCACTGAAAGCTGTTGCTAGCCAGCACCCTTCCTTGGAAGCGCTTTTGTAGGCCTAAGAACACTGGGACTCTAGGCTTCTCTAGCCACCTCATCTTCTGCTCATCCTCTCGCGCAGTCTAAAGAGAGCTCAGGTGAGAAATTGCAAACGTCGAGCAATTGCTCAGAGATGAAAAGTGCCAGCACTGAAAGCTGTTGCTAGCCAGCACCCTTCCTTGGAAGCGCTTTTGTAGCCCTAAGAACACTGGGGCTCTGGGCTTCTCTAGCCACCTCATCTTCTGCTCATCCTCTCGCGCACTCTAAAGAGAGCTCAGGTGAGAAATTGCAAACGTCGAGCAATTGCTCAGAGATGAAAAGTGCCAGCACTGAAAGCTGCTGCTAGCCAGCACCCTTCCTTGGAAGCGCTTTGGTAGGCCTAAGAACACTGGGGCTCTGGGCTTCTCTAGCCACCTAATCTTCTGCTCATCCTCTCGCGCACTCTAAAGAGAGCTCAGGTGAGAAATTGCAAACATCGAGCAATTGCTCAGAGAGGAAAAGTGCCAGCACTGAAAGCTGTTGCTAGCCAGCACCCTTCCTTGGAAGCGCTTTCACAGGCGCAGCAACACTGGGGCTTTGCGCTTCTCTAGCCACCAAACGTCACGGTCCTTCTCTTTCCGTCTCGTAGACATGAGCTGAGAAATTGCAAACGTCGAGCAATTGCTCAGAGATGAAAAGTGCCAGTACTGGAAGCTGTTGCTAGCCAGCACCCTTCCTTGGAAGCGCTTTTGTAGGCCTAAGAACAGTGGGGCTCTGGGCTTCTCTAGCCACCTAATCTTCTGCTCATCCTCTCGCGCACTCTAAAGAGAGCTCAGGTGAAAAATTGCAAGTGTCGAGCAATTGCTCAGAGATGAAAAGTGCCAGCACTGAAAGCTGTTGCTAACCAGCACCCTTCCTTGGAAGCGCTTTTGTAGGCCTAAGAACACTGGGGCTCTGCGCTTCTCTAGCCACCTCATCTTCTGCTCATTCTCTCGCGCACTCTAAAGAGAGTTCAGGTGAGAAATTGCAAACATCGAGCAATTGCTCAGAGATGAAAAGTGCCAGCACTGAAAGCTGTTGCTAGCCAGCACCCTTCCTTGGAAGCGCTTTCACAGGCGCAGTAACACTGGGGCTTTGCGCTTCTCTACCCACCAAACGTCACGGTCCTTCTCTTTCCGTCTCGTAGACACGAGCTGAGAAATTGCAAACGTCGAGCAATTGCTCAGAGATGAAAAGTGCCAGTACTGAAAGCTCTTGCTAGCCAGCACCCTTCCTTGGAAGCGCTTTTGTAGGCCTAAGAACACTGGGGCTCTGGGCTTCTCTAGCCACCTAATCTTCTGCTCATCCTCTCGCGCACTCTGAAGAGAGCTCAGGTGAGAAATTGCAAACGTCGAGCAATTGCTCAGAGATGAAAGGTGCCAGCACTGAAAGCTGTTGCTAGCCAGCACCCTTCCTTGGAAGCGCTTTTGTAGGCCTAAGAACACTGGGACTCTGGGCTTCTCTAGCCACCTATTCTTCTGCTCATCCTCTCGCGCACTCTAAAGAGAGCTCAGGGGAGAAATTGCAAACGTCGAGCAATTGCTCAGAGACGAAAAGTGCCAGCACTGAAAGCTGTTGCTAGCCAGCACCCTTCCTTGGAAGCGCTTTTGTAGCCCTAAGAACACTGGGGCTCTGGGCTTCTCTAGCCACCTCATCTTCTGCTCATCCTCTCGCGCACTCTAAAGAGAGCTCAGGTGAGAAATTGCAAACGTCGAGCAATTGCTCAGAGATGAAAAGTGCCAGCACTGAAAGCTGCTGCTAGCCAGCACCCTTCCTTGGAAGCGCTTTGGTAGGCCTAAGAACACTGGGGCTCTGGGCTTCTCTAGCCACCTAATCTTCTGCTCATCCTCTCGCGCACTCTAAAGAGAGCTCAGGTGAGAAATTGCAAACATCGAGCAATTGCTCAGAGAGGAAAAGTGCCAGCACTGAAAGCTGTTGCTAGCCAGCACCCTTCCTTGGAAGCGCTTTCACAGGCGCAGCAACACTGGGGCTTTGCGCTTCTCTACCCACCAAACGTCACGGTCCTTCTCTTTCCGTCTCGTAGACATGAGCTGAGAAATTGCAAACGTCGAGCAATTGCTCAGAGATGAAAAGTGCCAGTACTGGAAGCTGTTGCTAGCCAGCACCCTTCCTTGGAAGCGCTTTTGTAGGCCTAAGAACACTGGGGCTCTGGGCTTCTCTAGCCACCTAATCTTCTGCTCATCCTCTCGCGCACTCTAAAGAGAGCTCAGGTGAGAAATTGCAAACGTCGAGCAATTGCTCAGAGATGAAAAGTGCCAGCACTGAAAGCTGCTGCTAGCCAGCACCCTTCCTTGGAAGCGCTTTTGTAGGCCTAAGAACACTGGGGCTCTGGGCTTCTCTAGCCACCTCATCTTCTGCTCATCCTCTCGCGCACTCTAAAGAGAGCTCAGGGGAGAAATTGCAAATGTCCAGCAATTGCTCAGAGATGAAAAGTGCCAGCACTGAAAGCTGTAGCTAGCCAGCACCCTTCCTTGGAAGCGCTTTCACAGGCGCAGCAACACTGGGGCTTTGCGCTTCTCTAGCCACCAAACGTCACGGTCCTTCTCTTTCCGTCTCGTAGACACGAGCTGAGAAATGCAAACGTCGAGCAATTGCTCGGAGATGAAAAGTGCCAGCACTGGAAGCTGTTGCTAGCCAGCACCCTTCCTTGGAAGCGCTTTTATAGGCCTAAGAACACTGGGACTCTGGGCTTCTCTAGCCACCTAATCTTCTGCTCATCCTCTCGCGCACTCTAAAGAGAGCTCAGGGGAGAAATTGCAAACGTCGAGCAATTGCTCAGAGATGAAAAGTGCCAGCACTGAAAGCTGTTGCTAGCCAGCACCCTTCCTTGGAAGCGCTTTCACAGGCGCAGTAACACTGGGGCTTTGCGCTTCTCTACTCACCAAACGTCACGGTCATTCTCTTTCCGTCTCGTAGACATGAGCTGAGAAATTGCAAACGTCGAGCAATTGCTCAGAGATGAAAAGTGCCAGTACTGGAAGCTGTTGCTAGCCAGCACCCTTCCTTGGAAGCGCTTTTGTAGGCCTAAGAACAGTGGGGCTCTGGGCTTCTCTAGCCACCTAATCTTCTGCTCATCCTCTCGCGCACTCTAAAGAGAGCTCAGGTGAGAAATTGCAAACGTCGAGCAATTGCTCAGAGATGAAAAGTGCCAGCACTGAAAGCTGTTGCTAGCCAGCACCCTTCCTTGGAAGCGCTTTTGTAGGCCTAAGAACACTGGGGCTCTGGGCTTCTCTAGCCACCTCATCTTCTGCTCATCCTCTCGCGCACTCTAAAGAGAGCTCAGGGGAGAAATTGCAAGTGTCGAGCAATTGCTCAGAGATGAAAAGTGCCAGCACTGAAAGCTGTTGCTAGCCAGCACCCTTCCTTGGAAGCGCTTTCACAGGCGCAGCAACACTGGGGCTTTGCGCTTCTCTAGCCACCAAACGTCACGGTCCTTCTCTTTCCGTCTCGTACACAAGAGCTGAGAAATGCAAACGTCGAGCAATTGCTCGGAGATGAAAAGTGCCAGTACTGGAAGCTGTTGCTAGCCAGCACCCTTCCTTGGAAGCGCTTTTGTAGGCCTAAGAACACTGGGGCTCTGGGCTTCTCTAGCCACCTAATCTTCTGCTCATCCTCTCGCGCAGTCTAAAGAGAGCTCAGGTGAAAAATTGCAAGTGTCGAGCAATTGCTCAGAGATGAAAAGTGCCAGCACTGAAAGCTGTTGCTAACCAGCACCCTTCCTTGGAAGCGCTTTTGTAGGCCTAAGAACACTGGGGCTCTGCGCTTCTCTAGCCACCTCATCTTCTGCTCATTCTCTCGCGCACTCTAAAGAGAGTTCAGGTGAGAAATTGCAAACATCGAGCAATTGCTCAGAGATGAAAAGTGCCAGCACTGAAAGCTGTTGCTAGCCAGCACCCTTCCTTGGAAGCGCTTTCACAGGCGCAGTAACACTGGGGCTTTGCGCTTCTCTACCCACCAAACGTCACGGTCCTTCTCTTTCCGTCTCGTAGACACGAGCTGAGAAATTGCAAACGTCGAGCAATTGCTCAGAGATGAAAAGTGCCAGTACTGAAAGCTCTTGCTAGCCAGCACCCTTCCTTGGAAGCGCTTTTGTAGGCCTAAGAACACTGGGGCTCTGGGCTTCTCTAGCTACCTAATCTTCTGCTCATCCTCTCGCGCACTCTGAAGAGAGCTCAGGTGAGAAATTGCAAACGTCGAGCAATTGCTCAGAGATGAAAGGTGCCAGCACTGAAAGCTGTTGCTAGCCAGCACCCTTCCTTGGAAGCGCTTTTGTAGGCCTAAGAACACTGGGACTCTAGGCTTCTCTAGCCACCTCATCTTCTGCTCATCCTCTCGCGCAGTCTAAAGAGAGCTCAGGTGAGAAATTGCAAACGTCGAGCAATTGCTCAGAGATGAAAAGTGCCAGCACTGAAAGCTGTTGCTAGCCAGCACCCTTCCTTGGAAGCGCTTTTGTAGCCCTAAGAACACTGGGGCTCTGGGCTTCTCTAGCCACCTCATCTTCTGCTCATCCTCTCGCGCACTCTAAAGAGAGCTCAGGTGAGAAATTGCAAACGTCGAGCAATTGCTCAGAGATGAAAAGTGCCAGCACTGAAAGCTGCTGCTAGCCAGCACCCTTCCTTGGAAGCGCTTTGGTAGGCCTAAGAACACTGGGGCTCTGGGCTTCTCTAGCCACCTAATCTTCTGCTCATCCTCTCGCGCACTCTAAAGAGAGCTCAGGTGAGAAATTGCAAACATCGAGCAATTGCTCAGAGAGGAAAAGTGCCAGCACTGAAAGCTGTTGCTAGCCAGCACCCTTCCTTGGAAGCGCTTTCACAGGCGCAGCAACACTGGGGCTTTGCGCTTCTCTAGCCACCAAACGTCACGGTCCTTCTCTTTCCGTCTCGTAGACATGAGCTGAGAAATTGCAAACGTCGAGCAATTGCTCAGAGAGGAAAAGTGCCAGTACTGGAAGCTGTTGCTAGCCAGCACCCTTCCTTGGAAGCGCTTTTGTAGGCCTAAGAACACTGGGGCTCTGGGCTTCTCTAGCCACCTCATCTTCTGCTCATCCTCTCGCGCAGTCTAAAGAGAGCTCAGGTGAGAAATTGCAAACGTCGAGCAATTGCTCAGAGATGAAAAGTGCCAGCACTGAAAGCTGCTGCTAGCCAGCACCCTTCCTTGGAAGCGCTTTTGTAGGCCTAAGAACACTGGGGCTCTGGGCTTCTCTAGCCACCTAATCTTCTGCTCATCCTCTCGCGCACTCTAAAGAGAGCTCAGGTGAGAAATTGCAAACGTCGAGCAATTGCTCAGAGATGAAAAGTGCCAGCACTGAAAGCTGTAGCTAGCCAGCACCCTTCCTTGGAAGCGCTTTCACAGGCGCAGCAACACTGGGGCTTTGCGCTTCTCTAGCCACCAAACGTCACGGTCCTTCTCTTTCCGTCTCGTAGACACGAGCTGAGAAATGCAAACGTCGAGCAATTGCTCGGAGATGAAAAGTGCCAGCACTGGAAGCTGTTGCTAGCCAGCACCCTTCCTTGGAAGCGCTTTTATAGGCCTAAGAACACTGGGACTCTGGGCTTCTCTAGCCACCTAATCTTCTGCTCATCCTCTCGCGCACTCTAAAGAGAGCTCAGGGGAGAAATTGCAAACGTCGAGCAATTGCTCAGAGAGGAAAAGTGCCAGCACTGAAAGCTGTTGCTAGCCAGCACCCTTCCTTGGAAGCGCTTTCACAGGCGCAGTAACACTGGGGCTTTGCGCTTCTCTACTCACCAAACGTCACGGTCATTCTCTTTCCGTCTCGTAGACACGAGCTGAGAAATTGCAAACGTCGAGCAATTGCTCAGAGATGAAAAGTGCCAGCACTGAAAGCTGTTGCTAGCCAGCACCCTTCCTTGGAAGCGCTTTTGTAGACCTAAGAACACTGGGGCTCTGGGCTTCTCTAGCCACCTAATCTTCTGCTCATCCTCTCGCGCACTCTAAAGAGAGCTCAGGTGAAAAATTGCAAGTGTCGAGCAATTGCTCAGAGATGAAAAGTGCCAGCACTGAAAGCTGTTGCTAGCCAGCACCCTTCCTTGGAAGCGCTTTCACAGGCGCAGCAACACTGGGGCTTTGCGCTTCTCTACCCACCAAATGTCACGGTCCTTCTCTTTCCGTCTCGTAGACACGAGCTGAGAAATTGCAAACGTCGAGCAATTGCTCAGAGATGAAAAGTGCCAGTACTGGAAGCTGTTGCTAGCCAGCACCCTTCCTTGGAAGCGCTTTTGTAGGCCTAAGAACACTGGGGCTCTGGGCTTCTCTAGCCACCTCATCTTCTGCTCATCCTCTCGCGCACTCTAAAGAGAGCTCAGGTGAGAAATTGCAAACGTCGAGCAATTGCTCAGAGATGAAAAGTGCCAGCACTGAAAGCTGTTGCTAGCCAGCACCCTTCCTTGGAAGCGCTTTCACAGGCGCAGGAACACTGGGGCTTTGCGCTTCTCTAGCCACCAAACGTCACGGTCCTTCTCTTTCCGTCTCGTAGACACGAGCTGAGAAATTGCAAACGTCGAGCAATTGCTCAGAGATGAAAAGTGCCAGCACTGGAAGCTGTTGCTAGCCAGCACCCTTCCTTGGAAGCGCTTTCACAGGCGCAGGAACACTGGGGCTTTGCGCTTCTCTAGCCACCAAACGTCACGTTCCTTCTCTTTCCGTCTCGTAGACACGAGCTGAGAAATTGCAAACGTCGAGCAATTGCTCAGAGATGAAAAGTGCCAGTACTGGAAGCTGTTGCTAGCCAGCACCCTTCCTTGGAAGCGCTTTTGTAGGCCTAAGAACACTGGGGCTCTGGGCTTCTCTAGCCACCTCATCTTCTGCTCATCCTCTCGCGCACTCTAAAGAGAGCTCAGGTGAAAAATTGCAAGTGTCGAGCAATTGCTCAGAGATGAAAAGTGCCAGCACTGAAAGCTGTTGCTAGCCAGCACCCTTCCTTGGAAGCGCTTTTGTAGGCCTAAGCACACTGGGGCTCTGGGCTTCTCTAGCCACCTAATCTTCTGCTCATCCTCTCGCGCACTCTGAAGAGAGTTCAGGTGAGAAATTGCAAACGTCAAGCAATTGCTCAGAGATGAAAGGTGCCAGCACTGAAAGCTGTTGCTAGCCAGCACCCTTCCTTGGAAGCGCTTTTGTAGGCCTAAGAACACTGGGACTCTGGGCTTCTCTAGCCACCTATTCTTCTGCTCATCCTCTCGCGCAGTCTAAAGAGAGCTCAGGTGAGAAATTGCAAACGTCGAGCAATTGCTCAGAGATGAAAAGTGCCAGCACTGAAAGCTCTTGCTAGCCAGCACCCTTCCTTGGAAGCGCTTTTGTAGCCCTAAGAACACTGGGGCTCTGGGCTTCTCTAGCCACCTCATCTTCTGCTCATCCTCTCGCACACTCTAAAGAGAGCTCAGGGGAGAAATTGCAAACGTCGAGCAATTGCTCAGAGATGAAAAGTGCCAGCACTGAAAGCTGTTGCTAGCCAGCACCCTTCCTTGGAAGCGCTTTCACAGGCGCAGTAACACTGGGGCTTTGCGCTTCTCTACTCACCAAACGTCACGGTCATTCTCTTTCCGTCTCGTAGACACGAGCTGAGAAATTGCAAACGTCGAGCAATTGCTCAGAGATGAAAAGTGCCAGCACTGAAAGCTGTTGCTAGCCAGCACCCTTCCTTGGAAGCGCTTTTGTAGACCTAAGAACACTGGGGCTCTGGGCTTCTCTAGCCACCTAATCTTCTGCTCATCCTCTCGCGCACTCTAAAGAGAGCTCAGGTGAAAAATTGCAAGTGTCGAGCAATTGCTCAGAGATGAAAAGTGCCAGCACTGAAAGCTGTTGCTAGCCAGCACCCTTCCTTGGAAGCGCTTTCACAGGCGCAGCAACACTGGGGCTTTGCGCTTCTCTACCCACCAAATGTCACGGTCCTTCTCTTTCCGTCTCGTAGACACGAGCTGAGAAATTGCAAACGTCGAGCAATTGCTCAGAGATGAAAAGTGCCAGTACTGGAAGCTGTTGCTAGCCAGCACCCTTCCTTGGAAGCGCTTTTGTAGGCCTAAGAACACTGGGGCTCTGGGCTTCTCTAGCCACCTCATCTTCTGCTCATCCTCTCGCGCACTCTAAAGAGAGCTCAGGTGAGAAATTGCAAACGTCGAGCAATTGCTCAGAGATGAAAAGTGCCAGCACTGAAAGCTGTTGCTAGCCAGCACCCTTCCTTGGAAGCGCTTTCACAGGCGCAGTAACACTGGGGCTTTGCGCTTCTCTACCCACCAAACGTCACGGTCCTTCTCTTTCCGTCTCGTAGACACGAGCTGAGAAATTGCAAACGTCGAGCAATTGCTCAGAGATGAAAAGTGCCAGCACTGAAAGCTGTTGCTAGCCAGCACCCTTCCTTGGAAGCGCTTTCACAGGCGCAGGAACACTGGGGCTTTGCGCTTCTCTAGCCACCAAACGTCACGGTCCTTCTCTTTCCGTCTCGTAGACACGAGCTGAGAAATTGCAAACGTCGAGCAATTGCTCAGAGATGAAAAGTGCCAGCACTGAAAGCTGTTGCTAGCCAGCACCCTTCCTTGGAAGCGCTTTTGTAGGCCTAAGAACACTGGGGCTCTGGGCTTCTCTAGCCACCTCATCTTCTGCTCATCCTCTCGCGCACTCTAAAGAGAGCTCAGGTGAAAAATTGCAAGTGTCGAGCAATTGCTCAGAGATGAAAAGTGCCAGCACTGAAAGCTGTTGCTAACCAGCACCCTTCCTTGGAAGCGCTTTTGTAGGCCTAAGCACACTGGGGCTCTGGGCTTCTCTAGCCACCTAATCTTCTGCTCATTCTCTCGCGCACTCTAAAGAGAGCTCAGGTGAGAAATTGCAAACATCGAGCAATTGCTCAGAGATGAAAAGTGCCAGCACTGAAATCTGTTGCTAGCCAGCACCCTTCCTTGGAAGCGCTTTCACAGGCGCAGTAACACTGGGGCTTTGCGCTTCTCTACCCACCAAACGTCACGGTCCTTCTCTTTCCGTCTCGTAGACACGAGCTGAGAAATTGCAAACGTCGAGCAATTGCTCAGAGATGAAAAGTGCCAGCACTGAAAGCTGTTGCTAGCCAGCACCCTTCCTTGGAAGCGCTTTTGTAGGCCTAAGCACACTGGGGCTCTGGGCTTCTCTAGCCACCTAATCTTCTGCTCATCCTCTCGCGCACTCTGAACAGAGCTCAGGTGAGAAATTGCAAACGTCAAGCAATTGCTCAGAGATGAAAGGTGCCAGCACTGAAAGCTGTTGCTAGCCAGCACCCTTCCTTGGAAGCGCTTTTGTAGGCCTAAGAACACTGGGACTCTGGGCTTCTCTAGCCACCTATTCTTCTGCTCATCCTCTCGCGCACTCTAAAGAGAGCTCAGGTGAGAAATTGCAAACGTCGAGCAATTGCTCAGAGATGAAAAGTGCCAGCACTAAAAGCTCTTGCTAGCCAGCACCCTTCCTTGGAAGCGCTTTTGTAGCCCTAAGAACACTGGGGCTCTGGGCTTCTCTAGCCACCTCATCTTCTGCTCATCCTCTCGCGCACTCTAAAGAGAGCTCAGGTGAGAAATTGGAAACGTCGAGCAATTGCTCAGAGATGAAAAGTGCCAGCACTGAAAGCTGTAGCTAGCCAGCACCCTTCCTTGGAAGCGCTTTCACAGGCGCAGTAACACTGGGGCTTTGCGCTTCTCTACCCACCAAACGTCACGGTCCTTCTCTTTCCGTCTCGTAGACACGAGCTGAGAAATTGCAAACGTCGAGCAATTGCTCAGAGATGAAAAGTGCCAGCACTGAAAGCTGTTGCTAGCCAGCACCCTTCCTTGGAAGCGCTTTTGTAGGCCTAAGAACACTGGGGCTCTGGGCTTCTCTAGCCACCTAATCTTCTGCTCATCCTCTCGCGCACTCTAAAGAGAGCTCAGGGGAGAAATTGCAAACATCGAGCAATTGCTCAGAGAGGAAAAGTGCCAGCACTGAAAGCTGTTGCTAGCCAGCACCCTTCCTTGGAAGCGCTTTCACAGGCGCAGCAACACTGGGGCTTTGCGCTTCTCTAGCCACCAAACATCACGGTCCTTCTCTTTCCGTCTCGTAGACAAGAGCTGAGAAATTGCAAACATCGAGCAATTGCTCAGAGATGAAAAGTGCCAGTACTGGAAGCTGTTGCTAGCCAGCACCCTTCCTTGGAAGCGCTTTTGTAGGCCTAAGAACACTGGGGCTCTGGGCTTCTCTAGCCACCTAATCTTCTGCTCATCCTCTCGCGCACTCTAAAGAGAGCTCAGGTGAGAAATTGCAAACGTCGAGCAATTGCTCAGAGATGAAAAGTGCCAGCACTGAAAGCTGTTGCTAGCCAGCACCCTTCCTTGGAAGCGCTTTCACAGGCGCAGCAACACTGGGGCTTTGCGCTTCTCTAGCCACCAAACATCACGGTCACTATCTCTCCGTCTCGTAGACACGAGCTGAGAAATTGCAAACGTCGAGCAATTGCTCAGAGATGAAAAGTGCCAGTACTGAAAGCTGTTGCTAGCCAGCACCCTTCCTTGGAAGCGCTTTTGTAGGCCTAAGAACACTGGGGCTCTGGGCTTCTCTAGCCACCTAATCTTCTGCTCATCCTCTCGCACAGTCTAAAGAGAGCTCAGGTGAGAAATTGCAAACGTCGAGCAATTGCTCAGAGATGAAAAGTGCCAGCACTGAAAGCTGCTGCTAGCCAGCACCCTTCCTTGGAAGCGCTTTTGTAGGCCTAAGAACACTGGGGCTCTGGGCTTCTCTAGCCACCTAATCTTCTGCTCATCCTCTCGCGCACTCTAAAGAGAGCTCAGGGGAGAAATTGCAAATGTCCAGCAATTGCTCAGAGATGAAAAGTGCCAGCACTGAAAGCTGTTGCTAGCCAGCACCCTTCCTTGGAAGCGCTTTCACAGGCGCAGCAACACTGGGGCTTTGCGCTTCTCTAGCCACCAAACATCACGGTCCTTCTCTTTCCGTCTCGTAGACAAGAGCTGAGAAATTGCAAACGTCGAGCAATTGCTCAGAGATGAAAAGTGCCAGTACTGGAAGCTGTTGCTAGCCAGCACCCTTCCTTGGAAGCGCTTTGGTAGGCCTAAGAACACTGGGGCTCTGGGCTTCTCTAGCCACCTAATCTTCTGCTCATCCTCTCGCGCACTCTAAAGAGAGCTCAGGTGAGAAATTGCAAACATCGAGCAATTGCTCAGAGATGAAAAGTGCCAGCACTGAAAGCTGTTGCTAGCCAGCACCCTTCCTTGGAAGCGCTTTCACAGGCGCAGCAACACTGGGGCTTTGCGCTTCTCTACTCACCAAACGTCACGGTCCTTCTCTTTCCGTCTCGTAGACACGAGCTGAGAAATTGCAAACGTCGAGCAATTGCTCAGAGATGAAAAGTGCCAGCACTGAAAGCTGTTGCTAGCCAGCCCCCTTCCTTGGAAGCGCTTTTGTAGGCCTAAGAACAGTGGGGCTCTGGGCTTCTCTAGCCACCTCATCTTCTGCTCATCCTCTCGCGCAGTCTAAAGAGAGCTCAGGTGAGAAATTGCAAACGTCGAGCAATTGCTCAGAGATGAAAAGTGCCAGCACTGAAAGCTGTTGCTAGCCAGCACCCTTCCTTGGAAGCGCTTTCACAGGCGCAGCAACACTGGGGCTTTGCGCTTCTCTACCCACCAAACATCACGGTCCTTCTCTTTCCGTCTCGTAGACACGAGCTGAGAAATTGCAAACGTCGAGCAATTGCTCAGAGATGAAAAGTGCCAGCACTGAAAGCTGCTGCTAGCCAGCACCCTTCCTTGGAAGCGCTTTTGTAGGCCTAAGAACACTGGGGCTCTGGGCTTCTCTAGCCACCTCATCTTCTGCTCATCCTCTCGCGCACTCTAAAGAGAGCTCAGGTGAGAAATTGCAAACGTCGAGCAATTGCTCAGAGATGAAAAGTGCCAGCACTGAAAGCTCTTGCTAGCCAGCACCCTTCCTTGGAAGCGCTTTCACAGGCGCAGCAACACTGGGGCTTTGCGCTTCTCTACCCACCAAACATCACGGTCACTATCTCTCCGTCTCGTAGACACGAGCTGAGAAATTGCAAACGTCGAGCAATTGCTCAGAGATGAAAAGTGCCAGTACTGAAAGCTGTTGCTAGCCAGCACCCTTCCTTGGAAGCGCTTTTGTAGGCCTAAGAACACTGGGGCTCTGGGCTTCTGTAGCCACCTAATCTTCTGCTCATCCTCTCGCACAGTCTAAAGAGAGCTCAGGTGAGAAATTGCAAACGTCGAGCAATTGCTCAGAGATGAAAAGTGCCAGCACTGAAAGCTGCTGCTAGCCAGCACCCTTCCTTGGAAGCGCTTTTGTAGGCCTAAGAACACTGGGGCTCTGGGCTTCTCTAGCCACCTCATCTTCTGCTCATCCTCTCGCGCACTCTAAAGAGAGCTCAGGTGAGAAATTGCAAACGTCGAGCAATTGCTCAGAGATGAAAAGTGCCAGCACTGAAAGCTGTTGCTAGCCAGCACCCTTCCTTGGAAGCGCTTTCACAGGCGCAGCAACACTGGGGCTTTGCGCTTCTCTAGCCACCAAACGTCACGGTCCTTCTCTTTCCGTCTCGTAGACACGAGATGACAAATTGCAAATGACGAGCAATTGCTCAGAGATGAAAAGCGCCAGTACTGGAAGCTGTTGCTAGCCAGCACCCTTCCTTGGAAGCGCTTTTGTAGGCCTAAGAACACTGGGACTCTGGGCTTCTCTAGCCACCTAATCTTCTGCTCATCCTCTCGCGCAGTCTAAAGAGAGCTCAGGTGAAAAATTGCAAGTGTCGAGCAATTGCTCAGAGATGAAAAGTGCCAGCACTGAAAGCTGTTGCTAACCAGCACCCTTCCTTGGAAGCGCTTTTGTAGGCCTAAGAACACTGGGGCTCTGGGCTTCTCTAGCCACCTCATCTTCTGCTCATTCTCTCGCGCACTCTAAAGAGAGTTCAGGTGAGAAATTGCAAACATCGAGCAATTGCTCAGAGATGAAAAGTGCCAGCACTGAAAGCTGTTGCTAGCCAGCACCCTTCCTTGGAAGCGCTTTCACAGGCGCAGCAACACTGGGGCTTTGCGCTTCTCTACCCACCAAACGTCACGGTCCTTCTCTTTCCGTCTCGTAGACACGAGCTGAGAAATTGCAAACGTCGAGCAATTGCTCAGAGATGAAAAGTGCCAGCACTGAAAGCTGTTGCTAGCCAGCACCCTTCCTTGGAAGCGCTTTTGTAGCCCTAAGAACACTGGGACTCTGGGCTTCTCTAGCCACCTCATCTTCTGCTCATCCTCTCGCGCAGTCTAAAGAGAGCTCAGGTGAGAAATTGCAAACGTCGAGCAATTGCTCAGAGAGGAAAAGTGCCAGCACTGAAAGCTGTTGCTAGCCAGCACCCTTCCTTGGAAGCGCTTTTGTAGGCCTAAGAACACTGGGGCTCTGGGCTTCTCTAGCCACCTCATCTTCTGCTCATCCTCTCGCGCAGTCTAAAGAGAGCTCAGGTGAGAAATTGCAAACGTCGAGCAATTGCTCAGAGATGAAAAGTGCCAGCACTGAAAGCTGTTGCTAGCCAGCACCCTTCCGTGGAAGCGCTTTCACAGGCGCAGCAACACTGGGGCTTTGCGCTTCTCTACCCACCAAAAGTCACGGTCCTTCTCTTTCCGTCTCGTAGACACGAGCTGAGAAATTGCAAACGTCGAGCAATTGCTCAGAGATGAAAAGTGCCAGCACTGAAAGCTGTTGCTAGCCAGCACCCTTCCTTGGAAGCGCTTTGGTAGGCCTAAGCACACTGGGGCTCTGGGCTTCTCTAGCCACCTAATCGTCTGCTCATCCTCTCGCGCACTCTAAAGAGAGCTCAGGTGAGAAATTGGAAACGTCGAGCAATTGCTCAGAGATGAAAAGTGCCAGCACTGAAAGCTGTTGCTAGCCAGCACCCTTCCTTGGAAGCGCTTTCAAAGGCGCAGGAACACTGGGGCTTTGCGCTTCTCTAGCCACCAAACGTCACGGTCCTTCTCTTTCCGTCTCGTAGACACGAGCTGAGAAATTGCAAACGTCGAGCAATTGCTCAGAGATGAAAAGTGCCAGCACTGAAAGCTGTTGCTAGCCAGCACCCTTCCTTGGAAGCGCTTTGGTAGGCCTAAGAACACTGGGGCTCTGGGCTTCTCTAGCCACCTAATCTTCTGCTCATCCTCTTGCGCACTCTAAAGAGAGCTCAGGTGAGAAATTGCAAACATCGAGCAATTGCTCAGAGAGGAAAAGTGCCAGCACTGAAAGCTGTTGCTAGCCAGCACCCTTCCTTGGAAGTGCTTTCACAGGCGCAGCAACACTGGGGCTTTGCGCTTCTCTACCCACCAAACGTCACGGTCCTTCTCTTTCCGTCTCGTAGACATGAGCTGAGAAATTGCAAACGTCGAGCAATTGCTCAGAGATGAAAAGTGCCAGTACTGGAAGCTGTTGCTAGCCAGCACCCTTCCTTGGAAGCGCTTTTGTAGGCCTAAGAACACTGGGGCTCTGGGCTTCTCTAGCCACCTAATCTTCTGCTCATCCTCTCGCGCACTCTAAAGAGAGCTCAGGTGAGAAATTGCAAACGTCGAGCAATTGCTCAGAGATGAAAAGTGCCAGCACTGAAAGCTGCTGCTAGCCAGCACCCTTCCTTGGAAGCGCTTTTGTAGGCCTAAGAACACTGGGGCTCTGGGCTTCTCTAGCCACCTCATCTTCTGCTCATCCTCTCGCGCACTCTAAAGAGAGCTCAGGGGAGAAATTGCAAATGTCCAGCAATTGCTCAGAGATGAAAAGTGCCAGCACTGAAAGCTGTAGCTAGCCAGCACCCTTCCTTGGAAGCGCTTTCACAGGCGCAGCAACACTGGGGCTTTGCGCTTCTCTAGCCACCAAACGTCACGGTCCTTCTCTTTCCGTCTCGTAGACACGAGCTGAGAAATGCAAACGTCGAGCAATTGCTCGGAGATGAAAAGTGCCAGCACTGGAAGCTGTTGCTAGCCAGCACCCTTCCTTGGAAGCGCTTTTATAGGCCTAAGAACACTGGGGCTCTGGGCTTCTCTAGCCACCTAATCTTCTGCTCATCCTCTCGCGCACTCTAAAGAGAGCTCAGGTGAGAAATTGCAAACGTCGAGCAATTGCTCAGAGATGAAAAGTGCCAGCACTGAAAGCTGTTGCTAGCCAGCACCCTTCCTTGGAAGCGCTTTCACAGGCGCAGTAACACTGGGGCTTTGCGCTTCTCTACTCACCAAACGTCACGGTCATTCTCTTTCCGTCTCGTAGACACGAGCTGAGAAATTGCAAACGTCGAGCAATTGCTCAGAGATGAAAAGTGCCAGCACTGAAAGCTGTTGCTAGCCAGCACCCTTCCTTGGAAGTGCTTTTGTAGACCTAAGAACACTGGGGCTCTGGGCTTCTCTAGCCACCTAATCTTCTGCTCATCCTCTCGCGCACTCTAAAGAGAGCTCAGGTGAAAAATTGCAAGTGTCGAGCAATTGCTCAGAGATAAAAAGTGCCAGCACTGAAAGCTGTTGCTAGCCAGCACCCTTCCTTGGAAGCGCTTTCACAGGCGCAGCAACACTGGGGCTTTGCGCTTCTCTACCCACCAAATGTCACGGTCCTTCTCTTTCCGTCTCGTAGACACGAGCTGAGAAATTGCAAACGTCGAGCAATTGCTCAGAGATGAAAAGTGCCAGTACTGGAAGCTGTTGCTAGCCAGCCCCCTTCCTTGGAAGCGCTTTTGTAGGCCTAAGAACACTGGGGCTCTGGGCTTCTCTAGCCACCTCATCTTCTGCTCATCCTCTCGCGCACTCTAAAGAGAGCTCAGGTGAGAAATTGCAAACGTCGAGCAATTGCTCAGAGATGAAAAGTGCCAGCACTGAAAGCTGTTGCTAGCCAGCACCCTTCCTTGGAAGCGCTTTCACAGGCGCAGTAACACTGGGGCTTTGCGCTTCTCTAGCCACCAAACGTCACGGTCCTTCTCTTTCCGTCTCGTAGACACGAGCTGAGAAATTGCAAACGTCGAGCAATTGCTCAGAGATGAAAAGTGCCAGCACTGAAAGCTGTTGCTAGCCAGCACCCTTCCTTGGAAGCGCTTTCACAGGCGCAGGAACACTGGGGCTTTGCGCTTCTCTAGCCACCAAACGTCACGGTCCTTCTCTTTCCGTCTCGTAGACACGAGCTGAGAAATTGCAAACGTCGAGCAATTGCTCAGAGATGAAAAGTGCCAGTACTGGAAGCTGTTGCTAGCCAGCACCCTTCCTTGGAAGCGCTTTTGTAGGCCTAAGAACACTGGGGCTCTGGGCTTCTCTAGCCACCTCATCTTCTGCTCATCCTCTCGCGCACTCTAAAGAGAGCTCAGGTGAAAAATTGCAAGTGTCGAGCAATTGCTCAGAGATGAAAAGTGCCAGCACTGAAAGCTGTTGCTAACCAGCACCCTTCCTTGGAAGCGCTTTTGTAGGCCTAAGAACAGTGGGGCTCTGGGCTTCTCTAGCCACCTAATCCTCTGCTCATTCTCTCGCGCACTCTAAAGAGAGTTCAGGTGAGAAATTGCAAACATCGAGCAATTGCTCAGAGATGAAAAGTGCCAGCACTGAAAGCTGTTGCTAGCCAGCACCCTTCCTTGGAAGCGCTTTCACAGGCGCAGTAACACTGGGGCTTTGCGCTTCTCTACCCACCAAACGTCACGGTCCTTCTCTTTCCGTCTCGTAGACACGAGCTGAGAAATTGCAAACGTCGAGCAATTGCTCAGAGAAGAAAAATGCCAGCACTGAAAGCTGTTGCTAGCCAGCACCCTTCCTTGGAAGCGCTTTTGTAGGCCTAAGCACACTGGGGCTCTGGGCTTCTCTAGCCACCTCATCTTCTGCTCATCCTCTCGCGCACTCTGAAGAGAGCTCAGGTGAGAAATTGCAAACGTCCAGCAATTGCTCAGAGATGAAAGGTGCCAGCACTGAAAGCTGTTGCTAGCCAGCACCCTTCCTTGGAAGCGCTTTTGTAGGCCTAAGAACACTGGGACTCTGGGCTTCTCTAGCCACCTATTCTTCTGCTCATCCTCTCGCGCAGTCTAAAGAGAGCTCAGGTGAGAAATTGCAAACGTCGAGCAATTGCTCAGAGATGAAAAGTGCCAGCACTGAAAGCTCTTGCTAGCCAGCACCCTTCCTTGGAAGCGCTTTTGTAGGCCTAAGAACACTGGGGCTCTGGGCTTCTCTAGCCACCTCATCTTCTGCTCATCCTCTCGCGCACTCTAAAGAGAGCTCAGGTGAGAAATTGCAAACGTCGAGCAATTGCTCAGAGATGAAAAGTGCCAGCACTGAAAGCTGTAGCTAGCCAGCACCCTTCCTTGGAAGCGCTTTCACAGGCGCAGTAACACTGGGGCTTTGCGCTTCTCTACCCACCAAACGTCACGGTCCTTCTCTTTCCGTCTCGTAGACACGAGCTGAGAAATTGCAAACGTCGAGCAATTGCTCAGAGATGAAAAGTGCCAGCACTGAAAGCTGTTGCTAGCCAGCACCCTTCCTTGGAAGCGCTTTTGTAGGCCTAAGAACACTGGGGCTCTGGGCTTCTCTAGCCACCTAATCTTCTGCTCATCCTCTCGCGCACTCTAAAGAGAGCTCAGGGGAGAAATTGCAAACGTCGAGCAATTGCTCAGAGATGAAAAGTGCCAGCACTGAAAGCTGTTGCTAGCCAGCACCCTTCCTTGGAAGCGCTTTCACAGGCGCAGTAACACTGGGGCTTTGCGCTTCTCTAGCCACCAAATGTCACGGTCCTTCTCTTTCCGTCTCGTAGACACGAGCTGAGAAATTGCAAACGTCGAGCAATTGCTCAGAGATGAAAAGTGCCAGCACTGAAAGCTGTTGCTAGCCAGCACCCTTCCTTGGAAGCGCTTTCACAGGCGCAGGAACACTGGGGCTTTGCGCTTCTCTAGCCACCAAACGTCACGGTCCTTCTCTTTCCGTCTCGTAGACACGAGCTGAGAAATTGCAAACGTCGAGCAATTGCTCAGAGATGAAAAGTGCCAGTACTGGAAGCTGTTGCTAGCCAGCACCCTTCCTTGGAAGCGCTTTTGTAGGCCTAAGAACACTGGGGCTCTGGGCTTCTCTAGCCACCTAATCTTCTGCTCATCCTCTCGCGCACTCTAAAGAGAGCTCAGGTGAAAAATTGCAAGTGTCGAGCAATTGCTCAGAGATGAAAAGTGCCAGCACTGAAAGCTGTTGCTAGCCAGCACCCTTCCTTGGAAGCGCTTTTGTAGGCCTAAGAACAGTGGGGCTCTGGGCTTCTCTAGCCACTTAATCTTCTGCTCATTCTCTCGCGCACTCTAAAGAGAGTTCAGGTGAGAAATTGCAAACATCGAGCAATTGCTCAGAGATGAAAAGTGCCAGCACTGAAAGCTGTTGCTAGCCAGCACCCTTCCTTGGAAGCGCTTTCACAGGCGCAGTAACACTGGGGCTTTGCGCTTCTCTACCCACCAAACATCACGGTCCTTCTCTTTCCGTCTCGTAGACACGAGCTGAGAAATTGCAAACGTCGAGCAATTGCTCAGAGATGAAAAGTGCCAGCACTGAAAGCTGTTGCTAGCCAGCACCCTTCCTTGGAAGCGCTTTTGTAGGCCTAAGAACACTGGGACTCTGGGCTTCTCTAGCCACCTATTCTTCTGCTCATCCTCTCGCGCACTCTAAAGAGAGCTCAGGTGAGAAATTGCAAACGTCGAGCAATTGCTCAGAGATGAAAAGTGCCAGCACTGAAAGCTCTTGCTAGCCAGCACCCTTCCTTGGAAGCGCTTTTGTAGCCCTAAGAACACTGGGGCTCTGGGCTTCTCTAGCCACCTCATCTTCTGCTCATCCTCTCGCGCACTCTAAAGAGAGCTCAGGTGAGAAATTGCAAACGTCCAGCAATTGCTCAGAGATGAAAAGTGCCAGCACTGAAAGCTGTAGCTAGCCAGCACCCTTCCTTGGAAGCGCTTTCACAGGCGCAGTAACACTGGGGCTTTGCGCTTCTCTACCCACCAAACGTCACGGTCCTTCTCTTTCCGTCTCGTAGACACGAGCTGAGAAATTGCAAACGTCGAGCAATTGCTCAGAGATGAAAAGTGCCAGCACTGAAAGCTGTTGCTAGCCAGCACCCTTCCTTGGAAGCGCTTTTGTAGGCCTAAGAACACTGGGGCTCTGGGCTTCTCTAGCCACCTAATCTTCTGCTCATCCTCTCGCGCACTCTAAAGAGAGCTCAGGGGAGAAATTGCAAACATCGAGCAATTGCTCAGAGAGGAAAAGTGCCAGCACTGAAAGCTCTTGCTAGCCAGCCCCCTTCCTTGGAAGCGCTTTCACAGGCGCAGCAACACTGGGGCTTTGCGTTTCTCTACCCACCAAACGTCACGGTCCTTCTCTTTCCGTCTCGTAGACACGAGCTGAGAAATTGCAAACGTCGAGCAATTGCTCAGAGATGAAAAGTGCCAGTACTGGAAGCTGTTGCTAGCCAGCACCCTTCCTTGGAAGCGCTTTTGTAGGCCTAAGAACACTGGGGCTCTGGGCTTCTCTAGCCACCTCATCTTCTGCTCATCCTCTCGCGCACTCTAAAGAGAGCTCAGGTGAGAAATTGCAAACGTCGAGCAATTGCTCAGAGATGAAAAGTGCCAGCACTGAAAGCTGTTGCTAGCCAGCACCCTTCCTTGGAAGCGCTTTCACAGGCGCAGCAACACTGGGGCTTTGCGCTTCTCTACCCACCAAACATCACGGTCACTATCTCTCCGTCTCGTAGACACGAGCTGAGAAATTGCAAACGTCGAGCAATTGCTCAGAGATGAAAAGTGCCAGCACTGAAAGCTGTTGCTAGCCAGCACCCTTCCTTGGAAGCGCTTTTGTAGGCCTAAGAACACTGGGGCTCTGGGCTTCTCTAGCCACCTCATCTTCTGCTCATCCTCTCGCACAGTCTAAAGAGAGCTCAGGTGAGAAATTGCAAACGTCGAGCAATTGCTCAGAGATGAAAAGTGCCAGCACTGAAAGCTCTTGCTAGCCAGCACCCTTCCTTGGAAGCGCTTTTGTAGCCCTAAGAACACTGGGGCTCTGGGCTTCTCTAGCCACCTCATCTTCTGCTCATCCTCTCGCGCACTCTAAAGAGAGCTCAGGTGAGAAATTGCAAACGTCGAGCAATTGCTCAGAGATGAAAAGTGCCAGCACTGAAAGCTGTAGCTAGCCAGCACCCTTCCTTGGAAGCGCTTTCACAGGCGCAGTAACACTGGGGCTTTGCGCTTCTCTACCCACCAAACGTCACGGTCCTTCTCTTTCCGTCTCGTAGACACGAGCTGAGAAATTGCAAACGTCGAGCAATTGCTCAGAGATGAAAAGTGCCAGCACTGAAAGCTGTTGCTAGCCAGCACCCTTCCTTGGAAGCGCTTTTGTAGGCCTAAGAACACTGGGGCTCTGGGCTTCTCTAGCCACCTAATCTTCTGCTCATCCTCTCGCGCACTCTAAAGAGAGCTCAGGGGAGAAATTGCAAACATCGAGCAATTGCTCAGAGAGGAAAAGTGCCAGCACTGAAAGCTCTTGCTAGCCAGCCCCCTTCCTTGGAAGCGCTTTCACAGGCGCAGCAACACTGGGGCTTTGCGTTTCTCTACCCACCAAACGTCACGGTCCTTCTCTTTCCGTCTCGTAGACACGAGCTGAGAAATTGCAAACGTCGAGCAATTGCTCAGAGATGAAAAGTGCCAGTACTGGAAGCTGTTGCTAGCCAGCACCCTTCCTTGGAAGCGCTTTTGTAGGCCTAAGAACACTGGGGCTCTGGGCTTCTCTAGCCACCTCATCTTCTGCTCATCCTCTCGCGCACTCTAAAGAGAGCTCAGGTGAGAAATTGCAAACGTCGAGCAATTGCTCAGAGATGAAAAGTGCCAGCACTGAAAGCTGTTGCTAGCCAGCACCCTTCCTTGGAAGCGCTTTCACAGGCGCAGCAACACTGGGGCTTTGCGCTTCTCTACCCACCAAACATCACGGTCACTATCTCTCCGTCTCGTAGACACGAGCTGAGAAATTGCAAACGTCGAGCAATTGCTCAGAGATGAAAAGTGCCAGCACTGAAAGCTGTTGCTAGCCAGCACCCTTCCTTGGAAGCGCTTTTGTAGGCCTAAGAACACTGGGGCTCTGGGCTTCTCTAGCCACCTCATCTTCTGCTCATCCTCTCGCACAGTCTAAAGAGAGCTCAGGTGAGAAATTGCAAACGTCGAGCAATTGCTCAGAGATGAAAAGTGCCAGCACTGAAAGCTGCTGCTAGCCAGCACCCTTCCTTGGAAGCGCTTTTGTAGGCCTAAGAACACTGGGGCTCTGGGCTTCTCTAGCCACCTAATCTTCTGCTCATCCTCTCGCGCACTCTAAAGAGAGCTCAGGGGAGAAATTGCAAACATCGAGCAATTGCTCAGAGAGGAAAAGTGCCAGCACTGAAAGCTGTTGCTAGCCAGCACCCTTCCTTGGAAGCGCTTTCACAGGCGCAGCAACACTGGGGCTTTGCGCTTCTCTACTCACCAAACGTCACGGTCATTCTCTTTCCGTCTCGTAGACACGAGCTGAGAAATTGCAAACGTCGAGCAATTGCTCAGAGATGAAAAGTGCCAGCACTGAAAGCTGTTGCTAGCCAGCACCCTTCCTTGGAAGCGCTTTGGTAGGCCTAAGCACACTGGGGCTCTGGGCTTCTCTAGCCACCTCATCTTCTGCTCATCCTCTCGCGCACTCTAAAGAGAGCTCAGGTGAGAAATTGCAAACGTCGAGCAATTGCTCAGAGATGAAAAGTGCCAGCACTGAAAGCTCTTGCTAGCCAGCACCCTTCCTTGGAAGCGCTTTCACAGGCGCAGCAACACTGGGGCTTTGCGCTTCTCTACCCACCAAACGTCACGGTCCTTCTCTTTCCGTCTCGTAGACACGAGCTGAGAAATTGCAAACGTCGAGCAATTGCTCAGAGATGAAAAGTGCCAGTACTGGAAGCTGTTGCTAGCCAGCACCCTTCCTTGGAAGCGCTTTTGTAGGCCTAAGAACACTGGGGCTCTGGGCTTCTCTAGCCACCTAATCTTCTGCTCATCCTCTCGCGCACTCTAAAGAGAGCTCAGGTGAAAAATTGCAAGTGTCGAGCAATTGCTCAGAGATGAAAAGTGCCAGCACTGAAAGCTGTTGCTAACCAGCACCCTTCCTTGGAAGCGCTTTTGTAGGCCTAAGAACAGTGGGGCTCTGGGCTTCTCTAGCCACCTAATCTTCTGCTCATTCTCTCGCGCACTCTAAAGATAGTTCAGGTGAGAAATTGCAAACATCGAGCAATTGCTCAGAGATGAAAAGTGCCAGCACTGAAAGCTGTTGCTAGCCAGCACCCTTCCTTGGAAGCGCTTTCACAGGCGCAGTAACACTGGGGCTTTGCGCTTCTCTACCCACCAAACGTCACGGTCCTTCTCTTTCCGTCTCGTAGACACGAGCTGAGAAATTGCAAACGTCGAGCAATTGCTCAGAGATGAAAAGTGCCAGCACTGAAAGCTGTTGCTAGCCAGCACCCTTCCTTGGAAGCGCTTTTGTAGGCCTAAGCACACTGGGGCTCTGGGCTTCTCTAGCCACCTAATCTTCTGCTCATCCTCTCGCGCACTCTGAAGAGAGCTCAGGTGAGAAATTGCAAACGTCAAGCAATTGCTCAGAGATGAAAGGTGCCAGCACTGAAAGCTGTTGCTAGCCAGCACCCTTCCTTGGAAGCGCTTTTGTAGGCCTAAGCACACTGGGACTCTGGGCTTCTCTAGCCACCTATTCTTCTGCTCATCCTCTCGCGCACTCTAAAGAGAGCTCAGGTGAGAAATTGCAAACGTCGAGCAATTGCTCAGAGATGAAAAGTGCCAGCACTGAAAGCTGTTGCTAGCCAGCACCCTTCCTTGGAAGCGCTTTTGTAGGCCTAAGAACACTGGGGCTCTGGGCTTCTCTAGCCACCTAATCTTCTGCTCATCCTCTCGCGCACTCTAAAGAGAGCTCAGGGGAGAAATTGCAAACATCGAGCAATTGCTCAGAGAGGAAAAGTGCCAGCACTGAAAGCTGTTGCTAGCCAGCCCCCTTCCTTGGAAGCGCTTTCACAGGCGCAGCAACACTGGGGCTTTGCGCTTCTCTACCCACCAAACGTCACGGTCCTTCTCTTTCCGTCTCGTAGACACGAGCTGAGAAATTGCAAACGTCGAGCAATTGCTCAGAGATGAAAAGTGCCAGTACTGGAAGCTGTTGCTAGCCAGCACCCTTCCTTGGAAGCGCTTTTGTAGGCCTAAGAACACTGGGGCTCTGGGCTTCTCTAGCCACCTAATCTTCTGCTCATCCTCTCGCGCACTCTAAAGAGAGCTCAGGTGAGAAATTGCAAACGTCGAGCAATTGCTCAGAGATGAAAAGTGCCAGCACTGAAAGCTGTTGCTAGCCAGCACCCTTCCTTGGAAGCGCTTTCACAGGCGCAGCAACACTGGGGCTTTGCGCTTCTCTACCCACCAAACATCACGGTCACTATCTCTCCGTTTCGTAGACACGAGCTGAGAAATTGCAAACGTCGAGCAATTGCTCAGAGATGAAAAGTGCCAGCACTGAAAGCTGCTGCTAGCCAGCACCCTTCCTTGGAAGCGCTTTTGTAGGCCTAAGAACACTGGGGCTCTGGGCTTCTCTAGCCACCTCATCTTCTGCTCATCCTCTCGCACAGTCTAAAGAGAGCTCAGGTGAGAAATTGCAAACGTCGAGCAATTGCTCAGAGATGAAAAGTGCCAGCACTGAAAGCTGCTGCTAGCCAGCACCCTTCCTTGGAAGCGCTTTTGTAGGCCTAAGAACACTGGGGCTCTGGGCTTCTCTAGCCACCTCATCTTCTGCTCATCCTCTCGCGCACTCTAAAGAGAGCTCAGGTGAGAAATTGCAAACATCGAGCAATTGCTCAGAGATGAAAAGTGCCAGCACTGAAAGCTCTTGCTAGCCAGCACCCTTCCTTGGAAGCGCTTTCACAGGCGCAGCAACACTGGGGCTTTGCGCTTCTCTACTCACCAAACGTCACGGTCCTTCTCTTTCCGTCTCGTAGACACGAGCTGAGAAATTGCAAACGTCGAGCAATTGCTCAGAGATGAAAAGTGCCAGCACTGAAAGCTGTTGCTAGCCAGCACCCTTCCTTGGAAGCGCTTTCACAGGCGCAGCAACACTGGGGCTTTGCGCTTCTCTACCCACCAAACATCACGGTCCTTCTCTTTCCGTCTCGTAGACACGAGCTGAGAAATTGCAAACGTCGAGCAATTGCTCAGAGATGAAAAGTGCCAGCACTGAAAGCTGTTGCTAGCCAGCACCCTTCCTTGGAAGCGCTTTTGTAGGCCTAAGAACACTGGGGCTCTGGGCTTCTCTAGCACCTAATCTTCTGCTCATCCTCTCGCGCACTCTAAAGAGAGCTCAGGTGAGAAATTGCAAACGTCGAGCAATTGCTCAGAGATGAAAAGTGCCAGCACTGAAAGCTCTTGCTAGCCAGCACCCTTCCTTGGAAGCGCTTTCACAGGCGCAGCAACACTGGGGCTTTGCGCTTCTCTACCCACCAAACATCACGGTCACTATCTCTCCGTCTCGTAGACACGAGCTGAGAAATTGCAAACGTCGAGCAATTGCTCAGAGATGAAAAGTGCCAGTACTGAAAGCTGTTGCTAGCCAGCACCCTTCCTTGGAAGCGCTTTTGTAGGCCTAAGAACACTGGGGCTCTGGGCTTCTCTAGCCACCTAATCTTCTGCTCATCCTCTCGCACAGTCTAAAGAGAGCTCAGGTGAGAAATTGCAAACGTCGAGCAATTGCTCAGAGATGAAAAGTGCCAGCACTGAAAGCTGCTGCTAGCCAGCACCCTTCCTTGGAAGCGCTTTTGTAGGCCTAAGAACACTGGGGCTCTGGGCTTCTCTAGCCACCTAATCTTCTGCTCATCCTCTCGCGCACTCTAAAGAGAGCTCAGGTGAGAAATTGCAAACGTCGAGCAATTGCTCAGAGATGAAAAGTGCCAGCACTGAAAGCTGTTGCTAGCCAGCACCCTTCCTTGGAAGCGCTTTCACAGGCGCAGCAACACTGGGGCTTTGCGCTTCTCTAGCCACCAAACGTCACGGTCCTTCTCTTTCCGTCTCGTAGACACGAGCTGAGAAATGCAAACGTCGAGCAATTGCTCAGAGATGAAAAGTGCCAGCACTGAAAGCTGTTGCTAGCCAGCACCCTTCCTTGGAAGCGCTTTTGTAGGCCTAAGCACACTGGGGCTCTGGGCTTCTCTAGCCACCTAATCTTCTGCTCATCCTCTCGCGCACTCTGAAGAGAGCTCAGGTGAGAAATTGCAAACGTCAAGCAATTGCTCAGAGATGAAAGGTGCCAGCACTGAAAGCTGTTGCTAGCCAGCACCCTTCCTTGGAAGCGCTTTTGTAGGCCTAAGAACACTGGGGCTCTGGGCTTCTCTAGCCACCTCATCTTCTGCTCATCCTCTCGCGCACTCTAAAGAGAGCTCAGGTGAGAAATTGCAAACGTCGAGCAATTGCTCAGAGATGAAAAGTGCCAGCACTGAAAGCTGTTGCTAGCCAGCACCCTTCCTTGGAAGCGCTTTCACAGGCGCAGCAACACTGGGGCTTTGCGCTTCTCTACCCACCAAACATCACGGTCCTTCTCTTTCCGTCTCGTAGACACGAGCTGAGAAATTGCAAACGTCGAGCAATTGCTCAGAGATGAAAAGTGCCAGCACTGAAAGCTGTTGCTAGCCAGCACCCTTCCTTGGAAGCGCTTTTGTAGGCCTAAGAACAGTGGGGCTCTGGGCTTCTCTAGCCACCTAATCTTCTGCTCATCCTCTCGCACAGTCTAAAGAGAGCTCAGGTGAGAAATTGCAAACGTCGAGCAATTGCTCAGAGATGAAAGGTGCCAGCACTGAAAGCTGTTGCTAGCCAGCACCCTTCCTTGGAAGCGCTTTTGTAGGCCTAAGAACACTGGGGCTCTGGGCTTCTCTAGCCACCTAATCTTCTGCTCATCCTCTCGCGCACTCTAAAGAGAGCTCAGGTGAGAAATTGCAAACGTCGAGCAATTGCTCAGAGATGAAAAGTGCCAGCACTGAAAGCTCTTGCTAGCCAGCACCCTTCCTTGGAAGCGCTTTCACAGGCGCAGCAACACTGGGGCTTTGCGCTTCTCTACCCACCAAACATCACGGTCCTTCTCTTTCCGTCTCGTAGACACGAGCTGAGAAATTGCAAACGTCGAGCAATTGCTCAGAGATGAAAAGTGCCAGCACTGAAAGCTGTTGCTAGCCAGCACCCTTCCTTGGAAGCGCTTTTGTAGGCCTAAGAACACTGGGGCTCTGGGCTTCTCTAGCCACCTAATCTTCTGCTCATCCTCTCGCACAGTCTAAAGAGAGCTCAGGTGAGAAATTGCAAACGTCGAGCAATTGCTCAGAGATGAAAAGTGCCAGCACTGAAAGCTGCTGCTAGCCAGCACCCTTCCTTGGAAGCGCTTTTGTAGGCCTAAGAACACTGGGGCTCTGGGCTTCTCTAGCCACCTAATCTTCTGCTCATCCTCTCGCGCACTCTAAAGAGAGCTCAGGGGAGAAATTGCAAACATCGAGCAATTGCTCAGAGATGAAAAGTGCCAGCACTGAAAGCTGTTGCTAGCCAGCACCCTTCCTTGGAAGCGCTTTCACAGGCGCAGCAACACTGGGGCTTTGCGCTTCTCTACTCACCAAACGTCACGGTCATTCTCTTTCCGTCTCGTAGACACGAGCTGAGAAATTGCAAACGTCGAGCAATTGCTCAGAGATGAAAAGTGCCAGCACTGAAAGCTGTTGCTAGCCAGCACCCTTCCTTGGAAGCGCTTTTGTAGGCCTAAGCACACTGGGGCTCTGGGCTTCTCTAGCCACCTCATCTTCTGCTCATCCTCTCGCGCACTCTAAAGAGAGCTCAGGTGAGAAATTGCAAACGTCGAGCAATTGCTCAGAGATGAAAAGTGCCAGCACTGAAAGCTCTTGCTAGCCAGCACCCTTCCTTGGAAGCGCTTTCACAGGCGCAGCAACACTGGGGCTTTGCGCTTCTCTAGCCACCAAAAGTCACGGTCCTTCTCTTTCCGTCTCGTAGACACGAGCTGAGAAATTGCAAACGTCGAGCAATTGCTCAGAGATGAAAAGTGCCAGCACTGAAAGCTGTTGCTAGCCAGCACCCTTCCTTGGAAGCGCTTTGGTAGGCCTAAGCACACTGGGGCTCTGGGCTTCTCTAGCCACCTCATCTTCTGCTCATCCTCTCGCGCACTCTAAAGAGAGCTCAGGTGAGAAATTGCAAACGTCGAGCAATTGCTCAGAGATGAAAAGTGCCAGCACTGAAAGCTCTTGCTAGCCAGCACCCTTCCTTGGAAGCGCTTTCACAGGCGCAGCAACACTGGGGCTTTGCGCTTCTCTACCCACCAAACATCACGGTCCTTCTCTTTCCGTCTCGTAGACACGAGCTGAGAAATTGCAAACGTCGAGCAATTGCTCAGAGATGAAAAGTGCCAGCACTGAAAGCTGTTGCTAGCCAGCACCCTTCCTTGGAAGCGCTTTTGTAGGCCTAAGAACAGTGGGGCTCTGGGCTTCTCTAGCACCTCATCTTCTGCTCATCCTCTCGCGCACTCTAAAGAGAGCTCAGGGGAGAAATTGCAAACGTCGAGCAATTGCTCAGAGATGAAAAGTGCCAGCACTGAAAGCTCTTGCTAGCCAGCACCCTTCCTTGGAAGCGCTTTCACAGGCGCAGCAACACTGGGGCTTTGCGCTTCTCTACCCACCAAACATCACGGTCACTATCTCTCCGTCTCGTAGACACGAGCTGAGAAATTGCAAACGTCGAGCAATTGCTCAGAGATGAAAAGTGCCAGTACTGAAAGCTGTTGCTAGCCAGCACCCTTCCTTGGAAGCGCTTTTGTAGGCCTAAGAACACTGGGGCTCTGGGCTTCTCTAGCCACCTAATCTTCTGCTCATCCTCTCGCGCACTCTGAAGAGAGCTCAGGTGAGAAATTGCAAACGTCAAGCAATTGCTCAGAGATGAAAGGTGCCAGCACTGAAAGCTGTTGCTAGCCAGCACCCTTCCTTGGAAGCGCTTTTGTAGGCCTAAGCACACTGGGGCTCTGGGCTTCTCTAGCCACCTAATCTTCTGCTCATCCTCTCGCACAGTCTAAAGAGAGCTCAGGTGAGAAATTGCAAACGTCGAGCAATTGCTCAGAGATGAAAGGTGCCAGCACTGAAAGCTCTTGCTAGCCAGCACCCTTCCTTGGAAGCGCTTTTGTAGGCCTAAGAACACTGGGGCTCTGGGCTTCTCTAGCCACCTCATCTTCTGCTCATCCTCTCGCGCAGTCTAAAGAGAGCTCAGGTGAGAAATTGCAAACGTCGAGCAATTGCTCAGAGATGAAAAGTGCCAGCACTGAAAGCTGTTGCTAGCCAGCACCCTTCCTTGGAAGCGCTTTTGTAGGCCTAAGAACACTGGGGCTCTGGGCTTCTCTAGCCACCTAATCTTCTGCTCATCCTCTCGCGCACTCTAAAGAGAGCTCAGGGGAGAAATTGCAAACGTCGAGCAATTGCTCAGAGATGAAAAGTGCCAGCACTGAAAGCTCTTGCTAGCCAGCACCCTTCCTTGGAAGCGCTTTCACAGGCGCAGCAACACTGGGGCTTTGCGCTTCTCTACCCACCAAACATCACGGTCCTTCTCTTTCCGTCTCGTAGACACGAGCTGAGAAATTGCAAACGTCGAGCAATTGCTCAGAGATGAAAAGTGCCAGCACTGAAAGCTGTTGCTAGCCAGCACCCTTCCTTGGAAGCGCTTTTGTAGGCCTAAGCACACTGGGGCTCTGGGCTTCTCTAGCCACCTAATCTTCTGCTCATCCTCTCGCACAGTCTAAAGAGAGCTCAGGTGAGAAATTGCAAACGTCGAGCAATTGCTCAGAGATGAAAGGTGCCAGCACTGAAAGCTCTTGCTAGCCAGCACCCTTCCTTGGAAGCGCTTTTGTAGGCCTAAGAACACTGGGGCTCTGGGCTTCTCTAGCCACCTCATCTTCTGCTCATCCTCTCGCGCACTCTAAAGAGAGCTCAGGTGAGAAATTGCAAACGTCGAGCAATTGCTCAGAGATGAAAAGTGCCAGCACTGAAAGCTGTTGCTAGCCAGCACCCTTCCTTGGAAGCGCTTTCACAGGCGCAGCAACACTGGGGCTTTGCGCTTCTCTACCCACCAAACATCACGGTCCTTCTCTTTCCGTCTCGTAGACACGAGCTGAGAAATTGCAAACGTCGAGCAATTGCTCAGAGATGAAAAGTGCCAGCACTGAAAGCTGTTGCTAGCCAGCACCCTTCCTTGGAAGCGCTTTTGTAGGCCTAAGAACACTGGGGCTCTGGGCTTCTCTAGCCACCTAATCTTCTGCTCATCCTCTCGCACAGTCTAAAGAGAGCTCAGGTGAGAAATTGCAAACGTCGAGCAATTGCTCAGAGATGAAAAGTGCCAGCACTGAAAGCTGCTGCTAGCCAGCACCCTTCCTTGGAAGCGCTTTTGTAGGCCTAAGAACACTGGGGCTCTGGGCTTCTCTAGCCACCTAATCTTCTGCTCATCCTCTCGCGCACTCTAAAGAGAGCTCAGGGGAGAAATTGCAAACGTCGAGCAATTGCTCAGAGATGAAAAGTGCCAGCACTGAAAGCTGTTGCTAGCCAGCACCCTTCCTTGGAAGCGCTTTCACAGGCGCAGCAACACTGGGGCTTTGCGCTTCTCTACTCACCAAACGTCACGGTCATTCTCTTTCCGTCTCGTAGACACGAGCTGAGAAATTGCAAACGTCGAGCAATTGCTCAGAGATGAAAAGTGCCAGCACTGAAAGCTGTTGCTAGCCAGCACCCTTCCTTGGAAGCGCTTTGGTAGGCCTAAGCACACTGGGGCTCTGGGCTTCTCTAGCCACCTAATCTTCTGCTCATCCTCTCGCGCACTCTAAAGAGAGCTCAGGTGAGAAATTGCAAACGTCGAGCAATTGCTCAGAGATGAAAAGTGCCAGCACTGAAAGCTCTTGCTAGCCAGCACCCTTCCTTGGAAGCGCTTTCACAGGCGCAGCAACACTGGGGCTTTGCGCTTCTCTACCCACCAAACATCACGGTCATTCTCTTTCCGTCTCGTAGACACGAGCTGAGAAATTGCAAACGTCGAGCAATTGCTCAGAGATGAAAAGTGCCAGCACTGAAAGCTGTTGCTAGCCAGCCCCCTTCCTTGGAAGCGCTTTTGTAGGCCTAAGAACAGTGGGGCTCTGGGCTTCTCTAGCACCTAATCTTCTGCTCATCCTCTCGCGCACTCTAAAGAGAGCTCAGGTGAGAAATTGCAAACGTCGAGCAATTGCTCAGAGATGAAAAGTGCCAGCACTGAAAGCTCTTGCTAGCCAGCACCCTTCCTTGGAAGCGCTTTCACAGGCGCAGCAACACTGGGGCTTTGCGCTTCTCTACCCACCAAACATCACGGTCCTTCTCTTTCCGTCTCGTAGACACGAGCTGAGAAATTGCAAACGTCGAGCAATTGCTCAGAGATGAAAAGTGCCAGCACTGAAAGCTGTTGCTAGCCAGCACCCTTCCTTGGAAGCGCTTTTGTAGGCCTAAGAACAGTGGGGCTCTGGGCTTCTCTAGCACCTAATCTTCTGCTCATCCTCTCGCGCACTCTAAAGAGAGCTCAGGGGAGAAATTGCAAACGTCGAGCAATTGCTCAGAGATGAAAAGTGCCAGCACTGAAAGCTCTTGCTAGCCAGCACCCTTCCTTGGAAGCGCTTTCACAGGCGCAGCAACACTGGGGCTTTGCGCTTCTCTACTCACCAAACGTCACGGTCATTCTCTTTCCGTCTCGTAGACACGAGCTGAGAAATTGCAAACGTCGAGCAATTGCTCAGAGATGAAAAGTGCCAGCACTGAAAGCTGTTGCTAGCCAGCACCCTTCCTTGGAAGCGCTTTGGTAGGCCTAAGCACACTGGGGCTCTGGGCTTCTCTAGCCACCTCATCTTCTGCTCATCCTCTCGCGCACTCTAAAGAGAGCTCAGGTGAGAAATTGCAAACGTCGAGCAATTGCTCAGAGATGAAAAGTGCCAGCACTGAAAGCTCTTGCTAGCCAGCACCCTTCCTTGGAAGCGCTTTCACAGGCGCAGCAACACTGGGGCTTTGCGCTTCTCTACCCACCAAACATCACGGTCCTTCTCTTTCCGTCTCGTAGACACGAGCTGAGAAATTGCAAACGTCGAGCAATTGCTCAGAGATGAAAAGTGCCAGCACTGAAAGCTGTTGCTAGCCAGCACCCTTCCTTGGAAGCGCTTTTGTAGGCCTAAGAACAGTGGGGCTCTGGGCTTCTCTAGCCACCTAATCTTCTGCTCATCCTCTCGCGCACTCTAAAGAGAGCTCAGGTGAGAAATTGCAAACGTCGAGCAATTGCTCAGAGATGAAAAGTGCCAGCACTGAAAGCTGTTGCTAGCCAGCACCCTTCCTTGGAAGCGCTTTCACAGGCGCAGCAACACTGGGGCTTTGCGCTTCTCTACCCACCAAACATCACGGTCACTATCTCTCCGTCTCGTAGACACGAGCTGAGAAATTGCAAACGTCGAGCAATTGCTCAGAGATGAAAAGTGCCAGTACTGAAAGCTGTTGCTAGCCAGCACCCTTCCTTGGAAGCGCTTTTGTAGGCCTAAGAACACTGGGGCTCTGGGCTTCTCTAGCCACCTAATCTTCTGCTCATCCTCTCGCACAGTCTAAAGAGAGCTCAGGTGAGAAATTGCAAACGTCGAGCAATTGCTCAGAGATGAAAAGTGCCAGCACTGAAAGCTGCTGCTAGCCAGCACCCTTCCTTGGAAGCGCTTTTGTAGGCCTAAGAACACTGGGGCTCTGGGCTTCTCTAGCCACCTCATCTTCTGCTCATCCTCTCGCGCACTCTAAAGAGAGCTCAGGTGAGAAATTGCAAACGTCGAGCAATTGCTCAGAGATGAAAAGTGCCAGCACTGAAAGCTGTTGCTAGCCAGCACCCTTCCTTGGAAGCGCTTTCACAGGCGCAGTAACACTGGGGCTTTGCGCTTCTCTAGCCACCAAACGTCACGGTCCTTCTCTTTCCGTCTCGTAGACACGAGCTGAGAAATTGCAAACGTCGAGCAATTGCTCCGAGATGAAAAGTGCCAGCACTGAAAGCTGTTGCTAGCCAGCACCCTTCCTTGGAAGCGCTTTCACAGGCGCAGGAACACTGGGGCTTTGCGCTTCTCTAGCCACCAAACGTCACGGTCCTTCTCTTTCCGTCTCGTAGACACGAGCTGAGAAATTGCAAACGTCGAGCAATTGCTCAGAGATGAAAAGTGCCAGTACTGGAAGCTGTTGCTAGCCAGCACCCTTCCTTGGAAGCGCTTTTGTAGGCCTAAGAACACTGGGGCTCTGGGCTTCTCTAGCCACCTAATCTTCTGCTCATCCTCTCGCGCACTCTAAAGAGAGCTCAGGTGAAAAATTGCAAACGTCGAGCAATTGCTCAGAGATGAAAAGTGCCAGCACTGAAAGCTGTTGCTAACCAGCACCCTTCCTTGGAAGCGCTTTTGTAGGCCTAAGAACACTGGGGCTCTGGGCTTCTCTAGCCAACTAATCTTCTGCTCATTCTCTCGCGCACTCTAAAGAGAGTTCAGGTGAGAAATTGCAAACGTCGAGCAATTGCTCAGAGATGAAAAGTGCCAGCACTGAAAGCTGTTGCTAGCCAGCACCCTTCCTTGGAAGCGCTTTCACAGGCGCAGCAACACTGGGGCTTTGCGCTTCTCTAGCCACCAAACGTCACGGTCCTTCTCTTTCCGTCTCGTAGACACGAGCTGAGAAATGCAAACGTCGAGCAATTGCTCAGAGATGAAAAGTGCCAGCACTGAAAGCTGTTGCTAGCCAGCACCCTTCCTTGGAAGCGCTTTTGTAGGCCTAAGCACACTGGGGCTCTGGGCTTCTCTAGCCACCTAATCTTCTGCTCATCCTCTCGCGCACTCTGAAGAGAGCTCAGGTGAGAAATTGCAAACGTCAAGCAATTGCTCAGAGATGAAAGGTGCCAGCACTGAAAGCTGTTGCTAGCCAGCACCCTTCCTTGGAAGCGCTTTTGTAGGCCTAAGAACACTGGGACTCTGGGCTTCTCTAGCCACCTATTCTTCTGCTCATCCTCTCGCGCACTCTAAAGAGAGCTCAGGTGAGAAATTGCAAACGTCGAGCAATTGCTCAGAGATGAAAAGTGCCAGCACTGAAAGCTCTTGCTAGCCAGCACCCTTCCTTGGAAGCGCTTTTGTAGGCCTAAGAACAGTGGGGCTCTGGGCTTCTCTAGCCACCTCATCTTCTGCTCATCCTCTCGCGCACTCTAAAGAGAGCTCAGGTGAGAAATTGCAAACGTCGAGCAATTGCTCAGAGATGAAAAGTGCCAGCACTGAAAGCTGTTGCTAGCCAGCACCCTTCCTTGGAAGCGCTTTCACAGGCGCAGCAACACTGGGGCTTTGCGCTTCTCTACCCACCAAAAGTCACGGTCCTTCTCTTTCCGTCTCGTAGACACGAGCTGAGAAATTGCAAACGTCGAGCAATTGCTCAGAGATGAAAAGTGCCAGCACTGAAAGCTGTTGCTAGCCAGCACCCTTCCTTGGAAGCGCTTTTGTAGGCCTAAGAACACTGGGGCTCTGGGCTTCTCTAGCCACCTAATCTTCTGCTCATCCTCTCGCACAGTCTAAAGAGAGCTCAGGTGAGAAATTGCAAACGTCGAGCAATTGCTCAGAGATGAAAAGTGCCAGCACTGAAAGCTGTTGCTAGCCAGCACCCTTCCTTGGAAGCGCTTTCACAGGCGCAGCAACACTGGGGCTTTGCGCTTCTCTAGCCACCAAACGTCACGGTCCTTCTCTTTCCGTCTCGTAGACACGAGCTGAGAAATGCAAACGTCGAGCAATTGCTCGGAGATGAAAAGTGCCAGCACTGGAAGCTGTTGCTAGCCAGCACCCTTCCTTGGAAGCGCTTTTGTAGGCCTAAGAACAGTGGGGCTCTGGGCTTCTCTAGCCACCTCATCTTCTGCTCATCCTCTCGCGCACTCTAAAGAGAGCTCAGGTGAGAAATTGCAAATGTCCAGCAATTGCTCAGAGATGAAAAGTGCCAGCACTGAAAGCTGTTGCTAGCCAGCACCCTTCCTTGGAAGCGCTTTCACAGGCGCAGCAACACTGGGGCTTTGCGCTTCTCTAGCCACCAAACGTCACGGTCCTTCTCTTTCCGTCTCGTAGACACGAGCTGAGAAATGCAAACGTCGAGCAATTGCTCGGAGATGAAAAGTGCCAGCACTGGAAGCTGTTGCTAGCCAGCACCCTTCCTTGGAAGCGCTTTTGTAGGCCTAAAGACACTGGGGCTCTGGGCTTCTCTAGCCACCTAATCTTCTGCTCATCCACTCGCGCACTCTAAAGAGAGCTCAGGTGAGAAATTGCAAACGTCCAGCAATTGCTCAGAGATGAAAAGTGCCAGCACTGAAAGCTCTTGCTAGCCAGCACCCTTCCTTGGAAGCGCTTTCACAGGCGCAGCAACACTGGGGCTTTGCGCTTCTCTAGCCACCAAACATCACGGTCCTTCTCTTTCCGTCTCGTAGACAAGAGCTGAGAAATTGCAAACATCGAGCAATTGCTCAGAGATGAAAAGTGCCAGTACTGGAAGCTGTTGCTAGCCAGCACCCTTCCTTGGAAGCGCTTTTGTAGGCCTAAGAACACTGGGGCTCTGGGCTTCTCTAGCCACCTAATCTTCTGCTCATCCTCTCGCGCACTCTAAAGAGAGCTCAGGGGAGAAATTGCAAACGTCGAGCAATTGCTCAGAGATGAAAAGTGCCAGCACTGAAAGCTCTTGCTAGCCAGCACCCTTCCTTGGAAGCGCTTTCACAGGCGCAGCAACACTGGGGCTTTGCGCTTCTCTACCCACCAAACATCACGGTCCTTCTCTTTCCGTCTCGTAGACACGAGCTGAGAAATTGCAAACGTCGAGCAATTGCTCAGAGATGAAAAGTGCCAGCACTGAAAGCTGTTGCTAGCCAGCCCCCTTCCTTGGAAGCGCTTTTGTAGGCCTAAGAACAGTGGGGCTCTGGGCTTCTCTAGCACCTAATCTTCTGCTCATCCTCTCGCGCACTCTAAAGAGAGCTCAGGTGAGAAATTGCAAACGTCGAGCAATTGCTCAGAGATGAAAAGTGCCAGCACTGAAAGCTCTTGCTAGCCAGCACCCTTCCTTGGAAGCGCTTTCACAGGCGCAGCAACACTGGGGCTTTGCGCTTCTCTAGCCACCAAACGTCACGGTCCTTCTCTTTCCGTCTCGTAGACACGAGCTGAGAAATTGCAAACATCGAGCAATTGCTCAGAGATGAAAAGTGCCAGTACTGGAAGCTGTTGCTAGCCAGCACCCTTCCTTGGAAGCGCTTTTGTAGGCCTAAGAACACTGGGGCTCTGGGCTTCTCTAGCCACCTAATCTTCTGCTCATCCTCTCGCGCACTCTAAAGAGAGCTCAGGTGAGAAATTGCAAACGTCGAGCAATTGCTCAGAGATGAAAAGTGCCAGCACTGAAAGCTGTTGCTAGCCAGCACCCTTCCTTGGAAGCGCTTTCACAGGCGCAGCAACACTGGGGCTTTGCGCTTCTCTAGCCACCAAACGTCACGGTCCTTCTCTTTCCGTCTCGTAGACACGAGCTGAGAAATGCAAACGTCGAGCAATTGCTCGGAGATGAAAAGTGCCAGCACTGGAAGCTGTTGCTAGCCAGCACCCTTCCTTGGAAGCGCTTTTGTAGGCCTAAGAACAGTGGGGCTCTGGGCTTCTCTAGCCACCTAATCTTCTGCTCATCCTCTCGCGCACTCTAAAGAGAGCTCAGGTGAGAAATTGCAAATGTCCAGCAATTGCTCAGAGATGAAAAGTGCCAGCACTGAAAGCTGTTGCTAGCCAGCACCCTTCCTTGGAAGCGCTTTCACAGGTGCAGCAACACTGGGGCTTTGCGCTTCTCTAGCCACCAAACGTCACGGTCCTTCTCTTTCCGTCTCGTAGACACGAGCTGAGAAATGCAAACGTCGAGCAATTGCTCGGAGATGAAAAGTGCCAGCACTGGAAGCTGTTGCTAGCCAGCACCCTTCCTTGGAAGCGCTTTTGTAGGCCTAAAGACACTGGGGCTCTGGGCTTCTCTAGCCACCTAATCTTCTGCTCATCCACTCGCGCACTCTAAAGAGAGCTCAGGTGAGAAATTGCAAACGTCCAGCAATTGCTCAGAGATGAAAAGTGCCAGCACTGAAAGCTCTTGCTAGCCAGCACCCTTGCTTGGAAGCGCTTTCACAGGCGCAGCAACACTGGGGCTTTGCGCTTCTCTAGCCACCAAACATCACGGTCCTTCTCTTTCCGTCTCGTAGACAAGAGCTGAGAAATTGCAAACATCGAGCAATTGCTCAGAGATGAAAAGTGCCAGTACTGGAAGCTGTTGCTAGCCAGCACCCTTCCTTGGAAGCGCTTTTGTAGGCCTAAGAACACTGGGGCTCTGGGCTTCTCTAGCCACCTAATCTTCTGCTCATCCTCTCGCGCACTCTAAAGAGAGCTCAGGGGAGAAATTGCAAACGTCGAGCAATTGCTCAGAGATGAAAAGTGCCAGCACTGAAAGCTCTTGCTAGCCAGCACCCTTCCTTGGAAGCGCTTTCACAGGCGCAGCAACACTGGGGCTTTGCGCTTCTCTACCCACCAAACATCACGGTCCTTCTCTTTCCGTCTCGTAGACACGAGCTGAGAAATTGCAAACGTCGAGCAATTGCTCAGAGATGAAAAGTGCCAGCACTGAAAGCTGTTGCTAGCCAGCCCCCTTCCTTGGAAGCGCTTTTGTAGGCCTAAGAACAGTGGGGCTCTGGGCTTCTCTAGCACCTAATCTTCTGCTCATCCTCTCGCGCACTCTAAAGAGAGCTCAGGTGAGAAATTGCAAACGTCGAGCAATTGCTCAGAGATGAAAAGTGCCAGCACTGAAAGCTCTTGCTAGCCAGCACCCTTCCTTGGAAGCGCTTTCACAGGCGCAGCAACACTGGGGCTTTGCGCTTCTCTAGCCACCAAACGTCACGGTCCTTCTCTTTCCGTCTCGTAGACACGAGCTGAGAAATTGCAAACATCGAGCAATTGCTCAGAGATGAAAAGTGCCAGTACTGGAAGCTGTTGCTAGCCAGCACCCTTCCTTGGAAGCGCTTTTGTAGGCCTAAGAACACTGGGGCTCTGGGCTTCTCTAGCCACCTAATCTTCTGCTCATCCTCTCGCGCACTCTAAAGAGAGCTCAGGTGAGAAATTGCAAACGTCGAGCAATTGCTCAGAGATGAAAAGTGCCAGCACTGAAAGCTCTTGCTAGCCAGCACCCTTCCTTGGGAGCGCTTTCACAGGCGCAGCAACACTGGGGCTTTGCGCTTCTCTAGCCACCAAACATCACGGTCCTTCTCTTTCCGTCTCGTAGACACGAGCTGAGAAATTGCAAACGTCGAGCAATTGCTCAGAGATGAAAAGTGCCAGCACTGAAAGCTGTTGCTAGCCAGCACCCTTCCTTGGAAGCGCTTTTGTAGGCCTAAGAACAGTGGGGCTCTGGGCTTCTCTAGCACCTAATCTTCTGCTCATCCTCTTGCGCACTCTAAAGAGAGCTCAGGGGAGAAATTGCAAATGTCGAGCAATTGCTCAGAGATGAAAAGTGCCAGCACTGAAAGCTGTTGCTAGCCAGCACCCTTCCTTGGAAGCGCTTTCACAGGCGCAGCAACACTGGGGCTTTGCGCTTCTCTACCCACCAAACGTCACGGTCCTTCTCTTTCCGTCTCGTAGACACGAGCTGAGAAATTGCAAACGTCGAGCAATTGCTCAGAGATGAAAAGTGCCAGTACTGAAAGCTGTTGCTAGCCAGCACCCTTCCTTGGAAGCGCTTTTGTAGGCCTAAGAACACTGGGGCTCTGGGCTTCTCTAGCCACCTCATCTTCTGCTCATCCTCTCGCGCACTCTAAAGAGAGCTCAGGGGAGAAATTGCAAACGTCGAGCAATTGCTCAGAGATGAAAAGTGCCAGCACTGAAAGCTGTTGCTAGCCAGCACCCTTCCTTGGAAGCGCTTTCACAGGCGCAGCAACACTGGGGCTTTGCGCTTCTCTAGCCACCAAAAGTCACGGTCCTTCTCTTTCCGTCTCGTAGACACGAGATGACAAATTGCAAACGTCGAGCAATTGCTCAGAGATGAAAAGTGCCAGTACTGGAAGCTGTTGCTAGCCAGCACCCTTCCTTGGAAGCGCTTTTGTAGGCCTAAGAACACTGGGGCTTTGCGCTTCTCTACGCACCAAACGTCACGGTCCTTCTCTTTCCGTCTCATAGACACGAGCTGAGAAATTGCAAACGTCGAGCAATTGCTCAGAGATGAAAAGTGCCAGCACTGAAAGCTGTTGCTAGCCAGCACCCTTCCTTGGAAGCGCTTTCACAGGCGCAGTAACACTGGGGCTTTGCGCTTCTCTAGCCACCAAACGTCACGGTCCTTCTCTTTCCGTCTCGTAGACACGAGCTGAGAAATGCAAACGTCGAGCAATTGCTCGGAGATGAAAAGTGCCAGCACTGGAAGCTGTTGCTAGCCAGCACCCTTCCTTGGAAGCGCTTTTGTAGGCCTAAGAACACTGGGGCTCTGGGCTTCTCTAGCCACCTCATCTTCTGCTCATCCTCTCGCGCACTCTAAAGAGAGCTCAGGTGAGAAATTGCAAACGTCGAGCAATTGCTCAGAGATGAAAAGTGCCAGCACTGAAAGCTGTTGCTAGCCAGCACCCTTCCTTGGAAGCGCTTTCACAGGCGCAGCAACACTGGGGCTTTGCGCTTCTCTACCCACCAAACATCACGGTCCTTCTCTTTCCGTCTCGTAGACACGAGCTGAGAAATTGCAAACGTCGAGCAATTGCTCAGAGATGAAAAGTGCCAGCACTGAAAGCTGTTGCTAGCCAGCACCCTTCCTTGGAAGCGCTTTTGTAGGCCTAAGAACACTGGGGCTCTGGGCTTCTCTAGCCACCTAATCTTCTGCTCATCCTCTCGCACAGTCTAAAGAGAGCTCAGGTGAGAAATTGCAAACGTCGAGCAATTGCTCAGAGATGAAAAGTGCCAGCACTGAAAGCTGCTGCTAGCCAGCACCCTTCCTTGGAAGCGCTTTTGTAGGCCTAAGAACACTGGGGCTCTGGGCTTCTCTAGCCACCTAATCTTCTGCTCATCCTCTCGCGCACTCTAAAGAGAGCTCAGGGGAGAAATTGCAAACGTCGAGCAATTGCTCAGAGATGAAAAGTGCCAGCACTGAAAGCTGTTGCTAGCCAGCACCCTTCCTTGGAAGCGCTTTCACAGGCGCAGCAACACTGGGGCTTTGCGCTTCTCTACTCACCAAACGTCACGGTCATTCTCTTTCCGTCTCGTAGACACGAGCTGAGAAATTGCAAACGTCGAGCAATTGCTCAGAGATGAAAAGTGCCAGCACTGAAAGCTGTTGCTAGCCAGCACCCTTCCTTGGAAGCGCTTTGGTAGGCCTAAGCACACTGGGGCTCTGGGCTTCTCTAGCCACCTAATCTTCTGCTCATCCTCTCGCGCACTCTAAAGAGAGCTCAGGTGAGAAATTGCAAACGTCGAGCAATTGCTCAGAGATGAAAAGTGCCAGCACTGAAAGCTCTTGCTAGCCAGCACCCTTCCTTGGAAGCGCTTTCACAGGCGCAGCAACACTGGGGCTTTGCGCTTCTCTACCCACCAAACATCACGGTCATTCTCTTTCCGTCTCGTAGACACGAGCTGAGAAATTGCAAACGTCGAGCAATTGCTCAGAGATGAAAAGTGCCAGCACTGAAAGCTGTTGCTAGCCAGCCCCCTTCCTTGGAAGCGCTTTTGTAGGCCTAAGAACAGTGGGGCTCTGGGCTTCTCTAGCACCTAATCTTCTGCTCATCCTCTCGCGCACTCTAAAGAGAGCTCAGGTGAGAAATTGCAAACGTCGAGCAATTGCTCAGAGATGAAAAGTGCCAGCACTGAAAGCTCTTGCTAGCCAGCACCCTTCCTTGGAAGCGCTTTCACAGGCGCAGCAACACTGGGGCTTTGCGCTTCTCTACCCACCAAACATCACGGTCCTTCTCTTTCCGTCTCGTAGACACGAGCTGAGAAATTGCAAACGTCGAGCAATTGCTCAGAGATGAAAAGTGCCAGCACTGAAAGCTGTTGCTAGCCAGCACCCTTCCTTGGAAGCGCTTTTGTAGGCCTAAGAACAGTGGGGCTCTGGGCTTCTCTAGCACCTAATCTTCTGCTCATCCTCTCGCGCACTCTAAAGAGAGCTCAGGGGAGAAATTGCAAACGTCGAGCAATTGCTCAGAGATGAAAAGTGCCAGCACTGAAAGCTCTTGCTAGCCAGCACCCTTCCTTGGAAGCGCTTTCACAGGCGCAGCAACACTGGGGCTTTGCGCTTCTCTACTCACCAAACGTCACGGTCATTCTCTTTCCGTCTCGTAGACACGAGCTGAGAAATTGCAAACGTCGAGCAATTGCTCAGAGATGAAAAGTGCCAGCACTGAAAGCTGTTGCTAGCCAGCACCCTTCCTTGGAAGCGCTTTGGTAGGCCTAAGCACACTGGGGCTCTGGGCTTCTCTAGCCACCTCATCTTCTGCTCATCCTCTCGCGCACTCTAAAGAGAGCTCAGGTGAGAAATTGCAAACGTCGAGCAATTGCTCAGAGATGAAAAGTGCCAGCACTGAAAGCTCTTGCTAGCCAGCACCCTTCCTTGGAAGCGCTTTCACAGGCGCAGCAACACTGGGGCTTTGCGCTTCTCTACCCACCAAACATCACGGTCCTTCTCTTTCCGTCTCGTAGACACGAGCTGAGAAATTGCAAACGTCGAGCAATTGCTCAGAGATGAAAAGTGCCAGCACTGAAAGCTGTTGCTAGCCAGCACCCTTCCTTGGAAGCGCTTTTGTAGGCCTAAGAACAGTGGGGCTCTGGGCTTCTCTAGCCACCTAATCTTCTGCTCATCCTCTCGCGCACTCTAAAGAGAGCTCAGGTGAGAAATTGCAAACGTCGAGCAATTGCTCAGAGATGAAAAGTGCCAGCACTGAAAGCTGTTGCTAGCCAGCACCCTTCCTTGGAAGCGCTTTCACAGGCGCAGCAACACTGGGGCTTTGCGCTTCTCTACCCACCAAACATCACGGTCACTATCTCTCCGTCTCGTAGACACGAGCTGAGAAATTGCAAACGTCGAGCAATTGCTCAGAGATGAAAAGTGCCAGTACTGAAAGCTGTTGCTAGCCAGCACCCTTCCTTGGAAGCGCTTTTGTAGGCCTAAGAACACTGGGGCTCTGGGCTTCTGTAGCCACCTAATCTTCTGCTCATCCTCTCGCACAGTCTAAAGAGAGCTCAGGTGAGAAATTGCAAACGTCGAGCAATTGCTCAGAGATGAAAAGTGCCAGCACTGAAAGCTGCTGCTAGCCAGCACCCTTCCTTGGAAGCGCTTTTGTAGGCCTAAGAACACTGGGGCTCTGGGCTTCTCTAGCCACCTCATCTTCTGCTCATCCTCTCGCGCACTCTAAAGAGAGCTCAGGTGAGAAATTGCAAACGTCGAGCAATTGCTCAGAGATGAAAAGTGCCAGCACTGAAAGCTGTTGCTAGCCAGCACCCTTCCTTGGAAGCGCTTTCACAGGCGCAGTAACACTGGGGCTTTGCGCTTCTCTAGCCACCAAACGTCACGGTCCTTCTCTTTCCGTCTCGTAGACACGAGCTGAGAAATTGCAAACGTCGAGCAATTGCTCCGAGATGAAAAGTGCCAGCACTGAAAGCTGTTGCTAGCCAGCACCCTTCCTTGGAAGCGCTTTCACAGGCGCAGGAACACTGGGGCTTTGCGCTTCTCTAGCCACCAAACGTCACGGTCCTTCTCTTTCCGTCTCGTAGACACGAGCTGAGAAATTGCAAACGTCGAGCAATTGCTCAGAGATGAAAAGTGCCAGTACTGGAAGCTGTTGCTAGCCAGCACCCTTCCTTGGAAGCGCTTTTGTAGGCCTAAGAACACTGGGGCTCTGGGCTTCTCTAGCCACCTAATCTTCTGCTCATCCTCTCGCGCACTCTAAAGAGAGCTCAGGTGAAAAATTGCAAGTGTCGAGCAATTGCTCAGAGATGAAAAGTGCCAGCACTGAAAGCTGTTGCTAACCAGCACCCTTCCTTGGAAGCGCTTTTGTAGGCCTAAGAACACTGGGGCTCTGGGCTTCTCTAGCCAACTAATCTTCTGCTCATTCTCTCGCGCACTCTAAAGAGAGTTCAGGTGAGAAATTGCAAACGTCGAGCAATTGCTCAGAGATGAAAAGTGCCAGCACTGAAAGCTGTTGCTAGCCAGCACCCTTCCTTGGAAGCGCTTTCACAGGCGCAGCAACACTGGGGCTTTGCGCTTCTCTAGCCACCAAACGTCACGGTCCTTCTCTTTCCGTCTCGTAGACACGAGCTGAGAAATGCAAACGTCGAGCAATTGCTCAGAGATGAAAAGTGCCAGCACTGAAAGCTGTTGCTAGCCAGCACCCTTCCTTGGAAGCGCTTTTGTAGGCCTAAGCACACTGGGGCTCTGGGCTTCTCTAGCCACCTAATCTTCTGCTCATCCTCTCGCGCACTCTGAAGAGAGCTCAGGTGAGAAATTGCAAACGTCAAGCAATTGCTCAGAGATGAAAGGTGCCAGCACTGAAAGCTGTTGCTAGCCAGCACCCTTCCTTGGAAGCGCTTTTGTAGGCCTAAGAACACTGGGACTCTGGGCTTCTCTAGCCACCTATTCTTCTGCTCATCCTCTCGCGCACTCTAAAGAGAGCTCAGGTGAGAAATTGCAAACGTCGAGCAATTGCTCAGAGATGAAAAGTGCCAGCACTGAAAGCTCTTGCTAGCCAGCACCCTTCCTTGGAAGCGCTTTTGTAGGCCTAAGAACAGTGGGGCTCTGGGCTTCTCTAGCCACCTCATCTTCTGCTCATCCTCTCGCGCACTCTAAAGAGAGCTCAGGTGAGAAATTGCAAACGTCGAGCAATTGCTCAGAGATGAAAAGTGCCAGCACTGAAAGCTGTTGCTAGCCAGCACCCTTCCTTGGAAGCGCTTTCACAGGCGCAGCAACACTGGGGCTTTGCGCTTCTCTACCCACCAAAAGTCACGGTCCTTCTCTTTCCGTCTCGTAGACACGAGCTGAGAAATTGCAAACGTCGAGCAATTGCTCAGAGATGAAAAGTGCCAGCACTGAAAGCTGTTGCTAGCCAGCACCCTTCCTTGGAAGCGCTTTTGTAGGCCTAAGAACACTGGGGCTCTGGGCTTCTCTAGCCACCTAATCTTCTGCTCATCCTCTCGCACAGTCTAAAGAGAGCTCAGGTGAGAAATTGCAAACGTCGAGCAATTGCTCAGAGATGAAAAGTGCCAGCACTGAAAGCTGTTGCTAGCCAGCACCCTTCCTTGGAAGCGCTTTCACAGGCGCAGCAACACTGGGGCTTTGCGCTTCTCTAGCCACCAAACGTCACGGTCCTTCTCTTTCCGTCTCGTAGACACGAGCTGAGAAATGCAAACGTCGAGCAATTGCTCGGAGATGAAAAGTGCCAGCACTGGAAGCTGTTGCTAGCCAGCACCCTTCCTTGGAAGCGCTTTTGTAGGCCTAAGAACAGTGGGGCTCTGGGCTTCTCTAGCCACCTAATCTTCTGCTCATCCTCTCGCGCACTCTAAAGAGAGCTCAGGTGAGAAATTGCAAATGTCCAGCAATTGCTCAGAGATGAAAAGTGCCAGCACTGAAAGCTGTTGCTAGCCAGCACCCTTCCTTGGAAGCGCTTTCACAGGCGCAGCAACACTGGGGCTTTGCGCTTCTCTAGCCACCAAACGTCACGGTCCTTCTCTTTCCGTCTCGTAGACACGAGCTGAGAAATGCAAACGTCGAGCAATTGCTCGGAGATGAAAAGTGCCAGCACTGGAAGCTGTTGCTAGCCAGCACCCTTCCTTGGAAGCGCTTTTGTAGGCCTAAAGACACTGGGGCTCTGGGCTTCTCTAGCCACCTAATCTTCTGCTCATCCACTCGCGCACTCTAAAGAGAGCTCAGGTGAGAAATTGCAAACGTCCAGCAATTGCTCAGAGATGAAAAGTGCCAGCACTGAAAGCTCTTGCTAGCCAGCACCCTTCCTTGGAAGCGCTTTCACAGGCGCAGCAACACTGGGGCTTTGCGCTTCTCTAGCCACCAAACATCACGGTCCTTCTCTTTCCGTCTCGTAGACAAGAGCTGAGAAATTGCAAACATCGAGCAATTGCTCAGAGATGAAAAGTGCCAGTACTGGAAGCTGTTGCTAGCCAGCACCCTTCCTTGGAAGCGCTTTTGTAGGCCTAAGAACACTGGGGCTCTGGGCTTCTCTAGCCACCTAATCTTCTGCTCATCCTCTCGCGCACTCTAAAGAGAGCTCAGGGGAGAAATTGCAAACGTCGAGCAATTGCTCAGAGATGAAAAGTGCCAGCACTGAAAGCTCTTGCTAGCCAGCACCCTTCCTTGGAAGCGCTTTCACAGGCGCAGCAACACTGGGGCTTTGCGCTTCTCTACCCACCAAACATCACGGTCCTTCTCTTTCCGTCTCGTAGACACGAGCTGAGAAATTGCAAACGTCGAGCAATTGCTCAGAGATGAAAAGTGCCAGCACTGAAAGCTGTTGCTAGCCAGCCCCCTTCCTTGGAAGCGCTTTTGTAGGCCTAAGAACAGTGGGGCTCTGGGCTTCTCTAGCACCTAATCTTCTGCTCATCCTCTCGCGCACTCTAAAGAGAGCTCAGGTGAGAAATTGCAAACGTCGAGCAATTGCTCAGAGATGAAAAGTGCCAGCACTGAAAGCTCTTGCTAGCCAGCACCCTTCCTTGGAAGCGCTTTCACAGGCGCAGCAACACTGGGGCTTTGCGCTTCTCTAGCCACCAAACGTCACGGTCCTTCTCTTTCCGTCTCGTAGACACGAGCTGAGAAATTGCAAACATCGAGCAATTGCTCAGAGATGAAAAGTGCCAGTACTGGAAGCTGTTGCTAGCCAGCACCCTTCCTTGGAAGCGCTTTTGTAGGCCTAAGAACACTGGGGCTCTGGGCTTCTCTAGCCACCTAATCTTCTGCTCATCCTCTCGCGCACTCTAAAGAGAGCTCAGGTGAGAAATTGCAAACGTCGAGCAATTGCTCAGAGATGAAAAGTGCCAGCACTGAAAGCTGTTGCTAGCCAGCACCCTTCCTTGGAAGCGCTTTCACAGGCGCAGCAACACTGGGGCTTTGCGCTTCTCTAGCCACCAAACGTCACGGTCCTTCTCTTTCCGTCTCGTAGACACGAGCTGAGAAATGCAAACGTCGAGCAATTGCTCGGAGATGAAAAGTGCCAGCACTGGAAGCTGTTGCTAGCCAGCACCCTTCCTTGGAAGCGCTTTTGTAGGCCTAAGAACAGTGGGGCTCTGGGCTTCTCTAGCCACCTAATCTTCTGCTCATCCTCTCGCGCACTCTAAAGAGAGCTCAGGTGAGAAATTGCAAATGTCCAGCAATTGCTCAGAGATGAAAAGTGCCAGCACTGAAAGCTGTTGCTAGCCAGCACCCTTCCTTGGAAGCGCTTTCACAGGTGCAGCAACACTGGGGCTTTGCGCTTCTCTAGCCACCAAACGTCACGGTCCTTCTCTTTCCGTCTCGTAGACACGAGCTGAGAAATGCAAACGTCGAGCAATTGCTCGGAGATGAAAAGTGCCAGCACTGGAAGCTGTTGCTAGCCAGCACCCTTCCTTGGAAGCGCTTTTGTAGGCCTAAAGACACTGGGGCTCTGGGCTTCTCTAGCCACCTAATCTTCTGCTCATCCACTCGCGCACTCTAAAGAGAGCTCAGGTGAGAAATTGCAAACGTCCAGCAATTGCTCAGAGATGAAAAGTGCCAGCACTGAAAGCTCTTGCTAGCCAGCACCCTTGCTTGGAAGCGCTTTCACAGGCGCAGCAACACTGGGGCTTTGCGCTTCTCTAGCCACCAAACATCACGGTCCTTCTCTTTCCGTCTCGTAGACAAGAGCTGAGAAATTGCAAACATCGAGCAATTGCTCAGAGATGAAAAGTGCCAGTACTGGAAGCTGTTGCTAGCCAGCACCCTTCCTTGGAAGCGCTTTTGTAGGCCTAAGAACACTGGGGCTCTGGGCTTCTCTAGCCACCTAATCTTCTGCTCATCCTCTCGCGCACTCTAAAGAGAGCTCAGGGGAGAAATTGCAAACGTCGAGCAATTGCTCAGAGATGAAAAGTGCCAGCACTGAAAGCTCTTGCTAGCCAGCACCCTTCCTTGGAAGCGCTTTCACAGGCGCAGCAACACTGGGGCTTTGCGCTTCTCTACCCACCAAAAGTCACGGTCCTTCTCTTTCCGTCTCGTAGACACGAGCTGAGAAATTGCAAACGTCGAGCAATTGCTCAGAGATGAAAAGTGCCAGCACTGAAAGCTGTTGCTAGCCAGCCCCCTTCCTTGGAAGCGCTTTTGTAGGCCTAAGAACAGTGGGGCTCTGGGCTTCTCTAGCACCTAATCTTCTGCTCATCCTCTCGCGCACTCTAAAGAGAGCTCAGGTGAGAAATTGCAAATGTCGAGCAATTGCTCAGAGATGAAAAGTGCCAGCACTGAAAGCTCTTGCTAGCCAGCACCCTTCCTTGGAAGCGCTTTCACAGGCGCAGCAACACTGGGGCTTTGCGCTTCTCTAGCCACCAAACGTCACGGTCCTTCTCTTTCCGTCTCGTAGACACGAGCTGAGAAATTGCAAACATCGAGCAATTGCTCAGAGATGAAAAGTGCCAGTACTGGAAGCTGTTGCTAGCCAGCACCCTTCCTTGGAAGCGCTTTTGTAGGCCTAAGAACACTGGGGCTCTGGGCTTCTCTAGCCACCTAATCTTCTGCTCATCCTCTCGCGCACTCTAAAGAGAGCTCAGGTGAGAAATTGCAAACGTCGAGCAATTGCTCAGAGATGAAAAGTGCCAGCACTGAAAGCTCTTGCTAGCCAGCACCCTTCCTTGGGAGCGCTTTCACAGGCGCAGCAACACTGGGGCTTTGCGCTTCTCTAGCCACCAAACATCACGGTCCTTCTCTTTCCGTCTCGTAGACACGAGCTGAGAAATTGCAAACGTCGAGCAATTGCTCAGAGATGAAAAGTGCCAGCACTGAAAGCTGTTGCTAGCCAGCACCCTTCCTTGGAAGCGCTTTTGTAGGCCTAAGAACAGTGGGGCTCTGGGCTTCTCTAGCACCTAATCTTCTGCTCATCCTCTTGCGCACTCTAAAGAGAGCTCAGGGGAGAAATTGCAAATGTCGAGCAATTGCTCAGAGATGAAAAGTGCCAGCACTGAAAGCTGTTGCTAGCCAGCACCCTTCCTTGGAAGCGCTTTCACAGGCGCAGCAACACTGGGGCTTTGCGCTTCTCTACCCACCAAACGTCACGGTCCTTCTCTTTCCGTCTCGTAGACACGAGCTGAGAAATTGCAAACGTCGAGCAATTGCTCAGAGATGAAAAGTGCCAGTACTGAAAGCTGTTGCTAGCCAGCACCCTTCCTTGGAAGCGCTTTTGTAGGCCTAAGAACACTGGGGCTCTGGGCTTCTCTAGCCACCTCATCTTCTGCTCATCCTCTCGCGCACTCTAAAGAGAGCTCAGGGGAGAAATTGCAAACGTCGAGCAATTGCTCAGAGATGAAAAGTGCCAGCACTGAAAGCTGTTGCTAGCCAGCACCCTTCCTTGGAAGCGCTTTCACAGGCGCAGCAACACTGGGGCTTTGCGCTTCTCTAGCCACCAAAAGTCACGGTCCTTCTCTTTCCGTCTCGTAGACACGAGATGACAAATTGCAAACGTCGAGCAATTGCTCAGAGATGAAAAGTGCCAGTACTGGAAGCTGTTGCTAGCCAGCACCCTTCCTTGGAAGCGCTTTTGTAGGCCTAAGAACACTGGGGCTCTGGGCTTCTCTAGCCACCTAATCTTCTGCTCATCCTCTCGCGCACTCTAAAGAGAGCTCAGGTGAGAAATTGCAAACGTCGAGCAATTGCTCAGAGATGAAAAGTGCCAGCACTGAAAGCTCTTGCTAGCCAGCACCCTTCCTTGGGAGCGCTTTCACAGGCGCAGCAACACTGGGGCTTTGCGCTTCTCTAGCCACCAAACATCACGGTCCTTCTCTTTCCGTCTCGTAGACACGAGCTGAGAAATTGCAAACGTCGAGCAATTGCTCAGAGATGAAAAGTGCCAGCACTGAAAGCTGTTGCTAGCCAGCACCCTTCCTTGGAAGCGCTTTTGTAGGCCTAAGAACAGTGGGGCTCTGGGCTTCTCTAGCACCTAATCTTCTGCTCATCCTCTTGCGCACTCTAAAGAGAGCTCAGGGGAGAAATTGCAAATGTCGAGCAATTGCTCAGAGATGAAAAGTGCCAGCACTGAAAGCTGTTGCTAGCCAGCACCCTTCCTTGGAAGCGCTTTCACAGGCGCAGCAACACTGGGGCTTTGCGCTTCTCTACCCACCAAACGTCACGGTCCTTCTCTTTCCGTCTCGTAGACACGAGCTGAGAAATTGCAAACGTCGAGCAATTGCTCAGAGATGAAAAGTGCCAGTACTGAAAGCTGTTGCTAGCCAGCACCCTTCCTTGGAAGCGCTTTTGTAGGCCTAAGAACACTGGGGCTCTGGGCTTCTCTAGCCACCTCATCTTCTGCTCATCCTCTCGCGCACTCTAAAGAGAGCTCAGGGGAGAAATTGCAAACGTCGAGCAATTGCTCAGAGATGAAAAGTGCCAGCACTGAAAGCTGTTGCTAGCCAGCACCCTTCCTTGGAAGCGCTTTCACAGGCGCAGCAACACTGGGGCTTTGCGCTTCTCTAGCCACCAAAAGTCACGGTCCTTCTCTTTCCGTCTCGTAGACACGAGATGACAAATTGCAAACGTCGAGCAATTGCTCAGAGATGAAAAGTGCCAGTACTGGAAGCTGTTGCTAGCCAGCACCCTTCCTTGGAAGCGCTTTTGTAGGCCTAAGAACACTGGGGCTTTGCGCTTCTCTACGCACCAAACGTCACGGTCCTTCTCTTTCCGTCTCATAGACACGAGCTGAGAAATTGCAAACGTCGAGCAATTGCTCAGAGATGAAAAGTGCCAGCACTGAAAGCTGTTGCTAGCCAGCACCCTTCCTTGGAAGCGCTTTCACAGGCGCAGTAACACTGGGGCTTTGCGCTTCTCTAGCCACCAAACGTCACGGTCCTTCTCTTTCCGTCTCGTAGACACGAGCTGAGAAATGCAAACGTCGAGCAATTGCTCGGAGATGAAAAGTGCCAGCACTGGAAGCTGTTGCTAGCCAGCACCCTTCCTTGGAAGCGCTTTTGTAGGCCTAAGAACACTGGGGCTCTGGGCTTCTCTAGCCACCTCATCTTCTGCTCATCCTCTCGCGCACTCTAAAGAGAGCTCAGGTGAGAAATTGCAAACGTCGAGCAATTGCTCAGAGATGAAAAGTGCCAGCACTGAAAGCTGTTGCTAGCCAGCACCCTTCCTTGGAAGCGCTTTCACAGGCGCAGCAACACTGGGGCTTTGCGCTTCTCTACCCACCAAACATCACGGTCCTTCTCTTTCCGTCTCGTAGACACGAGCTGAGAAATTGCAAACGTCGAGCAATTGCTCAGAGATGAAAAGTGCCAGCACTGAAAGCTGTTGCTAGCCAGCACCCTTCCTTGGAAGCGCTTTTGTAGGCCTAAGAACACTGGGGCTCTGGGCTTCTCTAGCCACCTAATCTTCTGCTCATCCTCTCGCACAGTCTAAAGAGAGCTCAGGTGAGAAATTGCAAACGTCGAGCAATTGCTCAGAGATGAAAAGTGCCAGCACTGAAAGCTGCTGCTAGCCAGCACCCTTCCTTGGAAGCGCTTTTGTAGGCCTAAGAACACTGGGGCTCTGGGCTTCTCTAGCCACCTAATCTTCTGCTCATCCTCTCGCGCACTCTAAAGAGAGCTCAGGGGAGAAATTGCAAACGTCGAGCAATTGCTCAGAGATGAAAAGTGCCAGCACTGAAAGCTGTTGCTAGCCAGCACCCTTCCTTGGAAGCGCTTTCACAGGCGCAGCAACACTGGGGCTTTGCGCTTCTCTACTCACCAAACGTCACGGTCATTCTCTTTCCGTCTCGTAGACACGAGCTGAGAAATTGCAAACGTCGAGCAATTGCTCAGAGATGAAAAGTGCCAGCACTGAAAGCTGTTGCTAGCCAGCACCCTTCCTTGGAAGCGCTTTGGTAGGCCTAAGCACACTGGGGCTCTGGGCTTCTCTAGCCACCTAATCTTCTGCTCATCCTCTCGCGCACTCTAAAGAGAGCTCAGGTGAGAAATTGCAAACGTCGAGCAATTGCTCAGAGATGAAAAGTGCCAGCACTGAAAGCTCTTGCTAGCCAGCACCCTTCCTTGGAAGCGCTTTCACAGGCGCAGCAACACTGGGGCTTTGCGCTTCTCTACCCACCAAACATCACGGTCATTCTCTTTCCGTCTCGTAGACACGAGCTGAGAAATTGCAAACGTCGAGCAATTGCTCAGAGATGAAAAGTGCCAGCACTGAAAGCTGTTGCTAGCCAGCCCCCTTCCTTGGAAGCGCTTTTGTAGGCCTAAGAACAGTGGGGCTCTGGGCTTCTCTAGCACCTAATCTTCTGCTCATCCTCTCGCGCACTCTAAAGAGAGCTCAGGTGAGAAATTGCAAACGTCGAGCAATTGCTCAGAGATGAAAAGTGCCAGCACTGAAAGCTCTTGCTAGCCAGCACCCTTCCTTGGAAGCGCTTTCACAGGCGCAGCAACACTGGGGCTTTGCGCTTCTCTACCCACCAAACATCACGGTCCTTCTCTTTCCGTCTCGTAGACACGAGCTGAGAAATTGCAAACGTCGAGCAATTGCTCAGAGATGAAAAGTGCCAGCACTGAAAGCTGTTGCTAGCCAGCACCCTTCCTTGGAAGCGCTTTTGTAGGCCTAAGAACAGTGGGGCTCTGGGCTTCTCTAGCACCTAATCTTCTGCTCATCCTCTCGCGCACTCTAAAGAGAGCTCAGGGGAGAAATTGCAAACGTCGAGCAATTGCTCAGAGATGAAAAGTGCCAGCACTGAAAGCTCTTGCTAGCCAGCACCCTTCCTTGGAAGCGCTTTCACAGGCGCAGCAACACTGGGGCTTTGCGCTTCTCTACTCACCAAACGTCACGGTCATTCTCTTTCCGTCTCGTAGACACGAGCTGAGAAATTGCAAACGTCGAGCAATTGCTCAGAGATGAAAAGTGCCAGCACTGAAAGCTGTTGCTAGCCAGCACCCTTCCTTGGAAGCGCTTTGGTAGGCCTAAGCACACTGGGGCTCTGGGCTTCTCTAGCCACCTCATCTTCTGCTCATCCTCTCGCGCACTCTAAAGAGAGCTCAGGTGAGAAATTGCAAACGTCGAGCAATTGCTCAGAGATGAAAAGTGCCAGCACTGAAAGCTCTTGCTAGCCAGCACCCTTCCTTGGAAGCGCTTTCACAGGCGCAGCAACACTGGGGCTTTGCGCTTCTCTACCCACCAAACATCACGGTCCTTCTCTTTCCGTCTCGTAGACACGAGCTGAGAAATTGCAAACGTCGAGCAATTGCTCAGAGATGAAAAGTGCCAGCACTGAAAGCTGTTGCTAGCCAGCACCCTTCCTTGGAAGCGCTTTTGTAGGCCTAAGAACAGTGGGGCTCTGGGCTTCTCTAGCCACCTAATCTTCTGCTCATCCTCTCGCGCACTCTAAAGAGAGCTCAGGTGAGAAATTGCAAACGTCGAGCAATTGCTCAGAGATGAAAAGTGCCAGCACTGAAAGCTGTTGCTAGCCAGCACCCTTCCTTGGAAGCGCTTTCACAGGCGCAGCAACACTGGGGCTTTGCGCTTCTCTACCCACCAAACATCACGGTCACTATCTCTCCGTCTCGTAGACACGAGCTGAGAAATTGCAAACGTCGAGCAATTGCTCAGAGATGAAAAGTGCCAGTACTGAAAGCTGTTGCTAGCCAGCACCCTTCCTTGGAAGCGCTTTTGTAGGCCTAAGAACACTGGGGCTCTGGGCTTCTGTAGCCACCTAATCTTCTGCTCATCCTCTCGCACAGTCTAAAGAGAGCTCAGGTGAGAAATTGCAAACGTCGAGCAATTGCTCAGAGATGAAAAGTGCCAGCACTGAAAGCTGCTGCTAGCCAGCACCCTTCCTTGGAAGCGCTTTTGTAGGCCTAAGAACACTGGGGCTCTGGGCTTCTCTAGCCACCTCATCTTCTGCTCATCCTCTCGCGCACTCTAAAGAGAGCTCAGGTGAGAAATTGCAAACGTCGAGCAATTGCTCAGAGATGAAAAGTGCCAGCACTGAAAGCTGTTGCTAGCCAGCACCCTTCCTTGGAAGCGCTTTCACAGGCGCAGTAACACTGGGGCTTTGCGCTTCTCTAGCCACCAAACGTCACGGTCCTTCTCTTTCCGTCTCGTAGACACGAGCTGAGAAATTGCAAACGTCGAGCAATTGCTCCGAGATGAAAAGTGCCAGCACTGAAAGCTGTTGCTAGCCAGCACCCTTCCTTGGAAGCGCTTTCACAGGCGCAGGAACACTGGGGCTTTGCGCTTCTCTAGCCACCAAACGTCACGGTCCTTCTCTTTCCGTCTCGTAGACACGAGCTGAGAAATTGCAAACGTCGAGCAATTGCTCAGAGATGAAAAGTGCCAGTACTGGAAGCTGTTGCTAGCCAGCACCCTTCCTTGGAAGCGCTTTTGTAGGCCTAAGAACACTGGGGCTCTGGGCTTCTCTAGCCACCTAATCTTCTGCTCATCCTCTCGCGCACTCTAAAGAGAGCTCAGGTGAAAAATTGCAAGTGTCGAGCAATTGCTCAGAGATGAAAAGTGCCAGCACTGAAAGCTGTTGCTAACCAGCACCCTTCCTTGGAAGCGCTTTTGTAGGCCTAAGAACACTGGGGCTCTGGGCTTCTCTAGCCAACTAATCTTCTGCTCATTCTCTCGCGCACTCTAAAGAGAGTTCAGGTGAGAAATTGCAAACGTCGAGCAATTGCTCAGAGATGAAAAGTGCCAGCACTGAAAGCTGTTGCTAGCCAGCACCCTTCCTTGGAAGCGCTTTCACAGGCGCAGCAACACTGGGGCTTTGCGCTTCTCTAGCCACCAAACGTCACGGTCCTTCTCTTTCCGTCTCGTAGACACGAGCTGAGAAATGCAAACGTCGAGCAATTGCTCAGAGATGAAAAGTGCCAGCACTGAAAGCTGTTGCTAGCCAGCACCCTTCCTTGGAAGCGCTTTTGTAGGCCTAAGCACACTGGGGCTCTGGGCTTCTCTAGCCACCTAATCTTCTGCTCATCCTCTCGCGCACTCTGAAGAGAGCTCAGGTGAGAAATTGCAAACGTCAAGCAATTGCTCAGAGATGAAAGGTGCCAGCACTGAAAGCTGTTGCTAGCCAGCACCCTTCCTTGGAAGCGCTTTTGTAGGCCTAAGAACACTGGGACTCTGGGCTTCTCTAGCCACCTATTCTTCTGCTCATCCTCTCGCGCACTCTAAAGAGAGCTCAGGTGAGAAATTGCAAACGTCGAGCAATTGCTCAGAGATGAAAAGTGCCAGCACTGAAAGCTCTTGCTAGCCAGCACCCTTCCTTGGAAGCGCTTTTGTAGGCCTAAGAACAGTGGGGCTCTGGGCTTCTCTAGCCACCTCATCTTCTGCTCATCCTCTCGCGCACTCTAAAGAGAGCTCAGGTGAGAAATTGCAAACGTCGAGCAATTGCTCAGAGATGAAAAGTGCCAGCACTGAAAGCTGTTGCTAGCCAGCACCCTTCCTTGGAAGCGCTTTCACAGGCGCAGCAACACTGGGGCTTTGCGCTTCTCTACCCACCAAAAGTCACGGTCCTTCTCTTTCCGTCTCGTAGACACGAGCTGAGAAATTGCAAACGTCGAGCAATTGCTCAGAGATGAAAAGTGCCAGCACTGAAAGCTGTTGCTAGCCAGCACCCTTCCTTGGAAGCGCTTTTGTAGGCCTAAGAACACTGGGGCTCTGGGCTTCTCTAGCCACCTAATCTTCTGCTCATCCTCTCGCACAGTCTAAAGAGAGCTCAGGTGAGAAATTGCAAACGTCGAGCAATTGCTCAGAGATGAAAAGTGCCAGCACTGAAAGCTGTTGCTAGCCAGCACCCTTCCTTGGAAGCGCTTTCACAGGCGCAGCAACACTGGGGCTTTGCGCTTCTCTAGCCACCAAACGTCACGGTCCTTCTCTTTCCGTCTCGTAGACACGAGCTGAGAAATGCAAACGTCGAGCAATTGCTCGGAGATGAAAAGTGCCAGCACTGGAAGCTGTTGCTAGCCAGCACCCTTCCTTGGAAGCGCTTTTGTAGGCCTAAGAACAGTGGGGCTCTGGGCTTCTCTAGCCACCTAATCTTCTGCTCATCCTCTCGCGCACTCTAAAGAGAGCTCAGGTGAGAAATTGCAAATGTCCAGCAATTGCTCAGAGATGAAAAGTGCCAGCACTGAAAGCTGTTGCTAGCCAGCACCCTTCCTTGGAAGCGCTTTCACAGGCGCAGCAACACTGGGGCTTTGCGCTTCTCTAGCCACCAAACGTCACGGTCCTTCTCTTTCCGTCTCGTAGACACGAGCTGAGAAATGCAAACGTCGAGCAATTGCTCGGAGATGAAAAGTGCCAGCACTGGAAGCTGTTGCTAGCCAGCACCCTTCCTTGGAAGCGCTTTTGTAGGCCTAAAGACACTGGGGCTCTGGGCTTCTCTAGCCACCTAATCTTCTGCTCATCCACTCGCGCACTCTAAAGAGAGCTCAGGTGAGAAATTGCAAACGTCCAGCAATTGCTCAGAGATGAAAAGTGCCAGCACTGAAAGCTCTTGCTAGCCAGCACCCTTCCTTGGAAGCGCTTTCACAGGCGCAGCAACACTGGGGCTTTGCGCTTCTCTAGCCACCAAACATCACGGTCCTTCTCTTTCCGTCTCGTAGACAAGAGCTGAGAAATTGCAAACATCGAGCAATTGCTCAGAGATGAAAAGTGCCAGTACTGGAAGCTGTTGCTAGCCAGCACCCTTCCTTGGAAGCGCTTTTGTAGGCCTAAGAACACTGGGGCTCTGGGCTTCTCTAGCCACCTAATCTTCTGCTCATCCTCTCGCGCACTCTAAAGAGAGCTCAGGGGAGAAATTGCAAACGTCGAGCAATTGCTCAGAGATGAAAAGTGCCAGCACTGAAAGCTCTTGCTAGCCAGCACCCTTCCTTGGAAGCGCTTTCACAGGCGCAGCAACACTGGGGCTTTGCGCTTCTCTACCCACCAAACATCACGGTCCTTCTCTTTCCGTCTCGTAGACACGAGCTGAGAAATTGCAAACGTCGAGCAATTGCTCAGAGATGAAAAGTGCCAGCACTGAAAGCTGTTGCTAGCCAGCACCCTTCCTTGGAAGCGCTTTTGTAGGCCTAAGAACAGTGGGGCTCTGGGCTTCTCTAGCACCTAATCTTCTGCTCATCCTCTCGCGCACTCTAAAGAGAGCTCAGGTGAGAAATTGCAAACGTCGAGCAATTGCTCAGAGATGAAAAGTGCCAGCACTGAAAGCTCTTGCTAGCCAGCACCCTTCCTTGGAAGCGCTTTCACAGGCGCAGCAACACTGGGGCTTTGCGCTTCTCTAGCCACCAAACGTCACGGTCCTTCTCTTTCCGTCTCGTAGACACGAGCTGAGAAATTGCAAACATCGAGCAATTGCTCAGAGATGAAAAGTGCCAGTACTGGAAGCTGTTGCTAGCCAGCACCCTTCCTTGGAAGCGCTTTTGTAGGCCTAAGAACACTGGGGCTCTGGGCTTCTCTAGCCACCTAATCTTCTGCTCATCCTCTCGCGCACTCTAAAGAGAGCTCAGGTGAGAAATTGCAAACGTCGAGCAATTGCTCAGAGATGAAAAGTGCCAGCACTGAAAGCTGTTGCTAGCCAGCACCCTTCCTTGGAAGCGCTTTCACAGGCGCAGCAACACTGGGGCTTTGCGCTTCTCTAGCCACCAAACGTCACGGTCCTTCTCTTTCCGTCTCGTAGACACGAGCTGAGAAATGCAAACGTCGAGCAATTGCTCGGAGATGAAAAGTGCCAGCACTGGAAGCTGTTGCTAGCCAGCACCCTTCCTTGGAAGCGCTTTTGTAGGCCTAAGAACAGTGGGGCTCTGGGCTTCTCTAGCCACCTAATCTTCTGCTCATCCTCTCGCGCACTCTAAAGAGAGCTCAGGTGAGAAATTGCAAATGTCCAGCAATTGCTCAGAGATGAAAAGTGCCAGCACTGAAAGCTGTTGCTAGCCAGCACCCTTCCTTGGAAGCGCTTTCACAGGTGCAGCAACACTGGGGCTTTGCGCTTCTCTAGCCACCAAACGTCACGGTCCTTCTCTTTCCGTCTCGTAGACACGAGCTGAGAAATGCAAACGTCGAGCAATTGCTCGGAGATGAAAAGTGCCAGCACTGGAAGCTGTTGCTAGCCAGCACCCTTCCTTGGAAGCGCTTTTGTAGGCCTAAAGACACTGGGGCTCTGGGCTTCTCTAGCCACCTAATCTTCTGCTCATCCACTCGCGCACTCTAAAGAGAGCTCAGGTGAGAAATTGCAAACGTCCAGCAATTGCTCAGAGATGAAAAGTGCCAGCACTGAAAGCTCTTGCTAGCCAGCACCCTTGCTTGGAAGCGCTTTCACAGGCGCAGCAACACTGGGGCTTTGCGCTTCTCTAGCCACCAAACATCACGGTCCTTCTCTTTCCGTCTCGTAGACAAGAGCTGAGAAATTGCAAACATCGAGCAATTGCTCAGAGATGAAAAGTGCCAGTACTGGAAGCTGTTGCTAGCCAGCACCCTTCCTTGGAAGCGCTTTTGTAGGCCTAAGAACACTGGGGCTCTGGGCTTCTCTAGCCACCTAATCTTCTGCTCATCCTCTCGCGCACTCTAAAGAGAGCTCAGGGGAGAAATTGCAAACGTCGAGCAATTGCTCAGAGATGAAAAGTGCCAGCACTGAAAGCTCTTGCTAGCCAGCACCCTTCCTTGGAAGCGCTTTCACAGGCGCAGCAACACTGGGGCTTTGCGCTTCTCTACCCACCAAAAGTCACGGTCCTTCTCTTTCCGTCTCGTAGACACGAGCTGAGAAATTGCAAACGTCGAGCAATTGCTCAGAGATGAAAAGTGCCAGCACTGAAAGCTGTTGCTAGCCAGCCCCCTTCCTTGGAAGCGCTTTTGTAGGCCTAAGAACAGTGGGGCTCTGGGCTTCTCTAGCACCTAATCTTCTGCTCATCCTCTCGCGCACTCTAAAGAGAGCTCAGGTGAGAAATTGCAAATGTCGAGCAATTGCTCAGAGATGAAAAGTGCCAGCACTGAAAGCTCTTGCTAGCCAGCACCCTTCCTTGGAAGCGCTTTCACAGGCGCAGCAACACTGGGGCTTTGCGCTTCTCTAGCCACCAAACGTCACGGTCCTTCTCTTTCCGTCTCGTAGACACGAGCTGAGAAATTGCAAACATCGAGCAATTGCTCAGAGATGAAAAGTGCCAGTACTGGAAGCTGTTGCTAGCCAGCACCCTTCCTTGGAAGCGCTTTTGTAGGCCTAAGAACACTGGGGCTCTGGGCTTCTCTAGCCACCTAATCTTCTGCTCATCCTCTCGCGCACTCTAAAGAGAGCTCAGGTGAGAAATTGCAAACGTCGAGCAATTGCTCAGAGATGAAAAGTGCCAGCACTGAAAGCTCTTGCTAGCCAGCACCCTTCCTTGGGAGCGCTTTCACAGGCGCAGCAACACTGGGGCTTTGCGCTTCTCTAGCCACCAAACATCACGGTCCTTCTCTTTCCGTCTCGTAGACACGAGCTGAGAAATTGCAAACGTCGAGCAATTGCTCAGAGATGAAAAGTGCCAGCACTGAAAGCTGTTGCTAGCCAGCACCCTTCCTTGGAAGCGCTTTTGTAGGCCTAAGAACAGTGGGGCTCTGGGCTTCTCTAGCACCTAATCTTCTGCTCATCCTCTTGCGCACTCTAAAGAGAGCTCAGGGGAGAAATTGCAAATGTCGAGCAATTGCTCAGAGATGAAAAGTGCCAGCACTGAAAGCTGTTGCTAGCCAGCACCCTTCCTTGGAAGCGCTTTCACAGGCGCAGCAACACTGGGGCTTTGCGCTTCTCTACCCACCAAACGTCACGGTCCTTCTCTTTCCGTCTCGTAGACACGAGCTGAGAAATTGCAAACGTCGAGCAATTGCTCAGAGATGAAAAGTGCCAGTACTGAAAGCTGTTGCTAGCCAGCACCCTTCCTTGGAAGCGCTTTTGTAGGCCTAAGAACACTGGGGCTCTGGGCTTCTCTAGCCACCTCATCTTCTGCTCATCCTCTCGCGCACTCTAAAGAGAGCTCAGGGGAGAAATTGCAAACGTCGAGCAATTGCTCAGAGATGAAAAGTGCCAGCACTGAAAGCTGTTGCTAGCCAGCACCCTTCCTTGGAAGCGCTTTCACAGGCGCAGCAACACTGGGGCTTTGCGCTTCTCTAGCCACCAAAAGTCACGGTCCTTCTCTTTCCGTCTCGTAGACACGAGATGACAAATTGCAAACGTCGAGCAATTGCTCAGAGATGAAAAGTGCCAGTACTGGAAGCTGTTGCTAGCCAGCACCCTTCCTTGGAAGCGCTTTTGTAGGCCTAAGAACACTGGGGCTTTGCGCTTCTCTACGCACCAAACGTCACGGTCCTTCTCTTTCCGTCTCATAGACACGAGCTGAGAAATTGCAAACGTCGAGCAATTGCTCAGAGATGAAAAGTGCCAGCACTGAAAGCTGTTGCTAGCCAGCACCCTTCCTTGGAAGCGCTTTCACAGGCGCAGTAACACTGGGGCTTTGCGCTTCTCTAGCCACCAAACGTCACGGTCCTTCTCTTTCCGTCTCGTAGACACGAGCTGAGAAATGCAAACGTCGAGCAATTGCTCGGAGATGAAAAGTGCCAGCACTGGAAGCTGTTGCTAGCCAGCACCCTTCCTTGGAAGCGCTTTTGTAGGCCTAAAGACACTGGGGCTCTGGGCTTCTCTAGCCACCTAATCTTCTGCTCATCCACTCGCGCACTCTAAAGAGAGCTCAGGTGAGAAATTGCAAACGTCCAGCAATTGCTCAGAGATGAAAAGTGCCAGCACTGAAAGCTCTTGCTAGCCAGCACCCTTCCTTGGAAGCGCTTTCACAGGCGCAGCAACACTGGGGCTTTGCGCTTCTCTACCCACCAAACATCACGGTCCTTCTCTTTCCGTCTCGTAGACAAGAGCTGAGAAATTGCAAACATCGAGCAATTGCTCAGAGATGAAAAGTGCCAGCACTGAAAGCTGTTGTTAGCCAGCACCCTTCCTTGGAAGCGCTTTTGTAGGCCTAAGAACACTGGGGCTCTGGGCTTCTCTAGCCACCTAATCTTCTGCTCATCCTCTCGCGCACTCTAAAGAGAGCTCAGGGGAGAAATTGCAAACGTCGAGCAATTGCTCAGAGATGAAAAGTGCCAGCACTGAAAGCTGTTGCTAGCCAGCACCCTTCCTTGGGAGCGCTTTCACAGGCGCAGCAACACTGGGGCTTTGCGCTTCTCTAGCCACCAAACATCACGGTCCTTCTCTTTCCGTCTCGTAGACACGAGATGACAAATTGCAAACGTCGAGCAATTGCTCAGAGATGAAAAGTGCCAGCACTGAAAGCTGTTGCTAGCCAGCCCCCTTCCTTGGAAGCGCTTTTGTAGGCCTAAGAACACTGGGGCTCTGGGCTTCTCTAGCCACCTAATCTTCTGCTCATCCTCTCGCGCACTCTAAAGAGAGCTCAGGGGAGAAATTGCAAACGTCGAGCAATTGCTCAGAGATGAAAAGTGCCAGCACTGAAAGCTGTTGCTAGCCAGCACCCTTCCTTGGAAGCGCTTTCACAGGCGCAGCAACACTGGGGCTTTGCGCTTCTCTACCCACCAAACATCACGGTCCTTCTCTTTCCGTCTCGTAGACACGAGCTGAGAAATTGCAAACGTCGAGCAATTGCTCAGAGATGAAAAGTGCCAGTACTGAAAGCTGTTGCTAGCCAGCACCCTTCCTTGGAAGCGCTTTTGTAGGCCTAAGAACACTGGGGCTCTGGGCTTCTCTAGCCACCTAATCTTCTGCTCATCCTCTCGCGCACTCTAAAGAGAGCTCAGGGGAGAAATTGCAAACGTCGAGCAATTGCTCAGAGATGAAAAGTGCCAGCACTGAAAGCTGTTGCTAGCCAGCACCCTTCCTTGGAAGCGCTTTCACAGGCGCAGCAACACTGGGGCTTTGCGCTTCTCTACCCACCAAACATCACGGTCCTTCTCTTTCCGTCTCGTAGACACGAGCTGAGAAATTGCAAACGTCGAGCAATTGCTCAGAGATGAAAAGTGCCAGTACTGGAAGCTGTTGCTAGCCAGCACCCTTCCTTGGAAGCGCTTTTGTAGGCCTAAGAACACTGGGGCTTTGCGCTTCTCTACGCACCAAACGTCACGGTCCTTCTCTTTCCGTCTCATAGACACGAGCTGAGAAATTGCAAACGTCGAGCAATTGCTCAGAGATGAAAAGTGCCAGTACTGGAAGCTCTTGCTAGCCAGCACCCTTCTTTGGAAGCGCTTTTGTAGGCCTAAGAACACTGGGGCTCTGGGCTTCTCTAGCCACCTAATCGTCTGCTCATTCTTTCGCGCACTCTAAAGAGAGCTCAGGTGAGAAATTGCAAATGTCGAGCAATTGCTCCGAGATGAAAAGTGCCAGCACTGAAAGCTGTTGCTAGCCAGCACCCTTCCTTGGAAGCGCTTTCACAGGCGCAGTAACACTGGGGCTTTGCGCTTCTCTACTCAACAAACATCACGGTCACTATCTCTCCGTGTTGTAGACAAGAGCTGAGAAATTGCAAACGTCGAGCAATTGCTCAGAGATGAAAAGTGCCAGCACTGAAAGCTGTTGCTAGCCAGCACCCTTCCTTGGAAGCGCTTTTGTAGGCCTAAGAACACTGGGGCTCTGGGCTTCTCTAGCCACCTCATCTTCTGCTCATCCTCTCGCGCACTCTAAAGAGAGCTCAGGGGAGAAATTGCAAATGTCCAGCAATTGCTCAGAGATGAAAAGTGCCAGCACTGAAAGCTGCTGCTAGCCAGCACCCTTCCTTGGAAGCGCTTTTGTAGGCCTAAGAAGACTGGGGCTCTGGGCTTCTCTAGCACCTAATCTTCTGCTCATCCTCTCGCGCACTCTAAAGAGAGCTCAGGTGAAAAATTGCAAACGTCGAGCAATTGCTCCGAGATGAAAAGTGCCAGCACTGAAAGCTGTTGCTAGCCAGCACCCTTCCTTGGAAGCGCTTTTGTAGGCCTAAGAACACTGGGGCTCTGGGCTTCTCTAGCCACCTAATCTTCTGCTCATTCTCTCGCGCACTCTAAAGTGAGTTCAGGTGAGAAATTGCAAACATCGAGCAATTGCTCAGAGATGAAAAGTGCCAGCACTGAAAGCTCTTGCTAGCCAGCACCCTTCCTTGGAAGCGCTTTCACAGGCGCAGCAACACTGGGGCTTTGCGCTTCTCTAGCCACCAAACGTCACGGTCCTTCTCTTTCCGTCTCGTAGACACGAGCTGAGAAATTGCAAACGTCGAGCAATTGCTCCGAGATGAAAAGTGCCAGCACTGAAAGCTGTTGCTAGCCAGCACCCTTCCTTGGAAGCGCTTTGGTAGGCCTAAGAACACTGGGGCTCTGGGCTTCTCTAGCCACCTAATCTTCTGCTCATTCTCTCGTGCACTCTAAAGTGAGTTCAGGTGAGAAATTGCAAACATCGAGCAATTGCTCAGAGATGAAAAGTGCCAGCACTGAAAGCTGTTGCTAGCCAGCACCCTTCCTTGGAAGCGCTTTCACAGGCGCAGCAACACTGGGGCTTTGCGCTTCTCTAGCCACCAAACGTCACGGTCCTTCTCTTTCCGTCTCGTAGACACGAGCTGAGAAATTGCAAACGTCGAGCAATTGCTCAGAGATGAAAAGTGCCAGCACTGAAAGCTGTTGCTAGCCAGCACCCTTCCTTGGAAGCGCTTTGGTAGGCCTAAGAACACTGGGGCTCTGGGCTTCTCTAGCCACCTAATCTTCTGCTCATCCTCTCGCGCACTCTAAAGAGAGCTCAGGGGAGAAATTGCAAACGTCGAGCAATTGCTCAGAGATGAAAAGTGCCAGCACTGAAAGCTGTTGCTAGCCAGCCCCCTTCCTTGGAAGCGCTTTCACAGGCGCAGCAACACTGGGGCTTTGCGCTTCTCTAGCCACCAAACGTCACGGTCCTTCTCTTTCCGTCTCGTAGACACGAGCTGAGAAATTGCAAACGTCGAGCAATTGCTCAGAGATGAAAAGTGCCAGCACTGAAAGCTGTTGCTAGCCAGCACCCTTCCTTGGAAGCGCTTTTGTAGGCCTAAGAACAGTGGGGCTCTGGGCTTCTCTAGCCACCTCATCTTCTGCTCATCCTCTTGCGCAGTCTAAAGAGAGCTCAGGTGAGAAATTGCAAACGTCGAGCAATTGCTCAGAGATGAAAAGTGCCAGCACTGAAAGCTGTTGCTAGCCAGCACCCTTCCTTGGAAGCGCTTTTGTAGCCCTTAGAACACTGGGGCTCTGCGCTTCTCTAGCCACCTAATCTTCTGCTCATCCTCTCGCGCACTCTAAAGAGAGCTCAGGTGAGAAATTGCAAACGTCGAGCAATTGCTCCGAGATGAAAAGTGTCAGTACTGAAAGCTGTTGCTAGCCAGCACCCTTCCGTGGAAGCGCTTTCACAGGCGCAGCAACACTGGGGCTTTGCGCTTCTCTACCCACCAAAAGTCACGGTCCTTCTCTTTCCGTCTCGTAGACACGAGCTGAGAAATTGCAAACGTCGAGCAATTGCTCAGAGATGAAAAGTGCCAGCACTGAAAGCTGTTGCTAGCCAGCACCCTTCCTTGGAAGCGCTTTTGTAGGCCTAAGAACACTGGGGCTCTGGGCTTCTCTAGCCACCTAATCTTCTGCTCATCCTCTCGCGCACTCTAAAGAGAGCTCAGGTGAGAAATTGCAAACGTCGAGCAATTGCTCCGAGATGAAAAGTGCCAGCACTGAAAGCTGTTGCTAGCCAGCACCCTTCCTTGGAAGCGCTTTCACAGGCGCAGTAACACTGGGGCTTTGCGCTTCTCTAGCCACCAAACGTCACGGTCCTTCTCTTTCCGTCTCGTAGACACGAGCTGAGAAATTGCAAACGTCGAGCAATTGCTCAGAGATGAAAAGTGCCAGTACTGGAAGCTGTTGCTAGCCAGCACCCTTCCTTGGAAGCGCTTTTGTAGGCCTAAGAACAGTGGGGCTCTGGGCTTCTGTAGCCACCTAATCTTCTGCTCATCCTCTCGCGCACTCTAAAGAGAGCTCAGGTGAGAAATTGCAAACGTCGAGCAATTGCTCAGAGATGAAAAGTGCCAGCACTGAAAGCTGTTGCTAGCCAGCACCCTTCCTTGGAAGCCCTTTCACAAGCGCAGCAACACTGGGGCTTTGCGCTTCTCTACCCACCAAACGTCACGGTCCTTCTCTTTCCGTCTCGTAGACACGAGATGACAAATTGCAAACGTCGAGCAATTGCTCAGAGATGAAAAGTGCCAGCACTGAAAGCTGCTGCTAGCCAGCACCCTTCCTTGGAAGCGCTTTTGTAGGCCTAAGAACAGTGGGGCTCTGGGCTTCTCTAGCCACCTCATCTTCTGCTCATTCTCTCGCGCACTCTAAAGTGAGTTCAGGTGAGAAATTGCAAACATCAAGCAATTGCTCAGAGATGAAAAGTGCCAGCACTGAAAGCTGTTGCTAGCCAGCACCCTTCCTTGGAAGCGCTTTCACAGGCGCAGCAACACTGGGGCTTTGCGCTTCTCTACCCACCAAACGTCACGGTCCTTCTCTTTCCGTCTCGTAGACACGAGCTGAGAAATTGCAAACGTCGAGCAATTGCTCAGAGATGAAAAGTGCCAGCACTGAAAGCTGCTGCTAGCCAGCACCCTTCCTTGGAAGCGCTTTTGTAGGCCTAAGAACACTGGGGCTCTGGGCTTCTCTAGCCACCTCATCTTCTGCTCATCCTCTCGCGCACTCTAAAGAGAGCTCAGGTGAGAAATTGCAAACGTCGAGCAATTGCTCAGAGATGAAAAGTGCCAGCACTGAAAGCTCTTGCTAGCCAGCACCCTTCCTTGGAAGCGCTTTCACAGGCGCAGCAACACTGGGGCTTTGCGCTTCTCTACCCACCAAACATCACGGTCACTATCTCTCCGTCTCGTAGACACGAGCTGAGAAATTGCAAACGTCGAGCAATTGCTCAGAGATGAAAAGTGCCAGTACTGAAAGCTGTTGCTAGCCAGCACCCTTCCTTGGAAGCGCTTTTGTAGGCCTAAGAACACTGGGGCTCTGGGCTTCTGTAGCCACCTAATCTTCTGCTCATCCTCTCGCACAGTCTAAAGAGAGCTCAGGTGAGAAATTGCAAACGTCGAGCAATTGCTCAGAGATGAAAAGTGCCAGCACTGAAAGCTGCTGCTAGCCAGCACCCTTCCTTGGAAGCGCTTTTGTAGGCCTAAGAACACTGGGGCTCTGGGCTTCTCTAGCCACCTCATCTTCTGCTCATCCTCTCGCGCACTCTAAAGAGAGCTCAGGTGAGAAATTGCAAACGTCGAGCAATTGCTCAGAGATGAAAAGTGCCAGCACTGAAAGCTGTTGCTAGCCAGCACCCTTCCTTGGAAGCGCTTTCACAGGCGCAGCAACACTGGGGCTTTGCGCTTCTCTACCCACCAAACGTCACGGTCCTTCTCTTTCCGTCTCGTAGACACGAGATGACAAATTGCAAATGACGAGCAATTGCTCAGAGATGAAAAGCGCCAGTACTGGAAGCTGTTGCTAGCCAGCACCCTTCCTTGGAAGCGCTTTTGTAGGCCTAAGAACACTGGGACTCTGGGCTTCTCTAGCCACCTAATCTTCTGCTCATCCTCTCGCGCAGTCTAAAGAGAGCTCAGGTGAAAAATTGCAAGTGTCGAGCAATTGCTCAGAGATGAAAAGTGCCAGCACTGAAAGCTGTTGCTAACCAGCACCCTTCCTTGAAGCGCTTTTGTAGGCCTAAGAACACTGGGGCTCTGGGCTTCTCTAGCCACCTCATCTTCTGCTCATTCTCTCGCGCACTCTAAAGAGAGTTCAGGTGAGAAATTGCAAACATCGAGCAATTGCTCAGAGATGAAAAGTGCCAGCACTGAAAGCTGTTGCTAGCCAGCACCCTTCCTTGGAAGCGCTTTCACAGGCGCAGCAACACTGGGGCTTTGCGCTTCTCTACCCACCAAACGTCACGGTCCTTCTCTTTCCGTCTCGTAGACACGAGCTGAGAAATTGCAAACGTCGAGCAATTGCTCAGAGATGAAAAGTGCCAGCACTGAAAGCTGTTGCTAGCCAGCACCCTTCCTTGGAAGCGCTTTTGTAGCCCTAAGAACACTGGGACTCTGGGCTTCTCTAGCCACCTCATCTTCTGCTCATCCTCTCGCGCAGTCTAAAGAGAGCTCAGGTGAGAAATTGCAAACGTCGAGCAATTGCTCAGAGAGGAAAAGTGCCAGCACTGAAAGCTGTTGCTAGCCAGCACCCTTCCTTGGAAGCGCTTTTGTAGGCCTAAGAACACTGGGGCTCTGGGCTTCTCTAGCCACCTCATCTTCTGCTCATCCTCTCGCGCAGTCTAAAGAGAGCTCAGGTGAGAAATTGCAAACGTCGAGCAATTGCTCAGAGATGAAAAGTGCCAGCACTGAAAGCTGTTGCTAGCCAGCACCCTTCCGTGGAAGCGCTTTCACAGGCGCAGCAACACTGGGGCTTTGCGCTTCTCTACCCACCAAAAGTCACGGTCCTTCTCTTTCCGTCTCGTAGACACGAGCTGAGAAATTGCAAACGTCGAGCAATTGCTCAGAGATGAAAAGTGCCAGCACTGAAAGCTGTTGCTAGCCAGCACCCTTCCTTGGAAGCGCTTTGGTAGGCCTAAGCACACTGGGGCTCTGGGCTTCTCTAGCCACCTAATCGTCTGCTCATCCTCTCGCGCACTCTAAAGAGAGCTCAGGTGAGAAATTGGAAACGTCGAGCAATTGCTCAGAGATGAAAAGTGCCAGCACTGAAAGCTCTTGCTAGCCAGCACCCTTCCTTGGAAGCGCTTTCAAAGGCGCAGGAACACTGGGGCTTTGCGCTTCTCTAGCCACCAAACGTCACGGTCCTTCTCTTTCCGTCTCGTAGACACGAGCTGAGAAATTGCAAACGTCGAGCAATTGCTCAGAGATGAAAAGTGCCAGCACTGAAAGCTGTTGCTAGCCAGCACCCTTCCTTGGAAGCGCTTTGGTAGGCCTAAGAACACTGGGGCTCTGGGCTTCTCTAGCCACCTAATCTTCTGCTCATCCTCTTGCGCACTCTAAAGAGAGCTCAGGTGAGAAATTGCAAACATCGAGCAATTGCTCAGAGAGGAAAAGTGCCAGCACTGAAAGCTGTTGCTAGCCAGCACCCTTCCTTGGAAGTGCTTTCACAGGCGCAGCAACACTGGGGCTTTGCGCTTCTCTACCCACCAAACGTCACGGTCCTTCTCTTTCCGTCTCGTAGACATGAGCTGAGAAATTGCAAACGTCGAGCAATTGCTCAGAGATGAAAAGTGCCAGTACTGGAAGCTGTTGCTAGCCAGCACCCTTCCTTGGAAGCGCTTTTGTAGGCCTAAGAACACTGGGGCTCTGGGCTTCTCTAGCCACCTAATCTTCTGCTCATCCTCTCGCGCACTCTAAAGAGAGCTCAGGTGAGAAATTGCAAACGTCGAGCAATTGCTCAGAGATGAAAAGTGCCAGCACTGAAAGCTGCTGCTAGCCAGCACCCTTCCTTGGAAGCGCTTTTGTAGGCCTAAGAACACTGGGGCTCTGGGCTTCTCTAGCCACCTCATCTTCTGCTCATCCTCTCGCGCACTCTAAAGAGAGCTCAGGGGAGAAATTGCAAATGTCCAGCAATTGCTCAGAGATGAAAAGTGCCAGCACTGAAAGCTGTAGCTAGCCAGCACCCTTCCTTGGAAGCGCTTTCACAGGCGCAGCAACACTGGGGCTTTGCGCTTCTCTAGCCACCAAACGTCACGGTCCTTCTCTTTCCGTCTCGTAGACACGAGCTGAGAAATGCAAACGTCGAGCAATTGCTCGGAGATGAAAAGTGCCAGCACTGGAAGCTGTTGCTAGCCAGCACCCTTCCTTGGAAGCGCTTTTGTAGCCCTAAGAACACTGGGGCTCTGGGCTTCTCTAGCCACCTCATCTTCTGCTCATCCTCTCGCGCACTCTAAAGAGAGCTCAGGTGAGAAATTGCAAACGTCGAGCAATTGCTCAGAGATGAAAAGTGCCAGCACTGAAAGCTGTTGCTAGCCAGCACCCTTCCTTGGAAGCGCTTTCACAGGCGCAGTAACACTGGGGCTTTGCGCTTCTCTACTCACCAAACGTCACGGTCATTCTCTTTCCGTCTCGTAGACACGAGCTGAGAAATTGCAAACGTCGAGCAATTGCTCAGAGATGAAAAGTGCCAGCACTGAAAGCTGTTGCTAGCCAGCACCCTTCCTTGGAAGTGCTTTTGTAGACCTAAGAACACTGGGGCTCTGGGCTTCTCTAGCCACCTAATCTTCTGCTCATCCTCTCGCGCACTCTAAAGAGAGCTCAGGTGAAAAATTGCAAGTGTCGAGCAATTGCTCAGAGATAAAAAGTGCCAGCACTGAAAGCTGTTGCTAGCCAGCACCCTTCCTTGGAAGCGCTTTCACAGGCGCAGCAACACTGGGGCTTTGCGCTTCTCTACCCACCAAATGTCACGGTCCTTCTCTTTCCGTCTCGTAGACACGAGCTGAGAAATTGCAAACGTCGAGCAATTGCTCAGAGATGAAAAGTGCCAGTACTGGAAGCTGTTGCTAGCCAGCCCCCTTCCTTGGAAGCGCTTTTGTAGGCCTAAGAACACTGGGGCTCTGGGCTTCTCTAGCCACCTCATCTTCTGCTCATCCTCTCGCGCACTCTAAAGAGAGCTCAGGTGAGAAATTGCAAACGTCGAGCAATTGCTCAGAGATGAAAAGTGCCAGCACTGAAAGCTGTTGCTAGCCAGCACCCTTCCTTGGAAGCGCTTTCACAGGCGCAGGAACACTGGGGCTTTGCGCTTCTCTAGCCACCAAACGTCACGGTCCTTCTCTTTCCGTCTCGTAGACACGAGCTGAGAAATTGCAAACGTCGAGCAATTGCTCAGAGATGAAAAGTGCCAGCACTGAAAGCTGTTGCTAGCCAGCACCCTTCCTTGGAAGCGCTTTCACAGGCGCAGGAACACTGGGGCTTTGCGCTTCTCTAGCCACCAAACGTCACGGTCCTTCTCTTTCCGTCTCGTAGACACGAGCTGAGAAATTGCAAACGTCGAGCAATTGCTCAGAGATGAAAAGTGCCAGTACTGGAAGCTGTTGCTAGCCAGCACCCTTCCTTGGAAGCGCTTTTGTAGGCCTAAGAACACTGGGGCTCTGGGCTTCTCTAGCCACCTCATCTTCTGCTCATCCTCTCGCGCACTCTAAAGAGAGCTCAGGTGAAAAATTGCAAGTGTCGAGCAATTGCTCAGAGATGAAAAGTGCCAGCACTGAAAGCTGTTGCTAACCAGCACCCTTCCTTGGAAGCGCTTTTGTAGGCCTAAGAACAGTGGGGCTCTGGGCTTCTCTAGCCACCTAATCCTCTGCTCATTCTCTCGCGCACTCTAAAGAGAGTTCAGGTGAGAAATTGCAAACATCGAGCAATTGCTCAGAGATGAAAAGTGCCAGCACTGAAAGCTGTTGCTAGCCAGCACCCTTCCTTGGAAGCGCTTTCACAGGCGCAGTAACACTGGGGCTTTGCGCTTCTCTACCCACCAAACGTCACGGTCCTTCTCTTTCCGTCTCGTAGACACGAGCTGAGAAATTGCAAACGTCGAGCAATTGCTCAGAGAAGAAAAATGCCAGCACTGAAAGCTGTTGCTAGCCAGCACCCTTCCTTGGAAGCGCTTTTGTAGGCCTAAGCACACTGGGGCTCTGGGCTTCTCTAGCCACCTCATCTTCTGCTCATCCTCTCGCGCACTCTGAAGAGAGCTCAGGTGAGAAATTGCAAACGTCCAGCAATTGCTCAGAGATGAAAGGTGCCAGCACTGAAAGCTGTTGCTAGCCAGCACCCTTCCTTGGAAGCGCTTTTGTAGGCCTAAGAACACTGGGACTCTGGGCTTCTCTAGCCACCTATTCTTCTGCTCATCCTCTCGCGCAGTCTAAAGAGAGCTCAGGTGAGAAATTGCAAACGTCGAGCAATTGCTCAGAGATGAAAAGTGCCAGCACTGAAAGCTCTTGCTAGCCAGCACCCTTCCTTGGAAGCGCTTTTGTAGGCCTAAGAACACTGGGGCTCTGGGCTTCTCTAGCCACCTCATCTTCTGCTCATCCTCTCGCGCACTCTAAAGAGAGCTCAGGTGAGAAATTGCAAACGTCGAGCAATTGCTCAGAGATGAAAAGTGCCAGCACTGAAAGCTGTAGCTAGCCAGCACCCTTCCTTGGAAGCGCTTTCACAGGCGCAGTAACACTGGGGCTTTGCGCTTCTCTAGCCACCAAACGTCACGGTCCTTCTCTTTCCGTCTCGTAGACACGAGCTGAGAAATTGCAAACGTCGAGCAATTGCTCAGAGATGAAAAGTGCCAGCACTGAAAGCTGTTGCTAGCCAGCACCCTTCCTTGGAAGCGCTTTTGTAGGCCTAAGAACACTGGGGCTCTGGGCTTCTCTAGCCACCTAATCTTCTGCTCATCCTCTCGCGCACTCTAAAGAGAGCTCAGGGGAGAAATTGCAAACGTCGAGCAATTGCTCAGAGATGAAAAGTGCCAGCACTGAAAGCTGTTGCTAGCCAGCACCCTTCCTTGGAAGCGCTTTCACAGGCGCAGTAACACTGGGGCTTTGCGCTTCTCTAGCCACCAAATGTCACGGTCCTTCTCTTTCCGTCTCGTAGACACGAGCTGAGAAATTGCAAACGTCGAGCAATTGCTCAGAGATGAAAAGTGCCAGCACTGAAAGCTGTTGCTAGCCAGCACCCTTCCTTGGAAGCGCTTTCACAGGCGCAGGAACACTGGGGCTTTGCGCTTCTCTAGCCACCAAACGTCACGGTCCTTCTCTTTCCGTCTCGTAGACACGAGCTGAGAAATTGCAAACGTCGAGCAATTGCTCAGAGATGAAAAGTGCCAGTACTGGAAGCTGTTGCTAGCCAGCACCCTTCCTTGGAAGCGCTTTTGTAGGCCTAAGAACACTGGGGCTCTGGGCTTCTCTAGCCACCTAATCTTCTGCTCATCCTCTCGCGCACTCTAAAGAGAGCTCAGGTGAAAAATTGCAAGTGTCGAGCAATTGCTCAGAGATGAAAAGTGCCAGCACTGAAAGCTGTTGCTAACCAGCACCCTTCCTTGGAAGCGCTTTTGTAGGCCTAAGAACAGTGGGGCTCTGGGCTTCTCTAGCCACTTAATCTTCTGCTCATTCTCTCGCGCACTCTAAAGAGAGTTCAGGTGAGAAATTGCAAACATCGAGCAATTGCTCAGAGATGAAAAGTGCCAGCACTGAAAGCTGTTGCTAGCCAGCACCCTTCCTTGGAAGCGCTTTCACAGGCGCAGTAACACTGGGGCTTTGCGCTTCTCTACCCACCAAACGTCACGGTCCTTCTCTTTCCGTCTCGTAGACACGAGCTGAGAAATTGCAAACGTCGAGCAATTGCTCAGAGATGAAAAGTGCCAGCACTGAAAGCTGTTGCTAGCCAGCACCCTTCCTTGGAAGCGCTTTTGTAGGCCTAAGAACACTGGGACTCTGGGCTTCTCTAGCCACCTATTCTTCTGCTCATCCTCTCGCGCACTCTAAAGAGAGCTCAGGTGAGAAATTGCAAACGTCGAGCAATTGCTCAGAGATGAAAAGTGCCAGCACTGAAAGCTCTTGCTAGCCAGCACCCTTCCTTGGAAGCGCTTTTGTAGCCCTAAGAACACTGGGGCTCTGGGCTTCTCTAGCCACCTCATCTTCTGCTCATCCTCTCGCGCACTCTAAAGAGAGCTCAGGTGAGAAATTGCAAACGTCGAGCAATTGCTCAGAGATGAAAAGTGCCAGCACTGAAAGCTGTAGCTAGCCAGCACCCTTCCTTGGAAGCGCTTTCACAGGCGCAGTAACACTGGGGCTTTGCGCTTCTCTACCCACCAAACGTCACGGTCCTTCTCTTTCCGTCTCGTAGACACGAGCTGAGAAATTGCAAACGTCGAGCAATTGCTCAGAGATGAAAAGTGCCAGCACTGAAAGCTGTTGCTAGCCAGCACCCTTCCTTGGAAGCGCTTTTGTAGGCCTAAGAACACTGGGGCTCTGGGCTTCTCTAGCCACCTAATCTTCTGCTCATCCTCTCGCGCACTCTAAAGAGAGCTCAGGGGAGAAATTGCAAACATCGAGCAATTGCTCAGAGAGGAAAAGTGCCAGCACTGAAAGCTCTTGCTAGCCAGCCCCCTTCCTTGGAAGCGCTTTCACAGGCGCAGCAACACTGGGGCTTTGCGTTTCTCTACCCACCAAACGTCACGGTCCTTCTCTTTCCGTCTCGTAGACACGAGCTGAGAAATTGCAAACGTCGAGCAATTGCTCAGAGATGAAAAGTGCCAGTACTGGAAGCTGTTGCTAGCCAGCACCCTTCCTTGGAAGCGCTTTTGTAGGCCTAAGAACACTGGGGCTCTGGGCTTCTCTAGCCACCTCATCTTCTGCTCATCCTCTCGCGCACTCTAAAGAGAGCTCAGGTGAGAAATTGCAAACGTCGAGCAATTGCTCAGAGATGAAAAGTGCCAGCACTGAAAGCTGTTGCTAGCCAGCACCCTTCCTTGGAAGCGCTTTCACAGGCGCAGCAACACTGGGGCTTTGCGCTTCTCTACCCACCAAACATCACGGTCACTATCTCTCCGTCTCGTAGACACGAGCTGAGAAATTGCAAACGTCGAGCAATTGCTCAGAGATGAAAAGTGCCAGCACTGAAAGCTGTTGCTAGCCAGCACCCTTCCTTGGAAGCGCTTTTGTAGGCCTAAGAACACTGGGGCTCTGGGCTTCTCTAGCCACCTCATCTTCTGCTCATCCTCTCGCACAGTCTAAAGAGAGCTCAGGTGAGAAATTGCAAACGTCGAGCAATTGCTCAGAGATGAAAAGTGCCAGCACTGAAAGCTGCTGCTAGCCAGCACCCTTCCTTGGAAGCGCTTTTGTAGGCCTAAGAACACTGGGGCTCTGGGCTTCTCTAGCCACCTAATCTTCTGCTCATCCTCTCGCGCACTCTAAAGAGAGCTCAGGGGAGAAATTGCAAACATCGAGCAATTGCTCAGAGAGGAAAAGTGCCAGCACTGAAAGCTGTTGCTAGCCAGCACCCTTCCTTGGAAGCGCTTTCACAGGCGCAGCAACACTGGGGCTTTGCGCTTCTCTACTCACCAAACGTCACGGTCATTCTCTTTCCGTCTCGTAGACACGAGCTGAGAAATTGCAAACGTCGAGCAATTGCTCAGAGATGAAAAGTGCCAGCACTGAAAGCTGTTGCTAGCCAGCACCCTTCCTTGGAAGCGCTTTGGTAGGCCTAAGCACACTGGGGCTCTGGGCTTCTCTAGCCACCTCATCTTCTGCTCATCCTCTCGCGCACTCTAAAGAGAGCTCAGGTGAGAAATTGCAAACGTCGAGCAATTGCTCAGAGATGAAAAGTGCCAGCACTGAAAGCTCTTGCTAGCCAGCACCCTTCCTTGGAAGCGCTTTCACAGGCGCAGCAACACTGGGGCTTTGCGCTTCTCTACCCACCAAACGTCACGGTCCTTCTCTTTCCGTCTCGTAGACACGAGCTGAGAAATTGCAAACGTCGAGCAATTGCTCAGAGATGAAAAGTGCCAGTACTGGAAGCTGTTGCTAGCCAGCACCCTTCCTTGGAAGCGCTTTTGTAGGCCTAAGAACACTGGGGCTCTGGGCTTCTCTAGCCACCTAATCTTCTGCTCATCCTCTCGCGCACTCTAAAGAGAGCTCAGGTGAAAAATTGCAAGTGTCGAGCAATTGCTCAGAGATGAAAAGTGCCAGCACTGAAAGCTGTTGCTAACCAGCACCCTTCCTTGGAAGCGCTTTTGTAGGCCTAAGAACAGTGGGGCTCTGGGCTTCTCTAGCCACCTAATCTTCTGCTCATTCTCTCGCGCACTCTAAAGAGAGTTCAGGTGAGAAATTGCAAACATCGAGCAATTGCTCAGAGATGAAAAGTGCCAGCACTGAAAGCTGTTGCTAGCCAGCACCCTTCCTTGGAAGCGCTTTCACAGGCGCAGTAACACTGGGGCTTTGCGCTTCTCTACCCACCAAACGTCACGGTCCTTCTCTTTCCGTCTCGTAGACACGAGCTGAGAAATTGCAAACGTCGAGCAATTGCTCAGAGATGAAAAGTGCCAGCACTGAAAGCTGTTGCTAGCCAGCACCCTTCCTTGGAAGCGCTTTTGTAGGCCTAAGCACACTGGGGCTCTGGGCTTCTCTAGCCACCTAATCTTCTGCTCATCCTCTCGCGCACTCTGAAGAGAGCTCAGGTGAGAAATTGCAAACGTCAAGCAATTGCTCAGAGATGAAAGGTGCCAGCACTGAAAGCTGTTGCTAGCCAGCACCCTTCCTTGGAAGCGCTTTTGTAGGCCTAAGCACACTGGGACTCTGGGCTTCTCTAGCCACCTATTCTTCTGCTCATCCTCTCGCGCACTCTAAAGAGAGCTCAGGTGAGAAATTGCAAACGTCGAGCAATTGCTCAGAGATGAAAAGTGCCAGCACTGAAAGCTGTTGCTAGCCAGCACCCTTCCTTGGAAGCGCTTTTGTAGGCCTAAGAACACTGGGGCTCTGGGCTTCTCTAGCCACCTCATCTTCTGCTCATCCTCTCGCGCACTCTAAAGAGAGCTCAGGTGAGAAATTGCAAACGTCGAGCAATTGCTCAGAGATGAAAAGTGCCAGCACTGAAAGCTGTAGCTAGCCAGCACCCTTCCTTGGAAGCGCTTTCACAGGCGCAGTAACACTGGGGCTTTGCGCTTCTCTACCCACCAAACGTCACGGTCCTTCTCTTTCCGTCTCGTAGACACGAGCTGAGAAATTGCAAACGTCGAGCAATTGCTCAGAGATGAAAAGTGCCAGCACTGAAAGCTGTTGCTAGCCAGCACCCTTCCTTGGAAGCGCTTTTGTAGGCCTAAGAACACTGGGGCTCTGGGCTTCTCTAGCCACCTAATCTTCTGCTCATCCTCTCGCGCACTCTAAAGAGAGCTCAGGGGAGAAATTGCAAACATCGAGCAATTGCTCAGAGAGGAAAAGTGCCAGCACTGAAAGCTGTTGCTAGCCAGCCCCCTTCCTTGGAAGCGCTTTCACAGGCGCAGCAACACTGGGGCTTTGCGCTTCTCTACCCACCAAACGTCACGGTCCTTCTCTTTCCGTCTCGTAGACACGAGCTGAGAAATTGCAAACGTCGAGCAATTGCTCAGAGATGAAAAGTGCCAGTACTGGAAGCTGTTGCTAGCCAGCACCCTTCCTTGGAAGCGCTTTTGTAGGCCTAAGAACACTGGGGCTCTGGGCTTCTCTAGCCACCTAATCTTCTGCTCATCCTCTCGCGCACTCTAAAGAGAGCTCAGGTGAGAAATTGCAAACGTCGAGCAATTGCTCAGAGATGAAAAGTGCCAGCACTGAAAGCTGTTGCTAGCCAGCACCCTTCCTTGGAAGCGCTTTCACAGGCGCAGCAACACTGGGGCTTTGCGCTTCTCTACCCACCAAACATCACGGTCACTATCTCTCCGTTTCGTAGACACGAGCTGAGAAATTGCAAACGTCGAGCAATTGCTCAGAGATGAAAAGTGCCAGCACTGAAAGCTGCTGCTAGCCAGCACCCTTCCTTGGAAGCGCTTTTGTAGGCCTAAGAACACTGGGGCTCTGGGCTTCTCTAGCCACCTCATCTTCTGCTCATCCTCTCGCACAGTCTAAAGAGAGCTCAGGTGAGAAATTGCAAACGTCGAGCAATTGCTCAGAGATGAAAAGTGCCAGCACTGAAAGCTGCTGCTAGCCAGCACCCTTCCTTGGAAGCGCTTTTGTAGGCCTAAGAACACTGGGGCTCTGGGCTTCTCTAGCCACCTCATCTTCTGCTCATCCTCTCGCGCACTCTAAAGAGAGCTCAGGTGAGAAATTGCAAACATCGAGCAATTGCTCAGAGATGAAAAGTGCCAGCACTGAAAGCTCTTGCTAGCCAGCACCCTTCCTTGGAAGCGCTTTCACAGGCGCAGCAACACTGGGGCTTTGCGCTTCTCTACTCACCAAACGTCACGGTCATTCTCTTTCCGTCTCGTAGACACGAGCTGAGAAATTGCAAACGTCGAGCAATTGCTCAGAGATGAAAAGTGCCAGCACTGAAAGCTGTTGCTAGCCAGCACCCTTCCTTGGGAGCGCTTTCACAGGCGCAGCAACACTGGGGCTTTGCGCTTCTCTACCCACCAAACATCACGGTCCTTCTCTTTCCGTCTCGTAGACACGAGCTGAGAAATTGCAAACGTCGAGCAATTGCTCAGAGATGAAAAGTGCCAGCACTGAAAGCTGTTGCTAGCCAGCACCCTTCCTTGGAAGCGCTTTTGTAGGCCTAAGAACACTGGGGCTCTGGGCTTCTCTAGCACCTAATCTTCTGCTCATCCTCTCGCGCACTCTAAAGAGAGCTCAGGTGAGAAATTGCAAACGTCGAGCAATTGCTCAGAGATGAAAAGTGCCAGCACTGAAAGCTCTTGCTAGCCAGCACCCTTCCTTGGAAGCGCTTTCACAGGCGCAGCAACACTGGGGCTTTGCGCTTCTCTACCCACCAAACATCACGGTCACTATCTCTCCGTCTCGTAGACACGAGCTGAGAAATTGCAAACGTCGAGCAATTGCTCAGAGATGAAAAGTGCCAGTACTGAAAGCTGTTGCTAGCCAGCACCCTTCCTTGGAAGCGCTTTTGTAGGCCTAAGAACACTGGGGCTCTGGGCTTCTCTAGCCACCTAATCTTCTGCTCATCCTCTCGCACAGTCTAAAGAGAGCTCAGGTGAGAAATTGCAAACGTCGAGCAATTGCTCAGAGATGAAAAGTGCCAGCACTGAAAGCTGCTGCTAGCCAGCACCCTTCCTTGGAAGCGCTTTTGTAGGCCTAAGAACACTGGGGCTCTGGGCTTCTCTAGCCACCTCATCTTCTGCTCATCCTCTCGCGCACTCTAAAGAGAGCTCAGGTGAGAAATTGCAAACGTCGAGCAATTGCTCAGAGATGAAAAGTGCCAGCACTGAAAGCTGTTGCTAGCCAGCACCCTTCCTTGGAAGCGCTTTCACAGGCGCAGCAACACTGGGGCTTTGCGCTTCTCTAGCCACCAAACGTCACGGTCCTTCTCTTTCCGTCTCGTAGACACGAGCTGAGAAATGCAAACGTCGAGCAATTGCTCAGAGATGAAAAGTGCCAGCACTGAAAGCTGTTGCTAGCCAGCACCCTTCCTTGGAAGCGCTTTTGTAGGCCTAAGCACACTGGGGCTCTGGGCTTCTCTAGCCACCTAATCTTCTGCTCATCCTCTCGCGCACTCTGAAGAGAGCTCAGGTGAGAAATTGCAAACGTCAAGCAATTGCTCAGAGATGAAAGGTGCCAGCACTGAAAGCTGTTGCTAGCCAGCACCCTTCCTTGGAAGCGCTTTTGTAGGCCTAAGAACACTGGGGCTCTGGGCTTCTCTAGCCACCTCATCTTCTGCTCATCCTCTCGCGCACTCTAAAGAGAGCTCAGGTGAGAAATTGCAAACGTCGAGCAATTGCTCAGAGATGAAAAGTGCCAGCACTGAAAGCTGTTGCTAGCCAGCACCCTTCCTTGGAAGCGCTTTCACAGGCGCAGCAACACTGGGGCTTTGCGCTTCTCTACCCACCAAACATCACGGTCCTTCTCTTTCCGTCTCGTAGACACGAGCTGAGAAATTGCAAACGTCGAGCAATTGCTCAGAGATGAAAAGTGCCAGCACTGAAAGCTGTTGCTAGCCAGCACCCTTCCTTGGAAGCGCTTTTGTAGGCCTAAGAACACTGGGGCTCTGGGCTTCTCTAGCCACCTAATCTTCTGCTCATCCTCTCGCACAGTCTAAAGAGAGCTCAGGTGAGAAATTGCAAACGTCGAGCAATTGCTCAGAGATGAAAGGTGCCAGCACTGAAAGCTGTTGCTAGCCAGCACCCTTCCTTGGAAGCGCTTTTGTAGGCCTAAGAACACTGGGGCTCTGGGCTTCTCTAGCCACCTAATCTTCTGCTCATCCTCTCGCGCACTCTAAAGAGAGCTCAGGTGAGAAATTGCAAACGTCGAGCAATTGCTCAGAGATGAAAAGTGCCAGCACTGAAAGCTCTTGCTAGCCAGCACCCTTCCTTGGAAGCGCTTTCACAGGCGCAGCAACACTGGGGCTTTGCGCTTCTCTACCCACCAAACATCACGGTCCTTCTCTTTCCGTCTCGTAGACACGAGCTGGGAAATTGCAAACGTCGAGCAATTGCTCAGAGATGAAAAGTGCCAGCACTGAAAGCTGTTGCTAGCCAGCACCCTTCCTTGGAAGCGCTTTTGTAGGCCTAAGAACACTGGGGCTCTGGGCTTCTCTAGCCACCTAATCTTCTGCTCATCCTCTCGCACAGTCTAAAGAGAGCTCAGGTGAGAAATTGCAAACGTCGAGCAATTGCTCAGAGATGAAAAGTGCCAGCACTGAAAGCTGCTGCTAGCCAGCACCCTTCCTTGGAAGCGCTTTTGTAGGCCTAAGAACACTGGGGCTCTGGGCTTCTCTAGCCACCTAATCTTCTGCTCATCCTCTCGCGCACTCTAAAGAGAGCTCAGGGGAGAAATTGCAAACATCGAGCAATTGCTCAGAGATGAAAAGTGCCAGCACTGAAAGCTGTTGCTAGCCAGCACCCTTCCTTGGAAGCGCTTTCACAGGCGCAGCAACACTGGGGCTTTGCGCTTCTCTACTCACCAAACGTCACGGTCATTCTCTTTCCGTCTCGTAGACACGAGCTGAGAAATTGCAAACGTCGAGCAATTGCTCAGAGATGAAAAGTGCCAGCACTGAAAGCTGTTGCTAGCCAGCACCCTTCCTTGGAAGCGCTTTTGTAGGCCTAAGCACACTGGGGCTCTGGGCTTCTCTAGCCACCTCATCTTCTGCTCATCCTCTCGCGCACTCTAAAGAGAGCTCAGGTGAGAAATTGCAAACGTCGAGCAATTGCTCAGAGATGAAAAGTGCCAGCACTGAAAGCTCTTGCTAGCCAGCACCCTTCCTTGGAAGCGCTTTCACAGGCGCAGCAACACTGGGGCTTTGCGCTTCTCTACCCACCAAACATCACGGTCCTTCTCTTTCCGTCTCGTAGACACGAGCTGAGAAATTGCAAGTGTCGAGCAATTGCTCAGAGATGAAAAGTGCCAGCACTGAAAGCTGTTGCTAGCCAGCACCCTTCCTTGGAAGCGCTTTTGTAGGCCTAAGAACAGTGGGGCTCTGGGCTTCTCTAGCACCTAATCTTCTGCTCATCCTCTCGCGCACTCTAAAGAGAGCTCAGGGGAGAAATTGCAAACGTCGAGCAATTGCTCAGAGATGAAAAGTGCCAGCACTGAAAGCTCTTGCTAGCCAGCACCCTTCCTTGGAAGCGCTTTCACAGGCGCAGCAACACTGGGGCTTTGCGCTTCTCTAGCCACCAAACGTCACGGTCCTTCTCTTTCCGTCTCGTAGACACGAGCTGAGAAATTGCAAACGTCGAGCAATTGCTCAGAGATGAAAAGTGCCAGCACTGAAAGCTGTTGCTAGCCAGCACCCTTCCTTGGAAGCGCTTTGGTAGGCCTAAGCACACTGGGGCTCTGGGCTTCTCTAGCCACCTCATCTTCTGCTCATCCTCTCGCGCACTCTAAAGAGAGCTCAGGTGAGAAATTGCAAACGTCGAGCAATTGCTCAGAGATGAAAAGTGCCAGCACTGAAAGCTCTTGCTAGCCAGCACCCTTCCTTGGAAGCGCTTTCACAGGCGCAGCAACACTGGGGCTTTGCGCTTCTCTACCCACCAAACATCACGGTCCTTCTCTTTCCGTCTCGTAGACACGAGCTGAGAAATTGCAAACGTCGAGCAATTGCTCAGAGATGAAAAGTGCCAGCACTGAAAGCTGTTGCTAGCCAGCACCCTTCCTTGGAAGCGCTTTTGTAGGCCTAAGCACACTGGGGCTCTGGGCTTCTCTAGCCACCTCATCTTCTGCTCATCCTCTCGCGCACTCTAAAGAGAGCTCAGGTGAGAAATTGCAAACGTCGAGCAATTGCTCAGAGATGAAAAGTGCCAGCACTGAAAGCTCTTGCTAGCCAGCACCCTTCCTTGGAAGCGCTTTCACAGGCGCAGCAACACTGGGGCTTTGCGCTTCTCTACCCACCAAACATCACGGTCCTTCTCTTTCCGTCTCGTAGACACGAGCTGAGAAATTGCAAGTGTCGAGCAATTGCTCAGAGATGAAAAGTGCCAGCACTGAAAGCTGTTGCTAGCCAGCACCCTTCCTTGGAAGCGCTTTTGTAGGCCTAAGAACAGTGGGGCTCTGGGCTTCTCTAGCACCTAATCTTCTGCTCATCCTCTCGCGCACTCTAAAGAGAGCTCAGGGGAGAAATTGCAAACGTCGAGCAATTGCTCAGAGATGAAAAGTGCCAGCACTGAAAGCTCTTGCTAGCCAGCACCCTTCCTTGGAAGCGCTTTCACAGGCGCAGCAACACTGGGGCTTTGCGCTTCTCTAGCCACCAAACGTCACGGTCCTTCTCTTTCCGTCTCGTAGACACGAGCTGAGAAATTGCAAACGTCGAGCAATTGCTCAGAGATGAAAAGTGCCAGCACTGAAAGCTGTTGCTAGCCAGCACCCTTCCTTGGAAGCGCTTTGGTAGGCCTAAGCACACTGGGGCTCTGGGCTTCTCTAGCCACCTCATCTTCTGCTCATCCTCTCGCGCACTCTAAAGAGAGCTCAGGTGAGAAATTGCAAACGTCGAGCAATTGCTCAGAGATGAAAAGTGCCAGCACTGAAAGCTCTTGCTAGCCAGCACCCTTCCTTGGAAGCGCTTTCACAGGCGCAGCAACACTGGGGCTTTGCGCTTCTCTACCCACCAAACATCACGGTCCTTCTCTTTCCGTCTCGTAGACACGAGCTGAGAAATTGCAAACGTCGAGCAATTGCTCAGAGATGAAAAGTGCCAGCACTGAAAGCTGTTGCTAGCCAGCACCCTTCCTTGGAAGCGCTTTTGTAGGCCTAAGAACAGTGGGGCTCTGGGCTTCTCTAGCACCTCATCTTCTGCTCATCCTCTCGCGCACTCTAAAGAGAGCTCAGGGGAGAAATTGCAAACGTCGAGCAATTGCTCAGAGATGAAAAGTGCCAGCACTGAAAGCTCTTGCTAGCCAGCACCCTTCCTTGGAAGCGCTTTCACAGGCGCAGCAACACTGGGGCTTTGCGCTTCTCTACCCACCAAACATCACGGTCACTATCTCTCCGTCTCGTAGACACGAGCTGAGAAATTGCAAACGTCGAGCAATTGCTCAGAGATGAAAAGTGCCAGTACTGAAAGCTGTTGCTAGCCAGCACCCTTCCTTGGAAGCGCTTTTGTAGGCCTAAGAACACTGGGGCTCTGGGCTTCTCTAGCCACCTAATCTTCTGCTCATCCTCTCGCGCACTCTGAAGAGAGCTCAGGTGAGAAATTGCAAACGTCAAGCAATTGCTCAGAGATGAAAGGTGCCAGCACTGAAAGCTGTTGCTAGCCAGCACCCTTCCTTGGAAGCGCTTTTGTAGGCCTAAGCACACTGGGGCTCTGGGCTTCTCTAGCCACCTAATCTTCTGCTCATCCTCTCGCACAGTCTAAAGAGAGCTCAGGTGAGAAATTGCAAACGTCGAGCAATTGCTCAGAGATGAAAGGTGCCAGCACTGAAAGCTCTTGCTAGCCAGCACCCTTCCTTGGAAGCGCTTTTGTAGGCCTAAGAACACTGGGGCTCTGGGCTTCTCTAGCCACCTCATCTTCTGCTCATCCTCTCGCGCAGTCTAAAGAGAGCTCAGGTGAGAAATTGCAAACGTCGAGCAATTGCTCAGAGATGAAAAGTGCCAGCACTGAAAGCTGTTGCTAGCCAGCCCCCTTCCTTGGAAGCGCTTTTGTAGGCCTAAGAACACTGGGGCTCTGGGCTTCTCTAGCCACCTAATCTTCTGCTCATCCTCTCGCGCACTCTAAAGAGAGCTCAGGGGAGAAATTGCAAACGTCGAGCAATTGCTCAGAGATGAAAAGTGCCAGCACTGAAAGCTCTTGCTAGCCAGCACCCTTCCTTGGAAGCGCTTTCACAGGCGCAGCAACACTGGGGCTTTGCGCTTCTCTACCCACCAAACATCACGGTCCTTCTCTTTCCGTCTCGTAGACACGAGCTGAGAAATTGCAAACGTCGAGCAATTGCTCAGAGATGAAAAGTGCCAGCACTGAAAGCTGTTGCTAGCCAGCACCCTTCCTTGGAAGCGCTTTTGTAGGCCTAAGCACACTGGGGCTCTGGGCTTCTCTAGCCACCTAATCTTCTGCTCATCCTCTCGCACAGTCTAAAGAGAGCTCAGGTGAGAAATTGCAAACGTCGAGCAATTGCTCAGAGATGAAAGGTGCCAGCACTGAAAGCTCTTGCTAGCCAGCACCCTTCCTTGGAAGCGCTTTTGTAGGCCTAAGAACACTGGGGCTCTGGGCTTCTCTAGCCACCTCATCTTCTGCTCATCCTCTCGCGCACTCTAAAGAGAGCTCAGGTGAGAAATTGCAAACGTCGAGCAATTGCTCAGAGATGAAAAGTGCCAGCACTGAAAGCTGTTGCTAGCCAGCACCCTTCCTTGGAAGCGCTTTCACAGGCGCAGCAACACTGGGGCTTTGCGCTTCTCTACCCACCAAACATCACGGTCCTTCTCTTTCCGTCTCGTAGACACGAGCTGAGAAATTGCAAACGTCGAGCAATTGCTCAGAGATGAAAAGTGCCAGCACTGAAAGCTGTTGCTAGCCAGCACCCTTCCTTGGAAGCGCTTTTGTAGGCCTAAGAACACTGGGGCTCTGGGCTTCTCTAGCCACCTAATCTTCTGCTCATCCTCTCGCACAGTCTAAAGAGAGCTCAGGTGAGAAATTGCAAACGTCGAGCAATTGCTCAGAGATGAAAAGTGCCAGCACTGAAAGCTGCTGCTAGCCAGCACCCTTCCTTGGAAGCGCTTTTGTAGGCCTAAGAACACTGGGGCTCTGGGCTTCTCTAGCCACCTAATCTTCTGCTCATCCTCTCGCGCACTCTAAAGAGAGCTCAGGGGAGAAATTGCAAACGTCGAGCAATTGCTCAGAGATGAAAAGTGCCAGCACTGAAAGCTGTTGCTAGCCAGCACCCTTCCTTGGAAGCGCTTTCACAGGCGCAGCAACACTGGGGCTTTGCGCTTCTCTACTCACCAAACGTCACGGTCATTCTCTTTCCGTCTCGTAGACACGAGCTGAGAAATTGCAAACGTCGAGCAATTGCTCAGAGATGAAAAGTGCCAGCACTGAAAGCTGTTGCTAGCCAGCACCCTTCCTTGGAAGCGCTTTGGTAGGCCTAAGCACACTGGGGCTCTGGGCTTCTCTAGCCACCTAATCTTCTGCTCATCCTCTCGCGCACTCTAAAGAGAGCTCAGGTGAGAAATTGCAAACGTCGAGCAATTGCTCAGAGATGAAAAGTGCCAGCACTGAAAGCTCTTGCTAGCCAGCACCCTTCCTTGGAAGCGCTTTCACAGGCGCAGCAACACTGGGGCTTTGCGCTTCTCTACCCACCAAACATCACGGTCATTCTCTTTCCGTCTCGTAGACACGAGCTGAGAAATTGCAAACGTCGAGCAATTGCTCAGAGATGAAAAGTGCCAGCACTGAAAGCTGTTGCTAGCCAGCCCCCTTCCTTGGAAGCGCTTTTGTAGGCCTAAGAACAGTGGGGCTCTGGGCTTCTCTAGCACCTAATCTTCTGCTCATCCTCTCGCGCACTCTAAAGAGAGCTCAGGTGAGAAATTGCAAACGTCGAGCAATTGCTCAGAGATGAAAAGTGCCAGCACTGAAAGCTCTTGCTAGCCAGCACCCTTCCTTGGAAGCGCTTTCACAGGCGCAGCAACACTGGGGCTTTGCGCTTCTCTACCCACCAAACATCACGGTCCTTCTCTTTCCGTCTCGTAGACACGAGCTGAGAAATTGCAAACGTCGAGCAATTGCTCAGAGATGAAAAGTGCCAGCACTGAAAGCTGTTGCTAGCCAGCACCCTTCCTTGGAAGCGCTTTTGTAGGCCTAAGAACAGTGGGGCTCTGGGCTTCTCTAGCACCTAATCTTCTGCTCATCCTCTCGCGCACTCTAAAGAGAGCTCAGGGGAGAAATTGCAAACGTCGAGCAATTGCTCAGAGATGAAAAGTGCCAGCACTGAAAGCTCTTGCTAGCCAGCACCCTTCCTTGGAAGCGCTTTCACAGGCGCAGCAACACTGGGGCTTTGCGCTTCTCTACTCACCAAACGTCACGGTCATTCTCTTTCCGTCTCGTAGACACGAGCTGAGAAATTGCAAACGTCGAGCAATTGCTCAGAGATGAAAAGTGCCAGCACTGAAAGCTGTTGCTAGCCAGCACCCTTCCTTGGAAGCGCTTTGGTAGGCCTAAGCACACTGGGGCTCTGGGCTTCTCTAGCCACCTCATCTTCTGCTCATCCTCTCGCGCACTCTAAAGAGAGCTCAGGTGAGAAATTGCAAACGTCGAGCAATTGCTCAGAGATGAAAAGTGCCAGCACTGAAAGCTCTTGCTAGCCAGCACCCTTCCTTGGAAGCGCTTTCACAGGCGCAGCAACACTGGGGCTTTGCGCTTCTCTACCCACCAAACATCACGGTCCTTCTCTTTCCGTCTCGTAGACACGAGCTGAGAAATTGCAAACGTCGAGCAATTGCTCAGAGATGAAAAGTGCCAGCACTGAAAGCTGTTGCTAGCCAGCACCCTTCCTTGGAAGCGCTTTTGTAGGCCTAAGAACACTGGGGCTCTGGGCTTCTCTAGCCACCTAATCTTCTGCTCATCCTCTCGCGCACTCTAAAGAGAGCTCAGGTGAGAAATTGCAAACGTCGAGCAATTGCTCAGAGATGAAAAGTGCCAGCACTGAAAGCTGTTGCTAGCCAGCACCCTTCCTTGGAAGCGCTTTCACAGGCGCAGCAACACTGGGGCTTTGCGCTTCTCTACCCACCAAACATCACGGTCACTATCTCTCCGTCTCGTAGACACGAGCTGAGAAATTGCAAACGTCGAGCAATTGCTCAGAGATGAAAAGTGCCAGTACTGAAAGCTGTTGCTAGCCAGCACCCTTCCTTGGAAGCGCTTTTGTAGGCCTAAGAACACTGGGGCTCTGGGCTTCTGTAGCCACCTAATCTTCTGCTCATCCTCTCGCACAGTCTAAAGAGAGCTCAGGTGAGAAATTGCAAACGTCGAGCAATTGCTCAGAGATGAAAAGTGCCAGCACTGAAAGCTGCTGCTAGCCAGCACCCTTCCTTGGAAGCGCTTTTGTAGGCCTAAGAACACTGGGGCTCTGGGCTTCTCTAGCCACCTCATCTTCTGCTCATCCTCTCGCGCACTCTAAAGAGAGCTCAGGTGAGAAATTGCAAACGTCGAGCAATTGCTCAGAGATGAAAAGTGCCAGCACTGAAAGCTGTTGCTAGCCAGCACCCTTCCTTGGAAGCGCTTTCACAGGCGCAGTAACACTGGGGCTTTGCGCTTCTCTAGCCACCAAACGTCACGGTCCTTCTCTTTCCGTCTCGTAGACACGAGCTGAGAAATTGCAAACGTCGAGCAATTGCTCCGAGATGAAAAGTGCCAGCACTGAAAGCTGTTGCTAGCCAGCACCCTTCCTTGGAAGCGCTTTCACAGGCGCAGGAACACTGGGGCTTTGCGCTTCTCTAGCCACCAAACGTCACGGTCCTTCTCTTTCCGTCTCGTAGACACGAGCTGAGAAATTGCAAACGTCGAGCAATTGCTCAGAGATGAAAAGTGCCAGTACTGGAAGCTGTTGCTAGCCAGCACCCTTCCTTGGAAGCGCTTTTGTAGGCCTAAGAACACTGGGGCTCTGGGCTTCTCTAGCCACCTAATCTTCTGCTCATCCTCTCGCGCACTCTAAAGAGAGCTCAGGTGAAAAATTGCAAGTGTCGAGCAATTGCTCAGAGATGAAAAGTGCCAGCACTGAAAGCTGTTGCTAACCAGCACCCTTCCTTGGAAGCGCTTTTGTAGGCCTAAGAACACTGGGGCTCTGGGCTTCTCTAGCCAACTAATCTTCTGCTCATTCTCTCGCGCACTCTAAAGAGAGTTCAGGTGAGAAATTGCAAACGTCGAGCAATTGCTCAGAGATGAAAAGTGCCAGCACTGAAAGCTGTTGCTAGCCAGCACCCTTCCTTGGAAGCGCTTTCACAGGCGCAGCAACACTGGGGCTTTGCGCTTCTCTAGCCACCAAACGTCACGGTCCTTCTCTTTCCGTCTCGTAGACACGAGCTGAGAAATGCAAACGTCGAGCAATTGCTCAGAGATGAAAAGTGCCAGCACTGAAAGCTGTTGCTAGCCAGCACCCTTCCTTGGAAGCGCTTTTGTAGGCCTAAGCACACTGGGGCTCTGGGCTTCTCTAGCCACCTAATCTTCTGCTCATCCTCTCGCGCACTCTGAAGAGAGCTCAGGTGAGAAATTGCAAACGTCAAGCAATTGCTCAGAGATGAAAGGTGCCAGCACTGAAAGCTGTTGCTAGCCAGCACCCTTCCTTGGAAGCGCTTTTGTAGGCCTAAGAACACTGGGACTCTGGGCTTCTCTAGCCACCTATTCTTCTGCTCATCCTCTCGCGCACTCTAAAGAGAGCTCAGGTGAGAAATTGCAAACGTCGAGCAATTGCTCAGAGATGAAAAGTGCCAGCACTGAAAGCTGTTGCTAGCCAGCACCCTTCCTTGGAAGCGCTTTTGTAGGCCTAAGAACAGTGGGGCTCTGGGCTTCTCTAGCCACCTCATCTTCTGCTCATCCTCTCGCGCACTCTAAAGAGAGCTCAGGTGAGAAATTGCAAACGTCGAGCAATTGCTCAGAGATGAAAAGTGCCAGCACTGAAAGCTGTTGCTAGCCAGCACCCTTCCTTGGAAGCGCTTTCACAGGCGCAGCAACACTGGGGCTTTGCGCTTCTCTACCCACCAAAAGTCACGGTCCTTCTCTTTCCGTCTCGTAGACACGAGCTGAGAAATTGCAAACGTCGAGCAATTGCTCAGAGATGAAAAGTGCCAGCACTGAAAGCTGTTGCTAGCCAGCACCCTTCCTTGGAAGCGCTTTTGTAGGCCTAAGAACACTGGGGCTCTGGGCTTCTCTAGCCACCTAATCTTCTGCTCATCCTCTCGCACAGTCTAAAGAGAGCTCAGGTGAGAAATTGCAAACGTCGAGCAATTGCTCAGAGATGAAAAGTGCCAGCACTGAAAGCTGTTGCTAGCCAGCACCCTTCCTTGGAAGCGCTTTCACAGGCGCAGCAACACTGGGGCTTTGCGCTTCTCTAGCCACCAAACGTCACGGTCCTTCTCTTTCCGTCTCGTAGACACGAGCTGAGAAATGCAAACGTCGAGCAATTGCTCGGAGATGAAAAGTGCCAGCACTGGAAGCTGTTGCTAGCCAGCACCCTTCCTTGGAAGCGCTTTTGTAGGCCTAAGAACAGTGGGGCTCTGGGCTTCTCTAGCCACCTAATCTTCTGCTCATCCTCTCGCGCACTCTAAAGAGAGCTCAGGTGAGAAATTGCAAATGTCCAGCAATTGCTCAGAGATGAAAAGTGCCAGCACTGAAAGCTGTTGCTAGCCAGCACCCTTCCTTGGAAGCGCTTTCACAGGCGCAGCAACACTGGGGCTTTGCGCTTCTCTAGCCACCAAACGTCACGGTCCTTCTCTTTCCGTCTCGTAGACACGAGCTGAGAAATGCAAACGTCGAGCAATTGCTCGGAGATGAAAAGTGCCAGCACTGGAAGCTGTTGCTAGCCAGCACCCTTCCTTGGAAGCGCTTTTGTAGGCCTAAAGACACTGGGGCTCTGGGCTTCTCTAGCCACCTAATCTTCTGCTCATCCACTCGCGCACTCTAAAGAGAGCTCAGGTGAGAAATTGCAAACGTCCAGCAATTGCTCAGAGATGAAAAGTGCCAGCACTGAAAGCTCTTGCTAGCCAGCACCCTTCCTTGGAAGCGCTTTCACAGGCGCAGCAACACTGGGGCTTTGCGCTTCTCTAGCCACCAAACATCACGGTCCTTCTCTTTCCGTCTCGTAGACAAGAGCTGAGAAATTGCAAACATCGAGCAATTGCTCAGAGATGAAAAGTGCCAGTACTGGAAGCTGTTGCTAGCCAGCACCCTTCCTTGGAAGCGCTTTTGTAGGCCTAAGAACACTGGGGCTCTGGGCTTCTCTAGCCACCTAATCTTCTGCTCATCCTCTCGCGCACTCTAAAGAGAGCTCAGGGGAGAAATTGCAAACGTCGAGCAATTGCTCAGAGATGAAAAGTGCCAGCACTGAAAGCTCTTGCTAGCCAGCACCCTTCCTTGGAAGCGCTTTCACAGGCGCAGCAACACTGGGGCTTTGCGCTTCTCTACCCACCAAACATCACGGTCCTTCTCTTTCCGTCTCGTAGACACGAGCTGAGAAATTGCAAACGTCGAGCAATTGCTCAGAGATGAAAAGTGCCAGCACTGAAAGCTGTTGCTAGCCAGCCCCCTTCCTTGGAAGCGCTTTTGTAGGCCTAAGAACAGTGGGGCTCTGGGCTTCTCTAGCACCTAATCTTCTGCTCATCCTCTCGCGCACTCTAAAGAGAGCTCAGGTGAGAAATTGCAAATGTCGAGCAATTGCTCAGAGATGAAAAGTGCCAGCACTGAAAGCTCTTGCTAGCCAGCACCCTTCCTTGGAAGCGCTTTCACAGGCGCAGCAACACTGGGGCTTTGCGCTTCTCTAGCCACCAAACGTCACGGTCCTTCTCTTTCCGTCTCGTAGACACGAGCTGAGAAATTGCAAACATCGAGCAATTGCTCAGAGATGAAAAGTGCCAGTACTGGAAGCTGTTGCTAGCCAGCACCCTTCCTTGGAAGCGCTTTTGTAGGCCTAAGAACACTGGGGCTCTGGGCTTCTCTAGCCACCTCATCTTCTGCTCATCCTCTCGCGCACTCTAAAGAGAGCTCAGGTGAGAAATTGCAAACGTCGAGCAATTGCTCAGAGATGAAAAGTGCCAGCACTGAAAGCTGTTGCTAGCCAGCACCCTTCCTTGGAAGCGCTTTCACAGGCGCAGCAACACTGGGGCTTTGCGCTTCTCTAGCCACCAAACGTCACGGTCCTTCTCTTTCCGTCTCGTAGACACGAGCTGAGAAATGCAAACGTCGAGCAATTGCTCGGAGATGAAAAGTGCCAGCACTGGAAGCTGTTGCTAGCCAGCACCCTTCCTTGGAAGCGCTTTTGTAGGCCTAAGAACAGTGGGGCTCTGGGCTTCTCTAGCCACCTAATCTTCTGCTCATCCTCTCGCGCACTCTAAAGAGAGCTCAGGTGAGAAATTGCAAATGTCCAGCAATTGCTCAGAGATGAAAAGTGCCAGCACTGAAAGCTGTTGCTAGCCAGCACCCTTCCTTGGAAGCGCTTTCACAGGTGCAGCAACACTGGGGCTTTGCGCTTCTCTAGCCACCAAACGTCACGGTCCTTCTCTTTCCGTCTCGTAGACACGAGCTGAGAAATGCAAACGTCGAGCAATTGCTCGGAGATGAAAAGTGCCAGCACTGGAAGCTGTTGCTAGCCAGCACCCTTCCTTGGAAGCGCTTTTGTAGGCCTAAAGACACTGGGGCTCTGGGCTTCTCTAGCCACCTAATCTTCTGCTCATCCACTCGCGCACTCTAAAGAGAGCTCAGGTGAGAAATTGCAAACGTCCAGCAATTGCTCAGAGATGAAAAGTGCCAGCACTGAAAGCTCTTGCTAGCCAGCACCCTTGCTTGGAAGCGCTTTCACAGGCGCAGCAACACTGGGGCTTTGCGCTTCTCTAGCCACCAAACATCACGGTCCTTCTCTTTCCGTCTCGTAGACAAGAGCTGAGAAATTGCAAACATCGAGCAATTGCTCAGAGATGAAAAGTGCCAGTACTGGAAGCTGTTGCTAGCCAGCACCCTTCCTTGGAAGCGCTTTTGTAGGCCTAAGAACACTGGGGCTCTGGGCTTCTCTAGCCACCTAATCTTCTGCTCATCCTCTCGCGCACTCTAAAGAGAGCTCAGGGGAGAAATTGCAAACGTCGAGCAATTGCTCAGAGATGAAAAGTGCCAGCACTGAAAGCTCTTGCTAGCCAGCACCCTTCCTTGGAAGCGCTTTCACAGGCGCAGCAACACTGGGGCTTTGCGCTTCTCTACCCACCAAACATCACGGTCCTTCTCTTTCCGTCTCGTAGACACGAGCTGAGAAATTGCAAACGTCGAGCAATTGCTCAGAGATGAAAAGTGCCAGCACTGAAAGCTGTTGCTAGCCAGCCCCCTTCCTTGGAAGCGCTTTTGTAGGCCTAATAACAGTGGGGCTCTGGGCTTCTCTAGCACCTAATCTTCTGCTCATCCTCTCGCGCACTCTAAAGAGAGCTCAGGGGAGAAATTGCAAATGTCGAGCAATTGCTCAGAGATGAAAAGTGCCAGCACTGAAAGCTCTTGCTAGCCAGCACCCTTCCTTGGAAGCGCTTTCACAGGCGCAGCAACACTGGGGCTTTGCGCTTCTCTAGCCACCAAACGTCACGGTCCTTCTCTTTCCGTCTCGTAGACACGAGCTGAGAAATTGCAAACGTCGAGCAATTGCTCAGAGATGAAAAGTGCCAGCACTGAAAGCTGTTGCTAGCCAGCACCCTTCCTTGGAAGCGCTTTTGTAGGCCTAAGAACAGTGGGGCTCTGGGCTTCTCTAGCACCTAATCTTCTGCTCATCCTCTTGCGCACTCTAAAGAGAGCTCAGGGGAGAAATTGCAAACGTCGAGCAATTGCTCCGAGATGAAAAGTGCCAGCACTGAAAGCTGTTGCTAGCCAGCACCCTTCCTTGGAAGCGCTTTCACAGGCGCAGCAACACTGGGGCTTTGCGCTTCTCTACCCACCAAACGTCACGGTCCTTCTCTTTCCGTCTCGTAGACACGAGCTGAGAAATTGCAAACGTCGAGCAATTGCTCAGAGATGAAAAGTGCCAGTACTGAAAGCTGTTGCTAGCCAGCACCCTTCCTTGGAAGCGCTTTTGTAGGCCTAAGAACACTGGGGCTCTGGGCTTCTCTAGCCACCTCATCTTCTGCTCATCCTCTCGCGCACTCTAAAGAGAGCTCAGGGGAGAAATTGCAAACGTCGAGCAATTGCTCAGAGATGAAAAGTGCCAGCACTGAAAGCTGTTGCTAGCCAGCACCCTTCCTTGGAAGCGCTTTCACAGGCGCAGCAACACTGGGGCTTTGCGCTTCTCTAGCCACCAAAAGTCACGGTCCTTCTCTTTCCGTCTCGTAGACACGAGATGACAAATTGCAAACGTCGAGCAATTGCTCAGAGATGAAAAGTGCCAGTACTGGAAGCTGCTGCTAGCCAGCACCCTTCCTTGGAAGCGCTTTTGTAGGCCTAAGAACACTGGGGCTTTGCGCTTCTCTACGCACCAAACGTCACGGTCCTTCTCTTTCCGTCTCATAGACACGAGCTGAGAAATTGCAAACGTCGAGCAATTGCTCAGAGATAAAAAGTGCCAGCACTGAAAGCTGTTGCTAGCCAGCACCCTTCCTTGGAAGCGCTTTCACAGGCGCAGTAACACTGGGGCTTTGCGCTTCTCTAGCCACCAAACGTCACGGTCCTTCTCTTTCCGTCTCGTAGACACGAGCTGAGAAATGCAAACGTCGAGCAATTGCTCGGAGATGAAAAGTGCCAGCACTGGAAGCTGTTGCTAGCCAGCACCCTTCCTTGGAAGCGCTTTTGTAGGCCTAAAGACACTGGGGCTCTGGGCTTCTCTAGCCACCTAATCTTCTGCTCATCCACTCGCGCACTCTAAAGAGAGCTCAGGTGAGAAATTGCAAACGTCCAGCAATTGCTCAGAGATGAAAAGTGCCAGCACTGAAAGCTGTTGCTAGCCAGCACCCTTCCTTGGAAGCGCTTTCACAGGCGCAGCAACACTGGGGCTTTGCGCTTCTCTACCCACCAAACATCACGGTCCTTCTCTTTCCGTCTCGTAGACAAGAGCTGAGAAATTGCAAACATCGAGCAATTGCTCAGAGATGAAAAGTGCCAGCACTGAAAGCTGTTGTTAGCCAGCACCCTTCCTTGGAAGCGCTTTTGTAGGCCTAAGAACACTGGGGCTCTGGGCTTCTCTAGCCACCTAATCTTCTGCTCATCCTCTCGCGCACTCTAAAGAGAGCTCAGGGGAGAAATTGCAAACGTCGAGCAATTGCTCCGAGATGAAAAGTGCCAGCACTGAAAGCTGTTGCTAGCCAGCACCCTTCCTTGGGAGCGCTTTCACAGGCGCAGCAACACTGGGGCTTTGCGCTTCTCTAGCCACCAAACATCACGGTCCTTCTCTTTCCGTCTCGTAGACACGAGATGACAAATTGCAAACGTCGAGCAATTGCTCAGAGATGAAAAGTGCCAGCACTGAAAGCTGTTGCTAGCCAGCCCCCTTCCTTGGAAGCGCTTTTGTAGGCCTAAGAACACTGGGGCTCTGGGCTTCTCTAGCCACCTAATCTTCTGCTCATCCTCTCGCGCACTCTAAAGAGAGCTCAGGGGAGAAATTGCAAACGTCGAGCAATTGCTCAGAGATGAAAAGTGCCAGCACTGAAAGCTGTTGCTAGCCAGCACCCTTCCTTGGAAGCGCTTTCACAGGCGCAGCAACACTGGGGCTTTGCGCTTCTCTACCCACCAAACATCACGGTCCTTCTCTTTCCGTCTCGTAGACACGAGCTGAGAAATTGCAAACGTCGAGCAATTGCTCAGAGATGAAAAGTGCCAGTACTGAAAGCTGTTGCTAGCCAGCACCCTTCCTTGGAAGCGCTTTTGTAGGCCTAAGAACACTGGGGCTCTGGGCTTCTCTAGCCACCTCATCTTCTGCTCATCCTCTCGCGCACTCTAAAGAGAGCTCAGGGGAGAAATTGCAAACGTCGAGCAATTGCTCAGAGATGAAAAGTGCCAGCACTGAAAGCTGTTGCTAGCCAGCACCCTTCCTTGGAAGCGCTTTCACAGGCGCAGCAACACTGGGGCTTTGCGCTTCTCTACCCACCAAACATCACGGTCCTTCTCTTTCCGTCTCGTAGACACGAGCTGAGAAATTGCAAACGTCGAGCAATTGCTCAGAGATGAAAAGTGCCAGTACTGGAAGCTGTTGCTAGCCAGCACCCTTCCTTGGAAGCGCTTTTGTAGGCCTAAGAACACTGGGGCTTTGCGCTTCTCTACGCACCAAACGTCACGGTCCTTCTCTTTCCGTCTCATAGACACGAGCTGAGAAATTGCAAACGTCGAGCAATTGCTCAGAGATGAAAAGTGCCAGTACTGGAAGCTCTTGCTAGCCAGCACCCTTCTTTGGAAGCGCTTTTGTAGGCCTAAGAACACTGGGGCTCTGGGCTTCTCTAGCCACCTAATCGTCTGCTCATTCTTTCGCGCACTCTAAAGAGAGCTCAGGTGAGAAATTGCAAATGTCGAGCAATTGCTCCGAGATGAAAAGTGCCAGCACTGAAAGCTGTTGCTAGCCAGCACCCTTCCTTGGAAGCGCTTTCACAGGCGCAGTAACACTGGGGCTTTGCGCTTCTCTACTCAACAAACATCACGGTCACTATCTCTCCGTGTTGTAGACAAGAGCTGAGAAATTGCAAACGTCGAGCAATTGCTCAGAGATGAAAAGTGCCAGCACTGAAAGCTGTTGCTAGCCAGCACCCTTCCTTGGAAGCGCTTTTGTAGGCCTAAGAACACTGGGGCTCTGGGCTTCTCTAGCCACCTCATCTTCTGCTCATCCTCTCGCGCACTCTAAAGAGAGCTCAGGGGAGAAATTGCAAATGTCCAGCAATTGCTCAGAGATGAAAAGTGCCAGCACTGAAAGCTGCTGCTAGCCAGCACCCTTCCTTGGAAGCGCTTTTGTAGGCCTAAGAAGACTGGGGCTCTGGGCTTCTCTAGCCACCTAATCTTCTGCTCATCCTCTCGCGCACTCTAAAGAGAGCTCAGGTGAAAAATTGCAAACGTCGAGCAATTGCTCCGAGATGAAAAGTGCCAGCACTGAAAGCTGTTGCTAGCCAGCACCCTTCCTTGGAAGCGCTTTTGTAGGCCTAAGAACACTGGGGCTCTGGGCTTCTCTAGCCACCTAATCTTCTGCTCATTCTCTCGCGCACTCTAAAGTGAGTTCAGGTGAGAAATTGCAAACATCGAGCAATTGCTCAGAGATGAAAAGTGCCAGCACTGAAAGCTCTTGCTAGCCAGCACCCTTCCTTGGAAGCGCTTTCACAGGCGCAGCAACACTGGGGCTTTGCGCTTCTCTAGCCACCAAACGTCACGGTCCTTCTCTTTCCGTCTCGTAGACACGAGCTGAGAAATTGCAAACGTCGAGCAATTGCTCCGAGATGAAAAGTGCCAGCACTGAAAGCTGTTGCTAGCCAGCACCCTTCCTTGGAAGCGCTTTGGTAGGCCTAAGAACACTGGGGCTCTGGGCTTCTCTAGCCACCTAATCTTCTGCTCATTCTCTCGTGCACTCTAAAGTGAGTTCAGGTGAGAAATTGCAAACATCGAGCAATTGCTCAGAGATGAAAAGTGCCAGCACTGAAAGCTGTTGCTAGCCAGCACCCTTCCTTGGAAGCGCTTTCACAGGCGCAGCAACACTGGGGCTTTGCGCTTCTCTAGCCACCAAACGTCACGGTCCTTCTCTTTCCGTCTCGTAGACACGAGCTGAGAAATTGCAAACGTCGAGCAATTGCTCAGAGATGAAAAGTGCCAGCACTGAAAGCTGTTGCTAGCCAGCACCCTTCCTTGGAAGCGCTTTGGTAGGCCTAAGAACACTGGGGCTCTGGGCTTCTCTAGCCACCTAATCTTCTGCTCATCCTCTCGCGCACTCTAAAGAGAGCTCAGGGGAGAAATTGCAAACGTCGAGCAATTGCTCAGAGATGAAAAGTGCCAGCACTGAAAGCTGTTGCTAGCCAGCCCCCTTCCTTGGAAGCGCTTTCACAGGCGCAGCAACACTGGGGCTTTGCGCTTCTCTAGCCACCAAACGTCACGGTCCTTCTCTTTCCGTCTCGTAGACACGAGCTGAGAAATTGCAAACGTCGAGCAATTGCTCAGAGATGAAAAGTGCCAGCACTGAAAGCTGTTGCTAGCCAGCACCCTTCCTTGGAAGCGCTTTTGTAGGCCTAAGAACAGTGGGGCTCTGGGCTTCTCTAGCCACCTCATCTTCTGCTCATCCTCTTGCGCAGTCTAAAGAGAGCTCAGGTGAGAAATTGCAAACGTCGAGCAATTGCTCAGAGATGAAAAGTGCCAGCACTGAAAGCTGTTGCTAGCCAGCACCCTTCCTTGGAAGCGCTTTTGTAGCCCTTAGAACACTGGGGCTCTGCGCTTCTCTAGCCACCTAATCTTCTGCTCATCCTCTCGCGCACTCTAAAGAGAGCTCAGGTGAGAAATTGCAAACGTCGAGCAATTGCTCCGAGATGAAAAGTGTCAGTACTGAAAGCTGTTGCTAGCCAGCACCCTTCCGTGGAAGCGCTTTCACAGGCGCAGCAACACTGGGGCTTTGCGCTTCTCTACCCACCAAAAGTCACGGTCCTTCTCTTTCCGTCTCGTAGACACGAGCTGAGAAATTGCAAACGTCGAGCAATTGCTCAGAGATGAAAAGTGCCAGCACTGAAAGCTGTTGCTAGCCAGCACCCTTCCTTGGAAGCGCTTTTGTAGGCCTAAGAACACTGGGGCTCTGGGCTTCTCTAGCCACCTAATCTTCTGCTCATCCTCTCGCGCACTCTAAAGAGAGCTCAGGTGAGAAATTGCAAACGTCGAGCAATTGCTCCGAGATGAAAAGTGCCAGCACTGAAAGCTGTTGCTAGCCAGCACCCTTCCTTGGAAGCGCTTTCACAGGCGCAGTAACACTGGGGCTTTGCGCTTCTCTAGCCACCAAACGTCACGGTCCTTCTCTTTCCGTCTCGTAGACACGAGCTGAGAAATTGCAAACGTCGAGCAATTGCTCAGAGATGAAAAGTGCCAGTACTGGAAGCTGTTGCTAGCCAGCACCCTTCCTTGGAAGCGCTTTTGTAGGCCTAAGAACAGTGGGGCTCTGGGCTTCTGTAGCCACCTAATCTTCTGCTCATCCTCTCGCGCACTCTAAAGAGAGCTCAGGTGAGAAATTGCAAACGTCGAGCAATTGCTCAGAGATGAAAAGTGCCAGCACTGAAAGCTGTTGCTAGCCAGCACCCTTCCTTGGAAGCGCTTTCACAGGCGCAGCAACACTGGGGCTTTGCGCTTCTCTAGCCACCAAACGTCACGGTCCTTCTCTTTCCGTCTCGTAGACACGAGCTGAGAAATTGCAAACGTCGAGCAATTGCTCAGAGATGAAAAGTGCCAGCACTGAAAGCTGTTGCTAGCCAGCACCCTTCCTTGGAAGCGCTTTGGTAGGCCTAAGAACACTGGGGCTCTGGGCTTCTCTAGCCACCTAATCTTCTGCTCATCCTCTCGCGCAGTCTAAAGAGAGCTCAGGTGAGAAATTGCAAACGTCGAGCAATTGCTCAGAGATGAAAAGTGCCAGCACTGAAAGCTGTTGCTAGCCAGCACCCTTCCTTGGAAGCGCTTTTGTAGGCCTAAGAACACTGGGGCTCTGGGCTTCTCTAGCCACCTAATCTTCTGCTCATCCTCTCGCGCACTCTAAAGAGAGCTCAGGGGAGAAATTGCAAACGTCGAGCAATTGCTCCGAGATGAAAAGTGCCAGCACTGAAAGCTGCTGCTAGCCAGCACCCTTCCTTGGAAGCGCTTTTGTAGGCCTAAGAACACTGGGGCTCTGCGCTTCTCTAGCCACCTAATCTTCTGCTCATCCTCTCGCGCACTCTAAAGAGAGCTCAGGTGAGAAATTGCAAACGTCGAGCAATTGCTCCGAGATGAAAAGTGCCAGTACTGAAAGCTGTTGCTAGCCAGCACCCTTCCGTGGAAGCGCTTTCACAGGCGCAGCAACACTGGGGCTTTGCGCTTCTCTACCCACCAAAAGTCACGGTCCTTCTCTTTCCGTCTCGTAGACACGAGCTGAGAAATTGCAAACGTCGAGCAATTGCTCAGAGATGAAAAGTGCCAGCACTGAAAGCTGTTGCTAGCCAGCACCCTTCCTTGGAAGCGCTTTTGTAGGCCTAAGAACACTGGGGCTCTGGGCTTCTCTAGCCACCTAATCTTCTGCTCATCCTCTCGCGCACTCTAAAGAGAGCTCAGGTGAGAAATTGCAAACGTCGAGCAATTGCTCAGAGATGAAAAGTGCCAGCACTGAAAGCTGTTGCTAGCCAGCACCCTTCCTTGGAAGCGCTTTCACAGGCGCAGTAACACTGGGGCTTTGCGCTTCTCTAGCCACCAAAAGTCACGGTCCTTCTCTTTCCGTCTCGTAGACACGAGCTGAGAAATTGCAAACGTCGAGCAATTGCTCAGAGATGAAAAGTGCCAGCACTGGAAGCTGTTGCTAGCCAGCACCCTTCCTTGGAAGCGCTTTTGTAGGCCTAAGAACAGTGGGGCTCTGGGCTTCTGTAGCCACCTCATCTTCTGCTCATTCTCTCGCGCAGTCTAAAGAGAGCTCAGGTGAGAAATTGCAAACGTCGAGCAATTGCTCAGAGATGAAAAGTGCCAGCACTGAAAGCTGTTGCTAGCCAGCACCCTTCCTTGGAAGCGCTTTCACAGGCGCAGCAACACTGGGGCTTTGCGCTTCTCTACCCACCAAACGTCACGGTCCTTCTCTTTCCGTCTCGTAGACACGAGATGACAAATTGCAAACGTCGAGCAATTGCTCAGAGATGAAAAGTGCCAGCACTGAAAGCTGCTGCTAGCCAGCACCCTTCCTTGGAAGCGCTTTTGTAGGCCTAAGAACACTGGGGCTCTGGGCTTCTGTAGCCACCTAATCTTCTGCTCATCCTCTCGCACAGTCTAAAGAGAGCTCAGGTGAGAAATTGCAAATGTCCAGCAATTGCTCAGAGATGAAAAGTGCCAGCACTGAAAGCTGTTGCTAGCCAGCACCCTTCCTTGGAAGCGCTTTTGTAGGCCTAAGAACACTGGGGCTCTGGGCTTCTCTAGCCACCTCATCTTCTGCTCATCCTCTCGCGCACTCTAAAGAGAGTTCAGGTGAGAAATTGCAAACGTCGAGCAATTGCTCAGAGATGAAAAGTGCCAGCACTGAAAGCTGTTGCTAGCCAGCACCCTTCCTTGGAAGCGCTTTTGTAGGCCTAAGAACACTGGGGCTCTGGGCTTCTCTAGCCACCTCATCTTCTGCTCATCCTCTCGCGCACTCTAAAGAGAGCTCAGGGGAGAAATTGCAAACGTCGAGCAATTGCTCAGAGATGAAAAGTGCCAGCACTGAAAGCTGTTGCTAGCCAGCACCCTTCCTTGGAAGCGCTTTCACAGGTGCAGCAACACTGGGGCTTTGCGCTTCTCTAGCCACCAAACATCACGGTCCTTCTCTTTCCGTCTCGTAGACACGAGATGACAAATTGCAAACGTGGAGCAATTGCTCAGAGATGAAAAGTGCCAGTACTGGAAGCTGTTGCTAGCCAGCACCCTTCCTTGGAAGCGCTTTTGTAGGCCTAAGAACACTGGGGCTTTGCGCTTCTCTACGCACCAAACGTCACGGTCCTTCTCTTTCCGTCTCATAGACACGAGCTGAGAAATTGCAAACGTCGAGCAATTGCTCAGAGATGAAAAGTGCCAGCACTGAAAGCTCTTGCTAGCCAGCACCCTTCTTTGGAAGCGCTTTTGTAGGCCTAAGAACACTGGGGCTCTGGGCTTCTCTAGCCACCTAATCGTCTGCTCATTCTTTCGCACACTCTAAAGAGAGCTCAGGTGAGAAATTGCAAATGTCGAGCAATTGCTCAGAGATGAAAAGTGCCAGCACTGAAAGCTGTTGCTAGCCAGCACCCTTCCTTGGAAGCGCTTTCACAGGCGCAGTAACACTGGGGCTTTGCGCTTCTCTACCCACCAAACGTCACGGTCACTATCACTCCGTGTTGTAGACAAGAGCTGAGAAATTGCAAACGTCGAGCAATTGCTCAGAGATGAAAAGTGCCAGCACTGAAAGCTGTTGCTAGCCAGCACCCTTCCTTGGAAGCGCTTTTGTAGGCCTAAGAACACTGGGGCTCTGGGCTTCTCTAGCCACCTCATCTTCTGCTCATCCTCTCGCGCACTCTAAAGAGAGCTCAGGGGAGAAATTGCAAACGTCGAGCAATTGCTCAGAGATGAAAAGTGCCAGCACTGAAAGCTGCTGCTAGCCAGCACCCTTCCTTGGAAGCGCTTTTGTAGGCCTAAGAAGACTGGGGCTCTGGGCTTCTCTAGCCACCTAATCTTCTGCTCATCCTCTCGCGCAGTCTAAAGAGAGCTCAGGTGAGAAATTGCAAACGTTGAGCAATTGCTCAGAGATGAAAAGTGCCAGCACTGAAAGCTGTTGCTAGCCAGCACCCTTCCTTGGAAGCGCTTTTGTAGGCCTAAGAACACTGGGGCTCTGGGCTTCTCTAGCCACCTCATCTTCTGCTCATCCTCTCGCGCACTCTAAAGTGAGTTCAGGTGAGAAATTGCAAACATCGAGCAATTGCTCAGAGAGGAAAAGTGCCAGCACTGAAAGCTCTTGCTAGCCAGCACCCTTCCTTGGAAGCGCTTTCACAGGCGCAGCAACACTGGGGCTTTGCGCTTCTCTAGCCACCAAACGTCACGGTCCTTCTCTTTCCGTCTCGTAGACACGAGCTGAGAAATTGCAAACGTCGAGCAATTGCTCAGAGATGAAAAGTGCCAGCACTGAAAGCTGTTGCTAGCCAGCACCCTTCCTTGGAAGCGCTTTGGTAGGCCTAAGAACACTGGGGCTCTGGGCTTCTCTAGCCACCTAATCTTCTGCTCATTCTCTCGCGCACTCTAAAGTGAGTTCAGGTGAGAAATTGCAAACATCGAGCAATTGCTCAGAGATGAAAAGTGCCAGCACTGAAAGCTGTTGCTAGCCAGCACCCTTCCTTGGAAGCGCTTTCACAGGCGCAGCAACACTGGGGCTTTGCGCTTCTCTAGCCACCAAACGTCACGGTCCTTCTCTTTCCGTCTCGTAGACACGAGCTGAGAAATTGCAAACGTCGAGCAATTGCTCAGAGATGAAAAGTGCCAGCACTGAAAGCTGTTGCTAGCCAGCACCCTTCCTTGGAAGCGCTTTGGTAGGCCTAAGAACACTGGGGCTCTGGGCTTCTCTAGCCACCTAATCTTCTGCTCATCCTCTCGCGCACTCTAAAGAGAGCTCAGGGGAGAAATTGCAAACGTCGAGCAATTGCTCCGAGATGAAAAGTGCCAGCACTGAAAGCTGTTGCTAGAGAGCACCCTTCCTTGGAAGCGCTTTCACAGGCGCAGCAACACTGGGGCTTTGCGCTTCTCTAGCCACCAAACGTCACGGTCCTTCTCTTTCCGTCTCGTAGACACGAGATGACAAATTGCAAACGTCGAGCAATTGCTCAGAGATGAAAAGTGCCAGCACTGAAAGCTGTTGCTAGCCAGCACCCTTCCTTGGAAGCGCTTTTGTAGGCCTAAGAACACTGGGGCTCTAGGCTTCTCTAGCCACCTAATCTTCTGCTCATCCTCTCGCGCAGTCTAAAGAGAGCTCAGGTGAGAAATTGCAAACGTCGAGCAATTGCTCAGAGATGAAAAGTGCCAGCACTGAAAGCTGTTGCTAGCCAGCACCCTTCCTTGGAAGCGCTTTTGTAGCCCTTAGAACACTGGGGCTCTGGGCTTCTCTAGCCACCTAATCTTCTGCTCATCCTCTCGCGCAGTCTAAAGAGAGCTCAGGTGAGAAATTGCAAACGTCGAGCAATTGCTCAGAGATGAAAAGTGCCAGCACTGAAAGCTGTTGCTAGCCAGCACCCTTCCGTGGAAGCGCTTTCACAGGCGCAGCAACACTGGGGCTTTGCGCTTCTCTACCCACCAAAAGTCACGGTCCTTCTCTTTCCGTCTCGTAGACACGAGCTGAGAAATTGCAAACGTCGAGCAATTGCTCAGAGATGAAAAGTGCCAGCACTGAAAGCTGTTGCTAGCCAGCACCCTTCCTTGGAAGCGCTTTTGTAGGCCTAAGAACACTGGGGCTCTGGGCTTCTCTAGCCACCTCATCTTCTGCTCATCCTCTCGCGCACTCTAAAGAGAGCTCAGGTGAGAAATTGCAAACGTCCAGCAATTGCTCAGAGATGAAAAGTGCCAGCACTGAAAGCTCTTGCTAGCCAGCACCCTTCCTTGGAAGCGCTTTCACAGGCGCAGTAACACTGGGGCTTTGCGCTTCTCTAGCCACCAAAAGTCACGGTCCTTCTCTTTCCGTCTCGTAGACACGAGCTGAGAAATTGCAAACGTCGAGCAATTGCTCAGAGATGAAAAGTGCCAGTACTGGAAGCTGTTGCTAGCCAGCACCCTTCCTTGGAAGCGCTTTTGTAGGCCTAAGAACACTGGGGCTCTGGGCTTCTCTAGCCACCTAATCTTCTGCTCATCCTCTCGCGCAGTCTAAAGAGAGCTCAGGTGAGAAATTGCAAACGTCGAGCAATTGCTCAGAGATGAAAAGTGCCAGCACTGAAAGCTGTTGCTAGCCAGCACCCTTCCTTGGAAGCCCTTTCACAGGCGCAGCAACACTGGGGCTTTGCGCTTCTCTACCCACCAAACGTCACGGTCCTTCTCTTTCCGTCTCGTAGACACGAGATGACAAATTGCAAACGTCGAGCAATTGCTCAGAGATGAAAAGTGCCAGCACTGAAAGCTGCTGCTAGCCAGCACCCTTCCTTGGAAGCGCTTTTGTAGGCCTAAGAACACTGGGGCTCTGGGCTTCTCTAGCCACCTAATCTTCTGCTCATTCTCTCGCGCACTCTAAAGTGAGTTCAGGTGAGAAATTGCAAACATCGAGCAATTGCTCCGAGATGAAAAGTGCCAGCACTGAAAGCTGTTGCTAGCCAGCACCCTTCCTTGGAAGCGCTTTCACAGGCGCAGCAACACTGGGGCTTTGCGCTTCTCTACCCACCAAACGTCACGGTCCTTCTCTTTCCGTCTCGTAGACACGAGCTGAGAAATTGCAAACGTCGAGCAATTGCTCAGAGATGAAAAGTGCCAGCACTGAAAGCTCTTGCTAGCCAGCACCCTTCCTTGGAAGCGCTTTGGTAGGCCTAAGAACACTGGGGCTCTGGGCTTCTCTAGCCACCTCATCTTCTGCTCATCCTCTCGCGCACTCTAAAGAGAGCTCAGGTGAGAAATTGCAAACGTCGAGCAATTGCTCAGAGATGAAAAGTGCCAGCACTGAAAGCTGTTGCTAGCCAGCCCCCTTCCTTGGAAGCGCTTTCACAGGCGCAGCAACACTGGGGCTTTGCGCTTCTCTAGCCACCAAACGTCACGGTCCTTCTCTTTCCGTCTCGTAGACACGAGCTGAGAAATTGCAAACGTCGAGCAATTGCTCAGAGATGAAAAGTGCCAGCAGTGAAAGCTGTTGCTAGCCAGCCCCCTTCCTTGGAAGCGCTTTTGTAGGCCTAAGAACACTGGGGCTCTGGGCTTCTCTAGCCACCTCATCTTCTGCTCATCCTCTCGCGCACTCTAAAGAGAGCTCAGGTGAGAAATTGCAAACGTCGAGCAATTGCTCAGAGATGAAAAGTGCCAGCACTGAAAGCTGTTGCTAGCCAGCACCCTTCCTTGGAAGCGCTTTTGTAGGCCTAAGAACACTGGGGCTCTGGGCTTCTCTAGCCACCTAATCTTCTGCTCATCCTCTCGCGCACTCTAAAGAGAGCTCAGGTGAGAAATTGCAAACGTCGAGCAATTGCTCCGAGATGAAAAGTGCCAGTACTGAAAGCTGTTGCTAGCCAGCACCCTTCCGTGGAAGCGCTTTCACAGGCGCAGCAACACTGGGGCTTTGCGCTTCTCTACCCACCAAAAGTCACGGTCCTTCTCTTTCCGTCTCGTAGACACGAGCTGAGAAATTGCAAACGTCGAGCAATTGCTCAGAGATGAAAAGTGCCAGCACTGAAAGCTGTTGCTAGCCAGCACCCTTCCTTGGAAGCGCTTTTGTAGGCCTAAGAACACTGGGGCTCTGGGCTTCTCTAGCCACCTCATCTTCTGCTCATCCTCTCGCGCACTCTAAAGAGAGCTCAGGTGAGAAATTGCAAACGTCGAGCAATTGCTCCGAGATGAAAAGTGCCAGCACTGAAAGCTGTTGCTAGCCAGCACCCTTCCTTGGAAGCGCTTTCACAGGCGCAGTAACACTGGGGCTTTGCGCTTCTCTAGCCACCAAAAGTCACGGTCCTTCTCTTTCCGTCTCGTAGACACGAGCTGATAAATTGCAAACGTCGAGCAATTGCTCAGAGATGAAAAGTGCCAGCACTGAAAGCTGTTGCTAGCCAGCACCCTTCCTTGGAAGCGCTTTTGTAGGCCTAAGAACACTGGGGCTCTGGGCTTCTCTAGCCACCTAATCTTCTGCTCATTCTCTCGCGCACTCTAAAGAGAGCTCAGGTGAGAAATTGCAAACGTCGAGCAATTGCTCAGAGATGAAAAGTGCCAGCACTGAAAGCTGTTGCTAGCCAGCACCCTTCCTTGGAAGCCCTTTCACAGGCGCAGCAACACTGGGGCTTTGCGCTTCTATACACACCAAACGTCACGGTCCTTCTCTTTCCGTCTCGTAGACACGAGATGACAAATTGCAAACGTCGAGCAATTGCTCAGCGATGAAAAGTGCCAGCACTGAAAGCTGCTGCTAGCCAGCACCCTTCCTTGGAAGCGCTTTTGTAGGCCTAAGAACACTGGGGCTCTGGGCTTCTCTAGCCACCTAATCTTCTGCTCATCCTCTCGCGCACTCTAAAGAGAGCTCAGGTGAGAAATTGCGAACGTCGAGCAATTGCTCAGAGATGAAAAGTGCCAGCACTGAAAGCTGTTGCTAGCCAGCACCCTTCCTTGGAAGCGCTTTTGTAGACCTAAGAACACTGGGGCTCTGGGCTTCTCTAGCCACCTCATCTTCTGCTCATCCTCTCGCGCACTCTAAAGAGAGCTCAGGTGAGAAATTGCAAACGTCGAGCAATTGCTCAGAGATGAAAAGTGCCAGCACTGAAAGCTGTTGCTAGCCAGCACCCTTCCTTGGAAGCGCTTTTGTAGGCCTAAGAACAGTGGGGCTCTGGGCTTCTCTAGCCACCTAATCTTCTGCTCATTCTCTCGCGCACTCTAAAGAGAGTTCAGGTGAGAAATTGCAAACATCGAGCAATTGCTCAGAGATGAAAAGTGCCAGCACTGAAAGCTGTTGCTAGCCAGCACCCTTCCTTGGAAGCGCTTTCACAGGCGCAGCAACACTGGGGCTTTGCGCTTCTCTAGCCACCAAACATCACGGTCACTATCTCTCCGTCTCGTAGACACGAGCTGAGAAATTGCAAACGTCGAGCAATTGCTCAGAGATGAAAAGTGCCAGTACTGAAAGCTGTTGCTAGCCAGCACCCTTCCTTGGAAGCGCTTTTGTAGGCCTAAGAACACTGGGGCTCTGGGCTTCTGTAGCCACCTAATCTTCTGCTCATCCTCTCGCACAGTCTAAAGAGAGCTCAGGTGAGAAATTGCAAACGTCGAGCAATTGCTCAGAGATGAAAAGTGCCAGCACTGAAAGCTGCTGCTAGCCAGCACCCTTCCTTGGAAGCGCTTTTGTAGGCCTAAGAACACTGGGGCTCTGGGCTTCTCTAGCCACCTAATCTTCTGCTCATCCTCTCGCGCAGTCTAAAGAGAGCTCAGGTGAGAAATTGCAAATGTCCAGCAATTGCTCAGAGATGAAAAGTGCCAGCACTGAAAGCTGTTGCTAGCCAGCACCCTTCCTTGGAAGCGCTTTCACAGGCGCAGCAACACTGGGGCTTTGCGCTTCTCTAGCCACCAAACGTCACGGTCCTTCTCTTTCCGTCTCGTAGACACGAGCTGAGAAATGCAAACGTCGAGCAATTGCTCGGAGATGAAAAGTGCCAGCACTGGAAGCTGTTGCTAGCCAGCAGCCTTCCTTGGAAGCGCTTTTGTAGGCCTAAAGACACTGGGGCTCTGGGCTTCTCTAGCCACCTAATCTTCTGCTCATCCACTCGCGCACTCTAAAGAGAGCTCAGGTGAGAAATTGCAAATGTCCAGCAATTGCTCAGAGATGAAAAGTGCCAGCACTGAAAGCTGTTGCTAGCCAGCCCCCTTCCTTGGAAGCGCTTTCACAGGCGCAGCAACACTGGGGCTTTGCGCTTCTCTAGCCACCAAACGTCACGGTCCTTCTCTTTCCGTCTCGTAGACACGAGCTGAGAAATGCAAACGTCGAGCAATTGCTCGGAGATGAAAAGTGCCAGCACTGGAAGCTGTTGCTAGCCAGCAGCCTTCCTTGGAAGCGCTTTTGTAGGCCTAAAGACACTGGGGCTCTGGGCTTCTCTAGCCACCTAATCTTCTGCTCATCCACTCGCGCACTCTAAAGAGAGCTCAGGTGAGAAATTGCAAACGTCCAGCAATTGCTCAGAGATGAAAAGTGCCAGCACTGAAAGCTCTTGCTAGCCAGCACCCTTCCTTGGAAGCGCTTTCACAGGCGCAGCAACACTGGGGCTTTGCGCTTCTCTAGCCACCAAACATCACGGTCCTTCTCTTTCCGTCTCGTAGACAAGAGCTGAGAAATTGCAAACATCGAGCAATTGCTCAGAGATGAAAAGTGCCAGCACTGAAAGCTGTTGCTAGCCAGCACCCTTCCTTGGAAGCGCTTTTGTAGGCCTAAGAACACTGGGGCTCTGGGCTTCTCTAGCCACCTAATCTTCTGCTCATCCTCTCGCGCACTCTAAAGAGAGCTCAGGGGAGAAATTGCAAACGTCGAGCAATTGCTCAGAGAGGAAAAGTGCCAGCACTGAAAGCTCTTGCTAGCCAGCACCCTTCCTTGGAATCGCTTTCACAGGCGCAGCAACACTGGGGCTTTGCGCTTCTCTACCCACCAAACATCACGGTCCTTCTCTTTCCGTCTCGTAGACACGAGCTGAGAAATTGCAAACGTCGAGCAATTGCTCAGAGATGAAAAGTGCCAGCACTGGAAGCTGTTGCTAGCCAGCACCCTTCCTTGGAAGCGCTTTTGTAGGCCTAAGAACAGTGGGGCTCTGGGCTTCTCTAGCACCTAATCTTCTGCTCATCCTCTCGCGCACTCTAAAGAGAGCTCAGGGGAGAAATTGCAAACGTCGAGCAATTGCTCAGAGATGAAAAGTGCCAGCACTGAAAGCTCTTGCTAGCCAGCACCCTTCCTTGGAAGCGCTTTCACAGGCGCAGCAACACTGGGGCTTTGCGCTTCTCTAGCCACCAAACGTCACGGTCCTTCTCTTTCCGTCTCGTAGACACGAGCTGAGAAATGCAAACTTCGAGCAATTGCTCGGAGATGAAAAGTGCCAGCACTGGAAGCTGTTGCTAGCCAGCACCCTTCCTTGGAAGCGCTTTTGTAGGCCTAAAGACACTGGGGCTCTGGGCTTCTCTAGCCACCTAATCTTCTGCTCATCCACTCGCGCACTCTAAAGAGAGCTCAGGTGAGAAATTGCAAACGTCCAGCAATTGCTCAGAGATGAAAAGTGCCAGCACTGAAAGCTCTTGCTAGCCAGCACCCTTGCTTGGAAGCGCTTTCACAGGCGCAGCAACACTGGGGCTTTGCGCTTCTCTAGCCACCAAACATCACGGTCCTTCTCTTTCCGTCTCGTAGACAAGAGCTGAGAAATTGCAAACGTTGAGCAATTGCTCAGAGATGAAAAGTGCCAGTACTGGAAGCTGTTGCTAGCCAGCACCCTTCCTTGGAAGCGCTTTTGTAGGCCTAAGAACACTGGGGCTCTGGGCTTCTCTAGCCACCTAATCTTCTGCTCATCCTCTCGCGCACTCTAAAGAGAGCTCAGGTGAGAAATTGCAAACGTCGAGCAATTGCTCAGAGATGAAAAGTGCCAGCACTGAAAGCTCTTGCTAGCCAGCACCCTTCCTTGGGAGCGCTTTCACAGGCGCAGCAACACTGGGGCTTTGCGCTTCTCTACCCACCAAACATCACGGTCCTTCTCTTTCCGTCTCGTAGACACGAGCTGAGAAATTGCAAACGTCGAGCAATTGCTCAGAGATGAAAAGTGCCAGCACTGAAAGCTGTTGCTAGCCAGCACCCTTCCTTGGAAGCGCTTTTGTAGGCCTAAGAACAGTGGGGCTCTGGGCTTCTCTAGCACCTAATCTTCTGCTCATCCTCTCGCGCACTCTAAAGAGAGCTCAGGTGAGAAATTGCAAACGTCGAGCAATTGCTCAGAGATGAAAAGTGCCAGCACTGAAAGCTGTTGCTAGCCAGCACCCTTCCTTGGAAGCGCTTTCACAGGCGCAGCAACACTGGGGCTTTGCGCTTCTCTACCCACCAAACGTCACGGTCCTTCTCTTTCCGTCTCGTAGACACGAGCTGAGAAATTGCAAACGTCGAGCAATTGCTCAGAGATGAAAAGTGCCAGTACTGAAAGCTGTTGCTAGCCAGCACCCTTCCTTGGAAGCGCTTTTGTAGGCCTAAGAACACTGGGGCTCTGGGCTTCTCTAGCCACCTCATCTTCTGCTCATCCTCTCGCGCACTCTAAAGAGAGCTCAGGGGAGAAATTGCAAACGTCGAGCAATTGCTCAGAGATGAAAAGTGCCAGCACTGAAAGCTCTTGCTAGCCAGCACCCTTGCTTGGAAGCGCTTTCACAGGCGCAGCAACACTGGGGCTTTGCGCTTCTCTAGCCACCAAACATCACGGTCCTTCTCTTTCCGTCTCGTAGACACGAGATGACAAATTGCAAACGTCGAGCAATTGCTCAGAGATGAAAAGTGCCAGCACTGAAAGCTGTTGCTAGCCAGCACCCTTCCTTGGAAGCGCTTTTGTAGGCCTAAGAACACTGGGGCTTTGCGCTTCTCTACGCACCAAACGTCACGGTCCTTCTCTATCCGTCTCATAGACACGAGCTGAGAAATTGCAAACGTCGAGCAATTGCTCAGAGATGAAAAGTGCCAGCACTGAAAGCTCTTGCTAGCCAGCACCCTTCTTTGGAAGCGCTTTTGTAGGCCTAAGAACACTGGGGCTCTGGGCTTCTCTAGCCACCTAATCGTCTGCTCATTCTTTCGCGCACTCTAAAGAGAGCTCAGGTGAGAAATTGCAAATGTCGAGCAATTGCTCAGAGATGAAAAGTGCCAGCACTGAAAGCTGTTGCTAGCCAGCACCCTTCCTTGGAAGCGCTTTCACAGGCGCAGTAACACTGGGGCTTTGCGCTTCTCTACTCACCAAACATCACGGTCACTATCTCTCCGTGTGGTAGACAAGAGCTGAGAAATTGCAAACGTCGAGCAATTGCTCAGAGATGAAAAGTGCCAGCACTGAAAGCTGTTGCTAGCCAGCACCCTTCCTTGGAAGCGCTTTTGTAGGCCTAAGAACACTGGGGCTCTGGGCTTCTCTAGCCACCTCATCTTCTGCTCATCCTCTCGCGCACTCTAAAGAGAGCTCAGGGGAGAAATTGCAAACGTCGAGCAATTGCTCAGAGATGAAAAGTGCCAGCACTGAAAGCTGCTGCTAGCCAGCACCCTTCCTTGGAAGCGCTTTTGTAGGCCTAAGAACACTGGGGCTCTGGGCTTCTCTAGCCACCTAATCTTCTGCTCATCCTCTCGCGCAGTCTAAAGAGAGCTCAGGTGAAAAATTACAAACGTCGAGCAATTGCTCCGAGATGAAAAGTGCCAGCACTGAAAGCTGTTGCTAGCCAGCACCCTTCCTTGGAAGCGCTTTTGTAGGCCTAAGAACACTGGGGCTCTGGGCTTCTCTAGCCACCTAATCTTCTGCTCATTCTCTCGCGCACTCTAAAGTGAGTTCAGGTGAGAAATTGCAAACATCGAGCAATTGCTCAGAGATGAAAAGTGCCAGCACTGAAAGCTGTTGCTAGCCAGCACCCTTCCTTGGAAGCGCTTTCACAGGCGCAGCAACACTGGGGCTTTGCGCTTCTCTAGCCACCAAACGTCACGGTCCTTCTCTTTCCGTCTCGTAGACACGAGCTGAGAAATTGCAAACGTCGAGCAATTGCTCAGAGATGAAAAGTGCCAGCACTGAAAGCTGTTGCTAGCCAGCCCCCTTCCTTGGAAGCGCTTTGGTAGGCCTAAGAACACTGGGGCTCTGGGCTTCTCTAGCCACCTAATCTTCTGCTCATCCTCTCGCGCACTCTAAAGAGAGCTCAGGTGAGAAATTGCAAACGTCGAGCAATTGCTCAGAGATGAAAAGTGCCAGCACTGAAAGCTGTTGCTAGCCAGCCCCCTTCCTTGGAAGCGCTTTCACAGGCGCAGCAACACTGGGGCTTTGCGCTTCTCTAGCCACCAAACGTCACGGTCCTTCTCTTTCCGTCTCGTAGACACGAGATGACAAATTGCAAACGTCGAGCAATTGCTCAGAGATGAAAAGTGCCAGCACTGAAAGCTGTTGCTAGCCAGCACCCTTCCTTGGAAGCGCTTTTGTAGGCCTAAGAACACTGGGGCTCTGGGCTTCTCTAGCCACCTAATCTTCTGCTCATCCTCTCGCGCAGTCTAAAGAGAGCTCAGGTGAGAAATTGCAAACGTCGAGCAATTGCTCCGAGATGAAAAGTGCCAGCACTGAAAGCTGTTGCTAGCCAGCACCCTTCCTTGGAAGCGCTTTTGTAGCCCTTAGAACACTGGGGCTCTGGGCTTCTCTAGCCACCTCATCTTCTGCTCATCCTCTCGCGCACTCTAAAGAGAGCTCAGGTGAGAAATTGCAAACGTCGAGCAATTGCTCCGAGATGAAAAGTGCCAGCACTGAAAGCTGTTGCTAGCCAGCACCCTTCCGTGGAAGCGCTTTCACAGGCGCAGCAACACTGGGGCTTTGCGCTTCTCTACCCACCAAACGTCACGGTCCTTCTCTTTCCGTCTCGTAGACACGAGCTGAGAAATTGCAAACGTCGAGCAATTGCTCAGAGATGAAAAGTGCCAGCACTGAAAGCTCTTGCTAGCCAGCACCCTTCCTTGGAAGCGCTTTTGTAGGCCTAAGAACACTGGGGCTCTGGGCTTCTCTAGCCACCTAATCTTCTGCTCATCCTCTCGCGCACTCTAAAGAGAGCTCAGGTGAGAAATTGCAAACGTCGAGCAATTGCTCCGAGATGAAAAGTGCCAGCACTGAAAGCTGTTGCTAGCCAGCACCCTTCCTTGGAAGCGCTTTCACAGGCGCAGTAACACTGGGGCTTTGCGCTTCTCTAGCCACCAAACGTCACGGTCCTTCTCTTTCCGTCTCGTAGACACGAGCTGAGAAATTGCAAACGTCGAGCAATTGCTCAGAGATGAAAAGTGCCAGTACTGGAAGCTGTTGCTAGCCAGCACCCTTCCTTGGAAGCGCTTTTGTAGGCCTAAGAACAGTGGGGCTCTGGGCTTCTCTAGCCACCTAATCTTCTGCTCATCCTCTCGCGCACTCTAAAGAGAGCTCAGGGGAGAAATTGCAAACGTCGAGCAATTGCTCAGAGATGAAAAGTGCCAGCACTGAAAGCTGTTGCTAGCCAGCACCCTTCCTTGGAAGCCCTTTCACAGGCGCAGCAACACTGGGGCTTTGCGCTTCTCTAGCCACCAAACGTCACGGTCCTTCTCTTTCCGTCTCGTAGACACGAGCTGAGAAATTGCAAACGTCGAGCAATTGCTCAGAGATGAAAAGTGCCAGCACTGAAAGCTGCTGCTAGCCAGCACCCTTCCTTGGAAGCGCTTTTGTAGGCCTAAGAACACTGGGGCTCTGGGCTTCTCTAGCCACCTAATCTTCTGCTCATCCTCTCGCACAGTCTAAAGAGAGCTCAGGTGAGAAATTGCAAACGTCGAGCAATTGCTCAGAGATGAAAAGTGCCAGCACTGAAAGCTGCTGCTAGCCAGCACCCTTCCTTGGAAGCGCTTTTGTAGGCCTAAGAACACTGGGGCTCTGGGCTTCTCTAGCCACCTAATCTTCTGCTCATCCTCTCGCGCACTCTAAAGAGAGCTCAGGGGAGAAATTGCAAACGTCGAGCAATTGCTCCGAGATGAAAAGTGCCAGCACTGAAAGCTGTTGCTAGCCAGCACCCTTCCTTGGAAGCGCTTTCACAGGCGCAGTAACACTGGGGCTTTGCGCTTCTCTAGCCACCAAAAGTCACGGTCCTTCTCTTTCCGTCTCGTAGACACGAGCTGAGAAATTGCAAACGTCGAGCAATTGCTCAGAGATGAAAAGTGCCAGTACTGGAAGCTGTTGCTAGCCAGCACCCTTCCTTGGAAGCGCTTTTGTAGGCCTAAGAACACTGGGGCTCTGGGCTTCTCTAGCCACCTAATCTTCTGCTCATCCTCTCGCGCACTCTAAAGAGAGCTCAGGTGAGAAATTGCAAACGTCGAGCAATTGCTCAGAGATGAAAAGTGCCAGCACTGAAAGCTGTTGCTAGCCAGCACCCTTCCTTGGAAGCCCTTTCACAGGCGCAGCAACACTGGGGCTTTGCGCTTCTCTAGCCACCAAACGTCACGGTCCTTCTCTTTCCGTCTCGTAGACACGAGCTGAGAAATTGCAAACGTCGAGCAATTGCTCAGAGATGAAAAGTGCCAGCACTGAAAGCTCTTGCTAGCCAGCACCCTTCCTTGGAAGCGCTTTGGTAGGCCTAAGAACACTGGGGCTCTGGGCTTCTCTAGCCACCTAATCTTCTGCTCATCCTCTCGCGCACTCTAAAGAGAGCTCAGGTGAGAAATTGCAAACGTCGAGCAATTGCTCCGAGATGAAAAGTGCCAGCACTGAAAGCTGTTGCTAGCCAGCCCCCTTCCTTGGAAGCGCTTTTGTAGGCGCAGCAACACTGGGGCTTTGCGCTTCTCTAGACACCAAACGTCACGGTCCTTCTCTTTCCGTCTCGTAGACACGAGCTGAGAAATTGCAAACGTCGAGCAATTGCTCAGAGATGAAAAGTGCCAGCACTGAAAGCTGTTGCTAGCCAGCACCCTTCCTTGGAAGCGCTTTTGTAGGCCTAAGAACACTGGGGCTCTGGGCTTCTCTAGCCACCTCATCTTCTGCTCATCCTCTCGCGCACTCTAAAGAGAGCTCAGGGGAGAAATTGCAAACGTCGAGCAATTGCTCAGAGATGAAAAGTGCCAGCACTGAAAGCTGTTGCTAGCCAGCACCCTTCCTTGGAAGCGCTTTTGTAGGCCTAAGAACACTGGGGCTCTGGGCTTCTGTAGCCACCTAATCTTCTGCTCATCCTCTCGCGCACTCTAAAGAGAGCTCAGGTGAGAAATTGCAAACGTCGAGCAATTGCTCCGAGATGAAAAGTGCCAGTACTGAAAGCTGTTGCTAGCCAGCACCCTTCCGTGGAAGCGCTTTCACAGGCGCAGCAACACTGGGGCTTTGCGCTTCTCTACCCACCAAAAGTCACGGTCCTTCTCTTTCCGTCTCGTAGACACGAGCTGAGAAATTGCAAACGTCGAGCAATTGCTCAGAGATGAAAAGTGCCAGCACTGAAAGCTGTTGCTAGCCAGCACCCTTCCTTGGAAGCGCTTTTGTAGGCCTAAGAACACTGGGGCTCTGGGCTTCTCTAGCCACCTAATCTTCTGCTCATCCTCTCGCGCACTCTAAAGAGAGCTCAGGTGAGAAATTGCAAACGTCGAGCAATTGCTCCGAGATGAAAAGTGCCAGCACTGAAAGCTGTTGCTAGCCAGCACCCTTCCTTGGAAGCGCTTTCACAGGCGCAGTAACACTGGGGCTTTGCGCTTCTCTAGCCACCAAACATCACGGTCCTTCTCTTTCCGTCTCGTAGACACGAGCTGAGAAATTGCAAACGTCGAGCAATTGCTCAGAGATGAAAAGTGCCAGCACTGGAAGCTGTTGCTAGCCAGCACCCTTCCTTGGAAGCGCTTTTGTAGGCCTAAGAACACTGGGGCTCTGGGCTTCTCTAGCCACCTAATCTTCTGCTCATCCTCTCGCGCACTCTAAAGAGAGCTCAGGGGAGAAATTGCAAACATCGAGCAATTGCTCAGAGAGGAAAAGTGCCAGCACTGAAAGCTGTTGCTAGCCAGCACCCTTCCTTGGAAGCGCTTTCACAGGCGCAGCAACACTGGGGCTTTGCGCTTCTCTACCCACCAAACGTCACGGTCCTTCTCTTTCCGTCTCGTAGACACGAGCTGAGAAATTGCAAACGTCGAGCAATTGCTCAGAGATGAAAAGTGCCATTACTGGAAGCTCTTGCTAGCCAGCCCCCTTCCTTGGAAGCGCTTTTGTAGGCCTAAGAACACTGGGGCTCTGCGCTTCTCTAGCCACCTAATCTTCTGCTCATCCTCTCGCGCACTCTAAAGAGAGCTCAGGTGAGAAATTGCAAACGTCGAGCAATTGCTCAGAGATGAAAAGTGCCAGCACTGAAAGCTGTTGCTAGCCAGCACCCTTCCTTGGAAGCGCTTTCACAGGCGCAGCAACACTGGGGCTTTGCGCTTCTCTACCCACCAAACATCACGGTCACTATCTCTCCGTCTCGTAGACACGAGCTGAGAAATTGCAAACGTCGAGCAATTGCTCAGAGATGAAAAGTGCCAGCACTGAAAGCTGTTGCTAGCCAGCACCCTTCCTTGGAAGCGCTTTCACAGGCGCAGCAACACTGGGGCTTTGCGCTTCTCTAGCCACCAAACGTCACGGTCCTTCTCTTTCCGTCTCGTAGACACGAGCTGAGAAATGCAAACGTCGAGCAATTGCTCAGAGATGAAAAGTGCCAGCACTGGAAGCTGTTGCTAGCCAGCACCCTTCCTTGGAAGCGCTTTTGTAGGCCTAAGAACACTGGGGCTCTGGGCTTCTCTAGCCACCTAATCTTCTGCTCATCCTCTCGCGCACTCTAAAGAGAGCTCAGGTGAGAAATTGCAAACGTCCAGCAATTGCTCAGAGATGAAAAGTGCCAGCACTGAAAGCTGTTGCTAGCCAGCACCCTTCCTTGGAAGCGCTTTCACAGGCGCAGCAACACTGGGGCTTTGCGCTTCTCTAGCCACCAAACATCACGGTCCTTCTCTTTCCGTCTCGTAGACACGAGCTGAGAAATTGCAAACGTCGAGCAATTGCTCAGAGATGAAAAGTGCCAGTACTGGAAGCTGTTGCTAGCCAGCACCCTTCCTTGGAAGCGCTTTTGTAGGCCTAAGAACACTGGGGCTCTGGGCTTCTCTAGCCACCTCATCTTCTGCTCATCCTCTCGCGCACTCTAAAGAGAGCTCAGGGGAGAAATTGCAAACGTCGAGCAATTGCTCCGAGATGAAAAGTGCCAGCACTGAAAGCTGTTGCTAGCCAGCACCCTTCCTTGGAAGCGCTTTCACAGGCGCAGCAACACTGGGGCTTTGCGCTTCTCTAGCCACCAAACATCACGGTCCTTCTCTTTCCGTCTCGTAGACAAGAGCTGAGAAATTGCAAACGTCGAGCAATTGCTCAGAGATGAAAAGTGCCAGTACTGGAAGCTGTTGCTAGCCAGCACCCTTCCTTGGAAGCGCTTTTGTAGGCCTAAGAACACTGGGGCTCTGGGCTTCTCTAGCCACCTCATCTTCTGCTCATCCTCTCGCGCACTCTAAAGAGAGCTCAGGGGAGAAATTGCAAACGTCGAGCAATTGCTCCGAGATGAAAAGTGCCAGCACTGAAAGCTGTTGCTAGCCAGCACCCTTGCTTGGAAGCGCTTTCACAGGCGCAGCAACACTGGGGCTTTGCGCTTCTCTAGCCACCAAACATCACGGTCCTTCTCTTTCCGTCTCGTAGACAAGAGCTGAGAAATTGCAAACGTCGAGCAATTGCTCAGAGATGAAAAGTGCCAGTACTGGAAGCTGTTGCTAGCCAGCACCCTTCCTTGGAAGCGCTTTGGTAGGCCTAAGAACACTGGGGCTCTGGGCTTCTCTAGCCACCTCATCTTCTGCTCATCCTCTCGCGCACTCTAAAGAGAGCTCAGGTGAGAAATTGCAAACGTCGAGCAATTGCTCAGAGATGAAAAGTGCCAGCACTGAAAGCTCTTGCTAGCCAGCACCCTTCCTTGGAAGCGCTTTCACAGGCGCAGCAACACTGGGGCTTTGCGCTTCTCTACCCACCAAACATCACGGTCCTTCTCTTTCCGTCTCGTAGACACGAGCTGAGAAATTGCAAACGTCGAGCAATTGCTCAGAGATGAAAAGTGCCAGCACTGAAAGCTGTTGCTAGCCAGCACCCTTCCTTGGAAGCGCTTTGGTAGGCCTAAGAACACTGGGGCTCTGGGCTTCTCTAGCCACCTCATCTTCTGCTCATCCTCTCGCGCACTCTAAAGAGAGCTCAGGTGAGAAATTGCAAACGTCGAGCAATTGCTCAGAGATGAAAAGTGCCAGCACTGAAAGCTGTTGCTAGCCAGCACCCTTCCTTGGAAGCGCTTTCACAGGCGCAGCAACGCTGGGGCTTTGCGCTTCTCTAGCCACCAAACATCACGGTCCTTCTCTTTCCGTCTCGTAGACACGAGCTGAGAAATTGCAAACGTCGATCAATTGCTCAGAGATGAAAAGTGCCAGCACTGAAAGCTGTTGCTAGCCAGCACCCTTCCTTGGAAGCGCTTTTGTAGGCCTAAGAACAGTGGGGCTCTGGGCTTCTCTAGCACCTAATCTTCTGCTCATCCTCTCGCGCACTCTAAAGAGAGCTCAGGGGAGAAATTGCAAACGTCGAGCAATTGCTCAGAGATGAAAAGTGCCAGCACTGAAAGCTGTTGCTAGCCAGCACCCTTCCTTGGAAGCGCTTTCACAGGCGCAGCAACACTGGGCCTTTGCGCTTCTCTACCCACCAAACATCACGGTCACTATCTCTCCGTCTCGTAGACACGAGCTGAGAAATTGCAAACGTCGAGCAATTGCTCAGAGATGAAAAGTGCCAGTACTGAAAGCTGTTGCTAGCCAGCACCCTTCCTTGGAAGCGCTTTTGTAGGCCTAAGAACACTGGGGCTCTGGGCTTCTCTAGCCACCTAATCTTCTGCTCATCCTCTCGCACAGTCTAAAGAGAGCTCAGGTGAGAAATTGCAAACGTCGAGCAATTGCTCAGAGATGAAAAGTGCCAGCACTGAAAGCTGCTGCTAGCCAGCACCCTTCCTTGGAAGCGCTTTTGTAGGCCTAAGAACACTGGGGCTCTGGGCTTCTCTAGCCACCTAATCTTCTGCTCATCCTCTCGCGCACTCTAAAGAGAGCTCAGGGGAGAAATTGCAAACGTCGAGCAATTGCTCAGAGATGAAAAGTGCCAGCACTGAAAGCTGTTGCTAGCCAGCACCCTTCCTTGGAAGCGCTTTCACAGGCGCAGCAACACTGGGGCTTTGCGCTTCTCTAGCCACCAAACGTCACGGTCCTTCTCTTTCCGTCTCGTAGACACGAGCTGAGAAATTGCAAACGTCGAGCAATTGCTCAGAGATGAAAAGTGCCAGCACTGAAAGCTGTTGCTAGCCAGCACCCTTCCTTGGAAGCGCTTTTGTAGGCCTAAGAACACTGGGGCTCTGGGCTTCTCTAGCCACCTAATCTTCTGCTCATCCTCTCGCGCAGTCTAAAGAGAGCTCAGGTGAGAAATTGCAAACGTCGAGCAATTGCTCAGAGATGAAAAGTGCCAGCACTGAAAGCTGTTGCTAGCCAGCACCCTTCCTTGGAAGCGCTTTTGTAGCCCTTAGAACACTGGGGCTCTGCGCTTCTCTAGCCACCTAATCTTCTGCTCATCCTCTCGCGCACTCTAAAGAGAGCTCAGGTGAGAAAATGCAAACGTCGAGCAATTGCTCCGAGATGAAAAGTGCCAGTACTGAAAGCTGTTGCTAGCCAGCACCCTTCCGTGGAAGCGCTTTCACAGGCGCAGCAACACTGGGGCTTTGCGCTTCTCTACCCACCAAAAGTCACGGTCCTTCTCTTTCCGTCTCGTAGACACGAGCTGAGAAATTGCAAACGTCGAGCAATTGCTCAGAGATGAAAAGTGCCAGCACTGAAAGCTGTTGCTAGCCAGCACCCTTCCTTGGAAGCGCTTTTGTAGGCCTAAGAACACTGGGGCTCTGGGCTTCTCTAGCCACCTCATCTTCTGCTCATCCTCTCGCGCACTCTAAAGAGAGCTCAGGTGAGAAATTGCAAACGTCGAGCAATTGCTCCGAGATGAAAAGTGCCAGCACTGAAAGCTGTTGCTAGCCAGCACCCTTCCTTGGAAGCGCTTTCACAGGCGCAGTAACACTGGGGCTTTGCGCTTCTCTAGCCACCAAAAGTCACGGTCCTTCTCTTTCCGTCTCGTAGACACGAGCTGAGAAATTGCAAACGTCGAGCAATTGCTCAGAGATGAAAAGTGCCAGCACTGGAAGCTGTTGCTAGCCAGCACCCTTCCTTGGAAGCGCTTTTGTAGGCCTAAGAACAGTGGGGCTCTGGGCTTCTCTAGCCACCTAATCTTCTGCTCATCCTCTCGCGCACTCTAAAGAGAGCTCAGGTGAGAAATTGCAAATGTCCAGCAATTGCTCAGAGATGAAAAGTGCCAGCACTGAAAGCTGTTGCTAGCCAGCACCCTTCCTTGGAAGCGCTTTCACAGGCGCAGCAACACTGGGGCTTTGCGCTTCTCTAGCCACCAAACGTCACGGTCCTTCTCTTTCCGTCTCGTAGACACGAGCTGAGAAATGCAAACGTCGAGCAATTGCTCGGAGATGAAAAGTGCCAGCACTGGAAGCTGTTGCTAGCCAGCCCCCTTCCTTGGAAGCCCTTTTGTAGCCCTTAAAACACTGGGTCTCTGGGCTTCTCTAGCCACCTCATCTTCTGCTCATCCTCTCGCGCACTCTAAAGAGAGCTCAGGGGAGAAATTGCAAACGTGCAGCAATTGCTCAGAGATGAAAAGTGCCAGCACTGAAAGCTGTTGCTAGCCAGCACCCTTCCTTGGAAGCGCTTTCACAGGCGCAGCAACACTGGGGCTTTGCGCTTCTCTACTCACCAAACGTCACGGTCATTCTCTTTCCGTCTCGTAGACACGAGCTGAGAAATTGCAAACGTCGAGCAATTGCTCAGAGATGAAAAGTGCCAGCACTGAAAGCTGTTGCTAGCCAGCACCCTTCCTTGGAAGCGCTTTTGTAGGCCTAAGAACACTGGGGCTCTGGGCTTCTCTAGCCACCTAGTCTTCTGCTCATCCTCTCGCGCACTCTAAAGAGAGCTCAGGTGAGAAATTGCAAACGTCGAGCAATTGCTCAGAGATGAAAAGTGCCAGCACTGAAAGCTGTTGCTAGCCAGCACCCTTCCTTGGAAGCGCTTTCACAGGCGCAGCAACACTGGGGCTTTACGCTTCTCTAGCCACCAAACGTCACGGTCCTTCTCTTTCCGTCTCGTAGACACGAGCTGAGAAATTGCAAACGTCGAGCAATTGCTCAGAGATGAAAAGTGCCAGCACTGAAAGCTGTTGCTAGCCAGCACCCTTCCTTGGAAGCGCTTTTGTAGGCCTAAGAACACTGGGGCTCTGGGCTTCTCTAGCCACCTAATCTTCTGCTCATCCTCTCGCGCAGTCTAAAGAGAGCTCAGGTGAGAAATTGCAAACGTCGAGCAATTGCTCAGAGATGAAAAGTGCCAGCACGGAAAGCTGTTGCTAGCCAGCACCCTTCCTTGGAAGCGCTTTTGTAGCCCTTAGAACACTGGGGCTCTGCGCTTCTCTAGCCACCTAATCTTCTGCTCATCCTCTCGCGCACTCTAAAGAGAGCTCAGGTGAGAAATTGCAAACGTCGAGCAATTGCTCCGAGATGAAAAGTGCCAGTACTGAAAGCTGTTGCTAGCCAGCGCCCTTCCGTGGAAGCGCTTTCACAGGCGCAGCAACACTGGGCCTTTGCGCTTCTCTACCCACCAAAAGTCACGGTCCTTCTCTTTCCGTCTCGTAGACACGAGCTGAGAAATTGCAAACGTCGAGCAATTGCTCAGAGATGAAAAGTGCCAGCACTGAAAGCTCTTGCTAGCCAGCACCCTTCCTTGGAAGCGCTTTTGTAGGCCTAAGAACACTGGGGCTCTGGGCTTCTCTAGCCACCTCATCTTCTGCTCATCCTCTCGCGCACTCTAAAGAGAGCTCAGGTGAGAAATTGCAAACGTCGAGCAATTGCTCAGAGATGAAAAGTGCCAGCACTGAAAGCTGTTGCTAGCCAGCACCCTTCCTTGGAAGCGCTTTCACAGGCGCAGTAACACTGGGGCTTTGCGCTTCTCTAGCCACCAAAAGTCACGGTCCTTCTCTTTCCGTCTCGTAGACACGAGCTGAGAAATTGCAAACGTCGAGCAATTGCTCAGAGATGAAAAGTGCCAGTACTGGAAGCTGTTGCTAGCCAGCACCCTTCCTTGGAAGCGCTTTTGTAGGCCTAAGAACACTGGGGCTCTGGGCTTCTGTAGCCACCTAATCTTCTGCTCATCCTCTCGCGCACTCTAAAGAGAGCTCAGGTGAGAAATTGCAAACGTCGAGCAATTGCTCAGAGATGAAAAGTGCCAGCACTGAAAGCTGTTGCTAGCCAGCACCCTTCCTTGGAAGCCCTTTCACAGGCGCAGCAACACTGGGGCTTTGCGCTTCTCTACCCACCAAACGTCACGGTCCTTCTCTTTCCGTCTCGTAGACACGAGCTGAGAAATTGCAAACGTCGAGCAATTGCTCAGAGATGAAAAGTGCCAGCACTGAAAGCTGTTGCTAGCCAGCACCCTTCCTTGGAAGCGCTTTGGTAGGCGCAGCAACACTGGGGCTCTGGGCTTCTCTAGCCACCTAATCTTCTGCTCATCCTCTCGCGCACTCTAAAGAGAGCTCAGGTGAGAAATTGCAAACATCGAGCAATTGCTCAGAGAGGAAAAGTGCCAGCACTGAAAGCTGTTGCTAGCCAGCACCCTTCCTTGGAAGCGCTTTTGTAGCCCTAAGAACAGTGGGGCTCTGGGCTTCTCTAGCCACCTAATCTTCTGCTCATCCTCTCGCGCACTCTAAAGAGAGCTCAGGTGAGAAATTGCAAATGTCCAGCAATTGCTCAGAGATGAAAAGTGCCAGCACTGAAAGCTGTTGCTAGCCAGCACCCTTCCTTGGAAGCGCTTTCACAGGCGCAGCAACACTGGGCCTTTGCGCTTCTCTAGCCACCAAACATCACGGTCCTTCTCTTTCCGTCTCGTAGACACGAGCTGAGAAATGCAAACGTCGAGCAATTGCTCGGAGATGAAAAGTGCCAGCACTGGAAGCTGTTGCTAGCCAGCCCCCTTCCTTGGAAGCGCTTTTATAGGCCTAAGAACACTGGGGCTCTGGGCTTCTCTAGCCACCTCATCTTCTGCTCATCCTCTCGCGCACTCTAAAGAGAGCTCAGGGGAGAAATTGCAAACGTGCAGCAATTGCTCAGAGATGAAAAGTGCCAGCACTGAAAGCTGTTGCTAGCCAGCACCCTTCCTTGGAAGCGCTTTCACAGGCGCAGCAACACTGGGGCTTTGCGCTTCTCTACTCACCAAACGTCACGGTCATTCTCTTTCCGTCTCGTAGACACGAGCTGAGAAATTGCAAACGTCGAGCAATTGCTCAGAGATGAAAAGTGCCAGCACTGAAAGCTGTTGCTAGCCAGCACCCTTCCTTGGAAGCGCTTTTGTAGGCCTAAGAACACTGGGGCTCTGGGCTTCTCTAGCCACCTAGTCTTCTGCTCATCCTCTCGCGCACTCTAAAGAGAGCTCAGGTGAGAAATTGCAAACGTCGAGCAATTGCTCAGAGATGAAAAGTGCCAGCACTGAAAGCTGTTGCTAGCCAGCACCCTTCCTTGGAAGCGCTTTCACAGGCGCAGCAACACTGGGGCTTTACGCTTCTCTAGCCACCAAACGTCACGGTCCTTCTCTTTCCGTCTCGTAGACACGAGCTGAGAAATTGCAAACGTCGAGCAATTGCTCAGAGATGAAAAGTGCCAGCACTGAAAGCTGTTGCTAGCCAGCACCCTTCCTTGGAAGCGCTTTTGTAGGCCTAAGAACAGTGGGGCTCTGGGCTTCTCTAGCCACCTAATCTTCTGCTCATCCTCTCGCGCAGTCTAAAGAGAGCTCAGGTGAGAAATTGCAAACGTTGAGCAATTGCTCAGAGATGAAAAGTGCCAGCACTGGAAGCTGTTGCTAGCCAGCACCCTTCCTTGGAAGCGCTTTTGTAGCCCTAAGAACACTGGGGCTCTGGGCTTCTCTAGCCACCTCATCTTCTGCTCATCCTCTCGCGCACTCTAAAGAGAGCTCAGGTGAGAAATTACAAACGTCGAGCAATTGCTCAGAGATGAAAAGTGCCAGCACTGAAAGCTGTTGCTAGCCAGCACCCTTCCTTGGAAGTGCTTTCACAGGCGCAGTAACACTGGGGCTTTGTGCTTCTCTAGCCACCAAACGTCACGGTCACTATCTCTCCGTCTCGTAGACACGAGCTGAGAAATTGCAAACGTCCAGCAATTGCTCAGAGATGAAAAGTGCCAGCACTGAAAGCTGTTGCTAGCCAGCCCCCTTCCTTGGAAGCGCTTTTGTAGGCCTAAGAACACTGGGGCTCTGGGCTTCTTTAGCCACCTCATCTTCTGCTCATCCTCTCGCGCACTCTAAAGAGAGCTCAGGTGAGAAATTGCAAACGTCGAGCAATTGCTCAGAGATGAAAAGTGCCAGCACTGAAAGCTGTTGCTAGCCAGCACCCTTCCTTGGAAGCGCTTTTGTAGGCCTAAGAACACTGGGGCTCTGGGCTTCTCTAGCCACCTCATCTTCTGCTCATCCTCTCGCGCACTCTAAAGAGAGCTCAGGGGAGAAATTGAAAACGTCGAGCAATTGCTCAGAGATGAAAAGTGCCAGCACTGAAAGCTGTTGCTAGCCAGCACCCTTCCTTGGAAGTGCTTTCACAGGCGCAGTAACACTGGGGCTTTGTGCTTCTCTAGCCACCAAACGTCACGGTCACTATCTCTCCGTCTCGTAGACACGAGCTGAGAAATTGCAAACGTCGAGCAATTGCTCAGAGATGAAAAGTGCCAGCACTGGAAGCTGTTGCTAGCCAGCACCCTTCCTTGGAAGCGCTTTTGTAGGCCTAAGCACACTGGGGCTCTGGGCTTCTCTAGCCACCTCATCTTCTGCTCATCCTCTCGCGCACTCTAAAGAGAGCTCAGGTGAGAAATTGCAAACGTCGAGCAATTGCTCAGAGATGAAAAGTGCCAGCACTGAAAGCTGTTGCTAGCCAGCACCCTTCCTTGGAAGCGCTTTCACAGGCGCAGTAACACTGGGGCTTTGCGCTTCTCTAGCCACCAAACGTCACGGTCATTCTCTTTCCGTCTCGTAGACACGAGCTGAGAAATTGCAAACGTCGAGCAATTGCTCAGAGATGAAAAGTGCCAGCACTGGAAGCTGTTGCTAGCCAGCACCCTTCCTTGGAAGCGCTTTTGTAGCCCTAAGAACACTGGGGCTCTGGGCTTCTCTAGCCACCTCATCTTCTGCTCATCCTCTCGCGCACTCTAAAGAGAGCTCAGGTGAGAAATTGCAAACGTCCAGCAATTGCTCAGAGATGAAAAGTGCCAGCACTGAAAGCTCTTGCTAGCCAGCACCCTTCCTTGGAAGCGCTTTCACAGGCGCAGCAACACTGGGGCTTTGCGCTTCTCTAGCCACCAAACGTCACGGTCATTCTCTTTCCATCTCCTAGACACGAGCTGAGAAATTGCAAATGTCGAGCAATTGATCAGAGAGGAAAAGTGCTAGCACTGAAAGCTCTTGCTAGCCAGCACCCTTCCTTGGAAGCGCTTTTGTAGGCCTAAGAACACTGGGGCCCTGGGCTTCTTTAGCCACCTAATCTTCTGCTCATCCTCTCGCGCACTCTGAAGAGAGCTCAGGGGAGAAATTGCAAACGTCCAGCAATTGCTCAGAGAGGAAAAGTGCCAGCACTGAAAGCTCTTGCTAGCCAGCACCCTTCCTTGGAAGCGCTTTCACAGGCGCAGTAACACTGGGGCTCTGGGCTTCTCTAGCCACCTAATCTTCTGCTCATCCTCTCGCGCACTCTAAAGAGAGCTCAGGTGAGAAATTGCAAACGTCCAGCAATTGCTCAGAGATGAAAAGTGCCAGCACTGAAAGCTGTTGCTAGCCAGCACCCTTCCTTGGAAGCGCTTTCACAGGCGCAGCAACACTGGGGCTTTGCGCTTCTCTACCCACCAAACGTCACGGTCCTTCTCTTTCCGTCTCGTAGACACGAGCTGAGAAATTGCAAACGTCGAGCAATTGCTCAGAGATGAAAAGTGCCAGCACTTAAAGCTGTTGCTAGCCAGCACCCTTCCTTGGAAGTGCTTTTGTAGCCCTTAGAACACTGGGGCTCTGGGCTTCTCCAGCCACCTCATCTTCTGCTCATCCTCTCGCGCACTCTAAAGAGAGCTCAGGTGAGAAATTGCAAACGTCCAGCAATTGCTCAGAGATGAAAAGTGCCAGCACTGAAAGCTCTTGCTAGCCAGCACCCTTCCTTGGAAGTGCTTTCACAGGCGCAGCAACACTGGGGCTTTGTGCTTCTCTAGCCACCAAACGTCACGGTCACTATCTCTCCGTCTCGTAGACACGAGCAGAGAAATTGCAAACGTCCAGCAATTGCTCAGAGATGAAAAGTGCCAGCACTGAAAGCTGTTGCTAGCCAGCACCCTTCCTTGGAAGCGCTTTTGTAGGCCTAAGAACACTGGGGCTCTGGGCTTCTCTAGCCACCTCATCTTCTGCTCATCCTCTCGCGCACTCTAAAGAGAGCTCAGGGGAGAAATTGCAAACGTCGAGCAATTGCTCAGAGATGAAAAGTGCCAGCACTGAAAGCTCTTGCTAGCCAGCACCCTTCCTTGGAAGCGCTTTCACAGGCGCAGTAACACTGGGGCTTTGCGCTTCTCTAGCCACCAAACGTCACGGTCCTTCTCTTTCCGTCTCGTAGAGACGAGCTGAGAAATTGCAAACGTCGATCAATTGCTCAGAGATGAAAAGTGCCAGCACTGGAAGCTGTTGCTAGCCAGCACCCTTCCTTGGAAGCGCTTTTGTAGCCCTTAGAACACTGGGGCTCTGGGCTTCTCTAGCCACCTCATCTTCTGCTCATCCTCTCGCGCACTCTAAAGAGAGCTCAGGTGAGAAATTGCAAACGTCGAGCAATTGCTCAGAGATGAAAAGTGCCAGCACTGAAAGCTGTTGCTAGCCAGCACCCTTCCTTGGAAGCGCTTTTGTAGGCCTAAGAACACTGGGGCTCTGGGCTTCTTTAGCCACCTCATCTTCTGCTCATCCTCTTGCGCACTCTAAAGAGAGCTCAGGTGAGAAATTGCAAACGTCGAGCAATTGCTCAGAGATGAAAAGTGCCAGCACTGAAAGCTGTTGCTAGCCAGCACCCTTCCTTGGAAGCGCTTTTGTAGGCCTAAGAACACTGGGGCTCTGGGCTTCTCTAGCCACCTCATCTTCTGCTCATCCTCTCGCGCACTCTAAAGAGAGCTCAGGTGAGAAATTGCAAACGTCCAGCAATTGCTCAGAGATGAAAAGTGCCAGCACTGAAAGCTGTTGCTAGCCAGCACCCTTCCTTGGAAGCGCTTTCACAGGCGCAGTAACACTGGGGCTTTGCGCTTCTCTAGCCACCAAACGTCACGGTCCTTCTCTTTCCGTCTCGTAGAGACGAGCTGAGAAATTGCAAACGTCGATCAATTGCTCAGAGATGAAAAGTGCCAGCACTGGAAGCTGTTGCTAGCCAGCACCCTTCCTTGGAAGCGCTTTTGTAGCCCTTAGAACACTGGGGCTCTGGGCTTCTCTAGCCACCTCATCTTCTGCTCATCCTCTCGCGCACTCTAAAGAGAGCTCAGGTGAGAAATTGCAAACGTCGAGCAATTGCTCAGAGATGAAAAGTGCCAGCACTGAAAGCTGTTGCTAGCCAGCACCCTTCCTTGGAAGCGCTTTTGTAGGCCTAAGAACACTGGGGCTCTGGGCTTCTTTAGCCACCTCATCTTCTGCTCATCCTCTTGCGCACTCTAAAGAGAGCTCAGGTGAGAAATTGCAAACGTCCAGCAATTGCTCAGAGATGAAAAGTGCCAGCACTGAAAGCTGTTGCTAGCCAGCACCCTTCCTTGGAAGCGCTTTTGTAGGCCTAAGAACACTGGGGCTCTGGGCTTCTCTAGCCACCTCATCTTCTGCTCATCCTCTCGCGCACTCTAAAGAGAGCTCAGGTGAGAAATTGCAAACGTCCAGCAATTGCTCAGAGATGAAAAGTGCCAGCACTGAAAGCTGTTGCTAGCCAGCACCCTTCCTTGGAAGCGCTTTCACAGGCGCAGTAACATTGGGGCTTTGCGCTTCTCTACCCACCAAACGTCACTGTCATTCTCTTTCCGTCTCGTAGACACGAGCTGAGAAATTGCAAACGTCGAGCAATTGCTCAGAGATGAAAAGTGCCAGCACTGAAAGCTGTTGCTAGCCAGCACCCTTCCTTGGAAGCGCTTTTGTAGGCCTAAGAACACTGGGGCTCTGGGCTTCTTTAGCCACCTCATCTTCTGCTCATCCTCTCACGCACTCTAAATGGAGCTCAGGGGAGAAATTGCAAACGTCGAGCAATTGCTCAGAGATGAAAAGTGCCAGCACTGAAAGCTGTTGCTAGCCAGCACCCTTCCTTGGAAGCGCTTTTGTAGGCCTAAGAACACTGGGGCTCTGGGCTTCTCTAGCCACCTCATCTTCTGCTCATCCTCTCGCGCACTCTAAAGAGAGCTCAGGTGAGAAATTGCAAACGTCGAGCAATTGCTCAGAGATGAAAAGTGCCAGCACTGAAAGCTCTTGCTAGCCAGCACCCTTCCTTGGAAGCGCTTTCACAGGCGCAGCAACACTGGGGCTTTGCGCTTCTCTAGCCACCAAACGTCACGGTCATTCTCTTTCCGTCTCCTAGACACGAGCTGAGAAATTGCAAACGTCCAGCAATTGCTCAGAGATGAAAAGTGGCAGCACTGAAAGCTGTTGCTAGCCAGCACCCTTCCTTGGAAGCGCTTTTGTAGGCCTAAGAACACTGGGGCTCTGGGCTTCTTTAGCCACCTCATCTTCTGCTCATCCTCTCGCGCACTCTAAAGAGAGCTCAGGTGAGAAATTGCAAACGTCGAGCAATTGCTCAGAGAAGAAAAGTGCCAGCACTGGAAGCTGTTGCTAGCCAGCACCCTTCCTTGGAAGCGCTTTCACAGGCGCAGTAACACTGGGGCTTTGCGCTTCTCTACCCACCAAACGTCACGGTCCTTCTCTTTCCGTCTCGTAGACACGAGCTGAGAAATTGCAAACGTCGAGCAATTGCTCAGAGATGAAAAGTGCCAGCACTGAAAGCTGTTGCTAGCCAGCACCCTTCCTTGGAAGCGCTTTTGTAGGCCTAAGAACACTGGGGCTCTGGGCTTCTCTAGCCACCTCATCTTCTGCTCATCCTCTCGCGCACTCTAAAGAGAGCTCAGGGGAGAAATTGCAAACGTTGAGCAATTGCTCAGAGAGGAAAAGTGCCAGCACTGAAAGCTGTTGCTAGCCAGCACCCTTCCTTGGAAGCGCTTTTGTAGCCCTTAGAACACTGGGGCTCTGGGTTTCTCTAGCCACCTCATCTTCTGCTCATCCTCTCGCGCACTCTAAAGAGAGCTCAGGTGAGAAATTGCAAACGTCGAGCAATTGCTCAGAGATGAAAAGTGCCAGCACTGAAAGCTGTTGCTAGCCAGCACCCTTCCTTGGAAGCGCTTTTGTAGGCCTAAGAACACTGGGGCTTTGTGCTTTTCTAGCCACCAAACGTCACGGTCACTATCTCTCCGTCTCATAGACACGAGCTGAGAAATTGCAAACGTCGAGCAATTGCTCAGAGATGAAAAGTGCCAGCACTGAAAGCTGTTGCTAGCCAACACCCTTCCTTGGAAGCGCTTTTGTAGGCCTAAGAACACTGGGGCTATGGGCTTCTCTAGCCACCTCATCTTCTGCTCATCCTCTCGCGCACTCTAAAGAGAGCTCAGGTGAGAAATTGCAAACGTCGAGCAATTGCTCAGAGATGAAAAGTGCCAGCACTGAAAGCTGTTGCTAGCCAGCACCCTTCCTTGGAAGCGCTTTCACAGGCGCAGTAACACTGGGGCTTTGCGCTTCTCTAGCCACCAAACGTCACTGTCATTCTCTTTCCGTCTCGTAGACACGAGCTGAGAAATTGCAAACGTCGAGCAATTGCTCAGAGATGAAAAGTGCCAGCACTGAAAGCTGTTGCTAGCCAGCACCCTTCCTTGGAAGCGCTTTTGTAGGCCTAAGAACACTGGGGCTCTGGGCTTCTTTAGCCACCTCATCTTCTGCTCATCCTCTCGCGCAATCTAAATGGAGCTCAGGGGAGAAATTGCAAACGTCGAGCAATTGCTCAGAGATGAAAAGTGCCAGCACTGAAAGCTGTTGCTAGCCAGCCCCCTTCCTTGGAAGCGCTTTTGTAGGCCTAAGCACACTGGGGCTCTGGGCTTCTCTAGCCACCTCATCTTCTGCTCATCCTCTCGCGCAATCTAAAGAGAGCTCAGGGGAGAGATTGCAAACGTCGAGTAATTGCTCAGAGATGAAAAGTGCCAGCACTGAAAGCTGTTGCTAGCCAGCACCCTTCCTTGGAAGCGCTTTCACAGGCGCAGCAACACTGGGGCTTTGCGCTTCTCTAGCCACCAAACGTCACAGTCATTCTCTTTCCGTCTCGTAGACACGAGCTGAGAAATTGCAAACGTCGAGCAATTGCTCAGAGATGAAAAGTGGCAGCACTGAAAGCTGTTGCTAGCCAGCACCCTTCCTTGGAAGCGCTTTTGTAGGCCTAAGAACACTGGGGCTCTGGGCTTCTCTAGCCACCTCATCTTCTGCTCATCCTCTCGCGCACTCTAAAGAGAGCTCAGGTGAGAAATTGCAAACGTCCAGCAATTGCTCAGAGAAGAAAAGTGCCAGCACTGGAAGCTGTTGCTAGCCAGCACCCTTCCTTGGAAGCGCTTTCACAGGCGCAGCAACACTGGGGCTTTGCGCTTCTCTAGCCACCAAACGTCACAGTCATTCTCTTTCCGTCTCGTAGACACGAGCTGAGAAATTGCAAACGTCGAGCAATTGCTCAGAGATGAAAAGTGCCAGCACTGACAGCTGTTGCTAGCCAGCACCCTTCCTTGGAAGCGCTTTTGTAGGCCTAAGAACACTGGGGCTCTGGGCTTCTCTAGCCACCTCATCTTCTGCTCATCCTCTCGCGCACTCTGAAGAGAGCTCAGGTGAGAAATTGCATACGTCGAGCAATTGCTCAGAGATGAAAAGTGCCAGCACTGAAAGCTGTTGCTAGCCAGCACCCTTCCTTGGAAGTGCTTTCACAGGCACAGTAACACTGGGGCTTTGCGCTTCTATACGCACCAAACGTCACGGTCACTATCTCTCCGTCTCGTAGACACGAGCTGAGAAATTGCAAACGTCGAGCAATTGCTCAGAGATGAAAAGTGCCAGCACTGAAAGCTGTTGCTAGCCAGCACCCTTCCTTGGAAGCGCTTTCACAGGCGCAGTAACACTGGGGCTTTGCGCTTCTCTAGCCACCAATCGTCACGGTCCTTCTCTTTCCGTCTCGTAGACACGAGCTGAGAAATTGCAAACGTCGAGCAATTGCTCAGAGATGAAAAGTGCCAGCACTGAAAGCTGTTGCTAGCCAGCACCCTTCCTTGGAAGCGCTTTTGTAGGCCTAAGAACACTGGGGCTCTGGGCTTCTCTAGCCACCTCATCTTCTGCTCATCCTCTCGCGCACTCTAAAGAGAGCTCAGGTGAGAAATTGCAAACGTCGAGCAATTGCTCAGAGAAGAAAAGTGCCAGCACTGAAAGCTGTTGCTAGCCAGCACCCTTCCTTGGAAGCGCTTTCACAGGCGCAGTAACACTGGGGCTTTGCGCTTCTCTACCCACCAAACGTCACGGTTATTCTCTTTCCGTCTTGTAGACACGAGCTGAGAAATTGCAAACGTCGAGCAATTGCTCCGAGATGAAAAGTGCCAGCACTGAAAGCTGTTGCTAGCCAGCACCCTTCCTTGGAAGCGCTTTTGTAGGCCTAAGAAGACTGGGGCTCTGGGCTTCTCTAGCCACCTCATCTTCTGCTCATCCTCTCGCGCACTCTAAAGAGAGCTCAGGTGAGAAATTGCAAACGTCGAGCAATTGCTCAGAGATGAAAAGTGCCAGCACTGAAAGCTGTTGCTAGCCAGCACCCTTCCTTGGAAGCGCTTTTGTAGGCCTAAGAACACTGGGGCTCTGGGCTTCTCTAGCCACCTCATCTTCTGCTCATCCTCTCGCGCACTCTAAAGAGAGCTCAGGTGAGAAATTGCAAACGTCCAGCAATTGCTCAGAGATGAAAAGTGCCAGCACTGAAAGCTGTTGCTAGCCAGCACCCTTCCTTGGAAGCGCTTTCACAGGCGCAGTAACATTGGGGCTTTGCGCTTCTCTAGCCACCAAACGTCACTGTCATTCTCTTTCCGTCTCGTAGACACGAGCTGAGAAATTGCAAACGTCGAGCAATTGCTCAGAGATGAAAAGTGCCAGCACTGAAAGCTGTTGCTAGCCAGCACCCTTCCTTGGAAGCGCTTTTGTAGGCCTAAGAACACTGGGGCTCTGGGCTTCTCTACCCACCTCATCTTCTGCTCATCCTCTCACGCACTCTAAATGGAGCTCAGGGGAGAAATTGCAAACGTCGAGCAATTGCTCAGAGATGAAAAGTGCCAGCACTGAAAGCTGTTGCTAGCCAGCACCCTTCCTTGGAAGCGCTTTTGTAGGCCTAAGAACACTGGGGCTCTGGGCTTCTTTAGCCACCTCATCTTCTGCTCATCCTCTCGCGTACTCTAAAGAGAGCTCAGGGGAGAAATTGCAAACGTCGAGCAATTGCTCAGAGATGAAAAGTGCCAGCACTGAAAGCTGTTGCTAGCCAGCACCCTTCCTTGGAAGCGCTTTCACAGGCGCAGCAACACTGGGGCTTTGCGCTTCTCTACCCACCAAACGTCACGGTCCTTCTCTTTCCGTCTCGTAGACACGAGCTGAGAAATTGCAAACGTCGAGCAATTGCTCAGAGATGAAAAGTGGCAGCACTGAAAGCTGTTGCTAGCCAGCACCCTTCCTTGGAAGCGCTTTTGTAGGCCTAAGAACACTGGGGCTCTGGGCTTCTCTAGCCACCTCATCTTCTGCTCATCCTCTCGCGCACTCTAAAGAGAGCTCAGGTGAGAAATTGCAAACGTCCAGCAATTGCTCAGAGAAGAAAAGTGCCAGCACTGGAAGCTGTTGCTAGCCAGCACCCTTCCTTGGAAGCGCTTTCACAGGCGCAGTAACACTGGGGCTTTGCGCTTCTCTAGCCACCAAAAGTCACGGTCCTTCTCTTTCCGTCTCGTAGACACGAGCTGAGAAATTGCAAACGTCGAGCAATTGCTCAGAGATGAAAAGTGCCAGCACTTAAAGCTGTTGCTAGCCAGCACCCTTCCTTGGAAGCGCTTTTGTAGCCCTTAGAACACTGGGGCTCTGGGTTTCTCTAGCCACCTCATCTTCTGCTCATCCTCTCGCGCACTGTAAAGAGAGCTCAGGTGAGAAATTGCAAACGTCGAGCAATTGCTCAGAGATGAAAAGTGCCAGCACTGAAAGCTGTTGCTAGCCAGCACCCTTCCTTGGAAGCGCTTTTGTAGGCCTAAGAACACTGGGGCTTTGTGCTTCTCTAGCCACCAAACGTCACGGTCACTATCTCTCCGTCTCATAGACACGAGCTGAGAAATTGCAAACGTCGAGCAATTGCTCAGAGATGAAAAGTGCCAGCACTGAAAGCTGTTGCTAGCCAGCACCCTTCCTTGGAAGCGCTTTTGTAGGCCTAAGAACACTGGGGCTCTGGGCTTCTCTAGCCACCTAATCTTCTGCTCATCCTCTCGCGCACTCTAAAGAGAGCTCAGGTGAGAAATTGCAAACGTCCAGCAATTGCTCAGAGATGAAAAGTGCCAGCACTGAAAGCTGTTGCTAGCCAGCACCCTTCCTTGGAAGCGCTTTCACAGGCGCTGTAACACTGGGGCTTTGCGCTTCTCTAGCCACCAAACGTCACGGTCCTTCTCTTTCCGTCTCGTAGACACGAGCTGAGAAATTGCAAACGTCGAGCAATTGCTCAGAGATGAAAAGTGCCAGCACTGAAAGCTGTTGCTAGCCAGCACCCTTCCTTGGAAGCGCTTTTGTAGGCCTAAGAACACTGGGGCTCTGGGCTTCTTTAGCCACCTCATCTTCTGCTCATCCTTTCGCGCAATCTAAATGGAGCTCAGGGGAGAAATTGCAAACGTCGAGCAATTGCTCAGAGATGAAAAGTGCCAGCACTGAAAGCTGTTGCTAGCCAGCCCCCTTCCTTGGAAGCGCTTTTGTAGGCCTAAGCACACTGGGGCTCTGGGCTTCTCTAGCCACCTCATCTTCTGCTCATCCTCTCGCGCACTCTAAAGAGAGCTCAGGTGAGAAATTGCAAACGTCGAGCAATTGCTCAGAGATGAAAAGTGCCAGCACTGAAAGCTGTTGCTAGCCAGCACCCTTCCTTGGAAGCGCTTTCACAGGCGCAGCAACACTGGGGCTTTGCGCTTCTCTACCCACCAAACGTCACGGTCCTTCTCTTTCCGTCTCGTAGACACGAGCTGAGAAATTGCAAACGTCGAGCAATTGCTCAGAGATGAAAAGTGGCAGCACTGAAAGCTGTTGCTAGCCAGCACCCTTCCTTGGAAGCGCTTTTGTAGGCCTAAGAACACTGGGGCTCTGGGCTTCTCTAGCCACCTCATCTTCTGCTCATCCTCTCGCGCACTCTAAAGAGAGCTCAGGGGAGAAATTGCAAACGTCCAGCAATTGCTCAGAGAAGAAAAGTGCCAGCACTGGAAGCTGTTGCTAGCCAGCACCCTTCCTTGGAAGCGCTTTCACAGGCGCAGTAACACTGGGGCTTTGCGCTTCTCTACCCACCAAACGTCACGGTCCTTCTCTTTCCGTCTCGTAGACACGAGCTGAGAAATTGCAAACGTCGAGCAATTGCTCAGAGATGAAAAGTGCCAGCACTGGAAGCTCTTGCTAGCCAGCACCCTTCCTTGGAAGCGCTTTTGTAGGCCTAAGAACACTGGGGCTCTGGGCTTCTTTAGCCACCTCATCTTCTGCTCATCCTCTCGCGCACTCTAAAGAGAGCTCAGGGGAGAAATTGCAAACGTCGAGCAATTGCTCAGAGAAGAAAAGTGCCAGCACTGAAAGCTGTTGCTAGCCAGCACCCTTCCTTGGAAGCGCTTTTGTAGGCCTAAGAACACTGGGGCTCTGGGCTTCTCTAGCCACCTCATCTTCTGCTCATCCTCTCGCGCACTCTAAAGAGAGCTCAGGTGAGAAATTGCAAACGTCCAGCAATTGCTCAGAGATGAAAAGTGCCAGCACTGAAAGCTGTTGCTAGCCAGCACCCTTCCTTGGAAGCGCTTTCACAGGCGCAGCAACACTGAGGCTTTGCGCTTCTCTAGCCACCAAACGTCACAGTCATTCTCCTTCCGTCTCGTAGACACGAGCTGAGAAATTGCAAACGTCGAGCAATTGCTCAGAGATGAAAAGTGCCAGCACTGACAGCTGTTGCTAGCCAGCACCCTTCCTTGGAAGCGCTTTTGTAGGCCTAAGAACACTGGGGCTCTGGGCTTCTCTAGCCACCTCATCTTCTGCTCATCCTCTCGCGCACTCTGAAGAGAGCTCAGGTGAGAAATTGCATACGTCGAGCAATTGCTCAGAGATGAAAAGTGCCAGCACTGAAAGCTGTTGCTAGCCAGCACCCTTCCTTGGAAGCGCTTTCACAGGCGCAGTAACACTGGGGCTTTGCGCTTCTATACGCACCAAACATCACGGTCATTCTCTTTCCGTCTCGTAGACATGAGCTGAGAAATTGCAAACGTCGAGCAATTGCTCAGAGATGAAAAGTGCCAGCACTGAAAGCTGTTGCTAGCCAGCACCCTTCCTTGGAAGTGCTTTCACAGGCACAGTAACACTGGGGCTTTGCGCTTCTATACGCACCAAACGTCACGGTCACTATCTCTCCGTCTCGTAGACACGAGCTGAGAAATTGCAAACGTCCAGCAATTGCTCAGAGATGAAAAGTGCCAGCACTGAAAGCTGTTGCTAGCCAGCACCCTTCCTTGGAAGCGCTTTCACAGGCGCAGTAACACTGGGGCTTTGCGCTTCTCTAGCCACCAATCGTCACGGTCCTTCTCTTTCCGTCTCATAGACACGAGCTGAGAAATTGCAAACGTCGAGCAATTGCTCAGAGATGAAAAGTGCCAGCACTGAAAGCTGTTGCTAGCCAGCACCCTTCCTTGGAAGCGCTTTTGTAGGCCTAAGAACACTGGGGCTCTGGGCTTCTCTAGCCACCTCATCTTCTGCTCATCCTCTCGCGCACTCTAAAGAGAGCTCAGGGGAGAAATTGCAAACATCCAGCAATTGCTCAGAGAAGAAAAGTGCCAGCACTGAAAGCTGTTGCTAGCCAGCACCCTTCCTTGGAAGCGCTTTCACAGGCGCAGTAACACTGGGGCTTTGCGCTTCTATACGCACCAAACGTCAAGGTCACTATCTCTCCGTCTCCTAGACACGAGCTGAGAAATTGCAAACGTCGAGCAATTGCTCAGAGATGAAAAGTGCCAGCACTGAAAGCTCTTGCTAGCCAGCACCCTTCCTTGGAAGCGCTTTTGTAGGCCTAAGCACACTGGGGCTCTGGGCTTCTCTAGCCACCTCATCTTCTGCTCATCCTCTCGCGCAATCTAAATGGAGCTCAGGTGAGAAATTGCAAACGTCGAGCAATTGCTCAGAGATGAAAAGTGCCAGCACTGACAGCTGTTGCTAGCCAGCACCCTTCCTTGGAAGTGCTTTTGTAGGCCTAAGAACACTGGGGCTCTGGGCTTCTCTAGCCACCTCATCTTCTGCTCATCCTCTCGCGCACTCTGAAGAGAGCTCAGGTGAGAAATTGCATACGTCGAGCAATTGCTCAGAGATGAAAAGTGCCAGCACTGAAAGCTGTTGCTAGCCAGCACCCTTCCTTGGAAGCGCTTTCACAGGCGCAGTAACACTGGGGCTTTGCGCTTCTATACGCACCAAACGTCACGGTCATTCTCTTTCCGTCTCGTAGACATGAGCTGAGAAATTGCAAACGTCGAGCAATTGCTCAGAGATGAAAAGTGCCAGCACTGAAAGCTGTTGCTAGCCAGCACCCTTCCTTGGAAGTGCTTTCACAGGCACAGTAACACTGGGGCTTTGCGCTTCTATACGCACCAAACGTCACGGTCACTATCTCTCCGTCTCGTAGACACGAGCTGAGAAATTGCAAATGTCCAGCAATTGCTCAGAGATGAAAAGTGCCAGCACTGAAAGCTGTTGCTAGCCAGCACCCTTCCTTGGAAGCGCTTTCACAGGCGCAGTAACACTGGGGCTTTGCGCTTCTCTAGCCACCAATCGTCACGGTCCTTCTCTTTCCGTCTCGTAGACACGAGCTGAGAAATTGCAAACGTCGAGCAATTGCTCAGAGATGAAAAGTGCCAGCACTGAAAGCTGTTGCTAGCCAGCACCCTTCCTTGGAAGCGCTTTTGTAGGCCTAAGAACACTGGGGCTCTGGGCTTCTCTAGCCACCTCATCTTCTGCTCATCCTCTCGCGCACTCTAAAGAGAGCTCAGGGGAGAAATTGCAAACATCCAGCAATTGCTCAGAGAAGAAAAGTGCCAGCACTGAAAGCTGTTGCTAGCCAGCACCCTTCCTTGGAAGCGCTTTCACAGGCGCAGTAACACTGGGGCTTTGCGCTTCTATACGCACCAAACGTCAAGGTCACTATCTCTCCGTCTCCTAGACACGAGCTGAGAAATTGCAAACGTCGAGCAATTGCTCAGAGATGAAAAGTGCCAGCACTGAAAGCTGTTGCTAGCCAGCACCCTTCCTTGGAAGCGCTTTTGTAGGCCTAAGAACACTGGGGCTCTGGGCTTCTCTAGCCACCTAATCTTCTGCTCATCCTCTCGCGCACTCTAAAGAGAGCTCAGGTGAGAAATTGCAAACGTCCAGCAATTGCTCAGAGATGAAAAGTGCCAGCACTGAAAGCTGTTGCTAGCCAGCACCCTTCCTTGGAAGCGCTTTCACAGGCGCAGTAACACTGGGGCTTTGCGCTTCTCTAGCCACCAAACGTCACTGTCATTCTCTTTCCGTCTCGTAGACACGAGCTGAGAAATTGCAAACGTCGAGCAATTGCTCAGAGATGAAAAGTGCCAGCACTGAAAGCTGTTGCTAGCCAGCACCCTTCCTTGGAAGCGCTTTTGTAGGCCTAAGAAGACTGGGGCTCTGGGCTTCTTTAGCCACCTCATCTTCTGCTCATCCTCTCGCGCAATCTAAATGGAGCTCAGGTGAGAAATTGCAAACGTCGAGCAATTGCTCAGAGATGAAAAGTGCCAGCACTGAAAGCTGTTGCTAGCCAGCACCCTTCCTTGGAAGCGCTTTTGTAGGCCTAAGCACACTGGGGCTCTGGGCTTCTCTAGCCACCTCATCTTCTGCTCATCCTCTCGCGCAATCTAAAGAGAGCTCAGGTGAGAAATTGCAAACGTCGAGTAATTGCTCAGAGATGAAAAGTGCCAGCACTGAAAGCTGTTGCTAGCCAGCACCCTTCCTTGGAAGCGCTTTCACAGGCGCAGCAACACTGGGGCTTTGCGCTTCTCTAGCCACCAAACGTCACGGTCATTCTCTTTCCGTCTCGTAGACACGAGCTGAGAAATTGCAAACGTCGAGCAATTGCTCAGAGATGAAAAGTGCCAGCACTGAAAGCTCTTGCTAGCCAGCACCCTTCCTTGGAAGCGCTTTTGTAGGCCTAAGAACAGTGGGGCTCTGGGCTTCTCTAGCCACCTCATCTTCTGCTCATCCTCTCGCGCACTCTAAAGAGAGCTCAGGTGAGAAATTGCAAACGTCCAGCAATTGCTCAGAGAAGAAAAGTGCCAGCACTGGAAGCTGTTGCTAGCCAGCACCCTTCCTTGGAAGCGCTTTCACAGGCGCAGTAACACTGGGGCTTTGCGCTTCTCTAGCCACCAAACGTCACGGTCCTTCTCTTTCCGTCTCGTAGACACGAGCTGAGAAATTGCAAACGTCGAGCAATTGCTCAGAGATGAAAAGTGCCAGCACTGAAAGCTCTTGCTAGCCAGCACCCTTCCTTGGAAGCGCTTTTGTAGGCCTAAGAACACTGGGGCTCTGGGCTTCTTTAGCCACCTCATCTTCTGCTCATCCTCTCGCGCACTCTAAAGAGAGCTCAGGTGAGAAATTGCAAACGTCGAGCAATTGCTCAGAGAAGAAAAGTGCCAGCACTGAAAGCTGTTGCTAGCCAGCCCCCTTCCTTGGAAGCGCTTTTGTAGGCCTAAGAACACTGGGGCTCTGGGCTTCTCTAGCCACCTAATCTTCTGCTCATCCTCTCGCGCACTCTAAAGAGAGCTCAGGTGAGAAATTGCAAACGTCCAGCAATTGCTCAGAGATGAAAAGTGCCAGCACTGAAAGCTGTTGCTAGCCAGCACCCTTCCTTGGAAGCGCTTTCACAGGCGCAGCAACACTGGGGCTTTGCGCTTCTCTAGCCACCAAACGTCACAGTCATTCTCTTTCCGTCTCGTGGACACGAGCTGAGAAATTGCAAACGTCGAGCAATTGCTCAGAGATGAAAAGTGCCAGCACTGAAAGCTGTTGCTAGCCAGCACCCTTCCTTGGAAGCGCTTTCACAGGCGCAGCAACACTGGGGCTTTGCGCTTCTCTAGCCACCAAACGTCACAGTCATTCTCCTTCCGTCTCGTAGACACGAGCTGAGAAATTGCAAACGTCGAGCAATTGCTCAGAGATGAAAAGTGCCAGCACTGACAGCTGTTGCTAGCCAGCACCCTTCCTTGGAAGCGCTTTTGTAGGCCTAAGAACACTGGGGCTCTGGGCTTCTCTAGCCACCTCATCTTCTGCTCATCCTCTCGCGCACTCTGAAGAGAGCTCAGGTGAGAAATTGCATACGTCGAGCAATTGCTCAGAGATGAAAAGTGCCAGCACTGAAAGCTGTTGCTAGCCAGCACCCTTCCTTGGAAGCGCTTTCACAGGCGCAGTAACACTGGGGCTTTGCGCTTCTATACGCACCAAACGTCACGGTCATTCTCTTTCCGTCTCGTAGACATGAGCTGAGAAATTGCAAACGTCGAGCAATTGCTCAGAGATGAAAAGTGCCAGCACTGAAAGCTGTTGCTAGCCAGCACCCTTCCTTGGAAGTGCTTTCACAGGCACAGTAACACTGGGGCTTTGCGCTTCTATACGCACCAAACGTCACGGTCACTATCTCTCCGTCTCGTAGACACGAGCTGAGAAATTGCAAACGTCCAGCAATTGCTCAGAGATGAAAAGTGCCAGCACTGAAAGCTGTTGCTAGCCAGCACCCTTCCTTGGAAGCGCTTTCACAGGCGCAGTAACACTGGGGCTTTGCGCTTCTCTAGCCACCTCATCTTCTGCTCATCCTCTCGCGCACTCTAAAGAGAGCTCAGGTGAGAAATTGCAAACGTCCAGCAATTGCTCAGAGATGAAAAGTGCCAGCACTGAAAGCTGTTGCTAGCCAGCACCCTTCCTTGGAAGCGCTTTCACAGGCGCAGTAACACTGGGGCTTTGCGCTTCTCTACCCACCAAACGTCACGGTCCTTCTCTTTCCGTCTCGTAGACACGAGCTGAGAAATTGCAAACGTCGAGCAATTGCTCAGAGATGAAAAGTGCCAGCACTGGAAGCTCTTGCTAGCCAGCACCCTTCCTTGGAAGCGCTTTTGTAGGCCTAAGAACACTGGGGCTCTGGGCTTCTTTAGCCACCTCATCTTCTGCTCATCCTCTCGCGCACTCTAAAGAGAGCTCAGGGGAGAAATTGCAAACGTCGAGCAATTGCTCAGAGAAGAAAAGTGCCAGCACTGAAAGCTGTTGCTAGCCAGCACCCTTCCTTGGAAGCGCTTTTGTAGGCCTTAGAACACTGGGGCTCTGGGCTTGTCTAGCCACCTCATCTTCTGCTCATCCTCTCGCGCACTCTAAAGAGAGCTCAGGTGAGAAATTGCAAACGTCCAGCAATTGCTCAGAGATGAAAAGTGCCAGCACTGAAAGCTGTTGCTAGCCAGCACCCTTCCTTGGAAGCGCTTTCACAGGCGCAGCAACACTGAGGCTTTGCGCTTCTCTAGCCACCAAACGTCACAGTCATTCTCCTTCCGTCTCGTAGACACGAGCTGAGAAATTGCAAACGTCGAGCAATTGCTCAGAGATGAAAAGTGCCAGCACTGACAGCTGTTGCTAGCCAGCACCCTTCCTTGGAAGCGCTTTTGTAGGCCTAAGAACACTGGGGCTCTGGGCTTCTCTAGCCACCTCATCTTCTGCTCATCCTCTCGCGCACTCTGAAGAGAGCTCAGGTGAGAAATTGCATACGTCGAGCAATTGCTCAGAGATGAAAAGTGCCAGCACTGAAAGCTGTTGCTAGCCAGCACCCTTCCTTGGAAGCGCTTTCACAGGCGCAGTAACACTGGGGCTTTGCGCTTCTATACGCACCAAACATCACGGTCATTCTCTTTCCGTCTCGTAGACATGAGCTGAGAAATTGCAAACGTCGAGCAATTGCTCAGAGATGAAAAGTGCCAGCACTGAAAGCTGTTGCTAGCCAGCACCCTTCCTTGGAAGTGCTTTCACAGGCACAGTAACACTGGGGCTTTGCGCTTCTATACGCACCAAACGTCACGGTCACTATCTCTCCGTCTCGTAGACACGAGCTGAGAAATTGCAAACGTCCAGCAATTGCTCAGAGATGAAAAGTGCCAGCACTGAAAGCTGTTGCTAGCCAGCACCCTTCCTTGGAAGCGCTTTCACAGGCGCAGTAACACTGGGGCTTTGCGCTTCTCTAGCCACCAATCGTCACGGTCCTTCTCTTTCCGTCTCGTAGACACGAGCTGAGAAATTGCAAACGTCGAGCAATTGCTCAGAGATGAAAAGTGCCAGCACTGAAAGCTGTTGCTAGCCAGCACCCTTCCTTGGAAGCGCTTTTGTAGGCCTAAGAACACTGGGGCTCTGGGCTTCTCTAGCCACCTCATCTTCTGCTCATCCTCTCGCGCACTCTAAAGAGAGCTCAGGGGAGAAATTGCAAACATCCAGCAATTGCTCAGAGAAGAAAAGTGCCAGCACTGAAAGCTGTTGCTAGCCAGCACCCTTCCTTGGAAGCGCTTTCACAGGCGCAGTAACACTGGGGCTTTGCGCTTCTCTACCCACCAAACGTCAAGGTCACTATCTCTCCGTCTCCTAGACACGAGCTGAGAAATTGCAAACGTCGAGCAATTGCTCAGAGATGAAAAGTGCCAGCACTGAAAGCTGTTGCTAGCCAGCACCCTTCCTTGGAAGCGCTTTTGTAGGCCTAAGAACACTGGGGCTCTGGGCTTCTCTAGCCACCTCATCTTCTGCTCATCCTCTCGCGCAATCTAAATGGAGCTCAGGTGAGAAATTGCAAACGTCGAGCAATTGCTCAGAGATGAAAAGTGCCAGCACTGAAAGCTGTTGCTAGCCAGCACCCTTCCTTGGAAGCGCTTTTGTAGGCCTAAGCACACTGGGGCTCTGGGCTTCTCTAGCCACCTCATCTTCTGCTCATCCTCTCGCGCAATCTAAAGAGAGCTCAGGTGAGAAATTGCAAACGTCGAGTAATTGCTCAGAGATGAAAAGTGCCAGCACTGAAAGCTGTTGCTAGCCAGCACCCTTCCTTGGAAGCGCTTTCACAGGCGCAGCAACACTGGGGCTTTGCGCTTCTATACGCACCAAACGTCACGGTCATTCTCTTTCCGTCTCGTAGACATGAGCTGAGAAATTGCAAACGTCGAGCAATTGCTCAGAGATGAAAAGTGCCAGCACTGACAGCTGTTGCTAGCCAGCACCCTTCCTTGGAAGCGCTTTTGTAGGCCTAAGAACACTGGGGCTCTGGGCTTCTCTAGCCACCTCATCTTCTGCTCATCCTCTCGCGCACTCTGAAGAGAGCTCAGGTGAGAAATTGCATACGTCGAGCAATTGCTCAGAGATGAAAAGTGCCAGCACTGAAAGCTGTTGCTAGCCAGCACCCTTCCTTGGAAGCGCTTTCACAGGCGCAGTAACACTGGGGCTTTGCGCTTCTATACGCACCAAACGTCACGGTCATTCTCTTTCCGTCTCGTAGACATGAGCTGAGAAATTGCAAACGTCGAGCAATTGCTCAGAGATGAAAAGTGCCAGCACTGAAAGCTGTTGCTAGCCAGCACCCTTCCTTGGAAGTGCTTTCACAGGCACAGTAACACTGGGGCTTTGCGCTTCTATACGCACCAAACGTCACGGTCACTATCTCTCCGTCTCGTAGACACGAGCTGAGAAATTGCAAATGTCCAGCAATTGCTCAGAGATGAAAAGTGCCAGCACTGAAAGCTGTTGCTAGCCAGCACCCTTCCTTGGAAGCGCTTTCACAGGCGCAGTAACACTGGGGCTTTGCGCTTCTCTAGCCACCAATCGTCACGGTCCTTCTCTTTCCGTCTCGTAGACACGAGCTGAGAAATTGCAAACGTCGAGCAATTGCTCAGAGATGAAAAGTGCCAGCACTGAAAGCTGTTGCTAGCCAGCACCCTTCCTTGGAAGCGCTTTTGTAGGCCTAAGAACACTGGGGCTCTGGGCTTCTCTAGCCACCTCATCTTCTGCTCATCCTCTCGCGCACTCTAAAGAGAGCTCAGGGGAGAAATTGCAAACGTTGACCAATTGCTCAGAGAGGAAAAGTGCCAGCACTGAAAGCTGTTGCTAGCCAGCACCCTTCCTTGGAAGCGCTTTCACAGGCGCAGTAACACTGGGGCTTTGCGCTTCTATACGCACCAAACGTCAAGGTCACTATCTCTCCGTCTCCTAGACACGAGCTGAGAAATTGCAAACGTCGAGCAATTGCTCAGAGATGAAAAGTGCCAGCACTGAAAGCTGTTGCTAGCCAGCACCCTTCCTTGGAAGCGCTTTTGTAGGCCTAAGAACACTGGGGCTCTGGGCTTCTCTAGCCACCTCATCTTCTGCTCATCCTCTCGCGCACTGTAAAGAGAGCTCAGGTGAGAAATTGCAAACGTCCAGCAATTGCTCAGAGATGAAAAGTGCCAGCACTGAAAGCTGTTGCTAGCCAGCACCCTTCCTTGGAAGCGCTTTCACAGGCGCAGTAACACTGGGGCTTTGCGCTTCTCTAGCCACCAAACGTCACTGTCATTCTCTTTCCGTCTCGTAGACACGAGCTGAGAAATTGCAAACGTCGAGCAATTGCTCAGAGATGAAAAGTGCCAGCACTGAAAGCTGTTGCTAGCCAGCACCCTTCCTTGGAAGCGCTTTTGTAGGCCTAAGAAGACTGGGGCTCTGGGCTTCTTTAGCCACCTCATCTTCTGCTCATCCTCTCGCGCAATCTAAATGGAGCTCAGGTGAGAAATTGCAAACGTCGAGCAATTGCTCAGAGATGAAAAGTGCCAGCACTGAAAGCTGTTGCTAGCCAGCACCCTTCCTTGGAAGCGCTTTTGTAGGCCTAAGCACACTGGGGCTCTGGGCTTCTCTAGCCACCTCATCTTCTGCTCATCCTCTCGCGCAATCTAAAGAGAGCTCAGGTGAGAAATTGCAAACGTCGAGTAATTGCTCAGAGATGAAAAGTGCCAGCACTGAAAGCTGTTGCTAGCCAGCACCCTTCCTTGGAAGCGCTTTCACAGGCGCAGCAACACTGGGGCTTTGCGCTTCTCTACCCACCAAACGTCACGGTCATTCTCTTTCCGTCTCGTAGACACGAGCTGAGAAATTGCAAACGTCGAGCAATTGCTCAGAGATGAAAAGTGCCAGCACTGAAAGCTCTTGCTAGCCAGCACCCTTCCTTGGAAGCGCTTTTGTAGCCCTAAGAACACTGGGGCTCTGGGCTTCTCTAGCCACCTCATCTTCTGCTCATCCTCTCGCGCACTCTAAAGAGAGCTCAGGTGAGAAATTGCAAACGTCCAGCAATTGCTCAGAGAAGAAAAGTGCCAGCACTGGAAGCTGTTGCTAGCCAGCACCCTTCCTTGGAAGCGCTTTCACAGGCGCAGTAACACTGGGGCTTTGCGCTTCTCTAGCCACCAAACGTCACGGTCCTTCTCTTTCCGTCTCGTAGACACGAGCTGAGAAATTGCAAACGTCGAGCAATTGCTCAGAGATGAAAAGTGCCAGCACTGAAAGCTCTTGCTAGCCAGCACCCTTCCTTGGAAGCGCTTTTGTAGGCCTAAGAACACTGGGGCTCTGGGCTTCTTTAGCCACCTCATCTTCTGCTCATCCTCTCGCGCACTCTAAAGAGAGCTCAGGTGAGAAATTGCAAACGTCGAGCAATTGCTCAGAGAAGAAAAGTGCCAGCACTGAAAGCTGTTGCTAGCCAGCCCCCTTCCTTGGAAGCGCTTTTGTAGGCCTAAGAACACTGGGGCTCTGGGCTTCTCTAGCCACCTAATCTTCTGCTCATCCTCTCGCGCACTCTAAAGAGAGCTCAGGTGAGAAATTGCAAACGTCCAGCAATTGCTCAGAGATGAAAAGTGCCAGCACTGAAAGCTGTTGCTAGCCAGCACCCTTCCTTGGAAGCGCTTTCACAGGCGCAGCAACACTGGGGCTTTGCGCTTCTCTAGCCACCAAACGTCACAGTCATTCTCTTTCCGTCTCGTAGACACGAGCTGAGAAATTGCAAACGTCGAGCAATTGCTCAGAGATGAAAAGTGCCAGCACTGAAAGCTGTTGCTAGCCAGCACCCTTCCTTGGAAGCGCTTTCACAGGCGCAGCAACACTGGGGCTTTGCGCTTCTCTAGCCACCAAACGTCACAGTCATTCTCCTTCCGTCTCGTAGACACGAGCTGAGAAATTGCAAACGTCGAGCAATTGCTCAGAGATGAAAAGTGCCAGCACTGACAGCTGTTGCTAGCCAGCACCCTTCCTTGGAAGCGCTTTTGTAGGCCTAAGAACACTGGGGCTCTGGGCTTCTCTAGCCACCTCATCTTCTGCTCATCCTCTCGCGCACTCTGAAGAGAGCTCAGGTGAGAAATTGCATACGTCGAGCAATTGCTCAGAGATGAAAAGTGCCAGCACTGAAAGCTGTTGCTAGCCAGCACCCTTCCTTGGAAGCGCTTTCACAGGCGCAGTAACACTGGGGCTTTGCGCTTCTATACGCACCAAACGTCACGGTCATTCTCTTTCCGTCTCGTAGACATGAGCTGAGAAATTGTAAACGTCGAGCAATTGCTCAGAGATGAAAAGTGCCAGCACTGAAAGCTGTTGCTAGCCAGCACCCTTCCTTGGAAGTGCTTTCACAGGCACAGTAACACTGGGGCTTTGCGCTTCTATACGCACCAAACGTCACGGTCACTATCTCTCCGTCTCGTAGACACGAGCTGAGAAATTGCAAACGTCCAGCAATTGCTCAGAGATGAAAAGTGCCAGCACTGAAAGCTGTTGCTAGCCAGCACCCTTCCTTGGAAGCGCTTTCACAGGCGCAGCAACACTGGGGCTTTGCGCTTCTCTAGCCACCTCATCTTCTGCTCATCCTCTCGCGCACTCTAAAGAGAGCTCAGGTGAGAAATTGCAAACGTCCAGCAATTGCTCAGAGATGAAAAGTGCCAGCACTGAAAGCTGTTGCTAGCCAGCACCCTTCCTTGGAAGCGCTTTCACAGGCGCAGTAACACTGGGGCTTTGCGCTTCTCTAGCCACCAAACGTCACTGTCATTCTCTTTCCGTCTCGTAGACACGAGCTGAGAAATTGCAAACGTCGAGCAATTGCTCAGAGATGAAAAGTGCCAGCACTGAAAGCTGTTGCTAGCCAGCACCCTTCCTTGGAAGCGCTTTTGTAGGCCTAAGAAGACTGGGGCTCTGGGCTTCTTTAGCCACCTCATCTTCTACTCATCCTCTCGCGCACTCTAAAGAGAGCTCAGGTGAGAAATTGCAAACGTCGAGCAATTGCTCAGAGATGAAAAGTGCCAGCACTGAAAGCTGTTGCTAGCCAGCACCCTTCCTTGGAAGCGCTTTTGTAGGCCTAAGCACACTGGGGCTCTGGGCTTCTCTAGCCACCTCATCTTCTGCTCATCCTCTCGCGCAATCTAAAGAGAGCTCAGGTGAGAAATTGCAAACGTCGAGTAATTGCTCAGAGATGAAAAGTGCCAGCACTGAAAGCTGTTGCTAGCCAGCACCCTTCCTTGGAAGCGCTTTCACAGGCGCAGCAACACTGGGGCTTTGCGCTTCTCTACCCACCAAACGTCACGGTCATTCTCTTTCCGTCTCGTAGACACGAGCTGAGAAATTGCAAACGTCGAGCAATTGCTCAGAGATGAAAAGTGCCAGCACTGGAAGCTCTTGCTAGCCAGCACCCTTCCTTGGAAGCGCTTTTGTAGCCCTAAGAACACTGGGGCTCTGGGCTTCTCTAGCCACCTCATCTTCTGCTCATCCTCTCGCGCACTCTAAAGAGAGCTCAGGTGAGAAATTGCAAACGTCCAGCAATTGCTCAGAGAAGAAAAGTGCCAGCACTGGAAGCTGTTGCTAGCCAGCACCCTTCCTTGGAAGCGCTTTCACAGGCGCAGTAACACTGGGGCTTTGCGCTTCTCTAGCCACCAAACGTCACGGTCCTTCTCTTTCCGTCTCGTAGACACGAGCTGAGAAATTGCAAACGTCGAGCAATTGCTCCGAGATGAAAAGTGCCAGCACTGAAAGCTCTTGCTAGCCAGCACCCTTCCTTGGAAGCGCTTTTGTAGGCCTAAGAACAGTGGGGCTCTGGGCTTCTCTAGCCACCTCATCTTCTGCTCATCCTCTCGCGCACTCTAAAGAGAGCTCAGGTGAGAAATTGCAAACGTCGAGCAATTGCTCAGAGATGAAAAGTGCCAGCACTGAAAGCTGTTGCTAGCCAGCACCCTTCCTTGGAAGCGCTTTTGTAGGCCTAAGAACACTGGGGCTCTGGGCTTCTGTAGCCACCTAATCTTCTGCTCATCCTCTCGCGCACTCTAAAGAGAGCTCAGGTGAGAAATTGCAAACGTCGAGCAATTGCTCAGAGATGAAAAGTGCCAGCACTGAAAGCTGTTGCTAGCCAGCACCCTTCCTTGGAAGCGCTTTCACAGGCGCAGCAACACTGGGGCTTTGCGCTTCTCTAGCCACCAAACGTCACAGTCATTCTCTTTCCGTCTCGTAGACACGAGCTGAGAAATTGCAAACGTCGAGCAATTGCTCAGAGATGAAAAGTGCCAGCACTGAAAGCTGTTGCTAGCCAGCACCCTTCCTTGGAAGCGCTTTTGTAGGCCTAAGAACACTGGGGCTCTGGGCTTCTCTAGCCACCTCATCTTCTGCTCATCCTCTCGCGCACTCTAAAGAGAGCTCAGGTGAGAAATTGCAAACGTCGAGCAATTGCTCAGAGATGAAAAGTGCCAGCACTGGAAGCTGTTGCTAGCCAGCACCCTTCCTTGGAAGCGCTTTCACAGGCGCAGTAACACTGGGGCTTTGCGCTTCTCTAGCCACCAAACGTCACGGTCCTTCTCTTTCCGTCTCGTAGACACGAGCTGAGAAATTGCAAACGTCGAGCAATTGCTCAGAGATGAAAAGTGCCAGCACTGAAAGCTGTTGCTAGCCAGCACCCTTCCTTGGAAGCGCTTTTGTAGGCCTAAGAACACTGGGGCTCTGGGCTTCTTTAGCCACCTCATCTTCTGCTCATCCTCTCGCGCACTCTAAAGAGAGCTCAGGTGAGAAATTGCAAACGTCGAGCAATTGCTCAGAGATGAAAAGTGCCAGCACTGAAAGCTGTTGCTAGCCAGCACCCTTCCTTGGAAGCGCTTTTGTAGGCCTAAGAAGACTGGGGCTCTGGGCTTCTCTAGCCACCTAATCTTCTGCTCATCCTCTCGCGCACTCTAAAGAGAGCTCAGGTGAGAAATTGCAAACGTCCAGCAATTGCTCAGAGATGAAAAGTGCCAGCACTGAAAGCTGTTGCTAGCCAGCACCCTTCCTTGGAAGCGCTTTCACAGGCGCAGCAACACTGGGGCTTTGCGCTTCTCTAGCCACCAAACGTCACAGTCATTCTCTTTCCGTCTCGTAGACACGAGCTGAGAAATTGCAAACGTCGATCAATTGCTCAGAGATGAAAAGTGCCAGCACTGACAGCTGTTGCTAGCCAGCACCCTTCCTTGGAAGCGCTTTTGTAGGCCTAAGAACACTGGGGCTCTGGGCTTCTCTAGCCACCTCATCTTCTGCTCATCCTCTCGCGCACTCTAAAGAGAGCTCAGGTGAGAAATTGCAAACGTCCAGCAATTGCTCAGAGATGAAAAGTGCCAGCACTGAAAGCTGTTGCTAGCCAGCACCCTTCCTTGGAAGCGCTTTCACAGGCGCAGTAACACTGGGGCTTTGCGCTTCTATACGCACCAAACGTCACGGTCATTCTCTTTCCGTCTCGTAGACATGAGCTGAGAAATTGCAAACGTCGAGCAATTGCTCAGAGATGAAAAGTGCCAGCACTGAAAGCTGTTGCTAGCCAGCACCCTTCCTTGGAAGTGCTTTCACAGGCACAGTAACACTGGGGCTTTGCGCTTCTATACGCACCAAACGTCACGGTCACTATCTCTCCGTCTCGTAGACACGAGCTGAGAAATTGCAAACGTCGAGCAATTGCTCAGAGATGAAAAGTGCCAGCACTGACAGCTGTTGCTAGCCAGCACCCTTCCTTGGAAGCGCTTTTGTAGGCCTAAGAACACTGGGGCTCTGGGCTTCTCTAGCCACCTCATCTTCTGCTCATCCTCTCGCACAATCTAAATGGAGCTCAGGGGAGAAATTGCAAACGTCGAGCAATTGCTCAGAGATGAAAAGTGCCAGCACTGAAAGCTGTTGCTAGCCAGCACCCTTCCTTGGAAGCGCTTTTGTAGGCCTAAGAACACTGGGGCTCTGGGCTTCTTTAGCCACCTCATCTTCTGCTCATCCTCTCGCGCAATCTAAATGGAGCTCAGGGGAGAAATTGCAAACGTCGAGCAATTGCTCAGAGATGAAAAGTGCCAGCACTGAAAGCTGTTGCTAGCCAGCACCCTTCCTTGGAAGCGCTTTTGTAGGCCTAAGAAGACTGGGGCTCTGGGCTTCTCTAGCCACCTCATCTTCTGCTCATCCTCTCGCGCACTCTAAAGAGAGCTCAGGTGAGAAATTGCAAACGTCGAGTAATTGCTCAGAGATGAAAAGTGCCAGCACTGAAAGCTGTTGCTAGCCAGCACCCTTCCTTGGAAGCGCTTTCACAGGCGCAGCAACACTGGGGCTTTGCGCTTCTCTAGCCACCAAACGTCACTGTCATTCTCTTTCCGTCTCGTAGACACGAGCTGAGAAATTGCAAACGTCGAGCAATTGCTCAGAGATGAAAAGTGGCAGCACTGAAAGCTGTTGCTAGCCAGCACCCTTCCTTGGAAGCGCTTTTGTAGGCCTAAGAAGACTGGGGCTCTGGGCTTCTTTAGCCACCTCATCTTCTGCTCATCCTCTCGCGCACTCTAAAGAGAGCTCAGGTGAGAAATTGCAAACGTCGAGCAATTGCTCAGAGAAGAAAAGTGCCAGCACTGGAAGCTGTTGCTAGCCAGCACCCTTCCTTGGAAGCGCTTTCACAGGCGCAGCAACACTGGGGCTTTGCGCTTCTCTAGCCACCAAACGTCACGGTCCTTCTCTTTCCGTCTCGTAGACACGAGCTGAGAAATTGCAAACGTCGAGCAATTGCTCAGAGATGAAAAGTGCCAGCACTGAAAGCTGTTGCTAGCCAGCACCCTTCCTTGGAAGCGCTTTTGTAGGCCTAAGAACACTGGGGCTCTGGGCTTCTTTAGCCACCTCATCTTCTGCTCATCCTCTCGCGCACTCTAAAGAGAGCTCAGGTGAGAAATTGCAAACGTCGAGCAATTGCTCAGAGAAGAAATGTGCCAGCACTGAAAGCTGTTGCTAGCCAGCACCCTTCCTTGGAAGCGCTTTTGTAGGCCTTAGAACACTGGGGCTCTGGGCTTCTCTAGCCACCTAATCTTCTGCTCATCCTCTCGCGCACTCTAAAGAGAGCTCAGGTGAGAAATTGCAAACGTCCAGCAATTGCTCAGAGATGAAAAGTGCCAGCACTGAAAGCTGTTGCTAGCCAGCACCCTTCCTTGGAAGCGCTTTCACAGGCGCAGCAACACTGGGGCTTTGCGCTTCTCTAGCCACCAAACGTCACAGTCATTCTCTTTCCGTCTCGTAGACACGAGCTGAGAAATTGCAAACGTCGAGCAATTGCTCAGAGATGAATAGTGCCAGCACTGACAGCTGTTGCTAGCCAGCACCCTTCCTTGGAAGCGCTTTTGTAGGCCTAAGAACACTGGGGCTCTGGGCTTCTCTAGCCACCTCATCTTCTGCTCATCCTCTCGCGCACTCTGAAGAGAGCTCAGGTGAGAAATTGCATACGTCGAGCAATTGCTCAGAGATGAAAAGTGCCAGCACTGAAAGCTGTTGCTAGCCAGCACCCTTCCTTGGAAGCGCTTTCACAGGCGCAGTAACACTGGGGCTTTGCGCTTCTATACGCACCAAACGTCACGGTCATTCTCTTTCCGTCTCGTAGACATGAGCTGAGAAATTGCAAACGTCGAGCAATTGCTCAGAGATGAAAAGTGCCAGCACTGAAAGCTGTTGCTAGCCAGCACCCTTCCTTGGAAGTGCTTTCACAGGCACAGTAACACTGGGGCTTTGCGCTTCTATACGCACCAAACGTCACGGTCACTATCTCTCCGTCTCGTAGACACGAGCTGAGAAATTGCAAACGTCGATCAATTGCTCAGAGAGGAAAAGTGCCAGCACTGAAAGCTGTTGCTAGCCAGCACCCTTCCTTGGAAGCGCTTTCACAGGCGCAGTAACACTGGGGCTTTGCGCTTCTCTAGCCACCAATCGTCACGGTCCTTCTCTTTCCGTCTCGTAGACACGAGCTGAGAAATTGCAAACGTCCAGCAATTGCTCAGAGATGAAAAGTGCCAGCACTGAAAGCTGTTGCTAGCCAGCACCCTTCCTTGGAAGCGCTTTTGTAGGCCTAAGAACACTGGGGCTCTGGGCTTCTCTAGCCACCTCATCTTCTGCTCATCCTCTCGCGCACTCTAAAGAGAGCTCAGGTGAGAAATTGCAAACATCCAGCAATTGCTCAGAGAAGAAAAGTGCCAGCACTGAAAGCTGTTGCTAGCCAGCACCCTTCCTTGGAAGCGCTTTCACAGGCGCAGTAACATTGGGGCTTTGCGCTTCTATACGCACCTAACGTCACGGTCACTATCTCTCCGTCTCCTAGACACGAGCTGAGAAATTGCAAACGTCGAGCAATTGCTCAGAGATGAAAAGTGCCAGCACTGAAAGCTCTTGCTAGCCAGCACCCTTCCTTGGAAGCGCTTTTGTAGGCCTAAGAACACTGGGGCTCTGGGCTTCTCTAGCCACCTCATCTTCTGCTCATCCTCTCGCGCACTCTAAAGAGAGCTCAGGTGAGAAATTGCAAACGTTGAGCAATTGCTCAGAGATGAAAAGTGCCAGCACTGAAAGCTGTTGCTAGCCAGCACCCTTCCTTGGAAGCGCTTCTGTAGGCCTAAGAACACTGGGGCTATGGGCTTCTCTAGCCACCTCATCTTCTGCTCATCCTCTCGCGCACTCTAAAGAGAGCTCAGGTGAGAAATTGCAAACGTCGAGCAATTGCTCAGAGATGAAAAGTGCCAGCACTGAAAGCTCTTGCTAGCCAGCACCCTTCCTTGGAAGCGCTTTTGTAGGCCTAAGAACACTGGGGCTCTGGGCTTCTCTAGCCACCTCATCTTCTGCTCATCCTCTCGCGCACTCTAAAGAGAGCTCAGGTGAGAAATTGCAAACGTCAAGCAATTGCTCAGAGATGAAAAGTGCCAGCACTGAAAGCTGTTGCTAGCCAGCACCCTTCCTTGGAAGCGCTTTCACAGGCGCAGTAACACTGGGGCTTTGCGCTTCTCTAGCCACCAAACGTCACGGTCACTATCTCTCCGTCTCGTAGACACGAGCTGAGAAATTGCAAACGTCGAGCAATTGCTCAGAGATGAAAAGTGCCAGCACTGACAGCTGTTGCTAGCCAGCACCCTTCCTTGGAAGCGCTTTTGTAGGCCTAAGAACACTGGGGCTCTGGGCTTCTCTAGCCACCTCATCTTCTGCTCATCCTCTCGCGCACTCTAAAGAGAGCTCAGGTGAGAAATTGCAAACGTTGAGCAATTGCTCAGAGATGAAAAGTGCCAGCACTGAAAGCTGTTGCTAGCCAGCACCCTTCCTTGGAAGCGCTTTCACAGGCGCAGTAACACTGGGGCTTTGTGCTTCTGTACCCACCAAACATCACGGTCACTATCTCTCCGTCTCGTAGACACGAGCTGAGAAATTGCAAACGTCCAGCAATTGCTCAGAGAGGAAAAGTGCCAGCACTGAAAGCTGTTGCTAGCCAGCACCCTTCCTTGGAAGCGCTTTTGTAGGCCTAAGCACACTGGGGCTCTGGGCTTCTCTAGCCACCTCATCTTCTGCTCATCCTCTCGCGCACTCTAAAGAGAGCTCAGGTGAGAAATTGCAAACGTCCAGCAATTGCTCAGAGATGAAAAGTGCCAGCACTGAAAGCTGTTGCTAGCCAGCACCCTTCCTTGGAAGCGCTTTCACAGGCGCAGTAACACTGGGGCTTTGCGCTTCTCTAGCCACCAAACGTCACGGTCCTTCTCTTTCCGTCTCGTAGACACGGGCTGAGAAATTGCAAACGTCGAGCAATTGCTCAGAGATGAAAAGTGCCAGCACTGAAAGCTGTTGCTAGCCAGCACCCTTCCTTGGAAGCGCTTTTGTAGGCCTAAGAAAACTGGGGCTCTGGGCTTCTTTAGCCACCTCATCTTCTGCTCATCCTCTCGCGCACTCTAAAGAGAGCTCAGGTGAGAAATTGCAAACGTCGAGCAATTGCTCAGAGATGAAAAGTGCCAGCACTGAAAGCTGTTGCTAGCCAGCACCCTTCCTTGGAAGCGCTTTTGTAGGCCTAAGAACACTGGGGCTCTGGGCTTCTCTAGCCACCTCATCTTCTGCTCATCCTCTCGCGCACTCTAAAGAGAGCTCAGGTGAGAAATTGCAAACGTCCAGCAATTGCTCAGAGATGAAAAGTGCCAGCACTGAAAGCTCTTGCTAGCCAGCACCCTTCCTTGGAAGCGCTTTCACAGGCGCAGTAACACTGGGGCTTTGCGCTTCTCTAGCCACCAAATGTCACGGTCCTTCTCTTTCCGTCTCGTAGACACGAGCTGAGAAATTGCAAACGTCGAGCAATTGCTCAGAGATGAAAAGTGCCAGCACTGAAAGCTGTTGCTAGCCAGCACCCTTCCTTGGAAGCGCTTTTGTAGCCCTAAGAACACTGGGGCTCTGGGCTTCTTTAGCCACCTCATCTTCTGCTCATCCTCTCGCGCACTCTAAAGAGAGCTCAGGTGAGAAATTGCAAACGTCGAGCAATTGCTCAGAGAAGAAAAGTGCCAACACTGAAAGCTGTTGCTAGCCAGCACCCTTCCTTGGAAGCGCTTTTGTAGGCCTAAGAACACTGGGGCTCTGGGCTTCTCTAGCCACCTCATCTTCTGCTCATCCTCTCGCGCACTCTAAAGAGAGCTCAGGTGAGAAATTGCAAACGTCGAGCAATTGCTCAGAGAGGAAAAGTGCCAGCACTGAAAGCTGTTGCTAGCCAGCACCCTTCCTTGGAAGCGCTTTCACAGGCGCAGTAACACTGGGGCTTTGCGCTTCTCTAGCCACCAAACGTCACGGTCATTCTCTTTCCGTCTTGTAGACACGAGTTGAGAAATTGCAAACGTCGAGCAATTGCTCCGAGATGAAAAGTGGCAGCACTGAAAGCTCTTGCTAGCCAGCACCCTTCCTTGGAAGCGCTTTTGTAGGCCTAAGAACACTGGGGCTCTGGGCTTCTCTAGCCACCTCATCTTCTGCTCATCCTCTCGCGCACTCTAAAGAGAGCTCAGGTGAGAAATTGCAAACGTCCAGCAATTGCTCAGAGATGAAAAGTGCCAGCACTGAAAGCTCTTGCTAGCCAGCACCCTTCCTTGGAAGCGCTTTCACAGGCGCAGTAACACTGGGGCTTTGCGCTTCTCTAGCCACCAAACGTCACGATCATTCTCTTTCCGTCTCGTAGACACGAGCTGAGAAATTGCAAACGTCGAGCAATTGCTCAGAGATGAAATGTGCCAGCACTGAAAGCTCTTGCTAGCCAGCACCCTTCCTTGGAAGCGCTTTTGTAGGCCTAAGAAGACTGGGGCTCTGGGCTTCTCTAGCCACCTCATCTTCTGCTCATCCTCTCGCGCACTCTAAAGAGAGCTCAGGTGAGAAATTGCAAACGTCGAGCAATTGCTCAGAGATGAAAAGTGCCAGCACTGGAAGCTGTTGCTAGCCAGCACCCTTCCTTGGAAGCGCTTTCACAGGCGCAGTAACACTGGGGCTTTGCGCTTCTCTAGCCACCAAACGTCACGGTCCTTCTCTTTCCGTCTCGTAGACACGAGCTGAGAAATTGCAAACGTCGAGCAATTGCTCAGAGATGAAAAGTGCCAGCACTGAAAGCTGTTGCTAGCCAGCACCCTTCCTTGGAAGCGCTTTTGTAGGCCTAAGAACACTGGGGCTCTGGGCTTCTCTAGCCACCTCATCTTCTGCTCATCCTCTCGCGCACTCTAAAGAGAGCTCAGGTGAGAAATTGCAAACGTCGAGCAATTGCTCCGAGATGAAAAGTGCCAGCACTGAAAGCTCTTGCTAGCCAGCACCCTACCTTGGAAGCGCTTTCACAGGCGCAGTAACACTGGGGCTTTGCGCTTCTCTAGCCACCAAACGTCACTGTCATTCTCTTTCCGTCTCGTAGACACGAGCTGAGAAATTGCAAACGTCGAGCAATTGCTCAGAGATGAAAAGTGCCAGCACTGAAAGCTGTTGCTAGCCAGCACCCTTCCTTGGAAGCGCTTTTGTAGCCCTTAGAACACTGGGGCTCTGGGCTTCTCTAGCCACCTAATCTTCTGCTCATCCTCTCGCGCACTCTAAAGAGAGCTCAGGTGAGAAATTGCAAACGTCGAGCAATTGCTCAGAGATGAAAAGTGCCAGCACTGAAAGCTGTTGCTAGCCAGCACCCTTCCTTGGAAGCGCTTTTGTAGCCCTTAGAACACTGGGGCTCTGGGCTTCTTTAGCCACCTCATCTTCTGCTCATCCTCTCGCGCACTCTAAAGAGAGCTCAGGTGAGAAATTGCAAACGTCGAGCAATTGCTCAGAGAGGAAAAGTGCCAGCACTGAAAGCTGTTGCTAGCCAGCACCCTTCCTTGGAAGCGCTTTTGTAGGCCTAAGAACACTGGGGCTCTGGGCTTCTCTAGCCACCTCATCTTCTGCTCATCCTCTCGCGCACTGTAAAGAGAGCTCAGGTGAGAAATTGCAAACGTCAAGCAATTGCTCAGAGATGAAAAGTGCCAGCACTGAAAGCTGTTGCTAGCCAGCACCCTTCCTTGGAAGCGCTTTCACAGGCGCAGTAACACTGGGGCTTTGCGCTTCTCTAGCCACCAAACGTCACGGTCATTCTCTTTCCGTCTCATAGACACGAGCTGAGAAATTGCAAACGTCGAGCAATTGCTCAGAGATGAAAAGTGCCAGCACTGAAAGCTCTTGCTAGCCAGCACCCTTCCTTGGAAGCGCTTTTGTAGGCCTAAGAACACTGGGGCTCTGGGCTTCTCTAGCCACCTCATCTTCTGCTCATCCTCTCGCGCACTCTAAAGAGAGCTCAGGTGAGAAATTGCAAACGTCGAGCAATTGCTCAGAGATGAAAAGTGCCAGCACTGGAAGCTGTTGCTAGCCAGCACCCTTCCTTGGAAGCGCTTTCACAGGCGCAGTAACACTGGGGCTTTGCGCTTCTCTAGCCACCAAACGTCACGGTCCTTCTCTTTCCGTCTCGTAGACACGAGCTGAGAAATTGCAAACGTCGAGCAATTGCTCAGAGATGAAAAGTGCCAGCACTGAAAGCTGTTGCTAGCCAGCACCCTTCCTTGGAAGCGCTTTTGTAGGCCTAAGAACACTGGGGCTCTGGGCTTCTCTAGCCACCTCATCTTCTGCTCATCCTCTCGCGCACTCTAAAGAGAGCTCAGGTGAGAAATTGCAAACGTCGAGCAATTGCTCAGAGATGAAAAGTGCCAGCACTGAAAGCTGTTGCTAGCCAGCACCCTTCCTTGGAAGCGCTTTCACAGGCGCAGTAACACTGGGGCTTTGCGCTTCTCTAGCCACCAAACGTCACGGTCATTCTCTTTCCGTCTCGTAGACATGAGCTGAGAAATTGCAAACGTCGAGCAATTGCTCCGAGATGAAAAGTGGCAGCACTGAAAGCTGTTGCTAGCCAGCACCCTTCCTTGGAAGCGCTTTTGTAGGCCTAAGAACACTGGGGCTCTGGGCTTCTCTAGCCACCTCATCTTCTGCTCATCCTCTCGCGCACTCTAAAGAGAGCTCAGGTGAGAAATTGCAAACGTCGAGCAATTGCTCAGAGATGAAAAGTGCCAGCACTGGAAGCTGTTGCTAGCCAGCACCCTTCCTTGGAAGCGCTTTCACAGGCGCAGTAACACTGGGGCTTTGCGCTTCTCTAGCCACCAAACGTCACGGTCCTTCTCTTTCCGTCTCGTAGACACGAGCTGAGAAATTGCAAACGTCCAGCAATTGCTCAGAGATGAAAAGTGCCAGCACTGAAAGCTGTTGCTAGCCAGCACCCTTCCTTGGAAGCGCTTTTGTAGGCCTAAGAACACTGGGGCTCTGGGCTTCTCTAGCCACCTCATCTTCTGCTCATCCTCTCGCGCACTCTAAAGAGAGCTCAGGTGAGAAATTGCAAACGTCCAGCAATTGCTCAGAGATGAAAAGTGCCAGCACTGAAAGCTCTTGCTAGCCAGCACCCTACCTTGGAAGCGCTTTCACAGGCGCAGTAACACTGGGGCTTTGCGCTTCTCTAGCCACCAAACGTCACTGTCATTCTCTTTCCGTCTCGTAGACACGAGCTGAGAAATTGCAAACGTCCAGCAATTGCTCAGAGATGAAAAGTGCCAGCACTGAAAGCTGTTGCTAGCCAGCACCCTTCCTTGGAAGCGCTTTTGTAGCCCTTAGAACACTGGGGCTCTGGGCTTCTCTAGCCACCTAATCTTCTGCTCATCCTCTCGCGCACTCTAAAGAGAGCTCAGGTGAGAAATTGCAAACGTCGAGCAATTGCTCAGAGATGAAAAGTGCCAGCACTGAAAGCTGTTGCTAGCCAGCACCCTTCCTTGGAAGCGCTTTTGTAGCCCTTAGAACACTGGGGCTCTGGGCTTCTTTAGCCACCTCATCTTCTGCTGATCCTCTCGCGCACTCTAAAGAGAGCTCAGGTGAGAAATTGCAAACGTCGAGCAATTGCTCAGAGAGGAAAAGTGCCAGCACTGAAAGCTGTTGCTAGCCAGCACCCTTCCTTGGAAGCGCTTTTGTAGGCCTAAGAACACTGGGGCTCTGGGCTTCTCTAGCCACCTCATCTTCTGCTCATCCTCTCGCGCACTGTAAAGAGAGCTCAGGTGAGAAATTGCAAACGTCAAGCAATTGCTCAGAGATGAAAAGTGCCAGCACTGAAAGCTGTTGCTAGCCAGCACCCTTCCTTGGAAGCGCTTTCACAGGCGCAGTAACACTGGGGCTTTGCGCTTCTCTAGCCACCAAACGTCACGGTCATTCTCTTTCCGTCTCATAGACACGAGCTGAGAAATTGCAAACGTCGAGCAATTGCTCAGAGATGAAAAGTGCCAGCACTGAAAGCTCTTGCTAGCCAGCACCCTTCCTTGGAAGCGCTTTTGTAGGCCTAAGAACACTGGGGCTCTGGGCTTCTCTAGCCACCTCATCTTCTGCTCATCCTCTCGCGCACTCTAAAGAGAGCTCAGGTGAGAAATTGCAAACGTCGAGCAATTGCTCAGAGATGAAAAGTGCCAGCACTGGAAGCTGTTGCTAGCCAGCACCCTTCCTTGGAAGCGCTTTCACAGGCGCAGTAACACTGGGGCTTTGCGCTTCTCTAGCCACCAAACGTCACGGTCCTTCTCTTTCCGTCTCGTAGACACGAGCTGAGAAATTGCAAACGTCGAGCAATTGCTCAGACAGGAAAAGTGCCAGCACTGAAAGCTGTTGCTAGCCAGCACCCTTCCTTGGAAGCGCTTTTGTAGGCCTAAGAACACTGGGGCTCTGGGCTTCTCTAGCCACCTCATCTTCTGCTCATCCTCTCGCGCACTCTAAAGAGAGCTCAGGTGAGAAATTGCAAACGTCGAGCAATTGCTCAGAGATGAAAAGTGCCAGCACTGAAAGCTGTTGCTAGCCAGCACCCTTCCTTGGAAGCGCTTTCACAGGCGCAGTAACACTGGGGCTTTGCGCTTCTCTAGCCACCAAACGTCACGGTCCTTCTCTTTCCGTCTCGTAGACATGAGCTGAGAAATTGCAAACGTCGAGCAATTGCTCCGAGATGAAAAGTGGCAGCACTGAAAGCTGTTGCTAGCCAGCACCCTTCCTTGGAAGCGCTTTTGTAGGCCTAAGAACAGTGGGGCTCTGGGCTTCTCTAGCCACCTCATCTTCTGCTCATCCTCTCGCGCACTCTAAAGAGAGCTCAGGTGAGAAATTGCAAACGTCGAGCAATTGCTCAGAGATGAAAAGTGCCAGCACTGGAAGCTGTTGCTAGCCAGCACCCTTCCTTGGAAGCGCTTTCACAGGCGCAGTAACACTGGGGCTTTGCGCTTCTCTAGCCACCAAACGTCACGGTCCTTCTCTTTCCGTCTCGTAGACACGAGCTGAGAAATTGCAAACGTCCAGCAATTGCTCAGAGATGAAAAGTGCCAGCACTGAAAGCTGTTGCTAGCCAGCACCCTTCCTTGGAAGCGCTTTTGTAGGCCTAAGAACACTGGGGCTCTGGGCTTCTCTAGCCACCTCATCTTCTGCTCATCCTCTCGCGCACTCTAAAGAGAGCTCAGGTGAGAAATTGCAAACGTCGAGCAATTGCTCAGAGATGAAAAGTGCCAGCACTGAAAGCTGTTGCTAGCCAGCACCCTTCCTTGGAAGCGCTTTCACAGGCGCAGTAACACTGGGGCTTTGCGCTTCTCTAGCCACCAAACGTCACGGTCCTTCTCTTTCCGTCTCGTAGACATGAGCTGAGAAATTGCAAACGTCGAGCAATTGCTCCGAGATGAAAAGTGGCAGCACTGAAAGCTGTTGCTAGCCAGCACCCTTCCTTGGAAGCGCTTTTGTAGGCCTAAGAACAGTGGGGCTCTGGGCTTCTCTAGCCACCTCATCTTCTGCTCATCCTCTCGCGCACTCTAAAGAGAGCTCAGGTGAGAAATTGCAAACGTCGAGCAATTGCTCAGAGATGAAAAGTGCCAGCACTGGAAGCTGTTGCTAGCCAGCACCCTTCCTTGGAAGCGCTTTCACAGGCGCAGTAACACTGGGGCTTTGCGCTTCTCTAGCCACCAAACGTCACGGTCCTTCTCTTTCCGTCTCGTAGACACGAGCTGAGAAATTGCAAACGTCCAGCAATTGCTCAGAGATGAAAAGTGCCAGCACTGAAAGCTGTTGCTAGCCAGCACCCTTCCTTGGAAGCGCTTTTGTAGGCCAAAGAACACTGGGGCTCTGGGCTTCTCTAGCCACCTCATCTTCTGCTCATCCTCTCGCGCACTCTAAAGAGAGCTCAGGTGAGAAATTGCAAACGTCCAGCAATTGCTCAGAGATGAAAAGTGCCAGCACTGAAAGCTCTTGCTAGCCAGCACCCTTCCTTGGAAGCGCTTTCACAGGCGCAGTAACACTGGGGCTTTGCGCTTCTCTAGCCACCAAACGTCACTGTCATTCTCTTTCCGTCTCGTAGACACGAGCTGAGAAATTGCAAACGTCGAGCAATTGCTCAGAGATGAAAAGTGCCAGCACTGAAAGCTGTTGCTAGCCAGCACCCTTCCTTGGAAGCGCTTTTGTAGGCCTAAGAACACTGGGGCTCTGGGCTTCTTTAGCCACCTCATCTTCTGCTCATCCTCTCGCGCACTCTAAAGAGAGCTCAGGTGAGAAATTGCAAACGTCGAGCAATTGCTCAGAGAGGAAAAGTGCCAGCACTGAAAGCTGTTGCTAGCCAGCACCCTTCCTTGGAAGCGCTTTTGTAGGCCTAAGAACACTGGGGCTCTGGGCTTCTCTAGCCACCTAATATTCTGCTCATCCTCTCGCGCACTCTAAATGGAGCTCAGGGGAGAAATTGCAAACGTCGAGCAATTGCTCAGAGATGAAAAGTGCCAGCACTGGAAGCTCTTGCTAGCCAGCACCCTTCCTTGGAAGCGCTTTTGTAGGCCTAAGAAGACTGGGGCTCTGGGCTTCTCTAGCCACCTCATCTTCTGCTCATCCTCTCGCGCACTCTAAAGAGCTCAGGTGAGAAATTGCAAACGTCGAGCAATTGCTCAGAGATGAAAAGTGCCAGCACTGAAAGCTGTTGCTAGCCAGCACCCTTCCTTGGAAGTGCTTTCACAGGCGCAGTAACACTGGGGCTTTGTGCTTCTCTACCCACCAAACGTCACGGTCACTATCTCTCCGTCTCATAGACACGAGCTGAGAAATTGCAAACGTCGAGCAATTGCTCAGAGATGAAAAGTGCCAGCACTGAAAGCTGTTGCTAGCCAGCACCCTTCCTTGGAAGCGCTTTTGTAGGCCTAAGAACACTGGGGCTCTGGGCTTCTCTAGCCACCTCATCTTCTGCTCATCCTCTCGCGCACTCTAAAGAGAGCTCAGGTGAGAAATTGCAAACGTCGAGCAATTGCTCAGAGATGAAAAGTGCCAGCACTGAAAGCTGTTGCTAGCCAGCACCCTTCCTTGGAAGCGCTTTCACAGGCGCAGTAACACTGGGGCTTTGCACTTCTCTACCCACCAAACGTCACGGTCACTATCTCTCCGTCTCGTAGACACGAGCTGAGAAATTGCAAACGTCGAGCAATTGCTCAGAGATGAAAAGTGCCAGCACTGAAAGCTGTTGCTAGCCAGCACCCTTCCTTGGAAGCGCTTTCACAGGCGCAGCAACACTGGGGCTTTGCGCTTCTCTAGCCACCAAACGTCACGGTCCTTCTCTTTCCGTCTTGTAGACACGAGCTGAGAAATTGCAAACGTCGAGCAATTGCTCAGAGATGAAAAGTGCCAGCACTGAAAGCTCTTGCTAGCCAGCACCCTTCCTTGGAAGCGCTTTTGTAGGCCTAAGAACACTGGGGCTCTGGGCTTCTTTAGCCACCTCATCTTCTGCTCATCCTCTCGCGCACTCTAAAGAGAGCTCAGGTGAGAAATTGCAAACGTCGAGCAATTGCTCAGAGAGGAAAAGTGCCAGCACTGAAAGCTGTTGCTAGCCAGCACCCTTCCTTGGAAGCGCTTTTGTAGGCCTAAGAACACTGGGGCTCTGGGCTTCTCTAGCCACCTAATCTTCTGCTCATCCTCTCGCGCACTCTAAATGGAGCTCAGGGGAGAAATTGCAAACGTCGAGCAATTGCTCAGAGATGAAAAGTGCCAGCACTGAAAGCTGTTGCTAGCCAGCACCCTTCCTTGGAAGCGCTTTTGTAGGCCTAAGAAGACTGGGGCTCTGGGCTTCTCTAGCCACCTCATCTTCTGCTCATCCTCTCGCGCACTCTAAAGAGAGCTCAGGGGAGAAATTGCAAACGTCGAGCAATTGCTCAGAGATGAAAAGTGCCAGCACTGAAAGCTGTTGCTAGCCAGCACCCTTCCTTGGAAGTGCTTTCACAGGCGCAGTAACACTGGGGCTTTGTGCTTCTCTACCCACCAAACGTCACGGTCACTATCTCTCCGTCTCATAGACACGAGCTGAGAAATTGCAAACGTCGAGCAATTGCTCAGAGATGAAAAGTGCCAGCACTGAAAGCTGTTGCTAGCCAGCACCCTTCCTTGGAAGCGCTTTAGTAGGCCTAAGAAGACTGGGGCTCTGGGCTTCTCTAGCCACCAAACGTCACGGTCACTATCTCTCCGTCTCGTAGACACGAGCTGAGAAATTGCAAACGTCGAGCAATTGCTCAGAGATGAAAAGTGCCAGCACTGAAAGCTGTTGCTAGCCAGCACCCTTCCTTGGAAGCGCTTTTGTAGGCCTAAGAACACTGGGGCTCTGGGCTTCTTTAGCCACCTAATCTTCTGCTCATCCTCTCGCGCACTCTGAAGAGAGCTCAGGGGAGAAATTGCAAACGTCGAGCAATTGCTCAGAGATGAAAAGTGCCAGCACTGAAAGCTGTTGCTAGCCAGCACCCTTCCTTGGAAGCGCTTTTGTAGGCCTAAGAACACTGGGGCTCTGGGCTTCTCTAGCCACCTCATCTTCTGCTCATCCTCTCGCGCACTCTAAAGAGAGCTCAGGTGAGAAATTGCAAACGTCGAGCAATTGCTCAGAGATGAAAAGTGCCAGCACTGAAAGCTGTTGCTAGCCAGCACCCTTCCTTGGAAGTGCTTTCACAGGCGCAGTAACACTGGGGCTTTGTGCTTCTCTACCCACCAAACGTCACGGTCACTATCTCTCCGTCTCGTAGACACGAGCTGAGAAATTGCAAACGTCGAGCAATTGCTCAGAGATGAAAAGTGCCAGCACTGGAAGCTGTTGCTAGCCAGCACCCTTCCTTGGAAGCGCTTTTGTAGGCCTAAGAACACTGGGGCTCTGGGCTTCTCTAGCCACCTCATCTTCTGCTCATCCTCTCGCGCACTCTAAAGAGAGCTCAGGGGAGAAATTGCAAACGTCGAGCAATTGCTCAGAGATGAAAAGTGCCAGCACTGAAAGCTGTTGCTAGCCAGCACCCTTCCTTGGAAGCGCTTTTGTAGGCCTAAGAACACTGGGGCTCTGGGCTTCTCTAGCCACCTCATCTTCTGCTCATCCTCTCGCGCACTGTAAAGAGAGCTCAGGTGAGAAATTGCAAACGTCGAGCAATTGCTCAGAGATGAAAAGTGCCAGCACTGAAAGCTGTTGCTAGCCAGCACCCTTCCTTGGAAGCGCTTTCACAGGCGCAGTAACACTGGGGCTTTGCGCTTCTCTAGCCACCAAACGTCACGGTCACTATCTCTCCGTCTCGTAGACACGAGCTGAGAAATTGCAAACGTCGATCAATTGCTCAGAGAGGAAAAGTGCCAGCACTGAAAGCTCTTGCTAGCCAGCACCCTTCCTTGGAAGCGCTTTTGTAGGCCTAAGAACACTGGGGCCCTGGGCTTCTCTAGCCACCTCATCTTCTGCTCATCCTCTCGCGCACTCTGAAGAGAGCTCAGGGGAGAAATTGCAAACGTCCAGCAATTGCTCAGAGATGAAAAGTGCCAGCACTGAAAGCTGTTGCTAGCCAGCACCGTTCCTTGGAAGCGCTTTCACAGGCGCAGCAACACTGGGGCTTTGCTCTTCTCTACCCACCAAACATCACGGTCACTATCTCTCCGTCTCGTAGACACGAGCTGAGAAATTGCAAACGTCGAGCAATTGCTCAGAGATGAAAAGTGCCAGCACTGAAAGCTGTTGCTAGCCAGCACCCTTCCTTGGAAGCGCTTTTGTAGGCCTAAGAACACTGGGGCTCTGGGCTTCTTTAGCCACCTAATCTTCTGCTCATCCTCTCGCGCACTCTGAAGAGAGCTCAGGGGAGAAATTGCAAACGTCGAGCAATTGCTCAGAGAAGAAAAGTGCCAGCACTGAAAGCTGTTGCTAGCCAGCACCCTTCCTTGGAAGCGCTTTTGTAGGCCTAAGAAGACTGGGGCTCTGGGCTTCTCTAGCCACCTCATCTTCTGCTCATCCTCTCGCGCACTCTAAAGAGAGCTCAGGTGAGAAATTGCAAACGTTGAGCAATTGCTCAGAGATGAAAAGTGCCAGCACTGAAAGCTGTTGCTAGCCAGCACCCTTCCTTGGAAGTGCTTTCACAGGCGCAGTAACACTGGGGCTTTGTGCTTCTCTACCCACCAAACGTCACGGTCACTATCTCTCCGTCTCGTAGACACGAGCTGAGAAATTGCAAACGTCGAGCAATTGCTCAGAGATGAAAAGTGCCAGCACTGGAAGCTGTTGCTAGCCAGCACCCTTCCTTGGAAGCGCTTTTGTAGGCCTAAGAACACTGGGGCTCTGGGCTTCTCTAGCCACCTCATCTTCTGCTCATCCTCTCGCGCACTCTAAAGAGAGCTCAGGTGAGAAATTGCAAACGTCGAGCAATTGCTCAGAGATGAAAAGTGCCAGCACTGAAAGCTGTTGCTAGCCAGCACCCTTCCTTGGAAGCGCTTTTGTAGGCCTAAGAACACTGGGGCTCTGGGCTTCTCTAGCCACCTCATCTTCTGCTCATCCTCTCGCGCACTGTAAAGAGAGCTCAGGTGAGAAATTGCAAACGTCCAGCAATTGCTCAGAGATGAAAAGTGCCAGCACTGAAAGCTGTTGCTAGCCAGCACCCTTCCTTGGAAGCGCTTTCACAGGCGCAGTAACACTGGGGCTTTGCGCTTCTCTAGCCACCAAACGTCACGGTCACTATCTCTCCGTCTCGTAGACACGAGCTGAGAAATTGCAAACGTCGATCAATTGCTCAGAGAGGAAAAGTGCCAGCACTGAAAGCTCTTGCTAGCCAGCACCCTTCCTTGGAAGCGCTTTTGTAGGCCTAAGAACACTGGGGCCCTGGGCTTCTCTAGCCACCTCATCTTCTGCTCATCCTCTCGCGCACTCTGAAGAGAGCTCAGGGGAGAAATTGCAAACGTTGAGCAATTGGTCAGAGATGAAAAGTGCCAGCACTGAAAGCTGTTGCTAGCCAGCACCCTTCCTTGGAAGCGCTTTCACAGGCGCAGTAACACTGGGGCTTTGTGCTTCTCTACCCACCAAACATCACGGTCACTATCTCTCCGTCTCGTAGACACGAGCTGAGAAATTGCAAACGTCGAGCAATTGCTCAGAGATGAAAAGTGCCAGCACTGAAAGCTGTTGCTAGCCAGCACCCTTCCTTGGAAGCGCTTTTGTAGGCCTAAGAACACTGGGGCTCTGGGCTTCTCTAGCCACCTCATCTTCTGCTCATCCTCTCGCGCACTCTGAAGAGAGCTCAGGGGAGAAATTGCAAACGTCGAGCAATTGCTCAGAGATGAAAAGTGCTAGCACTGAAAGCTGTTGCTAGCCAGCACCCTTCCTTGGAAGCGCTTTCACAGGCGCAGCAACACTGGGGCTTTGCGCTTCTCTAGCCACCAAACGTCACGGTCCTTCTCTTTCCATCTCCTAGACACGAGCTGAGACATTGCAAACGTCGAGCAATTGCTCAGAGATGAAAAGTGCCAGCACTGAAAGCTGTTGCTAGCCAGCACCCTTCCTTGGAAGCGCTTTTGTAGGCCTAAGAACACTGGGGCTCTGGGCTTCTCTAGCCACCTCATCTTCTGCTCATCCTCTCGCGCACTCTAAAGAGAGCTCAGGTGAGAAATTGCAAACGTCGAGCAATTGCTCAGAGAGGAAAAGTGCCAGCACTGAAAGCTGTTGCTAGCCAGCACCCTTCCTTGGAAGCGCTTTTGTAGGCCTAAGAACACTGGGGCTCTGGGCTTCTCTAGCCACCTCATCTTCTGCTCATCCTCTCGCGCACTCTAAAGAGAGCTCAGGGGAGAAATTGCAAACGTCGAGCAATTGCTCAGAGATGAAAAGTGCCAGTACTGAAAGCTGTTGCTAGCCAGCACCCTTCCTTGGAAGCGCTTTTGTAGGCCTAAGAACACTGGGGCTCTGGGCTTCTTTAGCCACCTCATCTTCTGCTCATCCTCTCGCGCACTCTGAAGAGAGCTCAGGTGAGAAATTGCAAACGTCGAGCAATTGCTCAGAGATGAAAAGTGCCAGTACTGAAAGCTGTTGCTAGCCAGCACCCTTCCTTGGAAGCGCTTTCACAGGCGCAGCAACACTGGGGCTTTGCGCTTCTCTACCCACCAAACGTCACGGTCCTTCTCTTTCCGTCTCGTAGACACGAGCTGAGAAATTGCAAACGTCGAGCAATTGCTCCGAGATGAAAAGTGGCAGCACTGAAAGCTGTTGCTAGCCAGCACCCTTCCTTGGAAGCGCTTTTGTAGGCCTAAGAACACTGGGGCTCTGGGCTTCTCTAGCCACCTCATCTTCTGCTCATCCTCTCGCGCACTCTGAAGAGAGCTCAGGGGAGAAATTGCAAACGTCGAGCAATTGCTCAGAGATGAAAAGTGCCAGCACTGAAAGCTGTTTCTAGCCAGCACCCTTCCTTGCAAGCGCTTTTGTAGCCCTAAGAACACTGGGGCTATGGGCTTCTCTAGCCACCTCATCTTCTGCTCATCCTCTCGCGCACTCTAAAGAGAGCTCAGGTGAGAAATTGCAAACGTCGAGCAATTGCTCAGAGATGAAAAGTGCCAGCACTGCAAGCTGTTGCTAGCCAGCACCCTTCCTTGGAAGCGCTTTTGTAGGCCTAAGAACACTGGGGCTCTGGGCTTCTCTAGCCACCTAATCTTCTGCTCATCCTCTCGCGCACTCTAAAGAGAGCTCAGGTGAGAAATTGCAAACGTCCAGCAATTGCTCAGAGAAGAAAAGTGCCAGCACTGAAAGCTGTGGCTAGCCAGCACCCTTCCTTGGAAGCGCTTTCACAGGCGCAGTAACACTGGGGCTTTGCGCTTCTCTAGCCACCAAACGTCACGGTCACTATCTCTCCGTCTCGTAGACACGAGCTGAGAAATTGCAAACGTTGAGCAATTGCTCAGAGATGAAAAGTGCCAGCACTGGAAGCTGTTGCTAGCCAGCACCCTTCCTTGGAAGCGCTTTTGTAGGCCTAAGAACACTGGGGCTCTGGGCTTCTCTAGCCACCTCATCTTCTGCTCATCCTCTCGCGCACTCTAAAGAGAGCTCAGGTGAGAAATTGCAAACGTCGAGCAATTGCTCAGAGATGAAAAGTGCCAGCACTGAAAGCTGTTGCTAGCCAGCACCCTTCCTTGGAAGCGCTTTTGTAGGCCTAAGAACACTGGGGCTCTGGGCTTCTCTAGCCACCTAATCTTCTGCTCATCCTCTCGCGCACTCTAAAGAGAGCTCAGGTGAGAAATTGCAAACGTCGAGCAATTGCTCAGAGATGAAAAGTGCCAGCACTGAAAGCTGTTGCTAGCCAGCACCCTTCCTTGGAAGCGCTTTCACAGGCGCAGTAACACTGGGGCTTTGTGCTTCTCTACCCACCAAACGTCACGGTCACTATCTCTCCGTCTCGTAGACACGAGCTGAGAAATTGCAAACGTCAAGCAATTGCTCCGAGATGAAAAGTGCCAGCACTGAAAGCTGTTGCTAGCCAGCACCCTTCCTTGGAAGCGCTTTTGTAGGCCTAAGAACAGTGGGGCTCTGGGCTTCTCTAGCCACCTCATCTTCTGCTCATCCTCTCGCGCACTCTGAAGAGAGCTCAGGGGAGAAATTGCAAACGTCCAGCAATTGCTCAGAGATGAAAAGTGCCAGCACTGAAAGCTGTTGCTAGCCAGCACCCTTCCTTGGAAGCGCTTTCACAGGCGCAGTAACACTGGGGCTTTGCTCTTCTCTACCCACCAAACATCACGGTCACTATCTCTCCGTCTCGTAGACACGAGCTGAGAAATTGCAAACGTCGAGCAATTGCTCAGAGATGAAAAGTGCCAGCACTGAAAGCTCTTGCTAGCCAGCACCCTTCCTTGGAAGCGCTTTTGTAGGCCTAAGAACACTGGGGCTCTGGGCTTCTTTAGCCACCTAATCTTCTGCTCATCCTCTCGCGCACTCTGAAGAGAGCTCAGGGGAGAAATTGCAAACGTCGAGCAATTGCTCAGAGATGAAAAGTGCTAGCACTGAAAGCTGTTGCTAGCCAGCACCCTTCCTTGGAAGCGCTTTCACAGGCGCAGTAACACTGGGGCTTTGCGCTTCTGTAGCCACCAAACGTCACGGTCCTTCTCTTTCCGTCTCGTAGACACGAGCTGAGACATTGCAAACGTCGAGCAATTGCTCAGAGATGAAAAGTGCCAGCACTGACAGCTGTTGCTAGCCAGCACCCTTCCTTGGAAGCGCTTTTGTAGGCCTAAGAACACTGGGGCTCTGGGCTTCTCTAGCCACCTCATCTTCTGCTCATCCTCTCGCGCACTGTAAAGAGAGCTCAGGTGAGAAATTGCAAACGTCGAGCAATTGCTCAGAGATGAAAAGTGCCAGCACTGAAAGCTGTTGCTAGCCAGCACCCTTCCTTGGAAGCGCTTTCACAGGCGCAGTAACACTGGGGCTTTGCGCTTCTCTAGCCACCAAACGTCACGGTCACTATCTCTCCGTCTCGTAGACACGAGCTGAGAAATTGCAAACGTCGATCAATTGCTCAGAGAGGAAAAGTGCCAGCACTGAAAGCTCTTGCTAGCCAGCACCCTTCCTTGGAAGCGCTTTTGTAGGCCTAAGAACACTGGGGCCCTGGGCTTCTCTAGCCACCTCATCTTCTGCTCATTCTCTCGCGCACTCTGAAGAGAGCTCAGGGGAGAAATTGCAAACGTCCAGCAATTGCTCAGAGATGAAAAGTGCCAGCACTGAAAGCTGTTGCTAGCCAGCACCCTTCCTTGGAAGCGCTTTCACAGGCGCAGTAACACTGAGGCTTTGCTCTTCTCTACCCACCAAACATCACGGTCACTATCTCTCCGTCTCGTAGACACGAGCTGAGAAATTGCAAACGTCGAGCAATTGCTCAGAGATGAAAAGTGCCAGCACTGAAAGCTCTTGCTAGCCAGCACCCTTCCTTGGAAGCGCTTTTGTAGGCCTAAGAACACTGGGGCTCTGGGCTTCTTTAGCCACCTCATCTTCTGCTCATCCTCTTGCGCACTCTGAAGAGAGCTCAGGGGAGAAATTGCAAACGTCGAGCAATTGCTCAGAGATGAAAAGTGCCAGCACTGAAAGCTGTTGCTAGCCAGCACCCTTCCTTGGAAGCGCTTTCACAGGCGCAGTAACACTGGGGCTTTGCGCTTCTCTAGCCACCAAACGTCACGGTCCTTCTCTTTCCGTCTCGTAGACACGAGCTGAGACATTGCAAACGTCGAGCAATTGCTCAGAGATGAAAAGTGCCAGCACTGAAAGCTGTTGCTAGCCAGCACCCTTCCTTGGAAGCGCTTTTGTAGGCCTAAGAACACTGGGGCTCTGGGCTTCTCTAGCCACCTCATCTTCTGCTCATCCTCTCGCGCACTCTAAAGAGAGCTCAGGTGAGAAATTGCAAACGTCGAGCAATTGCTCAGAGATGAAAAGTGCCAGCACTGAAAGCTCTTGCTAGCCAGCACCCTTCCTTGGAAGCGCTTTTGTAGGCCTAAGAACACTGGGGCTCTGGGCTTCTCTAGCCACCTCATCTTCTGCTCATCCTCTCGCGCACTCTAAAGAGAGCTCAGGTGAGAAATTGCAAACGTCGAGCAATTGCTCAGAGATGAAAAGTGCCAGCACTGAAAGCTCTTGCTAGCCAGCACCCTTCCTTGGAAGCGCTTTCACAGGCGCAGCAACACTGGGGCTTTGCGCTTCTCTACCCACCAAACGTCACGGTCCTTCTCTTTCCGTCTCGTAGACACGAGCTGAGAAATTGCAAACGTCGAGCAATTGCTCAGAGATGAAAAGTGGCAGCACTGAAAGCTCTTGCTAGCCAGCACCCTTCCTTGGAAGCGCTTTTGTAGCCCTTAGAACACTGGGGCTCTGGGCTTCTCTAGCCACCTCATCTTCTGCTCATCCTCTCGCGCACTCTGAAGAGAGCTCAGGGGAGAAATTGCAAACGTCGAGCAATTGCTCAGAGATGAAAAGTGCCAGCACTGAAAGCTGTTGCTAGCCAGCACCCTTCCTTGGAAGCGCTTTTGTAGCCCTTAGAACACTGGGGCTATGGGCTTCTCTAGCCACCTCATCTTCTGCTCATCCTCTCGCGCACTCTAAAGAGAGCTCAGGTGAGAAATTGCAAACGTCCAGCAATTGCTCAGAGAAGAAAAGTGCCAGCACTGAAAGCTGTGGCTAGCCAGCACCCTTCCTTGGAAGCGCTTTCACAGGCGCAGTAACACTGGGGCTTTGCGCTTCTCTACCCACCAAACGTCACGGTCACTATCTCTCCGTCTCGTAGACACGAGCTGAGAAATTGCAAACGTCGAGCAATTGCTCAGAGATGAAAAGTGCCAGCACTGAAAGCTGTTGCTAGCCAGCACCCTTCCTTGGAAGCGCTTTTGTAGGCCTAAGAAGACTGGGGCTCTGGGCTTCTCTAGCCACCTAATCTTCTGCTCATCCTCTCGCGCACTCTAAAGAGAGCTCAGGTGAGAAATTGCAAACGTCGAGCAATTGCTCAGAGATGAAAAGTGCCAGCACTGAAAGCTGTTGCTAGCCAGCACCCTTCCTTGGAAGCGCTTTCACAGGCGCAGTAACACTGGGGCTTTGTGCTTCTCTACCCACCAAACGTCACGGTCACTATCTCTCCGTCTCGTAGACACGAGCTGAGAAATTGCAAACGTCGATCAATTGCTCAGAGATGAAAAGTGCCAGCACTGAAAGCTGTTGCTAGCCAGCACCCTTCCTTGGAAGCGCTTTTGTAGGCCTAAGAACACTGGGGCCCTGGGCTTCTCTAGCCACCTCATCTTCTGCTCATCCTCTCGCGCACTCTGAAGAGAGCTCAGGGGAGAAATTGCAAACGTCGAGCAATTGCTCAGAGATGAAAAGTGCCAGCACTGAAAGCTCTTGCTAGCCAGCACCCTTCCTTGGAAGCGCTTTCACAGGCGCAGCAACACTGGGGCTTTGCGCTTCTCTAGCCATCAAAAGTCACGGTCACTATCTCTCCGTCTCGTAGACACGAGCTGAGAAATTGCAAACGTCGAGCAATTGCTCAGAGATGAAAAGTGCCAGCACTGGAAGCTGTTGCTAGCCAGCACCCTTCCTTGGAAGCGCTTTCACAGGCACAGTAACACTGGGGCTTTGCGCTTCTCTACCCACCAAACGTCACGGTCCTTCTCTTGCCGTCTCGTAGACACGAGCTGAGAAATTGCAAACGTCGAGCAATTGCTCAGAGATGAAAAGTGCCAGCACTGAAAGCTCTTGCTAGCCAGCACCCTTCCTTGGAAGCGCTTTTGTAGGCCTAAGAACACTGGGGCTCTGGGCTTCTCTAGCCACCTCATCTTCTGCTCATCCTCTCGCGCACTCTAAAGAGAGCTCAGGTGAGAAATTGCAAACGTCGAGCAATTGCTCAGAGATGAAAAGTGCCAGCACTGAAAGCTGTTGCTAGCCAGCACCCTTCCTTGGAAGCGCTTTCACAGGCGCAGTAACACTGGGGCTTTGTGCTTCTCTACCCACCAAACGTCACGGTCACTATCTCTCCGTCTCGTAGACACGAGCTGAGAAATTGCAAACGTCGATCAATTGCTCAGAGAGGAAAAGTGCCAGCACTGAAAGCTCTTGCTAGCCAGCACCCTTCCTTGGAAGCGCTTTTGTAGGCCTAAGAACACTGGGGCCCTGGGCTTCTCTAGCCACCTCATCTTCTGCTCATCCTCTCGCGCACTCTGAAGAGAGCTCAGGGGAGAAATTGCAAACGTCGAGCAATTGCTCAGAGATGAAAAGTGCCAGCACTGAAAGCTGTTGCTAGCCAGCACCCTTCCTTGGAAGCGCTTTTGTAGGCCTAAGAACACTGGGGCTCTGGGCTTCTCTAGCCACCTCATCTTCTGCTCATCCACTCGCGCACTGTAAAGAGAGCTCAGGTGAGAAATTGCAAACGTCGAGCAATTGCTCAGAGATGAAAAGTGCCAGCACTGAAAGCTGTTGCTAGCCAGCACCCTTCCTTGGAAGCGCTTTTGTAGGCCTAAGAACACTGGGGCTCTGGGCTTCTCTAGCCACCTAATCTTCTGCTCATCCTCTCGCGCACTCTAAAGAGAGCTCAGGTGAGAAATTGCAAACGTCGAGCAATTGCTCAGAGATGAAAAGTGCCAGCACTGAAAGCTGTTGCTAGCCAGCACCCTTCCTTGGAAGCGCTTTCACAGGCGCAGTAACACTGGGGCTTTGTGCTTCTCTACCCACCAAACGTCACGGTCACTATCTCTCCGTCTCGTAGACACGAGCTGAGAAATTGCAAACGTCGAGCAATTGCTCAGAGATGAAAAGTGGCAGCACTGGAAGCTGTTGCTAGCCAGCACCCTTCCTTGGAAGCGCTTTTGGAGGCCTAAGAACACTGGGGCCCTGGGCTTCTCTAGCCACCTCATCTTCTGCTCATCCTCTCGCGCACTCTGAAGAGAGCTCAGGGGAGAAATTGCAAACGTCCAGCAATTGCTCAGAGATGAAAAGTGCTAGCACTGAAAGCTGTTGCTAGCCAGCACCCTTCCTTGGAAGCGCTTTCACAGGCGCAGTAACACTGGGGCTTTGCGCTTCTCTAGCCACCAAACGTCACGGTCCTTCTCTTTCCGTCTCGTAGACACGAGCTGAGACATTGCAAACGTTGAGCAATTGCTCAGAGATGAAAAGGGCCAGCACTGAAAGCTGTTGCTAGCCAGCACCCTTCCTTGGAAGCGCTTTTGTAGGCCTAAGAACACTGGGGCTCTGGGCTTCTCTAGCCACCTCATCTTCTGCTCATCCTCTCGCGCACTCTAAAGAGAGCTCAGGTGAGAAATTGCAAACGTCCAGCAATTGCTCAGAGATGAAAAGTGCCAGCACTGAAAGCTGTTGCTAGCCAGCACCCTTCCTTGGAAGCGCTTTCACAGGCGCAGTAACACTGGGGCTTTGCGCTTCTCTAGCCACCAAACGTCACGGTCACTATCTCTCCGTCTCGTAGACACGAGCTGAGAAATTGCAAACGTCGATCAATTGCTCAGAGAGGAAAAGTGCCAGCACTGAAAGCTCTTGCTAGCCAGCACCCTTCCTTGGAAGCGCTTTTGTAGGCCTAAGAACACTGGGGCCCTGGGCTTCTCTAGCCACCTCATCTTCTGCTCATTCTCTCGCGCACTCTGAAGAGAGCTCAGGGGAGAAATTGCAAACGTCGAGCAATTGCTCAGAGATGAAAAGTGCCAGCACTGAAAGCTGTTGCTAGCCAGCACCCTTCCTTGGAAGCGCTTTTGTAGGCCTAAGAACAGTGGGGCTCTGGGCTTCTCTAGCCACCTCATCTTCTGCTCATCCTCTCGCGCACTCTAAAGAGAGCTCAGGTGAGAAATTGCAAACGTCGAGCAATTGCTCAGAGATGAAAAGTGCCAGCACTGAAAGCTGTTGCTAGCCAGCACCCTTCCTTGGAAGCGCTTTTGTAGCCCTTAGAACACTGGGGCTATGGGCTTCTCTAGCCACCTCATCTTCTGCTCATCCTCTCGCGCACTCTAAAGAGAGCTCAGGTGAGAAATTGCAAACGTCCAGCAATTGCTCAGAGAAGAAAAGTGCCAGCACTGAAAGCTGTGGCTAGCCAGCACCCTTCCTTGGAAGCGCTTTCACAGGCGCAGTAACACTGGGGCTTTGCGCTTCTCTACCCACCAAACGTCACGGTCACTATCTCTCCGTCTCGTAGACACGAGCTGAGAAATTGCAAACGTCGAGCAATTGCTCAGAGATGAAAAGTGCCAGCACTGAAAGCTGTTGCTAGCCAGCACCCTTCCTTGGAAGCGCTTTTGTAGGCCTAAGAACACTGGGGCTCTGGGCTTCTCTAGCCACCTCATCTTCTGCTCATCCTCTCGCGCACTCTAAAGAGAGCTCAGGTGAGAAATTGCAAACGTCGAGCAATTGCTCAGAGAAGAAAAGTGCCAGCACTGAAAGCTGTTGCTAGCCAGCACCCTTCCTTGGAAGCGCTTTCACAGGCCCAGTAACACTGGGGCTTTGTGCTTCTCTACCCACCAAACGTCACGGTCACTATCTCTCCGTCTCGTAGACACGAGCTGAGAAATTGCAAACGTCGAGCAATTGCTCAGAGATGAAAAGTGCCAGCACTGAAAGCTGTTGCTAGCCAGCACCCTTCCTTGGAAGCGCTTTTGTAGGCCTAAGAACACTGGGGCCCTGGGCTTCTCTAGCCACCTCATCTTCTGCTCATCCTCTCGCGCACTCTGAAGAGAGCTCAGGGGAGAAATTGCAAACGTCGAGCAATTGCTCAGAGATGAAAAGTGCCAGCACTGAAAGCTGTTGCTAGCCAGCACCCTTCCTTGGAAGCGCTTTCACAGGCGCAGCAACACTGGGGCTTTGCGCTTCTCTAGCCATCAAAAGTCACGGTCACTATCTCTCCGTCCCGTAGACACGAGTTGAAATTGCAAACGTCGAGCAATTGCTCAGAGATGAAAAGTGCCAGCACTGGAAGCTGTTGCTAGCCAGCACCCTTCCTTGGAAGCGCTTTCACAGGCACAGTAACACTGGGGCTTTGCGCTTCTCTACCCACCAAACGTCACGGTCCTTCTCTTGCCGTCTCGTAGACACGAGCTGAGACATTGCAAACGTCGAGCAATTGCTCAGAGATGAAAAGTGCCAGCACTGAAAGCTCTTGCTAGCCAGCACCCTTCCTTGGAAGCGCTTTTGTAGGCCTAAGAACACTGGGGCTCTGGGCTTCTCTAGCCACCTCATCTTCTGCTCATCCTCTCGCGCACTCTAAAGAGAGCTCAGGTGAGAAATTGCAAACGTCGAGCAATTGCTCAGAGATGAAAAGTGCCAGCACTGAAAGCTGTTGCTAGCCAGCACCCTTCCTTGGAAGCGCTTTCACAGGCGCAGTAACACTGAGGCTTTGCTCTTCTCTACCCACCAAACATCACGGTCACTATCTCTCCGTCTCGTAGACACGAGCTGAGAAATTGCAAACGTCGATCAATTGCTCAGAGATGAAAAGTGCCAGCACTGAAAGCTCTTGCTAGCCAGCACCCTTCCTTGGAAGCGCTTTTGTAGGCCTAAGAACACTGGGGCTCTGGGCTTCTTTAGCCACCTCATCTTCTGCTCATCCTCTCGCGCACTCTAAAGAGAGCTCAGGGGAGAAATTGCAAACGTCGAGCAATTGCTCAGAGATGAAAAGTGCCAGCACTGAAAGCTGTTGCTAGCCAGCACCCTTCCTTGGAAGCGCTTTCACAGGCGCAGCAACACTGGGGCTTTGCGCTTCTCTAGCCATCAAAAGTCACGGTCACTATCTCTCCGTCCCGTAGACACGAGCTGAGAAATTGCAAACGTCGAGCAATTGCTCAGAGATGAAAAGTGCCAGCACTGGAAGCTGTTGCTAGCCAGCACCCTTCCTTGGAAGCGCTTTCACAGGCACAGTAACACTGGGGCTTTGCGCTTCTGTAGCCACCAAACGTCACGGTCATTCTCTTGCCGTCTCGTAGACACGAGCTGAGAAATTGCAAACGTCGAGCAATTGCTCAGAGATGAAAAGTGCCAGCACTGAAAGCTCTTGCTAGCCAGCACCCTTCCTTGGAAGCGCTTTCACAGGCACAGTAACACTGGGGCTTTGCGCTTCTCTACCCACCAAACGTCACGGTCCTTCTCTTGCCGTCTCGTAGACACGAGCTGAGAAATTGCAAACGTCGAGCAATTGCTCAGAGATGAAAAGTGCCAGCACTGAAAGCTCTTGCTAGCCAGCACCCTTCCTTGGAAGCGCTTTTGTAGGCCTAAGAACACTGGGGCTCTGGGCTTCTCTAGCCACCTCATCTTCTGCTCATCCTCTCGCGCACTCTAAAGAGAGCTCAGGTGAGAAATTGCAAACGTCGAGCAATTGCTCAGAGATGAAAAGTGCCAGCACTGAAAGCTGTTGCTAGCCAGCACCCTTCCTTGGAAGCGCTTTCACAGGCGCAGTAACACTGGGGCTTTGTGCTTCTCTACCCACCAAACGTCACGGTCACTATCTCTCCGTCTCGTAGACACGAGCTGAGAAATTGCAAACGTCGATCAATTGCTCAGAGATGAAAAGTGCCAGCACTGAAAGCTCTTGCTAGCCAGCACCCTTCCTTGGAAGCGCTTTTGTAGGCCTAAGAACACTGGGGCTCTGGGCTTCTTTAGCCACCTCATCTTCTGCTCATCCTCTCGCGCACTCTAAAGAGAGCTCAGGGGAGAAATTGCAAACGTCGAGCAATTGCTCAGAGATGAAAAGTGCCAGCACTGAAAGCTGTTGCTAGCCAGCACCCTTCCTTGGAAGCGCTTTCACAGGCGCAGCAACACTGGGGCTTTGCGCTTCTCTAGCCATCAAAAGTCACGGTCACTATCTCTCCGTCCCGTAGACACGAGCTGAGAAATTGCAAACGTCGAGCAATTGCTCAGAGATGAAAAGTGCCAGCACTGGAAGCTGTTGCTAGCCAGCACCCTTCCTTGGAAGCGCTTTCACAGGCACAGTAACACTGGGGCTTTGCGCTTCTCTAGCCACCAAACGTCACGGTCCTTCTCTTGCCGTCTCGTAGACACGAGCTGAGAAATTGCAAACGTCGAGCAATTGCTCAGAGATGAAAAGTGCCAGCACTGAAAGCTCTTGCTAGCCAGCACCCTTCCTTGGAAGCGCTTTCACAGGCACAGTAACACTGGGGCTTTGCGCTTCTCTACCCACCAAACGTCACGGTCCTTCTCTTGCCGTCTCGTAGACACGAGCTGAGAAATTGCAAACGTCGAGCAATTGCTCAGAGATGAAAAGTGCCAGCACTGAAAGCTCTTGCTAGCCAGCACCCTTCCTTGGAAGCGCTTTTGTAGGCCTAAGAACACTGGGGCTCTGGGCTTCTCTAGCCACCTCATCTTCTGCTCATCCTCTCGCGCACTCTAAAGAGAGCTCAGGTGAGAAATTGCAAACGTCGAGCAATTGCTCAGAGATGAAAAGTGCCAGCACTGAAAGCTCTTGCTAGCCAGCACCCTTCCTTGGAAGCGCTTTCACAGGCGCAGTAACACTGGGGCTTTGTGCTTCTCTACCCACCAAACGTCACGGTCACTATCTCTCCGTCTCGTAGACACGAGCTGAGAAATTGCAAACGTCGATCAATTGCTCAGAGATGAAAAGTGCCAGCACTGAAAGCTCTTGCTAGCCAGCACCCTTCCTTGGAAGCGCTTTTGTAGGCCTAAGAACACTGGGGCCCTGGGCTTCTCTAGCCACCTCATCTTCTGCTCATCCTCTCGCGCACTCTGAAGAGAGCTCAGGGGAGAAATTGCAAACGTCGAGCAATTGCTCAGACATGAAAAGTGCCAGCACTGAAAGCTGTTGCTAGCCAGCACCCTTCCTTGGAAGCGCTTTCACAGGCGCAGTAACACTGAGGCTTTGCTGTTCTCTACCCACCAAACATCACGGTCACTATCTCTCCGTCTCGTAGACACGAGCTGAGAAATTGCAAACGTCGAGCAATTGCTCAGAGATGAAAAGTGCCAGCACTGAAAGCTGTTGCTAGCCAGCACCCTTCCTTGGAAGCGCTTTTGTAGGCCTAAGAACACTGGGGCTCTGGGCTTCTTTAGCCACCTCATCTTCTGCTCATCCTCTCGCGCACTCTAAAGAGAGCTCAGGGGAGAAATTACAAACGTCGAGCAATTGCTCAGAGATGAAAAGTGCCAGCACTGAAAGCTGTTGCTAGCCAGCACCCTTCCTTGGAAGCGCTTTCACAGGCGCAGCAACACTGGGGCTTTGCGCTTCTCTAGCCATCAAAAGTCACGGTCACTATCTCTCCGTCCCGTAGACACGAGCTGAGAAATTGCAAACGTCGAGCAATTGCTCAGAGATGAAAAGTGCCAGCACTGGAAGCTGTTGCTAGCCAGCACCCTTCCTTGGAAGCGCTTTCACAGGCACAGTAACACTGGGGCTTTGCGCTTCTCTAGCCACCAAACGTCACGGTCCTTCTCTTGCCGTCTCGTAGACACGAGCTGAGAAATTGCAAACGTCGAGCAATTGCTCAGAGATGAAAAGTGCCAGCACTGAAAGCTCTTGCTAGCCAGCACCCTTCCTTGGAAGCGCTTTCACAGGCACAGTAACACTGGGGCTTTGCGCTTCTCTAGCCACCAAACGTCACGGTCCTTCTCTTGCCGTCTCGTAGACACGAGCTGAGAAATTGCAAACGTCGATCAATTGCTCAGAGATGAAAAGTGCCAGCACTGAAAGCTCTTGCTAGCCAGCACCCTTCCTTGGAAGCGCTTTTGTAGGCCTAAGAACACTGGGGCTCTGGGCTTCTCTAGCCACCTCATCTTCTGCTCATCCTCTCGCGCACTCTAAAGAGAGCTCAGGTGAGAAATTGCAAACGTCGAGCAATTGCTCAGAGATGAAAAGTGCCAGCACTGAAAGCTGTTGCTAGCCAGCACCCTTCCTTGGAAGCGCTTTCACAGGCGCAGTAACACTGGGGCTTTGTGCTTCTCTACCCACCAAACGTCACGGTCACTATCTCTCCGTCTCGTAGACACGAGCTGAGAAATTGCAAACGTCGATCAATTGCTCAGAGATGAAAAGTGCCAGCACTGAAAGCTCTTGCTAGCCAGCACCCTTCCTTGGAAGCGCTTTTGTAGGCCTAAGAACACTGGGGCCCTGGGCTTCTCTAGCCACCTCATCTTCTGCTCATCCTCTCGCACACTCTGAAGAGAGCTCAGGGGAGAAATTGCAAACGTCGAGCAATTGCTCAGAGATGAAAAGTGCCAGCACTGAAAGCTGTTGCTAGCCAGCACCCTTCCTTGGAAGCGCTTTCACAGGCGCAGTAACACTGAGGCTTTGCTCTTCTCTACCCACCAAACATCACGGTCACTATCTCTCCGTCTCGTAGACACGAGCTGAGAAATTGCAAACGTCGAGCAATTGCTCAGAGATGAAAAGTGCCAGCACTGAAAGCTGTTGCTAGCCAGCACCCTTCCTTGGAAGCGCTTTTGTAGGCCTAAGAACACTGGGGCTCTGGGCTTCTTTAGCCACCTCATCTTCTGCTCATCCTCTCGCGCACTCTAAAGAGAGCTCAGGGGAGAAATTGCAAACGTCGAGCAATTGCTCAGAGATGAAAAGTGCCAGCACTGAAAGCTGTTGCTAGCCAGCACCCTTCCTTGGAAGCGCTTTCACAGGCGCAGCAACACTGGGGCTTTGCGCTTCTCTAGCCATCAAAAGTCACGGTCACTATCTCTCCGTCCCGTAGACACGAGCTGAGAAATTGCAAACGTCGAGCAATTGCTCAGAGATGAAAAGTGCCAGCACTGGAAGCTGTTGCTAGCCAGCACCCTTCCTTGGAAGCGCTTTCACAGGCACAGTAACACTGGGGCTTTGCGCTTCTCTAGCCACCAAACGTCACGGTCCTTCTCTTGCCGTCTCGTAGACACGAGCTGAGAAATTGCAAACGTCGAGCAATTGCTCAGAGATGAAAAGTGCCAGCACTGAAAGCTCTTGCTAGCCAGCACCCTTCCTTGGAAGCGCTTTTGTAGGCCTAAGAACACTGGGGCTCTGGGCTTCTTTAGCCACCTAATCTTCTGCTCATCCTCTCGCGCACTCTAAAGAGAGCTCAGGTGAGAAATTGCAAACGTCGAGCAATTGCTCAGAGATGAAAAGTGCCAGCACTGGAAGCTGTTGCTAGCCAGCACCCTTCCTTGGAAGTGCTTTTGTAGGCCTAAGAACACTGGGGCTCTGGGCTTCTCTAGCCACCTAATCTTCTGCTCATCCTCTCGCGCACTCTAAAGAGAGCTCAGGTGAGAAATTGCAAACGTTGAGCAATTGCTCAGAGATGAAAAGTGCCAGCACTGAAAGCTGTTGCTAGCCAGCACCCTTCCTTGGAAGCGCTTTTGTAGGCCTAAGAAGACTGGGGCTCTGGGCTTCTCTAGCCACCTCATCTTCTGCTCATCCTCTCGCGCACTCTAAAGAGAGCTCAGGGGAGAAATTGCAAACGTCGAGCAATTGCTCAGAGATGAAAAGTGCCAGCACTGAAAGCTGTTGCTAGCCAGCACCCTTCCTTGGAAGCACTTTCACAGGCGCAGCAACACTGGGGCTTTGCGCTTCTCTAGCCACCAAACGTCACGGTCCTTCTCTTTCCGTCTCGTAGACACGAGCTGAGAAATTGCAAACATCGAGCAATTGCTCAGAGAGGAAAAGTGCCAGCACTGAAAGCTGTTGCTAGCCAGCACCCTTCCTTGGAAGCGCTTTTGTAGGCCTAAGAACACTGGGGCTCTGGGCTTCTTTAGCCACCTAATCTTCTGCTCATCCTCTCGCGCACTCTGAAGAGAGCTCAGGTGAGAAATTGCAAACGTCGAGCAATTGCTCAGAGATGAAAAGTGCCAGCACTGAAAGCTGTTGCTAGCCAGCACCCTTCCTTGGAAGCGCTTTTGTAGGCCTAAGCACACTGGGGCTCTGGGCTTCTCTAGCCACCTCATCTTCTGCTCATCATCTCGCGCACTCTAAAGAGAGCTCAGGTGAGAAATTGCAAACGTCGAGCAATTGCTCAGAGATGAAAAGTGCCAGCACTGAAAGCTGTTGCTAGCCAGCACCCTTCCTTGGAAGCGCTTTTGTAGGCCTAAGAACACTGGGGCTCTGGGCTTCTCTAGCCACCTCATCTTCTGCTCATCCTCTCGCGCACTCTAAAGAGTGCTCAGGTGAGAAATTGCAAATGTCGAGCAATTGCTCAGAGATGAAAAGTGCCAGCACTGGAAGCTGTTGCTAGCCAGCACCCTTCCTTGGAAGCGCTTTCACAGGCGCAGCAACACTGGGGCTTTGCGCTTCTCTAGCCACCAAACGTCACGGTCCTTCTCTTTCCGTCTCGTAGACACGAGCTGAGAAATTGCAAACGTCGAGCAATTGCTCAGAGATGAAAAGTGCCAGCACTGAAAGCTGTTGCTAGCCAGCACCCTTCCTTGGAAGCGCTTTTGTAGGCCTAAGAACACTGGGGCTCTGGGCTTCTTTAGCCACCTCATCTTCTGCTCATCCTCTCGCGCACTCTGAAGAGAGCTCAGGTGAGAAATTGCAAACGTCGAGCAATTGCTCAGAGATGAAAAGTGCCAGCACTGAAAGCTGTTGCTAGCCAGCACCCTTCCTTGGAAGCGCTTTCACAGGCGCAGCAACACTGGGGCTTTGCGCTTCTCTACCCATCAAACGTCACGGTCATTCTCTTTCCGTCTCGTAGACACGAGCTGAGAAATTGCAAACGTCGAGCAATTGCTCAGAGATGAAAAGTGCCAGCACTGAAAGCTCTTGCTAGCCAGCACCCTTCCTTGGAAGCGCTTTTGTAGGCCTAAGAACACTGGGGCTCTGGGCTTCTCTAGCCACCTCATCTTCTGCTCATCCTCTCGCGCACTCTAAAGAGAGCTCAGGGGAGAAATTGCAAACGTCGAGCAATTGCTCAGAGATGAAAAGTGCCAGCACTGAAAGCTGTTGCTAGCCAGCACCCTTCCTTGCAAGCGCTTTTGTAGCCCTAAGAACACTGGGGCTATGGGCTTCTCTAGCCACCTCATCTTCTGCTCATCCTCTCGCGCACTCTAAAGAGAGCTCAGGTGAGAAATTGCAAACGTCGAGCAATTGCTCAGAGATGAAAAGTGCCAGCACTGAAAGCTGTTGCTAGCCAGCACCCTTCCTTGGAAGCGCTTTTGTAGGCCTAAGAACACTGGGGCTCTGGGCTTCTTTAGCCACCTCATCTTCTACTCATCCTCTCGCGCACTCTGAAGAGAGCTCAGGTGAGAAATTGCAAACGTCCAGCAATTGCTCAGAGATGAAAAGTGCCAGCACTGAAAGCTCTTGCTAGCCAGCACCCTTCCTTGGAAGCGCTTTTGTAGGCCTAAGAACACTGGGGCCCTGGGCTTCTCTAGCCACCTCATCTTCTGCTCATCCTCTCGCACACTCTGAAGAGAGCTCAGGGGAGAAATTGCAAACGTCGAGCAATTGCTCAGAGATGAAAAGTGCCAGCACTGAAAGCTGTTGCTAGCCAGCACCCTTCCTTGGAAGCGCTTTCACAGGCGCAGTAACACTGAGGCTTTGCTCTTCTCTACCCACCAAACATCACGGTCACTATCTCTCCGTCTCGTAGACACGAGCTGAGAAATTGCAAACGTCGAGCAATTGCTCAGAGATGAAAAGTGCCAGCACTGAAAGCTGTTGCTAGCCAGCACCCTTCCTTGGAAGCGCTTTTGTAGGCCTAAGAACACTGGGGCTCTGGGCTTCTTTAGCCACCTCATCTTCTGCTCATCCTCTCGCGCACTCTAAAGAGAGCTCAGGGGAGAAATTGCAAACGTCGAGCAATTGCTCAGAGATGAAAAGTGCCAGCACTGAAAGCTGTTGCTAGCCAGCACCCTTCCTTGGAAGCGCTTTCACAGGCGCAGCAACACTGGGGCTTTGCGCTTCTCTAGCCATCAAAAGTCACGGTCACTATCTCTCCGTCCCGTAGACACGAGCTGAGAAATTGCAAACGTCGAGCAATTGCTCAGAGATGAAAAGTGCCAGCACTGGAAGCTGTTGCTAGCCAGCACCCTTCCTTGGAAGCGCTTTCACAGGCACAGTAACACTGGGGCTTTGCGCTTCTCTAGCCACCAAACGTCACGGTCCTTCTCTTGCCGTCTCGTAGACACGAGCTGAGAAATTGCAAACGTCGAGCAATTGCTCAGAGATGAAAAGTGCCAGCACTGAAAGCTCTTGCTAGCCAGCACCCTTCCTTGGAAGCGCTTTTGTAGGCCTAAGAACACTGGGGCTCTGGGCTTCTTTAGCCACCTAATCTTCTGCTCATCCTCTCGCGCACTCTAAAGAGAGCTCAGGTGAGAAATTGCAAACGTCGAGCAATTGCTCAGAGATGAAAAGTGCCAGCACTGGAAGCTGTTGCTAGCCAGCACCCTTCCTTGGAAGTGCTTTTGTAGGCCTAAGAACACTGGGGCTCTGGGCTTCTCTAGCCACCTAATCTTCTGCTCATCCTCTCGCGCACTCTAAAGAGAGCTCAGGTGAGAAATTGCAAACGTTGAGCAATTGCTCAGAGATGAAAAGTGCCAGCACTGAAAGCTGTTGCTAGCCAGCACCCTTCCTTGGAAGCGCTTTTGTAGGCCTAAGAAGACTGGGGCTCTGGGCTTCTCTAGCCACCTCATCTTCTGCTCATCCTCTCGCGCACTCTAAAGAGAGCTCAGGGGAGAAATTGCAAACGTCGAGCAATTGCTCAGAGATGAAAAGTGCCAGCACTGAAAGCTGTTGCTAGCCAGCACCCTTCCTTGGAAGCACTTTCACAGGCGCAGCAACACTGGGGCTTTGCGCTTCTCTAGCCACCAAACGTCACGGTCCTTCTCTTTCCGTCTCGTAGACACGAGCTGAGAAATTGCAAACATCGAGCAATTGCTCAGAGAGGAAAAGTGCCAGCACTGAAAGCTGTTGCTAGCCAGCACCCTTCCTTGGAAGCGCTTTTGTAGGCCTAAGAACACTGGGGCTCTGGGCTTCTTTAGCCACCTAATCTTCTGCTCATCCTCTCGCGCACTCTGAAGAGAGCTCAGGTGAGAAATTGCAAACGTCGAGCAATTGCTCAGAGATGAAAAGTGCCAGCACTGAAAGCTGTTGCTAGCCAGCACCCTTCCTTGGAAGCGCTTTTGTAGGCCTAAGCACACTGGGGCTCTGGGCTTCTCTAGCCACCTCATCTTCTGCTCATCATCTCGCGCACTCTAAAGAGAGCTCAGGTGAGAAATTGCAAACGTCGAGCAATTGCTCAGAGATGAAAAGTGCCAGCACTGAAAGCTGTTGCTAGCCAGCACCCTTCCTTGGAAGCGCTTTTGTAGGCCTAAGAACACTGGGGCTCTGGGCTTCTCTAGCCACCTCATCTTCTGCTCATCCTCTCGCGCACTCTAAAGAGTGCTCAGGTGAGAAATTGCAAATGTCGAGCAATTGCTCAGAGATGAAAAGTGCCAGCACTGGAAGCTGTTGCTAGCCAGCACCCTTCCTTGGAAGCGCTTTCACAGGCGCAGCAACACTGGGGCTTTGCGCTTCTCTAGCCACCAAACGTCACGGTCCTTCTCTTTCCGTCTCGTAGACACGAGCTGAGAAATTGCAAACGTCGAGCAATTGCTCAGAGATGAAAAGTGCCAGCACTGAAAGCTGTTGCTAGCCAGCACCCTTCCTTGGAAGCGCTTTTGTAGGCCTAAGAACACTGGGGCTCTGGGCTTCTTTAGCCACCTCATCTTCTGCTCATCCTCTCGCGCACTCTGAAGAGAGCTCAGGTGAGAAATTGCAAACGTCGAGCAATTGCTCAGAGATGAAAAGTGCCAGCACTGAAAGCTGTTGCTAGCCAGCACCCTTCCTTGGAAGCGCTTTCACAGGCGCAGCAACACTGGGGCTTTGCGCTTCTCTACCCATCAAACGTCACGGTCATTCTCTTTCCGTCTCGTAGACACGAGCTGAGAAATTGCAAACGTCGAGCAATTGCTCAGAGATGAAAAGTGCCAGCACTGAAAGCTCTTGCTAGCCAGCACCCTTCCTTGGAAGCGCTTTTGTAGGCCTAAGAACACTGGGGCTCTGGGCTTCTCTAGCCACCTCATCTTCTGCTCATCCTCTCGCGCACTCTAAAGAGAGCTCAGGGGAGAAATTGCAAACGTCGAGCAATTGCTCAGAGATGAAAAGTGCCAGCACTGAAAGCTGTTGCTAGCCAGCACCCTTCCTTGCAAGCGCTTTTGTAGCCCTAAGAACACTGGGGCTATGGGCTTCTCTAGCCACCTCATCTTCTGCTCATCCTCTCGCGCACTCTAAAGAGAGCTCAGGTGAGAAATTGCAAACGTCGAGCAATTGCTCAGAGATGAAAAGTGCCAGCACTGAAAGCTGTTGCTAGCCAGCACCCTTCCTTGGAAGCGCTTTTGTAGGCCTAAGAACACTGGGGCTCTGGGCTTCTTTAGCCACCTCATCTTCTACTCATCCTCTCGCGCACTCTGAAGAGAGCTCAGGTGAGAAATTGCAAACGTCCAGCAATTGCTCAGAGATGAAAAGTGCCAGCACTGAAAGCTCTTGCTAGCCAGCACCCTTCCTTGGAAGCGCTTTCACAGGCGCAGTAACACTGGGGCTTTGCGCTTCTCTAGCCACCAAACGTCACGGTCACTATCTCTCCGTCTCGTAGACACGAGCTGAGAAATTGCAAACGTCGAGCAATTGCTCAGAGATGAAAAGTGCCAGCACTGAAAGCTGTTGCTAGCCAGCACCCTTCCTTGGAAGCGCTTTTGTAGGCCTAAGAAGACTGGGGCTCTGGGCTTCTCTAGCCACCTCATCTTCTGCTCATCCTCTCACGCACTCTGAAGAGAGCTCAGGTGAGAAATTGCAAACGTCGAGCAATTGCTCAGAGAGGAAAAGTGCCAGCACTGAAAGCTGTTGCTAGCCAGCACCCTTCCTTGGAAGCGCTTTTGTAGGCCTAAGCACACTGGGGCTCTGGGCTTCTCTAGCCACCTAATCTTCTGCTCATCCTCTCGCGCACTCTGAAGAGAGCTCAGGTGAGAAATTGCAAACGTCGAGCAATTGCTCAGAGATGAAAAGTGCCAGCACTGAAAGCTGTTGCTAGCCAGCACCCTTCCTTGGAAGCGCTTTTGTAGGCCTAAGAACACTGGGGCTCTGGGCTTCTCTAGCCACCTAATCTTCTGCTCATCCTCTCGCGCACTCTAAAGAGAGCTCAGGTGAGAAATTGCAAACGTCCAGCAATTGCTCAGAGATGAAAAGTGCCAGCACTGAAAGCTCTTGCTAGCCAGCACCCTTCCTTGGAAGCGCTTTCACAGGTGCAGCAACACTGGGGCTTTGCGCTTCTCTACCCACCAAACGTCACGGTCATTCTCTTTCCGTCTCGTAGACACGAGCTGAGAAATTGCAAACGTCGAGCAATTGCTCAGAGATGAAAAGTGCCAGCACTGAAAGCTGTTGCTAGCCAGCACCCTTCCTTGGAAGCGCTTTTGTAGGCCTAAGAACACTGGGGCTCTGGGCTTCTTTAGCCACCTCATCTTCTGCTCATCCTCTCGCGCACTCTAAAGAGAGCTCAGGGGAGAAATTGCAAACGTCGAGCAATTGCTCAGAGATGAAAAGTGCCAGCACTGAAAGCTGTTGCTAGCCAGCACCCTTCCTTGGAAGCGCTTTCACAGGCGCAGCAACACTGGGGCTTTGCGCTTCTCTACCCACCAAACGTCACGGTCCTTCTCTTTCCGTCTCGTAGACATGTGCTGAGAAATTGCAAACGTCGAGCAATTGCTCAGAGATGAAAAGTGCCAGCACTGAAAGCTGTTGCTAGCCAGCACCCTTCCTTGGAAGCGCTTTTGTAGGCCTAAGAACACTGGGGCTCTGGGCTTCTCTAGCCACCTCATCTTCTGCTCATCCTCTCGCGCACTCTGAAGAGAGTTCAGGGGAGAAATTGCAAACGTCGACCAATTGCTCAGAGATGAAAAGTGCCAGCACTGAAAGCTGTTGCTAGCCAGCACCCTTCCTTGGAAGCGCTTTTGTAGGCCTAAGAACACTGGGGCTCTGGGCTTCTCTAGCCACCGAATCTTCTGCTCATCCTCTCGCGCACTCTAAAGAGAGCTCAGGTGAGAAATTGCAAACGTCGAGCAATTGCTCAGAGATGAAAAGTGCCAGCACTGAAAGCTGTTGCTAGCCAGCACCCTTCCTTGGAAGCGCTTTTGTAGGCCTAAGAAGACTGGGGCTCTGGGCTTCTCTAGCCACCTAATCTTCTGCTCATCCTCTCGCGCACTCTAAAGAGAGCTCAGGTGAGAAATTGCAAACGTCCAGCAATTGCTCAGAGAAGAAAAGTGCCAGCACTGAAAGCTGTGGCTAGCCAGCACCCTTCCTTGGAAGCGCTTTCACAGGCGCAGTAACACTGGGGCTTTGCGCTTCTCTACCCACCAAACGTCACGGTCACTATCTCTCCGTCTCGTAGACACGAGCTGAGAAATTGCAAACGTCGAGCAATTGCTCAGAGATGAAAAGTGCCAGCACTGAAAGCTGTTGCTAGCCAGCACCCTTCCTTGGAAGCGCTTTTGTAGGCCTAAGAAAACTGGGGCTATGGGCTTCTCTAGCCACCTCATCTTCTGCTCATCCTCTCGCGCACTCTAAAGAGAGCTCAGGTGAGAAATTGCAAACGTCGAGCAATTGCTCAGAGATGAAAAGTGCCAGCACTGAAAGCTGTTGCTAGCCAGCACCCTTCCTTGGAAGCGCTTTCACAGGCGCAGTAACACTGGGGCTTTGCGCTTCTCTACCCACCAAACGTCACGGTCACTATCTCTCCGTCTCGTAGACACGAGCTGAGAAATTGCAAACGTCGATCAATTGCTCAGAGAGGAAAAGTGCCAGCACTGAAAGCTGTTGCTAGCCAGCACCCTTCCTTGGAAGCGCTTTTGTAGGCCTAAGAACACTGGGGCTCTGGGCTTCTCTAGCCACCTCATCTTCTGCTCATCCTCTCGCGCACTCTAAAGAGAGCTCAGGTGAGAAATTGCAAACGTCGAGCAATTGCTCAGAGATGAAAAGTGCCAGCACTGAAAGCTGTTGCTAGCCAGCACCCTTCCTTGGAAGCGCTTTTGTAGGCCTAAGAACACTGGGGCTCTGGGCTTCTCTAGCCACCTCATCTTCTGCTCATCCTCTCGCGCACTCTAAAGAGAGCTCAGGGGAGAAATTGCAAACGTCGAGCAATTGCTCAGAGATGAAAAGTGCCAGCACTGAAAGCTGTTGCTAGCCAGCACCCTTCCTTGGAAGCGCTTTTGTAGCCCTTAGAACACTGGGGCTCTGTGCTTCTCTAGCCACCGAATCTTCTGCTCATCCTCTCGCGCACTCTAAAGAGAGCTCAGGTGAGAAATTGCAAACGTCGAGCAATTGCTCAGAGAGGAAAAGTGCCAGCACTGAAAGCTGTTGCTAGCCAGCACCCTTCCTTGGAAGCACTTTTGTAGGCCTAAGAACACTGGGGCCCTGGGCTTCTCTAGCCACCTCATCTTCTGCTCATCCTCTCGCGCACTCTGAAGAGAGCTCAGGTGAGAAATTGCAAACGTCGAGCAATTGCTCAGAGATGAAAAGTGCCAGCACTGAAAGCTGTTGCTAGCCAGCACCCTTCCTTGGAAGCGCTTTTGTAGGCCTAAGAACACTGGGGCTCTGGGCTTCTCTAGCCACCTCATCTTCTGCTCATCCTCTCGCGCACTCTAAAGAGAGCTCAGGTGAGAAATTGCAAACGTCGAGCAATTGCTCAGAGAAGAAAAGTGCCAGCACTGAAAGCTGTGGCTAGCCAGCACCCTTCCTTGGAAGCGCTTTCACAGGCGCAGTAACACTGGGGCTTTGCGCTTCTCTACCCACCAAACATCACGGTCATTCTCTTTCCGTCTCGTAGACACGAGCTGAGAAATTGCAAACGTCGAGCAATTGCTCAGAGATGAAAAGTGCCAGCACTGAAAGCTGTTGCTAGCCAGCACCCTTCCTTGGAAGCGCTTTTGTAGCCCTTAGAACAGTGGGGCTCTGGGCTTCTCTAGCCACCTAATCTTCTGCTCATCCTCTCGCGCACTCTAAAGAGAGCTCAGGTGAGAAATTGCAAACGTCGAGCAATTGCTCAGAGATGAAAAGTGCCAGCACTGAAAGCTCTTGCTAGCCAGCACCCTTCCTTGGAAGCGCTTTCACAGGCGCAGTAACACTGGGGCTTTGCGCTTCTCTACCCACCAAACGTCACGGTCACTATCTCTCCGTCTCGTAGACACGAGCTGAGAAATTGCAAACGTCGATCAATTGCTCAGAGATGAAAAGTGCCAGCACTGAAAGCTGTTGCTAGCCAGCACCCTTCCTTGGAAGCGCTTTTGTAGGCCTAAGAACACTGGGGCTCTGGGCTTCTCTAGCCACCTCATCTTCTGCTCATCCTCTCGCGCACTCTAAAGAGAGCTCAGGTGAGAAATTGCAAACGTCGAGCAATTGCTCAGAGATGAAAAGTGCCAGCACTGAAAGCTGTTGCTAGCCAGCACCCTTCCTTGGAAGCGCTTTTGTAGGCGCAGTAACACTGGGGCTCTGGGCTTCTCTAGCCACCTCATCTTCTGCTCATCCTCTCGCGCACTCTAAAGAGAGCTCAGGGGAGAAATTGCAAACGTTGAGCAATTGCTCAGAGATGAAAAGTGCCAGCACTGAAAGCTCTTGCTAGCCAGCACCCTTCCTTGGAAGCGCTTTTGTAGCCCTTAGAACACTGGGGCTCTGGGCTTCTCTAGCCACCTCATCTTCTGCTCATCCTCTCGTGCACTCTAAAGAGAGCTCAGGTGAGAAATTGCAAACGTCGAGCAATTGCTCAGAGAGGAAAAGTGCCAGCACTGAAAGCTGTTGCTAGCCAGCACCCTTCCTTGGAAGCACTTTTGTAGGCCTAAGAACACTGGGGCCCTGGGCTTCTCTAGCCACTTCATTTTCTGCTCATCCTCTCGCGCACTGTAAAGGGAGCTCAGGTGAGAAATTGCAAACGTCGAGCAATTGCTCAGAGAGGAAAAGTGCCAGCACTGAAAGCTGTTGCTAGCCAGCACCCTTCCTTGGAAGCGCTTTTGTAGGCCTAAGAAGACTGGGGCTCTGGGCTTCTCTAGCCACCTCATCTTCTGCTCATCCTCTCGCGCACTCTAAAGAGAGCTCAGGTGAGAAATTGCAAACGTCGAGCAATTGCTCAGAGAAGAAAAGTGCCAGCACTGAAAGCTCTTGCTAGCCAGCACCCTTCCTTGGAAGCGCTTTCACAGGTGCAGTAACACTGGGGCTTTGCGCTTCTCTACCCACCAAACGTCACGGTCATTCTCTTTCCGTCTCGTAGACACGAGCTGAGAAATTGCAAACGTCGAGCAATTGCTCAGAGATGAAAAGTGCCAGCACTGAAAGCTGTTGCTAGCCAGCACCCTTCCTTGGAAGCGCTTTTGTAGGCCTAAGAACACTGGGGCTCTGGGCTTCTTTAGCCACCTCATCTTCTGCTCATCCTCTCGCGCACTCTGAAGAGAGCTCAGGTGAGAAATTGCAAACGTCGAGCAATTGCTCAGAGATGAAAAGTGCCAGCACTGAAAGCTGTTGCTAGCCAGCACCCTTCCTTGGAAGCGCTTTCACAGGCGCAGTAACACTGGGGCTTTGCGCTTCTCTAGCCACCAAACGTCACGGTCACTATCTCTCCGTCTCGTAGACACGAGCTGAGAAATTGCAAACGTCGATCAATTGCTCAGAGATGAAAAGTGCCAGCACTGAAAGCTGTTGCTAGCCAGCACCCTTCCTTGGAAGCGCTTTTGTAGGCCTAAGAAGACTGGGGCTCTGGGCTTCTCTAGCCACCTCATCTTCTGCTCATCCTCTCGCGCACTCTAAAGAGAGCTCAGGGGAGAAATTGCAAACGTCGAGCAATTGCTCAGAGATGAAAAGTGCCAGCACTGAAAGCTGTTGCTAGCCAGCACCCTTCCTTGGAAGCGCTTTTGTAGGCCTAAGAAGACTGGGGCTCTGGGCTTCTCTAGCCACCTCATCTTCTGCTCATCCTCTCGCGCACTCTAAAGAGAGCTCAGGTGAGAAATTGCAAACGTTGAGCAATTGCTCAGAGATGAAAAGTGCCAGCACTGAAAGCTGTTGCTAGCCAGCACCCTTCCTTGGAAGCGCTTTTGTAGGCCTTAGAACACTGGGGCTCTGGGCTTCTTTAGCCACCTCATCTTCTGCTCATCCTCTCGCGCACTCTGAAGAGAGCTCAGGTGAGAAATTGCAAACGTCGAGCAATTGCTCAGAGAAGAAAAGTGCCAGCACTGAAAGCTGTTGCTAGCCAGCACCCTTCCTTGGAAGCGCTTTCACAGGCGCAGTAACACTGGGGCTTTGCGCTTCTCTAGCCACCAAACGTCACGGTCCTTCTCTTTCCGTCTCGTAGACACGAGCTGAGAAATTGCAAACGTCGAGCAATTGCTCAGAGATGAAAAGTGCCAGCACTGAAAGCTGTTGCTAGCCAGCACCCTTCCTTGGAAGCGCTTTTGTAGCCCTTAGAACAGTGGGGCTCTGGGCTTCTCTAGCCACCTCATCTTCTGCTCATCCTCTCGCGCACTCTGAAGAGAGCTCAGGTGAGAAATTGCAAACGTCGAGCAATTGCTCAGAGATGAAAAGTGCCAGCACTGAAAGCTGTTGCTAGCCAGCACCCTTCCTTGGAAGCGCTTTCACAGGCGCAGTAACACTGGGGCTTTGCGCTTCTCTACCCACCAAATGTCACGGTCACTATCTCTCCGTCTCGTAGACACGAGCTGAGAAATTGCAAACGTCGATCAATTGCTCAGAGATGAAAAGTGCCAGCACTGAAAGCTGTTGCTAGCCAGCACCCTTCCTTGGAAGCGCTTTTGTAGGCCTAAGAACACTGGGGCTCTGGGCTTCTCTAGCCACCTAATCTTCTGCTCATCCTCTCGCGCACTCTAAAGAGAGCTCAGGTGAGAAATTGCAAACGTCCAGCAATTGCTCAGAGATGAAAAGTGCCAGCACTGAAAGCTCTTGCTAGCCAGCACCCTTCCTTGGAAGCGCTTTCACAGGTGCAGCAACACTGGGGCTTTGCGCTTCTCTACCCACCAAACGTCACGGTCATTCTCTTTCCGTCTCGTAGACACGAGCTGAGAAATTGCAAACGTCGAGCAATTGCTCAGAGATGAAAAGTGCCAGCACTGAAAGCTGTTGCTAGCCAGCACCCTTCCTTGGAAGCGCTTTTGTAGGCCTAAGAACACTGGGGCTCTGGGCTTCTTTAGCCACCTCATCTTCTGCTCATCCTCTCGCGCACTCTAAAGAGAGCTCAGGGGAGAAATTGCAAACGTCGAGCAATTGCTCAGAGATGAAAAGTGCCAGCACTGAAAGCTGTTGCTAGCCAGCACCCTTCCTTGGAAGCGCTTTCACAGGCGCAGCAACACTGGGGCTTTGCGCTTCTCTACCCACCAAACGTCACGGTCCTTCTCTTTCCGTCTCGTAGACATGTGCTGAGAAATTGCAAACGTCGAGCAATTGCTCAGAGATGAAAAGTGCCAGCACTGAAAGCTCTTGCTAGCCAGCACCCTTCCTTGGAAGCGCTTTTGTAGGCCTAAGAACACTGGGGCTCTGGGCTTCTCTAGCCACCTCATCTTCTGCTCATCCTCTCGCGCACTCTGAAGAGAGTTCAGGGGAGAAATTGCAAACGTCGAGCAATTGCTCAGAGATGAAAAGTGCCAGCACTGAAAGCTGTTGCTAGCCAGCACCCTTCCTTGGAAGCGCTTTTGTAGGCCTAAGAACACTGGGGCTCTGGGCTTCTCTAGCCACCTCATCTTCTGCTCATCCTCTCGCGCACTATAAAGAGAGCTCAGGTGAGAAATTGCAAACGTCGAGCAATTGCTCAGAGATGAAAAGTGCCAGCACTGAAAGCTGTTGCTAGCCAGCACCCTTCCTTGGAAGCGCTTTTGTAGGCCTAAGAAGACTGGGGCTCTGGGCTTCTCTAGCCACCTAATCTTCTGCTCATCCTCTCGCGCACTCTAAAGAGAGCTCAGGTGAGAAATTGCAAACGTCCAGCAATTGCTCAGAGAAGAAAAGTGCCAGCACTGAAAGCTGTTGCTAGCCAGCACCCTTCCTTGGAAGCGCTTTCACAGGCGCAGTAACACTGGGGCTTTGCGCTTCTCTACTCACCAAACGTCACGGTCACTACCTCTCCGTCTCGTAGACACGAGCTGAGAAATTGCAAACGTCGAGCAATTGCTCAGAGATGAAAAGTGCCAGCACTGAAAGCTGTTGCTAGCCAGCACCCTTCCTTGGAAGCGCTTTTGTAGGCCTAAGAAAACTGGGGCTCTGGGCTTCTCTAGCCACCTCATCTTCTGCTCATCCTCTCGCGCACTCTAAAGAGAGCTCAGGTGAGAAATTGCAAACGTCGAGCAATTGCTCAGAGATGAAAAGTGCCAGCACTGAAAGCTGTTGCTAGCCAGCACCCTTCCTTGGAAGCGCTTTCACAGGCGCAGTAACACTGGGGCTTTGCGCTTCTCTAGCCACCAAACGTCACGGTCACTATCTCTCCGTCTCGTAGACACGAGCTGAGAAATTGCAAACGTCGATCAATTGCTCAGAGAGGAAAAGTGCCAGCACTGAAAGCTGTTGCTAGCCAGCACCCTTCCTTGGAAGCGCTTTTGTAGGCCTAAGAACACTGGGGCTCTGGGCTTCTCTAGCCACCTCATCTTCTGCTCATCCTCTCGCGCACTCTAAAGAGAGCTCAGGTGAGAAATTGCAAACGTCGAGCAATTGCTCAGAGATGAAAAGTGCCAGCACTGAAAGCTGTTGCTAGCCAGCACCCTTCCTTGGAAGCGCTTTTGTAGGCCTAAGAACACTGGGGCTCTGGGCTTCTCTAGCCACCTCATCTTCTGCTCATCCTCTCGCGCACTCTAAAGAGAGCTCAGGTGAGAAATTGCAAACGTCGAGCAATTGCTCAGAGATGAAAAGTGCCAGCACTGAAAGCTGTTGCTAGCCAGCACCCTTCCTTGGAAGCGCTTTTGTAGCCCTTAGAACACTGGGGCTCTGTGCTTCTCTAGCCACCTCATCTTCTGCTCATCCTCTCGCGCACTCTAAAGAGAGCTCAGGTGAGAAATTGCAAACGTCGAGCAATTGCTCAGAGAGGAAAAGTGCCAGCACTGAAAGCTGTTGCTAGCCAGCACCCTTCCTTGGAAGCACTTTTGTAGGCCTAAGAACACTGGGGCCCTGGGCTTCTCTAGCCACCTCATCTTCTGCTCATCCTCTCGCGCACTCTGAAGAGAGCTCAGGGGAGAAATTGCAAACGTCGAGCAATTGCTCAGAGATGAAAAGTGCCAGCACTGAAAGCTGTTGCTAGCCAGCACCCTTCCTTGGAAGCGCTTTTGTAGGCCTAAGAAAACTGGGGCTATGGGCTTCTCTAGCCACCTCATCTTCTGCTCATCCTCTCGCGCACTCTAAAGAGAGCTCAGGTGAGAAATTGCAAACGTCGAGCAATTGCTCAGAGAAGAAAAGTGCCAGCACTGAAAGCTGTGGCTAGCCAGCACCCTTCCTTGGAAGCGCTTTCACAGGCGCAGTAACACTGGGGCTTTGCGCTTCTCTACCCACCAAACGTCACGGTCACTATCTCTCCGTCTCGTAGACACGAGCTGAGAAATTGCAAACGTCGATCAATTGCTCAGAGAGGAAAAGTGGCAGCACTGAAAGCTGTTGCTAGCCAGCACCCTTCCTTGGAAGCGCTTTTGTAGGCCTAAGAACACTGGGGCTATGGGCTTCTCTAGCCACCTCATCTTCTGCTCATCCTCTCGCGCACTCTAAAGAGAGCTCAGGTGAGAAATTGCAAACGTCGAGCAATTGCTCAGAGATGAAAAGTGCCAGCACTGAAAGCTGTTGCTAGCCAGCACCCTTCCTTGGAAGCGCTTTTGTAGGCGCAGTAACACTGGGGCTCTGGGCTTCTCTAGCCACCTCATCTTCTGCTCATCCTCTCGCGCACTCTAAAGAGAGCTCAGGGGAGAAATTGCAAACGTTGAGCAATTGCTCAGAGATGAAAAGTGCCAGCACTGAAAGCTCTTGCTAGCCAGCACCCTTCCTTGGAAGCGCTTTTGTAGCCCTTAGAACACTGGGGCTCTGGGCTTCTCTAGCCACCTCATCTTCTGCTCATCCTCTCGTGCACTCTAAAGAGAGCTCAGGTGAGAAATTGCAAACGTCGAGCAATTGCTCAGAGATGAAAAGTGCCAGCACTGAAAGCTGTTGCTAGCCAGCACCCTTCCTTGGAAGCACTTTTGTAGGCCTAAGAACACTGGGGCCCTGGGCTTCTCTAGCCACCTCATTTTCTGCTCATCCTCTCGCGCACTGTAAAGGGAGCTCAGGTGAGAAATTGCAAACGTCGAGCAATTGCTCAGAGAGGAAAAGTGCCAGCACTGAAAGCTGTTGCTAGCCAGCACCCTTCCTTGGAAGCGCTTTTGTAGGCCTAAGAACACTGGGGCTCTGGGCTTCTCTAGCCACCTAATCTTCTGCTCATCCTCTCGCGCACTCTAAAGAGAGCTCAGGTGAGAAATTGCAAACGTCCAGCAATTGCTCAGAGATGAAAAGTGCCAGCACTGAAAGCTCTTGCTAGCCAGCACCCTTCCTTGGAAGCGCTTTCACAGGTGCAGCAACACTGGGGCTTTGCGCTTCTCTACCCACCAAACGTCACGGTCATTCTCTTTCCGTCTCGTAGACACGAGCTGAGAAATTGCAAACGTCGAGCAATTGCTCAGAGATGAAAAGTGCCAGCACTGAAAGCTGTTGCTAGCCAGCACCCTTCCTTGGAAGCGCTTTTGTAGGCCTAAGAACACTGGGGCTCTGGGCTTCTTTAGCCACCTCATCTTCTGCTCATCCTCTCGCGCACTCTAAAGAGAGCTCAGGGGAGAAATTGCAAACGTCGAGCAATTGCTCAGAGATGAAAAGTGCCAGCACTGAAAGCTGTTGCTAGCCAGCACCCTTCCTTGGAAGCGCTTTCACAGGCGCAGCAACACTGGGGCTTTGCGCTTCTCTACCCACCAAACGTCACGGTCCTTCTCTTTCCGTCTCGTAGACATGTGCTGAGAAATTGCAAACGTCGAGCAATTGCTCAGAGATGAAAAGTGCCAGCACTGAAAGCTCTTGCTAGCCAGCACCCTTCCTTGGAAGCGCTTTTGTAGGCCTAAGAACACTGGGGCTCTGGGCTTCTCTAGCCACCTCATCTTCTGCTCATCCTCTCGCGCACTCTGAAGAGAGTTCAGGGGAGAAATTGCAAACGTCGAGCAATTGCTCAGAGATGAAAAGTGCCAGCACTGAAAGCTGTTGCTAGCCAGCACCCTTCCTTGGAAGCGCTTTTGTAGGCCTAAGAACACTGGGGCTCTGGGCTTCTCTAGCCACCGAATCTTCTGCTCATCCTCTCGCGCACTATAAAGAGAGCTCAGGTGAGAAATTGCAAACGTCGAGCAATTGCTCAGAGATGAAAAGTGCCAGCACTGAAAGCTGTTGCTAGCCAGCACCCTTCCTTGGAAGCGCTTTTGTAGGCCTAAGAACACTGGGGCTCTGGGCTTCTCTAGCCACCTCATCTTCTGCTCATCCTCTCGCGCACTCTAAAGAGAGCTCAGGTGAGAAATTGCAAACGTCCAGCAATTGCTCAGAGAAGAAAAGTGCCAGCACTGAAAGCTGTTGCTAGCCAGCACCCTTCCTTGGAAGCGCTTTCACAGGCGCAGTAACACTGGGGCTTTGCGCTTCTCTACTCACCAAACGTCACGGTCACTACCTCTCCGTCTCGTAGACACGAGCTGAGAAATTGCAAACGTCGAGCAATTGCTCAGAGATGAAAAGTGCCAGCACTGAAAGCTGTTGCTAGCCAGCACCCTTCCTTGGAAGCGCTTTTGTAGGCCTAAGAAAACTGGGGCTCTGGGCTTCTCTAGCCACCTCATCTTCTGCTCATCCTCTCGCGCACTCTAAAGAGAGCTCAGGTGAGAAATTGCAAACGTCGAGCAATTGCTCAGAGATGAAAAGTGCCAGCACTGAAAGCTGTTGCTAGCCAGCACCCTTCCTTGGAAGCGCTTTCACAGGCGCAGTAACACTGGGGCTTTGCGCTTCTCTAGCCACCAAACGTCACGGTCACTATCTCTCCGTCTCGTAGACACGAGCTGAGAAATTGCAAACGTCGATCAATTGCTCAGAGAGGAAAAGTGCCAGCACTGAAAGCTCTTGCTAGCCAGCACCCTTCCTTGGAAGCGCTTTTGTAGGCCTAAGCACACTGGGGCTCTGGGCTTCTCTAGCCACCTCATCTTCTGCTCATCCTCTCGCGCACTCTAAAGAGAGCTCAGGTGAGAAATTGCAAACGTCGAGCAATTGCTCAGAGATGAAAAGTGCCAGCACTGAAAGCTGTTGCTAGCCAGCACCCTTCCTTGGAAGCGCTTTTGTAGGCCTAAGAACACTGGGGCTCTGGGCTTCTCTAGCCACCTCATCTTCTGCTCATCCTCTCGCGCACTCTAAAGAGAGCTCAGGTGAGAAATTGCAAACGTCGAGCAATTGCTCAGAGAGGAAAAGTGCCAGCACTGAAAGCTGTTGCTAGCCAGCACCCTTCCTTGGAAGCGCTTTTGTAGCCCTTAGAACACTGGGGCTCTGTGCTTCTCTAGCCACCGAATCTTCTGCTCATCCTCTCGCGCACTCTAAAGAGAGCTCAGGTGAGAAATTGCAAACGTCGAGCAATTGCTCAGAGAGGAAAAGTGCCAGCACTGAAAGCTGTTGCTAGCCAGCACCCTTCCTTGGAAGCACTTTTGTAGGCCTAAGAACACTGGGGCCCTGGGCTTCTCTAGCCACCTCATCTTCTGCTCATCCTCTCGCGCACTCTGAAGAGAGCTCAGGGGAGAAATTGCAAACGTCGAGCAATTGCTCAGAGATGAAAAGTGCCAGCACTGAAAGCTGTTGCTAGCCAGCACCCTTCCTTGGAAGCGCTTTTGTAGGCCTAAGAAAACTGGGGCTATGGGCTTCTCTAGCCACCTCATCTTCTGCTCATCCTCTCGCGCACTCTAAAGAGAGCTCAGGTGAGAAATTGCAAACGTCGAGCAATTGCTCAGAGAAGAAAAGTGCCAGCACTGAAAGCTGTGGCTAGCCAGCACCCTTCCTTGGAAGCGCTTTCACAGGCGCAGTAACACTGGGGCTTTGCGCTTCTCTACCCACCAAACGTCACGGTCATTCTCTTTCCGTCTCGTAGACACGAGCTGAGAAATTGCAAACGTCGAGCAATTGCTCAGAGATGAAAAGTGCCAGCACTGAAAGCTGTTGCTAGCCAGCACCCTTCCTTGGAAGCGCTTTTGTAGCCCTTAGAACACTGGGGCTCTGGGCTTCTCTAGCCACCTAATCTTCTGCTCATCCTCTCGCGCACTCTAAAGAGAGCTCAGGTGAGAAATTGCAAACGTCGAGCAATTGCTCAGAGATGAAAAGTGCCAGCACTGAAAGCTGTTGCTAGCCAGCACCCTTCCTTGGAAGCGCTTTCACAGGCGCAGTAACACTGGGGCTTTGCGCTTCTCTACCCACCAAACGTCACGGTCACTATCTCTCCGTCTCGTAGACACGAGCTGAGAAATTGCAAACGTCGATCAATTGCTCAGAGATGAAAAGTGGCAGCACTGAAAGCTGTTGCTAGCCAGCACCCTTCCTTGGAAGCGCTTTTGTAGGCCTAAGAACACTGGGGCTATGGGCTTCTCTAGCCACCTCATCTTCTGCTCATCCTCTCGCGCACTCTAAAGAGAGCTCAGGTGAGAAATTGCAAACGTCGAGCAATTGCTCAGAGATGAAAAGTGCCAGCACTGAAAGCTGTTGCTAGCCAGCACCCTTCCTTGGAAGCGCTTTTGTAGGCGCAGTAACACTGGGGCTCTGGGCTTCTCTAGCCACCTCATCTTCTGCTCATCCTCTCGCGCACTCTAAAGAGAGCTCAGGGGAGAAATTGCAAACGTTGAGCAATTGCTCAGAGATGAAAAGTGCCAGCACTGAAAGCTCTTGCTAGCCAGCACCCTTCCTTGGAAGCGCTTTTGTAGCCCTTAGAACACTGGGGCTCTGGGCTTCTCTAGCCACCTCATCTTCTGCTCATCCTCTCGTGCACTCTAAAGAGAGCTCAGGTGAGAAATTGCAAACGTCGAGCAATTGCTCAGAGATGAAAAGTGCCAGCACTGAAAGCTGTTGCTAGCCAGCACCCTTCCTTGGAAGCACTTTTGTAGGCCTAAGAACACTGGGGCCCTGGGCTTCTCTAGCCACCTCATTTTCTGCTCATCCTCTCGCGCACTGTAAAGGGAGCTCAGGTGAGAAATTGCAAACGTCGAGCAATTGCTCAGAGAGGAAAAGTGCCAGCACTGAAAGCTGTTGCTAGCCAGCACCCTTCCTTGGAAGCGCTTTCACAGGTGCAGTAACACTGGGGCTTTGCGCTTCTCTAGCCACCAAACGTCACGGTCATTCTCTTTCCGTCTCGTAGACACGAGCTGAGAAATTGCAAACGTCGAGCAATTGCTCAGAGATGAAAAGTGCCAGCACTGAAAGCTGTTGCTAGCCAGCACCCTTCCTTGGAAGCGCTTTTGTAGGCCTAAGAACACTGGGGCTCTGGGCTTCTTTAGCCACCTCATCTTCTGCTCATCCTCTCGCGCACTCTGAAGAGAGCTCAGGTGAGAAATTGCAAACGTCGAGCAATTGCTCAGAGAAGAAAAGTGCCAGCACTGAAAGCTGTTGCTAGCCAGCACCCTTCCTTGGAAGCGCTTTCACAGGCGCAGTAACACTGGGGCTTTGCGCTTCTCTACCCACCAAACGTCACGGTCATTCTCTTTCCGTCTCGTAGACACGAGCTGAGAAATTGCAAACGTCGAGCAATTGCTCAGAGATGAAAAGTGCCAGCACTGAAAGCTGTTGCTAGCCAGCACCCTTCCTTGGAAGCGCTTTTGTAGCCCTTAGAACAGTGGGGCTCTGGGCTTCTCTAGCCACCTCATCTTCTGCTCATCCTCTCGCGCACTCTGAAGAGAGCTCAGGTGAGAAATTGCAAACGTCGAGCAATTGCTCAGAGATGAAAAGTGCCAGCACTGAAAGCTGTTGCTAGCCAGCACCCTTCCTTGGAAGCGCTTTCACAGGCGCAGTAACACTGGGGCTTTGCGCTTCTCTACCCACCAAATGTCACGGTCACTATCTCTCCGTCTCGTAGACACGAGCTGAGAAATTGCAAACGTCGATCAATTGCTCAGAGATGAAAAGTGCCAGCACTGAAAGCTGTTGCTAGCCAGCACCCTTCCTTGGAAGCGCTTTTGTAGGCCTAAGAACACTGGGGCTCTGGGCTTCTCTAGCCACCTAATCTTCTGCTCATCCTCTCGCGCACTCTAAAGAGAGCTCAGGTGAGAAATTGCAAACGTCCAGCAATTGCTCAGAGATGAAAAGTGCCAGCACTGAAAGCTCTTGCTAGCCAGCACCCTTCCTTGGAAGCGCTTTCACAGGCGCAGCAACACTGGGGCTTTGCGCTTCTCTACCCACCAAACGTCACGGTCATTCTCTTTCCGTCTCGTAGACACGAGCTGAGAAATTGCAAACGTCGAGCAATTGCTCAGAGATGAAAAGTGCCAGCACTGAAAGCTGTTGCTAGCCAGCACCCTTCCTTGGAAGCGCTTTTGTAGGCCTAAGAACACTGGGGCTCTGGGCTTCTTTAGCCACCTCATCTTCTGCTCATCCTCTCGCGCACTCTAAAGAGAGCTCAGGGGAGAAATTGCAAACGTCGAGCAATTGCTCAGAGATGAAAAGTGCCAGCACTGAAAGCTGTTGCTAGCCAGCACCCTTCCTTGGAAGCGCTTTCACAGGCGCAGCAACACTGGGGCTTTGCGCTTCTCTACCCACCAAACGTCACGGTCCTTCTCTTTCCGTCTCGTAGACATGTGCTGAGAAATTGCAAACGTCGAGCAATTGCTCAGAGATGAAAAGTGCCAGCACTGAAAGCTCTTGCTAGCCAGCACCCTTCCTTGGAAGCGCTTTTGTAGGCCTAAGAACACTGGGGCTCTGGGCTTCTCTAGCCACCTCATCTTCTGCTCATCCTCTCGCGCACTCTGAAGAGAGTTCAGGGGAGAAATTGCAAACGTCGAGCAATTGCTCAGAGATGAAAAGTGCCAGCACTGAAAGCTGTTGCTAGCCAGCACCCTTCCTTGGAAGCGCTTTTGTAGGCCTAAGAACACTGGGGCTCTGGGCTTCTCTAGCCACCGAATCTTCTGCTCATCCTCTCGCGCACTATAAAGAGAGCTCAGGTGAGAAATTGCAAACGTCGAGCAATTGCTCAGAGATGAAAAGTGCCAGCACTGAAAGCTGTTGCTAGCCAGCACCCTTCCTTGGAAGCGCTTTTGTAGGCCTAAGAAGACTGGGGCTCTGGGCTTCTCTAGCCACCTAATCTTCTGCTCATCCTCTCGCGCACTCTAAAGAGAGCTCAGGTGAGAAATTGCAAACGTCCAGCAATTGCTCAGAGAAGAAAAGTGCCAGCACTGAAAGCTGTTGCTAGCCAGCACCCTTCCTTGGAAGCGCTTTCACAGGCGCAGTAACACTGGGGCTTTGCGCTTCTCTACTCACCAAACGTCACGGTCACTACCTCTCCGTCTCGTAGACACGAGCTGAGAAATTGCAAACGTCGAGCAATTGCTCAGAGATGAAAAGTGCCAGCACTGAAAGCTGTTGCTAGCCAGCACCCTTCCTTGGAAGCGCTTTTGTAGGCCTAAGAAAACTGGGGCTCTGGGCTTCTCTAGCCACCTCATCTTCTGCTCATCCTCTCGCGCACTCTAAAGAGAGCTCAGGTGAGAAATTGCAAACGTCGAGCAATTGCTCAGAGATGAAAAGTGCCAGCACTGAAAGCTGTTGCTAGCCAGCACCCTTCCTTGGAAGCGCTTTCACAGGCGCAGTAACACTGGGGCTTTGCGCTTCTCTACCCACCAAACGTCACGGTCACTATCTCTCCGTCTCGTAGACACGAGCTGAGAAATTGCAAACGTCGATCAATTGCTCAGAGAGGAAAAGTGCCAGCACTGAAAGCTGTTGCTAGCCAGCACCCTTCCTTGGAAGCGCTTTTGTAGGCCTAAGAACACTGGGGCTCTGGGCTTCTCTAGCCACCTCATCTTCTGCTCATCCTCTCGCGCACTCTAAAGAGAGCTCAGGTGAGAAATTGCAAACGTCGAGCAATTGCTCAGAGATGAAAAGTGCCAGCACTGAAAGCTGTTGCTAGCCAGCACCCTTCCTTGGAAGCGCTTTTGTAGGCCTAAGAACACTGGGGCTCTGGGCTTCTCTAGCCACCTCATCTTCTGCTCATCCTCTCGCGCACTCTAAAGAGAGCTCAGGTGAGAAATTGCAAACGTCGAGCAATTGCTCAGAGAGGAAAAGTGCCAGCACTGAAAGCTGTTGCTAGCCAGCACCCTTCCTTGGAAGCGCTTTTGTAGCCCTTAGAACACTGGGGCTCTGTGCTTCTCTAGCCACCGAATCTTCTGCTCATCCTCTCGCGCACTCTAAAGAGAGCTCAGGTGAGAAATTGCAAACGTCGAGCAATTGCTCAGAGAGGAAAAGTGCCAGCACTGAAAGCTGTTGCTAGCCAGCACCCTTCCTTGGAAGCACTTTTGTAGGCCTAAGAACACTGGGGCCCTGGGCTTCTCTAGCCACCTCATCTTCTGCTCATCCTCTCGCGCACTCTGAAGAGAGCTCAGGGGAGAAATTGCAAACGTCGAGCAATTGCTCAGAGATGAAAAGTGCCAGCACTGAAAGCTGTTGCTAGCCAGCACCCTTCCTTGGAAGCGCTTTTGTAGGCCTAAGAAAACTGGGGCTATGGGCTTCTCTAGCCACCTCATCTTCTGCTCATCCTCTCGCGCACTCTAAAGAGAGCTCAGGTGAGAAATTGCAAACGTCGAGCAATTGCTCAGAGAAGAAAAGTGCCAGCACTGAAAGCTGTGGCTAGCCAGCACCCTTCCTTGGAAGCGCTTTCACAGGCGCAGTAACACTGGGGCTTTGCGCTTCTCTACCCACCAAACGTCACGGTCATTCTCTTTCCGTCTCGTAGACACGAGCTGAGAAATTGCAAACGTCGAGCAATTGCTCAGAGATGAAAAGTGCCAGCACTGAAAGCTGTTGCTAGCCAGCACCCTTCCTTGGAAGCGCTTTTGTAGCCCTTAGAACACTGGGGCTCTGGGCTTCTCTAGCCACCTAATCTTCTGCTCATCCTCTCGCGCACTCTAAAGAGAGCTCAGGTGAGAAATTGCAAACGTCGAGCAATTGCTCAGAGATGAAAAGTGCCAGCACTGAAAGCTCTTGCTAGCCAGCACCCTTCCTTGGAAGCGCTTTCACAGGCGCAGTAACACTGGGGCTTTGCGCTTCTCTACCCACCAAACGTCACGGTCACTATCTCTCCGTCTCGTAGACACGAGCTGAGAAATTGCAAACGTCGATCAATTGCTCAGAGAGGAAAAGTGGCAGCACTGAAAGCTGTTGCTAGCCAGCACCCTTCCTTGGAAGCGCTTTTGTAGGCCTAAGAACACTGGGGCTATGGGCTTCTCTAGCCACCTCATCTTCTGCTCATCCTCTCGCGCACTCTAAAGAGAGCTCAGGTGAGAAATTGCAAACGTCGAGCAATTGCTCAGAGATGAAAAGTGCCAGCACTGAAAGCTGTTGCTAGCCAGCACCCTTCCTTGGAAGCGCTTTTGTAGGCGCAGTAACACTGGGGCTCTGGGCTTCTCTAGCCACCTCATCTTCTGCTCATCCTCTCGCGCACTCTAAAGAGAGCTCAGGGGAGAAATTGCAAACGTTGAGCAATTGCTCAGAGATGAAAAGTGCCAGCACTGAAAGCTCTTGCTAGCCAGCACCCTTCCTTGGAAGCGCTTTTGTAGCCCTTAGAACACTGGGGCTCTGGGCTTCTCTAGCCACCTCATCTTCTGCTCATCCTCTCGTGCACTCTAAAGAGAGCTCAGGTGAGAAATTGCAAACGTCGATCAATTGCTCAGAGATGAAAAGTGCCAGCACTGAAAGCTGTTGCTAGCCAGCACCCTTCCTTGGAAGCACTTTTGTAGGCCTAAGAACACTGGGGCCCTGGGCTTCTCTAGCCACCTCATTTTCTGCTCATCCTCTCGCGCACTGTAAAGGGAGCTCAGGTGAGAAATTGCAAACGTCGAGCAATTGCTCAGAGAGGAAAAGTGCCAGCACTGAAAGCTGTTGCTAGCCAGCACCCTTCCTTGGAAGCGCTTTTGTAGGCCTAAGAACACTGGGGCTCTGGGCTTCTCTAGCCACCTCATCTTCTGCTCATCCTCTCACGCACTCTAAAGAGAGCTCAGGTGAGAAATTGCAAACGTCGAGCAATTGCTCAGAGAAGAAAAGTGCCAGCACTGAAAGCTCTTGCTAGCCAGCACCCTTCCTTGGAAGCGCTTTCACAGGTGCAGTAACACTGGGGCTTTGCGCTTCTCTAGCCACCAAACGTCACGGTCATTCTCTTTCCGTCTCGTAGACACGAGCTGAGAAATTGCAAACGTCGAGCAATTGCTCAGAGATGAAAAGTGCCAGCACTGAAAGCTGTTGCTAGCCAGCACCCTTCCTTGGAAGCGCTTTTGTAGGCCTAAGAACACTGGGGCTCTGGGCTTCTTTAGCCACCTCATCTTCTGCTCATCCTCTCGCGCACTCTGAAGAGAGCTCAGGTGAGAAATTGCAAACGTTGAGCAATTGCTCAGAGATGAAAAGTGCCAGCACTGAAAGCTGTTGCTAGCCAGCACCCTTCCTTGGAAGCGCTTTCACAGGCGCAGTAACACTGGGGCTTTGCGCTTCTCTAGCCACCAAACGTCACGGTCACTATCTCTCCGTCTCGTAGACACGAGCTGAGAAATTGCAAACGTCGATCAATTGCTCAGAGAGGAAAAGTGCCAGCACTGAAAGCTGTTGCTAGCCAGCACCCTTCCTTGGAAGCGCTTTAGTAGGCCTAAGCACACTGGGGCTCTGGGCTTCTTTAGCCACCTAATCTTCTGCTCATCCTCTCGCGCACTCTAAAGAGAGCTCAGGTGAGAAATTGCAAACGTCGAGCAATTGCTCAGAGATGAAAAGTGCCAGCACTGAAAGCTGTTGCTAGCCAGCACCCTTCCTTGGAAGCGCTTTTGTAGGCCTAAGAACACTGGGGCTCTGGGCTTCTCTAGCCACCTCATCTTCTGCTCATCCTCTCGCGCACTCTAAAGAGAGCTCAGGTGAGAAATTGCAAACGTTGAGCAATTGCTCAGAGATGAAAAGTGCCAGCACTGAAAGCTGTTGCTAGCCAGCACCCTTCCTTGGAAGCGCTTTTGTAGGCCTTAGAACACTGGGGCTCTGGGCTTCTTTAGCCACCTCATCTTCTGCTCATCCTCTCGTGCACTCTGAAGAGAGCTCAGGTGAGAAATTGCAAACGTCGAGCAATTGCTCAGAGAAGAAAAGTGCCAGCACTGAAAGCTGTTGCTAGCCAGCACCCTTCCTTGGAAGCGCTTTCACAGGCGCAGTAACACTGGGGCTTTGCGCTTCTCTACCCACCAAACGTCACGGTCCTTCTCTTTCCGTCTCGTAGACACGAGCTGAGAAATTGCAAACGTCGAGCAATTGCTCAGAGAGGAAAAGTGCCAGCACTGAAAGCTGTTGCTAGCCAGCACCCTTCCTTGGAAGCGCTTTCACAGGCACAGTAACACTGGGGCTTTGCGCTTCTCTAGCCACCAAACGTCACGGTCACTATCTCTCCGTCTCGTAGACACGAGCTGAGAAATTGCAAACGTCGATCAATTGCTCAGAGAGGAAAAGTGCCAGCACTGAAAGCTGTTGCTAGCCAGCACCCTTCCTTGGAAGCGCTTTTGTAGGCCTAAGAAGACTGGGGCTCTGGGCTTCTCTAGCCACCTCATCTTCTGCTCATCCTCTCGCACACTCTAAAGAGAGCTCAGGTGAGAAATTGCAAACGTCGAGCAATTGCTCAGAGATGAAAAGTGCCAGCACTGAAAGCTGTTGCTAGCCAGCACCCTTCCTTGGAAGCGCTTTTGTAGGCCTAAGAACACTGGGGCTCTGGGCTTCTCTAGCCACCTCATCTTCTGCTCATCCTCTCGCGCACTCTGAAGAGAGCTCAGGTGAGAAATTGCAAACGTCGAGCAATTGCTCAGAGAGGAAAAGTGCCAGCAGTGAAAGCTGTGGCTAGCCAGCACCCTTCCTTGGAAGCGCTTTCACAGGTGCAGTAACACTGGGGCTTTGCGCTTCTCTACCCACCAAACGTCACGGTCACTATCTCTCCGTCTCGTAGACACGAGCTGAGAAATTGCAAACGTCGATCAATTGCTCAGAGAGGAAAAGTGCCAGCACTGAAAGCTGTTGCTAGCCAGCACCCTTCCTTGGAAGCGCTTTTGTAGGCCTAAGAACACTGGGGCTCTGGGCTTCTCTAGCCACCTCATCTTCTGCTCATCCTCTCGCGCACTCTAAAGAGAGCTCAGGTGAGAAATTGCAAACGTCGAGCAATTGCTCAGAGATGAAAAGTGCCAGCACTGAAAGCTGTTGCTAGCCAGCACCCTTCCTTGGAAGCGCTTTTGTAGGCGCAGTAACATTGGGGCTCTGGGCTTCTCTAGCCACCTCATCTTCTGCTCATCCTCTCGCGCACTCTAAAGAGAGCTCAGGTGAGAAATTGCAAACGTTGAGCAATTGCTCAGAGATGAAAAGTGCCAGCACTGAAAGCTGTTGCTAGCCAGCACCCTTCCTTGGAAGCGCTTTTGTAGCCCTTAGAACACTGGGGCTCTGGGCTTCTCTAGCCACCGAATCTTCTGCTCATCCTCTCGCGCACTCTAAAGAGAGCTCAGGTGAGAAATTGCAAACGTCCAGCAATTGCTCAGAGATGAAAAGTGCCAGCACTGAAAGCTGTTGCTAGCCAGCACCCTTCCTTGGAAGCGCTTTCACAGGCGCAGTAACACTGGGGCTTTGCGCTTCTCTAGCCACCAAACGTCACGGTCCTTTCCTTTCCGTCTCGTAGACACGAGCTGAGAAATTGCAAACGTCGAGCAATTGCTCAGAGATGAAAAGTGCCAGCACTGAAAGCTGTTGCTAGCCAGCACCCTTCCTTGGAAGCGCTTTTGTAGCCCTTAGAACAGTGGGGCTCTGGGCTTCTCTAGCCACCTCATCTTCTGCTCATCCTCTCGCGCACTCTGAAGAGAGCTCAGGTGAGAAATTGCAAACGTCGAGCAATTGCTCAGAGATGAAAAGTGCCAGCACTGAAAGCTGTTGCTAGCCAGCACCCTTCCTTGGAAGCGCTTTCACAGGCGCAGCAACACTGGGGCTTTGCGCTTCTCTAGCCACCAAACGTCACGGTCACTATCTCTCCGTCTCGTAGACACGAGCTGAGAAATTGCAAACGTCGAGCAATTGCTCAGAGAGGAAAAGTGCCAGCACTGAAAGCTGTTGCTAGCCAGCACCCTTCCTTGGAAGCGCTTTTGTAGGCCTAAGAAGACTGGGGCTCTGGGCTTCTCTAGCCACCTCATCTTCTGCTCATCCTCTCGCGCACTCTAAAGAGAGCTCAGGTGAGAAATTGCAAACGTCGAGCAATTGCTCAGAGATGAAAAGTGCCAGCACTGAAAGCTCTTGCTAGCCAGCACCCTTCCTTGGAAGCGCTTTTGTAGGCCTAAGAAGACTGGGGCTCTGGGCTTCTCTAGCCACCTCATCTTCTGCTCATCCTCTCGCGCACTCTAAAGAGAGCTCAGGTGAGAAATTGCAAACGTCGAGCAATTGCTCAGAGATGAAAAGTGCCAGCACTGAAAGCTGTTGCTAGCCAGCACCCTTCCTTGGAAGCGCTTTCACAGGCGCAGTAACACTGGGGCTTTGCGCTTCTCTACCCACCAAACGTCACTGTCATTCTCTTTCCGTCTCGTAGACACGAGCTGAGAAATTGCAAACGTCGAGCAATTGCTCAGAGATGAAAAGTGCCAGCACTGAAAGCTGTTGCTAGCCAGCACCCTTCCTTGGAAGCGCTTTTGTAGGCCTAAGAACACTGGGGCTCTGGGCTTCTCTAGCCACCTCATCTTCTGCTCATCCTCTCGCGCACTCTAAAGAGAGCTCAGGTGAGAAATTGCAAACGTCGAGCAATTGCTCAGAGATGAAAAGTGCCAGCACTGAAAGCTCTTGCTAGCCAGCCCCCTTCCTTGGAAGCGCTTTCACAGGCGCAGTAACACTGGGGCTTTGCGCTTCTCTAGCCACCAAACGTCACGGTCCTTCTCTTTCCGTCTCGTAGACATGAGCTGAGAAATTGCAAACGTCGAGCAATTGCTCAGAGATGAAAAGTGCCAGCACTGAAAGCTGTTGCTAGCCAGCACCCTTCCTTTGAAGCGCTTTTGTAGGCCTAAGCACACTGGGGCTCTGGGCTTCTCTAGCCACCTCATCTTCTGCTCATCCTCTCGCGCACTCTAAAGAGAGCTCAGGTGAGAAATTGCAAACGTCGAGCAATTGCTCAGAGAGGAAAAGTGCCAGCACTGAAAGCTGTTGCTAGCCAGCACCCTTCCTTGGAAGCGCTTTTGTAGGCCTAAGAACACTGGGGCTCTGGGCTTCTCTAGCCACCTCATCTTCTGCTCATCCTCTCGCGCACTCTAAAGGGAGCTCAGGTGAGAAATTGCAAACGTCGAGCAATTGCTCAGAGATGAAAAGTGCCAGCACTGAAAGCTGTTGCTAGCCAGCACCCTTCCTTGGAAGCGCTTTTGTAGGCCTAAGAACACTGGGGCTCTGGGCTTCTCTAGCCACCTCATCTTCTGCTCATCCTCTCGCGCACTCTAAAGAGAGCTCAGGGGAGAAATTGCAAACGTCGAGCAATTGCTCAGAGAGGAAAAGTGCCAGCACTGAAAGCTGTGGCTAGCCAGCACCCTTCCTTGGAAGCGCTTTTGTAGCCCTTAGAACACTGGGGCTCTGGGCTTCTCTAGCCACCTCATCTTCTGCTCATCCTCTCGCGCACTCTAAAGAGAGCTCAGGTGAGAAATTGCAAACGTCGAGCAATTGCTCAGAGATGAAAAGTGCCAGCACTGAAAGCTGTTGCTAGCCAGCACCCTTCCTTGGAAGCGCTTTCACAGGCGCAGCAACACTGGGGCTTTGCGCTTCTCTACCCACCAAACGTCACGGTCATTCTCTTTCCGTCTCGTAGACACGAGCAGAGAAATTGCAAACGTCGAGCAATTGCTCAGAGATGAAAAGTGCCAGCACTGAAAGCTGTTGCTAGCCAGCACCCTTCCTTGGAAGCGCTTTTGTAGGCCTTAGAACACTGGGGCTCTGGGCTTCTTTAGCCACCTCATCTTCTGCTCATCCTCTCGCGCACTCTGAAGAGAGCTCAGGGGAGAAATTGCAAACGTCCAGCAATTGCTCAGAGATGAAAAGTGCCAGCACTGAAAGCTGTTGCTAGCCAGCACCCTTCCTTGGAAGCGCTTTCACAGGCGCAGTAACACTGGGGCTTTGCGCTTCTCTAGCCACCAAACGTCACGGTCACTATCTCTCCGTCTCGTAGACACGAGCTGAGAAATTGCAAACGTCGAGCAATTGCTCAGAGATGAAAAGTGCCAGCACTGAAAGCTGTTGCTAGCCAGCACCCTTCCTTGGAAGCGCTTTTGTAGGCCTAAGAAGACTGGGGCTCTGGGCTTCTCTAGCCACCTCATCTTCTGCTCATCCTCTCGCGCACTCTAAAGGGAGCTCAGGTGAGAAATTGCAAACGTCGAGCAATTGCTCAGAGATGAAAAGTGCCAGCACTGAAAGCTGTTGCTAGCCAGCACCCTTCCTTGGAAGCGCTTTTGTAGGCCTAAGAACACTGGGGCTCTGGGCTTCTCTACCACCTCATCTTCTGCTCATCCTCTCGCGCACTCTAAAGAGAGCTCAGGTGAGAAATTGCAAACGTCCAGCAATTGCTCAGAGAAGAAAAGTGCCAGCACTGAAAGCTGTGGCTAGCCAGCACCCTTCCTTGGAAGCGCTTTCACAGGCGCAGCAACACTGGGGCTTTGCGCTTCTCTAGCCACCAAACGTCACGGTCATTCTCTTTCCGTCTCGTAGACACGAGCTGAGAAATTGCAAACGTCCAGCAATTGCTCAGAGATGAAAAGTGCCAGCACTGAAAGCTGTTGCTAGCCAGCACCCTTCCTTGGAAGCGCTTTTGTAGCCCTTAGAACACTGGGGCTCTGGGCTTCTCTAGCCACCTCATCTTCTGCTCATCCTCTCGCGCACTCTAAAGAGAGCTCAGGGGAGAAATTGCAAACGTTGAGCAATTGCTCAGAGAGGAAAAGTGCCAGCACTGAAAGCTGTTGCTAGCCAGCACCCTTCCTTGGAAGCGCTTTTGTAGGCCTAAGAACACTGGGGCTCTGGGCTTCTCTAGCCACCTCATCTTCTGCTCATCCTCTCGCGCACTCTAAAGAGAGCTCAGGTGAGAAATTGCAAACGTCGAGCAATTGCTCAGAGATGAAAAGTGCCAGCACTGAAAGCTGTTGCTAGCCAGCACCCTTCCTTGGAAGCGCTTTCACAGGCGCAGCAACACTGGGGCTTTGCGCTTCTCTACCCACCAAACGTCACGGTCATTCTCTTTCCGTCTCGTAGACACGAGCAGAGAAATTGCAAACGTCGAGCAATTGCTCAGAGATGAAAAGTGCCAGCACTGAAAGCTGTTGCTAGCCAGCACCCTTCCTTGGAAGCGCATTTGTAGGCCTAAGAACACTGGGGCTCTGGGCTTCTTTAGCCACCTCATTTTCTGCTCATCCTCTCGCGCACTCTGAAGAGAGCTCAGGTGAGAAATTGCAAACGTCGAGCAATTGCTCAGAGATGAAAAGTGCCAGCACTGAAAGCTCTTGCTAGCCAGCACCCTTCCTTGGAAGCGCTTTCACAGGCGCAGTAACACTGGGGCTTTGCGCTTCTCTAGCCACCAAACGTCACGGTCACTATCTCTCCGTCTCGTAGACAAGAGCTGAGAAATTGCAAACGTCCAGCAATTGCTCAGAGAGGAAAAGTGCCAGCACTGAAAGCTGTTGCTAGCCAGCACCCTTCCTTGGAAGCGCTTTTGTAGGCCTAAGAAGACTGGGGCTCTGGGCTTCTCTAGCCACCTCATCTTCTGCTCATCCTCTCGCGCACTCTAAAGAGAGCTCAGGTGAGAAATTGCAAACGTCGAGCAATTGCTCAGAGATGAAAAGTGCCAGCACTGAAAGCTGTTGCTAGCCAGCACCCTTCCTTGGAAGCGCTTTCACAGGCGCAGTAACACTGGGGCTTTGCGCTTCTCTAGCCACCAAACGTCACGGTCACTATCTCTCCGTCTCGTAGACACGAGCTGAGAAATTGCAAACGTCGATCAATTGCTCAGAGAGGAAAAGTGCCAGCACTGAAAGCTGTTGCTAGCCAGCACCCTTCCTTGGAAGCGCTTTTGTAGGCCTAAGAAGACTGGGGCTCTGGGCTTCTCTAGCCACCTCATCTTCTGCTCATCCTCTCGCGCACTCTAAAGAGAGCTCAGGTGAGAAATTGCAAACGTCGAGCAATTGCTCAGAGATGAAAAGTGCCAGCACTGAAAGCTGTTGCTAGCCAGCACCCTTCCTTGGAAGCGCATTTGTAGGCCTAAGAACACTGGGGCTCTGGGCTTCTCTAGCCACCTCATCTTCTGCTCATCCTCTCGCGCACTCTGAAGAGAGCTCAGGTGAGAAATTGCAAACGTCGATCAATTGCTCAGAGATGAAAAGTGCCAGCACTGAAAGCTGTTGCTAGCCAGCACCCTTCCTTGGAAGCGCTTTCACAGGCGCAGTAACACTGGGGCTTTGCGCTTCTCTAGCCACCAAACGTCACGGTCACTATCTCTCCGTCTCGTAGACACGAGCTGAGAAATTGCAAACGTCGATCAATTGCTCAGAGAGGAAAAGTGCCAGCACTGAAAGCTGTTGCTAGCAGCACCCTTCCTTGGAAGCGCTTTTGTAGGCCTAAGAACACTGGGGCTCTGGGCTTCTTTAGCCACCTCATCTTCTGCTCATCCTCTCGCGCACTCTGAAGAGAGCTTAGGGGAAAAATTGCAAACGTCGAGCAATTGCTCAGAGAGGAAAAGTGCCAGCACTGAAAGCTGTTGCTAGCCAGCACCCTTCCTTGGAAGCGCTTTTGTAGGCCTAAGAACACTGGGGCTCTGGGCTTCTCTAGCCACCTCATCTTCTGCTCATCCTCTCGCGCACTCTAAAGAGAGCTCAGGTGAGAAATTGCAAACGTCGAGCAATTGCTCAGAGATGAAAAGTGCCAGCACTGAAAGCTGTTGCTAGCCAGCACCCTTCCTTGGAAGCGCTTTTGTAGCCCTTAGAACACTGGGGCTTTGCGCTTCTCTAGCCACCTCATCTTCTGCTCATCCTCTCGCGCACTCTAAAGAGAGCTCAGGTGAGAAATTGCAAACGTCGAGCAATTGCTCAGAGATGAAAAGTGCCAGCACTGAAAGCTGTTGCTAGCCAGCACCCTTCCTTGGAAGCGCTTTCACAGGCGCAGTAACACTGGGGCTTTGCGCTTCTCTACCCACCAAACGTCACGGTCATTCTCTTTCCGTCTCGTAGACACGAGCTGAGAAATTGCAAACGTCGAGCAATTGCTCAGAGATGAAAAGTGCCAGCACTGAAAGCTCTTGCTAGCCAGCACCCTTCCTTGGAAGCGCTTTTGTAGGCCTAAGAACACTGGGGCTATGGGCTTCTCTAGCCACCTCATCTTCTGCCCATCCTCTCGCGCACTCTAAAGGGAGCTCAGGTGAGAAATTGCAAACGTCGAGCAATTGCTCAGAGATGAAAAGTGCCAGCACTGAAAGCTCTTGCTAGCCAGCACCCTTCCTTGGAAGCGCTTTTGTAGGCCTAAGAACACTGGGGCTCTGGGCTTCTCTAGCCACCTCATCTTCTGCTCATCCTCTCGCGCACTCTAAAGAGAGCTCAGGTGAGAAATTGCAAACGTCCAGCAATTGCTCAGAGAAGAAAAGTGCCAGCACTGAAAGCTGTGGCTAGCCAGCACCCTTCCTTGGAAGCGCTTTCACAGGCGCAGTAACACTGGGGCTTTGCGCTTCTCTACCCACCAAACGTCACGGTCATTCTCTTTCCGTCTCGTAGACACGAGCTGAGAAATTGCAAATGTCGAGCAATTGCTCAGAGATGAAAAGTGCCAGCACTGAAAGCTGTTGCTAGCCAGCACCCTTCCTTGGAAGCGCTTTTGTAGGCCTAAGCACACTGGGGCTCTGGGCTTCTCTAGCCACCGAATCTTCTGCTCATCCTCTCGCGCACTCTGAAGAGAGCTCAGGTGAGAAATTGCAAACGTCGAGCAATTGCTCAGAGAGGAAAAGTGCCAGCACTGAAAGCTGTTGCTAGCCAGCACCCTTCCTTGGAAGCGCTTTTGTAGGCCTAAGAACACTGGGGCTCTGGGCTTCTCTAGCCACCTCATCTTCTGCTCATCCTCTCGCGCACTCTAAAGAGAGCTCAGGTGAGAAATTGCAAACGTCCAGCAATTGCTCAGAGATGAAAAGTGCCAGCACTGAAAGCTCTTGCTAGCCAGCACCCTTCCTTGGAAGCGCTTTTGTAGGCCTAAGAACACTGGGGCTCTGGGCTTCTCTAGCCACCTCATCTTCTGCTCATCCTCTCGCGCACTCTAAAGAGAGCTCAGGGGAGAAATTGCAAACGTCGAGCAATTGCTCAGAGAGGAAAAGTGCCAGCACTGAAAGCTGTGGCTAGCCAGCACCCTTCCTTGGAAGCGCTTTCACAGGCGCAGTAACACTGGGGCTTTGCGCTTCTCTACCCACCAAACATCACGGTCCTTCTCTTTCCGTCTCCTAGACACGAGCTGAGAAATTGCAAACGTCGAGCAATTGCTCAGAGATGAAAAGTGCCAGCACTGAAAGCTGTTGCTAGCCAGCACCCTTCCTTGGAAGCGCTTTTGTAGCCCTTAGAACACTGGGGCTCTGGGCATCTCTAGCCACCTCATCTTCTGCTCATCCTCTCGCGCACTCTAAAGAGAGCTCAGGTGAGAAATTGCAAACGTCGAGCAATTGCTCAGAGAGGAAAAGTGCCAGCACTGAAAGCTGTTGCTAGCCAGCACCCTTCCTTGGAAGTGCTTTTGTAGCCCTAAGAACACTGGGGCTCTGGGCTTCTCTAGCCACCTCATCTTCTGCTCATCCTCTCGCGCACTCTAAAGAGAGCTCAGGTGAGAAATTGCAAACGTCCAGCAATTGCTCAGAGGTGAAAAGTGCCAGCACTGAAAGCTCTTGCTAGCCAGCACCCTTCCTTGGAAGCGCTTTCACAGGCGCAGTAACACTGGGGCTTTGCGCTTCTCTACCCACCAAACGTCACGGTCATTCTCTTTCCGTCTCGTAGACACGAGCTGAGAAATTGCAAACGTCGAGCAAATGCTCAGAGATGAAAAGTGCCAGCACTGAAAGCTGTTGCTAGCCAGCACCCTTCCTTGGAAGCGCTTTTGTAGGCCTAAGAACACTGGGGCTCTGGGCTTCTCTAGCCACCTCATCTTCTTCTCATCCTCTCGCGCACTCTAAAGGGAGCTCAGGTGAGAAATTGCAAACGTCGATCAATTGCTCAGAGATGAAAAGTGCCAGCACTGAAAGCTGTTGCTAGCCAGCACCCTTCCTTGGAAGCGCTTTTGTAGGCCTAAGAACACTGGGGCTCTGGGCTTCTCTAGCCACCTCATCTTCTGCTCATCCTGTCGCGCACTCTAAAGAGAGCTCAGGTGAGAAATTGCAAACGTCCAGCAATTGCTCAGAGAAGAAAAGTGCCAGCACTGAAAGCTGTGGCTAGCCAGCACCCTTCCTTGGAAGCGCTTTCACAGGCGCAGTAACACTGGGGCTTTGCGCTTCTCTACCCACCAAACGTCACGGTCATTCTCTTTCCGTCTCGTAGACACGAGCTGAGAAATTGCAAATGTCGAGCAATTGCTCAGAGATGAAAAGTGCCAGCACTGAAAGCTGTTGCTAGCCAGCACCCTTCCTTGGAAGCGCTTTTGTAGGCCTAAGAAGACTGGGGCTCTGGGCTTCTCTAGCCACCTAATCTTCTGCTCATCCTCTCGCGCACTCTGAAGAGAGCTCAGGTGAGAAATTGCAAACGTCGAGCAATTGCTCAGAGAGGAAAAGTGCCAGCACTGAAAGCTGTTGCTAGCCAGCACCCTTCCTTGGAAGCGCTTTTGTAGGCCTAAGAACACTGGGGCTCTGGGCTTCTCTAGCCACCTCATCTTCTGCTCATCCTCTCGCGCACTCTAAAGAGAGCTCAGGTGAGAAATTGCAAACGTCGAGCAATTGCTCAGAGATGAAAAGTGCCAGCACTGAAAGCTGTTGCTAGCCAGCACCCTTCCTTGGAAGCGCTTTTGTAGGCCTAAGAACACTGGGGCTCTGGGCTTCTCTAGCCACCTCATCTTCTGCTCATCCTCTCGCGCACTCTAAAGAGAGCTCAGGTGAGAAATTGCAAACGTCGAGCAATTGCTCAGAGAGGAAAAGTGCCAGCACTGAAAGCTGTTGCTAGCCAGCACCCTTCCTTGGAAGCGCTTTTGTAGGCCTAAGAACACTGGGGCTCTGGGCTTCTCTAGCCACCTCATCTTCTGCTCATCCTCTCGCGCACTCTAAAGAGAGCTCAGGTGAGAAATTGCAAACGTCGAGCAATTGCTCAGAGATGAAAAGTGCCAGCACTGAAAGCTGTTGCTAGCCAGCACCCTTCCTTGGAAGCGCTTTTGTAGGCCTAAGAAGACTGGGGCTCTGGGCTTCTCTAGCCACCTCATCTTCTGCTCATCCTCTCGCGCACTCTAAAGAGAGCTCAGGTGAGAAATTGCAAACGTCGAGCAATTGCTCAGAGAGGAAAAGTGCCAGCACTGAAAGCTGTTGCTAGCCAGCACCCTTCCTTGGAAGCGCTTTTGTAGGCCTAAGAACACTGGGGCTCTGGGCTTCTCTAGCCACCTCATCTTCTGCTCATCCTCTCGCGCACTCTAAAGAGAGCTCAGGTGAGAAATTGCAAACGTCGAGCAATTGCTCAGAGATGAAAAGTGCCAGCACTGAAAGCTGTTGCTAGCCAGCACCCTTCCTTGGAAGCGCTTTCACAGGCGCAGTAACACTGGGGCTTTGCGCTTCTCTACCCACCAAACGTCACGGTCACTATCTCTCCGTCTCGTAGACACGAGCTGAGAAATTGCAAACGTCGATCAATTGCTCAGAGATGAAAAGTGCCAGCACTGAAAGCTGTTGCTAGCCAGCCCCCTTCCGTGGAAGCGCTTTTGTAGGCCTAAGAACACTGGGGCTCTGGGCTTCTCTAGCCACCTAAGCTTCTGCTCATCCTCTCGCGCACTCTAAAGAGAGCTCAGGTGAGAAATTGCAAACGTCGAGCAATTGCTCAGAGATGAAAAGTGCCAGCACTGAAAGCTGTTGCTAGCCAGCACCCTTCCTTGGAAGCGCTTTTGTAGCCCTTAGAACACTGGGGCTCTGGGCTTCTCTAGCCACCTCATCTTCTGCTCATCCTCTCGCGCACTCTAAAGAGAGCTCAGGTGAGAAATTGCAAACGTCCAGCAATTGCTCAGAGATGAAAAGTGCCAGCACTGAAAGCTGTTGCTAGCCAGCACCCTTCCTTGGAAGCGCTTTCACAGGCGCAGTAACACTGGGGCTTTGCGCTTCTCTACCCACCAAACGTCACTGTCATTCTCTTTCCGTCTCGTAGACACGAGCTGAGAAATTGCAAATGTCGAGCAATTGCTCAGAGATGAAAAGTGCCAGCACTGAAAGCTGTTGCTAGCCAGCACCCTTCCTTGGAAGCGCTTTTGTAGGCCTAAGCACACTGGGGCTCTGGGCTTCTCTAGCCACCTAATCTTCTGCTCATCCTCTCGCGCACTCTGAAGAGAGCTCAGGTGAGAAATTGCAAACGTCGAGCAATTGCTCAGAGATGAAAAGTGCCAGCACTGAAAGCTGTTGCTAGCCAGCACCCTTCCTTGGAAGCGCTTTCACAGGCGCAGTAACACTGGGGCTTTGCGCTTCTCTAGCCACCAAACGTCACGGTCACTATCTCTCCGTCTCGTAGACACGAGCTGAGAAATTGCAAACGTCGATCAATTGCTCAGAGATGAAAAGTGCCAGCACTGAAAGCTGTTGCTTGCCAGCCCCCTTCCGTGGAAGCGCTTTTGTAGGCCTAAGAACACTGGGGCTCTGGGCTTCTCTAGCCACCTCATCTTCTGCTCATCCTCTCGCGCACTCTAAAGAGAGCTCAGGTGAGAAATTGCAAACGTTGAGCAATTGCTCAGAGATGAAAAGTGCCAGCACTGAAAGCTGTTGCTAGCCAGCACCCTTCCTTGGAAGCGCTTTTGTAGGCCTAAGAACACTGGGGCTCTGGGCTTCTCTAGCCACCTCATCTTCTGCTCATCCTCTCGCGCACTCTAAAGAGAGCTCAGGTGAGAAATTGCAAACGTCGAGCAATTGCTCAGAGATGAAAAGTGCCAGCACTGAAAGCTGTTGCTAGCCAGCACCCTTCCTTGGAAGCGCTTTCACAGGCGCAGTAACACTGGGGCTTTGCGCTTCTCTACCCACCAAACGTCACTGTCATTCTCTTTCCGTCTCGTAGACACGAGCTGAGAAATTGCAAACGTCGAGCAATTGCTCAGAGATGAAAAGTGCCAGCACTGAAAGCTGTTGCTAGCCAGCACCCTTCCTTGGAAGCGCTTTTGTAGGCCTAAGCACACTGGGGCTCTGGGCTTCTCTAGCCACCTAATCTTCTGCTCATCCTCTCGCGCACTCTGAAGAGAGCTCAGGTGAGAAATTGCAAACGTCGATCAATTGCTCAGAGAGGAAAAGTGCCAGCACTGAAAGCTGTTGCTAGCCAGCACCCTTCCTTGGAAGCGCTTTTGTAGGCCTAAGAACACTGGGGCTCTGGGCTTCTCTAGCCACCTAATCTTCTGCTCATCCTCTCGCGCACTCTAAAGAGAGCTCAGGTGAGAAATTGCAAACGTCGAGCAATTGCTCAGAGATGAAAAGTGCCAGCACTGAAAGCTGTTGCTAGCCAGCACCCTTCCTTGGAAGCGCTTTTGTAGGCCTAAGAACACTGGGGCTCTGGGCTTCTCTAGCCACCTCATCTTCTGCTCATCCTCTCGCGCACTCTAAAGAGAGCTCAGGTGAGAAATTGCAAACGTCGAGCAATTGCTCAGAGAGGAAAAGTGCCAGCACTGAAAGCTGTTGCTAGCCAGCACCCTTCCTTGGAAGCGCTTTTGTAGGCCTAAGAACACTGGGGCTCTGTGCTTCTCTAGCCACCTCATCTTCTGCTCATCCTCTCGCGCACTCTAAAGAGAGCTCAGGTGAGAAATTGCAAACGTCGAGCAATTGCTCAGAGATGAAAAGTGCCAGCACTGAAAGCTGTTGCTAGCCAGCACCCTTCCTTGGAAGCGCTTTCACAGGCGCAGCAACACTGGGGCTTTGCGCTTCTCTAGCCACCAAACGTCACGGTCACTATCTCTCCGTCTCGTAGACACGAGCTGAGAAATTGCAAACGTCCAGCAATTGCTCAGAGATGAAAAGTGCCAGCACTGAAAGCTGTTGCTAGCCAGCCCCCTTCCTTGGAAGCGCTTTTGTAGGCCTAAGAACACTGGGGCTCTGGGCTTCTCTAGCCACCTCATCTTCTGCTCATCCTCTCGCGCACTCTAAAGAGAGCTCAGGTGAGAAATTGCAAACGTTGAGCAATTGCTCAGAGATGAAAAGTGCCAGCACTGAAAGCTCTTGCTAGCCAGCACCCTTCCTTGGAAGCGCTTTTGTAGCCCTTAGAACACTGGGGCTCTGGGCTTCTCTAGCCACCTCATCTTCTGCTCATCCTCTCGCGCACTCTAAAGAGAGCTCAGGTGAGAAATTGCAAACGTCGAGCAATTGCTCAGAGATGAAAAGTGCCAGCACTGAAAGCTGTTGCTAGCCAGCACCCTTCCTTGGAAGCGCTTTCACAGGCGCAGTAACACTGGGGCTTTGCGCTTCTCTAGCCACCAAACGTCACTGTCATTCTCTTTCCGTCTCGTAGACACGAGCTGAGAAATTGCAAACGTCGAGCAATTGCTCAGAGATGAAAAGTGCCAGCACTGAAAGCTGTTGCTAGCCAGCACCCTTCCTTGGAAGCGCTTTTGTAGGCCTAAGCACACTGGGGCTCTGGGCTTCTCTAGCCACCTAATCTTCTGCTCATCCTCTCGCGCACTCTGAAGAGAGCTCAGGTGAGAAATTGCAAACGTCGAGCAATTGCTCAGAGAGGAAAAGTGCCAGCACTGAAAGCTGTTGCTAGCCAGCACCCTTCCTTGGAAGCGCTTTTGTAGGCCTAAGAACACTGGGGCTCTGGGCTTCTCTAGCCACCTAATCTTCTGCTCATCCTCTCGCGCACTCTAAAGAGAGCTCAGGTGAGAAATTGCAAACGTCGAGCAATTGCTCAGAGATGAAAAGTGCCAGCACTGAAAGCTGTTGCTAGCCAGCACCCTTCCTTGGAAGCGCTTTTGTAGGCCTAAGAACACTGGGGCTCTGGGCTTCTCTAGCCACCTCATCTTCTGCTCATCCTCTCGCGCACTCTAAAGAGAGCTCAGGTGAGAAATTGCAAACGTCGAGCAATTGCTCAGAGAGGAAAAGTGCCAGCACTGAAAGCTGTTGCTAGCCAGCACCCTTCCTTGGAAGCGCTTTTGTAGGCCTAAGAACACTGGGGCTCTGTGCTTCTCTAGCCACCTCATCTTCTGCTCATCCTCTCGCGCACTCTAAAGAGAGCTCAGGTGAGAAATTGCAAACGTCGAGCAATTGCTCAGAGATGAAAAGTGCCAGCACTGAAAGCTGTTGCTAGCCAGCACCCTTCCTTGGAAGCGCTTTCACAGGCGCAGCAACACTGGGGCTTTGCGCTTCTCTAGCCACCAAACGTCACGGTCACTATCTCTCCGTCTCGTAGACACGAGCTGAGAAATTGCAAACGTCGATCAATTGCTCAGAGACGAAAAGTGCCAGCACTGAAAGCTGTTGCTAGCCAGCCCCCTTCCGTGGAAGCGCTTTTGTAGGCCTAAGAACACTGGGGCTCTGGGCTTCTCTAGCCACCTCATCTTCTGCTCATCCTCTCGCGCACTCTAAAGAGAGCTCAGGTGAGAAATTGCAAACGTTGAGCAATTGCTCAGAGATGAAAAGTGCCAGCACTGAAAGCTCTTGCTAGCCAGCACCCTTCCTTGGAAGCGCTTTTGTAGCCCTTAGAACACTGGGGCTCTGGGCTTCTCTAGCCACCTCATCTTCTGCTCATCCTCTCGCGCACTCTAAAGAGAGCTCAGGTGAGAAATTGCAAACGTCGAGCAATTGCTCAGAGATGAAAAGTGCCAGCACTGAAAGCTGTTGCTAGCCAGCACCCTTCCTTGGAAGCGCTTTCACAGGCGCAGTAACACTGGGGCTTTGCGCTTCTCTACCCACCAAACGTCACTGTCATTCTCTTTCCGTCTCGTAGACACGAGCTGAGAAATTGCAAACGTCGAGCAATTGCTCCGAGATGAAAAGTGCCAGCACTGAAAGCTGTTGCTAGCCAGCACCCTTCCTTGGAAGCGCTTTTGTAGGCCTAAGCACACTGGGGCTCTGGGCTTCTCTAGCCACCTCATCTTCTGCTCATCCTCTCGCGCACTCTGAAGAGAGCTCAGGTGAGAAATTGCAAACGTCGAGCAATTGCTCAGAGAGGAAAAGTGCCAGCACTGAAAGCTGTTGCTAGCCAGCACCCTTCCTTGGAAGCGCTTTTGTAGCCCTTAGAACACTGGGGCTATGGGCTTCTCTAGCCACCTCATCTTCTGCTCATCCTCTCGCGCACTCTAAAGAGAGCTCAGGTGAGAAAATGCAAACGTCGAGCAATTGCTCAGAGATGAAAAGTGCCAGCACTGAAAGCTGTTGCTAGCCAGCACCCTTCCTTGGAAGCGCTTTTGTAGCCCTTAGAACACTGGGGCTCTGGGCTTCTCTAGCCACCTCATCTTCTGCTCATCCTCTCGCGCACTCTAAAGAGAGCTCAGGTGAGAAATTGCAAACGTCGAGCAATTGCTCAGAGATGAAAAGTGCCAGCACTGAAAGCTCTTGCTAGCCAGCACCCTTCCTTGGAAGCGCTTTCACAGGCGCAGTAACACTGGGGCTTTGCGCTTCTCTAGCCACCAAACGTCACTGTCATTCTCTTTCCGTCTCGTAGACACGAGCTGAGAAATTGCAAATGTCGAGCAATTGCTCAGAGATGAAAAGTGCCAGCACTGAAAGCTGTTGCTAGCCAGCACCCTTCCTTGGAAGCGCTTTTGTAGGCCTAAGCACACTGGGGCTCTGGGCTTCTCTAGCCACCTAATCTTCTGCTCATCCTCTCGCGCACTCTGAAGAGAGCTCAGGTGAGAAATTGCAAACGTCGAGCAATTGCTCAGAGAGGAAAAGTGCCAGCACTGAAAGCTGTTGCTAGCCAGCACCCTTCCTTGGAAGCGCTTTTGTAGGCCTAAGAACACTGGGGCTCTGGGCTTCTCTAGCCACCTAATCTTCTGCTCATCCTCTCGCGCACTCTAAAGAGAGCTCAGGTGAGAAATTGCAAACGTCGAGCAATTGCTCAGAGATGAAAAGTGCCAGCACTGAAAGCTCTTGCTAGCCAGCACCCTTCCTTGGAAGCGCTTTTGTAGGCCTAAGAACACTGGGGCTCTGGGCTTCTCTAGCCACCTCATCTTCTGCTCATCCTCTCGCGCACTCTAAAGAGAGCTCAGGTGAGAAATTGCAAACGTCGAGCAATTGCTCAGAGAGGAAAAGTGCCAGCACTGAAAGCTGTTGCTAGCCAGCACCCTTCCTTGGAAGCGCTTTTGTAGGCCTAAGAACACTGGGGCTCTGGGCTTCTCTAGCCACCGAATCTTCTGCTCATCCTCTCGCGCACTCTAAAGAGAGCTCAGGTGAGAAATTGCAAACGTCGAGCAATTGCTCAGAGATGAAAAGTGCCAGCACTGAAAGCTGTGGCTAGCCAGCACCCTTCCTTGGAAGCGCTTTCACAGGCGCAGCAACACTGGGGCTTTGCGCTTCTCTAGCCACCAAACGTCACGGTCCTTCTCTTTCCGTCTCGTAGACACGAGCTGAGAAATTGCAAACGTCGAGCAATTGCTCAGAGATGAAAAGTGCCAGCACTGGCAGCTGTTGCTAGCCAGCACCCTTCCTTGGAAGCGCTTTTGTAGGCCTAAGAACACTGGGGCTCTGGGCTTCTTTAGCCACCTCATCTTCTGCTCATCCTCTCGCGCACTCTGAAGAGAGCTCAGGTGAGAAATTGCAAACGTCGAGCAATTGCTCAGAGATGAAAAGTGCCAGCACTGAAAGCTGTTGCTAGCCAGCACCCTTCCTTGGAAGCGCTTTCACAGGCGCAGTAACACTGGGGCTTTGCGCTTCTCTAGCCACCAAACGTCACGGTCACTATCTCTCCGTCTCGTAGACACGAGCTGAGAAATTGCAAACGTCGATCAATTGCTCAGAGATGAAAAGTGCCAGCACTGAAAGCTGTTGCTAGCCAGCACCCTTCCTTGGAAGCGCTTTTGTAGGCCTAAGAAGACTGGGGCTCTGGGCTTCTCTAGCCACCTCATCTTCTGCTCATCCTCTCGCGCACTCTAAAGAGAGCTCAGGTGAGAAATTGCAAACGTCGAGCAATTGCTCAGAGATGAAAAGTGCCAGCACTGAAAGCTGTTGCTAGCCAGCCCCCTTCCGTGGAAGCGCTTTTGTAGGCCTAAGAACACTGGGGCTCTGGGCTTCTCTAGCCACCGAATCTTCTGCTCATCCTCTCGCGCACTCTAAAAAGAGCTCAGGTGAGAAATTGCAAACGTTGAGCAATTGCTCAGAGATGAAAAGTGCCAGCACTGAAAGCTGTTGCTAGCCAGCACCCTTCCTTGGAAGCGCTTTTGTAGCCCTTAGAACACTGGGGCTCTGGGCTTCTCTAGCCACCTCATCTTCTGCTCATCCTCTCGCGCACTCTAAAGAGAGCTCAGGTGAGAAATTGCAAACGTCGAGCAATTGCTCAGAGATGAAAAGTGCCAGCACTGAAAGCTGTTGCTAGCCAGCACCCTTCCTTGGAAGCGCTTTCACAGGCGCAGTAACACTGGGGCTTTGCGCTTCTCTACCCACCAAATGTCACGGTCATTCTCTTTCCATCTCGTAGACACGAGCTGAGAAATTGCAAATGTCGAGCAATTGCTCAGAGATGAAAAGTGCCAGCACTGAAAGCTGTTGCTAGCCAGCACCCTTCCTTGGAAGCGCTTTTGTAGGCCTAAGCACACTGGGGCTCTGGGCTTCTCTAGCCACCTAATCTTCTGCTCATCCTCTCGCGCACTCTAAAGAGAGCTCAGGTGAGAAATTGCAAACGTCGAGCAATTGCTCAGAGATGAAAAGTGCCAGCACTGAAAGCTCTTGCTAGCCAGCACCCTTCCTTGGAAGCGCTTTTGTAGGCCTAAGAACACTGGGGCTCTGGGCTTCTTTAGCCACCTCATCTTCTGCTCATCCTCTCGCGCACTCTAAAGAGAGCTCAGGGGAGATATTGCAAACGTCGAGCAATTGCTCAGAGATGAAAAGTGCCAGCACTGAAAGCTGTTGCTAGCCAGCCCCCTTCCTTGGAAGCGCTTTCACAGGCGCAGTAACACTGGGGCTTTGCGCTTCTCTAGCCACCAAACGTCACGGTCCTTCTCTTTCCGTCTCGTAGACATGAGCTGAGAAATTGCAAACGTCGAGCAATTGCTCAGAGATGAAAAGTGCCAGCACTGGAAGCTGTTGCTAGCCAGCACCCTTCCTTGGAAGCGCTTTTGTAGGCCTAAGCACACTGGGGCTCTGGGCTTCTCTAGCCACCGAATCTTCTGCTCATCCTCTCGCGCACTCTGAAGAGAGCTCAGGTGAGAAATTGCAAACGTCGAGCAATTGCTCAGAGATGAAAAGTGCCAGCACTGAAAGCTGTTGCTAGCCAGCACCCTTCCTTGGAAGCGCTTTTGTAGGCCTAAGAACACTGGGGCTCTGGGCTTCTCTAGCCACCTCATCTTCTGCTCATCCTCTCGCGCACTCTAAAGAGAGCTCAGGTGAGAAATTGCAAACGTCGAGCAATTGCTCAGAGATGAAAAGTGCCAGCACTGAAAGCTGTTGCTAGCCAGCACCCTTCCTTGGAAGCGCTTTTGTAGGCCTAAGAACACTGGGGCTCTGGGCTTCTCTAGCCACCTCATCTTCTGCTCATCCTCTCGCGCACTCTGAAGAGAGCTCAGGTGAGAAATTGCAAACGTCGAGCAATTGCTCAGAGAGGAAAAGTGCCAGCACTGAAAGCTGTTGCTAGCCAGCACCCTTCCTTGGAAGCGCTTTTGTAGGCCTAAGAACACTGGGGCTCTGGGCTTCTCTAGCCACCTAATCTTCTGCTCATCCTCTCGCGCACTCTAAAGAGAGCTCAGGTGAGAAATTGCAAACGTCGAGCAATTGCTCAGAGATGAAAAGTGCCAGCACTGAAAGCTCTTGCTAGCCAGCACCCTTCCTTGGAAGCGCTTTTGTAGGCCTAAGAACACTGGGGCTCTGGGCTTCTCTAGCCACCTCATCTTCTGCTCATCCTCTCGCGCACTCTAAAGAGAGCTCAGGGGAGATATTGCAAACGTCGAGCAATTGCTCAGAGAAGAAAAGTGCCAGCACTGAAAGCTGTTGCTAGCCAGCACCCTTCCTTGGAAGCGCTTTCACAGGCGCAGTAACACTGGGGCTTTGCGCTTCTCTACCCACCAAACATCACGGTCCTTCTCTTTCCGTCTCGTAGACACGAGCTGAGAAATTGCAAACGTCGAGCAATTGCTCAGAGATGAAAAGTGCCAGCACTGAAAGCTGTTGCTAGCCAGCACCCTTCCTTGGAAGCGCTTTTGTAGCCCTTAGAACAGTGGGGCTCTGGGCTTCTCTAGCCACCTCATCTTCTGCTCATCCTCTCGCGCACTCTAAAGAGAGCTCAGGTGAGAAATTGCAAACGTCGAGCAATTGCTCAGAGAGGAAAAGTGCCAGCACTGAAAGCTGTTGCTAGCCAGCACCCTTCCTTGGAAGCGCTTTTGTAGGCCTAAGAACACTGGGGCTCTGGGCTTCTCTAGCCACCTCATCTTCTGCTCATCCTCTCGCGCACTCTAAAGAGAGCTCAGGTGAGAAATTGCAAACGTCGAGCAATTGCTCAGAGATGAAAAGTGCCAGCACTGAAAGCTGTTGCTAGCCAGCACCCTTCCTTGGAAGCGCTTTCACAGGCGCAGCAACACTGGGGCTTTGCGCTTCTCTACCCACCAAACGTCACGGTCCTTCTCTTTCCGTCTCGTAGACACGAGCTGAGAAATTGCAAACGTCGATCAATTGCTCAGAGATGAAAAGTGCCAGCACTGGAAGCTGTTGCTAGCCAGCACCCTTCCTTGGAAGCGCTTTTGTAGGCCTAAGAACACTGGGGCTCTGGGCTTCTTTAGCCACCTCATCTTCTGCTCATCCTCTCGCGTACTCTGAAGAGAGCTCGGGTGAGAAATTGCAAACGTCCAGCAATTGCTCAGAGATGAAAAGTGCCAGCACTGAAAGCTGTTGCTAGCCAGCACCCTTCCTTGGAAGCGCTTTCACAGGCGCAGTAACACTGGGGCTTTGCGCTTCTCTAGCCACCAAACGTCACGGTCACTATCTCTCCGTCTCGTAGACACGACCTGAGAAATTGCAAACGTCGAGCAATTGCTCAGAGATGAAAAGTGCCAGCACTGAAAGCTGTTGCTAGCCAGCACCCTTCCTTGGAAGCGCTTTTGTAGGCCTAAGAAGACTGGGGCTCTGGGCTTCTCTAGCCACCTCATCTTCTGCTCATCCTCTCGCGCACTCTAAAGAGAGCTCAGGTGAGAAATTGCAAACGTCGAGCAATTGCTCAGAGATGAAAAGTGCCAGCACTGAAAGCTGTTGCTAGCCAGCCCCCTTCCGTGGAAGCGCTTTTGTAGGCCTAAGAACACTGGGGCTCTGGGCTTCTCTAGCCACCTCATCTTCTGCTCATCCTCTCGCGCACTCTAAAGAGAGCTCAGGTGAGAAATTGCAAACGTCGAGCAATTGCTCAGAGATGAAAAGTGCCAGCACTGAAAGCTGTTGCTAGCCAGCACCCTTCCTTGGAAGCGCTTTTGTAGCCCTTAGAACACTGGGGCTCTGGGCTTCTTTAGCCACCTCATCTTCTGCTCATCCTCTCGCGCACTCTAAAGAGAGCTCAGGTGAGAAATTGCAAACGTCCAGCAATTGCTCAGAGATGAAAAGTGCCAGCACTGAAAGCTGTTGCTAGCCAGCCCCCTTCCTTGGAAGCGCTTTCACAGGCGCAGTAACACTGGGGCTTTGCGCTTCTCTAGCCACCAAACGTCACGGTCCTTCTCTTTACGTCTCGTAGACATGAGATGAGAAATTGCAAACGTCCAGCAATTGCTCAGAGATGAAAAGTGCCAGCACTGGAAGCTGTTGCTAGCCAGCACCCTTCCTTGGAAGCGCTTTTGTAGGCCTAAGAACACTGGGGCTCTGGGCTTCTCTAGCCACCTCATCTTCTGCTCATCCTCTCGCGCACTCTAAAGAGAGCTCAGGGGAGAAATTGCAAACGTCGAGCAATTGCTCAGAGATGAAAAGTGCCAGCACTGAAAGCTGTTGCTAGCCAGCACCCTTCCTTGGAAGCCCTTTTGTAGGCCTAAGAACACTGGGGCTCTGGGCTTCTCTAGCCACCTCATCTTCTGCTCATCCTCTCGCGCACCCTAAAGGGAGCTCAGGTGAGAAATTGCAAACGTCGAGCAATTGCTCAGAGATGAAAAGTGCCAGCACTGAAAGCTGTTGCTAGCCAGCCCCCTTCCTTGGAAGCGCTTTTGTAGGCCTAAGAACACTGGGGCTCTGGGCTTCTCTAGCCACCTAATCTTCTGCTCATCCTCTCGCGCACTCTAAAGAGAGCTCAGGTGAGAAATTGCAAACGTCGAGCAATTGCTCAGAGATGAAAAGTGCCAGCACTGAAAGCTGTTGCTAGCCAGCACCCTTCCTTGGAAGCGCTTTTGTAGCCCTTAGAACACTGGGGCTCTGGGCTTCTTTAGCCACCTCATCTTCTGCTCATCCTCTCGCGCACTCTAAAGAGAGCTCAGGTGAGAAATTGCAAACGTCCAGCAATTGCTCAGAGATGAAAAGTGCCAGCACTGAAAGCTGTTGCTAGCCAGCCCCCTTCCTTGGAAGCGCTTTCACAGGCGCAGTAACACTGGGGCTTTGCGCTTCTCTAGCCACCAAACGTCACGGTCCTTCTCTTTACGTCTCGTAGACATGAGCTGAGAAATTGCAAACGTCGATCAATTGCTCAGAGATGAAAAGTGCCAGCACTGGAAGCTGTTGCTAGCCAGCACCCTTCCTTGGAAGCGCTTTTGTAGGCCTAAGCACACTGGGGCTCTGGGCTTCTCTAGCCACCTCATCTTCTGCTCATCCTCTCGCGCACTCTAAAGAGAGCTCAGGTGAGAAATTGCAAACGTCGAGCAATTGCTCAGAGATGAAAAGTGCCAGCACTGAAAGCTGTTGCTAGCCAGCACCCTTCCTTGGAAGCGCTTTTGTAGGCCTAAGAACACTGGGGCTATGGGCTTCTCTAGCCACCTCATCTTCTGCTCATCCTCTCGCGCACCCTAAAGGGAGCTCAGGTGAGAAATTGCAAACGTCGAGCAATTGCTCAGAGATGAAAAGTGCCAGCACTGAAAGCTGTTGCTAGCCAGCCCCCTTCCTTGGAAGCGCTTTTGTAGGCCTAAGAACACTGGGGCTCTGGGCTTCTCTAGCCACCTCATCTTCTGCTCATCCTCTCGCGCACTCTAAAGAGAGCTCAGGTGAGAAATTGCAAACGTCCAGCAATTGCTCAGAGAAGAAAAGTGCCAGCACTGAAAGCTGTGGCTAGCCAGCACCCTTCCTTGGAAGCGCTTTCACAGGCGCAGCAACACTGGGGCTTTGCGCTTCTCTAGCCACCAAACGTCACGGTCATTCTCTTTCCGTCTCGTAGACACGAGCTGAGAAATTGCAAACGTCGAGCAATTGCTCAGAGATGAAAAGTGCCAGCACTGAAAGCTGTTGCTAGCCAGCACCCTTCCTTGGAAGCGCTTTTGTAGCCCTTAGAACACTGGGGCTCTGGGCTTCTCTAGCCACCTCATCTTCTGCTCATCCTCTCGCGCACTCTAAAGAGAGCTCAGGGGAGAAATTGCAAATGTCCAGCAATTGCTCAGAGATGAAAAGTGCCAGCACTGAAAGCTGTTGCTAGCCAGCACCCTTCCTTGGAAGCGCTTTTGTAGGCCTAAGAACACTGGGGCTCTGGGCTTCTCTAGCCACCTCATCTTCTGCTCATCCTCTCGCGCACTCTAAAGAGAGCTCAGGTGAGAAATTGCAAACGTCCAGCAATTGCTCAGAGATGAAAAGTGCCAGCACTGAAAGCTCTTGCTAGCCAGCACCCTTCCTTGGAAGCGCTTTTGTAGGCCTAAGAACACTGGGGCTCTGGGCTTCTCTAGCCACCTCATCTTCTGCTCATCCTCTCGCGCACTCTAAAGAGAGCTCAGGGGAGATATTGCAAACGTCGAGCAATTGCTCAGAGAAGAAAAGTGCCAGCACTGAAAGCTGTTGCTAGCCAGCACCCTTCCTTGGAAGCGCTTTCACAGGCGCAGTAACACTGGGGCTTTGCGCTTCTCTACCCACCAAACATCACGGTCCTTCTCTTTCCGTCTCGTAGACACGAGCTGAGAAATTGCAAACGTCGAGCAATTGCTCAGAGATGAAAAGTGCCAGCACTGAAAGCTGTTGCTAGCCAGCACCCTTCCTTGGAAGCGCTTTTGTAGCCCTTAGAACAGTGGGGCTCTGGGCTTCTCTAGCCACCTCATCTTCTGCTCATCCTCTCGCGCACTCTAAAGAGAGCTCAGGTGAGAAATTGCAAACGTCGAGCAATTGCTCAGAGAGGAAAAGTGCCAGCACTGAAAGCTGTTGCTAGCCAGCACCCTTCCTTGGAAGCGCTTTTGTAGGCCTAAGAACACTGGGGCTCTGGGCTTCTCTAGCCACCTCATCTTCTGCTCATCCTCTCGCGCACTCTAAAGAGAGCTCAGGTGAGAAATTGCAAACGTCGAGCAATTGCTCAGAGATGAAAAGTGCCAGCACTGAAAGCTGTTGCTAGCCAGCACCCTTCCTTGGAAGCGCTTTCACAGGCGCAGCAACACTGGGGCTTTGCGCTTCTCTACCCACCAAACGTCACGGTCCTTCTCTTTCCGTCTCGTAGACACGAGCTGAGAAATTGCAAACGTCGATCAATTGCTCAGAGATGAAAAGTGCCAGCACTGGAAGCTGTTGCTAGCCAGCACCCTTCCTTGGAAGCGCTTTTGTAGGCCTAAGAACACTGGGGCTCTGGGCTTCTTTAGCCACCTCATCTTCTGCTCATCCTCTCGCGTACTCTGAAGAGAGCTCGGGTGAGAAATTGCAAACGTCGAGCAATTGCTCAGAGATGAAAAGTGCCAGCACTGAAAGCTGTTGCTAGCCAGCACCCTTCCTTGGAAGCGCTTTCACAGGCGCAGTAACACTGGGGCTTTGCGCTTCTCTAGCCACTAAACGTCACGGTCACTATCTCTCCGTCTCGTAGACACGAGCTGAGAAATTGCAAACGTCGATCAATTGCTCAGAGATGAAAAGTGCCAGCACTGAAAGCTGTTGCTAGCCAGCACCCTTCCTTGGAAGCGCTTTTGTAGGCCTAAGAACACTGGGGCTCTGGGCTTCTCTAGCCACCTCATCTTCTGCTCATCCTCTCGCGCACTCTAAAGAGAGCTCAGGTGAGAAATTGCAAACGTCGAGCAATTGCTCAGAGATGAAAAGTGCCAGCACTGAAAGCTGTTGCTAGCCAGCACCCTTCCTTGGAAGCGCTTTTGTAGGCCTAAGAACACTGGGGCTCTGGGCTTCTCTAGCCACCTCATCTTCTGCTCATCCTCTCGCGCACTCTAAAGAGAGCTCAGGTGAGAAATTGCAAACGTCCAGCAATTGCTCAGAGATGAAAAGTGCCAGCACTGAAAGCTGTTGCTAGCCAGCCCCCTTCCTTGGAAGCGCTTTTGTAGGCGCAGTAACACTGGGGCTTTGCGCTTCTCTAGCCACCAAACGTCACGGTCCTTCTCTTTACGTCTCGTAGACATGAGCTGAGAAATTGCAAACGTCCAGCAATTGCTCAGAGATGAAAAGTGCCAGCACTGGAAGCTGTTGCTAGCCAGCACCCTTCCTTGGAAGCGCTTTTGTAGGCCTAAGCACACTGGGGCTCTGGGCTTCTCTAGCCACCTCATCTTCTGCTCATCCTCTCGCGCACTCTAAAGAGAGCTCAGGTGAGAAATTGCAAACGTGGAGCAATTGCTCAGAGATGAAAAGTGCCAGCACTGAAAGCTGTTGCTAGCCAGCACCCTTCCTTGGAAGCGCTTTTGTAGGCCTAAGAACACTGGGGCTATGGGCTTCTCTAGCCACCTCATCTTCTGCTCATCCTCTCGCGCACCCTAAAGGGAGCTCAGGTGAGAAATTGCAAACGTCGAGCAATTGCTCAGAGATGAAAAGTGCCAGCACTGAAAGCTGTTGCTAGCCAGCCCCCTTCCTTGGAAGCGCTTTTGTAGGCCTAAGAACACTGGGGCTCTGGGCTTCTCTAGCCACCTCATCTTCTGCTCATCCTCTCGCGCACTCTAAAGAGAGCTCAGGTGAGAAATTGCAAACGTCCAGCAATTGCTCAGAGAAGAAAAGTGCCAGCACTGAAAGCTGTGGCTAGCCAGCACCCTTCCTTGGAAGCGCTTTCACAGGCGCAGCAACACTGGGGCTTTGCGCTTCTCTACCCACCAAACGTCACGGTCATTCTCTTTCCGTCTCGTAGACACGAGCTGAGAAATTGCAAACGTCGAGCAATTGCTCAGAGATGAAAAGTGCCAGCACTGAAAGCTGTTGCTAGCCAGCACCCTTCCTTGGAAGCGCTTTTGTAGCCCTTAGAACACTGGGGCTCTGGGCTTCTCTAGCCACCTCATCTTCTGCTCATCCTCTCGCGCACTCTAAAGAGAGCTCAGGGGAGAAATTGCAAATGTCCAGCAATTGCTCAGAGATGAAAAGTGCCAGCACTGAAAGCTGTTGCTAGCCAGCACCCTTCCTTGGAAGCGCTTTTGTAGGCCTAAGAACACTGGGGCTCTGGGCTTCTCTAGCCACCTCATCTTCTGCTCATCCTCTCGCGCACTCTAAAGAGAGCTCAGGTGAGAAATTGCAAACGTCCAGCAATTGCTCAGAGATGAAAAGTGCCAGCACTGAAAGCTGTTGCTAGCCAGCACCCTTCCTTGGAAGCGCTTTCACAGGCGCAGCAACACTGGGGCTTTGCGCTTCTCTAGCCACCAAGCGTCACGGTCATTCTCTTTCTGTCTCGTAGACACGAGCAGAGAAATTGCAAACGTCGAGCAATTGCTCAGAGATGAAAAGTGCCAGCACTGAAAGCTGTTGCTAGCCAGCACCCTTCCTTGGAAGCGCTTTTGTAGGCCTAAGAACACTGGGGCTCTGGGCTTCTTTAGCCACCTCATCTTCTGCTCATCCTCTCGCGCACTCTGAAGAGAGCTCAGGTGAGAAATTGCAAACGTCGAGCAATTGCTCAGAGATGAAAAGTGCCAGCACTGAAAGCTGTTGCTAGCCAGCACCCTTCCTTGGAAGCGCTTTCACAGGCGCAGTAACACTGGGGCTTTGCGCTTCTCTAGCCACCAAACGTCACGGTCACTATCTCTCCGTCTCGTAGACACGAGCTGAGAAATTGCAAACGTCGATCAATTGCTCAGAGATGAAAAGTGCCAGCACTGAAAGCTGTTGCTAGCCAGCACCCTTCCTTGGAAGCGCTTTTGTAGGCCTAAGAAGACTGGGGCTCTGGGCTTCTCTAGCCACCTCATCTTCTGCTCATCCTCTCGCGCACTCTAAAGAGAGCTCAGGTGAGAAATTGCAAACGTCGAGCAATTGCTCAGAGATGAAAAGTGCCAGCACTGAAAGCTGTTGCTAGCCAGCACCCTTCCTTGGAAGCGCTTTTGTAGGCCTAAGAACACTGGGGCTCTGGGCTTCTCTAGCCACCTCATCTTCTGCTCATCCTCTCGCGCACTCTGAAGAGAGCTCAGGTGAGAAATTGCAAACGTCGAGCAATTGCTCAGAGATGAAAAGTGCCAGCACTGAAAGCTGTTGCTAGCCAGCACCCTTCCTTGGAAGCGCTTTTGTAGGCCTAAGCACACTGGGGCTCTGGGCTTCTCTAGCCACCTCATCTTCTGCTCATCCTCTCGCGCACTCTAAAGAGAGCTCAGGTGAGAAATTGCAAACGTCGAGCAATTGCTCAGAGATGAAAAGTGCCAGCACTGAAAGCTGTTGCTAGCCAGCACCCTTCCTTGGAAGCGCTTTTGTAGGCCTAAGAACACTGGGGCTATGGGCTTCTCTAGCCACCTCATCTTCTGCTCATCCTCTCGCGCACCCTAAAGGGAGCTCAGGTGAGAAATTGCAAACGTCGAGCAATTGCTCAGAGATGAAAAGTGCCAGCACTGAAAGCTCTTGCTAGCCAGCACCCTTCCTTGGAAGCGCTTTTGTAGGCCTAAGAACACTGGGGCTCTGGGCTTCTCTAGCCACCTCATCTTCTGCTCATCCTCTCGCGCACTCTAAAGAGAGCTCAGGTGAGAAATTGCAAACGTCCAGCAATTGCTCAGAGAAGAAAAGTGCCAGCACTGAAAGCTGTGGCTAGCCAGCACCCTTCCTTGGAAGCGCTTTCACAGGCGCAGCAACACTGGGGCTTTGCGCTTCTCTAGCCACCAAACGTCACGGTCCTTCTCTTTCCGTCTCGTAGACACGAGCTGAGAAATTGCAAACGTCGAGCAATTGCTCAGAGATGAAAAGTGCCAGCACTGAAAGCTGTTGCTAGCCAGCACCCTTCCTTGGAAGCGCTTTTGTAGGCCTAAGAACACTGGGGCTCTGGGCTTCTCTAGCCACCTCATCTTCTGCTCATCCTCTCGCGCACTCTAAAGAGAGCTCAGGGGAGAAACTGCAAACGTCGAGCAATTGCTCAGAGAGGAAAAGTGCCAGCACTGAAAGCTGTTGCTAGCCAGCACCCTTCCTTGGAAGCGCTTTTGTAGGCCTAAGAACACTGGGGCTCTGGGCTTCTCTAGCCACCTCATCTTCTGCTCATCCTCTCGCGCACTCTAAAGAGAGCTCAGGTGAGAAATTGCAAACGTCGAGCAATTGCTCAGAGATGAAAAGTGCCAGCACTGAAAGCTGTTGCTAGCCAGCACCCTTCCTTGGAAGCGCTTTCACAGGCGCAGCAACACTGGGGCTTTGCGCTTCTCTACCCACCAAACGTCACGGTCATTCTCTTTCCGTCTCGTAGACACGAGCTGAGAAATTGCAAACGTCGAGCAATTGCTCAGAGATGAAAAGTGCCAGCACTGAAAGCTCTTGCTAGCCAGCACCCTTCCTTGGAAGCGCTTTTGTAGCCCTAAGAACACTGGGGCTCTGGGCTTCTCTAGCCACCTCATCTTCTGCTCATCCTCTCGCGCACTCTAAAGAGAGCTCAGGTGAGAAATTGCAAACGTCCAGCAATTGCTCAGAGATGAAAAGTGCCAGCACTGAAAGCTCTTGCTAGACAGCACCCTTCCTTGGAAGCGCTTTCACAGGCGCAGTAACACTGGGGCTTTGCGCTTCTCTAGCCACCAAACGTCACGGTCCCTATCTCTCCGTCTCGTAGACACGAGCTGAGAAATTGCAAACGTCGAGCAATTGCTCAGAGATGAAAAGTGCCAGCACTGAAAGCTGTTGCTAGCCAGCACCCTTCCTTGGAAGCGCTTTTGTAGGCCTAAGAAGACTGGGGCTCTGGGCTTCTCTAGCCACCTCATCTTCTGCTCATCCTCTCGCGCACTCTAAAGAGAGCTCAGGTGAGAAATTGCAAACGTCGAGCAATTGCTCAGAGATGAAAAGTGCCAGCACTGAAAGCTGTTGCTAGCCAGCACCCTTCCTTGGAAGCGCTTTTGTAGGCCTAAGAACACTGGGGCTTTGCGCTTCTCTAGCCACCTAATCTTCTGCTCATCCTCTCGCGCACTCTGAAGAGAGCTCAGGTGAGAAATTGCAAACGTCGAGCAATTGCTCAGAGATGAAAAGTGCCAGCACTGAAAGCTGTTGCTAGCCAGCACCCTTCCTTGGAAGCGCTTTTGTAGGCCTAAGAACAGTGGGGCTCTGGGCTTCTCTAGCCACCTCATCTTCTGCTCATCCTCTCGCGCACTCTAAAGAGAGCTCAGGGGAGAAATTGCAAACGTCCAGCAATTGCTCAGAGATGAAAAGTGCCAGCACTGAAAGCTGTTGCTAGCCAGCCCCCTTCCTTGGAAGCGCTTTCACAGGCGCAGTAACACTGGGGCTTTGCGCTTCTCTAGCCACCAAACGTCACGGTCCTTCTCTTTCCGTCTCGTAGACACGAGCTGAGAAATTGCAAACGTCAAGCAATTGCTCAGAGATGAAAAGTGCCAGCACTGAAAGCTGTTGCTAGCAGCACCCTTCCTTGGAAGCGCTTTTGTAGGCCTAAGAACACTGGGGCTCTGGGCTTCTTTAGCCACCTCATCTACTGCTCATCCTCTCGCGCACTCTAAAGAGAGCTCAGGGGAAAAATTGCAAACGTCGAGCAATTGCTCAGAGAGGAAAAGTGCCAGCACTGAAAGCTGTTGCTAGCCAGCACCCTTCCTTGGAAGCGCTTTTGTAGGCCTAAGAACACTGGGGCTCTGGGCTTCTCTAGCCACCTCATCTTCTGCTCATCCTCTCGCGCACTCTAAAGAGAGCTCAGGTGAGAAATTGCAAACGTCGAGCAATTGCTCAGAGATGAAAAGTGCCAGCACTGAAAGCTGTTGCTAGCCAGCACCCTTCCTTGGAAGCGCTTTCACAGGCGCAGTAACACTGGGGCTTTGCGCTTCTCTACCCACCAAACGTCACGGTCATTCTCTTTCCGTCTCGTAGACACGAGCTGAGAAATTGCAAACGTCGAGCAATTGCTCAGAGATGAAAAGTGCCAGCACTGAAAGCTGTTGCTAGCCAGCACCCTTCCTTGGAAGCGCTTTTGTAGGCCTAAGAACACTGGGGCTCTGGGCTTCTCTAGCCACCTCTTCTTCTGCTCATCCTCTCGCGCACTCTAAAGAGAGCTCAGGGGAGAAATTGCAAACGTCGAGCAATTGCTCAGAGATGAAAAGTGCCAGCACTGAAAGCTGTTGCTAGCCAGCACCCTTCCTTGGAAGCGCTTTCACAGGCGCAGCAACACTGGGGCTTTGCGCTTCTCTACCCACCAAACGTCACGGTCCTTCTCTTTCCGTCTCGTAGACACGAGCTGAGAAATTGCAAACGTCGAGCAATTGCTCAGAGATGAAAAGTGCCAGCACTGAAAGCTCTTGCTAGCCAGCACCCTTCCTTGGAAGCGCTTTTGTAGGCCTAAGAACACTGGGGCTCTGGGCTTCTTTAGCCACCTCATCTTCTGCTCATCCTCTCGCGCACTCTGAAGAGAGCTCAGGTGAGAAATTGCAAACGTCGAGCAATTGCTCAGAGATGAAAAGTGCCAGCACTGAAAGCTCTTGCTAGCCAGCACCCTTCCTTGGAAGTGCTTTTGTAGGCCTAAGAACACTGGGGCTTTGCGCTTCTCTAGCCACCAAACGTCACGGTCACTATCTCTCCGTCTCGTAGACACGAGCTGAGAAATTGCAAACGTCGATCAATTGCTCAGAGAGGAAAAGTGCCAGCACTGAAAGCTGTTGCTAGCCAGCACCCTTCCTTGGAAGCGCTTTTGTAGGCCTAAGAACACTGGGGCTCTGGGCTTCTCTAGCCACCTCATCTTCTGCTCATCCTCTCGCGCACTCTAAAGAGAGCTCAGGGGAGAAATTGCAAACGTCGAGCAATTGCTCAGAGATGAAAAGTGCCAGCACTGAAAGCTGTTGCTAGCCAGCACCCTTCCTTGGAAGCGCTTTTGTAGGCCTAAGCACACTGGGGCTCTGGGCTTCTCTAGCCACCTAATCTTCTGCTCATCCTCTCGCGCACTCTAAAGAGAGCTCAGGTGAGAAATTGCAAACGTCGAGCAATTGCTCAGAGATGAAAAGTGCCAGCACTGAAAGCTGTTGCTAGCCAGCACCCTTCCTTGGAAGCGCTTTCACAGGCGCAGCAACACTGGGGCTTTGCGCTTCTCTACCCACCAAACGTCACGGTCATTCTCTTTCCGTCTCGTAGACACGAGCAGAGAAATTGCAAACGTCGAGCAATTGCTCAGAGAGGAAAAGTGCCAGCACTGAAAGCTGTTGCTAGCCAGCACCCTTCCTTGGAAGCGCTTTCACAGGCGCAGTAACACTGGGGCTTTGCGCTTCTCTAGCCACCAAACGTCACGGTCACTATCTCTCCGTCTCGTAGACACGAGCTGAGAAATTGCAAACGTCGATCAATTGCTCAGAGATGAAAAGTGCCAGCACTGAAAGCTGTTGCTAGCCAGCACCCTTCCTTGGAAGCGCTTTTGTAGGCCTAAGAACACTGGGGCTCTGGGCTTCTCTAGCCACCTCATCTTCTGCTCATCCTCTCGCGCACTCTAAAGAGAGCTCAGGGGAGAAATTGCAAACGTCCAGCAATTGCTCAGAGATGAAAAGTGCCAGCACTGAAAGCTGTTGCTAGCCAGCCCCCTTCCTTGGAAGCGCTTTCACAGGCGCAGTAACACTGGGGCTTTGCGCTTCTCTAGCCACCAAACGTCACGGTCCTTCTCTTTCCGTCTCGTAGACACGAGCTGAGAAATTGCAAACGTCAAGCAATTGCTCAGAGATGAAAAGTGCCAGCACTGAAAGCTGTTGCTAGCAGCACCCTTCCTTGGAAGCGCTTTTGTAGGCCTAAGAACACTGGGGCTCTGGGCTTCTTTAGCCACCTCATCTACTGCTCATCCTCTCGCGCACTCTAAAGAGAGCTCAGGGGAAAAATTGCAAACGTCGAGCAATTGCTCAGAGAGGAAAAGTGCCAGCACTGAAAGCTGTTGCTAGCCAGCACCCTTCCTTGGAAGCGCTTTTGTAGGCCTAAGAACACTGGGGCTCTGGGCTTCTCTAGCCACCTCATCTTCTGCTCATCCTCTCGCGCACTCTAAAGAGAGCTCAGGTGAGAAATTGCAAACGTCGAGCAATTGCTCAGAGATGAAAAGTGCCAGCACTGAAAGCTGTTGCTAGCCAGCACCCTTCCTTGGAAGCGCTTTCACAGGCGCAGTAACACTGGGGCTTTGCGCTTCTCTACCCACCAAACGTCACGGTCATTCTCTTTCCGTCTCGTAGACACGAGCTGAGAAATTGCAAACGTCGAGCAATTGCTCAGAGATGAAAAGTGCCAGCACTGAAAGCTGTTGCTAGCCAGCACCCTTCCTTGGAAGCGCTTTTGTAGGCCTAAGAACACTGGGGCTCTGGGCTTCTCTAGCCACCTCTTCTTCTGCTCATCCTCTCGCGCACTCTAAAGAGAGCTCAGGTGAGAAATTGCAAACGTCGAGCAATTGCTCAGAGATGAAAAGTGCCAGCACTGAAAGCTGTTGCTAGCCAGCACCCTTCCTTGGAAGCGCTTTCACAGGCGCAGCAACACTGGGGCTTTGCGCTTCTCTACCCACCAAACGTCACGGTCCTTCTCTTTCCGTCTCGTAGACACGAGCTGAGAAATTGCAAACGTCGAGCAATTGCTCAGAGATGAAAAGTGCCAGCACTGAAAGCTCTTGCTAGCCAGCACCCTTCCTTGGAAGCGCTTTTGTAGGCCTAAGAACACTGGGGCTCTGGGCTTCTTTAGCCACCTCATCTTCTGCTCATCCTCTCGCGCACTCTGAAGAGAGCTCAGGTGAGAAATTGCAAACGTCGAGCAATTGCTCAGAGATGAAAAGTGCCAGCACTGAAAGCTCTTGCTAGCCAGCACCCTTCCTTGGAAGTGCTTTTGTAGGCCTAAGAACACTGGGGCTTTGCGCTTCTCTAGCCACCAAACGTCACGGTCACTATCTCTCCGTCTCGTAGACACGAGCTGAGAAATTGCAAACGTCGATCAATTGCTCAGAGAGGAAAAGTGCCAGCACTGAAAGCTGTTGCTAGCCAGCACCCTTCCTTGGAAGCGCTTTTGTAGGCCTAAGAACACTGGGGCTCTGGGCTTCTCTAGCCACCTCATCTTCTGCTCATCCTCTCGCGCACTCTAAAGAGAGCTCAGGGGAGAAATTGCAAACGTCGAGCAATTGCTCAGAGATGAAAAGTGCCAGCACTGAAAGCTGTTGCTAGCCAGCACCCTTCCTTGGAAGCGCTTTTGTAGGCCTAAGCACACTGGGGCTCTGGGCTTCTCTAGCCACCTAATCTTCTGCTCATCCTCTCGCGCACTCTAAAGAGAGCTCAGGTGAGAAATTGCAAACGTCGAGCAATTGCTCAGAGATGAAAAGTGCCAGCACTGAAAGCTGTTGCTAGCCAGCACCCTTCCTTGGAAGCGCTTTCACAGGCGCAGCAACACTGGGGCTTTGCGCTTCTCTACCCACCAAACGTCACGGTCATTCTCTTTCCGTCTCGTAGACACGAGCTGAGAAATTGCAAACGTCGAGCAATTGCTCAGAGATGAAAAGTGCCAGCACTGAAAGCTGTTGCTAGCCAGCACCCTTCCTTGGAAGCGCTTTCACAGGCGCAGTAACACTGGGGCTTTGCGCTTCTCTACCCACCAAACGTCACGGTCACTATCTCTCCGTCTCGTAGACACGAGCTGAGAAATTGCAAACGTCGATCAATTGCTCAGAGATGAAAAGTGCCAGCACTGAAAGCTGTTGCTAGCCAGCACCCTTCCTTGGAAGCGCTTTTGTAGGCCTAAGAACACTGGGGCTCTGGGCTTCTCTAGCCACCTCATCTTCTGCTCATCCTCTCGCGCACTCTAAAGAGAGCTCAGGTGAGAAATTGCAAACGTCGAGCAATTGCTCAGAGATGAAAAGTGCCAGCACTGAAAGCTGTTGCTAGCCAGCACCCTTCCTTGGAAGCGCTTTTGTAGGCCTAAGAACACTGGGGCTCTGGGCTTCTCTAGCCACCTCATCTTCTGCTCATCCTCTCGCGCACTCTAAAGAGAGCTCAGGTGAGAAATTGCAAACGTCGAGCAATTGCTCAGAGATGAAAAGTGCCAGCACTGAAAGCTCTTGCTAGCCAGCACCCTTCCTTGGAAGCGCTTTTGTAGGCCTAAGAACACTGGGGCTCTGGGCTTCTCTAGCCACCTCATCTTCTGCTCATCCTCTCGCGCACTCTAAAGAGAGCTCAGGGGAGAAATTGCAAACGTCGAGCAATTGCTCAGAGATGAAAAGTGCCAGCACTGAAAGCTGTTGCTAGCCAGCCCCCTTCCTTGGAAGCGCTTTCACAGGCGCAGTAACACTGGGGCTTTGCGCTTCTCTAGCCACCAAACGTCACGGTCATTCTCTTTCCGTCTCGTAGACACGAGCTGAGAAATTGCAAACGTCGAGCAATTGCTCAGAGATGAAAAGTGCCAGCACTGAAAGCTGTTGCTAGCCAGCACCCTTCCTTGGAAGCGCTTTTGTAGCCCTTAGAACAGTGGGGCTCTGGGCTTCTCTAGCCACCTCATCTTCTGCTCATCCTCTCGCGCACTCTAAAGAGAGCTCAGGTGAGAAATTGCAAACGTCGAGCAATTGCTCAGAGATGAAAAGTGCCAGCACTGAAAGCTGTTGCTAGCCAGCACCCTTCCTTGGAAGCGCTTTTGTAGGCCTAAGAACACTGGGGCTCTGGGCTTCTCTAGCCACCTCATCTTCTGCTCATCCTCTCGCGCACTCTAAAGAGAGCTCAGGTGAGAAATTGCAAACGTCGAGCAATTGCTCAGAGATGAAAAGTGCCAGCACTGAAAGCTGTTGCTAGCCAGCACCCTTCCTTGGAAGCGCTTTCACAGGCGCAGTAACACTGGGGCTTTGCGCTTCTCTACCCACCAAACGTCACGGTCCTTCTCTTTCCGTCTCGTAGACACGAGCTGAGAAATTGCAAACGTCGAACAATTGCTCAGAGATGAAAAGTGCCAGCACTGAAAGCTCTTGCTAGCCAGCACCCTTCCTTGGAAGCGCTTTTGTAGGCCTAAGAAGACTGGGGCTCTGGGCTTCTTTAGCCACCTCATCTTCTGCTCATCCTCTCGCGCACTCTGAAGAGAGCTCAGGGGAGAAATTGCAAACGTCGAGCAATTGCTCAGAGATGAAAAGTGCCAGCACTGAAAGCTGTTGCTAGCCAGCACCCTTCCTTGGAAGCCCTTTCACAGGCGCAGTAACACTGGGGCTTTGCGCTTCTCTAGCCACCAAACGTCACGGTCACTATCTCTCCGTCTCGTAGACACGAGCTGAGAAATTGCAAACGTCGATCAATTGCTCAGAGATGAAAAGTGCCAGCACTGAAAGCTGTTGCTAGCCAGCACCCTTCCTTGGAAGCGCTTTTGTAGGCCTAAGAACACTGGGGCTCTGGGCTTCTCTAGCCACCTCATCTTCTGCTCATCCTCTCGCGCACTCTAAAGAGAGCTCAGGTGAGAAATTGCAAACGTCGAGCAATTGCTCAGAGATGAAAAGTGCCAGCACTGAAAGCTGTTGCTAGCCAGCACCCTTCCTTGGAAGCGCTTTTGTAGGCCTAAGAACACTGGGGCTCTGGGCTTCTCTAGCCACCTAATCTTCTGCTCATCCTCTCGCGCACTCTGAAGAGAGCTCAGGTGAGAAATTGCAAACGTCGAGCAATTGCTCAGAGATGAAAAGTGCCAGCACTGAAAGCTGTTGCTAGCCAGCACCCTTCCTTGGAAGCGCTTTTGTAGGCCTAAGCACACTGGGGCTCTGGGCTTCTCTAGCCACCTCATCTTCTGCTCATCCTCTCGCGCACTCTAAAGAGAGCTCAGGGGAGAAATTGCAAACGTCCAGCAATTGCTCAGAGATGAAAAGTGCCAGCACTGAAAGCTCTTGCTAGCCAGCCCCCTTCCTTGGAAGCGCTTTCACAGGCGCAGTAACACTGGGGCTTTGCGCTTCTCTAGCCACCAAACGTCACGGTCATTCTCTTTCTTTTCTCGTAGACACGAGCTGAGAAATTGCAAACGTCGAGCAATTGCTCAGAGATGAAAAGTGCCAGCACTGAAAGCTGTTGCTAGCCAGCACCCTTCCTTGGAAGCGCTTTTGTAGCCCTTAGAACAGTGGGGCTCTGGGCTTCTCTAGCCACCTCATCTTCTGCTCATCCTCTCGCGCACTCTAAAGAGAGCTCAGGTGAGAAATTGCAAACGTCGAGCAATTGCTCAGAGATGAAAAGTGCCAGCACTGAAAGCTGTTGCTAGCCAGCACCCTTCCTTGGAAGCGCTTTTGTAGGCCTAAGAACACTGGGGCTCTGGGCTTCTCTAGCCACCTCATCTTCTGCTCATCCTCTCGCGCACTCTAAAGAGAGCTCAGGTGAGAAATTGCAAACGTCGAGCAATTGCTCAGAGATGAAAAGTGCCAGCACTGAAAGCTGTTGCTAGCCAGCACCCTTCCTTGGAAGCGCTTTCACAGGCGCAGCAACACTGGGGCTTTGCGCTTCTCTACCCACCAAACGTCACGGTCATTCTCTTTCCGTCTCGTAGACACGAGCTGAGAAATTGCAAACGTCGAACAATTGCTCAGAGATGAAAAGTGCCAGCACTGAAAGCTCTTGCTAGCCAGCACCCTTCCTTGGAAGCGCATTTGTAGGCCTAAGAACACTGGGGCTCTGGGCTTCTTTAGCCTCCTCATCTTCTGCTCATCCTCTCGCGCACTCTGAAGAGAGCTCAGGGGAGAAATTGCAAACGTCGAGCAATTGCTCAGAGATGAAAAGTGCCAGCACTGAAAGCTGTTGCTAGCCAGCACCCTTCCTTGGAAGCGCTTTCACAGGCGCAGTAACACTGGGGCTTTGCGCTTCTCTAGCCACCAAACGTCACGGTCACTATCTCTCCGTCTCGTAGACACGAGCTGAGAAATTGCAAACGTCGATCAATTGCTCAGAGAGGAAAAGTGCCAGCACTGAAAGCTGTTGCTAGCAGCACCCTTCCTTGGAAGCGCTTTTGTAGGCCTAAGAACACTGGGGCTCTGGGCTTCTTTAGCCACCTCATCTTCTGCTCATCCTCTCGCGCACTCTAAAGAGAGCTCAGGGGAAAAATTGCAAACGTCGAGCAATTGCTCAGAGAGGAAAAGTGCCAGCACTGAAAGCTGTTGCTAGCCAGCACCCTTCCTTGGAAGCGCTTTTGTAGGCCTAAGAACACTGGGGCTCTGGGCTTCTCTAGCCACCTCATCTTCTGCTCATCCTCTCGCGCACTCTAAAGAGAGCTCAGGTGAGAAATTGCAAACGTCGAGCAATTGCTCAGAGATGAAAAGTGCCAGCACTGAAAGCTGTTGCTAGCCAGCACCCTTCCTTGGAAGCGCTTTTGTAGCCCTTAGAACACTGGGGCTCTGGGCTTCTCTAGCCACCTCATCTTCTGCTCATCCTCTCGCGCACTCTAAAGAGAGCTCAGGTGAGAAATTGCAAACGTCGAGCAATTGCTCAGAGATGAAAAGTGCCAGCACTGAAAGCTGTTGCTAGCCAGCACCCTTCCTTGGAAGCGCTTTCACAGGCGCAGCAACACTGGGGCTTTGCGCTTCTCTAGCCACCAAACGTCACGGTCCTTCTCTTTCCGTCTCGTAGACACGAGCTGAGAAATTGCAAACGTCGAGCAATTGCTCAGAGATGAAAAGTGCCAGCACTGAAAGCTCTTGCTAGCCAGCACCCTTCCTTGGAAGCGCTTTTGTAGGCCTAAGAACACTGGGGCTCTGGGCTTCTTTAGCCACCTCATCTTCTGCTCATCCTCTCGCGCACTCTGAAGAGAGCTCAGGTGAGAAATTGCAAACGTCGAGCAATTGCTCAGAGATGAAAAGTGCCAGCACTGAAAGCTGTTGCTAGCCAGCACCCTTCCTTGGAAGTGCTTTTGTAGGCCTAAGAACACTGGGGCTTTGCGCTTCTCTAGCCACCAAACGTCACGGTCACTATCTCTCCGTCTCGTAGACACGAGCTGAGAAATTGCAAACGTCGATCAATTGCTCAGAGAGGAAAAGTGCCAGCACTGAAAGCTGTTGCTAGCCAGCACCCTTCCTTGGAAGCGCTTTTGTAGGCCTAAGAAGACTGGGGCTCTGGGTTTCTCTAGCCACCTCATCTTCTGCTCATCCTCTCACGCACTCTAAAGAGAGCTCAGGTGAGAAATTGCAAACGTCGAGCAATTGCTCAGAGATGAAAAGTGCCAGCACTGAAAGCTGTTGCTAGCCAGCCCCCTTCCTTGGAAGCGCTTTTGTAGGCCTAAGAACACTGGGGCTCTGGGCTTCTCTAGCCACCTCATCTTCTGCTCATCCTCTCGCGCACTCTAAAGAGAGCTCAGGTGAGAAATTGCAAACGTCGAGCAATTGCTCAGAGATGAAAAGTGCCAGCACTGAAAGCTGTTGCTAGCCAGCACCCTTCCTTGGAAGCGCTTTCACAGGCGCAGTAACACTGGGGCTTTGCGCTTCTCTACCCACCAAACGTCACTGTCATTCTCTTTCCGTCTCGTAGACACGAGCTGAGAAATTGCAAACGTCGAGCAATTGCTCAGAGATGAAAAGTGCCAGCACTGAAAGCTGTTGCTAGCCAGCACCCTTCCTTGGAAGCGCTTTTGTAGGCCTAAGCACACTGGGGCTCTGGGCTTCTCTAGCCACCTCATCTTCTGCTCATCCTCTCGCGCACTCTAAAGAGAGCTCAGGTGAGAAATTGCAAACGTCGAGCAATTGCTCAGAGATGAAAAGTGCCAGCACTGAAAGCTGTTGCTAGCCAGCACCCTTCCTTGGAAGCGCTTTTGTAGGCCTAAGAACACTGGGGCTATGGGCTTCTCTAGCCACCTCATCTTCTGCTCATCCTCTCGCGCACTCTAAAGGGAGCTCAGGTGAGAAATTGCAAACGTCGAGCAATTGCTCAGAGATGAAAAGTGCCAGCACTGAAAGCTGTGGCTAGCCAGCACCCTTCCTTGGAAGCGCTTTTGTAGGCCTAAGAACACTGGGGCTCTGGGCTTCTTTAGCCACCTCATCTTCTGCTCCTCCTCTCGCGCACTCTGAAGAGAGTTCAGGTGAGAAATTGCAAACGTCGAGCAATTGCTCAGAGATGAAAAGTGCCAGCACTGAAAGCTGTTGCTAGCCAGCACCCTTCCTTGGAAGCGCTTTCACAGGCGCAGTAACACTGGGGCTTTGCGCTTCTCTAGCCACCAAACGTCACGGTCCTTCTCTTTCCGTCTCGTAGACATGAGCTGAGAAATTGCAAACGTCGAGCAATTGCTCAGAGATGAAAAGTGCCAGCACTGGAAGCTGTTGCTAGCCAGCACCCTTCCTTGGAAGCGCTTTTGTAGGCCTAAGCACACTGGGGCTCTGGGCTTCTCTAGCCACCGAATCTTCAGCTCATCCTCTCGCGCACTCTAAAGAGAGCTCAGGTGAGAAATTGCAAACGTGGAGCAATTGCTCAGAGATGAAAAGTGCCAGCACTGAAAGCTGTTGCTAGCCAGCACCCTTCCTTGGAAGCGCTTTTGTAGGCCTAAGAACACTGGGGCTCTGGGCTTCTCTAGCCACCTCATCTTCTGCTCATCCTCTCGCGCACTCTAAAGGGAGCTCAGGTGAGAAATTGCAAACGTCGAGCAATTGCTCAGAGATGAAAAGTGCCAGCACTGAAAGCTGTGGCTAGCCAGCACCCTTCCTTGGAAGCGCTTTTGTAGGCCTAAGAACACTGGGGCTCTGGGCTTCTCTAGCCACCTCATCTTCTGCTCATCCTCTCGCGCACTCTAAAGAGAGCTCAGGTGAGAAATTGCAAACGTCCAGCAATTGCTCAGAGATGAAAAGTGCCAGCACTGAAAGCTCTTGCTAGCCAGCACCCTTCCTTGGAAGCGCTTTTGTAGGCCTAAGAACACTGGGGCTCTGGGCTTCTCTAGCCACCTCATCTTCTGCTCATCCTCTCGCGCACTCTAAAGAGAGCTCAGGTGAGAAATTGCAAACGTCGAGCAATTGCTCAGAGATGAAAAGTGCCAGCACTGAAAGCTGTTGCTAGCCAGCACCCTTCCTTGGAAGCGCTTTCACAGGCGCAGCAACACTGGGGCTTTGCGCTTCTCTACCCACCAAACGTCACGGTCATTCTCTTTCCGTCTCGTAGACACGAGCTGAGAAATTGCAAACGTCGAGCAATTGCTCAGAGATGAAAAGTGCCAGCACTGAAAGCTGTTGCTAGCCAGCACCCTTCCTTGGAAGCGCTTTTGTAGGCCTAAGAACACTGGGGCTATGGGCTTCTCTAGCCACCTCATCTTCTGCTCATCCTCTCGCGCACTCTAAAGAGAGCTCAGGTGAGAAATTGCAAACGTCGAGCAATTGCTCAGAGATGAAAAGTGCCAGCACTGAAAGCTGTTGCTAGCCAGCACCCTTCCTTGGAAGCGCTTTTGTAGGCCTAAGAACACTGGGGCTATGGGCTTCTCTAGCCACCTCATCTTCTGCTCATCCTCTCGCGCACTCTAAAGGGAGCTCAGGTGAGAAATTGCAAACGTCGAGCAATTGCTCAGAGATGAAAAGTGCCAGCACTGAAAGCTGTGGCTAGCCAGCACCCTTCCTTGGAAGCGCTTTTGTAGGCCTAAGAACACTGGGGCTCTGGGCTTCTCTAGCCACCTCATCTTCTGCTCATCCTCTCGCGCACTCTAAAGAGAGCTCAGGTGAGAAATTGCAAACGTCCAGCAATTGCTCAGAGAAGAAAAGTGCCAGCACTGAAAGCTCTTGCTAGCCAGCACCCTTCCTTGGAAGCGCTTTTGTAGGCCTAAGAACACTGGGGCTCTGGGCTTCTCTAGCCACCTCATCTTCTGCTCATCCTCTCGCGCACTCTAAAGAGAGCTCAGGGGAGAAATTGCAAACGTCGAGCAATTGCTCAGAGATGAAAAGTGCCAGCACTGAAAGCTGTTGCTAGCCAGCACCCTTCCTTGGAAGCGCTTTCACAGGCGCAGCAACACTGGGGCTTTGCGCTTCTCTACCCACCAAACGTCACGGTCCTTCTCTTTCCGTCTCGTAGACACGAGCTGAGAAATTGCAAACGTCGAGCAATTGCTCAGAGATGAAAAGTGCCAGCACTGAAAGCTGTTGCTAGCCAGCACCCTTCCTTGGAAGCGCTTTTGTAGGCCTAAGAACACTGGGGCTCTGGGCTTCTTTAGCCACCTCATCTTCTGCTCATCCTCTCGCGCACTCTGAAGAGAGCTCAGGTGAGAAATTGCAAACGTCGAGCAATTGCTCAGAGATGAAAAGTGCCAGCACTGAAAGCTCTTGCTAGCCAGCACCCTTCCTTGGAAGTGCTTTTGTAGGCCTAAGAACACTGGGGCTTTGCGCTTCTCTAGCCACCAAACGTCACGGTCACTATCTCTCCGTCTCGTAGACACGAGCTGAGAAATTGCAAACGTCGATCAATTGCTCAGAGATGAAAAGTGCCAGCACTGAAAGCTGTTGCTAGCCAGCACCCTTCCTTGGAAGCGCTTTTGTAGGCCTAAGAAGACTGGGGCTCTGGGCTTCTCTAGCCACCTCATCTTCTGCTCATCCTCTCGCGCACTCTAAAGAGAGCTCAGGTGAGAAATTGCAAACGTCGAGCAATTGCTCAGAGATGAAAAGTGCCAGCACTGAAAGCTGTTGCTAGCCAGCCCCCTTCCTTGGAAGCGCTTTTGTAGGCCTAAGAACACTGGGGCTCTGGGCTTCTCTAGCCACCGAATCTTCTGCTCATCCTCTCGCGCACTCTAAAGAGAGCTCAGGTGAGAAATTGCAAACGTCGAGCAATTGCTCAGAGATGAAAAGTGCCAGCACTGAAAGCTGTTGCTAGCCAGCCCCCTTCCTTGGAAGCGCTTTCACAGGCGCAGTAACACTGGGGCTTTGCGCTTCTCTACCCACCAAACGTCACTGTCATTCTCTTTCCGTCTCGTAGACACGAGCTGAGAAATTGCAAACGTCGAGCAATTGCTCAGAGATGAAAAGTGCCAGCACTGAAAGCTGTTGCTAGCCAGCACCCTTCCTTGGAAGCGCTTTTGTAGGCCTAAGCACACTGGGGCTCTGGGCTTCTCTAGCCACCTCATCTTCTGCTCATCCTCTCGCGCACTCTAAAGAGAGCTCAGGTGAGAAATTGCAAACGTCGAGCAATTGCTCAGAGATGAAAAGTGCCAGCACTGAAAGCTGTGGCTAGCCAGCACCCTTCCTTGGAAGCACTTTTGTAGGCCTAAGAACACTGGGGCTCTGGGCTTCTTTAGCCACCTCATCTTCTGCTCCTCCTCTCGCGCACTCTGAAGAGAGTTCAGGTGAGAAATTGCAAACGTCCAGCAATTGCTCAGAGATGAAAAGTGCCAGCACTGAAAGCTGTTGCTAGCCAGCCCCCTTCCTTGGAAGCGCTTTCACAGGCGCAGTAACACTGGGGCTTTGCGCTTCTCTAGCCACCAAACGTCACGGTCCTTCTCTTTCCGTCTCGTAGACATGAGCTGAGAAATTGCAAACGTCGAGCAATTGCTCAGAGATGAAAAGTGCCAGCACTGGAAGCTGTTGCTAGCCAGCACCCTTCCTTGGAAGCGCTTTTGTAGGCCTAAGCACACTGGGGCTCTGGGCTTCTCTAGCCACCGAATCTTCAGCTCATCCTCTCGCGCACTCTAAAGAGAGCTCAGGTGAGAAATTGCAAACGTGGAGCAATTGCTCAGAGATGAAAAGTGCCAGCACTGAAAGCTGTTGCTAGCCAGCACCCTTCCTTGGAAGCGCTTTTGTAGGCCTAAGAACACTGGGGCTCTGGGCTTCTCTAGCCACCTCATCTTCTGCTCATCCTCTCGCGCACTCTAAAGGGAGCTCAGGTGAGAAATTGCAAACGTCGAGCAATTGCTCAGAGATGAAAAGTGCCAGCACTGAAAGCTGTGGCTAGCCAGCACCCTTCCTTGGAAGCGCTTTTGTAGGCGCAGTAACATTGGGGCTCTGGGCTTCTCTAGCCACCTCATCTTCTGCTCATCCTCTCGCGCACTCTAAAGAGAGCTCAGGTGAGAAATTGCAAACGTCCAGCAATTGCTCAGAGATGAAAAGTGCCAGCACTGAAAGCTGTTGCTAGCCAGCACCCTTCCTTGGAAGCGCTTTTGTAGGCCTAAGAAGACTGGGGCTCTGGGCTTCTCTAGCCACCTCATCTTCTGCTCATCCTCTCGCGCACTCTAAAGAGAGCTCAGGTGAGAAATTGCAAACGTCGAGCAATTGCTCAGAGATGAAAAGTGCCAGCACTGAAAGCTGTTGCTAGCCAGCACCCTTCCTTGGAAGCGCTTTCACAGGCGCAGCAACACTGGGGCTTTGCGCTTCTCTACCCACCAAACGTCACGGTCATTCTCTTTCCGTCTCGTAGACACGAGCTGAGAAATTGCAAACGTCGAGCAATTGCTCAGAGATGAAAAGTGCCAGCACTGAAAGCTGTTGCTAGCCAGCACCCTTCCTTGGAAGCGCTTTTGTAGGCCTAAGAACACTGGGGCTCTGGGCTTCTTTAGCCACCTCATCTTCTGCTCATCCTCTCGCGCACTCTGAAGAGAGCTCAGGGGAGAAATTGCAAACGTCGAGCAATTGCTCAGAGATGAAAAGTGCCAACACTGAAAGCTGTTGCTAGCCAGCACCCTTCCTTGGAAGCGCTTTCACAGGCGCAGTAACACTGGGGCTTTGCGCTTCTCTAGCCACCAAACGTCACGGTCACTATCTCTCCATCTCGTAGACACGAGCTGAGAAATTGCAAACGTCGATCAATTGCTCAGAGAGGAAAAGTGCCAGCACTGAAAGCTGTTGCTAGCCAGCACCCTTCCTTGGAAGCGCTTTTGTAGCCCTAAGAACACTGGGGCTCTGGGCTTCTCTAGCCACCTCATCTTCTGCTCATCCTCTCGCGCACTCTAAAGAGAGCTCAGGTGAGAAATTGCAAACGTCGAGCAATTGCTCAGAGATGAAAAGTGCCAGCACTGAAAGCTGTTGCTAGCCAGCACCCTTCCTTGGAAGCGCTTTTGTAGGCCTAAGAACACTGGGGCTCTGGGCTTCTTTAGCCACCTCATCTTCTGCTCATCCTCTCGCGCACTCTGAAGAGAGCTCAGGGGAGAAATTGCAAACGTCGAGCAATTGCTCAGAGATGAAAAGTGCCAGCACTGAAAGCTGTTGCTAGCCAGCACCCTTCCTTGGAAGCGCTTTTGTAGGCGCAGTAACACTGGGGCTTTGCGCTTCTCTAGCCACCAAACGTCACGGTCCTTCTCTTTCCGTCTCGTAGACACGAGCTGAGAAATTGCAAACGTCGAGCAATTGCTCAGAGATGAAAAGTGCCAGCACTGAAAGCTGTTGCTAGCCAGCCCCCTTCCTTGGAAGCGCTTTCACAGGCGCAGTAACACTGGGGCTTTGCGCTTCTCTAGCCACCAAACGTCACGGTCCTTCTCTTTCCGTCTCGTAGACATGAGCTGAGAAATTGCAAACGTCGAGCAATTGCTCAGAGATGAAAAGTGCCAGCACTGGAAGCTGTTGCTAGCCAGCACCCTTCCTTGGAAGCGCTTTTGTAGGCCTAAGCACACTGGGGCTCTGGGCTTCTCTAGCCACCGAATCTTCAGCTCATCCTCTCGCGCACTCTAAAGAGAGCTCAGGTGAGAAATTGCAAACGTCGAGCAATTGCTCAGAGATGAAAAGTGCCAGCACTGAAAGCTGTTGCTAGCCAGCACCCTTCCTTGGAAGCGCTTTTGTAGCCCTTATAACAGTGGGGCTCTGGGCTTCTCTAGCCACCTCATCTTCTGCTCATCCTCTCGCGCACTCTAAAGAGAGCTCAGGTGAGAAATTGCAAACGTCGAGCAATTGCTCAGAGATGAAAAGTGCCAGCACTGAAAGCTGTTGCTAGCCAGCACCCTTCCTTGGAAGCGCTTTCACAGGCGCAGCAACACTGGGGCTTTGCGCTTCTCTACCCACCAAACGTCACGGTCATTCTCTTTCCGTCTCGTAGACACGAGCTGAGAAATTGCAAACGTCGAGCAATTGCTCAGAGATGAAAAGTGCCAGCACTGAAAGCTCTTGCTAGCCAGCACCCATCCTTGGAAGCGCTTTTGTAGGCCTAAGAACACTGGGGCTCTGGGCTTCTTTAGCCACCTCATCTTCTGCTCATCCTCTCGCGCACTCTGAAGAGAGCTCAGGGGAGAAATTGCAAACGTCGAGCAATTGCTCAGAGATGAAAAGTGCCAGCACTGAAAGCTGTTGCTAGCCAGCACCCTTCCTTGGAAGCGCTTTCACAGGCGCAGCAACACTGGGGCTTTGCGCTTCTCTAGCCACCAAACGTCACGGTCATTCTCTTTCCGTCTCGTAGACACGAGCTGAGAAATTGCAAACGTCGAGCAATTGCTCAGAGATGAAAAGTGCCAGCACTGAAAGCTGTTGCTAGCCAGCACCCTTCCTTGGAAGCGCTTTTGTAGGCCTAAGAACACTGGGGCTCTGGGCTTCTTTAGCCACCTCATCTTCTGCTCATCCTCTCGCGCACTCTGAAGAGAGCTCAGGGGAGAAATTGCAAACGTCGAGCAATTGCTCAGAGATGAAAAGTGCCAACACTGAAAGCTGTTGCTAGCCAGCACCCTTCCTTGGAAGCGCTTTCACAGGCGCAGTAACACTGGGGCTTTGCGCTTCTCTAGCCACCAAACGTCACGGTCACTATCTCTCCGTCTCGTAGACACGAGCTGAGAAATTGCAAACGTCGATCAATTGCTCAGAGAGGAAAAGTGCCAGCACTGAAAGCTGTTGCTAGCCAGCACCCTTCCTTGGAAGCGCTTTTGTAGGCCTAAGAAGACTGGGGCTCTGGGCTTCTCTAGCCACCGAATCTTCTGCTCATCCTCTCGCGCACTCTAAAGAGAGCTCAGGTGAGAAATTGCAAACGTCGAGCAATTGCTCAGAGATGAAAAGTGCCAGCACTGAAAGCTGTTGCTAGCCAGCACCCTTCCTTGGAAGCGCTTTTGTAGGCCTAAGAACACTGGGGCTATGGGCTTCTCTAGCCACCTAATCTTCTGCTCATCCTCTCGTGCACTCTAAAGAGAGCTCAGGTGAGAAATTGCAAACGTCGAGCAATTGCTCAGAGATGAAAAGTGCCAGCACTGAAAGCTGTTGCTAGCCAGCCCCCTTCCTTGGAAGCGCTTTCACAGGCGCAGTAACACTGGGGCTTTGCGCTTCTCTAGCCACCAAACGTCACGGTCCTTCTCTTTCCGTCTCGTAGACATGAGCTGAGAAATTGCAAACGTCGAGCAATTGCTCAGAGATGAAAAGTGCCAGCACTGGAAGCTGTTGCTAGCCAGCACCCTTCCTTGGAAGCGCTTTTGTAGGCCTAAGCACACTGGGGCTCTGGGCTTCTCTAGCCACCGAATCTTCTGCTCATCCTCTCGCGCAGTCTAAAGAGAGCTCAGGTGAGAAATTGCAAACGTCGAGCAATTGCTCAGAGATGAAAAGTGCCAGCACTGAAAGCTGTTGCTAGCCAGCACCCTTCCTTGGAAGCGCTTTTGTAGGCCTAAGAACACTGGGGCTATGGGCTTCTCTAGCCACCTCATCTTCTGCTCATCCTCTCGCGCACTCTAAAGGGAGCTCAGGTGAGAAATTGCAAACGTCGAGCAATTGCTCAGAGATGAAAAGTGCCAGCACTGAAAGCTGTGGCTAGCCAGCACCCTTCCTTGGAAGCGCTTTTGTAGGCCTAAGAACACTGGGGCTCTGGGCTTCTCTAGCCACCTCATCTTCTGCTCATCCTCTCGCGCACTCTAAAGAGAGCTCAGGTGAGAAATTGCAAACGTCCAGCAATTGCTCAGAGAAGAAAAGTGCCAGCACTGAAAGCTCTTGCTAGCCAGCACCCTTCCTTGGAAGCGCTTTTGTAGGCCTAAGAACACTGGGGCTCTGGGCTTCTCTAGCCACCTCATCTTCTGCTCATCCTCTCGCGCACTCTAAAGAGAGCTCAGGTGAGAAATTGCAAACGTCGAGCAATTGCTCAGAGATGAAAAGTGCCAGCACTGAAAGCTGTTGCTAGCCAGCACCCTTCCTTGGAAGCGCTTTCACAGGCGCAGCAACACTGGGGCTTTGCGCTTCTCTACCCACCAAACGTCACGGTCATTCTCTTTCCGTCTCGTAGACACGAGCTGAGAAATTGCAAACGTCGAGCAATTGCTCAGAGATGAAAAGTGCCAGCACTGAAAGCTGTTGCTAGCCAGCACCCTTCCTTGGAAGCGCTTTTGTAGGCCTAAGAACACTGGGGCTCTGGGCTTCTTTAGCCACCTCATCTTCTGCTCATCCTCTCGCGCACTCTGAAGAGAGCTCAGGGGAGAAATTGCAAACGTCGAGCAATTGCTCAGAGATGAAAAGTGCCAACACTGAAAGCTGTTGCTAGCCAGCACCCTTCCTTGGAAGCGCTTTCACAGGCGCAGTAACACTGGGGCTTTGTGCTTCTCTAGCCACCAAACGTCACGGTCACTATCTCTCCGTCTCGTAGACACGAGCTGAGAAATTGCAAACGTCGATCAATTGCTCAGAGAGGAAAAGTGCCAGCACTGAAAGCTCTTGCTAGCCAGCACCCTTCCTTGGCAGCGCTTTTGTAGGCCTTAGAACACTGGGGCTCTGGGCTTCTCTAGTCACCTCATCTTCTGCTCATCCTCTCGCGCACTCTAAAGAGAGCTCAGGTGAGAAATTGCAAACGTCGATCAATTGCTCAGAGATGAAAAGTGCCAGCACTGAAAGCTGTTGCTAGCCAGCACCCTTCCTTGGAAGCGCTTTTGTAGGCCTAAGAACACTGGGGCTCTGGGCTTCTCTAGCCACCTCATCTTCTGCTCATCCTCTCGCGCACTCTAAAGAGAGCTCAGGTGAGAAATTGCAAACGTCGAGCAATTGCTCAGAGATGAAAAGTGCCAGCACTGAAAGCTGTTGCTAGCCAGCACCCTTCCTTGGAAGCGCTTTTGTAGGCCTAAGAACACTGGGGCTCTGGGCTTCTCTAGCCACCTCATCTTCTGCTCATCCTCTCGCGCACTCTAAAGAGAGCTCAGGTGAGAAATTGCAAACGTCAGGCAATTGCTCAGAGATGAAAAGTGCCAGCACTGAAAGCTCTTGCTAGCCAGCACCCTTCCTTGGAAGCGCTTTCACAGGCGCAGTAACACTGGGGCTTTGCGCTTCTCTACCCACCAAACGTCACGGTCCTTCTCTTTCCGTCTCGTAGACACGAGCTGAGAAATTGCAAACGTCGAGCAATTGCTCAGAGATGAAAAGTGCCAGCACTGAAAGCTGTTGCTAGCCAGCACCCTTCCTTGGAAGCCCTTTTGTAGCCCTTATAACAGTGGGGCTCTGGGCTTCTCTAGCCACCTCATCTTCTGCTCATCCTCTCGCGCACTCTAAAGAGAGCTCAGGTGAGAAATTGCAAACGTCGAGCAATTGCTCAGAGATGAAAAGTGCCAGCACTGAAAGCTGTTGCTAGCCAGCACCCTTCCTTGGAAGTGCTTTTGTAGGCCTAAGAACACTGGGGCTCTGGGCTTCTCTAGCCACCTCATCTTCTGCTCATCCTCTCGCGCACTCTAAAGAGAGCTCAGGTGAGAAATTGCAAACGTCGAGCAATTGCTCAGAGATGAAAAGTGCCAGCACTGAAAGCTGTTGCTAGCCAGCACCCTTCCTTGGAAGCGCTTTCACAGGCGCAGCAACACTGGGGCTTTGCGCTTCTCTAGCCACCAAACGTCACGGTCATTCTCTTTCCGTCTCGTAGACACGAGCTGAGAAATTGCAAACGTCGAGCAATTGCTCAGAGATGAAAAGTGCCAGCACTGAAAGCTCTTGCTAGCCAGCACCCTTCCTTGGAAGCGCATTTGTAGGCCTAAGAAGACTGGGGCTCTGGGCTTCTCTAGCCACCTCATCTTCTGCTCATCCTCTCGCGCACTCTGAAGAGAGCTCAGGGGAGAAATTGCAAACGTCGAGCAATTGCTCAGAGATGAAAAGTGCCAGCACTGAAAGCTGTTGCTAGCCAGCACCCTTCCTTGGAAGCGCTTTCACAGGCGCAGTAACACTGGGGCTTTGCGCTTCTCTAGCCACCAAACGTCACGGTCACTATCTCTCCGTCTCGTAGACACGAGCTGAGAAATTGCAAACGTCGATCAATTGCTCAGAGATGAAAAGTGCCAGCACTGAAAGCTGTTGCTAGCAGCACCCTTCCTTGGAAGCGCTTTTGTAGGCCTAAGAACACTGGGGCTCTGGGCTTCTTTAGCCACCTCATCTTCTGCTCATCCTCTCGCGCACTCTAAAGAGAGCTCAGGGGAAAAATTGCAAACGTCGAGCAATTGCTCAGAGATGAAAAGTGCCAGCACTGAAAGCTGTTGCTAGCCAGCACCCTTCCTTGGAAGCGCTTTTGTAGGCCTAAGAACACTGGGGCTCTGGGCTTCTCTAGCCACCTCATCTTCTGCTCATCCTCTCGCGCACTCTAAAGAGAGCTCAGGTGAGAAATTGCAAACGTCGAGCAATTGCTCAGAGATGAAAAGTGCCAGCACTGAAAGCTGTTGCTAGCCAGCACCCTTCCTTGGAAGCGCTTTTGTAGCCCTTAGAACACTGGGGCTCTGGGCTTCTCTAGCCACCTCATCTTCTGCTCATCCTCTCGCGCACTCTAAAGAGAGCTCAGGTGAGAAATTGCAAACGTCGAGCAATTGCTCAGAGAGGAAAAGTGCCAGCACTGAAAGCTGTTGCTAGCCAGCACCCTTCCTTGGAAGCGCTTTCACAGGCGCAGTAACACTGGGGCTTTGCGCTTCTCTACCCACCAAACGTCACGGTCCTTCTCTTTCCGTCTCGTAGACACGAGCTGAGAAATTGCAAACGTCGAGCAATTGCTCAGAGATGAAAAGTGCCAGCACTGAAAGCTGTTGCTAGCCAGCACCCTTCCTTGGAAGCGCTTTTGTAGGCCTTATAACAGTGGGGCTCTGGGCTTCTCTAGCCACCTCATCTTCTGCTCATCCTCTCGCGAACTCTAAAGGGAGCTCAGGGGAGAAATTGCAAACGTCGAGCAATTGCTCAGAGATGAAAAGTGCCAGCACTGAAAGCTCTTGCTAGCCAGCACCCTTCCTTGGAAGCGCTTTTGTAGGCCTAAGAACACTGGGGCTCTGGGCTTCTCTAGCCACCTCATCTTCTGCTCATCCTCTCGCGCACTCTAAAGAGAGCTCAGGTGAGAAATTGCAAACGTCGAGCAATTGCTCAGAGATGAAAAGTGCCAGCACTGAAAGCTGTTGCTAGCCAGCACCCTTCCTTGGAAGCGCTTTCACAGGAGCAGCAACACTGGGGCTTTGTGCTTCTCTACCCGCCAAACGTCACGGTCATTCTCTTTCCGTCTCGTAGACACGAGCTGAGAAATTGCAAACGTTGAGCAATTGCTCAGAGATGAAAAGTGCCAGCACTGAAAGCTGTTGCTAGCCAGCACCCTTCCTTGGAAGCGCTTTTGTAGGCCTAAGCACACTGGGGCTCTGGGCTTCTCTAGCCACCTAATCTTCTGCTCATCCTCTCGCGCACTCTAAAGAGAGCTCAGGTGAGAAATTGCAAACGTTGAGCAATTGCTCAGAGATGAAAAGTGCCAGCACTGAAAGCTCTTGCTAGCCAGCACCCTTCCTTGGAAGCGCTTTTGTAGGCCTAAGAACACTGGGGCTCTGGGCTTCTCTAGCCACCTAATCTTCTGCTCATCCTCTCGCGCACTCTAAAGAGAGCTCAGGTGAGAAATTGCAAACGTCCAGCAATTGCTCAGAGATGAAAAGTGCCAGCACTGAAAGCTCTTGCTAGCCAGCACCCTTCCTTGGAAGCGCTTTCACAGGCGCAGTAACACTGGGGCTTTGTGCTTCTCTACCCACCAAACGTCACAGTCATTCTCTTTCCGTCTCGTAGACACGAGCTGAGAAATTGAAAATGTCAAGCAATTGCTCAGAGATGAAAAGTGCCAGCACTGAAAGCTGTGGCTAGCCAGCACCCTTCCTTGGAAGCGCTTTCACAGGCGCTGTAACACTGGGGATTTGCGCTTCTCTACCCACCAAACGTCACGGTCCTTCTCTTTCCGTCTCGTAGACACGAGCTGAGAAATTGCAAATGTCAAGCAATTGCTCAGAGATGAAAAGTGCCAGCACTGAAAGCTGTTGCTAGCCAGCACCCTTCCTTGGAAGCGCTTTTGTAGGCCTAAGAACACTGGGGCTCTGGGCTTCTTTAGCCACCTCATCTTCTGCTCATCCTCTCGCGCACTCTAAAGAGAGCTCAGGGGAGAAATTGCAAATGTCGAGAAATTGCTCAGAGATGAAAAGTGCCAGCACTGAAAGCTGTTGCTAGCCAGCACCCTTCCTTGGAAGCGCTTTCACAGGCGCAGTAACACTGGGGCTTTGCGCTTCTCTACCCACCAAACATCACGGTCACTATCTCTCCGTGTCGTAGACACGAGCTGAGAAATTGCAAACGTCGAGCAATTGCTCAGAGATGAAAAGTGCCAGCACTGAAAGCTGTTGCTAGCCAGCACCCTTCCTTGGAAGCGCTTTTGTAGCCCTAAGAACACTGGGGCTCTGGGCTTCTCTAGCCACCTCATCTTCTGCTCATCCTCTCGCGCACTCTAAAGAGAGCTCAGGTGAGAAATTGCAAACGTCGAGCAATTGCTCAGAGAAGAAAAGTGCCAGCACTGAAAGCTGTTGCTAGCCAGCACCCTTCCTTGGAAGCGCTTTCACAGGCGCAGTAACACTGGGGCTTTGCGCTTCTCTAGCCACCAAACGTCACGGTCCTTCTCTTTCCGTCTCGTAGACACGAGCTGAGAAATTGCAAACGTCGAGCAATTGCTCAGAGATGAAAAGTGCCAGCACTGAAAGCTGTTGCTAGCCAGCACCCTTCCTTGGAAGCGCTTTTGTAGCCCTTAGAACACTGGGGCTCTGGGCTTCTCTAGCCACCTAATCTTCTGCTCATCCTCTCGCGCACTCTAAAGAGAGCTCAGGTGAGAAATTGCAAACGTCCAGCAATTGCTCAGAGATGAAAAGTGCCAGCACTGAAAGCTGTTGCTAGCCAGCACCCTTCCTTGGAAGCGCTTTTGTAGGCCTAAGAACACTGGGGCTCTGGGCTTCTCTAGCCACCTCATCTTCTGCTCATCCTCTCGCGCACTCTAAAGAGAGCTCAGGGGAGAAATTGCAAACGTCGAGCAATTGCTCAGAGATGAAAAGTGCCAGCACTGAAAGCTCTTGCTAGCCAGCACCCTTCCTTGGAAGCGCTTTCACAGGCGCAGTAACACTGGGGCTTTGCGCTTCTCTACCCACCAAACGTCACAGTCCTTCTCTTTCCGTCTCGTAGACACGAGCTGAGAAATTGCAAACGTCGAGCAATTGCTCAGAGATGAAAAGTGCCAGCACTGAAAGCTGTTGCTAGCCAGCACCCTTCCTTGGAAGCGCTTTTGTAGGCCTAAGAACACTGGGGCTCTGGGCTTCTCTAGCCACCGAATCTTCTGCTCATCCTCTCGCGCAGTCTAAAGAGAGCTCAGGTGAGAAATTGCAAACGTCGAGCAATTGCTCAGAGATGAAAAGTGCCAGCACTGAAAGCTGTTGCTAGCCAGCACCCTTCCTTGGAAGCGCTTTTGCAGCCCTTAGAACACTGGGGCTCTGGGCTTCTCTAGCCACCTCATCTTCTGCTCATCCTCTCGCGCACTCTAAAGAGAGCTCAGGTGAGAAATTGCAAACGTCGAGCAATTGCTCAGAGATGAAAAGTGCCAGCACTGAAAGCTGTTGCTAGCCAGCACCCTTCCTTGGAAGCGCTTTCACAGGCGCGGTAACACTGGGGCTTTGCGCTTCTCTAGCCACCAAACGTCACGGTCACTATCTCTCCGTCTCGTAGACACGAGCTGAGAAATTGCAAACGTCGAGCAATTGCTCAGAGATGAAAAGTGCCAGCACTGAAAGCTGTTGCTAGCCAGCACCCTTCCTTGGAAGCGCTTTTGTAGGCCTAAGCACACTGGGGCTCTGGGCTTCTCTAGCCACCTAATCTTCTGCTCATACTCTCGCGCACTCTAAAGAGAGCTCAGGTGAGAAATTGCAAATGTCGAGCAATTGCTCAGAGATGAAAAGTGCCAGCACTGAAAGCTGTTGCTAGCCAGCACCCTTCCTTGGAAGCGCTTTTGTAGGCCTAAGAACACTGGGGCTCTGGGCTTCTCTAGCCACCTCATCTTCTGCTCATCCTCTCGTGCACTCTAAAGAGAGCTCAGGTGAGAAATTGCAAACGTCGAGCAATTGCTCAGAGATGAAATGTGCCAGCACTTAAAGCTGTTGCTAGCCAGCACCCTTCCTTGGAAGCGCTTTTGTAGACCTAAGAACACTGGGGCTCTGGGCTTCTCTAGCCACCTCATCTTCTGCTCATCCTCTCGCGCACTCTAAAGAGAGCTCAGGTGAGAAATTGCAAACGTTGAGCAATTGCTCAGAGATGAAAAGTGCCAGCACTGAAAGCTGTTGCTAGCCAGCACCCTTCCTTGGAAGCGCTTTCACAGGCGCAGCAACACTGGGGCTTTGCGCTTCTCTAGCCACCAAATGTCACGGTCACTATCTCTCTATCTCGTAGACACGAGCTGAGAAATTGCAAACGTCGAGCAATTGCTCAGAGAGGAAAAGTGCCAGCACTGAAAGCTGTTGCTAGCCAGCACCCTTCCTTGGAAGCGCTTTTGTAGGCCTAAGAACACTGGGGCTCTGGGCTTCTTTAGCCACCTCATCTTCTGCTCATCCTCTCGCGCACTCTAAAGAGAGCTCAGGTGAGAAATTGCAAACGTCGAGCAATTGCTCAGAGATGAAAAGTGCCAGCACTGAAAGCTCTTGCTAGCCAGCACCCTTCCTTGGAAGCGCTTTCACAGGCGCTGTAACACTGGGGCTTTGCGCTTCTCTACCCACCAAACGTCACGGTCACTATCTCTCTGTCTCGTAGACACGAGCTGAGAAATTGCAAACGTCGAGCAATTGCTCAGAGAGGAAAAGTGCCAGCACTGAAAGCTGTTGCTAGCCAGCACCCTTCCTTGGAAGCGCTTTTGTAGGCCTAAGAACACTGGGGCTCTGGGCTTCTCTAGCCACCTCATCTTCTGCTCATCCTCTCGCGCACTCTAAAGAGAGCTCAGGTGAGAAGTTGCAAATGTCGAGCAATTGCTCAGAGATGAAAAGTGCCAGCACTGAAAGCTCTTGCTAGCCAGCACCCTTCCTTGGAAGCGTTTTCACAGGCGCAGTAACACTGGGGCTTTGCGCTTCTCTAGCCACCAAACGTCACGGTCCTTCTCTTTCCGTCTCGTAGACACGAGCTGAGAAATTGCAAACGTCGAGCAATTGCTCAGAGATGAAAAGTGCCAGCACTGAAAGCTGTTGCTAGCCAGCACCCTTCCTTGGAAGCGCTTTTGTAGGCCTAAGAACACTGGGGCTCTGGGCTTCTCTAGCCACCTCATCTTCTGCTCATCCTCTCGCGCACTCTAAAGAGAGCTCAGGTGAGAAATTGCAAACGTCGAGCAATTGCTCAGAGATGAAAAGTGCCAGCACTGAAAGCTGTTGCTAGCCAGCACCCTTCCTTGGAAGCGCTTTTGTAGGCCTTAGAACACTGGGGCTCTGGGCTTCTCTAGCCACCTCATCTTCTGTTCATCCTCTCGCGCACTCTAAAGAGAGCTCAGGTGAGAAATTGCAAACGTCGAGCAATTGCTCAGAGATGAAAAGTGCCAGCACTGAAAGCTCTTGCTAGCCAGCACCCTTCCTTGGAAGCGCTTTTGTAGGCCTAAGAACACTGGGGCTCTGGGCTTCTCTAGCCACCTCATCTTCTGCTCATTCTCTCGCGCACTCTGAAGAGAGCTCAGGTGAGAAATTGCAAACGTCGAGCAATTGCTCAGAGAGGAAAAGTGCCAGCACTGAAAGCTGTTGCTAGCCAGCACCCTTCCTTGGAAGCGCTTTTGTAGGCCTAAGAACACTGTGGCTCTGGGCTTCTCTAGCCACCTCATCTTCTGCTCATCCTCTCGCGCACTCTAAAGAGAGCTCAGGTGAGAAGTTGCAAATGTCGAGCAATTGCTCAGAGATGAAAAGTGCCAGCACTGAAAGCTGTTGCTAGCCAGCCCCCTTCCTTGGAAGCGTTTTCACAGGCGCAGTAACAGTGGGGCTTTGCGCTTCTCTAGCCACCAAACGTCACGGTCCTTCTCTTTCCGTCTCGTAGACACGAGCTGAGAAATTGCAAACGTCGAGCAATTGCTCAGAGATGAAAAGTGCCAGCACTGAAAGCTGTTGCTAGCCAGCACCCTTCCTTGGAAGCGCTTTTGTAGGCCTAAGAACACTGGGGCTCTGGGCTTCTCTAGCCACCTCATCTTCTGCTCATCCTCTCGCGCACTCTAAAGAGAGCTCAGGTGAGAAATTGCAAACGTCGAGCAATTGCTCAGAGATGAAAAGTGCCAGCACTGAAAGCTGTTGCTAGCCAGCACCCTTCCTTGGAAGCGCTTTTGTAGGCCTTAGAACACTGGGGCTCTGGGCTTCTCTAGCCACCTCATCTTCTGCTCATCCTCTCGCGCACTCTAAAGAGAGCTCAGGTGAGAAATTGCAAACGTCGAGCAATTGCTCAGAGATGAAAAGTGCCAGCACTGAAAGCTGTTGCTAGCCAGCACCCTTCCTTGGAAGCGCTTTTGTAGGCCTAAGAACACTGGGGCTCTGGGCTTCTCTAGCCACCTCATCTTCTGCTCATCCTCTCGCGCACTCTAAAGAGAGCTCAGGTGAGAAATTGCAAACGTCGAGCAATTGCTCAGAGATGAAAAGTGCCAGCACTGAAAGCTGTTGCTAGCCAGCACCCTTCCTTGGAAGCGCTTTTGTAGGCCTAAGAACACTGGGGCTCTGGGCTTCTCTAGCCACCTCATCTTCTGCTCATCCTCTCGCGCACTCTAAAGAGAGCTCAGGTGAGAAATTGCAAACGTCGAGCAATTGCTCAGAGAGGAAAAGTGCCAGCACTGAAAGCTCTTGCTAGCCAGCACCCTTCCTTGGAAGCGCTTTTGCAGCCCTAAGAACACTGGGGCTCTGGGCTTCTTTAGCCACCTCATCTTCTGCTCATCCTCTCGCGCACTCTGAAGAGAGCTCAGGTGAGAAATTGCAAATGTCGAGCAATTGCTCAGAGATGAAAAGTGCCAGCACTGAAAGCTCTTGCTAGCCAGCACCCTTCCTTGGAAGCACTTTCACAGGCGTAGTAACACTGGGGCTTTGCGCTTCTCTACCCACCAAACGTCACGGTCACTATCTCTCCGTCTCGTAGACACGAGCTGAGAAATTGCAAACGTCGAGCAATTGCTCAGAGATGAAAAGTGCCAGCACTGAAAGCTGTTGCTAGCCAGCACCCTTCCTTGGAAGCGCTTTTGTAGGCCTTAGAACACTGGGGCTCTGGGCTTCTTTAGCCACCTCATCTTCTGCTCATCCTCTCGCGCACTCTAAAGAGAGCTCAGGTGAGAAATTGCAAACGTCGAGCAATTGCTCAGAGATGAAAAGTGCCAGCACTGAAAGCTGTTGCTAGCCAGCACCCTTCCTTGGAAGCGCTTTCACAGGCGCAGCAACACTGGGGCTTTGCGCTTCTCTACCCACCAAACGTCACGGTCCTTCTCTTTCCGTCTCCTAGACACGAGCTGAGAAATTGCAAACGTCGAGCAATTGCTCAGAGATGAAAAGTGCCAGCACTGAAAGCTCTTGCTAGCCAGCACCCTTCCTTGGAAGCGCTTTCACAGGCGCAGCAACACTGGGGCTTTGCGCTTCTCTACCCACCAAACGTCACGGTCACTATCTCTCCGTCTCGTAGACACGAGCTGAGAAATTGCAAACGTCGAGCAATTGCTCAGAGATGAAAAGTGCCAGCACTGAAAGCTGTTGCTAGCCAGCACCCTTCCTTGGAAGCGCTTTTGTAGGCCTAAGAACAGTGGGGCTCTGGGCTTCTCTAGCCACCTCATCTTCTGCTCATCCTCTCGCGCACTCTAAAGAGAGCTCAGGTGAGAAATTGCAAACGTCGAGCAATTGCTCAGAGATGAAAAGTGCCAGCACTGAAAGCTGTTGCTAGCCAGCACCCTTCCTTGGAAGCGCTTTTGTAGGCCTAAGAACACTGGGGCTCTGGGCTTCTCTAGCCACCTCATCTTCTGCTTATCCTCTCGCGCAATCTGAAGAGAGCTCAGGGGAGAAATTGCAAACGTCCAGCAATTGCTCAGAGATGAAAAGTGCCAGCACTGAAAGCTCTTGCTAGCCAGCACCCTTCCTTGGAAGCGCTTTCACAGGCGCTGTAACACTGGGGCTTTGCTCTTTTCTAGCCACCAAACGTCACGGTCATTCTCTTTCCGTCTCGTAGACACGAGCTGAGAAATTGCAAACGTCGAGCAATTGCTCAGAGATGAAAAGTGCAAGCACTGAAAGCTCTTGCTAGCCAGCACCCTTCCTTGGAAGCGCTTTTGTAGCCCTAAGAACACTGGGGCTCTGGGCTTCTCTAGCCACCTCATCTTCTGCTCATCCTCTCGCGCACTCTAAAGAGAGCTCAGGTGAGAAATTGCAAACGTCCAGCAATTGCTCAGAGATGAAAAGTGCCAGCACTGAAAGCTCTTGCTAGACAGCACCCTTCCTTGGAAGCGCTTTCACAGGCGCAGTAACACTGGGGCTTTGCGCTTCTCTACCCACCAAACGTCACGGTCCCTATCTCTCCGTCTCGTAGACACGAGCTGAGAAATTGCAAACGTCGATCAATTGCTCAGAGATGAAAAGTGCCAGCACTGAAAGCTGTTGCTAGCCAGCACCCTTCCTTGGAAGCGCTTTTGTAGGCCTAAGAACAGTGGGGCTCTGGGCTTCTCTAGCCACCTCATCTTCTGCTCATCCTCTCGTGCACTCTAAAGAGAGCTCAGGTGAGAAATTGCAAACGTCGAGCAATTGCTCAGAGATGAAAAGTGCCAGCACTGAAAGCTGTTGCTAGCCAGCACCCTTCCTTGGAAGCGCTTTTGTAGGCCTAAGAACACTGGGGCTCTGGGCTTCTCTAGCCACCTCATCTTCTGCTCATCCTCTCGCGCACTCTAAAGAGAGCTCAGGTGAGAAGTTGCAAACGTCGAGCAATTGCTCAGAGATGAAAAGTGCCAGCACTGAAAGCTCTTGCTAGCCAGCACCCTTCCTTGGAAGCGCTTTTGTAGGCCTAAGAACACTGGGGCTCTGGGCTTCTCTAGCCACCTCATCTTCTGCTTATCCTCTCGCGCACTCTAAAGAGAGCTCAGGTGAGAAATTGCAAACGTCGAGCAATTGCTCAGAGATGAAAAGTGCCAGCACTGAAAGCTCTTGCTAGCCAGCACCCTTCCTTGGAAGTGCTTTTGTAGCCCTAAGAACACTGGGGCTCTGGGCTTCTTTAGCCACCTCATCTTCTGCTCATCCTCTCGCGCAATCTGAAGAGAGCTCAGGGGAGAAATTGCAAACGTCCAGCAATTGCTCAGAGATGAAAAGTGCCAGCACTGAAAGCTCTTGCTAGCCAGCACCCTTCCTTGGAAGCGCTTTCACAGGCGCTGTAACACTGGGGCTTTGCTCTTTTCTAGCCACCAAACGTGACGGTCCTTCTCTTTCCGTCTCGTAGACACGAGCTGAGAAATTGCAAACGTCGAGCAATTGCTCAGAGATGAAAAGTGTCAGCACTGGAAGCTGTTGCTAGCCAGCACCCTTCCTTGGAAGTGCTTTTGTAGGCCTAAGAACACTGGGGCTCTGGGCTTCTCTAGCCACCTCATCTTCTGCTCATCCTCTCGCGCACTCTAAAGAGAGCTCAGGTGAGAAATTGCAAACGTCGAGCAATTGCTCAGAGATGAAAAGTGCAAGCACTGAAAGCTCTTGCTAGCCAGCACCCTTCCTTGGAAGCGCTTTTGTAGCCCTAAGAACACTGGGGCTCTGGGCTTCTCTAGCCACCTCATCTTCTGCTCATCCTCTCGCGCACTCTAAAGAGAGCTCAGGTGAGAAATTGCAAACGTCCAGCAATTGCTCAGAGATGAAAAGTGCCAGCACTGAAAGCTCTTGCTAGACAGCACCCTTCCTTGGAAGCGCTTTCACAGGCGCAGTAACACTGGGGCTTTGCGCTTCTCTACCCACCAAACGTCACGGTCACTATCTCTCCGTCTCGTAGACACGAGCTGAGAAATTGCAAACGTCGAGCAATTGCTCAGAGATGAAAAGTGCCAGCACTGAAAGCTGTTGCTAGCCAGCACCCTTCCTTGGAAGCGCTTTTGTAGGCCTAAGAACAGTGGGGCTCTGGGCTTCTCTAGCCACCTCATCTTCTGCTCATCCTCTCGCGCACTCTAAAGAGAGCTCAGGTGAGAAATTGCAAACGTCGAGCAATTGCTCAGAGATGAAAAGTGCCAGCACTGAAAGCTGTTGCTAGCCAGCACCCTTCCTTGGAAGCGCTTTTGTAGGCCTAAGAACACTGGGGCTCTGGGCTTCTCTAGCCACCTCATCTTCTGCTCATCCTCTCGCGCACTCTAAAGAGAGCTCAGGTGAGAAGTTGCAAACGTCGAGCAATTGCTCAGAGATGAAAAGTGCCAGCACTGAAAGCTCTTGCTAGCCAGCACCCTTCCTTGGAAGCGCTTTCACAGGCGCAGTAACACTGGGGCTTTGCGCTTCTCTAGCCACCAAACGTCACGGTCACTATCTCTCCGTCTCGTAGACACGAGCTGAGAAATTGCAAACGTCGAGCAATTGCTCAGAGATGAAAAGTGCCAGCACTGAAAGCTGTTGCTAGCCAGCACCCTTCCTTGGAAGCGCTTTTGTAGGCCTAAGAACACTGGGGCTCTGGGCTTCTTTAGCCACCTCATCTTCTGCTCATCCTCTCGCGCACTCTGAAGAGAGCTCAGGTGAGAAATTGCAAACGTCGAGCAATTGCTCAGAGATGAAAAGTGCCAGCACTGGAAGCTGTTGCTAGCCAGCACCCTTCCTTGGAAGCTCTTTTGTAGGCCTAAGAACACTGGGGCTCTGGGCTTCTCTAGCCACCTCATCTTCTGCTCATCCTCTCGCGCACTCTAAAGAGAGCTCAGGTGAGAAATTGCAAACGTCGAGCAATTGCTCAGAGATGAAAAGTGCCAGCACTGAAAGCTCTTGCTAGCCAGCACCCTTCCTTGGAAGTGCTTTCACAGGCGCAGTAACACTGGGGCTTTGTGCTTCTCTAGCCACCAAACGTCACGGTCACTATCTCTCCGTCTCGTAGACACGAGCTGAGAAATTGCAAACGTCGATCAATTGCTCAGAGATGAAAAGTGCCAGCACTGGAAGCTCTTGCTAGCCAGCACCCTTCCTTGGAAGCGCTTTTGTAGGCCTAAGAACACTGGGGCTCTGGGCTTCTCTAGCCACCTAATCTTCTGCTCATCCTCTCGCGCACTCTAAAGAGAGCTCAGGGGAGAAATTGCAAACGTCCAGCAATTGCTCAGAGATGAAAAGTGCCAGCACTGAAAGCTGTTGCTAGCCAGCACCCTTCCTTGGAAGCGCTTTCACAGGCGCAGTAACACTGGGGCTTTGCGCTTCTCTAGCCACCAAACGTCACGGTCCTTCTCTTTCCGTCTCGTAGACACGAGCTGAGAAATTGCAAACGTCGATCAATTGCTCAGAGATGAAAAGTGCCAGCACTGAAAGCTGTTGCTAGCCAGCACCCTTCCTTGGAAGCGCTTTTGTAGGCCTAAGAACACTGGGGCTCTGGGCTTCTCTAGCCATCTAATCTTCTGCTCATCCTCTCGTGCACTCTAAAGAGAGCTCAGGTGAGAAATTGCAAACGTCGAGCAATTGCTCAGAGATGAAAAGTGCCAGCACTGAAAGCTGTTGCTAGCCAGCACCCTTCCTTGGAAGCGCTTTTGTAGGCCTAAGAACACTGGGGCTCTGGGCTTCTCTAGCCACCTCATCTTCTGCTCATCCTCTCGCGCACTCTAAAGAGAGCTCAGGTGAGAAGTTGCAAACGTCGAGCAATTGCTCAGAGATGAAAAGTGCCAGCACTGAAAGCTCTTGCTAGCCAGCACCCTTCCTTGGAAGCGCTTTCACAGGCGCAGTAACACTGGGGCTTTGCGCTTCTCTACCCACCAAACGTCACGGTCACTATCTCTCCGTCTCGTAGACACGAGCTGAGAAATTGCAAACGTCGAGCAATTGCTCAGAGATGAAAAGTGCCAGCACTGAAAGCTGTTGCTAGCCAGCACCCTTCCTTGGAAGCGCTTTTGTAGGCCTAAGAACACTGGGGCTCTGGGCTTCTTTAGCCACCTCATCTTCTGCTCATCCTCTCGCGCACTCTGAAGAGAGCTCAGGTGAGAAATTGCAAACGTCGAGCAATTTCTCAGAGATGAAAAGTGCCAGCACTGGAAGCTGTTGCTAGCCAGCACCCTTCCTTGGAAGCGCTTTTGTAGGCCTAAGAACACTGGGGCTCTGGGCTTCTCTAGCCACCTCATCTTCTGCTCATCCTCTCGCGCACTCTAAAGAGAGCTCAGGTGAGAAATTGCAAACGTCGAGCAATTGCTCAGAGATGAAAAGTGCCAGCACTGAAAGCTGTTGCTAGCCAGCACCCTTCCTTGGAAGTGCTTTCACAGGCGCAGTAACACTGGGGCTTTGTGCTTCTCTAGCCACCAAACGTCACGGTCACTATCTCTCCGTCTCGTAGACACGAGCTGAGAAATTGCAAACGTCGATCAATTGCTCAGAGATGAAAAGTGCCAGCACTGGAAGCTCTTGCTAGCCAGCACCCTTCCTTGGAAGCGCTTTTGTAGGCCTAAGAACACTGGGGCTCTGGGCTTCTCTAGCCACCTAATCTTCTGCTCATCCTCTCGCGCACTCTGAAGAGAGCTCAGGGGAGAAATTGCAAACGTCCAGCAATTGCTCAGAGATGAAAAGTGCCAGCACTGAAAGCTGTTGCTAGCCAGCACCCTTCCTTGGAAGCGCTTTCACAGGCGCAGTAACACTGGGGCTTTGCGCTTCTCTAGCCACCAAACGTCACGGTCATTCTCTTTCCGTCTCGTAGACACGAGCTGAGAAATTGCAAACGTCGATCAATTGCTCAGAGATGAAAAGTGCCAGCACTGAAAGCTCTTGCTAGACAGCACCCTTCCTTGGAAGCGCTTTCACAGGCGCAGTAACACTGGGGCTTTGCGCTTCTCTAGCCACCAAACGTCACGGTCCTTCTCTTTCCGTCTCGTAGACACGAGCTGAGAAATTGCAAACGTCGAGCAATTGCTCAGAGATGAAAAGTGCCAGCACTGAAAGCTCTTGCTAGCCAGCACCCTTCCTTGGAAGCGCTTTTGTAGGCCTTAGAACACTGGGGCTCTGGGCTTCTCTAGCCACCTCATCTTCTGCTCATCCTCTCGCGCACTGTAAAGAGAGCTCAGGTGAGAAATTGCAAACGTCCAGCAATTGCTCAGAGATGAAAAGTGCCAGCACTGAAAGCTCTTGCTAGCCAGCACCCTTCCTTGGAAGCGCTTTCACAGGCGCAGCAACACTGGGGCTTTGCGCTTCTCTACCCACCAAACGTCACGGTCATTACCTCTCCGTCTCGTAGACACGAGCTGAGAAATTGCAAACGTCGAGCAATTGCTCAGAGATGAAAAGTGCCAGCACTGAAAGCTGTTGGTAGCCAGCACCCTTCCTTGGAAGCGCTTTTGTAGGCCTAAGAAGACTGGGGCTCTGGGCTTCTCTAGCCACCTAATCTTCTGCTCATCCTCTCGCGCACTCTAAAGAGAGCTCAGGTGAGAAATTGCAAACGTCGAGCAATTGCTCAGAGATGAAAAGTGCCAGCACTGAAAGCTGTTGCTAGCCAGCACCCTTCCTTGGAAGCGCTTTTGTAGGCCTAAGAACACTGGGGCTCTGGGCTTCTCTAGCCATCTAATCTTCTGCTCATCCTCTCGTGCACTCTAAAGAGAGCTCAGGTGAGAAATTGCAAAAGTCGAGCAATTGCTCAGAGATGAAAAGTGCCAGCACTGAAAGCTGTTGCTAGCCAGCACCCTTCCTTGGAAGCGCTTTTGTAGGCCTAAGAACACTGGGGCTCTGGGCTTCTCTAGCCACCTCATCTTCTGCTCATCCTCTCGCGCACTCTAAAGAGAGCTCAGGTGAGAAATTGCAAAAGTCCAGCAATTGCTCAGAGATGAAAAGTGCCAGCACTGAAAGCTCTTGCTAGCCAGCACCCTTCCTTGGAAGCGCTTTCACAGGCGCAGTAACACTGGGGCTTTGCGCTTCTCTACCCACCAAACGTCACGGTCACTATCTCTCCGTCTCGTAGACACGAGCTGAGAAATTGCAAACGTCGAGCAATTGCTCAGAGATGAAAAGTGCCAGCACTGAAAGCTGTTGCTAGCCAGCACCCTTCCTTGGAAGCGCTTTTGTAGGCCTAAGAACACTGGGGCTCTGGGCTTCTTTAGCCACCTCATCTTCTGCTCATCCTCTCGCGCACTCTGAAGAGAGCTCAGGTGAGAAATTGCAAACGTCGAGCAATTGCTCAGAGATGAAAAGTGCCAGCACTGGAAGCTGTTGCTAGCCAGCACCCTTCCTTGGAAGCGCTTTTGTAGGCCTAAGAACACTGGGGCTCTGGGCTTCTCTAGCCACCTCATCTTCTGCTCATCCTCTCGCGCACTCTAAAGAGAGCTCAGGTGAGAAATTGCAAACGTCGAGCAATTGCTCAGAGATGAAAAGTGCCAGCACTGAAAGCTCTTGCTAGCCAGCACCCTTCCTTGGAAGTGCTTTCACAGGCGCAGTAACACTGGGGCTTTGCGCTTCTCTAGCCACCAAACGTCACGGTCACTATCTCTCCGTCTCGTAGACACGAGCTGAGAAATTGCAAACGTCGATCAATTGCTCAGAGATGAAAAGTGCCAGCACTGGAAGCTCTTGCTAGCCAGCACCCTTCCTTGGAAGCGCTTTTGTAGGCCTAAGAACACGGGGGCTCTGGGCTTCTCTAGCCACCTAATCTTCTGCTCATCCTCTCGCGCACTCTGAAGAGAGCTCAGGGGAGAAATTGCAAACGTCCAGCAATTGCTCAGAGATGAAAAGTGCCAGCACTGAAAGCTGTTGCTAGCCAGCACCCTTCCTTGGAAGCGCTTTCACAGGCGCAGTAACACTGGGGCTTTGCGCTTCTCTAGCCACCAAACGTCACGGTCATTCTCTTTCCGTCTCGTAGACACGAGCTGAGAAATTGCAAACGTCGATCAATTGCTCAGAGATGAAAAGTGCCAGCACTGAAAGCTCTTGCTAGCCAGCCCCCTTCCTTGGAAGCGCTTTCACAGGCGCAGTAACACTGGGGCTTTGCGCTTCTCTAGCCACCAAACGTCACGGTCCTTCTCTTTCCGTCTCGTAGACACGAGCTGAGAAATTGCAAACGTCGAGCAATTGCTCAGAGATGAAAAGTGCCAGCACTGAAAGCTCTTGCTAGCCAGCACCCTTCCTTGGAAGCGCTTTTGTAGGCCTAAGAACACTGGGGCTCTGGGCTTCTCTAGCCACCTCATCTTCTGCTCATCCTCTCGCGCACTGTAAAGAGAGCTCAGGTGAGAAATTGCAAACGTCCAGCAATTGCTCAGAGATGAAAAGTGCCAGCACTGAAAGCTCTTGCTAGCCAGCACCCTTCCTTGGAAGCGCTTTCACAGGCGCAGCAACACTGGGGCTCTGCGCTTCTCTACCCACCAAACGTCACGGTCATTACCTCTCCGTCTCGTAGACACGAGCTGAGAAATTGCAAACGTCGAGCAATTGCTCAGAGATGAAAAGTGCCAGCACTGAAAGCTGTTGCTAGCCAGCACCCTTCCTTGGAAGCGCTTTTGTAGGCCTAAGAAGACTGGGGCTCTGGGCTTCTCTAGCCACCTAATCTTCTGCTCATCCTCTCGCGCACTGTAAAGAGAGCTCAGGTGAGAAATTGCAAACGTCGAGCAATTGCTCAGAGATGAAAAGTGCCAGCACTGAAAGCTGTTGCTAGCCAGCACCCTTCCTTGGAAGCGCTTTTGTAGGCCTAAGAACACTGGGGCTCTGGGCTTCTCTAGCCACCTCATCTTCTGCTCATCCTCTCGCGCACTCTAAAGAGAGCTCAGGTGAGAAATTGCAAACGTCGAGCAATTGCTCAGAGATGAAAAGTGCCAGCACTGAAAGCTGTTGCTAGCCAGCACCCTTCCTTGGAAGCGCTTTCACAGGCGCAGCAACACTGGGGCTTTGCGCTTCTCTACCCACCAAACGTCACGGTCCTTCTCTTTCCGTCTCCTAGACACGAGCTAAGAAATTGCAAACGTCCAGCAATTGCTCAGAGATGAAAAGTGCCAGCACTGAAAGCTGTTGCTAGCCAGCACCCTTCCTTGGAAGCGCTTTTGTAGGCCTAAGAACACTGGGGCTCTGGGCTTCTCTAGCCACCTCATCTTCTGCTCATCCTCTCGCGCACTCTAAAGAGAGCTCAGGTGAGAAATTGCAAACGTCGAGCAATTGCTCAGAGATGAAAAGTGCCAGCACTGAAAGCTGTTGCTAGCCAGCACCCTTCCTTGGAAGCGCTTTTGTAGGCTTAAGAACACTGGGGCTCTGGGCTTCTCTAGCCACCTAATCTTCTGCTCATCCTCTCGCGCACTCTAAAGAGAGCTCAGGGGAGAAATTGCAAACGTCGAGCAATTGCTCAGAGATGAAAAGTGCCAGCACTGGAAGCTCTTGCTAGCCAGCACCCTTCCTTGGAAGTGCTTTTGTAGCCCTAAGGACACTGTGGCTCTGGGCTTCTTTAGCCACCTCATCTTCTGCTCATCCTCTCGCGCACTCTGAAGAGAGCTCAGGTGAGAAATTGCAAACGTCGAGCAATTGTTTAGAGATGAAAAGTGCCAGCACTGAAAGCTGTTGCTAGCCAGCACCCTTCCTTGGAAGCACTTTCACAGGCGCAGCAACACTGGGGCTTTGCGCTTCTCTAGCCACCAAACGTCACGGTCATTCTCTTTCCGTCTCGTAGACACGAGCTGAGAAATTGCAAACGTCGAGCAATTGCTCAGAGAGGAAAAGTGCCAGCACTGAAAGCTGTTGCTAGCCAGCACCCTTCCTTGGAAGCGCATTTGTAGGCCTAAGAACACTGGGGCTCTGGGCTTCTCTAGCCACCTCATCTTCTGCTCATCCTCTCGCGCACTCTAAAGAGAGCTCAGGTGAGAAATTGCAAACGTCGAGCAATTGCTCAGAGATGAAAAGTGCCAGCACTGAAAGCTCTTGCTAGCCAGCACCCTTCCTTGGAAGCGCTTTCACAGGCGCAGTAACACTGGGGCTTTGCGCTTCTCTACCCACCAAACGTCACGGTCACTATCTCTCTGTCTCGTAGACACGAGCTGAGAAATTGCAAACGTCGAGCAATTGCTCAGAGAGGAAAAGTGCCAGCACTGAAAGCTGTTGCTAGCCAGCACCCTTCCTTGGAAGCGCTTTTGTAGGCCTAAGAACACTGGGGCTCTGGGCTTCTCTAGCCACCTCATCTTCTGCTCATCCTCTCGCGCACTCTAAAGAGAGCTCAGGTGAGAAGTTGCAAATGTCGAGCAATTGCTCAGAGATGAAAAGTGCCAGCACTGAAAGCTGTTGCTAGCCAGCACCCTTCCTTGGAAGCGTTTTCACAGGCGCAGTAACACTGGGGCTTTGCGCTTCTCTAGCCACCAAACGTCACGGTCCTTCTCTTTCCGTCTCGTAGACACGAGCTGAGAAATTGCAAACGTCGAGCAATTGCTCAGAGATGAAAAGTGGCAGCACTGAAAGCTGTTGCTAGCCAGCACCCTTCCTTGGAAGCGCTTTTGTAGGCCTAAGAACACTGGGGCTCTGGGCTTCTCTAGCCACCTCATCTTCTGCTCATCCTCTCGCGCACTCTAAAGAGAGCTCAGGTGAGAAATTGCAAACGTTGAGCAATTGCTCAGAGATGAAAAGTGCCAGCACTGAAAGCTGTTGCTAGCCAGCACCCTTCCTTGGAAGCGCTTTTGTAGGCCTTAGAACACTGGGGCTCTGGGCTTCTCTAGCCACCTCATCTTCTGTTCATCCTCTCGCGCACTCTAAAGAGAGCTCAGGTGAGAAATTGCAAACGTCGAGCAATTGCTCAGAGATGAAAAGTGCCAGCACTGAAAGCTGTTGCTAGCCAGCACCCTTCCTTGGAAGCGCTTTTGTAGGCCTAAGAACACTGGGGCTCTGGGCTTCTCTAGCCACCTCATCTTCTGCTCATCCTCTCGCGCACTCTGAAGAGAGCTCAGGTGAGAAATTGCAAACGTCGAGCAATTGCTCAGAGAGGAAAAGTGCCAGCACTGAAAGCTGTTGCTAGCCAGCACCCTTCCTTGGAAGCGCTTTTGTAGGCCTAAGAACACTGGGGCTCTGGGCTTCTCTAGCCACCTCATCTTCTGCTCATCCTCTCGCGCACTCTAAAGAGAGCTCAGGTGAGAAATTGCAAACGTCGAGCAATTGCTCAGAGATGAAAAGTGCCAGCACTGAAAGCTGTTGCTAGCCAGCACCCTTCCTTGGAAGCGTTTTCACAGGCGCAGTAACACTGGGGCTTTGCGCTTCTCTAGCCACCAAAAGTCACGGTCCTTCTCTTTCCGTCTCGTAGACACGAGCTGAGAAATTGCAAACGTCGAGCAATTGCTCAGAGATGAAAAGTGGCAGCACTGAAAGCTGTTGCTAGCCAGCACCCTTCCTTGGAAGCGCTTTTGTAGGCCTAAGAACACTGGGGCTCTGGGCTTCTCTAGCCACCTCATCTTCTGCTCATCCTCTCGCGCACTCTAAAGAGAGCTCAGGTGAGAAATTGCAAACGTCGAGCAATTGCTCAGAGATGAAAAGTGCCAGCACTGAAAGCTCTTGCTAGCCAGCACCCTTCCTTGGAAGCGCTTTTGTAGGCCTTAGAACACTGGGGCTCTGGGCTTCTCTAGCCACCTCATCTTCTGCTCATCCTCTCGCGCACTCTAAAGAGAGCTCAGGTGAGAAATTGCAAACGTCGAGCAATTGCTCAGAGATGAAAAGTGCCAGCACTGAAAGCTGTTGCTAGCCAGCCCCCTTCCTTGGAAGCGCTTTTGTAGGCCTAAGAACACTGGGGCTCTGGGCTTCTCTAGCCACCTCATCTTCTGCTCATCCTCTCGCGCACTCTAAAGAGAGCTCAGGTGAGAAATTGCAAACGTCGAGCAATTGCTCAGAGATGAAAAGTGCCAGCACTGAAAGCTGTTGCTAGCCAGCACCCTTCCTTGGAAGCGCTTTTGTAGGCCTAAGAACACTGGGGCTCTGGGCTTCTCTAGCCACCTAAGCTTCTGCTCATCCTCTCGCGCACTCTAAAGAGAGCTCAGGTGAGAAATTGCAAACGTCGAGCAATTGCTCAGAGAGGAAAAGTGCCAGCACTGAAAGCTCTTGCTAGCCAGCACCCTTCCTTGGAAGCGCTTTTGCAGCCCTAAGAACACTGGGGCTCTGGGCTTCTTTAGCCACCTCATCTTCTGCTCATCCTCTCGCGCACTCTGAAGAGAGCTCAGGTGAGAAATTGCAAATGTCGAGCAATTGCTCAGAGATGAAAAGTGCCAGCACTGAAAGCTGTTGCTAGCCAGCACCCTTCCTTGGAAGCACTTTCACAGGCGCAGTAACACTGGGGCTTTGCGCTTCTCTACCCACCAAACGTCACGGTCACTATCTCTCCGTCTCGTAGACACGAGCTGAGAAATTGCAAACGTCGAGCAATTGCTCAGAGATGAAAAGTGCCAGCACTGAAAGCTCTTGCTAGCCAGCACCCTTCCTTGGAAGCGCTTTTGTAGGCCTAAGAACACTGGGGCTCTGGGCTTCTTTAGCCACCTCATCTTCTGCTCATCATCTCGCGCACTCTAAAGAGAGCTCAGGGGAGAAATTGCAAACGTCGAGCAATTGCTCACAGATGAAAAGTGCCAGCACTGAAAGCTGTTGCTAGCCAGCACCCTTCCTTGGAAGCGCTTTTGTAGGCCTAAGAACACTGGGGCTCTGGGCTTCTCTAGCCACCTCATCTTCTGCTCATCCTCTCGCGCACTCTAAAGAGAGCTCAGGTGAGAAATTGCAAACGTCGAGCAATTGCTCAGAGATGAAAAGTGCCAGCACTGAAAGCTGTTGCTAGCCAGCACCCTTCCTTGGAAGTGCTTTTGTAGCCCTAAGTACACTGGGGCTCTTGGCTTCTTTAGCCACCTCATCTTCTGCTCATCCTCTCGCGCACTCTGAAGAGAGCTCAGGTGAGAAATTGCAAACGTCGAGCAATTGCTCAGAGATGAAAAGTGCCAGCACTGAAAGCTCTTGCTAGCCAGCACCCTTCCTTGGAAGCGCTTTCACAGGCGCTGTAACACTGGGGCTTTGCTCTTTTCTAGCCACCAAACGTCACGGTCATTCTCTTTCCGTCTCGTAGACACGAGCTGAGAAATTGCAAACGTCGATCAATTGCTCAGAGATGAAAAGTGTCAGCACTGGAAGCTGTTGCTAGCCAGCACCCTTCCTTGGAAGCGCTTTTGTAGGCCTAAGAACACTGGGGCTCTGGGCTTCTCTAGCCACCTAAGCTTCTGCTCATCCTCTCGCGCACTCTAAAGAGAGCTCAGGTGAGAAATTGCAAACGTCGAGCAATTGCTCAGAGATGAAAAGTGCCAGCACTGAAAGCTGTTGCTAGCCAGCACCCTTCCTTGGAAGCGCTTTTGTAGCCCTTAGAACACTGGGGCTCTGGGCTTCTCTAGCCACCTCATCTTCTGCTCATCCTCTCGCGCACTCTAAAGAGAGCTCAGGTGAGAAGTTGCAAACGTCGAGCAATTGCTCAGAGATGAAAAGTGCCAGCACTGAAAGCTGTTGCTAGCCAGCACCCTTCCTTGGAAGCGCTTTCACAGGCGCAGTAACACTGGGGCTTTGCGCTTCTCTACCCACCAAACGTCACGGTCACTATCTCTCCGTCTCGTAGACACGAGCTGAGAAATTGCAAACGTCGAGCAATTGCTCAGAGATGAAAAGTGCCAGCACTGAAAGCTGTTGCTAGCCAGCACCCTTCCTTGGAAGCGCTTTTGTAGGCCTAAGAACACTGGGGCTCTGGGCTTCTCTAGCCACCTCATCTTCTGCTCATCCTCTCGCGCACTCTAAAGAGAGCTCAGGTGAGAAGTTGCAAACGTCGAGCAATTGCTCAGAGATGAAAAGTGCCAGCACTGAAAGCTCTTGCTAGCCAGCACCCTTCCTTGGAAGCGCTTTCACAGGCGCAGCAACACTGGGGCTTTGCGCTTCTCTACCCACCAAACGTCACGGTCACTATCTCTCCGTCTCGTAGACACGAGCTGAGAAATTGCAAACGTCGAGCAATTGCTCAGAGATGAAAAGTGCCAGCACTGAAAGCTGTTGCTAGCCAGCACCCTTCCTTGGAAGCGCTTTTGTAGGCCTAAGAACACTGGGGCTCTGGGCTTCTCTAGCCACCTCATCTTCTGCTCATCCTCTCGCGCACTCTAAAGAGAGCTCAGGTGAGAAATTGCAAACGTCGAGCAATTGCTCAGAGAGGAAAAGTGCCAGCACTGAAAGCTGTTGCTAGCCAGCACCCTTCCTTGGAAGCGCTTTTGTAGGCCTAAGAACACTGGGGCTCTGGGCTTCTCTAGCCACCTCATCTTCTGCTTATCCTCTCGCGCACTCTAAAGAGAGCTCAGGTGAGAAATTGCAAACGTCGAGCAATTGCTCAGAGATGAAAAGTGCCAGCACTGAAAGCTCTTGCTAGCCAGCACCCTTCCTTGGAAGTGCTTTTGTAGCCCTAAGAACACTGGGGCTCTGGGCTTCTTTAGCCACCTCATCTTCTGCTCATCCTCTCGCGCAATCTGAAGAGAGCTCAGGGGAGAAATTGCAAACGTCCAGCAATTGCTCAGAGATGAAAAGTGCCAGCACTGAAAGCTCTTGCTAGCCAGCACCCTTCCTTGGAAGCCCTTTCACAGGCGCTGTAACACTGGGGCTTTGCTCTTTTCTAGCCACCAAACGTGACGGTCCTTCTCTTTCCGTCTCGTAGACACGAGCTGAGAAATTGCAAACGTCGATCAATTGCTCAGAGATGAAAAGTGTCAGCACTGGAAGCTGTTGCTAGCCAGCACCCTTCCTTGGAAGTGCTTTTGTAGGCCTAAGAACACTGGGGCTCTGGGCTTCTCTAGCCACCTCATCTTCTGCTCATCCTCTCGCGCACTCTAAAGAGAGCTCAGGTGAGAAATTGCAAACGTCGAGCAATTGCTCAGAGATGAAAAGTGCAAGCACTGAAAGCTCTTGCTAGCCAGCACCCTTCCTTGGAAGCGCTTTTGTAGCCCTAAGAACACTGGGGCTCTGGGCTTCTCTAGCCACCTCATCTTCTGCTCATCCTCTCGCGCACTCTAAAGAGAGCTCAGGGGAGAAATTGCAAACGTCGAGCAATTGCTCAGAGATGAAAAGTGCCAGCACTGAAAGCTCTTGCTAGCCAGCACCCTTCCTTGGAAGCGCTTTCACAGGCGCAGTAACACTGGGGCTTTGCTCTTTTCTAGCCACCAAACGTCACGGTCCTTCTCTTTCCGTCTCGTAGACACGAGCTGAGAAATTGCAAACGTCGATCAATTGCTCAGAGATGAAAAGTGTCAGCACTGGAAGCTGTTGCTAGCCAGCACCCTTCCTTGGAAGCGCTTTTGTAGGCCTAAGAACACTGGGGCTCTGGGCTTCTCTAGCCACCTCATCTTCTGCTCATCCTCTCGCGCACTCTAAAGAGAGCTCAGGTGAGAAATTGCAAACGTCGAGCAATTGCTCAGAGATGAAAAGTGCAAGCACTGAAAGCTGTTGCTAGCCAGCACCCTTCCTTGGAAGCGCTTTTGTAGGCCTAAGAACACTGGGGCTCTGGGCTTCTCTAGCCACCTCATCTTCTGCTCATCCTCTCGCGCACTCTAAAGAGAGCTCAGGTGAGAAGTTGCAAACGTCCAGCAATTGCTCAGAGATGAAAAGTGCCAGCACTGAAACCTCTTGCTAGCCAGCACCCTTCCTTGGAAGCGCTTTCACAGGCGCAGTAACACTGGGGCTTTGCGCTTCTCTAGCCACCAAACGTCACGGTCACTATCTCTCCGTCTCGTAGACACGAGCTGAGAAATTGCAAACGTCGAGCAATTGCTCAGAGATGAAAAGTGCCAGCACTGAAAGCTGTTGCTAGCCAGCACCCTTCCTTGGAAGCGCTTTTGTAGGCCTAAGAACACTGGGGCTCTGGGCTTCTTTAGCCACCTCATCTTCTGCTCATCCTCTCGCGCACTCTGAAGAGAGCTCAGGTGAGAAATTGCAAACGTCGAGCAATTGCTCAGAGATGAAAAGTGCCAGCACTGGAAGCTGTTGCTAGCCAGCACCCTTCCTTGGAAGCTCTTTTGTAGGCCTAAGAACACTGGGGCTCTGGGCTTCTCTAGCCACCTCATCTTCTGCTCATCCTCTCGCGCACTCTAAAGAGAGCTCAGGTGAGAAATTGCAAACGTCGAGCAATTGCTCAGAGATGAAAAGTGCCAGCACTGAAAGCTCTTGCTAGCCAGCACCCTTCCTTGGAAGTGCTTTCACAGGCGCAGTAACACTGGGGCTTTGTGCTTCTCTAGCCACCAAACGTCACGGTCACTATCTCTCCGTCTCGTAGACACGAGCTGAGAAATTGCAAACGTCGATCAATTGCTCAGAGATGAAAAGTGCCAGCACTGGAAGCTCTTGCTAGCCAGCACCCTTCCTTGGAAGCGCTTTTGTAGGCCTAAGAACACTGGGGCTCTGGGCTTCTCTAGCCACCTCATCTTCTGCTCATCCTCTCGCGCACTCTAAAGAGAGCTCAGGTGAGAAATTGCAAACGTCCAGCAATTGCTCAGAGATGAAAAGTGCCAGCACTGAAAGCTGTTGCTAGCCAGCACCCTTCCTTGGAAGCGCTTTCACAGGCGCAGTAACACTGGGGCTTTGCGCTTCTCTAGCCACCAAACGTCACGGTCATTCTCTTTCCGTCTCGTAGACACGAGCTGAGAAATTGCAAACGTCGATCAATTGCTCAGAGATGAAAAGTGCCAGCACTGAAAGCTGTTGCTAGCCAGCACCCTTCCTTGGAAGCGCTTTTGTAGGCCTAAGAACACTGGGGCTCTGGGCTTCTCTAGCCATCTAATCTTCTGCTCATCCTCTCGCGCACTCTAAAGAGAGCTCAGGTGAGAAATTGCAAACGTCGAGCAATTGCTCAGAGATGAAAAGTGCCAGCACTGAAAGCTGTTGCTAGCCAGCACCCTTCCTTGGAAGCGCTTTTGTAGGCCTAAGAACACTGGGGCTCTGGGCTTCTCTAGCCACCTCATCTTCTGCTCATCCTCTCGCGCACTCTAAAGAGAGCTCAGGTGAGAAGTTGCAAACGTCGAGCAATTGCTCAGAGATGAAAAGTGCCAGCACTGAAAGCTGTTGCTAGCCAGCACCCTTCCTTGGAAGCGCTTTCACAGGCGCAGTAACACTGGGGCTTTGCGCTTCTCTACCCACCAAACGTCACGGTCACTATCTCTCCGTCTCGTAGACACGAGCTGAGAAATTGCAAACGTCGAGCAATTGCTCAGAGATGAAAAGTGCCAGCACTGAAAGCTGTTGCTAGCCAGCACCCTTCCTTGGAAGCGCTTTTGTAGGCCTAAGAACACTGGGGCTCTGGGCTTCTTTAGCCACCTCATCTTCTGCTCATCCTCTCGCGCACTCTGAAGAGAGCTCAGGTGAGAAATTGCAAACGTCGAGCAATTGCTCAGAGATGAAAAGTGCCAGCACTGGAAGCTGTTGCTAGCCAGCACCCTTCCTTGGAAGCGCTTTTGTAGGCCTAAGAACACTGGGGCTCTGGGCTTCTCTAGCCACCTCATCTTCTGCTCATCCTCTCGCGCACTCTAAAGAGAGCTCAGGTGAGAAATTGCAAACGTCGAGCAATTGCTCAGAGATGAAAAGTGCCAGCACTGAAAGCTGTTGCTAGCCAGCACCCTTCCTTGGAAGTGCTTTCACAGGCGCAGTAACACTGGGGCTTTGTGCTTCTCTAGCCACCAAACGTCACGGTCACTATCTCTCCGTCTCGTAGACACGAGCTGAGAAATTGCAAACGTCGATCAATTGCTCAGAGATGAAAAGTGCCAGCACTGGAAGCTCTTGCTAGCCAGCACCCTTCCTTGGAAGCGCTTTTGTAGGCCTAAGAACACTGGGGCTCTGGGCTTCTCTAGCCACCTAATCTTCTGCTCATCCTCTCGCGCACTCTAAAGAGAGCTCAGGGGAGAAATTGCAAACGTCCAGCAATTGCTCAGAGATGAAAAGTGCCAGCACTGAAAGCTGTCGCTAGCCAGCACCCTTCCTTGGAAGCGCTTTCACAGGCGCAGTAACACTGGGGCTTTGCGCTTCTCTAGCCACCAAACGTCACGGTCATTCTCTTTCCGTCTCGTAGACACGAGCTGAGAAATTGCAAACGTCGAGCAATTGCTCAGAGATGAAAAGTGCCAGCACTGAAAGCTCTTGCTAGCCAGCACCCTTCCTTGGAAGCGCTTTTGTAGGCCTAAGAACACTGGGGCTCTGGGCTTCTCTAGCCACCTCATCTTCTGCTCATCCTCTCGCGCACTCTAAAGAGAGCTCAGGTGAGAAATTGCAAAAGTCCAGCAATTGCTCAGAGATGAAAAGTGCCAGCACTGAAAGCTCTTGCTAGCCAGCACCCTTCCTTGGAAGCGCTTTCACAGGCACAGTAACACTGGGGCTTTGCGCTTCTCTACCCACCAAACGTCACGGTCCCTACCTCTCCGTCTCGTAGACACGAGCTGAGAAATTGCAAACGTCGAGCAATTGCTCAGAGATGAAAAGTGCCAGCACTGAAAGCTGTTGGTAGCCAGCACCCTTCCTTGGAAGCGCTTTTGTAGGCCTAAGAACACTGGGGCTCTGGGCTTCTTTAGCCACCTAATCTTCTGCTCATCCTCTCGCGCACTCTAAAGAGAGCTCAGGGGAGAAATTGCAAACGTCGAGCAATTGCTCAGAGATGAAAAGTGCCAGCACTGAAAGCTGTTGCTAGCCAGCACCCTTCCTTGGAAGCGCTTTTGTAGGCCTAAGAACACTGGGGCTCTGGGCTTCTCTAGCCACCTCATCTTCTGCTCATCCTCTCGCGCACTCTAAAGAGAGCTCAGGTGAGAAATTGCAAACGTCGAGCAATTGCTCAGAGATGAAAAGTGCCAGCACTGAAAGCTGTTGCTAGCCAGCACCCTTCCTTGGAAGCGCTTTCACAGGCGCAGCAACACTGGGGCTTTGCGCTTCTCTACCCACCAAACGTCACGGTCCTTCTCTTTCCGTCTCCTAGACACGAGCTAAGAAATTGCAAACGTCCAGCAATTGCTCAGAGATGAAAAGTGCCAGCACTGAAAGCTGTTGCTAGCCAGCACCCTTCCTTGGAAGCGCTTTTGTAGGCCTAAGAACACTGGGGCTCTGGGCTTCTTTAGCCACCTAATCTTCTGCTCATCCTCTCGCGCACTCTAAAGAGAGCTCAGGTGAGAAATTGCAAACGTCGAGCAATTGCTCAGAGATGAAAAGTGCCAGCACTGAAAGCTGTTGCTAGCCAGCACCCTTCCTTGGAAGCGCTTTTGTAGGCTTAAGAACACTGGGGCTCTGGGCTTCTCTAGCCACCTAATCTTCTGCTCATCCTCTCGCGCACTCTAAAGAGAGCTCAGGGGAGAAATTGCAAACGTCGAGCAATTGCTCAGAGATGAAAAGTGCCAGCACTGAAAGCTGTTGCTAGCCAGCACCCTTCCTTGGAAGTGCTTTTGTAGGCCTAAGGACACTGTGGCTCTGGGCTTCTTTAGCCACCTCATCTTCTGCTCATCCTCTCGCGCACTCTGAAGAGAGCTCAGGTGAGAAATTGCAAACGTCGAGCAATTGTTTAGAGATGAAAAGTGCCAGCACTGAAAGCTGTTGCTAGCCAGCACCCTTCCTTGGAAGCGCTTTCACAGGCGCAGTAACACTGGGGCTTTGCGCTTCTCTAGCCACCAAACGTCACGGTCATTCTCTTTCCGTCTCGTAGACACGAGCTGAGAAATTGCAAACGTCGAGCAATTGCTCAGAGATGAAAAGTGCCAGCACTGAAAGCTCTTGCTAGCCAGCACCCTTCCTTGGAAGCGCTTTTGTAGGCCTAAGAACACTGGGGCTCTGGGCTTCTCTAGCCACCTCATCTTCTGCTCATCCTCTCGCGCACTCTAAAGAGAGCTCAGGTGAGAAATTGCAAAAGTCCAGCAATTGCTCAGAGATGAAAAGTGCCAGCACTGAAAGCTCTTGCTAGCCAGCACCCTTCCTTGGAAGCGCTTTCACAGGCACAGTAACACTGGGGCTTTGCGCTTCTCTACCCACCAAACGTCACGGTCCCTACCTCTCCGTCTCGTAGACACGAGCTGAGAAATTGCAAACGTCGAGCAATTGCTCAGAGATGAAAAGTGCCAGCACTGAAAGCTGTTGGTAGCCAGCACCCTTCCTTGGAAGCGCTTTTGTAGGCCTAAGAACACTGGGGCTCTGGGCTTCTCTAGCCACCTAATCTTCTGCTCATCCTCTCGCGCACTCTAAAGAGAGCTCAGGTGAGAAATTGCAAACGTCGAGCAATTGCTCAGAGATGAAAAGTGCCAGCACTGAAAGCTGTTGCTAGCCAGCACCCTTCCTTGGAAGCGCTTTTGTAGGCCTAAGAACACTGGGGCTCTGGGCTTCTCTAGCCACCTCATCTTCTGCTCATCCTCTCGCGCACTCTAAAGAGAGCTCAGGTGAGAAATTGCAAACGTCGAGCAATTGCTCAGAGATGAAAAGTGCCAGCACTGAAAGCTCTTGCTAGCCAGCACCCTTCCTTGGAAGCGCTTTCACAGGCGCAGCAACACTGGGGCTTTGCGCTTCTCTACCCACCAAACGTCACGGTCCTTCTCTTTCCGTCTCCTAGACACGAGCTAAGAAATTGCAAACGTCCAGCAATTGCTCAGAGATGAAAAGTGCCAGCACTGAAAGCTGTTGCTAGCCAGCACCCTTCCTTGGAAGCGCTTTTGTAGGCCTAAGAACACTGGGGCTCTGGGCTTCTTTAGCCACCTAATCTTCTGCTCATCCTCTCGCGCACTCTAAAGAGAGCTCAGGTGAGAAATTGCAAACGTCGAGCAATTGCTCAGAGATGAAAAGTGCCAGCACTGAAAGCTGTTGCTAGCCAGCACCCTTCCTTGGAAGCGCTTTTGTAGGCTTAAGAACACTGGGGCTCTGGGCTTCTCTAGCCACCTAATCTTCTGCTCATCCTCTCGCGCACTCTAAAGAGAGCTCAGGGGAGAAATTGCAAACGTCGAGCAATTGCTCAGAGATGAAAAGTGCCAGCACTGAAAGCTGTTGCTAGCCAGCACCCTTCCTTGGAAGTGCTTTTGTAGGCCTAAGGACACTGTGGCTCTGGGCTTCTTTAGCCACCTCATCTTCTGCTCATCCTCTCGCGCACTCTGAAGAGAGCTCAGGTGAGAAATTGCAAACGTCGAGCAATTGTTTAGAGATGAAAAGTGCCAGCACTGAAAGCTGTTGCTAGCCAGCACCCTTCCTTGGAAGCGCTTTCACAGGCGCAGCAACACTGGGGCTTTGCGCTTCTCTAGCCACCAAACGTCACGGTCCTTCTCTTTCCGTCTCGTAGACACGAGCTGAGAAATTGCAAACGTCGAGCAATTGCTCAGAGAGGAAAAGTGCCAGCACTGAAAGCTGTTGCTAGCCAGCACCCTTCCTTGGAAGCGCATTTGTAGGCCTAAGAACACTGGGGCTCTGGGCTTCTCTAGCCACCTCATCTTCTGCTCATCCTCTCGCGCACTCTAAAGAGAGCTCAGGTGAGAAATTGCAAACATCGAGCAATTGCTCAGAGATGAAAAGTGCCAGCACTGAAAGCTGTTGCTAGCCAGCACCCTTCCTTGGAAGTGCTTTTGTAGGCCTAAGAACACTGGGGCTCTGGGCTTCTTTAGCCACCTCATCTTCTGCTCATCCTCTCGCGCACTCTGAAGAGAGCTCAGGGGAGAAATTGCAAACGTCCAGCAATTGCTCAGAGATGAAAAGTGCCAGCACTGAAAGCTCTTGCTAGCCAGTACCCTTCCTTGGAAGCGCTTTCACAGGTGCAGTAACACTGGGGCTTTGCGCTTCTCTACCCACCAAACGTCACGGTCACTATCTCTCCGTCTCGTAGACACGAGCTGAGAAATTGCAAACGTCGATCAATTGCTCAGAGATGAAAAGTGCCAGCACTGGAAGCTGTTGCTAGCCAGCACCCTTCCTTGGAAGCGCTTTTGTAGGCCTAAGCACACTGGGGCTCTGGGCTTCTCTAGCCACCTCATCTTCTGCTCATCCTCTCGCGCACTCTAAAGAGAGCTCAGGGGAGAAATTGCAAACGTCCAGCAATTGCTCAGAGATGAAAAGTGCCAGCACTGAAAGCTGTTGCTAGCCAGCACCCTTCCTTGGAAGTGCTTTTGTAGGCCTAAGAACACTGGGGCTCTGGGCTTCTCTAGCCACCTCATCTTCTGCTCATCCTCTCGCGCACTCTAAAGAGAGCTCAGGTGAGAAATTGCAAACGTCGAGCAATTGCTCAGAGATGAAAAGTGCCAGCACTGAAAGCTCTTGCTAGCCAGCACCCTTCCTTGGAAGCGCTTTACAGGCGCAGTAACACTGGGGCTTTGCGCTTCTCTACCCACCAAACGTCACTGTCATTCTCTTTCCATCTCCAAGACACGAGCTGAGAAATTGCAAACGTCGATCAATTGCTCAGAGATGAAAAGTGCCAGCACTGAAAGCTCTTGCTAGCCAGCACCCTTCCTTGGAAGCGCTTTTGTAGGCCTAAGAACACTGGGGCTCTGGGCTTCTCTAGCCACCTCATCTTCTGCTCATCCTCTCGTGCACTCTAAAGAGAGCTCAGGGGAGAAATTGCAAACGTCCAGCAATTGCTCAGAGATGAAAAGTGCCAGCACTGAAAGCTCTTGCTAGCCAGCACCCTTCCTTGGAAGCGCTTTCACAGGCGCAGTAACACTGGGGCTTTGCGCTTCTCTACCCACCAAACGTCACGGTCACTATCTCTCCGTCTCGTAGACACGAGCTGAGAAATTGCAAACGTCGATCAATTGCTCAGAGATGAAAAGTGGCAGCACTGAAAGCTGTTGCTAGCCAGCACCCTTCCTTGGAAGCGCTTTTGTAGGCCTAAGAACACTGGGGCTCTGGGCTTCTCTAGCCACCTCATCTTCTGCTCATCCTCTCGCGCACTCTAAAGAGAGCTCAGGGGAGAAATTGCAAACGTCCAGCAATTGCTCAGAGATGAAAAGTGCCAGCACTGAAAGCTGTTGCTAGCCAGCACCCTTCCTTGGAAGCGCTTTCACAGGCGCAGCAACACTGGGGCTTTGCGCTTCTCTACCCACCAAACGTCACGGTCATTCTCTTTCCGTCTCGTAGACATGAGCTGAGAAATTGCAAACGTCGAGCAATTGCTCAGAGATGAAAAGTGCCAGCACTGAAAGCTGTTGCTAGCCAGCACCCTTCCTTGGAAGCGCTTTTGTAGGCCTAAGAACACTGGGGCTCTGGGCTTCTCTAGCCACCTCATCTTCTGCTCATCCTCTCGCGCACTCTAAAGAGAGCTCAGGTGAGAAATTGCAAACGTCGAGCAATTGCTCAGAGATGAAAAGTGCCAGCACTGAAAGCTCTTGCTAGCCAGCACCCTTCCTTGGAAGCGCTTTTGTAGGCCTAAGAACACTGGGGCTCTGGGCTTCTCTAGCCACCTCATCTTCTGCTCATCCTCTCGCGCACTCTAAAGAGAGCTCAGGTGAGAAATTGCAAACGTCGAGCAATTGCTCAGAGATGAAAAGTGCCAGCACTGAAAGCTCTTGCTAGCCAGCACCCTTCCTTGGAAGTGCTTTCACAGGCGCAGTAACACTGGGGCTTTGCGCTTCTCTAGCCACCAAACGTCACGGTCCTTCTCTTTCCGTCTCGTAGACACGAGCTGAGAAATTGCAAACGTCGAGCAATTGCTCAGAGATGAAAAGTGCCAGCACTGAAAGCTGTTGCTAGCCAGCACCCTTCCTTGGAAGCGCTTTTGTAGGCCTAAGAACACTGGGGCTCTGGGCTTCTCTAGCCACCTAATCTTCTGCTCATCCTCTCGCGCACTCTAAAGAGAGCTCAGGTGAGAAATTGCAAACGTCCAGCAATTGCTCAGAGATGAAAAGTGCCAGCACTGAAAGCTGTTGCTAGCCAGCACCCTTCCTTGGAAGCGCTTTCACAGGCGCAGTAACACTGGGGCTTTGCGCTTCTCTAGCCACCAAACGTCACGGTCACTATCTCTCCGTCTCGTAGACACGAGCTGAGAAATTGCAAACGTCGAGCAATTGCTCAGAGATGAAAAGTGCCAGCACTGAAAGCTGTTGCTAGCCAGCACCCTTCCTTGGAAGCGCTTTTGTAGGCCTAAGAACACTGGGGCTCTGGGCTTCTCTAGCCACCTAATCTTCTGCTCATCCTCTCGCGCACTCTAAAGAGAGCTCAGGTGGGAAATTGCAAACGTCGAGCAATTGCTCAGAGATGAAAAGTGCCAGCACTGAAAGCTGTTGCTAGCCAGCACCCTTCCTTGGAAGCGCTTTCACAGGCGCAGCAACACTGGGGCTTTGCGCTTCTCTACCCACCAAACGTCACGGTCATTCTCTTTCCGTCTCGTAGACACGAGCTGAGAAATTGCAAACGTCGAGCAATTGCTCAGAGATGAAAAGTGCCAGCACTGAAAGCTGTTGCTAGCCAGCACCCTTCCTTGGAAGCGCTTTTGTAGGCCTAAGAACACTGGGGCTCTGGGCTTCTCTAGCCACCTCATCTTCTGCTCATCCTCTCGCGCACTCTAAAGAGAGCTCAGGTGAGAAATTGCAAACGTCGAGCAATTGCTCAGAGATGAAAAGTGCCAGCACTGAAAGCTGTTGCTAGCCAGCACCCTTCCTTGGAAGTGCTTTTGTAGGCCTAAGAACACTGGGGCTCTGGGCTTCTTTAGCCACCTCATCTTCTGCTCATCCTCTCGCGCACTCTGAAGAGAGCTCAGGGGAGAAATTGCAAACGTCCAGCAATTGCTCAGAGATGAAAAGTGCCAGCACTGAAAGCTCTTGCTAGCCAGCACCCTTCCTTGGAAGCGCTTTCACAGGTGCAGTAACACTGGGGCTTTGCGCTTCTCTACCCACCAAACGTCACGGTCACTATCTCTCCGTCTCGTAGACACGAGCTGAGAAATTGCAAACGTCGATCAATTGCTCAGAGATGAAAAGTGCCAGCACTGGAAGCTGTTGCTAGCCAGCACCCTTCCTTGGAAGCGCTTTTGTAGGCCTAAGCACACTGGGGCTCTGGGCTTCTCTAGCCACCTCATCTTCTGCTCATCCTCTCGCGCACTCTGAAGAGAGCTCAGGTGAGAAATTGCAAACGTCGAGCAATTGCTCAGAGATGAAAAGTGCCAGCACTGAAAGCTGTTGCTAGCCAGCACCCTTCCTTGGAAGCGCTTTCACAGGCGCAGCAACACTGGGGCTTTGCGCTTCTCTAGCCACCAAACGTCACGGTCATTCTCTTTCCGTCTCCTAGACACGAGCTGAGAAATTGCAAACGTCGAGCAATTGCTCAGAGATGAAAAGTGCCAGCACTGAAAGCTGTTGCTAGCCAGCACCCTTCCTTGGAAGCGCTTTTGTAGGCCTAAGCACACTGGGGCTCTGGGCTTCTTTAGCCACCTAATCTTCTGCTCATCCTCTCGCGCACTCTAAAGAGAGCTCAGGGGAGAAATTGCAAACGTCCAGCAATTGCTCAGAGATGAAAAGTGCCAGCACTGAAAGCTGTTGCTAGCCAGCACCCTTCCGTGGAAGCGCTTTTGTAGGCCTAAGAACACTGGGGCTCTGGGCTTCTCTAGCCACCTCATCTTCTGCTCATCCTCTCGCGCACTCTAAAGAGAGCTCAGGTGAGAAATTGCAAACGTCGAGCAATTGCTCAGAGATGAAAAGTGCCAGCACTGAAAGCTGTTGCTAGCCAGCACCCTTCCTTGGAAGTGCTTTTGTAGCCCTAAGAACACTGGGGCTCTGGGCTTCTCTAGCCACCTCATCTTCTGCTCATCCTCTCGCGCACTCTGAAGAGAGCTCAGGGGAGAAATTGCAAACGTCGAGCAATTGCTCAGAGATGAAAAGTGCCAGCACTGAAAGCTCTTGCTAGCCAGCACCCTTCCTTGGAAGCGCTTTCACAGGCGCTGTAACACTGGGGCTTTGCTCTTTTCTAGCCACCAAACGTCACGGTCCTTCTCTTTCCGTCTCGTAGACACGAGCTGAGAAATTGCAAACGTCGATCAATTGCTCAGAGATGAAAAGTGCCAGCACTGAAAGCTGTTGCTAGCCAGCACCCTTCCTTGGAAGCGCTTTTGTAGGCCTAAGAACACTGGGGCTCTGGGCTTCTCTAGCCACCTCATCTTCTGCTCATCCTCTCGCGCACTCTAAAGAGAGCTCAGGTGAGAAATTGCAAACGTCGAGCAATTGCTCAGAGATGAAAAGTGCCAGCACTGAAAGCTCTTGCTAGCCAGCACCCTTCCTTGGAAGCGCTTTACAGGCGCAGTAACACTGGGGCTTTGCGCTTCTCTACCCACCAAACTTCACTGTCATTCTCTTTCCATCTCCAAGACACGAGCTGAGAAATTGCAAACGTCGATCAATTGCTCAGAGATGAAAAGTGCCAGCACTGAAAGCTCTTGCTAGCCAGCACCCTTCCTTGGAAGCGCTTTTGTAGGCCTAAGAACACTGGGGCTCTGGGCTTCTCTAGCCACCTCATCTTCTGCTCATCCTCTCGTGCACTCTAAAGAGAGCTCAGGGGAGAAATTGCAAACGTCCAGCAATTGCTCAGAGATGAAAAGTGCCAGCACTGAAAGCTCTTGCTAGCCAGCACCCTTCCTTGGAAGCGCTTTCACAGGCGCAGTAACACTGGGGCTTTGCGCTTCTCTACCCACCAAACGTCACGGTCACTATCTCTCCGTCTCGTAGACACGAGCTGAGAAATTGCAAACGTCGATCAATTGCTCAGAGATGAAAAGTGGCAGCACTGAAAGCTGTTGCTAGCCAGCACCCTTCCTTGGAAGCGCTTTTGTAGGCCTAAGAACACTGGGGCTCTGGGCTTCTCTAGCCACCTAATCTTCTGCTCATCCTCTCGCGCACTCTAAAGAGAGCTCAGGTGAGAAATTGCAAACGTCGAGCAATTGCTCAGAGATGAAAAGTGCCAGCACTGAAAGCTGTTGCTAGCCAGCACCCTTCCTTGGAAGCGCTTTCACAGGCGCAGCAACACTGGGGCTTTGCGCTTCTCTACCCACCAAACGTCACGGTCATTCTCTTTCCGTCTCGTAGACATGAGCTGAGAAATTGCAAACGTCGAGCAATTGCTCAGAGATGAAAAGTGCCAGCACTGAAAGCTGTTGCTAGCCAGCACCCTTCCTTGGAAGCGCTTTTGTAGGCCTAAGAACACTGGGGCTCTGGGCTTCTCTAGCCACCTCATCTTCTGCTCATCCTCTCGCGCACTCTAAAGAGAGCTCAGGTGAGAAATTGCAAACGTCGAGCAATTGCTCAGAGATGAAAAGTGCCAGCACTGAAAGCTCTTGCTAGCCAGCACCCTTCCTTGGAAGCGCTTTTGTAGGCCTAAGAACACTGGGGCTCTGGGCTTCTCTAGCCACCTCATCTTCTGCTCATCCTCTCGCGCACTCTAAAGAGAGCTCAGGTGAGAAATTGCAAACGTCGAGCAATTGCTCAGAGATGAAAAGTGCCAGCACTGAAAGCTCTTGCTAGCCAGCACCCTTCCTTGGAAGTGCTTTCACAGGCGCAGTAACACTGGGGCTTTGCGCTTCTCTAGCCACCAAACGTCACGGTCCTTCTCTTTCCGTCTCGTAGACACGAGCTGAGAAATTGCAAACGTCGAGCAATTGCTCAGAGATGAAAAGTGCCAGCACTGAAAGCTGTTGCTAGCCAGCACCCTTCCTTGGAAGCGCTTTTGTAGGCCTAAGAACACTGGGGCTCTGGGCTTCTCTAGCCACCTAATCTTCTGCTCATCCTCTCGCGCACTCTAAAGAGAGCTCAGGTGAGAAATTGCAAACGTCCAGCAATTGCTCAGAGATGAAAAGTGCCAGCACTGAAAGCTCTTGCTAGCCAGCACCCTTCCTTGGAAGCGCTTTCACAGGCGCAGTAACACTGGGGCTTTGCGCTTCTCTACCCACCAAACGTCACGGTCACTATCTCTCCGTCTCGTAGACACGAGCTGAGAAATTGCAAACGTCGAGCAATTGCTCAGAGATGAAAAGTGCCAGCACTGAAAGCTGTTGCTAGCCAGCACCCTTCCTTGGAAGCGCTTTTGTAGGCCTAAGAACACTGGGGCTCTGGGCTTCTCTAGCCACCTAATCTTCTGCTCATCCTCTCGCGCACTCTAAAGAGAGCTCAGGTGGGAAATTGCAAACGTCGAGCAATTGCTCAGAGATGAAAAGTGCCAGCACTGAAAGCTGTTGCTAGCCAGCACCCTTCCTTGGAAGCGCTTTCACAGGCGCAGCAACACTGGGGCTTTGCGCTTCTCTACCCACCAAACGTCACGGTCCTTCTCTTTCCGTCTCGTAGACACGAGCTGAGAAATTGCAAACGTCGAGCAATTGCTCAGAGATGAAAAGTGCCAGCACTGAAAGCTGTTGCTAGCCAGCACCCTTCCTTGGAAGCGCTTTTGTAGGCCTAAGAACACTGGGGCTCTGGGCTTCTCTAGCCACCTCATCTTCTGCTCATCCTCTCGCGCACTCTAAAGAGAGCTCAGGTGAGAAATTGCAAACGTCGAGCAATTGCTCAGAGATGAAAAGTGCCAGCACTGAAAGCTGTTGCTAGCCAGCACCCTTCCTTGGAAGCGCTTTTGTAGGCCTAAGAACACTGGGGCTCTGGGCTTCTCTAGCCACCTCATCTTCTGCTCATCCTCTCGCGCACTCTAAAGAGAGCTCAGGTGAGAAATTGCAAACGTCCAGCAATTGCTCAGAGATGAAAAGTGCCAGCACTGAAAGCTCTTGCTAGCCAGCCCCCTTCCTTGGAAGCGCTTTCACAGGCGCAGTAACACTGGGGCTTTGCGCTTCTCTAGCCACCAAACGTCACGGTCCTTCTCTTTCCGTCTCGTAGACACGAGCTGAGAAATTGCAAACGTCGAGCAATTGCTCAGAGATGAAAAGTGCCAGCACTGAAAGCTGTTGCTAGCCAGCACCCTTCCTTGGAAGCGCTTTTGTAGGCCTAAGAACACTGGGGCTCTGGGCTTCTCTAGCCACCTCATCTTCTGCTCATCCTCTCGCGCACTCTAAAGAGAGCTCAGGTGAGAAATTGCAAACGTCCAGCAATTGCTCAGAGATGAAAAGTGCCAGCACTGAAAGCTCTTGCTAGCCAGCACCCTTCCTTGGAAGTGCTTTCACAGGCGCAGTAACACTGGGGCTTTGCGCTTCTCTACCCACCAAACGTCACTGTCATTCTCTTTCCATCTCCTAGACACGAGCTGAGAAATTGCAAACGTCGATCAATTGCTCAGAGATGAAAAGTGCCAGCACTGAAAGCTGTTGCTAGCCAGCACCCTTCCTTGGAAGCGCTTTTGTAGGCCTAAGAACACTGGGGCTCTGGGCTTCTCTAGCCACCTCATCTTCTGCTCATCCTCTCGCGCACTCTAAAGAGAGCTCAGGTGAGAAATTGCAAACGTCGAGCAATTGCTCAGAGAGGAAAAGTGCCAGCACTGAAAGCTGTTGCTAGCCAGCACCCTTCCTTGGAAGCGCTTTTGTAGGCCTAAGAACACTGGGGCTCTGGGCTTCTCTAGCCACCTCATCTTCTGCTCATCCTCTCGCGCACTCTAAAGAGAGCTCAGGGGAGAAATTGCAAACGTCCAGCAATTGCTCAGAGATGAAAAGTGCCAGCACTGAAAGCTCTTGCTAGCCAGCACCCTTCCTTGGAAGCGCTTTCACAGGCGCAGTAACACTGGGGCTTTGCGCTTCTCTAGCCACCAAACGTCACGGTCCTTCTCTTTCCGTCTCGTAGACACGAGCTGAGAAATTGCAAACGTCGAGCAATTGCTCAGAGATGAAAAGTGCCAGCACTGAAAGCTGTTGCTAGCCAGCACCCTTCCTTGGAAGCGCTTTTGTAGGCCTAAGCACACTGGGGCTCTGGGCTTCTCTAGCCACCTCATCTTCTGCTCATGCTCTCGCGCACTGTAAAGAGAGCTCAGGTGAGAAATTGCAAACGTCGAGCAATTGCTCAGAGATGAAAAGTGCCAGCACTGAAAGCTGTTGCTAGCCAGCACCCTTCCTTGGAAGCGCTTTTGTAGGCCTTAGAACACTGGGGCTCTGGGCTTCTCTAGCCACCTAATCTTCTGCTCATCCTCTCGCGCACTCTAAAGAGAGCTCAGGTGAGAAATTGCAAACGTCGAGCAATTGCTCAGAGATGAAAAGTGCCAGCACTGAAAGCTGTTGCTAGCCAGCACCCTTCCTTGGAAGCGCTTTCACAGGCGCGGTAACACTGGGGCTTTGCGCTTCTCTACCCACCAAACGTCACGGTCACTATCTCTCCGTCTCGTAGACACGAGCTGAGAAATTGCAAATGTCGAGCAATTGCTCAGAGAGGAAAAGTGCCAGCACTGAAAGCTGTTGCTAGCCAGCACCCTTCCTTGGAAGCGCTTTTGTAGGCCTAAGAACACTGGGGCTCTGGGCTTCTCTAGCCACCTCATCTTCTGCTCATCCTCTCGCGCACTCTAAAGAGAGCTCAGGGGAGAAATTGCAAACGTCGAGCAATTGCTCAGAGATGAAAAGTGCCAGCACTGGAAGCTGTTGCTAGCCAGCACCCTTCCTTGGAAGTGCTTTTGTAGGCCTAAGAACACTGGGGCTCTGGGCTTCTCTAGCCACCTCATCTTCTGCTCATCCTCTCGCGCACTCTAAAGAGAGCTCAGGTGAGAAATTGCAAACGTTGAGCAATTGCTCAGAGATGAAAAGTGCCAGCACTGAAAGCTGTTGCTAGCCAGCACCCTTCCTTGGAAGCGCTTTCACAGGCGCAGCAACACTGGGGCTTTGCGCTTCTCTAGCCACCAAATGTCACGGTCACTATCTCTCTATCTCGTAGACACGAGCTGAGAAATTGCAAACGTCGATCAATTGCTCAGAGAGGAAAAGTGCCAGCACTGAAAGCTCTTGCTAGCCAGCACCCTTCCTTGGAAGCGCTTTTGTAGGCCTTAGAACACTGGGGCTCTGGGCTTCTTTAGCCACCTCATCTTCTGCTCATCCTCTCGCGCACTCTAAAGAGAGCTCAGGTGAGAAATTGCAAACGTCGAGCAATTGCTCAGAGATGAAAAGTGCCAGCACTGAAAGCTCTTGCTAGCCAGCACCCTTCCTTGGAAGCGCTTTCACAGGCACAGTAACACTGGGGCTTTGCGCTTCTCTACCCACCAAACGTCACGGTCACTATCTCTCTGCCTCGTAGACACGAGCTGAGAAATTGCAAACGTCGAGCAATTGCTCAGAGATGAAAAGTGCCAGCACTGAAAGCTGTTGCTAGCCAGCACCCTTCCTTGGAAGCGCTTTTGTAGGCCTAAGAACACTGGGGCTCTGGGCTTCTCTAGCCACCTCATCTTCTGCTCATCCTCTCGCGCAATCTAAAGAGAGCTCAGGTGAGAAGTTGCAAATGTCGAGCAATTGCTCAGAGATGAAAAGTGCCAGCACTGAAAGCTGTTGCTAGCCAGCACCCTTCCTTGGAAGCGTTTTCACAGGCGCAGTAACACTGGGGCTTTGCGCTTCTCTAGCCACCAAACGTCACGGTCCTTCTCTTTCCGTCTCCTAGACACGAGCTGAGAAATTGCAAACATCGAGCAATTGCTCAGAGATGAAAAGTGCCAGCACTGAAAGCTCTTGCTAGCCAGCACCCTTCCTTGGAAGCGCTTTCACAGGCGCTGTAACACTGGGGCTTTGCGCTTCTCTACCTACCAAACGTCACGGTCACTATCTCTCTGTCTCGTAGACACGAGCTGAGAAATTGCAAACGTCGAGCAATTGCTCAGAGATGAAAAGTGCCAGCACTGAAAGCTCTTGCTAGCCAGCACCCTTCCTTGGAAGCGCTTTTGTAGGCCTAAGAACACTGGGGCTCTGGGCTTTTCTAGCCACCTCATCTTCTGCTCATCCTCTCGCGCACTCTAAAGAGAGCTCAGGTGAGAAGTTGCAAATGTCGAGCAATTGCTCAGAGATGAAAAGTGCCAGCACTGAAAGCTGTTGCTAGGCAGCACCCTTCCTTGGAAGCGTTTTCACAGGCGCAGTAACACTGGGGCTTTGCGCTTCTCTACCCACCAAACGTCACGGTCCTTCTCTTTCCGTCTCCTAGACACGAGCTGAGAAATTGCAAACGTCGATCAATTACTCAGAGAGGAAAAGTGCCAGCACTGAAAGCTGTTGCTAGCCAGCACCCTTCCTTGGAAGCGCTTTTGTAGGCCTAAGAACAGTGGGGCTCTGGGCTTCTCTAGCCACCTCATCTTCTGCTCATCCTCTCGCGCACTCTAAAGAGAGCTCAGGTGAGAAATTGCAAACGTCGAGCAATTGCTCAGAGATGAAAAGTGCCAGCACTGAAAGCTGTTGCTAGCCAGCACCCTTCCTTGGAAGCGCTTTTGTAGGCCTTAGAACACTGGGGCTCTGGGCTTCTCTAGCCACCTCATCTTCTGCTCATCCTCTCGCGCACTCTAAAGAGAGCTCAGGTGAGAAATTGCAAACGTCGAGCAATTGCTCAGAGATGAAAAGTGCCAGCACTGAAAGCTGTTGCTAGCCAGCACCCTTCCTTGGAAGCGCTTTTGTAGGCCTAAGAACACTGGGGCTATGGGCTTCTCTAGCCACCTCATCTTCTGCTCATCCTCTCGCGCACTCTGAAGAGAGCTCAGGTGAGAAATGGCAAACGTCGAGCAATTGCTCAGAGATGAAAAGTGCCAGCACTGAAAGCTGTTGCTAGCCAGCACCCTTCCTTGGAAGCGCTTTTGTAGGCCTAAGAACACTGGGGCTCTGGGCTTCTCTAGCCACCTCATCTTCTGCTCATCCTCTCGCGCACTCTGAAGAGAGCTCAGGGGAGAAATTGCAAACGTCCAGCAATTGCTCAGAGATGAAAAGTGCCAGCACTGAAAGCTGTTGCTAGCCAGCACCCTTCCTTGGAAGCGCTTTTGTAGGCCTAAGAACACTGGGGCTCTGGGCTTCTCTAGCCACCTAAGCTTCTGCTCATCCTCTCACGCACTCTAAAGAGAGCTCAGGTGAGAAATTGCAAACGTCCAGCAATTGCTCAGAGATGAAAAGTGCCAGCACTGAAAGCTCTTGCTAGCCAGCACCCTTCCTTGGAAGCGCTTTTGCAGCCCTAAGAACACTGGGGCTCTGGGCTTCTTTAGCCACCTCATCTTCTGCTCATCCTCTCGCGCACTCTGAAGAGAGCTCAGGTGAGAAATTGCAAATGTCGAGCAATTGCTCAGAGATGAAAAGTGCCAGCACTGAAAGCTGTTGCTAGCCAGCACCCTTCCTTGGAAGCACTTTCACAGGCGCAGTAACACTGGGGCTTTGCGCTTCTCTACCCACCAAACGTCACGGTCACTATCTCTCCGTCTCGTAGACACGAGCTGAGAAATTGCAAACGTCGAGCAATTGCTCAGAGATGAAAAGTGCCAGCACTGAAAGCTGTTGCTAGCCAGCACCCTTCCTTGGAAGCGCTTTTGTAGGCCTAAGAACACTGGGGCTCTGGGCTTCTCTAGCCACCTCATCTTCTGCTCATCCTCTCGCGCACTCTAAAGAGAGCTCAGGGGAGAAATTGCAAACGTCCAGCAATTGCTCAGAGATGAAAAGTGCCAGCACTGAAAGCTCTTGCTAGCCAGCACCCTTCCTTGGAAGCGCTTTCACAGGCGCAGCAACACTGGGGCTTTGCGCTTCTCTACCCACCAAACGTCACGGTCCTTCTCTTTCCGTCTCGTAGACACGAGCTGAGAAATTGCAAACGTCGAGCAATTGCTCAGAGATGAAAAGTGCCAGCACTGAAAGCTGTTGCTAGCCAGCACCCTTCCTTGGAAGCGCTTTTGTAGGCCTAAGAACACTGGGGCTCTGGGCTTCTTTAGCCACCTCATCTTCTGCTCATCATCTCGCGCACTCTAAAGAGAGCTCAGGGGAGAAATTGCAAACGTCGATCAATTGCTCAGAGAGGAAAAGTGCCAGCACTGAAAGCTGTTGCTAGCCAGCACCCTTCCTTGGAAGCGCTTTTGTAGGCCTAAGAACACTGGGGCTCTGGGCTTCTCTAGCCACCTAATCTTCTGCTCATCCTCTCGCGCAGTCTAAAGAGAGCTCAGGTGAGAAATTGCAAACGTCGAGCAATTGCTCAGAGATGAAAAGTGCCAGCACTGAAAGCTGTTGCTAGCCAGCACCCTTCCTTGGAAGCGCTTTCTCAGGCCTAAGAACACTGGGGCTCTGGGCTTCTCTAGCCACCTCATCTTCTGCTCATCCTCTCGCGCACTCTGAAGAGAGCTCAGGGGAGAAATTGCAAACGTCCAGCAATTGCTCAGAGATGAAAAGTGCCAGCACTGAAAGCTCTTGCTAGCCAGCACCCTTCCTTGGAAGCGCTTTCACAGGCGCTGTAACACTGGGGCTTTGCGCTTCTCTAGCCACCAAACGTCACGGTCTTTCTCTTTCCGTCTCGTAGACACGAGCTGAGAAATTGCAAACGTCGAGCAATTGCTCAGAGATGAAAAGTGCCAGCACTGGAAGCTGTTGCTAGCCAGCACCCTTCCTTGGAAGCGCTTTTGTAGGCCTAAGAACACTGGGGCTCTGGGCTTCTCTAGCCACCTCATCTTCTGCTCATCCTCTCGTGCACTCTAAAGAGAGCTCAGGTGAGAAATTGCAAACGTCGAGCAATTGCTCAGAGATGAAAAGTGCCAGCACTGAAAGCTCTTGCTAGCAAGCACCCTTCCTTGGAAGCGCTTTTGTAGGCCTAAGAACACTGGGGCTCTGGGCTTCTCTAGCCACCTCATCTTCTGCTCATCCTCTCGCGCACTCTAAAGAGAGCTCAGGTGAGAAATTGCAAACGTCCAGCAATTGCTCAGAGATGAAAAGTGCCAACACTGAAAGCTGTTGCTAGCCAGCACCCTTCCTTGGAAGCGCTTTCACAGGCGCAGCAACACTGGGGCTTTGCGCTTCTCTAGCCACCAAACGTCACGGTCCTTCTCTTTCCGTCTCCTAGACACGAGCTGAGAAATTGCAAACGTCGAGCAATTGCTCAGAGATGAAAAGTGCCAGCACTGAAAGCTCTTGCTAGCCAGCACCCTTCCTTGGAAGCGCTTTTGTAGGCCTAAGAACACTGGGGCTCTGGGCTTCTCTAGCCACCTCATCTTCTGCTCATCCTCTCGCGCACTCTGAAGAGAGCTCAGGGGAGAAATTGCAAACGTCGAGCAATTGCTCAGAGATGAAAAGTGCCAGCACTGAAAGCTCTTGCTAGCCAGCACCCTTCCTTGGAAGCGCTTTCACAGGCGCTGTAACACTGGGGCTTTGCGCTTCTCTACCCACCAAACGTCACGGTCCTTCTCTTTCCGTCTCCTAGACACGAGCTGAGAAATTGCAAACGTCGAGCAATTGCTCAGAGATGAAAAGTGCCAGCACTGGAAGCTGTTGCTAGCCAGCACCCTTCCTTGGAAGCGCTTTTGTAGGCCTAAGAACACTGGGGCTCTGGGCTTCCCTAGCCACCTAATCTTCTGCTCTTCCTCTCGTGCACTCTAAAGAGAGCTCAGGGGAGAAATTGCAAACGTCGAGCAATTGCTCAGAGAGGAAAAGTGCCAGCACTGAAAGCTGTTGCTAGCCAGCACCCTTCCTTGGAAGCGCTTTTGTAGGCCTAAGCACACTGGGGCTCTGGGCTTCTCTAGCCACCTCATCTTCTGCTCATCCTCTCGCGCACTCTAAAGAGAGCTCAGGGGAGAAATTGCAAACGTCAAGCAATTGCTCAGAGATGAAAAGTGCCAGCACTGAAAGCTCTTGCTAGCCAGCACCCTTCCTTGGAAGCGCTTTCACAGGCGCAGCAACACTGGGGCTTTGCGCTTCTCTAGCCACCAAACGTCACGGTCACTATCTCTCCGTCTCGTAGACACAAGCTGAGAAATTGCAAACGTCGAGCAGTTGCTCAGAGATGAAAAGTGCCAGCACTGAAAGCTGTTGCTAGCCAGCACCCTTCCTTGGAAGCGCTTTTGTAGGCCTAAGAACACTGGGGCTCTGGGCTTCTCTAGCCACCTCATCTTCTGCTCATCCTCTCGCGCACTCTGAAGAGAGCTCAGGTGAGAAATTGCAAACGTCGAGCAATTGCTCAGAGATGAAAAGTGCCAGCACTGAAAGCTCTTGCTAGCCAGCACCCTTCCTTGGAAGCGCTTTCACAGGCGCAGTAACACTGGGGCTTTGCGCTTCTCTAGCCACCAAACGTCACTGTCATTCTCTTTCCGTCTCGTAGACACGAGCTGAGAAATTGCAAACGTCGAGCAATTGCTCAGAGATGAAAAGTGCCAGCACTGAAAGCTGTTGCTAGCCAGCACCCTTCCTTGGAAGCGCTTTCACAGGCGCAGTAACACTGGGGCTTTGCGCTTCTCTACCCACCAAACGTCACGGTCACTATCTCTCCGTCTCGTAGACACGAGCTGAGAAATTGCAAACGTCGAGCAATTGCTCAGAGATGAAAAGTGCCAGCACTGAAAGCTGTTGCTAGCCAGCACCCTTCCTTGGAAGCGCTTTTGTAGGCCTAAGAACACTGGGGCTCTGGGCTTCTCTAGCCACCTCATCTTCTGCTCATCCTCTCGCGCACTCTAAAGAGAGCTCAGGTGAGAAATTGCAAACGTCGAGCAATTGCTCAGAGATGAAAAGTGCCAGCACTGAAAGCTGTTGCTAGCCAGCACCCTTCCTTGGAAGCGCTTTTGTAGGCCTAAGAACACTGGGGCTCTGGGCTTCTCTAGCCACCTCATCTTCTGCTCATCCTCTCGCGCACTCTAAAGAGAGCTCAGGTGAGAAATTGCAAACGTCGAGCAATTGCTCAGAGATGAAAAGTGCCAGCACTGAAAGCTGTTGCTAGCCAGCACCCTTCCTTGGAAGCGCTTTCACAGGCGCAGTAACACTGGGGCTTTGCGCTTCTCTACCCACCAAACGTCACGGTCCTTCTCTTTCCGTCTCGTAGACACGAGCTGAGAAATTGCAAACGTCGAGCAATTGCTCAGAGATGAAAAGTGCCAGCACTGAAAGCTGTTGCTAGCCAGCACCCTTCCTTGGAAGCGCTTTTGTAGGCCTAAGAACACTGGGGCTCTGGGCTTCTCTAGCCACCTAATCTACTGCTCATCCTCTTGCGCACTCTAAAGAGAGCTCAGGTGAGAAATTGCAAACGTCGAGCAATTGCTCAGAGATGAAAAGTGCCAGCACTGAAAGCTGTTGCTAGCCAGCACCCTTCCTTGGAAGTGTTTTCACAGGCGCAGTAACACTGGGGCTTTGCGCTTCTCTACCCACCAAACGTCACTGTCATTCTCTTTCCATCTCCTAGACACGAGCTGAGAAATTGCAAACGTCGATCAATTGCTCAGAGATGAAAAGTGCCAGCACTGAAAGCTGTTGCTAGCCAGCACCCTTCCTTGGAAGCGCTTTTGTAGGCCTAAGAACACTGGGGCTCTGGGCTTCTCTAGCCACCTCATCTTCTGCTCATCCTCTCGCGCACTCTAAAGAGAGCTCAGGTGAGAAATTGCAAACGTCGAGCAATTGCTCAGAGATGAAAAGTGCCAGCACTGAAAGCTGTTGCTAGCCAGCACCCTTCCTTGGAAGCGCTTTTGTAGGCCTTAGAACACTGGGGCTCTGGGCTTCTCTAGCCACCTAATCTTCTGCTCATCCTCTCGCGCACTCTAAAGAGAGCTCAGGTGAGAAATTGCAAACGTCCAGCAATTGCTCAGAGATGAAAAGTGCCAGCACTGAAAGCTCTTGCTAGCCAGCACCCTTCCTTGGAAGCGCTTTTGCAGCCCTAAGAACACTGGGGCTCTGGGCTTCTTTAGCCACCTCATCTTCTGCTCATCCTCTCGCGCACTCTGAAGAGAGCTCAGGTGAGAAATTGCAAATGTCGAGCAATTGCTCAGAGATGAAAAGTGCCAGCACTGAAAGCTGTTGCTAGCCAGCACCCTTCCTTGGAAGCACTTTCACAGGCGCAGTAACACTGGGGCTTTGCGCTTCTCTACCCACCAAACGTCACGGTCACTATCTCTCCGTCTCGTAGACACGAGCTGAGAAATTGCAAACGTCGAGCAATTGCTCAGAGATGAAAAGTGCCAGCACTGAAAGCTGTTGCTAGCCAGCACCCTTCCTTGGAAGCGCTTTTGTAGGCCTAAGAACACTGGGGCTCTGGGCTTCTCTAGCCACCTCATCTTCTGCTCATCCTCTCGCGCACTCTAAAGAGAGCTCAGGGGAGAAATTGCAAACGTCCAGCAATTGCTCAGAGATGAAAAGTGCCAGCACTGAAAGCTGTTGCTAGCCAGCACCCTTCCTTGGAAGCGCTTTCACAGGCGCAGCAACACTGGGGCTTTGCGCTTCTCTAGCCACCAAACGTCACGGTCCTTCTCTTTCCGTCTCGTAGACACGAGCTGAGAAATTGCAAACGTCGAGCAATTGCTCAGAGATGAAAAGTGCCAGCACTGAAAGCTGTTGCTAGCCAGCACCCTTCCTTGGAAGCGCTTTCTCAGGCCTAAGAACACTGGGGCTCTGGGCTTCTCTAGCCACCTCATCTTCTGCTCATCCTCTCGCGCACTCTGAAGAGAGCTCAGGGGAGAAATTGCAAACGTCCAGCAATTGCTCAGAGATGAAAAGTGCCAGCACTGAAAGCTCTTGCTAGCCAGCACCCTTCCTTGGAAGCGCTTTCACAGGCGCTGTAACACTGGGGCTTTGCGCTTCTCTACCCACCAAACGTCACGGTCTTTCTCTTTCCGTCTCGTAGACACGAGCTGAGAAATTGCAAACGTCGAGCAATTGCTCAGAGATGAAAAGTGCCAGCACTGGAAGCTGTTGCTAGCCAGCACCCTTCCTTGGAAGCGCTTTTGTAGGCCTAAGAACACTGGGGCTCTGGGCTTCTCTAGCCACCTCATCTTCTGCTCATCCTCTCGTGCACTCTAAAGAGAGCTCAGGTGAGAAATTGCAAACGTCGAGCAATTGCTCAGAGATGAAAAGTGCCAGCACTGAAAGCTCTTGCTAGCAAGCACCCTTCCTTGGAAGCGCTTTTGTAGGCCTAAGAACACTGGGGCTCTGGGCTTCTCTAGCCACCTCATCTTCTGCTCATCCTCTCGCGCACTCTAAAGAGAGCTCAGGTGAGAAATTGCAAACGTCCAGCAATTGCTCAGAGATGAAAAGTGCCAACACTGAAAGCTGTTGCTAGCCAGCCCCCTTCCTTGGAAGCGCTTTCACAGGCGCAGCAACACTGGGGCTTTGCGCTTCTCTAGCCACCAAACGTCACGGTCACTATGTCTCCGTCTCGTAGACACGAGCTGAGAAATTGCAAACGTCGAGCAATTGCTCAGAGATGAAAAGTGCCAGCACTGAAAGCTCTTGCTAGCCAGCACCCTTCCTTGGAAGCGCTTTTGTAGGCCTAAGAACACTGGGGCTCTGGGCTTCTCTAGCCACCTCATCTTCTGCTCATCCTCTCGCGCACTCTGAAGAGAGCTCAGGGGAGAAATTGCAAACGTCGAGCAATTGCTCAGAGATGAAAAGTGCCAGCACTGAAAGCTCTTGCTAGCCAGCACCCTTCCTTGGAAGCGCTTTCACAGGCGCAGTAACACTGGGGCTTTGCGCTTCTCTACCCACCAAACGTCACGGTCCTTCTCTTTCCGTCTCCTAGACACGAGCTGAGAAATTGCAAACGTCGAGCAATTGCTCAGAGATGAAAAGTGCCAGCACTGGAAGCTGTTGCTAGCCAGCACCCTTCCTTGGAAGCGCTTTTGTAGGCCTAAGAAGACTGGGGCTCTGGGCTTCCCTAGCCACCTAATCTTCTGCTCTTCCTCTCGTGCACTCTAAAGAGAGCTCAGGGGAGAAATTGCAAACGTCGAGCAATTGCTCAGAGATGAAAAGTGCCAGCACTGAAAGCTGTTGCTAGCCAGCACCCTTCCTTGGAAGCGCTTTTGTAGGCCTAAGCACACTGGGGCTCTGGGCTTCTCTAGCCACCTCATCTTCTGCTCATCCTCTCGCGCACTCTAAAGAGAGCTCAGGGGAGAAATTGCAAACGTCAAGCAATTGCTCAGAGATGAAAAGTGCCAGCACTGAAAGCTCTTGCTAGCCAGCACCCTTCCTTGGAAGCGCTTTCACAGGCGCAGCAACACTGGGGCTTTGCGCTTCTCTACCCACCAAACGTCACGGTCACTATCTCTCCGTCTCGTAGACACAAGCTGAGAAATTGCAAACGTCGAGCAGTTGCTCAGAGATGAAAAGTGCCAGCACTGAAAGCTGTTGCTAGCCAGCACCCTTCCTTGGAAGCGCTTTTGTAGGCCTAAGAACACTGGGGCTCTGGGCTTCTCTAGCCACCTCATCTTCTGCTCATCCTCTCGCGCACTCTGAAGAGAGCTCAGGTGAGAAATTGCAAACGTCGAGCAATTGCTCAGAGATGAAAAGTGCCAGCACTGAAAGCTCTTGCTAGCCAGCACCCTTCCTTGGAAGCGCTTTCACAGGCGCAGTAACACTGGGGCTTTGCGCTTCTCTAGCCACCAAACGTCACTGTCATTCTCTTTCCGTCTCGTAGACACGAGCTGAGAAATTGCAAACGTCGAGCAATTGCTCAGAGATGAAAAGTGCCAGCACTGAAAGCTGTTGCTAGCCAGCACCCTTCCTTGGAAGCGCTTTCACAGGCGCAGTAACACTGGGGCTTTGCGCTTCTCTACCCACCAAACGTCACGGTCACTATCTCTCCGTCTCGTAGACACGAGCTGAGAAATTGCAAACGTCGAGCAATTGCTCAGAGATGAAAAGTGCCAGCACTGAAAGCTGTTGCTAGCCAGCACCCTTCCTTGGAAGCGCTTTTGTAGGCCTAAGAACACTGGGGCTCTGGGCTTCTCTAGCCACCTCATCTTCTGCTCATCCTCTCGCGCACTCTAAAGAGAGCTCAGGTGAGAAATTGCAAACGTCGAGCAATTGCTCAGAGATGAAAAGTGCCAGCACTGAAAGCTGTTGCTAGCCAGCACCCTTCCTTGGAAGCGCTTTTGTAGGCCTAAGAACACTGGGGCTCTGGGCTTCTCTAGCCACCTCATCTTCTGCTCATCCTCTCGCGCACTCTAAAGAGAGCTCAGGTGAGAAATTGCAAACGTCGAGCAATTGCTCAGAGATGAAAAGTGCCAGCACTGAAAGCTGTTGCTAGCCAGCACCCTTCCTTGGAAGCGCTTTCACAGGCGCAGTAACACTGGGGCTTTGCGCTTCTCTACCCACCAAACGTCACGGTCCTTCTCTTTCCGTCTCGTAGACACGAGCTGAGAAATTGCAAACGTCGAGCAATTGCTCAGAGATGAAAAGTGCCAGCACTGAAAGCTGTTGCTAGCCAGCACCCTTCCTTGGAAGCGCTTTTGTAGGCCTAAGAACACTGGGGCTCTGGGCTTCTCTAGCCACCTAATCTACTGCTCATCCTCTTGCGCACTCTAAAGAGAGCTCAGGTGAGAAATTGCAAACGTCGAGCAATTGCTCAGAGATGAAAAGTGCCAGCACTGAAAGCTGTTGCTAGGCAGCACCCTTCCTTGGAAGTGTTTTCACAGGCGCAGTAACACTGGGGCTTTGCGCTTCTCTACCCACCAAACGTCACTGTCATTCTCTTTCCATCTCCTAGACACGAGCTGAGAAATTGCAAACGTCGATCAATTGCTCAGAGATGAAAAGTGCCAGCACTGAAAGCTGTTGCTAGCCAGCACCCTTCCTTGGAAGCGCTTTTGTAGGCCTAAGCACACTGGGGCTCTGGGCTTCTCTAGCCACCTCATCTTCTGCTCATCCTCTCGCGCACTCTAAAGAGAGCTCAGGTGAGAAATTGCAAACGTCGAGCAATTGCTCAGAGATGAAAAGTGCCAGCACTGAAAGCTGTTGCTAGCCAGCACCCTTCCTTGGAAGCGCTTTTGTAGCCCTTAGAACACTGGGGCTCTGGGCTTCTCTAGCCACCTAATCTTCTGCTCATCCTCTCGCGCACTCTAAAGAGAGCTCAGGGGAGAAATTGCAAACGTCGAGCAAATGCTCAGAGATGAAAAGTGCCAGCACTGAAAGCTGTTGCTAGCCAGCACCCTTCCTTGGAAGCGCTTTTGTAGGCCTAAGAAGACTGGGGCTCTGGGCTTCTTTAGCCACCTCATCTTCTGCTCATCCTCTCGCGCACTCTAAAGAGAGCTCAGGTGAGAAATTGCAAACGTCGAGCAATTGCTCAGAGATGAAAAGTGCCAGCACTGAAAGCTCTTGCTAGCCAGCACCCTTCCTTGGAAGCGCTTTTGTAGGCCTAAGAACACTGGGGCTCTGGGCTTCTCTAGCCACCAAACGTCACTGTCATTCTCTTTCCGTCTCGTAGACACGAGCTGAGAAATTGCAAACGTCGAGCAATTGCTCAGAGATGAAAAGTGCCAGCACTGAAAGCTCTTGCTAGCCAGCACCCTTCCTTGGAAGCGCTTTCACAGGCGCAGCAACACTGGCGCTTTGCGCTTCTCTACCCACCAAACGTCACGGTCACTATCTCTCCGTCTCGTAGACACGAGCTGAGAAATTGCAAACGTCGAGCAATTGCTCAGAGATGAAAAGTGCCAGCACTGAAAGCTGTTGCTAGCCAGCACCCTTCCTTGGAAGCGCTTTTGTAGGCCTAAGAACTCTGGGGCTTTGCGCTTCTCTAGCCACCTCATCTTCTGCTCATCCTCTCGCGCACTCTAAAGAGAGCTCAGGTGAGAAATTGCAAACGTCGAGCAATTGCTCAGAGATGAAAAGTGCCAGCACTGAAAGCTCTTGCTAGCCAGCACCCTTCCTTGGAAGCGCTTTTGTAGGCCTAAGAACACTGGGGCTCTGGGCTTCTCTAGCCACCTCATCTTCTGCTCATCCTCTCGCGCACTCTAAAGAGAGCTCAGGTGAGAAATTGCAAACGTCCAGCAATTGCTCAGAGATGAAAAGTGCCAGCACTGAAAGCTCTTGCTAGCCAGCACCCTTCCTTGGAAGCGCTTTCACAGGCGCAGTAACACTGGGGCTTTGCGCTTCTCTAGCCACCAAACGTCACGGTCCTTCTCTTTCCGTCTCGTAGACACGAGCTGAGAAATTGCAAACGTCGAGCAATTGCTCAGAGATGAAAAGTGCCAGCACTGAAAGCTCTTGCTAGCCAGCACCCTTCCTTGGAAGCGCTTTTGTAGGCCTAAGAACACTGGGGCTCTGGGCTTCTCTAGCCACCTAATCTACTGCTCATCCTCTCGCGCACTCTAAAGAGAGCTCAGGTGAGAAATTGCAAACGTCGAGCAATTGCTCAGAGATGAAAAGTGCCAGCACTGAAAGCTGTTGCTAGCCCGCACCCTTCCTTGGAAGCGCTTTTGTAGCCCTTAGAACACTGGGGCTCTGGGCTTCTCTAGCCACCTCATCTTCTGCTCATCCTCTCGCGCACTCTAAAGAGAGCTCAGGGGAGAAATTGCAAACGTCCAGCAATTGCTCAGAGATGAAAAGTGCCAGCACTGAAAGCTCTTGCTAGCCAGCACCCTTCCTTGGAAGTGTTTTCACAGGCGCAGTAACACTGGGGCTTTGCGCTTCTCTACCCACCAAACGTCACGGTCATTCTCTTTCCATCTCCTAGACACGAGCTGAGAAATTGCAAACGTCGATCAATTGCTCAGAGATGAAAAGTGCCAGCACTGAAAGCTGTTGCTAGCCAGCACCCTTCCTTGGAAGCGCTTTTGTAGGCCTAAGCACACTGGGGCTCTGGGCTTCTCTAGCCACCTAATCTTCTGCTCATCCTCTCGCGCAGTCTAAAGAGAGCTCAGGTGAGAAATTGCAAACGTCGAGCAATTGCTCAGAGATGAAAAGTGCCAGCACTGAAAGCTGTTGCTAGCCAGCACCCTTCCTTGGAAGCGCTTTTGTAGCCCTTAGAACACTGGGGCTCTGGGCTTCTCTAGCCACCTCATCTTCTGCTCATCCTCTCGCGCACTCTAAAGAGAGCTCAGGTGAGAAATTGCAAACGTCGAGCAATTGCTCAGAGATGAAAAGTGCCAACACTGAAAGCTGTTGCTAGCCAGCACCCTTCCTTGGAAGCGCTTTCACAGGCGCAGCAACACTGGGGCTTTGCGCTTCTCTACCCACCAAACGTCACGGTCCTTCTCTTTCCGTCTCGTAGACACGAGCTGAGAAATTGCAAACGTCGATCAATTGCTCAGAGATGAAAAGTGGCAGCACTGAAAGCTGTTGCTAGCCAGCACCCTTCCTTGGAAGCGCTTTTGTAGGCCTAAGAACACTGGGGCTCTGGGCTTCTTTAGCCACCTCATCTTCTGCTCATCCTCTCGCGCACTCTGAAGAGAGCTCAGGGGAGAAATTGCAAACGTCGAGCAATTGCTCAGAGATGAAAAGTGCCAGCACTGAAAGCTCTTGCTAGCCAGCACCCTTCCTTGGAAGCGCTTTCACAGGCGCTGTAACACTGGGGCTTTGCGCTTCTCTACCCACCAAACGTCACGGTCTTTCTCTTTCCGTCTCGTAGACACGAGCTGAGAAATTGCAAACGTCGAGCAATTGCTCAGAGATGAAAAGTGCCAGCACTGAAAGCTGTTGCTAGCCAGCACCCTTCCTTGGAAGCGCTTTTGTAGGCTTAAGAACACTGGGGCTCTGGGCTTCCCTAGCCACCTAATCTTCTGCTCTTCCTCTCGTGCACTCTAAAGAGAGCTCAGGGGAGAAATTGCAAACGTCGAGCAATTGCTCAGAGATGAAAAGTGCCAGCACTGCAAGCTGTTGCTAGCCAGCACCCTTCCTTGGAAGCGCTTTTGTAGGCCTAAGAACACTGGGGCTCTGGGCTTCTCTAGCCACCTCATCTTCTGCTCATCCTCTCGCGCACTCTGAAGAGAGCTCAGGTGAGAAATTGCAAACGTCGAGCAATTGCTCAGAGATGAAAAGTGCCAGCACTGAAAGCTCTTGCTAGCCAGCACCCTTCCTTGGAAGCGCTTTTGTAGCCCTTAGAACACTGGGGCTCTGGGCTTCTCTAGCCACCTAATCTTCTGCTCATCCTCTCGCGCACTCTAAAGAGAGCTCAGGTGGGAAATTGCAAACGTCGAGCAATTGCTCAGAGATGAAAAGTGCCAGCACTGAAAGCTGTTGCTAGCCAGCACCCTTCCTTGGAAGCGCTTTCACAGGCGCAGCAACACTGGGGCTTTGCGCTTCTCTAGCCACCAAACGTCACGGTCCTTCTCTTTCCGTCTCCTAGACACGAGCTGAGAAATTGCAAACGTCGATCAATTGCTCAGAGATGAAAGGTGCCAGCACTGAAAGCTGTTGCTAGCCAGCACCCTTCCTTGGAAGCGCTTTTGTAGGCCTAAGAACACTGGGGCTCTGGGCTTCTTTAGCCACCTCATCTTCTGCTCATCCTCTCGCGCACTCTAAAGAGAGCTCAGGGGAAAAATTGCAAACGTCAAGCAATTGCTCAGAGATGAAAAGTGCCAGCACTGAAAGCTCTTGCTAGCCAGCACCCTTCCTTGGAAGCGCTTTCACAGGCGCAGTAACACTGGGGCTTTGCGCTTCTCTAGCCACCAAACGCCACGGTCCTTCTCTTTCCGTCTCGTAGACACGAGCTGAGAAATTGCAAACGTCGAGCAATTGCTCAGAGAGGAAAAGTGCCAGCACTGAAAGCTGTTGCTAGCCAGCACCCTTCCTTGGAGGCGCTTTTGTAGGCCTAAGAACACTGGGGCTCTGGGCTTCTCTAGCCACCTAATCTTCTGCTCATCCTCTCGCGCACTCTAAAGAGAGCTCAGGTGAGAAATTGCAAACGTCGAGCAATTGCTCAGAGATGAAAAGTGCCAGCACTGAAAGCTGTTGCTAGCCAGCACCCTTCCTTGGAAGTGCTTTCACAGGCGCAGCAACACTGGGGCTTTGCGCTTCTCTAGCCACCAAACGTCACGGTCCTTCTCTTTCCGTCTCGTAGACACAAGCTGAGAAATTGCAAACGTCGAGCAATTGCTCAGAGATGAAAAGTGCCAGCACTGAAAGCTGTTGCTAGCCAGCACCCTTCCTTGGAAGCGCTTTCACAGGCGCTGTAACACTGGGGCTTTGCTCTTTTCTAGCCACCAAACGTCACGGTCCTTCTCTTTCCGTCTCGTAGACACGAGCTGAGAAATTGCAAACGTCGAGCAATTGCTCAGAGATGAAAAGTGCCAGCACTGAAAGCTGTTGCTAGCCAGCACCCTTCCTTGGAAGCGCTTTCACAGGCGCTGTAACACTGGGGCTTTGCTCTTTTCTACCCACCAAACGTCACGGTCCTTCTCTTTCCGTCTCGTAGACACGAGCTGAGAAATTGCAAACGTCGAGCAATTGCTCAGAGATGAAAAGTGCCAGCACTGAAAGCTGTTGCTAGCCAGCACCCTTCCTTGGAAGCGCTTTTGTAGGCCTAAGAACACTGGGGCTCTGGGCTTCTCTAGCCACCTCATCTTCTGCTCATCCTCTCGCGCACTCTAAAGAGAGCTCAGGTGAGAAATTGCAAACGTCGAGCAATTGCTCAGAGATGAAAAGTGCCAGCACTGAAAGCTGTTGCTAGCCAGCACCCTTCCTTGGAAGCGCTTTTGTAGGCCTAAGAACACTGGGGCTCTGGGCTTCTCTAGCCACCTCATCTTCTGCTCATCCTCTCGCGCACTCTAAAGAGAGCTCAGGTGAGAAATTGCAAACGTCCAGCAATTGCTCAGAGATGAAAAGTGCCAGCACTGAAAGCTCTTGCTAGCCAGCACCCTTCCTTGGAAGCGCTTTCACAGGCGCTGTAACACTGGGGCTTTGCGCTTCTCTACCCACCAAACGTCACGGTCACTATCTCTCCGTCTCGTAGACACGAGCTGAGAAATTGCAAACGTCGAGCAATTGCTCAGAGAGGAAAAGTGCCAGCACTGAAAGCTCTTGCTAGCCAGCACCCTTCCTTGGAAGCGCTTTTGTAGGCCTAAGCACACTGGGGCTCTGGGCTTCTTTAGCCACCTCATCTTCTGCTCATCCTCTCGCGCACTCTAAAGAGAGCTCAGGTGAGAAATTGCAAACGTCGAGCAATTGCTCAGAGATGAAAAGTGCCAGCACTGAAAGCTCTTGCTAGCCAGCACCCTTCCTTGGAAGCGCTTTTGTAGGCCTAAGAACACTGGGGCTCTGGGCTTCTTTAGCCACCTAATCTTCTGCTCATCCTCTCGCGCACTCTAAAGAGAGCTGCGGGGAAAAATTGCAAACGTCAAGCAATTGCTCAGATATGAAAAGTGCCAGCACTGAAAGCTCTTGCTAGCCAGCCCCCTTCCTTGGAAGCGCTTTTGTAGGCCTAAGAACACTGGGCCTCTGGGCTTCTCTATCCACCTAATCTTCTGCTCATCCTCTCGCGCACTCTAAAGAGAGCTCAGGTGAGAAATTGCAAACGTCGAGCAATTGCTCAGAGATGAAAAGTGCCAGCACTGAAAGCTGTTGCTAGCCAGCACCCTTCCTTGGAAGCGCTTTCACAGGCGCAGTAACACTGGGGCTTTGCGCTTCTCTACCCACCAAACGTCACGGTCACTATCTCTCCGTCTCGTAGACACGAGCTGAGAAATTGCAAACGTCGATCAATTGCTCAGAGATGAAAAGTGCCAGCACTGGAAGCTGTTGCTAGCCAGCACCCTTCCTTGGAAGCGCTTTTGTAGGCCTAAGAAAACTGGGGCTCTGGGCTTCTCTAGCCACCTAATCTTCTGCTCATCCTCTCGTGCACTCTAAAGAGAGCTCAGGTGAGAAATTGCAAACGTCGAGCAATTGCTCAGAGATGAAAAGTGCCAGCACTGAAAGCTGTTGCTAGCCAGCACCCTTCCTTGGAAGCGCTTTTGTAGGCCTAAGAACACTGGGGCCCTGGGCTTCTCTAGCCACCTCATCTTCTGCTCATCCTCTCGCGCACTCTAAAGAGAGCTCAGGTGAGAAATTGCAAACGTCCAGCAATTGCTCAGAGATGAAAAGTGCCAGCACTGAAAGCTCTTGCTAGCCAGCACCCTTCCTTGGAAGTGCTTTTGTAGGCCTAAGAACACTGGGGCTCTGGGCTTCTCTAGCCACCTCATCTTCTGCTCATCCTCTCGCGCACTCTAAAGAGAGCTCAGGTGAGAAATTGCAAACGTCGAGCAATTGCTCAGAGATGAAAAGTGCCAGCAGTGAAAGCTCTTGCTAGCCAGCACCCTTCCTTGGAAGCGCTTTCACAGGCGCAGTAACACTGGGGCTTTGCGCTTCTCTACCCACCAAACGTCACGGTCATTCTCTTTCCGTCTCGTAGACACGAGCTGAGAAATTGCAAACGTCGAGCAATTGCTCAGAGAGGAAAAGTGCCAGCACTGAAAGCTCTTGCTAGCCGGCACCCTTCCTTGGAGGCGCTTTTGTAGGCCTAAGAACACTGGGGCTCTGGGCTTCTCTAGCCACCTCATCTTCTGCTCATCCTCTCGCGCACTCTAAAGAGAGCTCAGGTGAGAAATTGCAAACGTCGAGCAATTGCTCAGAGATGAAAAGTGCCAGCACTGAAAGCTCTTGCTAGCCAGCACCCTTCCTTGGAAGTGCTTTCACAGGCGCTGTAACACTGGGGCTTTGCGCTTCTCTAGCCACCAAACGTCACGGTCCTTCTCTTTCCGTCTCGTAGACACGAGCTGAGAAATTGCAAACGTCGAGCAATTGCTCAGAGATGAAAAGTGCGAGCACTGAAAGCTCTTGCTAGCCAGCACCCTTCCTTGGAAGCGCTTTCACAGGCGCTGTAACACTGGGGCTTTGCTCTTTTCTAGCCACCAAACGTCACGGTCCTTCTCTTTCCGTCTCGTAGACACGAGCTGAGAAATTGCAAACGTCGATCAATTGCTCAGAGATGAAAAGTGCCAGCACTGAAAGCTCTTGCTAGCCAGCACCCTTCCTTGGAAGCGCTTTCACAGGCGCAGCAACACTGGGGCTTTGCGCTTCTCTACCCACCAAACGTCACGGTCCTTCTATTTCCGTCTCGTAGACACGAGCTGAGAAATTGCAAACGTCGAGCAATTGCTCAGAGATGAAAAGTGCCAGCACTGGAAGCTGTTGCTAGCCAGCACCCTTCCTTGGAAGCGCTTTTGTAGGCCTAAGAACACTGGGGCTCTGGGCTTCTTTAGCCACCTAATCTTCTGCTCATCCTCTCGCGCACTCTAAAGAGAGCTCAGGTGAGAAATTGCAAACGTCGAGCAATTGCTCAGAGATGAAAAGTGCCAGCACTGAAAGCTCTTGCTAGCCAGCACCCTTCCTTGGAAGTGCTTTCACAGGCGCAGTAACACTGGGGCTTTGCGCTTCTCTACCCACCAAACGTCACGGTCACTATCTCTCCGTCTCGTAGACACGAGCTGAGAAATTGCAAACGTCGATCAATTGCTCAGAGATGAAAAGTGCCAGCACTGAAAGCTGTTGCTAGCCAGCACCCTTCCTTGGAAGCGCTTTTGTAGGCCTAAGAACACTGGGGCTCTGGGCTTCTCTAGCCACCTAATCTTCTGCTCATCCTCTCGCGCACTCTAAAGAGAGCTCAGGTGAGAAATTGCAAACGTCCAGCAATTGCTCAGAGATGAAAAGTGCCAGCACTGAAAGCTGTTGCTAGCCAGCACCCTTCCTTGGAAGCGCTTTTGTAGGCCTAAGAACACTGGGGCTCTGGGCTTCTCTAGCCACCTCATCTTCTGCTCATCCTCTCGCGCACTCTAAGGAGAGCTCAGGTGAGAAATTGCAAACGTCGAGCAATTGCTCAGAGATGAAAAGTGCCAGCACTGAAAGCTCTTGCTAGCCAGCACCCTTCCTTGGAAGCGCTTTTGTAGGCCTAAGAACACTGGGGCTATGGGCTTCTCTAGCCACCTCATCTTCTGCTCATCCTCTCGCGCACTGTAAAGAGAGCTCAGGTGAGAAATTGCAAACGTCGAGCAATTGCTCAGAGATGAAAAGTGCCAGCACTGAAAGCTCTTGCTAGCCAGCACCCTTCCTTGGAAGCGCTTTCACAGGCGCTGTAACACTGGGGCTTTGCTCTTTTCTAGCCACCAAACGTCACGGTCACTATCTCTCCGTCTCGTAGACACGAGCTGAGAAATTGCAAACGTCGAGCAATTGCTCAGAGAGGAAAAGTGCCAGCACTGAAAGCTCTTGCTAGCCAGCACCCTTCCTTGGAAGCGCTTTTGTAGCCCTTAGAACACTGGGGCTCTGGGCTTCTTTAGCCACCTCATCTTCTGCTCATCCTCTCGCGCACTCTAAAGAGAGCTCAGGTGAGAAATTGCAAACGTCGAGCAATTGCTCAGAGATGAAAAGTGCCAGCACTGAAAGCTGTTGCTAGCCAGCACCCTTCCTTGGAAGCGCTTTTGTAGGCCTAAGCACACTGGGGCTCTGGGCTTCTTTAGCCACCTAATCTTCTGCTCATCCTCTCGCGCACTCTAAAGAGAGCTCAGGTGAGAAATTGCAAACGTCCAGCAATTGCTCAGAGATGAAAAGTGCCAGCACTGAAAGCTCTTGCTAGCCAGCACCCTTCCTTGGAAGCGCTTTTGTAGGCCTAAGAACACTGGGGCTCTGGGCTTCTCTAGCCACCTCATCTTCTGCTCATCCTCTCGCGCACTCTAAAGAGAGCTCAGGTGAGAAATTGCAAACGTCGAGCAATTGCTCAGAGATGAAAAGTGCCAGCACTGAAAGCTCTTGCTAGCCAGCACCCTTCCTTGGAAGCGCTTTCACAGGCGCAGTAACACTGGGGCTTTGCGCTTCTCTACCCACCAAACGTCACGGTCATTCTCTTTCCGTCTCGTAGACACGAGCTGAGAAATTGCAAACGTCGAGCAATTGCTCAGAGATGAAAAGTGCCAGCACTGAAAGCTCTTGCTAGCCAGCACCCTTCCTTGGAAGCGCTTTTGTAGGCCTAATCACACTGGGGCTCTGGGCTTCTCTAGCCACCTCATCTTCTGCTCATCCTCTCGCGCACTCTGAAGAGAGCTCAGGTGAGAAATTGCAAACGTCGAGCAATTGCTCAGAGATGAAAAGTGCCAGCACTGAAAGCTCTTGCTAGCCAGCACCCTTCCTTGGAAGCGCTTTCACAGGCGCAGTAACACTGGGGCTTTGCGCTTCTCTAGCCACCAAACGTCACGGTCATTCTCTTTCCGTCTCGTAGACACGAGCTGAGAAATTGCAAACGTCGAGCAATTGCTCAGAGTTGAAAAGTGCCAGCGCTGAAAGCTCTTGCTAGCCAGCACCCTTCCTTGGAAGCGCTTTCACAGGCGCTGTAACACTGGGGCTTTGCTCTTTTCTAGCCACCAAACGTGACGGTCCTTCTCTTTCCGTCTCGTAGACACGAGCTGAGAAATTGCAAACGTCGAGCAATTGCTCAGAGATGAAAAGTGCCAGCACTGAAAGCTGTTGCTAGCCAACACCCTTCCTTGGAAGCGCTTTCACAGGCACTGTAACACTGGGGCTTTGCTCTTTTCTAGCCACCAAACGTCACGGTCCTTCTCTTTCCGTCTCGTAGACACGAGCTGAGAAATTGCAAACGTCGAGCAATTGCTCAGAGATGAAAAGTGCCAGCACTGAAAGCTCTTGCTAGCCAGCACCCTTCCTTGGAAGCGCTTTTGTAGGCCTAAGAACACTGGGGCTCTGGGCTTCTTTAGCCACCTCATCTTCTGCTCATCCTCTCGCGCACTCTAAAGAGAGCTCAGGTGAGAAATTGCAAACGTCGAGCAATTGCTCAGAGATGAAAAGTGCCAGCACTGAAAGCTGTTGCTAGCCAGCACCCTTCCTTGGAAGCGCTTTTGTAGGCCTAAGAACACTGGGGCTCTGGGCTTCTCTAGCCACCTCATCTTCTGCTCATCCTCTCGCGCACTCTAAAGAGAGCTCAGGTGAGAAATTGCAAACGTCAAGCAATTGCTCAGAGATGAAAAGTGCCAGCACTGAAAGCTGTTGCTAGCCAGCACCCTTCCTTGGAAGCGCTTTCACAGGCGCAGCAACACTGGGGCTTTGCGCTTCTCTACCCACCAAACGTCACGGTCACTATCTCTCCGTCTCGTAGACACGAGCTGAGAAATTGCAAACGTCGAGCAATTGCTCAGAGATGAAAAGTGCCAGCACTGAAAGCTCTTGCTAGCCAGCACCCTTCCTTGGAAGCGCTTTCACAGGCGCAGCAACACTGGGGCTTTGTGCTTCTCTACCCACCAAACGTCACGGTCACTATCTCTCCGTCTCGTAGACACGAGCTGAGAAATTGCAAACGTCGATCAATTGCTCAGAGATGAAAAGTGCCAGCACTGGAAGCTCTTGCTAGCCAGCACCCTTCCTTGGAAGCGCTTTTGTAGGCCTAAGAACACTGGGGCTCTGGGCTTCTCTAGCCACCTCATCTTCTGCTCATCCTCTCGCGCACTCTAAAGAGAGCTCAGGTGAGAAATTGCAAACGTCGAGCAATTGCTCAGAGATGAAAAGTGCCAGCACTGAAAGCTGTTGCTAGCCAGCACCCTTCCTTGGAAGCGCTTTCACAGGCGCAGCAACACTGGGGCTTTGCTCTTTTCTAGCCACCAAACATCACGGTCCTTCTCTTTCCGTCTCGTAGACACGAGCTGAGAAATTGCAAACATCGATCAATTGCTCAGAGATGAAAAGTGCCAGCACTGGAAGCTGTTGCTAGCCAGCACCCTTCCTTGGAAGCGCTTTTGTAGGCCTAAGAACACTGGGGCTCTGGGCTTCTCTAGCCACCTAATCTTCTGCTCATCCTCTCGTGCACTCTAAAGAGAGCTCAGGTGAGAAATTGCAAACGTCGAGCAATTGCTTAGAGATGAAAAGTGCCAGCACTGAAAGCTGTTGCTAGCCAGCACCCTTCCTTGGAAGCGCTTTTGTAGGCCTAAGAACACTGGGGCTCTGGGCTTCTCTAGCCACCTCATCTTCTGCTCATCCTCTCGCGCACTCTAAAGAGAGCTCAGGTGAGAAATTGCAAACGTTGAGCAATTGCTCAGAGATGAAAAGTGCCAGCACTGAAAGCTGTTGCTAGCCAGCACCCTTCCTTGGAAGCGCTTTCACAGGCGCAGCAACACTGGGGCTTTGCGCTTCTCTACCCACCAAACGTCACGGTCACTATCTCTCCGTCTCGTAGACACGAGCTGAGAAATTGCAAACGTCGAGCAATTGCTCAGAGATGAAAAGTGCCAGCACTGAAAGCTCTTGCTAGCCAGCACCCTTCCTTGGAAGCGCTTTCACAGGCGCAGCAACACTGGGGCTTTGTGCTTCTCTACCCACCAAACGTCACGGTCACTATCTCTCCGTCTCGTAGACACGAGCTGAGAAATTGCAAACGTCGATCAATTGCTCAGAGATGAAAAGTGCCAGCACTGGAAGCTCTTGCTAGCCAGCACCCTTCCTTGGAAGCGCTTTTGTAGGCCTAAGAACAGTGGGGCTCTGGGCTTCTCTAGCCACCTAATCTTCTGCTCATCCTCTCGCGCACTCTAAAGAGAGCTCAGGTGAGAAATTGCAAACGTCGAGCAATTGCTCAGAGATGAAAAGTGCCAGCACTGAAAGCTGTTGCTAGCCAGCACCCTTCCTTGGAAGCGCTTTTGTAGGCCTTAGAACACTGGGGCTCTGGGCTTCTCTAGCCACCTCATCTTCTGCTCATCCTCTCGCGCACTCTAAAGAGAGCTGAGGTGAGAAATTGCAAACGTTGAGCAATTGCTCAGAGATGAAAAGTGCCAGCACTGAAAGCTGTTGCTAGCCAGCACCCTTCCTTGGAAGCGCTTTCACAGGCGCAGTAACACTGGGGCTTTGCGCTTCTCTACCCACCAAACGTCACGGTCACTATCTCTCCGTCTCGTAGACACGAGCTGAGAAATTGCAAACGTCGAGCAATTGCTCAGAGATGAAAAGTGCCAGCACTGGAAGCTGTTGCTAGCCAGCACCCTTCCTTGGAAGCGCTTTTGTAGGCCTAAGAACACTGGGGCTCTGGGCTTCTCTAGCCACCTAATCTTCTGCTCATCCTCTCGTGCACTCTAAAGAGAGCTCAGGTGAGAAATTGCAAACGTCGAGCAATTGCTCAGAGATGAAAAGTGCCAGCACTGAAAGCTCTTGCTAGCCAGCACCCTTCCTTGGAAGCGCTTTTGTAGGCCTAAGAACACTGGGGCTCTGGGCTTCTCTAGCCACCTAATCTTCTGCTCATCCTCTCGGGCACTCTAAAGAGAGCTCAGGTGGGAAATTGCAAACGTCGAGCAATTGCTCAGAGATGAAAAGTGCCAGCACTGAAAGCTCTTGCTAGCCAGCACCCTTCCTTGGAAGCGCTTTCACAGGCGCAGCAACACTGGGGCTTTGCGCTTCTCTAGCCACCAAACGTCACGGTCCTTCTCTTTCCGTCTCCTAGACACGAGCTGAGAAATTGCAAACGTCGATCAATTGCTCAGAGATGAAAAGTGCGAGCACTGAAAGCTGTTGCTAGCCAGCACCCTTCCTTGGAAGCGCTTTTGTAGGCCTAAGAAGACTGGGGCTCTGGGCTTCTTTAGCCACCTCATCTTCTGCTCATCCTCTCGCGCACTCTAAAGAGAGCTCAGGGGAAAAATTGTAAAAGTCAAGCAATTGCTCAGAGATGAAAAGTGCCAGCACTGAAAGCTCTTGCTAGCCAGCACCCTTCCTTGGAAGCGCTTTTGTAGGCCTAAGAACACTGGGGCTCTGGGCTTCTCTAGCCACCTCATCTTCTGCTCATCCTCTCGCGCACTCTAAAGAGAGCTCAGGTGAGAAATTGCAAACGTCGAGCAATTGCTCAGAGATGAAAAGTGCCAGCACTGAAAGCTGTTGCTAGCCAGCACCCTTCCTTGGAAGTGCTTTCACAGCCGCAGTAACACTGGGGCTTTGCGCTTCTCTAGCCACCAAACGTCACGGTCATTCTCTTTCCGTCTCGTAGACACGAGCTGAGAAATTGCAAACGTCGAGCAATTGCTCAGAGATGAAAAGTGCCAGCACTGAAAGCTGTTGCTAGCCAGCACCCTTCCTTGGAAGCGCTTTAACAGGCGCTGTAACACTGGGGCTTTGCTCTTTTCTAGCCACCAAACGTCACGGTCCTTCTCTTTCCGTCTCGTAGACACGAGCTGAGAAATTGCAAACGTCGAGCAATTGCTCAGAGATGAAAAGTGCCAGCACTGAAAGCTCTTGCTAGCCAGCACCCTTCCTTGGAAGCGCTTTCACAGGCGCTGTAACACTGGGGCTTTGCTCTTTTCTAGCCACCAAACGTCACGGTCCTTCTCTTTCCGTCTCGTAGACACGAGCTGAGAAATTGCAAACGTCGAGCAATTGCTCAGAGATGAAAAGTGCCAGCACTGGAAGCTGTTGCTAGCCAGCACCCTTCCTTGGAAGTGCTTTTGTAGGCCTAAGAACACTGGGGCTCTGGGCTTCTCTAGCCACCTCATCTTCTGCTCATCCTCTCGCGCACTCTGAAGAGAGCTCAGGTGAGAAATTGCAAACGTCGAGCAATTGCTCAGAGATGAAAAGTGCCAGCACTGAAAGCTGTTGCTAGCCAGCACTCTTCCTTGGAAGCGCTTTCACAGGCGCTGTAACACTGGGGCTTTGCGCTTCTCTAGCCACCAAATGTCACGGTCATTCTCTTTCCGTCTCGTAGACACGAGCTGAGAAATTGCAAACGTCGAGCAATTGCTCAGAGATGAAAAGTGCCAGCACTGAAAGCTGTTGCTAGCCAGCACCCTTCCTTGGAAGCGCTTTTGTAGGCCTAAGAACACTGGGGCTCTGGGCTTCTCTAGCCACCTCATCTTCTGCTCATCCTCTCGCGCACTATAAAGAGAGCTCAGGTGAGAAATTGCAAACGTCCAGCAATTGCTCAGAGATGAAAAGTGCCAGCACTGAAAGCTGTTGCTAGCCAGCACCCTTCCTTGGAAGCGCTTTTGTAGGCCTAAGAACACTGGGGCTCTTGGCTTCTCTAGCCACCTCATCTTCTGCTCATCCTCTCGCGCACTCTAAAGAGAGCTAAGGTGAGAAATTGCAAACGTCCAGCAATTGCTCAGAGATGAAAAGTGCCAGCACTGAAAGCTCTTGCTAGCCAGCACCCTTCCTTGGAAGTGCTTTTGTAGGCCTAAGCACACTGGGGCTCTGGGCTTCTCTAGCCACCTCATCTTCTGCTCATCCTCTCGCGCACTCTGAAGAGAGCTCAGGTGAGAAATTGCAAACGTCGATCAATTGCTCAGAGATGAAAAGTGCCAGCACTGAAAGCTGTTGCTAGCCAGCACCCTTCCTTGGAAGCGCTTTTGTAGCCCTTAGAACACTGGGGCTCTGGGCTTCTCTAGCCACCTCATCTTCTGCTCATCCTCTCGCGCACTCTAAAGAGAGCTGAGGTGAGAAATTGCAAACGTTGAGCAATTGCTCAGAGATGAAAAGTGCCAGCACTGAAAGCTGTTGCTAGCCAGCACCCTTCCTTGGAAGCGCTTTCACAGGCGCTGTAACACTGGGGCTTTGCGCTTCTCTACCCACCAAACGTCACGGTCACTATCTCTCCGTCTCGTAGACACGAGCTGAGAAATTGCAAACGTCGAGCAATTGCTCAGAGATGAAAAGTGCCAGCACTGGAAGCTGTTGCTAGCCAGCACCCTTCCTTGGAAGCGCTTTTGTAGGCCTAAGAACACTGGGGCTCTGGGCTTCTCTAGCCACCTAATCTTCTGCTCATCCTCTCGTGCACTCTAAAGAGAGCTCAGGTGAGAAATTGCAAACGTCGAGCAATTGCTCAGAGATGAAAAGTGCCAGCACTGAAAGCTCTTGCTAGCCAGCACCCTTCCTTGGAAGCGCTTTTGTAGGCCTAAGAACACTGGGGCTCTGGGCTTCTCTAGCCACCTAATCTTCTGCTCATCCTCTCGGGCACTCTAAAGAGAGCTCAGGTGGGAAATTGCAAACGTCGAGCAATTGCTCAGAGATGAAAAGTGCCAGCACTGAAAGCTCTTGCTAGCCAGCACCCTTCCTTGGAAGCGCTTTCACAGGCGCAGCAACACTGGGGCTTTGCGCTTTTCTAGCCACCAAACGTCACGGTCCTTCTCTTTCCGTCTCGTAGACACGAGCTGAGAAATTGCAAACGTCGAGCAATTGCTCAGAGATGAAAAGTGCCAGCACTGAAAGCTGTTGCTAGCCAGCACCCTTCCTTGGAAGCGCTTTTGTAGGCCTAAGAACACTGGGGCTCTGGGCTTCTTTAGCCACCTCATCTTCTGCTCATCCTCTCGCGCACTCTAAAGAGAGCTCAGGGGAAAAATTGTAAAAGTCAAGCAATTGCTCAGAGATGAAAAGTGCCAGCACTGAAAGCTCTTGCTAGCCAGCACCCTTCCTTGGAAGCGCTTTTGTAGGCCTAAGAACACTGGGGCTCTGGGCTTCTCTAGCCACCTCATCTTCTGCTCATCCTCTCGCGCACTCTAAAGAGAGCTCAGGTGAGAAATTGCAAACGTCGAGCAATTGCTCAGAGATGAAAAGTGCCAGCACTGAAAGCTGTTGCTAGCCAGCACCCTTCCTTGGAAGTGCTTTCACAGCCGCAGTAACACTGGGGCTTTGCGCTTCTCTAGCCACCAAACGTCACGGTCCTTCTCTTTCCGTCTCGTAGACACGAGCTGAGAAATTGCAAACGTCGAGCAATTGCTCAGAGATGAAAAGTGCCAGCACCGAAAGCTGTTGCTAGCCAGCACCCTTCCTTGGAAGCGCTTTAACAGGCGCTGTAACACTGGGGCTTTGCTCTTTTCTAGCCACCAAACGTCACGGTCCTTCTCTTTCCGTCTCGTAGACACGAGCTGAGAAATTGCAAACGTCGAGCAATTGCTCAGAGATGAAAAGTGCCAGCACTGAAAGCTCTTGCTAGCCAGCACCCTTCCTTGGAAGCGCTTTCACAGGCGCTGTAACACTGGGGCTTTGCGCTTCTCTAGCCACCAAATGTCACGGTCACTATCTCTCCGTCTCGTAGACACGAGCTGAGAAATTGCAAACGTCGAGCAATTGCTCAGAGATGAAAAGTGCCAGCGCTGAAAGCTCTTGCTAGCCAGCACCCTTCCTTGGAAGCGCTTTCACAGGCGCTGTAACACTGGGGCTTTGCTCTTTTCTAGCCACCAAACGTGACGGTCCTTCTCTTTCCGTCTCGTAGACACGAGCTGAGAAATTGCAAACGTCGAGCAATTGCTCAGAGATGAAAAGTGCCAGCACTGAAAGCTGTTGCTAGCCAACACCCTTCCTTGGAAGCGCTTTCACAGGCACTGTAACACTGGGGCTTTGCTCTTTTCTAGCCACCAAACGTCACGGTCCTTCTCTTTCCGTCTCGTAGACACGAGCTGAGAAATTGCAAACGTCGAGCAATTGCTCAGAGATGAAAAGTGCCAGCACTGAAAGCTCTTGCTAGCCAGCACCCTTCCTTGGAAGCGCTTTTGTAGGCCTAAGAACACTGGGGCTCTGGGCTTCTTTAGCCACCTCATCTTCTGCTCATCCTCTCGCGCACTCTAAAGAGAGCTCAGGTGAGAAATTGCAAACGTCCAGCAATTGCTCAGAGATGAAAAGTGCCAGCACTGAAAGCTGTTGCTAGCCAGCACCCTTCCTTGGAAGCGCTTTCACAGGCGCAGCAACACTGGGGCTTTGCTCTTTTCTAGCCACCAAACGTCACGGTCCTTCTCTTTCCGTCTCGTAGACACGAGCTGAGAAATTGCAAACATCGATCAATTGCTCAGAGATGAAAAGTGCCAGCACTGGAAGCTCTTGCTAGCCAGCACCCTTCCTTGGAAGCGCTTTTGTAGGCCTAAGAAGACTGGGGCTCTGGGCTTCCCTAGCCACCTAATCTTCTGCTCATCCTCTCGTGCACTCTAAAGAGAGCTCAGGTGAGAAATTGCAAACGTCGAGCAATTGCTTAGAGATGAAAAGTGCCAGCACTGAAAGCTGTTGCTAGCCAGCACCCTTCCTTGGAAGCGCTTTTGTAGGCCTAAGAACACTGGGGCTCTGGGCTTCTCTAGCCACCTCATCTTCTGCTCATCCTCTCGCGCACTCTAAAGAGAGCTCAGGTGAGAAATTGCAAACGTCAAGCAATTGCTCAGAGATGAAAAGTGCCAGCACTGAAAGCTGTTGCTAGCCAGCACCCTTCCTTGGAAGCGCTTTCACAGGCGCAGCAACACTGGGGCTTTGCGCTTCTCTACCCACCAAACGTCACGGTCACTATCTCTCCGTCTCGTAGACACGAGCTGAGAAATTGCAAACGTCGAGCAATTGCTCAGAGATGAAAAGTGCCAGCACTGAAAGCTCTTGCTAGCCAGCACCCTTCCTTGGAAGCGCTTTCACAGGCGCAGCAACACTGGGGCTTTGTGCTTCTCTACCCACCAAACGTCACGGTCACTATCTCTCCGTCTCGTAGACACGAGCTGAGAAATTGCAAACGTCGATCAATTGCTCAGAGATGAAAAGTGCCAGCACTGGAAGCTCTTGCTAGCCAGCACCCTTCCTTGGAAGCGCTTTTGTAGGCCTAAGAACACTGGGGCTCTGGGCTTCTCTAGCCACCTCATCTTCTGCTCATCCTCTCGCGCACTCTAAAGAGAGCTCAGGTGAGAAATTGCAAACGTCGAGCAATTGCTCAGAGATGAAAAGTGCCAGCACTGAAAGCTGTTGCTAGCCAGCACCCTTCCTTGGAAGCGCTTTCACAGGCGCAGCAACACTGGGGCTTTGCTCTTTTCTAGCCACCAAACATCACGGTCCTTCTCTTTCCGTCTCGTAGACACGAGCTGAGAAATTGCAAACATCGATCAATTGCTCAGAGATGAAAAGTGCCAGCACTGGAAGCTGTTGCTAGCCAGCACCCTTCCTTGGAAGCGCTTTTGTAGGCCTAAGAACACTGGGGCTCTGGGCTTCCCTAGCCACCTAATCTTCTGCTCATCCTCTCGTGCACTCTAAAGAGAGCTCAGGTGAGAAATTGCAAACGTCGAGCAATTGCTTAGAGATGAAAAGTGCCAGCACTGAAAGCTGTTGCTAGCCAGCACCCTTCCTTGGAAGCGCTTTTGTAGGCCTAAGAACACTGGGGCTCTGGGCTTCTCTAGCCACCTCATCTTCTGCTCATCCTCTCGCGCACTCTAAAGAGAGCTCAGGTGAGAAATTGCAAACGTCAAGCAATTGCTCAGAGATGAAAAGTGCCAGCACTGAAAGCTGTTGCTAGCCAGCACCCTTCCTTGGAAGCGCTTTCACAGGCGCAGCAACACTGGGGCTTTGCGCTTCTCTACCCACCAAACGTCACGGTCACTATCTCTCCGTCTCGTAGACACGAGCTGAGAAATTGCAAACGTCGAGCAATTGCTCAGAGATGAAAAGTGCCAGCACTGAAAGCTCTTGCTAGCCAGCACCCTTCCTTGGAAGCGCTTTCACAGGCGCAGCAACACTGGGGCTTTGTGCTTCTCTACCCACCAAACGTCACGGTCACTATCTCTCCGTCTCGTAGACACGAGCTGAGAAATTGCAAACGTCGATCAATTGCTCAGAGATGAAAAGTGCCAGCACTGGAAGCTCTTGCTAGCCAGCACCCTTCCTTGGAAGCGCTTTTGTAGGCCTAAGAACAGTGGGGCTCTGGGCTTCTCTAGCCACCTAATCTTCTGCTCATCCTCTCGCGCACTCTAAAGAGAGCTCAGGTGAGAAATTGCAAACGTCGAGCAATTGCTCAGAGATGAAAAGTGCCAGCACTGAAAGCTGTTGCTAGCCAGCACCCTTCCTTGGAAGCGCTTTTGTAGGCCTTAGAACACTGGGGCTCTGGGCTTCTCTAGCCACCTCATCTTCTGCTCATCCTCTCGCGCACTCTAAAGAGAGCTGAGGTGAGAAATTGCAAACGTTGAGCAATTGCTCAGAGATGAAAAGTGCCAGCACTGAAAGCTGTTGCTAGCCAGCACCCTTCCTTGGAAGCGCTTTCACAGGCGCAGTAACACTGGGGCTTTGCGCTTCTCTACCCACCAAACGTCACGGTCACTATCTCTCCGTCTCGTAGACACGAGCTGAGAAATTGCAAACGTCGAGCAATTGCTCAGAGATGAAAAGTGCCAGCACTGGAAGCTGTTGCTAGCCAGCACCCTTCCTTGGAAGCGCTTTTGTAGGCCTAAGAACACTGGGGCTCTGGGCTTCTCTAGCCACCTAATCTTCTGCTCATCCTCTCGTGCACTCTAAAGAGAGCTCAGGTGAGAAATTGCAAACGTCGAGCAATTGCTCAGAGATGAAAAGTGCCAGCACTGAAAGCTCTTGCTAGCCAGCACCCTTCCTTGGAAGCGCTTTTGTAGGCCTAAGAACACTGGGGCTCTGGGCTTCTCTAGCCACCTAATCTTCTGCTCATCCTCTCGGGCACTCTAAAGAGAGCTCAGGTGGGAAATTGCAAACGTCGAGCAATTGCTCAGAGATGAAAAGTGCCAGCACTGAAAGCTCTTGCTAGCCAGCACCCTTCCTTGGAAGCGCTTTCACAGGCGCAGCAACACTGGGGCTTTGCGCTTCTCTAGCCACCAAACGTCACGGTCCTTCTCTTTCCGTCTCCTAGACACGAGCTGAGAAATTGCAAACGTCGATCAATTGCTCAGAGATGAAAAGTGCGAGCACTGAAAGCTGTTGCTAGCCAGCACCCTTCCTTGGAAGCGCTTTTGTAGGCCTAAGAAGACTGGGGCTCTGGGCTTCTTTAGCCACCTCATCTTCTGCTCATCCTCTCGCGCACTCTAAAGAGAGCTCAGGGGAAAAATTGTAAAAGTCAAGCAATTGCTCAGAGATGAAAAGTGCCAGCACTGAAAGCTCTTGCTAGCCAGCACCCTTCCTTGGAAGCGCTTTTGTAGGCCTAAGAACACTGGGGCTCTGGGCTTCTCTAGCCACCTCATCTTCTGCTCATCCTCTCGCGCACTCTAAAGAGAGCTCAGGTGAGAAATTGCAAACGTCGAGCAATTGCTCAGAGATGAAAAGTGCCAGCACTGAAAGCTGTTGCTAGCCAGCACCCTTCCTTGGAAGTGCTTTCACAGCCGCAGTAACACTGGGGCTTTGCGCTTCTCTAGCCACCAAACGTCACGGTCATTCTCTTTCCGTCTCGTAGACACGAGCTGAGAAATTGCAAACGTCGAGCAATTGCTCAGAGATGAAAAGTGCCAGCACTGAAAGCTGTTGCTAGCCAGCACCCTTCCTTGGAAGCGCTTTAACAGGCGCTGTAACACTGGGGCTTTGCTCTTTTCTAGCCACCAAACGTCACGGTCCTTCTCTTTCCGTCTCGTAGACACGAGCTGAGAAATTGCAAACGTCGAGCAATTGCTCAGAGATGAAAAGTGCCAGCACTGAAAGCTCTTGCTAGCCAGCACCCTTCCTTGGAAGCGCTTTCACAGGCGCTGTAACACTGGGGCTTTGCTCTTTTCTAGCCACCAAACGTCACGGTCCTTCTCTTTCCGTCTCGTAGACACGAGCTGAGAAATTGCAAACGTCGAGCAATTGCTCAGAGATGAAAAGTGCCAGCACTGGAAGCTGTTGCTAGCCAGCACCCTTCCTTGGAAGTGCTTTTGTAGGCCTAAGAACACTGGGGCTCTGGGCTTCTCTAGCCACCTCATCTTCTGCTCATCCTCTCGCGCACTCTGAAGAGAGCTCAGGTGAGAAATTGCAAACGTCGAGCAATTGCTCAGAGATGAAAAGTGCCAGCACTGAAAGCTGTTGCTAGCCAGCACCCTTCCTTGGAAGCGCTTTCACAGGCGCTGTAACACTGGGGCTTTGCGCTTCTCTAGCCACCAAATGTCACGGTCATTCTCTTTCCGTCTCGTAGACACGAGCTGAGAAATTGCAAACGTCGAGCAATTGCTCAGAGATGAAAAGTGCCAGCACTGAAAGCTGTTGCTAGCCAGCACCCTTCCTTGGAAGCGCTTTTGTAGGCCTAAGAACACTGGGGCTCTGGGCTTCTCTAGCCACCTCATCTTCTGCTCATCCTCTCGCGCACTATAAAGAGAGCTCAGGTGAGAAATTGCAAACGTCCAGCAATTGCTCAGAGATGAAAAGTGCCAGCACTGAAAGCTGTTGCTAGCCAGCACCCTTCCTTGGAAGCGCTTTTGTAGGCCTAAGAACACTGGGGCTCTTGGCTTCTCTAGCCACCTCATCTTCTGCTCATCCTCTCGCGCACTCTAAAGAGAGCTAAGGTGAGAAATTGCAAACGTCCAGCAATTGCTCAGAGATGAAAAGTGCCAGCACTGAAAGCTCTTGCTAGCCAGCACCCTTCCTTGGAAGTGCTTTTGTAGGCCTAAGCACACTGGGGCTCTGGGCTTCTCTAGCCACCTCATCTTCTGCTCATCCTCTCGCGCACTCTGAAGAGAGCTCAGGTGAGAAATTGCAAACGTCGATCAATTGCTCAGAGATGAAAAGTGCCAGCACTGAAAGCTGTTGCTAGCCAGCACCCTTCCTTGGAAGCGCTTTTGTAGGCCTTAGAACACTGGGGCTCTGGGCTTCTCTAGCCACCTCATCTTCTGCTCATCCTCTCGCGCACTCTAAAGAGAGCTGAGGTGAGAAATTGCAAACGTCGAGCAATTGCTCAGAGATGAAAAGTGCCAGCACTGAAAGCTGTTGCTAGCCAGCACCCTTCCTTGGAAGCGCTTTCACAGGCGCTGTAACACTGGGGCTTTGCGCTTCTCTACCCACCAAACGTCACGGTCACTATCTCTCCGTCTCGTAGACACGAGCTGAGAAATTGCAAACGTCGAGCAATTGCTCAGAGATGAAAAGTGCCAGCACTGGAAGCTGTTGCTAGCCAGCACCCTTCCTTGGAAGCGCTTTTGTAGGCCTAAGAACACTGGGGCTCTGGGCTTCTCTAGCCACCTAATCTTCTGCTCATCCTCTCGTGCACTCTAAAGAGAGCTCAGGTGAGAAATTGCAAACGTCGAGCAATTGCTCAGAGATGAAAAGTGCCAGCACTGAAAGCTCTTGCTAGCCAGCACCCTTCCTTGGAAGCGCTTTTGTAGGCCTAAGAACACTGGGGCTCTGGGCTTCTCTAGCCACCTAATCTTCTGCTCATCCTCTCGGGCACTCTAAAGAGAGCTCAGGTGGGAAATTGCAAACGTCGAGCAATTGCTCAGAGATGAAAAGTGCCAGCACTGAAAGCTCTTGCTAGCCAGCACCCTTCCTTGGAAGCGCTTTCACAGGCGCAGCAACACTGGGGCTTTGCGCTTTTCTAGCCACCAAACGTCACGGTCCTTCTCTTTCCGTCTCGTAGACACGAGCTGAGAAATTGCAAACGTCGAGCAATTGCTCAGAGATGAAAAGTGCCAGCACTGAAAGCTGTTGCTAGCCAGCACCCTTCCTTGGAAGCGCTTTTGTAGGCCTAAGAACACTGGGGCTCTGGGCTTCTTTAGCCACCTCATCTTCTGCTCATCCTCTCGCGCACTCTAAAGAGAGCTCAGGGGAAAAATTGTAAAAGTCAAGCAATTGCTCAGAGATGAAAAGTGCCAGCACTGAAAGCTCTTGCTAGCCAGCACCCTTCCTTGGAAGCGCTTTTGTAGGCCTAAGAACACTGGGGCTCTGGGCTTCTCTAGCCACCTCATCTTCTGCTCATCCTCTCGCGCACTCTAAAGAGAGCTCAGGTGAGAAATTGCAAACGTCGAGCAATTGCTCAGAGATGAAAAGTGCCAGCACTGAAAGCTGTTGCTAGCCAGCACCCTTCCTTGGAAGTGCTTTCACAGCCGCAGTAACACTGGGGCTTTGCGCTTCTCTAGCCACCAAACGTCACGGTCCTTCTCTTTCCGTCTCGTAGACACGAGCTGAGAAATTGCAAACGTCGAGCAATTGCTCAGAGATGAAAAGTGCCAGCACCGAAAGCTGTTGCTAGCCAGCACCCTTCCTTGGAAGCGCTTTAACAGGCGCTGTAACACTGGGGCTTTGCTCTTTTCTAGCCACCAACGTCACGGTCCTTCTCTTTCCGTCTCGTAGACACGAGCTGAGAAATTGCAAACGTCGAGCAATTGCTCAGAGATGAAAAGTGCCAGCACTGAAAGCTCTTGCTAGCCAGCACCCTTCCTTGGAAGCGCTTTCACAGGCGCTGTAACACTGGGGCTTTGCGCTTCTCTAGCCACCAAATGTCACGGTCACTATCTCTCCGTCTCGTAGACACGAGCTGAGAAATTGCAAACGTCGAGCAATTGCTCAGAGATGAAAAGTGCCAGCACTGAAAGCTGTTGCTAGCCAGCACCCTTCCTTGGAAGCGCTTTTGTAGGCCTAAGAACACTGGGGCTCTGGGCTTCTCTAGCCACCTCATCTTCTGCTCATCCTCTCGCGCACTCTAAAGAGAGCTCAGGTGAGAAATTGCAAACGTCGAGCAATTGCTCAGAGATGAAAAGTGCCAGCACTGAAAGCTCTTGCTAGCCAGCACCCTTCCTTGGAAGCGCTTTCACAGGCGCAGCAACACTGGGGCTTTGCGCTTCTCTAGCCACCAAACGTCACGGTCATTCTCTTTCCATCTCCTAGACACGAGCTGAGAAATTGCAAAAGACGAGCAATTGCTCAGAGATGAAAAGTGCCAGCACTGAAAGCTCTTGCTAGCCAGCACCCTTCTTTGGAAGCGCTTTTGTAGGCCTAAGAACACTGGGGCTCTGGGCTTCTCTAGCCACCTCATCTTCTGCTCATCCTCTCGCGCACTCTAAAGAGAGCTCAGGTGAGAAATTGCAAACGTCGAGCAATTGCTCAGAGATGAAAAGTGCCAGCACTGAAAGCTGTTGCTAGCCAGCACCCTTCCTTGGAAGTGTTTTCACAGGCGCAGTAACACTGGGGCTTTGCGCTTCTCTACCCACCAAACGTCACTGTCATTCTCTTTCCATCTCCTAGACACGAGCTGAGAAATTGCAAACGTCGATCAATTGCTCAGAGAGGAAAAGTGCCAGCACTGAAAGCTGTTGCTAGCCAGCACCCTTCCTTGGAAGCGCTTTTGTAGGCCTAAGAACACTGGGGCTCTGGGCTTCTCTAGCCACCTAATCTTCTGCTCATCCTCTCGCGCAGTCTAAAGAGAGCTCAGGTGAGAAATTGCAAACGTCGAGCAATTGCTCAGAGATGAAAAGTGCCAGCACTGAAAGCTGTTGCTAGCCAGCACCCTTCCTTGGAAGCGCTTTTGTAGGCCTAAGAACACTGGGGCTCTGGGCTTCTCTAGCCACCTCATCTTCTGCTCATCCTCTCGCGCACTCTGAAGAGAGCTCAGGGGAGAAATTGCAAACGTCGAGCAATTGCTCAGAGATGAAAAGTGCCAGCACTGAAAGCTCTTGCTAGCCAGCACCCTTCCTTGGAAGCGCTTTCACAGGCGCTGTAACACTGGGGCTTTGCGCTTCTCTACCCACCAAACGTCACGGTCTTTCTCTTTCCGTCTCGTAGACACGAGCTGAGAAATTGCAAACGTCGAGCAATTGCTCAGAGATGAAAAGTGCCAGCACTGGAAGCTGTTGCTAGCCAGCACCCTTCCTTGGAAGCGCTTTTGTAGGCCTAAGAACACTGGGGCTCTGGGCTTCTCTAGCCACCTCATCTTCTGCTCATCCTCTCGCGCACTCTAAAGAGAGCTCAGGTGAGAAATTGCAAACGTCCAGCAATTGCTCAGAGATGAAAAGTGCCAACACTGAAAGCTGTTGCTAGCCAGCACCCTTCCTTGGAAGCGCTTTCACAGGCGCAGCAACACTGGGGCTTTGCGCTTCTATACGCACCAAACGTCACGGTCCTTCTCTTTCCGTCTCCTAGACAAGAGCTGAGAAATTGCAAACGTCGAGCAATTGCTCAGAGATGAAAAGTGCCAGCACTGAAAGCTCTTGCTAGCCAGCACCCTTCCTTGGAAGCGCTTTTGTAGGCCTAAGAACACTGGGGCTCTGGGCTTCTCTAGCCACCTCATCTTCTGCTCATCCTCTCGCGCACTCTAAAGAGAGCTCAGGTGAGAAATTGCAAACGTCCAGCAATTGCTCAGAGATGAAAAGTGCCAACACTGAAAGCTGTTGCTAGCCAGCACCCTTCCTTGGAAGCGCTTTCACAGGCGCAGCAACACTGGGGCTTTGCGCTTCTATACGCACCAAACGTCACGGTCCTTCTCTTTCCGTCTCCTAGACAAGAGCTGAGAAATTGCAAACGTCGAGCAATTGCTCAGAGATGAAAAGTGCCAGCACTGAAAGCTCTTGCTAGCCAGCACCCTTCCTTGGAAGCGCTTTTGTAGGCCTAAGAACACTGGGGCTCTGGGCTTCTCTAGCCACCTCATCTTCTGCTCATCCTCTCGCGCACTCTGAAGAGAGCTCAGGGGAGAAATTGCAAACGTCGAGCAATTGCTCAGAGATGAAAAGTGCCAGCACTGAAAGCTCTTGCTAGCCAGCACCCTTCCTTGGAAGCGCTTTCACAGGCGCTGTAACACTGGGGCTTTGCGCTTCTCTACCCACCAAACGTCACGGTCCTTCTCTTTCCGTCTCCTAGACACGAGCTGAGAAATTGCAAACGTCGAGCAATTGCTCAGAGATGAAAAGTGCCAGCACTGGAAGCTGTTGCTAGCCAGCACCCTTCCTTGGAAGCGCTTTTGTAGGCCTAAGAACACTGGGGCTCTGGGCTTCCCTAGCCACCTAATCTTCTGCTCTTCCTCTCGTGCACTCTAAAGAGAGCTCAGGTGAGAAATTGCAAACGTCGAGCAATTGCTCAGAGATGAAAAGTGCCAGCACTGAAAGCTGTTGCTAGCCAGCACCCTTCCTTGGAAGCGCTTTCACAGGCGCAGCAACACTGGGGCTTTGCGCTTCTCTAGCCACCAAACATCACGGTCCTTCTCTTTCCGTCTCGTAGACACGAGCTGAGAAATTGCAAACGTCGAGCAATTGCTCAGAGATGAAAAGTGCCAGCACTGAAAGCTCTTGCTAGCCAGCACCCTTCCTTGGAAGCGCTTTTGTAGGCCTAAGAACACTGGGGCTCTGGGCTTCTCTAGCCACCTCATCTTCTGCTCATCCTCTCGCGCACTCTGAAGAGAGCTCAGGTGAGAAATTGCAAAAGTCGAGCAATTGCTCAGAGATGAAAAGTGCCAGCACTGAAAGCTCTTGCTAGCCAGCACCCTTCCTTGGAAGCGCTTTCACAGGCGCAGTAACACTGGGGCTTTGCGCTTCTCTAGCCACCAAACGTCACTGTCATTCTCTTTCCGTCTCGTAGACACGAGCTGAGAAATTGCAAACGTCGAGCAATTGCTCAGAGATGAAAAGTGCCAGCACTGAAAGCTGTTGCTAGCCAGCACCCTTCCTTGGAAGCGCTTTCACAGGCGCAGTAACACTGGGGCTTTGCGCTTCTCTACCCACCAAACGTCACGGTCACTATCTCTCCGTCTCGTAGACACGAGCTGAGAAATTGCAAACGTCGAGCAATTGCTCAGAGATGAAAAGTGCCAGCACTGAAAGCTGTTGCTAGCCAGCACCCTTCCTTGGAAGCGCTTTTGTAGGCCTAAGAACACTGGGGCTCTGGGCTTCTCTAGCCACCTCATCTTCTGCTCATCCTCTCGCGCACTCTAAAGAGAGCTCAGGTGAGAAATTGCAAACGTCGAGCAATTGCTCAGAGATGAAAAGTGCCAGCACTGAAAGCTGTTGCTAGCCAGCACCCTTCCTTGGAAGCGCTTTTGTAGGCCTAAGAACACTGGGGCTCTGGGCTTCTCTAGCCACCTCATCTTCTGCTCATCCTCTCGCGCACTCTAAAGAGAGCTCAGGTGAGAAATTGCAAACGTCGAGCAATTGCTCAGAGATGAAAAGTGCCAGCACTGAAAGCTGTTGCTAGCCAGCACCCTTCCTTGGAAGCGCTTTCACAGGCGCAGTAACACTGGGGCTTTGCGCTTCTCTACCCACCAAACGTCACGGTCCTTCTCTTTCCGTCTCGTAGACACGAGCTGAGAAATTGCAAACGTCGAGCAATTGCTCAGAGATGAAAAGTGCCAGCACTGAAAGCTCTTGCTAGCCAGCACCCTTCCTTGGAAGCGCTTTTGTAGGCCTAAGAACACTGGGGCTCTGGGCTTCTCTAGCCACCTAATCTACTGCTCATCCTCTCGCGCACTCTAAAGAGAGCTCAGGTGAGAAATTGCAAACGTCGAGCAATTGCTCAGAGATGAAAAGTGCCAGCACTGAAAGCTGTTGCTAGCCAGCACCCTTCCTTGGAAGTGTTTTCACAGGCGCAGTAACACTGGGGCTTTGCGCTTCTCTACCCACCAAACGTCACTGTCATTCTCTTTCCATCTCCTAGACACGAGCTGAGAAATTGCAAACGTCGATCAATTGCTCAGAGATGAAAAGTGCCAGCACTGAAAGCTGTTGCTAGCCAGCACCCTTCCTTGGAAGCGCTTTTGTAGGCCTAAGCACACTGGGGCTCTGGGCTTCTCTAGCCACCTCATCTTCTGCTCATCCTCTCGCGCACTCTAAAGAGAGCTCAGGTGAGAAATTGCAAACGTCGAGCAATTGCTCAGAGATGAAAAGTGCCAGCACTGAAAGCTGTTGCTAGCCAGCACCCTTCCTTGGAAGCGCTTTTGTAGCCCTTAGAACACTGGGGCTCTGGGCTTCTCTAGCCACCTCATCTTCTGCTCATCCTCTCGCGCACTCTAAAGAGAGCTCAGGTGAGAAATTGCAAACGTCGAGCAAATGCTCAGAGATGAAAAGTGCCAGCACTGAAAGCTGTTGCTAGCCAGCACCCTTCCTTGGAAGCGCTTTTGTAGGCCTAAGAAGACTGGGGCTCTGGGCTTCTTTAGCCACCTCATCTTCTGCTCATCCTCTCGCGCACTCTAAAGAGAGCTCAGGTGAGAAATTGCAAACGTCGAGCAATTGCTCAGAGATGAAAAGTGCCAGCACTGAAAGCTCTTGCTAGCCAGCACCCTTCCTTGGAAGCGCTTTTGTAGGCCTAAGAACACTGGGGCTCTGGGCTTCTCTAGCCACCAAACGTCACTGTCATTCTCTTTCCGTCTCGTAGACACGAGCTGAGAAATTGCAAACGTCGAGCAATTGCTCAGAGATGAAAAGTGCCAGCACTGAAAGCTCTTGCTAGCCAGCACCCTTCCTTGGAAGCGCTTTCACAGGCGCAGCAACACTGGGGCTTTGCGCTTCTCTACCCACCAAACGTCACGGTCACTATCTCTCCGTCTCGTAGACACGAGCTGAGAAATTGCAAACGTCGAGCAATTGCTCAGAGATGAAAAGTGCCAGCACTGAAAGCTGTTGCTAGCCAGCACCCTTCCTTGGAAGCGCTTTTGTAGGCCTAAGAACTCTGGGGCTTTGCGCTTCTCTAGCCACCTCATCTTCTGCTCATCCTCTCGCGCACTCTAAAGAGAGCTCAGGTGAGAAATTGCAAACGTCGAGCAATTGCTCAGAGATGAAAAGTGCCAGCACTGAAAGCTCTTGCTAGCCAGCACCCTTCCTTGGAAGCGCTTTTGTAGGCCTAAGAACACTGGGGCTCTGGGCTTCTCTAGCCACCTAATCTACTGCTCATCCTCTCGCGCACTCTAAAGAGAGCTCAGGTGAGAAATTGCAAACGTCGAGCAATTGCTCAGAGATGAAAAGTGCCAGCACTGAAAGCTGTTGCTAGCCAGCACCCTTCCTTGGAAGTGTTTTCACAGGCGCAGTAACACTGGGGCTTTGCGCTTCTCTACCCACCAAACGTCACTGTCATTCTCTTTCCATCTCCTAGACACGAGCTGAGAAATTGCAAACGTCGATCAATTGCTCAGAGAGGAAAAGTGCCAGCACTGAAAGCTGTTGCTAGCCAGCACCCTTCCTTGGAAGCGCTTTTGTAGCCCTTAGAACACTGGGGCTCTGGGCTTCTCTAGCCACCTCATCTTCTGCTCATCCTCTCGCGCACTCTAAAGAGAGCTCAGGGGAGAAATTGCAAACGTCCAGCAATTGCTCAGAGATGAAAAGTGCCAGCACTGAAAGCTCTTGCTAGCCAGCACCCTTCCTTGGAAGCGCTTTTGTAGCCCTTAGAACACTGGGGCTCTGGGCTTCTCTAGCCACCTCATCTTCTGCTCATCCTCTCGCGCACTCTAAAGAGAGCTCAGGGGAGAAATTGCAAACGTCCAGCAATTGCTCAGAGATGAAAAGTGCCAACACTGAAAGCTGTTGCTAGCCAGCACCCTTCCTTGGAAGCGCTTTCACAGGCGCAGCAACACTGGGGCTTTGCGCTTCTCTACCCACCAAACGTCACGGTCCTTCTCTTTCCGTCTCGTAGACACGAGCTGAGAAATTGCAAACGTCGAGCAATTGCTCAGAGATGAAAAGTGCCAGCACTGAAAGCTGTTGCTAGCCAGCACCCTTCCTTGGAAGCGCTTTTGTAGGCCTAAGAACACTGGGGCTCTGGGCTTCTTTAGCCACCTCATCTTCTGCTCATCCTCTCGCGCACTCTGAAGAGAGCTCAGGGGAGAAATTGCAAACGTCGAGCAATTGCTCAGAGATGAAAAGTGCCAGCACTGAAAGCTGTTGCTAGCCAGCACCCTTCCTTGGAAGCGCTTTCACAGGCGCTGTAACACTGGGGCTTTGCGCTTCTCTACCCACCAAACTTCACGGTCTTTCTCTTTCCGTCTCGTAGACACGAGCTGAGAAATTGCAAACGTCGAGCAATTGCTCAGAGATGAAAAGTGCCAGCACTGGAAGCTGTTGCTAGCCAGCACCCTTCCTTGGAAGCGCTTTTGTAGGCCTAAGAACACTGGGGCTCTGGGCTTCCCTAGCCACCTAATCTTCTGCTCTTCCTCTCGTGCACTCTAAAGAGAGATCAGGGGAGAAATTGCAAACGTCGAGCAATTGCTCAGAGATGAAAAGTGCCAGCACTGAAAGCTGTTGCTAGCCAGCACCCTTCCTTGGAAGCGCTTTTGTAGGCCTAAGAACACTGGGGCTCTGGGCTTCTCTAGCCACCTCATCTTCTGCTCATCCTCTCGCGCACTCTGAAGAGAGCTCAGGTGAGAAATTGCAAACGTCGAGCAATTGCTCAGAGATGAAAAGTGCCAGCACTGAAAGCTCTTGCTAGCCAGCACCCTTCCTTGGAAGCGCTTTTGTAGCCCTTAGAACACTGGGGCTCTGGGCTTCTCTAGCCACCTAATCTTCTGCTCATCCTCTCGCGCACTCTAAAGAGAGCTCAGGTGGGAAATTGCAAACGTCGAGCAATTGCTCAGAGATGAAAAGTGCCAGCACTGAAAGCTGTTGCTAGCCAGCACCCTTCCTTGGAAGCGCTTTCACAGGCGCAGTAACACTGGGGCTTTGCGCTTCTCTAGCCACCAAACGTCACGGTCATTCTCTTTCCGTCTCCTAGACACGAGCTGAGAAATTGCAAACGTCGAGCAATTGCTCAGAGATGAAAAGTGCCAGCACTGAAAGCTCTTGCTAGCCAGCACCCTTCCTTGGAAGTGCTTTTGTAGGCCTAAGAACACTGGGGCTCTGGGCTTCTCTAGCCACCTCATCTTCTGCTCATCCTCTCGCGCACTCTAAAGAGAGCTCAGGGGAGAAATTGCAAACGTCGAGCAATTGCTCCGAGATGAAAAGTGCCAGCACTGAAAGCTCTTGCTAGCCAGCACCCTTCCTTGGAAGCGCTTTCACAGGCGCAGTAACACTGGGGCTTTGCGCTTCTCTAGCCACCAAACGTCACGGTCCTTCTCTTTCCGTCTCGTAGACACGAGCTGAGAAATTGCAAACGTCGAGCAATTGCTCAGAGATGAAAAGTGCCAGCACTGAAAGCTGTTGCTAGCCAGCACCCTTCCTTGGAAGCGCTTTTGTAGGCCTAAGAACACTGGGGCTCTGGGCTTCTCTAGCCACCTAATCTACTGCTCATCCTCTCGCGCACTCTAAAGAGAGCTCAGGTGAGAAATTGCAAACGTCGAGCAATTGCTCAGAGATGAAAAGTGCCAGCACTGAAAGCTCTTGCTAGCCAGCACCCTTCCTTGGAAGTGTTTTCACAGGCGCAGTAACACTGGGGCTTTGCGCTTCTCTACCCACCAAACGTCACTGTCATTCTCTTTCCATCTCCTAGACACGAGCTGAGAAATTGCAAACGTCGATCAATTGCTCAGAGATGAAAAGTGCCAGCACTGAAAGCTGTTGCTAGCCAGCACCCTTCCTTGGAAGCGCTTTTGTAGGCCTAAGCACACTGGGGCTCTGGGCTTCTCTAGCCACCTAATCTTCTGCTCATCCTCTCGCGCAGTCTAAAGAGAGCTCAGGTGAGAAATTGCAAACGTCGAGCAATTGCTCAGAGATGAAAAGTGCCAGCACTGAAAGCTGTTGCTAGCCAGCACCCTTCCTTGGAAGCGCTTTTGTAGCCCTTAGAACACTGGGGCTCTGGGCTTCTCTAGCCACCTCATCTTCTGCTCATCCTCTCGCGCACTCTGAAGAGAGCTCAGGTGAGAAATTGCAAACGTCGAGCAATTGCTCAGAGATGAAAAGTGCCAACACTGAAAGCTGTTGCTAGCCAGCACCCTTCCTTGGAAGCGCTTTCACAGGCGCAGCAACACTGGGGCTTTGCGCTTCTCTAGCCACCAAACGTCACGGTCCTTCTCTTTCCGTCTCGTAGACACGAGCTGAGAAATTGCAAACGTCGAGCAATTGCTCAGAGATGAAAAGTGCCAGCACTGAAAGCTCTTGCTAGCCAGCACCCTTCCTTGGAAGTGCTTTCACAGGCGCAGCAACACTGGGGCTTTGCGCTTCTCTAGCCATCAAACGTCACGGTCACTATCTCTCCGTCTCGTAGACACGAGCTGAGAAATTGCAAACGTCGAGCAATTGCTCAGAGATGAAAAGTGCCAGCACTGAAAGCTGTTGCTAGCCAGCACCCTTCCTTGGAAGCGCTTTTGTAGGCCTAAGAACACTGGGGCTCTGGGCTTCTCTAGCCACCTCATCTTCTGCTCATCCTCTCGCGCACTCTAAAGAGAGCTCAGGTGAGAAATTGCAAACGTCGAGCAATTGCTCAGAGATGAAAAGTGCCAGCACTGAAAGCTCTTGCTAGCCAGCACCCTTCCTTGGAAGCGCTTTTGTAGGCCTAAGAACACTGGGGCTCTGGGCTTCTCTAGCCACCTCATCTTCTGCTCATCCTCTCGCGCACTCTAAAGAGAGCTCAGGGGAGAAATTGCAAACGTCGAGCAATTGCTCAGAGATGAAAAGTGCCAGCACTGAAAGCTGTTGCTAGCCAGCACCCTTCCTTGGAAGCGCTTTCACAGGCGCAGTAACACTGGGGCTTTGCGCTTCTCTAGGCACCAAACGTCACGGTCCTTCTCTTTCCGTCTCGTAGACACGAGCTGAGAAATTGCAAACGTCGAGCAATTGCTCAGAGATGAAAAGTGCCAGCACTGAAAGCTGTTGCTAGCCAGCACCCTTCCTTGGAAGCGCTTTTGTAGGCCTAAGAACACTGGGGCTCTGGGCTTCTCTAGCCACCTAATCTACTGCTCATCCTCTCGCGCACTCTAAAGAGAGCTCAGGTGAGAAATTGCAAACGTCGAGCAATTGCTCAGAGATGAAAAGTGCCAGCACTGAAAGCTCTTGCTAGCCAGCACCCTTCCTTGGAAGTGTTTTCACAGGCGCAGTAACACTGGGGCTTTGCGCTTCTCTACCCACCAAACGTCACTGTCATTCTCTTTCCATCTCCTAGACACGAGCTGAGAAATTGCAAACGTCGATCAATTGCTCAGAGATGAAAAGTGCCAGCACTGAAAGCTGTTGCTAGCCAGCACCCTTCCTTGGAAGCGCTTTTGTAGGCCTAAGCACACTGGGGCTCTGGGCTTCTCTAGCCACCTCATCTTCTGCTCATCCTCTCGCGCAGTCTAAAGAGAGCTCAGGTGAGAAATTGCAAACGTCGAGCAATTGCTCAGAGATGAAAAGTGCCAGCACTGAAAGCTGTTGCTAGCCAGCACCCTTCCTTGGAAGCGCTTTTGTAGCCCTTAGAACACTGGGGCTCTGGGCTTCTCTAGCCACCTCATCTTCTGCTCATCCTCTCGCGCACTCTGAAGAGAGCTCAGGTGAGAAATTGCAAACGTCGAGCAATTGCTCAGAGATGAAAAGTGCCAACACTGAAAGCTGTTGCTAGCCAGCACCCTTCCTTGGAAGCGCTTTCACAGGCGCAGCAACACTGGGGCTTTGCGCTTCTCTAGCCACCAAACGTCACGGTCCTTCTCTTTCCGTCTCGTAGACACGAGCTGAGAAATTGCAAACGTCGAGCAATTGCTCAGAGATGAAAAGTGCCAGCACTGAAAGCTGTTGCTAGCCAGCACCCTTCCTTGGAAGCGCTTTTGTAGGCCTAAGAACACTGGGGCTCTGGGCTTCTTTAGCCACCTCATCTTCTGCTCATCCTCTCGCGCACTCTGAAGAGAGCTCAGGGGAGAAATTGCAAACGTCGAGCAATTGCTCAGAGATGAAAAGTGCCAGCACTGAAAGCTGTTGCTAGCCAGCACCCTTCCTTGGAAGCGCTTTCACAGGCGCTGTAACACTGGGGCTTTGCGCTTCTCTACCCACCAAACGTCACGGTCTTTCTATTTCCGTCTCCTAGACATGAGCTGAGAAATTGCAAACGTCGAGCAATTGCTCAGAGATGAAAAGTGCCAGCACTGAAAGCTGTTGCTAGCCAGCACCCTTCCTTGGAAGCGCTTTTGTAGGCCTAAGAACACTGGGGCTCTGGGCTTCCCTAGCCACCTAATCTTCTGCTCTTCCTCTCGTGCACTCTAAGGAGAGCTCAGGGGAGAAATTGCAAACGTCGAGCAATTGCTCAGAGATGAAAAGTGCCAGCACTGCAAGCTGTTGCTAGCCAGCACCCTTCCTTGGAAGCGCTTTTGTAGGCCTAAGAACACTGGGGCTCTGGGCTTCTCTAGCCACCTCATCTTCTGCTCATCCTCTCGCGCACTCTGAAGAGAGCTCAGGTGAGAAATTGCAAACGTCGAGCAATTGCTCAGAGATGAAAAGTGCCAGCACTGAAAGCTGTTGCTAGCCAGCACCCTTCCTTGGAAGCGCTTTTGTAGCCCTTAGAACACTGGGGCTCTGGGCTTCTCTAGCCACCTAATCTCCTGCTCATCCTCTCGCGCACTCTAAAGAGAGCTCAGGTGGGAAATTGCAAACGTCGAGCAATTGCTCAGAGATGAAAACTGCCAGCACTGAAAGCTGTTGCTAGCCAGCACCCTTCCTTGGAAGCGCTTTCACAGGCGCAGCAACACTGGGGCTTTGCGCTTCTCTAGCCACCAAACGTCACGGTCCTTCTCTTTCCGTCTCCTAGACACGAGCTGAGAAATTGCAAACGTCGATCAATTGCTCAGAGATGAAAAGTGCCAGCACTGAAAGCTGTTGCTAGCCAGCACCCTTCCTTGGAAGCGCTTTTGTAGGCCTAAGAACACTGGGGCTCTGGGCTTCTTTAGCCACCTCATCTTCTGCTCATCCTCTCGCGCACTCTAAAGAGAGCTCAGGTGAGAAATTGCAAACGTCAAGCAATTGCTCAGAGATGAAAAGTGCCAGCACTGAAAGCTCTTGCTAGCCAGCACCCTTCCTTGGAAGTGCTTTTGTAGGCCTAAGAACACTGGGGCTCTGGGCTTCTCTAGCCACCTCATCTTCTGCTCATCCTCTCGCGCACTCTAAAGAGAGCTCAGGTGAGAAATTGCAAACGTCGAGCAATTGCTCAGAGATGAAAAGTGCCAGCACTGAAAGCTCTTGCTAGCCAGCACCCTTCCTTGGAAGCGCTTTCACAGGCGCAGTAACACTGGGGCTTTGCGCTTCTCTAGCCACCAAACGCCACGGTCCTTCTCTTTCCGTCTCGTAGACACGAGCTGAGAAATTGCAAACGTCGAGCAATTGCTCAGAGAGGAAAAGTGCCAGCACTGAAAGCTGTTGCTAGCCAGCACCCTTCCTTGGAAGCGCTTTTGTAGGCCTAAGAACACTGGGGCTCTGGGCTTCTCTAGCCACCTAATCTTCTGCTCATCCTCTCGCGCACTCTAAAGAGAGCTCAGGTGAGAAATTGCAAACGTCGAGCAATTGCTCAGAGATGAAAAGTGCCAGCACTGAAAGCTGTTGCTAGCCAGCACCCTTCCTTGGAAGTGCTTTCACAGGCGCAGTAACACTGGGGCTTTGCGCTTCTCTAGCCACCAAACGTCACGGTCCTTCTCTTTCCGTCTCGTAGACACAAGCTGAGAAATTGCAAACGTCGAGCAATTGCTCAGAGATGAAAAGTGCCAGCACTGAAAGCTCTTGCTAGCCAGCACCCTTCCTTGGAAGCGCTTTCACAGGCGCTGTAACACTGGGGCTTTGCTCTTTTCTAGCCACCAAACGTCACGGTCCTTCTCTTTCCGTCTCGTAGACACGAGCTGAGAAATTGCAAACGTCGAGCAATTGCTCAGAGATGAAAAGTGCCAGCACTGAAAGCTGTTGCTAGCCAGCACCCTTCCTTGGAAGCGCTTTCACAGGCGCTGTAACACTGGGGCTTTGCTCTTTTCTACCCACCAAACGTCACGGTCCTTCTCTTTCCGTCTCGTAGACACGAGCTGAGAAATTGCAAACGTCGAGCAATTGCTCAGAGATGAAAAGTGCCAGCACTGGAAGCTGTTGCTAGCCAGCACCCTTCCTTGGAAGCGCTTTTGTAGGCCTAAGAACACTGGGGCTCTGGGCTTCTCTAGCCACCTCATCTTCTGCTCATCCTCTCGCACACTCTAAAGAGAGCTCAGGTGAGAAATTGCAAACGTCGAGCAATTGCTCAGAGATGAAAAGTGCCAGCACTGAAAGCTGTTGCTAGCCAGCACCCTTCCTTGGAAGCGCTTTCACAGGCGCAGTAACACTGGGGCTTTGCGCTTCTCTAGCCACCAAACGTCACGGTCACTATCTCTCCGTCTCGTAGACACGAGCTGAGAAATTGCAAACGTCGATCAATTGCTCAGAGATGAAAAGTGCCAGCACTGAAAGCTGTTGCTAGCCAGCACCCTTCCTTGGAAGCGCTTTTGTAGGCCTAAGCACACTGGGGCTCTGGGCTTCTCTAGCCACCTAATCTTCTGCTCATCCTCTCGCGCACTCTAAAGAGAGCTGAGGTGAGAAATTGCAAACGTCGAGCAATTGCTCAGAGATGAAAAGTGCCAGCACTGAAAGCTGTTGCTAGCCAGCACCCTTCCTTGGAAGCGCTTTTGTAGGCCTAAGAACACTGGGGCTCTGGGCTTCTCTAGCCACCTCATCTTCTGCTCATCCTCTCGCGCACTCTAAAGAGAGCTCAGGTGAGAAATTGCAAACGTCGAGCAATTGCTCAGAGATGAAAAGTGCCAGCACTGAAAGCTGTTGCTAGCCAGCACCCTTCCTTGGAAGCGCTTTTGTAGGCCTAAGAACACTGGGGCTCTGGGCTTCTCTAGCCACCTCATCTTCTGCTCATCCTCTCGCGCACTGTAAAGAGAGCTCAGGTGAGAAATTGCAAACGTCGAGCAATTGCTCAGAGATGAAAAGTGCCAGCACTGAAAGCTGTTGCTAGCCAGCACCCTTCCTTGGAAGCGCTTTCACAGGCGCTGTAACACTGGGGCTTTGCGCTTCTCTACCCACCAAACGTCACGGTCACTATCTCTCCGTCTCGTAGACACGAGCTGAGAAATTGCAAACGTCGAGCAATTGCTCAGAGATGAAAAGTGCCAGCACTGAAAGCTCTTGCTAGCCAGCACCCTTCCTTGGAAGCGCTTTTGTAGGCCTAAGCACACTGGGGCTCTGGGCTTCTTTAGCCACCTCATCTTCTGCTCATCCTCTCGCGCACTCTAAAGAGAGCTGAGGTGAGAAATTGCAAACGTCGAGCAATTGCTCAGAGATGAAAAGTGCCAGCACTGAAAGCTCTTGCTAGCCAGCACCCTTCCTTGGAAGCGCTTTTGTAGGCCTAAGAACACTGGGGCTCTGGGCTTCTTTAGCCACCTAATCTTCTGCTCATCCTCTCGCGCATTCTAAAGAGAGCTGAGGGGAAAAATTGCAAACGTCAAGCAATTGCTCAGATATGAAAAGTGCCAGCACTGAAAGCTCTTGCTAGCCAGCACCCTTCCTTGGAAGCGCTTTTGTAGGCCTAAGAACACTGGGCCTCTGGGCTTCTCTATCCACCTAATCTTCTGCTCATCCTCTCGCGCACTCTAAAGAGAGCTCAGGTGAGAAATTGCAAACGTCGAGCAATTGCTCAGAGATGAAAAGTGCCAGCACTGAAAGCTGTTGCTAGCCAGCACCCTTCCTTGGAAGCGCTTTCACAGGCGCAGTAACACTGGGGCTTTGCGCTTCTCTACCCACCAAACGTCACGGTCACTATCTCTCCGTCTCGTAGACACGAGCTGAGAAATTGCAAACGTCGAGCAATTGCTCAGAGATGAAAAGTGCCAGCACTGGAAGCTGTTGCTAGCCAGCACCCTTCCTTGGAAGCGCTTTTGTAGGCCTAAGAAGACTGGGGCTCTGGGCTTCTCTAGCCACCTAATCTTCTGCTCATCCTCTCGCGCACTCTAAAGAGAGCTCAGGTGAGAAATTGCAAACGTCGAGCAATTGCTCAGAGATGAAAAGTGCCAGCAGTGAAAGCTCTTGCTAGCCAGCACCCTTCCTTGGAAGCGCTTTCACAGGTGCAGTAACACTGGGGCTTTGCGCTTCTCTACCCACCAAACGTCACGGTCATTCTCTTTCCGTCTCGTAGACACAAGCTGAGAAATTGCAAACGTCGAGCAATTGCTCAGAGAGGAAAAGTGCCAGCACTGAAAGCTCTTGCTAGCCGGCACCCTTCCTTGGAGGCGCTTTTGTAGGCCTAAGAACACTGGGGCTCTGGGCTTCTCTAGCCACCTAATCTTCTGCTCATCCTCTCGCGCACTCTAAAGAGAGCTCAGGTGAGAAATTGCAAACGTCGAGCAATTGCTCAGAGATGAAAAGTGCCAGCACTGAAAGCTCTTGCTAGCCAGCACCCTTCCTTGGAAGCGCTTTCACAGGCGCTGTAACACTGGGGCTTTGCGCTTCTCTAGCCACCAAACGTCACGGTCCTTCTCTTTCCGTCTCGTAGACACGAGCTGAGAAATTGCAAACGTCGAGCAATTGCTCAGAGATGAAAAGTGCCAGCACTGAAAGCTGTTGCTAGCCAGCACCCTTCCTTGGAAGCGCTTTCACAGGCGCTGTAACACTGGGGCTTTGCTCTTTTCTAGCCACCAAACGTCACGGTCCTTCTCTTTCCGTCTCGTAGACACGAGCTGAGAAATTGCAAACGTCGAGCAATTGCTCAGAGATGAAAAGTGCCAGCACTGGAAGCTGTTGCTAGCCAGCACCCTTCCTTGGAAGCGCTTTTGTAGGCCTAAGAACACTGGGGCTCTGGGCTTCTTTAGCCACCTCATCTTCTGCTCATCCTCTCGCGCACTCTAAAGAGAGCTCAGGGGAGAAATTGCAAACGTCGAGCAATTGCTCAGAGATGAAAAGTGCCAGCACTGAAAGCTCTTGCTAGCCAGCACCCTTCCTTGGAAGTGCTTTCACAGGCGCAGTAACACTGGGGCTTTGCGCTTCTCTACCCACCAAACGTCACGGTCACTATCTCTCCGTCTCGTAGACACGAGCTGAGAAATTGCAAACGTCGATCAATTGCTCAGAGATGAAAAGTGCCAGCACTGAAAGCTGTTGCTAGCCAGCACCCTTCCTTGGAAGCGCTTTTGTAGGCCTAAGCACACTGGGGCTCTGGGCTTCTCTAGCCACCTAATCTTCTGCTCATCCTCTCGCGCACTCTAAAGAGAGCTCAGGTGAGAAATTGCAAACGTCCAGCAATTGCTCAGAGATGAAAAGTGCCAGCACTGAAAGCTGTTGCTAGCCAGCACCCTTCCTTGGAAGCGCTTTTGTAGGCCTAAGAACACTGGGGCTCTGGGCTTCTCTAGCCACCTCATCTTCTGCTCATCCTCTCGCGCACTCTAAAGAGAGCTCAGGTGAGAAATTGCAAACGTCGAGCAATTGCTCAGAGATGAAAAGTGCCAGCACTGAAAGCTCTTGCTAGCCAGCACCCTTCCTTGGAAGCGCTTTTGTAGGCCTAAGAACACTGGGGCTCTGGGCTTCTCTAGCCACCTCATCTTCTGCTCATCCTCTCGCGCACTGTAAAGAGAGCTCAGGTGAGAAATTGCAAACGTCGAGCAATTGCTCAGAGATGAAAAGTGCCAGCACTGAAAGCTGTTGCTAGCCAGCACCCTTCCTTGGAAGCGCTTTCACAGGCGCTGTAACACTGGGGCTTTGCTCTTTTCTAGCCACCAAACGTCACGGTCACTATCTCTCCGTCTCGTAGACACGAGCTGAGAAATTGCAAACGTCGAGCAATTGCTCAGAGAGGAAAAGTGCCAGCACTGAAAGCTCTTGCTAGCCAGCACCCTTCCTTGGAAGCGCTTTTGTAGGCCTAAGCACACTGGGGCTCTGGGCTTCTTTAGCCACCTCATCTTCTGCTCATCCTCTCGCGCACTCTAAAGAGAGCTCAGGTGAGAAATTGCAAACGTCGAGCAATTGCTCAGAGATGAAAAGTGCCAGCACTGAAAGCTGTTGCTAGCCAGCACCCTTCCTTGGAAGCGCTTTTGTAGGCCTAAGAACACTGGGGCTCTGGGCTTCTTTAGCCACCTAATCTTCTGCTCATCCTCTCGCGCACTCTAAAGAGAGCTCAGGTGAGAAATTGCAAACGTCAAGCAATTGCTCAGATATGAAAAGTGCCAGCACTGAAAGCTCTTGCTAGCCAGCACTCTTCCTTGGAAGCGCTTTTGTAGGCCTAAGAACACTGGGGCTCTGGGCTTCTTTAGCCACCTAATCTTCTGCTCATCCTCTCGCGCACTCTAAAGAGAGCTCAGGTGAGAAATTGCAAACGTCGAGCAATTGCTCAGAGATGAAAAGTGCCAGCACTGAAAGCTCTTGCTAGCCAGCACCCTTCCTTGGAAGCGCTTTCACAGGCGCAGTAACACTGGGGCTTTGCGCTTCTCTACCCACCAAACGTCACGGTCATTCTCTTTCCGTCTCGTAGACACGAGCTGAGAAATTGCAAACGTCGATCAATTGCTCAGAGATGAAAAGTGCCAGCACTGAAAGCTGTTGCTAGCCAGCACCCTTCCTTGGAAGCGCTTTTGTAGGCCTAATCACACTGGGGCTCTGGGCTTCTCTAGCCACCTCATCTTCTGCTCATCCTCTCGCGCACTCTGAAGAGAGCTCAGGTGAGAAATTGCAAACGTCGAGCAATTGCTCAGAGATGAAAAGTGCCAGCACTGAAAGCTCTTGCTAGCCAGCACCCTTCCTTGGAAGCGCTTTCACAGGCGCAGTAACACTGGGGCTTTGCGCTTCTCTAGCCACCAAACGTCACGGTCATTCTCTTTCCGTCTCGTAGACACGAGCTGAGAAATTGCAAACGTCGAGCAATTGCTCAGAGTTGAAAAGTGCCAGCGCTGAAAGCTCTTGCTAGCCAGCACCCTTCCTTGGAAGCGCTTTCACAGGCGCTGTAACACTGGGGCTTTGCTCTTTTCTAGCCACCAAACGTGACGGTCCTTCTCTTTCCGTCTCGTAGACACGAGCTGAGAAATTGCAAACGTCGAGCAATTGCTCAGAGATGAAAAGTGCCAGCACTGAAAGCTGTTGCTAGCCAACACCCTTCCTTGGAAGCGCTTTCACAGGCACTGTAACACTGGGGCTTTGCTCTTTTCTAGCCACCAAACGTCACGGTCCTTCTCTTTCCGTCTCGTAGACACGAGCTGAGAAATTGCAAACGTCGAGCAATTGCTCAGAGATGAAAAGTGCCAGCACTGAAAGCTCTTGCTAGCCAGCACCCTTCCTTGGAAGCGCTTTTGTAGGCCTAAGAACACTGGGGCTCTGGGCTTCTTTAGCCACCTCATCTTCTGCTCATCCTCTCGCGCACTCTAAAGAGAGCTCAGGGGAGAAATTGCAAACGTCCAGCAATTGCTCAGAGATGAAAAGTGCCAGCACTGAAAGCTGTTGCTAGCCAGCACCCTTCCTTGGAAGCGCTTTCACAGGCGCAGCAACACTGGGGCTTTGCTCTTTTCTAGCCACCAAACGTCACGGTCCTTCTCTTTCCGTCTCGTAGACACGAGCTGAGAAATTGCAAACATCGATCAATTGCTCAGAGATGAAAAGTGCCAGCACTGGAAGCTGTTGCTAGCCAGCACCCTTCCTTGGAAGCGCTTTTGTAGGCCTAAGAAGACTGGGGCTCTGGGCTTCCCTAGCCACCTAATCTTCTGCTCATCCTCTCGTGCACTCTAAAGAGAGCTCAGGTGAGAAATTGCAAACGTCGAGCAATTGCTTAGAGATGAAAAGTGCCAGCACTGAAAGCTGTTGCTAGCCAGCACCCTTCCTTGGAAGCGCTTTTGTAGGCCTAAGAACACTGGGGCTCTGGGCTTCTCTAGCCACCTCATCTTCTGCTCATCCTCTCGCGCACTCTAAAGAGAGCTCAGGGGAGAAATTGCAAACGTCAAGCAATTGCTCAGAGATGAAAAGTGCCAGCACTGAAAGCTGTTGCTAGCCAGCACCCTTCCTTGGAAGCGCTTTCACAGGCGCAGCAACACTGGGGCTTTGCGCTTCTCTACCCACCAAACGTCACGGTCACTATCTCTCCGTCTCGTAGACACGAGCTGAGAAATTGCAAACGTCGAGCAATTGCTCAGAGATGAAAAGTGCCAGCACTGAAAGCTCTTGCTAGCCAGCACCCTTCCTTGGAAGCGCTTTCACAGGCGCAGCAACACTGGGGCTTTGTGCTTCTCTACCCACCAAACGTCACGGTCACTATCTCTCCGTCTCGTAGACACGAGCTGAGAAATTGCAAACGTCGATCAATTGCTCAGAGATGAAAAGTGCCAGCACTGGAAGCTCTTGCTAGCCAGCACCCTTCCTTGGAAGCGCTTTTGTAGGCCTAAGAACACTGGGGCTCTGGGCTTCTCTAGCCACCTCATCTTCTGCTCATCCTCTCGCGCACTCTAAAGAGAGCTCAGGTGAGAAATTGCAAACGTCGAGCAATTGCTCAGAGATGAAAAGTGCCAGCACTGAAAGCTCTTGCTAGCCAGCACCCTTCCTTGGAAGTGCTTTCACAGGCGTAGTAACACTGGGGCTTTGCACTTCTATACGCACCAAAAGTCACGGTCCTTCTCTTTCCGTCTCGTAGACACGAGCTGAGAAATTGCAAACGTCGAGCAATTGCTCAGAGATGAAAAGTGCCAGCACTGAAAGCTGTTGCTAGCCAGCACCCTTCCTTGGAAGCGCTTTTGTAGGCCTAAGAACACTGGGGCTCTGGGCTTCTTTAGCCACCTCATCTTCTGCTCATCCTCTCGCGCACTCTGAAGAGAGCTCAGGGGAGAAATTGCAAACGTCGAGCAATTGCTCAGAGATGAAAAGTGCCAGCACTGAAAGCTGTTGCTAGCCAGCACCCTTCCTTGGAAGCGCTTTCACAGGCGCTGTAACACTGGGGCTTTGCGCTTCTCTACCCACCAAACTTCACGGTCTTTCTCTTTCCGTCTCGTAGACACGAGCTGAGAAATTGCAAACGTCGAGCAATTGCTCAGAGATGAAAAGTGCCAGCACTGGAAGCTGTTGCTAGCCAGCACCCTTCCTTGGAAGCGCTTTTGTAGGCCTAAGAACACTGGGGCTCTGGGCTTCCCTAGCCACCTAATCTTCTGCTCTTCCTCTCGTGCACTCTAAAGAGAGATCAGGGGAGAAATTGCAAACGTCGAGCAATTGCTCAGAGATGAAAAGTGCCAGCACTGAAAGCTGTTGCTAGCCAGCACCCTTCCTTGGAAGCGCTTTTGTAGGCCTAAGAACACTGGGGCTCTGGGCTTCTCTAGCCACCTCATCTTCTGCTCATCCTCTCGCGCACTCTGAAGAGAGCTCAGGTGAGAAATTGCAAACGTCGAGCAATTGCTCAGAGATGAAAAGTGCCAGCACTGAAAGCTCTTGCTAGCCAGCACCCTTCCTTGGAAGCGCTTTTGTAGCCCTTAGAACACTGGGGCTCTGGGCTTCTCTAGCCACCTAATCTTCTGCTCATCCTCTCGCGCACTCTAAAGAGAGCTCAGGTGGGAAATTGCAAACGTCGAGCAATTGCTCAGAGATGAAAAGTGCCAGCACTGAAAGCTGTTGCTAGCCAGCACCCTTCCTTGGAAGCGCTTTCACAGGCGCAGTAACACTGGGGCTTTGCGCTTCTCTAGCCACCAAACGTCACGGTCATTCTCTTTCCGTCTCCTAGACACGAGCTGAGAAATTGCAAACGTCGAGCAATTGCTCCGAGATGAAAAGTGCCAGCACTGAAAGCTCTTGCTAGCCAGCACCCTTCCTTGGAAGTGCTTTTGTAGGCCTAAGAACACTGGGGCTCTGGGCTTCTCTAGCCACCTCATCTTCTGCTCATCCTCTCGCGCACTCTAAAGAGAGCTCAGGGGAGAAATTGCAAACGTCGAGCAATTGCTCCGAGATGAAAAGTGCCAGCACTGAAAGCTCTTGCTAGCCAGCACCCTTCCTTGGAAGCGCTTTCACAGGCGCAGTAACACTGGGGCTTTGCGCTTCTCTAGCCACCAAACGTCACGGTCCTTCTCTTTCCGTCTCGTAGACACGAGCTGAGAAATTGCAAACGTCGAGCAATTGCTCAGAGATGAAAAGTGCCAGCACTGAAAGCTGTTGCTAGCCAGCACCCTTCCTTGGAAGCGCTTTTGTAGGCCTAAGAACACTGGGGCTCTGGGCTTCTCTAGCCACCTAATCTACTGCTCATCCTCTCGCGCACTCTAAAGAGAGCTCAGGTGAGAAATTGCAAACGTCGAGCAATTGCTCAGAGATGAAAAGTGCCAGCACTGAAAGCTCTTGCTAGCCAGCACCCTTCCTTGGAAGTGTTTTCACAGGCGCAGTAACACTGGGGCTTTGCGCTTCTCTACCCACCAAACGTCACTGTCATTCTCTTTCCATCTCCTAGACACGAGCTGAGAAATTGCAAACGTCGATCAATTGCTCAGAGATGAAAAGTGCCAGCACTGAAAGCTGTTGCTAGCCAGCACCCTTCCTTGGAAGCGCTTTTGTAGGCCTAAGCACACTGGGGCTCTGGGCTTCTCTAGCCACCTAATCTTCTGCTCATCCTCTCGCGCAGTCTAAAGAGAGCTCAGGTGAGAAATTGCAAACGTCGAGCAATTGCTCAGAGATGAAAAGTGCCAGCACTGAAAGCTGTTGCTAGCCAGCACCCTTCCTTGGAAGCGCTTTTGTAGCCCTTAGAACACTGGGGCTCTGGGCTTCTCTAGCCACCTCATCTTCTGCTCATCCTCTCGCGCACTCTGAAGAGAGCTCAGGGGAGAAATTGCAAACGTCGAGCAATTGCTCAGAGATGAAAAGTGCCAACACTGAAAGCTGTTGCTAGCCAGCACCCTTCCTTGGAAGCGCTTTCACAGGCGCAGCAACACTGGGGCTTTGCGCTTCTCTAGCCACCAAACGTCACGGTCCTTCTCTTTCCGTCTCGTAGACACGAGCTGAGAAATTGCAAACGTCGAGCAATTGCTCAGAGATGAAAAGTGCCAGCACTGAAAGCTCTTGCTAGCCAGCACCCTTCCTTGGAAGCGCTTTCACAGGCGCAGCAACACTGGGGCTTTGCGCTTCTCTAGCCATCAAACGTCACGGTCACTATCTCTCCGTCTCGTAGACACGAGCTGAGAAATTGCAAACGTCGAGCAATTGCTCAGAGATGAAAAGTGCCAGCACTGAAAGCTGTTGCTAGCCAGCACCCTTCCTTGGAAGCGCTTTTGTAGGCCTAAGAACACTGGGGCTCTGGGCTTCTCTAGCCACCTCATCTTCTGCTCATCCTCTCGCGCACTCTAAAGAGAGCTCAGGTGAGAAATTGCAAACGTCGAGCAATTGCTCAGAGATGAAAAGTGCCAGCACTGAAAGCTCTTGCTAGCCAGCACCCTTCCTTGGAAGCGCTTTTGTAGGCCTAAGAACACTGGGGCTCTGGGCTTCTCTAGCCACCTCATCTTCTGCTCATCCTCTCGCGCACTCTAAAGAGAGCTCAGGGGAGAAATTGCAAACGTCGAGCAATTGCTCAGAGATGAAAAGTGCCAGCACTGAAAGCTCTTGCTAGCCAGCACCCTTCCTTGGAAGCGCTTTCACAGGCGCAGTAACACTGGGGCTTTGCGCTTCTCTAGGCACCAAACGTCACGGTCCTTCTCTTTCCGTCTCGTAGACACGAGCTGAGAAATTGCAAACGTCGAGCAATTGCTCAGAGATGAAAAGTGCCAGCACTGAAAGCTGTTGCTAGCCAGCACCCTTCCTTGGAAGCGCTTTTGTAGGCCTAAGAACACTGGGGCTCTGGGCTTCTCTAGCCACCTAATCTACTGCTCATCCTCTCGCGCACTCTAAAGAGAGCTCAGGTGAGAAATTGCAAACGTCGAGCAATTGCTCAGAGATGAAAAGTGCCAGCACTGAAAGCTCTTGCTAGCCAGCACCCTTCCTTGGAAGTGTTTTCACAGGCGCAGTAACACTGGGGCTTTGCGCTTCTCTACCCACCAAACGTCACTGTCATTCTCTTTCCATCTCCTAGACACGAGCTGAGAAATTGCAAACGTCGATCAATTGCTCAGAGATGAAAAGTGCCAGCACTGAAAGCTGTTGCTAGCCAGCACCCTTCCTTGGAAGCGCTTTTGTAGGCCTAAGAACACTGGGGCTCTGGGCTTCTCTAGCCACCTCATCTTCTGCTCATCCTCTCGCGCAGTCTAAAGAGAGCTCAGGTGAGAAATTGCAAACGTCGAGCAATTGCTCAGAGATGAAAAGTGCCAGCACTGAAAGCTGTTGCTAGCCAGCACCCTTCCTTGGAAGCGCTTTTGTAGCCCTTAGAACACTGGGGCTCTGGGCTTCTCTAGCCACCTCATCTTCTGCTCATCCTCTCGCGCACTCTGAAGAGAGCTCAGGGGAGAAATTGCAAACGTCGAGCAATTGCTCAGAGATGAAAAGTGCCAACACTGAAAGCTGTTGCTAGCCAGCACCCTTCCTTGGAAGCGCTTTCACAGGCGCAGCAACACTGGGGCTTTGCGCTTCTCTAGCCACCAAACGTCACGGTCCTTCTCTTTCCGTCTCGTAGACACGAGCTGAGAAATTGCAAACGTCGAGCAATTGCTCAGAGATGAAAAGTGCCAGCACTGAAAGCTGTTGCTAGCCAGCACCCTTCCTTGGAAGCGCTTTTGTAGGCCTAAGAACACTGGGGCTCTGGGCTTCTTTAGCCACCTCATCTTCTGCTCATCCTCTCGCGCACTCTGAAGAGAGCTCAGGGGAGAAATTGCAAACGTCGAGCAATTGCTCAGAGATGAAAAGTGCCAGCACTGAAAGCTGTTGCTAGCCAGCACCCTTCCTTGGAAGCGCTTTCACAGGCGCTGTAACACTGGGGCTTTGCGCTTCTCTACCCACCAAACGTCACGGTCTTTCTATTTCCATCTCCTAGACATGAGCTGAGAAATTGCAAACGTCGAGCAATTGCTCAGAGATGAAAAGTGCCAGCACTGAAAGCTGTTGCTAGCCAGCACCCTTCCTTGGAAGCGCTTTTGTAGGCCTAAGAACACTGGGGCTCTGGGCTTCCCTAGCCACCTAATCTTCTGCTCTTCCTCTCGTGCACTCTAAGGAGAGCTCAGGGGAGAAATTGCAAACGTCGAGCAATTGCTCAGAGATGAAAAGTGCCAGCACTGCAAGCTGTTGCTAGCCAGCACCCTTCCTTGGAAGCGCTTTTGTAGGCCTAAGAACACTGGGGCTCTGGGCTTCTCTAGCCACCTCATCTTCTGCTCATCCTCTCGCGCACTCTGAAGAGAGCTCAGGTGAGAAATTGCAAACGTCGAGCAATTGCTCAGAGATGAAAAGTGCCAGCACTGAAAGCTGTTGCTAGCCAGCACCCTTCCTTGGAAGCGCTTTTGTAGCCCTTAGAACACTGGGGCTCTGGGCTTCTCTAGCCACCTAATCTCCTGCTCATCCTCTCGCGCACTCTAAAGAGAGCTCAGGTGGGAAATTGCAAACGTCGAGCAATTGCTCAGAGATGAAAACTGCCAGCACTGAAAGCTGTTGCTAGCCAGCACCCTTCCTTGGAAGCGCTTTCACAGGCGCAGCAACACTGGGGCTTTGCGCTTCTCTAGCCACCAAACGTCACGGTCCTTCTCTTTCCGTCTCCTAGACACGAGCTGAGAAATTGCAAACGTCGATCAATTGCTCAGAGATGAAAAGTGCCAGCACTGAAAGCTGTTGCTAGCCAGCACCCTTCCTTGGAAGCGCTTTTGTAGGCCTAAGAACACTGGGGCTCTGGGCTTCTTTAGCCACCTCATCTTCTGCTCATCCTCTCGCGCACTCTAAAGAGAGCTCAGGTGAGAAATTGCAAACGTCAAGCAATTGCTCAGAGATGAAAAGTGCCAGCACTGAAAGCTCTTGCTAGCCAGCACCCTTCCTTGGAAGTGCTTTTGTAGGCCTAAGAACACTGGGGCTCTGGGCTTCTCTAGCCACCTCATCTTCTGCTCATCCTCTCGCGCACTCTAAAGAGAGCTCAGGTGAGAAATTGCAAACGTCGAGCAATTGCTCAGAGATGAAAAGTGCCAGCACTGAAAGCTCTTGCTAGCCAGCACCCTTCCTTGGAAGCGCTTTCACAGGCGCAGTAACACTGGGGCTTTGCGCTTCTCTAGCCACCAAACGCCACGGTCCTTCTCTTTCCGTCTCGTAGACACGAGCTGAGAAATTGCAAACGTCGAGCAATTGCTCAGAGAGGAAAAGTGCCAGCACTGAAAGCTGTTGCTAGCCAGCACCCTTCCTTGGAAGCGCTTTTGTAGGCCTAAGAACACTGGGGCTCTGGGCTTCTCTAGCCACCTAATCTTCTGCTCATCCTCTCGCGCACTCTAAAGAGAGCTCAGGTGAGAAATTGCAAACGTCGAGCAATTGCTCAGAGATGAAAAGTGCCAGCACTGAAAGCTGTTGCTAGCCAGCACCCTTCCTTGGAAGTGCTTTCACAGGCGCAGTAACACTGGGGCTTTGCGCTTCTCTAGCCACCAAACGTCACGGTCCTTCTCTTTCCGTCTCGTAGACACAAGCTGAGAAATTGCAAACGTCGAGCAATTGCTCAGAGATGAAAAGTGCCAGCACTGAAAGCTCTTGCTAGCCAGCACCCTTCCTTGGAAGCGCTTTCACAGGCGCTGTAACACTGGGGCTTTGCTCTTTTCTAGCCACCAAACGTCACGGTCCTTCTCTTTCCGTCTCGTAGACACGAGCTGAGAAATTGCAAACGTCGAGCAATTGCTCAGAGATGAAAAGTGCCAGCACTGAAAGCTGTTGCTAGCCAGCACCCTTCCTTGGAAGCGCTTTCACAGGCGCTGTAACACTGGGGCTTTGCTCTTTTCTACCCACCAAACGTCACGGTCCTTCTCTTTCCGTCTCGTAGACACGAGCTGAGAAATTGCAAACGTCGAGCAATTGCTCAGAGATGAAAAGTGCCAGCACTGGAAGCTGTTGCTAGCCAGCACCCTTCCTTGGAAGCGCTTTTGTAGGCCTAAGAACACTGGGGCTCTGGGCTTCTCTAGCCACCTCATCTTCTGCTCATCCTCTCGCACACTCTAAAGAGAGCTCAGGTGAGAAATTGCAAACGTCGAGCAATTGCTCAGAGATGAAAAGTGCCAGCACTGAAAGCTGTTGCTAGCCAGCACCCTTCCTTGGAAGCGCTTTCACAGGCGCAGTAACACTGGGGCTTTGCGCTTCTCTACCCACCAAACGTCACGGTCACTATCTCTCCGTCTCGTAGACACGAGCTGAGAAATTGCAAACGTCGATCAATTGCTCAGAGATGAAAAGTGCCAGCACTGAAAGCTGTTGCTAGCCAGCACCCTTCCTTGGAAGCGCTTTTGTAGGCCTAAGCACACTGGGGCTCTGGGCTTCTCTAGCCACCTAATCTTCTGCTCATCCTCTCGCGCACTCTAAAGAGAGCTGAGGTGAGAAATTGCAAACGTCGAGCAATTGCTCAGAGATGAAAAGTGCCAGCACTGAAAGCTGTTGCTAGCCAGCACCCTTCCTTGGAAGCGCTTTTGTAGGCCTAAGAACACTGGGGCTCTGGGCTTCTCTAGCCACCTCATCTTCTGCTCATCCTCTCGCGCACTCTAAAGAGAGCTCAGGTGAGAAATTGCAAACGTCGAGCAATTGCTCAGAGATGAAAAGTGCCAGCACTGAAAGCTGTTGCTAGCCAGCACCCTTCCTTGGAAGCGCTTTTGTAGGCCTAAGAACACTGGGGCTCTGGGCTTCTCTAGCCACCTCATCTTCTGCTCATCCTCTCGCGCACTCTAAAGAGAGCTCAGGTGAGAAATTGCAAACGTCCAGCAATTGCTCAGAGATGAAAAGTGCCAGCACTGAAAGCTGTTGCTAGCCAGCACCCTTCCTTGGAAGCGCTTTCACAGGCGCTGTAACACTGGGGCTTTGCTCTTTTCTACCCACCAAACGTCACGGTCACTATCTCTCCGTCTCGTAGACACGAGCTGAGAAATTGCAAACGTCGAGCAATTGCTCAGAGAGGAAAAGTGCCAGCACTGAAAGCTCTTGCTAGCCAGCACCCTTCCTTGGAAGCGCTTTTGTAGGCCTAAGCACACTGGGGCTCTGGGCTTCTTTAGCCACCTCATCTTCTGCTCATCCTCTCGCGCACTCTAAAGAGAGCTGAGGTGAGAAATTGCAAACGTCGAGCAATTGCTCAGAGATGAAAAGTGCCAGCACTGAAAGCTCTTGCTAGCCAGCACCCTTCCTTGGAAGCGCTTTTGTAGGCCTAAGAACACTGGGGCTCTGGGCTTCTTTAGCCACCTAATCTTCTGCTCATCCTCTCGCGCATTCTAAAGAGAGCTGAGGGGAAAAATTGCAAACGTCAAGCAATTGCTCAGATATGAAAAGTGCCAGCACTGAAAGCTCTTGCTAGCCAGCACCCTTCCTTGGAAGCGCTTTTGTAGGCCTAAGAACACTGGGCCTCTGGGCTTCTCTATCCACCTAATCTTCTGCTCATCCTCTCGCGCACTCTAAAGAGAGCTCAGGTGAGAAATTGCAAACGTCGAGCAATTGCTCAGAGATGAAAAGTGCCAGCACTGAAAGCTGTTGCTAGCCAGCACCCTTCCTTGGAAGCGCTTTCACAGGCGCAGTAACACTGGGGCTTTGCGCTTCTCTACCCACCAAACGTCACGGTCACTATCTCTCCGTCTCGTAGACACGAGCTGAGAAATTGCAAACGTCGAGCAATTGCTCAGAGATGAAAAGTGCCAGCACTGGAAGCTGTTGCTAGCCAGCACCCTTCCTTGGAAGCGCTTTTGTAGGCCTAAGAAGACTGGGGCTCTGGGCTTCTCTAGCCACCTCATCTTCTGCTCATCCTCTCGCGCACTCTAAAGAGAGCTCAGGTGAGAAATTGCAAACGTCGAGCAATTGCTCAGAGATGAAAAGTGCCAGCAGTGAAAGCTCTTGCTAGCCAGCACCCTTCCTTGGAAGCGCTTTCACAGGTGCAGTAACACTGGGGCTTTGCGCTTCTCTACCCACCAAACGTCACGGTCATTCTCTTTCCGTCTCGTAGACACGAGCTGAGAAATTGCAAACGTCGAGCAATTGCTCAGAGAGGAAAAGTGCCAGCACTGAAAGCTCTTGCTAGCCGGCACCCTTCCTTGGAGGCGCTTTTGTAGGCCTAAGAACACTGGGGCTCTGGGCTTCTCTAGCCACCTAATCTTCTGCTCATCCTCTCGCGCACTCTAAAGAGAGCTCAGGTGAGAAATTGCAAACGTCGAGCAATTGCTCAGAGATGAAAAGTGCCAGCACTGAAAGCTCTTGCTAGCCAGCACCCTTCCTTGGAAGCGCTTTCACAGGCGCTGTAACACTGGGGCTTTGCGCTTCTCTAGCCACCAAACGTCACGGTCCTTCTCTTTCCGTCTCGTAGACACGAGCTGAGAAATTGCAAACGTCGAGCAATTGCTCAGAGATGAAAAGTGCCAGCACTGAAAGCTGTTGCTAGCCAGCACCCTTCCTTGGAAGCGCTTTCACAGGCGCTGTAACACTGGGGCTTTGCTCTTTTCTAGCCACCAAACGTCACGGTCCTTCTCTTTCCGTCTCGTAGACACGAGCTGAGAAATTGCAAACGTCGAGCAATTGCTCAGAGATGAAAAGTGCCAGCACTGGAAGCTGTTGCTAGCCAGCACCCTTCCTTGGAAGCGCTTTTGTAGGCCTAAGAACACTGGGGCTCTGGGCTTCTTTAGCCACCTCATCTTCTGCTCATCCTCTCGCGCACTCTAAAGAGAGCTCAGGGGAGAAATTGCAAACGTCGAGCAATTGCTCAGAGATGAAAAGTGCCAGCACTGAAAGCTCTTGCTAGCCAGCACCCTTCCTTGGAAGTGCTTTCACAGGCGCAGTAACACTGGGGCTTTGCGCTTCTCTACCCACCAAACGTCACGGTCACTATCTCTCCGTCTCGTAGACACGAGCTGAGAAATTGCAAACGTCGATCAATTGCTCAGAGATGAAAAGTGCCAGCACTGAAAGCTGTTGCTAGCCAGCACCCTTCCTTGGAAGCGCTTTTGTAGGCCTAAGCACACTGGGGCTCTGGGCTTCTCTAGCCACCTAATCTTCTGCTCATCCTCTCGCGCACTCTAAAGAGAGCTCAGGTGAGAAATTGCAAACGTCCAGCAATTGCTCAGAGATGAAAAGTGCCAGCACTGAAAGCTGTTGCTAGCCAGCACCCTTCCTTGGAAGCGCTTTTGTAGGCCTAAGAACACTGGGGCTCTGGGCTTCTCTAGCCACCTCATCTTCTGCTCATCCTCTCGCGCACTCTAAAGAGAGCTCAGGTGAGAAATTGCAAACGTCGAGCAATTGCTCAGAGATGAAAAGTGCCAGCACTGAAAGCTCTTGCTAGCCAGCACCCTTCCTTGGAAGCGCTTTTGTAGGCCTAAGAACACTGGGGCTCTGGGCTTCTCTAGCCACCTCATCTTCTGCTCATCCTCTCGCGCACTGTAAAGAGAGCTCAGGTGAGAAATTGCAAACGTCGAGCAATTGCTCAGAGATGAAAAGTGCCAGCACTGAAAGCTGTTGCTAGCCAGCACCCTTCCTTGGAAGCGCTTTCACAGGCGCTGTAACACTGGGGCTTTGCTCTTTTCTAGCCACCAAACGTCACGGTCACTATCTCTCCGTCTCGTAGACACGAGCTGAGAAATTGCAAACGTCGAGCAATTGCTCAGAGAGGAAAAGTGCCAGCACTGAAAGCTCTTGCTAGCCAGCACCCTTCCTTGGAAGCGCTTTTGTAGGCCTAAGCACACTGGGGCTCTGGGCTTCTTTAGCCACCTCATCTTCTGCTCATCCTCTCGCGCACTCTAAAGAGAGCTCAGGTGAGAAATTGCAAACGTCGAGCAATTGCTCAGAGATGAAAAGTGCCAGCACTGAAAGCTGTTGCTAGCCAGCACCCTTCCTTGGAAGCGCTTTTGTAGGCCTAAGAACACTGGGGCTCTGGGCTTCTTTAGCCACCTAATCTTCTGCTCATCCTCTCGCGCACTCTAAAGAGAGCTCAGGTGAGAAATTGCAAACGTCAAGCAATTGCTCAGAGATGAAAAGTGCCAGCACTGAAAGCTCTTGCTAGCCAGCACTCTTCCTTGGAAGCGCTTTTGTAGGCCTAAGAACACTGGGGCTCTGGGCTTCTTTAGCCACCTAATCTTCTGCTCATCCTCTCGCGCACTCTGAAGAGAGCTCAGGTGAGAAATTGCAAACGTCGAGCAATTGCTCAGAGATGAAAAGTGCCAGCACTGAAAGCTCTTGCTAGCCAGCACCCTTCCTTGGAAGCGCTTTCACAGGCGCAGTAACACTGGGGCTTTGCGCTTCTCTAGCCACCAAACGTCACGGTCATTCTCTTTCCGTCTCGTAGACACGAGCTGAGAAATTGCAAACGTCGAGCAATTGCTCAGAGTTGAAAAGTGCCAGCGCTGAAAGCTCTTGCTAGCCAGCACCCTTCCTTGGAAGCGCTTTCACAGGCGCTGTAACACTGGGGCTTTGCTCTTTTCTAGCCACCAAACGTGACGGTCCTTCTCTTTCCGTCTCGTAGACACGAGCTGAGAAATTGCAAACGTCGAGCAATTGCTCAGAGATGAAAAGTGCCAGCACTGAAAGCTGTTGCTAGCCAACACCCTTCCTTGGAAGCGCTTTCACAGGCACTGTAACACTGGGGCTTTGCTCTTTTCTAGCCACCAAACGTCACGGTCCTTCTCTTTCCGTCTCGTAGACACGAGCTGAGAAATTGCAAACGTCGAGCAATTGCTCAGAGATGAAAAGTGCCAGCACTGAAAGCTCTTGCTAGCCAGCACCCTTCCTTGGAAGCGCTTTTGTAGGCCTAAGAACACTGGGGCTCTGGGCTTCTTTAGCCACCTCATCTTCTGCTCATCCTCTCGCGCACTCTAAAGAGAGCTCAGGGGAGAAATTGCAAACGTCCAGCAATTGCTCAGAGATGAAAAGTGCCAGCACTGAAAGCTGTTGCTAGCCAGCACCCTTCCTTGGAAGCGCTTTCACAGGCGCAGCAACACTGGGGCTTTGCTCTTTTCTAGCCACCAAACGTCACGGTCCTTCTCTTTCCGTCTCGTAGACACGAGCTGAGAAATTGCAAACATCGATCAATTGCTCAGAGATGAAAAGTGCCAGCACTGGAAGCTGTTGCTAGCCAGCACCCTTCCTTGGAAGCGCTTTTGTAGGCCTAAGAAGACTGGGGCTCTGGGCTTCCCTAGCCACCTAATCTTCTGCTCATCCTCTCGTGCACTCTAAAGAGAGCTCAGGTGAGAAATTGCAAACGTCGAGCAATTGCTTAGAGATGAAAAGTGCCAGCACTGAAAGCTGTTGCTAGCCAGCACCCTTCCTTGGAAGCGCTTTTGTAGGCCTAAGAACACTGGGGCTCTGGGCTTCTCTAGCCACCTCATCTTCTGCTCATCCTCTCGCGCACTCTAAAGAGAGCTCAGGGGAGAAATTGCAAACGTCAAGCAATTGCTCAGAGATGAAAAGTGCCAGCACTGAAAGCTGTTGCTAGCCAGCACCCTTCCTTGGAAGCGCTTTCACAGGCGCAGCAACACTGGGGCTTTGCGCTTCTCTACCCACCAAACGTCACGGTCACTATCTCTCCGTCTCGTAGACACGAGCTGAGAAATTGCAAACGTCGAGCAATTGCTCAGAGATGAAAAGTGCCAGCACTGAAAGCTCTTGCTAGCCAGCACCCTTCCTTGGAAGCGCTTTCACAGGCGCAGCAACACTGGGGCTTTGTGCTTCTCTACCCACCAAACGTCACGGTCACTATCTCTCCGTCTCGTAGACACGAGCTGAGAAATTGCAAACGTCGATCAATTGCTCAGAGATGAAAAGTGCCAGCACTGGAAGCTCTTGCTAGCCAGCACCCTTCCTTGGAAGCGCTTTTGTAGGCCTAAGAACACTGGGGCTCTGGGCTTCTCTAGCCACCTCATCTTCTGCTCATCCTCTCGCGCACTCTAAAGAGAGCTCAGGTGAGAAATTGCAAACGTCGAGCAATTGCTCAGAGATGAAAAGTGCCAGCACTGAAAGCTCTTGCTAGCCAGCACCCTTCCTTGGAAGCGCTTTCACAGGCGCAGCAACACTGGGGCTTTGCTCTTTTCTAGCCACCAAACGTCACGGTCCTTCTCTTTCCGTCTCGTAGACACGAGCTGAGAAATTGCAAACATCGATCAATTGCTCAGAGATGAAAAGTGCCAGCACTGGAAGCTGTTGCTAGCCAGCACCCTTCCTTGGAAGCGCTTTTGTAGGCCTAAGAACACTGGGGCTCTGGGCTTCCCTAGCCACCTAATCTTCTGCTCATCCTCTCGTGCACTCTAAAGAGAGCTCAGGTGAGAAATTGCAAACGTCGAGCAATTGCTTAGAGATGAAAAGTGCCAGCACTGAAAGCTGTTGCTAGCCAGCACCCTTCCTTGGAAGCGCTTTTGTAGGCCTAAGAACACTGGGGCTCTGGGCTTCTCTAGCCACTTCATCTTCTGCTCATCCTCTCGCGCACTCTAAAGAGAGCTCAGGTGAGAAATTGCAAACGTCAAGCAATTGCTCAGAGATGAAAAGTGCCAGCACTGAAAGCTCTTGCTAGCCAGCACCCTTCCTTGGAAGCGCTTTCACAGGCACAGTAACACTGGGGCTTTGCGCTTCTCTACCCACCAAACGTCACGGTCACTATCTCTCCGTCTCGTAGACACGAGCTGAGAAATTGCAAACGTCGAGCAATTGCTCAGAGATGAAAAGTGCCAGCACTGAAAGCTCTTGCTAGCCAGCACCCTTCCTTGGAAGCGCTTTCACAGGCGCAGCAACACTGGGGCTTTGTGCTTCTCTACCCACCAAACGTCACGGTCACTATCTCTCCGTCTCGTAGACACGAGCTGAGAAACTGCAAACGTCGATCAATTGCTCAGAGATGAAAAGTGCCAGCACTGGAAGCTGTTGCTAGCCAGCACCCTTCCTTGGAAGCGCTTTTGTAGGCCTAAGAACACTGGGGCTCTGGGCTTCTCTAGCCACCTCATCTTCTGCTCATCCTCTCGCGCACTCTAAAGAGAGCTCAGGTGAGAAATTGCAAACGTCCAGCAATTGCTCAGAGATGAAAAGTGCCAGCACTGAAAGCTCTTGCTAGCCAGCACCCTTCCTTGGAAGTGCTTTTGTAGCCCTAAGAACACTGGGGCTCTGGGCTTCTCTAGCCACCTCATCTTCTGCTCATCCTCTCGCGCACTCTAAAGAGAGCTCAGGTGAGAAATTGCAAACGTCGAGCAATTGCTCAGAGATGAAAAGTGCCAGCAGTGAAAGCTCTTGCTAGCCAGCACCCTTCCTTGGAAGCGCTTTCACAGGCGCAGTAACACTGGGGCTTTGCGCTTCTCTACCCACCAAACGTCACGGTCATTCTCTTTCCGTCTCGTAGACACGAGCTGAGAAATTGCAAACGTCGAGCAATTGCTCAGAGAGGAAAAGTGCCAGCACTGAAAGCTCTTGCTAGCCGGCACCCTTCCTTGGAGGCGCTTTTGTAGGCCTAAGAACACTGGGGCTCTGGGCTTCTCTAGCCACCTAATCTTCTGCTCATCCTCTCGCGCACTCTAAAGAGAGCTCAGGTGAGAAATTGCAAACGTCGAGCAATTGCTCAGAGATGAAAAGTGCCAGCACTGAAAGCTCTTGCTAGCCAGCACCCTTCCTTGGAAGTGCTTTCACAGGCGCTGTAACACTGGGGCTTTGCGCTTCTCTAGCCACCAAATGTCACGGTCCTTCTCTTTCCGTCTCGTAGACACGAGCTGAGAAATTGCAAACGTCGAGCAATTGCTCAGAGATGAAAAGTGCCAGCACTGAAAGCTGTTGCTAGCCAGCACCCTTCCTTGGAAGCGCTTTCACAGGCGCTGTAACACTGGGGCTTTGCTCTTTTCTAGCCACCAAACGTCACGGTCCTTCTCTTTCCGTCTCGTAGACACGAGCTGAGAAATTGCAAACGTCGAGCAATTGCTCAGAGATGAAAAGTGCCAGCACTGGAAGCTGTTGCTAGCCAGCACCCTTCCTTGGAAGCGCTTTTGTAGGCCTAAGAACACTGGGGCTCTGGGCTTCTTTAGCCACCTCATCTTCTGCTCATCCTCTCGCGCACTCTAAAGAGAGCTCAGGGGAGAAATTGCAAACGTCGAGCAATTGCTCAGAGATGAAAAGTGCCAGCACTGAAAGCTCTTGCTAGCCAGCACCCTTCCTTGGAAGTGCTTTCACAGGCGCAGTAACACTGGGGCTTTGCGCTTCTCTACCCACCAAACGTCACGGTCACTATCTCTCCGTCTCGTAGACACGAGCTGAGAAATTGCAAACGTCGATCAATTGCTCAGAGATGAAAAGTGCCAGCACTGAAAGCTGTTGCTAGCCAGCACCCTTCCTTGGAAGCGCTTTTGTAGGCCTAAGCACACTGGGGCTCTGGGCTTCTCTAGCCACCTAATCTTCTGCTCATCCTCTCGCGCACTCTAAAGAGAGCTCAGGTGAGAAATTGCAAACGTCCAGCAATTGCTCAGAGATGAAAAGTGCCAGCACTGAAAGCTGTTGCTAGCCAGCACCCTTCCTTGGAAGCGCTTTTGTAGGCCTAAGAACACTGGGGCTCTGGGCTTCTCTAGCCACCTCATCTTCTGCTCATCCTCTCGCGCACTCTAAAGAGAGCTCAGGTGAGAAATTGCAAACGTCGAGCAATTGCTCAGAGATGAAAAGTGCCAGCACAGAAAGCTCTTGCTAGCCAGCACCCTTCCTTGGAAGCGCTTTTGTAGGCCTAAGAACACTGGGGCTCTGGGCTTCTCTAGCCACCTCATCTTCTGCTCATCCTCTCGCGCACTGTAAAGAGAGCTCAGGTGAGAAATTGCAAACGTCGAGCAATTGCTCAGAGATGAAAAGTGCCAGCACTGAAAGCTGTTGCTAGCCAGCACCCTTCCTTGGAAGCGCTTTCACAGGCGCTGTAACACTGGGGCTTTGCTCTTTTCTAGCCACCAAACGTCACGGTCACTATCTCTCCGTCTCGTAGACACGAGCTGAGAAATTGCAAACGTCGAGCAATTGCTCAGAGAGGAAAAGTGCCAGCACTGAAAGCTCTTGCTAGCCAGCACCCTTCCTTGGAAGCGCTTTTGTAGGCCTAAGCACACTGGGGCTCTGGGCTTCTTTAGCCACCTCATCTTCTGCTCATCCTCTCGCGCACTCTAAAGAGAGCTCAGGTGAGAAATTGCAAACGTCGAGCAATTGCTCAGAGATGAAAAGTGCCAGCACTGAAAGCTGTTGCTAGCCAGCACCCTTCCTTGGAAGCGCTTTTGTAGGCCTAAGCACACTGGGGCTCTGGGCTTCTTTAGCCACCTAATCTTCTGCTCATCCTCTCGCGCACTCTAAAGAGAGCTCAGGTGAGAAATTGCAAACGTCAAGCAATTGCTCAGATATGAAAAGTGCCAGCACTGAAAGCTCTTGCTAGCCAGCACCCTTCCTTGGAAGCGCTTTTGTAGGCCTAAGAACACTGGGGCTCTGGGCTTCTTTAGCCACCTAATCTTCTGCTCATCCTCTCGCGCACTCTAAAGAGAGCTCAGGTGAGAAATTGCAAACGTCGAGCAATTGCTCAGAGATGAAAAGTGCCAGCACTGAAAGCTCTTGCTAGCCAGCACCCTTCCTTGGAAGCGCTTTCACAGGCGCAGTAACACTGGGGCTTTGCGCTTCTCTAGCCACCAAACGTCACGGTCCTTCTCTTTCCGTCTCGTAGACACGAGCTGAGAAATTGCAAACGTCGAGCAATTGCTCAGAGTTGAAAAGTGCCAGCGCTGAGAGCTCTTGCTAGCCAGCACCCTTCCTTGGAAGCGCTTTCACAGGCGCTGTAACACTGGGGCTTTGCTCTTTTCTAGCCACCAAACGTGACGGTCCTTCTCTTTCCGTCTCGTAGACACGAGCTGAGAAATTGCAAACGTCGAGCAATTGCTCAGAGATGAAAAGTGCCAGCACTGAAAGCTGTTGCTAGCCAACACCCTTCCTTGGAAGCGCTTTCACAGGCACTGTAACACTGGGGCTTTGCTCTTTTCTAGCCACCAAACGTCACGGTCCTTCTCTTTCCGTCTCGTAGACACGAGCTGAGAAATTGCAAACGTCGAGCAATTGCTCAGAGATGAAAAGTGCCAGCACTGAAAGCTCTTGCTAGCCAGCACCCTTCCTTGGAAGCGCTTTTGTAGGCCTAAGAACACTGGGGCTCTGGGCTTCTTTAGCCACCTCATCTTCTGCTCATCCTCTCGCGCACTCTAAAGAGAGCTCAGGGGAGAAAATGCAAACGTCCAGCAATTGCTCAGAGATGAAAAGTGCCAGCACTGAAAGCTGTTGCTAGCCAGCACCCTTCCTTGGAAGCGCTTTTGTAGGCCTAAGAACACTGGGGCTCTGGGCTTCTCTAGCCACCTCATCTTCTGCTCATCCTCTCGCGCACTGTAAAGAGAGCTCAGGTGAGAAATTGCAAACGTCGAGCAATTGCTCAGAGATGAAAAGTGCCAGCAGTGAAAGCTCTTGCTAGCCAGCACCCTTCCTTGGAAGCGCTTTCACAGGCGCAGTAACACTGGGGCTTTGCGCTTCTCTACCCACCAAACGTCACGGTCATTCTCTTTCCGTCTCGTAGACACGAGCTGAGAAATTGCAAACGTCGAGCAATTGCTCAGAGATGAAAAGTGCCAGCACTGAAAGCTCTTGCTAGCCAGCACCCTTCCTTGGAAGCGCTTTCACAGGCGCAGTAACACTGGGGCTTTGCGCTTCTCTAGCCACCAAACGTCACGGTCATTCTCTTTCCGTCTCGTAGACACGAGCTGAGAAATTGCAAACGTCGAGCAATTGCTCAGAGTTGAAAAGTGCCAGCGCTGAAAGCTCTTGCTAGCCAGCACCCTTCCTTGGAAGCGCTTTCACAGGCGCTGTAACACTGGGGCTTTGCTCTTTTCTAGCCACCAAACGTGACGGTCCTTCTCTTTCCGTCTCGTAGACACGAGCTGAGAAATTGCAAACGTCGAGCAATTGCTCAGAGATGAAAAGTGCCAGCACTGAAAGCTGTTGCTAGCCAACACCCTTCCTTGGAAGCGCTTTCACAGGCACTGTAACACTGGGGCTTTGCTCTTTTCTAGCCACCAAACGTCACGGTCCTTCTCTTTCCGTCTCGTAGACACGAGCTGAGAAATTGCAAACGTCGAGCAATTGCTCAGAGATGAAAAGTGCCAGCACTGAAAGCTCTTGCTAGCCAGCACCCTTCCTTGGAAGCGCTTTTGTAGGCCTAAGAACACTGGGGCTCTGGGCTTCTTTAGCCACCTCATCTTCTGCTCATCCTCTCGCGCACTCTAAAGAGAGCTCAGGGGAGAAATTGCAAACGTCCAGCAATTGCTCAGAGATGAAAAGTGCCAGCACTGAAAGCTGTTGCTAGCCAGCACCCTTCCTTGGAAGCGCTTTCACAGGCGCAGCAACACTGGGGCTTTGCTCTTTTCTAGCCACCAAACGTCACGGTCCTTCTCTTTCCGTCTCGTAGACACGAGCTGAGAAATTGCAAACATCGATCAATTGCTCAGAGATGAAAAGTGCCAGCACTGGAAGCTGTTGCTAGCCAGCACCCTTCCTTGGAAGCGCTTTTGTAGGCCTAAGAAGACTGGGGCTCTGGGCTTCCCTAGCCACCTAATCTTCTGCTCATCCTCTCGTGCACTCTAAAGAGAGCTCAGGTGAGAAATTGCAAACGTCGAGCAATTGCTTAGAGATGAAAAGTGCCAGCACTGAAAGCTGTTGCTAGCCAGCACCCTTCCTTGGAAGCGCTTTTGTAGGCCTAAGCACACTGGGGCTCTGGGCTTCTCTAGCCACCTCATCTTCTGCTCATCCTCTCGCGCACTCTAAAGAGAGCTCAGGGGAGAAATTGCAAACGTCAAGCAATTGCTCAGAGATGAAAAGTGCCAGCACTGAAAGCTGTTGCTAGCCAGCACCCTTCCTTGGAAGCGCTTTCACAGGCGCAGCAACACTGGGGCTTTGCGCTTCTCTACCCACCAAACGTCACGGTCACTATCTCTCCGTCTCGTAGACACGAGCTGAGAAATTGCAAACGTCGAGCAATTGCTCAGAGATGAAAAGTGCCAGCACTGAAAGCTCTTGCTAGCCAGCACCCTTCCTTGGAAGCGCTTTCACAGGCGCAGCAACACTGGGGCTTTGTGCTTCTCTACCCACCAAACGTCACGGTCACTATCTCTCCGTCTCGTAGACACGAGCTGAGAAATTGCAAACGTCGATCAATTGCTCAGAGATGAAAAGTGCCAGCACTGGAAGCTCTTGCTAGCCAGCACCCTTCCTTGGAAGCGCTTTTGTAGGCCTAAGAACACTGGGGCTCTGGGCTTCTCTAGCCACCTCATCTTCTGCTCATCCTCTCGCGCACTCTAAAGAGAGCTCAGGTGAGAAATTGCAAACGTCGAGCAATTGCTCAGAGATGAAAAGTGCCAGCACTGAAAGCTCTTGCTAGCCAGCACCCTTCCTTGGAAGCGCTTTCACAGGCGCAGCAACACTGGGGCTTTGCTCTTTTCTAGCCACCAAACGTCACGGTCCTTCTCTTTCCGTCTCGTAGACACGAGCTGAGAAATTGCAAACATCGATCAATTGCTCAGAGATGAAAAGTGCCAGCACTGGAAGCTGTTGCTAGCCAGCACCCTTCCTTGGAAGCGCTTTTGTAGGCCTAAGAACACTGGGGCTCTGGGCTTCCCTAGCCACCTAATCTTCTGCTCATCCTCTCGTGCACTCTAAAGAGAGCTCAGGTGAGAAATTGCAAACGTCGAGCAATTGCTTAGAGATGAAAAGTGCCAGCACTGAAAGCTGTTGCTAGCCAGCACCCTTCCTTGGAAGCGCTTTTGTAGGCCTAAGAACACTGGGGCTCTGGGCTTCTCTAGCCACTTCATCTTCTGCTCATCCTCTCGCGCACTCTAAAGAGAGCTCAGGTGAGAAATTGCAAACGTCAAGCAATTGCTCAGAGATGAAAAGTGCCAGCACTGAAAGCTCTTGCTAGCCAGCACCCTTCCTTGGAAGCGCTTTCACAGGCACAGTAACACTGGGGCTTTGCGCTTCTCTACCCACCAAACGTCACGGTCACTATCTCTCCGTCTCGTAGACACGAGCTGAGAAATTGCAAACGTCGAGCAATTGCTCAGAGATGAAAAGTGCCAGCACTGAAAGCTCTTGCTAGCCAGCACCCTTCCTTGGAAGCGCTTTCACAGGCGCAGCAACACTGGGGCTTTGTGCTTCTCTACCCACCAAACGTCACGGTCACTATCTCTCCGTCTCGTAGACACGAGCTGAGAAACTGCAAACGTCGATCAATTGCTCAGAGATGAAAAGTGCCAGCACTGGAAGCTGTTGCTAGCCAGCACCCTTCCTTGGAAGCGCTTTTGTAGGCCTAAGAACACTGGGGCTCTGGGCTTCTCTAGCCACCTCATCTTCTGCTCATCCTCTCGCGCACTCTAAAGAGAGCTCAGGTGAGAAATTGCAAACGTCCAGCAATTGCTCAGAGATGAAAAGTGCCAGCACTGAAAGCTCTTGCTAGCCAGCACCCTTCCTTGGAAGTGCTTTTGTAGCCCTAAGAACACTGGGGCTCTGGGCTTCTCTAGCCACCTCATCTTCTGCTCATCCTCTCGCGCACTCTAAAGAGAGCTCAGGTGAGAAATTGCAAACGTCGAGCAATTGCTCAGAGATGAAAAGTGCCAGCAGTGAAAGCTCTTGCTAGCCAGCACCCTTCCTTGGAAGCGCTTTCACAGGCGCAGTAACACTGGGGCTTTGCGCTTCTCTACCCACCAAACGTCACGGTCATTCTCTTTCCGTCTCGTAGACACGAGCTGAGAAATTGCAAACGTCGAGCAATTGCTCAGAGAGGAAAAGTGCCAGCACTGAAAGCTCTTGCTAGCCGGCACCCTTCCTTGGAGGCGCTTTTGTAGCCCTAAGAACACTGGGGCTCTGGGCTTCTCTAGCCACCTCATCTTCTGCTCATCCTCTCGCGCACTCTAAAGAGAGCTCAGGTGAGAAATTGCAAACGTCGAGCAATTGCTCAGAGATGAAAAGTGCCAGCACTGAAAGCTCTTGCTAGCCAGCACCCTTCCTTGGAAGTGCTTTCACAGGCGCTGTAACACTGGGGCTTTGCGCTTCTCTAGCCACCAAATGTCACGGTCCTTCTCTTTCCGTCTCGTAGACACGAGCTGAGAAATTGCAAACGTCGAGCAATTGCTCAGAGATGAAAAGTGCCAGCACTGAAAGCTGTTGCTAGCCAGCACCCTTCCTTGGAAGCGCTTTCACAGGCGCTGTAACACTGGGGCTTTGCTCTTTTCTAGCCACCAAACGTCACGGTCCTTCTCTTTCCGTCTCGTAGACACGAGCTGAGAAATTGCAAACGTCGAGCAATTGCTCAGAGATGAAAAGTGCCAGCACTGGAAGCTGTTGCTAGCCAGCACCCTTCCTTGGAAGCGCTTTTGTAGGCCTAAGAACACTGGGGCTCTGGGCTTCTTTAGCCACCTCATCTTCTGCTCATCCTCTCGCGCACTCTAAAGAGAGCTCAGGGGAGAAATTGCAAACGTCGAGCAATTGCTCAGAGATGAAAAGTGCCAGCACTGAAAGCTCTTGCTAGCCAGCACCCTTCCTTGGAAGTGCTTTCACAGGCGCAGTAACACTGGGGCTTTGCGCTTCTCTACCCACCAAACGTCACGGTCACTATCTCTCCGTCTCGTAGACACGAGCTGAGAAATTGCAAACGTCGATCAATTGCTCAGAGATGAAAAGTGCCAGCACTGAAAGCTGTTGCTAGCCAGCACCCTTCCTTGGAAGCGCTTTTGTAGGCCTAAGCACACTGGGGCTCTGGGCTTCTCTAGCCACCTAATCTTCTGCTCATCCTCTCGCGCACTCTAAAGAGAGCTCAGGTGAGAAATTGCAAACGTCCAGCAATTGCTCAGAGATGAAAAGTGCCAGCACTGAAAGCTCTTGCTAGCCAGCACCCTTCCTTGGAAGCGCTTTTGTAGGCCTAAGAACACTGGGGCTCTGGGCTTCTCTAGCCACCTCATCTTCTGCTCATCCTCTCGCGCACTCTAAAGAGAGCTCAGGTGAGAAATTGCAAACGTCGAGCAATTGCTCAGAGATGAAAAGTGCCAGCACAGAAAGCTCTTGCTAGCCAGCACCCTTCCTTGGAAGCGCTTTTGTAGGCCTAAGAACACTGGGGCTCTGGGCTTCTCTAGCCACCTCATCTTCTGCTCATCCTCTCGCGCACTGTAAAGAGAGCTCAGGTGAGAAATTGCAAACGTCGAGCAATTGCTCAGAGATGAAAAGTGCCAGCACTGAAAGCTGTTGCTAGCCAGCACCCTTCCTTGGAAGCGCTTTCACAGGCGCTGTAACACTGGGGCTTTGCTCTTTTCTAGCCACCAAACGTCACGGTCACTATCTCTCCGTCTCGTAGACACGAGCTGAGAAATTGCAAACGTCGAGCAATTGCTCAGAGAGGAAAAGTGCCAGCACTGAAAGCTCTTGCTAGCCAGCACCCTTCCTTGGAAGCGCTTTTGTAGGCCTAAGCACACTGGGGCTCTGGGCTTCTTTAGCCACCTCATCTTCTGCTCATCCTCTCGCGCACTCTAAAGAGAGCTCAGGTGAGAAATTGCAAACGTCGAGCAATTGCTCAGAGATGAAAAGTGCCAGCACTGAAAGCTGTTGCTAGCCAGCACCCTTCCTTGGAAGCGCTTTTGTAGGCCTAAGCACACTGGGGCTCTGGGCTTCTTTAGCCACCTAATCTTCTGCTCATCCTCTCGCGCACTCTAAAGAGAGCTCAGGTGAGAAATTGCAAACGTCAAGCAATTGCTCAGATATGAAAAGTGCCAGCACTGAAAGCTCTTGCTAGCCAGCACCCTTCCTTGGAAGCGCTTTTGTAGGCCTAAGAACACTGGGGCTCTGGGCTTCTTTAGCCACCTAATCTTCTGCTCATCCTCTCGCGCACTCTAAAGAGAGCTCAGGTGAGAAATTGCAAACGTCGAGCAATTGCTCAGAGATGAAAAGTGCCAGCACTGAAAGCTCTTGCTAGCCAGCACCCTTCCTTGGAAGCGCTTTCACAGGCGCAGTAACACTGGGGCTTTGCGCTTCTCTAGCCACCAAACGTCACGGTCCTTCTCTTTCCGTCTCGTAGACACGAGCTGAGAAATTGCAAACGTCGAGCAATTGCTCAGAGTTGAAAAGTGCCAGCGCTGAGAGCTCTTGCTAGCCAGCACCCTTCCTTGGAAGCGCTTTCACAGGCGCTGTAACACTGGGGCTTTGCTCTTTTCTAGCCACCAAACGTGACGGTCCTTCTCTTTCCGTCTCGTAGACACGAGCTGAGAAATTGCAAACGTCGAGCAATTGCTCAGAGATGAAAAGTGCCAGCACTGAAAGCTGTTGCTAGCCAACACCCTTCCTTGGAAGCGCTTTCACAGGCACTGTAACACTGGGGCTTTGCTCTTTTCTAGCCACCAAACGTCACGGTCCTTCTCTTTCCGTCTCGTAGACACGAGCTGAGAAATTGCAAACGTCGAGCAATTGCTCAGAGATGAAAAGTGCCAGCACTGAAAGCTCTTGCTAGCCAGCACCCTTCCTTGGAAGCGCTTTTGTAGGCCTAAGAACACTGGGGCTCTGGGCTTCTTTAGCCACCTCATCTTCTGCTCATCCTCTCGCGCACTCTAAAGAGAGCTCAGGGGAGAAAATGCAAACGTCCAGCAATTGCTCAGAGATGAAAAGTGCCAGCACTGAAAGCTGTTGCTAGCCAGCACCCTTCCTTGGAAGCGCTTTTGTAGGCCTAAGAACACTGGGGCTCTGGGCTTCTCTAGCCACCTCATCTTCTGCTCATCCTCTCGCGCACTGTAAAGAGAGCTCAGGTGAGAAATTGCAAACGTCGAGCAATTGCTCAGAGATGAAAAGTGCCAGCAGTGAAAGCTCTTGCTAGCCAGCAGCCTTCCTTGGAAGCGCTTTCACAGGCGCAGTAACACTGGGGCTTTGCGCTTCTCTACCCACCAAACGTCACGGTCATTCTCTTTCCGTCTCGTAGACACGAGCTGAGAAATTGCAAACGTACCGCAATTGCTCAGAGAGGAAAAGTGCCAGCACTGAAAGCTCTTGCTAGCCGGCACCCTTCCTTGGAGGCGCTTTTGTAGGCCTAAGAACACTGGGGCTCTGGGCTTCTCTAGCCACCTAATCTTCTGCTCATCCTCTCGCGCACTCTAAAGAGAGCTCAGGTGAGAAATTGCAAACGTCGAGCAATTGCTCAGAGATGAAAAGTGCCAGCACTGAAAGCTCTTGCTAGCCAGCACCCTTCCTTGGAAGTGCTTTCACAGGCGCTGTAACACTGGGGCTTTGCGCTTCTCTAGCCACCAAATGTCACGGTCCTTCTCTTTCCGTCTCGTAGACACGAGCTGAGAAATTGCAAACGTCGAGCAATTGCTCAGAGATGAAAAGTGCCAGCACTGAAAGCTGTTGCTAGCCAGCACCCTTCCTTGGAAGCGCTTTCACAGGCGCTGTAACACTGGGGCTTTGCTCTTTTCTAGCCACCAAACGTCACGGTCCTTCTCTTTCCGTCTCGTAGACACGAGCTGAGAAATTGCAAACGTCGAGCAATTGCTCAGAGATGAAAAGTGCCAGCACTGGAAGCTGTTGCTAGCCAGCACCCTTCCTTGGAAGCGCTTTTGTAGGCCTAAGAACACTGGGGCTCTGGGCTTCTTTAGCCACCTCATCTTCTGCTCATCCTCTCGCGCACTCTAAAGAGAGCTCAGGGGAGAAATTGCAAACGTCGAGCAATTGCTCAGAGATGAAAAGTGCCAGCACTGAAAGCTCTTGCTAGCCAGCACCCTTCCTTGGAAGTGCTTTCACAGGCGCAGTAACACTGGGGCTTTGCGCTTCTCTACCCACCAAACGTCACGGTCACTATCTCTCCGTCTCGTAGACACGAGCTGAGAAATTGCAAACGTCGATCAATTGCTCAGAGATGAAAAGTGCCAGCACTGAAAGCTGTTGCTAGCCAGCACCCTTCCTTGGAAGCGCTTTTGTAGGCCTAAGCACACTGGGGCTCTGGGCTTCTCTAGCCACCTAATCTTCTGCTCATCCTCTCGCGCACTCTAAAGAGAGCTCAGGTGAGAAATTGCAAACGTCCAGCAATTGCTCAGAGATGAAAAGTGCCAGCACTGAAAGCTGTTGCTAGCCAGCACCCTTCCTTGGAAGCGCTTTTGTAGGCCTAAGAACACTGGGGCTCTGGGCTTCTCTAGCCACCTCATCTTCTGCTCATCCTCTCGCGCACTCTAAAGAGAGCTCAGGTGAGAAATTGCAAACGTCGAGCAATTGCTCAGAGATGAAAAGTGCCAGCACAGAAAGCTCTTGCTAGCCAGCACCCTTCCTTGGAAGCGCTTTTGTAGGCCTAAGAACACTGGGGCTCTGGGCTTCTCTAGCCACCTCATCTTCTGCTCATCCTCTCGCGCACTGTAAAGAGAGCTCAGGTGAGAAATTGCAAACGTCGAGCAATTGCTCAGAGATGAAAAGTGCCAGCACTGAAAGCTGTTGCTAGCCAGCACCCTTCCTTGGAAGCGCTTTCACAGGCGCTGTAACACTGGGGCTTTGCTCTTTTCTAGCCACCAAACGTCACGGTCACTATCTCTCCGTCTCGTAGACACGAGCTGAGAAATTGCAAACGTCGAGCAATTGCTCAGAGAGGAAAAGTGCCAGCACTGAAAGCTCTTGCTAGCCAGCACCCTTCCTTGGAAGCGCTTTTGTAGGCCTAAGCACACTGGGGCTCTGGGCTTCTTTAGCCACCTCATCTTCTGCTCATCCTCTCGCGCACTCTAAAGAGAGCTCAGGTGAGAAATTGCAAACGTCGAGCAATTGCTCAGAGATGAAAAGTGCCAGCACTGAAAGCTGTTGCTAGCCAGCACCCTTCCTTGGAAGCGCTTTTGTAGGCCTAAGCACACTGGGGCTCTGGGCTTCTTTAGCCACCTAATCTTCTGCTCATCCTCTCGCGCACTCTAAAGAGAGCTCAGGTGAGAAATTGCAAACGTCAAGCAATTGCTCAGATATGAAAAGTGCCAGCACTGAAAGCTCTTGCTAGCCAGCACCCTTCCTTGGAAGCGCTTTTGTAGGCCTAAGAACACTGGGGCTCTGGGCTTCTTTAGCCACCTAATCTTCTGCTCATCCTCTCGCGCACTCTAAAGAGAGCTCAGGTGAGAAATTGCAAACGTCGAGCAATTGCTCAGAGATGAAAAGTGCCAGCACTGAAAGCTCTTGCTAGCCAGCACCCTTCCTTGGAAGCGCTTTCACAGGCGCAGTAACACTGGGGCTTTGCGCTTCTCTAGCCACCAAACGTCACGGTCCTTCTCTTTCCGTCTCGTAGACACGAGCTGAGAAATTGCAAACGTCGAGCAATTGCTCAGAGTTGAAAAGTGCCAGCGCTGAGAGCTCTTGCTAGCCAGCACCCTTCCTTGGAAGCGCTTTCACAGGCGCTGTAACACTGGGGCTTTGCTCTTTTCTAGCCACCAAACGTGACGGTCCTTCTCTTTCCGTCTCGTAGACACGAGCTGAGAAATTGCAAACGTCGAGCAATTGCTCAGAGATGAAAAGTGCCAGCACTGAAAGCTGTTGCTAGCCAACACCCTTCCTTGGAAGCGCTTTCACAGGCACTGTAACACTGGGGCTTTGCTCTTTTCTAGCCACCAAACGTCACGGTCCTTCTCTTTCCGTCTCGTAGACACGAGCTGAGAAATTGCAAACGTCGAGCAATTGCTCAGAGATGAAAAGTGCCAGCACTGAAAGCTCTTGCTAGCCAGCACCCTTCCTTGGAAGCGCTTTTGTAGGCCTAAGAACACTGGGGCTCTGGGCTTCTTTAGCCACCTCATCTTCTGCTCATCCTCTCGCGCACTCTAAAGAGAGCTCAGGGGAGAAAATGCAAACGTCCAGCAATTGCTCAGAGATGAAAAGTGCCAGCACTGAAAGCTGTTGCTAGCCAGCACCCTTCCTTGGAAGCGCTTTCACAGGCGCAGCAACACTGGGGCTTTGCTCTTTTCTAGCCACCAAACGTCACGGTCCTTCTCTTTCCGTCTCGTAGACACGAGCTGAGAAATTGCAAACATCGATCAATTGCTCAGAGATGAAAAGTGCCAGCACTGGAAGCTGTTGCTAGCCAGCACCCTTCCTTGGAAGCGCTTTTGTAGGCCTAAGAAGACTGGGGCTCTGGGCTTCCCTAGCCACCTAATCTTCTGCTCATCCTCTCGTGCACTCTAAAGAGAGCTCAGGTGAGAAATTGCAAACGTCGAGCAATTGCTTAGAGATGAAAAGTGCCAGCACTGAAAGCTGTTGCTAGCCAGCACCCTTCCTTGGAAGCGCTTTTGTAGGCCTAAGAACACTGGGGCTCTGGGCTTCTCTAGCCACCTCATCTTCTGCTCATCCTCTCGCGCACTCTAAAGAGAGCTCAGGGGAGAAATTGCAAACGTCAAGCAATTGCTCAGAGATGAAAAGTGCCAGCACTGAAAGCTGTTGCTAGCCAGCACCCTTCCTTGGAAGCGCTTTCACAGGCGCAGCAACACTGGGGCTTTGCGCTTCTCTACCCACCAAACGTCACGGTCACTATCTCTCCGTCTCGTAGACACGAGCTGAGAAATTGCAAACGTCGAGCAATTGCTCAGAGATGAAAAGTGCCAGCACTGAAAGCTCTTGCTAGCCAGCACCCTTCCTTGGAAGCGCTTTCACAGGCGCAGCAACACTGGGGCTTTGTGCTTCTCTAGCCACCAAACGTCACGGTCACTATCTCTCCGTCTCGTAGACACGAGCTGAGAAATTGCAAACGTCGATCAATTGCTCAGAGATGAAAAGTGCCAGCACTGGAAGCTCTTGCTAGCCAGCACCCTTCCTTGGAAGCGCTTTTGTAGGCCTAAGAACACTGGGGCTCTGGGCTTCTCTAGCCACCTCATCTTCTGCTCATCCTCTCGCGCACTCTAAAGAGAGCTCAGGTGAGAAATTGCAAACGTCGAGCAATTGCTCAGAGATGAAAAGTGCCAGCACTGAAAGCTCTTGCTAGCCAGCACCCTTCCTTGGAAGCGCTTTCACAGGCGCAGCAACACTGGGGCTTTGCTCTTTTCTAGCCACCAAACGTCACGGTCCTTCTCTTTCCGTCTCGTAGACACGAGCTGAGAAATTGCAAACATCGATCAATTGCTCAGAGATGAAAAGTGCCAGCACTGGAAGCTGTTGCTAGCCAGCACCCTTCCTTGGAAGCGCTTTTGTAGGCCTAAGAACACTGGGGCTCTGGGCTTCCCTAGCCACCTAATCTTCTGCTCATCCTCTCGTGCACTCTAAAGAGAGCTCAGGTGAGAAATTGCAAACGTCGAGCAATTGCTTAGAGATGAAAAGTGCCAGCACTGAAAGCTGTTGCTAGCCAGCACCCTTCCTTGGAAGCGCTTTTGTAGGCCTAAGAACACTGGGGCTCTGGGCTTCTCTAGCCACCTCATCTTCTGCTCATCCTCTCGCGCACTCTAAAGAGAGCTCAGGTGAGAAATTGCAAACGTCAAGCAATTGCTCAGAGATGAAAAGTGCCAGCACTGAAAGCTGTTGCTAGCCAGCACCCTTCCTTGGAAGCGCTTTCACAGGCGCAGCAACACTGGGGCTTTGTGCTTCTCTACCCACCAAACGTCACGGTCACTATCTCTCCGTCTCGTAGACACGAGCTGAGAAATTGCAAACGTCGATCAATTGCTCAGAGATGAAAAGTGCCAGCACTGGAAGCTGTTGCTAGCCAGCACCCTTCCTTGGAAGCGCTTTTGTAGGCCTAAGAACACTGGGGCCCTGGGCTTCTCTAGCCACCTCATCTTCTGCTCATCCTCTCGCGCACTCTAAAGAGAGCTCAGGTGAGAAATTGCAAACGTCCAGCAATTGCTCAGAGATGAAAAGTGCCAGCAGTGAAAGCTCTTGCTAGCCAGCACCCTTCCTTGGAAGCGCTTTCACAGGCGCAGTAACACTGGGGCTTTGCGCTTCTCTACCCACCAAACGTCACGGTCATTCTCTTTCCGTCTCGTAGACACGAGCTGAGAAATTGCAAACGTCGAGCAATTGCTCAGAGAGGAAAAGTGCCAGCACTGAAAGCTCTTGCTAGCCGGCACCCTTCCTTGGAGGCGCTTTTGTAGGCCTAAGAACACTGGGGCTCTGGGCTTCTCTAGCCACCTCATCTTCTGCTCATCCTCTCGCGCACTCTAAAGAGAGCTCAGGTGAGAAATTGCAAACGTCGAGCAATTGCTCAGAGATGAAAAGTGCCAGCACTGAAAGCTCTTGCTAGCCAGCACCCTTCCTTGGAAGTGCTTTCACAGGCGCTGTAACACTGGGGCTTTGCGCTTCTCTAGCCACCAAACGTCACGGTCCTTCTCTTTCCGTCTCGTAGACACGAGCTGAGAAATTGCAAACGTCGAGCAATTGCTCAGAGATGAAAAGTGCCAGCACTGAAAGCTCTTGCTAGCCAGCACCCTTCCTTGGAAGCGCTTTCACAGGCGCTGTAACACTGGGGCTTTGCTCTTTTCTAGCCACCAAACGTCACGGTCCTTCTCTTTCCGTCTCGTAGACACGAGCTGAGAAATTGCAAACGTCGAGCAATTGCTCAGAGATGAAAAGTGCCAGCACTGGAAGCTGTTGCTAGCCAGCACCCTTCCTTGGAAGCGCTTTTGTAGGCCTAAGAACACTGGGGCTCTGGGCTTCTTTAGCCACCTCATCTTCTGCTCATCCTCTCGCGCACTCTAAAGAGAGCTCAGGGGAGAAATTGCAAACGTCGAGCAATTGCTCAGAGATGAAAAGTGCCAGCACTGAAAGCTCTTGCTAGCCAGCACCCTTCCTTGGAAGTGCTTTCACAGGCGCAGTAACACTGGGGCTTTGCGCTTCTCTACCCACCAAACGTCACGGTCACTATCTCTCCGTCTCGTAGACACGAGCTGAGAAATTGCAAACGTCGATCAATTGCTCAGAGATGAAAAGTGCCAGCACTGAAAGCTGTTGCTAGCCAGCACCCTTCCTTGGAAGCGCTTTTGTAGGCCTAAGCACACTGGGGCTCTGGGCTTCTCTAGCCACCTAATCTTCTGCTCATCCTCTCGCGCACTCTAAAGAGAGCTCAGGTGAGAAATTGCAAACGTCGAGCAATTGCTCAGAGATGAAAAGTGCCAGCACTGAAAGCTGTTGCTAGCCAGCACCCTTCCTTGGAAGCGCTTTTGTAGGCCTAAGAACACTGGGGCTCTGGGCTTCTCTAGCCACCTCATCTTCTGCTCATCCTCTCGCGCACTCTAAAGAGAGCTCAGGTGAGAAATTGCAAACGTCGAGCAATTGCTCAGAGATGAAAAGTGCCAGCACTGAAAGCTGTTGCTAGCCAGCACCCTTCCTTGGAAGCGCTTTTGTAGGCCTAAGAACACTGGGGCTCTGGGCTTCTCTAGCCACCTCATCTTCTGCTCATCCTCTCGCGCACTGTAAAGAGAGCTCAGGTGAGAAATTGCAAACGTCGAGCAATTGCTCAGAGATGAAAAGTGCCAGCACTGAAAGCTGTTGCTAGCCAGCACCCTTCCTTGGAAGCGCTTTCACAGGCGCTGTAACACTGGGGCTTTGCTCTTTTCTAGCCACCAAACGTCACGGTCACTATCTCTCCGTCTCGTAGACACGAGCTGAGAAATTGCAAACGTCGAGCAATTGCTCAGAGAGGAAAAGTGCCAGCACTGAAAGCTCTTGCTAGCCAGCACCCTTCCTTGGAAGCGCTTTTGTAGGCCTAAGCACACTGGGGCTCTGGGCTTCTTTAGCCACCTCATCTTCTGCTCATCCTCTCGCGCACTCTAAAGAGAGCTCAGGTGAGAAATTGCAAACGTCGAGCAATTGCTCAGAGATGAAAAGTGCCAGCACTGAAAGCTGTTGCTAGCCAGCACCCTTCCTTGGAAGCGCTTTTGTAGGCCTAAGCACACTGGGGCTCTGGGCTTCTTTAGCCACCTAATCTTCTGCTCATCCTCTCGCGCACTCTAAAGAGAGCTCAGGTGAGAAATTGCAAACGTCAAGCAATTGCTCAGATATGAAAAGTGCCAGCACTGAAAGCTCTTGCTAGCCAGCACCCTTCCTTGGAAGCGCTTTTGTAGGCCTAAGAACACTGGGGCTCTGGGCTTCTTTAGCCACCTAATCTTCTGCTCATCCTCTCGCGCACTCTAAAGAGAGCTCAGGTGAGAAATTGCAAACGTCGAGCAATTGCTCAGAGATGAAAAGTGCCAGCACTGAAAGCTCTTGCTAGCCAGCACCCTTCCTTGGAAGCGCTTTCACAGGCGCAGTAACACTGGGGCTTTGCGCTTCTCTACCCACCAAACGTCACGGTCATTCTCTTTCCGTCTCGTAGACACGAGCTGAGAAATTGCAAACGTCGATCAATTGCTCAGAGATGAAAAGTGCCAGCACTGGAAGCTCTTGCTAGCCAGCACCCTTCCTTGGAAGCGCTTTTGTAGGCCTAATCACACTGGGGCTCTGGGCTTCTCTAGCCACCTCATCTTCTGCTCATCCTCTCGCGCACTCTGAAGAGAGCTCAGGTGAGAAATTGCAAACGTCGAGCAATTGCTCAGAGATGAAAAGTGCCAGCACTGAAAGCTCTTGCTAGCCAGCACCCTTCCTTGGAAGCGCTTTCACAGGCGCAGTAACACTGGGGCTTTGCGCTTCTCTACCCACCAAACGTCACGGTCATTCTCTTTCCGTCTCGTAGACACGAGCTGAGAAATTGCAAACGTCGAGCAATTGCTCAGAGTTGAAAAGTGCCAGCGCTGAAAGCTCTTGCTAGCCAGCACCCTTCCTTGGAAGCGCTTTCACAGGCGCTGTAACACTGGGGCTTTGCTCTTTTCTAGCCACCAAACGTGACGGTCCTTCTCTTTCCGTCTCGTAGACACGAGCTGAGAAATTGCAAACGTCGAGCAATTGCTCAGAGATGAAAAGTGCCAGCACTGAAAGCTGTTGCTAGCCAACACCCTTCCTTGGAAGCGCTTTCACAGGCGCTGTAACACTGGGGCTTTGCTCTTTTCTAGCCACCAAACGTCACGGTCCTTCTCTTTCCGTCTCGTAGACACGAGCTGAGAAATTGCAAACGTCGAGCAATTGCTCAGAGATGAAAAGTGCCAGCACTGAAAGCTCTTGCTAGCCAGCACCCTTCCTTGGAAGCGCTTTTGTAGGCCTAAGAACACTGGGGCTCTGGGCTTCTTTAGCCACCTCATCTTCTGCTCATCCTCTCGCGCACTCTAAAGAGAGCTCAGGGGAGAAATTGCAAACGTCCAGCAATTGCTCAGAGATGAAAAGTGCCAGCACTGAAAGCTGTTGCTAGCCAGCACCCTTCCTTGGAAGCGCTTTCACAGGCGCAGCAACACTGGGGCTTTGCTCTTTTCTAGCCACCAAACGTCACGGTCCTTCTCTTTCCGTCTCGTAGACACGAGCTGAGAAATTGCAAACATCGATCAATTGCTCAGAGATGAAAAGTGCCAGCACTGGAAGCTGTTGCTAGCCAGCACCCTTCCTTGGAAGCGCTTTTGTAGGCCTAAGAAGACTGGGGCTCTGGGCTTCCCTAGCCACCTAATCTTCTGCTCATCCTCTCGTGCACTCTAAAGAGAGCTCAGGTGAGAAATTGCAAACGTCGAGCAATTGCTTAGAGATGAAAAGTGCCAGCACTGAAAGCTGTTGCTAGCCAGCACCCTTCCTTGGAAGCGCTTTTGTAGGCCTAAGAACACTGGGGCTCTGGGCTTCTCTAGCCACCTCATCTTCTGCTCATCCTCTCGCGCACTCTAAAGAGAGCTCAGGTGAGAAATTGCAAACGTCAAGCAATTGCTCAGAGATGAAAAGTGCCAGCACTGAAAGCTGTTGCTAGCCAGCACCCTTCCTTGGAAGCGCTTTCACAGGCGCAGCAACACTGGGGCTTTGCGCTTCTCTACCCACCAAACGTCACGGTCACTATCTCTCCGTCTCGTAGACACGAGCTGAGAAATTGCAAACGTCGAGCAATTGCTCAGAGATGAAAAGTGCCAGCACTGAAAGCTGTTGCTAGCCAGCACCCTTCCTTGGAAGCGCTTTCACAGGCGCAGCAACACTGGGGCTTTGTGCTTCTCTACCCACCAAACGTCACGGTCACTATCTCTCCGTCTCGTAGACACGAGCTGAGAAATTGCAAACGTCGATCAATTGCTCAGAGATGAAAAGTGCCAGCACTGGAAGCTCTTGCTAGCCAGCACCCTTCCTTGGAAGCGCTTTTGTAGGCCTAAGAACACTGGGGCTCTGGGCTTCTCTAGCCACCTCATCTTCTGCTCATCCTCTCGCGCACTCTAAAGAGAGCTCAGGTGAGAAATTGCAAACGTCGAGCAATTGCTCAGAGATGAAAAGTGCCAGCACTGAAAGCTCTTGCTAGCCAGCACCCTTCCTTGGAAGCGCTTTCACAGGCGCAGCAACACTGGGGCTTTGCTCTTTTCTAGCCACCAAACGTCACGGTCCTTCTCTTTCCGTCTCGTAGACACGAGCTGAGAAATTGCAAACATCGAGCAATTGCTCAGAGATGAAAAGTGCCAGCACTGGAAGCTGTTGCTAGCCAGCACCCTTCCTTGGAAGCGCTTTTGTAGGCCTAAGAACACTGGGGCTCTGGGCTTCCCTAGCCACCTAATCTTCTGCTCATCCTCTCGTGCACTCTAAAGAGAGCTCAGGTGAGAAATTGCAAACGTCGAGCAATTGCTTAGAGATGAAAAGTGCCAGCACTGAAAGCTGTTGCTAGCCAGCACCCTTCCTTGGAAGCGCTTTTGTAGGCCTAAGAACACTGGGGCTCTGGGCTTCTCTAGCCACCTCATCTTCTGCTCATCCTCTCGCGCACTCTAAAGAGAGCTCAGGTGAGAAATTGCAAACGTCAAGCAATTGCTCAGAGATGAAAAGTGCCAGCACTGAAAGCTGTTGCTAGCCAGCACCCTTCCTTGGAAGCGCTTTCACAGGCGCAGCAACACTGGGGCTTTGCGCTTCTCTACCCACCAAACGTCACGGTCACTATCTCTCCGTCTCGTAGACACGAGCTGAGAAATTGCAAACGTCGAGCAATTGCTCAGAGAGGAAAAGTGCCAGCACTGAAAGCTCTTGCTAGCCAGCACCCTTCCTTGGAAGCGCTTTCACAGGCGCAGCAACACTGGGGCTTTGTGCTTCTCTACCCACCAAACGTCACGGTCACTATCTCTCCGTCTCGTAGACACGAGCTGAGAAATTGCAAACGTCGATCAATTGCTCAGAGATGAAAAGTGCCAGCACTGGAAGCTGTTGCTAGCCAGCCCCCTTCCTTGGAAGCGCTTTTGTAGGCCTAAGAACACTGGGGCTCTGGGCTTCTCTAGCCACCTCATCTTCTGCTCATCCTCTCGCGCACTCTAAAGAGAGCTCAGGTGAGAAATTGCAAACGTCGAGCAATTGCTCAGAGATGAAAAGTGCCAGCACTGAAAGCTGTTGCTAGCCAGCACCCTTCCTTGGAAGTGCTTTCACAGCCGCAGTAACACTGGGGCTTTGCGCTTCTCTAGCCACCAAACGTCACGGTCCTTCTCTTTCCGTCTCGTAGACACGAGCTGAGAAATTGCAAACGTCGAGCAATTGCTCAGAGATGAAAAGTGCCAGCACTGAAAGCTGTTGCTAGCCAGCACCCTTCCTTGGAAGCGCTTTCACAGGCGCTGTAACACTGGGGCTTTGCTCTTTTCTAGCCACCAAACGTCACGGTCCTTCTCTTTCCGTCTCGTAGACACGAGCTGAGAAATTGCAAACGTCGAGCAATTGCTCAGAGATGAAAAGTGCCAGCACTGAAAGCTCTTGCTAGCCAGCACCCTTCCTTGGAAGCGCTTTCACAGGCGCTGTAACACTGGGGCTTTGCTCTTTTCTAGCCACCAAACGTCACGGTCCTTCTCTTTCCGTCTCGTAGACACGAGCTGAGAAATTGCAAACGTCGAGCAATTGCTCAGAGATGAAAAGTGCCAGCACTGGAAGCTGTTGCTAGCCAGCACCCTTCCTTGGAAGTGCTTTTGTAGGCCTAAGAACACTGGGGCTCTGGGCTTCTCTAGCCACCTCATCTTCTGCTCATCCTCTCGCGCACTCTGAAGAGAGCTCAGGTGAGAAATTGCAAACGTCGAGCAATTGCTCAGAGATGAAAAGTGCCAGCACTGAAAGCTGTTGCTAGCCAGCACCCTTCCTTGGAAGCGCTTTCACAGGCGCAGCAACACTGGGGCTTTGCGCTTCTCTAGCCACCAAATGTCACGGTCACTATCTCTCCGTCTCGTAGACACGAGCTGAGAAATTGCAAACGTCGAGCAATTGCTCAGAGATGAAAAGTGCCAGCACTGAAAGCTGTTGCTAGCCAGCACCCTTCCTTGGAAGCGCTTTTGTAGGCCTAAGAACACTGGGGCTCTGGGCTTCTCTAGCCACCTCATCTTCTGCTCATCCTCTCGCGCACTATAAAGAGAGCTCAGGTGAGAAATTGCAAACGTCCAGCAATTGCTCAGAGATGAAAAGTGCCAGCACTGAAAGCTCTTGCTAGCCAGCACCCTTCCTTGGAAGCGCTTTTGTAGGCCTAAGAACACTGGGGCTCTTGGCTTCTCTAGCCACCTCATCTTCTGCTCATCCTCTCGCGCACTCTAAAGAGAGCTAAGGTGAGAAATTGCAAACGTCCAGCAATTGCTCAGAGAGGAAAAGTGCCAGCACTGAAAGCTGTTGCTAGCCAGCACCCTTCCTTGGAAGCGCTTTTGTAGGCCTAAGCACACTGGGGCTCTGGGCTTCTCTAGCCACCTCATCTTCTGCTCATCCTCTCGCGCACTCTGAAGAGAGCTCAGGTGAGAAATTGCAAACGTCCAGCAATTGCTCAGAGATGAAAAGTGCCAGCACTGAAAGCTGTTGCTAGCCAGCACCCTTCCTTGGAAGCGCTTTCACAGGCGCAGCAACACTGGGGCTTTGCTCTTTTCTAGCCACCAAACGTCACGGTCCTTCTCTTTCCATCTCGTAGACACGAGCTGAGAAATTGCAAACATCGATCAATTGCTCAGAGATGAAAAGTGCCAGCACTGGAAGCTGTTGCTAGCCAGCACCCTTCCTTGGAAGCGCTTTTGTAGCCCTAAGAACACTGGGGCTCTGGGCTTCCCTAGCCACCTAATCTTCTGCTCATCCTCTCGTGCACTCTAAAGAGAGCTCAGGTGAGAAATTGCAAACGTCGAGCAATTGCTCAGAGATGAAAAGTGCCAGCACTGAAAGCTGTTGCTAGCCAGCACCCTTCCTTGGAAGCGCTTTCACAGGCGCAGCAACACTGGGGCTTTGCGCTTCTCTACCCACCAAACGTCACGGTCACTATCTCTCCGTCTCGTAGACACGAGCTGAGAAATTGCAAACGTCGAGCAATTGCTCAGAGAGGAAAAGTGCCAGCACTGAAAGCTGTTGCTAGCCAGCACCCTTCCTTGGAAGCGCTTTTGTAGGCCTAAGAACACTGGGGCTCTGGGCTTCTCTAGCCACCTCATCTTCTGCTCATCCTCTCGCGCACTCTAAAGAGAGCTCAGGTGAGAAATTGCAAACGTCCAGCAATTGCTCAGAGATGAAAAGTGCCAGCACTGAAAGCTCTTGCTAGCCAGCACCCTTCCTTGGAAGCGCTTTCACAGGCGCAGTAACACTGGGGCTTTGCGCTTCTCTAGCCACCAAACGTCACGGTCATTCTCTTTCCGTCTCGTAGACACGAGCTGAGAAATTGCAAACGTCGAGCAATTGCTCAGAGATGAAAAGTGCCAGCACTGAAAGCTCTTGCTAGCCAGCACCCTTCCTTGGAAGCGCTTTCACAGGCGCAGCAACACTGGGGCTTTGCGCTTCTCTACCCACCAAACGTCACGGTCACTATCTCTCCGTCTCGTAGACACGAGCTGAGAAATTGCAAACGTCGAGCAATTGCTCAGAGATGAAAAGTGCCAGCACTGGAAGCTCTTGCTAGCCAGCACCCTTCCTTGGAAGCGCTTTTGTAGGCCTAAGAACACTGGGGCTCTGGGCTTCTCTAGCCACCTCATCTTCTGCTCATCCTCTCGCGCACTCTAAAGAGAGCTCAGGTGAGAAATTGCAAACGTCGAGCAATTGCTCAGAGATGAAAAGTGCCAGCACTGAAAGCTGTTGCTAGCCAGCACCCTTCCTTGGAAGCGCTTTTGTAGGCCTTAGAACACTGGGGCTCTGGGCTTCTCTAGCCACCTCATCTTCTGCTCATCCTCTCGCGCACTCTAAAGAGAGCTCAGGTGGGAAATTGCAAACGTCGAGCAATTGCTCAGAGATGAAAAGTGCCAGCACTGAAAGCTGTTGCTAGCCAGCACCCTTCCTTGGAACCGCTTTCACAGGCGCAGCAACACTGGGGCTTTGCGCTTCTCTACCCACCAAACGTCACGGTCATTCTCTTTCCGTCTCGTAGACACGAGCTGAGAAATTGCAAACGTCGATCAATTGCTCAGAGATGAAAAGTGCCAGCACTGAAAGCTGTTGCTAGCCAGCACCCTTCCTTGGAAGCGCTTTTGTAGGCCTAAGAAGACTGGGGCTCTGGGCTTCTTTAGCCACCTCATCTTCTGCTCATCCTCTCGCGCACTCTAAAGAGAGCTCAGGGGAAAAATTGCAAACGTCAAGCAATTGCTCAGAGATGAAAAGTGCCAGCACTGAAAGCTGTTGCTAGCCAGCACCCTTCCTTGGAAGCGCTTTTGTAGGCCTAAGCACACTGGGGCTCTGGGCTTCTCTAGCCACCTCATCTTCTGCTCATCCTCTCGTGCACTCTAAAGAGAGCTCAGGTGAGAAATTGCAAACGTCGAGCAATTGCTCAGAGATGAAAAGTGCCAGCACTGAAAGCTGTTGCTAGCCAGCACCCTTCCTTGGAAGTGCTTTCACAGGCGCAGTAACACTGGGGCTTTGCGCTTCTCTAGCCACCAAACGTCACGGTCCTTCTCTTTCCGTGTCGTAGACACGAGCTGAGAAATTGCAAACGTCGAGCAATTGCTCAGAGATGAAAAGTGCCAGCACTGAAAGCTCTTGCTAGCCAGCACCCTTCCTTGGAAGCGCTTTCACAGGCGCAGCAACACTGGGGCTTTGCTCTTTTCTAGCCACCAAACGTCACGGTCCTTCTCTTTCCGTCTCGTAGACACGAGCTGAGAAATTGCAAACGTCGAGCAATTGCTCAGAGATGAAAAGTGCCAGCACTGAAAGCTGTTGCTAGCCAGCACCCTTCCTTGGAAGCGCTTTCACAGGCGCTGTAACACTGGGGCTTTGCTCTTTTCTAGCCACCAAACGTCACAGTCATTCTCTTTCCGTCTCGTAGACACGAGCTGAGAAATTGCAAACGTCGAGCAATTGCTCAGAGATGAAAAGTGCCAGCACTGAAAGCTCTTGCTAGCCAGCACCCTTCCTTGGAAGCGCTTTCACAGGCGCAGCAACACTGGGGCTTTGCGCTTCTCTACCCACCAAACGTCACGGTCACTATCTCTCCGTCTCGTAGACACGAGCTGAGAAATTGCAAACGTCGATCAATTGCTCAGAGATGAAAAGTGCCAGCACTGGAAGCTGTTGCTAGCCAGCCCCCTTCCTTGGAAGCGCTTTTGTAGGCCTAAGAAGACTGGGGCTCTGGGCTTCTCTAGCCACCTCATCTTCTGCTCATCCTCTCGCGCACTCTAAAGAGAGCTCAGGGGAAAAATTGCAAACGTCAAGCAATTGCTCAGAGATGAAAAGTGCCAGCACTGAAAGCTGTTGCTAGCCAGCACCCTTCCTTGGAAGCGCTTTTGTAGGCCTAAGCACACTGGGGCTCTGGGCTTCTCTAGCCACCTCATCTTCTGCTCATCCTCTCGTGCACTCTAAAGAGAGCTCAGGTGAGAAATTGCAAACGTCGAGCAATTGCTCAGAGATGAAAAGTGCCAGCACTGAAAGCTGTTGCTAGCCAGCACCCTTCCTTGGAAGTGCTTTCACAGGCGCAGTAACACTGGGGCTTTGCGCTTCTCTAGCCACCAAACGTCACGGTCCTTCTCTTTCCGTCTCGTAGACACGAGCTGAGAAATTGCAAACGTCGAGCAATTGCTCAGAGATGAAAAGTGCCAGCACTGAAAGCTCTTGCTAGCCAGCACCCTTCCTTGGAAGCGCTTTCACAGGCGCTGTAACACTGGGGCTTTGCTCTTTTCTAGCCACCAAACGTCACGGTCCTTCTCTTTCCGTCTCGTAGACACGAGCTCAGAAATTGCAAACGTCGAGCAATTGCTCAGAGATGAAAAGTGCCAGCACTGAAAGCTGTTGCTAGCCAGCACCCTTCCTTGGAAGCGCTTTTGTAGGCCTAAGAACACTGGGGCTCTGGGCTTCATTAGCCACCTCATCTTCTGCTCATCCTCTCGCGCGCTCTAAAGAGAGCTCAGGGGAAAAATTGCAAACGTCAAGCAATTGCTCAGAGATGAAAAGTGCCAGCACTGAAAGCTGTTGCTAGCCAGCACCCTTCCTTGGAAGCGCTTTTGTAGGCCTAAGAACACTGGGGCTCTGGGCTTCTCTAGCCACCTCATCTTCTGCTCATCCTCTCGTGCACTCTAAAGAGAGCTCAGGTGAGAAATTGCAAACGTCGAGCAATTGCTCAGAGATGAAAAGTGCCAGCACTGAAAGCTGTTGCTAGCCAGCACCCTTCCTTGGAAGTGCTTTCACAGGCGCAGTAACACTGGGGCTTTGCGCTTCTCTAGCCACCAAACGTCACGGTCCTTCTCTTTCCGTCTCGCAGACACGAGCTGAGAAATTGCAAACGTCGAGCAATTGCTCAGAGATGAAAAGTGCCAGCACTGAAAGCTCTTGCTAGCCAGCACCCTTCCTTGGAAGCGCTTTCACAGGCGCTGTAACACTGGGGCTTTGCTCTTTTCTAGCCACCAAACGTCACAGTCCTTCTCTTTCCGTCTCGTAGACACGAGCTGAGAAATTGCAAACGTCGAGCAATTGCTCAGAGATGAAAAGTGCCAGCACTGAAAGCTGTTGCTAGCCAGCACCCTTCCTTGGAAGCGCTTTCACAGGCGCTGTAACACTGGGGCTTTGCTCTTTTCTAGCCACCAAACGTCACGGTCCTTCTCTTTCCGTCTCGTAGACACGAGCTGAGAAATTGCAAACGTCGATCAATTGCTCAGAGATGAAAAGTGCCAGCACTGAAAGCTGTTGCTAGCCAGCACCCTTCCTTGGAAGCGCTTTCACAGGCGCTGTAACACTGGGGCTTTGCTCTTTTCTAGCCACCAAACGTCACGGTCCTTCTCTTTCCGTCTCGTAGACACGAGCTGAGAAATTGCAAACGTCGATCAATTGCTCAGAGATGAAAAGTGCCAGCACTGAAAGCTGTTGCTAGCCAGCACCCTTCCTTGGAAGCGCTTTTGTAGGCCTAAGAACACTGGGGCTCTGGGCTTCTCTAGCCACCTAATCTTCTGCTCATCCTCTCGCGCACTCTAAAGAGAGCTCAGGTTAGAAATTGCAAACGTCGAGCAATTGCTCAGAGATGAAAAGTGCCAGCACTGAAAGCTGTTGCTAGCCAGCACCCTTCCTTGGAAGCGCTTTTGTAGGCCTAAGAACACTGGGGCTCTGGGCTTCTCTAGCCACCTAATCTTCTGCTCATCCTCTCGCGCACTCTAAAGAGAGCTCAGGTGAGAAATTGCAAACGTACCGCAATTGCTCAGAGATGAAAAGTGCCAGCACTGAAAGCTGTTGCTGGCCAGCACCCTTCCTTGGAAGCGCTTTCACAGGCGCAGCAACACTGGGGCTTTGCGCTTCTCTAGCCACCAAACGTCACTGTCATTCTCTTTCCGTCTCGTAGACACGAGCTGAGAAATTGCAAACGTCGAGCAATTGCTCAGAGATGAAAAGTGCCAGCACTGAAAGCTGTTGCTAGTCAGCACCCTTCCTTGGAAGCGCTTTTGTAGGCCTAAGAACACTGGGGCTCTGGGCTTCTCTAGCCACCTCATCTTCTGCTCATCCTCTCGCGCACTGTAAAGAGAGCTCAGGTGAGAAATTGCAAACGTCGAGCAATTGCTCAGAGATGAAAAGTGCCAGCACTGAAAGCTCTTGCTAGCCAGCCCCCTTCCTTGGAAGTGCTTTCACAGGCGCAGTAACACTGGGGCTTTGCGCTTCTCTAGCCACCAAACGTCACGGTCCTTCTCTTTCCGTCTCGTAGACACGAGCTGAGAAATTGCAAACGTCGAGCAATTGCTCAGAGAGGAAAAGTGCCAGCACTGAAAGCTCTTGCTAGCCAGCACCCTTCCTTGGAAGCGCTTTCACAGGCGCTGTAACACTGGGGCTTTGCGCTTCTCTACCCACCAAACGTCACGGTCACTATCTCTCCGTCTCGTAGACACGAGCTGAGAAATTGCAAACGTCGAGCAATTGCTCAGAGATGAAAAGTGCCAGCACTGGAAGCTGTTGCTAGCCAGCACCCTTCCTTGGAAGCGCTTTTGTAGGCCTAAGAAAACTGGGGCTCTGGGCTTCTCTAGCCACCTCATCTTCTGCTCATCCTCTCGTGCACTCTAAAGAGAGCTCAGGTGAGAAATTGCAAACGTCGAGCAATTGCTCAGAGATGAAAAGTGCCAGCACTGAAAGCTGTTGCTAGCCAGCACCCTTCCTTGGAAGCGCTTTTGTAGGCCTAAGAACACTGGGGCTCTGGGCTTCTCTAGCCACCTCATCTTCTGCTCATCCTCTCGCGCACTCTAAAGAGAGCTCAGGGGAGAAATTGCAAACGTCCAGCAATTGCTCAGAGATGAAAAGTGCCAGCACTGAAAGCTCTTGCTAGCCAGCACCCTTCCTTGGAAGTGCTTTTGTAGGCCTAAGAACACTGGGGCTCTGGGCTTCTCTAGCCACCTCATCTTCTGCTCATCCTCTCGCGCACTCTAAAGAGAGCTCAGGTGAGAAATTGCAAACGTCGAGCAATTGCTCAGAGATGAAAAGTGCCAGCACTGAAAGCTCTTGCTAGCCAGCACCCTTCCTTGGAAGTGCTTTCACAGGCGCTGTAACACTGGGGCTTTGCGCTTCCCTAGCCACCAAACGTCACGGTCCTTCTCTTTCCGTCTCGTAGACACGAGCTGAGAAATTGCAAACGTCGAGCAATTGCTCAGAGATGAAAAGTGCCAGCACTGAAAGCTCTTGCTAGCCAGCACCCTTCCTTGGAAGCGCTTTCACAGGCGCTGTAACACTGGGGCTTTGCTCTTTTCTAGCCACCAAACGTCACGGTCCTTCTCTTTCCGTCTCGTAGACACGAGCTGAGAAATTGCAAACGTCGATCAATTGCTCAGAGATGAAAAGTGCCAGCACTGAAAGCTGTTGCTAGCCAGCACCCTTCCTTGGAAGCGCTTTCACAGGCGCAGCAACACTGGGGCTTTGCGCTTCTCTACCCACCAAACGTCACGGTCCTTCTATTTCCGTCTCGTAGACACGAGCTGAGAAATTGCAAACGTCGAGCAATTGCTCAGAGATGAAAAGTGCCAGCACTGGAAGCTGTTGCTAGCCAGCACCCTTCCTTGGAAGCGCTTTTGTAGGCCTAAGAACACTGGGGCTCTGGGCTTCTTTAGCCACCTCATCTTCTGCTCATCCTCTCGCGCACTCTAAAGAGAGCTCAGGGGAGAAATTGCAAACGTCGAGCAATTGCTCAGAGATGAAAAGTGCCAGCACTGAAAGCTCTTGCTAGCCAGCACCCTTCCTTGGAAGTGCTTTCACAGGCGCAGTAACACTGGGGCTTTGCGCTTCTCTACCCACCAAACGTCACGGTCACTATCTCTCCGTCTCGTAGACACGAGCTGAGAAATTGCAAACGTCGATCAATTGCTCAGAGATGAAAAGTGCCAGCACTGAAAGCTGTTGCTAGCCAGCACCCTTCCTTGGAAGCGCTTTTGTAGGCCTAAGCACACTGGGGCTCTGGGCTTCTCTAGCCACCTAATCTTCTGCTCATCCTCTCGCGCACTCTAAAGAGAGCTCAGGTGAGAAATTGCAAACGTCGAGCAATTGCTCAGAGATGAAAAGTGCCAGCACTGAAAGCTGTTGCTAGCCAGCACCCTTCCTTGGAAGCGCTTTTGTAGGCCTAAGAACACTGGGGCTCTGGGCTTCTCTAGCCACCTCATCTTCTGCTCATCCTCTCGCGCACTCTAAAGAGAGCTCAGGTGAGAAATTGCAAACGTCGAGCAATTGCTCAGAGATGAAAAGTGCCAGCACTGAAAGCTCTTGCTAGCCAGCACCCTTCCTTGGAAGCGCTTTTGTAGGCCTAAGAACACTGGGGCTCTGGGCTTCTCTAGCCACCTCATCTTCTGCTCATCCTCTCGCGCACTGTAAAGAGAGCTCAGGTGAGAAATTGCAAACGTCGAGCAATTGCTCAGAGATGAAAAGTGCCAGCACTGAAAGCTCTTGCTAGCCAGCACCCTTCCTTGGAAGCGCTTTCACAGGCGCTGTAACACTGGGGCTTTGCTCTTTTCTAGCCACCAAACGTCACGGTCACTATCTCTCCGTCTCGTAGACACGAGCTGAGAAATTGCAAACGTCGAGCAATTGCTCAGAGAGGAAAAGTGCCAGCACTGAAAGCTCTTGCTAGCCAGCACCCTTCCTTGGAAGCGCTTTTGTAGGCCTAAGCACACTGGGGCTCTGGGCTTCTTTAGCCACCTCATCTTCTGCTCATCCTCTCGCGCACTCTAAAGAGAGCTCAGGTGAGAAATTGCAAACGTCGAGCAATTGCTCAGAGATGAAAAGTGCCAGCACTGAAAGCTGTTGCTAGCCAGCACCCTTCCTTGGAAGCGCTTTTGTAGGCCTAAGCACACTGGGGCTCTGGGCTTCTTTAGCCACCTCATCTTCTGCTCATCCTCTCGCGCACTCTAAAGAGAGCTCAGGTGAGAAATTGCAAACGTCAAGCAATTGCTCAGAGATGAAAAGTGCCAGCACTGAAAGCTCTTGCTAGCCAGCACCCTTCCTTGGAAGCGCTTTTGTAGGCCTAAGAACACTGGGGCTCTGGGCTTCTTTAGCCACCTAATCTTCTGCTCATCCTCTCGCGCACTCTAAAGAGAGCTCAGGTGAGAAATTGCAAACGTCGAGCAATTGCTCAGAGATGAAAAGTGCCAGCACTGGAAGCTCTTGCTAGCCAGCACCCTTCCTTGGAAGCGCTTTCACAGGCGCAGTAACACTGGGGCTTTGCGCTTCTCTAGCCACCAAACGTCACGGTCATTCTCTTTCCGTCTCGTAGACACGAGCTGAGAAATTGCAAACGTCGAGCAATTGCTCAGAGATGAAAAGTGCCAGCACTGAAAGCTCTTGCTAGCCAGCACCCTTCCTTGGAAGCGCTTTTGTAGGCCTAAGAACACTGGGGCTCTGGGCTTCTCTAGCCACCTCATCTTCTGCTCATCCTCTCGCGCACTCTGAAGAGAGCTCAGGTGAGAAATTGCAAACGTCGAGCAATTGCTCAGAGATGAAAAGTGCCAGCACTGAAAGCTCTTGCTAGCCAGCACCCTTCCTTGGAAGCGCTTTCACAGGCGCAGTAACACTGGGGCTTTGCGCTTCTCTAGCCACCAAACGTCACGGTCATTCTCTTTCCGTCTCGTAGACACGAGCTGAGAAATTGCAAACGTCGAGCAATTGCTCAGAGTTGAAAAGTGCCAGCGCTGAAAGCTCTTGCTAGCCAGCACCCTTCCTTGGAAGCGCTTTCACAGGCGCTGTAACACTGGGGCTTTGCTCTTTTCTAGCCACCAAACGTGACGGTCCTTCTCTTTCCGTCTCGTAGACACGAGCTGAGAAATTGCAAACGTCGAGCAATTGCTCAGAGATGAAAAGTGCCAGCACTGAAAGCTGTTGCTAGCCAACACCCTTCCTTGGAAGCGCTTTCACAGGCACTGTAACACTGGGGCTTTGCTCTTTTCTAGCCACCAAACGTCACGGTCCTTCTCTTTCCGTCTCGTAGACACGAGCTGAGAAATTGCAAACGTCGAGCAATTGCTCAGAGATGAAAAGTGCCAGCACTGAAAGCTGTTGCTAGCCAGCACCCTTCCTTGGAAGCGCTTTTGTAGGCCTAAGAACACTGGGGCTCTGGGCTTCTTTAGCCACCTCATCTTCTGCTCATCCTCTCGCGCACTCTAAAGAGAGCTCAGGTGAGAAATTGCAAACGTCGAGCAATTGCTCAGAGATGAAAAGTGCCAGCACTGAAAGCTCTTGCTAGCCAGCACCCTTCCTTGGAAGCGCTTTCACAGGCGCAGCAACACTGGGGCTTTGCTCTTTTCTAGCCACCAAACGTCACGGTCCTTCTCTTTCCGTCTCGTAGACACGAGCTGAGAAATTGCAAACATCGATCAATTGCTCAGAGATGAAAAGTGCCAGCACTGGAAGCTGTTGCTAGCCAGCACCCTTCCTTGGAAGCGCTTTTGTAGGCCTAAGAAGACTGGGGCTCTGGGCTTCCCTAGCCACCTAATCTTCTGCTCATCCTCTCGTGCACTCTAAAGAGAGCTCAGGTGAGAAATTGCAAACGTCGAGCAATTGCTTAGAGATGAAAAGTGCCAGCACTGAAAGCTGTTGCTAGCCAGCACCCTTCCTTGGAAGCGCTTTTGTAGGCCTAAGAACACTGGGGCTCTGGGCTTCTCTAGCCACCTCATCTTCTGCTCATCCTCTCGCGCACTCTAAAGAGAGCTCAGGTGAGAAATTGCAAACGTCGAGCAATTGCTCAGAGATGAAAAGTGCCAGCACTGAAAGCTGTTGCTAGCCAGCACCCTTCCTTGGAAGCGCTTTCACAGGCGCAGCAACACTGGGGCTTTGCGCTTCTCTACCCACCAAACGTCACGGTCACTATCTCTCCGTCTCATAGACACGAGCTGAGAAATTGCAAACGTCGAGCAATTGCTCAGAGATGAAAAGTGCCAGCACTGAAAGCTCTTGCTAGCCAGCACCCTTCCTTGGAAGCGCTTTCACAGGCGCAGCAACACTGGGGCTTTGTGCTTCTCTACCCACCAAACGTCACGGTCACTATCTCTCCGTCTCGTAGACACGAGCTGAGAAATTGCAAACGTCGATCAATTGCTCAGAGATGAAAAGTGCCAGCACTGGAAGCTCTTGCTAGCCAGCACCCTTCCTTGGAAGCGCTTTTGTAGGCCTAAGAACACTGGGGCTCTGGGCTTCTCTAGCCACCTCATCTTCTGCTCATCCTCTCGCGCACTCTAAAGAGAGCTCAGGTGAGAAATTGCAAACGTCGAGCAATTGCTCAGAGATGAAAAGTGCCAGCACTGAAAGCTGTTGCTAGCCAGCACCCTTCCTTGGAAGCGCTTTTGTAGGCCTAAGAACACTGGGGCTCTGGGCTTCCCTAGCCACCTAATCTTCTGCTCATCCTCTCGTGCACTCTAAAGAGAGCTCAGGTGAGAAATTGCAAACGTCGAGCAATTGCTTAGAGATGAAAAGTGCCAGCACTGAAAGCTGTTGCTAGCCAGCACCCTTCCTTGGAAGCGCTTTTGTAGGCCTAAGAACACTGGGGCTCTGGGCTTCTCTAGCCACCTCATCTTCTGCTCATCCTCTCGCGCACTCTAAAGAGAGCTCAGGTGAGAAATTGCAAACGTCAAGCAATTGCTCAGAGATGAAAAGTGCCAGCACTGAAAGCTGTTGCTAGCCAGCACCCTTCCTTGGAAGCGCTTTCACAGGCGCAGCAACACTGGGGCTTTGCGCTTCTCTACCCACCAAACGTCACGGTCACTATCTCTCCGTCTCGTAGACACGAGCTGAGAAATTGCAAACGTCGAGCAATTGCTCAGAGATGAAAAGTGCCAGCACTGAAAGCTCTTGCTAGCCAGCACCCTTCCTTGGAAGCGCTTTCACAGGCGCAGCAACACTGGGGCTTTGTGCTTCTCTACCCACCAAACGTCACGGTCACTATCTCTCCGTCTCGTAGACACGAGCTGAGAAATTGCAAACGTCGATCAATTGCTCAGAGATGAAAAGTGCCAGCACTGGAAGCTCTTGCTAGCCAGCACCCTTCCTTGGAAGCGCTTTTGTAGGCCTAAGAACACTGGGGCTCTGGGCTTCTCTAGCCACCTCATCTTCTGCTCATCCTCTCGCGCACTCTAAAGAGAGCTCAGGTGAGAAATTGCAAACGTCGAGCAATTGCTCAGAGATGAAAAGTGCCAGCACTGAAAGCTGTTGCTAGCCAGCACCCTTCCTTGGAAGCGCTTTTGTAGGCCTTAGAACACTGGGGCTCTGGGCTTCTCTAGCCACCTCATCTTCTGCTCATCCTCTCGCGCACTCTAAAGAGAGCTGAGGTGAGAAATTGCAAACGTTGAGCAATTGCTCAGAGATGAAAAGTGCCAGCACTGAAAGCTGTTGCTAGCCAGCACCCTTCCTTGGAAGCGCTTTCACAGGCGCTGTAACACTGGGGCTTTGCGCTTCTCTACCCACCAAACGTCACGGTCACTATCTCTCCGTCTCGTAGACACGAGCTGAGAAATTGCAAACGTCGAGCAATTGCTCAGAGATGAAAAGTGCCAGCACTGGAAGCTGTTGCTAGCCAGCACCCTTCCTTGGAAGCGCTTTTGTAGGCCTAAGAACACTGGGGCTCTGGGCTTCTCTAGCCACCTAATCTTCTGCTCATCCTCTCGTGCACTCTAAAGAGAGCTCAGGTGAGAAATTGCAAACGTCGAGCAATTGCTCAGAGATGAAAAGTGCCAGCACTGAAAGCTCTTGCTAGCCAGCACCCTTCCTTGGAAGCGCTTTTGTAGGCCTAAGAACACTGGGGCTCTGGGCTTCTCTAGCCACCTAATCTTCTGCTCATCCTCTCGCGCACTCTAAAGAGAGCTCAGGGGAGAAATTGCAAACGTTGAGCAATTGCTCAGAGATGAAAAGTGCCAGCACTGAAAGCTGTTGCTAGCCAGCACCCTTCCTTGGAAGCGCTTTCACAGGCGCAGCAACACTGGGGCTTTGCGCTTCTCTAGCCACCAAACGTCACGGTCCTTCTCTTTCCGTCTCCTAGACACGAGCTGAGAAATTGCAAACGTCGATCAATTGCTCAGAGATGAAAAGTGCCAGCACTGAAAGCTGTTGCTAGCCAGCACCCTTCCTTGGAAGCGCTTTTGTAGGCCTAAGAACACTGGGGCTCTGGGCTTCTTTAGCCACCTCATCTTCTGCTCATCCTCTCGCGCACTCTAAAGAGAGCTCAGGGGAAAAATTGTAAAAGTCAAGCAATTGCTCAGAGATGAAAAGTGCCAGCACTGAAAGCTCTTGCTAGCCAGCACCCTTCCTTGGAAGCGCTTTTGTAGGCCTAAGAACACTGGGGCTCTGGGCTTCTCTAGCCACCTCATCTTCTGCTCATCCTCTCGCGCACTCTGAAGAGAGCTCAGGTGAGAAATTGCAAACGTCGAGCAATTGCTCAGAGATGAAAAGTGCCAGCACTGAAAGCTGTTGCTAGGCAGCACCCTTCCTTGGAAGCGCTTTCACAGGCGCTGTAACACTGGGGCTTTGCGCTTCTCTAGCCACCAAATGTCACGGTCACTATCTCTCCGTCTCGTAGACACGAGCTGAGAAATTGCAAACGTCGAGCAATTGCTCAGAGATGAAAAGTGCCAGCACTGAAAGCTGTTGCTAGCCAGCACCCTTCCTTGGAAGCGCTTTTGTAGGCCTAAGAACACTGGGGCTCTGGGCTTCTCTAGCCACCTCATCTTCTGCTCATCCTCTCGCGCACTATAAAGAGAGCTCAGGTGAGAAATTGCAAACGTCCAGCAATTGCTCAGAGATGAAAAGTGCCAGCACTGAAAGCTGTTGCTAGCCAGCACCCTTCCTTGGAAGCGCTTTTGTAGGCCTAAGAACACTGGGGCTCTTGGCTTCTCTAGCCACCTCATCTTCTGCTCATCCTCTCGCGCACTCTAAAGAGAGCTAAGGTGAGAAATTGCAAACGTCCAGCAATTGCTCAGAGATGAAAAGTGCCAGCACTGAAAGCTCTTGCTAGCCAGCACCCTTCCTTGGAAGTGCTTTTGTAGGCCTAAGCACACTGGGGCTCTGGGCTTCTCTAGCCACCTCATCTTCTGCTCATCCTCTCGCGCACTCTGAAGAGAGCTCAGGTGAGAAATTGCAAACGTCCAGCAATTGCTCAGAGATGAAAAGTGCCAGCACTGAAAGCTGTTGCTAGCCAGCACCCTTCCTTGGAAGCGCTTTCACAGGCGCAGCAACACTGGGGCTTTGCGCTTCTCTACCCACCAAACGTCACGGTCACTATCTCTCCGTCTCGTAGACACGAGCTGAGAAATTGCAAACGTCGAGCAATTGCTCAGAGAGGAAAAGTGCCAGCACTGAAAGCTGTTGCTAGCCAGCACCCTTCCTTGGAAGCGCTTTTGTAGGCCTAAGAACACTGGGGCTCTGGGCTTCTCTAGCCACCTCATCTTCTGCTCATCCTCTCGCGCACTCTAAAGAGAGCTCAGGTGAGAAATTGCAAACGTTGAGCAATTGCTCAGAGATGAAAAGTGCCAGCACTGAAAGCTGTTGCTAGCCAGCACCCTTCCTTGGAAGCGCTTTCACAGGCGCAGTAACACTGGGGCTTTGCGCTTCTCTAGCCACCAAACGTCACGGTCATTCTCTTTCCGTCTCGTAGACACGAGCTGAGAAATTGCAAACGTCGAGCAATTGCTCAGAGATGAAAAGTGCCAGCACTGAAAGCTCTTGCTAGCCAGCACCCTTCCTTGGAAGCGCTTTCACAGGCGCAGCAACACTGGGGCTTTGCGCTTCTCTACCCACCAAACGTCACGGTCACTATCTCTCCGTCTCGTAGACACGAGCTGAGAAATTGCAAACGTCGATCAATTGCTCAGAGATGAAAAGTGCCAGCACTGGAAGCTCTTGCTAGCCAGCACCCTTCCTTGGAAGCGCTTTTGTAGGCCTAAGAACACTGGGGCTCTGGGCTTCTCTAGGCACCTCATCTTCTGCTCATCCTCTCGCGCACTCTAAAGAGAGCTCAGGTGAGAAATTGCAAACGTCGAGCAATTGCTCAGAGATGAAAAGTGCCAGCACTGAAAGCTGTTGCTAGCCAGCACCCTTCCTTGGAAGCGCTTTTGTAGGCCTTAGAACACTGGGGCTCTGGGCTTCTCTAGCCACCTCATCTTCTGCTCATCCTCTCGCGCACTCTAAAGAGAGCTGAGGTGAGAAATTGCAAACGTTGAGCAATTGCTCAGAGATGAAAAGTGCCAGCACTGAAAGCTGTTGCTAGCCAGCACCCTTCCTTGGAAGCGCTTTTGTAGGCCTAAGAACACTGGGGCTCTGGGCTTCTCTAGCCACCTAATCTTCTGCTCATCCTCTCGCGCACTCTAAAGAGAGCTCAGGTGGGAAATTGCAAACGTCGAGCAATTGCTCAGAGATGAAAAGTGCCAGCACTGAAAGCTGTTGCTAGCCAGCACCCTTCCTTGGAACCGCTTTCACAGGCGCAGCAACACTGGGGCTTTGCGCTTCTCTACCCACCAAACGTCACGGTCATTCTCTTTCCGTCTCGTAGACACGAGCTGAGAAATTGCAAACGTCGATCAATTGCTCAGAGATGAAAAGTGCCAGCACTGAAAGCTGTTGCTAGCCAGCACCCTTCCTTGGAAGCGCTTTTGTAGGCCTAAGAAGACTGGGGCTCTGGACTTCTTTAGCCACCTCATCTTCTGCTCATCCTCTCGCGCACTCTAAAGAGAGCTCAGGGGAGAAATTGCAAACGTCGAGCAATTGCTCAGAGATGAAAAGTGCCAGCACTGAAAGCTGTTGCTAGCCAGCACCCTTCCTTGGAAGCGCTTTTGTAGGCCTAAGAACACTGGGGCTTTGCGCTTCTCTAGCCACCAAACGTCACGGTCCTTCTCTTTCCGTGTCGTAGACACGAGCTGAGAAATTGCAAACGTCGAGCAATTGCTCCGAGATGAAAAGTGCCAGCACTGAAAGCTGTTGCTAGCCAGCACCCTTCCTTGGAAGCGCTTTCACAGGCGCAGCAACACTGGGGCTTTGCTCTTTTCTAGCCACCAAACGTCACGGTCCTTCTCTTTCCGTCTCGTAGACACGAGCTGAGAAATTGCAAACGTCGAGCAATTGCTCAGAGATGAAAAGTGCCAGCACTGAAAGCTGTTGCTAGCCAGCACCCTTCCTTGGAAGCGCTTTCACAGGCGCTGTAACACTGGGGCTTTGCTCTTTTCTAGCCACCAAACGTCACAGTCATTCTCTTTCCGTCTCGTAGACACGAGCTGAGAAATTGCAAACGTCGAGCAATTGCTCAGAGATGAAAAGTGCCAGCACTGAAAGCTCTTGCTAGCCAGCACCCTTCCTTGGAAGCGCTTTCACAGGCGCAGCAACACTGGGGCTTTGCGCTTCTCTACCCACCAAACGTCACGGTCACTATCTCTCCGTCTCGTAGACACGAGCTGAGAAATTGCAAACGTCGAGCAATTGCTCAGAGATGAAAAGTGCCAGCACTGGAAGCTGTTGCTAGCCAGCCCCCTTCCTTGGAAGCGCTTTTGTAGGCCTAAGAACACTGGGGCTCTGGGATTCTCTAGCCACCTAATCTTCTGCTCATCCTCTCGTGCACTCTAAAGAGAGCTCAGGTGAGAAATTGCAAACGTCGAGCAATTGCTCAGAGATGAAAAGTGCCAGCACTGAAAGCTGTTGCTAGCCAGCACCCTTCCTTGGAAGCGCTTTTGTAGGCCTAAGAACACTGGGGCTCTGGGCTTCTCTAGCCACCTCATCTTCTGCTCATCCTCTCGCGCACTCTAAAGAGAGCTCAGGTGGGAAATTGCAAACGTCGAGCAATTGCTCAGAGATGAAAAGTGCCAGCACTGAAAGCTCTTGCTAGCCAGCACCCTTCCTTGGAAGCGCTTTCACAGGCGCAGCAACACTGGGGCTTTGCGCTTCTCTACCCACCAAACGTCACGGTCATTCTCTTTCCGTCTCCTAGACACGAGCTGAGAAATTGCAAACGTCGATCAATTGCTCAGAGATGAAAAGTGCCAGCACTGAAAGCTGTTGCTAGCCAGCACCCTTCCTTGGAAGCGCTTTTGTAGGCCTAAGAACACTGGGGCTCTGGGCTTCTTTAGCCACCTCATCTTCTGCTCATCCTCTCGCGCACTCTAAAGAGAGCTCAGGGGAAAAATTGCAAACGTCAAGCAATTGCTCAGAGATGAAAAGTGCCAGCACTGAAAGCTGTTGCTAGGCAGCACCCTTCCTTGGAAGCGCTTTTGTAGGCCTAAGCACACTGGGGCTCTGGGCTTCTCTAGCCACCTCATCTTCTGCTCATCCTCTCGTGCACTCTAAAGAGAGCTCAGGTGAGAAATTGCAAACGTCGAGCAATTGCTCAGAGATGAAAAGTGCCAGCACTGAAAGCTGTTGCTAGCCAGCACCCTTCCTTGGAAGTGCTTTCACAGGCGCAGTAACACTGGGGCTTTGCGCTTCTCTAGCCACCAAACGTCACGGTCCTTCTCTTTCCGTCTCGTAGACACGAGCTGAGAAATTGCAAACGTCGAGCAATTGCTCAGAGATGAAAAGTGCCAGCACTGAAAGCTGTTGCTAGCCAGCACCCTTCCTTGGAAGCGCTTTTGTAGGCCTAAGAAGACTGGGGCTCTGGGCTTCTCTAGCCACCTCATCTTCTGCTCATCCTCTCGCGCACTCTAAAGAGAGCTCAGGTGAGAAATTGCAAACGTCGAGCAATTGCTCAGAGATGAAAAGTGCCAGCACTGAAAGCTGTTGCTAGCCAGCACCCTTCCTTGGAAGCGCTTTTGTAGGCCTAAGAACACTGGGGCTCTGGGCTTCTCTAGCCACCTCATCTTCTGCTCATCCTCTCGCGCACTCTAAAGAGAGCTCAGGGGAGAAATTGCAAACGTCGAGCAATTGCTCAGAGATGAAAAGTGCCAGCACTGAAAGCTCTTGCTAGCCAGCACCCTTCCTTGGAAGTGCTTTCACAGGCGCAGTAACACTGGGGCTTTGCGCTTCTCTACCCACCAAACGTCACGGTCACTATCTCTCCGTCTCGTAGACACGAGCTGAGAAATTGCAAACGTCGAGCAATTGCTCAGAGATGAAAAGTGCCAGCACTGAAAGCTGTTGCTAGCCAGCACCCTTCCTTGGAAGCGCTTTTGTAGGCCTAAGAACACTGGGGCTCTGGGCTTCTCTAGCCACCTAATCTTCTGCTCATCCTCTCGCGCACTCTAAAGAGAGCTCAGGTGAGAAATTGCAAACGTCGAGCAATTGCTCAGAGGTGAAAAGTGCCAGCACTGAAAGCTCTTGCTAGCCAGCACCCTTCCTTGGAAGCGCTTTCACAGGCGCAGTAACACTGGGGCTTTGCGCTTCTCTAGCCACCAAACGTCACGGTCCTTCTCTTTCCGTCTCGTAGACACGAGCTGAGAAATTGCAAACGTCGAGCAATTGCTCAGAGATGAAAAGTGCCAGCACTGAAAGCTGTTGCTAGCCAGCACCCTTCCTTGGAAGCGCTTTCACAGGCGCTGTAACACTGGGGCTTTGCGCTTCTCTAGCCACCAAACGTCACGGTCCTTCTCTTTCCGTCTCGTAGACACGAGCTGAGAAATTGCAAACGTCGATCAATTGCTCAGAGATGAAAAGTGCCAGCACTGAAAGCTGTTGCTAGCCAGCACCCTTCCTTGGAAGCGCTTTTGTAGGCCTAAGAACACTGGGGCTCTGGGCTTCTCTAGCCACCTAATCTTCTGCTCATCCTCTCGCGCACTCTAAAGAGAGCTCAGGTTAGAAATTGCAAACGTCGAGCAATTGCTCAGAGATGAAAAGTGCCAGCACTGAAAGCTGTTGCTAGCCAGCACCCTTCCTTGGAAGCGCTTTTGTAGGCCTAAGAACACTGGGGCTCTGGGCTTCTCTAGCCACCTAATCTTCTGCTCATCCTCTCGCGCACTCTAAAGAGAGCTCAGGTGAGAAATTGCAAACGTACCGCAATTGCTCAGAGATGAAAAGTGCCAGCACTGAAAGCTGTTGCTGGCCAGCACCCTTCCTTGGAAGCGCTTTCACAGGCGCAGCAACACTGGGGCTTTGCGCTTCTCTAGCCACCAAACGTCACTGTCATTCTCTTTCCGTCTCGTAGACACGAGCTGAGAAATTGCAAACGTCGAGCAATTGCTCAGAGAGGAAAAGTGCCAGCACTGAAAGCTGTTGCTAGCCAGCACCCTTCCTTGGAAGCGCTTTTGTAGGCCTAAGAACACTGGGGCTCTGGGCTTCTCTAGCCACCTCATCTTCTGCTCATCCTCTCGCGCACTGTAAAGAGAGCTCAGGTGAGAAATTGCAAACGTCGAGCAATTGCTCAGAGATGAAAAGTGCCAGCACTGAAAGCTCTTGCTAGCCAGCACCCTTCCTTGGAAGTGCTTTCACAGGTGCAGTAACACTGGGGCTTTGCGCTTCTCTAGCCACCAAACGTCACGGTCCTTCTCTTTCCGTCTCGTAGACACGAGCTGAGAAATTGCAAACGTCCAGCAATTGCTCAGAGAGGAAAAGTGCCAGCACTGAAAGCTCTTGCTAGCCAGCACCCTTCCTTGGAAGCGCTTTCACAGGCGCTGTAACACTGGGGCTTTGCGCTTCTCTACCCACCAAACGTCACGGTCACTATCTCTCCGTCTCGTAGACACGAGCTGAGAAATTGCAAACGTCGAGCAATTGCTCAGAGATGAAAAGTGCCAGCACTGGAAGCTGTTGCTAGGCAGCACCCTTCCTTGGAAGCGCTTTTGTAGGCCTAAGAACACTGGGGCTCTGGGCTTCTCTAGCCACCTAATCTTCTGCTCATCCTCTCGTGCACTCTAAAGAGAGCTCAGGTGAGAAATTGCAAACGTCCAGCAATTGCTCAGAGATGAAAAGTGCCAGCACTGAAAGCTGTTGCTAGCCAGCACCCTTCCTTGGAAGCGCTTTTGTAGGCCTAAGAACACTGGGGCCCTGGGCTTCTCTAGCCACCTCATCTTCTGCTCATCCTCTCGCGCACTCTAAAGAGAGCTCAGGTGAGAAATTGCAAACGTCGATCAATTGCTCAGAGATGAAAAGTGCCAGCACTGAAAGCTCTTGCTAGCCAGCACCCTTCCTTGGAAGCGCTTTTGTAGGCCTAAGAACACTGGGGCTCTGGGCTTGTCTAGCCACCTCATCTTCTGCTCATCCTCTCGCGCACTCTAAAGAGAGCTCAGGTGAGAAATTGCAAACGTCGAGCAATTGCTCAGAGATGAAAAGTGCCAGCAGTGAAAGCTCTTGCTAGCCAGCACCCTTCCTTGGAAGCGCTTTCACAGGCGCAGTAACACTGGGGCTTTGCGCTTCTCTACCCACCAAACGTCACGGTCATTCTCTTTCCGTCTCGTAGACACGAGCTGAGAAATTGCAAACGTCGAGCAATTGCTCAGAGAGGAAAAGTGCCAGCACTGAAAGCTCTTGCTAGCCGGCACCCTTCCTTGGAGGCGCTTTTGTAGGCCTAAGAACACTGGGGCTCTGGGCTTCTCTAGCCACCTAATCTTCTGCTCATCCTCTCGCGCACTCTAAAGAGAGCTCAGGTGAGAAATTGCAAACGTCCAGCAATTGCTCAGAGATGAAAAGTGCCAGCACTGAAAGCTCTTGCTAGCCAGCACCCTTCCTTGGAAGTGCTTTCACAGGCGCTGTAACACTGGGGCTTTGCGCTTCTCTAGCCACCAAACGTCACGGTCCTTCTCTTTCCATCTCCTAGACACGAGCTGAGAAATTGCAAACGTCGAGCAATTGCTCAGAGATGAAAAGTGCCAGCACTGAAAGCTCTTGCTAGCCAGCACCCTTCCTTGGAAGCGCTTTCACAGGCGCTGTAACACTGGGGCTTTGCTCTTTTCTAGCCACCAAACGTCACGGTCCTTCTCTTTCCGTCTCGTAGACACGAGCTGAGAAATTGCAAACGTCGAGCAATTGCTCAGAGATGAAAAGTGCCAGCACTGAAAGCTGTTGCTAGCCAGCACCCTTCCTTGGAAGCGCTTTCACAGGCGCAGCAACACTGGGGCTTTGCGCTTCTCTACCCACCAAACGTCACGGTCCTTCTATTTCCGTCTCGTAGACACGAGCTGAGAAATTGCAAACGTCGAGCAATTGCTCAGAGATGAAAAGTGCCAGCACTGGAAGCTGTTGCTAGCCATCACCCTTCCTTGGAAGCGCTTTTGTAGGCCTAAGAAGACTGGGGCTCTGGGCTTCTTTAGCCACCTCATCTTCTGCTCATCCTCTCGCGCACTCTAAAGAGAGCTCAGGGGAGAAATTGCAAACGTCGAGCAATTGCTCAGAGATGAAAAGTGCCAGCACTGAAAGCTCTTGCTAGCCAGCACCCTTCCTTGGAAGTGCTTTCACAGGCGCAGTAACACTGGGGCTTTGCGCTTCTCTACCCACCAAACGTCACGGTCACTATCTCTCCGTCTCGTAGACACGAGCTGAGAAATTGCAAACGTCGATCAATTGCTCAGAGATGAAAAGTGCCAGCACTGAAAGCTGTTGCTAGCCAGCACCCTTCCTTGGAAGCGCTTTTGTAGGCCTAAGCACACTGGGGCTCTGGGCTTCTCTAGCCACCTAATCTTCTGCTCATCCTCTCGCGCACTCTAAAGAGAGCTCAGGTGAGAAATTGCAAACGTCCAGCAATTGCTCAGAGATGAAAAGTGCCAGCACTGAAAGCTGTTGCTAGCCAGCACCCTTCCTTGGAAGCGCTTTTGTAGGCCTAAGAACACTGGGGCTCTGGGCTTCTCTAGCCACCTCATCTTCTGCTCATCCTCTCGCGCACTCTAAAGAGAGCTCAGGTGAGAAATTGCAAACGTCGAGCAATTGCTCAGAGATGAAAAGTGCCAGCACTGAAAGCTCTTGCTAGCCAGCACCCTTCCTTGGAAGCGCTTTTGTAGGCCTAAGCACACTGGGGCTCTGGGCTTCTCTAGCCACCTCATCTTCTGCTCATCCTCTCGCGCACTCTAAAGAGAGCTCAGGTGAGAAATTGCAAACGTCAAGCAATTGCTCAGAGATGAAAAGTGCCAGCACTGAAAGCTCTTGCTAGCCAGCACCCTTCCTTGGAAGCGCTTTCACAGGCGCTGTAACACTGGGGCTTTGCTCTTTTCTAGCCACCAAACGTCACGGTCACTATCTCTCCGTCTCGTAGACACGAGCTGAGAAATTGCAAACGTCGAGCAATTGCTCAGAGATGAAAAGTGCCAGCACTGAAAGCTCTTGCTAGCCAGCACCCTTCCTTGGAAGCGCTTTTGTAGGCCTAAGCACACTGGGGCTCTGGGCTTCTTTAGCCACCTCATCTTCTGCTCATCCTCTCGCGCACTCTAAAGAGAGCTCAGGTGAGAAATTGCAAACGTCGAGCAATTGCTCAGAGATGAAAAGTGCCAGCACTGAAAGCTCTTGCTAGCCAGCACCCTTCCTTGGAAGCGCTTTTGTAGGCCTAAGCACACTGGGGCTCTGGGCTTCTTTAGCCACCTAATCTTCTGCTCATCCTCTCGCGCACTCTAAAGAGAGCTCAGGTGAGAAATTGCAAACGTCAAGCAATTGCTCAGATATGAAAAGTGCCAGCACTGAAAGCTCTTGCTAGCCAGCACCCTTCCTTGGAAGCGCTTTTGTAGGCCTAAGAACACTGGGGCTCTGGGCTTCTTTAGCCACCTAATCTTCTGCTCATCCTCTCGCGCACTCTAAAGAGAGCTCAGGTGAGAAATTGCAAACGTCCAGCAATTGCTCAGAGATGAAAAGTGCCAGCACTGAAAGCTCTTGCTAGCCAGCACCCTTCCTTGGAAGCGCTTTCACAGGCGCAGTAACACTGGGGCTTTGCGCTTCTCTACCCACCAAACGTCACGGTCCTTCTCTTTCCGTCTCGTAGACACGAGCTGAGAAATTGCAAACGTCGATCAATTGCTCAGAGATGAAAAGTGCCAGCACTGAAAGCTCTTGTTAGCCAGCACCCTTCCTTGGAAGCGCTTTCACAGGCGCTGTAACACTGGGGCTTTGCTCTTTTCTAGCCACCAAACGTCACGGTCCTTCTCTTTCCGTCTCGTAGACACGAGCTGAGAAATTGCAAACGTCGAGCAATTGCTCAGAGATGAAAAGTGCCAGCACTGAAAGCTGTTGCTAGCCAGCACCCTTCCTTGGAAGCGCTTTTGTAGGCCTAAGAACACTGGGGCTCTGGGCTTCATTAGCCACCTCATCTTCTGCTCATCCTCTCGCGCACTCTGAAGAGAGCTCAGGGGAAAAATTGCAAACGTCAAGCAATTGCTCAGAGATGAAAAGTGCCAGCACTGAAAGCTGTTGCTAGCCAGCACCCTTCCTTGGAAGCGCTTTTGTAGGCCTAAGAACACTGGGGCTCTGGGCTTCTCTAGCCACCTCATCTTCTGCTCATCCTCTCGTGCACTCTAAAGAGAGCTCAGGTGAGAAATTGCAAACGTCGAGCAATTGCTCAGAGATGAAAAGTGCCAGCACTGAAAGCTCTTGCTAGCCAGCACCCTTCCTTGGAAGTGCTTTCACAGGCGCAGTAACACTGGGGCTTTGCTCTTCTCTAGCCACCAAACGTCACGGTCCTTCTCTTTCCGTCTCGTAGACACGAGCTGAGAAATTGCAAACGTCGAGCAATTGCTCAGAGATGAAAAGTGCCAGCACTGAAAGCTGTTGCTAGCCAGCACCCTTCCTTGGAAGCGCTTTCACAGGCGCTGTAACACTGGGGCTTTGCGCTTCTCTAGCCACCAAACGTCACGGTCCTTCTCTTTCCGTCTCGTAGACACGAGCTGAGAAATTGCAAACGTCGAGCAATTGCTCAGAGATGAAAAGTGCCAGCACTGAAAGCTGTTGCTAGCCAGCACCCTTCCTTGGAAGCGCTTTTGTAGGCCTAAGAAGACTGGGGCTCTGGGCTTCATTAGCCACCTCATCTTCTGCTCATCCTCTCGCGCGCTCTAAAGAGAGCTCAGGGGAAAAATTGCAAACGTCAAGCAATTGCTCAGAGATGAAAAGTGCCAGCACTGAAAGCTGTTGCTAGCCAGCACCCTTCCTTGGAAGCGCTTTTGTAGGCCTAAGAACACTGGGGCTCTGGGCTTCTCTAGCCACCTCATCTTCTGCTCATCCTCTCGTGCACTCTAAAGAGAGCTCAGGTGAGAAATTGCAAACGTCGAGCAATTGCTCAGAGATGAAAAGTGCCAGCACTGAAAGCTGTTGCTAGCCAGCACCCTTCCTTGGAAGTGCTTTCACAGGCGCAGTAACACTGGGGCTTTGCGCTTCTCTAGCCACCAAACGTCACGGTCCTTCTCTTTCCGTCTCGTAGACACGAGCTGAGAAATTGCAAACGTCGAGCAATTGCTCAGAGATGAAAAGTGCCAGCACTGAAAGCTGTTGCTAGCCAGCACCCTTCCTTGGAAGCGCTTTCACAGGCGCTGTAACACTGGGGCTTTGCTCTTTTCTAGCCACCAAACGTGACGGTCCTTCTCTTTCCGTCTCGTAGACACGAGCTGAGAAATTGCAAACGTCGAGCAATTGCTCAGAGATGAAAAGTGCCAGCACTGAAAGCTGTTGCTAGCCAGCACCCTTCCTTGGAAGCGCTTTTGTAGGCCTAAGAACACTGGGGCTCTGGGCTTCTCTAGCCACCTAATCTTCTGCTCATCCTCTCGCGCACTCTAAAGAGAGCTCAGGTTAGAAATTGCAAACGTCGAGCAATTGCTCAGAGATGAAAAGTGCCAGCACTGAAAGCTGTTGCTAGCCAGCACCCTTCCTTGGAAGCGCTTTTGTAGGCCTAAGAACACTGGGGCTCTGGGCTTCTCTAGCCACCTCATCTTCTGCTCATCCTCTCGCGCACTCTAAAGAGAGCTCAGGTGAGAAATTGCAAACGTACCACAATTGCTCAGAGATGAAAAGTGCCAGCACTGAAAGCTGTTGCTGGCCAGCACCCTTCCTTGGAAGCGCTTTCACAGGCGCAGCAACACTGGGGCTTTGCGCTTCTCTAGCCACCAAACGTCACTGTCATTCTCTTTCCGTCTCGTAGACACGAGCTGAGAAATTGCAAACGTCGAGCAATTGCTCAGAGAGGAAAAGTGCCAGCACTGAAAGCTGTTGCTAGCCAGCACCCTTCCTTGGAAGCGCTTTTGTAGGCCTAAGAACACTGGGGCTCTGGGCTTCTCTAGCCACCTCATCTTCTGCTCATCCTCTCGCGCACTGTAAAGAGAGCTCAGGTGAGAAATTGCAAACGTCGAGCAATTGCTCAGAGATGAAAAGTGCCAGCACTGAAAGCTCTTGCTAGCCAGCCCCCTTCCTTGGAAGTGCTTTCACAGGTGCAGTAACACTGGGGCTTTGCGCTTCTCTAGCCACCAAACGTCACGGTCCTTCTCTTTCCGTCTCGTAGACACGAGCTGAGAAATTGCAAACGTCCAGCAATTGCTCAGAGAGGAAAAGTGCCAGCACTGAAAGCTCTTGCTAGCCAGCACCCTTCCTTGGAAGCGCTTTCACAGGCGCTGTAACACTGGGGCTTTGCGCTTCTCTACCCACCAAACGTCACGGTCACTATCTCTCCGTCTCGTAGACACGAGCTGAGAAATTGCAAACGTCGAGCAATTGCTCAGAGATGAAAAGTGCCAGCACTGGAAGCTGTTGCTAGGCAGCACCCTTCCTTGGAAGCGCTTTTGTAGGCCTAAGAAAACTGGGGCTCTGGGCTTCTCTAGCCACCTAATCTTCTGCTCATCCTCTCGTGCACTCTAAAGAGAGCTCAGGTGAGAAATTGCAAACGTCCAGCAATTGCTCAGAGATGAAAAGTGCCAGCACTGAAAGCTGTTGCTAGCCAGCACCCTTCCTTGGAAGCGCTTTTGTAGGCCTAAGAACACTGGGGCCCTGGGCTTCTCTAGCCACCTCATCTTCTGCTCATCCTCTCGCGCACTCTAAAGAGAGCTCAGGTGAGAATTTGCAAACGTCGATCAATTGCTCAGAGATGAAAAGTGCCAGCACTGAAAGCTCTTGCTAGCCAGCACCCTTCCTTGGAAGCGCTTTTGTAGGCCTAAGAACACTGGGGCTCTGGGCTTGTCTAGCCACCTCATCTTCTGCTCATCCTCTCGCGCACTCTAAAGAGAGCTCAGGTGAGAAATTGCAAACGTCGAGCAATTGCTCAGAGATGAAAAGTGCCAGCAGTGAAAGCTCTTGCTAGCCAGCACCCTTCCTTGGAAGCGCTTTCACAGGCGCAGTAACACTGGGGCTTTGCGCTTCTCTAGCCACCAAACGTCACGGTCATTCTCTTTCCGTCTCGTAGACACGAGCTGAGAAATTGCAAACGTCGAGCAATTGCTCAGAGAGGAAAAGTGCCAGCACTGAAAGCTCTTGCTAGCCGGCACCCTTCCTTGGAGGCGCTTTTGTAGGCCTAAGAACACTGGGGCTCTGGGCTTCTCTAGCCACCTCATCTTCTGCTCATCCTCTCGCGCACTCTAAAGAGAGCTCAGGTGAGAAATTGCAAACGTCGAGCAATTGCTCAGAGATGAAAAGTGCCAGCACTGAAAGCTCTTGCTAGCCAGCACCCTTCCTTGGAAGTGCTTTCACAGGCGCTGTAACACTGGGGCTTTGCGCTTCTCTAGCCACCAAACGTCACGGTCCTTCTCTTTCCGTCTCGTAGACACGAGCTGAGAAATTGCAAACGTCGAGCAATTGCTCAGAGATGAAAAGTGCCAGCACTGAAAGCTCTTGCTAGCCAGCACCCTTCCTTGGAAGCGCTTTCACAGGCGCTGTAACACTGGGGCTTTGCTCTTTTCTAGCCACCAAACGTCACGGTCCTTCTCTTTCCGTCTCGTAGACACGAGCTGAGAAATTGCAAACGTCGATCAATTGCTCAGAGATGAAAAGTGCCAGCACTGAAAGCTGTTGCTAGCCAGCACCCTTCCTTGGAAGCGCTTTCACAGGCGCAGCAACACTGGGGCTTTGTGCTTCTCTACCCACCAAACGTCACGGTCCTTCTCTTTCCGTCTCGTAGACACGAGCTGAGAAATTGCAAACGTCGAGCAATTGCTCAGAGATGAAAAGTGCCAGCACTGGAAGCTGTTGCTAGCCAGCACCCTTCCTTGGAAGCGCTTTTGTAGGCCTAAGAACACTGGGGCTCTGGGCTTCTTTAGCCACCTCATCTTCTGCTCATCCTCTCGCGCACTCTAAAGAGAGCTCAGGGGAGAAATTGCAAACGTCGAGCAATTGCTCAGAGATGAAAAGTGCCAGCACTGAAAGCTCTTGCTAGCCAGCACCCTTCCTTGGAAGTGCTTTCACAGGCGCAGTAACACTGGGGCTTTGCGCTTCTCTACCCACCAAACGTCACGGTCACTATCTCTCCGTCTCGTAGACACGAGCTGAGAAATTGCAAACGTCGATCAATTGCTCAGAGATGAAAAGTGCCAGCACTGAAAGCTGTTGCTAGCCAGCACCCTTCCTTGGAAGCGCTTTTGTAGGCCTAAGCACACTGGGGCTCTGGGCTTCTCTAGCCACCTCATCTTCTGCTCATCCTCTCGCGCACTCTAAAGAGAGCTCAGGTGAGAAATTGCAAACGTCCAGCAATTGCTCAGAGATGAAAAGTGCCAGCACTGAAAGCTGTTGCTAGCCAGCACCCTTCCTTGGAAGCGCTTTTGTAGGCCTAAGAACACTGGGGCTCTGGGCTTCTTTAGCCACCTCATCTTCTGCTCATCCTCTCGCGCACTCTAAAGAGAGCTCAGGTGAGAAATTGCAAACGTCGAGCAATTGCTCAGAGATGAAAAGTGCCAGCACTGAAAGCTCTTGCTAGCCAGCACCCTTCCTTGGAAGCGCTTTTGTAGGCCTAAGAACACTGGGGCTCTGGGCTTCTCTAGCCACCTCATCTTCTGCTCATCCTCTCGCGCACTGTAAAGAGAGCTCAGGTGAGAAATTGCAAACGTCAAGCAATTGCTCAGAGATGAAAAGTGCCAGCACTGAAAGCTCTTGCTAGCCAGCACCCTTCCTTGGAAGCGCTTTCACAGGCGCTGTAACACTGGGGCTTTGCTCTTTTCTAGCCACCAAACGTCACGGTCACTATCTCTCCGTCTCGTAGACACGAGCTGAGAAATTGCAAACGTCGAGCAATTGCTCAGAGAGGAAAAGTGCCAGCACTGAAAGCTCTTGCTAGCCAGCACCCTTCCTTGGAAGCGCTTTTGTAGGCCTAAGCACACTGGGGCTCTGGGCTTCTCTAGCCACCTAATCTTCTGCTCATCCTCTCGCGCACTCTAAAGAGAGCTCAGGTGAGAAATTGCAAACGTCGAGCAATTGCTCAGAGATGAAAAGTGCCAGCAGTGAAAGCTCTTGCTAGCCAGCACCCTTCCTTGGAAGCGCTTTCACAGGCGCAGTAACACTGGGGCTTTGCGCTTCTCTAGCCACCAAACGTCACGGTCATTCTCTTTCCGTCTCGTAGACACGAGCTGAGAAATTGCAAACGTCGAGCAATTGCTCAGAGAGGAAAAGTGCCAGCACTGAAAGCTCTTGCTAGCCGGCACCCTTCCTTGGAAGCGCTTTTGTAGGCCTAAGAACACTGGGGCTCTGGGCTTCTCTAGCCACCTAATCTTCTGCTCATCCTCTCGCGCACTCTAAAGAGAGCTCAGGTGAGAAATTGCAAACGTCGAGCAATTGCTCAGAGATGAAAAGTGCCAGCACTGAAAGCTCTTGCTAGCCAGCACCCTTCCTTGGAAGTGCTTTCACAGGCGCTGTAACACTGGGGCTTTGCGCTTCTCTAGCCACCAAACGTCACGGTCCTTCTCTTTCCGTCTCGTAGACACGAGCTGAGAAATTGCAAACGTCGAGCAATTGCTCAGAGATGAAAAGTGCCAGCACTGAAAGCTCTTGCTAGCCAGCACCCTTCCTTGGAAGCGCTTTCACAGGCGCTGTAACACTGGGGCTTTGCTCTTTTCTAGCCACCAAACGTCACGGTCCTTCTCTTTCCGTCTCGTAGACACGAGCTGAGAAATTGCAAACGTCGATCAATTGCTCAGAGATGAAAAGTGCCAGCACTGAAAGCTGTTGCTAGCCAGCACCCTTCCTTGGAAGCGCTTTCACAGGCGCAGCAACACTGGGGCTTTGCGCTTCTCTACCCACCAAACGTCACGGTCCTTCTATTTCCGTCTCGTAGACACGAGCTGAGAAATTGCAAACGTCGAGCAATTGCTCAGAGATGAAAAGTGCCAGCACTGGAAGCTGTTGCTAGCCAGCACCCTTCCTTGGAAGCGCTTTTGTAGGCCTAAGAAGACTGGGGCTCTGGGCTTCTTTAGCCACCTCATCTTCTGCTCATCCTCTCGCGCACTCTAAAGAGAGCTCAGGGGAGAAATTGCAAACGTCGAGCAATTGCTCAGAGATGAAAAGTGCCAGCACTGAAAGCTCTTGCTAGCCAGCACCCTTCCTTGGAAGTGCTTTCACAGGCGCAGTAACACTGGGGCTTTGCGCTTCTCTACCCACCAAACGTCACGGTCACTATCTCTCCGTCTCGTAGACACGAGCTGAGAAATTGCAAACGTCGATCAATTGCTCAGAGATGAAAAGTGCCAGCACTGAAAGCTGTTGCTAGCCAGCCCCCTTCCTTGGAAGCGCTTTTGTAGGCCTAAGCACACTGGGGCTCTGGGCTTCTCTAGCCACCTAATCTTCTGCTCATCCTCTCGCGCACTCTAAAGAGAGCTCAGGTGAGAAATTGCAAACGTCCAGCAATTGCTCAGAGATGAAAAGTGCCAGCACTGAAAGCTGTTGCTAGCCAGCACCCTTCCTTGGAAGCGCTTTTGTAGGCCTAAGAACACTGGGGCTCTGGGCTTCTCTAGCCACCTCATCTTCTGCTCATCCTCTCGCGCACTCTAAAGAGAGCTCAGGTGAGAAATTGCAAACGTCGAGCAATTGCTCAGAGATGAAAAGTGCCAGCACTGAAAGCTCTTGCTAGCCAGCACCCTTCCTTGGAAGCGCTTTTGTAGGCCTAAGAACACTGGGGCTCTGGGCTTCTCTAGCCACCTCATCTTCTGCTCATCCTCTCGCGCACTGTAAAGAGAGCTCAGGTGAGAAATTGCAAACGTCAAGCAATTGCTCAGAGATGAAAAGTGCCAGCACTGAAAGCTCTTGCTAGCCAGCACCCTTCCTTGGAAGCGCTTTCACAGGCGCTGTAACACTGGGGCTTTGCTCTTTTCTAGCCACCAAACGTCACGGTCACTATCTCTCCGTCTCGTAGACACGAGCTGAGAAATTGCAAACGTCGAGCAATTGCTCAGAGAGGAAAAGTGCCAGCACTGAAAGCTCTTGCTAGCCAGCACCCTTCCTTGGAAGCGCTTTTGTAGGCCTAAGCACACTGGGGCTCTGGGCTTCTTTAGCCACCTCATCTTCTGCTCATCCTCTCGCGCACTCTAAAGAGAGCTCAGGTGAGAAATTGCAAACGTCGAGCAATTGCTCAGAGATGAAAAGTGCCAGCACTGAAAGCTGTTGCTAGCCAGCACCCTTCCTTGGAAGCGCTTTTGTAGGCCTAAGCACACTGGGGCTCTGGGCTTCTTTAGCCACCTCATCTTCTGCTCATCCTCTCGCGCACTCTAAAGAGAGCTCAGGTGAGAAATTGCAAACGTCAAGCAATTGCTCAGATATGAAAAGTGCCAGCACTGAAAGCTCTTGCTAGCCAGCACCCTTCCTTGGAAGCGCTTTTGTAGGCCTAAGAACACTGGGGCTCTGGGCTTCTTTAGCCACCTAATCTTCTGCTCATCCTCTCGCGCACTCTAAAGAGAGCTCAGGTGAGAAATTGCAAACGTCGAGCAATTGCTCAGAGATGAAAAGTGCCAGCACTGAAAGCTCTTGCTAGCCAGCACCCTTCCTTGGAAGCGCTTTCACAGGCGCAGTAACACTGGGGCTTTGCGCTTCTCTACCCACCAAACGTCACGGTCCTTCTCTTTCCGTCTCGTAGACACGAGCTGAGAAATTGCAAACGTCGATCAATTGCTCAGAGATGAAAAGTGCCAGCACTGAAAGCTCTTGTTAGCCAGCACCCTTCCTTGGAAGCGCTTTCACAGGCGCTGTAACACTGGGGCTTTGCTCTTTTCTAGCCACCAAACGTCACGGTCCTTCTCTTTCCGTCTCGTAGACACGAGCTGAGAAATTGCAAACGTCGATCAATTGCTCAGAGATGAAAAGTGCCAGCACTGAAAGCTGTTGCTAGCCAGCACCCTTCCTTGGAAGCGCTTTTGTAGGCCTAAGAACACTGGGGCTCTGGGCTTCATTAGCCACCTCATCTTCTGCTCATCCTCTCGCGCACTCTGAAGAGAGCTCAGGGGAAAAATTGCAAACGTCAAGCAATTGCTCAGAGATGAAAAGTGCCAGCACTGAAAGCTGTTGCTAGCCAGCACCCTTCCTTGGAAGCGCTTTTGTAGGCCTAAGAACACTGGGGCTCTGGGCTTCTCTAGCCACCTCATCTTCTGCTCATCCTCTCGTGCACTCTAAAGAGAGCTCAGGTGAGAAATTGCAAACGTCGAGCAATTGCTCAGAGATGAAAAGTGCCAGCACTGAAAGCTGTTGCTAGCCAGCACCCTTCCTTGGAAGTGCTTTCACAGGCGCAGTAACACTGGGGCTTTGCGCTTCTCTAGCCACCAAACGTCACGGTCCTTCTCTTTCCGTCTCGTAGACACGAGCTGAGAAATTGCAAACGTCGAGCAATTGCTCAGAGATGAAAAGTGCCAGCACTGAAAGCTGTTGCTAGCCAGCACCCTTCCTTGGAAGCGCTTTCACAGGCGCTGTAACACTGGGGCTTTGCTCTTTTCTAGCCACCAAACGTGACGGTCCTTCTCTTTCCGTCTCGTAGACACGAGCTGAGAAATTGCAAACGTCGATCAATTGCTCAGAGATGAAAAGTGCCAGCACTGAAAGCTGTTGCTAGCCAGCACCCTTCCTTGGAAGCGCTTTTGTAGGCCTAAGAACACTGGGGCTCTGGGCTTCTCTAGCCACCTAATCTTCTGCTCATCCTCTCGCGCACTCTAAAGAGAGCTCAGGTTAGAAATTGCAAACGTCGAGCAATTGCTCAGAGATGAAAAGTGCCAGCACTGAAAGCTGTTGCTAGCCAGCACCCTTCCTTGGAAGCGCTTTTGTAGGCCTAAGAACACTGGGGCTCTGGGCTTCTCTAGCCACCTAATCTGCTCATCCTCTCGCGCACTCTAAAGAGAGCTCAGGTGAGAAATTGCAAACGTACCGCAATTGCTCAGAGATGAAAAGTGCCAGCACTGAAAGCTGTTGCTGGCCAGCACCCTTCCTTGGAAGCGCTTTCACAGGCGCAGCAACACTGGGGCTTTGCGCTTCTCTAGCCACCAAACGTCACTGTCATTCTCTTTCCGTCTCGTAGACACGAGCTGAGAAATTGCAAACGTCGAGCAATTGCTCAGAGAGGAAAAGTGCCAGCACTGAAAGCTGTTGCTAGCCAGCACCCTTCCTTGGAAGCGCTTTTGTAGGCCTAAGAACACTGGGGCTCTGGGCTTCTCTAGCCACCTAATCTTCTGCTCATCCTCTCGCGCACTGTAAAGAGAGCTCAGGTGAGAAATTGCAAACGTCGAGCAATTGCTCAGAGATGAAAAGTGCCAGCACTGAAAGCTCTTGCTAGCCAGCCCCCTTCCTTGGAAGTGCTTTCACAGGCGCAGTAACACTGGGGCTTTGCGCTTCTCTAGCCACCAAACGTCACGGTCCTTCTCTTTCCGTCTCGTAGACACGAGCTGAGAAATTGCAAACGTCGAGCAATTGCTCAGAGAGGAAAAGTGCCAGCACTGAAAGCTCTTGCTAGCCAGCACCCTTCCTTGGAAGCGCTTTCACAGGCGCTGTAACACTGGGGCTTTGCGCTTCTCTACCCACCAAACGTCACGGTCACTATCTCTCCGTCTCGTAGACACGAGCTGAGAAATTGCAAACGTCGAGCAATTGCTCAGAGATGAAAAGTGCCAGCACTGGAAGCTGTTGCTAGGCAGCACCCTTCCTTGGAAGCGCTTTTGTAGGCCTAAGAAAACTGGGGCTCTGGGCTTCTCTAGCCACCTAATCTTCTGCTCATCCTCTCGTGCACTCTAAAGAGAGCTCAGGTGAGAAATTGCAAACGTCCAGCAATTGCTCAGAGATGAAAAGTGCCAGCACTGAAAGCTGTTGCTAGCCAGCACCCTTCCTTGGAAGCGCTTTTGTAGGCCTAAGAACACTGGGGCCCTGGGCTTCTCTAGCCACCTCATCTTCTGCTCATCCTCTCGCGCACTCTAAAGAGAGCTGAGGTGAGAAATTGCAAACGTTGAGCAATTGCTCAGAGATGAAAAGTGCCAGCACTGAAAGCTGTTGCTAGCCAGCACCCTTCCTTGGAAGCGCTTTTGTAGGCCTAAGAACACTGGGGCTCTGGGCTTCTCTAGCCACCTCATCTTCTGCTCATCCTCTCGCGCACTCTAAAGAGAGCTCAGGTGAGAAATTGCAAACGTCGAGCAATTGCTCAGAGATGAAAAGTGCCAGCAGTGAAAGCTCTTGCTAGCCAGCACCCTTCCTTGGAAGCGCTTTCACAGGCGCAGTAACACTGGGGCTTTGCGCTTCTCTAGCCACCAAACGTCACGGTCATTCTCTTTCCGTCTCGTAGACACGAGCTGAGAAATTGCAAACGTCGAGCAATTGCTCAGAGAGGAAAAGTGCCAGCACTGAAAGCTCTTGCTAGCCGGCACCCTTCCTTGGAGGCGCTTTTGTAGGCCTAAGAACACTGGGGCTCTGGGCTTCTCTAGCCACCTAATCTTCTGCTCATCCTCTCGCGCACTCTAAAGAGAGCTCAGGTGAGAAATTGCAAACGTCGAGCAATTGCTCAGAGATGAAAAGTGCCAGCACTGAAAGCTCTTGCTAGCCAGCACCCTTCCTTGGAAGCGCTTTCACAGGCGCAGTAACACTGGGGCTTTGCGCTTCTCTACCCACCAAACGTCACGGTCCTTCTCTTTCCGTCTCGTAGACACGAGCTGAGAAATTGCAAACGTCGAGCAATTGCTCAGAGATGAAAAGTGCCAGCACTGAAAGCTCTTGCTAGCCAGCACCCTTCCTTGGAAGCGCTTTCACAGGCGCTGTAACACTGGGGCTTTGCTCTTTTCTAGCCACCAAACGTCACGGTCCTTCTCTTTCCGTCTCGTAGACACGAGCTGAGAAATTGCAAACGTCGATCAATTGCTCAGAGATGAAAAGTGCCAGCACTGAAAGCTGTTGCTAGCCAGCACCCTTCCTTGGAAGCGCTTTCACAGGCGCAGCAACACTGGGGCTTTGCGCTTCTCTACCCACCAAACGTCACGGTCCTTCTATTTCCGTCTCGTAGACACGAGCTGAGAAATTGCAAACGTCGAGCAATTGCTCAGAGATGAAAAGTGCCAGCACTGAAAGCTGTTGCTAGCCAGCACCCTTCCTTGGAAGCGCTTTTGTAGGCCTAAGAACACTGGGGCTCTGGGCTTCTTTAGCCACCTCATCTTCTGCTCATCCTCTCGCGCACTCTAAAGAGAGCTCAGGGGAGAAATTGCAAACGTCGAGCAATTGCTCAGAGATGAAAAGTGCCAGCACTGAAAGCTCTTGCTAGCCAGCACCCTTCCTTGGAAGTGCTTTCACAGGCGCAGTAACACTGGGGCTTTGCGCTTCTCTACCCACCAAACGTCACGGTCACTATCTCTCCGTCTCGTAGACACGAGCTGAGAAATTGCAAACGTCGATCAATTGCTCAGAGATGAAAAGTGCCAGCACTGAAAGCTGTTGCTAGCCAGCACCCTTCCTTGGAAGCGCTTTTGTAGGCCTAAGCACACTGGGGCTCTGGGCTTCTCTAGCCACCTAATCTTCTGCTCATCCTCTCGCGCACTCTAAAGAGAGCTCAGGTGAGAAATTGCAAACGTCGAGCAATTGCTCAGAGATGAAAAGTGCCAGCACTGAAAGCTGTTGCTAGCCAGCACCCTTCCTTGGAAGCGCTTTTGTAGGCCTAAGAACACTGGGGCTCTGGGCTTCTCTAGCCACCTCATCTTCTGCTCATCCTCTCGCGCACTCTAAAGAGAGCTCAGGTGAGAAATTGCAAACGTCGAGCAATTGCTCAGAGATGAAAAGTGCCAGCACTGAAAGCTCTTGCTAGCCAGCACCCTTCCTTGGAAGCGCTTTTGTAGCCCTTAGAACACTGGGGCTCTGGGCTTCTCTAGCCACCTCATCTTCTGCTCATCCTCTCGCGCACTGTAAAGAGAGCTCAGGTGAGAAATTGCAAACGTCGAGCAATTGCTCAGAGATGAAAAGTGCCAGCACTGAAAGCTCTTGCTAGCCAGCACCCTTCCTTGGAAGTGCTTTCACAGGCGCTGTAACACTGGGGCTTTGCTCTTTTCTAGCCACCAAACGTCACGGTCACTATCTCTCCGTCTCGTAGACACGAGCTGAGAAATTGCAAACGTCGAGCAATTGCTCAGAGAGGAAAAGTGCCAGCACTGAAAGCTCTTGCTAGCCAGCACCCTTCCTTGGAAGCGCTTTTGTAGGCCTAAGCACACTGGGGCTCTGGGCTTCTCTAGCCACCTCATCTTCTGCTCATCCTCTCGCGCACTCTAAAGAGAGCTCAGGTGAGAAATTGCAAACGTCGAGCAATTGCTCAGAGATGAAAAGTGCCAGCACTGAAAGCTGTTGCTAGCCAGCACCCTTCCTTGGAAGCGCTTTTGTAGGCCTAAGCACACTGGGGCTCTGGGCTTCTTTAGCCACCTAATCTTCTGCTCATCCTCTCGCGCACTCTAAAGAGAGCTCAGGTGAGAAATTGCAAACGTCAAGCAATTGCTCAGATATGAAAAGTGCCAGCACTGAAAGCTCTTGCTAGCCAGCACCCTTCCTTGGAAGCGCTTTTGTAGGCCTAAGAACACTGGGGCTCTGGGCTTCTTTAGCCACCTAATCTTCTGCTCATCCTCTCGCGCACTCTAAAGAGAGCTCAGGTGAGAAATTGCAAACGTCGAGCAATTGCTCAGAGATGAAAAGTGCCAGCACTGAAAGCTCTTGCTAGCCAGCACCCTTCCTTGGAAGCGCTTTCACAGGCGCAGTAACACTGGGGCTTTGCGCTTCTCTACCCACCAAACGTCACGGTCATTCTCTTTCCGTCTCGTAGACACGAGCTGAGAAATTGCAAACGTCGAGCAATTGCTCAGAGATGAAAAGTGCCAGCACTGAAAGCTGTTGCTAGCCAGCACCCTTCCTTGGAAGCGCTTTTGTAGGCCTAAGAACACTGGGGCTCTGGGCTTCTCTAGCCACCTCATCTTCTGCTCATCCTCTCGCGCACTCTGAAGAGAGCTCAGGTGAGAAATTGCAAACGTCGAGCAATTGCTCAGAGAGGAAAAGTGCCAGCACTGAAAGCTCTTGCTAGCCAGCACCCTTCCTTGGAAGCGCTTTCACAGGCGCTGTAACACTGGGGCTTTGCGCTTCTCTACCCACCAAACGTCACGGTCACTATCTCTCCGTCTCGTAGACACGAGCTGAGAAATTGCAAACGTCGAGCAATTGCTCAGAGATGAAAAGTGCCAGCACTGGAAGCTGTTGCTAGGCAGCACCCTTCCTTGGAAGCGCTTTTGTAGGCCTAAGAAAACTGGGGCTCTGGGCTTCTCTAGCCACCTAATCTTCTGCTCATCCTCTCGTGCACTCTAAAGAGAGCTCAGGTGAGAAATTGCAAACGTCCAGCAATTGCTCAGAGATGAAAAGTGCCAGCACTGAAAGCTGTTGCTAGCCAGCACCCTTCCTTGGAAGCGCTTTTGTAGGCCTAAGAACACTGGGGCCCTGGGCTTCTCTAGCCACCTAATCTTCTGCTCATCCTCTCGCGCACTCTAAAGAGAGCTCAGGTGAGAAATTGCAAACGTCGATCAATTGCTCAGAGAGGAAAAGTGCCAGCACTGAAAGCTCTTGCTAGCCAGCACCCTTCCTTGGAAGCGCTTTTGTAGGCCTAAGAACACTGGGGCTCTGGGCTTGTCTAGCCACCTCATCTTCTGCTCATCCTCTCGCGCACTCTAAAGAGAGCTCAGGTGAGAAATTGCAAACGTCGAGCAATTGCTCAGAGATGAAAAGTGCCAGCAGTGAAAGCTCTTGCTAGCCAGCACCCTTCCTTGGAAGCGCTTTCACAGGCGCAGTAACACTGGGGCTTTGCGCTTCTCTACCCACCAAACGTCACGGTCATTCTCTTTCCGTCTCGTAGACACGAGCTGAGAAATTGCAAACGTCGAGCAATTGCTCAGAGAGGAAAAGTGCCAGCACTGAAAGCTCTTGCTAGCCGGCACCCTTCCTTGGAGGCGCTTTTGTAGGCCTAAGAACACTGGGGCTCTGGGCTTCTCTAGCCACCTAATCTTCTGCTCATCCTCTCGCGCACTCTAAAGAGAGCTCAGGTGAGAAATTGCAAACGTCGAGCAATTGCTCAGAGATGAAAAGTGCCAGCACTGAAAGCTCTTGCTAGCCAGCACCCTTCCTTGGAAGTGCTTTCACAGGCGCTGTAACACTGGGGCTTTGCGCTTCTCTAGCCACCAAACGTCACGGTCCTTCTCTTTCCGTCTCGTAGACACGAGCTGAGAAATTGCAAACGTCGAGCAATTGCTCAGAGATGAAAAGTGCCAGCACTGAAAGCTGTTGCTAGCCAGCACCCTTCCTTGGAAGCGCTTTTGTAGGCCTAAGCACACTGGGGCTCTGGGCTTCTCTAGCCACCTAATCTTCTGCTCATCCTCTCGCGCACTATAAAGAGAGCTCAGGTGAGAAATTGCAAACGTCGAGCAATTGCTCAGAGATGAAAAGTGCCAGCACTGAAAGTTGTTGCTAGCCAGCACCCTTCCTTGGAAGCGCTTTTGTAGGCCTAAGAACACTGGGGCTCTGGGCTTCTCTAGCCACCTCATCTTCTGCTCATCCTCTCGCGCACTCTAAAGAGAGCTCAGGTGAGAAATTGCAAACGTCGAGCAATTGCTCAGAGATGAAAAGTGCCAGCACTGAAAGCTCTTGCTAGCCAGCACCCTTCCTTGGAAGCGCTTTTGTAGGCCTAAGAACACTGGGGCTCTGGGCTTCTCTAGCCACCTCATCTTCTGCTCATCCTCTCGCGCACTCTAAAGAGAGCTCAGGTGAGAAATTGCAAACGTCGAGCAATTGCTCAGAGATGAAAAGTGCCAGCACTGAAAGCTCTTGCTAGCCAGCACCCTTCCTTGGAAGCGCTTTCACAGGCGCTGTAACACTGGGGCTTTGCTCTTTTCTAGCCACCAAACGTCACGGTCACTATCTCTCCGTCTCGTAGACACGAGCTGAGAAATTGCAAACGTCGAGCAATTGCTCAGAGAGGAAAAGTGCCAGCACTGAAAGCTCTTGCTAGCCAGCACCCTTCCTTGGAAGCGCTTTTGTAGGCCTAAGCACACTGGGGCTCTGGGCTTCTCTAGCCACCTCATCTTCTGCTCATCCTCTCGCGCACTCTAAAGAGAGCTCAGGTGAGAAATTGCAAACGTCGAGCAATTGCTCAGAGATGAAAAGTGCCAGCACTGAAAGCTGTTGCTAGCCAGCACCCTTCCTTGGAAGCGCTTTTGTAGGCCTAAGCACACTGGGGCTCTGGGCTTCTTTAGCCACCTAATCTTCTGCTCATCCTCTCGCGCACTCTAAAGAGAGCTCAGGTGAGAAATTGCAAACGTCAAGCAATTGCTCAGATATGAAAAGTGCCAGCACTGAAAGCTCTTGCTAGCCAGCACCCTTCCTTGGAAGCGCTTTTGTAGGCCTAAGAACACTGGGGCTCTGGGCTTCTTTAGCCACCTAATCTTCTGCTCATCCTCTCGCGCACTCTAAAGAGAGCTCAGGTGAGAAATTGCAAACGTCGAGCAATTGCTCAGAGATGAAAAGTGCCAGCACTGAAAGCTCTTGCTAGCCAGCACCCTTCCTTGGAAGCGCTTTCACAGGCGCAGTAACACTGGGGCTTTGCGCTTCTCTACCCACCAAACGTCACGGTCATTCTCTTTCCGTCTCGTAGACACGAGCTGAGAAATTGCAAACGTCGAGCAATTGCTCAGAGATGAAAAGTGCCAGCACTGAAAGCTGTTGCTAGCCAGCACCCTTCCTTGGAAGCGCTTTTGTAGGCCTAAGAACACTGGGGCTCTGGGCTTCTCTAGCCACCTCATCTTCTGCTCATCCTCTCGCGCACTCTGAAGAGAGCTCAGGTGAGAAATTGCAAACGTCGAGCAATTGCTCAGAGATGAAAAGTGCCAGCACTGAAAGCTCTTGCTAGCCAGCACCCTTCCTTGGAAGCGCTTTCACAGGCGCAGTAACACTGGGGCTTTGCGCTTCTCTAGCCACCAAACGTCACGGTCATTCTCTTTCCGTCTCGTAGACACGAGCTGAGAAATTGCAAACGTCGAGCAATTGCTCAGAGTTGAAAAGTGCCAGCGCTGAAAGCTCTTGCTAGCCAGCACCCTTCCTTGGAAGCGCTTTCACAGGCGCTGTAACACTGGGGCTTTGCTGTTTTCTAGCCACCAAACGTGACGGTCCTTCTCTTTCCGTCTCGTAGACACGAGCTGAGAAATTGCAAACGTCGAGCAATTGCTCAGAGATGAAAAGTGCCAGCACTGAAAGCTGTTGCTAGCCAACACCCTTCCTTGGAAGCGCTTTCACAGGCACTGTAACACTGGGGCTTTGCTCTTTTCTAGCCACCAAACGTCACGGTCCTTCTCTTTCCGTCTCGTAGACACGAGCTGAGAAATTGCAAACGTCGAGCAATTGCTCAGAGATGAAAAGTGCCAGCACTGAAAGCTGTTGCTAGCCAGCACCCTTCCTTGGAAGCGCTTTTGTAGGCCTAAGAACACTGGGGCTCTGGGCTTCTTTAGCCACCTCATCTTCTGCTCATCCTCTCGCGCACTCTAAAGAGAGCTCAGGGGAGAAATTGCAAACGTCCAGCAATTGCTCAGAGATGAAAAGTGCCAGCACTGAAAGCTGTTGCTAGCCAGCACCCTTCCTTGGAAGCGCTTTCACAGGCGCAGCAACACTGGGGCTTTGCTCTTTTCTAGCCACCAAACGTCACGGTCCTTCTCTTTCCGTCTCGTAGACACGAGCTGAGAAATTGCAAACATCGATCAATTGCTCAGAGATGAAAAGTGCCAGCACTGGAAGCTGTTGCTAGCCAGCACCCTTCCTTGGAAGCGCTTTTGTAGGCCTAAGAAGACTGGGGCTCTGGGCTTCCCTAGCCACCTAATCTTCTGCTCATCCTCTCGTGCACTCTAAAGAGAGCTCAGGTGAGAAATTGCAAACGTCGAGCAATTGCTTAGAGATGAAAAGTGCCAGCACTGAAAGCTGTTGCTAGCCAGCACCCTTCCTTGGAAGCGCTTTTGTAGGCCTAAGAACACTGGGGCTCTGGGCTTCTCTAGCCACCTCATCTTCTGCTCATCCTCTCGCGCACTCTAAAGAGAGCTCAGGTGAGAAATTGCAAACGTCCAGCAATTGCTCAGAGATGAAAAGTGCCAGCACTGAAAGCTGTTGCTAGCCAGCACCCTTCCTTGGAAGCGCTTTCACAGGCGCAGCAACACTGGGGCTTTGTGCTTCTCTAGCCACCAAACGTCACGGTCACTATCTCTCCGTCTCGTAGACACGAGCTGAGAAATTGCAAACGTCGAGCAATTGCTCAGAGATGAAAAGTGCCAGCACTGAAAGCTCTTGCTAGCCAGCACCCTTCCTTGGAAGCGCTTTCACAGGCGCAGCAACACTGGGGCTTTGTGCTTCTCTACCCACCAAACGTCACGGTCACTATCTCTCCGTCTCGTAGACACGAGCTGAGAAATTGCAAACGTCGATCAATTGCTCAGAGATGAAAAGTGCCAGCACTGGAAGCTCTTGCTAGCCAGCACCCTTCCTTGGAAGCGCTTTTGTAGGCCTAAGAACACTGGGGCTCTGGGCTTCTCTAGCCACCTCATCTTCTGCTCATCCTCTCGCGCACTCTAAAGAGAGCTCAGGGGAGAAATTGCAAACGTCCAGCAATTGCTCAGAGATGAAAAGTGCCAGCACTGAAAGCTGTTGCTAGCCAGCACCCTTCCTTGGAAGCGCTTTCACAGGCGCAGCAACACTGGGGCTTTGCTCTTTTCTAGCCACCAAACGTCACGGTCCTTCTCTTTCCGTCTCGTAGACACGAGCTGAGAAATTGCAAACATCGATCAATTGCTCAGAGATGAAAAGTGCCAGCACTGGAAGCTGTTGCTAGCCAGCACCCTTCCTTGGAAGCGCTTTTGTAGGCCTAAGAACACTGGGGCTCTGGGCTTCCCTAGCCACCTAATCTTCTGCTCATCCTCTCGTGCACTCTAAAGAGAGCTCAGGTGAGAAATTGCAAACGTCGAGCAATTGCTTAGAGATGAAAAGTGCCAGCACTGAAAGCTGTTGCTAGCCAGCACCCTTCCTTGGAAGCGCTTTTGTAGCCCTAAGAACACTGGGGCTCTGGGCTTCTCTAGCCACCTCATCTTCTGCTCATCCTCTCGCGCACTCTAAAGAGAGCTCAGGTGAGAAATTGCAAACGTCAAGCAATTGCTCAGAGATGAAAAGTGCCAGCACTGAAAGCTGTTGCTAGCCAGCACCCTTCCTTGGAAGCGCTTTCACAGGCGCAGCAACACTGGGGCTTTGCGCTTCTCTACCCACCAAACGTCACGGTCACTATCTCTCCGTCTCGTAGACACGAGCTGAGAAATTGCAAACGTCAAGCAATTGCTCAGAGATGAAAAGTGCCAGCACTGAAAGCTCTTGCTAGCCAGCACCCTTCCTTGGAAGCGCTTTCACAGGCGCAGCAACACTGGGGCTTTGTGCTTCTCTACCCACCAAACGTCACGGTCACTATCTCTCCGTCTCGTAGACACGAGCTGAGAAATTGCAAACGTCGATCAATTGCTCAGAGATGAAAAGTGCCAGCACTGGAAGCTCTTGCTAGCCAGCACCCTTCCTTGGAAGCGCTTTTGTAGGCCTAAGAACACTGGGGCTCTGGGCTTCTCTAGCCACCTCATCTTCTGCTCATCCTCTCGCGCACTCTAAAGAGAGCTCAGGTGAGAAATTGCAAACGTCCAGCAATTGCTCAGAGATGAAAAGTGCCAGCACTGAAAGCTGTTGCTAGCCAGCACCCTTCCTTGGAAGCGCTTTTGTAGGCCTTAGAACACTGGGGCTCTGGGCTTCTCTAGCCACCTCATCTTCTGCTCATCCTCTCGCGCACTCTAAAGAGAGCTGAGGTGAGAAATTGCAAACGTTGAGCAATTGCTCAGAGATGAAAAGTGCCAGCACTGAAAGCTGTTGCTAGCCAGCACCCTTCCTTGGAAGCGCTTTCACAGGCGCTGTAACACTGGGGCTTTGCGCTTCTCTACCCACCAAACGTCACGGTCACTATCTCTCCGTCTCGTAGACACGAGCTGAGAAATTGCAAACGTCGAGCAATTGCTCAGAGATGAAAAGTGCCAGCACTGAAAGCTGTTGCTAGCCAGCACCCTTCCTTGGAAGCGCTTTTGTAGGCCTAAGAACACTGGGGCTCTGGGCTTCCCTAGCCACCTAATCTTCTGCTCATCCTCTCGTGCACTCTAAAGAGAGCTCAGGTGAGAAATTGCAAACGTCGAGCAATTGCTTAGAGATGAAAAGTGCCAGCACTGAAAGCTGTTGCTAGCCAGCACCCTTCCTTGGAAGCGCTTTTGTAGCCCTAAGAACACTGGGGCTCTGGGCTTGTCTAGCCACCTCATCTTCTGCTCATCCTCTCGCGCACTCTAAAGAGAGCTCAGGTGAGAAATTGCAAACGTCGAGCAATTGCTCAGAGATGAAAAGTGCCAGCAGTGAAAGCTCTTGCTAGCCAGCACCCTTCCTTGGAAGCGCTTTCACAGGCGCAGTAACACTGGGGCTTTGCGCTTCTCTACCCACCAAACGTCACGGTCATTCTCTTTCCGTCTCGTAGACACGAGCTGAGAAATTGCAAACGTCGAGCAATTGCTCAGAGAGGAAAAGTGCCAGCACTGAAAGCTCTTGCTAGCCGGCACCCTTCCTTGGAGGCGCTTTTGTAGGCCTAAGAACACTGGGGCTCTGGGCTTCTCTAGCCACCTAATCTTCTGCTCATCCTCTCGCGCACTCTAAAGAGAGCTCAGGTGAGAAATTGCAAACGTCGAGCAATTGCTCAGAGATGAAAAGTGCCAGCACTGAAAGCTCTTGCTAGCCAGCACCCTTCCTTGGAAGTGCTTTCACAGGCGCTGTAACACTGGGGCTTTGCGCTTCTCTAGCCACCAAACGTCACGGTCCTTCTCTTTCCGTCTCGTAGACACGAGCTGAGAAATTGCAAACGTCGAGCAATTGCTCAGAGATGAAAAGTGCCAGCACTGAAAGCTGTTGCTAGCCAGCACCCTTCCTTGGAAGCGCTTTTGTAGGCCTAAGCACACTGGGGCTCTGGGCTTCTCTAGCCACCTAATCTTCTGCTCATCCTCTCGCGCACTATAAAGAGAGCTCAGGTGAGAAATTGCAAACGTCGAGCAATTGCTCAGAGATGAAAAGTGCCAGCACTGAAAGTTGTTGCTAGCCAGCACCCTTCCTTGGAAGCGCTTTTGTAGGCCTAAGAACACTGGGGCTCTGGGCTTCTCTAGCCACCTCATCTTCTGCTCATCCTCTCGCGCACTCTAAAGAGAGCTCAGGTGAGAAATTGCAAACGTCGAGCAATTGCTCAGAGATGAAAAGTGCCAGCACTGAAAGCTCTTGCTAGCCAGCACCCTTCCTTGGAAGCGCTTTTGTAGGCCTAAGAACACTGGGGCTCTGGGCTTCTCTAGCCACCTCATCTTCTGCTCATCCTCTCGCGCACTCTAAAGAGAGCTCAGGTGAGAAATTGCAAACGTCGAGCAATTGCTCAGAGATGAAAAGTGCCAGCACTGAAAGCTCTTGCTAGCCAGCACCCTTCCTTGGAAGCGCTTTCACAGGCGCTGTAACACTGGGGCTTTGCTCTTTTCTAGCCACCAAACGTCACGGTCACTATCTCTCCGTCTCGTAGACACGAGCTGAGAAATTGCAAACGTCGAGCAATTGCTCAGAGAGGAAAAGTGCCAGCACTGAAAGCTCTTGCTAGCCAGCACCCTTCCTTGGAAGCGCTTTTGTAGGCCTAAGCACACTGGGGCTCTGGGCTTCTCTAGCCACCTCATCTTCTGCTCATCCTCTCGCGCACTCTAAAGAGAGCTCAGGTGAGAAATTGCAAACGTCGAGCAATTGCTCAGAGATGAAAAGTGCCAGCACTGAAAGCTGTTGCTAGCCAGCACCCTTCCTTGGAAGCGCTTTTGTAGGCCTAAGCACACTGGGGCTCTGGGCTTCTTTAGCCACCTAATCTTCTGCTCATCCTCTCGCGCACTCTAAAGAGAGCTCAGGTGAGAAATTGCAAACGTCAAGCAATTGCTCAGATATGAAAAGTGCCAGCACTGAAAGCTCTTGCTAGCCAGCACCCTTCCTTGGAAGCGCTTTTGTAGGCCTAAGAACACTGGGGCTCTGGGCTTCTTTAGCCACCTAATCTTCTGCTCATCCTCTCGCGCACTCTAAAGAGAGCTCAGGTGAGAAATTGCAAACGTCGAGCAATTGCTCAGAGATGAAAAGTGCCAGCACTGAAAGCTCTTGCTAGCCAGCACCCTTCCTTGGAAGCGCTTTCACAGGCGCAGTAACACTGGGGCTTTGCGCTTCTCTACCCACCAAACGTCACGGTCATTCTCTTTCCGTCTCGTAGACACGAGCTGAGAAATTGCAAACGTCGAGCAATTGCTCAGAGATGAAAAGTGCCAGCACTGAAAGCTGTTGCTAGCCAGCACCCTTCCTTGGAAGCGCTTTTGTAGGCCTAAGAACACTGGGGCTCTGGGCTTCTCTAGCCACCTCATCTTCTGCTCATCCTCTCGCGCACTCTGAAGAGAGCTCAGGTGAGAAATTGCAAACGTCGAGCAATTGCTCAGAGATGAAAAGTGCCAGCACTGAAAGCTCTTGCTAGCCAGCACCCTTCCTTGGAAGCGCTTTCACAGGCGCAGTAACACTGGGGCTTTGCGCTTCTCTAGCCACCAAACGTCACGGTCATTCTCTTTCCGTCTCGTAGACACGAGCTGAGAAATTGCAAACGTCGAGCAATTGCTCAGAGTTGAAAAGTGCCAGCGCTGAAAGCTCTTGCTAGCCAGCACCCTTCCTTGGAAGCGCTTTCACAGGCGCTGTAACACTGGGGCTTTGCTGTTTTCTAGCCACCAAACGTGACGGTCCTTCTCTTTCCGTCTCGTAGACACGAGCTGAGAAATTGCAAACGTCGAGCAATTGCTCAGAGATGAAAAGTGCCAGCACTGAAAGCTGTTGCTAGCCAACACCCTTCCTTGGAAGCGCTTTCACAGGCACTGTAACACTGGGGCTTTGCTCTTTTCTAGCCACCAAACGTCACGGTCCTTCTCTTTCCGTCTCGTAGACACGAGCTGAGAAATTGCAAACGTCGAGCAATTGCTCAGAGATGAAAAGTGCCAGCACTGAAAGCTGTTGCTAGCCAGCACCCTTCCTTGGAAGCGCTTTTGTAGGCCTAAGAACACTGGGGCTCTGGGCTTCTTTAGCCACCTCATCTTCTGCTCATCCTCTCGCGCACTCTAAAGAGAGCTCAGGGGAGAAATTGCAAACGTCCAGCAATTGCTCAGAGATGAAAAGTGCCAGCACTGAAAGCTGTTGCTAGCCAGCACCCTTCCTTGGAAGCGCTTTCACAGGCGCAGCAACACTGGGGCTTTGCTCTTTTCTAGCCACCAAACGTCACGGTCCTTCTCTTTCCGTCTCGTAGACACGAGCTGAGAAATTGCAAACATCGATCAATTGCTCAGAGATGAAAAGTGCCAGCACTGGAAGCTGTTGCTAGCCAGCACCCTTCCTTGGAAGCGCTTTTGTAGGCCTAAGAAGACTGGGGCTCTGGGCTTCCCTAGCCACCTAATCTTCTGCTCATCCTCTCGTGCACTCTAAAGAGAGCTCAGGTGAGAAATTGCAAACGTCGAGCAATTGCTTAGAGATGAAAAGTGCCAGCACTGAAAGCTGTTGCTAGCCAGCACCCTTCCTTGGAAGCGCTTTTGTAGGCCTAAGAACACTGGGGCTCTGGGCTTCTCTAGCCACCTCATCTTCTGCTCATCCTCTCGCGCACTCTAAAGAGAGCTCAGGTGAGAAATTGCAAACGTCCAGCAATTGCTCAGAGATGAAAAGTGCCAGCACTGAAAGCTGTTGCTAGCCAGCACCCTTCCTTGGAAGCGCTTTCACAGGCGCAGCAACACTGGGGCTTTGTGCTTCTCTAGCCACCAAACGTCACGGTCACTATCTCTCCGTCTCGTAGACACGAGCTGAGAAATTGCAAACGTCGAGCAATTGCTCAGAGATGAAAAGTGCCAGCACTGAAAGCTCTTGCTAGCCAGCACCCTTCCTTGGAAGCGCTTTCACAGGCGCAGCAACACTGGGGCTTTGTGCTTCTCTACCCACCAAACGTCACGGTCACTATCTCTCCGTCTCGTAGACACGAGCTGAGAAATTGCAAACGTCGATCAATTGCTCAGAGATGAAAAGTGCCAGCACTGGAAGCTCTTGCTAGCCAGCACCCTTCCTTGGAAGCGCTTTTGTAGGCCTAAGAACACTGGGGCTCTGGGCTTCTCTAGCCACCTCATCTTCTGCTCATCCTCTCGCGCACTCTAAAGAGAGCTCAGGGGAGAAATTGCAAACGTCCAGCAATTGCTCAGAGATGAAAAGTGCCAGCACTGAAAGCTGTTGCTAGCCAGCACCCTTCCTTGGAAGCGCTTTCACAGGCGCAGCAACACTGGGGCTTTGCTCTTTTCTAGCCACCAAACGTCACGGTCCTTCTCTTTCCGTCTCGTAGACACGAGCTGAGAAATTGCAAACATCGATCAATTGCTCAGAGATGAAAAGTGCCAGCACTGGAAGCTGTTGCTAGCCAGCACCCTTCCTTGGAAGCGCTTTTGTAGGCCTAAGAACACTGGGGCTCTGGGCTTCCCTAGCCACCTAATCTTCTGCTCATCCTCTCGTGCACTCTAAAGAGAGCTCAGGTGAGAAATTGCAAACGTCGAGCAATTGCTTAGAGATGAAAAGTGCCAGCACTGAAAGCTGTTGCTAGCCAGCACCCTTCCTTGGAAGCGCTTTTGTAGCCCTAAGAACACTGGGGCTCTGGGCTTCTCTAGCCACCTCATCTTCTGCTCATCCTCTCGCGCACTCTAAAGAGAGCTCAGGTGAGAAATTGCAAACGTCAAGCAATTGCTCAGAGATGAAAAGTGCCAGCACTGAAAGCTGTTGCTAGCCAGCACCCTTCCTTGGAAGCGCTTTCACAGGCGCAGCAACACTGGGGCTTTGCGCTTCTCTACCCACCAAACGTCACGGTCACTATCTCTCCGTCTCGTAGACACGAGCTGAGAAATTGCAAACGTCAAGCAATTGCTCAGAGATGAAAAGTGCCAGCACTGAAAGCTCTTGCTAGCCAGCACCCTTCCTTGGAAGCGCTTTCACAGGCGCAGCAACACTGGGGCTTTGTGCTTCTCTACCCACCAAACGTCACGGTCACTATCTCTCCGTCTCGTAGACACGAGCTGAGAAATTGCAAACGTCGATCAATTGCTCAGAGATGAAAAGTGCCAGCACTGGAAGCTCTTGCTAGCCAGCACCCTTCCTTGGAAGCGCTTTTGTAGGCCTAAGAACACTGGGGCTCTGGGCTTCTCTAGCCACCTCATCTTCTGCTCATCCTCTCGCGCACTCTAAAGAGAGCTCAGGTGAGAAATTGCAAACGTCCAGCAATTGCTCAGAGATGAAAAGTGCCAGCACTGAAAGCTGTTGCTAGCCAGCACCCTTCCTTGGAAGCGCTTTTGTAGGCCTTAGAACACTGGGGCTCTGGGCTTCTCTAGCCACCTCATCTTCTGCTCATCCTCTCGCGCACTCTAAAGAGAGCTGAGGTGAGAAATTGCAAACGTTGAGCAATTGCTCAGAGATGAAAAGTGCCAGCACTGAAAGCTGTTGCTAGCCAGCACCCTTCCTTGGAAGCGCTTTCACAGGCGCTGTAACACTGGGGCTTTGCGCTTCTCTACCCACCAAACGTCACGGTCACTATCTCTCCGTCTCGTAGACACGAGCTGAGAAATTGCAAACGTCGAGCAATTGCTCAGAGATGAAAAGTGCCAGCACTGAAAGCTGTTGCTAGCCAGCACCCTTCCTTGGAAGCGCTTTTGTAGGCCTAAGAACACTGGGGCTCTGGGCTTCTCTAGCCACCTAATCTTCTGCTCATCCTCTCGCGCACTCTAAAGAGAGCTCAGGTGAGAAATTGCAAACGTCGAGCAATTGCTCAGAGGTGAAAAGTGCCAGCACTGAAAGCTCTTGCTAGCCAGCACCCTTCCTTGGAAGCGCTTTCACAGGCGCAGTAACACTGGGGCTTTGCGCTTCTCTAGCCACCAAACGTCACGGTCCTTCTCTTTCCGTCTCGTAGACACGAGCTGAGAAATTGCAAACGTCGAGCAATTGCTCAGAGATGAAAAGTGCCAGCACTGAAAGCTGTTGCTAGCCAGCACCCTTCCTTGGAAGCGCTTTCACAGGCGCTGTAACACTGGGGCTTTGCGCTTCTCTAGCCACCAAACGTCACGGTCCTTCTCTTTCCGTCTCGTAGACACGAGCTGAGAAATTGCAAACGTCGATCAATTGCTCAGAGATGAAAAGTGCCAGCACTGAAAGCTCTTGCTAGCCAGCACCCTTCCTTGGAAGCGCTTTCACAGGCGCTGTAACACTGGGGCTTTGCTCTTTTCTAGCCACCAAACGTCACGGTCCTTCTCTTTCCGTCTCGTAGACACGAGCTGAGAAATTGCAAACGTCGAGCAATTGCTCAGAGATGAAAAGTGCCAGCACTGAAAGCTGTTGCTAGCCAGCACCCTTCCTTGGAAGCGCTTTTGTAGGCCTAAGAACACTGGGGCTCTGGGCTTCATTAGCCACCTCATCTTCTGCTCATCCTCTCGCGCGCTCTAAAGAGAGCTCAGGGGAAAAATTGCAAACGTCAAGCAATTGCTCAGAGATGAAAAGTGCCAGCACTGAAAGCTGTTGCTAGCCAGCACCCTTCCTTGGAAGCGCTTTTGTAGGCCTAAGAACACTGGGGCTCTGGGCTTCTCTAGCCACCTCATCTTCTGCTCATCCTCTCGTGCACTCTAAAGAGAGCTCAGGTGAGAAATTGCAAACGTCGAGCAATTGCTCAGAGATGAAAAGTGCCAGCACTGAAAGCTGTTGCTAGCCAGCACCCTTCCTTGGAAGTGCTTTCACAGGCGCAGTAACACTGGGGCTTTGCGCTTCTCTAGCCACCAAACGTCACGGTCCTTCTCTTTCCGTCTCGTAGACACGAGCTGAGAAATTGCAAACGTCGAGCAATTGCTCAGAGATGAAAAGTGCCAGCACTGAAAGCTGTTGCTAGCCAGCACCCTTCCTTGGAAGCGCTTTCACAGGCGCTGTAACACTGGGGCTTTGCTCTTTTCTAGCCACCAAACGTGACGGTCCTTCTCTTTCCGTCTCGTAGACACGAGCTGAGAAATTGCAAACGTCGATCAATTGCTCAGAGATGAAAAGTGCCAGCACTGAAAGCTGTTGCTAGCCAGCACCCTTCCTTGGAAGCGCTTTTGTAGGCCTAAGAACACTGGGGCTCTGGGCTTCTCTAGCCACCTCATCTTCTGCTCATCCTCTCGCGCACTCTAAAGAGAGCTCAGGTTAGAAATTGCAAACGTCGAGCAATTGCTCAGAGATGAAAAGTGCCAGCACTGAAAGCTGTTGCTAGCCAGCACCCTTCCTTGGAAGCGCTTTTGTAGGCCTAAGAACACTGGGGCTCTGGGCTTCTCTAGCCACCTAATCTTCTGCTCATCCTCTCGCGCACTCTAAAGAGAGCTCAGGTGAGAAATTGCAAACGTACCGCAATTGCTCAGAGATGAAAAGTGCCAGCACTGAAAGCTGTTGCTGGCCAGCACCCTTCCTTGGAAGCGCTTTCACAGGCGCAGCAACACTGGGGCTTTGCGCTTCTCTAGCCACCAAACGTCACTGTCATTCTCTTTCCGTCTCGTAGACACGAGCTGAGAAATTGCAAACGTCGAGCAATTGCTCAGAGAGGAAAAGTGCCAGCACTGAAAGCTGTTGCTAGCCAGCACCCTTCCTTGGAAGCGCTTTTGTAGGCCTAATCACACTGGGGCTCTGGGCTTCTCTAGCCACCTCATCTTCTGCTCATCCTCTCGCGCACTGTAAAGAGAGCTCAGGTGAGAAATTGCAAACGTCGAGCAATTGCTCAGAGATGAAAAGTGCCAGCACTGAAAGCTCTTGCTAGCCAGCCCCCTTCCTTGGAAGTGCTTTCACAGGTGCAGTAACACTGGGGCTTTGCGCTTCTCTAGCCACCAAACGTCACGGTCCTTCTCTTTCCGTCTCGTAGACACGAGCTGAGAAATTGCAAACGTCCAGCAATTGCTCAGAGAGGAAAAGTGCCAGCACTGAAAGCTCTTGCTAGCCAGCACCCTTCCTTGGAAGCGCTTTCACAGGCGCTGTAACACTGGGGCTTTGCGCTTCTCTACCCACCAAACGTCACGGTCACTATCTCTCCGTCTCGTAGACACGAGCTGAGAAATTGCAAACGTCGAGCAATTGCTCAGAGATGAAAAGTGCCAGCACTGGAAGCTGTTGCTAGGCAGCACCCTTCCTTGGAAGCGCTTTTGTAGGCCTAAGCACACTGGGGCTCTGGGCTTCTCTAGCCACCTAATCTTCTGCTCATCCTCTCGTGCACTCTAAAGAGAGCTCAGGTGAGAAATTGCAAACGTCCAGCAATTGCTCAGAGATGAAAAGTGCCAGCACTGAAAGCTGTTGCTAGCCAGCACCCTTCCTTGGAAGCGCTTTTGTAGGCCTAAGAACACTGGGGCCCTGGGCTTCTCTAGCCACCTCATCTTCTGCTCATCCTCTCGCGCACTCTAAAGAGAGCTCAGGTGAGAAATTGCAAACGTCGATCAATTGCTCAGAGATGAAAAGTGCCAGCACTGAAAGCTCTTGCTAGCCAGCACCCTTCCTTGGAAGCGCTTTTGTAGGCCTAAGAACACTGGGGCTCTGGGCTTGTCTAGCCACCTCATCTTCTGCTCATCCTCTCGCGCACTCTAAAGAGAGCTCAGGTGAGAAATTGCAAACGTCGAGCAATTGCTCAGAGATGAAAAGTGCCAGCAGTGAAAGCTCTTGCTAGCCAGCACCCTTCCTTGGAAGCGCTTTCACAGGCGCAGTAACACTGGGGCTTTGCGCTTCTCTACCCACCAAACGTCACGGTCATTCTCTTTCCGTCTCGTAGACACGAGCTGAGAAATTGCAAACGTCGAGCAATTGCTCAGAGAGGAAAAGTGCCAGCACTGAAAGCTCTTGCTAGCCGGCACCCTTCCTTGGAGGCGCTTTTGTAGGCCTAAGAACACTGGGGCTCTGGGCTTCTCTAGCCACCTAATCTTCTGCTCATCCTCTCGCGCACTCTAAAGAGAGCTCAGGTGAGAAATTGCAAACGTCGAGCAATTGCTCAGAGATGAAAAGTGCCAGCACTGAAAGCTCTTGCTAGCCAGCACCCTTCCTTGGAAGTGCTTTCACAGGCGCTGTAACACTGGGGCTTTGCGCTTCTCTAGCCACCAAACGTCACGGTCCTTCTCTTTCCGTCTCGTAGACACGAGCTGAGAAATTGCAAACGTCGAGCAATTGCTCAGAGATGAAAAGTGCCAGCACTGAAAGCTCTTGCTAGCCAGCACCCTTCCTTGGAAGCGCTTTCACAGGCGCTGTAACACTGGGGCTTTGCTCTTTTCTAGCCACCAAACGTCACGGTCCTTCTCTTTCCGTCTCGTAGACACGAGCTGAGAAATTGCAAACGTCGATCAATTGCTCAGAGATGAAAAGTGCCAGCACTGAAAGCTGTTGCTAGCCAGCACCCTTCCTTGGAAGCGCTTTCACAGGCGCAGCAACACTGGGGCTTTGCGCTTCTCTAGCCACCAAACGTCACGGTCCTTCTATTTCCGTCTCGTAGACACGAGCTGAGAAATTGCAAACGTCGAGCAATTGCTCAGAGATGAAAAGTGCCAGCACTGGAAGCTGTTGCTAGCCAGCACCCTTCCTTGGAAGCGCTTTTGTAGGCCTAAGAAGACTGGGGCTCTGGGCTTCTTTAGCCACCTCATCTTCTGCTCATCCTCTCGCGCACTCTAAAGAGAGCTCAGGTGAGAAATTGCAAACGTCGAGCAATTGCTCAGAGATGAAAAGTGCCAGCACTGAAAGCTCTTGCTAGCCAGCACCCTTCCTTGGAAGTGCTTTCACAGGCGCAGTAACACTGGGGCTTTGCGCTTCTCTACCCACCAAACGTCACGGTCACTATCTCTCCGTCTCGTAGACACGAGCTGAGAAATTGCAAACGTCGATCAATTGCTCAGAGATGAAAAGTGCCAGCACTGAAAGCTGTTGCTAGCCAGCACCCTTCCTTGGAAGCGCTTTTGTAGGCCTAAGCACACTGGGGCTCTGGGCTTCTCTAGCCACCTAATCTTCTGCTCATCCTCTCGCGCACTCTAAAGAGAGCTCAGGTGAGAAATTGCAAACGTCCAGCAATTGCTCAGAGATGAAAAGTGCCAGCACTGAAAGCTGTTGCTAGCCAGCACCCTTCCTTGGAAGCGCTTTTGTAGGCCTAAGAACACTGGGGCTCTGGGCTTCTCTAGCCACCTCATCTTCTGCTCATCCTCTCGCGCACTCTAAAGAGAGCTCAGGTGAGAAATTGCAAACGTCGAGCAATTGCTCAGAGATGAAAAGTGCCAGCACTGAAAGCTCTTGCTAGCCAGCACCCTTCCTTGGAAGCGCTTTTGTAGGCCTAAGAACACTGGGGCTCTGGGCTTCTCTAGCCACCTCATCTTCTGCTCATCCTCTCGCGCACTGTAAAGAGAGCTCAGGTGAGAAATTGCAAACGTCAAGCAATTGCTCAGAGATGAAAAGTGCCAGCACTGAAAGCTCTTGCTAGCCAGCACCCTTCCTTGGAAGCGCTTTCACAGGCGCTGTAACACTGGGGCTTTGCTCTTTTCTAGCCACCAAACGTCACGGTCACTATCTCTCCGTCTCGTAGACACGAGCTGAGAAATTGCAAACGTCGAGCAATTGCTCAGAGAGGAAAAGTGCCAGCACTGAAAGCTCTTGCTAGCCAGCACCCTTCCTTGGAAGCGCTTTTGTAGGCCTAAGCACACTGGGGCTCTGGGCTTCTTTAGCCACCTCATCTTCTGCTCATCCTCTCGCGCACTCTAAAGAGAGCTCAGGTGAGAAATTGCAAACGTCGAGCAATTGCTCAGAGATGAAAAGTGCCAGCACTGAAAGCTGTTGCTAGCCAGCACCCTTCCTTGGAAGCGCTTTTGTAGGCCTAAGCACACTGGGGCTCTGGGCTTCTTTAGCCACCTAATCTTCTGCTCATCCTCTCGCGCACTCTAAAGAGAGCTCAGGTGAGAAATTGCAAACGTCAAGCAATTGCTCAGATATGAAAAGTGCCAGCACTGAAAGCTCTTGCTAGCCAGCACCCTTCCTTGGAAGCGCTTTTGTAGGCCTAAGAACACTGGGGCTCTGGGCTTCTTTAGCCACCTAATCTTCTGCTCATCCTCTCGCGCACTCTAAAGAGAGCTCAGGTGAGAAATTGCAAACGTCGAGCAATTGCTCAGAGATGAAAAGTGCCAGCACTGAAAGCTCTTGCTAGCCAGCACCCTTCCTTGGAAGCGCTTTCACAGGCGCAGTAACACTGGGGCTTTGCGCTTCTCTACCCACCAAACGTCACGGTCATTCTCTTTCCGTCTCGTAGACACGAGCTGAGAAATTGCAAACGTCGATCAATTGCTCAGAGATGAAAAGTGCCAGCACTGAAAGCTCTTGCTAGCCAGCACCCTTCCTTGGAAGCGCTTTCACAGGCGCTGTAACACTGGGGCTTTGCTCTTTTCTAGCCACCAAACGTCACGGTCCTTCTCTTTCCGTCTCGTAGACACGAGCTCAGAAATTGCAAACGTCGAGCAATTGCTCAGAGATGAAAAGTGCCAGCACTGAAAGCTGTTGCTAGCCAGCACCCTTCCTTGGAAGCGCTTTTGTAGGCCTAAGAACACTGGGGCTCTGGGCTTCATTAGCCACCTCATCTTCTGCTCATCCTCTCGCGCACTCTGAAGAGAGCTCAGGGGAAAAATTGCAAACGTCAAGCAATTGCTCAGAGATGAAAAGTGCCAGCACTGAAAGCTGTTGCTAGCCAGCACCCTTCCTTGGAAGCGCTTTTGTAGGCCTAAGAACACTGGGGCTCTGGGCTTCTCTAGCCACCTCATCTTCTGCTCATCCTCTCGTGCACTCTAAAGAGAGCTCAGGTGAGAAATTGCAAACGTCGAGCAATTGCTCAGAGATGAAAAGTGCCAGCACTGAAAGCTGTTGCTAGCCAGCACCCTTCCTTGGAAGTGCTTTCACAGGCGCAGTAACACTGGGGCTTTGCGCTTCTCTAGCCACCAAACGTCACGGTCCTTCTCTTTCCGTCTCGTAGACACGAGCTGAGAAATTGCAAACGTCGAGCAATTGCTCAGAGATGAAAAGTGCCAGCACTGAAAGCTGTTGCTAGCCAGCACCCTTCCTTGGAAGCGCTTTCACAGGCGCTGTAACACTGGGGCTTTGCTCTTTTCTAGCCACCAAACGTGACGGTCCTTCTCTTTCCGTCTCGTAGACACGAGCTGAGAAATTGCAAACGTCGATCAATTGCTCAGAGATGAAAAGTGCCAGCACTGAAAGCTGTTGCTAGCCAGCACCCTTCCTTGGAAGCGCTTTCACAGGCGCTGTAACACTGGGGCTTTGCTCTTTTCTAGCCACCAAACGTCACGGTCCTTCTCTTTCCGTCTCGTAGACACGAGCTGAGAAATTGCAAACGTCGATCAATTGCTCAGAGATGAAAAGTGCCAGCACTGAAAGCTGTTGCTAGCCAGCACCCTTCCTTGGAAGCGCTTTTGTAGGCCTAAGAAGACTGGGGCTCTGGGCTTCTCTAGCCACCTAATCTTCTGCTCATCCTCTCGCGCACTCTAAAGAGAGCTCAGGTTAGAAATTGCAAACGTCGAGCAATTGCTCAGAGATGAAAAGTGCCAGCACTGAAAGCTGTTGCTAGCCAGCACCCTTCCTTGGAAGCGCTTTTGTAGGCCTAAGAACACTGGGGCTCTGGGCTTCTCTAGCCACCTAATCTTCTGCTCATCCTCTCGCGCACTCTAAAGAGAGCTCAGGTGAGAAATTGCAAACGTACCGCAATTGCTCAGAGATGAAAAGTGCCAGCACTGAAAGCTGTTGCTGGCCAGCACCCTTCCTTGGAAGCGCTTTCACAGGCGCAGCAACACTGGGGCTTTGCGCTTCTCTAGCCACCAAACGTCACTGTCATTCTCTTTCCGTCTCGTAGACACGAGCTGAGAAATTGCAAACGTCGAGCAATTGCTCAGAGAGGAAAAGTGCCAGCACTGAAAGCTGTTGCTAGCCAGCACCCTTCCTTGGAAGCGCTTTTGTAGGCCTAAGAACACTGGGGCTCTGGGCTTCTCTAGCCACCTCATCTTCTGCTCATCCTCTCGCGCACTCTAAAGAGAGCTCAGGTGAGAAATTGCAAACGTCGAGCAATTGCTCAGAGATGAAAAGTGCCAGCACTGAAAGCTCTTGCTAGCCAGCCCCCTTCCTTGGAAGTGCTTTCACAGGCGCAGTAACACTGGGGCTTTGCGCTTCTCTAGCCACCAAACGTCACGGTCCTTCTCTTTCCGTCTCGTAGACACGAGCTGAGAAATTGCAAACGTCGAGCAATTGCTCAGAGAGGAAAAGTGCCAGCACTGAAAGCTCTTGCTAGCCAGCACCCTTCCTTGGAAGCGCTTTCACAGGCGCTGTAACACTGGGGCTTTGCGCTTCTCTACCCACCAAACGTCACGGTCACTATCTCTCCGTCTCGTAGACACGAGCTGAGAAATTGCAAACGTCGAGCAATTGCTCAGAGATGAAAAGTGCCAGCACTGAAAGCTCTTGCTAGCCAGCACCCTTCCTTGGAAGCGCTTTTGTAGGCCTAAGAAAACTGGGGCTCTGGGCTTCTCTAGCCACCTAATCTTCTGCTCATCCTCTCGTGCACTCTAAAGAGAGCTCAGGTGAGAAATTGCAAACGTCCAGCAATTGCTCAGAGATGAAAAGTGCCAGCACTGAAAGCTGTTGCTAGCCAGCACCCTTCCTTGGAAGCGCTTTTGTAGGCCTAAGAACACTGGGGCCCTGGGCTTCTCTAGCCACCTCATCTTCTGCTCATCCTCTCGCGCACTCTAAAGAGAGCTCAGGTGAGAAATTGCAAACGTCGAGCAATTGCTCAGAGATGAAAAGTGCCAGCACTGAAAGCTCTTGCTAGCCAGCACCCTTCCTTGGAAGCGCTTTTGTAGGCCTAAGAACACTGGGGCTCTGGGCTTGTCTAGCCACCTCATCTTCTGCTCATCCTCTCGCGCACTCTAAAGAGAGCTCAGGTGAGAAATTGCAAACGTCGAGCAATTGCTCAGAGATGAAAAGTGCCAGCAGTGAAAGCTCTTGCTAGCCAGCACCCTTCCTTGGAAGCGCTTTCACAGGCGCAGTAACACTGGGGCTTTGCGCTTCTCTACCCACCAAACGTCACGGTCATTCTCTTTCCGTCTCGTAGACACGAGCTGAGAAATTGCAAACGTCGAGCAATTGCTCAGAGAGGAAAAGTGCCAGCACTGAAAGCTCTTGCTAGCCGGCACCCTTCCTTGGAGGCGCTTTTGTAGGCCTAAGAACACTGGGGCTCTGGGCTTCTCTAGCCACCTAATCTTCTGCTCATCCTCTCGCGCACTCTAAAGAGAGCTCAGGTGAGAAATTGCAAACGTCGAGCAATTGCTCAGAGATGAAAAGTGCCAGCACTGAAAGCTCTTGCTAGCCAGCACCCTTCCTTGGAAGTGCTTTCACAGGCGCTGTAACACTGGGGCTTTGCGCTTCTCTAGCCACCAAACGTCACGGTCCTTCTCTTTCCGTCTCGTAGACACGAGCTGAGAAATTGCAAACGTCGAGCAATTGCTCAGAGATGAAAAGTGCCAGCACTGAAAGCTCTTGCTAGCCAGCACCCTTCCTTGGAAGCGCTTTCACAGGCGCTGTAACACTGGGGCTTTGCTCTTTTCTAGCCACCAAACGTCACGGTCCTTCTCTTTCCGTCTCGTAGACACGAGCTGAGAAATTGCAAACGTCGATCAATTGCTCAGAGATGAAAAGTGCCAGCACTGAAAGCTGTTGCTAGCCAGCACCCTTCCTTGGAAGCGCTTTCACAGGCGCAGCAACACTGGGGCTTTGCGCTTCTCTACCCACCAAACGTCACGGTCCTTCTATTTCCGTCTCGTAGACACGAGCTGAGAAATTGCAAACGTCGAGCAATTGCTCAGAGATGAAAAGTGCCAGCACTGAAAGCTGTTGCTAGCCAGCACCCTTCCTTGGAAGCGCTTTTGTAGGCCTAAGAACACTGGGGCTCTGGGCTTCTTTAGCCACCTCATCTTCTGCTCATCCTCTCGCGCACTCTAAAGAGAGCTCAGGTGAGAAATTGCAAACGTCGAGCAATTGCTCAGAGATGAAAAGTGCCAGCACTGAAAGCTCTTGCTAGCCAGCACCCTTCCTTGGAAGTGCTTTCACAGGCGCAGTAACACTGGGGCTTTGCGCTTCTCTACCCACCAAACGTCACGGTCACTATCTCTCCGTCTCGTAGACACGAGCTGAGAAATTGCAAACGTCGATCAATTGCTCAGAGATGAAAAGTGCCAGCACTGAAAGCTGTTGCTAGCCAGCACCCTTCCTTGGAAGCGCTTTTGTAGGCCTAAGCACACTGGGGCTCTGGGCTTCTCTAGCCACCTAATCTTCTGCTCATCCTCTCGCGCACTCTAAAGAGAGCTCAGGTGAGAAATTGCAAACGTCCAGCAATTGCTCAGAGATGAAAAGTGCCAGCACTGAAAGCTGTTGCTAGCCAGCACCCTTCCTTGGAAGCGCTTTTGTAGGCCTAAGAACACTGGGGCTCTGGGCTTCTCTAGCCACCTCATCTTCTGCTCATCCTCTCGCGCACTCTAAAGAGAGCTCAGGTGAGAAATTGCAAACGTCGAGCAATTGCTCAGAGATGAAAAGTGCCAGCACTGAAAGCTCTTGCTAGCCAGCACCCTTCCTTGGAAGCGCTTTTGTAGGCCTAAGAACACTGGGGCTCTGGGCTTCTCTAGCCACCTAATCTTCTGCTCATCCTCTCGCGCACTCTAAAGAGAGCTCAGGTGAGAAATTGCAAACGTCCAGCAATTGCTCAGAGATGAAAAGTGCCAGCACTGAAAGCTGTTGCTAGCCAGCACCCTTCCTTGGAAGCGCTTTCACAGGCGCTGTAACACTGGGGCTTTGCTCTTTTCTAGCCACCAAACGTCACGGTCACTATCTCTCTGTCTCGTAGACACGAGCTGAGAAATTGCAAACGTCGAGCAATTGCTCAGAGAGGAAAAGTGCCAGCACTGAAAGCTCTTGCTAGCCAGCACCCTTCCTTGGAAGCGCTTTTGTAGGCCTTAGAACACTGGGGCTCTGGGCTTCTCTAGCCACCTCATCTTCTGCTCATCCTCTCGCGCACTCTAAAGAGAGCTCAGGTGAGAAATTGCAAACGTCGAGCAATTGCTCAGAGATGAAAAGTGCCAGCACTGAAAGCTGTTGCTAGCCAGCACCCTTCCTTGGAAGCGCTTTTGTAGGCCTAAGCACACTGGGGCTCTGGGCTTCTTTAGCCACCTAATCTTCTGCTCATCCTCTCGCGCACTCTAAAGAGAGCTCAGGTGAGAAATTGCAAACGTCAAGCAATTGCTCAGATATGAAAAGTGCCAGCACTGAAAGCTCTTGCTAGCCAGCACCCTTCCTTGGAAGCGCTTTTGTAGGCCTAAGAACACTGGGGCTCTGGGCTTCTTTAGCCACCTAATCTTCTGCTCATCCTCTCGCGCACTCTAAAGAGAGCTCAGGGGAGAAATTGCAAACGTCGAGCAATTGCTCAGAGATGAAAAGTGCCAGCACTGAAAGCTGTTGCTAGCCAGCACCCTTCCTTGGAAGCGCTTTCACAGGCGCAGTAACACTGGGGCTTTGCGCTTCTCTACCCACCAAACGTCACGGTCATTCTCTTTCCGTCTCGTAGACACGAGCTGAGAAATTGCAAACGTCGAGCAATTGCTCAGAGATGAAAAGTGCCAGCACTGAAAGCTGTTGCTAGCCAGCACCCTTCCTTGGAAGCGCTTTTGTAGGCCTAAGAACACTGGGGCTCTGGGCTTCTCTAGCCACCTCATCTTCTGCTCATCCTCTCGCGCACTCTGAAGAGAGCTCAGGTGAGAAATTGCAAACGTCGAGCAATTGCTCAGAGATGAAAAGTGCCAGCACTGAAAGCTCTTGCTAGCCAGCACCCTTCCTTGGAAGCGCTTTCACAGGCGCAGTAACACTGGGGCTTTGCGCTTCTCTAGCCACCAAACGTCACGGTCATTCTCTTTCCGTCTCGTAGACACGAGCTGAGAAATTGCAAACGTCGAGCAATTGCTCAGAGTTGAAAAGTGCCAGCGCTGAAAGCTCTTGCTAGCCAGCACCCTTCCTTGGAAGCGCTTTCACAGGCGCTGTAACACTGGGGCTTTGCTCTTTTCTAGCCACCAAACGTGACGGTCCTTCTCTTTCCGTCTCGTAGACACGAGCTGAGAAATTGCAAACGTCGAGCAATTGCTCAGAGATGAAAAGTGCCAGCACTGAAAGCTGTTGCTAGCCAACACCCTTCCTTGGAAGCGCTTTCACAGGCACTGTAACACTGGGGCTTTGCTCTTTTCTAGCCACCAAACGTCACGGTCCTTCTCTTTCCGTCTCGTAGACACGAGCTGAGAAATTGCAAACGTCGAGCAATTGCTCAGAGATGAAAAGTGCCAGCACTGAAAGCTGTTGCTAGCCAGCACCCTTCCTTGGAAGCGCTTTTGTAGGCCTAAGAACACTGGGGCTCTGGGCTTCTTTAGCCACCTCATCTTCTGCTCATCCTCTCGCGCACTCTAAAGAGAGCTCAGGGGAGAAATTGCAAACGTCCAGCAATTGCTCAGAGATGAAAAGTGCCAGCACTGAAAGCTGTTGCTAGCCAGCACCCTTCCTTGGAAGCGCTTTCACAGGCGCAGCAACACTGGGGCTTTGCTCTTTTCTAGCCACCAAACGTCACGGTCCTTCTCTTTCCGTCTCGTAGACACGAGCTGAGAAATTGCAAACATCGATCAATTGCTCAGAGATGAAAAGTGCCAGCACTGGAAGCTGTTGCTAGCCAGCACCCTTCCTTGGAAGCGCTTTTGTAGGCCTAAGAAGACTGGGGCTCTGGGCTTCCCTAGCCACCTAATCTTCTGCTCATCCTCTCGTGCACTCTAAAGAGAGCTCAGGTGAGAAATTGCAAACGTCGAGCAATTGCTTAGAGATGAAAAGTGCCAGCACTGAAAGCTGTTGCTAGCCAGCACCCTTCCTTGGAAGCGCTTTTGTAGGCCTAAGAACACTGGGGCTCTGGGCTTCTCTAGCCACCTCATCTTCTGCTCATCCTCTCGCGCACTCTAAAGAGAGCTCAGGTGAGAAATTGCAAACGTCAAGCAATTGCTCAGAGATGAAAAGTGCCAGCACTGAAAGCTCTTGCTAGCCAGCACCCTTCCTTGGAAGCGCTTTCACAGGCGCAGCAACACTGGGGCTTTGCGCTTCTCTAGCCACCAAACGTCACGGTCACTATCTCTCCGTCTCGTAGACACGAGCTGAGAAATTGCAAACGTCGAGCAATTGCTCAGAGATGAAAAGTGCCAGCACTGAAAGCTCTTGCTAGCCAGCACCCTTCCTTGGAAGCGCTTTCACAGGCGCAGCAACACTGGGGCTTTGTGCTTCTCTACCCACCAAACGTCACGGTCACTATCTCTCCGTCTCGTAGACACGAGCTGAGAAATTGCAAACGTCGATCAATTGCTCAGAGATGAAAAGTGCCAGCACTGGAAGCTGTTGCTAGCCAGCACCCTTCCTTGGAAGCGCTTTTGTAGGCCTAAGAACACTGGGGCTCTGGGCTTCCCTAGCCACCTAATCTTCTGCTCATCCTCTCGTGCACTCTAAAGAGAGCTCAGGTGAGAAATTGCAAACGTCGAGCAATTGCTTAGAGATGAAAAGTGCCAGCACTGAAAGCTGTTGCTAGCCAGCACCCTTCCTTGGAAGCGCTTTTGTAGGCCTAAGAACACTGGGGCTCTGGGCTTCTCTAGCCACCTCATCTTCTGCTCATCCTCTCGCGCACTCTAAAGAGAGCTCAGGTGAGAAATTGCAAACGTCAAGCAATTGCTCAGAGATGAAAAGTGCCAGCACTGAAAGCTGTTGCTAGCCAGCACCCTTCCTTGGAAGCGCTTTCACAGGCGCAGCAACACTGGGGCTTTGCGCTTCTCTACCCACCAAACGTCACGGTCACTATCTCTCCGTCTCGTAGACACGAGCTGAGAAATTGCAAACGTCAAGCAATTGCTCAGAGATGAAAAGTGCCAGCACTGAAAGCTCTTGCTAGCCAGCACCCTTCCTTGGAAGCGCTTTCACAGGCGCAGCAACACTGGGGCTTTGCGCTTCTCTACCCACCAAACGTCACGGTCACTATCTCTCCGTCTCGTAGACACGAGCTGAGAAATTGCAAACGTCGATCAATTGCTCAGAGATGAAAAGTGCCAGCACTGGAAGCTCTTGCTAGCCAGCACCCTTCCTTGGAAGCGCTTTTGTAGGCCTAAGAACACTGGGGCTCTGGGCTTCTCTAGCCACCTCATCTTCTGCTCATCCTCTCGCGCACTCTAAAGAGAGCTCAGGTGAGAAATTGCAAACGTCGAGCAATTGCTCAGAGATGAAAAGTGCCAGCACTGAAAGCTCTTGCTAGCCAGCACCCTTCCTTGGAAGCGCTTTTGTAGGCCTTAGAACACTGGGGCTCTGGGCTTCTCTAGCCACCTCATCTTCTGCTCATCCTCTCGCGCACTCTAAAGAGAGCTCAGGTGAGAAATTGCAAACGTTGAGCAATTGCTCAGAGATGAAAAGTGCCAGCACTGAAAGCTGTTGCTAGCCAGCACCCTTCCTTGGAAGCGCTTTCACAGGCGCAGTAACACTGGGGCTTTGCGCTTCTCTACCCACCAAACGTCACGGTCACTATCTCTCCGTCTCGTAGACACGAGCTGAGAAATTGCAAACGTCGAGCAATTGCTCAGAGATGAAAAGTGCCAGCACTGAAAGCTGTTGCTAGCCAGCACCCTTCCTTGGAAGCGCTTTTGTAGGCCTAAGAACACTGGGGCTCTGGGCTTCTTTAGCCACCTCATCTTCTGCTCATCCTCTCGCGCACTCTAAAGAGAGCTCAGGGGAAAAATTGTAAAAGTCAAGCAATTGCTCAGAGATGAAAAGTGCCAGCACTGAAAGCTCTTGCTAGCCAGCACCCTTCCTTGGAAGCGCTTTTGTAGGCCTAAGAAAACTGGGGCTATGGGCTTCTCTAGCCACCTCATCTTCTGCTCATCCTCTCGCGCACTCTAAAGAGAGCTCAGGTGAGAAATTGCAAACGTCGAGCAATTGCTCAGAGATGAAAAGTGCCAGCACTGAAAGCTGTTGCTAGCCAGCACCCTTCCTTGGAAGCGCTTTCACAGGCGCTGTAACACTGGGGCTTTGCGCTTCTCTAGCCACCAAATGTCACGGTCACTATCTCTCCGTCTCGTAGACACGAGCTGAGAAATTGCAAACGTCGAGCAATTGCTCAGAGATGAAAAGTGCCAGCACTGAAAGCTGTTGCTAGCCAGCACCCTTCCTTGGAAGCGCTTTTGTAGGCCTAAGAACACTGGGGCTCTGGGCTTCTCTAGCCACCTCATCTTCTGCTCATCCTCTCGCGCACTCTAAAGAGAGCTAAGGTGAGAAATTGCAAACGTCCAGCAATTGCTCAGAGATGAAAAGTGCCAGCACTGAAAGCTCTTGCTAGCCAGCACCCTTCCTTGGAAGTGCTTTTGTAGGCCTAAGCACACTGGGGCTCTGGGCTTCTCTAGCCACCTCATCTTCTGCTCATCCTCTCGCGCACTCTGAAGAGAGCTCAGGTGAGAAATTGCAAACGTCCAGCAATTGCTCAGAGATGAAAAGTGCCAGCACTGAAAGCTGTTGCTAGCCAGCACCCTTCCTTGGAAGCGCTTTCACAGGCGCAGCAACACTGGGGCTTTGCTCTTTTCTAGCCACCAAACGTCACGGTCCTTCTCTTTCCATCTCGTAGACACGAGCTGAGAAATTGCAAACATCGATCAATTGCTCAGAGATGAAAAGTGCCAGCACTGGAAGCTGTTACTAGCCAGCACCCTTCCTTGGAAGCGCTTTTGTAGGCCTAAGCACACTGGGGCTCTGGGCTTCCCTAGCCACCTAATCTTCTGCTCATCCTCTCGTGCACTCTAAAGAGAGCTCAGGTGAGAAATTGCAAACGTCGAGCAATTGCTCAGAGATGAAAAGTGCCAGCACTGAAAGCTCTTGCTAGCCAGCACCCTTCCTTGGAAGCGCTTTTGTAGGCCTAAGAACACTGGGGCTCTGGGCTTCTCTAGCCACCTCATCTTCTGCTCATCCTCTCGCGCACTCTAAAGAGAGCTCAGGTGAGAAATTGCAAACGTCAAGCAATTGCTCAGAGATGAAAAGTGCCAGCACTGAAAGCTGTTGCTAGCCAGCACCCTTCCTTGGAAGCGCTTTCACAGGCGCAGCAACACTGGGGCTTTGCGCTTCTCTACCCACCAAACGTCACGGTCACTATCTCTCCGTCTCGTAGACACGAGCTGAGAAATTGCAAACGTCGAGCAATTGCTCAGAGAGGAAAAGTGCCAGCACTGAAAGCTGTTGCTAGCCAGCACCCTTCCTTGGAAGCGCTTTTGTAGGCCTAAGAACACTGGGGCTCTGGGCTTCTCTAGCCACCTCATCTTCTGCTCATCCTCTCGCGCACTCTAAAGAGAGCTCAGGGGAGAAATTGCAAACGTCCAGCAATTGCTCAGAGATGAAAAGTGCCAGCACTGAAAGCTGTTGCTAGCCAGCACCCTTCCTTGGAAGCGCTTTCACAGGCGCAGTAACACTGGGGCTTTGCGCTTCTCTAGCCACCAAACGTCACGGTCATTCTCTTTCCGTCTCGTAGACACGAGCTGAGAAATTGCAAACGTCGAGCAATTGCTCAGAGATGAAAAGTGCCAGCACTGAAAGCTCTTGCTAGCCAGCACCCTTCCTTGGAAGCGCTTTCACAGGCGCAGCAACACTGGGGCTTTGCGCTTCTCTACCCACCAAACGTCACGGTCACTATCTCTCCGTCTCGTAGACACGAGCTGAGAAATTGCAAACGTCGATCAATTGCTCAGAGATGAAAAGTGCCAGCACTGGAAGCTCTTGCTAGCCAGCACCCTTCCTTGGAAGCGCTTTTGTAGGCCTAAGAACACTGGGGCTCTGGGCTTCTCTAGCCACCTCATCTTCTGCTCATCCTCTCGCGCACTCTAAAGAGAGCTCAGGTTAGAAATTGCAAACGTCGAGCAATTGCTCAGAGATGAAAAGTGCCAGCACTGAAAGCTGTTGCTAGCCAGCACCCTTCCTTGGAAGCGCTTTTGTAGGCCTTAGAACACTGGGGCTCTGGGCTTCTCTAGCCACCTCATCTTCTGCTCATCCTCTCGCGCACTCTAAAGAGAGCTCAGGGGAGAAATTGCAAACGTTGAGCAATTGCTCAGAGATGAAAAGTGCCAGCACTGAAAGCTGTTGCTAGCCAGCACCCTTCCTTGGAAGCGCTTTTGTAGGCCTAAGAACACTGGGGCTCTGGGCTTCTCTAGCCACCTAATCTTCTGCTCATCCTCTCGCGCACTCTAAAGAGAGCTCAGGTGGGAAATTGCAAACGTCGAGCAATTGCTCAGAGATGAAAAGTGCCAGCACTGAAAGCTGTTGCTAGCCAGCACCCTTCCTTGGAAGCGCTTTCACAGGCGCAGCAACACTGGGGCTTTGCGCTTCTCTACCCACCAAACGTCACGGTCATTCTCTTTCCGTCTCGTAGACACGAGCTGAGAAATTGCAAACGTCGAGCAATTGCTCAGAGATGAAAAGTGCCAGCACTGAAAGCTCTTGCTAGCCAGCACCCTTCCTTGGAAGCGCTTTTGTAGGCCTAAGAACACTGGGGCTCTGGGCTTCTTTAGCCACCTCATCTTCTGCTCATCCTCTCGCGCACTCTAAAGAGAGCTCAGGGGAAAAATTGCAAACGTCAAGCAATTGCTCAGAGATGAAAAGTGCCAGCACTGAAAGCTGTTGCTAGCCAGCACCCTTCCTTGGAAGCGCTTTTGTAGGCCTAAGAACACTGGGGCTCTGGGCTTCTCTAGCCACCTCATCTTCTGCTCATCCTCTCGTGAACTCTAAAGAGAGCTCAGGTGAGAAACTGCAAACGTCGAGCAATTGCTCAGAGATGAAAAGTGCCAGCACTGAAAGCTGTTGCTAGCCAGCACCCTTCCTTGGAAGTGCTTTCACAGGCGCAGTAACACTGGGGCTTTGCGCTTCTCTAGCCACCAAACGTCACGGTCCTTCTCTTTCCGTCTCGTAGACACGAGCTGAGAAATTGCAAACGTCGAGCAATTGCTCAGAGATGAAAAGTGCCAGCACTGAAAGCTGTTGCTAGCCAGCACCCTTCCTTGGAAGCGCTTTCACAGGCGCTGTAACACTGGGGCTTTGCTCTTTTCTAGCCACCAAACGTCACAGTCATTCTCTTTCCGTCTCGTAGACACGAGCTGAGAAATTGCAAACGTCGAGCAATTGCTCAGAGATGAAAAGTGCCAGCACTGAAAGCTCTTGCTAGCCAGCACCCTTCCTTGGAAGCGCTTTCACAGGCGCAGCAACACTGGGGCTTTGCGCTTCTCTACCCACCAAACGTCACGGTCACTATCTCTCCGTCTCGTAGACACGAGCTGAGAAATTGCAAACGTCGAGCAATTGCTCAGAGATGAAAAGTGCCAGCACTGGAAGCTGTTGCTAGCCAGCCCCCTTCCTTGGAAGCGCTTTTGTAGGCCTAAGAACACTGGGGCTCTGGGATTCTCTAGCCACCTCATCTTCTGCTCATCCTCTCGTGCACTCTAAAGAGAGCTCAGGTGAGAAATTGCAAACGTCGAGCAATTGCTCAGAGATGAAAAGTGCCAGCACTGAAAGCTCTTGCTAGCCAGCACCCTTCCTTGGAAGCGCTTTTGTAGGCCTAAGAACACTGGGGCTCTGGGCTTCTCTAGCCACCTCATCTTCTGCTCATCCTCTCGCGCACTCTAAAGAGAGCTCAGGTGGGAAATTGCAAACGTCGAGCAATTGCTCAGAGATGAAAAGTGCCAGCACTGAAAGCTGTTGCTAGCCAGCACCCTTCCTTGGAAGCGCTTTTGTAGGCCTAAGAACACTGGGGCTCTGGGCTTCTCTAGCCACCTCATCTTCTGCTCATCCTCTCGTGCACTCTAAAGAGAGCTCAGGTGAGAAATTGCAAACGTCGAGCAATTGCTCAGAGATGAAAAGTGCCAGCACTGAAAGCTGTTGCTAGCCAGCACCCTTCCTTGGAAGTGCTTTCACAGGCGCAGTAACACTGGGGCTTTGCGCTTCTCTACCCACCAAACGTCACGGTCCTTCTCTTTCCGTCTCGTAGACACGAGCTGAGAAATTGCAAACGTCGAGCAATTGCTCAGAGATGAAAAGTGCCAGCACTGAAAGCTGTTGCTAGCCAGCACCCTTCCTTGGAAGCGCTTTTGTAGGCCTAAGAACACTGGGGCTCTGGGCTTCTCTAGCCACCTCATCTTCTGCTCATCCTCTCGCGCACTCTAAAGAGAGCTCAGGTGAGAAATTGCAAACGTCCAGCAATTGCTCAGAGATGAAAAGTGCCAGCACTGAAAGCTCTTGCTAGCCAGCACCCTTCCTTGGAAGCGCTTTTGTAGGCCTAAGAACACTGGGGCTCTGGGCTTCTCTAGCCACCTCATCTTCTGCTCATCCTCTCGCGCACTCTAAAGAGAGCTCAGGTGAGAAATTGCAAACGTCGAGCAATTGCTCAGAGGTGAAAAGTGCCAGCACTGAAAGCTCTTGCTAGCCAGCACCCTTCCTTGGAAGCGCTTTCACAGGCGCAGTAACACTGGGGCTTTGCGCTTCTCTAGCCACCAAACGTCACGGTCCTTCTCTTTCCGTCTCGTAGACACGAGCTGAGAAATTGCAAACGTCGAGCAATTGCTCAGAGATGAAAAGCGCCAGCACTGAAAGCTGTTGCTAGCCAGCACCCTTCCTTGGAAGCGCTTTCACAGGCGCTGTAACACTGGGGCTTTGCTCTTTTCTAGCCACCAAACGTCACGGTCCTTCTCTTTCCGTCTCGTAGACACGAGCTGAGAAATTGCAAACGTCGAGCAATTGCTCAGAGATGAAAAGTGCCAGCACTGAAAGCTCTTGCTAGCCAGCACCCTTCCTTGGAAGCGCTTTCACAGGCGCTGTAACACTGGGGCTTTGCTCTTTTCTAGCCACCAAACGTCACGGTCCTTCTCTTTCCGTCTCGTAGACACGAGCTCAGAAATTGCAAACGTCGAGCAATTGCTCAGAGATGAAAAGTGCCAGCACTGAAAGCTGTTGCTAGCCAGCACCCTTCCTTGGAAGCGCTTTTGTAGGCCTAAGAACACTGGGGCTCTGGGCTTCATTAGCCACCTCATCTTCTGCTCATCCTCTCGCGCACTCTAAAGAGAGCTCAGGGGAAAAATTGCAAACGTCAAGCAATTGCTCAGAGATGAAAAGTGCCAGCACTGAAAGCTCTTGCTAGCCAGCACCCTTCCTTGGAAGCGCTTTTGTAGGCCTAAGAACACTGGGGCTCTGGGCTTCTCTAGCCACCTCATCTTCTGCTCATCCTCTCGTGCACTCTAAAGAGAGCTCAGGTGAGAAATTGCAAACGTCGAGCAATTGCTCAGAGATGAAAAGTGCCAGCACTGAAAGCTGTTGCTAGCCAGCACCCTTCCTTGGAAGTGCTTTCACAGGCGCAGTAACACTGGGGCTTTGCGCTTCTCTAGCCACCAAACGTCACGGTCCTTCTCTTTCCGTCTCGTAGACACGAGCTAGAGAAATTGCAAACGTCGAGCAATTGCTCAGAGATGAAAAGTGCCAGCACTGAAAGCTGTTGCTAGCCAGCACCCTTCCTTGGAAGCGCTTTCACAGGCGCTGTAACACTGGGGCTTTGCTCTTTTCTAGCCACCAAACGTCACGGTCCTTCTCTTTCCGTCTCGTAGACACGAGCTGAGAAATTGCAAACGTCGAGCAATTGCTCAGAGAGGAAAAGTGCCAGCACTGAAAGCTGTTGCTAGCCAGCACCCTTCCTTGGAAGCGCTTTCACAGGCGCTGTAACACTGGGGCTTTGCTCTTTTCTAGCCACCAAACGTCACGGTCCTTCTCTTTCCGTCTCGTAGACACGAGCTGAGAAATTGCAAACGTCGATCAATTGCTCAGAGATGAAAAGTGCCAGCACTGAAAGCTGTTGCTAGCCAGCACCCTTCCTTGGAAGCGCTTTTGTAGGCCTAAGAACACTGGGGCTCTGGGCTTCTCTAGCCACCTAATCTTCTGCTCATCCTCTCGCGCACTCTAAAGAGAGCTCAGGTTAGAAATTGCAAACGTCGAGCAATTGCTCAGAGATGAAAAGTGCCAGCACTGAAAGCTGTTGCTAGCCAGCACCCTTCCTTGGAAGCGCTTTTGTAGGCCTAAGAACACTGGGGCTCTGGGCTTCTCTAGCCACCTAATCTTCTGCTCATCCTCTCGCGCACTCTAAAGAGAGCTCAGGTGAGAAATTGCAAACGTACCGCAATTGCTCAGAGATGAAAAGTGCCAGCACTGAAAGCTGTTGCTGGCCAGCACCCTTCCTTGGAAGCGCTTTCACAGGCGCAGCAACACTGGGGCTTTGCGCTTCTCTAGCCACCAAACGTCACTGTCATTCTCTTTCCGTCTCGTAGACACGAGCTGAGAAATTGCAAACGTCGAGCAATTGCTCAGAGAGGAAAAGTGCCAGCACTGAAAGCTGTTGCTAGCCAGCACCCTTCCTTGGAAGCGCTTTTGTAGGCCTAAGAACACTGGGGCTCTGGGCTTCTCTAGCCACCTCATCTTCTGCTCATCCTCTCGCGCACTGTAAAGAGAGCTCAGGTGAGAAATTGCAAACGTCGAGCAATTGCTCAGAGATGAAAAGTGCCAGCACTGAAAGCTCTTGCTAGCCAGCCCCCTTCCTTGGAAGTGCTTTCACAGGCGCAGTAACACTGGGGCTTTGCGCTTCTCTAGCCACCAAACGTCACGGTCCTTCTCTTTCCGTCTCGTAGACACGAGCTGAGAAATTGCAAACGTCGAGCAATTGCTCAGAGAGGAAAAGTGCCAGCACTGAAAGCTCTTGCTAGCCAGCACCCTTCCTTGGAAGCGCTTTCACAGGCGCTGTAACACTGGGGCTTTGCTCTTTTCTAGCCACCAAACGTCACGGTCCTTCTCTTTCCATCTCGTAGACACGAGCTGAGAAATTGCAAACGTCGAGCAATTGCTCAGAGATGAAAAGTGCCAGCACTGAAAGCTCTTGCTAGCCAGCACCCTTCCTTGGAAGCGCTTTCACAGGCGCTGTAACCCTGGGGCTTTGCGCTTCTCTAGCCACCAAACGTCACGGTCACTATCTCTCCGTCTCGTAGACACGAGCTGAGAAATTGCAAACGTCGAGCAATTGCTCAGAGATGAAAAGTGCCAGCACTGAAAGCTGTTGCTAGCCAGCACCCTTCCTTGGAAGCGCTTTTGTAGGCCTAAGAACACTGGGGCTCTGGGCTTCTCTAGCCACCTCATCTTCTGCTCATCCTCTCGCGCACTCTAAAGAGAGCTCAGGGGAGAAATTGCAAACGTCGAGCAATTGCTCAGAGGTGAAAAGTGCCAGCACTGAAAGCTCTTGCTAGCCAGCACCCTTCCTTGGAAGCGCTTTTGTAGGCCTAAGAACACTGGGGCTCTGGGCTTCTCTAGCCACCTCATCTTCTGCTCATCCTCTCGCGCACTCTAAAGAGAGCTCAGGTGAGAAATTGCAAACGTCGAGCAATTGCTCAGAGATGAAAAGTGCCAGCACTGAAAGCTGTTGCTAGCCAGCCCCCTTCCTTGGAAGTGCTTTCACAGGCGCAGTAACACTGGGGCTTTGCGCTTCTCTAGCCACCAAACGTCACGGTCCTTCTCTTTCCGTCTCGTAGACACGAGCTGAGAAATTGCAAACGTCGAGCAATTGCTCAGAGATGAAAAGTGCCAGCACTGAAAGCTCTTGCTAGCCAGCACCCTTCCTTGGAAGCGCTTTCACAGGCGCAGTAACACTGGGGCTTTGCTCTTTTCTAGCCACCAAACGTCACGGTCCTTCTCTTTCCGTCTCGTAGACACGAGCTGAGAAATTGCAAACGTCGAGCAATTGCTCAGAGATGAAAAGTGCCAGCACTGAAAGCTGTTGCTAGCCAGCACCCTTCATTGGAAGCGCTTTCACAGGCGCAGTAACACTGGGGCTTTGCTCTTTTCTAGCCACCAAACGTCACGGTCATTCTCTTTCCGTCTCGTAGACACGAGCTGAGAAATTGCAAACGTCCAGCAATTGCTCAGAGATGAAAAGTGCCAGCACTGAAAGCTGTTGCTAGCCAGCACCCTTCCTTGGAAGCGCTTTTGTAGGCCTAAGAACACTGGGGCTCTGGGCTTCTCTAGCCACCTCATCTTCTGCTCATCCTCTCGTGCACTCTAAAGAGAGCTCAGGTGAGAAATTGCAAACGTCGAGCAATTGCTCAGAGATGAAAAGTGCCAGCACTGAAAGCTGTTGCTAGCCAGCACCCTTCCTTGGAAGTGCTTTCACAGGCGCAGTAACACTGGGGCTTTGCGCTTCTCTAGCCAGCAAACGTCACGGTCCTTCTCTTTCCGTCTCGTAGACACGAGCTGAGAAATTGCAAACGTCGAGCAATTGCTCAGAGATGAAAAGTGCCAGCACTGAAAGCTGTTGCTAGCCAGCACCCTTCCTTGGAAGCGCTTTTGTAGGCCTAAGAACACTGGGGCTCTGGGCTTCTCTAGCCACCTCATCTTCTGCTCATCCTCTCGCGCACTCTAAAGAGAGCTGAGGTGAGAAATTGCAAACGTCGAGCAATTGCTCAGAGATGAAAAGTGCCAGCACTGAAAGCTGTTGCTAGCCAGCACCCTTCCTTGGAAGCGCTTTTGTAGCCCTAAGAACACTGGGGCTCTGGGCTTCTCTAGCCACCTCATCTTCTGCTCATCCTCTCGCGCACTCTAAAGAGAGCTCAGGGGAGAAATTGCAAACGTCGAGCAATTGCTCAGAGATGAAAAGTGCCAGCACTGAAAGCTGTTGCTAGCCAGCACCCTTCCTTGGAAGCGCTTTCACAGGCGCAGTAACACTGGGGCTTTGCGCTTCTCTACCCACCAAACGTCACGGTCACTATCTCTCCGTCTCGTAGACACGAGCTGAGAAATTGCAAACGTCGAGCAATTGCTCAGAGATGAAAAGTGCCAGCACTGAAAGCTGTTGCTAGCCAGCACCCTTCCTTGGAAGCGCTTTTGTAGGCCTAAGAACACTGGGGCTCTGGGCTTCTCTAGCCACCTAATCTTCTGCTCATCCTCTCGCGCACTCTAAAGAGAGCTCAGGTGAGAAATTGCAAACGTCGAGCAATTGCTCAGAGGTGAAAAGTGCCAGCACTGAAAGCTCTTGCTAGCCAGCACCCTTCCTTGGAAGCGCTTTCACAGGCGCAGTAACACTGGGGCTTTGCGCTTCTCTAGCCACCAAACGTCACGGTCCTTCTCTTTCCGTCTCATTGACACGAGCTGAGAAATTGCAAACGTCGAGCAATTGCTCAGAGATGAAAAGTGCCAGCACTGAAAGCTGTTGCTAGCCAGCACCCTTCCTTGGAAGCGCTTTCACAGGCGCTGTAACACTGGGGCTTTGCTCTTTTCTAGCCACCAAACGTCACGGTCCTTCTCTTTCCGTCTCATAGACACGAGCTGAGAAATTGCAAATGTCGATCAATTGCTCAGAGATGAAAAGTGCCAGCACTGAAAGCTGTTGCTAGCCAGCACCCTTCCTTGGAAGCGCTTTCACAGGCGCTGTAACACTGGGGCTTTGCTCTTTTCTAGCCACCAAACGTCACGGTCCTTCTCTTTCCGTCTCGTAGACACGAGCTGAGAAATTGCAAACGTCGAGCAATTGCTCAGAGATGAAAAGTGCCAGCACTGAAAGCTGTTGCTAGCCAGCACCCTTCCTTGGAAGCGCTTTTGTAGGCCTAAGAACACTGGGGCTCTGGGCTTCTTTAGCCACCTCATCTTCTGCTCATCCTCTCGCGCGCTCTAAAGAGAGCTCAGGGGAAAAATTGCAAACGTCAAGCAATTGCTCAGAGATGAAAAGTGCCAGCACTGAAAGCTGTTGCTAGCCAGCACCCTTCCTTGGAAGCGCTTTTGTAGGCCTAAGAACACTGGGGCTCTGGGCTTCTCTAGCCACCTCATCTTCTGCTCATCCTCTCGTGCACTCTAAAGAGAGCTCAGGTGAGAAATTGCAAATGTCGAGCAATTGCTCAGAGATGAAAAGTGCCAGCACTGAAAGCTGTTGCTAGCCAGCACCCTTCCTTGGAAGTGCTTTCACAGGCGCAGTAACACTGGGGCTTTGCGCTTCTCTAGCCACCAAACGTCACGGTCCTTCTCTTTCCGTCTCGTAGACACGAGCTGAGAAATTGCAAACGTCGAGCAATTGCTCAGAGATGAAAAGTGCCAGCACTGAAAGCTGTTGCTAGCCAGCACCCTTCCTTGGAAGCGCTTTCACAGGCGCTGTAACACTGGGGCTTTGCTCTTTTCTAGCCACCAAACGTCACGGTCATTCTCTTTCCGTCTCGTAGACACGAGCTGAGAAATTGCAAACGTCGAGCAATTGCTCAGAGATGAAAAGTGCCAGCACTGAAAGCTCTTGCTAGCCAGCACCCTTCCTTGGAAGCGCTTTCACAGGCGCTGTAACACTGGGGCTTTGCTCTTTTCTAGCCACCAAACGTCACGGTCCTTCTCTTTCCGTCTCGTAGACACGAGCTGAGAAATTGCAAACGTCGATCAATTGCTCAGAGATGAAAAGTGCCAGCACTGAAAGCTGTTGCTAGCCAGCACCCTTCCTTGGAAGCGCTTTTGTAGGCCTAAGAACACTGGGGCTCTGGGCTTCTCTAGCCACCTAATCTTCTGCTCATCCTCTCGCGCACTCTAAAGAGAGCTCAGGTTAGAAATTGCAAACGTCGAGCAATTGCTCAGAGATGAAAAGTGCCAGCACTGAAAGCTCTTGCTAGCCAGCACCCTTCCTTGGAAGCGCTTTTGTAGGCCTAAGAACACTGGGGCTCTGGGCTTCTCTAGCCACCTCATCTTCTGCTCATCCTCTCGCGCACTCTAAAGAGAGCTCAGGTGAGAAATTGCAAACGTACCGCAATTGCTCAGAGATGAAAAGTGCCAGCACTGAAAGCTGTTGCTGGCCAGCACCCTTCCTTGGAAGCGCTTTCACAGGCGCAGCAACACTGGGGCTTTGCGCTTCTCTAGCCACCAAACGTCACTGTCATTCTCTTTCCGTCTCCTAGACACGAGCTGAGAAATTGCAAACGTCGAGCAATTGCTCAGAGATGAAAAGTGCCAGCACTGAAAGCTGTTGCTAGCCAGCACCCTTCCTTGGAAGCGCTTTTGTAGGCCTAAGAACACTGGGGCTCTGGGCTTCTCTAGCCACCTCATCTTCTGCTCATCCTCTCGCGCACTCTAAAGAGAGCTCAGGTGAGAAATTGCAAACGTCAAGCAATTGCTCAGAGATGAAAAGTGCCAGCACTGAAAGCTCTTGCTAGCCAGCACCCTTCCTTGGAAGTGCTTTCACAGGCGCAGTAACACTGGGGCTTTGCGCTTCTCTAGCCACCAAACGTCACGGTCCTTCTCTTTCCGTCTCGTAGACACGAGCTGAGAAATTGCAAACGTCGAGCAATTGCTCAGAGAGGAAAAGTGCCAGCACTGAAAGCTGTTGCTAGCCAGCACCCTTCCTTGGAAGCGCTTTCACAGGCGCTGTAACACTGGGGCTTTGCTCTTTTCTAGCCACCAAACGTCACGGTCCTTCTCTTTCCGTCTCGTAGACACGAGCTGAGAAATTGCAAACGTCGAGCAATTGCTCAGAGATGAAAAGTGCCAGCACTGAAAGCTGTTGCTAGCCAGCACCCTTCCTTGGAAGCGCTTTCACAGGCGCTGTAACCCTGGGGCTTTGCGCTTCTATATGCACCAAACGTCACGGTCACTATCTCTCCGTCTCGTAGACACGAGCTGAGAAATTGCAAACGTCGAGCAATTGCTCAGAGATGAAAAGTGCCAGCACTGAAAGCTGTTGCTAGCCAGCACCCTTCCTTGGAAGCGCTTTTGTAGGCCTAAGAACACTGGGGCTCTGGGCTTCTCTAGCCACCTCATCTTCTGCTCATCCTCTCGCGCACTCTAAAGAGAGCTCAGGGGAGAAATTGCAAACGTCGAGCAATTGCTCAGAGATGAAAAGTGCCAGCACTGAAAGCTGTTGCTAGCCAGCCCCCTTCCTTGGAAGTGCTTTCACAGGCGCAGTAACACTGGGGCTTTGCGCTTCTCTAGCCACCAAACGTCACGGTCCTTCTCTTTCCGTCTCGTAGACACGAGCTGAGAAATTGCAAACGTCGAGCAATTGCTCAGAGATGAAAAGTGCCAGCACTGAAAGCTCTTGCTAGCCAGCACCCTTCCTTGGAAGCGCTTTTGTAGGCCTAAGAACACTGGGGCTCTGGGCTTCTCTAGCCACCTCATCTTCTGCTCATCCTCTCGCGCACTCTAAAGAGAGCTGAGGTGAGAAATTGCAAACGTCGAGCAATTGCTCAGAGATGAAAAGTGCCAGCACTGAAAGCTGTTGCTAGCCAGCACCCTTCCTTGGAAGCGCTTTTGTAGCCCTAAGAACACTGGGGCTCTGGGCTTCTCTAGCCACCTCATCTTCTGCTCATCCTCTCGCGCACTCTAAAGAGAGCTCAGGTGAGAAATTGCAAACGTCGAGCAATTGCTCAGAGATGAAAAGTGCCAGCACTGAAAGCTGTTGCTAGCCAGCACCCTTCCTTGGAAGCGCTTTCACAGGCGCAGTAACACTGGGGCTTTGCGCTTCTCTAGCCACCAAACGTCACGGTCACTATCTCTCCGTCTCGTAGACACGAGCTGAGAAATTGCAAACGTCGAGCAATTGCTCAGAGATGAAAAGTGCCAGCACTGAAAGCTGTTGCTAGCCAGCACCCTTCCTTGGAAGCGCTTTTGTAGGCCTAAGAACACTGGGGCTCTGGGCTTCTCTAGCCACCTAATCTTCTGCTCATCCTCTCGCGCACTCTAAAGAGAGCTCAGGTGAGAAATTGCAAACGTCGAGCAATTGCTCAGAGGTGAAAAGTGCCAGCACTGAAAGCTCTTGCTAGCCAGCACCCTTCCTTGGAAGCGCTTTCACAGGCGCAGTAACACTGGGGCTTTGCGCTTCTCTAGCCACCAAACGTCACGGTCCTTCTCTTTCCGTCTCGTAGACACGAGCTGAGAAATTGCAAACGTCGAGCAATTGCTCAGAGATGAAAAGTGCCAGCACTGAAAGCTGTTGCTAGCCAGCACCCTTCCTTGGAAGCGCTTTCACAGGCGCTGTAACACTGGGGCTTTGCTCTTTTCTAGCCACCAAACGTCACGGTCCTTCTCTTTCCGTCTCATAGACACGAGCTGAGAAATTGCAAATGTCGATCAATTGCTCAGAGATGAAAAGTGCCAGCACTGAAAGCTGTTGCTAGCCAGCACCCTTCCTTGGAAGCGCTTTCACAGGCGCTGTAACACTGGGGCTTTGCTCTTTTCTAGCCACCAAACGTCACGGTCCTTCTCTTTCCGTCTCCTAGACACGAGCTGAGAAATTGCAAACGTCGAGCAATTGCTCAGAGATGAAAAGTGCCAGCACTGAAAGCTGTTGCTAGCCAGCACCCTTCCTTGGAAGCGCTTTTGTAGGCCTAAGAACACTGGGGCTCTGGGCTTCTTTAGCCACCTCATCTTCTGCTCATCCTCTCGCGCGCTCTAAAGAGAGCTCAGGGGAAAAATTGCAAACGTCAAGCAATTGCTCAGAGATGAAAAGTGCCAGCACTGAAAGCTGTTGCTAGCCAGCACCCTTCCTTGGAAGCGCTTTTGTAGGCCTAAGAACACTGGGGCTCTGGGCTTCTCTAGCCACCCCATCTTCTGCTCATCCTCTCGTGCACTCTAAAGAGAGCTCAGGTGAGAAATTGCAAATGTCGAGCAATTGCTCAGAGATGAAAAGTGCCAGCACTGAAAGCTGTTGCTAGCCAGCACCCTTCCTTGGAAGTGCTTTCACAGGCGCAGTAACACTGGGGCTTTGCGCTTCTCTAGCCACCAAACGTCACGGTCCTTCTCTTTCTGTCTCGTAGACACGAGCTGAGAAATTGCAAACGTCGAGCAATTGCTCAGAGATGAAAAGTGCCAGCACTGAAAGCTGTTGCTAGCCAGCACCCTTCCTTGGAAGCGCTTTCACAGGCGCTGTAACACTGGGGCTTTGCTCTTTTCTAGCCACCAAACGTCACGGTCCTTCTCTTTCCGTCTCGTAGACACGAGCTGAGAAATTGCAAACGTCGAGCAATTGCTCAGAGATGAAAAGTGCCAGCACTGAAAGCTCTTGCTAGCCAGCACCCTTCCTTGGAAGCGCTTTCACAGGCGCTGTAACACTGGGGCTTTGCTCTTTTCTAGCCACCAAACGTCACGGTCCTTCTCTTTCCGTCTCGTAGACACGAGCTGAGAAATTGCAAACGTCGATCAATTGCTCAGAGATGAAAAGTGCCAGCACTGAAAGCTGTTGCTAGCCAGCACCCTTCCTTGGAAGCGCTTTTGTAGGCCTAAGAACACTGGGGCTCTGGGCTTCTCTAGCCACCTCATCTTCTGCTCATCCTCTCGCGCACTCTAAAGAGAGCTCAGGTTAGAAATTGCAAACGTCGAGCAATTGCTCAGAGATGAAAAGTGCCAGCACTGAAAGCTCTTGCTAGCCAGCACCCTTCCTTGGAAGCGCTTTTGTAGGCCTAAGAACACTGGGGCTCTGGGCTTCTCTAGCCACCTAATCTTCTGCTCATCCTCTCGCGCACTCTAAAGAGAGCTCAGGTGAGAAATTGCAAACGTACCGCAATTGCTCAGAGATGAAAAGTGCCAGCACTGAAAGCTGTTGCTGGCCAGCACCCTTCCTTGGAAGCGCTTTCACAGGCGCAGCAACACTGGGGCTTTGCGCTTCTCTAGCCACCAAACGTCACTGTCATTCTCTTTCCGTCTCGTAGACACGAGCTGAGAAATTGCAAACGTCGAGCAATTGCTCAGAGAGGAAAAGTGCCAGCACTGAAAGCTGTTGCTAGCCAGCACCCTTCCTTGGAAGCGCTTTTGTAGGCCTAAGAACACTGGGGCTCTGGGCTTCTCTAGCCACCTCATCTTCTGCTCATCCTCTCGCGCACTCTAAAGAGAGCTCAGGTGAGAAATTGCAAACGTCGAGCAATTGCTCAGAGATGAAAAGTGCCAGCACTGAAAGCTCTTGCTAGCCAGCACCCTTCCTTGGAAGTGCTTTCACAGGCGCAGTAACACTGGGGCTTTGCGCTTCTCTAGCCACCAAACGTCACGGTCCTTCTCTTTCCGTCTCGTAGACACGAGCTGAGAAATTGCAAACGTCGAGCAATTGCTCAGAGATGAAAAGTGCCAGCACTGAAAGCTCTTGCTAGCCAGCACCCTTCCTTGGAAGCGCTTTCACAGGCGCTGTAACACTGGGGCTTTGCTCTTTTCTAGCCACCAAACGTCACGGTCCTTCTCTTTCCGTCTCGTAGACATGAGCTGAGAAATTGCAAACGTCGAGCAATTGCTCAGAGATGAAAAGTGCCAGCACTGAAAGCTGTTGCTAGCCAGCACCCTTCCTTGGAAGCGCTTTCACAGGCGCTGTAACCCTGGGGCTTTGCGCTTCTATATGCACCAAACGTCACGGTCACTATCTCTCCGTCTCGTAGACACGAGCTGAGAAATTGCAAACGTCGAGCAATTGCTCAGAGATGAAAAGTGCCAGCACTGAAAGCTGTTGCTAGCCAGCACCCTTCCTTGGAAGCGCTTTTGTAGGCCTAAGAACACTGGGGCTCTGGGCTTCTCTAGCCACCTCATCTTCTGCTCATCCTCTCGCGCACTCTAAAGAGAGCTCAGGGGAGAAATTGCAAACGTCGAGCAATTGCTCAGAGATGAAAAGTGCCAGCACTGAAAGCTGTTGCTAGCCAGCACCCTTCATTGGAAGCGCTTTCACAGGCGCTGTAACACTGGGGCTTTGCGCTTCTCTAGCCACCAAACGTCACGGTCACTATCTCTCCGTCTCGTAGACACGAGCTGAGAAATTGCAAACGTCGAGCAATTGCTCAGAGATGAAAAGTGCCAGCACTGAAAGCTGTTGCTAGCCAGCACCCTTCCTTGGAAGCGCTTTTGTAGGCCTAAGCACACTGGGGCTCTGGGCTTCTCTAGCCACCTAATCTTCTGCTCATCCTCTCGCGCACTCTAAAGAGAGCTCAGGTGAGAAATTGCAAACGTCGAGCAATTGCTCAGAGAGGAAAAGTGCCAGCACTGAAAGCTCTTGCTAGCCAGCACCCTTCCTTGGAAGCGCTTTTGTAGGCCTAAGAACACTGGGGCCCTGGGCTTCTCTAGCCACCTCATCTTCTGCTCATCCTCTTGCGCACTCTAAAGAGAGCTCAGGTGAGAAATTGCAAACGTCGAGCAATTGCTCAGAGATGAAAAGTGCCAGCACTGAAAGCTCTTGCTAGCCAGCCCCCTTCCTTGGAAGTGCTTTCACAGGCGCAGTAACACTGGGGCTTTGCGCTTCTCTAGCCACCAAACGTCACGGTCCTTCTCTTTCCGTCTCGTAGACACGAGCTGAGAAATTGCAAACGTCGAGCAATTGCTCAGAGATGAAAAGTGCCAGCACTGAAAGCTCTTGCTAGCCAGCACCCTTCCTTGGAAGCGCTTTCACAGGCGCAGTAACACTGGGGCTTTGCTCTTTTCTAGCCACCAAACGTCACGGTCCTTCTCTTTCCGTCTCGTAGACACGAGCTGAGAAATTGCAAACGTCGAGCAATTGCTCAGAGATGAAAAGTGCCAGCACTGAAAGCTGTTGCTAGCCAGCACCCTTCATTGGAAGCGCTTTCACAGGCGCAGTAACACTGGGGCTTTGCTCTTTTCTAGCCACCAAACGTCACGGTCATTCTCTTTCCGTCTCGTGGACACGAGCTGAGAAATTGCAAAGGTCGAGCAATTGCTCAGAGATGAAAAGTGCCAGCACTGGAAGCTGTTGCTAGCCAGCACCCTTCCTTGGAAGCGCTTTTGTAGGCCTAAGAACACTGGGGCTCTGGGCTTCTTTAGCCACCTCATCTTCTGCTCATCCTCTCGCGCACTCTGAAGAGAGCTCAGGTGAGAAATTGCAAACGTCGAGCAATTGCTCAGAGATGAAAAGTGCCAGCACTGAAAGCTGTTGCTAGCCAGCACCCTTCCTTGGAAGCGCTTTCACAGGCGCTGTAACACTGGGGCTTTGCTCTTTTCTAGCCACCAAACGTCACTGTCATTCTCCTTCCGTCTCGTAGACACGAGCTGAGAAATTGCAAACGTCGAGCAATTGCTCAGAGATGAAAAGTGCCAGCACTGGAAGCTGTTGCTAGCCAGCACCCTTCCTTGGAAGCGCTTTTGTAGGCCTAAGAACACTGGGGCTCTGGGCTTCTCTAGCCACCTCATCTTCTGCTCATCCTCTCGCGCACTCTGAAGAGAGCTCAGGTGAGAAATTGCAAACGTCCAGCAATTGCTCAGAGATGAAAAGTGCCAGCACTGGAAGCTCTTGCTAGCCAGCACCCTTCCTTGGAAGCGCTTTTGTAGGTCTAAGAACACTGGGGCTCTGGGCTTCTCTAGCCACCTCATCTTCTGCTCATCCTCTCGCGCACTCTAAAGAGAGCTCAGGTGAGAAATTGCAAACGTCGAGCAATTGCTCAGAGATGAAAAGTGCCAGCACTGAAAGCTGTTGCTAGCCAGCACCCTTCCTTGGAAGCGCTTTCACAGGCGCTGTAACACTGGGGCTTTGTGCTTCTCTACCCACCAAACGTCACGGTCACTATCTCTCCGTCTCGTAGACACGAGCTGAGAAATTGCAAACGTCGAGCAATTGCTCAGAGATGAAAAGTGCCAGCACTGAAAGCTGTTGCTAGCCAGCACCCTTCCTTGGAAGCGCTTTTGTAGGCCTAAGAACACTGGGGCTCTGGGCTTCTCTAGCCACCTCATCTTCTGCTCATCCTCTCGCGCACTCTAAAGAGAGCTCAGGTGAGAAATTGCAAACGTCGAGCAATTGCTCAGAGATGAAAAGTGCCAGCACTGAAAGCTGTTGCTAGCCAGCACCCTTCCTTGGAAGCGCTTTTGTAGGCCTTAGAACACTGGGGCTCTGGGCTTCTCTAGCCACCTCATCTTCTGCTCATCCTCTCGCGCACTCTAAAGAGAGCTCAGGTGAGAAATTGCAAACGTCGAGCAATTGCTCAGAGATGAAAAGTGCCAGCACTGAAAGCTGTTGCTAGCCAGCACCCTTCCTTGGAAGCGCTTTTGTAGGCCTAAGAACACTGGGGCTCTGGGCTTCTCTAGCCACCTCATCTTCTGCTCATCCTCTCGCGCACTCTAAAGAGAGCTAAGGTGAGAAATTGCAAACGTCGATCAATTGCTCAGAGATGAAAAGTGCCAGCACTGAAAGCTGTTGCTAGCCAGCACCCTTCCTTGGAAGCGCTTTCACAGGCGCTGTAACCCTGGGGCTTTGCGCTTCTCTAGCCACCAAACGTCACGGTCACTATCTCTCCGTCTCGTAGACACGAGCTGAGAAATTGCAAACGTCGAGCAATTGCTCAGAGATGAAAAGTGCCAGCACTGAAAGCTGTTGCTAGCCAGCACCCTTCCTTGGAAGCGCTTTTGTAGGCCTAAGCACACTAGGGCTCTGGGCTTCTCTAGCCACCTAATCTTCTGCTCATCCTCTCGTGCACTCTAAAGAGAGCTCAGGTGAGAAATTGCAAATGTCGAGCAATTGCTCAGAGATGAAAAGTGCCAGCACTGAAAGCTGTTGCTAGCCAGCACCCTTCCTTGGAAGCGCTTTTGTAGGCCTAAGCACACTGGGGCTCTGGGCTTCTCTAGCCACCTCATCTTCTGCTCATCCTCTCGCGCACTCTAAAGAGAGCTCAGGGGAGAAATTGCAAACGTCGAGCAATTGCTCAGAGATGAAAAGTGCCAGCACTCAAAGCTCTTGCTAGCCAGCACCCTTCCTTGGAAGTGCTTTCACAGGCGCTGTAAAACTGGGGCTTTGCGCTTCTCTAGCCACCAAACGTCACGGTCATTCTCTTTCCGTCTCGTAGACACGAGCTGAGAAATTGCAAACGTCGAGCAATTGCTCAGAGATGAAAAGTGCCAGCACTGAAAGCTGTTGCTAGCCAGCACCCTTCCTTGGAAGCGCTTTCACAGGCGCAGTAACACTGGGGCTTTGCGCTTCTCTAGCCGCCAAACGTCACGGTCACTATCTCTCCCTCTTGTAGACACGAGCTGAGAAATTGCAAACGTCGAGCAATTGCTCAGAGATGAAAAGTGCCAGCACTGGAAGCTGTTGCTAGCCAGCACCCTTCCTTGGAAGTGCTTTTGTAGGCCTAAGAACACTGGGGCTATGGGCTTCTTTAGCCACCTCATCTTCTGCTCATCCTCTCGCGCACTCTGAAGAGAGCTCAGGTGAGAAATTGCAAACGTCGAGCAATTGCTCAGAGATGAAAAGTGCCAGCACTGAAAGCTGTTGCTAGCCAGCAGCCTTCCTTGGAAGCGCTTTCACAGGCGCTGTAACACTGGGGCTTTGCGCTTCTCTAGCCACCAAATGTCACGATCATTCTCTCTCCGTCTCGTAGACACGAGCTGAGAAATTGCAAACGTCGAGCAATTGCTCAGAGATGAAAAGTGCCAGCACTGAAAGCTGTTGCTAGCCAGCACCCTTCCTTGGAAGCGCTTTTGTAGGCCTAAGAACACTGGGGCTCTGGGCTTCTCTAGCCACCTAATCTTCTGCTCATCCTCTCGCGCACTCTAAAGAGAGCTCAGGTGAGAAATTGCAAACGTCCAGCAACTGCTCAGAGATGAAAAGTGCCAGCACTGAAAGCTGTTGCTAGCCAGCACCCTTCCTTGGAAGCGCTTTTGTAGGCCTAAGAACACTGGGGCTCTGGGCTTCTCTAGCCACCTAATCTTCTGCTCATCCTCTCGCGCACTCTAAAGAGAGCTCAGGTGAGAAATTGCAAACGTCCAGCAATTGCTCAGAGATGAAAAGTGCCAGCACTGAAAGCTCTTGCTAGCCAGCACCCTTCCTTGGAAGCGCTTTCACAGGCGCAGTAACACTGGGGCTTTGCGCTTCTCTACCCACCAAACGTCACGGTCACTATCTCTCCGTCTCGTAGACACGAGCTGAGAAACTGCAAACGTCGAGCAATTGCTCAGAGATGAAAAGTGCCAGCACTGAAAGCTGTTGCTAGCCAGCACCCTTCCTTGGAAGCGCTTCTGTAGGCCTAAGAACACTGGGGCTATGGGCTTCTTTAGCCACCTCATCTTCTGCTCATCCTCTCGCGCGCTCTAAAGAGAGCTCAGGGGAAAAATTGCAAACGTCAAGCAATTGCTCAGAGATGAAAAGTGCCAGCACTGAAAGCTGTTGCTAGCCAGCACTCTTCCTTGGAAGCGCTTTTGTAGGCCTAAGAACACTGGGGCTCTGGGCTTCTCTAGCCACCTCATCTTCTGCTCATCCTCTCGCGCACTCTAAAGAGAGCTCAGGTGAGAAATTGCAAACGTCGAGCAATTGCTCAGAGATGAAAAGTGCCAGCACTGAAAGCTGTTGCTAGCCAGCACCCTTCCTTGGAAGCGCTTTTGTAGGCCTAAGAACACTGGGGCTCTGGGCTTCTCTAGCCACCTCATCTTCTGCTCATCCTCTCGCGCACTCTAAAGAGAGCTAAGGTGAGAAATTGCAAACGTCGATCAATTGCTCAGAGATGAAAAGTGCCAGCACTGAAAGCTGTTGCTAGCCAGCACCCTTCCTTGGAAGCGCTTTCACAGGCGCTGTAACCCTGGGGCTTTGCGCTTCTCTAGCCACCAAACGTCACGGTCACTATCTCTCCGTCTCGTAGACACGAGCTGAGAAATTGCAAACGTCGAGCAATTGCTCAGAGATGAAAAGTGCCAGCACTGAAAGCTGTTGCTAGCCAGCACCCTTCCTTGGAAGCGCTTTTGTAGGCCTAAGCACACTAGGGCTCTGGGCTTCTCTAGCCACCTCATCTTCTGCTCATCCTCTCGTGCACTCTAAAGAGAGCTCAGGTGAGAAATCGCAAACGTCGAGCAATTGCTCAGAGATGAAAAGTGCCAGCACTGAAAGCTGTTGCTAGCCAGCACCCTTCCTTGGAAGCGCTTTTGTAGGCCTAAGAACACTGGGGCTCTGGGCTTCTCTAGCCACCTCATCTTCTGCTCATCCTCTCGCGCACTCTAAAGAGAGCTCAGGGGAGAAATTGCAAACGTCGAGCAATTGCTCAGAGATGAAAAGTGCCAGCACTGAAAGCTCTTGCTAGCCAGCACCCTTCCTTGGAAGTGCTTTCACAGGCGCTGTAAAACTGGGGCTTTGCGCTTCTCTAGCCACCAAACGTCACGGTCATTCTCTTTCCGTCTCGTAGACACGAGCTGAGAAATTGCAAACGTCGAGCAATTGCTCAGAGAGGAAAAGTGCCAGCACTGAAAGCTGTTGCTAGCCAGCACCCTTCCTTGGAAGCGCTTTCACAGGCGCAGTAACACTGGGGCTTTGCGCTTCTCTAGCCGCCAAACGTCACGGTCACTATCTCTCCCTCTTGTAGACACGAGCTGAGAAATTGCAAACGTCGAGCAATTGCTCAGAGATGAAAAGTGCCAGCACTGGAAGCTGTTGCTAGCCAGCACCCTTCCTTGGAAGTGCTTTTGTAGGCCTAAGAACACTGGGGCTATGGGCTTCTTTAGCCACCTCATCTTCTGCTCATCCTCTCGCGCACTCTGAAGAGAGCTCAGGTGAGAAATTGCAAACGTCGAGCAATTGCTCAGAGATGAAAAGTGCCAGCACTGAAAGCTGTTGCTAGCCAGCAGCCTTCCTTGGAAGCGCTTTCACAGGCGCTGTAACACTGGGGCTTTGCGCTTCTCTAGCCACCAAATGTCACGATCATTCTCTCTCCGTCTCGTAGACACGAGCTGAGAAATTGCAAACGTCGAGCAATTGCTCAGAGATGAAAAGTGCCAGCACTGAAAGCTGTTGCTAGCCAGCACCCTTCCTTGGAAGCGCTTTTGTAGGCCTAAGAACACTGGGGCTCTGGGCTTCTCTAGCCACCTCATCTTCTGCTCATCCTCTCGCGCACTCTAAAGAGAGCTCAGGTGAGAAATTGCAAACGTCGAGCAATTGCTCAGAGATGAAAAGTGCCAGCACTGAAAGCTGTTGCTAGCCAGCACCCTTCCTTGGAAGCGCTTTCACAGGCGCTGTAACACTGGGGCTTTGCGCTTCTCTACCCACCAAACGTCACGGTCACTATCTCTCCGTCTCGTAGACACGAGCTGAGAAATTGCAAACGTCGATCAATTGCTCAGAGATGAAAAGTGCCAGCACTGAAAGCTGTTGCTAGCCAGCACCCTTCCTTGGAAGCGCTTTTGTAGGCCTAAGCACACTGGGGCTCTGGGCTTCTCTAGCCACCTAATCTTCTGCTCATCCTCTCGCGCACTCTAAAGAGAGCTCAGGTGAGAAATTGCAAACGTCGAGCAATTGCTCAGAGATGAAAAGTGCCAGCACTGAAAGCTGTTGCTAGCCAGCACTCTTCCTTAGAAGCGCTTTTGTAGGCCTAAGAACACTGGGGCTCTGGGCTTCTCTAGCCACCTCATCTTCTGCTCATCCTCTCGCGCACTCTAAAGAGAGCTCAGGTGAGAAATTGCAAACGTCGAGCAATTGCTCAGAGATGAAAAGTGCCAGCACTGAAAGCTGTTGCTAGCCAGCACCCTTCCTTGGAAGCGCTTTCACAGGCGCAGTAACACTGGGGCTTTGCGCTTCTCTAGCCACCAAACGTCACGGTCATTCTCTTTCCGTCTCGTAGACACGAGCTGAGAAATTGCAAACGTCGAGCAATTGCTCAGAGAGGAAAAGTGCCAGCACTGAAAGCTGTTGCTAGCCAGCACCCTTCCTTGGAAGCGCTTTTGTAGGCCTAAGAACACTGGGGCTCTGGGCTTCTCTAGCCACCTCATCTTCTGCTCATCCTCTCGCGCACTCTAAAGAGAGCTCAGGTGAGAAATTGCAAACGTCGAGCAATTGCTCAGAGATGAAAAGTGCCAGCACTGAAAGCTCTTGCTAGCCAGCCCCCTTCCTTGGAAGCGCTTTCACAGGCGCAGTAACACTGGGGCTTTGCGCTTCTCTAGCCACCAAACGTCACGGTCCTTCTCTTTCCGTCTCGTAGCCACGAGCTGAGAAATTGCAAATGTCGATCAATTGCTCAGAGATGAAAAGTGCCAGCACTGAAAGCTGTTGCTAGCCAGCACCCTTCCTTGGAAGCGCTTTCACAGGCGCAGCAACACTGGGGCTTTGCGCTTCTCTAGCCACCAAACGTCACGGTCACTATGTCTCCGTCTCGTAGACACGAGCTGAGAAATTGCAAACGTCGAGCAATTGCTCAGAGATGAAAAGTGCCAGCACTGAAAGCTGTTGCTAGCCAGCACCCTTCCTTGGAAGTGCTTTTGTAGCCCTAAGAACACTGGGGCTCTGGGCTTCTTTAGCCACCTAATCTTCTGCTCATCCTCTCGCGCACTCTGAAGAGAGCTCAGGTGAGAAATTGCAAACGTCGATCAATTGCTCAGAGATGAAAAGTGCCAGCACTGAAAGCTGTTGCTAGCCAGCACCCTTCCTTGGAAGCGCTTTACAGGCGCTGTAACACTGGGGCTTTGCGCTTCTCTAGCCACCAAACGTCACGGTCCTTCTCTTTCCGTCTCATAGACTCGAGCTGAGAAATTGCAAACGTCGAGCAATTGCTCAGAGATGAAAAGTGCCAGCACTGAAAGCTGTTGCTAGCCAGCACCCTTCCTTGGAAGCGCTTTTGTAGGCCTAAGAACACTGGGGCTCTGGGCTTCTTTAGCCACCTCATCTTCTGCTCATCCTCTCGCGCACTCTAAAGAGAGCTCAGGTGAGAAATTGCAAACGTCGAGCAATTGCTCAGAGATGAAAAGTGCCAGCACTGAAAGCTCTTGCTAGCCAGCACCCTTCCTTGGAAGTGCTTTTGTAGGCCTAAGAACACTGGGGCTCTGGGCTTCTCTAGCCACCTGATCTTCTGCTCATCCTCTCGTGCACTCTAAAGAGAGCTCAGGTGAGAAATTGCAAACGTCGAGCAATTGCTCAGAGATGAAAAGTGCCAGCACTGAAAGCTCTTGCTAGCCAGCACCCTTCCTTGGAAGCGCTTTCACAGGCGCTGTAACACTGGGGCTTTGCGCTTCTCTAGCCACCAAACGTCACGGTCACTATCTCTCCGTCTCGTAGACACGAGCTGAGAAATTGCAAACGTCGATCAATTGCTCAGAGATGAAAAGTGCCAGCACTGAAAGCTGTTGCTAGCCAGCACCCTTCCTTGGAAGCGCTTTTGTAGGCCTAAGCACACTGGGGCTCTGGGCTTCTCTAGCCACCTAATCTTCTGCTCATCCTCTCGCGCACTCTAAAGAGAGCTGAGGTGAGAAATTGCAAACGTCGAGCAATTGCTCAGAGATGAAAAGTGCCAGCACTGAAAGCTGTTGCTAGCCAGCACTCTTCCTTGGAAGCGCTTTTGTAGGCCTAAGAACACTGGGGCTCTGGGCTTCTCTAGCCACCTCATCTTCTGCTCATCCTCTCGCGCACTCTAAAGAGAGCTCAGGTGAGAAATTGCAAACGTCGAGCAATTGCTCAGAGATGAAAAGTGCCAGCACTGAAAGCTGTTGCTAGCCAGCCCCCTTCCTTGGAAGCGCTTTTGTAGACCTAAGAACACTGGGGCTCTGGGCTTCTCTAGCCACCTAATCTTCCGCTCATCCTCTCGCGCACTCTAAAGAGAGCTAAGGTGAGAAATTGCAAACGTCGAGCAATTGCTCAGAGATGAAAAGTGCCAGCACTGAAAGCTGTTGCTAGCCAGCACCCTTCCTTGGAAGCGCTTTCACAGGCGCTGTAACACTGGGGCTTTGCGCTTCTCTACCCACCAAACGTCACGGTCATTCTCTTTCCGTCTCGTAGACATGAGCTGAGAAATTGCAAACGTCGAGCAATTGCTCAGAGAGGAAAAGTGCCAGCACTGAAAGCTGTTGCTAGCCAGCACCCTTCCTTGGAAGCGCTTTTGTAGGCCTAAGAACACTGGGGCTCTGGGCTTCTCTAGCCACCTCATCTTCTGCTCATCCTCTCGCGCACTCTAAAGAGAGCTCAGGTGAGAAATTGCAAACGTCGAGCAATTGCTCAGAGATGAAAAGTGCCAGCACTGAAAGCTCTTGCTAGCCAGCACCCTTCCTTGGAAGCGCTTTCACAGGCGCAGTAACACTGGGGCTTTGCGCTTCTCTACCCACCAAACGTCACGGTCATTCTCTTTCCGTCTCGTAGCCACGAGCTGAGAAATTGCAAATGTCGATCAATTGCTCAGAGATGAAAAGTGCCAGCACTGAAAGCTGTTGGTAGCCAGCACCCTTCCTTGGAAGCGCTTTCACAGGCGCAGCAACACTGGGGCTTTGCGCTTCTCTAGCCACCAAACGTCACGGTCACTATGTCTCCGTCTCGTAGACACGAGCTGAGAAATTGCAAACGTCGAGCAATTGCTCAGAGATGAAAAGTGCCAGCACTGAAAGCTCTTGCTAGCCAGCACCCTTCCTTGGAAGCGCTTTTGTAGGCCTAAGAACACTGGGGCTATGGGCTTCTCTAGCCACCTAATCTTCTGCTCATCTTCTCGCGCACTCTAAAGAGAGCTCAGGTGAGAAATTGCAAACGTCGATCAATTGCTCAGAGATGAAACGTGCCAGCACTGGAAGCTGTTGCTAGCCAGCACCCTTCCTTGGAAGCGCTTTTGTAGGCCTAAGAACACTGGGGCTCTGGGCTTCTCTAGCCACCTCATCTTCTGCTCATCCTCTCGTGCACTCTAAAGAGAGCTCAGGTGAGAAATTGCAAACGTCGAGCAATTGCTCAGAGATGAAAAGTGCCAGCACTGAAAGCTCTTGCTAGCCAGCACCCTTCCTTGGAAGCGCTTTTGTAGGCCTAAGAACACTGGGGCTCTGGGCTTCTCTAGCCACCTAATCTTCTGCTCATCCTCTCGCGCACTCTAAAGAGAGCTCAGGTGAGAAATTGCAAACGTCGAGCAATTGCTCAGAGATGAAAAGTGCCAGCACTGAAAGCTCTTGCTAGCCAGCACCCTTCCTTGGAAGCGCTTTCACAGGCGCAGTAACACTGGGGCTTTGCGCTTCTCTACCCACCAAACGTCACAGTCACTATCTCTCCGTCTCGTAGACACGAGCTGAGAAATTGCAAACGTCGAGCAATTGCTCAGAGATGAAAAGTGCCAGCACTGAAAGCTGTTGCTAGCCAGCACCCTTCCTTGGAAGCGCTTTTGTAGGCCTTAGAACACTGGGGCTCTGGGCTTCTCTAGCCACCTCATCTTCTGCTCATCCTCTCGTGCACTCTAAAGAGAGCTCAGGTGAGAAATTGCAAACGTCGAGCAATTGCTCAGAGATGAAAAGTGCCAGCACTGAAAGCTCTTGCTAGCCAGCACCCTTCCTTGGAAGCGCTTTTGTAGGCCTAAGAACACTGGGGCTCTGGGCTTCTCTAGCCACCTCATCTTCTGCTCATCCTCTCGCGCACTCTAAAGAGAGCTCAGGGGAGAAATTGCAAACGTCGAGCAATTGCTCAGAGATGAAAAGTGCCAGCACTGAAAGCTCTTGCTAGCCAGCACCCTTCCTTGGAAGCGCTTTCACAGGCGCAGTAACACTGGGGCTTTGCGCTTCTCTACCCACCAAACGTCACGGTCACTATCTCTCCGTCTCGTAGACACGAGCTGAGAAATTGCAAATGTCGAGCAATTGCTCAGAGATGAAAAGTGCCAGCACTGAAAGCTGTTGCTAGCCAGCACCCTTCCTTGGAAGCGCTTTTGTAGGCCTAAGCACACTGGGGCTCTGGGCTTCTCTAGCCACCTCATCTTCTGCTCATCCTCTCGCGCACTCTAAAGAGAGCTCAGGTGAGAAATTGCAAACGTCGAGCAATTGCTCAGAGATGAAAAGTGCCAGCACTGAAAGCTGTTGCTAGCCAGCCCCCTTCCTTGGAAGCGCTTTTGTAGGCCTAAGAACACTGGGGCTCTGGGCTTCTCTAGCCACCAAACGTCACGGTCATTCTCTCTCCGTCTCGTAGACACGAGCTTAGAAACTGCAAACGTCGAGCAATTGCTCAGAGATGAAAAGTGCCAGCACTGAAAGCTGTTGCTAGCCAGCACCCTTCCTTGGAAGCGCTTCTGTAGGCCTAAGAACACTGGGGCTATGGGCTTCTTTAGCCACCTCATCTTCTGCTCATCCTCTCGCGCACTCTAAAGAGAGCTCAGGTGAGAAATTGCAAACGTCCAGCAATTGCTCAGAGATGAAAAGTGCCAGCACTGAAAGCTGTTGCTAGCCAGCACCCTTCCTTGGAAGCGCTTTACAGGCGCTGTAACACTGGGGCTTTGCGCTTCTCTAGCCACCAAACGTCACGGTCATTCTCTTTCCGTCTCGTAGACACGAGCTGAGAAATTGCAAACGTCGATCAATTGCTCAGAGATGAAAAGTGCCAGCACTGAAAGCTCTTGCTAGCCAGCACCCTTCCTTGGAAGCGCTTTTGTAGGCCTAAGAACACTGGGGCTCTGGGCTTCTCTAGCCACCTCATCTTCTGCTCATCCTCTCGCGCACTCTAAAGAGAGCTCAGGTGAGAAATTGCAAACGTCGAGCAATTGCTCAGAGATGAAAAGTGCCAGCACTGAAAGCTGTTGCTAGCCAGCCCCCTTCCTTGGAAGCGCTTTTGTAGGCCTAAGAACACTGGGGCTCTGGGCTTCTCTAGCCACCTAATCTTCTGCTCATCCTCTCGCGCACTCTAAAGAGAGCTCAGGTGAGAAATTGCAAACGTCGAGCAATTGCTCAGAGATGAAAAGTGCCAGCACTGAAAGCTCTTGCTAGCCAGCACCCTTCCTTGGAAGCGCTTTCACAGGCGCAGTAACACTGGGGCTTTGCGCTTCTCTACCCACCAAACGTCACGGTCATTCTCTTTCCGTCTCGTAGACATGAGCTGAGAAATTGCAAACGTCGAGCAATTGCTCAGAGATGAAAAGTGCCAGCACTGAAAGCTCTTGCTAGCCAGCACCCTTCCTTGGAAGCGCTTTTGTAGGCCTAAGAACACTGGGGCTCTGGGCTTCTCTAGCCACCGAATCTTCTGCTCATCCTCTCGCGCACTCTGAAGAGAGCTCAGGTGAGAAATTGCAAACGTCGAGCAATTGCTCAGAGATGAAAAGTGCCAGCACTGAAAGCTGTTGCTAGCCAGCAGCCTTCCTTGGAAGCGCTTTTGTAGGCCTAAGCACACTGGGGCTCTGGGCTTCTCTAGCCACCTCATCTTCTGCTCATCCTCTCGCGCACTCTAAAGAGAGCTCAGGTGAGAAATTGCAAACGTCCAGCAATTGCTCAGAGATGAAAAGTGCCAGCACTGAAAGCTCTTGCTAGCCAGCACCCTTCCTTGGAAGTGCTTTTGTAGCCCTAAGAACACTGGGGCTCTGGGCTTCTTTAGCCACCTCATCTTCTGCTCATCCTCTCGCGCACTCTGAAGAGAGCTGAGGTGAGAAATTGCAAACGTCGAGCAATTGCTCAGAGATGAAAAGTGCCAGCACTGGAAGCTGTTGCTAGCCAGCACCCTTCCTTGGAAGCGCTTTCACAGGCGCAGTAACACTGGGGCTTTGCGCTTCTCTAGCCACCAAACGTCACGGTCACTATCTCTCCGTCTCGTAGACATGAGCTGAGAAATTGCAAACGTCGATCAATTGCTCAGAGATGAAAAGTGCCAGCACTGAAAGCTCTTGCTAGCCAGCACCCTTCCTTGGAAGCGCTTTTGTAGGCCTAAGAACACTGGGGCTCTGGGCTTCTCTAGCCACCTAATCTTCTGCTCATCCTCTCGTGCACTCTGAAGAGAGCTCAGGTGAGAAATTGCAAACGTCGAGCAATTGCTCAGAGATGAAAAGTGCCAGCACTGAAAGCTGTTGCTAGCCAGCACCCTTCCTTGGAAGCGCTTTTGTAGGCCTAAGAACACTGGGGCTCTGGGCTTCTCTAGCCACCTCATCTTCTGCTCATCCTCTCGCGCACTCTAAAGAGAGCTCAGGTGAGAAATTACAAACGTCGAGCAATTGCTCAGAGATGAAAAGTGCCAGCACTGAAAGCTCTTGCTAGCCAGCACCCTTCCTTGGAAGCGCTTTCACAGGCGCAGTAACACTGGGGCTTTGCGCTTCTCTACCCACCAAACGTCACAGTCACTATCTCTCCGTCTCGTAGACACGAGCTGAGAAATTGCAAACGTCGATCAATTGCTCAGAGATGAAAAGTGCCAGCACTGAAAGCTGTTGCTAGCCAGCACCCTTCCTTGGAAGCGCTTTTGTAGGCCTAAGAACACTGGGGCTCTGGGCTTCTCTAGCCACATCATCTTCTGCTCATCCTCTCGTGCACTATAAAGAGAGCTCAGGTGAGAAATTGCAAACGTCAAGCAATTGCTCAGAGATGAAAAGTGCCAGCACTGAAAGCTCTTGCTAGCCAGCACCCTTCCTTGGAAGCGCTTTTGTAGGCCTAAGAACACTGGGGCTCTGGGCTTCTCTAGCCACCTCATCTTCTGCTCATCCTCTCGCGCACTCTAAAGAGAGCTCAGGTGAGAAATTGCAAATGTCCAGCAATTGCTCAGAGATGAAAAGTGCCAGCACTGAAAGCTGTTGCTAGCCAGCACCCTTCCTTGGAAGCGCTTTTGTAGGCCTTAGAACACTGGGGCTCTGGGCTTCTCTAGCCACCTCATCTGCTGCTCATCCTCTCGCGCACTCTAAAGAGAGCTCAGGTGAGAAATTGCAAACGTCGAGCAATTGCTCAGAGATGAAAAGTGCCAGCACTGAAAGCTGTTGCTAGCCAGCACCCTTCCTTGGAAGCGCTTTACAGGCGCAGTAACACTGGGGCTTTGCGCTTCTCTACCCACCAAACGTCATGGTCCTTCTCTTTCCGTCTCGTAGACACGAGCTGAGAAATTGCAAACGTCGAGCAATTGCTCAGAGATGAAAAGTGCCAGCACTGAAAGCTGTTGCTAGCCAGCACCCTTCCTTGGAAGCGCTTTTGTAGGCCTAAGAACACTGGGGCTCTGGGCTTCTCTAGCCACCTCATCTTCTGCTCATCCTCTCGCGCACTCTAAAGAGAGCTCAGGTGAGAAATTGCAAACGTCGAGCAATTGCTCAGAGATGAAAAGTGCCAGCACTGAAAGCTGTTGCTAGCCAGCACCCTTCCTTGGAAGCGCTTTCACAGGCGCAGCAACACTGGGGCTTTGCACTTCTCTAGCCACCAAACGTCACTGTCATTCTCTTTCCATCTCCTAGACACGAGCTGAGAAATTGCAAACGTCGAGCAATTGCTCAGAGATGAAAAGTGCCAGCACTGAAAGCTGTTGCTAGCCAGCACCCTTCCTGGAAGCGCTTTTGTAGGCCTAAGAACACTGGGGCTCTGGGCTTCTCTAGCCACCTCATCTTCTGCTCATCCTCTCGCGCACTCTAAAGAGAGCTCAGGTGAGAAATTGCAAACGTCGAGCAATTGCTCAGAGATGAAAAGTGCCAGCACTGAAAGCTGTTGCTAGCCAGCACCCTTCCTTGGAAGCGCTTTTGTAGGCCTTAGAACACTGGGGCTCTGGGCTTCTCTAGCCACCTCATCTTCTGCTCATCCTCTCGCGCACTCTAAAGAGAGCTCAGGTGAGAAATTGCAAACGTCGAGCAATTGCTCAGAGATGAAAAGTGCCAACACTGAAAGCTGTTGCTAGCCAGCACCCTTCCTTGGAAGCGCTTTCACAGGCGCAGCAACACTGGGGCTTTGCGCTTCTCTACCCACCAAACGTCACGGTCCTTCTCTTTCCGTCTCGTAGACACGAGCTGAGAAATTGCAAACGTCGAGCAATTGCTCAGAGATGAAAAGTGCCAGCACTGAAAGCTGTTGCTAGCCAGCACCCTTCCTTGGAAGCGCTTCTGTAGGCCTAAGAACACTGGGGCTCTGGGCTTCTCTAGCCACCTCATCTTCTGCTCATCCTCTCGCGCACTCTAAAGAGAGCTCAGGTGAGAAATTGCAAACGTCGAGCAATTGCTCAGAGATGAAAAGTGCCAGCACTGAAAGCTCTTGCTAGCCAGCACCCTTCCTTGGAAGTGCTTTTGTAGGCCTAAGAACACTGGGGCTCTGGGCTTCTCTAGCCACCTCATCTTCTGCTCATCCTCTCGCGCACTCTAAAGAGAGCTCAGGTGAGAAATTGCAAACGTCGAGCAATTGCTCAGAGATGAAAAGTGCCAGCACTGAAAGCTGTTGCTAGCCAGCACCCTTCCTTGGAAGTGCTTTCACAGGCACAGTAACACTGGGGCTTTGCTCTTTTCTAGCCACCAAACGTCACGGTCCTTCTCTTTCCGTCTCGTAGACACGAGCTGAGAAATTGCAAACGTCGATCAATTGCTCAGAGATGAAAAGTGCCAGCACTGAAAGCTGTTGCTAGCCAGCACCCTTCCTTGGAAGCGCTTTTGTAGGCCTAAGAACACTGGGGCTCTGGGCTTCTTTAGCCACCTAATCTTCTGCTCATCCTCTCGCGCACTCTGAAGAGAGCTCAGGGGAGAAATTGCAAACGTCGAGCAATTGCTCAGAGATGAAAAGTGCCAGCACTGAAAGCTGTTGCTAGCCAGCACCCTTCCTTGGAAGCGCTTTCACAGGCGCAGCAACACTGGGGCTTTGCGCTTCTCTAGCCACCAAACGTCACGGTCATTCTCTTTCCGTCTCGTAGACACGAGCTGAGAAATTGCAAACGTCGAGCAATTGCTCAGAGATGAAAAGTGCCAGCACTGAAAGCTGTTGCTAGCCAGCACCCTTCCTTGGAAGCGCTTCTGTAGGCCTAAGAACACTGGGGCTCTGGGCTTCTCTAGCCACCTCATCTTCTGCTCATCCTCTCGCGCACTCTAAAGAGAGCTCAGGTGAGAAATTGCAAACGTCCAGCAATTGCTCAGAGATGAAAAGTGCCAGCACTGAAAGCTGTTGCTAGCCAGCACCCTTCCTTGGAAGTGCTTTTGTAGGCCTAAGAACACTGGGGCTCTGGGCTTCTCTAGCCACCTCATCTTCTGCTCATCCTCTCGCGCACTCTGAAGAGAGCTCAGGGGAGAAATTGCAAACGTCGAGCAATTGCTCAGAGATGAAAAGTGCCAGCACTGAAAGCTGTTGCTAGCCAGCACCCTTCCTTGGAAGTGCTTTCACAGGCACAGTAACACTGGGGCTTTGCTCTTTTCTAGCCACCAAACGTCACGGTCCTTCTCTTTCCGTCTCGTAGACACGAGCTGAGAAATTGCAAACGTCGATCAATTGCTCAGAGATGAAAAGTGCCAGCACTGAAAGCTGTTGCTAGCCAGCACCCTTCCTTGGAAGCGCTTTTGTAGGCCTAAGAACACTGGGGCTCTGGGCTTCTCTAGCCACCTCATCTTCTGCTCATCCTCTCGCGCACTCTAAAGAGAGCTCAGGTGAGAAATTGCAAACGTCCAGCAATTGCTCAGAGATGAAAAGTGCCAGCACTGGAAGCTCTTGCTAGCCAGCACCCTTCCTTGGAAGCGCTTTTGTAGGCCTAAGAACACTGGGGCTCTGGGCTTCTCTAGCCACCTAATCTTCTGCTCATCCTCTCGTGCACTCTAAAGAGAGCTCAGGTGAGAAATTGCAAACGTCGAGCAATTGCTCAGAGATGAAAAGTGCCAGCACTGAAAGCTGTTGCTAGCCAGCACCCTTCCTTGGAAGCGCTTTTGTAGGCCTAACAACACTGGGGCTCTGGGCTTCTCTAGCCACCTCATCTTCTGCTCATCCTCTCGTGCACTCTAAAGAGAGCTCAGGTGAGAAATTGCAAACGTCGAGCAATTGCTCAGAGATGAAAAGTGCCAGCACTGAAAGCTGTTGCTAGCCAGCACCCTTCCTTGCAAGCGCTTTTGTAGCCCTAAGAACACTGGGGCTCTGGGCTTCTCTAGCCACCTCATCTGCTGCTCATCCTCTCGCGCACTCTAAAGAGAGCTCAGGTGAGAAATTGCAAACGTCGAGCAATTGCTCAGAGATGAAAAGTGCCAGCACTGGAAGCTGTTGCTAGCCAGCACCCTTCCTTGGAAGCGCTTTCACAGGCGCAGCAACACTGGGGCTTTGCACTTCTCTAGCCACCAAAAGTCACGGTCATTCTCTTTCCGTCTCGCAGACACGAGCTGAGAAATTGCAAACGTCGATCAATTGCTCAGAGATGAAAAGTGCCAGCACTGAAAGCTGTTGCTAGCCAGCACCCTTCCTTGGAAGCGCTTTTGTAGGCCTTAGAACACTGGGGCTCTGGGCTTCTCTAGCCACCTCATCTTCTGCTCATCCTCTCGCGCACTCTAAAGAGAGCTCAGGTGAGAAATTGCAAACGTCGAGCAATTGCTCAGAGATGAAAAGTGCCAGCACTGAAAGCTGTTGCTAGCCAGCACCCTTCCTTGGAAGTGCTTTTGTAGGCCTAAGAACACTGGGGCTCTGGGCTTCTCTAGCCACCTCATCTTCTGCTCATCCTCTCGCGCACTCTGAAGAGAGCTCAGGTGAGAAATTGCAAACGTCGAGCAATTGCTCAGAGATGAAAAGTGCCAGCACTGAAAGCTGTTGCTAGCCAGCACCCTTCCTTGGAAGTGCTTTCACAGGCGCAGCAACACTGGGGCTTTGCGCTTCTCTAGCCACCAAACGTCACGGTCCTTCTCTTTCCGTCTCGTAGACACGAGCTGAGAAATTGCAAACGTCGATCAATTGCTCAGAGATGAAAAGTGCCAGCACTGAAAGCTGTTGCTAGCCAGCACCCTTCCTTGGAAGCGCTTTTGTAGGCCTAAGAACACTGGGGCTCTGGGCTTCTCTAGCCACCTAATCTTCTGCTCATCCTCTCGCGCACTCTAAAGAGAGCTCAGGTGAGAAATTGCAAACGTCGAGCAATTGCTCAGAGATGAAAAGTGCCAGCACTGAAAGCTGTTGCTAGCCAGCAGCCTTCCTTGGAAGCGCTTTCACAGGCGCTGTAACACTGGGGCTTTGCGCTTCTCTACGCACCAAACGTCACGGTCACTATCTCTCCGTCTCGTAGACACGAGCTGAGAAATTGCAAACGTCGAGCAATTGCTCAGAGATGAAAAGTGCCAGCACTGAAAGCTGTTGCTAGCCAGCACCCTTCCTTGGAAGCGCTTTCACAGGCGCAGTAACACTGGGGCTTTGCGCTTCTCTACCCACCAAACGTCACGGTCCTTCTCTTTCCGTCTCGTAGACACGAGCTGAGAAATTGAAAAGGTCGAGCAATTGCTCAGAGATGAAAAGTGCCAGCACTGAAAGCTGTTGCTAGCCAGCCCCCTTCCTTGGAAGCGCTTTTGTAGGCCTAAGAACACTGGGGCTCTGGGCTTCTCTAGCCACCTAATCTTCTGCTCATCCTCTCGTGCACTCTAAAGAGAGCTCAGGTGAGAAATTGCAAACGTCGAGCAATTGCTCAGAGATGAAAAGTGCCAGCACTGAAAGCTGTTGCTAGCCAGCACCCTTCCTTGGAAGCGCTTTTGTAGGCCTAAGAACACTGGGGCTCTGGGCTTCTCTAGCCACCTCATCTGCTGCTCATCCTCTCGCGCACTCTAAAGAGAGCTCAGGTGAGAAACTGCAAACGTCGAGCAATTGCTCAGAGATGAAAAGTGCCAGCACTGAAAGCTCTTGCTAGCCAGCACCCTTCCTTGGAAGCGCTTTTGTAGGCCTAAGAACACTGGGGCTATGGGCTTCTCTAGCCACCTAATCTTCTGCTCATCCTCTCGCGCACTCTAAAGAGAGCTCAGGTGAGAAATTGCAAACGTCGAGCAATTGCTCAGAGATGAAAAGTGCCAGCACTGAAAGCTGTTGCTAGCCAGCATCCTTCCTTGGAAGTGCTTTTGTAGCCCTAAGAACACTGGGGCTCTGGGCTTTTTTAGGCACCTCATCTTCTGCTCATCCTGTCACGCACTCTGAAGAGAGCTCAGGGGAGAAATTGCAAACGTCGAGCAATTGCTCCGAGATGAAAAGTGCCAGCACTGAAAGCTGTTGCTAGCCAGCACCCTTCCTTGGAAGCGCTTTCACAGGCGCTGTAACACTGGGGCTTTGCTCTTTCCTAGCCACCAAACGTCACGGTCCTTCTCTTTCCGTCTCGTAGACACGAGCTGAGAAATTGCAAACGTCGATCAATTGCTCAGAGATGAAAAGTGCCAGCACTGAAAGCTGTTGCTAGCCAGCACCCTTCCTTGGAAGCGCTTTTGTAGGCCTAAGAACACTGGGGCTCTGGGCTTCTCTAGCCACCTAATCTTCTGCTCATCCTCTCGTGCACTCTAAAGAGAGCTCAGGTGAGAAATTGCAAACGTCGAGCAATTGCTCAGAGATGAAAAGTGCCAGCACTGAAAGCTGTTGCTAGCCAGCACCCTTCCTTGGAAGCGCTTTTGTAGGCCTAAGAACACTGGGGCTCTGGGCTTCTCTAGCCACATCATCTTCTGCTCATCCTCTCGTGCACTATAAAGAGAGCTCAGGTGAGAAATTGCAAACGTCAAGCAATTGCTCAGAGATGAAAAGTGCCAGCACTGAAAGCTCTTGCTAGCCAGCACCCTTCCTTGGAAGCGCTTTTGTAGGCCTAAGAACACTGGGGCTCTGGGCTTCTCTAGCCACCTCATCTTCTGCTCATCCTCTCGCGCACTCTAAAGAGAGCTCAGGTGAGAAATTGCAAATGTCCAGCAATTGCTCAGAGATGAAAAGTGCCAGCACTGAAAGCTGTTGCTAGCCAGCACCCTTCCTTGGAAGCGCTTTTGTAGGCCTTAGAACACTGGGGCTCTGGGCTTCTCTAGCCACCTCATCTGCTGCTCATCCTCTCGCGCACTCTAAAGAGAGCTCAGGTGAGAAATTGCAAACGTCGAGCAATTGCTCAGAGATGAAAAGTGCCAGCACTGAAAGCTGTTGCTAGCCAGCACCCTTCCTTGGAAGCGCTTTACAGGCGCAGTAACACTGGGGCTTTGCGCTTCTCTACCCACCAAACGTCATGGTCCTTCTCTTTCCGTCTCGTAGACACGAGCTGAGAAATTGCAAACGTCGAGCAATTGCTCAGAGATGAAAAGTGCCAGCACTGAAAGCTGTTGCTAGCCAGCACCCTTCCTTGGAAGCGCTTTTGTAGGCCTAAGAACACTGGGGCTCTGGGCTTCTCTAGCCACCTCATCTTCTGCTCATCCTCTCGTGCACTCTAAAGAGAGCTCAGGTGAGAAATTGCAAACGTCGAGCAATTGCTCAGAGATGAAAAGTGCCAGCACTGAAAGCTGTTGCTAGCCAGCACCCTTCCTTGGAAGCGCTTTCACAGGCGCAGCAACACTGGGGCTTTGCACTTCTCTAGCCACCAAACGTCACGGTCATTCTCTTTCCATCTCCTAGACACGAGCTGAGAAATTGCAAACGTCGAGCAATTGCTCAGAGATGAAAAGTGCCAGCACTGAAAGCTGTTGCTAGCCAGCACCCTTCCTGGAAGCGCTTTTGTAGGCCTAAGAACACTGGGGCTCTGGGCTTCTCTAGCCACCTCATCTTCTGCTCATCCTCTCGCGCACTCTAAAGAGAGCTCAGGTGAGAAATTGCAAACGTCGAGCAATTGCTCAGAGATGAAAAGTGCCAGCACTGAAAGCTGTTGCTAGCCAGCACCCTTCCTTGGAAGCGCTTTTGTAGGCCTTAGAACACTGGGGCTCTGGGCTTCTCTAGCCACCTCATCTTCTGCTCATCCTCTCGCGCACTCTAAAGAGAGCTCAGGTGAGAAATTGCAAACGTCGAGCAATTGCTCAGAGATGAAAAGTGCCAACACTGAAAGCTGTTGCTAGCCAGCACCCTTCCTTGGAAGCGCTTTCACAGGCGCAGCAACACTGGGGCTTTGCGCTTCTCTAGCCACCAAACGTCACGGTCCTTCTCTTTCCGTCTCGTAGACACGAGCTGAGAAATTGCAAACGTCGAGCAATTGCTCAGAGATGAAAAGTGCCAGCACTGAAAGCTGTTGCTAGCCAGCACCCTTCCTTGGAAGCGCTTCTGTAGGCCTAAGAAGACTGGGGCTCTGGGCTTCTCTAGCCACCTAATCTTCTGCTCATCCTCTCGCGCACTCTAAAGAGAGCTCAGGTGAGAAATTGCAAACGTCGAGCAATTGCTCAGAGATGAAAAGTGCCAGCACTGAAAGCTCTTGCTAGCCAGCACCCTTCCTTGGAAGTGCTTTTGTAGGCCTAAGAACACTGGGGCTCTGGGCTTCTCTAGCCACCTCATCTTCTGCTCATCCTCTCGCGCACTCTAAAGAGAGCTCAGGGGAGAAATTGCAAACGTCGAGCAATTGCTCAGAGATGAAAAGTGCCAGCACTGAAAGCTGTTGCTAGCCAGCACCCTTCCTTGGAAGTGCTTTCACAGGCACAGTAACACTGGGGCTTTGCTCTTTTCTAGCCACCAAACGTCACGGTCCTTCTCTTTCCGTCTCGTAGACACGAGCTGAGAAATTGCAAACGTCGATCAATTGCTCAGAGATGAAAAGTGCCAGCACTGAAAGCTGTTGCTAGCCAGCACCCTTCCTTGGAAGCGCTTTTGTAGGCCTAAGAACACTGGGGCTCTGGGCTTCTTTAGCCACCTAATCTTCTGCTCATCCTCTCGCGCACTCTGAAGAGAGCTCAGGGGAGAAATTGCAAACGTCGAGCAATTGCTCAGAGATGAAAAGTGCCAGCACTGAAAGCTGTTGCTAGCCAGCACCCTTCCTTGGAAGCGCTTTCACAGGCGCAGCAACACTGGGGCTTTGCGCTTCTCTAGCCACCAAACGTCACGGTCATTCTCTTTCCGTCTCGTAGACACGAGCTGAGAAATTGCAAACGTCGAGCAATTGCTCAGAGATGAAAAGTGCCAGCACTGAAAGCTGTTGCTAGCCAGCACCCTTCCTTGGAAGCGCTTCTGTAGGCCTAAGAACACTGGGGCTCTGGGCTTCTCTAGCCACCTCATCTTCTGCTCATCCTCTCGCGCACTCTAAAGAGAGCTCAGGTGAGAAATTGCAAACGTCCAGCAATTGCTCAGAGATGAAAAGTGCCAGCACTGAAAGCTGTTGCTAGCCAGCACCCTTCCTTGGAAGTGCTTTTGTAGGCCTAAGAACACTGGGGCTCTGGGCTTCTCTAGCCACCTCATCTTCTGCTCATCCTCTCGCGCACTCTGAAGAGAGCTCAGGGGAGAAATTGCAAACGTCGAGCAATTGCTCAGAGATGAAAAGTGCCAGCACTGAAAGCTGTTGCTAGCCAGCACCCTTCCTTGGAAGTGCTTTCACAGGCACAGTAACACTGGGGCTTTGCTCTTTTCTAGCCACCAAACGTCACGGTCCTTCTCTTTCCGTCTCGTAGACACGAGCTGAGAAATTGCAAACGTCGATCAATTGCTCAGAGATGAAAAGTGCCAGCACTGGAAGCTCTTGCTAGCCAGCACCCTTCCTTGGAAGCGCTTTTGTAGGCCTAAGAACACTGGGGCTCTGGGCTTCTCTAGCCACCTAATCTTCTGCTCATCCTCTCGTGCACTCTAAAGAGAGCTCAGGTGAGAAATTGCAAACGTCGAGCAATTGCTCAGAGATGAAAAGTGCCAGCACTGAAAGCTCTTGCTAGCCAGCACCCTTCCTTGGAAGCGCTTTTGTAGGCCTAACAACACTGGGGCTCTGGGCTTCTCTAGCCACCTCATCTTCTGCTCATCCTCTCGTGCACTCTAAAGAGAGCTCAGGTGAGAAATTGCAAACGTCGAGCAATTGCTCAGAGATGAAAAGTGCCAGCACTGAAAGCTGTTGCTAGCCAGCACCCTTCCTTGCAAGCGCTTTTGTAGCCCTAAGAACACTGGGGCTCTGGGCTTCTCTAGCCACCTCATCTGCTGCTCATCCTCTCGCGCACTCTAAAGAGAGCTCAGGTGAGAAATTGCAAACGTCGAGCAATTGCTCAGAGATGAAAAGTGCCAGCACTGGAAGCTGTTGCTAGCCAGCACCCTTCCTTGGAAGCGCTTTCACAGGCGCAGCAACACTGGGGCTTTGCACTTCTCTAGCCACCAAAAGTCACGGTCATTCTCTTTCCGTCTCGCAGACACGAGCTGAGAAATTGCAAACGTCGATCAATTGCTCAGAGATGAAAAGTGCCAGCACTGAAAGCTGTTGCTAGCCAGCACCCTTCCTTGGAAGCGCTTTTGTAGGCCTTAGAACACTGGGGCTCTGGGCTTCTCTAGCCACCTCATCTTCTGCTCATCCTCTCGCGCACTCTAAAGAGAGCTCAGGTGAGAAATTGCAAACGTCGAGCAATTGCTCAGAGATGAAAAGTGCCAGCACTGAAAGCTGTTGCTAGCCAGCACCCTTCCTTGGAAGTGCTTTTGTAGGCCTAAGAACACTGGGGCTCTGGGCTTCTCTAGCCACCTCATCTTCTGCTCATCCTCTCGCGCACTCTGAAGAGAGCTCAGGTGAGAAATTGCAAACGTCGAGCAATTGCTCAGAGATGAAAAGTGCCAGCACTGAAAGCTGTTGCTAGCCAGCACCCTTCCTTGGAAGTGCTTTCACAGGCGCAGCAACACTGGGGCTTTGCGCTTCTCTAGCCACCAAACGTCACGGTCCTTCTCTTTCCGTCTCGTAGACACGAGCTGAGAAATTGCAAACGTCGATCAATTGCTCAGAGATGAAAAGTGCCAGCACTGAAAGCTGTTGCTAGCCAGCACCCTTCCTTGGAAGCGCTTTTGTAGGCCTAAGAACACTGGGGCTCTGGGCTTCTCTAGCCACCTAATCTTCTGCTCATCCTCTCGCGCACTCTAAAGAGAGCTCAGGTGAGAAATTGCAAACGTCGAGCAATTGCTCAGAGATGAAAAGTGCCAGCACTGAAAGCTGTTGCTAGCCAGCAGCCTTCCTTGGAAGCGCTTTCACAGGCGCTGTAACACTGGGGCTTTGCGCTTCTCTACGCACCAAACGTCACGGTCACTATCTCTCCGTCTCGTAGACACGAGCTGAGAAATTGCAAACGTCGAGCAATTGCTCAGAGATGAAAAGTGCCAGCACTGGAAGCTCTTGCTAGCCAGCACCCTTCCTTGGAAGCGCTTTTGTAGGCCTAAGAACACTGGGGCTCTGGGCTTCTCTAGCCACCTCATCTTCTGCTCATCCTCTCGCGCACTCTAAAGAGAGCTCAGGTGAGAAACTGCAAACGTCGAGCAATTGCTCAGAGATGAAAAGTGCCAGCACTGGAAGCTGTTGCTAGCCAGCACCCTTCCTTGGAAGCGCTTTCACAGGCGCAGTAACACTGGGGCTTTGCGCTTCTCTACCCACCAAACGTCACGGTCCTTCTCTTTCCGTCTCGTAGACACGAGCTGAGAAATTGAAAAGGTCGAGCAATTGCTCAGAGATGAAAAGTGCCAGCACTGAAAGCTGTTGCTAGCCAGCCCCCTTCCTTGGAAGCGCTTTTGTAGGCCTAAGAACACTGGGGCTCTGGGCTTCTCTAGCCACCTAATCTTCTGCTCATCCTCTCGTGCACTCTAAAGAGAGCTCAGGTGAGAAATTGCAAACGTCGAGCAATTGCTCAGAGATGAAAAGTGCCAACACTGAAAGCTGTTGCTAGCCAGCACCCTTCCTTGCAAGCGCTTTTGTAGGCCTAAGAACACTGGGGCTCTGGGCTTCTCTAGCCACCTCATCTGCTGCTCATCCTCTCGCGCACTCTAAAGAGAGCTCAGGTGAGAAACTGCAAACGTCGAGCAATTGCTCAGAGATGAAAAGTGCCAGCACTGAAAGCTCTTGCTAGCCAGCACCCTTCCTTGGAAGCGCTTTTGTAGGCCTAAGAACACTGGGGCTATGGGCTTCTCTAGCCACCTAATCTTCTGCTCATCCTCTCGCGCACTCTAAAGAGAGCTCAGGTGAGAAATTGCAAACGTCGAGCAATTGCTCAGAGATGAAAAGTGCCAGCACTGAAAGCTGTTGCTAGCCAGCATCCTTCCTTGGAAGTGCTTTTGTAGCCCTAAGAACACTGGGGCTCTGGGCTTTTTTAGGCACCTCATCTTCTGCTCATCCTGTCACGCACTCTGAAGAGAGCTCAGGGGAGAAATTGCAAACGTCGAGCAATTGCTCAGAGATGAAAAGTGCCAGCACTGAAAGCTGTTGCTAGCCAGCACCCTTCCTTGGAAGCGCTTTCACAGGCGCTGTAACACTGGGGCTTTGCTCTTTCCTAGCCACCAAACGTCACGGTCCTTCTCTTTCCGTCTCGTAGACACGAGCTGAGAAATTGCAAACGTCGATCAATTGCTCAGAGATGAAAAGTGCCAGCACTGAAAGCTGTTGCTAGCCAGCACCCTTCCTTGGAAGCGCTTTTGTAGGCCTAAGAACACTGGGGCTCTGGGCTTCTCTAGCCACCTAATCTTCTGCTCATCCTCTCGTGCACTCTAAAGAGAGCTCAGGTGAGAAATTGCAAACGTCGAGCAATTGCTCAGAGATGAAAAGTGCCAGCACTGAAAGCTGTTGCTAGCCAGCACCCTTCCTTGGAAGCGCTTTTGTAGGCCTAAGAACACTGGGGCTCTGGGCTTCTCTAGCCACCTAATCTTCTGCTCATCCTCTCGCGCACTCTAAAGAGAGCTCAGGTGAGAAATTGCAAACGTCGAGCAATTGCTCAGAGATGAAAAGTGCCAGCACTGAAAGCTCTTGCTAGCCAGCACCCTTCCTTGGAAGCGCTTTCACAGGCGCTGTAACACTGGGGCTTTGTGCTTCTCTAGCCACCAAACGTCACGGTCACTATCTCTCCGTCTCGTAGACACGAGCTGAGAAATTGCAAATGTCGAGCAATTGCTCAGAGATGAAAAGTGCCAGCACTGAAAGCTGTTGCTAGCCAGCACCCTTCCTTGGAAGCGCTTTTGTAGGCCTAAGAACACTGGGGCTCTGGGCTTCTCTAGCCACCAAACGTCACGGTCCTTCTCTTTCCGTCTCGTAGACACGAGCTGAGAAATTGCAAACGTCGAGCAATTGCTCAGAGATGAAAAGTGCCAGCACTGAAAGCTGTTGCTAGCCAGCACCCTTCCTTGGAAGCGCTTTTGTAGGCCTAAGAACACTGGGGCTTTGGGCTTCTCTAGCCACCTCATCTTCTGCTCATCCTCTCGCGCACTCTGAAGAGAGCTCAGGTGAGAAATTGCAAACGTCCAGCAATTGCTCAGAGATGAAAAGTGCCAGCACTGAAAGCTGTTGCTAGCCAGCACCCTTCCTTGGAAGCGCTTTCACAGGCGCAGCAACACTGGGGCTTTGCGCTTCTCTACCCACCAAACGTCACGGTCACTATCTCTCCGTCTCGTAGACACGAGCTGAGAAATTGCAAACATCGAGCAATTGCTCAGAGATGAAAAGTGCCAGCACTGAAAGCTGTTGCTAGCCAGCACCCTTCCTTGGAAGCGCTTTTGTAGGCCTAAGAACACTGGGGCTCTGGGCTTCTTTAGCCACCTCATATTCTCCTCATCCTCTCGCGCACTCTAAATTGAGCTCAGGTGAGAAATTGCAAACGTGGAGCAATTGCTCAGAGATGAAAAGTGCCAGCACTGAAAGCTGTTGCTAGCCAGCACCCTTCCTTGGAAGCGCTTTTGTAGGCCTTAGAACACTGGGGCTCTGGGCTTCTCTAGCCACCTAATCTTCTGCTCATCCTCTCGCGCACTCTAAAGAGAGCTCAGGTGAGAAATTGCAAACGTCCAGCAATTGCTCAGAGATGAAAAGTGCCAACACTGAAAGCTGTTGCTAGCCAGCACCCTTCCTTGGAAGCGCTTTCACAGGCGCAGCAACACTGGGGCTTTGCGCTTCTCTACCACCAAACGTCACGGTCACTATCTCTCCGTCTCGTAGACACGAGCTGAGAAATTGCAAACGTCGATCAATTGCTCAGAGATGAAAAGTGCCAGCACTGAAAGCTGTTGCTAGGCAGCCCCCTTCCTTGGAAGCGCTTTTGTAGGCCTAAGAACACTGGGGCTCTGGGCTTCTCTAGCCACCTCATCTTCTGCTCATCCTCTCGCGCACTCTAAAGAGAGCTCAGGTGAGAAATTGCAAACGTCCAGCAATTGCTCAGAGATGAAAAGTGCCAGCACTGAAAGCTGTTGCTAGCCAGCACCCTTCCTTGGAAGCGCTTTCACAGGCGCAGCAACACTGGGGCTTTGCGCTTCTCTAGCCACCAAACGTCACGGTCATTCTCTTTCCATCTCCTAGACACGAGCTGAGAAATTGCAAACGTCGAGCAATTGCTCAGAGATGAAAAGTGCCAGCACTGAAAGCTGTTGCTAGCCAGCACCCTTCCTTGGAAGCGCTTTTGTAGGCCTAAGAACACTGGGGCTCTGGGCTTCTCTAGCCACCTAATCTTCTGCTCATCCTCTCGCGCACTCTAAAGAGAGCTCAGGTGAGAAATTGCAAACGTCGAGCAATTGCTCAGAGATGAAAAGTGCCAGCACTGAAAGCTCTTGCTAGCCAGCACCCTTCCTTGGAAGCGCTTTTGTAGGCCTAAGAACACTGGGGCTCTGGGCTTCTCTAGCCACCTCATCTTCTGCTCATCCTCTCGCGCACTCTAAAGAGAGCTCAGGTGAGAAATTGCAAACGTCGAGCAATTGCTCAGAGATGAAAAGTGCCAACACTGAAAGCTGTTGCTAGCCAGCACCCTTCCTTGGAAGCGCTTTCACAGGCGCAGCAACACTGGGGCTTTGCGCTTCTCTAGCCACCAAACGTCACGGTCATTCTCTTTCCGTCTCCTAGACACGAGCTGAGAAATTGCAAACGTCAAGCAATTGCTCAGAGATGAAAAGTGCCAGCACTGAAAGCTGTTGCTAGCCAGCACCCTTCCTTGGAAGCGCTTTTGTAGGCCTTAGAACACTGGGGCTCTGAGCTTCTCTAGCCACCTCATCTTCTGCTCATCCTCTCGCGCACTCTAAAGAGAGCTCAGGTGAGAAATTGCAAACGTTGAGCAATTGCTCAGAGATGAAAAGTGCCAGCACTGAAAGCTGTTGCTAGCCAGCACCCTTCCTTGGAAGCGCTTTCACAGGCGCAGTAACACTGGGGCTTTGTGCTTCTCTACCCACCAAACGTCACGGTCCTTCTCTTTCCGTCTCGTAGACACGAGCTGAGAAATTGCAAACGTCGAGCAATTGCTCAGAGATGAAAAGTGCCAGCACTGAAAGCTGTTGCTAGCCAGCACCCTTCCTTGGAAGCGCTTTTGTAGGCCTAAGAACACTGGGGCTCTGGGCTTCTCTAGCCACCTCATCTTCTGCTCATCCTCTCGCGCACTCTAAAGAGAGCTCAGGTGAGAAACTGCAAACGTCGAGCAATTGCTCAGAGATGAAAAGTGCCAGCACTGAAAGCTCTTGCTAGCCAGCACCCTTCCTTGGAAGTGCTTTTGTAGGCCTAAGAACACTGGGGCTCTGGGCTTCTTTAGCCACCTCATCTTCTGCTCATCCTCTCGCGCACTCTAAAGAGAGCTCAGGGGAGAAATTGCAAACGTCCAGCAATTGCTCAGAGATGAAAAGTGCCAGCACTGAAAGCTCTTGCTAGCCAGCACCCTTCCTTTGAAGCGCTTTCACAGGCGCTGTAACACTGGGGCTTTGCTCTTTTCTAGCCACCAAACGTCACGGTCCTTCTCTTTCCGTCTCATAGACACGAGCTGAGAAATTGCAAACGTCGATCAATTGCTCAGAGATGAAAAGTGCCAGCACTGAAAGCTGTTGCTAGCCAGCACCCTTCCTTGGAAGCGCTTTTGTAGCCCTTAGAACACTGGGGCTCTGGGCTTCTCTAGCCACCTAATCTTCTGCTCATCCTCTCGTGCACTCTAAAGAGAGCTCAGGTGAGAAATTGCAAACGTCGAGCAATTGCTCAGAGATGAAAAGTGCCAGCACTGAAAGCTGTTGCTAGCCAGCACCCTTCCTTGGAAGCGCTTTTGTAGGCCTAAGAACACTGGGGCTCTGGGCTTCTCTAGCCACCTCATCTTCTGCTCATCCTCTCGCGCACTCTAAAGAGAGCTCAGGTGAGAAATTGCAAACGTCGAGCAATTGCTCAGAGATGAAAAGTGCCAGCACTGAAAGCTCTTGCTAGCCAGCACCCTTCCTTGGAAGCGCTTTCACAGGCGCAGCAACACTGGGGCTTTGCGCTTCTCTAGCCACCAAACGTCACGGTCATTCTCTTTCCGTCTCCTAGACACGAGCTGAGAAATTGCAAACGTCAAGCAATTGCTCAGAGATGAAAAGTGCCAGCACTGAAAGCTGTTGCTAGCCAGCACCCTTCCTTGGAAGCGCTTTTGTAGGCCTTAGAACACTGGGGCTCTGAGCTTCTCTAGCCACCTCATCTTCTGCTCATCCTCTCGCGCACTCTAAAGAGAGCTCAGGGGAGAAATTGCAAACGTCGAGCAATTGCTCAGAGATGAAAAGTGCCAGCACTGAAAGCTGTTGCTAGCCAGCACCCTTCCTTGGAAGTGCTTTTGTAGGCCTAAGAACACTGGGGCTCTGGGCTTCTCTAGCCACCTCATCTTCTGCTCATCCTCTCGCGCACTCTGAAGAGAGCTCAGGGGAGAAATTGCAAACGTCGAGCAATTGCTCAGAGATGAAAAGTGCCAGCACTGAAAGCTCTTGCTAGCCAGCACCCTTCCTTGGAAGCGCTTTCACAGGCGCAGTAACACTGGGGCTTTGTGCTTCTCTACCCACCAAACGTCACGGTCCTTCTCTTTCCGTCTCGTAGACACGAGCTGAGAAATTGCAAACGTTGAGCAATTGCTCAGAGATGAAAAGTGCCAGCACTGAAAGCTGTTGCTAGCCAGCACCCTTCCTTGGAAGCGCTTTTGTAGGCCTAAGAACACTGGGGCTCTGGGCTTCTCTAGCCACCTCATCTTCTGCTCATCCTCTCGCGCACTCTAAAGAGAGCTCAGGTGAGAAATTGCAAACGTCGAGCAATTGCTCAGAGATGAAAAGTGCCAGCACTGAAAGCTGTTGCTAGCCAGCACCCTTCCTTGGAAGCGCTTTCACAGGCGCTGTAACCCTGGGGCTTTGCGCTTCTCTAGCCACCAAACGTCACGGTCACTATCTCTCCGTCTCGTAGACACGAGCTGAGAAATTGCAAACGTCGAGCAATTGCTCAGAGATGAAAAGTGCCAGCACTGAAAGCTCTTGCTAGCCAGCACCCTTCCTTGGAAGCGCTTTCACAGGCGCAGTAACACTGGGGCTTTGCGCTTCTCTACCCACCAAACGTCACGGTCCTTCTCTTTCCGTCTCGTAGACACGAGCTGAGAAATTGCAAACGTCGAGCAATTGCTCAGAGATGAAAAGTGCCAGCACTGAAAGCTCTTGCTAGCCAGCACCCTTCCTTGGAAGTGCTTTTGTAGGCCTAAGAACACTGGGGCTATGGGCTTCTTTAGCCACCTCATCTTCTGCTCATCCTCTCGTGCACTCTAAAGAGAGCTCAGGGGAGAAATTGCAAACGTCGAGCAATTGCTCAGAGATGAAAAGTGCCAGCACTGAAAGCTCTTGCTAGCCAGCACCCTTCCTTTGAAGCGCTTTCACAGGCGCTGTAACACTGGGGCTTTGCTCTTTTCTAGCCACCAAACGTCACGGTCCTTCTCTTTCCGTCTCATAGACACGAGCTGAGAAATTGCAAACGTCGATCAATTGCTCAGAGATGAAAAGTGCCAGCACTGAAAGCTGTTGCTAGCCAGCACCCTTCCTTGGAAGCGCTTTTGTAGCCCTTAGAACACTGGGGCTCTGGGCTTCTCTAGCCACCTAATCTTCTGCTCATCCTCTCGTGCACTCTAAAGAGAGCTCAGGTGAGAAATTGCAAACGTCGAGCAATTGCTCAGAGATGAAAAGTGCCAGCACTGAAAGCTGTTGCTAGCCAGCACCCTTCCTTGGAAGCGCTTTTGTAGGCCTAAGAACACTGGGGCTCTGGGCTTCTCTAGCCACCTCATCTTCTGCTCATCCTCTCGCGCACTCTAAAGAGAGCTCAGGTGAGAAATTGCAAACGTCCAGCAATTGCTCAGAGATGAAAAGTGCCAGCACTGAAAGCTCTTGCTAGCCAGCACCCTTCCTTGGAAGCGCTTTCACAGGCGCAGCAACACTGGGGCTTTGCGCTTCTCTACCCACCAAACGTCACGGTCACTATCTCTCCGTCTCGTAGACACGAGCTGAGAAATTGCAAACGTCGAGCAATTGCTCAGAGATGAAAAGTGCCAGCACTGAAAGCTGTTGCTAGCCAGCACCCTTCCTTGGAAGCGCTTTTGTAGCCCTTAGAACACTGGGGCTCTGGGCATCTCTAGCCACCTCATCTTCTGCTCATCCTCTCGCGCACTCTAAAGAGAGCTCAGGTGAGAAATTGCAAACGTCGAGCAATTGCTCAGAGATGAAAAGTGCCAGCACTGAAAGCTCTTGCTAGCCAGCACCCTTCCTTGGAAGCGCTTTTGTAGGCCTAAGAACACTGGGGCTCTGGGCCTCTCTAGCCACCTCATCTTCTGCTCATCCTCTCACGCGCTCTAAAGAGAGCTCAGGTGAGAAATTGCAAACGTCGAGCAATTGCTCAGAGATGAAAAGTGCCAGCACTGAAAGCTGTTGCTAGCCAGCACCCTTCCTTGGAAGCGCTTTCACAGGCGCTGTAACACTGGGGCTTTGCGCTTCTCTAGCCACCAAACGTCACGGTCACTATCTCTCCGTCTCGTAGACACGAGCTGAGAAATTGCAAACGTCGAGCAATTGCTCAGAGATGAAAAGTGCCAGCACTGGAAGCTCTTGCTAGCCAGCACCCTTCCTTGGAAGCGCTTTTGTAGGCCTAAGAACACTGGGGCTCTGGGCTTCTCTAGCCACCTCATCTTCTGCTCATCCTCTCGCGCACTCTAAAGAGAGCTCAGGTGAGAAATTGCAAACGTCCAGCAATTGCTCAGAGATGAAAAGTGCCAGCACTGAAAGCTGTTGCTAGCCAGCACCCTTCCTTGGAAGCGCTTTTGTAGGCCTAAGAACACTGGGGCTCTGGGCTTCTCTAGCCACCTAATCTTCTGCTCATCCTCTCGCGCACTCTAAAGAGAGCTCAGGTGAGAAACTGCAAACGTCCAGCAATTGCTCAGAGATGAAAAGTGCCAGCACTGAAAGCTCTTGCTAGCCAGCACCCTTCCTTGGAAGTGCTTTTGTAGGCCTAAGAACACTGGGGCTCTGGGCTTCTTTAGCCACCTCATCTTCTGCTCATCCTCTCGCGCACTCTAAAGAGAGCTCAGGGGAGAAATTGCAAACGTCCAGCAATTGCTCAGAGATGAAAAGTGCCAGCACTGAAAGCTGTTGCTAGCCAGCACCCTTCCTTGGAAGCGCTTTCACAGGCGCTGTAACACTGGGGCTTTGCTCTTTTGTAGCCACCAAACGTCACGGTCCTTCTCTTTCCATCTCATAGACACGAGCTGAGAAATTGCAAACGTCGATCAATTGCTCAGAGATGAAAAGTGCCAGCACTGAAAGCTGTTGCTAGCCAGCACCCTTCCTTGGAAGCGCTTTTGTAGCCCTTAGAACACTGGGGCTCTGGGCTTCTCTAGCCACCTAATCTTCTGCTCATCCTCTCGCGCACTCTAAAGAGAGCTCAGGTGAGAAATTGCAAACGTCGAGCAATTGCTCAGAGATGAAAAGTGCCAGCACTGAAAGCTGTTGCTAGCCAGCACCCTTCCTTGGAAGCGCTTTTGTAGGCCTAAGAACACTGGGGCTCTGGGCTTCTCTAGCCACCTCATCTTCTGCTCATCCTCTCGCGCACTCTAAAGAGAGCTCAGGTGAGAAATTGCAAACGTCCAGCAATTGCTCAGAGATGAAAAGTGCCAGCACTGAAAGCTCTTGCTAGCCAGCACCCTTCCTTGGAAGCGCTTTCACAGGCGCAGCAACACTGGGGCTTTGCGCTTCTCTACCCACCAAACGTCACGGTCACTATCTCTCCGTCTCGTAGACACGAGCTGAGAAATTGCAAACGTCGATCAATTGCTCAGAGATGAAAAGTGCCAGCACTGAAAGCTGTTGCTAGCCAGCACCCTTCCTTGGAAGCGCTTTTGTAGCCCTTAGAACACTGGGGCTCTGGGCTTCTCTAGCCACCTCATCTTCTGCTCATCCTCTCGTGCACTCTAAAGAGAGCTCAGGTGAGAAATTGCAAACGTGGAGCAATTGCTCAGAGATGAAAAGTGCCAGCACTGAAAGCTGTTGCTAGCCAGCACCCTTCCTTGGAAGCGCTTTTGTAGGCCTAAGAACACTGGGGCTCTGGGCCTCTCTAGCCACCTCATCTTCTGCTCATCCTCTCACGCGCTCTAAAGAGAGCTCAGGTGAGAAATTGCAAACGTCGAGCAATTGCTCAGAGATGAAAAGTGCCAGCACTGAAAGCTGTTGCTAGCCAGCACCCTTCCTTGGAAGCGCTTTCACAGGCGCTGTAACACTGGGGCTTTGCGCTTCTCTAGCCACCAAACGTCACGGTCACTATCTCTCCGTCTCGTAGACACGAGCTGAGAAATTGCAAACGTCGAGCAATTGCTCAGAGATGAAAAGTGCCAGCACTGGAAGCTCTTGCTAGCCAGCACCCTTCCTTGGAAGCGCTTTTGTAGGCCTAAGAACACTGGGGCTCTGGGCTTCTCTAGCCACCTCATCTTCTGCTCATCCTCTCGCGCACTCTAAAGAGAGCTCAGGTGAGAAATTGCAAACGTCCAGCAATTGCTCAGAGATGAAAAGTGCCAGCACTGAAAGCTGTTGCTAGACAGCACCCTTCCTTGGAAGCGCTTTTGTAGGCCTAAGAACACTGGGGCTCTGGGCTTCTCTAGCCACCTAATCTTCTGCTCATCCTCTCGCGCACTCTAAAGAGAGCTCAGGTGAGAAACTACAAACGTCCAGCAATTGCTCAGAGATGAAAAGTGCCAGCACTGAAAGCTCTTGCTAGCCAGCACCCTTCCTTGGAAGTGCTTTTGTAGGCCTAAGAACACTGGGGCTCTGGGCTTCTTTAGCCACCTCATCTTCTGCTCATCCTCTCGCGCACTCTAAAGAGAGCTCAGGGGAGAAATTGCAAACGTCGAGCAATTGCTCAGAGATGAAAAGTGCCAGCACTGAAAGCTCTTGCTAGCCAGCACCCTTCCTTTGAAGCGCTTTCACAGGAGCAGCAACACTGGGGCTTTGCTCTTTTCTAGCCACCAAACGTCACGGTCCTTCTCTTTCCGTCTCATAAACACGAGCTGAGAAATTGCAAACGTCGATCAATTGCTCAGAGATGAAAAGTGCCAGCACTGAAAGCTGTTGCTAGCCAGCCCCCTTCCTTGGAAGCGCTTTTGTAGCCCTTAGAACACTGGGGCTCTGGGCTTCTCTAGCCACCTAATCTTCTGCTCATCCTCTCGCGCACTCTAAAGAGAGCTCAGGTGAGAAATTGCAAACGTCGAGCAATTGCTCAGAGATGAAAAGTGCCAGCACTGAAAGCTGTTGCTAGCCAGCACCCTTCCTTGGAAGCGCTTTTGTAGGGCTAAGAACACTGGGGCTCTGGGCTTCTCTAGCCACCTCATCTTCTGCTCATCCTCTCGCGCACTCTAAAGAGAGCTCAGGTGAGAAATTGCAAACGTCCAGCAATTGCTCAGAGATGAAAAGTGCCAGCACTGAAAGCTGTTGCTAGCCAGCACCCTTCCTTGGAAGCGCTTTCACAGGCGCAGCAACACTGGGGCTTTGCGCTTCTCTAGCCACCAAACGTCACGGTCACTATCTCTCCGTCTCGTAGACACGAGCTGAGAAATTGCAAACGTCGAGCAATTGCTCAGAGATGAAAAGTGCCAGCACTGAAAGCTGTTGCTAGCCAGCACCCTTCCTTGGAAGCGCTTTCACAGGCGCAGCAACACTGGGGCTTTGCGCTTCTCTAGCCACCAAACGTCACGGTCATTCTCTTTCCGTCTCGCAGACACGAGCTGAGAAATTGCAAACGTCGAGCAATTGCTCAGAGATGAAAAGTGCCAGCACTGAAAGCTGTTGCTAGCCAGCACCCTTCCTTGGAAGCGCTTTCACAGGCGCAGCAACACTGGGGCTTTGCGCTTCTCTAGCCACCTAATCTTCTGCTCATCCTCTCGCGCACTCTAAAGAGAGCTCAGGTGAGAAATTGCAAACGTCGAGCAATTGCTCAGAGATGAAAAGTGCCAGCACTGAAAGCTCTTGCTAGCCAGCACCCTTCCTTGGAAGCGCTTTTGTAGGCCTAAGAACACTGGGGCTCTGGGCTTCTCTAGCCATCTAATCTTCTGCTCATCCTCTCGCGCACTCTGAAGAGAGCTCAGGGGAGAAATTGCAAACGTCGAGCAATTGCTCAGAGATGAAAAGTGCCAGCACTGAAAGCTCTTGCTAGCCAGCACCCTTCCTTGGAAGCGCTTTCACAGGCGCAGTAACACTGGGGCTTTGCGCTTCTCTAGCCACCAAACGTCACGGTCCTTCTCTTTCCGTCTCATAAACACGAGCTGAGAAATTGCAAACGTCGATCAATTGCTCAGAGATGAAAAGTGCCAGCACTGAAAGCTGTTGCTAGCCAGCCCCCTTCCTTGGAAGCGCTTTTGTAGCCCTTAGAACACTGGGGCTCTGGGCTTCTCTAGCCACCTAATCTTCTGCTCATCCTCTCGCGCACTCTAAAGAGAGCTCAGGTGAGAAATTGCAAACGTCGAGCAATTGCTCAGAGATGAAAAGTGCCAGCACTGAAAGCTGTTGCTAGCCAGCACCCTTCCTTGGAAGCGCTTTTGTAGGGCTAAGAACACTGGGGCTCTGGGCTTCTCTAGCCACCTCATCTTCTGCTCATCCTCTCGCGCACTCTAAAGAGAGCTCAGGTGAGAAATTGCAAACGTCCAGCAATTGCTCAGAGATGAAAAGTGCCAGCACTGAAAGCTGTTGCTAGCCAGCACCCTTCCTTGGAAGCGCTTTCACAGGCGCAGCAACACTGGGGCTTTGCGCTTCTCTAGCCACCAAACGTCACGGTCACTATCTCTCCGTCTCGTAGACACGAGCTGAGAAATTGCAAACGTCGAGCAATTGCTCAGAGATGAAAAGTGCCAGCACTGAAAGCTGTTGCTAGCCAGCACCCTTCCTTGGAAGCGCTTTCACAGGCGCAGCAACACTGGGGCTTTGCGCTTCTCTAGCCACCAAACGTCACGGTCATTCTCTTTCCGTCTCGCAGACACGAGCTGAGAAATTGCAAACGTCGAGCAATTGCTCAGAGATGAAAAGTGCCAGCACTGAAAGCTGTTGCTAGCCAGCACCCTTCCTTGGAAGCGCTTTCACAGGCGCAGCAACACTGGGGCTTTGCGCTTCTCTAGCCACCTAATCTTCTGCTCATCCTCTCGCGCACTCTAAAGAGAGCTCAGGTGAGAAATTGCAAACGTCGAGCAATTGCTCAGAGATGAAAAGTGCCAGCACTGAAAGCTCTTGCTAGCCAGCACCCTTCCTTGGAAGCGCTTTTGTAGGCCTAAGAACACTGGGGCTCTGGGCTTCTCTAGCCATCTAATCTTCTGCTCATCCTCTCGCGCACTCTGAAGAGAGCTCAGGGGAGAAATTGCAAACGTCGAGCAATTGCTCAGAGATGAAAAGTGCCAGCACTGAAAGCTCTTGCTAGCCAGCACCCTTCCTTGGAAGCGCTTTCACAGGCGCAGTAACACTGGGGCTTTGCGCTTCTCTAGCCACCAAACGTCACGGTCCTTCTCTTTCCGTCTCGTAGACACGAGCTGAGAAATTGCAAACGTCGAGCAATTGCTCAGAGATGAAAAGTGGCAGCACTGGAAGCTGTTGCTAGCCAGCACCCTTCCTTGGAAGCGCTTTTGTAGGCCTAAGCACACTGGGGCTCTGGGCTTCTCTAGCCACCTAATCTTCTGCTCATCCTCTCGCGCACTCTAAAGAGAGCTCAGGTGAGAAATTGCAAATGTCGAGCAATTGCTCAGAGAAGAAAAGTGCCAGCACTGAAAGCTGTTGCTAGCCAGCACCCTTCCTTGGAAGCGCTTTTGTAGGCCTAAGAACACTGGGGCTCTGGGCTTCTCTAGCCACCTCATCTTCTGCTCATCCTCTCGCGCACTCTAAAGAGAGCTCAGGTGAGAAATTGCAAACGTCGAGCAATTGCTCAGAGATGAAAAGTGCCAGCACTGAAAGCTCTGGCTAGCCAGCACCCTTCCTTGGAAGCGCTTTCACAGGCGCTGTAACACTGGGGCTTTGCGCTTCTCTACCCACCAAAGGTCACGTTCACTATCTCTCCATCTCGTAGACACGAGCTGAGAAATTGCAAACGTCGAGCAATTGCTCAGAGATGAAAAGTGCCAGCACTGAAAGCTGTTGCTAGCCAGCACCCTTCCTTGGAAGCGCTTTTGTAGGCCTTAGAACACTGGGGCTCTGGGCTTCTCTAGCCACCTAATCTTCTGCTCATCCTCTCGCGCACTCTAAAGAGAGCTCAGGTGAGAAATTGCAAACGTCGAGCAATTGCTCAGAGATGAAAAGTGCCAGCACTGAAAGCTGTTGCTAGCCAGCACCCTTCCTTGGAAGCGCTTTTGTAGGCCTAAGAACACTGGGGCTCTGGGCTTCTCTAGCCACCTAATCTTCTGCTCATCCTCTCGCGCACTCTAAAGAGAGCTCAGGTGAGAAATTGCAAACGTCGAGCAATTGCTCAGAGATGAAAAGTGCCAGCACTGAAAGCTGTTGCTAGCCAGCACCCTTCCTTGGAAGCGCTTTCACAGGCGCAGTAACACTGGGGCTTTGCGCTTCTCTAGCCACCAAACGTCACGGTCATTCTCTTTCCGTCTCGTAGACACGAGCTGAGAAATTGCAAACGTCGAGCAATTGCTCAGAGATGAAAAGTGCCAGCACTGAAAGCTCTTGCTAGCCAGCACCCTTCCTTGGAAGCGCTTTTGTAGGCCTAAGAACACTGGGGCTCTGGGCTTCTCTAGCCACCTCATCTTCTGCTCATCCTCTCGCGCACTCTAAAGAGAGCTCAGGTGAGAAATTGCAAACGTCGAGCAATTGCTCAGAGATGAAAAGTGCCAGCACTGAAAGCTCTTGCTAGCCAGCACCCTTCCTTGGAAGCGCTTTACAGGCGCAGCAACACTGGGGCTTTGCGCTTCTCTACCCACCAAACGTCACGGTCATTCTCTATCCATCTCCTAGACACGAGCTGAGAAATTGCAAACGTCGAGCAATTGCTCAGAGAGGAAAAGTGCCAGCACTGAAAGCTGTTGCTAGCCAGCACCCTTCCTTGGAAGCGCTTTTGTAGGCCTAAGAACACTGGGGCTCTGGGCTTCTCTAGCCACCTCATCTTCTGCTCATCCTCTCGCGCACTCTAAAGAGAGCTCAGGTGAGAAATTGCAAACGTCGAGCAATTGCTCAGAGAGGAAAAGTGCCAGCACTGAAAGCTGTTGCTAGCCAGCACCCTTCCTTGGAAGCGCTTTCACAGGCGCAGTAACACTGGGGCTTTGTGCTTCTCTACCATCCAAACGTCACGGTCCTTCTCTTTCCGTCTCGTAGACACGAGCTGAGAAATTGCAAACGTCCAGCAATTGCTCAGAGATGAAAAGTGCCAGCACTGAAAGCTGTTGCTAGCCAGCACCCTTCCTTGGAAGCGCTTTCACAGGCGCAGCAACACTGGGGCTTTGTGCTTCTCTACCCACCAAACGTCACGGTCATTCTCTTTCCGTCTCATAGACACGAGCTGAGAAATTGCAAACGTCGAGCAATTGCTCAGAGATGAAAAGTGCCAGCACTGGAAGCTGTTGCTAGCCAGCACCCTTCCTTGGAAGCGCTTTCACAGGCGCAGCAACACTGGGGCTTTGCGCTTCTCTAGCCACCAAACGTCACGGTCATTCTCTTTCCGTCTCCTAGACACGAGCTGAGAAATTGCAAATGTCGAGCAATTGCTCAGAGATGAAAAGTGCCAGCACTGGAAGCTGTTGCTAGCCAGCACCCTTCCTTGGAAGCGCTTTTGTAGGCCTAAGAACAGTGGGGCTCTGGGCTTCTCTAGCCACCTCATCTTCTGCTCATCCTCTCGCACACTCTAAAGAGAGCTCAGGTGAGAAATTGCAAACGTCGAGCAATTGCTCAGAGATGAAAAGTGCCAGCACTGAAAGCTCTTGCTAGCCAGCACCCTTCCTTGGAAGCGCTTTCACAGGCGCTGTAACACTGCGGCTTTGCGCTTCTCTACCCACCAAACATCACGGTCACTATCTCTCCGTCTCGTAGACACGAGCTGAGAAATTGCAAACGTCGAGCAATTGCTCAGAGATGAAAAGTGCCAGCACTGAAAGCTCTTGCTAGCCAGCACCCTTCCTTGGAAGCGCTTTCACAGGCGCAGTAACACTGGGGCTTTGCGCTTCTCTACGCACCAAACGTCACGGTCCTTCTCTTTCCGTCTCGTAGACACGAGCTGAGAAATTGCAAACGTCGAGCAATTGCTCAGAGATGAAAAGTGGCAGCACTGAAAGCTGTTGCTAGCCAGCCCCCTTCCTTGGAAGCGCTTTTGTAGGCCTAAGAACACTGGGGCTCTGGGCTTCTCTAGCCACCTAATCTTCTGCTCATCCTCTCGCGCACTCTAAAGAGAGCTCAGGTGAGAAATTGCAAATGTCGAGCAATTGCTCAGAGATGAAAAGTGCCAGCACTGAAAGCTCTTGCTAGCCAGCACCCTTCCTTGGAAGCGCTTTTGTAGGCCTAAGAACACTGGGGCTCTGGGCTTCTCTAGCCACCTCATCTTCTGCTCATCCTCTCGCGCACTCTAAAGAGAGCTCAGGTGAGAAATTGCAAACGTCGAGCAATTGCTCAGAGATGAAAAGTGCCAGCACTGAAAGCTGTTGCTAGCCAGCACCCTTCCTTGGAAGCGCTTTCACAGGCGCAGTAACACTGGGGCTTTGTGCTTCTCTACCCACCAAACGTCACGGTCCTTCTCTTTCCGTCTCGTAGACACGAGCTGAGAAATTGCAAACGTCGATCAATTGCTCAGAGATGAAAAGTGCCAGCACTGAAAGCTGTTGCTAGCCAGCACCCTTCCTTGGAAGCGCTTTCACAGGCGCAGCAACACTGGGGCTTTGCGCTTCTCTACCCACCAAACGTCACGGTCATTCTCTTTCCGTCTCCTAGACACGAGCTGAGAAATTGCAAATGTCGAGCAATTGCTCAGAGATGAAAAGTGCCAGCACTGAAAGCTGTTGCTAGCCAGCACCCTTCCTTGGAAGCGCTTTTGTAGGCCTAAGAACAGTGGGGCTCTGGGCTTCTCTAGCCACCTCATCTTCTGCTCATCCTCTCGCACACTCTAAAGAGAGCTCAGGTGAGAAATTGCAAACGTCGAGCAATTGCTCAGAGATGAAAAGTGCCAGCACTGAAAGCTCTTGCTAGCCAGCACCCTTCCTTGGAAGCGCTTTCACAGGCGCTGTAACACTGCGGCTTTGCGCTTCTCTACCCACCAAACATCACGGTCACTATCTCTCCGTCTCGTAGACACGAGCTGAGAAATTGCAAACGTCGAGCAATTGCTCAGAGATGAAAAGTGCCAGCACTGGAAGCTGTTGCTAGCCAGCACCCTTCCTTGGAAGCGCTTTTGTAGGCCTAAGAACACTGGGGCTCTGGGCTTCTCTAGCCACCTAATCTTCTGCTCATCCTCTCGCGCACTCTAAAGAGAGCTCAGGTGAGAAATTGCAAACGTCGAGCAATTGCTCAGAGATGAAAAGTGCCAGCACTGAAAGCTGTTGCTAGCCAGCACCCTTCCTTGGAAGTGCTTTTGTAGGCCTAAGAACACTGGGGCTCTGGGCTTCTCTAGCCACCTCATCTTCTGCTCATCCTCTCGCGCACTCTAAAGAGAGCTCAGGTGAGAAATTGCAAACGTCGAGCAATTGCTCAGAGATGAAAAGTGCCAGCACTGAAAGCTGTTGCTAGCCAGCACCCTTCCTTGGAAGCGCTTTCACAGGCGCAGTAACACTGGGGCTTTGCGCTTCTCTACGCACCAAACGTCACGGTCCTTCTCTTTCCGTCTCGTAGACACGAGCTGAGAAATTGCAAACGTCGAGCAATTGCTCAGAGAGGAAAAGTGGCAGCACTGAAAGCTGTTGCTAGCCAGCACCCTTCCTTGGAAGCGCTTTTGTAGGCCTAAGAACACTGGGGCTCTGAGCTTCTCTAGCCACCTCATCTTCTGCTCATCCTCTCGCGCACTCTAAAGAGAGCTCAGGTGAGAAATTGCAAATGTCGAGCAATTGCTCAGAGATGAAAAGTGCCAGCACTGAAAGCTCTTGCTAGCCAGCACCCTTCCTTGGAAGCGCTTTTGTAGGCCTAAGAACACTGGGGCTCTGGGCTTCTCTAGCCACCTCATCTTCTGCTCATCCTCTCGCGCACTCTAAAGAGAGCTCAGGTGAGAAATTACAAACGTCGAGCAATTGCTCAGAGATGAAAAGTGCCAGCACTGAAAGCTGTTGCTAGCCAGCACCCTTCCTTGGAAGCGCTTTCACAGGCGCAGTAACACTGGGGCTTTGCGCTTCTCTAGCCACCAAACGTCACGGTCCTTCTCTTTCCGTCTCGTAGACACGAGCTGAGAAATTGCAAACGTCGAGCAATTGCTCAGAGATGAAAAGTGCCAGCACTGGAAGCTGTTGCTAGCCAGCACCCTTCCTTGGAAGCGCTTTTGTAGGCCTAAGAACAGTGGGGCTCTGGGCTTCTCTAGCCACCTCATCTTCTGCTCATCCTCTCGCGCACTCTAAAGAGAGCTCAGGTGAGAAATTGCAAACGTCGAGCAATTGCTCAGAGATGAGAAGTGCCAGCACTGAAAGCTGTTGCTAGCCAGCACCCTTCCTTGGAAGCGCTTTCACAGGCGCAGTAACACTGGGGCTTTGTGCTTCTCTACCCACCAAACGTCACGGTCCTTCTCTTTCCGTCTCGTAGACACGAGCTGAGAAATTGCAAACGTCGAGCAATTGCTCAGAGATGAAAAGTGCCAGCACTGAAAGCTCTTGCTAGCCAGCACCCTTCCTTGGAAGCGCTTTCACAGGCGCAGCAACACTGGGGCTTTGCGCTTCTCTACCCACCAAACGTCACGGTCATTCTCTTTCCGTCTCCTAGACACGAGCTGAGAAATTGCAAATGTCGAGCAATTGCTCAGAGATGAAAAGTGCCAGCACTGAAAGCTGTTGCTAGCCAGCACCCTTCCTTGGAAGCGCTTTTGTAGGCCTAAGAACACTGGGGCTCTGGGCTTCTCTAGCCACCTCATCTTCTGCTCATCCTCTCGCACACTCTAAAGAGAGCTCAGGTGAGAAATTGCAAACGTCGAGCAATTGCTCAGAGATGAAAAGTGCCAGCACTGAAAGCTCTTGCTAGCCAGCACCCTTCCTTGGAAGCGCTTTCACAGGCGCTGTAACACTGCGGCTTTGCGCTTCTCTACCCACCAAACATCACGGTCACTATCTCTCCGTCTCGTAGACACGAGCTGAGAAATTGCAAACGTCGAGCAATTGCTCAGAGATGAAAAGTGCCAGCACTGGAAGCTGTTGCTAGCCAGCACCCTTCCTTGGAAGCGCTTTTGTAGGCCTAAGAACACTGGGGCTCTGGGCTTCTCTAGCCACCTAATCTTCTGCTCATCCTCTCGCGCACTCTAAAGAGAGCTCAGGTGAGAAATTGCAAACGTCGAGCAATTGCTCAGAGATGAAAAGTGCCAGCACTGAAAGCTGTTGCTAGCCAGCACCCTTCCTTGGAAGTGCTTTTGTAGGCCTAAGAACACTGGGGCTCTGGGCTTCTCTAGCCACCTCATCTTCTGCTCATCCTCTCGCGCACTCTAAAGAGAGCTCAGGTGAGAAATTGCAAACGTCGAGCAATTGCTCAGAGATGAAAAGTGCCAGCACTGAAAGCTGTTGCTAGCCAGCACCCTTCCTTGGAAGCGCTTTCACAGGCGCAGTAACACTGGGGCTTTGCGCTTCTCTACGCACCAAACGTCACGGTCCTTCTCTTTCCGTCTCGTAGACACGAGCTGAGAAATTGCAAACGTCGAGCAATTGCTCAGAGAGGAAAAGTGGCAGCACTGAAAGCTGTTGCTAGCCAGCACCCTTCCTTGGAAGCGCTTTTGTAGGCCTAAGAACACTGGGGCTCTGGGCTTCTCTAGCCACCTAATCTTCTGCTCATGCTCTCGCGCACTCTAAAGAGAGCTCAGGTGAGAAATTGCAAATGTCGAGCAATTGCTCAGAGATGAAAAGTGCCAGCACTGAAAGCTCTTTCTAGCCAGCCCCCTTCCTTGGAAGCGCTTTTGTAGGCCTAAGAACAGTGGGGCTCTGGGCTTCTCTAGCCACCTCATCTTCTGCTCATCCTCTCGCGCACTCTAAAGAGAGCTCAGGTGAGAAATTGCAAACGTCGAGCAATTGCTCAGAGATGAAAAGTGCCAGCACTGAAAGCTGTTGCTAGCCAGCACCCTTCCTTGGAAGCGCTTTCACAGGCGCAGTAACACTGGGGCTTTGTGCTTCTCTACCCACCAAACGTCACGGTCCTTCTCTTTCCGTCTCGTAGACACGAGCTGAGAAATTGCAAACGTCGATCAATTGCTCAGAGATGAAAAGTGCCAGCACTGAAAGCTGTTGCTAGCCAGCACCCTTCCTTGGAAGCGCTTTCACAGGCGCAGCAACACTGGGGCTTTGCGCTTCTCTAGCCACCAAACGTCACGGTCATTCTCTTTCCGTCTTCTAGACACGAGCTGAGAAATTGCAAACGTCGAGCAATTGCTCAGAGATGAAAAGTGCCAGCACTGAAAGCTGTTGCTAGCCAGCACCCTTCCTTGGAAGCGCTTTTGTAGGCCTAAGAACAGTGGGGCTCTGGGCTTCTCTAGCCACCTCATCTTCTGCTCATCCTCTCGCACACTCTAAAGAGAGCTCAGGTGAGAAATTGCAAACGTCGAGCAATTGCTCAGAGATGAAAAGTGCCAGCACTGAAAGCTCTTGCTAGCCAGCACCCTTCCTTGGAAGCGCTTTCACAGGCGCTGTAACACTGCGGCTTTGCGCTTCTCTACCCACCAAACATCACGGTCACTATCTCTCCGTCTCGTAGACACGAGCTGAGAAATTGCAAACGTCGAGCAATTGCTCAGAGATGAAAAGTGCCAGCACTGGAAGCTGTTGCTAGCCAGCACCCTTCCTTGGAAGCGCTTTTGTAGGCCTAAGAACACTGGGGCTCTGGGCTTCTCTAGCCACCTCATCTTCTGCTCATCCTCTCGCGCACTCTAAAGAGAGCTCAGGTGAGAAATTGCAAACGTCGAGCAATTGCTCAGAGATGAAAAGTGCCAGCACTGAAAGCTCTTGCTAGCCAGCACCCTTCCTTGGAAGCGCTTTCAGAGGCGCAGTAACACTGGGGCTTTGCGCTTCTCTACGCACCAAACGTCACGGTCCTTCTCTTTCCGTCTCGTAGACACGAGCTGAGAAATTGCAAACGTCGAGCAATTGCTCAGAGATGAAAAGTGCCAGCACTGAAAGCTGTTGCTAGCCAGCACCCTTCCTTGGAAGCGCTTTTGTAGGCCTAAGAACACTGGGGCTCTGGGCTTCTCTAGCCACCTAATCTTCTGCTCATCCTCTCGCGCACTCTAAAGAGAGCTCAGGTGAGAAATTGCAAATGTCGAGCAATTGCTCAGAGATGAAAAGTGCCAGCACTGAAAGCTCTTTCTAGCCAGCCCCCTTCCTTGGAAGCGCTTTTGTAGGCCTAAGAACACTGGGGCTCTGGGCTTCTCTAGCCACCTAATCTTCTGCTCATCCTCTCGCGCACTCTAAAGAGAGCTCAGGTGAGAAATTGCAAAGGTCGAGCAATTGCTCAGAGATGAAAAGTGCCAGCACTGAAAGCTCTTGCTAGCCAGCACCCTTCCTTGGAAGCGCTTTCACAGGCGCAGTAACACTGGGGCTTTGCGCTTCTCTACGCACCAAACGTCACGGTCCTTCTCTTTCCGTCTCGTAGACACGAGCTGAGAAATTGCAAACGTCGAGCAATTGCTCAGAGATGAAAAGTGCCAGCACTGGAAGCTGTTGCTAGCCAGCACCCTTCCTTGGAAGCGCTTTTGTAGGCCTAAGAACACTGGGGCTCTGGGCTTCTCTAGCCACCTCATCTTCTGCTCATCCTCTCGCGCACTCTAAAGAGAGCTCAGGTGAGAAATTGCAAACGTCGAGCAATTGCTCAGAGATGAAAAGTGCCAGCACTGAAAGCTGTTGCTAGCCAGCACCCTTCCTTGGAAGCGCTTTACAGGCGCAGCAACACTGGGGCTTTGCGCTTCTCTACCCACCAAACGTCACTGTCATTCTCTTTCCATCTCCTAGACACGAGCTGAGAAATTGCAAACGTCGATCAATTGCTCAGAGAGGAAAAGTGCCAGCACTGAAAGCTGTTGCTAGCCAGCACCCTTCCTTGGAAGCGCTTTTGTAGGCCTAAGAACACTGGGGCTCTGGGCTTCTCTAGCCACCTCATCTTCTGCTCATCCTCTCGCGCACTCTAAAGAGAGCTCAGGTGAGAAATTGCAAACGTCCAGCAATTGCTCAGAGATGAAAAGTGCCAGCACTGAAAGCTGTTGCTAGCCAGCACCCTTCCTTGGAAGCGCTTTCACAGGCGCAGTAACACTGGGGCTTTGTGCTTCTCTACCATCCAAACGTCACGGTCCTTCTCTTTCCGTCTCGTAGACACGAGCTGAGAAATTGCAAACGTCCAGCAATTGCTCAGAGATGAAAAGTGCCAGCACTGAAAGCTGTTGCTAGCCAGCACCCTTCCTTGGAAGCGCTTTCACAGGCGCAGTAACACTGGGGCTTTGCGCTTCTCTACCCACCAAACGTCACGGTCATTCTCTTTCCGTCTCATAGACACGAGCTGAGAAATTGCAAATGTCGAGCAATTGCTCAGAGATGAAAAGTGCCAGCACTGAAAGCTGTTGCTAGCCAGCACCCTTCCTTGGAAGCGCTTTTGTAGCCCTTAGAACACTGGGGCTCTGGGCTTCTCTAGCCACCTCATCTTCTGCTCATCCTCTCGCGCACTCTAAAGAGAGCTCAGGTGAGAAATTGCAAACGTCGAGCAATTGCTCAGAGATGAAAAGTGCCAGCACTGAAAGCTGTTGCTAGCCAGCACCCTTCCTTGGAAGCGCTTTCACAGGCGCAGTAACACTGGGGCTTTGTGCTTCTCTACCCACCAAACGTCACGGTCCTTCTCTTTCCGTCTCGTAGACACGAGCTGAGAAATTGCAAACGTCGAGCAATTGCTCAGAGATGAAAAGTGCCAGCACTGAAAGCTCTTGCTAGCCAGCACCCTTCCTTGGAAGCGCTTTCACAGGCGCAGCAACACTGGGGCTTTGCGCTTCTCTAGCCACCAAACGTCACGGTCATTCTCTTTCCGTCTCCTAGACACGAGCTGAGAAATTGCAAATGTCGAGCAATTGCTCAGAGATGAAAAGTGCCAGCACTGAAAGCTGTTGCTAGCCAGCACCCTTCCTTGGAAGCGCTTTTGTAGGCCTAAGAACAGTGGGGCTCTGGGCTTCTCTAGCCACCTCATCTTCTGCTCATCCTCTCGCACACTCTAAAGAGAGCTCAGGTGAGAAATTGCAAACGTCGAGCAATTGCTCAGAGATGAGAAGTGCCAGCACTGAAAGCTCTTGCTAGCCAGCACCCTTCCTTGGAAGCGCTTTCACAGGCGCTGTAACACTGCGGCTTTGCGCTTCTCTACCCACCAAACATCACGGTCACTATCTCTCCGTCTCGTAGACACGAGCTGAGAAATTGCAAACGTCGAGCAATTGCTCAGAGATGAAAAGTGCCAGCACTGGAAGCTGTTGCTAGCCAGCACCCTTCCTTGGAAGCGCTTTTGTAGGCCTAAGAACACTGGGGCTCTGGGCTTCTCTAGCCACCTAATCTTCTGCTCATCCTCTCGTGCACTCTAAAGAGAGGTCAGGTGAGAAATTGCAAACGTCGAGCAATTGCTCAGAGATGAAAAGTGCCAGCACTGAAAGCTGTTGCTAGCCAGCACCCTTCCTTGGAAGCGCTTTTGTAGGCCTAAGAACACTGGGGCTCTGGGCTTCTCTAGCCACCTCATCTTCTGCTCATCCTCTCGCGCACTCTAAAGAGAGCTCAGGTGAGAAATTGCAAACGTCGAGCAATTGCTCAGAGATGAAAAGTGCCAGCACTGAAAGCTGTTGCTAGCCAGCACCCTTCCTTGGAAGCGCTTTCACAGGCGCAGTAACACTGGGGCTTTGCGCTTCTCTACGCACCAAACGTCACGGTCCTTCTCTTTCCGTCTCGTAGACACGAGCTGAGAAATTGCAAACGTCGAGCAATTGCTCAGAGATGAAAAGTGCCAGCACTGAAAGCTGTTGCTAGCCAGCCCCCTTCCTTGGAAGCGCTTTTGTAGGCCTAAGCACACTGGGGCTCTGGGCTTCTCTAGCCACCTCATCTTCTGCTCATCCTCTCGCGCACTCTAAAGAGAGCTCAGGTGAGAAATTGCAAATGTCGAGCAATTGCTCAGAGATGAAAAGTGCCAGCACTGAAAGCTCTTTCTAGCCAGCCCCCTTCCTTGGAAGCGCTTTGTAGGCCTAAGAACACTGGGGCTCTGGGCTTCTCTAGCCACCTCATCTTCTGCTCATCCTCTCGCGCACTCTAAAGAGAGCTCAGGTGAGAAATTACAAACGTCGAGCAATTGCTCAGAGATGAAAAGTGCCAGCACTGAAAGCTGTTGCTAGCCAGCACCCTTCCTTGGAAGCGCTTTCACAGGCGCAGTAACACTGGGGCTTTGTGCTTCTCTACCATCCAAACGTCACTGTCCTTCTCTTTCCGTCTCGTAGACACGAGCTGAGAAATTGCAAACGTCGAGCAATTGCTCAGAGAGGAAAAGTGCCAGCACTGAAAGCTGTTGCTAGCCAGCACCCTTCCTTGGAAGCGCTTTTGTAGGCCTAAGAACACTGGGGCTCTGGGCTTCTCTAGCCACCTCATCTTCTGCTCATCCTCTCGCGCACTCTAAAGAGAGCTCAGGTGAGAAATTGCAAACGTCGAGCAATTGCTCAGAGATGAAAAGTGCCAGCACTGAAAGCTGTTGCTAGCCAGCACCCTTCCTTGGAAGCGCTTTCACAGGCGCAGCAACACTGGGGCTTTGCGCTTCTCTAGCCACCAAACGTCACGGTCATTCTCTTTCCATCTCCTAGACACGAGCTGAGAAATTGCAAACGTCGATCAATTGCTCAGAGATGAAAAGTGCCAGCACTGAAAGCTGTTGCTAGCCAGCACCCTTCCTTGGAAGCGCTTTTGTAGGCCTAAGAACACTGGTGCTCTGGGCTTCTCTAGCCACCTAATCTTCTGCTCATCCTCTCGCGCACTCTAAAGAGAGCTCAGGTGAGAAATTGCAAACGTCGAGCAATTGCTCAGAGATGAAAAGTGCCAGCACTGAAAGCTCTTGCTAGCCAGCACCCTTCCTTGGAAGCGCTTTCACAGGCGCAGTAACACTGGGGCTTTGCGCTTCTCTAGCCACCAAACGTCACGGTCCTTCTACTTCCGTCTCGTAGACACGAGCTGAGAAATTGCAAACGTCGAGCAATTGCTCAGAGATGAAAAGTGCCAGCACTGAAAGCTGTTGCTAGCCAGCACCCTTCCTTGGAAGCGCTTTCACAGGCGCAGCAACACTGGGGCTTTGCGCTTCTCTAGCCACCAAACGTCACGGTCATTCTCTTTCCGTCTCGTAGACACGAGCTGAGAAATTGCAAACGTTGAGCAATTGCTCAGAGATGAAAAGTGCCAGCACTGGAAGCTGTTGCTAGCCAGCACCCTTCCTTGGAAGCGCTTTTGTAGGTGTAAGAACACTGGGGCTCTGGGCTTCTCTAGCCACCTCATCTTCTGCTCATCCTCTCGCGCGCTCTGAAGAGAGCTCAGGTGAGAAATTGCAAACGTCGAGCAATTGCTCAGAGATGAAAAGTGCCAGCACTGAAAGCTGTTGCTAGCCAGCACCCTTCCTTGGAAGCGCTTTCACAGGCGCAGTAACACTGGGGCTTTGCGCTTCTCTAGCCACCAAACGTCACGGTCACTATCTCTCCGTCTCGTAGACACGAGCTGAGAAATTGCAAATGTCGAGCAATTGCTCAGAGATGAAAAGTGCCAGCACTGAAAGCTCTTGCTAGCCAGCACGCTTCCTTGGAACTGCTTTTGTAGCCCTTAGAACACTGGGGCTCTGGGCTTCTCTAGCCACCTAATCTTCTGCTCATCCTCTCGCGCACTCTAAAGAGAGCTCAGGTGAGAAATTGCAAACGTCGAGCAATTGCTCAGAGATGAAAAGTGCCAGCACTGAAAGCTGTTGCTAGCCAGCACCCTTCCTTGGAAGCGCTTTTGTAGGCCTAAGAACACTGGGGCTCTGGGCTTCTCTAGCCACCTCATCTTCTGCTCATCCTCTCGCGCACTCTAAAGAGAGCTCAGGGGAGAAATTGCAAACGTCGAGCAATTGCTCAGAGATGAAAAGTGCCAGCACTGAAAGCTCTTGCTAGCCAGCACCCTTCCTTGGAAGCGCTTTTGTAGGCCTAAGCACACTGGGGCTCTGGGCTTCTCTAGCCATCTAATCTTCTGCTCATCCTCTCGCGCACTCTAAAGAGAGCTCAGGTGAGAAATTGCAAACGTCGAGCAATTGCTCAGAGATGAAAAGTGCCAGCACTGAAAGCTCTTGCTAGCCAGCACCCTTCCTTGGAAGCGCTTTCACAGGCGCAGTAACACTGGGGCTTTGCGCTTCTCTAGCCACCAAATGTCACGGTCCTTCTCTTTCCGTCTCGTAGACACGAGCTGAGAAATTGCAAACGTCGAGCAATTGCTCAGAGATGAAAAGTGCCAGCACTGAAAGCTGTTGCTAGCCAGCACCCTTCCTTGGAAGCGCTTTTGTAGGCCTAAGAACACTGGGGCTCTGGGCTTCTCTAGCCACCTCATCTTCTGCTCATCCTCTCGCGCACTCTAAAGAGAGCTCAGGTGAGAAATTGCAAACGTCAAGCAATTGCTCAGAGATGAAAAGTGCCAGCACTGAAAGCTCTTGCTAGCCAGCACCCTTCCTTGGAAGCGCTTTTGTAGGCCTAAGAACACTGGGGCTCTGGGCTTCTCTAGCCACCTCATCTTCTGCTCATCCTCTCGCGCACTCTAAAGAGAGCTCAGGTGAGAAATTGCAAACGTCGAGCAATTGCTCAGAGATGAAAAGTGCCAGCACTGAAAGCTCTTGCTAGCCAGCACCCTTCCTTGGAAGCGCTTTCACAGGCGCAGTAACACTGGGGCTTTGCGCTTCTCTAGCCACCAAACGTCACGGTCACTATCTCTCCGTCTCGTAGACACGAGCTGAGAAATTGCAAACGTCGAGCAATTGCTCAGAGAGGAAAAGTGGCAGCACTGAAAGCTGTTGCTAGCCAGCACCCTTCCTTGGAAGCGCTTTTGTAGGCCTAAGAACACTGGGGCTCTGGGCTTCTCTAGCCACCTCATCTTCTGCTCATCCTCTCGCGCACTCTAAAGAGAGCTCAGGTGAGAAATTGCAAACGTCGAGCAATTGCTCAGAGATGAAAAGTGCCAGCACTGAAAGCTCTTGCTAGCCAGCACCCTTCCTTGGAAGCGCTTTCACAGGCGCAGCAACACTGGGGCTTTGCGCTTCTCTACCCATCAAACGTCACGGTCATTCTCTTTCCATCTCCTAGACACGAGCTGAGAAATTGCAAACGTCCAACAATTGCTCAGAGATGAAAAGTGCCAGCACTGAAAGCTGTTGCTAGCCAGCACCCTTCCTTGGAAGCGCTTTTGTAGGCCTAAGAACACTGGGGCTCTGGGCTTCTCTAGCCACCTAATCTTCTGCTCATCCTCTCGTGCACTCTAAAGAGAGCTCAGGTGAGAAATTGCAAACGTCGAGCAATTGCTCAGAGAGGAAAAGTGCCAGCACTGAAAGCTGTTGCTAGCCAGCACCCTTCCTTGGAAGCGCTTTCACAGGCGCAGTAACACTGGGGCTTTGTGCTTCTCTACCATCCAAACGTCACGGTCCTTCTCTTTCCGTCTCGTAGACACGAGCTGAGAAATTGCAAACGTCCAGCAATTGCTCAGAGATGAAAAGTGCCAGCACTGAAAGCTGTTGCTAGCCAGCACCCTTCCTTGGAAGCGCTTTCACAGGCGCAGTAACACTGGGGCTTTGCGCTTCTCTACCCACCAAACGTCACGGTCATTCTCTTTCCGTCTCATAGACACGAGCTGAGAAATTGCAAATGTCGAGCAATTGCTCAGAGATGAAAAGTGCCAGCACTGAAAGCTGTTGCTAGCCAGCACCCTTCCTTGGAAGCGCTTTTGTAGCCCTTAGAACACTGGGGCTCTGGGCTTCTCTAGCCACCTCATCTTCTGCTCATCCTCTCGCGCACTCTAAAGAGAGCTCAGGTGAGAAATTGCAAACGTCGAGCAATTGCTCAGAGATGAAAAGTGCCAGCACTGAAAGCTGTTGCTAGCCAGCACCCTTCCTTGGAAGCGCTTTCACAGGCGCAGTAACACTGGGGCTTTGTGCTTCTCTACCCACCAAACGTCACGGTCCTTCTCTTTCCGTCTCGTAGACACGAGCTGAGAAATTGCAAACGTCGAGCAATTGCTCAGAGATGAAAAGTGCCAGCACTGAAAGCTCTTGCTAGCCAGCACCCTTCCTTGGAAGCGCTTTCACAGGCGCAGCAACACTGGGGCTTTGCGCTTCTCTAGCCACCAAACGTCACGGTCATTCTCTTTCCGTCTCCTAGACACGAGCTGAGAAATTGCAAATGTCGAGCAATTGCTCAGAGATGAAAAGTGCCAGCACTGAAAGCTGTTGCTAGCCAGCACCCTTCCTTGGAAGCGCTTTTGTAGGCCTAAGAACAGTGGGGCTCTGGGCTTCTCTAGCCACCTCATCTTCTGCTCATCCTCTCGCACACTCTAAAGAGAGCTCAGGTGAGAAATTGCAAACGTCGAGCAATTGCTCAGAGATGAGAAGTGCCAGCACTGAAAGCTCTTGCTAGCCAGCACCCTTCCTTGGAAGCGCTTTCACAGGCGCTGTAACACTGCGGCTTTGCGCTTCTCTACCCACCAAACATCACGGTCACTATCTCTCCGTCTCGTAGACACGAGCTGAGAAATTGCAAACGTCGAGCAATTGCTCAGAGATGAAAAGTGCCAGCACTGGAAGCTGTTGCTAGCCAGCACCCTTCCTTGGAAGCGCTTTTGTAGGCCTAAGAACACTGGGGCTCTGGGCTTCTCTAGCCACCTAATCTTCTGCTCATCCTCTCGTGCACTCTAAAGAGAGGTCAGGTGAGAAATTGCAAACGTCGAGCAATTGCTCAGAGATGAAAAGTGCCAGCACTGAAAGCTGTTGCTAGCCAGCACCCTTCCTTGGAAGCGCTTTTGTAGGCCTAAGAACACTGGGGCTCTGGGCTTCTCTAGCCACCTCATCTTCTGCTCATCCTCTCGCGCACTCTAAAGAGAGCTCAGGGGAGAAATTGCAAACGTCGAGCAATTGCTCAGAGATGAAAAGTGCCAGCACTGAAAGCTGTTGCTAGCCAGCACCCTTCCTTGGAAGCGCTTTCACAGGCGCAGTAACACTGGGGCTTTGCGCTTCTCTACGCACCAAACGTCACGGTCCTTCTCTTTCCGTCTCGTAGACACGAGCTGAGAAATTGCAAACGTCGAGCAATTGCTCAGAGATGAAAAGTGCCAGCACTGAAAGCTGTTGCTAGCCAGCCCCCTTCCTTGGAAGCGCTTTTGTAGGCCTAAGCACACTGGGGCTCTGGGCTTCTCTAGCCACCTAATCTTCTGCTCATCCTCTCGCGCACTCTAAAGAGAGCTCAGGTGAGAAATTGCAAATGTCGAGCAATTGCTCAGAGATGAAAAGTGCCAGCACTGAAAGCTCTTTCTAGCCAGCCCCCTTCCTTGGAAGCGCTTTGTAGGCCTAAGAACACTGGGGCTCTGGGCTTCTCTAGCCACCTCATCTTCTGCTCATCCTCTCGCGCACTCTAAAGAGAGCTCAGGTGAGAAATTACAAACGTCGAGCAATTGCTCAGAGATGAAAAGTGCCAGCACTGAAAGCTGTTGCTAGCCAGCACCCTTCCTTGGAAGCGCTTTCACAGGCGCAGTAACACTGGGGCTTTGTGCTTCTCTACCATCCAAACGTCACTGTCCTTCTCTTTCCGTCTCGTAGACACGAGCTGAGAAATTGCAAACGTCGAGCAATTGCTCAGAGAGGAAAAGTGCCAGCACTGAAAGCTGTTGCTAGCCAGCACCCTTCCTTGGAAGCGCTTTTGTAGGCCTAAGAACACTGGGGCTCTGGGCTTCTCTAGCCACCTCATCTTCTGCTCATCCTCTCGCGCACTCTAAAGAGAGCTCAGGTGAGAAATTGCAAACGTCGAGCAATTGCTCAGAGATGAAAAGTGCCAGCACTGAAAGCTGTTGCTAGCCAGCACCCTTCCTTGGAAGCGCTTTCACAGGCGCAGCAACACTGGGGCTTTGCGCTTCTCTAGCCACCAAACGTCACGGTCATTCTCTTTCCATCTCCTAGACACGAGCTGAGAAATTGCAAACGTCGATCAATTGCTCAGAGATGAAAAGTGCCAGCACTGAAAGCTGTTGCTAGCCAGCACCCTTCCTTGGAAGCGCTTTTGTAGGCCTAAGAACACTGGTGCTCTGGGCTTCTCTAGCCACCTAATCTTCTGCTCATCCTCTCGCGCACTCTAAAGAGAGCTCAGGTGAGAAATTGCAAACGTCGAGCAATTGCTCAGAGATGAAAAGTGCCAGCACTGAAAGCTCTTGCTAGCCAGCACCCTTCCTTGGAAGCGCTTTCACAGGCGCAGTAACACTGGGGCTTTGCGCTTCTCTAGCCACCAAACGTCACGGTCCTTCTACTTCCGTCTCGTAGACACGAGCTGAGAAATTGCAAACGTCGAGCAATTGCTCAGAGATGAAAAGTGCCAGCACTGAAAGCTGTTGCTAGCCAGCACCCTTCCTTGGAAGCGCTTTTGTAGGCCTAAGAACACTGGGGCTCTGGGCTTCTCTAGCCACCTCATCTTCTGCTCATCCTCTCGCGCACTCTAAAGAGAGCTCAGGTGAGAAATTGCAAACGTCAAGCAATTGCTCAGAGATGAAAAGTGCCAGCACTGAAAGCTCTTGCTAGCCAGCACCCTTCCTTGGAAGCGCTTTTGTAGGCCTAAGAACACTGGGGCTCTGGGCTTCTCTAGCCACCTCATCTTCTGCTCATCCTCTCGCGCACTCTAAAGAGAGCTCAGGTGAGAAATTGCAAACGTCGAGCAATTGCTCAGAGATGAAAAGTGCCAGCACTGAAAGCTCTTGCTAGCCAGCACCCTTCCTTGGAAGCGCTTTCACAGGCGCAGTAACACTGGGGCTTTGCGCTTCTCTAGCCACCAAACGTCACGGTCACTATCTCTCCGTCTCGTAGACACGAGCTGAGAAATTGCAAACGTCGAGCAATTGCTCAGAGAGGAAAAGTGGCAGCACTGAAAGCTGTTGCTAGCCAGCACCCTTCCTTGGAAGCGCTTTTGTAGGCCTAAGAACACTGGGGCTCTGGGCTTCTCTAGCCACCTCATCTTCTGCTCATCCTCTCGCGCACTCTAAAGAGAGCTCAGGTGAGAAATTGCAAACGTCGAGCAATTGCTCAGAGATGAAAAGTGCCAGCACTGAAAGCTCTTGCTAGCCAGCACCCTTCCTTGGAAGCGCTTTCACAGGCGCAGCAACACTGGGGCTTTGCGCTTCTCTACCCATCAAACGTCACGGTCATTCTCTTTCCATCTCCTAGACACGAGCTGAGAAATTGCAAACGTCCAACAATTGCTCAGAGATGAAAAGTGCCAGCACTGAAAGCTGTTGCTAGCCAGCACCCTTCCTTGGAAGCGCTTTTGTAGGCCTAAGAACACTGGGGCTCTGGGCTTCTCTAGCCACCTAATCTTCTGCTCATCCTCTCGTGCACTCTAAAGAGAGCTCAGGTGAGAAATTGCAAACGTCGAGCAATTGCTCAGAGAGGAAAAGTGCCAGCACTGAAAGCTGTTGCTAGCCAGCACCCTTCCTTGGAAGCGCTTTCACAGGCGCAGTAACACTGGGGCTTTGTGCTTCTCTACCATCCAAACGTCACGGTCCTTCTCTTTCCGTCTCGTAGACACGAGCTGAGAAATTGCAAACGTCCAGCAATTGCTCAGAGATGAAAAGTGCCAGCACTGAAAGCTGTTGCTAGCCAGCACCCTTCCTTGGAAGCGCTTTCACAGGCGCAGTAACACTGGGGCTTTGCGCTTCTCTACCCACCAAACGTCACGGTCATTCTCTTTCCGTCTCATAGACACGAGCTGAGAAATTGCAAATGTCGAGCAATTGCTCAGAGATGAAAAGTGCCAGCACTGAAAGCTGTTGCTAGCCAGCACCCTTCCTTGGAAGCGCTTTTGTAGCCCTTAGAACACTGGGGCTCTGGGCTTCTCTAGCCACCTCATCTTCTGCTCATCCTCTCGCGCACTCTAAAGAGAGCTCAGGTGAGAAATTGCAAACGTCGAGCAATTGCTCAGAGATGAAAAGTGCCAGCACTGAAAGCTGTTGCTAGCCAGCACCCTTCCTTGGAAGCGCTTTCACAGGCGCAGTAACACTGGGGCTTTGTGCTTCTCTACCCACCAAACGTCACGGTCCTTCTCTTTCCGTCTCGTAGACACGAGCTGAGAAATTGCAAACGTCGAGCAATTGCTCAGAGATGAAAAGTGCCAGCACTGAAAGCTCTTGCTAGCCAGCACCCTTCCTTGGAAGCGCTTTCACAGGCGCAGCAACACTGGGGCTTTGCGCTTCTCTAGCCACCAAACGTCACGGTCATTCTCTTTCCGTCTCCTAGACACGAGCTGAGAAATTGCAAATGTCGAGCAATTGCTCAGAGATGAAAAGTGCCAGCACTGAAAGCTGTTGCTAGCCAGCACCCTTCCTTGGAAGCGCTTTTGTAGGCCTAAGAACAGTGGGGCTCTGGGCTTCTCTAGCCACCTCATCTTCTGCTCATCCTCTCGCACACTCTAAAGAGAGCTCAGGTGAGAAATTGCAAACGTCGAGCAATTGCTCAGAGATGAGAAGTGCCAGCACTGAAAGCTCTTGCTAGCCAGCACCCTTCCTTGGAAGCGCTTTCACAGGCGCTGTAACACTGCGGCTTTGCGCTTCTCTACCCACCAAACATCACGGTCACTATCTCTCCGTCTCGTAGACACGAGCTGAGAAATTGCAAACGTCGAGCAATTGCTCAGAGATGAAAAGTGCCAGCACTGGAAGCTGTTGCTAGCCAGCACCCTTCCTTGGAAGCGCTTTTGTAGGCCTAAGAACACTGGGGCTCTGGGCTTCTCTAGCCACCTAATCTTCTGCTCATCCTCTCGTGCACTCTAAAGAGAGGTCAGGTGAGAAATTGCAAACGTCGAGCAATTGCTCAGAGATGAAAAGTGCCAGCACTGAAAGCTGTTGCTAGCCAGCACCCTTCCTTGGAAGCGCTTTTGTAGGCCTAAGAACACTGGGGCTCTGGGCTTCTCTAGCCACCTCATCTTCTGCTCATCCTCTCGCGCACTCTAAAGAGAGCTCAGGGGAGAAATTGCAAACGTCGAGCAATTGCTCAGAGATGAAAAGTGCCAGCACTGAAAGCTGTTGCTAGCCAGCACCCTTCCTTGGAAGCGCTTTCACAGGCGCAGTAACACTGGGGCTTTGCGCTTCTCTACGCACCAAACGTCACGGTCCTTCTCTTTCCGTCTCGTAGACACGAGCTGAGAAATTGCAAACGTCGAGCAATTGCTCAGAGATGAAAAGTGCCAGCACTGAAAGCTGTTGCTAGCCAGCCCCCTTCCTTGGAAGCGCTTTTGTAGGCCTAAGCACACTGGGGCTCTGGGCTTCTCTAGCCACCTAATCTTCTGCTCATCCTCTCGCGCACTCTAAAGAGAGCTCAGGTGAGAAATTGCAAATGTCGAGCAATTGCTCAGAGATGAAAAGTGCCAGCACTGAAAGCTCTTTCTAGCCAGCCCCCTTCCTTGGAAGCGCTTTGTAGGCCTAAGAACACTGGGGCTCTGGGCTTCTCTAGCCACCTCATCTTCTGCTCATCCTCTCGCGCACTCTAAAGAGAGCTCAGGTGAGAAATTACAAACGTCGAGCAATTGCTCAGAGATGAAAAGTGCCAGCACTGAAAGCTGTTGCTAGCCAGCACCCTTCCTTGGAAGCGCTTTCACAGGCGCAGTAACACTGGGGCTTTGTGCTTCTCTACCATCCAAACGTCACTGTCCTTCTCTTTCCGTCTCGTAGACACGAGCTGAGAAATTGCAAACGTCGAGCAATTGCTCAGAGAGGAAAAGTGCCAGCACTGAAAGCTGTTGCTAGCCAGCACCCTTCCTTGGAAGCGCTTTTGTAGGCCTAAGAACACTGGGGCTCTGGGCTTCTCTAGCCACCTCATCTTCTGCTCATCCTCTCGCGCACTCTAAAGAGAGCTCAGGTGAGAAATTGCAAACGTCGAGCAATTGCTCAGAGATGAAAAGTGCCAGCACTGAAAGCTGTTGCTAGCCAGCACCCTTCCTTGGAAGCGCTTTCACAGGCGCAGCAACACTGGGGCTTTGCGCTTCTCTAGCCACCAAACGTCACGGTCATTCTCTTTCCATCTCCTAGACACGAGCTGAGAAATTGCAAACGTCGATCAATTGCTCAGAGATGAAAAGTGCCAGCACTGAAAGCTGTTGCTAGCCAGCACCCTTCCTTGGAAGCGCTTTTGTAGGCCTAAGAACACTGGTGCTCTGGGCTTCTCTAGCCACCTAATCTTCTGCTCATCCTCTCGCGCACTCTAAAGAGAGCTCAGGTGAGAAATTGCAAACGTCGAGCAATTGCTCAGAGATGAAAAGTGCCAGCACTGAAAGCTCTTGCTAGCCAGCACCCTTCCTTGGAAGCGCTTTCACAGGCGCAGTAACACTGGGGCTTTGCGCTTCTCTAGCCACCAAACGTCACGGTCCTTCTACTTCCGTCTCGTAGACACGAGCTGAGAAATTGCAAACGTCGAGCAATTGCTCAGAGATGAAAAGTGCCAGCACTGAAAGCTGTTGCTAGCCAGCACCCTTCCTTGGAAGCGCTTTCACAGGCGCAGCAACACTGGGGCTTTGCGCTTCTCTAGCCACCAAACGTCACGGTCATTCTCTTTCCGTCTCGTAGACACGAGCTGAGAAATTGCAAACGTTGAGCAATTGCTCAGAGATGAAAAGTGCCAGCACTGGAAGCTGTTGCTAGCCAGCACCCTTCCTTGGAAGCGCTTTTGTAGGTGTAAGAACACTGGGGCTCTGGGCTTCTCTAGCCACCTCATCTTCTGCTCATCCTCTCGCGCGCTCTGAAGAGAGCTCAGGTGAGAAATTGCAAACGTCGAGCAATTGCTCAGAGATGAAAAGTGCCAGCACTGAAAGCTGTTGCTAGCCAGCACCCTTCCTTGGAAGCGCTTTCACAGGCGCAGTAACACTGGGGCTTTGCGCTTCTCTAGCCACCAAACGTCACGGTCACTATCTCTCCGTCTCGTAGACACGAGCTGAGAAATTGCAAACGTCGAGCAATTGCTCAGAGATGAAAAGTGCCAGCACTGAAAGCTCTTGCTAGCCAGCACGCTTCCTTGGAACTGCTTTTGTAGCCCTTAGAACACTGGGGCTCTGGGCTTCTCTAGCCACCTAATCTTCTGCTCATCCTCTCGCGCACTCTAAAGAGAGCTCAGGTGAGAAATTGCAAACGTCGAGCAATTGCTCAGAGATGAAAAGTGCCAGCACTGAAAGCTGTTGCTAGCCAGCACCCTTCCTTGGAAGCGCTTTTGTAGGCCTAAGAACACTGGGGCTCTGGGCTTCTCTAGCCACCTCATCTTCTGCTCATCCTCTCGCGCACTCTAAAGAGAGCTCAGGGGAGAAATTGCAAACGTCGAGCAATTGCTCAGAGATGAAAAGTGCCAGCACTGAAAGCTGTTGCTAGCCAGCACCCTTCCTTGGAAGCGCTTTTGTAGGCCTAAGCACACTGGGGCTCTGGGCTTCTCTAGCCATCTAATCTTCTGCTCATCCTCTCGCGCACTCTAAAGAGAGCTCAGGTGAGAAATTGCAAACGTCGAGCAATTGCTCAGAGATGAAAAGTGCCAGCACTGAAAGCTCTTGCTAGCCAGCACCCTTCCTTGGAAGCGCTTTCACAGGCGCAGTAACACTGGGGCTTTGCGCTTCTCTAGCCACCAAATGTCACGGTCCTTCTCTTTCCGTCTCGTAGACACGAGCTGAGAAATTGCAAACGTCGAGCAATTGCTCAGAGATGAAAAGTGCCAGCACTGAAAGCTGTTGCTAGCCAGCACCCTTCCTTGGAAGCGCTTTTGTAGGCCTAAGAACACTGGGGCTCTGGGCTTCTCTAGCCACCTCATCTTCTGCTCATCCTCTCGCGCACTCTAAAGAGAGCTCAGGTGAGAAATTGCAAACGTCAAGCAATTGCTCAGAGATGAAAAGTGCCAGCACTGAAAGCTCTTGCTAGCCAGCACCCTTCCTTGGAAGCGCTTTTGTAGGCCTAAGAACACTGGGGCTCTGGGCTTCTCTAGCCACCTCATCTTCTGCTCATCCTCTCGCGCACTCTAAAGAGAGCTCAGGTGAGAAATTGCAAACGTCGAGCAATTGCTCAGAGATGAAAAGTGCCAGCACTGAAAGCTCTTGCTAGCCAGCACCCTTCCTTGGAAGCGCTTTCACAGGCGCAGTAACACTGGGGCTTTGCGCTTCTCTAGCCACCAAACGTCACGGTCACTATCTCTCCGTCTCGTAGACACGAGCTGAGAAATTGCAAACGTCGAGCAATTGCTCAGAGAGGAAAAGTGGCAGCACTGAAAGCTGTTGCTAGCCAGCACCCTTCCTTGGAAGCGCTTTTGTAGGCCTAAGAACACTGGGGCTCTGGGCTTCTCTAGCCACCTCATCTTCTGCTCATCCTCTCGCGCACTCTAAAGAGAGCTCAGGTGAGAAATTGCAAACGTCGAGCAATTGCTCAGAGATGAAAAGTGCCAGCACTGAAAGCTCTTGCTAGCCAGCACCCTTCCTTGGAAGCGCTTTCACAGGCGCAGCAACACTGGGGCTTTGCGCTTCTCTACCCATCAAACGTCACGGTCATTCTCTTTCCATCTCCTAGACACGAGCTGAGAAATTGCAAACGTCCAACAATTGCTCAGAGATGAAAAGTGCCAGCACTGAAAGCTGTTGCTAGCCAGCACCCTTCCTTGGAAGCGCTTTTGTAGGCCTAAGAACACTGGGGCTCTGGGCTTCTCTAGCCACCTAATCTTCTGCTCATCCTCTCGTGCACTCTAAAGAGAGCTCAGGTGAGAAATTGCAAACGTCGAGCAATTGCTCAGAGATGAAAAGTGCCAGCACTGAAAGCTGTTGCTAGCCAGCACCCTTCCTTGGAAGCGCTTTTGTAGGCCTAAGAAGACTGGGGCTCTGGGCTTCTCTAGCCACCTAATCTTCTGCTCATCCTCTCGCGCACTCTAAAGAGAGCTCAGGTGAGAAATTGCAAACGTCGAGCAATTGCTCAGAGATGAAAAGTGCCAGCACTGAAAGCTGTTGCTAGCCAGCACCCTTCCTTGGAAGCGCTTTTGTAGGCCTAAGAACACTGGGGCTCTGGGCTTCTCTAGCCACCTCATCTTCTGCTCATCCTCTCGCGCACTCTAAAGAGAGCTCAGGGGAGAAATTGCAAAAGTCGAGCAATTGCTCAGAGATGAAAAGTGCCAGCACTGAAAGCTGTTGCTAGCCAGCACCCTTCCTTGGAAGCGCTTTCACAGGCGCAGTAACACCGGGGCTTTGTGCTTCTCTAGCCACCAAACATCACGGTCACTATCTCTCCGTCTCGTAGACATGAGCTGAGAAATTGCAAACGTCGAGCAATTGCTCAGAGATGAAAAGTGCCAGCACTGAAAGCTGTTGCTAGCCAGCACCCTTCCTTGGAAGCGCTTTTGTAGGCCTAAGAACACTGGGGCTCTGGGCTTCTCTAGCCACCTCATCTTCTGCTCATCCTCTCGCGCACTCTAAAGAGAGCTCAGGTGAGAAATTGCAAACGTCGAGCAATTGCTCAGAGATGAAAAGTGCCAACACTGAAAGCTCTTGCTAGCCAGCACCCTTCCTTGGAAGCGCTTTCACAGGCGCAGTAACACTGGGGCTTTGCGCTTCTCTAGCCACCAAACGTCACGGTCCTTCTCTTTCCGTCTCGTAGACACGAGCTGAGAAATTGCAAACGTCGAGCAATTGCTCAGAGATGAAAAGTGCCAGCACTGAAAGCTGTTGCTAGCCAGCACCCTTCCTTGGAAGCGCTTTTGTAGGCCTAAGAACACTGGGGCTCTGGGCTTCTCTAGCCACCTCATCTTCTGCTCATCCTCTCGCGCACTCTAAAGAGAGCTCAGGTGAGAAATTGCAAACGTCAAGCAATTGCTCAGAGATGAAAAGTGCCAGCACTGAAAGCTCTTGCTAGCCAGCACCCTTCCTGGAAGCGCTTTTGTAGGCCTAAGAACACTGGGGCTCTGGGCTTCTCTAGCCACCTCATCTTCTGCTCATCCTCTCGCGCACTCTAAAGAGAGCTCAGGTGAGAAATTGCAAACGTCGAGCAATTGCTCAGAGATGAAAAGTGCCAGCACTGAAAGCTGTTGCTAGCCAGCACCCTTCCTTGGAAGCGCTTTCACAGGCGCAGTAACACTGGGGCTTTGCGCTTCTCTACCCACCAAACGTCACGGTCACTATCTCTCCGTCTCGTAGACACGAGCTGAGAAATTGCAAACGTCGAGCAATTGCTCAGAGAGGAAAAGTGGCAGCACTGAAAGCTGTTGCTAGCCAGCACCCTTCCTTGGAAGCGCTTTTGTAGGCCTAAGAACACTGGGGCTCTGGGCTTCTCTAGCCACCGCATCTTCTGCTCATCCTCTCGCGCACTCTAAAGAGAGCTCAGGTGAGAAATTGCAAACGTCGAGCAATTGCTCAGAGATGAAAAGTGCCAGCACTGAAAGCTCTTGCTAGCCAGCACCCTTCCTTGGAAGCGCTTTCACAGGCGCAGCAACACTGGGGCTTTGCGCTTCTCTACCCATCAAACGTCACGGTCATTCTCTTTCCATCTCCTAGACACGAGCTGAGAAATTGCAAACGTCCAACAATTGCTCAGAGATGAAAAGTGCCAGCACTGAAAGCTGTTGCTAGCCAGCACCCTTCCTTGGAAGCGCTTTTGTAGGTGTAAGAACACTGGGGCTCTGGGCTTCTCTAGCCACCTAATCTTCTGCTCATCCTCTCGCGCACTCTAAAGAGAGCTCAGGTGAGAAATTGCAAACGTCGAGCAATTGCTCAGAGATGAAAAGTGCCAGCACTGAAAGCTCTTGCTAGCCAGCACCCTTCCTTGGAAGCGCTTTCACAGGCGCAGCAACACTGGGGCTTTACGCTTCTCTAGCCACCAAAAGTCACGGTCACTATCTCTCCGTCTCGTAGACACGAGCTGAGAAATTGCAAACGTCGAGCAATTGCTCAGAGATGAAAAGTGCCAGCACTGGAAGCTGTTGCTAGCCAGCACCCTTCCTTGGAAGCGCTTTTGTAGCCCTTATAACACTGGGGCTCTGGGCTTCTCTAGCCACCTAATCTTCTGCTCATCCTCTCGTGCACTCTAAAGAGAGCTCAGGTGAGAAATTGCAAACGTCGAGCAATTGCTCAGAGATGAAAAGTGCCAGCACTGAAAGCTGTTGCTAGCCAGCACCCTTCCTTGGAAGCGCTTTTGTAGGCCTAAGAACACTGGGGCTCTGGGCTTCTCTAGCCACCTCATCTTCTGCTCATCCTCTCGCGCACTCTAAAGAGAGCTCAGGTGAGAAATTGCAAACGTCGAGCAATTGCTCAGAGATGAAAAGTGCCAGCACTGAAAGCTGTTGCTAGCCAGCACCCTTCCTTGGAAGCACTTTTGTAGGCCTAAGAACACTGGGGCTCTGGGCTTCTCTAGCCACCTCATCTTCTGCTCATCCTCTCGCGCACTCTAAAGAGAGCTCAGGGGAGAAATTGCAAAAGTCGAGCAATTGCTCAGAGATGAAAAGTGCCAGCACTGAAAGCTGTTGCTAGCCAGCACCCTTCCTTGGAAGCGCTTTCACAGGCGCAGTAACACTGGGGCTTTGCGCTTCTCTACCCACCAAACGTCACGGTCACTATCTCTCCGTCTCGTAGACACGAGCTGAGAAATTGCAAACGTCGAGCAATTGCTCAGAGATGAAAAGTGCCAGCACTGAAAGCTGTTGCTAGCCAGCACCCTTCCTTGGAAGCGCTTTTGTAGGCCTAAGCACACTGGGGCTCTGGGCTTCTCTAGCCACCTCATCTTCTGCTCATCCTCTCGCGCACTCTAAAGAGAGCTCAGGTGAGAAATTGCAAACGTCAAGCAATTGCTCAGAGATGAAAAGTGCCAGCACTGAAAGCTCTTGCTAGCCAGCACCCTTCCTTGGAAGCGCTTTTGTAGGCCTAAGAACACTGGGGCTCTGGGCTTCTCTAGCCACCTCATCTTCTGCTCATCCTCTCGCGCACTCTAAAGAGAGCTCAGGTGAGAAATTGCAAACGTCGAGCAATTGCTCAGAGATGAAAAGTGCCAGCACTGAAAGCTCTTGCTAGCCAGCACCCTTCCTTGGAAGCGCTTTCACAGGCGCAGTAACACTGGGGCTTTGCGCTTCTCTAGCCACCAAACGTCACGGTCACTATCTCTCCGTCTCGTAGACACGAGCTGAGAAATTGCAAACGTCGAGCAATTGCTCAGAGAGGAAAAGTGGCAGCACTGAAAGCTGTTGCTAGCCAGCACCCTTCCTTGGAAGCGCTTTTGTAGGCCTAAGAACACTGGGGCTCTGGGCTTCTCTAGCCACCTCATCTTCTGCTCATCCTCTCGCGCACTCTAAAGAGAGCTCAGGTGAGAAATTGCAAACGTCGAGCAATTGCTCAGAGATGAAAAGTGCCAGCACTGAAAGCTCTTGCTAGCCAGCACCCTTCCTTGGAAGCGCTTTCACAGGCGCAGCAACACTGGGGCTTTGCGCTTCTCTACCCATCAAACGTCACGGTCATTCTCTTTCCATCTCCTAGACACGAGCTGAGAAATTGCAAACGTCCAACAATTGCTCAGAGATGAAAAGTGCCAGCACTGAAAGCTGTTGCTAGCCAGCACCCTTCCTTGGAAGCGCTTTTGTAGGCCTAAGAACACTGGGGCTCTGGGCTTCTCTAGCCACCTAATCTTCTGCTCATCCTCTCGTGCACTCTAAAGAGAGCTCAGGTGAGAAATTGCAAACGTCGAGCAATTGCTCAGAGATGAAAAGTGCCAGCACTGAAAGCTGTTGCTAGCCAGCACCCTTCCTTGGAAGCGCTTTTGTAGGCCTAAGAAGACTGGGGCTCTGGGCTTCTCTAGCCACCTAATCTTCTGCTCATCCTCTCGCGCACTCTAAAGAGAGCTCAGGTGAGAAATTGCAAACGTCGAGCAATTGCTCAGAGATGAAAAGTGCCAGCACTGAAAGCTGTTGCTAGCCAGCACCCTTCCTTGGAAGCGCTTTTGTAGGCCTAAGAACACTGGGGCTCTGGGCTTCTCTAGCCACCTCATCTTCTGCTCATCCTCTCGCGCACTCTAAAGAGAGCTCAGGTGAGAAATTGCAAAAGTCGAGCAATTGCTCAGAGATGAAAAGTGCCAGCACTGAAAGCTGTTGCTAGCCAGCACCCTTCCTTGGAAGCGCTTTCACAGGCGCAGTAACACTGGGGCTTTGCGCTTCTCTACCCACCAAACGTCACGGTCACTATCTCTCCGTCTCGTAGACACGAGCTGAGAAATTGCAAACGTCGAGCAATTGCTCAGAGATGAAAAGTGCCAGCACTGAAAGCTGTTGCTAGCCAGCACCCTTCCTTGGAAGCGCTTTTGTAGGCCTAAGCACACTGGGGCTCTGGGCTTCTCTAGCCACCTAATCTTCTGCTCATCCTCTCGCGCACTCTAAAGAGAGCTCAGGTGAGAAATTGCAAACGTCAAGCAATTGCTCAGAGATGAAAAGTGCCAGCACTGAAAGCTGTTGCTAGCCAGCCCCCTTCCTTGGAAGCGCTTTTGTAGGCCTAAGAACACTGGGGTTCTGGGATTCTCTAGCCACCTAATCTTCTGCTCATCCTCTCGCGCACTCTAAAGAGAGCTCAGGTGAGAAATTGCAAATGTCGAGCAATTGCTCAGAGATGAAAAGTGCCAGCACTGAAAGCTGTTGCTAGCCAGCACCCTTCCTTGGAAGCGCTTTCACAGGCGCAGTAACACCGGGGCTTTGTGCTTCTCTAGCCACCAAACATCACGGTCACTATCTCTCCGTCTCGTAGACATGAGCTGAGAAATTGCAAACGTCGAGCAATTGCTCAGAGATGAAAAGTGCCAGCACTGAAAGCTGTTGCTAGCCAGCACCCTTCCTTGGAAGCGCTTTTGTAGGCCTAAGAACACTGGGGCTCTGGGCTTCTCTAGCCACCTCATCTTCTGCTCATCCTCTCGCGCACTCTAAAGAGAGCTCAGGTGAGAAATTGCAAACGTCGAGCAATTGCTCAGAGATGAAAAGTGCCAACACTGAAAGCTCTTGCTAGCCAGCACCCTTCCTTGGAAGCGCTTTCACAGGCGCAGTAACACTGGGGCTTTGCGCTTCTCTACCCACCAAACGTCACGGTCCTTCTCTTTCCGTCTCGTAGACACGAGCTGAGAAATTGCAAACGTCGAGCAATTGCTCAGAGATGAAAAGTGCCAGCACTGAAAGCTGTTGCTAGCCAGCACCCTTCCTTGGAAGCGCTTTTGTAGGCCTAAGAACACTGGGGCTCTGGGCTTCTCTAGCCACCTCATCTTCTGCTCATCCTCTCGCGCACTCTAAAGAGAGCTCAGGTGAGAAATTGCAAACGTCAAGCAATTGCTCAGAGATGAAAAGTGCCAGCACTGAAAGCTCTTGCTAGCCAGCACCCTTCCTGGAAGCGCTTTTGTAGGCCTAAGAACACTGGGGCTCTGGGCTTCTCTAGCCACCTCATCTTCTGCTCATCCTCTCGCGCACTCTAAAGAGAGCTCAGGTGAGAAATTGCAAACGTCGAGCAATTGCTCAGAGATGAAAAGTGCCAGCACTGAAAGCTGTTGCTAGCCAGCACCCTTCCTTGGAAGCGCTTTCACAGGCGCAGTAACACTGGGGCTTTGCGCTTCTCTACCCACCAAACGTCACGGTCACTATCTCTCCGTCTCGTAGACACGAGCTGAGAAATTGCAAACGTCGAGCAATTGCTCAGAGAGGAAAAGTGGCAGCACTGAAAGCTGTTGCTAGCCAGCACCCTTCCTTGGAAGCGCTTTTGTAGGCCTAAGAACACTGGGGCTCTGGGCTTCTCTAGCCACCGCATCTTCTGCTCATCCTCTCGCGCACTCTAAAGAGAGCTCAGGTGAGAAATTGCAAACGTCGAGCAATTGCTCAGAGATGAAAAGTGCCAGCACTGAAAGCTCTTGCTAGCCAGCACCCTTCCTTGGAAGCGCTTTCACAGGCGCAGCAACACTGGGGCTTTGCGCTTCTCTACCCATCAAACGTCACGGTCATTCTCTTTCCATCTCCTAGACACGAGCTGAGAAATTGCAAACGTCCAACAATTGCTCAGAGATGAAAAGTGCCAGCACTGAAAGCTGTTGCTAGCCAGCACCCTTCCTTGGAAGCGCTTTTGTAGGTGTAAGAACACTGGGGCTCTGGGCTTCTCTAGCCACCTAATCTTCTGCTCATCCTCTCGCGCACTCTAAAGAGAGCTCAGGTGAGAAATTGCAAACGTCAAGCAATTGCTCAGAGATGAAAAGTGCCAGCACTGAAAGCTGTTGCTAGCCAGCCCCCTTCCTTGGAAGCGCTTTTGTAGGCCTAAGAACACTGGGGTTCTGGGATTCTCTAGCCACCTAATCTTCTGCTCATCCTCTCGCGCACTCTAAAGAGAGCTCAGGTGAGAAATTGCAAATGTCGAGCAATTGCTCAGAGATGAAAAGTGCCAGCACTGAAAGCTGTTGCTAGCCAGCACCCTTCCTTGGAAGCGCTTTCACAGGCGCAGTAACACCGGGGCTTTGTGCTTCTCTAGCCACCAAACATCACGGTCACTATCTCTCCGTCTCGTAGACATGAGCTGAGAAATTGCAAACGTCGAGCAATTGCTCAGAGATGAAAAGTGCCAGCACTGAAAGCTGTTGCTAGCCAGCACCCTTCCTTGGAAGCGCTTTTGTAGGCCTAAGAACACTGGGGCTCTGGGCTTCTCTAGCCACCTCATCTTCTGCTCATCCTCTCGCGCACTCTAAAGAGAGCTCAGGTGAGAAATTGCAAACGTCGAGCAATTGCTCAGAGATGAAAAGTGCCAACACTGAAAGCTCTTGCTAGCCAGCACCCTTCCTTGGAAGCGCTTTCACAGGCGCAGTAACACTGGGGCTTTGCGCTTCTCTAGCCACCAAACGTCACGGTCCTTCTCTTTCCGTCTCGTAGACACGAGCTGAGAAATTGCAAACGTCGAGCAATTGCTCAGAGATGAAAAGTGCCAGCACTGAAAGCTGTTGCTAGCCAGCACCCTTCCTTGGAAGCGCTTTTGTAGGCCTAAGAACACTGGGGCTCTGGGCTTCTCTAGCCACCTCATCTTCTGCTCATCCTCTCGCGCACTCTAAAGAGAGCTCAGGTGAGAAATTGCAAACGTCAAGCAATTGCTCAGAGATGAAAAGTGCCAGCACTGAAAGCTCTTGCTAGCCAGCACCCTTCCTGGAAGCGCTTTTGTAGGCCTAAGAACACTGGGGCTCTGGGCTTCTCTAGCCACCTCATCTTCTGCTCATCCTCTCGCGCACTCTAAAGAGAGCTCAGGTGAGAAATTGCAAACGTCGAGCAATTGCTCAGAGATGAAAAGTGCCAGCACTGAAAGCTGTTGCTAGCCAGCACCCTTCCTTGGAAGCGCTTTCACAGGCGCAGTAACACTGGGGCTTTGCGCTTCTCTACCCACCAAACGTCACGGTCACTATCTCTCCGTCTCGTAGACACGAGCTGAGAAATTGCAAACGTCGAGCAATTGCTCAGAGAGGAAAAGTGGCAGCACTGAAAGCTGTTGCTAGCCAGCACCCTTCCTTGGAAGCGCTTTTGTAGGCCTAAGAACACTGGGGCTCTGGGCTTCTCTAGCCACCGCATCTTCTGCTCATCCTCTCGCGCACTCTAAAGAGAGCTCAGGTGAGAAATTGCAAACGTCGAGCAATTGCTCAGAGATGAAAAGTGCCAGCACTGAAAGCTCTTGCTAGCCAGCACCCTTCCTTGGAAGCGCTTTCACAGGCGCAGCAACACTGGGGCTTTGCGCTTCTCTACCCATCAAACGTCACGGTCATTCTCTTTCCATCTCCTAGACACGAGCTGAGAAATTGCAAACGTCCAACAATTGCTCAGAGATGAAAAGTGCCAGCACTGAAAGCTGTTGCTAGCCAGCACCCTTCCTTGGAAGCGCTTTTGTAGGTGTAAGAACACTGGGGCTCTGGGCTTCTCTAGCCACCTAATCTTCTGCTCATCCTCTCGCGCACTCTAAAGAGAGCTCAGGTGAGAAATTGCAAACGTCGAGCAATTGCTCAGAGATGAAAAGTGCCAGCACTGAAAGCTCTTGCTAGCCAGCACCCTTCCTTGGAAGCGCTTTCACAGGCGCAGTAACACTGGGGCTTTACGCTTCTCTAGCCACCAAAAGTCACGGTCACTATCTCTCCGTCTCGTAGACACGAGCTGAGAAATTGCAAACGTCGAGCAATTGCTCAGAGATGAAAAGTGCCAGCACTGGAAGCTGTTGCTAGCCAGCACCCTTCCTTGGAAGCGCTTTTGTAGGCCTAAGAACACTGGGGCTCTGGGCTTCTCTAGCCACCTAATCTTCTGCTCATCCTCTCGTGCACTCTAAAGAGAGCTCAGGTGAGAAATTGCAAACGTCGAGCAATTGCTCAGAGATGAAAAGTGCCAGCACTGAAAGCTGTTGCTAGCCAGCACCCTTCCTTGGAAGCGCTTTTGTAGGCCTAAGAACACTGGGGCTCTGGGCTTCTCTAGCCACCTCATCTTCTGCTCATCCTCTCGCGCACTCTAAAGAGAGCTCAGGTGAGAAATTGCAAACGTCGAGCAATTGCTCAGAGATGAAAAGTGCCAGCACTGAAAGCTGTTGCTAGCCAGCACCCTTCCTTGGAAGCACTTTTGTAGGCCTAAGAACACTGGGGCTCTGGGCTTCTCTAGCCACCTCATCTTCTGCTCATCCTCTCGCGCACTCTAAAGAGAGCTCAGGGGAGAAATTGCAAAAGTCGAGCAATTGCTCAGAGATGAAAAGTGCCAGCACTGAAAGCTGTTGCTAGCCAGCACCCTTCCTTGGAAGCGCTTTCACAGGCGCAGTAACACTGGGGCTTTGCGCTTCTCTACCCACCAAACGTCACGGTCACTATCTCTCCGTCTCGTAGACACGAGCTGAGAAATTGCAAACGTCGAGCAATTGCTCAGAGATGAAAAGTGCCAGCACTGGAAGCTGTTGCTAGCCAGCACCCTTCCTTGGAAGCGCTTTTGTAGGCCTAAGAACACTGGGGCTTTGCGCTTCTCTAGCCACCAAACGTCACGGTCATTCTCTTTCCGTCTCGTAGACATGAGCTGAGAAATTGCAAACGTCGAGCAATTGCTCAGAGAGGAAAAGTGCCAGCACTGAAAGCTGTTGCTAGCCAGCACCCTTCCTTGGAAGCGCTTTTGTAGGCCTAAGCACACTGGGGCTCTGGGCTTCTCTAGCCACCTCATCTTCTGCTCATCCTCTCGCGCACTCTAAAGAGAGCTCAGGTGAGAAATTGCAAATGTCCAGCAATTGCTCAGAGATGAAAAGTGCCAGCACTGAAAGCTGTTGCTAGCCAGCACCCTTCCTTGGAAGCGCTTTTGTAGGCCTAAGAACACTGGGGCTCTGGGCTTCTCTAGCCACCTCATCTTCTGCTCATCCTCTCGCGCACTCTAAGGAGAGCTCAGGGGAGAAATTGCAAACGTCGAGCAATTGCTCAGAGATGAAAAGTGCCAGCACTGAAAGCTGTTGCTAGCCAGCACCCTTCCTTGGAAGCGCTTTCACAGGCGCAGTAACACTGGGGCTTTGCGCTTCTCTAGCCACCAAACGTCACGGTCATTCTCTTTCCGTCTCGTAGACACGAGCTGAGAAATTGCAAACGTCGAGCAATTGCTGAGAGATGAAAAGTGCCAGCACTGAAAGCTGTTGCTAGCCAGCACCCTTCCTTGGAAGCGCTTTTGTAGCCCTTAGAACACTGGGGCTCTGGGCTTCTCTAGCCACCTAATCTTCTGCTCATCCTCTCGCGCACTCTAAAGAGAGCTCAGGTGAGAAATTGCAAACGTCGAGCAATTGCTCAGAGATGAAAAGTGCCAGCACTGAAAGCTCTTGCTAGCCAGCACCCTTCCTTGGAAGCGCTTTACAGGCGCAGTAACACTGGGGCTTTGCGCTTCTCTAGCCACCAAACGTCACGGTCATTCTCTTTCCATCTCCTAGACACGAGCTGAGAAATTGCAAACGTCGAGCAATTGCTCAGAGAGGAAAAGTGCCAGCACTGAAAGCTGTTGCTAGCCAGCAACCTTCCTTGGAAGCGCTTTCACAGGCGCAGTAACACTGGGGCTTTGCGCTTCTCTAGCCACCAAACGTCACGGTCACTATCTCTCCGTCTCGTAGACACGAGCTGAGAAATTGCAAACGTCGAGCAATTGCTCAGAGATGAAAAGTGCCAGCACTGGAAGCTGTTGCTAGCCAGCACCCTTCCTTGGAAGCGCTTTTGTAGGCCTAAGAACACTGGGGCTATGGGCTTCTTTAGCCACCTCATCTTCTGCTCATCCTCTCGCGCACTCTAAAGAGAGCTCAGGTGAGAAATTGCAAACGTCGAGCAATTGCTCAGAGATGAAAAGTGCCAGCACTGAAAGCTGTTGCTAGCCAGCACCCTTCCTTGGAAGCGCTTTCACAGGCGCAGTAACACTGGGGCTTTGCGCTTCTCTACCCACCAAATGTCACGGTCCTTCTCTTTCCGTGGGTAGACACGAGCTGAGAAATTGCAAACGTCGAGCAATTGCTCAGAGATGAAAAGTGCCAGCACTGAAAGCTGTTGCTAGCCAGCACCCTTCCTTGGAAGCGCTTTTGTAGGCCTAAGAACACTGGGGCTCTGGGCTTCTCTAGCCACCTCATCTTCTGCTCATCCTCTCGCGCACTCTAAAGAGAGCTCAGGTGAGAAATTGCAAACTTCGAGCAATTGCTCAGAGATGAAAAGTGCCAGTACTGAAAGCTGTTGCTAGCCAGCACCCTTCCTTGGAAGCGCTTTCACAGGCGCAGTAACACTGGGGCTTTGCGCTTCTCTACCCACCAAACGTCACGGTCCTTCTCTTTCCGTCTCCTAGACACGAGCTGAGAAATTGCAAACGTCGAGCAATTGCTCAGAGATGAAAAGTGCCAGCACTGAAAGCTGTTGCTAGCCAGCCCCCTTCCTTGGAAGCGCTTTTGTAGGTGTAAGAACACTGGGGCTCTGGGCTTCTCTAGCCACCTAATCTTCTGCTCATCCTCTCGCGCACTCTAAAGAGAGGTCAGGTGAGAAATTGCAAACGTCAAGCAATTGCTCAGAGATGAAAAGTGCCAGCACTGAAAGCTCTTGCTAGCCAGCACCCTTCCTTGGAAGCGCTTTTGTAGGCCTAAGCACACTGGGGCTATGGGCTTCTCTACCCACCAAACGCCACGGTCCTTCTCTTTCCGTCTCGTAGACACGAGCTGAGAAATTGCAAACGTCGAGCAATTGCTCAGAGATGAAAAGTGCCAGCACTGAAAGCTGTTGCTAGCCAGCACCCTTCCTTGGAAGCGCTTTTGTAGGCCTAAGAACACTGGGGCTCTGGGCTTCTCTAGCCACCTCATCTTCTGCTCATCCTCTAGCGCACTCTAAAGAGAGCTCAGGTGAGAAATTGCAAACGTCGAGCAATTGCTCAGAGATGAAAAGTGCCAGCACTGAAAGCTGTTGCTAGCCAGCACCCTTCCTTGGAAGCGCTTTTGTAGGCCTAAGCACACTGGGGCTCTGGGCTTCTCTAGCCACCTAATCTTCTGCTCATCCTCTCGCGCACTCTAAAGAGAGCTCAGGTGAGAAATTGCAAACGTCGAGCAATTACTCAGAGATGAAAAGTGCCAGCACTGAAAGCTGTTGCTAGCCAGCCCCCTTCCTTGGAAGCGCTTTTGTAGGCCTAAGAACACTGGGGCCCTGGGCTTCTCTAGCCAACTAATCTTCTGCTCATCCTCTCGCGCACTCTAAAGAGAGCTCAGGGGAGAAATTGCAAACGTCGAGCAATTGCTCAGAGATGAAAAGTGCCAGCACTGAAAGCTGTTGCTAGCCAGCACCCTTCCTTGGAAGCGCTTTTGTAGCCCTTAGAACACTGGGGCTCTGGGCTTCTTTAGCCACCTCATCTTCTGCTCATCCTCTCGCGCACTCTGAAGAGAGCTCAGGTGAGAAATTGCAAACGTCGAGCAATTGCTCAGAGATGAAAAGTGCCAGCACTGAAAGCTGTTGCTAGCCAGCACCCTTCCTTGGAAGCGCTTTCACAGGCGCAGTAACACTGGGGCTTTGCGCTTCTCTACCCACCAAACGTCACGGTCACTATCTCTCCGTCTCGTAGACACGAGCTGAGAAATTGCAAACGTCGAGCAATTGCTCAGAGATGAAAAGTGCCAGCACTGGAAGCTGTTGCTAGCCAGCACCCTTCCTTGGAAGCGCTTTTGTAAGCCTAAGAACACTGGGGTTCTGGGCTTCTCTAGCCACCTCATCTTCTGCTCATCCTCTCGCGCACTCTAAAGAGAGCTCAGGTGAGAAATTGCAAACGTCGAGCAATTGCTCAGAGATGAAAAGTGCCAGCACTGAAAGCTCTTGCTAACCAGCACCCTTCCTTGGAAGCGCTTTCACAGGCGCAGTAACACTGGGGCTTTGCGCTTCTCTAGCCACCAAAAGTCACGATTACTATCTCTCCGTCTCCTAGACACGAGCTGAGAAATTGCAAACGTCGAGCAATTGCTCAGAGATGAAAAGTGCCAGCACTGAAAGCTGTTGCTAGCCAGCACCCTTCCTTGGAAGCGCTTTTGTAGGCCTAAGCACACTGGGGCTCTGGGCTTCTCTAGCCACCTAATCTTCTGCTCATCCTCTCGCGCACTCTAAAGAGAGCTCAGGTGAGAAATTGCAAACGTCCAGCAATTGCTCAGAGATGAAAAGTGCCAGCACTGAAAGCTCTTGCTAGCCAGCACCCTTCCTTGGAAGCGCTTTCACAGGCGCAGCAACACTGGGGCTTTGCGCTTCTCTAGCCACCAAACGTCACGGTCATTCTCTTTCCGTCTCGTAGACACGAGCTGAGAAATTGCAAACGTCGAGCAATTGCTCAGAGATGAAAAGTGCCAGCACTGAAAGCTGTTGCTAGCCAGCACCCTTCCTTGGAAGCGCTTTCACAGGCGCAGCAACACTGGGGCTTTGCGCTTCTCTACCCACCAAACATCACGGTCCTTCTCTTTCCGTCTCGTAGACACGAGCTGAGAAACTGCAAACGTCGAGCAATTGCTCAGAGATGAAAAGTGCCAGCACTGAAAGCTGTTGCTAGCCAGCACCCTTCCTTGGAAGCGCTTTTGTAGCCCTTAGAACACTGGGGCTCTGGGCTTCTCTAGCCACCTCATCTTCTGCTCATCCTCTCGCGCACTCTAAAGAGAGCTCAGGGGAGAAATTGCAAAAGTCGAGCAATTGCTCAGAGATGAAAAGTGCCAGCACTGAAAGCTGTTGCTAGCCAGCACCCTTCCTTGGAAGCGCTTTCACAGGCACAGTAACACTGGGGCTTTGCACTTCTATACGCACCAAACGTCACGGTCACTATCTCTCCGTCTCGTAGACACGAGCTGAGAAATTGCAAACGTCGAGCAATTGCTCAGAGATGAAAAGTGCCAGCACTGAAAGCTGTTGCTAGCCAGCACCCTTCCTTGGAAGCGCTTTTGTAGCCCTAAGATCACTGGGGCTCTGGGCTTCTCTAGCCACCTAATCTTCTGCTCATCCTCTCGCGCACTCTAAAGAGAGCTCAGGTGAGAAATTGCAAACGTCGAGCAATTGCTCAGAGATGAAAAGTGCCAGCACTGAAAGCTGTTGCTAGCCAGCACCCTTCCTTGGAAGCGCTTTCACAGGTGCAGTAACACTGGGGCTTTGCTCTTTTCTAGCCACCAAACGTCACGGTCACTATCTCTCCGTCTCGTAGACACGAGCTGAGAAATTGCAAACGTCGAGCAATTGCTCAGAGATGAAAAGTGCCAGCACTGAAAGCTGTTGCTAGCCAGCACCCTTCCTTGGAAGCTCTTTTGTAGCCCTTAGAACACTGGGGCTCTGGGCTTCTCTAGCCACCTCATCTTCTGCTCATCCTCTCGCGCACTCTAAAGAGAGCTCAGGTGAGAAATTGCAAACGTCGAGCAATTGCTCAGAGATGAAAAGTGCCAGCACTGAAAGCTCTTGCTAGCCAGCACCCTTCCTTGGAAGCGCTTTCACAGGCGCAGCAACACTGGGTCTTTGCGCTTCTCTAGCCACCAAACGTCACGGTCATTCTCTTTCCGTCTCGTAGACACAAGCTGAGAAATTGCAAACGTCGAGCAATTGCTCAGAGATGAAAAGTGCCAGCACTGAAAGCTGTTGCTAGCCAGCACCCTTCCTTGGAAGCGCTTTTGTAGGCCTAAGAACACTGGGGCTCTGGGCTTCTCTAGCCATCTAATCTTCTGCTCATCCTCTCGCGCACTCTAAAGAGAGCTCAGGGGAGAAATTGCAAACGTCGAGCAATTGCTCAGAGATGAAAAGTGCCAGCACTGAAAGCTGTTGCTAGCCAGCACCCTTCCTTGGAAGCGCTTTCACAGGCGCAGCAACACTGGGGCTTTGCGCTTCTCTAGCCACCAAAAGTCACGGTCCTTCTCTCTCCGTCTCGTAGACACGAGCTGAGAAATTGCAAACGTCGATCAATTGCTCAGAGATGAAAAGTGCCAGCACTGGAAGCTGTTGCTAGCCAGCACCCTTCCTTGGAAGCGCTTTTGTAGGCCTAAGAACACTGGGGCTATGGGCTTCTTTAGCCACCTCATCTTCTGCTCATCCTCTCGCGCACTCTAAAGAGAGCTCAGGTGAGAAATTGCAAACGTCGAGCAATTGCTCAGAGATGAAAAGTGCCAGCACTGAAAGCTCTTGCTAGCCAGCACCCTTCCTTGGAAGCGCTTTCACAGGCGCAGTAACACTGGGGCTTTGCGCTTCTCTAGCCACCAAACATCACGGTCATTCTCTTTCCGTCGGTAGACACGAGCTGAGAAATTGCAAACGTCGAGCAATTGCTCAGAGATGAAAAGTGCCAGCACTGAAAGCTGTTGCTAGCCAGCCCCCTTCCTTGGAAGCGCTTTTGTAGGCCTAAGAACAGTGGGGCTCTGGGCTTCTCTAGCCACCTAATCTTCTGCTCATCCTCTCGCGCACTCTAAAGAGAGCTCAGGTGAGAAATTGCAAACGTCGAGCAATTGCTCAGAGATGAAAAGTGCCAGCACTGAAAGCTCTTGCTAGCCAGCACCCTTCCTTGGAAGCGCTTTCACAGGCGCAGCAACACTGGGGCTTTGCACTTCTCTAGCCACCAAACGTCACGGTCATTCTCTTTCCGTCTCGTAGACACGACCTGAGAAATTGCAAACGTCGAGCAATTGCTCAGAGATGAAAAGTGGCAGCACTGAAAGCTGTTGCTAGCCAGCACCCTTCCTTGGAAGCGCTTTTGTAGCCCTTAGAACACTGGGGCTCTGGGCTTCTTTAGCCACCTCATCTTCTGCTCATCCTCTCGCGCACTCTAAAGAGAGCTCAGGTGAGAAATTGCAAACGTCCAGCAATTGCTCAGAGATGAAAAGTGCCAGCACTGAAAGCTGTTGCTAGCCAGCACCCTTCCTTGGAAGCGCTTTTGTAGGCCTAAGCACACTGGGGCTCTGGGCTTCTCTAGCCACCTCATCTTCTGCTCATCCTCTCGCGCAATCTAAAGAGAGCTCAGGTGAGAAATTGCAAACGTCGAGCAATTGCTCAGAGATGAAAAGTGCCAGCACTGAAAGCTGTTGCTAGCCAGCCCCCTTCCTTGGAAGCGCTTTTGTAGGCCTAAGAACACTGGGGCCCTGGGCTTCTCTAGCCACCTAATCTTCTGCTCATCCTCTCGCGCACTCTAAAGAGAGCTCAGGTGAGAAATTGCAAACGTCGAGCAATTGCTCAGAGAAGAAAAGTGCTAGCACTGAAAGCTCTTGCTAGCCAGCACCCTTCCTTGGAAGCGCTTTCACAGGCACAGCAACACTGGGGCTTTGCGCTTCTCTAGCCACCAAACGTCACGGTCCTTCTCTTTCCGTCTCGTAGACACGAGCTGAGAAATTGCAAACGTCGAGCAATTGCTCAGAGATGAAAAGTGCCAGCACTGAAAGCTGTTGCTAGCCAGCACCCTTCCTTGGAAGCGCTTTTGTAGGCCTAAGAACACTGGGGCTCTGGGCTTCTCTAGCCATCTAATCTTCTGCTCATCCTCTCGCGCACTCTAAAGAGAGCTCAGGGGAGAAATTGCAAACGTCGAGCAATTGCTCAGAGATGAAAAGTGCCAGCACTGAAAGCTGTTGCTAGCCAGCACCCTTCCTTGGAAGCGCTTTCACAGGCGCAGCAACACTGGGGCTTTGCGCTTCTCTACCCACCAAACGTCACGGTCCTTCTCTTTCCGTCTCGTAGACACGAGCTGAGAAATTGCAAACGTCGAGCAATTGCTCAGAGACGAAAAGTGCCAGCACTGGAAGCTGTTGCTAGCCAGCACCCTTCCTTGGAAGCGCTTTTGTAGGCCTAAGAACACTGGGGCTCTGGGCTTCTCTAGCCACCTCATCTTCTGCTCATCCTCTCGCGCACTCTAAAGAGAGCTCAGGGGAGAAATTGCAAACGTCGAGCAATTGCTCAGAGATGAAAAGTGCCAGCACTGAAAGCTGTTGCTGGCCAGCACCCTTCCTTGGAAGCGCTTTCACAGGCGCAGTAACACTGGGGCTTTGCGCTTCTCTACCCACCAAACGTCACGGTCCTTCTCTTTCCGTCTCCTAGACACGAGCTGAGAAATTGCAAACGTCGAGCAATTGCTCAGAGATGAAAAGTGCCAGCACTGAAAGCTGTTGCTAGCCAGCACCCTTCCTTGGAAGCGCTTTTGTAGGCCTAAGAACACTGGGGCTCTGGGCTTCTCTAGCCACCTAATCTTCTGCTCATCCTCTCGCGCACTCTAAAGAGAGCTCAGGTGAGAAATTGCAAACTTCGAGCAATTGCTCAGAGATGAAAAGTGCCAGTACTGAAAGCTGTTGCTAGCCAGCACCCTTCCTTGGAAGCGCTTTCACAGGCGCAGTAACACTGGGGCTTTGCGCTTCTCTAGCCACCAAACGTCACGGTCCTTCTCTTTCCGTCTCCTAGACACGAGCTGAGAAATTGCAAACGTCGATCAATTGCTCAGAGATGAAAAGTGCCAGCACTGAAAGCTGTTGCTAGCCAGCCCCCTTCCTTGGAAGCGCTTTTGTAGGTGTAAGAACACTGGGGCTCTGGGCTTCTCTAGCCACCTAATCTTCTGCTCATCCTCTCGCGCACTCTAAAGAGAGGTCAGGTGAGAAATTGCAAACGTCAAGCAATTGCTCAGAGATGAAAAGTGCCAGCACTGAAAGCTCTTGCTAGCCAGCACCCTTCCTTGGAAGCGCTTTTGTAGGCCTAAGCACACTGGGGCTATGGGCTTCTCTACCCACCAAACGTCACGGTCATTCTCTTTCCGTCTCGTAGACACGAGCTGAGAAATTGCAAACGTCGAGCAATTGCTCAGAGATGAAAAGTGCCAGCACTGAAAGCTGTTGCTAGCCAGCACCCTTCCTTGGAAGCGCTTTTGTAGGCCTAAGAACACTGGGGCTCTGGGCTTCTCTAGCCACCTCATCTTCTGCTCATCCTCTCGCGCACTCTAAAGAGAGCTCAGGTGAGAAATTGCAAACGTCGAGCAATTGCTCAGAGATGAAAAGTGCCAGCACTGAAAGCTGTTGCTAGCCAGCACCCTTCCTTGGAAGCGCTTTTGTAGGCCTAAGCACACTGGGGCTCTGGGCTTCTCTAGCCACCTAATCTTCTGCTCATCCTCTCGCGCACTCTAAAGAGAGCTCAGGTGAGAAATTGCAAACGTCGAGCAATTGCTCAGAGATGAAAAGTGCCAGCACTGAAAGCTCTTGCTAGCCAGCACCCTTCCTTGGAAGCGCTTTCACAGGCGCAGCAACACTGGGGCTTTGCGCTTCTCTAGCCACCAAACGTCACGGTCATTCTCTTTCCGTCTCGTAGACACGAGCTGAGAAATTGCAAACGTCGAGCAATTGCTCAGAGATGAAAAGTGCCAGCACTGAAAGCTGTTGCTAGCCAGCACCCTTCCTTGGAAGCGCTTTCACAGGCGCAGCAACACTGGGGCTTTGCGCTTCTCTACCCACCAAACATCACGGTCCTTCTCTTTCCGTCTCGTAGACACGAGCTGAGAAACTGCAAACGTCGAGCAATTGCTCAGAGATGAAAAGTGCCAGCACTGAAAGCTGTTGCTAGCCAGCACCCTTCCTTGGAAGCGCTTTTGTAGCCCTTAGAACACTGGGGCTCTGGGCTTCTCTAGCCATCTAATCTTCTGCTCATCCTCTCGCGCACTCTAAAGAGAGCTCAGGTGAGAAATTGCAAACGTCGAGCAATTGCTCAGAGATGAAAAGTGCCAGCACTGAAAGCTGTTGCTAGCCAGCACCCTTCCTTGGAAGCGCTTTCACAGGCGCAGCAACACTGGGGCTTTGCGCTTCTCTACCCACCAAACGTCACGGTCCTTCTCTTTCCGTCTCGTAGACACGAGCTGAGAAATTGCAAACGTCGAGCAATTGCTCAGAGACGAAAAGTGCCAGCACTGGAAGCTGTTGCTAGCCAGCACCCTTCCTTGGAAGCGCTTTTGTAGGCCTAAGAACACTGGGGCTCTGGGCTTCTCTAGCCACCTCATCTTCTGCTCATCCTCTCGCGCACTCTAAAGAGAGCTCAGGGGAGAAATTGCAAACGTCGAGCAATTGCTCAGAGATGAAAAGTGCCAGCACTGAAAGCTGTTGCTGGCCAGCACCCTTCCTTGGAAGCGCTTTCACAGGCGCAGTAACACTGGGGCTTTGCGCTTCTCTACCCACCAAACGTCACGGTCCTTCTCTTTCCGTCTCCTAGACACGAGCTGAGAAATTGCAAACGTCGAGCAATTGCTCAGAGATGAAAAGTGCCAGCACTGAAAGCTGTTGCTAGCCAGCACCCTTCCTTGGAAGCGCTTTTGTAGGCCTAAGAACACTGGGGCTCTGGGCTTCTCTAGCCACCTAATCTTCTGCTCATCCTCTCGCGCACTCTAAAGAGAGCTCAGGTGAGAAATTGCAAACTTCGAGCAATTGCTCAGAGATGAAAAGTGCCAGTACTGAAAGCTGTTGCTAGCCAGCACCCTTCCTTGGAAGCGCTTTCACAGGCGCAGTAACACTGGGGCTTTGCGCTTCTCTAGCCACCAAACGTCACGGTCCTTCTCTTTCCGTCTCCTAGACACGAGCTGAGAAATTGCAAACGTCGATCAATTGCTCAGAGATGAAAAGTGCCAGCACTGAAAGCTGTTGCTAGCCAGCCCCCTTCCTTGGAAGCGCTTTTGTAGGTGTAAGAACACTGGGGCTCTGGGCTTCTCTAGCCACCTAATCTTCTGCTCATCCTCTCGCGCACTCTAAAGAGAGGTCAGGTGAGAAATTGCAAACGTCAAGCAATTGCTCAGAGATGAAAAGTGCCAGCACTGAAAGCTCTTGCTAGCCAGCACCCTTCCTTGGAAGCGCTTTTGTAGGCCTAAGCACACTGGGGCTATGGGCTTCTCTACCCACCAAACGTCACGGTCATTCTCTTTCCGTCTCGTAGACACGAGCTGAGAAATTGCAAACGTCGAGCAATTGCTCAGAGATGAAAAGTGCCAGCACTGAAAGCTGTTGCTAGCCAGCACCCTTCCTTGGAAGCGCTTTTGTAGGCCTAAGAACACTGGGGCTCTGGGCTTCTCTAGCCACCTCATCTTCTGCTCATCCTCTAGCGCACTCTAAAGAGAGCTCAGGTGAGAAATTGCAAACGTCGAGCAATTGCTCAGAGATGAAAAGTGCCAGCACTGAAAGCTGTTGCTAGCCAGCACCCTTCCTTGGAAGCGCTTTTGTAGGCCTAAGCACACTGGGGCTCTGGGCTTCTCTAGCCACCTAATCTTCTGCTCATCCTCTCGCGCACTCTAAAGAGAGCTCAGGTGAGAAATTGCAAACGTCGAGCAATTGCTCAGAGATGAAAAGTGCCAGCACTGAAAGCTCTTGCTAGCCAGCACCCTTCCTTGGAAGCGCTTTCACAGGCGCAGCAACACTGGGGCTTTGCGCTTCTCTAGCCACCAAACGTCACGGTCATTCTCTTTCCGTCTCGTAGACACGAGCTGAGAAATTGCAAACGTCGAGCAATTGCTCAGAGATGAAAAGTGCCAGCACTGAAAGCTGTTGCTAGCCAGCACCCTTCCTTGGAAGCGCTTTCACAGGCGCAGCAACACTGGGGCTTTGCGCTTCTCTACCCACCAAACATCACGGTCCTTCTCTTTCCGTCTCGTAGACACGAGCTGAGAAACTGCAAACGTCGAGCAATTGCTCAGAGATGAAAAGTGCCAGCACTGAAAGCTGTTGCTAGCCAGCACCCTTCCTTGGAAGCGCTTTTGTAGCCCTTAGAACACTGGGGCTCTGGGCTTCTCTAGCCACCTCATCTTCTGCTCATCCTCTCGCGCACTCTAAAGAGAGCTCAGGGGAGAAATTGCAAAAGTCGAGCAATTGCTCCGAGATGAAAAGTGCCAGCACTGAAAGCTGTTGCTAGCCAGCACCCTTCCTTGGAAGCGCTTTCACAGGCACAGTAACACTGGGGCTTTGCACTTCTATACGCACCAAACGTCACGGTCACTATCTCTCCGTCTCGTAGACACGAGCTGAGAAATTGCAAACGTCGAGCAATTGCTCAGAGATGAAAAGTGCCAGCACTGAAAGCTGTTGCTAGCCAGCACCCTTCCTTGGAAGCGCTTTTGTAGCCCTAAGATCAGTGGGGCTCTGGGCTTCTCTAGCCACCTAATCTTCTGCTCATCCTCTCGCGCACTCTAAAGAGAGCTCAGTTGAGAAATTGCAAACGTCGAGCAATTGCTCAGAGATGAAAAGTGCCAGCACTGAAAGCTGTTGCTAGCCAGCACCCTTCCTTGGAAGCGCTTTCACAGGTGCAGTAACACTGGGGCTTTGCTCTTTTCTAGCCACCAAACGTCACGGTCACTATCTCTCCGTCTCGTAGACACGAGCTGAGAAATTGCAAACGTCGAGCAATTGCTCAGAGATGAAAAGTGCCAGCACTGAAAGCTGTTGCTAGCCAGCACCCTTCCTTGGAAGCTCTTTTGTAGCCCTTAGAACACTGGGGCTCTGGGCTTCTCTAGCCACCTCATCTTCTGCTCATCCTCTCGCGCACTCTAAAGAGAGCTCAGGTGAGAAATTGCAAACGTCGAGCAATTGCTCAGAGATGAAAAGTGCCAGCACTGAAAGCTCTTGCTAGCCAGCACCCTTCCTTGGAAGCGCTTTCACAGGCGCAGCAACACTGGGTCTTTGCGCTTCTCTAGCCACCAAACGTCACGGTCATTCTCTTTCCGTCTCGTAGACACAAGCTGAGAAATTGCAAACGTCGAGCAATTGCTCAGAGATGAAAAGTGCCAGCACTGAAAGCTGTTGCTAGCCAGCACCCTTCCTTGGAAGCGCTTTTGTAGGCCTAAGAACACTGGGGCTCTGGGCTTCTCTAGCCACCTCATCTTCTGCTCATCCTCTCGCGCACTCTAAAGAGAGCTCAGGGGAGAAATTGCAAACGTCGAGCAATTGCTCAGAGATGAAAAGTGCCAGCACTGAAAGCTGTTGCTAGCCAGCACCCTTCCTTGGAAGCGCTTTCACAGGCGCAGCAACACTGGGGCTTTGCGCTTCTCTAGCCACCAAAAGTCACGGTCCTTCTCTCTCCGTCTCGTAGACACGAGCTGAGAAATTGCAAACGTCGATCAATTGCTCAGAGAGGAAAAGTGCCAGCACTGGAAGCTGTTGCTAGCCAGCACCCTTCCTTGGAAGCGCTTTTGTAGGCCTAAGAACACTGGGGCTATGGGCTTCTTTAGCCACCTCATCTTCTGCTCATCCTCTCGCGCACTCTAAAGAGAGCTCAGGTGAGAAATTGCAAACGTCGAGCAATTGCTCAGAGATGAAAAGTGCCAGCACTGAAAGCTCTTGCTAGCCAGCACCCTTCCTTGGAAGCGCTTTCACAGGCGCAGTAACACTGGGGCTTTGCGCTTCTCTAGCCACCAAACATCACGGTCATTCTCTTTCCGTCTCCTAGACACGAGCTGAGAAATTGCAAACGTCGAGCAATTGCTCAGAGATGAAAAGTGCCAGCACTGAAAGCTGTTGCTAGCCAGCCCCCTTCCTTGGAAGCGCTTTTGTAGGCCTAAGAACAGTGGGGCTCTGGGCTTCTCTAGCCACCTAATCTTCTGCTCATCCTCTCGCGCACTCTAAAGAGAGCTCAGGTGAGAAATTGCAAACGTCGAGCAATTGCTCAGAGATGAAAAGTGCCAGCACTGAAAGCTCTTGCTAGCCAGCACCCTTCCTTGGAAGCGCTTTCACAGGCGCAGCAACACTGGGGCTTTGCACTTCTCTAGCCACCAAACGTCACGGTCATTCTCTTTCCGTCTCGTAGACACGACCTGAGAAATTGCAAACGTCGAGCAATTGCTCAGAGATGAAAAGTGGCAGCACTGAAAGCTGTTGCTAGCCAGCACCCTTCCTTGGAAGCGCTTTTGTAGCCCTTAGAACACTGGGGCTCTGGGCTTCTTTAGCCACCTCATCTTCTGCTCATCCTCTCGCGCACTCTAAAGAGAGCTCAGGTGAGAAATTGCAAACGTCCAGCAATTGCTCAGAGATGAAAAGTGCCAGCACTGAAAGCTGTTGCTAGCCAGCACCCTTCCTTGGAAGCGCTTTTGTAGGCCTAAGCACACTGGGGCTCTGGGCTTCTCTAGCCACCTCATCTTCTGCTCATCCTCTCGCGCACTCTAAAGAGAGCTCAGGTGAGAAATTGCAAACGTCGAGCAATTGCTCAGAGATGAAAAGTGCCAGCACTGAAAGCTGTTGCTAGCCAGCCCCCTTCCTTGGAAGCGCTTTTGTAGGCCTAAGAACACTGGGGCCCTGGGCTTCTCTAGCCACCTAATCTTCTGCTCATCCTCTCGCGCACTCTAAAGAGAGCTCAGGTGAGAAATTGCAAACGTCGAGAAATTGCTCAGAGAAGAAAAGTGCTAGCACTGAAAGCTCTTGCTAGCCAGCACCCTTCCTTGGAAGCGCTTTCACAGGCACAGCAACACTGGGGCTTTGCGCTTCTCTAGCCACCAAACGTCACGATCCTTCTCTTTCCGTCTCGTAGACACGAGCTGAGAAATTGCAAACGTCGAGCAATTGCTCAGAGATGAAAAGTGCCAGCACTGAAAGCTGTTGCTAGCCAGCACCCTTCCTTGGAAGCGCTTTTGTAGGCCTAAGAACACTGGGGCTCTGGGCTTCTCTAGCCATCTAATCTTCTGCTCATCCTCTCGCGCACTCTAAAGAGAGCTCAGGGGAGAAATTGCAAACGTCGAGCAATTGCTCAGAGATGAAAAGTGCCAGCACTGAAAGCTGTTGCTAGCCAGCACCCTTCCTTGGAAGCGCTTTCACAGGCGCAGCAACACTGGGGCTTTGCGCTTCTCTACCCACCAAACGTCACGGTCCTTCTCTTTCCGTCTCGTAGACACGAGCTGAGAAATTGCAAACGTCGAGCAATTGCTCAGAGACGAAAAGTGCCAGCACTGGAAGCTGTTGCTAGCCAGCACCCTTCCTTGGAAGCGCTTTTGTAGGCCTAAGAACACTGGGGCTCTGGGCTTCTCTAGCCACCTCATCTTCTGCTCATCCTCTCGCGCACTCTAAAGAGAGCTCAGGTGAGAAATTGCAAACGTCGAGCAATTGCTCAGAGATGAAAAGTGCCAGCACTGAAAGCTGTTGCTGGCCAGCACCCTTCCTTGGAAGCGCTTTCACAGGAGCAGTAACACTGGGGCTTTGCGCTTCTCTACCCACCAAACGTCACGGTCCTTCTCTTTCCGTCTCCTAGACACGAGCTGAGAAATTGCAAACGTCGAGCAATTGCTCAGAGATGAAAAGTGCCAGCACTGAAAGCTGTTGCTAGCCAGCACCCTTCCTTGGAAGCGCTTTTGTAGGCCTAAGAACACTGGGGCTCTGGGCTTCTCTAGCCACCTAATCTTCTGCTCATCCTCTCGCGCACTCTAAAGAGAGCTCAGGTGAGAAATTGCAAACTTCGAGCAATTGCTCAGAGATGAAAAGTGCCAGCACTGAAAGCTGTTGCTAGCCAGCACCCTTCCTTGGAAGCGCTTTCACAGGCGCAGTAACACTGGGGCTTTGCGCTTCTCTAGCCACCAAACGTCACGGTCCTTCTCTTTCCGTCTCCTAGACACGAGCTGAGAAATTGCAAACGTCGATCAATTGCTCAGAGATGAAAAGTGCCAGCACTGAAAGCTGTTGCTAGCCAGCCCCCTTCCTTGGAAGCGCTTTTGTAGGTGTAAGAACACTGGGGCTCTGGGCTTCTTTAGCCACCTCATCTTCTGCTCATCCTCTCGCGCACTCTAAAGAGAGGTCAGGTGAGAAATTGCAAACGTCAAGCAATTGCTCAGAGATGAAAAGTGCCAGCACTGAAAGCTCTTGCTAGCCAGCACCCTTCCTTGGAAGCGCTTTTGTAGGCCTAAGAACACTGGGGCTATGGGCTTCTCTACCCACCAAACGTCACGGTCATTCTCTTTCCGTCTCGTAGACACGAGCTGAGAAATTGCAAACGTCGAGCAATTGCTCAGAGATGAAAAGTGCCAGCACTGAAAGCTGTTGCTAGCCAGCACCCTTCCTTGGAAGCGCTTTTGTAGGCCTAAGAACACTGGGGCTCTGGGCTTCTCTAGCCACCTCATCTTCTGCTCATCCTCTAGCGCACTCTAAAGAGAGCTCAGGTGAGAAATTGCAAACGTCGAGCAATTGCTCAGAGATGAAAAGTGCCAGCACTGAAAGCTGTTGCTAGCCAGCACCCTTCCTTGGAAGCGCTTTTGTAGGCCTAAGCACACTGGGGCTCTGGGCTTCTCTAGCCACCTAATCTTCTGCTCATCCTCTCGCGCACTCTAAAGAGAGCTCAGGTGAGAAATTGCAAACGTCGAGCAATTGCTCAGAGATGAAAAGTGCCAGCACTGAAAGCTGTTGCTAGCCAGCCCCCTTCCTTGGAAGCGCTTTTGTAGGCCTAAGAACACTGGGGCTCTGGGCTTCTCTAGCCACCTAATCTTCTGCTCATCCTCTCGCGCACTCTAAAGAGAGCTCAGGTGAGAAATTGCAAACGTCGAGCAATTGCTCAGAGATGAAAAGTGCCAGCACTGAAAGCTGTTGCTAGCCAGCACCCTTCCTTGGAAGCGCTTTTGTAGCCCTTAGAACACTGGGGCTCTGGGCTTCTTTAGCCACCTCATCTTCTGCTCATCCTCTCGCGCACTCTGAAGAGAGCTCAGGTGAGAAATTGCAAACGTCGAGCAATTGCTCAGAGATGAAAAGTGCCAGCACTGAAAGCTCTTGCTAGCCAGCACCCTTCCTTGGAAGCGCTTTCACAGGCGCAGTAACACTGGGGCTTTGCGCTTCTCTACCCACCAAACGTCACGGTCACTATCTCTCCGTCTCGTAGACACGAGCTGAGAAATTGCAAACGTCGAGCAATTGCTCAGAGATGAAAAGTGCCAGCACTGGAAGCTGTTGCTAGCCAGCACCCTTCCTTGGAAGCGCTTTTGTAAGCCTAAGAACACTGGGGTTCTGGGCTTCTCTAGCCACCTCATCTTCTGCTCATCCTCTCGCGCACTCTAAAGAGAGCTCAGGGGAGAAATTGCAAACGTCGAGCAATTGCTGAGAGATGAAAAGTGCCAGCACTGAAAGCTCTTGCTAACCAGCACCCTTCCTTGGAAGCGCTTTCACAGGCGCAGTAACACTGGGGCTTTGCGCTTCTCTAGCCACCAAAAGTCACGATTACTATCTCTCCGTCTCCTAGACACGAGCTGAGAAATTGCAAACGTGGAGCAATTGCTCAGAGATGAAAAGTGCCAGCACTGAAAGCTGTTGCTAGCCAGCACCCTTCCTTGGAAGCGCTTTTGTAGGCCTAAGCACACTGGGGCTCTGGGCTTCTCTAGCCACCTAATCTTCTGCTCATCCTCTCGCGCACTCTAAAGAGAGCTCAGGTGAGAAATTGCAAACGTCGAGCAATTGCTCAGAGATGAAAAGTGCCAGCACTGAAAGCTCTTGCTAGCCAGCACCCTTCCTTGGAAGCGCTTTCACAGGCGCAGCAAGACTGGGGCTTTGCGCTTCTCTAGCCACCAAACGTCACGGTCATTCTCTTTCCGTCTCGTAGACACGAGCTGAGAAATTGCAAACGTCGAGCAATTGCTCAGAGATGAAAAGTGCCAGCACTGAAAGCTGTTGCTAGCCAGCACCCTTCCTTGGAAGCGCTTTTGTAGCCCTTAGAACACTGGGGCTCTGGGCTTCTCTAGCCACCTAATCTTCTGCTAATCCTCTCGCGCACTCTAAAGAGAGCTCAGGTGAGAAATTGCAAACGTCGAGCAATTGCTCAGAGATGAAAAGTGCCAGCACTGAAAGCTGTTGCTAGCCAGCACCCTTCCTTGGAAGCGCTTTCACAGGCGCAGTAACACTGGGGCTTTGCGCTTCTCTAGCCACCAAACGTCACGGTCACTATCTCTCCGTCTCGTAGACACGAGCTGAGAAATTGCAAACGTCGAGCAATTGCTCAGAGATGAAAAGTGCCAGCACTGAAAGCTGTTGCTAGCCAGCACCCTTCCTTGGAAGCGCTTTTGTAGCCCTAAGATCACTGGGGCTCTGGGCTTCTCTAGCCACCTAATCTTCTGCTCATCCTCTCGCGCACTCTAAAGAGAGCTCAGGTGAGAAATTGCAAACGTCGAGCAATTGCTCAGAGATGAAAAGTGCCAGCACTGAAAGCTGTTGCTAGCCAGCACCCTTCCTTGGAAGCGCTTTCACAGGTGCAGTAACACTGGGGCTTTGCTCTTTTCTAGCCACCAAACGTCACGGTCACTATCTCTCCGTCTCGTAGACACGAGCTGAGAAATTGCAAACGTCGAGCAATTGCTCAGAGATGAAAAGTGCCAGCACTGAAAGCTGTTGCTAGCCAGCACCCTTCCTTGGAAGCGCTTTTGTAGCCCTTAGAACACTGGGGCTCTGGGCTTCTCTAGCCACCTCATCTTCTGCTCATCCTCTCGCGCACTCTAAAGAGAGCTCAGGTGAGAAATTGCAAACGTCGAGCAATTGCTCAGAGATGAAAAGTGCCAGCACTGAAAGCTCTTGCTAGCCAGCACCCTTCCTTGGAAGCGCTTTCACAGGCGCAGCAACACTGGGGCTTTGCGCTTCTCTAGCCACCAAACGTCACGGTCATTCTCTTTCCGTCTCGTAGACACGAGCTGAGAAATTGCAAACGTCGAGCAACTGCTCAGAGATGAAAAGTGCCAGCACTGAAAGCTCTTGCTAGCCAGCACCCTTCCTTGGAAGCGCTTTTGTAGGCCTAAGAACACTGGGGCTCTGGGCTTCTCTAGCCATCTAATCTTCTGCTCATCCTCTCGCGCACTCTAAAGAGAGCTCAGGGGAGAAATTGCAAACGTCGAGCAATTGCTCAGAGATGAAAAGTGCCAGCACTGAAAGCTGTTGCTAGCCAGCACCCTTCCTTGGAAGCGCTTTCACAGGCGCAGCAACACTGGGGCTTTGCGCTTCTCTAGCCACCAAAAGTCACGGTCCTTCTCTCTCCGTCTCGTAGACACGAGCTGAGAAATTGCAAACGTCGATCAATTGCTCAGAGAGGAAAAGTGCCAGCACTGGAAGCTGTTGCTAGCCAGCACCCTTCCTTGGAAGCGCTTTTGTAGGCCTAAGAACACTGGGGCTATGGGCTTCTTTAGCCACCTCATCTTCTGCTCATCCTCTCGCGCACTCTAAAGAGAGCTCAGGTGAGAAATTGCAAACGTCGAGCAATTGCTCAGAGATGAAAAGTGCCAGCACTGAAAGCTCTTGCTAGCCAGCACCCTTCCTTGGAAGCGCTTTCACAGGCGCAGTAACACTGGGTCTTTGCGCTTCTCTAGCCACCAAACATCACGGTCATTCTCTTTCCGTCTCCTAGACACGAGCTGAGAAATTGCAAACGTCGAGCAATTGCTCAGAGATGAAAAGTGCCAGCACTGAAAGCTGTTGCTAGCCAGCCCCCTTCCTTGGAAGCGCTTTTGTAGGCCTAAGAACACTGGGGCTCTGGGCTTCTCTAGCCACCTAATCTTCTGCTCATCCTCTCGCGCACTCTAAAGAGAGCTCAGGTGAGAAATTGCAAACGTCGAGCAATTGCTCAGAGATGAAAAGTGCCAGCACTGAAAGCTGTTGCTAGCCAGCACCCTTCCTTGGAAGCGCTTTTGTAGGCCTAAGCACACTGGGGCCCTGGGCTTCTCTAGCCAACTAATCTTCTGCTCATCCTCTCGCGCACTCTAAAGAGAGCTCAGGTGAGAAATTGCAAACGTCGAGCAATTGCTCAGAGATGAAAAGTGCCAGCACTGAAAGCTGTTGCTAGCCAGCACCCTTCCTTGGAAGCGCTTTTGTAGGCCTAAGAACACTGGGGCCCTGGGCTTCTCTAGCCACCTAATCTTCTGCTCATCCTCTCGCGCACTCTAAAGAGAGCTCAGGTGAGAAATTGCAAACGTCGAGCAATTGCTCAGAGATGAAAAGTGCTAGCACTGAAAGCTGTTGCTAGCCAGCACCCTTCCTTGGAAGCGCTTTCACAGGCACAGCAACACTGGGGCTTTGCGCTTCTCTACCCACCAAAAGTCACGGTCCTTCTCTTTCCGTCTCGTAGACACGAGCTGAGAAATTGCAAACGTCGAGCAATTGCTCAGAGATGAAAAGTGCCAGCACTGAAAGCTGTTGCTAGCCAGCACCCTTCCTTGGAAGCGCTTTTGTAGGCCTAAGAACACTGGAGCTCTGGGCTTCTCTAGCCATCTAATCTTCTGCTCATCCTCTCGCGCACTCTAAAGAGAGCTCAGGGGAGAAATTGCAAACGTCGAGCAATTGCTCAGAGATGAAAAGTGCCAGCACTGAAAGCTGTTGCTAGCCAGCACCCTTCCTTGGAAGCGCTTTCACAGGCGCAGCAACACTGGGGCTTTGCGCTTCTCTAGCCACCAAAAGTCACGGTCCTTCTCTTTCCGTCTCGTAGACACGAGCTGAGAAATTGCAAACGTCGAGCAATTGCTCAGAGATGAAAAGTGCCAGCACTGGAAGCTGTTGCTAGCCAGCACCCTTCCTTGGAAGCGCTTTTGTAGGCCTAAGAACACTGGGGCTCTGGGCTTCTCTAGCCACCTCATCTTCTGCTCATCCTCTCGCGCACTCTAAAGAGAGCTCAGGGGAGAAATTGCAAACGTCGAGCAATTGCTCAGAGATGAAAAGTGCCAGCACTGAAAGCTGTTGCTGGCCAGCACCCTTCCTTGGAAGCGCTTTCACAGGCGCAGTAACACTGGGGCTTTGCGCTTCTCTAGCCACCAAACGTCACGGTCCTTCTCTTTCCGTCGGTAGACACGAGCTGAGAAATTGCAAACGTCCAGCAATTGCTCAGAGATGAAAAGTGCCAGCACTGAAAGCTGTTGCTAGCCAGCACCCTTCCTTGGAAGCGCTTTTGTAGGCCTAAGAACACTGGGGCTCTGGGCTTCTCTAGCCACCTAATCTTCTGCTCATCCTCTCGCGCACTCTAAAGAGAGCTCAGGTGAGAAATTGCAAACGTCGAGCAATTGCTCAGAGATGAAAAGTGCCAGCACTGAAAGCTGTTGCTAGCCAGCACCCTTCCTTGGAAGCGCTTTCACAGGCGCAGCAACACTGGGGCTTTGCACTTCTCTAGCCACCAAACGTCACGGTCATTCTCTTTCCGTCTCGTAGACACGACCTGAGAAATTGCAAACGTCGAGCAATTGCTCAGAGATGAAAAGTGCCAGCACTGGAAGCTGTTGCTAGCCAGCACCCTTCCTTGGAAGCGCTTTTGTAGGCCTAAGAACACTGGGGCTCTGGGCTTCTCTAGCCACCTCATCTTCTGCTCATCCTCTAGCGCACTCTAAAGAGAGCTCAGGTGAGAAATTGCAAACGTCGAGCAATTGCTCAGAGATGAAAAGTGCCAGCACTGAAAGCTGTTGCTAGCCAGCACCCTTCCTTGGAAGCGCTTTTGTAGGCCTAAGCACACTGGGGCTATGGGCTTCTCTAGCCACCTCATCTTCTGCTCATCCTCTCGCGCACTCTAAAGAGAGCTCAGGTGAGAAATTGCAAACGTCGAGCAATTGCTCAGAGATGAAAAGTGCCAGCACTGAAAGCTGTTGCTAGCCAGCCCCCTTCCTTGGAAGCGCTTTTGTAGGCCTAAGAACACTGGGGCTCTGGGCTTCTCTAGCCACCTAATCTTCTGCTCATCCTCTCGCGCACTCTAAAGAGAGCTCAGGTGAGAAATTGCAAACGTCGAGCAATTGCTCAGAGATGAAAAGTGCTAGCACTGAAAGCTGTTGCTAGCCAGCACCCTTCCTTGGAAGCGCTTTCACAGGCGCAGCAACACTGGGGCTTTGCGCTTCTCTAGCCACCAAACGTCACGGTCATTCTCTTTCCGTCTCGTAGACACGAGCTGAGAAATTGCAAACGTCGAGCAATTGCTCAGAGATGAAAAGTGCCAGCACTGAAAGCTGTTGCTAGCCAGCACCCTTCCTTGGAAGCGCTTTTGTAGGCCTAAGAACAGTGGGGCTCTGGGCTTCTCTAGCCATCTAATCTTCTGCTCATCCTCTCGCGCACTCTAAAGAGAGCTCAGGTGAGAAATTGCAAACGTCGAGCAATTGCTCAGAGATGAAAAGTGCCAGCACTGAAAGCTGTTGCTAGCCAGCACCCTTCCTTGGAAGCGCTTTCACAGGCGCAGCAACACTGGGGCTTTGCGCTTCTCTAGCCACCAAAAGTCACGGTCCTTCTCTCTCCGTCTCGTAGACACGAGCTGAGAAATTGCAAACGTCGAGCAATTGCTCAGAGATGAAAAGTGCCAGCACTGAAAGCTGTTGCTAGCCAGCACCCTTCCTTGGAAGCGCTTTTGTAGGCCTAAGAACACTGGGGCTCTGGGCTTCTCTAGCCACCTCATCTTCTGCTCATCCTCTCGCGCACTCTAAAGAGAGCTCAGGTGAGAAATTGCAAACGTCCAGCAATTGCTCAGAAATGAAAAGTGCCAGCACTGAAAGCTGTTGCTAGCCAGCACCCTTCCTTGGAAGCGCTTTCACAGGCGCAGTAACACTGGGGCTTTGCGCTTCTCTACCCAGCAAACGTCACGGTCCTTCTCTTTCCGTCTCGTAGACACGAGCTGAAAAATTGCAAACGTCGAGCAATTGCTCAGAGATGAAAAGTGCCAGCACTGAAAGCTGTTGCTAGCCAGCCCCCTTCCTTGGAAGCGCTTTTGTAGGCCTAAGAACACTGGGGCTCTGGGCTTCTCTAGCCACCTCATCTTCTGCTCATCCTCTCGCGCACTCTAAAGAGAGCTCAGGTGAGAAATTGCAAACGTCGAGCAATTGCTCAGAGATGAAAAGTGCCAGCACTGAAAGCTGTTGCTAGCCAGCACCCTTCCTTGGAAGCGCTTTCACAGGCGCAGCAACACTGGGGCTTTGCACTTCTCTAGCCACCAAACGTCACGGTCATTCTCTTTCCGTCTCCTAGACACGAGCTGAGAAATTGCAAACGTCGAGCAATTGCTCAGAGATGAAAAGTGCCAGCACTGAAAGCTCTTGCTAGCCAGCACCCTTCCTTGGAAGCGCTTTTGTAGCCCTTAGAACACTGGGGCTCTGGGCTTCTCTAGCCACCTAATCTTCTGCTCATCCTCTAGCGCACTCTAAAGAGAGCTCAGGTGAGAAATTGCAAACGTCGAGCAATTGCTCAGAGATGAAAAGTGCCAGCACTGAAAGCTGTTGCTAGCCAGCACCCTTCCTTGGAAGCGCTTTTGTAGGCCTAAGCACACTGGGGCTATGGGCTTCTCTAGCCACCTCATCTTCTGCTCATCCTCTCGCGCACTCTAAAGAGAGCTCAGGTGAGAAATTGCAAACGTCGAGCAATTGCTCAGAGATGAAAAGTGCCAGCACTGAAAGCTGTTGCTAGCCAGCCCCCTTCCTTGGAAGCGCTTTTGTAGGCCTAAGAACACTGGGGCTCTGGGCTTCTCTAGCCACCTAATCTTCTGCTCATCCTCTCGCGCACTCTAAAGAGAGCTCAGGTGAGAAATTGCAAACGTCGAGCAATTGCTCAGAGATGAAAAGTGCTAGCACTGAAAGCTGTTGCTAGCCAGCACCCTTCCTTGGAAGCGCTTTCACAGGCGCAGCAACACTGGGGCTTTGCGCTTCTCTAGCCACCAAACGTCACGGTCATTCTCTTTCCGTCTCCTAGACACGAGCTGAGAAATTGCAAACGTCGAGCAATTGCTCAGAGATGAAAAGTGCCAGCACTGAAAGCTGTTGCTAGCCAGCACCCTTCCTTGGAAGCGCTTTTGTAAGCCTAAGAACACTGGGGTTCTGGGCTTCTCTAGCCTCCTAATCTTCTGCTCATCCTCTCACGCACTCTAAAGAGAGCTCAGGTGAGAAATTGCAAATGTCGAGCAATTGCTCAGAGATGAAAAGTGCCAGCACTGAAAGCTGTTGCTAGCCAGCACCCTTCCTTGGAAGCGCTTTTGTAGGCCTAAGAACACTGGGGCTCTGGGCTTCTCTAGCCACCTAATCTTCTGCTCATCCTCTCGCGCACTCTAAAGAGAGCTCAGGTGAGAAATTGCAAACGTCGAGCAATTGCTCAGAGATGAAAAGTGCCAGCACTGAAAGCTGTTGCTAGCCAGCCCCCTTCCTTGGAAGCGCTTTTGTAGGCCTAAGAACACTGGGGCTCTGGGCTTCTCTAGCCACCTAATCTTCTGCTCATCCTCTCGCGCACTCTAAAGAGAGCTCAGGTGAGAAATTGCAAACGTCGAGCAATTGCTCAGAGATGAAAAGTGCCAGCACTGAAAGCTGTTGCTAGCCAGCACCCTTCCTTGGAAGCGCTTTCACAGGCGCAGCAACACTGGGGCTTTGCGCTTCTCTAGCCACCAAACGTCACGGTCATTCTCTTTCCATCTCGTAGACACGAGCTGAGAAATTGCAAACGTCGAGCAATTGCTCAGAGATGAAAAGTGCCAGCACTGGAAGCTGTTGCTAGCCAGCACCCTTCCTTGGAAGCGCTTTTGTAGCCCTTAGAACACTGGGGCTCTGGGCTTCTTTAGCCACCTCATCTTCGGCTCATCCTCTCGCGCACTCTGAAGAGAGGTCAGGTGAGAAATTGCAAACGTCGAGCAATTGCTCAGAGATGAAAAGTGCCAGCACTGAAAGCTCTTGCTAGCCAGCACCCTTCCTTGGAAGCGCTTTCACAGGCGCAGTAACACTGGGGCTTTGCGCTTCTCTACCCACCAAACGTCACGGTCACTATCTCTCCGTCTCGTAGACACGAGCTGAGAAATTGCAAACGTCGATCAATTGCTCAGAGATGAAAAGTGCCAGCACTGGAAGCTGTTGCTAGCCAGCACCCTTCCTTGGAAGCGCTTTTGTAGGCCTAAGAACACTGGGGCTCTGGGCTTCTCTAGCCACCTCATCTTCTGCTCATCCTCTCGCGCACTCTAAAGAGAGCTCAGGTGAGAAATTGCAAACGTCCAGCAATTGCTCAGAGATGAAAAGTGCCAGCACTGAAAGCTGTTGCTAGCCAGCACCCTTCCTTGGAAGCGCTTTTGTAGGCCTAAGAACACTGGGGCTCTGGGCTTCTCTAGCCACCTCATCTTCTGCTCATCCTCTCGCGCACTCTAAAGAGAGCTCAGGTGAGAAATTGCAAACGTCCAGCAATTGCTCAGAGATGAAAAGTGCCAGCACTGAAAGCTGTTGCTAGCCAGCACCCTTCCTTGGAAGCGCTTTCACAGGCGCAGCAACACTGGGGCTTTGCGCTTCTCTAGCCACCAAACGTCACGGTCATTCTCTTTCCATCTCCTAGACACGAGCTGAGAAATTGCAAACGTCGAGCAATTGCTCAGAGATGAAAAGTGGCAGCACTGGAAGCTCTTGCTAGCCAGCACCCTTCCTTGGAAGCGCTTTTGTAGGCCTAAGAACACTGGGGCTCTGGGCTTCTTTAGCCACCTCATCTTCTGCTCATCCTCTCGCGCACTCTGAAGAGAGCTCAGGTGAGAAATTGCAAACGTCGAGCAATTGCTCAGAGATGAAAAGTGCCAGCACTGAAAGCTCTTGCTAGCCAGCACCCTTCCTTGGAAGCGCTTTCACAGGCGCTGTAACACTGGGGCTTTGCGCTTCTCTAGCCACCAAACGTCACGGTCATTCTCTTTCCGTCTCCTAGACACGAGCTGAGAAATTGCAAACGTCGAGCAATTGCTCAGAGATGAAAAGTGCCAGCACTGAAAGCTGTTGCTAGCCAGCACCCTTCCTTGGAAGCGCTTTCACAGGCGCAGTAACACTGGGGCTTTGCGCTTCTCTACACACCAAACGTCACGGTCCTTCTCTTTCCGTCTCGTAGACACGAGCTGAGAAACTGCAAACGTCGAGCAATTGCTCAGAGATGAAAAGTGCCAGCACTGAAAGCTGTTGCTAGCCAGCACCCTTCCTTGGAAGCGCTTTTGTAGCCCTTAGAACACTGGGGCTCTGGGCTTCTCTAGCCACCTAATCTTCTGCTCATCCTCTCGCGCACTCTAAAGAGAGCTCAGGTGAGAAATTGCAAACGTCGAGCAATTGCTCAGAGATGAAAAGTGCCAGCACTGAAAGCTGTTGCTAGCCAGCACCCTTCCTTGGAAGCGCTTTCACAGGCGCAGTAACACTGGGGCTTTGCTCTTTTCTAGCCACCAAACGTCACGGTCACTATCTCTCCGTCTCGTAGACACGAGCTGAGAAATTGCAAACGTCGAGCAATTGCTCAGAGATGAAAAGTGCCAGCACTGAAAGCTCTTGCTAGCCAGCACCCTTCCTTGGAAGCTCTTTTGTAGCCCTTAGAACACTGGGGCTCTGGGCTTCTTTAGCCACCTCATCTTCTGCTCATCCTCTCGCGCACTCTAAAGAGAGCTCAGGTGAGAAATTGCAAACGTCGAGCAATTGCTCAGAGATGAAAAGTGCCAGCACTGAAAGCTGTTGCTAGCCAGCACCCTTCCTTGGAAGCGCTTTCACAGGCGCAGCAACACTGGGGCTTTGCGCTTCTCTACCCACCAAACGTCACGGTCATTCTCTTTCCGTCTCGTAGACACGAGCTGAGAAATTGCAAACGTCGAGCAATTGCTCAGAGATGAAAAGTGCCAGCACTGAAAGCTGTTGCTAGCCAGCACCCTTCCTTGGAAGCGCTTTTGTAGGCCTAAGAACACTGGGGCTCTGGGCTTCTCTAGCCATCTAATCTTCTGCTCATCCTCTCACGCACTCTAAAGAGAGCTCAGGGGAGAAATTGCAAACGTCGAGCAATTGCTCAGAGATGAAAAGTGCCAGCACTGAAAGCTCTTGCTAGCCAGCACCCTTCCTTGGAAGCGCTTTCACAGGCGCAGCAACACTGGGGCTTTGCGCTTCTCTACCCAGCAAACGTCACGGTCCTTCTCTTTCCGTCTCGTAGACACGAGCTGAGAAATTGCAAACGTCGAGCAATTGCTCAGAGATGAAAAGTGCCAGCACTGGAAGCTGTTGCTAGCCAGCACCCTTCCTTGGAAGCGCTTTTGTAGCCCTTAGAACACTGGGGCTCTGGGCTTCTTTAGCCACCTCATCTTCTGCTCATCCTCTCGCGCACTCTAAAGAGAGCTCAGGTGAGAAATTGCAAACGTCGAGCAATTGCTCAGAGATGAAAAGTGCCAGCACTGAAAGCTGTTGCTGGCCAGCACCCTTCCTTGGAAGCGCTTTCACAGGCGCAGTAACACTGGGGCTTTGCGCTTCTCTACCCACCAAACGTCACGGTCCTTCTCTTTCCGTCTCCTAGACACGAGCTGAGAAATTGCAAACGTCGAGCAATTGCTCAGAGATGAAAAGTGCCAGCACTGACAGCTCTTGCTAGCCAGCACCCTTCCTTGGAAGCGCTTTCACAGGCGCAGTAACACTGGGGCTTTGCGCTTCTCTACCCACCAAACGTCACGGTCACTCTCTCTCCGTCTCGTAGACACGAGCTGAGAAATTGCAAACGTCGAGCAATTGCTCAGAGATGAAAAGTGCCAGCACTGGAAGCTGTTGCTAGCCAGCACCCTTCCTTGGAAGCGCTTTTGTAAGCCTAAGAACACTGGGGTTCTGGGCTTCTCTAGCCTCCTAATCTTCTGCTCATCCTCTCGCGCACTCTAAAGAGAGCTCAGGTGAGAAATTGCAAACGTCGAGCAATTGCTCAGAGATGAAAAGTGCCAGCACTGAAAGCTGTTGCTAGCCAGCACCCTTCCTTGGAAGCGCTTTTGTAGGCCTAAGAACACTGGGGCTATGGGCTTCTCTAGCCACCTCATCTTCTGCTCATCCTCTAGCGCACTCTAAAGAGAGCTCAGGTGAGAAATTGCAAACGTCGAGCAATTGCTCAGAGATGAAAAGTGCCAGCACTGAAAGCTGTTGCTAGCCAGCACCCTTCCTTGGAAGCGCTTTCACAGGCGCAGCAACACTGGGGCTTTGCGCTTCTCTAGCCACCAAACGTCACGGTCATTCTCTTTCCATCTCCTAGACACGAGCTGAGAAATTGCAAACGTCGAGCAATTGCTCAGAGATGAAAAGTGCCAGCACTGAAAGCTCTTGCTAGCCAGCACCCTTCCTTGGAAGCGCTTTTGTAGGCCTAAGAACACTGGGGCTCTGGGCTTCTCTAGCCACCTCATCTTCTGCTCATCCTCTCGCGCACTCTAAAGAGAGCTCAGGTGAGAAATTGCAAACGTCCAGCAATTGCTCAGAGATGAAAAGTGCCAGCACTGAAAGCTGTTGCTAGCCAGCACCCTTCCTTGGAAGCGCTTTCACAGGCGCAGTAACACTGGGGCTTTGCGCTTCTCTACCCACCAAACGTCACGGTCCTTCTCTTTCCGTCTCGTAGACACGAGCTGAGAAACTGCAAACGTCGAGCAATTGCTCAGAGATGAAAAGTGCCAGCACTGAAAGCTGTTGCTAGCCAGCACCCTTCCTTGGAAGCGCTTTTGTAGGCCTAAGAACACTGGGGCTCTGGGCTTCTCTAGCCACCTAATCTTCTGCTCATCCTCTCGCGCACTCTAAAGAGAGCTCAGTTGAGAAATTGCAAACGTCGAGCAATTGCTCAGAGATGAAAAGTGCCAGCACTGAAAGCTGTTGCTAGCCAGCACCCTTCCTTGGAAGCGCTTTCACAGGTGCAGTAACACTGGGGCTTTGCTCTTTTCTAGCCACCAAACGTCACGGTCACTATCTCTCCGTCTCGTAGACACGAGCTGAGAAATTGCAAACGTCGAGCAATTGCTCAGAGATGAAAAGTGCCAGCACTGAAAGCTGTTGCTAGCCAGCACCCTTCCTTGGAAGCTCTTTTGTAGCCCTTAGAACACTGGGGCTCTGGGCTTCTTTAGCCACCTCATCTTCTGCTCATCCTCTCGCGCACTCTAAAGAGAGCTCAGGTGAGAAATTGCAAACGTCGAGCAATTGCTCAGAGATGAAAAGTGCCAGCACTGAAAGCTGTTGCTAGCCAGCACCCTTCCTTGGAAGCGCTTTCACAGGCGCAGCAACACTGGGGCTTTGCGCTTCTCTACCCACCAAACGTCACGGTCATTCTCTTTCCGTCTCGTAGACACGAGCTGAGAAATTGCAAACGTCGAGCAATTGCTCAGAGATGAAAAGTGCCAGCACTGAAAGCTGTTGCTAGCCAGCACCCTTCCTTGGAAGCGCTTTTGTAGGCCTAAGAACACTGGGGCTCTGGGCTTCTCTAGCCACCTCATCTTCTGCTCATCCTCTCGCGCACTCTAAAGAGAGCTCAGGGGAGAAATTGCAAACGTCGAGCAATTGCTCAGAGATGAAAAGTGCCAGCACTGAAAGCTCTTGCTAGCCAGCACCCTTCCTTGGAAGCGCTTTCACAGGCGCAGTAACACTGGGGCTTTGCGCTTCTCTAGCCACCAAACGTCACGGTCCTTCTCTCTCCGTCTCGTAGACACGAGCTGAGAAATTGCAAACGTCGAGCAATTGCTCAGAGATGAAAAGTGCCAGCACTGGAAGCTGTTGCTAGCCAGCACCCTTCCTTGGAAGCGCTTTTGTAGCCCTTAGAACACTGGGGCTATGGGCTTCTTTAGCCACCTCATCTTCTGCTCATCCTCTCGCGCACTCTAAAGAGAGCTCAGGTGAGAAATTGCAAACGTCGAGCAATTGCTCAGAGATGAAAAGTGCCAGCACTGAAAGCTGTTGCTAGCCAGCACCCTTCCTTGGAAGTGCTTTCACAGGCGCAGTAACACTGGGGCTTTGCGCTTCTCTAGCCACCAAACGTCACGGTCCTTCTCTTTCCGTCTCGTAGACACGAGCTGAGAAATTGCAAACGTCGAGCAATTGCTCAGAGATGAAAAGTGCCAGCACTGAAAGCTGTTGCTAGCCAGCACCCTTCCTTGGAAGCGCTTTTGTAGGCCTAAGAACACTGGGGCTCTGGGCTTCTCTAGCCACCTCATCTTCTGCTCATCCTCTCGCGCACTCTAAAGAGAGCTCAGGTGAGAAATTGCAAACGTCGAGCAATTGCTCAGAGATGAAAAGTGCCAGCACTGAAAGCTCTTGCTAGCCAGCACCCTTCCTTGGAAGCGCTTTCACAGGCGCAGCAACACTAGGGCTTTGCACTTCTCTAGCCACCAAACGTCACGGTCATTCTCTTTCCGTCTCGTAGACACGAGCTGAGAAATTGCAAACGTCGAGCAATTGCTCAGAGATGAAAAGTGCCAGCACTGAAAGCTGTTGCTAGCCAGCACCCTTCCTTGGAAGCGCTTTTGTAGCCCTTAGAACACTGGGGCTCTGGGCTTCTCTAGCCACCTCATCTTCTGCTCATCCTCTCGCGCACTCTAAAGAGAGCTCAGGTGAGAAATTGCAAACGTCCAGCAATTGCTCAGAGATGAAAAGTGCCAGCACTGAAAGCTGTTGCTAGCCAGCACCCTTCCTTGGAAGCGCTTTTGTAGGCCTAAGCACACTGGGGCTCTGGGCTTCTCTAGCCACCTCATCTTCTGCTCATCCTCTCGCGCACTCTAAAGAGAGCTCAGGTGAGAAATTGCAAACGTCCAGCAATTGCTCAGAGATGAAAAGTGCCAGCACTGAAAGCTCTTGCTAGCCAGCACCCTTCCTTGGAAGCGCTTTTGTAGGCCTAAGAACACTGGGGCCCTGGGCTTCTTTAGCCACCTCATCTTCTGCTCATCCTCTCGCGCACTCTAAAGAGAGCTCAGGTGAGAAATTGCAAACGTCGAGCAATTGCTCAGAGATGAAAAGTGCCAGCACTGAAAGCTGTTGCTAGCCAGCACCCTTCCTTGGAAGCGCTTTCACAGGCGCAGCAACACTGGGGCTTTGCGCTTCTCTAGCCACCAAACGTCACGGTCATTCTCTTTCCATCTCCTAGACACGAGCTGAGAAATTGCAAACGTCGAGCAATTGCTCAGAGATGAAAAGTGCCAGCACTGAAAGCTCTTGCTAGCCAGCACCCTTCCTTGGAAGCGCTTTTGTAGGCCTAAGAACACTGGGGCTCTGGGCTTCTCTAGCCACCTCATCTTCTGCTCATCCTCTCGCGCACTCTGAAGAGAGCTCAGGGGAGAAATTGCAAACGTCAAGCAATTGCTCAGAGATGAAAAGTGCCAGCACTGAAAGCTGTTGCTAGCCAGCACCCTTCCTTGGAAGCGCTTTCACAGGCGCAGTAACACTGGGGCTTTGCGCTTCTCTACCCACCAAACGTCACAGTCACTATCTCTCTGTCTCGTAGACACGAGCTGAGAAATTGCAAACGTCGATCAATTGCTCAGAGATGAAAAGTGCCAGCACTGAAAGCTGTTGCTAGCCAGCACCCTTCCTTGGAAGCGCTTTTGTAAGCCTAAGAACACTGGGGTTCTGGGCTTGTCTAGCCTCCTAATCTTCTGCTCATCCTCTCGCGCACTCTAAAGAGAGCTCAGGTGAGAAATTGCAAACGTCGAGCAATTGCTCAGAGATGAAAAGTGCCAGCACTGAAAGCTGTTGCTAGCCAGCACCCTTCCTTGGAAGCGCTTTTGTAGGCCTAAGAACACTGGGGCTCTGGGCTTCTCTAGCCATCTAATCTTCTGCTCATCCTCTTGCGCACTCTAAAGAGAGCTCAGGTGAGAAATTGCAAATGTCGAGCAATTGCTCAGAGATGAAAAGTGCCAGCACTGAAAGCTGTTGCTAGCCAGCACCCTTCCTTGGAAGCGCTTTCACAGGCGCAGCAACACTGGGGCTTTGTGCTTCTCTAGCCACCAAAAGTCACGGTCACTATCTCTCCGTCTCGTAGACACGAGCTGAGAAATTGCAAACGTCGAGCAATTGCTCAGAGATGAAAAGTGCCAGCACTGAAAGCTGTTGCTAGCCAGCCCCCTTCCTTGGAAGCGCTTTTGTAGGCCTAAGAACACTGGGGCTCTGGGCTTCTCTAGCCTCCTAATCTTCTGCTCATCCTCTCGCGCACTCTAAAGAGAGCTCAGGTGAGAAATTGCAAACGTCGAGCAATTGCTCAGAGATGAAAAGTGCCAGCACTGAAAGCTGTTGCTAGCCAGCACCCTTCCTTGGAAGCGCTTTCACAGGCGCAGTAACACTGGGGCTTTGCGCTTCTCTAGCCACCAAACGTCACGGTCACTATCTCTCTGTCTCGTAGACACGAGCTGAGAAATTGCAAACGTCGAGCAATTGCTCAGAGATGAAAAGTGCCAGCACTGAAAGCTCTTGCTAGCCAGCACCCTTCCTTGGAAGCGCTTTTGTAGGCCTAAGCACACTGGGGCTCTGGGCTTCTCTAGCCACCTCATCTTCTGCTCATCCTCTCGCGCACTCTAAAGAGAGCTCAGGTGAGAAATTGCAAACGTCGAGCAATTGCTCAGAGATGAAAAGTGCCAGCACTGAAAGCTCTTGCTAGCCAGCACCCTTCCTTGGAAGCGCTTTCACAGGCGCAGTAACACTGGGGCTTTGCGCTTCTCTACCCACCAAACGTCACGGTCCTTCTCTTTCTGTCTCGTAGACACGAGCTGAGAAACTGCAAACGTCGAGCAATTGCTCAGAGATGAAAAGTGCCAGCACTGAAAGCTGTTGCTAGCCAGCACCCTTCCTTGGAAGCGCTTTTGTAGGCCTAAGAACACTGGGGCTCTGGGCTTCTCTAGCCACCTCATCTTCTGCTCATCCTCTCGCGCACTCTAAAGAGAGCTCAGGTGAGAAATTGCAAACGTCGAGCAATTGCTCAGAGATGAAAAGTGCCAGCACTGAAAGCTGTTGCTAGCCAGCACCCTTCCTTGGAAGCGCTTTCACAGGCGCAGCAACACTGGGGCTTTGCGCTTCTCTAGCCACCAAACGTCACGGTCATTCTCTTTCCGTCTCGTAGACATGAGCTGAGAAATTGCAAACGTCGAGCAATTGCTCAGAGATGAAAAGTGCCAGCACTGAAAGCTGTTGCTAGCCAGCACCCTTCCTTGGAAGCTCTTTTGTAGGCCTAAGAACACTGGGGCTCTGGGCTTCTCTAGCCATCTAATCTTCTGCTCATCCTCTCGCGCACTCTAAAGAGAGCTCAGGTGAGAAATTGCAAACGTCGAGCAATTGCTCAGAGATGAAAAGTGCCAGCACTGAAAGCTCTTGCTAGCCAGCACCCTTCCTTGGAAGCGCTTTCACAGGCGCAGCAACACTGGGGCTTTGCGCTTCTCTAGCCACCAAAAGTCATGGTCACTATCTCTCCGTCTCGTAGACACGAGCTGAGAAATTGCAAACGTCGAGCAATTGCTCAGAGATGAAAAGTGCCAGCACTGAAAGCTGTTGCTAGCCAGCACCCTTCCTTGGAAGCGCTTTTGTAGCCCTTAGAACACTGGGGCTATGGGCTTCTCTAGCCTCCTAATCTTCTGCTCATCCTCTCGCGCACTCTAAAGAGAGCTCAGGTGAGAAATTGCAAACGTTGAGCAATTGCTCAGAGATGACAAGTGCCAGCACTGAAAGCTGTTGCTAGCCAGCACCCTTCCTTGGAAGCGCTTTCACAGGCGCAGCAACACTGGGGCTTTGCGCTTCTCTAGCCACCAAACGTCACGGTCATTCTCTTTCCGTCTCGTAGACACGAGCTGAGAAATTGCAAACGTCGAGCAATTGCTCAGAGATGAAAAGTGCCAGCACTGAAAGCTCTTGCTAGCCAGCACCCTTCCTTGGAAGCGCTTTTGTAGGCCTAAGAACACTGGGGCTCTGGGCTTCTCTAGCCATCTAATCTTCTGCTCATCCTCTCGCGCACTCTAAAGAGAGCTCAGGGGAGAAATTGCAAACGTCGAGCAATTGCTCAGAGATGAAAAGTGCCAGCACTGAAAGCTCTTGTTAGCCAGCACCCTTCCTTGGAAGCGCTTTCACAGGCGCAGCAACACTGGGGCTTTGCGCTTCTCTAGCCACCAAAAGTCACGGTCACTATCTCTCCGTCTCGTAGACACGAGCTGAGAAATTGCAAACGTCGATCAATTGCTCAGAGATGAAAAGTGCCAGCACTGGAAGCTGTTGCTAGCCAGCACCCTTCCTTGGAAGCGCTTTTGTAGGCCTAAGAACACTGGGGCTATGGGCTTCTTTAGCCACCTCATCTTCTGCTCATCCTCTCGCGCAGTCTAAAGAGAGCTCAGGTGAGAAATTGCAAACGTCGAGCAATTGCTCAGAGATGAAAAGTGCCAGCACTGAAAGCTGTTGCTAGCCAGCACCCTTCCTTGGAAGCGCTTTCACAGGCGCAGTAACACTGGCGCTTTGCGCTTCTCTAGCCACCAAACGTCACGGTCCTTCTCTTTCCGTCTCGTAGACACGAGCTGAGAAATTGCAAACGTCGAGCAATTGCTCAGAGATGAAAAGTGCCAGCACTGAAAGCTGTTGCTAGCCAGCACCCTTCCTTGGAAGCGCTTTTGTAGCCCTAAGAACACTGGGGCTCTGGGCTTCTCTAGCCACCTCATCTTCTGCTCATCCTCTCGCGCACTCTAAAGAGAGGTCAGGTGAGAAATTGCAAACGTCCAGCAATTGCTCAGAGATGAAAAGTGCCAGCACTGAAAGCTGTTGCTAGCCAGCACCCTTCCTTGGAAGCGCTTTCACAGGCGCAGCAACACTGGGGCTTTGCGCTTCTCTAGCCACCAAACGTCACGGTCATTCTCTTTCCCTCTCGTAGACACGAGCTGAGAAATTGCAAACGTCGAGCAATTGCTCAGAGATGAAAAGTGCCAGCACTGAAAGCTCTTGCTAGCCAGCACCCTTCCTTGGAAGCGCTTTTGTAGGCCTAAGAACACTGGGGCTATGGGCTTCTTTAGCCACCTCATCTTCTGCTCATCCTCTCGCGCACTCTAAAGAGAGCTCAGGTGAGAAATTGCAAACGTCGAGCAATTGCTCAGAGATGAAAAGTGCCAGCACTGAAAGCTGTTGCTAGCCAGCACCCTTCCTTGGAAGCGCTTTTGTAGGCCTAAGAACACTGGGGCTATGGGCTTCTTTAGCCACCTCATCTTCTGCTCATCCTCTCGCGCACTCTAAAGAGAGCTCAGGTGAGAAATTGCAAACGTCGAGCAATTGCTCAGAGATGAAAAGTGCCAGCACTGAAAGCTGTTGCTAGCCAGCACCCTTCCTTGGAAGCGCTTTCACAGGCGCAGTAACACTGGGGCTTTGCGCTTCTCTAGCCACCAAACGTCACGGTCCTTCTCTTTCCGTCTCGTAGACACGAGCTGAGAAATTGCAAACGTCGAGCAATTGCTCAGAGATGAAAAGTGCCAGCACTGAAAGCTGTTGCTAGCCAGCACCCTTCCTTGGAAGCGCTTTCACAGGCGCAGCAACACTGGGGCTTTGCGCTTCTCTAGCCACCAAAAGTCACGGTCACTATCTCTCCGTCTCGTAGACACGAGCTGAGAAATTGCAAACGTCGAGCAATTGCTCAGAGATGAAAAGTGCCAGCACTGAAAGCTGTTGCTAGCCAGCCCCCTTCCTTGGAAGCGCTTTTGTAGCCCTTAGAACACTGGGGCTCTGGGCTTCTCTAGCCTCCTAATCTTCTGCTCATCCTCTCGCGCACTCTAAAGAGAGCTCAGGTGAGAAATTGCAAACGTTGAGCAATTGCTCAGAGATGAAAAGTGCCAGCACTGAAAGCTGTTGCTAACCAGCACCCTTCCTTGGAAGCGCTTTCACAGGCGCAGTAACACTGGGGCTTTGCGCTTCTCTAGCCACCAAACGTCACGGTCCTTCTCTTTCCGTCTCGTAGACACGAGCTGAGAAATTGCAAACGTCGAGCAATTGCTCAGAGATGAAAAGTGGCAGCACTGAAAGCTGTTGCTAGCCAGCACCCTTCCTTGGAAGCGCTTTTGTAGCCCTTAGAACACTGGGGCTCTGGGCTTCTCTAGCCACCTACTCTTCTGCTAATCCTCTCGCGCACTCTAAAGAGAGCTCAGGTGAGAAATTGCAAACGTCGAGCAATTGCTCAGAGATGAAAAGTGCCAGCACTGAAAGCTGTTGCTAGCCAGCACCCTTCCTTGGAAGCGCTTTCACAGGCGCAGTAACACTGGGGCTTTGCGCTTCTCTAGCCACCAAACGTCACGGTCACTCTCTCTCCGTCTAGTAGACACGAGCTGAGAAATTGCAAACGTCGAGCAATTGCTCAGAGATGAAAAGTGCCAGCACTGAAAGCTGTTGCTAGCCAGCACCCTTCCTTGGAAGCGCTTTTGTAGGCCTAAGAACACCGGGGCTCTGGGCTTCTCTAGCCACCTAATCTTCTGCTCATCCTCTCGCGCACTTTAAAGAGAGCTCAGGGGAGAAATTGCAAACGTCGAGCAATTGCTCAGAGATGAAAAGTGCCAGCACTGAAAGCTGTTGCTAGCCAGCACCCTTCCTTGGAAGCGCTTTCACAGGCGCAGTAACACTGGGGCTTTGCGCTTCTCTAGCCACCAAACGTCAATTTCACTATCTCTCCGTCTCGTAGACACGAGCTGAGAAATTGCAAACGTCGAGCAATTGCTCAGAGATGAAAAGTGCCAGCACTGGAAGCTGTTGCTAGCCAGCACCCTTCCTTGGAAGCGCTTTTGTAGGCCTAAGAACACTGGGGTTCTGGGCTTCTCTAGCCTCCTAATCTTCTGCTCATCCTCTCGCGCACTTTAAAGAGAGCTCAGGTGAGAAATTGCAAACGTCGAGCAATTGCTCAGAGATGAAAAGTGCCAGCACTGAAAGCTGTTGCTAGCCAGCACCCTTCCTTGGAAGCGCTTTCACAGGCGCAGCAACACTGGGGCTTTGCGCTTCTCTAGCCACCAAGCGTCACGGTCCTTCTCTTTCCGTCTCGTAGACACGAGCTGAGAAATTGCAAACGTCGAGCAATTGCTCAGAGATGAAAAGTGCCAGCACTGAAAGCTGTTGCTAGCCAGCACCCTTCCTTGGAAGCGCTTTCACAGGCGCAGCAACACTGGGGCTTTGCGCTTCTCTAGCCACCAAACGTCACGGTCCTTCTGTTTCCGTCTCGTAGACACGAGCTGAGAAATTGCAAACGTCGAGCAATTGCTCAGAGATGAAAAGTGCCAGCACTGAAAGCTGTTGCTAGCCAGCACCCTTCCTTGGAAGCGCTTTTGTAGGCCTAAGAACACTGGGGCTCTGGGCTTCTCTAGCCACCTCATCTTCTGCTCATCCTCTCGCGCACTCTAAAGAGAGCTCAGGGGAGAAATTGCAAACGTCAAGCAATTGCTCAGAGATGAAAAGTGCCAGCACTGAAAGCTGTTGCTAGCCAGCACCCTTCCTTGGAAGTGCTTTCACAGGCGCAGTAACACTGGGGCTTTGCGCTTCTCTACCCACCAAATGTCACGGTCACTATCTCTCTGTCTCGTAGACACGAGCTGAGAAATTGCAAACGTCGAGCAATTGCTCAGAGATGAAAAGTGCCAGCACTGGAAGCTGTTGCTAGCCAGCACCCTTCCTTGGAAGCGCTTTTGTAGGCCTAAGAACACTGGGGTTCTGGGCTTCTCTAGCCTCCTAATCTTCTGCTCATCCTCTGGTGAACTCTAAAGAGAGCTCAGGTGAGAAATTGCAAACGTCGAGCAATTGCTCAGAGATGAAAAGTGCCAGCACTGAAAGCTGTTGCTAGCCAGCACCCTTCCTTGGAAGCGCTTTTCTAGGCCTAAGAACACTGGGGCTCTGGGCTTCTCTAGCCACCTCATCTTCTGCTCATCCTCTCGCGCACTCTAAAGAGAGCTCAGGTGAGAAATTGCAAACGTCGAGCAATTGCTCAGAGATGAAAAGTGCCAGCACTGAAAGCTGTTGCTAGCCAGCACCCTTCCTTGGAAGCGCTTTCACAGGCGCAGTAACACTGGGGCTTTGCGCTTCTCTACCCACCAAACATCACGGTCACTATCTCTCCGTCTCGTAGACACGAGCTGAGAAATTGCAAACGTCGAGCAATTGCTCAGAGATGAAAAGTGCCAGCACTGAAAGCTCTTGCTAGCCAGCACCCTTCCTTGGAAGCGCTTTTGTAGCCCTTAGAACACTGGGGCTCTGGGCTTCTCTAGCCACCTAATCTTCTGCTCATCCTCTCGCGCACTCTAAAGAGAGCTCAGGTGAGAAATTGCAAACGTCGAGCAATTGCTCAGAGATGACAAGTGCCAGCACTGAAAGCTGTTGCTAGCCAGCACCCTTCCTTGGAAGCGCTTTCACAGGCGCAGCAACACTGGGGCTTTGCGCTTCTCTAGCCACCAAACGTCACGGTCACTATCTCTCCGTCTCGTAGACACGAGCTGAGAAATTGCAAACGTCGAGCAATTGCTCAGAGATGAAAAGTGCCAGCACTGAAAGCTCTTGCTAGCCAGCACCCTTCCTTGGAAGCGCTTTCACAGGCGCAGTAACACTGGGGCTTTGCGCTTCTCTAGCCACCAAACGTCACGGTCCTTCTCTTTCCGTATCGTAGACACGAGCTGAGAAACTGCAAACGTCGAGCAATTGCTCAGAGATGAAAAGTGCCAGCACTGAAAGCTGTTGCTAGCCAGCACCCTTCCTTGGAAGCGCTTTTGTAGCCCTTAGAACACTGGGGCTCTGGGCTTCTCTAGCCACCTAATCTTCTGCTAATCCTCTCGCGCACTCTGAAGAGAGCTCAGGTGAGAAATTGCAAACGTCGAGCAATTGCTCAGAGATGAAAAGTGCCAGCACTGAAAGCTGTTGCTAGCCAGCACCCTTCCTTGGAAGCGCTTTCACAGGCGCAGTAACACTGGGGCTTTGCGCTTCTCTAGCCACCAAACGTCACGGTCACTATCTCTCCGTCTCGTAGACACGAGCTGAGAAATTGCAAACGTCGAGCAATTGCTCAGAGATGAAAAGTGCCAGCACTGAAAGCTGTTGCTAGCCAGCACCCTTCCTTGGAAGCGCTTTTGTAGGCCTAAGAACACTGGGGCTCTGGGCTTCTCTAGCCATCTAATCTTCTGCTCATCCTCTCGCGCACTCTAAAGAGAGCTCAGGTGAGAAATTGCAAACGTCGAGCAATTGCTCAGAGATGAAAAGTGCCAGCACTGAAAGCTGTTGCTAGCCAGCACCCTTCCTTGGAAGCGCTTTCACAGGCGCAGCAACACTGGGGCTTTGCGCTTCTCTAGCCACCAAACGTCACGGTCATTCTCTTTCCGTCTCGTAGACACGAGCTGAGAAATTGCAAACGTCGAGCAATTGCTCAGAGATGAAAAGTGCCAGCACTGAAAGCTGTTGCTAGCCAGCACCCTTCCTTGGAAGCGCTTTTGTAGGCCTAAGAACACTGGGGCTTTGGGCTTCTCTAGCCATCTAATCTTCTGCTCATCCTCTCGCGCACTCTAAAGAGAGCTCAGGGGAGAAATTGCAAACGTCGAGCAATTGCTCAGAGATGAAAAGTGCCAGCACTGAAAGCTCTTGCTAGCCAGCACCCTTCCTTGGAAGCGCTTTCACAGGCGCAGTAACACTGGGGCTTTGCGCTTCTCTAGCCACCAAACGTCACGGTCACTATCTCTCCGTCTCGTAGACACGAGCTGAGAAATTGCAAACGTCGAGCAATTGCTCAGAGATGAAAAGTGCCAGCACTGAAAGCTGTTGCTAGCCAGCACCCTTCCTTGGAAGCGCTTTTGTAGCCCTTAGAACACTGGGGCTCTGGGCTTTTCTAGCCTCCTAATCTTCTGCTCATCCTCTCGCGCACTCTAAAGAGAGCTCAGGTGAGAAATTGCAAACGTCGAGCAATTGCTCAGAGATGAAAAGTGCCAGCACTGAAAGCTGTTGCTAGCCAGCACCCTTCCTTGGAAGCGCTTTCACAGGCGCAGTAACACTGGGGCTTTGCGCTTCTCTAGCCACCAAACGTCACGGTCACTATCTCTCCGTCTCGTAGACACGAGCTGAGAAATTGCAAACGTCGAGCAATTGCTCAGAGATGAAAAGTGCCAGCACTGAAAGCTCTTGCTAGCCAGCCCCCTTCCTTGGAAGCGCTTTTGTAGGCCTAAGAACACTGGGGCTCTGGGCTTCTCTAGCCACCTAATCTTCTGCTCATCCTCTCGCGCACTCTAAAGAGAGCTCAGGTGAGAAATTGCAAACGTCGAGCAATTGCTCAGAGATGAAAAGTGCCAGCACTGAAAGCTGTTGCTAGCCAGCACCCTTCCTTGGAAGCGCTTTCACAGACGCAGCAACACTGGGGCTTTGCGCTTCTCTAGCCACCAAAGGTCACGGTCACTATCTCTCCGTCTCGTAGACACGAGCTGAGAAATTGCAAACGTCGAGCAATTGCTCAGAGATGAAAAGTGCCAGCACTGAAAGCTCTTGCTAGCCAGCACCCTTCCTTGGAAGCGCTTTCACAGGCGCAGTAACACTGGGGCTTTGCGCTTCTCTACCCACCAAACGTCACGGTCACTATCTCTCCATCTCGTAGACACGAGCTGAGAAACTGCAAACGTCGAGCAATTGCTCCGAGATGAAAAGTGCCAGCACTGAAAGCTGTTGCTAGCCAGCACCCTTCCTTGGAAGCGCTTTTGTAGGCCTAAGAAGACTGGGGCTCTGGGCTTCTCTAGCCACCTCATCTTCTGCTCATCCTCTCGCGCACTCTAAAGAGAGCTCAGGTGAGAAATTGCAAACGTCAAGCAATTGCTCAGAGATGAAAAGTGCCAGCACTGAAAGCTGTTGCTAGCCAGCACCCTTCCTTGGAAGCGCTTTCACAGGCGCAGTAACACTGGGGCTTTGCGCTTCTCTACCCACCAAACGTCACGGTCACTATCTCTCTGTCTCGTAGACACGAGCTGAGAAATTGCAAACGTCGAGCAATTGCTCAGAGATGAAAAGTGCCAGCACTGGAAGCTGTTGCTAGCCAGCACCCTTCCTTGGAAGCGCTTTTGTAGGCCTAAGAACACTGGGGTTCTGGGCTTCTCTAGCCTCCTAATCTTCTGCTCATCCTCTGGTGAACTCTAAAGAGAGCTCAGGTGAGAAATTGCAAACGTCGAGCAATTGCTCAGAGATGAAAAGTGCCAGCACTGAAAGCTGTTGCTAGCCAGCACCCTTCCTTGGAAGCGCTTTTCTAGGCCTAAGAACACTGGGGCTCTGGGCTTCTCTAGCCACCTAATCTTCTGCTCATCCTCTCGCGCACTCTAAAGAGAGCTCAGGTGAGAAATTGCAAACGTCGAGCAATTGCTCAGAGATGAAAAGTGCCAGCACTGAAAGCTGTTGCTAGCCAGCACCCTTCCTTGGAAGCGCTTTCACAGGCGCAGTAACACTGGGGCTTTGCGCTTCTCTAGCCACCAAACATCACGGTCACTATCTCTCCGTCTCGTAGACACGAGCTGAGAAATTGCAAACGTCGAGCAATTGCTCAGAGATGAAAAGTGCCAGCACTGAAAGCTCTTGCTAGCCAGCACCCTTCCTTGGAAGCGCTTTTGTAGCCCTTAGAACACTGGGGCTCTGGGCTTCTCTAGCCACCTAATCTTCTGCTCATCCTCTCGCGCACTCTAAAGAGAGCTCAGGTGAGAAATTGCAAACGTCGAGCAATTGCTCAGAGATGACAAGTGCCAGCACTGAAAGCTGTTGCTAGCCAGCACCCTTCCTTGGAAGCGCTTTCACAGGCGCAGCAACACTGGGGCTTTGCGCTTCTCTAGCCACCAAACGTCACGGTCACTATCTCTCCGTCTCGTAGACACGAGCTGAGAAATTGCAAACGTCGAGCAATTGCTCAGAGATGAAAAGTGCCAGCACTGAAAGCTCTTGCTAGCCAGCACCCTTCCTTGGAAGCGCTTTCACAGGCGCAGTAACACTGGGGCTTTGCGCTTCTCTACCCACCAAACGTCACGGTCCTTCTCTTTCCGTATCGTAGACACGAGCTGAGAAACTGCAAACGTCGAGCAATTGCTCAGAGATGAAAAGTGCCAGCACTGAAAGCTGTTGCTAGCCAGCACCCTTCCTTGGAAGCGCTTTTGTAGCCCTTAGAACAGTGGGGCTCTGGGCTTCTCTAGCCACCTAATCTTCTGCTAATCCTCTCGCGCACTCTGAAGAGAGCTCAGGTGAGAAATTGCAAACGTCGAGCAATTGCTCAGAGATGAAAAGTGCCAGCACTGAAAGCTGTTGCTAGCCAGCACCCTTCCTTGGAAGCGCTTTCACAGGCGCAGTAACACTGGGGCTTTGCGCTTCTCTACCCACCAAACGTCACGGTCACTATCTCTCCGTCTCGTAGACACGAGCTGAGAAATTGCAAACGTCGAGCAATTGCTCAGAGATGAAAAGTGCCAGCACTGAAAGCTGTTGCTAGCCAGCACCCTTCCTTGGAAGCGCTTTTGTAGGCCTAAGAACACTGGGGCCCTGGGCTTCTCTAGCCACCTCATCTTCTGCTCATCCTCTCGCGCACTCTAAAGAGAGCTCAGGTGAGAAATTGCAAACGTCGAGCAATTGCTCAGAGAGGGAAAGTGCCAGCACTGAAAGCTGTTGCTAGCCAGCACCCTTCCTTGGAAGCGCTTTTGTAGGCCTAAGAACACTGGGGCTCTGGGCTTCTCTAGCCATCTAATCTTCTGCTCATCCTCTCGCGCACTCTAAAGAGAGCTCAGGTGAGAAATTGCAAACGTCGAGCAATTGCTCAGAGATGAAAAGTGCCAGCACTGAAAGCTGTTGCTAGCCAGCACCCTTCCTTGGAAGCGCTTTCACAGGCGCAGCAACACTGGGGCTTTGCGCTTCTCTAGCCACCAAACGTCACGGTCATTCTCTTTCCGTCTCGTAGACACGAGCTGAGAAATTGCAAACGTCGAGCAATTGCTCAGAGATGAAAAGTGCCAGCACTGAAAGCTGTTGCTAGCCAGCCCCCTTCCTTGGAAGCGCTTTTGTAGGCCTAAGAACACTGGGGCTCTGGGCTTCTCTAGCCACCTGATCTTCTGCTCATCCTCTCGCGCACTCTAAAGAGAGCTCAGGGGAGAAATTGCAAACGTGCAGCAATTGCTCAGAGATGAAAAGTGCCAGCACTGAAAGCTCTTGCTAGCCAGCACCCTTCCTTGGAAGTGCTTTCACAGGCGCAGTAACACTGGGGCTTTGCGCTTCTCTACCCACCAAACGTCACGGTCACTATCTCTCCGTCTCGTAGACACGAGCTGAGAAATTGCAAACGTCGAGCAATTGCTCAGAGATGAAAAGTGCCAGCACTGGAAGCTGTTGCTAGCCAGCCCCCTTCCTTGGAAGCGCTTTTGTAGGCCTAAGAGCACTGGGCTTCTGGGCTTCTCTAGCCTCCTAATCTTCTGCTCATCCTCTCGTGCACTCTAAAGAGAGCTCAGGTGAGAAATTGCAAACGTCGAGCAATTGCTCAGAGATGAAAAGTGCCAGCACTGAAAGCTCTTGCTAGCCAGCACCCTTCCTTGGAAGCGCTTTTGTAGGCCTAAGAACACTGGGGCTCTGGGCTTCTCTAGCCACCTAATCTTCTGCTCATCCTCTCGCGCACTCTAAAGAGAGCTCAGGTGAGAAATTGCAAACGTCGAGCAATTGCTCAGAGATGAAAAGTGCCAGCACTGAAAGCTGTTGCTAGCCAGCACCCTTCCTTGGAAGCGCTTTCACAGGCGCAGCAACACTGGGGCTTTGCGCTTCTCTAGCCACCAAAGGTCACGGTCACTATCTCTCCGTCTCGTAGACACGAGCTGAGAAATTGCAAACGTCGAGCAATTGCTCAGAGATGAAAAGTGCCAGCACTGAAAGCTGTTGCTAGCCAGCACCCTTCCTTGGAAGCGCTTTTGTAGGCCTAAGAACACTGGGGCTCTGGGCTTCTTTAGCCACCTCATCTTCTGCTCATCCTCTCGCGCACTCTAAAGAGAGCTCAGGTGAGAAATTGCAAACGTCGAGCAATTGCTCAGAGAGGGAAAGTGCCAGCACTGAAAGCTGTTGCTAGCCAGCACCCTTCCTTGGAAGCGCTTTTGTAGGCCTAAGCACACTGGGGCTCTGGGCTTCTCTAGCCATCTAATCTTCTGCTCATCCTCTCGCGCACTCTAAAGAGAGCTCAGGTGAGAAATTGCAAACGTCGAGCAATTGCTCAGAGATGAAAAGTGCCAGCACTGAAAGCTGTTGCTAGCCAGCACCCTTCCTTGGAAGCGCTTTTCTAGCCCTTAGAACACTGGGGCTCTGGGCTTCTCTAGCCTCCTAATCTTCTGCTCATCCTCTCGCGCACTCTAAAGAGAGCTCAGGTGAGAAATTGCAAACGTCGAGCAATTGCTCAGAGATGAAAAGTGCCAGCACTGAAAGCTGTTGCTAGCCAGCACCCTTCCTTGGAAGCGCTTTCACAGGCGCAGCAACACTGGGGCTTTGCGCTTCTCTAGCCACCAAACGTCACGGTCATTCTCTTTCCGTCTCGTAGACACGAGCTGAGAAATTGCAAACGTCGAGCAATTGCTCAGAGATGAAAAGTGCCAGCACTGAAAGCTGTTGCTAGCCAGCAGCCTTCCTTGGAAGCGCTTTCACAGGCGCAGTAACACTGGGGCTTTGTGCTTCTCTAGCCACCAAACGTCACGGTCCTTCTCTTTCCGTCTCGTAGACACGAGCTGAGAAATTGCAAACGTCGAGCAATTGCTCAGAGATGAAAAGTGCCAGCACTGAAAGCTCTTGCTAGCCAGCACCCTTCCTTGGAAGCGCTTTTGTAGCCCTAAGAACACTGGGGCTCTGGGCTTCTCTAGCCACCTCATCTTCTGCTCATCCTCTCGCGCACTCTAAAGAGAGCTCAGGGGAGAAATTGCAAACGTCCAGCAATTGCTCAGAGATGAAAAGTGCCAGCACTGAAAGCTCTTGCTAGCCAGCACCCTTCCTTGGAAGCGCTTTCACAGGCGCAGCAACACTGGGGCTTTGCGCTTCTCTACCCACCAAAAGTCACGGTCACTATCTCTCCGTCTCGTAGACACGAGCTGAGAAATTGCAAACGTCGAGCAATTGCTCAGAGATGAAAAGTGCCAGCACTGGAAGCTGTTGCTAGCCAGCACCCTTCCTTGGAAGCGCTTTTGTAGGCCTAAGAACACTGGGGCTCTGGGCTTCTCTAGCCTCCTAATCTTCTGCTCATCCTCTCGCGCACTCTAAAGAGAGCTCAGGTGAGAAATTGCAAACGTTGAGCAATTGCTCAGAGATGAAAAGTGCCAGCACTGAAAGCTGTTGCTAACCAGCACCCTTCCTTGGAAGCGCTTTCACAGGCACAGTAACACTGGGGCTTTGCGCTTCTCTACCCACCAAACGTCACGGTCATTCTCTTTCCGTCTCGTAGACACGAGCTGAGAAATTGCAAACGTCGAGCAATTGCTCAGAGATGAAAAGTGCCAGCACTGAAAACTGTTGCTAGCCAGCACCCTTCCTTGGAAGCGCTTTCACAGGCGCAGTAACACTGGGGCTTTGCGCTTCTCTACCCACCAAACGTCACGGTCCTTCTCTTTCCGTCTCGTAGACACGAGCTGAGAAACTGCAAACGTCGAGCAATTGCTCAGAGATGAAAAGTGCCAGCACTGAAAGCTGTTGCTAGCCAGCACCCTTCCTTGGAAGCGCTTTTGTAGGCCTAAGAACACTGGGGCTTTGCGCTTCTCTAGCCACCAAACGTCACGGTCCTTCTCTTTCCGTCTCATAGACACGAGCTGAGAAACTGCAAACGTCGAGCAATTGCTCAGAGATGAAAAGTGCCAGCACTGAAAGGTGTTGCTAGCCAGCACCCTTCCTTGGAAGCGCTTTTGTAGGCCTAAGAACACTGGGGCTCTGGGCTTCTCTAGCCACCTACTCTTCTGCTAATCCTCTCGCGCACTCTAAAGAGAGCTCAGGTGAGAAATTGCAAACGTCGAGCAATTGCTCAGAGATGAAAAGTGCCAGCACTGAAAGCTGTTGCTAGCCAGCACCCTTCCTTGGAAGCGCTTTCACAGGCGCAGTAACACTGGGGCTTTGCGCTTCTCTAGCCACCAAACGTCACGGTTACTCTCTCTCCGTCTCGTAGACACGAGCTGAGAAATTGCAAACGTCGAGCAATTGCTCAGAGATGAAAAGTGCCAGCACTGAAAGCTCTTGCTAGCCAGCCCCCTTCCTTGGAAGCGCTTTTGTAGCCCTTAGAACACTGGGGCTCTGGGCTTCTCTAGCCACCTAATCTTCTGCTCATCCTCTCGCGCACTCTAAAGAGAGCTCAGGTGAGAAATTGCAAACGTCGAGCAATTGCTCAGAGATGAAAAGTGCCAGCACTGAAAGCTGTTGCTAGCCAGCACCCTTCCTTGGAAGCGCTTTCACAGGCGAAGCAACACTGGGGCTTTGCGCTTCTCTAGCCACCAAACGTCACGGTCACTAACTCTCCGTCTCGTAGACACGAGCTGAGAAATTGCAAACGTCGAGCAATTGCTCAGAGATGAAAAGTGCCAGCACTGAAAGCTGTTGCTAGCCAGCACCCTTCCTTGGAAGCGCTTTCACAGGCGCAGTAACACTGGGGCTTTGCGCTTCTCTACCCACCAAACGTCACGGTCCTTCTCTTTCCGTCTCGTAGACACGAGCTGAGAAATTGCAAACGTCGAGCAATTGCTCAGAGATGAAAAGTGCCAGCACTGAAAGCTGTTGCTAGCCAGCACCCTTCCTTGGAAGCGCTTTTGTAGGCCTAAGAACACTGGGGCTCTGGGCTTCTTTAGCCACCTAATCTTCTGCTCATCCTCTCGCGCACTCTAAAGAGAGCTCAGGTGAGAAATTGCAAACGTCGAGCAATTGCTCAGAGAGGGAAAGTGCCAGCACTGAAAGCTCTTGCTAGCCAGCACCCTTCCTTGGAAGCGCTTTTGTAGGCCTAAGAACACTGGGGCTCTGGGCTTCTCTAGCCATCTAATCTTCTGCTCATCCTCTCGCGCACTCTAAAGAGAGCTCAGGTGAGAAATTGCAAACGTCGAGCAATTGCTCAGAGATGAAAAGTGCCAGCACTGAAAGCTGTTGCTAGCTAGCACCCTTCCTTGGAAGCGCTTTTGTAGCCCTTAGAACACTGGGGCTCTGGGCTTCTCTAGCCTCCTAATCTTCTGCTCATCCTCTCGCGCACTCTAAAGAGAGCTCAGGTGAGAAATTGCAAACGTCGAGCAATTGCTCAGAGATGAAAAGTGCCAGCACTGAAAGCTGTTGCTAGCCAGCACCCTTCCTTGGAAGCGCTTTCACAGGCGCAGCAACACTGGGGCTTTGCGCTTCTCTAGCCACCAAACGTCACGGTCATTCTCTTTCCGTCTCGTAGACACGAGCTGAGAAATTGCAAACGTCGAGCAATTGCTCAGAGATGAAAAGTGCCAGCACTGAAAGCTGTTGCTAGCCAGCACCCTTCCTTGGAAGCGCTTTCACAGGCGCAGTAACACTGGGGCTTTGCGCTTCTCTACCCACCAAACGTCACGGTCCTTCTCTTTCCGTCTCGTAGACACGAGCTGAGAAACTGCAAACGTCGAGCAATTGCTCAGAGATGAAAAGTGCCAGCACTGAAAGCTGTTGCTAGCCAGCACCCTTCCTTGGAAGCGCTTTTGTAGCCCTTAGAACAGTGGGGCTCTGGGCTTCTCTAGCCACCTCATCTTCTGCTCATCCTCTCGCGCACTCTAAAGAGAGCTCAGGTGAGAAATTGCAAACGTCGAGCAATTGCTCAGAGATGAAAAGTGCCAGCACTGAAAGCTCTTGCTAGCCAGCACCCTTCCTTGGAAGCGCTTTCACAGGCGCAGCAACACTGGGGCTTTGCGCTTCTCTAGCCACCAAAAGTCACGGTAACTATCTCTCCGTCTCGTAGACACGAGCTGAGAAATTGCAAACGTCGAGCAATTGCTCAGAGATGAAAAGTGCCAGCACTGAAAGCTGTTGCTAGCCAGCACCCTTCCTTGGAAGCGCTTTTGTAGCCCTTAGAACACTGGGGCTCTGGGCTTCTCTAGCCTCCTAATCTTCTGCTCATCCTCTCGCGCACTCTAAAGAGAGCTCAGGTGAGAAATTGCAAACGTTGAGCAATTGCTCAGAGATGAAAAGTGCCAGCACTGAAAGCTGTTGCTAACCAGCACCCTTCCTTGGAAGCGCTTTCACAGGCGCAGTAACACTGGGGCTTTGCGCTTCTCTAGCCACCAAACGTCACGGTCCTTCTCTTTCCGTCTCGTAGACACGAGCTGAGAAATTGCAAACGTCGAGCAATTGCTCAGAGATGAAAAGTGCCAGCACTGAAAGCTGTTGCTAGCCAGCACCCTTCCTTGGAAGCGCTTTCACAGGCGCAGTAACACTGGGGCTTTGCGCTTCTCTAGCCACCAAACGTCACGGTCCTTCTCTTTCCGTCTCGTAGACACGAGCTGAGAAACTGCAAACGTCGAGCAATTGCTCAGAGATGAAAAGTGCCAGCACTGAAAGCTGTTGCTAGCCAGCACCCTTCCTTGGAAGCGCTTTTGTAGGCCTAAGAACACTGGGGCTCTGGGCTTCTCTAGCCACCTAAGCTTCTGCTCATCCTCTCGCGCACTCTAAAGAGAGCTCAGGTGAGAAATTGCAAACGTCGAGCAATTGCTCAGAGATGAAAAGTGCCAGCACTGAAAGCTATTGCTAGCCAGCACCCTTCCTTGGAAGCGCTTTCACAGGCGCAGCAACACTGGGGCTTTGCGCTTCTCTAGCCACCAAAAGTCACGGTCACTATCTCTCCGTCTCGTAGACACGAGCTGAGAAATTGCAAACGTCGAGCAATTGCTCAGAGATGAAAAGTGCCAGCACTGAAAGCTGTTGCTAGCCAGCCCCCTTCCTTGGAAGCGCTTTTGTAGCCCTTAGAACACTGGGGCTCTGGGCTTCTCTAGCCACCTCATCTTCTGCTCATCCTCTCGCGCACTCTAAAGAGAGCTCAGGTGAGAAATTGCAAACGTCGAGCAATTGCTCAGAGATGAAAAGTGCCAGCACTGAAAGCTCTTGCTAGCCAGCACCCTTCCTTGGAAGCGCTTTCACAGGCGCTGTAACACTGGGGCTTTGCGCTTCTCTAGCCACCAAACGTCACGGTCACTATCTCTCCGTCTCGTAGACACGAGCTGAGAAATTGCAAACGTCGAGCAATTGCTCAGAGATGAAAAGTGCCAGCACTGAAAGCTGTTGCTAGCCAGCACCCTTCCTTGGAAGCGCTTTTGTAGGCCTAAGAACACTGGGGCTCTGGGCTTCTTTAGCCACCTAACCTTCTGCTCATCCTCTCGTGCACTCTAAAGAGAGCTCAGGTGAGAAATTGCAAACGTCGAGCAATTGCTCAGAGATGAAAAGTGCCAGCACTGAAAGCTGTTGCTAGCCAGCACCCTTCCTTGGAAGCGCTTTCACAGGCGCAGCAACACTGGGGCTTTGCGCTTCTCTAGCCACCAAACGTCACGGTCCTTCTCTTTCCGTCTCGTAGACACGAGCTGAGAAATTGCAAACGTCGAGCAATTGCTCAGAGATGAAAAGTGCCAGCACTGAAAGCTGTTGCTAGCCAGCACCCTTCCTTGGAAGTGCTTTCACAGGCGCAGCAACACTGGGGCTTTGCGCTTCTCTAGCCACCAAACGTCACGGTCCTTCTCTTTCCGTCTCGTAGACACGAGCTGAGAAATTGCAAACGTCGATCAATTGCTCAGAGATGAAAAGTGCCAGCACTGAAAGCTGTTGCTAGCCAGCACCCTTCCTTGGAAGCGCTTTCACAGGCGCAGCAACACTGGGGCTTTGCGCTTCTCTAGCCACCAAACGTCACGGTCCTTCTCTTTCCGTCTCGTAGACACGAGCTGAGAAACTGCAAACGTCGAGCAATTGCTCAGAGATGAAAAGTGGCAGCACTGAAAGCTGTTGCTAGCCAGCACCCTTCCTTGGAAGCGCTTTTGTAGGCCTAAGAAGACTGGGGCTCTGGGCTTCTCTAGCCACCTCATCTTCTGCTAATCCTCTCGCGCACTCTAAAGAGAGCTCAGGTGAGAAATTGCAAACGTCGAGCAATTGCTCAGAGATGAAAAGTGCCAGCACTGAAAGCTGTTGCTAGCCAGCACCCTTCCTTGGAAGCGCTTTCACAGGCGCAGTAACACTGGGGCTTTGCGCTTCTCTAGCCACCAAACGTCACGGTCACTCTCTCTCCGTCTAGTAGACACGAGCTGAGAAATTGCAAACGTCGAGCAATTGCTCAGAGATGAAAAGTGCCAGCACTGAAAGCTGTTGCTAGCCAGCACCCTTCCTTGGAAGCGCTTTTGTAGGCCTAAGAACACCGGGGCTCTGGGCTTCTCTAGCCACCTAATCTTCTGCTCATCCTCTCGCGCACTTTAAAGAGAGCTCAGGTGAGAAATTGCAAACGTCGAGCAATTGCTCAGAGATGAAAAGTGCCAGCACTGAAAGCTCTTGCTAGCCAGCACCCTTCCTTGGAAGCGCTTTCACAGGCGCAGTAACACTGGGGCTTTGCGCTTCTCTAGCCACCAAACGTCACGGTCACTATCTCTCCGTCTCGTAGACACGAGCTGAGAAATTGCAAACGTCGAGCAATTGCTCAGAGATGAAAAGTGCCAGCACTGGAAGCTGTTGCTAGCCAGCACCCTTCCTTGGAAGCGCTTTTGTAGGCCTAAGAACACTGGGGTTCTGGGCTTCTCTAGCCTCCTAATCTTCTGCTCATCCTCTCGCGCACTTTAAAGAGAGCTCAGGTGAGAAATTGCAAACGTCGAGCAATTGCTCAGAGATGAAAAGTGCCAGCACTGAAAGCTGTTGCTAGCCAGCACCCTTCCTTGGAAGCGCTTTCACAGGCGCAGCAACACTGGGGCTTTGCGCTTCTCTAGCCACCAAGCGTCACGGTCCTTCTCTTTCCGTCTCGTAGACACGAGCTGAGAAATTGCAAACGTCGAGCAATTGCTCAGAGATGAAAAGTGCCAGCACTGAAAGCTGTTGCTAGCCAGCACCCTTCCTTGGAAGCGCTTTCACAGGCGCAGCAACACTGGGGCTTTGCGCTTCTCTAGCCACCAAACGTCACGGTCCTTCTGTTTCCGTCTCGTAGACACGAGCTGAGAAATTGCAAACGTCGAGCAATTGCTCAGAGATGAAAAGTGCCAGCACTGAAAGCTGTTGCTAGCCAGCACCCTTCCTTGGAAGCGCTTTTGTAGGCCTAAGAACAGTGGGGCTCTGGGCTTCTCTAGCCACCTCATCTTCTGCTCATCCTCTCGCGCACTCTAAAGAGAGCTCAGGTGAGAAATTGCAAACGTCCAGCAATTGCTCAGAGATGAAAAGTGCCAGCACTGAAAGCTCTTGCTAGCCAGCACCCTTCCTTGGAAGTGCTTTCACAGGCGCAGTAACACTGGGGCTTTGCGCTTCTCTACCCACCAAACGTCACGGTCACTATCTCTCTGTCTCGTAGACACGAGCTGAGAAATTGCAAACGTCGAGCAATTGCTCAGAGATGAAAAGTGCCAGCACTGGAAGCTGTTGCTAGCCAGCACCCTTCCTTGGAAGCGCTTTTGTAGGCCTAAGAACACTGGGGTTCTGGGCTTCTCTAGCCTCCTAATCTTCTGCTCATCCTCTGGTGAACTCTAAAGAGAGCTCAGGTGAGAAATTGCAAACGTCGAGCAATTGCTCAGAGATGAAAAGTGCCAGCACTGAAAGCTGTTGCTAGCCAGCACCCTTCCTTGGAAGCGCTTTTCTAGGCCTAAGAACACTGGGGCTCTGGGCTTCTCTAGCCACCTCATCTTCTGCTTATCCTCTCGCGCACTCTAAAGAGAGCTCAGGTGAGAAATTGCAAACGTCGAGCAATTGCTCAGAGATGAAAAGTGCCAGCACTGAAAGCTGTTGCTAGCCAGCACCCTTCCTTGGAAGCGCTTTCACAGGCGCAGTAACACTGGGGCTTTGCGCTTCTCTAGCCACCAAACATCACGGTCACTATCTCTCCGTCTCGTAGACACGAGCTGAGAAATTGCAAACGTCGAGCAATTGCTCAGAGATGAAAAGTGCCAGCACTGAAAGCTCTTGCTAGCCAGCACCCTTCCTTGGAAGCGCTTTTGTAGCCCTTAGAACACTGGGGCTCTGGGCTTCTCTAGCCACCTAATCTTCTGCTCATCCTCTCGCGCACTCTAAAGAGAGCTCAGGTGAGAAATTGCAAACGTCGAGCAATTGCTCAGAGATGACAAGTGCCAGCACTGAAAGCTGTTGCTAGCCAGCACCCTTCCTTGGAAGCGCTTTCACAGGCGCAGCAACACTGGGGCTTTGCGCTTCTCTAGCCACCAAACGTCACGGTCACTATCTCTCCGTCTCGTAGACACGAGCTGAGAAATTGCAAACGTCGAGCAATTGCTCAGAGATGAAAAGTGCCAGCACTGAAAGCTCTTGCTAGCCAGCACCCTTCCTTGGAAGCGCTTTCACAGGCGCAGTAACACTGGGGCTTTGCGCTTCTCTACCCACCAAACGTCACGGTCCTTCTCTTTCCGTCTCGTAGACACGAGCTGAGAAACTGCAAACGTCGAGCAATTGCTCAGAGATGAAAAGTGCCAGCACTGAAAGCTGTTGCTAGCCAGCACCCTTCCTTGGAAGCGCTTTTGTAGCCCTTAGAACACTGGGGCTCTGGGCTTCTCTAGCCACCTAATCTTCTGCTAATCCTCTCGCGCACTCTGAAGAGAGCTCAGGTGAGAAATTGCAAACGTCGAGCAATTGCTCAGAGATGAAAAGTGCCAGCACTGAAAGCTGTTGCTAGCCAGCACCCTTCCTTGGAAGCGCTTTCACAGGCGCAGTAACACTGGGGCTTTGCGCTTCTCTACCCACCAAACGTCACGGTCACTATCTCTCCGTCTCGTAGACACGAGCTGAGAAATTGCAAACGTCCAGCAATTGCTCAGAGATGAAAAGTGCCAGCACTGAAAGCTGTTGCTAGCCAGCACCCTTCCTTGGAAGCGCTTTTGTAGGCCTAAGAACACTGGGGCCCTGGGCTTCTCTAGCCACCTCATCTTCTGCTCATCCTCTCGCGCACTCTAAAGAGAGCTCAGGTGAGAAATTGCAAACGTCGAGCAATTGCTCAGAGAGGGAAAGTGCCAGCACTGAAAGCTGTTGCTAGCCAGCACCCTTCCTTGGAAGCGCTTTTGTAGGCCTAAGAACACTGGGGCTCTGGGCTTCTCTAGCCATCTAATCTTCTGCTCATCCTCTCGCGCACTCTAAAGAGAGCTCAGGTGAGAAATTGCAAACGTCGAGCAATTGCTCAGAGATGAAAAGTGCCAGCACTGAAAGCTGTTGCTAGCCAGCACCCTTCCTTGGAAGCGCTTTCACAGGCGCAGCAACACTGGGGCTTTGCGCTTCTCTAGCCACCAAACGTCACGGTCATTCTCTTTCCGTCTCGTAGACACGAGCTGAGAAATTGCAAACGTCGAGCAATTGCTCAGAGATGAAAAGTGCCAGCACTGAAAGCTGTTGCTAGCCAGCCCCCTTCCTTGGAAGCGCTTTTGTAGGCCTAAGAACACTGGGGCTCTGGGCTTCTCTAGCCACCTCATCTTCTGCTCATCCTCTCGCGCACTCTAAAGAGAGCTCAGGGGAGAAATTGCAAACGTGCAGCAATTGCTCAGAGATGAAAAGTGCCAGCACTGAAAGCTCTTGCTAGCCAGCACCCTTCCTTGGAAGTGCTTTCACAGGCGCAGTAACACTGGGGCTTTGCGCTTCTCTACCCACCAAACGTCACGGTCACTATCTCTCTGTCTCGTAGACACGAGCTGAGAAATTGCAAACGTCGAGCAATTGCTCAGAGATGAAAAGTGCCAGCACTGAAAGCTGTTGCTAGCCAGCACCCTTCCTTGGAAGCGCTTTTGTAGGCCTAAGAACACTGGGGCTTTGGGCTTCTCTAGCCATCTAATCTTCTGCTCATCCTCTCGCGCACTCTAAAGAGAGCTCAGGGGAGAAATTGCAAACGTCGAGCAATTGCTCAGAGATGAAAAGTGCCAGCACTGAAAGCTGTTGCTAGCCAGCACCCTTCCTTGGAAGCGCTTTCACAGGCGCAGTAACACTGGGGCTTTGCGCTTCTCTAGCCACCAAACGTCACGGTCACTATCTCTCCGTCTCGTAGACACGAGCTGAGAAATTGCAAACGTCGAGCAATTGCTCAGAGATGAAAAGTGCCAGCACTGAAAGCTGTTGCTAGCCAGCACCCTTCCTTGGAAGCGCTTTTGTAGCCCTTAGAACACTGGGGCTCTGGGCTTTTCTAGCCTCCTAATCTTCTGCTCATCCTCTCGCGCACTCTAAAGAGAGCTCAGGTGAGAAATTGCAAACGTCGAGCAATTGCTCAGAGATGAAAAGTGCCAGCACTGAAAGCTCTTGCTAACCAGCCCCCTTCCTTGGAAGCGCTTTCACAGGCGCAGTAACACTGGGGCTTTGCGCTTCTCTAGCCACCAAACGTCACGGTCACTATCTCTCCGTCTCGTAGACACGAGCTGAGAAATTGCAAACGTCGAGCAATTGCTCAGAGATGAAAAGTGCCAGCACTGAAAGCTCTTGCTAGCCAGCACCCTTCCTTGGAAGCGCTTTTGTAGGCCTAAGAACACTGGGGCTCTGGGCTTCTCTAGCCACCTAATCTTCTGCTCATCCTCTCGCGCACTCTAAAGAGAGCTCAGGTGAGAAATTGCAAACGTCGAGCAATTGCTCAGAGATGAAAAGTGCCAGCACTGAAAGCTGTTGCTAGCCAGCACCCTTCCTTGGAAGCGCTTTCACAGGCGCAGTAACACTGGGGCTTTGCGCTTCTCTACCCACCAAACGTCACGGTCCTTCTCTTTCCGTCTCCTAGACACGAGCTGAGAAATTGCAAACGTCGAGCAATTGCTCAGAGATGAAAAGTGCCAGCACTGAAAGCTGTTGCTAGCCAGCACCCTTCCTTGGAAGCGCTTTTGTAGGCCTAAGAACAGTGGGGCTCTGGGCTTCTTTAGCCACCTCATCTTCTGCTCATCCTCTCGCGCACTCTAAAGAGAGCTCAGGTGAGAAATTGCAAACGTCGAGCAATTGCTCAGAGAGGGAAAGTGCCAGCACTGAAAGCTGTTGCTAGCCAGCACCCTTCCTTGGAAGCGCTTTTGTAGGCCTAAGCACACTGGGGCTCTGGGCTTCTCTAGCCATCTAATCTTCTGCTCATCCTCTCGCGCACTCTAAAGAGAGCTCAGGTGAGAAATTGCAAACGTCGAGCAATTGCTCAGAGATGAAAAGTGCCAGCACTGAAAGCTGTTGCTAGCCAGCACCCTTCCTTGGAAGCGCTTTTCTAGCCCTTAGAACACTGGGGCTCTGGGCTTCTCTAGCCTCCTAATCTTCTGCTCATCCTCTCGCGCACTCTAAAGAGAGCTCAGGTGAGAAATTGCAAACGTCGAGCAATTGCTCAGAGATGACAAGTGCCAGCACTGAAAGCTGTTGCTAGCCAGCACCCTTCCTTGGAAGCGCTTTCACAGGCGCAGCAACACTGGGGCTTTGCGCTTCTCTAGCCACCAAACGTCACGGTCCTTCTCTTTCCGTCTCGTAGACACGAGCTGAGAAATTGCAAACGTCGAGCAATTGCTCAGAGATGAAAAGTGCCAGCACTGAAAGCTCTTGCTAGCCAGCACCCTTCCTTGGAAGCGCTTTTGTTGCCCTTAGAACACTGGGGCTCTGGGCTTCTCTAGCCACCTCATCTTCTGCTCATCCTCTCGCGCACTCTAAAGAGAGCTCAGGGGAGAAATTGCAAACGTCCAGCAATTGCTCAGAGATGAAAAGTGCCAGCACTGAAAGCTGTTGCTAGCCAGCACCCTTCCTTGGAAGCGCTTTCACAGGCGCAGCAACACTGGGGCTTTGCGCTTCTCTAGCCACCAAAAGTCACGGTCACTATCTCTCCGTCTCGTAGACATGAGCTGAGAAATTGCAAACGTCGAGCAATTGCTCAGAGATGAAAAGTGCCAGCACTGAAAGCTGTTGCTAGCCAGCACCCTTCCTTGGAAGCGCTTTTGTAGCCCTTAGAACACTGGGGCTCTGGGCTTCTCTAGCCTCCTAATCTTCTGCTCATCCTCTCGCGCACTCTAAAGAGAGCTCAGGTGAGAAATTGCAAACGTTGAGCAATTGCTCAGAGATGAAAAGTGCCAGCACTGAAAGCTGTTGCTAACCAGCACCCTTCCTTGGAAGCGCTTTCACAGGCGCAGTAACACTGGGGCTTTGCGCTTCTCTACCCACCAAACGTCACGGTCATTCTCTTTCCGTCTCGTAGACACGAGCTGAGAAATTGCAAACGTCGAGCAATTGCTCAGAGATGAAAAGTGCCAGCACTGAAAGCTCTTGCTAGCCAGCACCCTTCCTTGGAAGCGCTTTCACAGGCGCAGTAACACTGGGGCTTTGCGCTTCTCTACCCACCAAACGTCACGGTCCTTCTCTTTCCGTCTCGTAGACACGAGCTGAGAAACTGCAAACGTCGAGCAATTGCTCAGAGATGAAAAGTGCCAGCACTGAAAGCTGTTGCTAGCCAGCACCCTTCCTTGGAAGCGCTTTTGTAGGCCTAAGAACACTGGGGCTTTGCGCTTCTCTACCCACCAAACGTCACGGTCATTCTCTTTCCGTCTCATAGACACGAGCTGAGAAACTGCAAACGTCGAGCAATTGCTCAGAGATGAAAAGTGCCAGCACTGAAAGGTGTTGCTAGCCAGCACCCTTCCTTGGAAGCGCTTTTGTAGGCCTAAGAACACTGGGGCTCTGGGCTTCTCTAGCCACCTACTCTTCTGCTAATCCTCTCGCGCACTCTAAAGAGAGCTCAGGTGAGAAATTGCAAACGTCGAGCAATTGCTCAGAGATGAAAAGTGCCAGCACTGAAAGCTGTTGCTAGCCAGCACCCTTCCTTGGAAGCGCTTTCACAGGCGCAGTAACACTGGGGCTTTGCGCTTCTCTAGCCACCAAACGTCACGGTCACTCTCTCTCCGTCTCGTAGACACGAGCTGAGAAATTGCAAACGTCGAGCAATTGCTCAGAGATGAAAAGTGCCAGCACTGAAAGCTCTTGCTAGCCAGCCCCCTTCCTTGGAAGCGCTTTTGTAGGCCTAAGAACACTGGGGCTCTGGGCTTCTCTAGCCACCTAATCTTCTGCTCATCCTCTCGCGCACTCTAAAGAGAGCTCAGGTGAGAAATTGCAAACGTCGAGCAATTGCTCAGAGATGAAAAGTGCCAGCACTGAAAGCTGTTGCTAGCCAGCACCCTTCCTTGGAAGCGCTTTCACAGGCGAAGCAACACTGGGGCTTTGCGCTTCTCTAGCCACCAAACGTCACGGTCACTAACTCTCCGTCTCGTAGACACGAGCTGAGAAATTGCAAACGTCGAGCAATTGCTCAGAGATGAAAAGTGCCAGCACTGAAAGCTGTTGCTAGCCAGCACCCTTCTTTGGAAGCGCTTTCACAGGCGCAGTAACACTGGGGCTTTGCGCTTCTCTACCCACCAAACGTCACGGTCATTCTCTTTCCGTCTCGTAGACACGAGCTGAGAAATTGCAAACGTCGAGCAATTGCTCAGAGATGAAAAGTGCCAGCACTGAAAGCTGTTGCTAGCCAGCACCCTTCCTTGGAAGCGCTTTTGTAGGCCTAAGAACACTGGGGCTCTGGGCTTCTTTAGCCACCTAATCTTCTGCTCATCCTCTCGCGCACTCTAAAGAGAGCTCAGGTGAGAAATTGCAAACGTCGAGCAATTGCTCAGAGAGGGAAAGTGCCAGCACTGAAAGCTGTTGCTAGCCAGCACCCTTCCTTGGAAGCGCTTTTGTAGGCCTAAGAACACTGGGGCTCTGGGCTTCTCTAGCCATCTAATCTTCTGCTCATCCTCTCGCGCACTCTAAAGAGAGCTCAGGTGAGAAATTGCAAACGTCGAGCAATTGCTCAGAGATGAAAAGTGCCAGCACTGAAAGCTGTTGCTAGCCAGCACCCTTCCTTGGAAGCGCTTTTGTAGCCCTTAGAACACTGGGGCTCTGGGCTTCTCTAGCCTCCTAATCTTCTGCTCATCCTCTCGCGCACTCTAAAGAGAGCTCAGGTGAGAAATTGCAAACGTCGAGCAATTGCTCAGAGATGAAAAGTGCCAGCACTGAAAGCTGTTGCTAGCCAGCACCCTTCCTTGGAAGCGCTTTCACAGGCGCAGCAACACTGGGGCTTTGCGCTTCTCTAGCCACCAAACGTCACGGTCATTCTCTTTCCGTCTCGTAGACACGAGCTGAGAAATTGCAAACGTCGAGCAATTGCTCAGAGATGAAAAGTGCCAGCACTGAAAGCTGTTGCTAGCCAGCACCCTTCCTTGGAAGCGCTTTCACAGGCGCAGTAACACTGGGGCTTTGCGCTTCTCTACCCACCAAACGTCACGGTCCTTCTCTTTCCGTCTCGTAGACACGAGCTGAGAAACTGCAAACGTCGAGCAATTGCTCAGAGATGAAAAGTGCCAGCACTGAAAGCTGTTGCTAGCCAGCACCCTTCCTTGGAAGCGCTTTTGTAGCCCTTATAACACTGGGGCTCTGGGCTTCTCTAGCCACCTCATCTTCTGCTCATCCTCTCGCGCACTCTAAAGAGAGCTCAGGTGAGAAATTGCAAATGTCGAGCAATTGCTCAGAGATGAAAAGTGCCAGCACTGAAAGCTCTTGCTAGCCAGCACCCTTCCTTGGAAGCGCTTTCACAGGCGCAGCAACACTGGGGCTTTGCGCTTCTCTAGCCACCAAAAGTCACGGTAACTATCTCTCCGTCTCGTAGACACGAGCTGAGAAATTGCAAACGTCGAGCAATTGCTCAGAGATGAAAAGTGCCAGCACTGAAAGCTGTTGCTAGCCAGCACCCTTCCTTGGAAGCGCTTTTGTAGCCCTTAGAACACTGGGGCTCTGGGCTTCTCTAGCCTCCTAATCTTCTGCTCATCCTCTCGCGCACTCTAAAGAGAGCTCAGGTGAGAAATTGCAAACGTTGAGCAATTGCTCAGAGATGAAAAGTGCCAGCACTGAAAGCTGTTGCTAACCAGCACCCTTCCTTGGAAGCGCTTTCACAGGCGCAGTAACACTGGGGCTTTGCGCTTCTCTACCCACCAAACGTCACGGTCCTTCTCTTTCCGTCTCGTAGACACGAGCTGAGAAATTGCAAACGTCGAGCAATTGCTCAGAGATGAAAAGTGCCAGCACTGAAAGCTGTTGCTAGCCAGCACCCTTCCTTGGAAGCGCTTTCACAGGCGCAGTAACACTGGGGCTTTGCGCTTCTCTACCCACCAAACGTCACGGTCCTTCTCTTTCCGTCTCGTAGACACGAGCTGAGAAACTGCAAACGTCGAGCAATTGCTCAGAGATGAAAAGTGCCAGCACTGAAAGCTGTTGCTAGCCAGCACCCTTCCTTGGAAGCGCTTTTGTAGGCCTAAGAACACTGGGGCTCTGGGCTTCTCTAGCCACCTAAGCTTCTGCTCATCCTCTCGCGCACTCTAAAGAGAGCTCAGGTGAGAAATTGCAAACGTCGAGCAATTGCTCAGAGATGAAAAGTGCCAGCACTGAAAGCTGTTGCTAGCCAGCACCCTTCCTTGGAAGCGCTTTCACAGGCGCAGCAACACTGGGGCTTTGCGCTTCTCTAGCCACCAAAAGTCACGGTCACTATCTCTCCGTCTCGTAGACACGAGCTGAGAAATTGCAAACGTCGAGCAATTGCTCAGAGATGAAAAGTGCCAGCACTGAAAGCTGTTGCTAGCCAGCCCCCTTCCTTGGAAGCGCTTTTGTAGCCCTTAGAACACTGGGGCTCTGGGCTTCTCTAGCCACCTCATCTTCTGCTCATCCTCTCGCGCACTCTAAAGAGAGCTCAGGTGAGAAATTGCAAACGTCGAGCAATTGCTCAGAGATGAAAAGTGCCAGCACTGAAAGCTCTTGCTAGCCAGCACCCTTCCTTGGAAGCGCTTTCACAGGCGCTGTAACACTGGGGCTTTGCGCTTCTCTAGCCACCAAACGTCACGGTCACTATCTCTCCGTCTCGTAGACACGAGCTGAGAAATTGCAAACGTCGAGCAATTGCTCAGAGATGAAAAGTGCCAGCACTGAAAGCTGTTGCTAGCCAGCACCCTTCCTTGGAAGCGCTTTTGTAGGCCTAAGAACACTGGGGCTCTGGGCTTCTTTAGCCACCTAACCTTCTGCTCATCCTCTCGTGCACTCTAAAGAGAGCTCAGGTGAGAAATTGCAAACGTCGAGCAATTGCTCAGAGATGAAAAGTGCCAGCACTGAAAGCTGTTGCTAGCCAGCACCCTTCCTTGGAAGCGCTTTCACAGGCGCAGCAACACTGGGGCTTTGCGCTTCTCTAGCCACCAAACGTCACGGTCCTTCTCTTTCCGTCTCGTAGACACGAGCTGAGAAATTGCAAACGTCGAGCAATTGCTCAGAGATGAAAAGTGCCAGCACTGAAAGCTGTTGCTAGCCAGCACCCTTCCTTGGAAGTGCTTTCACAGGCGCAGCAACACTGGGGCTTTGCGCTTCTCTAGCCACCAAACGTCACGGTCCTTCTCTTTCCGTCTCGTAGACACGAGCTGAGAAATTGCAAACGTCGATCAATTGCTCAGAGATGAAAAGTGCCAGCACTGAAAGCTGTTGCTAGCCAGCACCCTTCCTTGGAAGCGCTTTCACAGGCGCAGCAACACTGGGGCTTTGCGCTTCTCTAGCCACCAAACGTCACGGTCCTTCTCTTTCCGTCTCGTAGACACGAGCTGAGAAACTGCAAACGTCGAGCAATTGCTCAGAGATGAAAAGTGGCAGCACTGAAAGCTGTTGCTAGCCAGCACCCTTCCTTGGAAGCGCTTTTGTAGCCCTTAGAACACTGGGGCTCTGGGCTTCTCTAGCCACCTACTCTTCTGCTAATCCTCTCGCGCACTTTAAAGAGAGCTCAGGTGAGAAATTGCAAACGTCGAGCAATTGCTCAGAGATGAAAAGTGCCAGCACTGAAAGCTGTTGCTAGCCAGCACCCTTCCTTGGAAGCGCTTTCACAGGCGCAGTAACACTGGGGCTTTGCGCTTCTCTAGCCACCAAACGTCACGGTCACTCTCTCTCCGTCTAGTAGACACGAGCTGAGAAATTGCAAACGTCGAGCAATTGCTCAGAGATGAAAAGTGCCAGCACTGAAAGCTGTTGCTAGCCAGCACCCTTCCTTGGAAGCGCTTTTGTAGGCCTAAGAACACCGGGGCTCTGGGCTTCTCTAGCCACCTAATCTTCTGCTCATCCTCTCGCGCACTTTAAAGAGAGCTCAGGTGAGAAATTGCAAACGTCCAGCAATTGCTCAGAGATGAAAAGTGCCAGCACTGAAAGCTCTTGCTAGCCAGCACCCTTCCTTGGAAGCGCTTTCACAGGCGCAGTAACACTGGGGCTTTGCGCTTCTCTAGCCACCAAACGTCACGGTCACTATCTCTCCGTCTCGTAGACACGAGCTGAGAAATTGCAAACGTCGAGCAATTGCTCAGAGATGAAAAGTGCCAGCACTGGAAGCTGTTGCTAGCCAGCACCCTTCCTTGGAAGCGCTTTTGTAGGCCTAAGAACACTGGGGTTCTGGGCTTCTCTAGCCTCCTAATCTTCTGCTCATCCTCTCGCGCACTTTAAAGAGAGCTCAGGTGAGAAATTGCAAACGTCGAGCAATTGCTCAGAGATGAAAAGTGCCAGCACTGAAAGCTGTTGCTAGCCAGCACCCTTCCTTGGAAGCGCTTTCACAGGCGCAGCAACACTGGGGCTTTGCGCTTCTCTAGCCACCAAGCGTCACGGTCCTTCTCTTTCCGTCTCGTAGACACGAGCTGAGAAATTGCAAACGTCGAGCAATTGCTCAGAGATGAAAAGTGCCAGCACTGAAAGCTGTTGCTAGCCAGCACCCTTCCTTGGAAGCGCTTTCACAGGCGCAGCAACACTGGGGCTTTGCGCTTCTCTACCCACCAAACGTCACGGTCCTTCTGTTTCCGTCTCGTAGACACGAGCTGAGAAATTGCAAACGTCGAGCAATTGCTCAGAGATGAAAAGTGCCAGCACTGAAAGCTGTTGCTAGCCAGCACCCTTCCTTGGAAGCGCTTTTGTAGGCCTAAGAACACTGGGGCTCTGGGCTTCTCTAGCCACCTCATCTTCTGCTCATCCTCTCGCGCACTCTAAAGAGAGCTCAGGTGAGAAATTGCAAACGTCCAGCAATTGCTCAGAGATGAAAAGTGCCAGCACTGAAAGCTGTTGCTAGCCAGCACCCTTCCTTGGAAGTGCTTTCACAGGCGCAGTAACACTGGGGCTTTGCGCTTCTCTACCCACCAAACGTCACGGTCACTATCTCTCTGTCTCGTAGACACGAGCTGAGAAATTGCAAACGTCGAGCAATTGCTCAGAGATGAAAAGTGCCAGCACTGGAAGCTGTTGCTAGCCAGCACCCTTCCTTGGAAGCGCTTTTGTAGGCCTAAGAAGACTGGGGTTCTGGGCTTCTCTAGCCTCCTAATCTTCTGCTCATCCTCTGGTGAACTCTAAAGAGAGCTCAGGTGAGAAATTGCAAACGTCGAGCAATTGCTCAGAGATGAAAAGTGCCAGCACTGAAAGCTGTTGCTAGCCAGCACCCTTCCTTGGAAGCGCTTTTCTAGGCCTAAGAACACTGGGGCTCTGGGCTTCTCTAGCCACCTCATCTTCTGCTCATCCTCTCGCGCACTCTAAAGAGAGCTCAGGTGAGAAATTGCAAACGTCGAGCAATTGCTCAGAGATGAAAAGTGCCAGCACTGAAAGCTGTTGCTAGCCAGCACCCTTCCTTGGAAGCGCTTTCACAGGCGCAGTAACACTGGGGCTTTGCGCTTCTCTAGCCACCAAACATCACGGTCACTATCTCTCCGTCTCGTAGACACGAGCTGAGAAATTGCAAACGTCGAGCAATTGCTCAGAGATGAAAAGTGCCAGCACTGAAAGCTCTTGCTAGCCAGCACCCTTCCTTGGAAATGCTTTTGTAGCCCTTAGAACACTGGGGCTCTGGGCTTCTCTAGCCACCTAATCTTCTGCTCATCCTCTCGCGCACTCTAAAGAGAGCTCAGGTGAGAAATTGCAAACGTCGAGCAATTGCTCAGAGATGACAAGTGCCAGCACTGAAAGCTGTTGCTAGCCAGCACCCTTCCTTGGAAGCGCTTTCACAGGCGCAGCAACACTGGGGCTTTGCGCTTCTCTAGCCACCAAACGTCACGGTCACTATCTCTCCGTCTCGTAGACACGAGCTGAGAAATTGCAAACGTCGAGCAATTGCTCAGAGATGAAAAGTGCCAGCACTGAAAGCTCTTGCTAGCCAGCACCCTTCCTTGGAAGCGCTTTCACAGGCGCAGTAACACTGGGGCTTTGCGCTTCTCTACCCACCAAACGTCACGGTCCTTCTCTTTCCGTCTCGTAGACACGAGCTGAGAAACTGCAAACGTCGAGCAATTGCTCAGAGATGAAAAGTGCCAGCACTGAAAGCTGTTGCTAGCCAGCACCCTTCCTTGGAAGCGCTTTTGTAGCCCTTAGAACACTGGGGCTCTGGGCTTCTCTAGCCACCTAATCTTCTGCTAATCCTCTCGCGCACTCTGAAGAGAGCTCAGGTGAGAAATTGCAAACGTCGAGCAATTGCTCAGAGATGAAAAGTGCCAGCACTGAAAGCTGTTGCTAGCCAGCACCCTTCCTTGGAAGCGCTTTCACAGGCGCAGTAACACTGGGGCTTTGCGCTTCTCTACCCACCAAACGTCACGGTCACTATCTCTCCGTCTCGTAGACACGAGCTGAGAAATTGCAAACGTCGAGCAATTGCTCAGAGATGAAAAGTGCCAGCACTGAAAGCTGTTGCTAGCCAGCACCCTTCCTTGGAAGCGCTTTTGTAGGCCTAAGAACACTGGGGCCCTGGGCTTCTCTAGCCACCTCATCTTCTGCTCATCCTCTCGCGCACTCTAAAGAGAGCTCAGGTGAGAAATTGCAAACGTCGAGCAATTGCTCAGAGAGGGAAAGTGCCAGCACTGAAAGCTGTTGCTAGCCAGCACCCTTCCTTGGAAGCGCTTTTGTAGGCCTAAGAACACTGGGGCTCTGGGCTTCTCTAGCCATCTAATCTTCTGCTCATCCTCTCGCGCACTCTAAAGAGAGCTCAGGTGAGAAATTGCAAACGTCGAGCAATTGCTCAGAGATGAAAAGTGCCAGCACTGAAAGCTGTTGCTAGCCAGCACCCTTCCTTGGAAGCGCTTTCACAGGCGCAGCAACACTGGGGCTTTGCGCTTCTCTAGCCACCAAACGTCACGGTCATTCTCTTTCCGTCTCGTAGACACGAGCTGAGAAATTGCAAACGTCGAGCAATTGCTCAGAGATGAAAAGTGCCAGCACTGAAAGCTGTTGCTAGCCAGCCCCCTTCCTTGGAAGCGCTTTTGTAGGCCTAAGAACACTGGGGCTCTGGGCTTCTCTAGCCACCTCATCTTCTGCTCATCCTCTCGCGCACTCTAAAGAGAGCTCAGGGGAGAAATTGCAAACGTGCAGCAATTGCTCAGAGATGAAAAGTGCCAGCACTGAAAGCTCTTGCTAGCCAGCACCCTTCCTTGGAAGTGCTTTCACAGGCGCAGTAACACTGGGGCTTTGCGCTTCTCTACCCACCAAACGTCACGGTCACTATCTCTCTGTCTCGTAGACACGAGCTGAGAAATTGCAAACGTCGAGCAATTGCTCAGAGATGAAAAGTGCCAGCACTGGAAGCTGTTGCTAGCCAGCACCCTTCCTTGGAAGCGCTTTTGTAGGCCTAAGAACACTGGGGTTCTGGGCTTCTCTAGCCTCCTAATCTTCTGCTCATCCTCTCGTGCACTCTAAAGAGAGCTCAGGTGAGAAATTGCAAACGTCGAGCAATTGCTCAGAGATGAAAAGTGCCAGCACTGAAAGCTGTTGCTAGCCAGCACCCTTCCTTGGAAGCGCTTTTGTTGCCCTTAGAACACTGGGGCTCTGGGCTTCTCTAGCCACCTCATCTTCTGCTCATCCTCTCGCGCACTCTAAAGAGAGCTCAGGGGAGAAATTGCAAACGTCGAGCAATTGCTCAGAGATGAAAAGTGCCAGCACTGAAAGCTCTTGCTAGCCAGCACCCTTCCTTGGAAGCGCTTTCACAGGCGCAGCAACACTGGGGCTTTGCGCTTCTCTAGCCACCAAAAGTCACGGTCACTATCTCTCCGTCTCGTAGACATGAGCTGAGAAATTGCAAACGTCGAGCAATTGCTCAGAGATGAAAAGTGCCAGCACTGAAAGCTGTTGCTAGCCAGCACCCTTCCTTGGAAGCGCTTTTGTAGCCCTTAGAACACTGGGGCTCTGGGCTTCTCTAGCCTCCTAATCTTCTGCTCATCCTCTCGCGCACTCTAAAGAGAGCTCAGGTGAGAAATTGCAAATGTTGAGCAATTGCTCAGAGATGAAAAGTGCCAGCACTGAAAGCTGTTGCTAACCAGCACCCTTCCTTGGAAGCGCTTTCACAGGCGCAGTAACACTGGGGCTTTGCGCTTCTCTACCCACCAAACGTCACGGTCATTCTCTTTCCGTCTCGTAGACACGAGCTGAGAAATTGCAAACGTCGAGCAATTGCTCAGAGATGAAAAGTGCCAGCCCTGAAAACTGTTGCTAGCCAGCACCCTTCCTTGGAAGCGCTTTCACAGGCGCAGTAACACTGGGGCTTTGCGCTTCTCTACCCACCAAACGTCACGGTCCTTCTCTTTCCGTCTCGTAGACACGAGCTGAGAAACTGCAAACGTCGAGCAATTGCTCAGAGATGAAAAGTGCCAGCACTGAAAGCTGTTGCTAGCCAGCACCCTTCCTTGGAAGCGCTTTTGTAGGCCTAAGAACACTGGGGCTTTGCGCTTCTCTACCCACCAAACGTCACGGTCATTCTCTTTCCGTCTCATAGACACGAGCTGAGAAACTGCAAACGTCGAGCAATTGCTCAGAGATGAAAAGTGCCAGCACTGAAAGGTGTTGCTAGCCAGCACCCTTCCTTGGAAGCGCTTTTGTAGGCCTAAGAACACTGGGGCTCTGGGCTTCTCTAGCCACCTACTCTTCTGCTAATCCTCTCGCGCACTCTAAAGAGAGCTCAGGTGAGAAATTGCAAACGTCGAGCAATTGCTCAGAGATGAAAAGTGCCAGCACTGAAAGCTGTTGCTAGCCAGCACCCTTCCTCGGAAGCGCTTTCACAGGCGCAGTAACACTGGGGCTTTGCGGTTCTCTAGCCACCAAACGTCACGGTCACTATCTCTCCGTCTCGTAGACACGAGCTGAGAAATTGCAAACGTCGAGCAATTGCTCAGAGATGAAAAGTGCCAGCACTGAAAGCTCTTGCTAGCCAGCCCCCTTCCTTGGAAGCGCTTTTGTAGCCCTTAGAACACTGGGGCTCTGGGCTTCTCTAGCCACCTAATCTTCTGCTCATCCTCTCGCGCACTCTAAAGAGAGCTCAGGTGAGAAATTGCAAACGTCGAGCAATTGCTCAGAGATGAAAAGTGCCAGCACTGAAAGCTGTTGCTAGCCAGCACCCTTCCTTGGAAGCGCTTTCACAGGCGAAGCAACACTGGGGCTTTGCGCTTCTCTAGCCACCAAACGTCACGGTCACTAACTCTCCGTCTCGTAGACACGAGCTGAGAAATTGCAAACGTCGAGCAATTGCTCAGAGATGAAAAGTGCCAGCACTGAAAGCTGTTGCTAGCCAGCACCCTTCCTTGGAAGCGCTTTCACAGGCGCAGTAACACTGGGGCTTTGCGCTTCTCTACCCACCAAACGTCACGGTCCTTCTCTTTCCGTCTCGTAGACACGAGCTGAGAAATTGCAAACGTCGAGCAATTGCTCAGAGATGAAAAGTGCCAGCACTGAAAGCTGTTGCTAGCCAGCACCCTTCCTTGGAAGCGCTTTTGTAGGCCTAAGAACACTGGGGCTCTGGGCTTCTTTAGCCACCTAATCTTCTGCTCATCCTCTCGCGCACTCTAAAGAGAGCTCAGGTGAGAAATTGCAAACGTCGAGCAATTGCTCAGAGAGGGAAAGTGCCAGCACTGAAAGCTGTTGCTAGCCAGCACCCTTCCTTGGAAGCGCTTTTGTAGGCCTAAGAACACTGGGGCTCTGGGCTTCTCTAGCCACCTCATCTTCTGCTCATCCTCTCGCGCACTCTAAAGAGAGCTCAGGTGAGAAATTGCAAACGTCGAGCAATTGCTCAGAGATGAAAAGTGCCAGCACTGAAAGCTGTTGCTAGCCAGCACCCTTCCTTGGAAGCGCTTTTGTAGCCCTTAGAACACTGGGGCTCTGGGCTTCTCTAGCCTCCTAATCTTCTGCTCATCCTCTCGCGCACTCTAAAGAGAGCTCAGGTGAGAAATTGCAAACGTCGAGCAATTGCTCAGAGATGAAAAGTGCCAGCACTGAAAGCTGTTGCTAGCCAGCACCCTTCCTTGGAAGCGCTTTCACAGGCGCAGCAACACTGGGGCTTTGCGCTTCTCTAGCCACCAAACGTCACGGTCATTCTCTTTCCGTCTCGTAGACACGAGCTGAGAAATTGCAAACGTCGAGCAATTGCTCAGAGATGAAAAGTGCCAGCACTGAAAGCTGTTGCTAGCCAGCACCCTTCCTTGGAAGCGCTTTCACAGGCGCAGTAATTCTGGGGCTTTGCGCTTCTCTACCCACCAAACGTCACGGTCCTTCTCTTTCCGTCTCGTAGACACGAGCTGAGAAACTGCAAACGTCGAGCAATTGCTCAGAGATGAAAAGTGCCAGCACTGAAAGCTGTTGCTAGCCAGCACCCTTCCTTGGAAGCGCTTTTGTAGCCCTTAGAACACTGGGGCTCTGGGCTTCTCTAGCCACCTCATCTTCTGCTCATCCTCTCGCGCACTCTAAAGAGAGCTCAGGTGAGAAATTGCAAACGTCGAGCAATTGCTCAGAGATGAAAAGTGCCAGCACTGAAAGCTGTTGCTAGCCAGCACCCTTCCTTGGAAGCGCTTTCACAGGCGCAGCAACACTGGGGCTTTGCGCTTCTCTAGCCACCAAAAGTCACGGTCACTATCTCTCCGTCTCGTAGACACGAGCTGAGAAATTGCAAACGTCGAGCAATTGCTCCGAGATGAAAAGTGCCAGCACTGAAAGCTGTTGCTAGCCAGCACCCTTCCTTGGAAGCGCTTTTGTAGCCCTTAGAACACTGGGGCTCTGGGCTTCTCTAGCCACCTCATCTTCTGCTCATCCTCTCGCGCACTCTAAAGAGAGCTCAGGGGAGAAATTGCAAACGTCCAGCAATTGCTCAGAGATGAAAAGTGCCAGCACTGAAAGCTCTTGCTAGCCAGCACCCTTCCTTGGAAGCGCTTTCACAGGCGCAGCAACACTGGGGCTTTGCGCTTCTCTAGCCACCAAAAGTCACGGTCACTATCTCTCCGTCTCGTAGACATGAGCTGAGAAATTGCAAACGTCGAGCAATTGCTCAGAGATGAAAAGTGCCAGCACTGAAAGCTGTTGCTAGCCAGCACCCTTCCTTGGAAGCGCTTTTGTAGCCCTTAGAACACTGGGGCTCTGGGCTTCTCTAGCCTCCTAATCTTCTGCTCATCCTCTCGCGCACTCTAAAGAGAGCTCAGGTGAGAAATTGCAAACGTCGAGCAATTGCTCAGAGATGAAAAGTGCCAGCACTGAAAGCTCTTGCTAACCAGCACCCTTCCTTGGAAGCGCTTTCACAGGCGCAGTAACACTGGGGCTTTGCGCTTCTCTACCCACCAAACGTCACGGTCATTCTCTTTCCGTCTCGTAGACACGAGCTGAGAAATTGCAAACGTCGAGCAATTGCTCAGAGATGAAAAGTGCCAGCACTGAAAACTGTTGCTAGCCAGCACCCTTCCTTGGAAGCGCTTTCACAGGCGCAGTAACACTGGGGCTTTGCGCTTCTCTACCCACCAAACGTCACGGTCCTTCTCTTTCCGTCTCGTAGACACGAGCTGAGAAACTGCAAACGTCGAGCAATTGCTCAGAGATGAAAAGTGCCAGCACTGAAAGCTGTTGCTAGCCAGCACCCTTCCTTGGAAGCGCTTTTGTAGGCCTAAGAACACTGGGGCTTTGCGCTTCTCTACCCACCAAACGTCACGGTCATTCTCTTTCCGTCTCATAGACACGAGCTGAGAAACTGCAAACGTCGAGCAATTGCTCAGAGATGAAAAGTGCCAGCACTGAAAGGTGTTGCTAGCCAGCACCCTTCCTTGGAAGCGCTTTTGTAGGCCTAAGAACACTGGGGCTCTGGGCTTCTCTAGCCACCTACTCTTCTGCTAATCCTCTCGCGCACTCTAAAGAGAGCTCAGGTGAGAAATTGCAAACGTCGAGCAATTGCTCAGAGATGAAAAGTGCCAGCACTGAAAGCTGTTGCTAGCCAGCCCCCTTCCTTGGAAGCGCTTTCACAGGCGCAGTAACACTGGGGCTTTGCGCTTCTCTAGCCACCAAACGTCACGGTCACTATCTCTCCGTCTCGTAGACACGAGCTGAGAAATTGCAAACGTCGAGCAATTGCTCAGAGATGAAAAGTGCCAGCACTGAAAGCTCTTGCTAGCCAGCCCCCTTCCTTGGAAGCGCTTTTGTAGCCCTTAGAACACTGGGGCTCTGGGCTTCTCTAGCCACCTAATCTTCTGCTCATCCTCTCGCGCACTCTAAAGAGAGCTCAGGTGAGAAATTGCAAACGTCGAGCAATTGCTCAGAGATGAAAAGTGCCAGCACTGAAAGCTGTTGCTAGCCAGCACCCTTCCTTGGAAGCGCTTTCACAGGCGAAGCAACACTGGGGCTTTGCGCTTCTCTAGCCACCAAACGTCACGGTCACTAACTCTCCGTCTCGTAGACACGAGCTGAGAAATTGCAAACGTCGAGCAATTGCTCAGAGATGAAAAGTGCCAGCACTGAAAGCTGTTGCTAGCCAGCACCCTTCCTTGGAAGCGCTTTCACAGGCGCAGTAACACTGGGGCTTTGCGCTTCTCTACCCACCAAACGTCACGGTCCTTCTCTTTCCGTCTCGTAGACACGAGCTGAGAAATTGCAAACGTCCAGCAATTGCTCAGAGATGAAAAGTGCCAGCACTGAAAGCTGTTGCTAGCCAGCACCCTTCCTTGGAAGCGCTTTTGTAGGCCTAAGAACACTGGGGCTCTGGGCTTCTTTAGCCACCTAATCTTCTGCTCATCCTCTCGCGCACTCTAAAGAGAGCTCAGGTGAGAAATTGCAAACGTCGAGCAATTGCTCAGAGAGGGAAAGTGCCAGCACTGAAAGCTGTTGCTAGCCAGCACCCTTCCTTGGAAGCGCTTTTGTAGGCCTAAGAACACTGGGGCTCTGGGCTTCTCTAGCCATCTAATCTTCTGCTCATCCTCTCGCGCACTCTAAAGAGAGCTCAGGTGAGAAATTGCAAACGTCGAGCAATTGCTCAGAGATGAAAAGTGCCAGCACTGAAAGCTGTTGCTAGCCAGCACCCTTCCTTGGAAGCGCTTTTGTAGCCCTTAGAACACTGGGGCTCTGGGCTTCTCTAGCCTCCTAATCTTCTGCTCATCCTCTCGCGCACTCTAAAGAGAGCTCAGGTGAGAAATTGCAAACGTCGAGCAATTGCTCAGAGATGAAAAGTGCCAGCACTGAAAGCTGTTGCTAGCCAGCACCCTTCCTTGGAAGCGCTTTCACAGGCGCAGCAACACTGGGGCTTTGCGCTTCTCTAGCCACCAAACGTCACGGTCATTCTCTTTCCGTCTCATAGACACGAGCTGAGAAATTGCAAACGTCGAGCAATTGCTCAGAGATGAAAAGTGCCAGCACTGAAAGCTGTTGCTAGCCAGCACCCTTCCTTGGAAGCGCTTTCACAGTCGCAGTAACACTGGGGCTTTGCGCTTCTCTACCCACCAAACGTCACGGTCCTTCTCTTTCCGTCTCGTAGACACGAGCTGAGAAACTGCAAACGTCGAGCAATTGCTCAGAGATGAAAAGTGCCAGCACTGAAAGCTGTTGCTAGCCAGCACCCTTCCTTGGAAGCGCTTTTGTAGCCCTTAGAACACTGGGGCTCTGGGCTTCTCTAGCCACCTCATCTTCTGCTCATCCTCTCGCGCACTCTAAAGAGAGCTCAGGTGAGAAATTGCAAACGTCGAGCAATTGCTCAGAGATGAAAAGTGCCAGCACTGAAAGCTGTTGCTAGCCAGCACCCTTCCTTGGAAGCGCTTTCACAGGCGCAGCAACACTGGGGCTTTGCGCTTCTCTAGCCACCAAAAGTCACGGTCACTATCTCTCCGTCTCGTAGACACGAGCTGAGAAATTGCAAACGTCGAGCAATTGCTCCGAGATGAAAAGTGCCAGCACTGAAAGCTGTTGCTAGCCAGCACCCTTCCTTGGAAGCGCTTTTGTAGCCCTTAGAACACTGGGGCTCTGGGCTTCTCTAGCCTCCTAATCTTCTGCTCATCCTCTCGCGCACTCTAAAGAGAGCTCAGGTGAGAAATTGCAAACGTCGAGCAATTGCTCAGAGATGAAAAGTGCCAGCACTGAAAGCTGTTGCTAGCCAGCACCCTTCCTTGGAAGCGCTTTCACAGGCGCAGTAACACTGGGGCTTTGCACTTCTCTACCCACCAAACGTCACGGTCCTTCTCTTTCCGTCTCGTAGACACGAGCTGAGAAACTGCAAACGTCGAGCAATTGCTCAGAGATGAAAAGTGCCAGCACTGAAAGCTGTTGCTAGCCAGCACCCTTCCTTGGAAGCGCTTTTGTAGGCCTAAGAACACTGGGGCTCTGGGCTTCTCTAGCCACCTAAGCTTCTGCTCATCCTCTCGCGCACTCTAAAGAGAGCTCAGGTGAGAAATTGCAAACGTCGAGCAATTGCTCAGAGATGAAAAGTGCCAGCACTGAAAGCTGTTGCTAGCCAGCACCCTTCCTTGGAAGCGCTTTCACAGGCGCAGCAACACTGGGGCTTTGCGCTTCTCTAGCCACCAAAAGTCACGGTCACTATCTCTCCGTCTCGTAGACACGAGCTGAGAAATTGCAAACGTCGAGCAATTGCTCAGAGATGAAAAGTGCCAGCACTGAAAGCTGTTGCTAGCCAGCCCCCTTCCTTGGAAGCGCTTTTGTAGCCCTTAGAACACTGGGGCTCTGGGCTTCTCTAGCCACCTCATCTTCTGCTCATCCTCTCGCGCACTCTAAAGAGAGCTCAGGTGAGAAATTGCAAACGTCGAGCAATTGCTCAGAGATGAAAAGTGCCAGCACTGAAAGCTCTTGCTAGCCAGCACCCTTCCTTGGAAGCGCTTTCACAGGCGCTGTAACACTGGGGCTTTGCGCTTCTCTAGCCACCAAACGTCACGGTCACTATCTCTCCGTCTCGTAGACACGAGCTGAGAAATTGCAAACGTCGAGCAATTGCTCAGAGATGAAAAGTGCCAGCACTGAAAGCTGTTGCTAGCCAGCACCCTTCCTTGGAAGCGCTTTTGTAGGCCTAAGAACACTGGGGTTCTGGGCTTCTTTAGCCACCTAACCTTCTGCTCATCCTCTCGTGCACTCTAAAGAGAGCTCAGGTGAGAAATTGCAAACGTCGAGCAATTGCTCAGAGATGAAAAGTGCCAGCACTGAAAGCTGTTGCTAGCCAGCACCCTTCCTTGGAAGCGCTTTCACAGGCGCAGCAACACTGGGGCTTTGCGCTTCTCTAGCCACCAAACGTCACGGTCCTTCTCTTTCCGTCTCGTAGACACGAGCTGAGAAATTGAAAAGGTCGAGCAATTGCTCAGAGATGAAAAGTGCCAGCACTGAAAGCTGTTGCTAGCCAGCCCCCTTCCTTGGAAGCGCTTTTGTAGGCCTAAGAACACTGGGGCTCTGGGCTTCTCTAGCCACCTAATCTTCTGCTCATCCTCTCGTGCACTCTAAAGAGAGCTCAGGTGAGAAATTGCAAACGTCGAGCAATTGCTCAGAGATGAAAAGTGCCAACACTGAAAGCTGTTGCTAGCCAGCACCCTTCCTTGCAAGCGCTTTCACAGGCGCAGTAACACTGGGGCTTTGCGCTTCTCTACCCACCAAACGTCACGGTCACTCTCTCTCCGTCTCGTAGACACGAGCTGAGAAATTGCAAACGTCGAGCAATTGCTCAGAGATGAAAAGTGCCAGCACTGAAAGCTGTTGCTAGCCAGCACCCTTCCTTGGAAGCGCTTTTGTAGGCCTAAGAACACTGGGGCTTTGCGCTTCTCTACCCACCAAACGTCACGGTCCTTCTCTTTCCGTCTCGTAGACACGAGCTGAGAAACTGCAAACGTCGAGCAATTGCTCAGAGATGAAAAGTGCCAGCACTGAAAGCTGTTGCTAGCCAGCACCCTTCCTTGGAAGCGCTTTTGTAGGCCTAAGAACACTGGGGCTCTGGGCTTCTCTAGCCACCTCATCTTCTGCTCATCCTCTCGCGCACTCTAAAGAGAGCTCAGGTGAGAAATTGCAAACGTCGAGCAATTGCTCAGAGATGAAAAGTGCCAGCACTGAAAGCTCTTGCTAGCCAGCACCCTTCCTTGGAAGCGCTTTCACAGGCGCAGTAACACTGGGGCTTTGCGCTTCTCTAACCACCAAACGTCACGGTCACTCTCTCTCCGTCTCGTAGACACGAGCTGAGAAATTGCAAACGTCGAGCAATTGCTCAGAGATGAAAAGTGCCAGCACTGAAAGCTGTTGCTAGCCAGCCCCCTTCCTTGGAAGCGCTTTTGTAGCCCTTAGAACACTGGGGCTCTGGGCTTCTCTAGCCACCTCATCTTCTGCTCATCCTCTCGCGCACTCTGAAGAGAGCTCAGGTGAGAAATTGCAAACGTCGAGCAATTGCTCAGAGATGAAAAGTGCCAGCACTGAAAGCTGTTGCTAGCCAGCACCCTTCCTTGGAAGCGCTTTCACAGGCGCAGTAACACTGGGGCTTTGCGCTTCTCTAGCCACCAAACGTCACGGTCACTATCTCTCCGTCTCGTAGACACGAGCTGAGAAATTGCAAACGTCGAGCAATTGCTCAGAGATGAAAAGTGCCAGCACTGAAAGCTGTTGCTAGCCAGCACCCTTCCTTGGAAGCGCTTTTGTAGGCCTAAGAACACTGGGGTTCTGGGCTTCTCTAGCCTCCTAATCTTCTGCTCATCCTCTCGTGCACTCTAAAGAGAGCTCAGGTGAGAAATTGCAAACGTCGAGCAATTGCTCAGAGATGAAAAGTGCCAGCACTGAAAGCTGTTGCTAGCCAGCACCCTTCCTTGGAAGCGCTTTTGTAGGCCTAAGAACACTGGGGCTCTGGGCTTCTCTACCCACCAAACGTCACGGTCCTTCTCTTTCCGTCTCGTAGACACGAGCTGAGAAATTGCAAACGTCGAGCAATTGCTCAGAGATGAAAAGTGCCAGCACTGAAAGCTCTTGCTAGCCAGCACCCTTCCTTGGAAGTGCTTTCACAGGCGCAGCAACACTGGGGCTTTGCGCTTCTCTAGCCACCAAACGTCACGGTCCTTCTCTTTCCGTCTCGTAGACACGAGCTGAGAAATTGCAAACGTCGATCAATTGCTCAGAGATGAAAAGTGCCAGCACTGAAAGCTGTTGCTAGCCAGCACCCTTCCTTGGAAGCGCTTTTGTAGGCCTAAGAACACTGGGGCTCTGGGCTTCTCTAGCCACCTCATCTTCTGCTCATCCTCTCGCGCACTCTAAAGAGAGCTCAGGTGAGAAATTGCAAACGTCAAGCAATTGCTCAGAGATGAAAAGTGCCAGCACTGAAAGCTCTTGCTAGCCAGCACCCTTCCTTGGAAGTGCTTTCACAGGCGCAGTAACACTGGGGCTTTGCGCTTCTCTACCCACCAAACGTCACGGTCACTATCTCTCCGTCTCGTAGACACGAGCTGAGAAATTGCAAACGTCGAGCAATTGCTCAGAGATGAAAAGTGGCAGCACTGAAAGCTGTTGCTAGCCAGCACCCTTCCTTGGAAGCGCTTTTGTAGGCCTAAGCACACTGGGGCTATGGGCTTCTCTAGCCTCCTAATCTTCTGCTCATCCTCTCGTGCACTCTAAAGAGAGCTCAGGTGAGAAATTGCAAACGTCGAGCAATTGCTCAGAGATGAAAAGTGCCAGCACTGAAAGCTGTTGCTAGCCAGCACCCTTCCTTGCAAGCGCTTTTGTAGGCCTAAGAACACTGGGGCTCTGGGCTTCTCTAGCCATCTAATCTTCTGCTCATCCTCTCGCGCACTCTAAAGAGAGCTCAGGGGAGAAATTGCAAACGTCGAGCAATTGCTCAGAGATGAAAAGTGCCAGCACTGAAAGCTGTTGCTAACCAGCACCCTTCCTTGGAAGCGCTTTCACAGGCGCAGTAACACTGGGGCTTTGCGCTTCTCTAGCCACCAAAAGTCACGGTCACTATCTCTCCGTCTCGTAGACACGAGCTGAGAAATTGCAAACGTCGAGCAATTGCTCAGAGATGAAAAGTGCCAGCACTGAAAGCTCTTGCTAGCCAGCACCCTTCCTTGGAAGCGCTTTTGTAGGCCTAAGAACACTGGGGTTCTGGGCTTCTCTAGCCTCCTAATCTTCTGCTCATCCTCTCGCGCACTCTAAAGAGAGCTCAGGTGAGAAATTGCAAACATCGAGCAATTGCTCAGAGATGAAAAGTGCCAGCACTGAAAGCTGTTGCTAGCCAGCACCCTTCCTTGGAAGCGCTTTCACAGGCACAGCAACACTGGGGCTTTGCGCTTCTCTAGCCACCAAACGTCACGGTCACTATCTCTCCGTCTCGTAGACACGACCTGAGAAATTGCAAACGTCGAGCAATTGCTCAGAGATGAAAAGTGCCAGCACTGAAAGCTGTTGCTAGCCAGCACCCTTCCTTGGAAGCGCTTTCACAGGCGCAGTAACACTGGGGCTTTGCGCTTCTCTACCCACCAAACGTCACGGTCATTCTATTTCCGTCTCGTAGACACGAGCTGAGAAACTGCAAACGTCGAGCAATTGCTCAGAGATGAAAAGTGCCAGCACTGAAAGCTGTTGCTAGCCAGCACCCTTCCTTGGAAGCGCTTCTGTAGGCCTAAGAACACTGGGGCTCTGGGCTTCTCTAGCCACCTAATCTTCTGCTAATCCTCTCGCGCACTCTGAAGAGAGCTCAGGTGAGAAATTGCAAACGTCGAGCAATTGCTCAGAGATGAAAAGTGCCAGCACTGAAAGCTGTTGCTAGCCAGCACCCTTCCTTGGAAGCGCTTTCACAGGCGCAGTAACACTGGGGCTTTGCGCTTCTCTACCCACCAAACGTCATGGTCACTATCTCTCCGTCTCGTAGACACGAGCTGAGAAATTGCAAACGTCGAGCAATTGCTCAGAGATGAAAAGTGCCAGCACTGAAAGCTGTTGCTAGCCAGCACCCTTCCTTGGAAGCGCTTTTGTAGGCCTAAGAACACTGGGGCTCTGGGCTTCTCTAGCCACCTCATCTTCTGCTCATCCTCTCGCGCACTCTAAAGAGAGCTCAGGTGAGAAATTGCAAACGTCGAGCAATTGCTCAGAGATGAAAAGTGCCAGCACTGAAAGCTGTTGCTAGCCAGCACCCTTCCTTGGAAGCACTTTTGTAGGCCTAAGAACACTGGGGCTCTGGGCTTCTCTAGCCACCTAATCTTCTGCTCATCCTCTCGCGCACTCTAAAGAGAGCTCAGGTGAGAAATTGCAAACGTCGAGCAATTGCTCAGAGATGAAAAGTGCCAGCACTGAAAGCTGTTGCTAGCCAGCACCCTTCCTTGGAAGCGCTTTCACAGGCGCAGCAACACTGGGGCTTTGCGCTTCTCTACCCACCAAACGTCACGGTCATTCTCTTTCCGTCTCGTAGACACGAGCTGAGAAATTGCAAAGGTCGAGCAATTGCTCAGAGATGAAAAGTGCCAGCACTGAAAGCTCTTGCTAGCCAGCACCCTTCCTTGGAAGCGCTTTCACAGGCGCAGTAACACTGGGGCTTTGCACTTCTCTAGCCACCAAACGTCACGGTCCTTCTCTTTCCGTCTCGTAGACACGAGCTGAGAAACTGCAAACGTCGAGCAATTGCTCAGAGATGAAAAGTGCCAGCACTGAAAGCTGTTGCTAGCCAGCACCCTTCCTTGGAAGCGCTTTTGTAGCCCTTAGAACACTGGGGCTCTGGGCTTCTCTAGCCACCTAATCTTCTGCTAATCCTCTCGCGCACTCTGAAGAGAGCTCAGGTGAGAAATTGCAAACGTCGAGCAATTGCTCAGAGATGAAAAGTGCCAGCACTGAAAGCTCTTGCTAGCCAGCACCCTTCCTTGGAAGCGCTTTTGTAGCCCTTAGAACACTGGGGCTCTGGGCTTCTCTAGCCACCTCATCTTCTGCTCATCCTCTCGCGCACTCTAAAGAGAGCTCAGGTGAGAAATTGCAAACGTCGAGCAATTGCTCAGAGATGACAAGTGCCAGCACTGAAAGCTGTTGCTAGCCAGCACCCTTCCTTGGAAGCGCTTTCACAGGCGCAGCAACACTGGGGCTTTGCGCTTCTCTAGCCACCAAACGTCACGGTCCTTCTCTTTCCGTCTCGTAGACACGAGCTGAGAAATTGCAAACGTCGAGCAATTGCTCAGAGATGAAAAGTGCCAGCACTGAAAGCTCTTGCTAGCCAGCACCCTTCCTTGGAAGCGCTTTTGTAGGCCTAAGAACACTGGGGCTTTGCGCTTCTTTAGCCACCTCATCTTCTGCTCATCCTCTCGCGCACTCTAAAGAGAGCTCAGGTGAGAAATTGCAAACGTCGAGCAATTGCTCAGAGATGAAAAGTGCCAGCACTGAAAGCTCTTGCTAGCCAGCACCCTTCCTTGGAAGTGCTTTCACAGGCGCAGTAACACTGGGGCTTTGCGCTTCTCTAGCCACCAAACGTCACGGTCACTATCTCTCCGTCTCGTAGAGACGAGCTGAGAAATTGCAAACGTCGAGCAATTGCTCAGAGATGAAAAGTGCCAGCACTGGAAGCTGTTGCTAGCCAGCACCCTTCCTTGGAAGCGCTTTTGTAGGCCTAAGAACACTGGGGTTCTGGGCTTGTCTAGCCTCCTAATCTTCTGCTCATCCTCTCGTGCACTCTAAAGAGAGCTCAGGTGAGAAATTGCAAACGTCGAGCAATTGCTCAGAGATGAAAAGTGCCAGCACTGAAAGCTGTTGCTAGCCAGCACCCTTCCTTGGAAGCGCTTTTGTAGGCCTAAGAACACTGGGGCTTTGGGCTTCTCTAGCCACCTCATCTTCTGCTCATCCTCTCGCGCACTCTAAAGAGAGCTCTGGTGAGAAATTGCAAACTTTGAGCAATTGCTCAGAGATGAAAAGTGCCAGCACTGAAAGCTCTTGCTAGCCAGCACCCTTCCTTGGAAGCGCTTTCACAGGCGCAGTAACACTGGGGCTTTGCGCTTCTCTAGCCACCAAAAGTCACGGTCACTCTCTCTCCGTCTCGTAGACACGAGCTGAGAAATTGCAAACGTCGAGCAATTGCTCCGAGATGAAAAGTGCCAGCACTGAAAGCTGTTGCTAGCCAGCCCCCTTCCTTGGAAGCGCTTTTGTAGGCCTAAGAACACTGGGGCTCTGGGCTTCTCTAGCCACCTCATCTTCTGCTCATCCTCTCGCGCACTCTAAAGAGAGCTCAGGTGAGAAATTGCAAACGTCGAGCAATTGCTCAGAGATGAAAAGTGCCAGCACTGAAAGCTCTTGCTAGCCAGCACCCTTCCTTGGAAGCGCTTTCACAGGCGCAGCAACACTGGGGCTTTGCGCTTCTCTAGCCACCAAACATCACGGTCATTCTCTTTCCGTCGGTAGACACGAGCTGAGAAATTGCAAACGTCGAGCAATTGCTCAGAGATGAAAAGTGCCAGCACTGAAAGCTCTTGCTAGCCAGCACCCTTCCTTGGAAGCGCTTTCACAGGCGCAGCAACACTGGGGCTTTGCGCTTCTATACGCACCAAACGTCACGGTCATTCTCTTTCCGTCTCCTAGACACGAGCTGAGAAATTGCAAACGTCGAGCAATTGCTCAGAGATGAAAAGTGCCAGCACTGAAAGCTCTTGCTAGCCAGCACCCTTCCTTGGAAGCGCTTTCACAGGCGCAGCAACACTGGGGCTTTGCGCTTCTCTAGCCACCAAATGTCACGGTCCTTCTCTTTCCGCCTCGTAGACACGAGCTGAGAAATTGCAAACGTCGAGCAATTGCTCAGAGATGAAAAGTGCCAGCACTGAAAGCTGTTGCTAGCCAGCACCCTTCCTTGGAAGTGCTTTTGTAGGCCTAAGAACACTGGGGCTCTGGGCTTCTCTAGCCACCTCATCTTCTGCTCATCCTCTCGCGCACTCTAAAGAGAGCTCAGGTGAGAAATTGCAAACGTCGAGCAATTGCTCAGAGATGAAAAGTGCCAGCACTGAAAGCTCTTGCTAGCCAGCACCCTTCCTTGGAAGCGCTTTCACAGGCGCAGTAACACTCGGGCTTTGCACTTCTCTAGCTACCAAAAGTCACGGTCCTTCTCTTTCCGTCTCGTAGACACGAGCTGAGAAATTGCAAACGTCGAGCAATTGCTCAGAGATGAAAAGTGCCAGCACTGAAAGCTCTTGCTAGCCAGCACCCTTCCTTGGAAGCGCTTTCACAGGCGCAGCAACACTGGGGCTTTGCGCTTCTCTAGCCACCAAACGTCACGGTCCTTCTCTTTCCGTCTCGTAGACACGAGTTGAGAAATTGCAAACGTCCAGCAATTGCTCCGAGATGAAAAGTGCCAGCACTGAAAGCTCTTGCTAGCCAGCACCCTTCCTTGGAAGCGCTTTTGTAGGCCTAAGAACACTGGGGCTCTGGGCTTCTCTAGCCACCTCATCTTCTGCTCATCCTCTCGCGCACTCTAAAGAGAGCTCAGGTGAGAAATTGCAAACGTCGAGCAATTGCTCAGAGATGAAAAGTGCCAGCACTGAAAGCTCTTGCTAGCCAGCACCCTTCCTTGGAAGCGCTTTCACAGGCGCAGCAACACTGGGGCTTTGCGCTTCTCTACCCACCAAACGTCACAGTCCTTCTCTTTCCGTCGGTAGACACGAGCTGAGAAATTGCAAACGTCGAGCAATTGCTCAGAGATGAAAAGTGCCAGCACTGAAAGCTCTTGCTAGCCAGCACCCTTCCTTGGAAGCGCTTTCACAGGCGCAGCAACACTGGGGCTTTGCGCTTCTCTACGCACCAAACGTCACGGTCCTTCTCTTTCCGTCTCGTAGACACGAGCTGAGAAATTGCAAACGTCCAGCAATTGCTCCGAGATGAAAAGTGCCAGCACTGAAAGCTGTTGCTAGCCAGCACCCTTCCTTGGAAGCGCTTTTGTAGGCCTAAGAACACTGGGGCTCTGGGCTTCTCTAGCCACCTCATCTTCTGCTCATCCTCTCGCGCACTCTAAAGAGAGCTCAGGTGAGAAATTGCAAACGTCGAGCAATTGCTCAGAGATGAAAAGTGCCAGCACTGAAAGCTCTTGCTAGCCAGCCCCCTTCCTTGGAAGCGCTTTCACAGGCGCAGCAACACTGGGGCTTTGCGCTTCTATACGCACCAAATGTCACGGTCCTTCTCTTTCTGTCGGTAGACACGAGCTGAGAAATTGCAAACGTCGAGCAATTGCTCAGAGATGAAAAGTGCCAGCACTGAAAGCTGTTGCTAGCCAGCACCCTTCCTTGGAAGCGCTTTTGTAGGCCTAAGAACACTGGGGCTCTGGGCTTCTCTAGCCACCTCATCTTCTGCTCATCCTCTCGCGCACTCTAAAGAGAGCTCAGGTGAGAAATTGCAAAGGTCGAGCAATTGCTCAGAGATGAAAAGTGCCAGCACTGAAAGCTGTTGCTAGCCAGCACCCTTCCTTGGAAGCGCTTTCACAGGCGTAGCAACACTGGGGCTTTGCGCTTCTATACGCACCAAACGTCACGGTCCTTCTCTTTCCGTCTCCTAGACACGAGCTGAGAAATTGCAAACGTCGAGCAATTGCTCAGAGATGAAAAGTGCCAGCACTGAAAGCTCTTGCTAGCCAGCACCCTTCCTTGGAAGCGCTTTTGTAGGCCTAAGAACACTGGGGCTCTGGGCTTCTCTAGCCACCTCATCTTCTGCTCATCCTCTCGCGCACTCTAAAGAGAGCTCAGGTGAGAAATTGCAAAGGTCGAGCAATTGCTCAGAGATGAAAAGTGCCAGCACTGAAAGCTCTTGCTAGCCAGCACCCTTCCTTGGAAGCGCTTTCACAGGCGCAGCAACACTGGGGCTTTGCGCTTCTCTAGCCACCAAACATCACGGTCATTCTCTTTCCGTCGGTAGACACGAGCTGAGAAATTGCAAACGTCGAGCAATTGCTCAGAGATGAAAAGTGCCAGCACTGAAAGCTCTTGCTAGCCAGCACCCTTCCTTGGAAGCGCTTTCACAGGCGCAGCAACACTGGGGCTTTGCGCTTCTATACGCACCAAACGTCACGGTCATTCTCTTTCCGTCTCCTAGACACGAGCTGAGAAATTGCAAACGTCGAGCAATTGCTCAGAGATGAAAAGTGCCAGCACTGAAAGCTGTTGCTAGCCAGCACCCTTCCTTGGAAGCGCTTTCACAGGCGCAGCAACACTGGGGCTTTGCGCTTCTCTAGCCACCAAACGTCACGGTCCTTCTCTTTCCGCCTCGTAGACACGAGCTGAGAAATTGCAAACGTCGAGCAATTGCTCAGAGATGAAAAGTGCCAGCACTGAAAGCTGTTGCTAGCCAGCACCCTTCCTTGGAAGTGCTTTTGTAGGCCTAAGAACACTGGGGCTCTGGGCTTCTCTAGCCACCTCATCTTCTGCTCATCCTCTCGCGCACTCTAAAGAGAGCTCAGGTGAGAAATTGCAAACGTCGAGCAATTGCTCAGAGATGAAAAGTGCCAGCACTGAAAGCTCTTGCTAGCCAGCACCCTTCCTTGGAAGCGCTTTCACAGGCGCAGTAACACTCGGGCTTTGCACTTCTCTAGCTACCAAAAGTCACGGTCCTTCTCTTTCCGTCTCGTAGACACGAGCTGAGAAATTGCAAACGTCGAGCAATTGCTCAGAGATGAAAAGTGCCAGCACTGAAAGCTCTTGCTAGCCAGCACCCTTCCTTGGAAGCGCTTTCACAGGCGCAGCAACACTGGGGCTTTGCGCTTCTCTAGCCACCAAACGTCACGGTCCTTCTCTTTCCGTCTCCTAGACACGAGCTGAGAAATTGCAAACGTCCAGCAATTGCTCCGAGATGAAAAGTGCCAGCACTGAAAGCTCTTGCTAGCCAGCACCCTTCCTTGGAAGCGCTTTTGTAGGCCTAAGAACACTGGGGCTCTGGGCTTCTCTAGCCACCTCATCTTCTGCTCATCCTCTCGCGCACTCTAAAGAGAGCTCAGGTGAGAAATTGCAAACGTCGAGCAATTGCTCAGAGATGAAAAGTGCCAGCACTGAAAGCTCTTGCTAGCCAGCACCCTTCCTTGGAAGCGCTTTCACAGGCGCAGCAACACTGGGGCTTTGCGCTTCTCTAGCCACCAAACGTCACGGTCATTCTCTTTCCGTCTCCTAGACACGAGCTGAGAAATTGCAAACGTTGAGCAATTGCTCAGAGATGAAAAGTGCCAGCACTGAAAGCTCTTGCTAGCCAGCACCCTTCCTTGGAAGCGCTTTCACAGGCGCAGCAACACTGGGGCTTTGTGCTTCTCTACGCACCAAACGTCACGGTCCTTCTCTTTCCGTCTCGTAGACACGAGCTGAGAAATTGCAAACGTCCAGCAATTGCTCCGAGATGAAAAGTGCCAGCACTGAAAGCTGTTGCTAGCCAGCACCCTTCCTTGGAAGCGCTTTTGTAGGCCTAAGAACACTGGGGCTCTGGGCTTCTCTAGCCACCTCATCTTCTGCTCATCCTCTCGCGCACTCTAAAGAGAGCTCAGGTGAGAAATTGCAAACGTCGAGCAATTGCTCAGAGATGAAAAGTGCCAGCACTGAAAGCTCTTGCTAGCCAGCACCCTTCCTTGGAAGCGCTTTCACAGGCGCAGCAACACTGGGGCTTTGCGCTTCTCTAGCCACCAAACATCACGGTCCTTCTCTTTCCGTCGGTACACACGAGCTGAGAAATTGCAAACGTCGAGCAATTGCTCAGAGATGAAAAGTGCCAGCACTGAAAGCTGTTGCTAGCCAGCACCCTTCCTTGGAAGCGCTTTCACAGGCGCAGCAACACTGGGGCTTTGCGCTTCTCTACGCACCAAACGTCACGGTCCTTCTCTTTCCGTCTCCTAGACACGAGCTGAGAAATTGCAAACGTCGAGCAATTGCTCAGAGATGAAAAGTGCCAGCACTGAAAGCTCTTGCTAGCCAGCACCCTTCCTTGGAAGCGCTTTCACAGGCGCAGCAACACTGGGGCTTTGCGCTTCTCTAGCCACCAAATGTCACGGTCCTTCTCTTTCCGCCTCGTAGACACGAGCTGAGAAATTGCAAACGTCGAGCAATTGCTCAGAGATGAAAAGTGCCAGCACTGAAAGCTGTTGCTAGCCAGCACCCTTCCTTGGAAGTGCTTTTGTAGGCCTAAGAACACTGGGGCTCTGGGCTTCTCTAGCCACCTCATCTTCTGCTCATCCTCTCGCGCACTCTAAAGAGAGCTCAGGTGAGAAATTGCAAACGTCGAGCAATTGCTCAGAGATGAAAAGTGCCAGCACTGAAAGCTCTTGCTAGCCAGCACCCTTCCTTGGAAGCGCTTTCACAGGCGCAGTAACACTCGGGCTTTGCACTTCTCTAGCTACCAAAAGTCACGGTCCTTCTCTTTCCGTCTCGTAGACACGAGCTGAGAAATTGCAAACGTCGAGCAATTGCTCAGAGATGAAAAGTGCCAGCACTGAAAGCTCTTGCTAGCCAGCACCCTTCCTTGGAAGCGCTTTCACAGGCGCAGCAACACTGGGGCTTTGCGCTTCTCTAGCCACCAAACGTCACGGTCCTTCTCTTTCCGTCTCGTAGACACGAGTTGAGAAATTGCAAACGTCCAGCAATTGCTCCGAGATGAAAAGTGCCAGCACTGAAAGCTCTTGCTAGCCAGCACCCTTCCTTGGAAGCGCTTTTGTAGGCCTAAGAACACTGGGGCTCTGGGCTTCTCTAGCCACCTCATCTTCTGCTCATCCTCTCGCGCACTCTAAAGAGAGCTCAGGTGAGAAATTGCAAACGTCGAGCAATTGCTCAGAGATGAAAAGTGCCAGCACTGAAAGCTCTTGCTAGCCAGCACCCTTCCTTGGAAGCGCTTTCACAGGCGCAGCAACACTGGGGCTTTGCGCTTCTCTACCCACCAAACGTCACAGTCCTTCTCTTTCCGTCGGTAGACACGAGCTGAGAAATTGCAAACGTCGAGCAATTGCTCAGAGATGAAAAGTGCCAGCACTGAAAGCTCTTGCTAGCCAGCACCCTTCCTTGGAAGCGCTTTCACAGGCGCAGCAACACTGGGGCTTTGCGCTTCTCTACGCACCAAACGTCACGGTCCTTCTCTTTCCGTCTCGTAGACACGAGCTGAGAAATTGCAAACGTCCAGCAATTGCTCCGAGATGAAAAGTGCCAGCACTGAAAGCTGTTGCTAGCCAGCACCCTTCCTTGGAAGCGCTTTTGTAGGCCTAAGAACACTGGGGCTCTGGGCTTCTCTAGCCACCTCATCTTCTGCTCATCCTCTCGCGCACTCTAAAGAGAGCTCAGGTGAGAAATTGCAAACGTCGAGCAATTGCTCAGAGATGAAAAGTGCCAGCACTGAAAGCTCTTGCTAGCCAGCCCCCTTCCTTGGAAGCGCTTTCACAGGCGCAGCAACACTGGGGCTTTGCGCTTCTATACGCACCAAATGTCACGGTCCTTCTCTTTCTGTCGGTAGACACGAGCTGAGAAATTGCAAACGTCGAGCAATTGCTCAGAGATGAAAAGTGCCAGCACTGAAAGCTGTTGCTAGCCAGCACCCTTCCTTGGAAGCGCTTTTGTAGGCCTAAGAACACTGGGGCTCTGGGCTTCTCTAGCCACCTCATCTTCTGCTCATCCTCTCGCGCACTCTAAAGAGAGCTCAGGTGAGAAATTGCAAAGGTCGAGCAATTGCTCAGAGATGAAAAGTGCCAGCACTGAAAGCTGTTGCTAGCCAGCACCCTTCCTTGGAAGCGCTTTCACAGGCGTAGCAACACTGGGGCTTTGCGCTTCTATACGCACCAAACGTCACGGTCCTTCTCTTTCCGTCTCCTAGACACGAGCTGAGAAATTGCAAACGTCGAGCAATTGCTCAGAGATGAAAAGTGCCAGCACTGAAAGCTCTTGCTAGCCAGCACCCTTCCTTGGAAGCGCTTTTGTAGGCCTAAGAACACTGGGGCTCTGGGCTTCTCTAGCCACCTCATCTTCTGCTCATCCTCTCGCGCACTCTAAAGAGAGCTCAGGTGAGAAATTGCAAAGGTCGAGCAATTGCTCAGAGATGAAAAGTGCCAGCACTGAAAGCTCTTGCTAGCCAGCACCCTTCCTTGGAAGCGCTTTCACAGGCGCAGCAACACTGGGGCTTTGCGCTTCTCTAGCCACCAAACATCACGGTCATTCTCTTTCCGTCGGTAGACACGAGCTGAGAAATTGCAAACGTCGAGCAATTGCTCAGAGATGAAAAGTGCCAGCACTGAAAGCTCTTGCTAGCCAGCACCCTTCCTTGGAAGCGCTTTCACAGGCGCAGCAACACTGGGGCTTTGCGCTTCTATACGCACCAAACGTCACGGTCATTCTCTTTCCGTCTCCTAGACACGAGCTGAGAAATTGCAAACGTCGAGCAATTGCTCAGAGATGAAAAGTGCCAGCACTGAAAGCTGTTGCTAGCCAGCACCCTTCCTTGGAAGCGCTTTCACAGGCGCAGCAACACTGGGGCTTTGCGCTTCTCTAGCCACCAAACGTCACGGTCCTTCTCTTTCCGCCTCGTAGACACGAGCTGAGAAATTGCAAACGTCGAGCAATTGCTCAGAGATGAAAAGTGCCAGCACTGAAAGCTGTTGCTAGCCAGCACCCTTCCTTGGAAGTGCTTTTGTAGGCCTAAGAACACTGGGGCTCTGGGCTTCTCTAGCCACCTCATCTTCTGCTCATCCTCTCGCGCACTCTAAAGAGAGCTCAGGTGAGAAATTGCAAACGTCGAGCAATTGCTCAGAGATGAAAAGTGCCAGCACTGAAAGCTCTTGCTAGCCAGCACCCTTCCTTGGAAGCGCTTTCACAGGCGCAGTAACACTCGGGCTTTGCACTTCTCTAGCTACCAAAAGTCACGGTCCTTCTCTTTCCGTCTCGTAGACACGAGCTGAGAAATTGCAAACGTCGAGCAATTGCTCAGAGATGAAAAGTGCCAGCACTGAAAGCTCTTGCTAGCCAGCACCCTTCCTTGGAAGCGCTTTCACAGGCGCAGCAACACTGGGGCTTTGCGCTTCTCTAGCCACCAAACGTCACGGTCCTTCTCTTTCCGTCTCCTAGACACGAGCTGAGAAATTGCAAACGTCCAGCAATTGCTCCGAGATGAAAAGTGCCAGCACTGAAAGCTCTTGCTAGCCAGCACCCTTCCTTGGAAGCGCTTTTGTAGGCCTAAGAACACTGGGGCTCTGGGCTTCTCTAGCCACCTCATCTTCTGCTCATCCTCTCGCGCACTCTAAAGAGAGCTCAGGTGAGAAATTGCAAACGTCGAGCAATTGCTCAGAGATGAAAAGTGCCAGCACTGAAAGCTCTTGCTAGCCAGCACCCTTCCTTGGAAGCGCTTTCACAGGCGCAGCAACACTGGGGCTTTGCGCTTCTCTAGCCACCAAACGTCACGGTCATTCTCTTTCCGTCTCCTAGACACGAGCTGAGAAATTGCAAACGTTGAGCAATTGCTCAGAGATGAAAAGTGCCAGCACTGAAAGCTCTTGCTAGCCAGCACCCTTCCTTGGAAGCGCTTTCACAGGCGCAGCAACACTGGGGCTTTGTGCTTCTCTACGCACCAAACGTCACGGTCCTTCTCTTTCCGTCTCGTAGACACGAGCTGAGAAATTGCAAACGTCCAGCAATTGCTCCGAGATGAAAAGTGCCAGCACTGAAAGCTGTTGCTAGCCAGCACCCTTCCTTGGAAGCGCTTTTGTAGGCCTAAGAACACTGGGGCTCTGGGCTTCTCTAGCCACCTCATCTTCTGCTCATCCTCTCGCGCACTCTAAAGAGAGCTCAGGTGAGAAATTGCAAACGTCGAGCAATTGCTCAGAGATGAAAAGTGCCAGCACTGAAAGCTCTTGCTAGCCAGCACCCTTCCTTGGAAGCGCTTTCACAGGCGCAGCAACACTGGGGCTTTGCGCTTCTCTAGCCACCAAACATCACGGTCCTTCTCTTTCCGTCGGTACACACGAGCTGAGAAATTGCAAACGTCGAGCAATTGCTCAGAGATGAAAAGTGCCAGCACTGAAAGCTGTTGCTAGCCAGCACCCTTCCTTGGAAGCGCTTTCACAGGCGCAGCAACACTGGGGCTTTGCGCTTCTCTACGCACCAAACGTCACGGTCCTTCTCTTTCCGTCTCCTAGACACGAGCTGAGAAATTGCAAACGTCGAGCAATTGCTCAGAGATGAAAAGTGCCAGCACTCAAAGCTGTTGCTAGCCAGCACCCTTCCTTGGAAGCGCTTTCACAGGAGCAGCAACACTGGGGCTTTGCGCTTCTCTAGCCACCAAACGTCACGGTCCTTCTCTTTCCGTCTCGTAGACATGAGCTGAGAAATTGCAAATGTCGAGCAATTGCTCAGAGATGAAAAGTGCCAGCACTGAAAGCTCTTGCTAGCCAGCCCCCTTCCTTGGAAGCGCTTTCACAGGCGCAGCAACACTGGGGCTTTGCGCTTCTCTACCCACCAAACGTCACAGTCATTCTCTTTCCGTCTCGTAGACACGAGCTGAGAAATTGCAAACGTCGAGCAATTGCTCCGAGATGAAAAGTGCCAGCACTGAAAGCTCTTGCTAGCCAGCACCCTTCCCTGGAAGCGCTTTTGTAGGCCTAAGAACACTGGGGCTCTGGGCTTCCCTAGCCACCTCATCTTCTGCTCATCCTCTCGCGCACTTTAAAGAGAGCTCAGGTGAGAAATTGCAAACGTCGAGCAATTGCTCAGAGATGAAAAGTGCAAGCACTGAAAGCTGTTGCTAGCCAGCACCCTTCCTTGGAAGCGCTTTCACAGGCGCAGTAACACTGGGGCTTTGCACTTCTGTACGCACCAAACGTCACGGTCCTTCTCTTTCCGTCTCGTAGACACGAGGTGAGAAATTGCAAACGTCGAGCAATTGCTCAGAGATGAAAAGTGCCAGCACTGAAAGCTCTTGCTAGCCAGCACCCTTCCTTGGAAGCGCTTTCACAGGCGCAGCAACACTGGGGCTTTGCGCTTCTCTAGCCATCAAACGTCATGGTCATTCTCTTTCCATCTCGTAGACACGAGCTGAGAAATTGCAAACGTCGAGCAATTGCTCAGAGATGAAAAGTGCCAGCACTGAAAGCTCTTGCTAGCCAGCACCCTTCCTTGGAAGTGCTTTTGTAGGCCTAAGAACACTGGGGCTCTGGGCTTCTCTAGCCACCTCATCTTCTGCTCATCCTCTTGCGCACTCTAAAGAGAGCTCAGGTGAGAAATTGCAAACGTCCAGCAATTGCTCAGAGATGAAAAGTGCCAGCACTGAAAGCTCTTGCTAGCCAGCACCCTTCCTTGGAAGCGCTTTCACAGGCGCAGTAACACTGGGGCTTTGCACTTCTATACGCACCAAACGTCATGGTCATTCTCTTTCCGTCTCGTAGACATGAGCTGAGAAATTGCAAATGTCGAGCAATTGCTGAGAGATGAAAAGTGCCAGCACTGAAAGCTCTTGCTAGCCAGCCCCCTTCCTTGGAAGCGCTTTCACAGGCGCAGCAACACTGGGGCTTTGCGCTTCTCTACCCACCAAACGTCACAGTCATTCTCTTTCCGTCTCGTAGACACGAGCTGAGAAATTGCAAACGTCGAGCAATTGCTCAGAGAGGAAAAGTGGCAGCACTGAAAGCTGTTGCTAGCCAGCACCCTTCCTTGGAAGCGCTTTTGTAGGCCTAAGAACACTGGGGCTCTGGGCTTCCCTAGCCACCTCATCTTTTGCTCATCCTCTCGCGCACTTTAAAGAGAGCTCAGGTGAGAAATTGCAAACGTCCAGCAATTGCTCAGAGATGAAAAGTGCCAGCACTGAAAGCTCTTGCTAGCCAGCACCCTTCCTTGGAAGCGCTTTCACAGGCGCAGCAACACTGGGGCTTTGCGCTTCTCTAGCCACCAAACATCACGGTCATTCTCTTTCCGTCGGTAGACACGAGCTGAGAAATTGCAAACGTCGAGCAATTGCTCAGAGATGAAAAGTGCCAGCACTGAAAGCTCTTGCTAGCCAGCACCCTTCCTTGGAAGCGCTTTCACAGGCGCAGCAACACTGGGGCTTTGCGCTTCTATACGCACCAAACGTCACGGTCATTCTCTTTCCGTCTCCTAGACACGAGCTGAGAAATTGCAAACGTCGAGCAATTGCTCAGAGATGAAAAGTGCCAGCACTGAAAGCTGTTGCTAGCCAGCACCCTTCCTTGGAAGCGCTTTCACAGGCGCAGCAACACTGGGGCTTTGCGCTTCTCTAGCCACCAAACGTCACGGTCCTTCTCTTTCCGCCTCGTAGACACGAGCTGAGAAATTGCAAACGTCGAGCAATTGCTCAGAGATGAAAAGTGCCAGCACTGAAAGCTGTTGCTAGCCAGCACCCTTCCTTGGAAGTGCTTTTGTAGGCCTAAGAACACTGGGGCTCTGGGCTTCTCTAGCCACCTCATCTTCTGCTCATCCTCTCGCGCACTCTAAAGAGAGCTCAGGTGAGAAATTGCAAACGTCGAGCAATTGCTCAGAGATGAAAAGTGCCAGCACTGAAAGCTCTTGCTAGCCAGCACCCTTCCTTGGAAGCGCTTTCACAGGCGCAGTAACACTCGGGCTTTGCACTTCGCTAGCTACCAAAAGTCACGGTCCTTCTCTTTCCGTCTCGTAGACACGAGCTGAGAAATTGCAAACGTCGAGCAATTGCTCAGAGATGAAAAGTGCCAGCACTGAAAGCTCTTGCTAGCCAGCACCCTTCCTTGGAAGCGCTTTCACAGGCGCAGCAACACTGGGGCTTTGCGCTTCTCTAGCCACCAAACGTCACGGTCCTTCTCTTTCCGTCTCGTAGACACGAGTTGAGAAATTGCAAACGTCCAGCAATTGCTCCGAGATGAAAAGTGCCAGCACTGAAAGCTGTTGCTAGCCAGCACCCTTCCTTGGAAGCGCTTTTGTAGGCCTAAGAACACTGGGGCTCTGGGCTTCTCTAGCCACCTCATCTTCTGCTCATCCTCTCGCGCACTCTAAAGAGAGCTCAGGTGAGAAATTGCAAACGTCGAGCAATTGCTCAGAGATGAAAAGTGCCAGCACTGAAAGCTCTTGCTAGCCAGCACCCTTCCTTGGAAGCGCTTTCACAGGCGCAGCAACACTGGGGCTTTGCGCTTCTCTAGCCACCAAACGTCACGGTCATTCTCTTTCCGTCTCCTAGACACGAGCTGAGAAATTGCAAACGTTGAGCAATTGCTCAGAGATGAAAAGTGCCAGCACTGAAAGCTCTTGCTAGCCAGCACCCTTCCTTGGAAGCGCTTTCACAGGCGCAGCAACACTGGGGCTTTGCGCTTCTCTACGCACCAAACGTCACGGTCCTTCTCTTTCCGTCTCGTAGACACGAGCTGAGAAATTGCAAACGTCCAGCAATTGCTCCGAGATGAAAAGTGCCAGCACTGAAAGCTGTTGCTAGCCAGCACCCTTCCTTGGAAGCGCTTTTGTAGGCCTAAGAACACTGGGGCTCTGGGCTTCTCTAGCCACCTCATCTTCTGCTCATCCTCTCGCGCACTCTAAAGAGAGCTCAGGTGAGAAATTGCAAACGTCGAGCAATTGCTCAGAGATGAAAAGTGCCAGCACTGAAAGCTCTTGCTAGCCAGCCCCCTTCCTTGGAAGCGCTTTCACAGGCGCAGCAACACTGGGGCTTTGCGCTTCTATACGCACCAAATGTCACGGTCCTTCTCTTTCTGTCGGTAGACACGAGCTGAGAAATTGCAAACGTCGAGCAATTGCTCAGAGATGAAAAGTGCCAGCACTGAAAGCTGTTGCTAGCCAGCACCCTTCCTTGGAAGCGCTTTTGTAGGCCTAACAACACTGGGGCTCTGGGCTTCTCTAGCCACCTCATCTTCTCCTCATCCTCTCGCGCACTCTAAAGAGAGCTCAGGTGAGAAATTACAAACGTCGAGCAATTGCTCAGAGATGAAAAGTGCCAGCACTGAAAGCTGTTGCTAGCCAGCACCCTTCCTTGGAAGCGCTTTCACAGGCGCAGCAACACTGGGGCTTTGCGCTTCTATACGCACCAAACGTCACGGTCCTTCTCTTTCCGTCTCCTAGACACGAGCTGAGAAATTGCAAACGTCGAGCAATTGCTCAGAGATGAAAAGTGCCAGCACTGGAAGCTGTTGCTAGCCAGCACCCTTCCTTGGAAGCGCTTTCACAGGCGCAGCAACACTGGGGCTTTGCGCTTCTCTAGCCACCAAACGTCACGGTCCTTCTCTTTCCGTCTCGTAGACACGAGTTGAGAAATTGCAAACGTCCAGCAATTGCTCCGAGATGAAAAGTGCCAGCACTGAAAGCTCTTGCTAGCCAGCACCCTTCCTTGGAAGCGCTTTTGTAGGCCTAAGAACACTGGGGCTCTGGGCTTCTCTAGCCACCTCATCTTCTGCTCATCCTCTCGCGCACTCTAAAGAGAGCTCAGGTGAGAAATTGCAAACGTCGAGCAATTGCTCAGAGATGAAAAGTGCCAGCACTGAAAGCTCTTGCTAGCCAGCACCCTTCCTTGGAAGCGCTTTCACAGGCGCAGCAACACTGGGGCTTTGCGCTTCTCTAGCCACCAAACGTCACGGTCATTCTCTTTCCGTCTCCTAGACACGAGCTGAGAAATTGCAAACGTTGAGCAATTGCTCAGAGATGAAAAGTGCCAGCACTGAAAGCTCTTGCTAGCCAGCACCCTTCCTTGGAAGCGCTTTCACAGGCGCAGCAACACTGGGGCTTTGCGCTTCTCTACGCACCAAACGTCACGGTCCTTCTCTTTCCGTCTCGTAGACACGAGCTGAGAAATTGCAAACGTCGAGCAATTGCTCAGAGATGAAAAGTGCCAGCACTGAAAGCTGTTGCTAGCCAGCACCCTTCCTTGGAAGCGCTTTTGTAGGCCTAAGAACACTGGGGCTCTGGGCTTCTCTAGCCACCTCATCTTCTCCTCATCCTCTCGCGCACTCTAAAGAGAGCTCAGGTGAGAAATTACAAACGTCGAGCAATTGCTCAGAGATGAAAAGTGCCAGCACTGAAAGCTGTTGCTAGCCAGCACCCTTCCTTGGAAGCGCTTTCACAGGCGTAGCAACACTGGGGCTTTGCGCTTCTATACGCACCAAACGTCACGGTCCTTCTCTTTCCGTCTCCTAGACACGAGCTGAGAAATTGCAAACGTCGAGCAATTGCTCAGAGATGAAAAGTGCCAGCACTGAAAGCTCTTGCTAGCCAGCACCCTTCCTTGGAAGCGCTTTTGTAGGCCTAAGAACACTGGGGCTCTGGGCTTCTCTAGCCACCTAATCTTCTGCTCATCCTCTCGCGCACTCTAAAGAGAGCTCAGGTGAGAAATTGCAAACGTCGAGCAATTGCTCAGAGATGAAAAGTGCCAGCACTGAAAGCTGTTGCTAGCCAGCACCCTTCCTTGGAAGCGCTTTCACAGGCGCAGCAACACTGGGGCTTTGCGCTTCTCTAGCCACCAAACGTCACGGTCCTTCTCTTTCCGTCGGTAGACACGAGCTGAGAAATTGCAAACGTCGAGCAATTGCTCCGAGATGAAAAGTGCCAGCACTGAAAGCTGTTGCTAGCCAGCCCCCTTCCTTGGAAGCGCTTTTGTAGGCCTAAGAACACTGGGGCTCTGGGCTTCTCTAGCCACCTCATCTTCTGCTCATCCTCTCGCGCACTCTAAAGAGAGCTCAGGTGAGAAATTGCAAAGGTCGAGCAATTGCTCAGAGATGAAAAGTGCCAGCACTGAAAGCTCTTGCTAGCCAGCACCCTTCCTTGGAAGCGCTTTCACAGGCGCAGCAACACTGGGGCTTTGCGCTTCTCTAGCCACCAAACATCACGGTCATTCTCTTTCCGTCAGTAGACACGAGCTGAGAAATTGCAAACGTCGAGCAATTGCTCAGAGATGAAAAGTGCCAGCACTGAAAGCTCTTGCTAGCCAGCACCCTTCCTTGGAAGCGCTTTCACAGGCGCAGCAACACTGGGGCTTTGCGCTTCTATACGCACCAAACGTCACGGTCATTCTCTTTCCGTCTCCTAGACACGAGCTGAGAAATTGCAAACGTCGAGCAATTGCTCAGAGATGAAAAGTGCCAGCACTGAAAGCTGTTGCTAGCCAGCACCCTTCCTTGGAAGCGCTTTCACAGGCGCAGCAACACTGGGGCTTTGCGCTTCTCTAGCCACCAAACGTCACGGTCCTTCTCTTTCCGCCTCGTAGACACGAGCTGAGAAATTGCAAACGTCGAGCAATTGCTCAGAGATGAAAAGTGCCAGCACTGAAAGCTGTTGCTAGCCAGCACCCTTCCTTGGAAGTGCTTTTGTAGGCCTAAGAACACTGGGGCTCTGGGCTTCTCTAGCCACCTCATCTTCTGCTCATCCTCTCGCGCACTCTAAAGAGAGCTCAGGTGAGAAATTGCAAACGTCGAGCAATTGCTCAGAGATGAAAAGTGCCAGCACTGAAAGCTCTTGCTAGCCAGCACCCTTCCTTGGAAGCGCTTTCACAGGCGCAGTAACACTCGGGCTTTGCACTTCTCTAGCTACCAAAAGTCACGGTCCTTCTCTTTCCGTCTCGTAGACACGAGCTGAGAAATTGCAAACGTCGAGCAATTGCTCAGAGATGAAAAGTGCCAGCACTGAAAGCTCTTGCTAGCCAGCACCCTTCCTTGGAAGCGCTTTCACAGGCGCAGCAACACTGGGGCTTTGCGCTTCTCTAGCCACCAAACGTCACGGTCCTTCTCTTTCCGTCTCCTAGACACGAGCTGAGAAATTGCAAACGTCCAGCAATTGCTCCGAGATGAAAAGTGCCAGCACTGAAAGCTGTTGCTAGCCAGCACCCTTCCTTGGAAGCGCTTTTGTAGGCCTAAGAACACTGGGGCTCTGGGCTTCTCTAGCCACCTCATCTTCTGCTCATCCTCTCGCGCACTCTAAAGAGAGCTCAGGTGAGAAATTGCAAACGTCGAGCAATTGCTCAGAGATGAAAAGTGCCAGCACTGAAAGCTCTTGCTAGCCAGCACCCTTCCTTGGAAGCGCTTTCACAGGCGCAGCAACACTGGGGCTTTGCGCTTCTCTAGCCACCAAACGTCACGGTCATTCTCTTTCCGTCTCCTAGACACGAGCTGAGAAATTGCAAACGTTGAGCAATTGCTCAGAGATGAAAAGTGCCAGCACTGAAAGCTCTTGCTAGCCAGCACCCTTCCTTGGAAGCGCTTTCACAGGCGCAGCAACACTGGGGCTTTGCGCTTCTCTACGCACCAAACGTCACGGTCCTTCTCTTTCCGTCTCGTAGACACGAGCTGAGAAATTGCAAACGTCGAGCAATTGCTCCGAGATGAAAAGTGCCAGCACTGAAAGCTGTTGCTAGCCAGCACCCTTCCTTGGAAGCGCTTTTGTAGGCCTAAGAACACTGGGGCTCTGGGCTTCTCTAGCCACCTCATCTTCTGCTCATCCTCTCGCGCACTCTAAAGAGAGCTCAGGTGAGAAATTGCAAACGTCGAGCAATTGCTCAGAGATGAAAAGTGCCAGCACTGAAAGCTCTTGCTAGCCAGCACCCTTCCTTGGAAGCGCTTTCACAGGCGCAGCAACACTGGGGCTTTGCGCTTCTCTAGCCACCAAACATCACGGTCCTTCTCTTTCCGTCGGTACACACGAGCTGAGAAATTGCAAACGTCGAGCAATTGCTCAGAGATGAAAAGTGCCAGCACTGAAAGCTCTTGCTAGCCAGCACCCTTCCTTGGAAGCGCTTTCACAGGCGCAGCAACACTGGGGCTTTGCGCTTCTATACGCACCAAACGTCACGGTCCTTCTCTTTCCGTCTCCTAGACACGAGCTGAGAAATTGCAAACGTCGAGCAATTGCTCAGAGATGAAAAGTGCCAGCACTCAAAGCTCTTGCTAGCCAGCACCCTTCCTTGGAAGCGCTTTCACAGGAGCAGCAACACTGGGGCTTTGCGCTTCTCTAGCCACCAAACGTCACGGTCCTTCTCTTTCCGTCTCGTAGACATGAGCTGAGAAATTGCAAATGTCGAGCAATTGCTCAGAGATGAAAAGTGCCAGCACTGAAAGCTCTTGCTAGCCAGCCCCCTTCCTTGGAAGCGCTTTCACAGGCGCAGCAACACTGGGGCTTTGCGCTTCTCTACCCACCAAACGTCACAGTCATTCTCTTTCCGTCTCGTAGACACGAGCTGAGAAATTGCAAACGTCGAGCAATTGCTCAGAGATGAAAAGTGCCAGCACTGAAAGCTCTTGCTAGCCAGCACCCTTCCCTGGAAGCGCTTTTGTAGGCCTAAGAACACTGGGGCTCTGGGCTTCTCTAGCCACCTCATCTTCTGCTCATCCTCTCGCGCACTTTAAAGAGAGCTCAGGTGAGAAATTGCAAACGTCGAGCAATTGCTCAGAGATGAAAAGTGCCAGCACTGAAAGCTCTTGCTAGCCAGCACCCTTCCTTGGAAGCGCTTTCACAGGCGCAGTAACACTGGGGCTTTGCACTTCTGTACGCACCAAACGTCACGGTCCTTCTCTTTCCGTCTCGTAGACACGAGGTGAGAAATTGCAAACGTCGAGCAATTGCTCAGAGATGAAAAGTGCCAGCACTGAAAGCTCTTGCTAGCCAGCACCCTTCCTTGGAAGCGCTTTCACAGGCGCAGTAACACTGGGGCTTTGCGCTTCTCTAGCCATCAAACGTCATGGTCATTCTCTTTCCATCTCGTAGACACGAGCTGAGAAATTGCAAACGTCGAGCAATTGCTCAGAGATGAAAAGTGCCAGCACTGAAAGCTGTTGCTAGCCAGCACCCTTCCTTGGAAGTGCTTTTGTAGGCCTAAGAACACTGGGGCTCTGGGCTTCTCTAGCCACCTCATCTTCTGCTCATCCTCTTGCGCACTCTAAAGAGAGCTCAGGTGAGAAATTGCAAACGTCCAGCAATTGCTCAGAGATGAAAAGTGCCAGCACTGAAAGCTCTTGCTAGCCAGCACCCTTCCTTGGAAGCGCTTTCACAGGCGCAGTAACACTGGGGCTTTGCGCTTCTCTACCCACCAAACGTCATGGTCATTCTCTTTCCGTCTCGTAGACATGAGCTGAGAAATTGCAAATGTCGAGCAATTGCTGAGAGATGAAAAGTGCCAGCACTGAAAGCTCTTGCTAGCCAGCCCCCTTCCTTGGAAGCGCTTTCACAGGCGCAGCAACACTGGGGCTTTGCGCTTCTCTACCCACCAAACGTCACAGTCCTTCTCTTTCCGTCGGTAGACACGAGCTGAGAAATTGCAAACGTCGAGCAATTGCTCAGAGATGAAAAGTGCCAGCACTGAAAGCTGTTGCTAGCCAGCACCCTTCCTTGGAAGCGCTTTTGTAGGCCTAAGAACACTGGGGCTCTGGGCTTCCCTAGCCACCTCATCTTTTGCTCATCCTCTCGCGCACTTTAAAGAGAGCTCAGGTGAGAAATTGCAAACGTCCAGCAATTGCTCAGAGATGAAAAGTGCCAGCACTGAAAGCTCTTGCTAGCCAGCACCCTTCCTTGGAAGCGCTTTCACAGGCGCAGCAACACTGGGGCTTTGCACTTCTATACGCACCAACGTCACGGTCCTTCTCTTTCCGTCTCCTAGACACGAGCTGAGAAATTGCAAACGTCGAGCAATTGCTCAGAGATGAAAAGTGCCAGCACTGAAAGCTCTTGCTAGCCAGCACCCTTCCTTGGAAGCGCTTTCACAGGCGCAGCAACACTGGGGCTTTGCGCTTCTCTACCCACCAAACGTCACAGTCATTCTCTTTCCGTCTCGTAGACACGAGCTGAGAAATTGCAAACGTCGAGCAATTGCTCAGAGATGAAAAGTGCCAGCACTGAAAGCTCTTGCTAGCCAGCACCCTTCCCTGGAAGCGCTTTTGTAGGCCTAAGAACACTGGGGCTCTGGGCTTCTCTAGCCACCTCATCTTCTGCTCATCCTCTCGCGCACTTTAAAGAGAGCTCAGGTGAGAAATTGCAAACGTCGAGCAATTGCTCAGAGATGAAAAGTGCCAGCACTGAAAGCTCTTGCTAGCCAGCACCCTTCCTTGGAAGCGCTTTCACAGGCGCAGTAACACTGGGGCTTTGCACTTCTGTACGCACCAAACGTCACGGTCCTTCTCTTTCCGTCTCGTAGACACGAGGTGAGAAATTGCAAACGTCGAGCAATTGCTCAGAGATGAAAAGTGCCAGCACTGAAAGCTCTTGCTAGCCAGCACCCTTCCTTGGAAGCGCTTTCACAGGCGCAGTAACACTGGGGCTTTGCGCTTCTCTAGCCATCAAACGTCATGGTCATTCTCTTTCCATCTCGTAGACACGAGCTGAGAAATTGCAAACGTCGAGCAATTGCTCAGAGATGAAAAGTGCCAGCACTGAAAGCTGTTGCTAGCCAGCACCCTTCCTTGGAAGTGCTTTTGTAGGCCTAAGAACACTGGGGCTCTGGGCTTCTCTAGCCACCTCATCTTCTGCTCATCCTCTTGCGCACTCTAAAGAGAGCTCAGGTGAGAAAGTGCAAACGTCCAGCAATTGCTCAGAGATGAAAAGTGCCAGCACTGAAAGCTCTTGCTAGCCAGCACCCTTCCTTGGAAGCGCTTTCACAGGCGCAGTAACACTGGGGCTTTGCACTTCTATACGCACCAAACGTCATGGTCATTCTCTTTCCGTCTCGTAGACATGAGCTGAGAAATTGCAAATGTCGAGCAATTGCTGAGAGATGAAAAGTGCCAGCACTGAAAGCTCTTGCTAGCCAGCCCCCTTCCTTGGAAGCGCTTTCACAGGCGCAGCAACACTGGGGCTTTGCGCTTCTCTACCCACCAAACGTCACAGTCCTTCTCTTTCCGTCGGTAGACACGAGCTGAGAAATTGCAAACGTCGAGCAATTGCTCAGAGATGAAAAGTGCCAGCACTGAAAGCTGTTGCTAGCCAGCACCCTTCCTTGGAAGCGCTTTTGTAGGCCTAAGAACACTGGGGCTCTGGGCTTCCCTAGCCACCTCATCTTTTGCTCATCCTCTCGCGCACTTTAAAGAGAGCTCAGGTGAGAAATTGCAAACGTCCAGCAATTGCTCAGAGATGAAAAGTGCCAGCACTGAAAGCTCTTGCTAGCCAGCACCCTTCCTTGGAAGCGCTTTCACAGGCGCAGCAACACTGGGGCTTTGCACTTCTATACGCACCAACGTCACGGTCCTTCTCTTTCCGTCTCGTAGACACGAGCTGAGAAATTGCAAACGTCGAGCAATTGCTCAGAGATGAAAAGTGCCAGCACTGAAAGCTCTTGCTAGCCAGCACCCTTCCTTGGAAGCGCTTTCACAGGCGCAGCAACACTGGGGCTTTGCGCTTCTATACGCACCAAACGTCACAGTCATTCTCTTTCCGTCTCGTAGACATGAGCTGAGAAATTGCAAATGTCGAGCAATTGCTCAGAGATGAAAAGTGCCAGCACTGAAAGCTCTTGCTAGCCAGCACCCTTCCTTGGAAGCGCTTTCACAGGCGCAGCAACACTGGGGCTTTGCACTTCTGTACGCACCAAACGTCACAGTCATTCTCTTTCCGTCTCGTAGACACGAGGTGAGAAATTGCAAACGTCGAGCAATTGCTCAGAGATGAAAAGTGCCAGCACTGAAAGCTCTTGCTAGCCAGCACCCTTCCTTGGAAGCGCTTTCACAGGCGCAGCAACACTGGGGCTTTGCGCTTCTCTACCCACCAAACGTCACAGTCATTCTCTTTCCATCTCGTAGACACGAGCTGAGAAATTGCAAACGTCGAGCAATTGCTCAGAGATGAAAAGTGCCAGCACTGAAAGCTCTTGCTAGCCAGCACCCTTCCTTGGAAGCGCTTTTGTAGGCCTAAGAACACTGGGGCTCTGGGCTTCTCTAGCCACCTCATCTTCTGCTCATCCTCTCGCGCACTCTAAAGAGAGCTCAGGTGAGAAATTGCAAATGTCGAGCAATTCCTCAGAGATGAAAAGTGCCAGCACTGAAAGCTCTTGCTAGCCAGCACCCTTCCTTGGAAGCGCTTTCACAGGCGCAGTAACACTGGGGCTTTGCGCTTCTCTAGCCACCAAACATCACGGTCATTCTCTTTCCGTCGGTAGACACGAGCTGAGAAATTGCAAACGTCGAGCAATTGCTCAGAGATGAAAAGTGCCAGCACTGAAAGCTCTTGCTAGCCAGCACCCTTCCTTGGAAGCGCTTTTGTAGGCCTAAGAACACTGGGGCTCTGGGCTTCTCTAGCCACCTCATCTTCTGCTCATCCTCTCGCGCACTCTAAAGAGAGCTCAGGTGAGAAATTGCAAACGTCGAGCAATTGCTCAGAGATGAAAAGTGCCAGCACTGAAAGCTCTTGCTAGCCAGCCCCCTTCCTTGGAAGCGCTTTCACAGGCGCAGCAACACTGGGGCTTTGCGCTTCTCTAGCCACCAAACATCACGGTCATTCTCTTTCCGTCGGTAGACACGAGCTGAGAAATTGCAAACGTCGAGCAATTGCTCAGAGATGAAAAGTGCCAGCACTGAAAGCTCTTGCTAGCCAGCACCCTTCCTTGGAAGCGCTTTCACAAGTGCAGTAACACTGGGGCTTTGCGCTTCTATACGCACCAAACGTCACGGTCCTTCTCTTTCCGTCTCCTAGACACGAGCTGAGAAATTGCAAACGTCGAGCAATTGCTCAGAGATGAAAAGTGCCAGCACTGAAAGCTCTTGCTAGCCAGCACCCTTCCTTGGAAGCGCTTTCACAGGCGCAGCAACACTGGGGCTTTGCGCTTCTCTACCCACCAAACGTCACGGTCATTCTCTTTCCGTCTCCTAGACACGAGCTGAGAAATTGCAAACGTCGAGCAATTGCTCAGAGATGAAAAGTGCCAGCACTGAAAGCTCTTGCTAGCCAGCACCCTTCCTTGGAAGCGCTTTCACAGGCGCAGCAACACTGGGGCTTTGCGCTTCTATACGCACCAAACGTCACGGTCCTTCTCTTTCCGTCTCGTAGACATGAGCTGAGAAATTGCAAATGTCGAGCAATTGCTCAGAGATGAAAAGTGCCAGCACTGAAAGCTCTTGCTAGCCAGCACCCTTCCTTGGAAGCGCTTTCACAGGCGCAGCAACACTGGGGCTTTGCGCTTCTCTACCCACCAAACGTCACAGTCATTCTCTTTCCGTCTCGTAGACATGAGCTGAGAAATTGCAAACGTCGAGCAATTGCTCAGAGATGAAAAGTGCCAGCACTGAAAGCTGTTGCTAGCCAGCACCCTTCCTTGGAAGTGCTTTTGTAGGCCTAAGAACACTGGGGCTCTGGGCTTCTCTAGCCACCTCATCTTCTGCTCATCCTCTCGCGCACTCTAAAGAGAGCTCAGGTGAGAAATTGCAAACGTCGAGCAATTGCTCAGAGATGAAAAGTGCCAGCACTGAAAGCTCTTGCTAGCCAGCACCCTTCCTTGGAAGCGCTTTCACAGGCGCAGCAACACTGGGGCTTTGCGCTTCTCTAGCCACCAAACGTCACGGTCATTCTCTTTCCGTCTCCTAGACACGAGCTGAGAAATTGCAAACGTTGAGCAATTGCTCAGAGATGAAAAGTGCCAGCACTGAAAGCTCTTGCTAGCCAGCACCCTTCCTTGGAAGCGCTTTCACAGGCGCAGCAACACTGGGGCTTTGCGCTTCTCTACGCACCAAACGTCACGGTCCTTCTCTTTCCGTCTCGTAGACACGAGCTGAGAAATTGCAAACGTCCAGCAATTGCTCCGAGATGAAAAGTGCCAGCACTGAAAGCTGTTGCTAGCCAGCACCCTTCCTTGGAAGCGCTTTTGTAGGCCTAAGAACACTGGGGCTCTGGGCTTCTCTAGCCACCTCATCTTCTGCTCATCCTCTCGCGCACTCTAAAGAGAGCTCAGGTGAGAAATTGCAAACGTCGAGCAATTGCTCAGAGATGAAAAGTGCCAGCACTGAAAGCTCTTGCTAGCCAGCACCCTTCCTTGGAAGCGCTTTCACAGGCGCAGCAACACTGGGGCTTTGCGCTTCTCTAGCCACCAAACATCACGGTCCTTCTCTTTCCGTCGGTACACACGAGCTGAGAAATTGCAAACGTCGAGCAATTGCTCAGAGATGAAAAGTGCCAGCACTGAAAGCTGTTGCTAGCCAGCACCCTTCCTTGGAAGCGCTTTCACAGGCGCAGCAACACTGGGGCTTTGCGCTTCTATACGCACCAAACGTCACGGTCCTTCTCTTTCCGTCTCCTAGACACGAGCTGAGAAATTGCAAACGTCGAGCAATTGCTCAGAGATGAAAAGTGCCAGCACTCAAAGCTCTTGCTAGCCAGCACCCTTCCTTGGAAGCGCTTTCACAGGAGCAGCAACACTGGGGCTTTGCGCTTCTCTAGCCACCAAACGTCACGGTCCTTCTCTTTCCGTCTCGTAGACATGAGCTGAGAAATTGCAAATGTCGAGCAATTGCTCAGAGATGAAAAGTGCCAGCACTGAAAGCTCTTGCTAGCCAGCCCCCTTCCTTGGAAGCGCTTTCACAGGCGCAGCAACACTGGGGCTTTGCGCTTCTCTACCCACCAAACGTCACAGTCATTCTCTTTCCGTCTCGTAGACACGAGCTGAGAAATTGCAAACGTCGAGCAATTGCTCAGAGATGAAAAGTGCCAGCACTGAAAGCTCTTGCTAGCCAGCACCCTTCCTTGGAAGCGCTTTTGTAGGCCTAAGAACACTGGGGCTCTGGGCTTCCCTAGCCACCTCATCTTTTGCTCATCCTCTCGCGCACTTTAAAGAGAGCTCAGGTGAGAAATTGCAAACGTCCAGCAATTGCTCAGAGATGAAAAGTGCCAGCACTGAAAGCTCTTGCTAGCCAGCACCCTTCCTTGGAAGCGCTTTCACAGGCGCAGCAACACTGGGGCTTTGCACTTCTATACGCACCAACGTCACGGTCCTTCTCTTTCCGTCTCGTAGACACGAGCTGAGAAATTGCAAACGTCGAGCAATTGCTCAGAGATGAAAAGTGCCAGCACTGAAAGCTCTTGCTAACCAGCACCCTTCCTTGGAAGCGCTTTCACAGGCGCAGCAACACTGGGGCTTTGCGCTTCTATACGCACCAAACGTCACAGTCATTCTCTTTCCGTCTCGTAGACATGAGCTGAGAAATTGCAAATGTCGAGCAATTGCTCAGAGATGAAAAGTGCCAGCACTGAAAGCTCTTGCTAGCCAGCACCCTTCCTTGGAAGCGCTTTCACAGGCGCAGCAACACTGGGGCTTTGCACTTCTGTACGCACCAAACGTCACAGTCATTCTCTTTCCGTCTCGTAGACACGAGGTGAGAAATTGCAAACGTCGAGCAATTGCTCAGAGATGAAAAGTGCCAGCACTGAAAGCTCTTGCTAGCCAGCACCCTTCCTTGGAAGCGCTTTCACAGGCGCAGCAACACTGGGGCTTTGCGCTTCTCTACCCACCAAACGTCACAGTCATTCTCTTTCCATCTCGTAGACACGAGCTGAGAAATTGCAAACGTCGAGCAATTGCTCAGAGATGAAAAGTGCCAGCACTGAAAGCTCTTGCTAGCCAGCACCCTTCCTTGGAAGCGCTTTTGTAGGCCTAAGAACACTGGGGCTCTGGGCTTCTCTAGCCACCTCATCTTCTGCTCATCCTCTCGCGCACTCTAAAGAGAGCTCAGGTGAGAAATTGCAAATGTCGAGCAATTCCTCAGAGATGAAAAGTGCCAGCACTGAAAGCTCTTGCTAGCCAGCACCCTTCCTTGGAAGCGCTTTCACAGGCGCAGTAACACTGGGGCTTTGCGCTTCTCTAGCCACCAAACATCACGGTCATTCTCTTTCCGTCGGTAGACACGAGCTGAGAAATTGCAAACGTCGAGCAATTGCTCAGAGATGAAAAGTGCCAGCACTGAAAGCTCTTGCTAGCCAGCACCCTTCCTTGGAAGCGCTTTTGTAGGCCTAAGAACACTGGGGCTCTGGGCTTCTCTAGCCACCTCATCTTCTGCTCATCCTCTCGCGCACTCTAAAGAGAGCTCAGGTGAGAAATTGCAAATGTCGAGCAATTCCTCAGAGATGAAAAGTGCCAGCACTGAAAGCTCTTGCTAGCCAGCACCCTTCCTTGGAAGCGCTTTCACAGGCGCAGCAACACTGGGGCTTTGCGCTTCTCTAGCCACCAAACATCACGGTCATTCTCTTTCCGTCGGTAGACACGAGCTGAGAAATTGCAAACGTCGAGCAATTGCTCAGAGATGAAAAGTGCCAGCACTGAATGCTCTTGCTAGCCAGCACCCTTCCTTGGAAGCGCTTTCACAGGCGCAGCAACACTGGGGCTTTGCGCTTCTATACGCACCAAACGTCACGGTCATTCTCTTTCCGTCTCCTAGACACGAGCTGAGAAATTGCAAACGTCGAGCAATTGCTCAGAGATGAAAAGTGCCAGCACTCAAAGCTCTTGCTAGCCAGCACCCTTCCTTGGAAGCGCTTTCACAGGCGCAGCAACACTGGGGCTTTGCGCTTCTATACGCACCAAACGTCACAGTCATTCTCTTTCCGTCTCGTAGACATGAGCTGAGAAATTGCAAATGTCGAGCAATTGCTCAGAGATGAAAAGTGCCAGCACTGAAAGCTCTTGCTAGCCAGCACCCTTCCTTGGAAGCGCTTTCACAGGCGCAGCAACACTGGGGCTTTGCGCTTCTCTACCCACCAAACGTCACAGTCATTCTCTTTCCGTCTCGTAGACATGAGCTGAGAAATTGCAAACGTCGAGCAATTGCTCAGAGATGAAAAGTGCCAGCACTGAAAGCTGTTGCTAGCCAGCACCCTTCCTTGGAAGTGCTTTTGTAGGCCTAAGAACACTGGGGCTCTGGGCTTCTCTAGCCACCTCATCTTCTGCTCATCCTCTCGCGCACTCTAAAGAGAGCTCAGGTGAGAAATTGCAAACGTCGAGCAATTGCTCAGAGATGAAAAGTGCCAGCACTGAAAGCTCTTGCTAGCCAGCACCCTTCCTTGGAAGCGCTTTCACAGGCGCAGCAACACTGGGGCTTTGCGCTTCTCTAGCCACCAAACGTCACGGTCCTTCTCTTTCCGTCTCCTAGACACGAGCTGAGAAATTGCAAACGTTGAGCAATTGCTCAGAGATGAAAAGTGCCAGCACTGAAAGCTGTTGCTAGCCAGCACCCTTCCTTGGAAGTGCTTTCACAGGCGCAGCAACACTGGGGCTTTGCGCTTCTCTAGCCACCAAACGTCACAGTCCTTCTCTTTCCGTCTCGTAGACACGAGCTGAGAAATTGCAAACGTCGAGCAATTGCTCAGAGATGAAAAGTGCCAGCACTGAAAGCTGTTGCTAGCCAGCACCCTTCCTTGGAAGTGCTTTTGTAGGCCTAAGAACACTGGGGCTCTGGGCTTCTCTAGCCACCTCATCTTCTGCTCATCCTCTCGCGCACTCTAAAGAGAGCTCAGGTGAGAAATTGCAAACGTCGAGCAATTGCTCAGAGATGAAAAGTGCCAGCACTGAAAGCTCTTGCTAGCCAGCACCCTTCCTTGGAAGCGCTTTCACAGGCGCAGCAACACTGGGGCTTTGCGCTTCTCTAGCCATCAAACGTCATGGTCATTCTCTTTCCGTCTCCTAGACACGAGCTGAGAAATTGCAAACGTCCAGCAATTGCTCAGAGATGAAAAGTGCCAGCACTGAAAGCTGTTGCTAGCCAGCACCCTTCCTTGGAAGCGCTTTCACAGGAGCAGCAACACTGGGGCTTTGCGCTTCTATACGCACCAAATGTCACGGTCCTTCTCTTTCCGTCTCGTAGACACGAGCTGAGAAATTGCAAACGTCCAGCAATTGCTCCGAGATGAAAAGTGCCAGCACTGAAAGCTGTTGCTAGCCAGCACCCTTCCTTGGAAGCGCTTTTGTAGGCCTAAGAACACTGGGGCTCTGGGCTTCTCTAGCCACCTCATCTTCTGCTCATCCTCTCGCGCACTCTAAAGAGAGCTCAGGTGAGAAATTGCAAATGTCGAGCAATTGCTCAGAGATGAAAAGTGCCAGCACTGAAAGCTCTTGCTAGCCAGCACCCTTCCTTGGAAGCGCTTTCACAGGCGCAGCAACACTGCGGCTTTGCGCTTCTCTAGCCACCAAACATCACGGTCCTTCTCTTTCCGTCGGTAGACACGAGCTGAGAAATTGCAAACGTCGAGCAATTGCTCAGAGATGAAAAGTGCCAGCACTGAAAGATGTTGCTAGCCAGCACCCTTCCTTGGAAGCGCTTTCACAGGCGCAGCAACACTGGGACTTTGCTCTTCTCTAGCCACCAAACGTCACGGTCATTCTCTTTCCACCTCGTAGACACGAGCTGAGAAATTGCAAACGTCGAGCAATTGCTCAGAGATGAAAAGTGCCAGCACTGAAAGCTCTTGCTAGCCAGCACCCTTCCTTGGAAGCGCTTTCACAGGAGCAGCAACACTGGGGCTTTGCGCTTCTCTACCCACCAAACGTCACGGTCCTTCTCTTTCCGTCTCCTAGACACGAGCTGAGAAATTGCAAACGTCGATCAATTGCTCAGAGATGAAAAGTGCCAGCACTGAAAGCTGTTGCTAGCCAGCACCCTTCCTTGGAAGTGCTTTTGTAGGCCTAAGAACACTGGGGCTCTGGGCTTCTCTAGCCACCTCATCTTCTGCTCATCCTCTCGCGCACTCTAAAGAGAGCTCAGGTGAGAAATTGCAAACGTCCAGCAATTGCTCAGAGATGAAAAGTGCCAGCACTGAAAGCTCTTGCTAGCCAGCACCCTTCCTTGGAAGCGCTTTCACAGGCGCAGTAACACTGGGGCTTTGCACTTCTATACGCACCAACGTCACGGTCCTTCTCTTTCCGTCTCGTAGACACGAGCTGAGAAATTGCAAACGTCGAGCAATTGCTCAGAGATGAAAAGTGCCAGCACTGAAAGCTCTTGCTAGCCAGCACCCTTCCTTGGAAGCGCTTTCACAGGCGCAGCAACACTGGGGCTTTGCGCTTCTCTAGCCACCAAACGTCACGGTCCTTCTCTTTCCGTCTCGTAGACATGAGCTGAGAAATTGCAAATGTCGAGCAATTGCTCAGAGATGAAAAGTGCCAGCACTGAAAGCTCTTGCTAGCCAGCACCCTTCCTTGGAAGCGCTTTCACAGGCGCAGCAACACTGGGGCTTTGCGCTTCTCTACCCACCAAACGTCACGGTCCTTCTCTTTCCGTCTCGTAGACATGAGCTGAGAAATTGCAAACGTCGAGCAATTGATCAGAGATGAAAAGTGCCAGCACTGAAAGCTGTTGCTAGCCAGCACCCTTCCTTGGAAGCGCTTTTGTAGGCCTAAGAACACTGGGGCTCTGGGCTTCCCTAGCCACCTCATCTTCTGCTCATCCTCGCGCGCACTTTAAAGAGAGCTCAGGTGAGAAATTGCAAACGTCGAGCAATTGCTCAGAGATGAAAAGTGCCAGCACTGAAAGCTCTTGCTAGCCAGCACCCTTCCTTGGAAGCGCTTTCACAGGCGCAGTAACACTGGGGCTTTGCGCTTCTCTAGCCATCAAACGTCATGGTCATTCTCTTTCCATCTCGTAGACACGAGCTGAGAAATTGCAAACGTCGAGCAATTGCTCAGAGATGAAAAGTGCCAGCACTGAAAGCTGTTGCTAGCCAGCACCCTTCCTTGGAAGCGCTTTTGTAGGCCTAAGAACACTGGGGCTCTGGGCTTCTCTAGCCACCTCATCTTCTGCTCATCCTCTCGCGCACTCTAAAGAGAGCTCAGGTGAGAAATTGCAAACGTCGAGCAATTGCTCAGAGATGAAAAGTGCCAGCACTGAAAGCTGTTGCTAGCCAGCACCCTTCCTTGGAAGCGCTTTCACAGGAGCAGCAACACTGGGGCTTTGCGCTTCTATACGCACCAGACGTCACGGTCCTTCTCTTTCCGTCTCGTAGACATGAGCTGAGAAATTGCAAACGTCGAGCAATTGCTCAGAGATGAAAAGTGCCAGCACTGAAAGCTGTTGCTAGCCAGCACCCTTCCTTGGAAGCGCTTTCACAGGCGCAGCAACACTGGGGCTTTGCGCTTCTCTAGCCACCAAACATCACGGTCATTCTCTTTCCGTCGGTAGACACGAGCTGAGAAATTGCAAACGTCGAGCAATTGCTCAGAGATGAAAAGTGCCAGCACTGAATGCTCTTGCTAGCCAGCACCCTTCCTTGGAAGCGCTTTCACAGGCGCAGCAACACTGGGGCTTTGCGCTTCTATACGCACCAAACGTCACGGTCCTTCTCTTTCTGTCTCCTAGACACGAGCTGAGAAATTGCAAACGTCGAGCAATTGCTCAGAGATGAAAAGTGCCAGCACTGAAAGCTGTTGCTAGCCAGCACCCTTCCTTGGAAGCGCTTTCACAGGCGCAGCAACACTGGGGCTTTGCGCTTCTCTACCCACCAAACGTCACGGTCCTTCTCTTTCCGTCTCCTAGACACGAGCTGAGAAATTGCAAACGTCGAGCAATTGCTCAGAGATGAAAAGTGCCAGCACTGAAAGCTCTTGCTAGCCAGCACCCTTCCTTGGAAGCGCTTTCACAGGCGCAGCAACACTGGGGCTTTGCGCTTCTATACGCACCAAACGTCACAGTCATTCTCTTTCCGTCTCGTAGACATGAGCTGAGAAATTGCAAATGTCGAGCAATTGCTCAGAGATGAAAAGTGCCAGCACTGAAAGCTCTTGCTAGCCAGCACCCTTCCTTGGAAGCGCTTTCACAGGCGCAGCAACACTGGGGCTTTGCGCTTCTCTAGCCACCAAACGTCACAGTCATTCTCTTTCCGTCTCGTAGACATGAGCTGAGAAATTGCAAACGTCGAGCAATTGCTCCGAGATGAAAAGTGCCAGCACTGAAAGCTGTTGCTAGCCAGCACCCTTCCTTGGAAGCGCTTTTGTAGGCCTAAGAACACTGGGGCTCTGGGCTTCTCTAGCCACCTCATCTTCTGCTCATCCTCTCGCGCACTCTAAAGAGAGCTCAGGTGAGAAATTGCAAACGTCGAGCAATTGCTCAGAGATGAAAAGTGCCAGCACTGAAAGCTCTTGCTAGCCAGCACCCTTCCTTGGAAGCGCTTTCACAGGCGCAGCAACACTGGGGCTTTGCGCTTCTCTACCCACCAAAAGTCACGGTCCTTCTCTTTCCGTCTCCTAGACACGAGCTGAGAAATTGCAAAGGTCGAGCAATTGCTCAGAGATGAAAAGTGCCAGCACTGAAAGCTGTTGCTAGCCAGCACCCTTCCTTGGAAGCGCTTTTGTAGGCCTAAGAACACTGGGGCTCTGGGCTTCCCTAGCCACCTCATCTTCTGCTCATCCTCTCGCGCACTTTAAAGAGAGCTCAGGTGAGAAATTGCAAACGTCGAGCAATTGCTCAGAGATGAAAAGTGCCAGCACTGAAAGCTCTTGCTAGCCAGCACCCTTCCTTGGAAGCGCTTTCACAGGCGCAGTAACACTGGGGCTTTGCACTTCTGTACGCACCAAACGTCACGGTCCTTCTCTTTCCGTCTCGTAGACACGAGGTGAGAAATTGCAAAAGTCGAGCAATTGCTCAGAGATGAAAAGTGCCAGCACTGAAAGCTCTTGCTAGCCAGCACCCTTCCTTGGAAGCGCTTTCACAGGCGCAGTAACACTGGGGCTTTGCGCTTCTCTAGCCATCAAACGTCATGGTCATTCTCTTTCCATCTCGTAGACACGAGCTGAGAAATTGCAAACGTCGAGCAATTGCTCAGAGATGAAAAGTGCCAGCACTGAAAGCTGTTGCTAGCCAGCACCCTTCCTTGGAAGTGCTTTTGTAGGCCTAGGAACACTGGGGCTCTGGGCTTCTCTAGCCACCTCATCTTCTGCTCATCCTCTCGCGCACTTTAAAGAGAGCTCAGGTGAGAAATTGCAAACGTCGAGCAATTGCTCAGAGATGAAAAGTGCCAGCACTGAAAGCTCTTGCTAGCCAGCACCCTTCCTTGGAAGCGCTTTCACAGGAGCAGCAACACTGGGGCTTTGCGCTTCTATACGCACCAAACGTCACGGTCCTTCTCTTTCCGTCTCGTAGACATGAGCTGAGAAATTGCAAACGTCGAGCAATTGCTCAGAGATGAAAAGTGCCAGCACTGAAAGCTGTTGCTAGCCAGCACCCTTCCTTGGAAGCGCTTTTGTAGGCCTAAGAACACTGGGGCTCTGGGCTTCTCTAGCCACCTCATCTTCTGCTCATCCTCTCGCGCACTCTAAAGAGAGCTCAGGTGAGAAATTGCAAACGTCGAGCAATTGCTCAGAGATGAAAAGTGCCAGCACTGAAAGCTCTTGCTAGCCAGCACCCTTCCTTGGAAGCGCTTTCACAGGCGCAGCAACACTGGGGCTTTGCGCTTCTCTACCCACCAAACGTCACGGTCATTCTCTTTCCGTCTCCTAGACACGAGCTGAGAAATTGCAAACGTCGAGCAATTGCTCAGAGATGAAAAGTGCCAGCACTGAAAGCTCTTGCTAGCCAGCACCCTTCCTTGGAAGCGCTTTCACAGGCGCAGCAACACTGGGGCTTTGCGCTTCTATACGCACCAAACGTCACAGTCATTCTCTTTCCGTCTCGTAGACATGAGCTGAGAAATTGCAAACGTCGAGCAATTGATCAGAGATGAAAAGTGCCAGCACTGAAAGCTGTTGCTAGCCAGCACCCTTCCTTGGAAGCGCTTTTGTAGGCCTAAGAACACTGGGGCTCTGGGCTTCTCTAGCCACCTCATCTTCTGCTCATCCTCGCGCGCACTTTAAAGAGAGCTCAGGTGAGAAAATGCAAACGTCGAGCAATTGCTCAGAGATGAAAAGTGCCAGCACTGAAAGCTCTTGCTATCCAGCACCCTTCCTTGGAAGCGCTTTCACAGGCGCAGTAACACTGGGGCTTTGCACTTCTGTACGCACCAAACGTCACGGTCCTTCTCTTTCCGTCTCGTAGACACCAGCTGAGAAATTGCAAACGTCGAGCAATTGCTCAGAGATGAAAAGTGCCAGCACTGAAAGCTCTTGCTAGCCAGCACCCTTCCTTGGAAGCGCTTTCACAGGCGCAGTAACACTGGGGCTTTGCGCTTCTATACGCACCAAACGTCACAGTCATTCTCTTTCCGTCTCGTAGACATGAGCTGAGAAATTGCAAATGTCGAGCAATTGCTCAGAGATGAAAAGTGCCAGCACTGAAAGCTGTTGCTAGCCAGCACCCTTCCTTGGAACCGCTTTCACAGGCGCAGCAACACTGGGGCTTTGCGCTTCTCTAGCCACCAAACGTCACGGTCATTCTCTTTCCGTCTCGTAGACACGAGTTGAGAAATTGCAAACGTCCAGCAATTGCTCCGAGATGAAAAGTGCCAGCACTGAAAGCTGTTGCTAGCCAGCACCCTTCCTTGGAAGCGCTTTTGTAGGCCTAAGAACACTGGGGCTCTGGGCTTCTCTAGCCACCTCATCTTCTGCTCATCCTCTCGCGCACTCTAAAGAGAGCTCAGGTGAGAAATTGCAAACGTCGAGCAATTGCTCAGAGATGAAAAGTGCCAGCACTGAAAGCTCTTGCTAGCCAGCACCCTTCCTTGGAAGCGCTTTCACAGGCGCAGCAACACTGGGGCTTTGCGCTTCTCTAGCCACCAAACGTCACGGTCCTTCTCTTTCCGTCTCCTAGACACGAGCTGAGAAATTGCAAACGTTGAGCAATTGCTCAGAGATGAAAAGTGCCAGCACTGAAAGCTGTTGCTAGCCAGCACCCTTCCTTGGAAGCGCTTTCACAGGCGCAGCAACACTGGGGCTTTGCGCTTCTCTAGCCATCAAACGTCATGGTCATTCTCATTCCATCTCGTAGACACGAGCTGAGAAATTGCAAACGTCGAGCAATTGCTCAGAGATGAAAAGTGCCAGCACTGAAAGCTCTTGCTAGCCAGCACCCTTCCTTGGAAGCGCTTTTGTAGGCCTAAGAACACTGGGGCTCTGGGCTTCTCTAGCCACCTCATCTTCTGCTCATCCTCTCGCGCACTCTAAAGAGAGCTCAGGTGAGAAATTGCAAACGTCGAGCAATTGCTCAGAGATGAAAAGTGCCAGCACTGAAAGCTCTTGCTAGCCAGCACCCTTCCTTGGAAGCGCTTTCACAGGCGCAGTAACACTGGGGCTTTGCACTTCTCTAGCTACCAAAAGTCACGGTCCTTCTCTTTCCGTCTCGTAGACACGAGCTGAGAAATTGCAAACGTCGAGCAATTGCTCAGAGATGAAAAGTGCCAGCACTGAAAGCTGTTGCTAGCCAGCACCCTTCCTTGGAAGCGCTTTCACAGGCGCAGTAACACTGGGGCTTTGCACTTCTCTAGCCACCAAGCGTCACGGTCCTTCTCTTTCCGTCTCGTAGACACGAGCTGAGAAATTGCAAACGTCCAGCAATTGCTCAGAGATGAAAAGTGCCAGCACTGAAAGCTGTTGCTAGCCAGCACCCTTCCTTGGAAGCGCTTTCACAGGCGCAGTAACACTGGGGCTTTGCGCTTCTCTAGCCATCAAACGTCATGGTCATTCTCTTTCCATCTCGTAGACACGAGCTGAGAAATTGCAAACGTCGAGCAATTGCTCAGAGATGAAAAGTGCCAGCACTGAAAGCTGTTGCTAGCCAGCACCCTTCCTTGGAAGCGCTTTTGTAGGCCTAAGAACACTGGGGCTCTGGGCTTCTCTAGCCACCTCATCTTCTGCTCATCCTCTCGCGCACTCTAAAGAGAGCTCAGGTGAGAAATTGCAAACGTCGAGCAATTGCTCAGAGATGAAAAGTGCCAGCACTGAAAGCTGTTGCTAGCCAGCACCCTTCCTTGGAAGCGCTTTCACAGGCGCAGTAACACTGGGGCTTTGCACTTCTCTAGCTACCAAACGTCACGGTCCTTCTCTTTCCGTCTCGTAGACACGAGCTGAGAAATTGCAAACGTCGAGCAATTGCTCAGAGATGAAAAGTGCCAGCACTGAAAGCTCTTGCTAGCCAGCACCCTTCCTTGGAAGCGCTTTCACAGGCGCAGCAACACTGGGGCTTTGCGCTTCTCTAGCCACCAAACGTCACGGTCATTCTCTTTCCGTCTCGTAGACACGAGCTGAGAAATTGCAAACGTCCAGCAATTGCTCCGAGATGAAAAGTGCCAGCACTGAAAGCTGTTGCTAGCCAGCACCCTTCCTTGGAAGCGCTTTTGTAGCCCTTAGAACACTGGGGCTCTGGGCTTCTCTAGCCACCTCATCTTCTGCTCATCCTCTCGCGCACTCTAAAGAGAGCTCAGGTGAGAAATTGCAAACGTCGAGCAATTGCTCAGAGATGAAAAGTGCCAGCACTGAAAGCTCTTGCTAGCCAGCACCCTTCCTTGGAAGCGCTTTCACAGGCGCAGCAACACTGGGGCTTTGCGCTTCTCTACCCACCAAACGTCACGGTCATTCTCTTTCCGTCTCCTAGACACGAGCTGAGAAATTGCAAACGTCCAGCAATTGCTCCGAGATGAAAAGTGCCAGCACTGAAAGCTGTTGCTAGCCAGCACCCTTCCTTGGAAGCGCTTTTGTAGGCCTAAGAACACTGGGGCTCTGGGCTTCTCTAGCCACCTCATCTTCTGCTCATCCTCTCGCGCACTCTAAAGAGAGCTCAGGTGAGAAATTGCAAACGTCGAGCAATTGCTCAGAGATGAAAAGTGCCAGCACTGAAAGCTCTTGCTAGCCAGCACCCTTCCTTGGAAGCGCTTTCACAGGCGCAGCAACACTGGGGCTTTGCGCTTCTCTACCCACCAAACGTCACGGTCATTCTCTTTCCGTCTCCTAGACACGAGCTGAGAAATTGCAAACGTCGAGCAATTGCTCAGAGATGAAAAGTGCCAGCACTGAAAGCTCTTGCTAGCCAGCACCCTTCCTTGGAAGCGCTTTCACAGGCGCAGCAACACTGGGGCTTTGCGCTTCTGTACGCACCAAACGTCACGGTCCTTCTCTTTCCGTCTCGTAGACACGAGCTGAGAAATTGCAAACGTCCAGCAATTGCTCCGAGATGAAAAGTGCCAGCACTGAAAGCTGTTGCTAGCCAGCACCCTTCCTTGGAAGCGCTTTTGTAGGCCTAAGAACACTGGGGCTCCTGGCTTCTCTAGCCACCTAATCTTCTGCTCATCCTCTCGCGCACTCTAAAGAGAGCTCAGGTGAGAAATTGCAAACGTCGAGCAATTGCTCAGAGATGAAAAGTGCCAGCACTGAAAGCTGTTGCTAGCCAGCACCCTTCCTTGGAAGCGCTTTTGTAGGCCTAAGAACACTGGGGCTCTGGGCTTCTCTAGCCACCTCATCTTCTGCTCATCCTCTCGCGCACTCTAAAGAGAGCTCAGGTGAGAAATTGCAAACGTCCAGCAATTGCTCAGAGATGAAAAGTGCCAGCACTGAAAGCTCTTGCTAGCCAGCACCCTTCCTTGGAAGCGCTTTCACAGGCGCAGTAACACTGGGGCTTTGCGCTTCTCTAGCCACCAAACGTCACGGTCCTTCTCTTTCCGTCGGTAGACACGAGCTGAGAAATTGCAAACGTCGAGCAATTGCTCCGAGATGAAAAGTGCCAGCACTGAAAGCTCTTGCTAGCCAGCACCCTTCCTTGGAAGCGCTTTTGTAGGCCTAAGAACACTGGGGCTCTGGGCTTCTCTAGCCACCTCATCTTCTGCTCATCCTCTCGCGCACTCTAAAGAGAGCTCAGGTGAGAAATTGCAAACGTCGAGCAATTGCTCAGAGATGAAAAGTGCCAGCACTGAAAGCTGTTGCTAGCCAGCACCCTTCCTTGGAAGCGCTTTCACAGGCGCAGCAACACTGGGGCTTTGCGCTTCTATACGCACCAAACGTCACGGTCCTTCTCTTTCCGTCTCGTAGACACGAGCTGAGAAATTGCAAACGTCGAGCAATTGCTCAGAGATGAAAAGTGCCAGCACTGAAAGCTGTTGCTAGCCAGCACCCTTCCTTGGAAGCGCTTTTGTAGGCCTAAGAACACTGGGGCTTTGCGCTTCTCTAGCCACCAAACATCACGGTCCTTCTCTTTCCGTCTCGTAGACACGAGCTGAGAAATTGCAAACGTCGAGCAATTGCTCAGAGATGAAAAGTGCCAGCACTGAAAGCTCTTGCTAGCCAGCACCCTTCCTTGGAAGCGCTTTCACAGGCGCAGCAACACTGGGGCTTTGCGCTTCTCTACCCACCAAACGTCTCGGTCATTCTCTTTCCGCCTCGTAGACACGAGCTGAGAAATTGCAAACGTCAAGCAATTGCTCAGAGATGAAAAGTGCCAGCACTGAAAGCTCTTGCTAGCCAGCACCCTTCCTTGGAAGCGCTTTCACAAGCGCAGTAACACTGGGGCTTTGCGCTTCTATACGCACCAAACATCACGGTCATTCTCTTTCCGTCTCGTAGACATGAGCTGAGAAATTGCAAATGTCGAGCAATTGCTCAGAGATGAAAAGTGCCAGCACTGAAAGCTGTTGCTAGCCAGCACCCTTCCTTGGAAGCGCTTTCACAGGCGCAGCAACACTGGGGCTTTGCGCTTCTCTAGCCACCAAACGTCACAGTCATTCTATTTCCGTCTCGTAGACATGAGCTGAGAAATTGCAAACGTCGAGCAATTGCTCAGAGATGAAAAGTGCCAGCACTGAAAGCTGTTGCTAGCCAGCACCCTTCCTTGGAAGCGCTTTTGTAGGCCTAAGAACACTGGGGCTCTGGGCTTCCCTAGCCACCTCATCTTCTGCTCATCCTCTCGCGCACTTTAAAGAGAGCTCAGGTGAGAAATTGCAAACGTCGAGCAATTGCTCAGAGATGAAAAGTGCCAGCACTGAAAGCTCTTGCTATCCAGCACCCTTCCTTGGAAGCGCTTTCACAGGCGCAGTAACACTGGGGCTTTGCACTTCTGTACGCACCAAACGTCACGGTCCTTCTCTTTCCGTCTCATAGACACGAGCTGAGAAATTGCAAACGTCCAGCAATTGCTCAGAGATGAAAAGTGCCAGCACTGAAAGCTGTTGCTAGCCAGCACCCTTCCTTGGAAGCGCTTTCACAGGCGCAGTAACACTGGGGCTTTGCGCTTCTCTAGCCATCAAACGTCATGGTCATTCTCTTTCCATCTCGTAGACACGAGCTGAGAAATTGCAAACGTCCAGCAATTGCTCAGAGATGAAAAGTGCCAGCACTGAAAGCTGTTGCTAGCCAGCACCCTTCCTTGGAAGCGCTTTTGTAGGCCTAAGAACAGTGCGGCTCTGGGCTTCTCTAGCCACCTCATCTTCTGCTCATCCTCTCGCGCACTCTAAAGAGAGCTCAGGTGAGAAATTGCAAACGTCGAGCAATTGCTCAGAGATGAAAAGTGCCAGCACTGAAAGCTCTTGCTAGCCAGCACCCTTCCTTGGAAGCGCTTTCACAGGCGCAGCAACACTGGGGCTTTGCACTTCTGTACGCACCAAACGTCACGGTCCTTCTCTTTCCGTCTCGTAGACATGAGCTGAGAAATTGCAAACGTCCAGCAATTGCTCCGAGATGAAAAGTGCCAGCACTGAAAGCTGTTGCTAGCCAGCACCCTTCCTTGGAAGCGCTTTCACAGGCGCAGCAACACTGGGGCTTTGCGCTTCTCTAGCCACCAAACGTCACGGTCCTTCTCTTTCCATCTCGTAGACACGAGCTGAGAAATTGCAAACGTCCAGCAATTGCTCCGAGATGAAAAGTGCCAGCACTGAAAGCTGTTGCTAGCCAGCACCCTTCCTTGGAAGCGCTTTTGTAGGCCTAAGAACACTGGGGCTCTGGGCTTCTCTAGCCACCTCATCTTCTGATCATCCTCTCGCGCACTCTAAAGAGAGCTCAGGTGAGAAATTGCAAACGTCGAGCAATTGCTCAGAGATGAAAAGTGCCAGCACTGAAAGCTCTTGCTAGCCAGCACCCTTCCTTGGAAGCGCTTTCACAGGCGCAGCAACACTGGGGCTTTGCGCTTCTCTAGCCACCAAACATCACGGTCATTCTCTTTCCGCCTCGTAGACACGAGCTGAGAAATTGCAAACGTCAAGCAATTGCTCAGAGATGAAAAGTGCCAGCACTGAAAGCTCTTGCTAGCCAGCACCCTTCCTTGGAAGCGCTTTCACAAGCGCAGTAACACTGGGGCTTTGCGCTTCTATACGCACCAAACGTCACGGTCCTTCTCTTTCCGTCTCGTAGACATGAGCTGAGAAATTGCAAATGTCGAGCAATTGCTCAGAGATGAAAAGTGCCAGCACTGAAAGCTCTTGCTAGCCAGCACCCTTCCTTGGAAGCGCTTTCACAGGCGCAGCAACACTGGGGCTTTGCGCTTCTCTAGCCACCAAACGTCACAGTCATTCTCTTTCCGTCTCGTAGACATGAGCTGAGAAATTGCAAACGTCGAGCAATTGCTCCGAGATGAAAAGTGCCAGCACTGAAAGCTGTTGCTAGCCAGCACCCTTCCTTGGAAGCGCTTTTGTAGGCCTAAGAACACTGGGGCTCTGGGCTTCTCTAGCCACCTCATCTTCTGCTCATCCTCTCGCGCACTCTAAAGAGAGCTCAGGTGAGAAATTGCAAACGTCCAGCAATTGCTCAGAGATGAAAAGTGCCAGCACTGAAAGCTCTTGCTAGCCAGCACCCTTCCTTGGAAGCGCTTTCACAGGCGCAGTAACACTGGGGCTTTGCACTTCTCTAGCTACCAAACGTCACGGTCCTTCTCTTTCCGTCTCGTAGACACGAGCTGAGAAATTGCAAACGTCCAGCAATTGCTCAGAGATGAAAAGTGCCAGCACTGAAAGATCTTGCTAGCCAGCACCCTTCCTTGGAAGCGCTTTCACAGGCGCAGCAACACTGGGGCTTTGCGCTTCTCTAGCCACCAAACGTCACGGTCATTCTCTTTCCGTCTCGTAGACACGAGCTGAGAAATTGCAAACGTCGAGCAATTGCTCAGAGATGAAAAGTGCCAGCACTGAAAGCTCTTGCTAGCCAGCACCCTTCCTTGGAAGCGCTTTTGTAGGCCTAAGAACACTGGGGCTCTGGGCTTCTCTAGCCACCTCATCTTCTGCTCATCCTCTCGCGCACTCTAAAGAGAGCTCAGGTGAGAAATTGCAAACGTCGAGCAATTGCTCAGAGATGAAAAGTGCCAGCACTGAAAGCTCTTGCTAGCCAGCACCCTTCCTTGGAAGCGCTTTCACAAGCGCAGTAACACTGGGGCTTTGCGCTTCTATACGCACCAAACGTCACGGTCCTTCTCTTTCCGTCTCGTAGACATGAGCTGAGAAATTGCAAATGTCGAGCAATTGCTCAGAGATGAAAAGTGCCAGCACTGAAAGCTCTTGCTAGCCAGCACCCTTCCTTGGAAGCGCTTTCACAGGCGCAGCAACACTGGGGCTTTGCGTTTCTCTAGCCACCAAACGTCACAGTCATTCTCTTTCCGTCTCGTAGACATGAGCTGAGAAATTGCAAACGTCGAGCAATTGCTCAGAGATGAAAAGTGCCAGCACTGAAAGCTGTTGCTAGCCAGCACCCTTCCTTGGAAGCGCTTTTGTAGGCCTAAGAACACTGGGGCTCTGGGCTTCTCTAGCCACCTCATCTTCTGCTCATCCTCTCGCGCACTCTAAAGAGAGCTCAGGTGAGAAATTGCAAACGTCGAGCAATTGCTCAGAGATGAAAAGTGCCAGCACTGAAAGCTCTTGCTAGCCAGCACCCTTCCTTGGAAGCGCTTTCACAGGCGCAGTAACACTGGGGCTTTGCGCTTCTCTAGCCATCAAACGTCATGGTCATTCTCTTTCCATCTCGTAGACACGAGCTGAGAAATTGCAAACGTCGAGCAATTGCTCAGAGATGAAAAGTGCCAGCACTGAAAGCTGTTGCTAGCCAGCACCCTTCCTTGGAAGCGCTTTTGTAGGCCTAAGAACACTGGGGCTCTGGGCTTCTCTAGCCACCTCATCTTCTGCTCATCCTCTCGCGCACTCTAAAGAGAGCTCAGGTGAGAAATTGCAAACGTCCAGCAATTGCTCAGAGATGAAAAGTGCCAGCACTGAAAGCTGTTGCTAGCCAGCACCCTTCCTTGGAAGCGCTTTCACAGGCGCAGTAACACTGGGGCTTTGCACTTCTCTAGCTACCAAACGTCACGGTCCTTCTCTTTCCGTCTCGTAGACACGAGCTGAGAAATTGCAAACGTCGAGCAATTGCTCAGAGATGAAAAGTGCCAGCACTGAAAGCTCTTGCTAGCCAGCACCCTTCCTTGGAAGCGCTTTCACAGGCGCAGCAACACTGGGGCTTTGCGCTTCTCTAGCCACCAAACGTCACGGTCATTCTCTTTCCGTCTCGTAGACACGAGCTGAGAAATTGCAAACGTCGAGCAATTGCTCCGAGATGAAAAGTGCCAGCACTGAAAGCTGTTGCTAGCCAGCACCCTTCCTTGGAAGCGCTTTTGTAGCCCTTAGAACACTGGGGCTCTGGGCTTCTCTAGCCACCTCATCTTCTGCTCATCCTCTCGCGCACTCTAAAGAGAGCTCAGGTGAGAAATTGCAAACGTCGAGCAATTGCTCAGAGATGAAAAGTGCCAGCACTGAAAGCTCTTGCTAGCCAGCACCCTTCCTTGGAAGCGCTTTCACAGGCGCAGCAACACTGGGGCTTTGCGCTTCTCTACCCACCAAACGTCACGGTCATTCTCTTTCCGTCTCCTAGACACGAGCTGAGAAATTGCAAACGTCGAGCAATTGCTCAGAGATGAAAAGTGCCAGCACTGAAAGCTCTTGCTAGCCAGCACCCTTCCTTGGAAGCGCTTTCACAGGCGCAGCAACACTGGGGCTTTGCGCTTCTCTACCCACCAAACGTCACGGTCCTTCTCTTTCCGTCTCGTAGACACGAGCTGAGAAATTGCAAACGTCAAGCAATTGCTCAGAGATGAAAAGTGCCAGCACTGAAAGCTGTTGCTAGCCAGCACCCTTCCTTGGAAGCGCTTTTGTAGGCCTAAGAACACTGGGGCTCTGGGCTTCTCTAGCCACCTCATCTTCTGCTCATCCTCTCGCGCACTCTAAAGAGAGCTCAGGTGAGAAATTGCAAACGTCGAGCAATTGCTCAGAGATGAAAAGTGCCAGCACTGAAAGCTCTTGCTAGCCAGCACCCTTCCTTGGAAGCGCTTTCACAGGCGCAGTAACACTGGGGCTTTGCGCTTCTCTAGCCATCAAACGTCATGGTCATTCTCTTTCCATCTCGTAGACACGAGCTGAGAAATTGCAAACGTCGAGCAATTGCTCAGAGATGAAAAGTGCCAGCACTGAAAGCTGTTGCTAGCCAGCACCCTTCCTTGGAAGCGCTTTTGTAGGCCTAAGAACAGTGGGGCTCTGGGCTTCTCTAGCCACCTCATCTTCTGCTCATCCTCTCGCGCACTCTAAAGAGAGCTCAGGTGAGAAATTGCAAACGTCGAGCAATTGCTCAGAGATGAAAAGTGCCAGCACTGAAAGCTCTTGCTAGCCAGCACCCTTCCTTGGAAGCGCTTTCACAGGCGCAGCAACACTGGGGCTTTGCACTTCTGTACGCACCAAACGTCACGGTCCTTCTCTTTCCGTCTCGTAGACACGAGCTGAGAAATTGCAAACGTCGAGCAATTGCTCAGAGATGAAAAGTGCCAGCACTGAAAGCTCTTGCTAGCCAGCACCCTTCCTTGGAAGCGCTTTCACAGGCGCAGCAACACTGGGGCTTTGCGCTTCTCTAGCCACCAAACGTCACGGTCATTCTCTTTCCATCTCGTAGACACGAGCTGAGAAATTGCAAACGTCCAGCAATTGCTCCGAGATGAAAAGTGCCAGCACTGAAAGCTGTTGCTAGCCAGCACCCTTCCTTGGAAGCGCTTTTGTAGGCCTAAGAACACTGGGGCTCTGGGCTTCTCTAGCCACCTCATCTTCTGCTCATCCTCTCGCGCACTCTAAAGAGAGCTCAGGTGAGAAATTGCAAACGTCGAGCAATTGCTCAGAGATGAAAAGTGCCAGCACTGAAAGCTCTTGCTAGCCAGCACCCTTCCTTGGAAGCGCTTTCACAGGCGCAGCAACACTGGCGCTTTGCGCTTCTCTAGCCACCAAACATCACGGTCATTCTCTTTCCGCCTCGTAGACACGAGCTGAGAAATTGCAAACGTCAAGCAATTGCTCAGAGATGAAAAGTGCCAGCACTGAAAGCTCTTGCTAGCCAGCACCCTTCCTTGGAAGCGCTTTCACAAGCGCAGTAACACTGGGGCTTTGCGCTTCTATACGCACCAAACGTCACGGTCCTTCTCTTTCCGTCTCGTAGACATGAGCTGAGAAATTGCAAATGTCGAGCAATTGCTCAGAGATGAAAAGTGCCAGCACTGAAAGCTCTTGCTAGCCAGCACCCTTCCTTGGAAGCGCTTTCACAGGCGCAGCAACACTGGGGCTTTGCGCTTCTCTAGCCACCAAACGTCACAGTCATTCTCTTTCCGTCTCGTAGACATGAGCTGAGAAATTGCAAACGTCGAGCAATTGCTCAGAGATGAAAAGTGCCAGCACTGAAAGCTGTTGCTAGCCAGCACCCTTCCTTGGAAGCGCTTTTGTAGGCCTAAGAACACTGGGGCTCTGGGCTTCTCTAGCCACCTCATCTTCTGCTCATCCTCTCGCGCACTCTAAAGAGAGCTCAGGTGAGAAATTGCAAACGTCGAGCAATTGCTCAGAGATGAAAAGTGCCAGCACTGAAAGCTCTTGCTAGCCAGCACCCTTCCTTGGAAGCGCTTTCACAGGCGCAGTAACACTGGGGCTTTGCACTTCTCTAGCTACCAAACGTCACGGTCCTTCTCTTTCCGTCTCGTAGACACGAGCTGAGAAATTGCAAACGTCCAGCAATTGCTCAGAGATGAAAAGTGCCAGCACTGAAAGATCTTGCTAGCCAGCACCCTTCCTTGGAAGCGCTTTCACAGGCGCAGCAACACTGGGGCTTTGCGCTTCTCTAGCCACCAAACGTCACGGTCATTCTCTTTCCGTCTCGTAGACACGAGCTGAGAAATTGCAAACGTCAAGCAATTGCTCAGAGATGAAAAGTGCCAGCACTGAAAGCTCTTGCTAGCCAGCACCCTTCCTTGGAAGCGCTTTCACAAGCGCAGTAACACTGGGGCTTTGCGCTTCTATACGCACCAAACGTCACGGTCCTTCTCTTTCCGCCTCGTAGACATGAGCTGAGAAATTGCAAATGTCGAGCAATTGCTCAGAGATGAAAAGTGCCAGCACTGAAAGCTCTTGCTAGCCAGCACCCTTCCTTGGAAGCGCTTTCACAGGCGCAGCAACACTGGGGCTTTGCGCTTCTCTACCCACCAAACGTCACAGTCATTCTCTTTCCGTCTCGTAGACATGAGCTGAGAAATTGCAAACGTCGAGCAATTGCTCAGAGATGAAAAGTGCCAGCACTGAAAGCTGTTGCTAGCCAGCACCCTTCCTTGGAAGCGCTTTTGTAGGCCTAAGAACACTGGGGCTCTGGGCTTCTCTAGCCACCTCATCTTCTGCTCATCCTCTCGCGCACTCTAAAGAGAGCTCAGGTGAGAAATTGCAAACGTCCAGCAATTGCTCAGAGATGAAAAGTGCCAGCACTGAAAGCTCTTGCTAGCCAGCACCCTTCCTTGGAAGCGCTTTCACAGGCGCAGTAACACTGGGGCTTTGCGCTTCTCTAGCCATCAAACGTCATGGTCATTCTCTTTCCATCTCGTAGACACGAGCTGAGAAATTGCAAACGTCGAGCAATTGCTCAGAGATGAAAAGTGCCAGCACTGAAAGCTGTTGCTAGCCAGCACCCTTCCTTGGAAGCGCTTTTGTAGGCCTAAGAACACTGGGGCTCTGGGCTTCTCTAGCCACCTCATCTTCTGCTCATCCTCTCGCGCACTCTAAAGAGAGCTCAGGTGAGAAATTGCAAACGTCCAGCAATTGCTCAGAGATGAAAAGTGCCAGCACTGAAAGCTGTTGCTAGCCAGCACCCTTCCTTGGAAGCGCTTTCACAGGCGCAGTAACACTGGGGCTTTGCACTTCTCTAGCTACCAAACGTCACGGTCCTTCTCTTTCCGTCTCGTAGACACGAGCTGAGAAATTGCAAACGTCGAGCAATTGCTCAGAGATGAAAAGTGCCAGCACTGAAAGCTGTTGCTAGCCAGCACCCTTCCTTGGAAGCGCTTTCACAGGCGCAGCAACACTGGGGCTTTGCGCTTCTCTAGCCACCAAACGTCACGGTCATTCTCTTTCCGTCTCGTAGACACGAGCTGAGAAATTGCAAACGTCCAGCAATTGCTCCGAGATGAAAAGTGCCAGCACTGAAAGCTGTTGCTAGCCAGCACCCTTCCTTGGAAGCGCTTTTGTAGCCCTTAGAACACTGGGGCTCTGGGCTTCTCTAGCCACCTCATCTTCTGCTCATCCTCTCGCGCACTCTAAAGAGAGCTCAGGTGAGAAATTGCAAACGTCGAGCAATTGCTCAGAGATGAAAAGTGCCAGCACTGAAAGCTCTTGCTAGCCAGCACCCTTCCTTGGAAGCGCTTTCACAGGCGCAGCAACACTGGGGCTTTGCGCTTCTCTACCCACCAAACGTCACGGTCATTCTCTTTCCGTCTCCTAGACACGAGCTGAGAAATTGCAAACGTCCAGCAATTGCTCCGAGATGAAAAGTGCCAGCACTGAAAGCTGTTGCTAGCCAGCACCCTTCCTTGGAAGCGCTTTTGTAGGCCTAAGAACACTGGGGCTCTGGGCTTCTCTAGCCACCTCATCTTCTGCTCATCCTCTCGCGCACTCTAAAGAGAGCTCAGGTGAGAAATTGCAAACGTCGAGCAATTGCTCAGAGATGAAAAGTGCCAGCACTGAAAGCTCTTGCTAGCCAGCACCCTTCCTTGGAAGCGCTTTTGTAGGCCTAAGAACACTGGGGCTCTGGGCTTCTCTAGCCACCTCATCTTCTGCTCATCCTCTCGCGCACTCTAAAGAGAGCTCAGGTGAGAAATTGCAAACGTCCAGCAATTGCTCAGAGATGAAAAGTGCCAGCACTGAAAGCTCTTGCTAGCCAGCACCCTTCCTTGGAAGCGCTTTCACAGGCGCAGTAACACTGGGGCTTTGCGCTTCTCTAGCCACCAAACGTGACGGTCCTTCTCTTTCCGTCGGTAGACACGAGCTGAGAAATTGCAAACGTCAAGCAATTGCTCCGAGATGAAAAGTGCCAGCACTGAAAGCTGTTGCTAGCCAGCACCCTTCCTTGGAAGCGCTTTTGTAGGCCTAAGAACACTGGGGCTCTGGGCTTCTCTAGCCACCTCATCTTCTGCTCATCCTCTCGCGCACTCTAAAGAGAGCTCAGGTGAGAAATTGCAAACGTCGAGCAATTGCTCAGAGATGAAAAGTGCCAGCACTGAAAGCTCTTGCTAGCCAGCACCCTTCCTTGGAAGCGCTTTCACAGGCGCAGCAACACTGGGGCTTTGCGCTTCTATACGCACCAAACGTCACGGTCCTTTTCTTTCCGTCTCGTAGACACGAGCTGAGAAATTGCAAACGTCGAGCAATTGCTCAGAGATGAAAAGTGCCAGCACTGAAAGCTCTTGCTAGCCAGCACCCTTCCTTGGAAGCGCTTTTGTAGGCCTAAGAACACTGGGGCTTTGCGCTTCTCTAGCCACCAAACGTCACGGTCCTTCTCTTTCCGTCGGTAGACACGAGCTGAGAAATTGCAAACGTCGAGCAATTGCTCAGAGATGAAAAGTGCCAGCACTGAAAGCTCTTGCTAGCCAGCACCCTTCCTTGGAAGCGCTTTCACAAGCGCAGCAACACTGGGGCTTTGCGCTTCTCTACCCACCAAACGTCTCGGTCATTCTCTTTCCGCCTCGTAGACACGAGCTGAGAAATTGCAAACGTCAAGCAATTGCTCAGAGATGAAAAGTGCCAGCACTGAAAGCTCTTGCTAGCCAGCACCCTTCCTTGGAAGCGCTTTCACAAGCGCAGTAACACTGGGGCTTTGCGCTTCTATACGCACCAAACATCACGGTCATTCTCTTTCCGTCTCGTAGACATGAGCTGAGAAATTGCAAATGTCGAGCAATTGCTCAGAGATGAAAAGTGCCAGCACTGAAAGCTGTTGCTAGCCAGCACCCTTCCTTGGAAGCGCTTTCACAGGCGCAGCAACACTGGGGCTTTGCGCTTCTCTAGCCACCAAACGTCACAGTCATTCTATTTCCGTCTCGTAGACATGAGCTGAGAAATTGCAAACGTCGAGCAATTGCTCAGAGATGAAAAGTGCCAGCACTGAAAGCTGTTGCTAGCCAGCACCCTTCCTTGGAAGCGCTTTTGTAGGCCTAAGAACACTGGGGCTCTGGGCTTCCCTAGCCACCTAATCTTCTGCTCATCCTCTCGCGCACTTTAAAGAGAGCTCAGGTGAGAAATTGCAAACGTCGAGCAATTGCTCAGAGATGAAAAGTGCCAGCACTGAAAGCTCTTGCTATCCAGCACCCTTCCTTGGAAGCGCTTTCACAGGCGCAGTAACACTGGGGCTTTGCACTTCTGTACGCACCAAACGTCACGGTCCTTCTCTTTCCGTCTCATAGACACGAGCTGAGAAATTGCAAACGTCCAGCAATTGCTCAGAGATGAAAAGTGCCAGCACTGAAAGCTCTTGCTAGCCAGCACCCTTCCTTGGAAGCGCTTTCACAGGCGCAGCAACACTGGGGCTTTGCACTTCTGTACGCACCAAACGTCACGGTCCTTCTCTTTCCGTCTCGTAGACACGAGCTGAGAAATTGCAAACGTCGAGCAATTGCTCCGAGATGAAAAGTGCCAGCACTGAAAGCTGTTGCTAGCCAGCACCCTTCCTTGGAAGCGCTTTCACAGGCGCAGCAACACTGGGGCTTTGCGCTTCTCTAGCCACCAAACGTCACGGTCCTTCTCTTTCCATCTCGTAGACACGAGCTGAGAAATTGCAAACGTCCAGCAATTGCTCCGAGATGAAAAGTGCCAGCACTGAAAGCTGTTGCTAGCCAGCACCCTTCCTTGGAAGCGCTTTTGTAGGCCTAAGAACACTGGGGCTCTGGGCTTCTCTAGCCACCTCATCTTCTGCTCATCCTCTCGCGCACTCTAAAGAGAGCTCAGGTGAGAAATTGCAAACGTCGAGCAATTGCTCAGAGATGAAAAGTGCCAGCACTGAAAGCTCTTGCTAGCCAGCACCCTTCCTTGGAAGCGCTTTCACAGGCGCAGCAACACTGGGGCTTTGCGCTTCTCTAGCCACCAAACATCACGGTCATTCTCTTTCCGCCTCGTAGACACGAGCTGAGAAATTGCAAACGTCAAGCAATTGCTCAGAGATGAAAAGTGCCAGCACTGAAAGCTGTTGCTAGCCAGCACCCTTCCTTGGAAGCGCTTTCACAAGCGCAGTAACACTGGGGCTTTGCGCTTCTATACGCACCAAACGTCACGGTCCTTCTCTTTCCGTCTCGTAGACATGAGCTGAGAAATTGCAAATGTCGAGCAATTGCTCAGAGATGAAAAGTGCCAGCACTGAAAGCTCTTGCTAGCCAGCACCCTTCCTTGGAAGCGCTTTCACAGGCGCAGCAACACTGGGGCTTTGCGCTTCTCTACCCACCAAACGTCACAGTCATTCTCTTTCCGTCTCGTAGACATGAGCTGAGAAATTGCAAACGTTGAGCAATTGCTCAGAGATGAAAAGTGCCAGCACTGAAAGCTGTTGCTAGCCAGCACCCTTCCTTGGAAGCGCTTTTGTAGGCCTAAGAACACTGGGGCTCTGGGCTTCTCTAGCCACCTCATCTTCTGCTCATCCTCTCGCGCACTCTAAAGAGAGCTCAGGTAAGAAATTGCAAACGTCCAGCAATTGCTCAGAGATGAAAAGTGCCAGCACTGAAAGCTCTTGCTAGCCAGCACCCTTCCTTGGAAGCGCTTTCACAGGCGCAGTAACACTGGGGCTTTGCGCTTCTCTAGCTACCAAACGTCACGGTCCTTCTCTTTCCGTCTCGTAGACACGAGCTGAGAAATTGCAAACGTCGAGCAATTGCTCCGAGATGAAAAGTGCCAGCACTGAAAGCTGTTGCTAGCCAGCACCCTTCCTTGGAAGCGCTTTCACAGGCGCAGCAACACTGGGGCTTTGCGCTTCTCTAGCCACCAAACGTCACGGTCATTCTCTTTCCGTCTCGTAGACACGAGCTGAGAAATTGCAAACGTCCAGCAATTGCTCAGAGATGAAAAGTGCCAGCACTGAAAGCTCTTGCTAGCCAGCACCCTTCCTTGGAAGCGCTTTTGTAGGCCTAAGAACACTGGGGCTCTGGGCTTCTCTAGCCACCTCATCTTCTGCTCATCCTCTCGCGCACTCTAAAGAGAGCTCAGGTGAGAAATTGCAAACGTCGAGCAATTGCTCAGAGATGAAAAGTGCCAGCACTGAAAGCTCTTGCTAGCCAGCACCCTTCCTTGGAAGCGCTTTCACAAGCGCAGTAACACTGGGGCTTTGCGCTTCTATACGCACCAAACGTCACGGTCCTTCTCTTTCCGTCTCGTAGACATGAGCTGAGAAATTGCAAATGTCGAGCAATTGCTCAGAGATGAAAAGTGCCAGCACTGAAAGCTCTTGCTAGCCAGCACCCTTCCTTGGAAGCGCTTTCACAGGCGCAGCAACACTGGGGCTTTGCGCTTCTCTAGCCACCAAACGTCACAGTCATTCTCTTTCCGTCTCGTAGACATGAGCTGAGAAATTGCAAACGTCGAGCAATTGCTCAGAGATGAAAAGTGCCAGCACTGAAAGCTGTTGCTAGCCAGCACCCTTCCTTGGAAGCGCTTTTGTAGGCCTAAGAACACTGGGGCTCTGGGCTTCTCTAGCCACCTCATCTTCTGCTCATCCTCTCGCGCACTCTAAAGAGAGCTCAGGTGAGAAATTGCAAACGTCCAGCAATTGCTCAGAGATGAAAAGTGCCAGCACTGAAAGCTCTTGCTAGCCAGCACCCTTCCTTGGAAGCGCTTTCACAGGCGCTGTAACACTGGGGCTTTGCACTTCTCTAGCTACCAAACGTCACGGTCCTTCTCTTTCCGTCTCGTAGACACGAGCTGAGAAATTGCAAACGTCGAGCAATTGCTCCGAGATGAAAAGTGCCAGCACTGAAAGCTGTTGCTAGCCAGCACCCTTCCTTGGAAGCGCTTTCACAGGCGCAGCAACACTGGGGCTTTGCGCTTCTCTAGCCACCAAAAGTCACGGTCATTCTCTTTCCGTCTCGTAGACACGAGCTGAGAAATTGCAAACGTCCAGCAATTGCTCCGAGATGAAAAGTGCCAGCACTGAAAGCTCTTGCTAGCCAGCACCCTTCCTTGGAAGCGCTTTTGTAGGCCTAAGAACACTGGGGCTCTGGGCTTCTCTAGCCACCTCATCTTCTGCTCATCCTCTCGCGCACTCTAAAGAGAGCTCAGGTGAGAAATTGCAAACGTCGAGCAATTGCTCAGAGATGAAAAGTGCCAGCACTGAAAGCTCTTGCTAGCCAGCACCCTTCCTTGGAAGCGCTTTTGTAGGCCTAAGAACACTGGGGCTCTGGGCTTCTCTAGCCACCAAACGTCACGGTCCTTCTCTTTCTCTCTCGTAGACACGAGCTGAGAAATTGCAAACGTCCAGCAATTGCTCAGAGATGAAAAGTGCCAGCACTGAAAGCTCTTGCTAGCCAGCACCCTTCCTTGGAAGCGCTTTCACAGGCGCAGCAACACTGGGGCTTTGCGCTTCTCTAGCCACCAAACGTCACGGTCATTCTCTTTCCGTCTCGTAGACACGAGCTGAGAAATTGCAAACGTCCAGCAATTGCTCCGAGATGAAAAGTGCCAGCACTGAAAGCTGTTGCTAGCCAGCACCCTTCCTTGGAAGCGCTTTTGTAGGCCTAAGAACACTGGTGCTCTGGGCTTCTCTAGCCACCTCATCTTCTGCTCATCCTCTCGCGCACTCTAAAGAGAGCTCAGGTGAGAAATTGCAAACGTCCAGCAATTGCTCAGAGATGAAAAGTGCCAGCACTGAAAGCTCTTGCTAGCCAGCACCCTTCCTTGGAAGCGCTTTTGTAGGCCTAAGAACACTGGGGCTCTGGGCTTCTCTAGCCACCTCATCTTCTGCTCATCCTCTCGCGCACTCTAAAGAGAGCTCAGGTGAGAAATTGCAAACGTCGAGCAATTGCTCAGAGATGAAAAGTGCCAGCACTGAAAGCTCTTGCTAGCCAGCACCCATCCTTGGAAGCGCTTTCACAGGCGCAGCAACACTGGGGCTTTGCGCTTCTCTACCCACCAAACGTCACGGTCCTTCTCTTTCCGTCTCGTAGACACGAGCTGAGAAATTGCAAACGTCGAGCAATTGCTCCGAGATGAAAAGTGCCAGCACTGAAAGCTGTTGCTAGCCAGCACCCTTCCTTGGAAGCGCTTTTGTAGGCCTAAGAACACTGGGGCTCTGGGCTTCTCTAGCCACCTCATCTTCTGCTCATCCTCTCGCGCACTCTAAAGAGAGCTCAGGTGAGAAATTGCAAACGTCCAGCAATTGCTCAGAGATGAAAAGTGCCAGCACTGAAAGCTCTTGCTAGCCAGCACCCTTCCTTGGAAGCGCTTTCACAGGCGCAGCAACACTGGGGCTTTGTGCTTCTATACGCACCAAACGTCACGGTCCTTCTCTTTCCGTCTCGTAGACACGAGCTGAGAAATTGCAAACGTCGAGCAATTGCTCAGAGATGAAAAGTGCCAGCACTGAAAGCTCTTGCTAGCCAGCACCCTTCCTTGGAAGCGCTTTTGTAGGCCTAAGAACACTGGGGCTTTGCGCTTCTCTACCCACCAAACGTCACGGTCCTTCTCTTTCCGTCGGTAGACACGAGCTGAGAAATTGCAAACGTCGAGCAATTGCTCAGAGATGAAAAGTGCCAGCACTGAAAGCTCTTGCTAGCCAGCACCCTTCCTTGGAAGCGCTTTCACAGGCGCAGCAACACTGGGGCTTTGCGCTTCTCTAGCCACCAAACATCACGGTCATTCTCTTTCCGCCTCGTAGACACGAGCTGAGAAATTGCAAACGTCGAGCAATTGCTCAGAGATGAAAAGTGCCAGCACTGAAAGCTCTTGCTAGCCAGCACCCTTCCTTGGAAGCGCTTTCACAAGCGCAGTAACACTGGAGCTTTGCGCTTCTATACGCACCAAACGTCACGGTCCTTCTCTTTCCGTCTCCTAGACACGAGCTGAGAAATTGCAAACGTCCAGCAATTGCTCAGAGATGAAAAGTGCCAGCACTGAAAGCTCTTGCTAGCCAGCACCCTTCCTTGGAAGCGCTTTCACAGGCGCAGCAACACTGGGGCTTTGCGCTTCTCTAGCCATCAAACGTCATGGTCATTCTCTTTCCATCTCGTAGACACGAGCTGAGAAATTGCAAACGTCGAGCAATTGCTCAGAGATGAAAAGTGCCAGCACTGAAAGCTGTTGCTAGCCAGCACCCTTCCTTGGAAGCGCTTTTGTAGGCCTAAGAACACTGGGGCTCTGGGCTTCTCTAGCCACCTCATCTTCTGCTCATCCTCTCGCGCACTCTAAAGAGAGCTCAGGTAGAAATTGCAAACGTCGAGCAATTGCTCAGAGATGAAAAGTGCCAGCACTGAAAGCTCTTGCTAGCCAGCACCCTTCCTTGGAAGCGCTTTCACAGGCGCAGTAACACTGGGGCTTTGCACTTCTCTAGCTACCAAACGTCACGGTCCTTCTCTTTCCGTCTCGTAGACACGAGCTGAGAAATTGCAAACGTCGAGCAATTGCTCCGAGATGAAAAGTGCCAGCACTGAAAGCTGTTGCTAGCCAGCACCCTTCCTTGGAAGCGCTTTCACAGGCGCAGCAACACTGGGGCTTTGCGCTTCTCTAGCCACCAAACGTCACGGTCCTTCTCTTTCCGTCTCGTAGACACGAGCTGAGAAATTGCAAACGTCCAGCAATTGCTCCGAGATGAAAAGTGCCAGCACTGGAAGCTGTTGCTAGCCAGCACCCTTCCTTGGAAGCGCTTTTGTAGGCCTAAGAACACTGGGGCTCTGGGCTTCTCTAGCCACCTCATCTTCTGCTCATCCTCTCGCGCACTCTAAAGAGAGCTCAGGTGAGAAATTGCAAACGTCCAGCAATTGCTCAGAGATGAAAAGTGCCAGCACTGAAAGCTGTTGCTAGCCAGCACCCTTCCTTGGAAGCGCTTTCACAGGCGCAGCAACACTGGGGCTTTGCGCTTCTATACGCACCAAACGTCACGGTCCTTCTCTTTCTGTCTCGTAGACACGAGCTGAGAAATTGCAAACGTCGAGCAATTGCTCAGAGATGAAAAGTGCCAGCACTGAAAGCTCTTGCTAGCCAGCACCCTTCCTTGGAAGCGCTTTCACAGGCGCAGCAACACTGGGGCTTTGCGCTTCTCTACCCACCAAACGTCACGGTCCTTCTCTTTCCGTCTCGTAGACACGAGCTGAGAAATTGCAAAGGTCGAGCAATTGCTCAGAGATGAAAAGTGTCAGCACTGAAAGCTGTTGCTAGCCAGCACCCTTCCTTGGAAGCGCTTTTGTAGGCCTAAGAACACTGGGGCTCTGGGCTTCTCTAGCCACCTCATCTTCTGCTCATCCTCTCGCGCACTCTAAAGAGAGCTCAGGTGAGAAATTGCAAACGTCCAGCAATTGCTCAGAGATGAAAAGTGCCAGCACTGAAAGCTCTTGCTAGCCAGCACCCTTCCTTGGAAGCGTTTCACAGGCGCAGCAACACTGGGGCTTTGCGCTTCTCTAGCCACCAAACGTCACGGTCCTTCTCTTTCCGTCTCCTAGACACGAGCTGAGAAATTGCAAACGTCGAGCAATTGCTCAGAGATGAAAAGTGCCAGCACTGAAAGCTCTTGCTAGCCAGCACCCTTCCTTGGAAGCGCTTTCACAGGAGCAGCAACACTGGGGCTTTGCGCTTCTCTACCCACCAAACGTCACGGTCCTTCTCTTTCCGTCTCGTAGACATGAGCTGAGAAATTGCAAACGTCGAGCAATTGCTCAGAGATGAAAAGTGCCAGCACTGAAAGCTCTTGCTAGCCAGCACCCTTCCTTGGAAGCGCTTTTGTAGGCCTAAGAACACTGGGGCTCTGGGCTTCCCTAGCCACCTCATCTTCTGCTCATCCTCTCGCGCACTCTAAAGAGAGCTCAGGTGAGAAATTGCAAACGTCGAGCAATTGCTCAGAGATGAAAAGTGCCAGCACTGAAAGCTCTTGCTAGCCAGCACCCTTCCTTGGAAGCGCTTTCACAGGCGCAGCAACACTGGGGCTTTGCGCTTCTATACGCACCAAACGTCACGGTCCTTCTCTTTCTGTCTCGTAGACATGAGCTGAGAAATTGCAAACGTCGAGCAATTGCTCCGAGATGAAAAGTGCCAGCACTGAAAGCTGTTGCTAGCCAGCACCCTTCCTTGGAAGCGCTTTCACAGGCGCAGCAACACTGGGGCTTTGCGCTTCTCTACCCACCAAACGTCACGGTCCTTCTCTTTCCGTCTCGTAGACACGAGCTGAGAAATTGCAAAGGTCGAGCAATTGCTCAGAGATGAAAAGTGCCAGCACTGAAAGCTGTTGCTAGCCAGCACCCTTCCTTGGAAGCGCTTTTGTAGGCCTAAGAACACTGGGGCTCTGGGCTTCCCTAGCCACCTCATCTTCTGCTCATCCTCTCGCGCACTTTAAAGAGAGCTCAGGTGAGAAATTGCAAACGTCGAGCAATTGCTCAGAGATGAAAAGTGCCAGCACTGAAAGCTCTTGCTATCCAGCACCCTTCCTTGGAAGCGTTTCACAGGCGCAGCAACACTGGGGCTTTGCGCTTCTCTAGCCACCAAACGTCACGGTCCTTCTCTTTCCGTCTCGTAGACACGAGCTGAGAAATTGCAAACGTCGAGCAATTGCTCAGAGATGAAAAGTGCCAGCACTGAAAGCTGTTGCTAGCCAGCACCCTTCCTTGGAAGCGCTTTCACAGGCACAGCAACACTGGGGCTTTGCGCTTCTCTAGCCACCAAACGTCACAGTCATTCTCTTTCCGTCTCGTAGACATGAGCTGAGAAATTGCAAACGTCCAGCAATTGCTCAGAGATGAAAAGTGCCAGCACTGAAAGCTCTTGCTAGCCAGCACCCTTCCTTGGAAGCGCTTTTGTAGGCCTAAGAACACTGGGGCTCTGGGCTTCCCTAGCCACCTCATCTTCTGCTCATCCTCTCGCGCACTTTAAAGAGAGCTCAGGTGAGAAATTGCAAACGTCGAGCAATTGCTCAGAGATGAAAAGTGCCAGCACTGAAAGCTGTTGCTAGCCAGCACCCTTCCTTGGAAGCGCTTTCACAGGCGCAGTAACACTGGGGCTTTGCACTTCTCTAGCTACCAAACGTCACGGTCATTCTCTTTCCATCTCGTAGACACGAGCTGAGAAATTGCAAACGTCGAGCAATTGCTCAGAGATGAAAAGTGCCAGCACTGAAAGCTGTTGCTAGCCAGCACCCTTCCTTGGAAGCGCTTTCACAGGCGCAGCAACACTGGGGCTTTGCGCTTCTCTAGCCACCAAACGTCACAGTCATTCTCTTTCCGTCTCGTAGACACGAGCTGAGAAATTGCAAACGTCCAGCAATTGCTCCGAGATGAAAAGTGCCAGCACTGAAAGCTCTTTCTAGCCAGCACCCTTCCTTGGAAGCGCTTTTGTAGGCCTAAGAAGACTGGGGCTCTGGGCTTCTCTAGCCACCTCATCTTCTGCTCATCCTCTCGCGCACTCTAAAGAGAGCTCAGGTGAGAAATTGCAAACGTCCAGCAATTGCTCAGAGATGAAAAGTGCCAGCACTGAAAGCTCTTGCTAGCCAGCACCCTTCCTTGGAAGCGCTTTCACAGGCGCAGCAACACTGGGGCTTTGCGCTTCTATACGCACCAAACGTCACGGTCCTTCTCTTTCTGTCTCGTAGACACGAGCTGAGAAATTGCAAACGTCGAGCAATTGCTCAGAGATGAAAAGTGCCAGCACTGAAAGCTCTTGCTAGCCAGCACCCTTCCTTGGAAGCGCTTTCACAGGCGCAGCAACACTGGGGCTTTGCGCTTCTCTAGCCACCAAACGTCACGGTCCTTCTCTTTCCGTCTCCTAGACACGAGCTGAGAAATTGCAAACGTCCAGCAATTGCTCCGAGATGAAAAGTGCCAGCACTGAAAGCTCTTGCTAGCCAGCACCCTTCCTTGGAAGCGCTTTTGTAGGCCTAAGAACACTGGGGCTCTGGGCTTCTCTAGCCACCTCATCTTCTGCTCATCCTCTCGCGCACTCTAAAGAGAGCTCAGGTGAGAAATTGCAAACGTCGAGCAATTGCTCAGAGATGAAAAGTGCCAGCACTGAAAGCTGTTGCTAGCCAGCACCCTTCCTTGGAAGCGCTTTTGTAGGCCTAAGAACACTGGGGCTCTGGGCTTCTCTAGCCACCTCATCTTCTGCTCATCCTCTCGCGCACTCTAAAGAGAGCTCAGGTGAGAAATTGCAAACGTCCAGCAATTGCTCAGAGATGAAAAGTGCCAGCACTGAAAGCTCTTGCTAGCCAGCACCCTTCCTTGGAAGCGCTTTCACAGGCGCAGTAACACTGGGGCTTTGCGCTTCTCTACCCACCAAACGTCACGGTCCTTCTCTTTCCGTCGGTAGACACGAGCTGAGAAATTGCAAACGTCGAGCAATTGCTCAGAGATGAAAAGTGCCAGCACTGAAAGCTCTTGCTAGCCAGCACCCTTCCTTGGAAGCGCTTTCACAGGCGCAGCAACACTGGGGCTTTGCGCTTCTATACGCACCAAACGTCACGGTCCTTCTCTTTCCGTCTCGTAGACACGAGCTGAGAAATTGCAAACGTCCAGCAATTGCTCCGAGATGAAAAGTGCCAGCACTGAAAGCTGTTGCTAGCCAGCACCCTTCCTTGGAAGCGCTTTTGTAGGCCTAAGAACACTGGGGCTCTGGGCTTCTCTAGCCACCTCATCTTCTGCTCATCCTCTCGCGCACTCTAAAGAGAGCTCAGGTGAGAAATTGCAAACGTCGAGCAATTGCTCAGAGATGAAAAGTGCCAGCACTGAAAGCTCTTGCTAGCCAGCACCCTTCCTTGGAAGCGCTTTTGTAGGCCTAAGAACACTGGGGCTCTGGGCTTCTCTAGCCACCTCATCTTCTGCTCATCCTCTCGCGCACTCTAAAGAGAGCTCAGGTGAGAAATTGCAAACGTCGAGCAATTGCTCAGAGATGAAAAGTGCCAGCACTGAAAGCTCTTGCTAGCCAGCACCCTTCCTTGGAAGCGCTTTCACAGGCGCAGCAACACTGGGGCTTTGCGCTTCTCTACCCACCAAACGTCACGGTCCTTCTCTTTCCGTCGGTAGACACGAGCTGAGAAATTGCAAACGTCGAGCAATTGCTCCGAGATGAAAAGTGCCAGCACTGAAAGCTCTTGCTAGCCAGCACCCTTCCTTGGAAGCGCTTTTGTAGGCCTAAGAACACTGGGGCTCTGGGCTTCTCTAGCCACCTCATCTTCTGCTCATCCTCTCGCGCACTCTAAAGAGAGCTCAGGTGAGAAATTGCAAACGTCCAGCAATTGCTCAGAGATGAAAAGTGCCAGCACTGAAAGCTCTTGCTAGCCAGCACCCTTCCTTGGAAGCGCTTTCACAGGCGCAGCAACACTGGGGCTTTGCGCTTCTCTAGCCACCAAACGTCACGGTCCTTCTCTTTCCGTCGGTAGACACGAGCTGAGAAATTGCAAACGTCCAGCAATTGCTCAGAGATGAAAAGTGCCAGCACTGAAAGCTGTTGCTAGCCAGCACCCTTCCTTGGAAGCGCTTTTGTAGGCCTAAGAACACTGGGGCTCTGGGCTTCTCTAGCCACCTCATCTTCTGCTCATCCTCTCGCGCACTCTAAAGAGAGCTCAGGGGAGAAATTGCAAACGTCGAGCAATTGCTCAGAGATGAAAAGTGCCAGCACTGAAAGCTCTTGCTAGCCAGCACCCTTCCTTGGAAGCGCTTTCACAGGAGCAGCAACACTGGGGCTTTGCACTTCTGTACGCACCAAACGTCACGGTCCTTCTCTTTCCGTCTCCTAGACACGAGCTGAGAAATTGCAAACGTCGAGCAATTGCTCAGAGATGAAAAGTGCCAGCACTGAAAGCTGTTGCTAGCCAGCACCCTTCCTTGGAAGCGCTTTTGTAGGCCTAAGAACACTGGGGCTCTGGGCTTCTCTAGCCACCTCATCTTCTGCTCATCCTCTCGCGCACTCTAAAGAGAGCTCAGGTGAGAAATTGCAAACGTCCAGCAATTGCTCAGAGATGAAAAGTGCCAGCACTGAAAGCTCTTGCTAGCCAGCACCCTTCCTTGGAAGCGCTTTTGTAGGCCTAAGAACACTGGGGCTTTGCGCTTCTCTACGCACCAAACGTCACGGTCCTTCTCTTTCCGTCGGTAGACACGAGCTGAGAAATTGCAAACGTCGAGCAATTGCTCAGAGATGAAAAGTGCCAGCACTGAAAGCTGTTGCTAGCCAGCACCCTTCCTTGGAAGCGCTTTCACAGGCGCAGCAACACTGGGGCTTTGCGCTTCTCTAGCCACCAAACATCACGGTCATTCTCTTTCCGCCTCGTAGACACGAGCTGAGAAATTGCAAACGTCAAGCAATTGCTCAGAGATGAAAAGTGCCAGCACTGAAAGCTCTTGCTAGCCAGCACCCTTCCTTGGAAGCGCTTTCACAAGCGCAGTAACACTGGGGCTTTGCGCTTCTATACGCACCAAACGTCACGGTCCTTCTCTTTCCGTCTCGTAGACATGAGCTGAGAAATTGCAAATGTCGAGCAATTGCTCAGAGATGAAAAGTGCCAGCACTGAAAGCTCTTGCTAGCCAGCACCCTTCCTTGGAAGCGCTTTCACAGGCGCAGTAACACTGGGGCTTTGCACTTCTCTAGCTACCAAACGTCACGGTCCTTCTCTTTCCGTCTCGTAGACACGAGGTGAGAAATTGCAAACGTCGAGCAATTGCTCCGAGATGAAAAGTGCCAGCACTGAAAGCTGTTGCTAGCCAGCACCCTTCCTTGGAAGCGCTTTCACAGGCGCAGCAACACTGGGGCTTTGCGCTTCTCTAGCCACCAAACGTCACGGTCATTCTCTTTCCGTCTCCTAGACACGAGCTGAGAAATTGCAAACGTCGAGCAATTGCTCAGAGATGAAAAGTGCCAGCACTGAAAGCTGTTGCTAGCCAGCACCCTTCCTTGGAAGCGCTTTTGTAGGCCTAAGAACACTGGGGCTCTGGGCTTCTCTAGCCACCTCATCTTCTGCTCATCCTCTCGCGCACTCTAAAGAGAGCTCAGGTGAGAAATTGCAAACGTCCAGCAATTGCTCAGAGATGAAAAGTGCCAGCACTGAAAGCTCTTGCTAGCCAGCACCCTTCCTTGGAAGCGCTTTTGTAGGCCTAAGAACACTGGGGCTTTGCGCTTCTCTACGCACCAAACGTCACGGTCCTTCTCTTTCCGTCGGTAGACACGAGCTGAGAAATTGCAAACGTCGAGCAATTGCTCAGAGATGAAAAGTGCCAGCACTGAAAGCTGTTGCTAGCCAGCACCCTTCCTTGGAAGCGCTTTCACAGGCGCAGCAACACTGGGGCTTTGCGCTTCTCTAGCCACCAAACATCACGGTCATTCTCTTTCCGCCTCGTAGACACGAGCTGAGAAATTGCAAACGTCAAGCAATTGCTCAGAGATGAAAAGTGCCAGCACTGAAAGCTCTTGCTAGCCAGCACCCTTCCTTGGAAGCGCTTTCACAAGCGCAGTAACACTGGGGCTTTGCGCTTCTATACGCACCAAACGTCACGGTCCTTCTCTTTCCGTCTCGTAGACATGAGCTGAGAAATTGCAAATGTCGAGCAATTGCTCAGAGATGAAAAGTGCCAGCACTGAAAGCTCTTGCTAGCCAGCACCCTTCCTTGGAAGCGCTTTCACAGGCGCAGTAACACTGGGGCTTTGCACTTCTCTAGCTACCAAACGTCACGGTCCTTCTCTTTCCGTCTCGTAGACACGAGGTGAGAAATTGCAAACGTCGAGCAATTGCTCCGAGATGAAAAGTGCCAGCACTGAAAGCTGTTGCTAGCCAGCACCCTTCCTTGGAAGCGCTTTCACAGGCGCAGCAACACTGGGGCTTTGCGCTTCTCTAGCCACCAAACGTCACGGTCATTCTCTTTCCGTCTCGTAGACACGAGCTGAGAAATTGCAAAAGTCCAGCAATTGCTCCGAGCTGAAAAGTGCCAGCACTGAAAGCTCTTGCTAGCCAGCACCCTTCCTTGGAAGCGCTTTTGTAGGCCTAAGAACACTGGGGCTCTGGGCTTCTCTAGCCACCTCATCTTCTGCTCATCCTCTCGCGCACTCTAAAGAGAGCTCAGGTGAGAAATTGCAAACGTCGAGCAATTGCTCAGAGATGAAAAGTGCCAGCACTGAAAGCTCTTGCTAGCCAGCACCCTTCCTTGGAAGCGCTTTTGTAGGCCTAAGAACACTGGGGCTCTGGGCTTCTCTAGCCACCAAACGTCACGGTCATTCTCTTTCCGTCTCGTAGACACGAGCTGAGAAATTGCAAACGTCGAGCAATTGCTCAGAGATGAAAAGTGCCAGCACTGAAAGCTCTTGCTAGCCAGCACCCTTCCTTGGAAGCGCTTTCACAGGCGCAGCAACACTGGGGCTTTGCGCTTCTCTAGCCACCAAACGTCACGGTCCTTCTCTTTCCGTCTCGTAGACACGAGCTGAGAAATTGCAAACGTCGAGCAATTGCTCCGAGATGAAAAGTGCCAGCACTGAAAGCTCTTGCTAGCCAGCACCCTTCCTTGGAAGCGCTTTTGTAGGCCTAAGAACACTGGGGCTCTGGGCTTCTCTAGCCACCTCATCTTCTGCTCATCCTCTCGCGCACTCTAAAGAGAGCTCAGGTGAGAAATTGCAAACGTCGAGCAATTGCTCAGAGATGAAAAGTGCCAGCACTGAAAGCTCTTGCTAGCCAGCACCCTTCCTTGGAAGCGCTTTTGTAGGCCTAAGAACACTGGGGCTCTGGGCTTCTCTAGCCACCTCATCTTCTGCTCATCCTCTCGCGCACTCTAAAGAGAGCTCAGGTGAGAAATTGCAAACGTCGAGCAATTGCTCAGAGATGAAAAGTGCCAGCACTGAAAGCTCTTGCTAGCCAGCACCCTTCCTTGGAAGCGCTTTCACAGGCGCAGCAACACTGGCGCTTTGCGCTTCTATACGCACCAAACGTCACGGTCCTTCTCTTTCCGTCGGTAGACACGAGCTGAGAAATTGCAAACGTCGAGCAATTGCTCCGAGATGAAAAGTGCCAGCACTGAAAGCTGTTGCTAGCCAGCACCCTTCCTTGGAAGCGCTTTTGTAGGCCTAAGAACACTGGGGCTCTGGGCTTCTCTAGCCACCTCATCTTCTGCTCATCCTCTCGCGCACTCTAAAGAGAGCTCAGGTGAGAAATTGCAAACGTCCAGCAATTGCTCAGAGATGAAAAGTGCCAGCACTGAAAGCTCTTGCTAGCCAGCACCCTTCCTTGGAAGCGCTTTCACAGGCGCAGCAACACTGGCGCTTTGCGCTTCTATACGCACCAAATGTCACGGTCCTTCTCTTTCCGTCGGTAGACACGAGCTGAGAAATTGCAAACGTCGAGCAATTGCTCAGAGATGAAAAGTGCCAGCACTGAAAGCTGTTGCTAGCCAGCACCCTTCCTTGGAAGCGCTTTTGTAGGCCTAAGAACACTGGGGCTTTGCGCTTCTCTACCCACCAAACGTCACGGTCCTTCTCTTTCCGTCGGTAGACACGAGCTGAGAAATTGCAAACGTCGAGCAATTGCTCAGAGATGAAAAGTGCCAGCACTGAAAGCTCTTGCTAGCCAGCACCCTTCCTTGGAAGCGCTTTCACAGGCGCAGCAACACTGGGGCTTTGCGCTTCTCTAGCCACCAAACATCACGGTCATTCTCTTTCCGCCTCGTAGACACGAGCTGAGAAATTGCAAACGTCAAGCAATTGCTCAGAGATGAAAAGTGCCAGCACTGAAAGCTCTTGCTAGCCAGCACCCTTCCTTGGAAGCGCTTTCACAAGCGCAGTAACACTGGGGCTTTGCGCTTCTATACGCACCAAACGTCACGGTCCTTCTCTTTCCGTCTCGTAGACACGAGCTGAGAAATTGCAAACGTCCAGCAATTGCTCAGAGATGAAAAGTGCCAGCACTGAAAGCTGTTGCTAGCCAGCACCCTTCCTTGGAAGCGCTTTCACAGGCGCAGCAACACTGGGGCTTTGCGCTTCTCTAGCCACCAAACGTCACAGTCATTCTCTTTCCGTCTCGTAGACATGAGCTGAGAAATTGCAAACGTCGAGCAATTGCTCAGAGATGAAAAGTGCCAGCACTGAAAGCTGTTGCTAGCCAGCACCCTTCCTTGGAAGCGCTTTTGTAGGCCTAAGAACACTGGGGCTCTGGGCTTCCCTAGCCACCTCATCTTCTGCTCATCCTCTCGCGCACTCTAAAGAGAGCTCAGGTGAGAAATTGCAAACGTCGAGCAATTGCTCAGAGATGAAAAGTGCCAGCACTGAAAGCTCTTGCTAGCCAGCACCCTTCCTTGGAAGCGCTTTCACAGGCGCAGTAACACTGGGGCTTTGCACTTCTGTACGCACCAAACGTCACGGTCCTTCTCTTTCCGTCTCCTAGACACGAGCTGAGAAATTGCAAACGTCCAGCAATTGCTCAGAGATGAAAAGTGCCAGCACTGAAAGCTCTTGCTAGCCAGCACCCTTCCTTGGAAGCGCTTTCACAGGCGCAGCAACACTGGGGCTTTGCGCTTCTCTAGCCATCAAACGTCATGGTCATTCTCTTTCCATCTCGTAGACACGAGCTGAGAAATTGCAAACGTCGAGCAATTGCTCCGAGATGAAAAGTGCCAGCACTGAAAGCTGTTGCTAGCCAGCACCCTTCCTTGGAAGCGCTTTTGTAGGCCTAAGAACACTGGGGCTCTGGGCTTCTCTAGCCACCTCATCTTCTGCTCATCCTCTCGCGCACTCTAAAGAGAGCTCAGGTGAGAAATTGCAAACGTCGAGCAATTGCTCAGAGATGAAAAGTGCCAGCACTGAAAGCTGTTGCTAGCCAGCACCCTTCCTTGGAAGCGCTTTCACAGGCGCAGTAACACTGGGGCTTTGCACTTCTCTAGCTACCAAACGTCACGGTCCTTCTCTTTCCGTCTCGTAGACACGAGCTGAGAAATTGCAAACGTCGAGCAATTGCTCAGAGATGAAAAGTGCCAGCACTGAAAGCTCTTGCTAGCCAGCACCCTTCCTTGGAAGCGCTTTCACAGGCGCAGCAACACTGGGGCTTTGCGCTTCTCTAGCCACCAAACGTCACGGTCATTCTCTTTCCGTCTCGTAGACACGAGCTGAGAAATTGCAAACGTCCAGCAATTGCTCCGAGATGAAAAGTGCCAGCACTGAAAGCTCTTGCTAGCCAGCACCCTTCCTTGGAAGCGCTTTTGTAGGCCTAAGAAGACTGGGGCTCTGGGCTTCTCTAGCCACCTCATCTTCTGCTCATCCTCTCGCGCACTCTAAAGAGAGCTCAGGTGAGAAATTGCAAACGTCCAGCAATTGCTCCGAGATGAAAAGTGCCAGCACTGAAAGCTGTTGCTAGCCAGCACCCTTCCTTGGAAGCGCTTTTGTAGGCCTAAGAACACTGGGGCTCTGGGCTTCTCTAGCCACCTCATCTTCTGCTCATCCTCTCGCGCACTCTAAAGAGAGCTCAGGTGAGAAATTGCAAACGTCGAGCAATTGCTCAGAGATGAAAAGTGCCAGCACTGAAAGCTCTTGCTAGCCAGCACCCTTCCTTGGAAGCGCTTTTGTAGGCCTAAGAACACTGGGGCTCTGGGCTTCTCTAGCCACCTCATCTTCTGCTCATCCTCTCGCGCACTCTAAAGAGAGCTCAGGTGAGAAATTGCAAACGTCCAGCAATTGCTCAGAGATGAAAAGTGCCAGCACTGAAAGCTCTTGCTAGCCAGCACCCTTCCTTGGAAGCGCTTTCACAGGCGCAGCAACACTGGGGCTTTGCGCTTCTCTACCCACCAAACGTCACGGTCCTTCTCTTTCCGTCGGTAGACACGAGCTGAGAAATTGCAAACGTCGAGCAATTGCTCCGAGATGAAAAGTGCCAGCACTGAAAGCTCTTGCTAGCCAGCACCCTTCCTTGGAAGCGCTTTCACAGGCGCAGCAACACTGGGGCTTTGCGCTTCTCTACCCACCAAACGTCACGGTCCTTCTCTTTCCGTCTCGTAGACACGAGCTGAGAAATTGCAAACGTCGAGCAATTGCTCAGAGATGAAAAGTGCCAGCACTGAAAGCTGTTGCTAGCCAGCACCCTTCCTTGGAAGCGCTTTTGTAGGCCTAAGAACACTGGGGCTCTGGGCTTCTCTAGCCACCTCATCTTCTGCTCATCCTCTCGCGCACTCTAAAGAGAGCTCAGGTGAGAAATTGCAAACGTCCAGCAATTGCTCAGAGATGAAAAGTGCCAGCACTGAAAGCTCTTGCTAGCCAGCACCCTTCCTTGGAAGCGCTTTTGTAGGCCTAAGAACACTGGGGCTCTGGGCTTCTCTAGCCACCTCATCTTCTGCTCATCCTCTCGCGCACTCTACAGAGAGCTCAGGTGAGAAATTGCAAACGTCCAGCAATTGCTCAGAGATGAAAAGTGCCAGCACTGAAAGCTCTTGCTAGCCAGCACCCTTCCTTGGAAGCGCTTTCACAGGCGCAGCAACACTGGGGCTTTGCGCTTCTCTACCCACCAAACGTCACGGTCCTTCTCTTTCCGTCGGTAGACACGAGCTGAGAAATTGCAAACGTCGAGCAATTGCTCAGAGATGAAAAGTGCCAGCACTGAAAGCTCTTGCTAGCCAGCACCCTTCCTTGGAAGCGCTTTTGTAGGCCTAAGAACACTGGGGCTCTGGGCTTCTCTAGCCACCTCATCTTCTGCTCATCCTCTCGCGCACTCTAAAGAGAGCTCAGGTGAGAAATTGCAAACGTCCAGCAATTGCTCAGAGATGAAAAGTGCCAGCACTGAAAGCTCTTGCTAGCCAGCACCCTTCCTTGGAAGCGCTTTCACAGGCGCAGCAACACTGGGGCTTTGCGCTTCTCTAGCCACCAAACGTCACGGTCCTTCTCTTTCCGTCGATAGACACGAGCTGAGAAATTGCAAACGTCCAGCAATTGCTCAGAGATGAAAAGTGCCAGCACTGAAAGCTCTTTCTAGCCAGCACCCTTCCTTGGAAGCGCTTTTGTAGGCCTAAGAAGACTGGGGCTCTGGGCTTCTCTAGCCACCTCATCTTCTGCTCATCCTCTCGCGCACTCTAAAGAGAGCTCAGGTGAGAAATTGCAAACGTCCAGCAATTGCTCAGAGATGAAAAGTGCCAGCACTGAAAGCTCTTGCTAGCCAGCACCCTTCCTTGGAAGCGCTTTCACAGGAGCAGCAACACTGGGGCTTTGCACTTCTGTACGCACCAAACGTGACGGTCCTTCTCTTTCCGTCTCCTAGACACGAGCTGAGAAATTGCAAACGTCGAGCAATTGCTCAGAGATGAAAAGTGCCAGCACTGAAAGCTGTTGCTAGCCAGCACCCTTCCTTGGAAGCGCTTTTGTAGGCCTAACAACACTGGGGCTCTGGGCTTCTCTAGCCACCTCATCTTCTGCTCATCCTCTCGCGCACTCTAAAGAGAGCTCAGGTGAGAAATTGCAAACGTCCAGCAATTGCTCAGAGATGAAAAGTGCCAGCACTGAAAGCTCTTGCTAGCCAGCACCCTTCCTTGGAAGCGCTTTTGTAGGCCTAAAGAACACTGGGGCTTTGCGCTTCTCTACGCACCAAACGTCACGGTCCTTCTCTTTCCGTCTCGTAGACACGAGCTGAGAAATTGCAAACGTCGAGCAATTGCTCAGAGATGAAAAGTGCCAGCACTGAAAGCTCTTGCTAGCCAGCACCCTTCCTTGGAAGCGCTTTCACAGGCGCAGCAACACTGGGGCTTTGCGCTTCTCTAGCCACCAAACATCACGGTCATTCTCTTTCCGCCTCGTAGACACGAGCTGAGAAATTGCAAACGTCAAGCAATTGCTCAGAGATGAAAAGTGCCAGCACTGAAAGCTCTTGCTAGCCAGCACCCTTCCTTGGAAGCGCTTTCACAAGCGCAGTAACACTGGGGCTTTGCGCTTCTATACGCACCAAACGTCACGGTCCTTCTCTTTCCGTCTCGTAGACATGAGCTGAGAAATTGCAAATGTCGAGCAATTGCTCAGAGATGAAAAGTGCCAGCACTGAAAGCTCTTGCTAGCCAGCACCCTTCCTTGGAAGCGCTTTCACAGGCGCAGCAACACTGGGGCTTTGCGCTTCTCTAGCCACCAAACGTCACAGTCATTCTCTTTCCGTCTCGTAGACATGAGCTGAGAAATTGCAAACGTCGAGCAATTGCTCAGAGATGAAAAGTGCCAGCACTGAAAGCTGTTGCTAGCCAGCACCCTTCCTTGGAAGCGCTTTTGTAGGCCTAAGAACACTGGGGCTCTGGGCTTCTCTAACCACCTCATCTTCTGCTCATCCTCTCGCGCACTCTAAAGAGAGCTCAGGTGAGAAATTGCAAACGTCCAGCAATTGCTCAGAGATGAAAAGTGCCAGCACTGAAAGCTCTTGCTAGCCAGCACCCTTCCTTGGAAGCGCTTTCACAGGCGCAGTAACACTGGGGCTTTGCACTTCTCTAGCTACCAAACGTCACGGTCCTTCTCTTTCCGTCTCGTAGACACGAGCTGAGAAATTGCAAACGTCGAGCAATTGCTCCGAGATGAAAAGTGCCAGCACTGAAAGCTGTTGCTAGCCAGCACCCTTCCTTGGAAGCGCTTTCACAGGCGCAGCAACACTGGGGCTTTGCGCTTCTCTAGCCACCAAACGTCACGGTCCTTCTCTTTCCGTCTCGTAGACACGAGCTGAGAAATTGCAAACGTCGAGCAATTGCTCAGAGATGAAAAGTGCCAGCACTGAAAGCTCTTGCTAGCCAGCACCCTTCCTTGGAAGCGCTTTTGTAGGCCTAAGAACACTGGGGCTCTGGGCTTCTCTAGCCACCAAACGTCACGGTCATTCTCTTTCCGTCTCGTAGACACGAGCTGAGAAATTGCAAACGTCGAGCAATTGCTCAGAGATGAAAAGTGCCAGCACTGAAAGCTGTTGCTAGCCAGCACCCTTCCTTGGAAGCGCTTTCACAGGCGCAGCAACACTGGGGCTTTGCGCTTCTCTAGCCACCAAACGTCACGGTCCTTCTCTTTCCGTCTCGTAGACACGAGCTGAGAAATTGCAAACGTCGAGCAATTGCTCAGAGATGAAAAGTGCCAGCACTGAAAGCTCTTGCTAGCCAGCACCCTTCCTTGGAAGCGCTTTTGTAGGCCTAAGAACACTGGGGCTCTGGGCTTCTCTAGCCACCTCATCTTCTGCTCATCCTCTCGCGCACTCTAAAGAGAGCTCAGGTGAGAAATTGCAAACGTCCAGCAATTGCTCAGAGATGAAAAGTGCCAGCACTGAAAGCTCTTGCTAGCCAGCACCCTTCCTTGGAAGCGCTTTTGTAGGCCTAAGAACACTGGGGCTCTGGGCTTCTCTAGCCACCTCATCTTCTGCTCATCCTCTCGCGCACTCTAAAGAGAGCTCAGGTGAGAAATTGCAAACGTCGAGCAATTGCTCAGAGATGAAAAGTGCCAGCACTGAAAGCTCTTGCTAGCCAGCACCCTTCCTTGGAAGCGCTTTCACAGGCGCAGCAACACTGGCGCTTTGCGCTTCTATACGCACCAAACGTCACGGTCCTTCTCTTTCTGTCTCGTAGACACGAGCTGAGAAATTGCAAACGTCGAGCAATTGCTCCGAGATGAAAAGTGCCAGCACTGAAAGCTGTTGCTAGCCAGCACCCTTCCTTGGAAGCGCTTTTGTAGGCCTAAGAACACTGGGGCTCTGGGCTTCTCTAGCCACCTCATCTTCTGCTCATCCTCTCGCGCACTCTAAAGAGAGCTCAGGTGAGAAATTGCAAACGTCGAGCAATTGCTCAGAGATGAAAAGTGCCAGCACTGAAAGCTGTTGCTAGCCAGCACCCTTCCTTGGAAGCGCTTTCACAGGCGCAGCAACACTGGCGCTTTGCGCTTCTATACGCACCAAACGTCACGGTCCTTCTCTTTCCGTCGGTAGACACGAGCTGAGAAATTGCAAACGTCGAGCAATTGCTCAGAGATGAAAAGTGCCAGCACTGAAAGCTGTTGCTAGCCAGCACCCTTCCTTGGAAGCGCTTTTGTAGGCCTAAGAACACTGGGGCTTTGCGCTTCTCTACCCACCAAACGTCACGGTCCTTCTCTTTCCGTCGGTAGACACGAGCTGAGAAATTGCAAACGTCGAGCAATTGCTCAGAGATGAAAAGTGCCAGCACTGAAAGCTCTTGCTAGCCAGCACCCTTCCTTGGAAGCGCTTTCACAGGCGCAGCAACACTGGGGCTTTGCGCTTCTCTAGCCACAAAACATCACGGTCATTCTCTTTCCGCCTCGTAGACACGAGCTGAGAAATTGCAAACGTCAAGCAATTGCTCAGAGATGAAAAGTGCCAGCACTGAAAGCTCTTGCTAGCCAGCACCCTTCCTTGGAAGCGCTTTCACAAGCGCAGTAACACTGGGGCTTTGCGCTTCTATACGCACCAAACGTCACGGTCCTTCTCTTTCCGTCTCGTAGACACGAGCTGAGAAATTGCAAACGTCCAGCAATTGCTCAGAGATGAAAAGTGCCAGCACTGAAAGCTGTTGCTAGCCAGCACCCTTCCTTGGAAGCGCTTTCACAGGCGCAGCAACACTGGGGCTTTGCGCTTCTCTAGGCACCAAACGTCACAGTCATTCTCTTTCCGTCTCGTAGACATGAGCTGAGAAATTGCAAACGTCCAGCAATTGCTCAGAGATGAAAAGTGCCAGCACTGAAAGCTGTTGCTAGCCAGCACCCTTCCTTGGAAGCGCTTTTGTAGGCCTAAGAACACTGGGGCTCTGGGCTTCCCTAGCCACCTCATCTTCTGCTCATCCTCTCGCGCACTTTAAAGAGAGCTCAGGTGAGAAATTGCAAACGTCGAGCAATTGCTCAGAGATGAAAAGTGCCAGCACTGAAAGCTCTTGCTAGCCAGCACCCTTCCTTGGAAGCGCTTTCACAGGCGCAGTAACACTGGGGCTTTGCACTTCTGTACGCACCAAACGTCACGGTCCTTCTCTTTCCGTCTCCTAGACACGAGCTGAGAAATTGCAAACGTCCAGCAATTGCTCAGAGATGAAAAGTGCCAGCACTGAAAGCTCTTGCTAGCCAGCACCCTTCCTTGGAAGCGCTTTCACAGGCGCAGCAACACTGGGGCTTTGCGCTTCTCTAGCCATCAAACGTCATGGTCATTCTCTTTCCATCTCGTAGACACGAGCTGAGAAATTGCAAACGTCGAGCAATTGCTCAGAGATGAAAAGTGCCAGCACTGAAAGCTGTTGCTAGCCAGCACCCTTCCTTGGAAGCGCTTTTGTAGGCCTAAGAACACTGGGGCTCTGGGCTTCTCTAGCCACCTCATCTTCTGCTCATCCTCTCGCGCACTCTAAAGAGAGCTCAGGTGAGAAATTGCAAACGTCCAGCAATTGCTCAGAGATGAAAAGTGCCAGCACTGAAAGCTCTTGCTAGCCAGCACCCTTCCTTGGAAGCGCTTTCACAGGCGCAGTAACACTGGGGCTTTGCACTTCTCTAGCTACCAAACGTCACGGTCCTTCTCTTTCCGTCTCGTAGACACGAGCTGAGAAATTGCAAACGTCGAGCAATTGCTCCGAGATGAAAAGTGCCAGCACTGAAAGCTCTTGCTAGCCAGCACCCTTCCTTGGAAGCGCTTTCACAGGCGCAGCAACACTGGGGCTTTGCGCTTCTCTAGCCACCAAACGTCACGGTCATTCTCTTTCCGTCTCGTAGACACGAGCTGAGAAATTGCAAACGTCCAGCAATTGCTCCGAGATGAAAAGTGCCAGCACTGAAAGCTCTTGCTAGCCAGCACCCTTCCTTGGAAGCGCTTTTGTAGGCCTAAGAACACTGGGGCTCTGGGCTTCTCTAGCCACCTCATCTTCTGCTCATCCTCTCGCGCACTCTAAAGAGAGCTCAGGTGAGAAATTGCAAACGTCGAGCAATTGCTCAGAGATGAAAAGTGCCAGCACTGAAAGCTGTTGCTAGCCAGCACCCTTCCTTGGAAGCGCTTTCACAGGCGCAGCAACACTGGGGCTTTGCGCTTCTATACGCACCAAACGTCACGGTCCTTCTCTTTCTGTCTCGTAGACACGAGCTGAGAAATTGCAAACGTCGAGCAATTGCTCCGAGATGAAAAGTGCCAGCACTGAAAGCTGTTGCTAGCCAGCACCCTTCCTTGGAAGCGCTTTCACAGGCGCAGCAACACTGGGGCTTTGCGCTTCTCTACCCACCAAACGTCACGGTCCTTCTCTTTCCGTCTCGTAGACACGAGCTGAGAAATTGCAAACGTCGAGCAATTGCTCAGAGATGAAAAGTGCCAGCACTGAAAGCTCTTGCTAGCCAGCACCCTTCCTTGGAAGCGCTTTTGTAGGCCTAAGAACACTGGGGCTCTGGGCTTCTCTAGCCACCTCATCTTCTGCTCATCCTCTCGCGCACTTTAAAGAGAGCTCAGGTGAGAAATTGCAAACGTCGAGCAATTGCTCAGAGATGAAAAGTGCCAGCACTGAAAGCTCTTGCTATCCAGCACCCTTCCTTGGAAGCGCTTTCACAGGCGCAGCAACACTGGGGCTTTGCGCTTCTCTAGCCACCAAACGTCACGGTCCTTCTCTTTCCGTCTCCTAGACACGAGCTGAGAAATTGCAAACGTCGAGCAATTGCTCAGAGATGAAAAGTGCCAGCACTGAAAGCTCTTGCTAGCCAGCACCCTTCCTTGGAAGCGCTTTCACAGGCGCAGCAACACTGGGGCTTTGCACTTCTCTAGCCACCAAACGTCACAGTCATTCTATTTCCGTCTCGTAGACATGAGCTGAGAAATTGCAAACGTCGAGCAATTGCTCAGAGATGAAAAGTGCCAGCACTGAAAGATCTTGCTAGCCAGCACCCTTCCTTGGAAGCGCTTTCACAGGCGCAGCAACACTGGCGCTTTGCGCTTCTATACGCACCAAACGTCACGGTCCTTCTCTTTCCGTCGGTAGACACGAGCTGAGAAATTGCAAACGTCGAGCAATTGCTCCGAGATGAAAAGTGCCAGCACTGAAAGCTGTTGCTAGCCAGCACCCTTCCTTGGAAGCGCTTTTGTAGGCCTAAGAACACTGGGGCTCTGGGCTTCTCTAGCCACCTCATCTTCTGCTCATCCTCTCGCGCACTCTAAAGAGAGCTCAGGTGAGAAATTGCAAACGTCGAGCAATTGCTCAGAGATGAAAAGTGCCAGCACTGAAAGCTCTTGCTAGCCAGCACCCTTCCTTGGAAGCGCTTTCACAGGCGCAGCAACACTGGGGCTTTGCGCTTCTATACGCACCAAACGTCACGGTCCTTCTCTTTCCGTCGGTAGACACGAGCTGAGAAATTGCAAACGTCGAGCAATTGCTCCGAGATGAAAAGTGCCAGCACTGAAAGCTCTTGCTAGCCAGCACCCTTCCTTGGAAGCGCTTTTGTAGGCCTAAGAACACTGGGGCTTTGCGCTTCTCTACCCACCAAACGTCACGGTCCTTCTCTTTCCGTCGGTAGACACGAGCTGAGAAATTGCAAACGTCGAGCAATTGCTCAGAGATGAAAAGTGCCAGCACTGAAAGCTCTTGCTAGCCAGCACCCTTCCTTGGAAGCGCTTTCACAGGCGCAGCAACACTGGGGCTTTGCGCTTCTCTACCCACCAAACATCACGGTCATTCTCTTTCCGCCTCGTAGACACGAGCTGAGAAATTGCAAACGTCAAGCAATTGCTCAGAGATGAAAAGTGCCAGCACTGAAAGCTCTTGCTAGCCAGCACCCTTCCTTGGAAGCGCTTTCACAAGCGCAGTAACACTGGGGCTTTGCGCTTCTATACGCACCAAACGTCACGGTCCTTCTCTTTCCGTCTCGTAGACACGAGCTGAGAAATTGCAAACGTCCAGCAATTGCTCAGAGATGAAAAGTGCCAGCACTGAAAGCTGTTGCTAGCCAGCACCCTTCCTTGGAAGCGCTTTCACAGGCGCAGCAACACTGGGGCTTTGCGCTTCTCTAGGCACCAAACGTCACAGTCATTCTCTTTCCGTCTCGTAGACATGAGCTGAGAAATTGCAAACGTCGAGCAATTGCTCAGAGATGAAAAGTGCCAGCACTGAAAGCTGTTGCTAGCCAGCACCCTTCCTTGGAAGCGCTTTTGTAGGCCTAAGAACACTGGGGCTCTGGGCTTCCCTAGCCACCTCATCTTCTGCTCATCCTCTCGCGCACTTTAAAGAGAGCTCAGGTGAGAAATTGCAAACGTCGAGCAATTGCTCAGAGATGAAAAGTGCCAGCACTGAAAGCTCTTGCTAGCCAGCACCCTTCCTTGGAAGCGCTTTCACAGGCGCAGTAACACTGGGGCTTTGCACTTCTGTACGCACCAAACGTCACGGTCCTTCTCTTTCCGTCTCCTAGACACGAGCTGAGAAATTGCAAACGTCCAGCAATTGCTCAGAGATGAAAAGTGCCAGCACTGAAAGCTCTTGCTAGCCAGCACCCTTCCTTGGAAGCGCTTTCACAGGCGCAGCAACACTGGGGCTTTGCGCTTCTCTAGCCATCAAACGTCATGGTCATTCTCTTTCCATCTCGTAGACACGAGCTGAGAAATTGCAAACGTCGAGCAATTGCTCAGAGATGAAAAGTGCCAGCACTGAAAGCTGTTGCTAGCCAGCACCCTTCCTTGGAAGCGCTTTTGTAGGCCTAAGAACACTGGGGCTCTGGGCTTCTCTAGCCACCTCATCTTCTGCTCATCCTCTCGCGCACTCTAAAGAGAGCTCAGGTGAGAAATTGCAAACGTCCAGCAATTGCTCAGAGATGAAAAGTGCCAGCACTGAAAGCTCTTGCTAGCCAGCACCCTTCCTTGGAAGCGCTTTCACAGGCGCAGTAACACTGGGGCTTTGCACTTCTCTAGCTACCAAACGTCACGGTCCTTCTCTTTCCGTCTCGTAGACACGAGCTGAGAAATTGCAAACGTCGAGCAATTGCTCCGAGATGAAAAGTGCCAGCACTGAAAGCTGTTGCTAGCCAGCACCCTTCCTTGGAAGCGCTTTCACAGGCGCAGCAACACTGGGGCTTTGCGCTTCTCTAGCCACCAAACATCACGGTCATTCTCTTTCCGTCTCGTAGACACGAGCTGAGAAATTGCAAACGTCCAGCAATTGCTCCGAGATGAAAAGTGCCAGCACTGAAAGCTCTTGCTAGCCAGCACCCTTCCTTGGAAGCGCTTTTGTAGGCCTAAGAACACTGGGGCTCTGGGCTTCTCTAGCCACCTCATCTTCTGCTCATCCTCTCGCGCACTCTAAAGAGAGCTCAGGTGAGAAATTGCAAACGTCGAGCAATTGCTCAGAGATGAAAAGTGCCAGCACTGAAAGCTCTTGCTAGCCAGCACCCTTCCTTGGAAGCGCTTTCACAGGCGCAGCAACACTGGGGCTTTGCGCTTCTATACGCACCAAACGTCACGGTCCTTCTCTTTCTGTCTCGTAGACACGAGCTGAGAAATTGCAAACGTCGAGCAATTGCTCCGAGATGAAAAGTGCCAGCACTGAAAGCTGTTGCTAGCCAGCACCCTTCCTTGGAAGCGCTTTCACAGGCGCAGCAACACTGGGGCTTTGCGCTTCTCTACCCACCAAACGTCACGGTCCTTCTCTTTCCGTCTCGTAGACACGAGCTGAGAAATTGCAAACGTCGAGCAATTGCTCAGAGATGAAAAGTGCCAGCACTGAAAGCTCTTGCTAGCCAGCACCCTTCCTTGGAAGCGCTTTTGTAGGCCTAAGAACACTGGGGCTCTGGGCTTCTCTAGCCACCTCATCTTCTGCTCATCCTCTCGCGCACTCTAAAGAGAGCTCAGGTGAGAAATTGCAAATGTCGAGCAATTGCTCAGAGATGAAAAGTGCCAGCACTGAAAGCTCTTGCTATCCAGCACCCTTCCTTGGAAGCGCTTTCACAGGCGCAGCAACACTGGGGCTTTGCGCTTCTCTAGCCACCAAACGTCACGGTCCTTCTCTTTCCGTCTCCTAGACACGAGCTGAGAAATTGCAAACGTCGAGCAATTGCTCAGAGATGAAAAGTGCCAGCACTGAAAGCTCTTGCTAGCCAGCACCCTTCCTTGGAAGCGCTTTCACAGGCGCAGCAACACTGGGGCTTTGCACTTCTCTAGCCACCAAACGTCACAGTCATTCTCTTTCCGTCTCGTAGACATGAGCTGAGAAATTGCAAACGTCGAGCAATTGCTCAGAGATGAAAAGTGCCAGCACTGAAAGCTCTTGCTAGCCAGCACCCTTCCTTGGAAGCGCTTTTGTAGGCCTAAGAACACTGGGGCTCTGGGCTTCCCTAGCCACCTCATCTTCTGCTCATCCTCTCGCGCACTTTAAAGAGAGCTCAGGTGAGAAATTGCAAACGTCGAGCAATTGCTCAGAGATGAAAAGTGCCAGCACTGAAAGCTCTTGCTATCCAGCACCCTTCCTTGGAAGCGCTTTCACAGGCGCAGTAACACTGGGGCTTTGCACTTCTGTACGCACCAAACGTCACGGTCCTTCTCTTTCCGTCTCGTAGACACGAGCTGAGAAATTGCAAACGTCCAGCAATTGCTCCGAGATGAAAAGTGCCAGCACTGAAAGCTCTTGCTAGCCAGCACCCTTCCTTGGAAGCGCTTTTGTAGGCCTAAGAACACTGGGGCTCTGGGCTTCTCTAGCCACCTCATCTTCTGCTCATCCTCTCGCGCACTCTAAAGAGAGCTCAGGTGAGAAATTGCAAACGTCCAGCAATTGCTCAGAGATGAAAAGTGCCAGCACTGAAAGCTCTTGCTAGCCAGCACCCTTCCTTGGAAGCGCTTTCACAGGCACAGTAACACTGGGGCTTTGCACTTCTCTAGCTACCAAACGTCACGGTCCTTCTCTTTCCGTCTCGTAGACACGAGCTGAGAAATTGCAAACGTCGAGCAATTGCTCAGAGATGAAAAGTGCCAGCACTGAAAGCTGTTGCTAGCCAGCACCCTTCCTTGGAAGCGCTTTCACAGGCGCAGCAACACTGGGGCTTTGCGCTTCTCTAGCCACCAAACGTCACGGTCATTCTCTTTCCGTCTCGTAGACACGAGCTGAGAAATTGCAAACTTCCAGCAATTGCTCCGAGATGAAAAGTGCCAGCACTGAAAGCTCTTGCTAGCCAGCACCCTTCCTTGGAAGCGCTTTTGTAGGCCTAAGAACACTGGGGCTCTGGGCTTCTCTAGCCACCTCATCTTCTGCTCATCCTCTCGCGCACTCTAAAGAGAGCTCAGGTGAGAAATTGCAAACGTCCAGCAATTGCTCAGAGATGAAAAGTGCCAGCACTGAAAGCTCTTGCTAGCCAGCACCCTTCCTTGGAAGCGCTTTCACAGGCGCAGCAACACTGGCGCTTTGCGCTTCTCTAGCCACCAAACGTCACGGTCCTTCTCTTTCCGTCGGTAGACACGAGCTGAGAAATTGCAAACGTCGAGCAATTGCTCAGAGATGAAAAGTGCCAGCACTGAAAGCTCTTGCTAGCCAGCACCCTTCCTTGGAAGCGCTTTCACAGGCGCAGCAACACTGGGGCTTTGCGCTTCTCTACCCACCAAACGTGACGGTCCTTCTCTTTCCGTCTCGTAGACACGAGCTGAGAAATTGCAAACGTCCAGCAATTGCTCCGAGATGAAAAGTGCCAGCACTGAAAGCTGTTGCTAGCCAGCACCCTTCCTTGGAAGCGCTTTTGTAGGCCTAAGAACACTGGGGCTCTGGGCTTCTCTAGCCACCTCATCTTCTGCTCATCCTCTCGCGCACTCTAAAGAGAGCTCAGGTGAGAAATTGCAAACGTCGAGCAATTGCTCAGAGATGAAAAGTGCCAGCACTGAAAGCTCTTGCTAGCCAGCACCCTTCCTTGGAAGCGCTTTTGTAGGCCTAAGAACACTGGGGCTCTGGGCTTCTCTAGCCACCTCATCTTCTGCTCATCCTCTCGCGCACTCTAAAGAGAGCTCAGGTGAGAAATTGCAAACGTCCAGCAATTGCTCAGAGATGAAAAGTGCCAGCACTGAAAGCTCTTGCTAGCCAGCACCCTTCCTTGGAAGCGCTTTCACAGGCGCAGTAACACTGGGGCTTTGCGCTTCTCTAGCCACCAAACGTCACGGTCCTTCTCTTTCCGTCGGTAGACACGAGCTGAGAAATTGCAAACGTCGAGCAATTGCTCCGAGATGAAAAGTGCCAGCACTGAAAGCTCTTGCTAGCCAGCACCCTTCCTTGGAAGCGCTTTTGTAGGCCTAAGAAGACTGGGGCTCTGGGCTTCTCTAGCCACCTCATCTTCTGCTCATCCTCTCGCGCACTCTAAAGAGAGCTCAGGTGAGAAATTGCAAACGTCGAGCAATTGCTCAGAGATGAAAAGTGCCAGCACTGAAAGCTCTTGCTAGCCAGCACCCTTCCTTGGAAGCGCTTTCACAGGCGCAGCAACACTGGGGCTTTGCGCTTCTCTACCCACCAAACGTGACGGTCCTTCTCTTTCCGTCTCGTAGACACGAGCTGAGAAATTGCAAACGTCGAGCAATTGCTCAGAGATGAAAAGTGCCAGCACTGAAAGCTCTTGCTAGCCAGCACCCTTCCTTGGAAGCGCTTTTGTAGGCCTAAGAACACTGGGGCTCTGGGCTTCTCTAGCCACCTCATCTTCTGCTCATCCTCTCGCGCACTCTAAAGAGAGCTCAGGTGAGAAATTGCAAACGTCGAGCAATTGCTCAGAGATGAAAAGTGCCAGCACTGAAAGCTCTTGCTAGCCAGCACCCTTCCTTGGAAGCGCTTTTGTAGGCCTAAGAACACTGGGGCTCTGGGCTTCTCTAGCCACCTCATCTTCTGCTCATCCTCTCGCGCACTCTAAAGAGAGCTCAGGTGAGAAATTGCAAACGTCCAGCAATTGCTCAGAGATGAAAAGTGCCAGCACTGAAAGCTGTTGCTAGCCAGCACCCTTCCTTGGAAGCACTTTCACAGGCGCAGTAACACTGGGGCTTTGCGCTTCTCTAGCCACCAAACGTCACGGTCCTTCTCTTTCCGTCGGTAGACACGAGCTGAGAAATTGCAAACGTCGAGCAATTGCTCAGAGATGAAAAGTGCCAGCACTGAAAGCTCTTGCTAGCCAGCACCCTTCCTTGGAAGCGCTTTCACAGGCGCAGCAACACTGGGGCTTTGCGCTTCTCTAGCCACCAAACGTCACGGTCCTTCTCTCTCCGTCTCCTAGACACGAGCTGAGAAATTGCAAACGTCGAGCAATTGCTCCGAGATGAAAAGTGCCAGCACTGAAAGCTCTTGCTAGCCAGCACCCTTCCTTGGAAGCGCTTTCACAGGCGCAGCAACACTGGGGCTTTGCTCTTCTCTACCCACCAAACGTCACGGTCATTCTCTTTCCGCCTCGTAGACACGAGCTGAGAAATTGCAAACGTCAAGCAATTGCTCAGAGATGAAAAGTGCCAGCACTGAAAGCTCTTGCTAGCCAGCACCCTTCCTTGGAAGCGCTTTCACAAGCGCAGTAACACTGGGGCTTTGCCCTTCTATACGCACCAAACGTCACGGTCATTCTCTTTCCATCTCGTAGACACGAGCTGAGAAATTGCAAATGTCGAGCAATTGCTCAGAGATGAAAAGTGCCAGCACTGAAAGCTCTTGCTAGCCAGCACCCTTCCTTGGAAGCGCTTTCACAGGCGCAGCAACACTGGGGCTTTGCGCTTCTCTAGCCACCAAACGTCACAGTCATTCTCTTTCCATCTCGTAGACATGAGCTGAGAAATTGCAAACGTCGAGCAATTGCTCAGAGATGAAAAGTGCCAGCACTGAAAGCTGTTGCTAGCCAGCACCCTTCCTTGGAAGCGCTTTTGTAGGCCTAAGAACACTGGGGCTCTGGGCTTCCCTAGCCACCTCATCTTCTGCTCATCCTCTCGCGCACTTTAAAGAGAGCTCAGGTGAGAAATTGCAAACGTCGAGCAATTGCTCAGAGATGAAAAGTGCCAGCACTGAAAGCTCTTGCTAGCCAGCACCCTTCCTTGGAAGCGCTTTCACAGGCGCAGCAACACTGGGGCTTTGCGCTTCTCTAGCCACCAAGCGTCACGGTCCTTCTCTTTCCGTCTCGTAGACACGAGCTGAGAAATTGCAAACGTCGAGCAATTGCTCAGAGATGAAAAGTGCCAGCACTGAAAGCTGTTGCTAGCCAGCACCCTTCCTTGGAAGCGCTTTCACAGGAGCAGCAACACTGGGGCTTTGCACTTCTATACGCACCAAACGTCACGGTCCTTCTCTTTCCGTCTCGTAGACACGAGCTGAGAAATTGCAAACGTCCAGCAACTGCTCAGAGATGAAAAGTGCCAGCACTGAAAGCTCTTGCTAGCCAGCACCCTTCCTTGGAAGCGCTTTTGTAGGCCTAAGAACACTGGGGCTCTGGGCTTCTCTAGCCACCTAATCTTCTGCTCATCCTCTCGCGCACTCTAAAGAGAGCTCAGGTGAGAAATTGCAAATGTCGTGCAATTGCTCAGAGATGAAAAGTGCCAGCACTGAAAGCTCTTGCTAGCCAGCACCCTTCCTTGGAAGCGCTTTCACAGGCGCAGTAACACTGGCGCTTTGCGCTTCTCTAGCCACCAAGCGTCACGGTCATTCTCTTTCCGTCTCGTAGACACGAGCTGAGAAATTGCAAACGTCCAGCAATTGCTCAGAGATGAAAAGTGCCAGCACTGAAAGCTGTTGCTAGCCAGCACCCTTCCTTGGAAGCGCTTTCACAGGCGCAGCAACACTGGGGCTTTGCGCTTCTATACGCACCAAATGTCACGGTCCTTCTCTTTCCGTCTCGTAGACATGAGCTGAGAAATTGCAAATGTCGAGCAATTGCTCAGAGATGAAAAGTGCCAGCACTGAAAGCTGTTGCTAGCCAGCACCCTTCCTTGGAAGCGCTTTCACAGGCGCAGCAACACTGGGGCTTTGCGCTTCTCTAGCCACCAAACGTCACGGTCATTCTCTTTCCGTCTCCTAGACACGAGCTGAGAAATTGCAAACGTCGAGCAATTGCTCAGAGATGAAAAGTGCCAGCACTGAAAGCTCTTGCTAGCCAGCACCCTTCCTTGGAAGCGCTTTTGTAGGCCTAAGAACACTGGGGCTCTGGGCTTCTCTAGCCACCTCATCTTCTGCTCATCCTCTCGCGCACTCTAAAGAGAGCTCAGGTGAGAAATTGCAAACGTCCAGCAATTGCTCAGAGATGAAAAGTGCCAGCACTGAAAGCTGTTGCTAGCCAGCACCCTTCCTTGGAAGCGCTTTCACAGGCACAGTAACACTGGGGCTTTGCACTTCTCTAGCTACCAAACGTCACGGTCCTTCTCTTTCCGTCTCGTAGACACGAGCTGAGAAATTGCAAACGTCGAGCAATTGCTCAGAGATGAAAAGTGCCAGCACTGAAAGCTGTTGCTAGCCAGCACCCTTCCTTGGAAGCGCTTTCACAGGCGCAGCAACACTGGGGCTTTGCGCTTCTCTAGCCACCAAACGTCACGGTCCTTCTCTTTCCGTCTCGTAGACACGAGCTGAGAAATTGCAAACGTCGAGCAATTGCTCCGAGATGAAAAGTGCCAGCACTGAAAGCTCTTGCTAGCCAGCACCCTTCCTTGGAAGCGCTTTTGTAGGCCTAAGAACACTGGGGCTCTGGGCTTCTCTAGCCACCTCATCTTCTGCTCATCCTCTCGCGCACTCTAAAGAGAGCTCAGGTGAGAAATTGCAAACGTCCAGCAATTGCTCAGAGATGAAAAGTGCCAGCACTGAAAGCTCTTGCTAGCCAGCACCCTTCCTTGGAAGCGCTTTCACAGGCGCAGCAACACTGGCGCTTTGCGCTTCTCTAGCCACCAAACGTCACGGTCATTCTCTTTCCGTCGGTAGACACGAGCTGAGAAATTGCAAACGTCGAGCAATTGCTCAGAGATGAAAAGTGCCAGCACTGAAAGCTCTTGCTAGCCAGCACCCTTCCTTGGAAGCGCTTTCACAGGCGCAGCAACACTGGGGCTTTGCGCTTCTCTACCCACCAAACGTGACGGTCCTTCTCTTTCCGTCTCGTAGACACGAGGTGAGAAATTGCAAACGTCCAGCAATTGCTCCGAGATGAAAAGTGCCAGCACTGAAAGCTGTTGCTAGCCAGCACCCTTCCTTGGAAGCGCTTTTGTAGGCCTAAGAACACTGGGGCTCTGGGCTTCTCTAGCCACCTCATCTTCTGCTCATCCTCTCGCGCACTCTAAAGAGAGCTCAGGTGAGAAATTGCAAACGTCCAGCAATTGCTCAGAGATGAAAAGTGCCAGCACTGAAAGCTGTTGCTAGCCAGCACCCTTCCTTGGAAGCGCTTTTGTAGGCCTAAGAACACTGGGGCTCTGGGCTTCTCTAGCCACCTCATCTTCTGCTCATCCTCTCGCGCAGTCTAAAGAGAGCTCAGGTGAGAAATTGCAAACGTCGAGCAATTGCTCAGAGATGAAAAGTGCCAGCACTGAAAGCTCTTGCTAGCCAGCACCCTTCCTTGGAAGCGCTTTACAGGCGCTGTAACACTGGGGCTTTGCGCTTCTCTAGCCACCAAACGTCACGGTCCTTCTCTTTCCGTCGGTAGACACGAGCTGAGAAATTGCAAACGTCGAGCAATTGCTCCGAGATGAAAAGTGCCAGCACTGAAAGCTCTTGCTAGCCAGCACCCTTCCTTGGAAGCGCTTTTGTAGGCCTAAGAAGACTGGGGCTCTGGGCTTCTCTAGCCACCTCATCTTCTGCTCATCCTCTCGCGCACTCTAAAGAGAGCTCAGGTGAGAAATTGCAAACGTCGAGCAATTGCTCAGAGATGAAAAGTGCCAGCACTGAAAGCTCTTGCTAGCCAGCACCCTTCCTTGGAAGCGCTTTCACAGGCGCAGCAACACTGGGGCTTTGCGCTTCTCTACCCACCAAACGTCACGGTCCTTCTCTTTCCGTCTCGTAGACACGAGCTGAGAAATTGCAAACGTCGAGCAATTGCTCAGAGATGAAAAGTGCCAGCACTGAAAGCTCTTGCTAGCCAGCACCCTTCCTTGGAAGCGCTTTTGTAGGCCTAAGAACACTGGGGCTCTGGGCTTCTCTAGCCACCTCATCTTCTGCTCATCCTCTCGCGCACTCTAAAGAGAGCTCAGGTGAGAAATTGCAAACGTCCAGCAATTGCTCAGAGATGAAAAGTGCCAGCACTGAAAGCTCTTGCTAGCCAGCACCCTTCCTTGGAAGCGCTTTTGTAGGCCTAAGAACACTGGGGCTCTGGGCTTCTCTAGCCACCTCATCTTCTGCTCATCCTCTCGCGCACTCTAAAGAGAGCTCAGGTGAGAAATTGCAAACGTCCAGCAATTGCTCAGAGATGAAAAGTGCCAGCACTGAAAGCTCTTGCTAGCCAGCACCCTTCCTTGGAAGCGCTTTCACAGGCACAGTAACACTGGGGCTTTGCACTTCTCTAGCTACCAAACGTCACGGTCCTTCTCTTTCCGTCTCGTAGACACGAGCTGAGAAATTGCAAACGTCGAGCAATTGCTCAGAGATGAAAAGTGCCAGCACTGAAAGCTGTTGCTAGCCAGCACCCTTCCTTGGAAGCGCTTTCACAGGCGCAGCAACACTGGGGCTTTGCGCTTCTCTAGCCACCAAACGTCACGGTCATTCTCTTTCCGTCTCGTAGACACGAGCTGAGAAATTGCAAACTTCCAGCAATTGCTCCGAGATGAAAAGTGCCAGCACTGAAAGCTCTTGCTAGCCAGCACCCTTCCTTGGAAGCGCTTTTGTAGGCCTAAGAACACTGGGGCTCTGGGCTTCTCTAGCCACCTCATCTTCTGCTCATCCTCTCGCGCACTCTAAAGAGAGCTCAGGTGAGAAATTGCAAACGTCCAGCAATTGCTCAGAGATGAAAAGTGCCAGCACTGAAAGCTCTTGCTAGCCAGCACCCTTCCTTGGAAGCGCTTTCACAGGCGCAGCAACACTGGCGCTTTGCGCTTCTCTAGCCACCAAACGTCACGGTCCTTCTCTTTCCGTCGGTAGACACGAGCTGAGAAATTGCAAACGTCGAGCAATTGCTCAGAGATGAAAAGTGCCAGCACTGAAAGCTCTTGCTAGCCAGCACCCTTCCTTGGAAGCGCTTTCACAGGCGCAGCAACACTGGGGCTTTGCGCTTCTCTACCCACCAAACGTGACGGTCCTTCTCTTTCCGTCTCGTAGACACGAGCTGAGAAATTGCAAACGTCCAGCAATTGCTCCGAGATGAAAAGTGCCAGCACTGAAAGCTGTTGCTAGCCAGCACCCTTCCTTGGAAGCGCTTTTGTAGGCCTAAGAACACTGGGGCTCTGGGCTTCTCTAGCCACCTCATCTTCTGCTCATCCTCTCGCGCACTCTAAAGAGAGCTCAGGTGAGAAATTGCAAACGTCGAGCAATTGCTCAGAGATGAAAAGTGCCAGCACTGAAAGCTCTTGCTAGCCAGCACCCTTCCTTGGAAGCGCTTTTGTAGGCCTAAGAACACTGGGGCTCTGGGCTTCTCTAGCCACCTCATCTTCTGCTCATCCTCTCGCGCACTCTAAAGAGAGCTCAGGTGAGAAATTGCAAACGTCCAGCAATTGCTCAGAGATGAAAAGTGCCAGCACTGAAAGCTCTTGCTAGCCAGCACCCTTCCTTGGAAGCGCTTTCACAGGCGCAGTAACACTGGGGCTTTGCGCTTCTCTAGCCACCAAACGTCACGGTCCTTCTCTTTCCGTCGGTAGACACGAGCTGAGAAATTGCAAACGTCGAGCAATTGCTCCGAGATGAAAAGTGCCAGCACTGAAAGCTCTTGCTAGCCAGCACCCTTCCTTGGAAGCGCTTTTGTAGGCCTAAGAAGACTGGGGCTCTGGGCTTCTCTAGCCACCTCATCTTCTGCTCATCCTCTCGCGCACTCTAAAGAGAGCTCAGGTGAGAAATTGCAAACGTCGAGCAATTGCTCAGAGATGAAAAGTGCCAGCACTGAAAGCTCTTGCTAGCCAGCACCCTTCCTTGGAAGCGCTTTCACAGGCGCAGCAACACTGGGGCTTTGCGCTTCTCTACCCACCAAACGTGACGGTCCTTCTCTTTCCGTCTCGTAGACACGAGCTGAGAAATTGCAAACGTCGAGCAATTGCTCAGAGATGAAAAGTGCCAGCACTGAAAGCTCTTGCTAGCCAGCACCCTTCCTTGGAAGCGCTTTTGTAGGCCTAAGAACACTGGGGCTCTGGGCTTCTCTAGCCACCTCATCTTCTGCTCATCCTCTCGCGCACTCTAAAGAGAGCTCAGGTGAGAAATTGCAAACGTCGAGCAATTGCTCAGAGATGAAAAGTGCCAGCACTGAAAGCTCTTGCTAGCCAGCACCCTTCCTTGGAAGCGCTTTTGTAGGCCTAAGAACACTGGGGCTCTGGGCTTCTCTAGCCACCTCATCTTCTGCTCATCCTCTCGCGCACTCTAAAGAGAGCTCAGGTGAGAAATTGCAAACGTCCAGCAATTGCTCAGAGATGAAAAGTGCCAGCACTGAAAGCTGTTGCTAGCCAGCACCCTTCCTTGGAAGCACTTTCACAGGCGCAGTAACACTGGGGCTTTGCGCTTCTCTAGCCACCAAACGTCACGGTCCTTCTCTTTCCGTCGGTAGACACGAGCTGAGAAATTGCAAACGTCGAGCAATTGCTCAGAGATGAAAAGTGCCAGCACTGAAAGCTCTTGCTAGCCAGCACCCTTCCTTGGAAGCGCTTTCACAGGCGCAGCAACACTGGGGCTTTGCGCTTCTCTAGCCACCAAACGTCACGGTCCTTCTCTCTCCGTCTCCTAGACACGAGCTGAGAAATTGCAAACGTCGAGCAATTGCTCCGAGATGAAAAGTGCCAGCACTGAAAGCTCTTGCTAGCCAGCACCCTTCCTTGGAAGCGCTTTCACAGGCGCAGCAACACTGGGGCTTTGCTCTTCTCTACCCACCAAACGTCACGGTCATTCTCTTTCCGCCTCGTAGACACGAGCTGAGAAATTGCAAACGTCAAGCAATTGCTCAGAGATGAAAAGTGCCAGCACTGAAAGCTCTTGCTAGCCAGCACCCTTCCTTGGAAGCGCTTTCACAAGCGCAGTAACACTGGGGCTTTGCCCTTCTATACGCACCAAACGTCACGGTCATTCTCTTTCCATCTCGTAGACACGAGCTGAGAAATTGCAAATGTCGAGCAATTGCTCAGAGATGAAAAGTGCCAGCACTGAAAGCTCTTGCTAGCCAGCACCCTTCCTTGGAAGCGCTTTCACAGGCGCAGCAACACTGGGGCTTTGCGCTTCTCTAGCCACCAAACGTCACAGTCATTCTCTTTCCATCTCGTAGACATGAGCTGAGAAATTGCAAACGTCGAGCAATTGCTCAGAGATGAAAAGTGCCAGCACTGAAAGCTGTTGCTAGCCAGCACCCTTCCTTGGAAGCGCTTTTGTAGGCCTAAGAACACTGGGGCTCTGGGCTTCCCTAGCCACCTCATCTTCTGCTCATCCTCTCGCGCACTTTAAAGAGAGCTCAGGTGAGAAATTGCAAACGTCGAGCAATTGCTCAGAGATGAAAAGTGCCAGCACTGAAAGCTCTTGCTAGCCAGCACCCTTCCTTGGAAGCGCTTTCACAGGCGCAGCAACACTGGGGCTTTGCGCTTCTCTAGCCACCAAGCGTCACGGTCCTTCTCTTTCCGTCTCGTAGACACGAGCTGAGAAATTGCAAACGTCGAGCAATTGCTCAGAGATGAAAAGTGCCAGCACTGAAAGCTGTTGCTAGCCAGCACCCTTCCTTGGAAGCGCTTTCACAGGAGCAGCAACACTGGGGCTTTGCACTTCTATACGCACCAAACGTCACGGTCCTTCTCTTTCCGTCTCGTAGACACGAGCTGAGAAATTGCAAACGTCCAGCAACTGCTCAGAGATGAAAAGTGCCAGCACTGAAAGCTCTTGCTAGCCAGCACCCTTCCTTGGAAGCGCTTTTGTAGGCCTAAGAACACTGGGGCTCTGGGCTTCTCTAGCCACCTAATCTTCTGCTCATCCTCTCGCGCACTCTAAAGAGAGCTCAGGTGAGAAATTGCAAATGTCGTGCAATTGCTCAGAGATGAAAAGTGCCAGCACTGAAAGCTCTTGCTAGCCAGCACCCTTCCTTGGAAGCGCTTTCACAGGCGCAGTAACACTGGCGCTTTGCGCTTCTCTAGCCACCAAGCGTCACGGTCATTCTCTTTCCGTCTCGTAGACACGAGCTGAGAAATTGCAAACGTCCAGCAATTGCTCAGAGATGAAAAGTGCCAGCACTGAAAGCTGTTGCTAGCCAGCACCCTTCCTTGGAAGCGCTTTCACAGGCGCAGCAACACTGGGGCTTTGCGCTTCTATACGCACCAAATGTCACGGTCCTTCTCTTTCCGTCTCGTAGACATGAGCTGAGAAATTGCAAATGTCGAGCAATTGCTCAGAGATGAAAAGTGCCAGCACTGAAAGCTGTTGCTAGCCAGCACCCTTCCTTGGAAGCGCTTTCACAGGCGCAGCAACACTGGGGCTTTGCGCTTCTCTAGCCACCAAACGTCACGGTCATTCTCTTTCCGTCTCCTAGACACGAGCTGAGAAATTGCAAACGTCGAGCAATTGCTCAGAGATGAAAAGTGCCAGCACTGAAAGCTCTTGCTAGCCAGCACCCTTCCTTGGAAGCGCTTTTGTAGGCCTAAGAACACTGGGGCTCTGGGCTTCTCTAGCCACCTCATCTTCTGCTCATCCTCTCGCGCACTCTAAAGAGAGCTCAGGTGAGAAATTGCAAACGTCCAGCAATTGCTCAGAGATGAAAAGTGCCAGCACTGAAAGCTGTTGCTAGCCAGCACCCTTCCTTGGAAGCGCTTTCACAGGCACAGTAACACTGGGGCTTTGCACTTCTCTAGCTACCAAACGTCACGGTCCTTCTCTTTCCGTCTCGTAGACACGAGCTGAGAAATTGCAAACGTCGAGCAATTGCTCAGAGATGAAAAGTGCCAGCACTGAAAGCTGTTGCTAGCCAGCACCCTTCCTTGGAAGCGCTTTCACAGGCGCAGCAACACTGGGGCTTTGCGCTTCTCTAGCCACCAAACGTCACGGTCCTTCTCTTTCCGTCTCGTAGACACGAGCTGAGAAATTGCAAACGTCGAGCAATTGCTCCGAGATGAAAAGTGCCAGCACTGAAAGCTCTTGCTAGCCAGCACCCTTCCTTGGAAGCGCTTTTGTAGGCCTAAGAACACTGGGGCTCTGGGCTTCTCTAGCCACCTCATCTTCTGCTCATCCTCTCGCGCACTCTAAAGAGAGCTCAGGTGAGAAATTGCAAACGTCCAGCAATTGCTCAGAGATGAAAAGTGCCAGCACTGAAAGCTCTTGCTAGCCAGCACCCTTCCTTGGAAGCGCTTTCACAGGCGCAGCAACACTGGCGCTTTGCGCTTCTCTAGCCACCAAACGTCACGGTCATTCTCTTTCCGTCGGTAGACACGAGCTGAGAAATTGCAAACGTCGAGCAATTGCTCAGAGATGAAAAGTGCCAGCACTGAAAGCTCTTGCTAGCCAGCACCCTTCCTTGGAAGCGCTTTCACAGGCGCAGCAACACTGGGGCTTTGCGCTTCTCTACCCACCAAACGTGACGGTCCTTCTCTTTCCGTCTCGTAGACACGAGGTGAGAAATTGCAAACGTCCAGCAATTGCTCCGAGATGAAAAGTGCCAGCACTGAAAGCTGTTGCTAGCCAGCACCCTTCCTTGGAAGCGCTTTTGTAGGCCTAAGAACACTGGGGCTCTGGGCTTCTCTAGCCACCTCATCTTCTGCTCATCCTCTCGCGCACTCTAAAGAGAGCTCAGGTGAGAAATTGCAAACGTCCAGCAATTGCTCAGAGATGAAAAGTGCCAGCACTGAAAGCTGTTGCTAGCCAGCACCCTTCCTTGGAAGCGCTTTTGTAGGCCTAAGAACACTGGGGCTCTGGGCTTCTCTAGCCACCTCATCTTCTGCTCATCCTCTCGCGCAGTCTAAAGAGAGCTCAGGTGAGAAATTGCAAACGTCGAGCAATTGCTCAGAGATGAAAAGTGCCAGCACTGAAAGCTCTTGCTAGCCAGCACCCTTCCTTGGAAGCGCTTTACAGGCGCTGTAACACTGGGGCTTTGCGCTTCTCTAGCCACCAAACGTCACGGTCCTTCTCTTTCCGTCGGTAGACACGAGCTGAGAAATTGCAAACGTCGAGCAATTGCTCCGAGATGAAAAGTGCCAGCACTGAAAGCTCTTGCTAGCCAGCACCCTTCCTTGGAAGCGCTTTTGTAGGCCTAAGAAGACTGGGGCTCTGGGCTTCTCTAGCCACCTCATCTTCTGCTCATCCTCTCGCGCACTCTAAAGAGAGCTCAGGTGAGAAATTGCAAACGTCGAGCAATTGCTCAGAGATGAAAAGTGCCAGCACTGAAAGCTCTTGCTAGCCAGCACCCTTCCTTGGAAGCGCTTTCACAGGCGCAGCAACACTGGGGCTTTGCGCTTCTCTACCCACCAAACGTCACGGTCCTTCTCTTTCCGTCTCGTAGACACGAGCTGAGAAATTGCAAACGTCGAGCAATTGCTCAGAGATGAAAAGTGCCAGCACTGAAAGCTCTTGCTAGCCAGCACCCTTCCTTGGAAGCGCTTTTGTAGGCCTAAGAACACTGGGGCTCTGGGCTTCTCTAGCCACCTCATCTTCTGCTCATCCTCTCGCGCACTCTAAAGAGAGCTCAGGTGAGAAATTGCAAACGTCCAGCAATTGCTCAGAGATGAAAAGTGCCAGCACTGAAAGCTCTTGCTAGCCAGCACCCTTCCTTGGAAGCGCTTTTGTAGGCCTAAGAACACTGGGGCTCTGGGCTTCTCTAGCCACCTCATCTTCTGCTCATCCTCTCGCGCACTCTAAAGAGAGCTCAGGTGAGAAATTGCAAACGTCCAGCAATTGCTCAGAGATGAAAAGTGCCAGCACTGAAAGCTGTTGCTAGCCAGCACCCTTCCTTGGAAGCGCTTTCACAGGCGCAGCAACACTGGGGCTTTGCGCTTCTCTAGCCACCAAACGTCACGGTCCTTCTCTCTCCGTCTCCTAGACACGAGCTGAGAAATTGCAAACGTCGAGCAATTGCTCCGAGATGAAAAGTGCCAGCACTGAAAGCTGTTGCTAGCCAGCACCCTTCCTTGGAAGCGCTTTCACAAGCGCAGTAACACTGGGGCTTTGCCCTTCTATACGCACCAAACGTCACGGTCATTCTCTTTCCATCTCGTAGACACGAGCTGAGAAATTGCAAATGTCGAGCAATTGCTCAGAGATGAAAAGTGCCAGCACTGAAAGCTCTTGCTAGCCAGCACCCTTCCTTGGAAGCGCTTTCAGAGGCGCAGCAACACTGGGGCTTTGCGCTTCTCTAGCCACCAAACGTCACAGTCATTCTCTTTCCATCTCGTAGACATGAGCTGAGAAATTGCAAACGTCGAGCAATTGCTCAGAGATGAAAAGTGCCAGCACTGAAAGCTGTTGCTAGCCAGCACCCTTCCTTGGAAGCGCTTTTGTAGGCCTAAGAACACTGGGGCTCTGGGCTTCCCTAGCCACCTCATCTTCTGCTCATCCTCTCGCGCACTTTAAAGAGAGCTCAGGTGAGAAATTGCAAACGTCGAGCAATTGCTCAGAGATGAAAAGTGCCAGCACTGAAAGCTCTTGCTAGCCAGCACCCTTCCTTGGAAGCGCTTTCACAGGCGCAGCAACACTGGGGCTTTGCGCTTCTCTAGCCACCAAACGTCACGGTCCTTCTCTTTCCGTCTCCTAGACACGAGCTGAGAAATTGCAAACGTCGAGCAATTGCTCAGAGATGAAAAGTGCCAGCACTGAAAGCTGTTGCTAGCCAGCACCCTTCCTTGGAAGCGCTTTCACAGGAGCAGCAACACTGGGGCTTTGCACTTCTATACGCACCAAACGTCACGGTCCTTCTCTTTCCGTCTCGTAGACACGAGCTGAGAAATTGCAAACGTCCAGCAACTGCTCAGAGATGAAAAGTGCCAGCACTGAAAGCTCTTGCTAGCCAGCACCCTTCCTTGGAAGCGCTTTTGTAGGCCTAAGAACACTGGGGCTCTGGGCTTCTCTAGCCACCTAATCTTCTGCTCATCCTCTCGCGCACTCTAAAGAGAGCTCAGGTGAGAAATTGCAAATGTCGAGCAATTGCTCAGAGATGAAAAGTGCCAGCACTGAAAGCTCTTGCTAGCCAGCACCCTTCCTTGGAAGCGCTTTCACAGGCGCAGCAACACTGGGGCTTTGCGCTTCTCTACCCACCAAACGTCATGGTCATTCTCTTTCCGCCTCGTAGACACGAGCTGAGAAATTGCAAACGTCCAGCAATTGCTCAGAGATGAAAAGTGCCAGCACTGAAAGCTGTTGCTAGCCAGCACCCTTCCTTGGAAGCGCTTTCACAGGCGCAGCAACACTGGGGCTTTGCGCTTCTATACGCACCAAATGTCACGGTCCTTCTCTTTCCGTCTCGTAGACACGAGCTCAGAAATTGCAGACGTCGAGCAATTGCTCAGAGATGAAAAGTGCCAGCACTGAAAGCTCTTGCTAGCCAGCACCCTTCCTTGGAAGCGCTTTCACAGGCGCAGTAACACTGGGGCTTTGCGCTTCTCTAGCCACCAAGCGTCACGGTCATTCTCTTTCCGTCTCGTAGACACGAGCTGAGAAATTGCAAACGTCGAGCAATTGCTCAGAGATGAAAAGTGCCAGCACTGAAAGCTCTTGCTAGCCAGCACCCTTCCTTGGAAGCGCTTTCACAGGCGCAGCAACACTGGGGCTTTGCGCTTCTATACGCACCAAACGTCACGGTGATTCTCTTTCCGTCTCGTAGACACGAGCTGAGAAATTGCAAACGTCGAGCAATTGCTCCGAGATGAAAAGTGCCAGCACTGAAAGCTGTTGCTAGCCAGCACCGTTCCTTGGAAGCGCTTTTGTAGGCCTAAGAAGACTGGGGCTCTGGGCTTCTCCAGCCACCTAATCTTCTGCTCATCCTCTCGCGCACTCTAAAGAGAGCTCAGGTGAGAAATTGCAAACGTCCAGCAATTGCTCAGAGATGAAAAGTGCCAGCACTGAAAGCTCTTGCTAGCCAGCACCCTTCCTTGGAAGCGCTTTCACAGGCGCAGCAACACTGGGGCTTTGCGCTTCTATCGCACCAAACGTCACGGTCCTTCTCTTTCCGTCTCGTAGACACGAGCTGAGAAATTGCAAACGTCGAGCAATTGCTCAGAGATGAAAAGTGCCAGCACTGAAAGCTATTGCTAGCCAGCACCCTTCCTTGGAAGCGCTTTCACAGGCGCAGCAACACTGGGGCTTTGCGCTTCTCTACCCACCAAACGTGACGGTCCTTCTCTTTCCGTCGGTAGACACGAGCTGAGAAATTGCAAACGTCGAGCAATTGCTCCGAGATGAAAAGTGCCAGCACTGAAAGCTGTTGCTAGCCAGCACCCTTCCTTGGAAGCGCTTTTGTAGGCCTAAGAAGACTGGGGCTCTGGGCTTCTCTAGCCACCTAATCTTCTGCTCATCCTCTCGCGCACTCTAAAGAGAGCTCAGGGGAGAAATTGCAAACGTCGAGCAATTGCTCAGAGATGAAAAGTGCCAGCACTGAAAGCTCTTGCTAGCCAGCACCCTTCCTTGGAAGCGCTTTTGTAGGCCTAAGAACACTGGGGCTCTGGGCTTCTCTAGCCACCTCATCTTCTGCTCATCCTCTCGCGCACTCTAAAGAGAGCTCAGGTGAGAAATTGCAAACGTCGAGCAATTGCTCAGAGATGAAAAGTGCCAGCACTGAAAGCTGTTGCTAGCCAGCACCCTTCCTTGGAAGCACTTTCACAGGCGCAGTAACACTGGGGCTTTGCGCTTCTCTAGCCACCAAACGTCACGGTCCTTCTCTTTCCGTCTCGTAGACACGAGCTGAGAAATTGCAAACGTCAAGCAATTGCTCAGAGATGAAAAGTGCCAGCACTGAAAGCTCTTGCTAGCCAGCACCCTTCCTTGGAAGCGCTTTCACAGGCGCAGCAACACTGGGGCTTTGCGCTTCTATACGCACCAAACGTCACGGTCCTTCTCTTTCCGTCTCCTAGACACGAGCTGAGAAATTGCAAACGTCCAGCAATTGCTCAGAGATGAAAAGTGCCAGCACTGAAAGCTCTTGCTAGCCAGCACCCTTCCTTGGAAGCGCTTTCACAGGCGCAGCAACACTGGGGCTTTGCTCTTCTCTAGCCACCAAACGTCACGGTCATTCTCTTTCCGCCTCGTAGGCACGAGCTGAGAAATTGCAAACGTCAAGCAATTGCTCAGAGATGAAAAGTGCCAGCACTGAAAGCTGTTGCTAGCCAGCACCCTTCCTTGGAAGCGCTTTCACAAGCGCAGTAACACTGGGGCTTTGCCCTTCTATACGCACCAAACGTCACGGTCATTCTCTTTCCATCTCGTAGACACGAGCTGAGAAATTGCAAACGTCGAGCAATTGCTCAGAGATGAAAAGTGCCAGCACTGAAAGCTCTTGCTAGCCAGCACCCTTCCTTGGAAGCGCTTTCACAGGCGCAGCAACACTGGGGCTTTGCGCTTCTCTACCCACCAAACGTCACAGTCATTCTCTTTCCATCTCGTAGACATGAGCTGAGAAATTGCAAACGTCGAGCAATTGCTCAGAGATGAAAAGTGCCAGCACTGAAAGCTGTTGCTAGCCAGCACCCTTCCTTGGAAGCGCTTTTGTAGGCCTAAGAACACTGGGGCTCTGGGCTTCCCTAGCCACCTCATCTTCTGCTCATCCTCTCGCGCACTTTAAAGAGAGCTCAGGTGAGAAATTGCAAACGTCGAGCAATTGCTCAGAGATGAAAAGTGCCAGCACTGAAAGCTCTTGCTAGCCAGCACCCTTCCTTGGAAGCGCTTTCACAGGCGCAGTAACACTGGGGCTTTGCGCTTCTCTAGCCACCAAGCGTCACGGTCCTTCTCTTTCCGTCTCGTAGACACGAGCTGAGAAATTGCAAACGTCGAGCAATTGCTCAGAGATGAAAAGTGCCAGCACTGAAAGCTGTTGCTAGCCAGCACCCTTCCTTGGAAGCGCTTTCACAGGAGCAGCAACACTGGGGCTTTGCACTTCTATACGCACCAAACGTCACGGTCCTTCTCTTTCCGTCTCGTAGACACGAGCTGAGAAATTGCAAACGTCCAGCAACTGCTCAGAGATGAAAAGTGCCAGCACTGAAAGCTCTTGCTAGCCAGCACCCTTCCTTGGAAGCGCTTTTGTAGGCCTAAGAACACTGGGGCTCTGGGCTTCTCTAGCCACCTCATCTTCTGCTCATCCTCTCGCGCACTCTAAAGAGAGCTCAGGTGAGAAATTGCAAATGTCGAGCAATTGCTCAGAGATGAAAAGTGCCAGCACTGAAAGCTCTTGCTAGCCAGCACCCTTCCTTGGAAGCGCTTTCACAGGCGCAGCAACACTGGGGCTTTGCGCTTCTCTACCCACCAAACGTCACGGTCATTCTCTTTCCGTCTCCTAGACACGAGCTGAGAAATTGCAAACGTCGAGCAATTGCTCCGAGATGAAAAGTGCCAGCACTGAAAGCTGTTGCTAGCCAGCACCCTTCCTTGGAAGCGCTTTCACAGGCGCAGCAACACTGGGGCTTTGCGCTTCTCTAGCCACCAAACGTCATGGTCATTCTCTTTCCGCCTCGTAGACACGAGCTGAGAAATTGCAAACGTCCAGCAATTGCTCAGAGATGAAAAGTGCCAGCACTGAAAGCTCTTGCTAGCCAGCACCCTTCCTTGGAAGCGCTTTCACAGGCGCAGCAACACTGGGGCTTTGCGCTTCTATACGCACCAAATGTCACGGTCCTTCTCTTTCCGTCTCGTAGACATGAGCTGAGAAATTGCAAATGTCGAGCAATTGCTCAGAGATGAAAAGTGCCAGCACTGAAAGCTCTTGCTAGCCAGCACCCTTCCTTGGAAGCGCTTTCACAGGCGCAGCAACACTGGGGCTTTGCGCTTCTCTAGCCACCAAACGTCACGGTCCTTCTCTTTCCGTCTCCTAGACACGAGCTGAGAAATTGCAAACGTCGAGCAATTGCTCAGAGATGAAAAGTGCCAGCACTGAAAGCTCTTGCTATCCAGCACCCTTCCTTGGAAGCGCTTTCACAGGCGCAGTAACACTGGGGCTTTGCGCTTCTCTAGCCACCAAGCGTCACGGTCATTCTCTTTCCGTCTCGTAGACACGAGCTGAGAAATTGCAAACGTCGAGCAATTGCTCCGAGATGAAAAGTGCCAGCACTGAAAGCTGTTGCTAGCCAGCACCCTTCCTTGGAAGCGCTTTCACAGGCGCAGCAACACTGGGGCTTTGCGCTTCTATACGCACCAAACATCACGGTCATTCTCTTTCCGTCTCGTAGACACGAGCTGAGAAATTGCAAACGTCCAGCAATTGCTCCGAGATGAAAAGTGCCAGCACTGAAAGCTGTTGCTAGCCAGCACCGTTCCTTGGAAGCGCTTTTGTAGGCCTAAGAACACTGGGGCTCTGGGCTTCTCTAGCCACCTAATCTTCTGCTCATCCTCTCGCGCACTCTAAAGAGAGCTCAGGTGAGAAATTGCAAACGTCCAGCAATTGCTCAGAGATGAAAAGTGCCAGCACTGAAAGCTCTTGCTAGCCAGCACCCTTCCTTGGAAGCGCTTTCACAGGCGCAGCAAGACTGGGGCTTTGCACTTCTCTAGCTACCAAACGTCACGGTCCTTCTCTTTCCGTCTCGTAGACACGAGCTGAGAAATTGCAAACGTCGAGCAATTGCTCCGAGATGAAAAGTGCCAGCACTGAAAGCTCTTGCTAGCCAGCACCCTTCCTTGGAAGCGCTTTCACAGGCGCAGCAACACTGGGGCTTTGCGCTTCTATACGCACCAAACGTCACGGTCCTTCTCTTTCCGTCTCCTAGACACGAGCTGAGAAATTGCAAACGTCGAGCAATTGCTCAGAGATGAAAAGTGCCAGCACTGAAAGCTCTTGCTAGCCAGCACCCTTCCTTGGAAGCGCTTTCACAGGCACAGCAACACTGGGGCTTTGCGCTTCTCTAGCCACCAAGCGTCACAGTCCTTCTCTTTCCGTCTCGTAGACACGAGCTGAGAAATTGCAAACGTCGAGCAATTGCTCAGAGATGAAAAGTGCCAGCACTGAAAGCTCTTGCTAGCCAGCACCCTTCCTTGGAAGCGCTTTCACAGGCGCAGTAACACTGGGGCTTTGCGCTTCTCTAGCCACCAAGCGTCACGGTCCTTCTCTTTCCGTCTCGTAGACACGAGCTGAGAAATTGCAAACGTCGAGCAATTGCTCAGAGATGAAAAGTGCCAGCCCTGAAAGCTGTTGCTAGCCAGCACCCTTCCTTGGAAGCGCTTTCACAGGCGCAGCAACACTGGGGCTTTGCGCTTCTATACGCACCAAATGTCACGGTCATTCTCTTTCCGTCTCGTAGACACGAGCTGAGAAATTGCAAACGTCCAGCAATTGCTCAGAGATGAAAAGTGCCAGCACTGAAAGCTGTTGCTAGCCAGCACCCTTCCTTGGAAGCGCTTTTGTAGGCCTAAGAACACTGGGGCTCTGGGCTTCTCTAGCCACCTAATATTCTGCTCATCCTCTCGCGCACTCTAAAGAGAGCTCAGGTGAGAAATTGCAAATGTCGAGCAATTGCTCAGAGATGAAAAGGGCCAGCACTGAAAGCTCTTGCTAGCCAGCACCCTTCCTTGGAAGCGCTTTCACAGGCGCAGCAACACTGGGGCTTTGCGCTTCTCTAGCCACCAAACGTCACGGTCCTTCTCTTTCCGTCTCCTAGACACGAGCTGAGAAATTGCAAACGTCGAGCAATTGCTCAGAGATGAAAAGTGCCAGCACTGAAAGCTCTTGCTAGCCAGCACCCTTCCTTGGAAGCGCTTTCACAGGCGCAGCAACACTGGGGCTTTGCGCTTCTCTAGCCACCAAACGTCATGGTCATTCTCTTTCCGCCTCGTAGACACGAGCTGAGAAATTGCAAACGTCAAGCAATTGCTCAGAGATGAAAAGTGCCAGCACTGAAAGCTCTTGCTAGCCAGCACCCTTCCTTGGAAGCGCTTTCACAGGCGCAGCAAGACTGGGGCTTTGCGCTTCTATACGCACCAAACGTCACGGTCCTTCTCTTTCCGTCTCGTAGACACGAGCTGAGAAATTGCAAACGTCCAGCAACTGCTCAGAGATGAAAAGTGCCAGCACTGAAAGCTCTTGCTAGCCAGCACCCTTCCTTGGAAGCGCTTTTGTAGGCCTAAGAACACTGGGGCTCTGGGCTTCTCTAGCCACCTAATCTTCTGCTCATCCTCTCGCGCACTCTAAAGAGAGCTCAGGTGAGAAATTGCAAATGTCGAGCAATTGCTCAGAGATGAAAAGTGCCAGCACTGAAAGCTCTTGCTAGCCAGCACCCTTCCTTGGAAGCGCTTTCACAGGCGCAGCAACACTGGGGCTTTGCGCTTCTCTACCCACCAAACGTCATGGTCATTCTCTTTCCGCCTCGTAGACACGAGCTGAGAAATTGCAAACGTCCAGCAATTGCTCAGAGATGAAAAGTGCCAGCACTGAAAGCTGTTGCTAGCCAGCACCCTTCCTTGGAAGCGCTTTCACAGGCGCAGCAACACTGGGGCTTTGCGCTTCTATACGCACCAAATGTCACGGTCCTTCTCTTTCCGTCTCGTAGACATGAGCTGAGAAATTGCAAATGTCGAGCAATTGCTCAGAGATGAAAAGTGCCAGCACTGAAAGCTGTTGCTAGCCAGCACCCTTCCTTGGAAGCGCTTTCACAGGCGCAGCAACACTGGGGCTTTGCGCTTCTCTAGCCACCAAACGTCACGGTCCTTCTCTTTCCATCTCCTAGACACGAGCTGAGAAATTGCAAACGTCGAGCAATTGCTCAGAGATGAAAAGTGCCAGCACTGAAAGCTCTTGCTAGCCAGCACCCTTCCTTGGAAGCGCTTTCACAGGCGCAGTAACACTGGGGCTTTGCGCTTCTCTAGCCACCAAGCGTCACGGTCATTCTCTTTCCATCTCGTAGACACGAGCTGAGAAATTGCAAACGTCGAGCAATTGCTCCGAGATGAAAAGTGCCAGCACTGAAAGCTCTTGCTATCCAGCACCCTTCCTTGGAAGCGCTTTCACAGGCGCAGCAACACTGGGGCTTTGCGCTTCTATACGCACCAAACGTCACGGTCCTTCTCTTTCCGTCTCGTAGACACGAGCTGAGAAATTGCAAACGTCGAGCAATTGCTCCGAGATGAAAAGTGCCAGCACTGAAAGCTGTTGCTAGCCAGCACCGTTCCTTGGAAGCGCTTTTGTAGGCCTAAGAAGACTGGGGCTCTGGGCTTCTCCAGCCACCTAATCTTCTGCTCATCCTCTCGCGCACTCTAAAGAGAGCTCAGGTGAGAAATTGCAAACGTCCAGCAATTGCTCAGAGATGAAAAGTGCCAGCACTGAAAGCTCTTGCTGGCCAGCACCCTTCCTTGGAAGCGCTTTCACAGGCGCAGCAAGACTGGGGCTTTGCGCTTCTATCGCACCAAACGTCACGGTCCTTCTCTTTCCGTCTCGTAGACACGAGCTGAGAAATTGCAAACGTCGAGCAATTGCTCAGAGATGAAAAGTGCCAGCACTGAAAGCTCTTGCTAGCCAGCACCCTTCCTTGGAAGCGCTTTCACAGGCGCAGCAACACTGGGGCTTTGCGCTTCTCTACCCACCAAACGTGACGGTCCTTCTCTTTCCGTCGGTAGACACGAGCTGAGAAATTGCAAACGTCGAGCAATTGCTCCGAGATGAAAAGTGCCAGCACTGAAAGCTGTTGCTAGCCAGCACCCTTCCTTGGAAGCGCTTTTGTAGGCCTAAGAAGACTGGGGCTCTGGGCTTCTCTAGCCACCTAATCTTCTGCTCATCCTCTCGCGCACTCTAAAGAGAGCTCAGGGGAGAAATTGCAAACGTCGAGCAATTGCTCAGAGATGAAAAGTGCCAGCACTGAAAGCTCTTGCTAGCCAGCACCCTTCCTTGGAAGCGCTTTTGTAGGCCTAAGAACACTGGGGCTCTGGGCTTCTCTAGCCACCTCATCTTCTGCTCATCCTCTCGCGCACTCTAAAGAGAGCTCAGGTGAGAAATTGCAAACGTCGAGCAATTGCTCAGAGATGAAAAGTGCCAGCACTGAAAGCTGTTGCTAGCCAGCACCCTTCCTTGGAAGCACTTTCACAGGCGCAGTAACACTGGGGCTTTGCGCTTCTCTAGCCACCAAACGTCACGGTCCTTCTCTTTCCGTCGGTAGACACGAGCTGAGAAATTGCAAACGTCAAGCAATTGCTCAGAGATGAAAAGTGCCAGCACTGAAAGCTCTTGCTAGCCAGCACCCTTCCTTGGAAGCGCTTTCACAGGCGCAGCAACACTGGGGCTTTGCGCTTCTCTAGCCACCAAACGTCACGGTCCTTCTCTTTCCATCTCCTAGACACGAGCTGAGAAATTGCAAACGTCCAGCAATTGCTCAGAGATGAAAAGTGCCAGCACTGAAAGCTCTTGCTAGCCAGCACCCTTCCTTGGAAGCGCTTTCACAGGCGCAGCAACACTGGGGCTTTGCTCTTCTCTAGCCACCAAACGTCACGGTCATTCTCTTTCCGCCTCGTAGACACGAGCTGAGAAATTGCAAACGTCAAGCAATTGCTCAGAGATGAAAAGTGCCAGCACTGAAAGCTCTTGCTAGCCAGCACCCTTCCTTGGAAGCGCTTTCACAAGCGCAGCAACACTGGGGCTTTGCCCTTCTATACGCACCAAATGTCACGGTCATTCTCTTTCCATCTCGTAGACACGAGCTGAGAAATTGCAAATGTCGAGCAATTGCTCAGAGATGAAAAGTGCCAGCACTGAAAGCTCTTGCTAGCCAGCACCCTTCCTTGGAAGCGCTTTCACAGGCGCAGCAACACTGGGGCTTTGCGCTTCTCTAGCCACCAAACGTCACAGTCATTCTCTTTCCATCTCGTAGACATGAGCTGAGAAATTGCAAACGTCGAGCAATTGCTCAGAGATGAAAAGTGCCAGCACTGAAAGCTGTTGCTAGCCAGCACCCTTCCTTGGAAGCGCTTTTGTAGGCCTAAGAACACTGGGGCTCTGGGCTTCCCTAGCCACCTCATCTTCTGCTCATCCTCTCGCGCACTTTAAAGAGAGCTCAGGTGAGAAATTGCAAACGTCGAGCAATTGCTCAGAGATGAAAAGTGCCAGCACTGAAAGCTCTTGCTAGCCAGCACCCTTCCTTGGAAGCGCTTTCACAGGCGCAGTAACACTGGGGCTTTGCGCTTCTCTAGCCACCAAGCGTCACGGTCCTTCTCTTTCCGTCTCCTAGACACGAGCTGAGAAATTGCAAACGTCGAGCAATTGCTCAGAGATGAAAAGTGCCAGCACTGAAAGCTGTTGCTAGCCAGCACCCTTCCTTGGAAGCGCTTTCACAGGAGCAGCAACACTGGGGCTTTGCACTTCTATACGCACCAAACGTCACGGTCCTTCTCTTTCCGTCGGTAGACACGAGCTGAGAAATTGCAAACGTCCAGCAACTGCTCAGAGATGAAAAGTGCCAGCACTGAAAGCTCTTGCTAGCCAGCACCCTTCCTTGGAAGCGCTTTTGTAGGCCTAAGAACACTGGGGCTCTGGGCTTCTCTAGCCACCTCATCTTCTGCTCATCCTCTCGCGCACTCTAAAGAGAGCTCAGGTGAGAAATTGCAAATGTCGAGCAATTGCTCAGAGATGAAAAGTGCCAGCACTGAAAGCTCTTGCTAGCCAGCACCCTTCCTTGGAAGCGCTTTCACAGGCGCAGCAACACTGGGGCTTTGCGCTTCTCTACCCACCAAACGTCACGGTCATTCTCTTTCCGTCTCCTAGACACGAGCTGAGAAATTGCAAACGTCGAGCAATTGCTCCGAGATGAAAAGTGCCAGCACTGAAAGCTGTTGCTAGCCAGCACCCTTCCTTGGAAGCGCTTTCACAGGCGCAGCAACACTGGGGCTTTGCGCTTCTCTAGCCACCAAACGTCATGGTCATTCTCTTTCCGCCTCGTAGACACGAGCTGAGAAATTGCAAACGTCAAGCAATTGCTCAGAGATGAAAAGTGCCAGCACTGAAAGCTCTTGCTAGCCAGCACCCTTCCTTGGAAGCGCTTTCACAGGCGCAGCAACACTGGGGCTTTGCGCTTCTATACGCACCAAATGTCACGGTCCTTCTCTTTCCGTCTCGTAGACATGAGCTGAGAAATTGCAAATGTCGAGCAATTGCTCAGAGATGAAAAGTGCCAGCACTGAAAGCTCTTGCTAGCCAGCACCCTTCCTTGGAAGCGCTTTCACAGGCGCAGCAACACTGGGGCTTTGCGCTTCTCTAGCCACCAAACGTCACGGTCCTTCTCTTTCCGTCTCCTAGACACGAGCTGAGAAATTGCAAACGTCGAGCAATTGCTCAGAGATGAAAAGTGCCAGCACTGAAAGCTCTTGCTATCCAGCACCCTTCCTTGGAAGCGCTTTCACAGGCGCAGTAACACTGGGGCTTTGCGCTTCTCTAGCCACCAAGCGTCACGGTCATTCTCTTTCCGTCTCGTAGACACGAGCTGAGAAATTGCAAACGTCGAGCAATTGCTCCGAGATGAAAAGTGCCAGCACTGAAAGCTGTTGCTAGCCAGCACCCTTCCTTGGAAGCGCTTTCACAGGCGCAGCAACACTGGGGCTTTGCGCTTCTATACGCACCAAACATCACGGTCATTCTCTTTCCGTCTCGTAGACACGAGCTGAGAAATTGCAAACGTCCAGCAATTGCTCCGAGATGAAAAGTGCCAGCACTGAAAGCTGTTGCTAGCCAGCACCGTTCCTTGGAAGCGCTTTTGTAGGCCTAAGAACACTGGGGCTCTGGGCTTCTCTAGCCACCTAATCTTCTGCTCATCCTCTCGCGCACTCTAAAGAGAGCTCAGGTGAGAAATTGCAAACGTCGAGCAATTGCTCAGAGATGAAAAGTGCCAGCACTGAAAGCTCTTGCTAGCCAGCACCCTTCCTTGGAAGCGCTTTCACAGGCGCAGCAACACTGGGGCTTTGCGCTTCTCTACCCACCAAACGTCACGGTCCTTCTCTTTCCGTCTCGTAGACACGAGCTGAGAAATTGCAAACGTCGAGCAATTGCTCAGAGATGAAAAGTGCCAGCACTGAAAGCTCTTGCTAGCCAGCACCCTTCCTTGGAAGCGCTTTCACAGGCGCAGCAACACTGGGGCTTTGCGCTTCTATACGCACCAAACGTCACGGTCCTTCTCTTTCCGTCTCCTAGACACGAGCTGAGAAATTGCAAACGTCGAGCAATTGCTCAGAGATGAAAAGTGCCAGCACTGAAAGCTCTTGCTAGCCAGCACCCTTCCTTGGAAGCGCTTTCACAGGCACAGCAACACTGGGGCTTTGCGCTTCTCTAGCCACCAAGCGTCACAGTCCTTCTCTTTCCGTCTCGTAGACACGAGCTGAGAAATTGCAAACGTCGAGCAATTGCTCAGAGATGAAAAGTGCCAGCACTGAAAGCTCTTGCTAGCCAGCACCCTTCCTTGGAAGCGCTTTCACAGGCGCAGTAACACTGGGGCTTTGCGCTTCTCTAGCCACCAAGCGTCACGGTCCTTCTCTTTCCGTCTCGTAGACACGAGCTGAGAAATTGCAAACGTCGAGCAATTGCTCAGAGATGAAAAGTGCCAGCACTGAAAGCTCTTGCTAGCCAGCACCCTTCCTTGGAAGCGCTTTCACAGGCGCAGCAACACTGGGGCTTTGCGCTTCTATACGCACCAAACATCACGGTCATTCTCTTTCCGTCTCGTAGACACGAGCTGAGAAATTGCAAACGTCCAGCAATTGCTCAGAGATGAAAAGTGCCAGCACTGAAAGCTGTTGCTAGCCAGCACCCTTCCTTGGAAGCGCTTTTGTAGGCCTAAGAACACTGGGGCTCTGGGCTTCTCTAGCCACCTAATATTCTGCTCATCCTCTCGCGCACTCTAAAGAGAGCTCAGGTGAGAAATTGCAAATGTCGAGCAATTGCTCAGAGATGAAAAGGGCCAGCACTGAAAGCTCTTGCTAGCCAGCACCCTTCCTTGGAAGCGCTTTCACAGGCGCAGCAACACTGGGGTTTTGCGCTTCTCTAGCCACCAAACGTCACGGTCCTTCTCTTTCCGTCTCCTAGACACGAGCTGAGAAATTGCAAACGTCGAGCAATTGCTCAGAGATGAAAAGTGCCAGCACTGAAAGCTCTTGCTAGCCAGCACCCTTCCTTGGAAGCGCTTTCACAGGCGCAGCAACACTGGGGCTTTGCGCTTCTCTAGCCACCAAACGTCATGGTCATTCTCTTTCCGCCTCGTAGACACGAGCTGAGAAATTGCAAACGTCAAGCAATTGCTCAGAGATGAAAAGTGCCAGCACTGAAAGCTCTTGCTAGCCAGCACCCTTCCTTGGAAGCGCTTTCACAGGCGCAGTAACACTGGGGCTTTGCGCTTCTATACGCACCAAACGTCACGGTCCTTCTCTTTCCGTCTCGTAGACATGAGCTGAGAAATTGCAAATGTCGAGCAATTGCTCAGAGATGAAAAGTGCCAGCACTGAAAGCTGTTGCTAGCCAGCACCCTTCCTTGGAAGCGCTTTCACAGGCGCAGCAAGACTGGGGCTTTGCGCTTCTATACGCACCAAACGTCACGGTCCTTCTCTTTCCGTCTCCTAGACACGAGCTGAGAAATTGCAAACGTCGAGCAATTGCTCAGAGATGAAAAGTGCCAGCACTGAAAGCTCTTGCTAGCCAGCACCCTTCCTTGGAAGCGCTTTCACAGGCGCAGCAACACTGGGGCTTTGCGCTTCTCTAGCCACCAAACGTCACGGTCCTTCTCTTTCCGTCTCCTAGACACGAGCTGAGAAATTGCAAACGTCGAGCAATTGCTCAGAGATGAAAAGTGCCAGCACTGAAAGCTCTTGCTAGCCAGCACCCTTCCTTGGAAGCGCTTTCACAGGCGCAGTAACACTGGGGCTTTGCGCTTCTCTAGCCACCAAGCGTCACGGTCCTTCTCTTTCCGTCTCGTAGACACGAGCTGAGAAATTGCAAACGTCGAGCAATTGCTCAGAGATGAAAAGTGCCAGCACTGAAAGCTCTTGCTAGCCAGCACCCTTCCTTGGAAGCGCTTTCACAGGCGCAGCAACACTGGGGCTTTGCGCTTCTATACGCACCAAACGTCACGGTCCTTCTCTTTCCGTCTCGTAGACACGAGCTGAGAAATTGCAAACGTCGAGCAATTGCTCAGAGATGAAAAGTGCCAGCACTGAAAGCTCTTGCTAGCCAGCACCCTTCCTTGGAAGCGCTTTTGTAGGCCTAAGAACACTGGGGCTCTGGGCTTCTCTAGCCACCTCATCTTCTGCTCATCCTCTCGCGCACTCTAAAGAGAGCTCAGGTGAGAAATTGCAAACGTCCAGCAATTGCTCAGAGATGAAAAGTGCCAGCACTGAAAGCTCTTGCTAGCCAGCACCCTTCCTTGGAAGCGCTTTCACAGGCGCAGCAACACTGGGGCTTTGCGCTTCTCTAGCCACCAAACGTCACGGTCCTTCTCTTTCCGTCTCCTAGACACGAGCTGAGAAATTGCAAACGTCGAGCAATTGCTCAGAGATGAAAAGTGCCAGCACTGAAAGCTCTTGCTAGCCAGCACCCTTCCTTGGAAGCGCTTTCACAGGCGCAGCAACACTGGGGCTTTGCGCTTCTATACGCACCAAACGTCAAGGTCCTTCTCTTTCCGTCTCCTAGACACGAGCTGAGAAATTGCAAACGTCGAGCAATTGCTCAGAGATGAAAAGTGCCAGCACTGAAAGCTCTTGCTAGCCAGCACCCTTCCTTGGAAGCGCTTTCACAGGCGCAGCAACACTGGGGCTTTGCGCTTCTATACGCACCAAACGTCAAGGTCCTTCTCTTTCCGTCTCCTAGACACGAGCTGAGAAATTGCAAACGTCCAGCAATTGCTCAGAGATGAAAAGTGCCAGCACTGAAAGCTGTTGCTAGCCAGCACCCTTCCTTGGAAGCGCTTTCACAGGCGCAGCAACACTGGGGCTTTGCGCTTCTCTACCCACCAAACGTCACGGTCATTCTCTTTCCGCCTCATAGACACGAGCTGAGAAATTGCAAACGTCAAGCAATTGCTCAGAGATGAAAAGTGCCAGCACTGAAAGCTCTTGCTACCCAGCACCCTTCCTTGGAAGCGCTTTCACAAGCGCAGTAACACTGGGGCTTTGCGCTTCTATACGCACCAAACGTCACGGTCATTCTCTTTCCGTCTCGTAGACGTGAGCTGAGAAATTGCAAACGTCGAGCAATTGCTCAGAGATGAAAAGTGCCAGCACTGAAAGCTGTTGCTAGCCAGCACCCTTCCTTGGAAGCGCTTTTGTAGGCCTAAGAACACTGGGGCTCTGGGCTTCCCTAGCCACCTCATCTTCTGCTCATCCTCTCGCGCACTTTAAAGAGAGCTCAGGTGAGAAATTGCAAACGTCGAGCAATTGCTCAGAGATGAAAAGTGCCAGCACTGAAAGCTCTTGCTAGCCAGCACCCTTCCTTGGAAGCGCTTTCACAGGCGCAGTAACACTGGGGCTTTGCACTTCTGTACGCACCAAACGTCACGGTCCTTCTCTTTCCGTCTCGTAGACACGAGCTGAGAAATTGCAAACGTCGAGCAATTGCTCAGAGATGAAAAGTGCCAGCACTGAAAGCTGTTGCTAGCCAGCACCCTTCCTTGGAAGTGCTTTCACAGGCGCAGCAACACTGGGGCTTTGCGCTTCTCTAGCCACCAAACGTCACGGTCATTCTCTTTCCATCTCGTAGACACGAGCTGAGAAATTGCAAACGTCCAGCAATTGCTCCGAGATGAAAAGTGCCAGCACTGAAAGCTCTTGCTAGCCAGCACCCTTCCTTGGAAGCGCTTTTGTAGGCCTAAGAACACTGGGGCTCTGGGCTTCTCTAGCCACCTCATCTTCTGCTCATCCTCTCGCGCACTCTAAAGAGAGCTCAGGTGAGAAATTGCAAACGTCCAGCAATTGCTCAGAGATGAAAAGTGCCAGCACTGAAAGCTGTTGCTAGCCAGCACCCTTCCTTGGAAGCGCTTTCACAGGCGCAGTAACACTGGGGCTTTGCACTTCTCTAGCTACCAAACGTCACGGTCCTTCTCTTTCCGTCTCGTAGACACGAGCTGAGAAATTGCAAACGTCGAGCAATTGCTCAGAGATGAAAAGTGCCAGCACTGAAAGCTCTTGCTAGCCAGCACCCTTCCTTGGAAGCGCTTTTGTAGGCCTAAGAACACTGGGGCTCTGGGCTTCCCTAGCCACCTCATCTTCTGCTCATCCTCTCGCGCACTCTAAAGAGAGCTCAGGTGAGAAATTGCAAGCGTCGAGCAATTGCTCAGAGATGAAAAGTGCCAGCACTGAAAGCTCTTGCTATCCAGCACCCTTCCTTGGAAGCGCTTTCACAGGCGCAGTAACACTGGGGCTTTGCACTTCTGTACGCACCAAACGTCACGGTCCTTCTCTTTCCGTCTCGTAGACACGAGGTGAGAAATTGCAAACGTCGAGCAATTGCTCAGAGATGAAAAGTGCCAGCACTGAAAGCTCTTGCTAGCCAGCACCCTTCCTTGGAAGCGCTTTCACAGGCGCAGCAACACTGGGGCTTTGCGCTTCTCTAGCCATCAAACGTCATGGTCATTCTCTTTCCATCTCGTAGACACGAGCTGAGAAATTGCAAACGTCGAGCAATTGCTCAGAGATGAAAAGTGCCAGCACTGAAAGCTGTTGCTAGCCAGCACCCTTCCTTGGAAGCGCTTTTGTAGGCCTAAGAACACTGGGGCTCTGGGCTTCCCTAGCCACCTCATCTTCTGCTCATCCTCTCGCGCACTTTAAAGAGAGCTCAGGTGAGAAATTGCAAACGTCGAGCAATTGCTCAGAGATGAAAAGTGCCAGCACTGAAAGCTGTTGCTAGCCAGCACCCTTCCTTGGAAGCGCTTTCACAGGCGCAGTAACACTGGGGCTTTGCACTTCTGTACACACCAAACGTCACGGTCCTTCTCTTTCCGTCTCGTAGACACGAGCTGAGAAATTGCAAACGTCGAGCAATTGCTCAGAGATGAAAAGTGCCAGCACTGAAAGCTGTTGCTAGCCAGCACCCTTCCTTGGAAGTGCTTTCACAGGCGCAGCAACACTGGGGCTTTGCGCTTCTCTAGCCACCAAACGTCACGGTCATTCTCTTTCCATCTCGTAGACACGAGCTGAGAAATTGCAAACGTCCAGCAATTGCTCCGAGATGAAAAGTGCCAGCACTGAAAGCTCTTGCTAGCCAGCACCCTTCCTTGGAAGCGCTTTTGTAGGCCTAAGAACACTGGGGCTCTGGGCTTCTCTAGCCACCTCATCTTCTGCTCATCCTCTCGCGCACTCTAAAGAGAGCTCAGGTGAGAAATTGCAAACGTCCAGCAATTGCTCAGAGATGAAAAGTGCCAGCACTGAAAGCTCTTGCTAGCCAGCACCCTTCCTTGGAAGCGCTTTCACAGGCGCAGTAACACTGGGGCTTTGCACTTCTCTAGCTACCAAACGTCACGGTCCTTCTCTTTCCGTCTCGTAGACACGAGCTGAGAAATTGCAAACGTCGAGCAATTGCTCAGAGATGAAAAGTGCCAGCACTGAAAGCTCTTGCTAGCCAGCACCCTTCCTTGGAAGCGCTTTTGTAGGCCTAAGAACACTGGGGCTCTGGGCTTCCCTAGCCACCTCATCTTCTGCTCATCCTCTCGCGCACTCTAAAGAGAGCTCAGGTGAGAAATTGCAAGCGTCGAGCAATTGCTCAGAGATGAAAAGTGCCAGCACTGAAAGCTCTTGCTATCCAGCACCCTTCCTTGGAAGCGCTTTCACAGGCGCAGTAACACTGGGGCTTTGCACTTCTGTACGCACCAAACGTCACGGTCCTTCTCTTTCCGTCTCGTAGACACGAGGTGAGAAATTGCAAACGTCGAGCAATTGCTCAGAGATGAAAAGTGCCAGCACTGAAAGCTCTTGCTAGCCAGCACCCTTCCTTGGAAGCGCTTTCACAGGCGCAGCAACACTGGGGCTTTGCGCTTCTCTAGCCATCAAACGTCATGGTCATTCTCTTTCCATCTCGTAGACACGAGCTGAGAAATTGCAAACGTCGAGCAATTGCTCAGAGATGAAAAGTGCCAGCACTGAAAGCTCTTGCTAGCCAGCACCCTTCCTTGGAAGCGCTTTTGTAGGCCTAAGAACACTGGGGCTCTGGGCTTCTCTAGCCACCTCATCTTCTGCTCATCCTCTCGCGCACTCTAAAGAGAGCTCAGGTGAGAAATTGCAAACGTCGAGCAATTGCTCAGAGATGAAAAGTGCCAGCACTGAAAGCTGTTGCTAGCCAGCACCCTTCCTTGGAAGCGCTTTCACAGGCGCAGCAACACTGCGGCTTTGCGCTTCTCTAGCTACCAAACGTCACGGTCCTTCTCTTTCCGTCTCGTAGACACGAGCTGAGAAATTGCAAACGTCGAGCAATTGCTCAGAGATGAAAAGTGCCAGCACTGAAAGCTGTTGCTAGCCAGCACCCTTCCTTGGAAGCGCTTTCACAGGCGCAGCAACACTGGGGCTTTGCGCTTCTCTAGCCACCAAACGTCACGGTCCTTCTCTTTCCGTCTCGTAGACACGAGCTGAGAAATTGCAAACGATCAGCAATTGCTCAGAGATGAAAAGTGCCAGCACTGAAAGCTGTTGCTAGCCAGCACCCTTCCTTGGAAGCGCTTTTGTAGGCCTAAGAACACTGGGGCTCTGGGCTTCTCTAGCCACCTCATCTTCTGCTCATCCTCTCGCGCACTCTAAAGAGAGCTCAGGTGAGAAATTGCAAACGTCGAGCAATTGCTCAGAGATGAAAAGTGCCAGCACTGAATGCTCTTGCTAGCCAGCACCCTTCCTTGGAAGCGCTTTCACAGGCGCAGCAACACTGGGGCTTTGCGCTTCTCTACCCACCAAACGTCACGGTCATTCTCTTTCCGTCTCGTAGACACGAGCTGAGAAATTGCAAACGTCGAGCAATTGCTCAGAGATGAAAAGTGCCAGCACTGAAAGCTCTTGCTAGCCAGCACCCTTCCTTGGAAGCGCTTTCACAGGCGCAGCAACACTGGGGCTTTGCGCTTCTCTAGCCACCAAGCGTCACGGTCCTTCTCTTTCCGTCTCGTAGACACGAGCTGAGAAATTGCAAACGTCGAGCAATTGCTCCGAGATGAAAAGTGCCAGCACTGAAAGCTGTTGCTAGCCAGCACCCTTCCTTGGAAGCGCTTTCACAGGCGCAGCAACACTGGGGCTTTGCGCTTCTATACGCACCAAACGTCACGGTCATTCTCTTTCCGTCTCGTAGACACGAGCTGAGAAATTGCAAACGTCCAGCAATTGCTCAGAGATGAAAAGTGCCAGCACTGAAAGCTGTTGCTAGCCAGCACCCTTCCTTGGAAGCGCTTTTGTAGGCCTAAGAACACTGGGGCTCTGGGCTTCTTTAGCCACCTAATCTTCTGCTCATCCTCTCGCGCACTTTAAAGAGAGCTCAGGTGAGAAATTGCAAACGTCGAGCAATTGCTCAGAGATGAAAAGTGCCAGCACTGAAAGCTCTTGCTAGCCAGCACCCTTCCTTGGAAGCGCTTTCACAGGCGCAGCAACACTGGGGCTTTGCGCTTCTCTAACCACCAAACGTCACGGTCATTCTCTTTCCATCTCGTAGACACGAGCTGAGAAATTGCAAACGTCGAGCAATTGCTCAGAGATGAAAAGTGCCAGCACTGAAAGCTGTTGCTAGCCAGCACCCTTCCTTGGAAGCGCTTTTGTAGGCCTAAGAACACTGGGGCTCTGGGCTTCTCTAGCCACCTCATCTTCTGCTCATCCTCTCGCGCACTCTAAAGAGAGCTCAGGTGAGAAATTGCAAACGTCCAGCAATTGCTCAGAGATGAAAAGTGCCAGCACTGAAAGCTCTTGCTATCCAGCACCCTTCCTTGGAAGCGCTTTCACAGGCGCAGTAACACTGGGGCTTTGCACTTCTGTACGCACCAAACGTCACGGTCCTTCTCTTTCCGTCTCGTAGACACGAGGTGAGAAATTGCAAACGTCGAGCAATTGCTCAGAGATGAAAAGTGCCAGCACTGAAAGCTGTTGCTAGCCAGCACCCTTCCTTGGAAGCGCTTTCACAGGCGCAGCAACACTGGGGCTTTGCGCTTCTCTAACCACCAAACGTCACGGTCATTCTCTTTCCATCTCGTAGACACGAGCTGAGAAATTGCAAACGTCGAGCAATTGCTCAGAGATGAAAAGTGCCAGCACTGAAAGCTGTTGCTAGCCAGCACCCTTCCTTGGAAGCGCTTTTGTAGGCCTAAGAACACTGGGGCTCTGGGCTTCTCTAGCCACCTCATCTTCTGCTCATCCTCTCGCGCACTCTAAAGAGAGCTCAGGTGAGAAATTGCAAACGTCCAGCAATTGCTCAGAGATGAAAAGTGCCAGCACTGAAAGCTGTTGCTAGCCAGCACCCTTCCTTGGAAGCGCTTTTGTAGGCCTAAGAACACTGGGGCTCTGGGCTTCTCTAGCCACCTCATCTTCTGCTCATCCTCTCGCGCACTCTAAAGAGAGCTCAGGTGAGAAATTGCAAACGTCCAGCAATTGCTCAGAGATGAAAAGTGCCAGCACTGAAAGCTCTTGCTAGCCAGCACCCTTCCTTGGAAGCGCTTTCACAGGCGCAGCAACACTGGGGCTTTGCGCTTCTATACGCACCAAACGTCACGGTCATTCTCTTTCCGTCTCGTAGACACGAGCTGAGAAATTGCAAACGTCGAGCAATTGCTCAGAGATGAAAAGTGCCAGCACTGAAAGCTCTTGCTAGCCAGCACCCTTCCTTGGAAGCGCTTTTGTAGGCCTAAGAACACTGGGGCTCTGGGCTTCTCTAGCCACCTCATCTTCTGCTCATCCTCTCGCGCACTCTAAAGAGAGCTCAGGTGAGAAATTGCAAACGTCCAGCAATTGCTCCGAGATGAAAAGTGCCAGCACTGAAAGCTCTTGCTAGCCAGCACCCTTCCTTGGAAGCGCTTTCACAGGCGCAGTAACACTGGGGCTTTGCACTTCTGTACGCACCAAACGTCACGGTCCTTCTCTTTCCGTCTCGTAGACACGAGCTGAGAAATTGCAAACGTCGAGCAATTGCTCCGAGATGAAAAGTGCCAGCACTGAAAGCTCTTGCTAGCCAGCACCCTTCCTTGGAAGCGCTTTCACAGGCGCAGTAACACTGGGGCTTTGCGCTTCTCTAGCCATCAAACGTCATGGTCATTCTCTTTCCGTCTCGTAGACACGAGCTGAGAAATTGCAAACGTCCAGCAATTGCTCAGAGATGAAAAGTGCCAGCACTGAAAGCTGTTGCTAGCCAGCACCCTTCCTTGGAAGCGCTTTTGTAGGCCTAAGAACACTGGGGCTCTGGGCTTCTCTAGCCACCTCATCTTCTGCTCATCCTCTCGCGCACTCTAAAGAGAGCTCAGGTGAGAAATTGCAAACGTCGAGCAATTGCTCAGAGATGAAAAGTGCCAGCACTGAAAGCTCTTGCTAGCCAGCACCCTTCCTTGGAAGCGCTTTCACAGGCGCAGCAACACTGGGGCTTTGCGCTTCTCTAGCCACCAAACGTCACGGTCCTTCTCTTTCCGTCTCCTAGACACGAGCTGAGAAATTGCAAACGTCGAGCAATTGCTCAGAGATGAAAAGTGCCAGCACTGAAAGCTGTTGCTAGCCAGCACCCTTCCTTGGAAGCGCTTTCACAGGCGCAGCAACACTGGGGCTTTGCGCTTCTCTACCCACCAAACGTCACGGTCATTCTCTTTCCGCCTCGTAGACACGAGCTGAGAAATTGCAAACGTCAAGCAATTGCTCAGAGATGAAAAGTGCCAGCACTGAAAGCTCTTGCTACCCAGCACCCTTCCTTGGAAGCGCTTTCACAAGCGCAGTAACACTGGGGCTTTGCGCTTCTATACGCACCAAACGTCACGGTCATTCTCTTTCCGTCTCGTAGACGTGAGCTGAGAAATTGCAAACGTCGAGCAATTGCTCAGAGATGAAAAGTGCCAGCACTGAAAGCTGTTGCTAGCCAGCACCCTTCCTTGGAAGCGCTTTTGTAGGCCTAAGAACACTGGGGCTCTGGGCTTCCCTAGCCACCTCATCTTCTGCTCATCCTCTCGCGCACTTTAAAGAGAGCTCAGGTGAGAAATTGCAAACGTCGAGCAATTGCTCAGAGATGAAAAGTGCCAGCACTGAAAGCTCTTGCTAGCCAGCACCCTTCCTTGGAAGCGCTTTCACAGGCGCAGTAACACTGGGGCTTTGCACTTCTGTACGAACCAAACGTCACGGTCCTTCTCTTTCCGTCTCGTAGACACGAGCTGAGAAATTGCAAACGTCGAGCAATTGCTCAGAGATGAAAAGTGCCAGCACTGAAAGCTCTTGCTAGCCAGCACCCTTCCTTGGAAGCGCTTTCACAGGCGCAGCAACACTGGGGCTTTGCGCTTCTCTAGCCACCAAACGTCACGGTCATTCTCTTTCCATCTCGTAGACACGAGCTGAGAAATTGCAAACGTCCAGCAATTGCTCCGAGATGAAAAGTGCCAGCACTGAAAGCTCTTGCTAGCCAGCACCCTTCCTTGGAAGCGCTTTTGTAGGCCTAAGAACACTGGGGCTCTGGGCTTCTCTAGCCACCTCATCTTCTGCTCATCCTCTCGCGCACTCTAAAGAGAGCTCAGGTGAGAAATTGCAAACGTCCAGCAATTGCTCAGAGATGAAAAGTGCCAGCACTGAAAGCTGTTGCTAGCCAGCACCCTTCCTTGGAAGCGCTTTCACAGGCGCAGTAACACTGGGGCTTTGCACTTCTCTAGCTACCAAACGTCACGGTCCTTCTCTTTCCGTCTCGTAGACACGAGCTGAGAAATTGCAAACGTCGAGCAATTGCTCAGAGATGAAAAGTGCCAGCACTGAAAGCTGTTGCTAGCCAGCACCCTTCCTTGGAAGCGCTTTCACAGGCGCAGCAACACTGGGGCTTTGCGCTTCTCTACCCACCAAACGTCACGGTCATTCTCTTTCCGTCTCGTAGACACGAGCTGAGAAATTGCAAACGTCCAGCAATTGCTCAGAGATGAAAAGTGCCAGCACTGAAAGCTCTTGCTAGCCAGCACCCTTCCTTGGAAGCGCTTTTGTAGGCCTAAGAACACTGGGGCTCTGGGCTTCCCTAGCCACCTCATCTTCTGCTCATCCTCTCGCGCACTCTAAAGAGAGCTCAGGTGAGACATTGCAAGCGTCGAGCAATTGCTCAGAGATGAAAAGTGCCAGCACTGAAAGCTCTTGCTATCCAGCACCCTTCCTTGGAAGCGCTTTCACAGGCGCAGTAACACTGGGGCTTTGCACTTCTGTACGCACCAAACGTCACGGTCCTTCTCTTTCCGTCTCGTAGACACGAGCTGAGAAATTGCAAACGTCGAGCAATTGCTCAGAGATGAAAAGTGCCAGCACTGAAAGCTGTTGCTAGCCAGCACCCTTCCTTGGAAGCGCTTTCACAGGCGCAGCAACACTGGGGCTTTGCGCTTCTCTAGCCATCAAACGTCATGGTCATTCTCTTTCCATCTCGTAGACACGAGCTGAGAAATTGCAAACGTCGAGCAATTGCTCAGAGATGAAAAGTGCCAGCACTGAAAGCTCTTGCTAGCCAGCACCCTTCCTTGGAAGCGCTTTTGTAGGCCTAAGAACACTGGGGCTCTGGGCTTCTCTAGCCACCTCATCTTCTGATCATCCTCTCGCGCACTCTAAAGAGAGCTCAGGTGAGAAATTGCAAACGTCGAGCAATTGCTCAGAGATGAAAAGTGCCAGCACTGAAAGCTCTTGCTAGCCAGCACCCTTCCTTGGAAGCGCTTTCACAGGCGCAGCAACACTGCGGCTTTGCACTTCTCTAGCTACCAAACGTCACGGTCCTTCTCTTTCCGTCTCCTAGACACGAGCTGAGAAATTGCAAACGTCGAGCAATTGCTCAGAGATGAAAAGTGCCAGCACTGAAAGCTGTTGCTAGCCAGCACCCTTCCTTGGAAGCGCTTTCACAGGCGCAGCAACACTGGGGCTTTGCGCTTCTCTAGCCACCAAACGTCACGGTCCTTCTCTTTCCGTCTCGTAGAGACGAACTGAGAAATTGCAAACGTCCAGCAATTGCTCAGAGATGAAAAGTGCCAGCACTGAAAGCTCTTGCTAGCCAGCACCCTTCCTTGGAAGCGCTTTTGTAGGCCTAAGAACACTGGGGCTCTGGGCTTCTCTAGCCACCTCATCTTCTGCTCATCCTCTCGCGCACTCTAAAGAGAGCTCAGGTGAGAAAGTGCAAACGTCGAGCAATTGCTCAGAGATGAAAAGTGCCAGCACTGAAAGCTCTTGCTAGCCAGCACCCTTCCTTGGAAGCGCTTTCACAGGCGCAGTAACACTGGGGCTTTGCGCTTCTCTAGCCACCAAGCGTCACGGTCCTTCTCTTTCCGTCTCGTAGACACGAGCTGAGAAATTGCAAACGTCGAGCAATTGCTCAGAGATGAAAAGTGCCAGCACTGAAAGCTGTTGCTAGCCAGCACCCTTCCTTGGAAGCGCTTTCACAGGCGCAGCAACACTGGGGCTTTGCACTTCTATACGCACCAAACGTCACGGTCATTCTCTTTCCGTCTCGTAGACACGAGCTGAGAAATTGCAAACGTCGAGCAATTGCTCAGAGATGAAAAGTGCCAGCACTGAAAGCTGTTGCTAGCCAGCACCCTTCCTTGGAAGCGCTTTTGTAGGCCTAAGAACACTGGGGCTCTGGGCTTCTTTAGCCACCTAATCTTCTGCTCATCCTCTCGCGCACTTTAAAGAGAGCTCAGGTGAGAAATTGCAAACGTCGAGCAATTGCTCAGAGATGAAAAGTGCCAGCACTGAAAGCTCTTGCTATCCAGCACCCTTCCTTGGAAGCGCTTTCACAGGCGCAGTAACACTGGGGCTTTGCACTTCTGTACGCACCAAACGTCACGGTCCTTCTCTTTCCGTCTCGTAGACACGAGGTGAGAAATTGCAAACGTCGAGCAATTGCTCAGAGATGAAAAGTGCCAGCACTGAAAGCTGTTGCTAGCCAGCACCCTTCCTTGGAAGCGCTTTCACAGGCGCAGCAACACTGGGGCTTTGCGCTTCTCTAACCACCAAACGTCACGGTCATTCTCTTTCCATCTCGTAGACACGAGCTGAGAAATTGCAAACGTCCAGCAATTGCTCAGAGATGAAAAGTGCCAGCACTGAAAGCTGTTGCTAGCCAGCACCCTTCCTTGGAAGCGCTTTTGTAGGCCTAAGAACACTGGGGCTCTGGGCTTCTCTAGCCACCTCATCTTCTGCTCATCCTCTCGCGCACTCTAAAGAGAGCTCAGGTGAGAAATTGCAAACGTCGAGCAATTGCTCAGAGATGAAAAGTGCCAGCACTGAAAGCTCTTGCTATCCAGCACCCTTCCTTGGAAGCGCTTTCACAGGCGCAGTAACACTGGGGCTTTGCACTTCTGTACGCACCAAACGTCACGGTCCTTCTCTTTCCGTCTCGTAGACACGAGGTGAGAAATTGCAAACGTCGAGCAATTGCTCAGAGATGAAAAGTGCCAGCACTGAAAGCTGTTGCTAGCCAGCACCCTTCCTTGGAAGCGCTTTCACAGGCGCAGCAACACTGGGGCTTTGCGCTTCTCTAACCACCAAACGTCACGGTCATTCTCTTTCCATCTCGTAGACACGAGCTGAGAAATTGCAAACGTCCAGCAATTGCTCAGAGATGAAAAGTGCCAGCACTGAAAGCTGTTGCTAGCCAGCACCCTTCCTTGGAAGCGCTTTTGTAGGCCTAAGAACACTGGGGCTCTGGGCTTCTCTAGCCACCTCATCTTCTGCTCATCCTCTCGCGCACTCTAAAGAGAGCTCAGGTGAGAAATTGCAAACGTCCAGCAATTGCTCAGAGATGAAAAGTGCCAGCACTGAAAGCTGTTGCTAGCCAGCACCCTTCCTTGGAAGCGCTTTCACAGGCGCAGTAACACTGGGGCTTTGCACTTCTCTAGCTACCAAACGTCACGGTCCTTCTCTTTCCGTCTCGTAGACACGAGGTGAGAAATTGCAAACGTCGAGCAATTGCTCCGAGATGAAAAGTGCCAGCACTGAAAGCTCTTGCTAGCCAGCACCCTTCCTTGGAAGCGCTTTCACAGGCGCAGCAACACTGGGGCTTTGCGCTTCTGTACGCACCAAACGTCACGGTCATTCTCTTTCCGTCTCGTAGACACGAGCTGAGAAATTGCAAACGTCGAGCAATTGCTCAGAGATGAAAAGTGCCAGCACTGAAAGCTGTTGCTAGCCAGCACCCTTCCTTGGAAGCGCTTTTGTAGGCCTAAGAACACTGGGGCTCTGGGCTTCCCTAGCCACCTCATCTTCTGCTCATCCTCGCGCGCACTTTAAAGAGAGCTCAGGTGAGAAATTGCAAACGTCGAGCAATTGCTCAGAGATGAAAAGTGCCAGCACTGAAAGCTCTTGCTAGCCAGCACCCTTCCTTGGAAGCGCTTTCACAGGCGCAGTAACACTGGGGCTTTGCACTTCTGTACGCACCAAACGTCACGGTCCTTCTCTTTCCGTCTCGTAGACACGAGCTGAGAAATTGCAAACGTCCAGCAATTGCTCAGAGATGAAAAGTGCCAGCACTGAAAGCTCTTGCTAGCCAGCACCCTTCCTTGGAAGCGCTTTCACAGGCGCAGTAACACTGGGGCTTTGCGCTTCTCTAGCCATCAAACGTCATGGTCATTCTCTTTCCGTCTCGTAGACACGAGCTGAGAAATTGCAAACGTCCAGCAATTGCTCAGAGATGAAAAGTGCCAGCACTGAAAGCTCTTGCTAGCCAGCACCCTTCCTTGGAAGCGCTTTTGTAGGCCTAAGATCACTGGGGCTCTGGGCTTCTCTAGCCACCTCATCTTCTGCTCATCCTCTCGCGCACTCTAAAGAGAGCTCAGGTTAGAAATTGCAAGCGTCGAGCAATTGCTCAGAGATGAAAAGTGCCAGCACTGAAAGCTCTTGCTATCCAGCACCCTTCCTTGGAAGCGCTTTCACAGGCGCAGCAACACTGGGGCTTTGCGCTTCTCTAGCCACCAAACGTCACGGTCCTTCTCTTTCCGTCTCCTAGACACGAGCTGAGAAATTGCAAACGTCGAGCAATTGCTCAGAGATGAAAAGTGCCAGCACTGAAAGCTCTTGCTAGCCAGCACCCTTCCTTGGAAGCGCTTTCACAGGAGCAGCAACACTGGGGCTTTGCGCTTCTCTACCCACCAAACGTCACGGTCCTTCTCTTTCCGTCGGTAGACACGAGCTGAGAAATTGCAAACGTCGAGCAATTGCTCAGAGATGAAAAGTGCCAGCACTGAAAGCTGTTGCTAGCCAGCACCCTTCCTTGGAAGCGCTTTCACAGGCGCAGCAACACTGGGGCTTTGCGCTTCTATACGCACCAAACGTCAAGGTCCTTCTCTTTCCGTCTCGTAGACACGAGCTGAGAAATTGCAAACGTCGAGCAATTGCTCAGAGATGAAAAGTGCCAGCACTGAAAGCTGTTGCTAGCCAGCACCCTTCCTTGGAAGCGCTTTCACAGGCGCAGCAACACTGGGGCTTTGCGCTTCTCTAGCCACCAAACGTCACGGTCATTCTCTTTCCGCCTCGTAGACACGAGCTGAGAAATTGCAAACGTCAAGCAATTGCTCCGAGATGAAAAGTGCCAGCACTGAAAGCTCTTGCTACCCAGCACCCTTCCTTGGAAGCGCTTTCACAAGCGCAGTAACACTGGGGCTTTGCGCTTCTATACGCACCAAACGTCACGGTCATTCTCTTTCCGTCTCGTAGACACAAGCTGAGAAATTGCAAACGTCGAGCAATTGCTCAGAGATGAAAAGTGCCAGCACTGAAAGCTGTTGCTAGCCAGCACCCTTCCTTGGAAGCGCTTTTGTAGGCCTAAGAACACTGGGGCTCTGGGCTTCCCTAGCCACCTCATCTTCTGCTCATCCTCTCGCGCACTTTAAAGAGAGCTCAGGTGAGAAATTGCAAACGTCGAGCAATTGCTCCGAGATGAAAAGTGCCAGCACTGAAAGCTCTTGCTAGCCAGCACCCTTCCTTGGAAGCGCTTTCACAGGCGCAGTAACACTGGGGCTTTGCACTTCTGTACGCACCAAACGTCACGGTCCTTCTCTTTCCGTCTCGTAGACACGAGCTGAGAAATTGCAAACGTCGAGCAATTGCTCAGAGATGAAAAGTGCCAGCACTGAAAGCTGTTGCTAGCCAGCACCCTTCCTTGGAAGCGCTTTCACAGGCGCAGCAACACTGGGGCTTTGCGCTTCTCTAGCCACCAAACGTCACGGTCATTCTCTTTCCATCTCGTAGACACGAGCTGAGAAATTGCAAACGTCCAGCAATTGCTCCGAGATGAAAAGTGCCAGCACTGAAAGCTCTTGCTAGCCAGCACCCTTCCTTGGAAGCGCTTTTGTAGGCCTAAGAACACTGGGGCTCTGGGCTTCCCTAGCCACCTCATCTTCTGCTCATCCTCTCGCGCACTTTAAAGAGAGCTCAGGTGAGAAATTGCAAGCGTCGAGCAATTGCTCAGAGATGAAAAGTGCCAGCACTGAAAGCTCTTGCTATCCAGCACCCTTCCTTGGAAGCGCTTTCACAGGCGCAGTAACACTGGGGCTTTGCACTTCTGTACGCACCAAACGTCACGGTCCTTCTCTTTCCGTCTCCTAGACACGAGCTGAGAAATTGCAAACGTCGAGCAATTGCTCAGAGATGAAAAGTGCCAGCACTGAAAGCTCTTGCTAGCCAGCACCCTTCCTTGGAAGCGCTTTCACAGGCGCAGCAACACTGGGGCTTTGCGCTTCTCTAGCCATCAAACGTCATGGTCATTCTCTTTCCATCTCGTAGACACGAGCTGAGAAATTGCAAACGTCGAGCAATTGCTCAGAGATGAAAAGTGCCAGCACTGAAAGCTCTTGCTAGCCAGCACCCTTCCTTGGAAGCGCTTTTGTAGGCCTAAGAACACTGGGGCTCTGGGCTTCTCTAGCCACCTCATCTTCTGCTCATCCTCTCGCGCACTCTAAAGAGAGCTCAGGTGAGAAATTGCAAACGTCGAGCAATTGCTCAGAGATGAAAAGTGCCAGCACTGAAAGCTGTTGCTAGCCAGCACCCTTCCTTGGAAGCGCTTTCACAGGCGCAGCAACACTGCGGCTTTGCACTTCTCTAGCTACCAAACGTCACGGTCCTTCTCTTTCCGTCTCGTAGACACGAGGTGAGAAATTGCAAACGTCGAGCAATTGCTCAGAGATGAAAAGTGCCAGCACTGAAAGCTCTTGCTAGCCAGCACCCTTCCTTGGAAGCGCTTTCACAGGCGCAGCAACACTGGGGCTTTGCGCTTCTCTACCCACCAAACGTCACGGTCCTTCTCTTTCCGTCTCGTAGACACGAGCTGAGAAATTGCAAACGTCCAGCAATTGCTCAGAGATGAAAAGTGCCAGCACTGAAAGCTCTTGCTAGCCAGCACCCTTCCTTGGAAGCGCTTTTGTAGGCCTAAGAACACTGGGGCTTTGCGCTTCTTTAGCCACCTAATCTTCTGCTCATCCTCTCGCGCACTCTAAAGAGAGCTCAGGTGAGAAATTGCAAACGTCCAGCAATTGCTCAGAGATGAAAAGTGCCAGCACTGAAAGCTCTTGCTAGCCAGCACCCTTCCTTGGAAGCGCTTTCACAGGCGCAGCAACACTGGGGCTTTGCGCTTCTCTAGCCACCAAGCGTCACGGTCCTTCTCTTTCCGTCTCGTAGACACGAGCTGAGAAATTGCAAACGTCGAGCAATTGCTCCGAGATGAAAAGTGCCAGCACTGAAAGCTGTTGCTAGCCAGCACCCTTCCTTGGAAGCGCTTTCACAGGCGCAGCAACACTGGGGCTTTGCGCTTCTATACGCACCAAACGTCACGGTCCTTCTCTTTCCGTCTCGTAGACACGAGCTGAGAAATTGCAAACGTCCAGCAATTGCTCAGAGATGAAAAGTGCCAGCACTGAAAGCTGTTGCTAGCCAGCACCCTTCCTTGGAAGCGCTTTTGTAGGCCTAAGAACACTGGGGCTTTGCGCTTCTTTAGCCACCTAATCTTCTGCTCATCCTCTCGCGCACTCTAAAGAGAGCTCAGGTGAGAAATTGCAAACGTCCAGCAATTGCTCAGAGATGAAAAGTGCCAGCACTGAAAGCTCTTGCTAGCCAGCACCCTTCCTTGGAAGCGCTTTCACAGGCGCAGTAACACTGGGGCTTTGCACTTCTGTACGCACCAAACGTCACGGTCCTTCTCTTTCCGTCTCGTAGACACGAGGTGAGAAATTGCAAACGTCGAGCAATTGCTCAGAGATGAAAAGTGCCAGCACTGAAAGCTGTTGCTAGCCAGCACCCTTCCTTGGAAGCGCTTTCACAGGCGCAGCAACACTGGGGCTTTGCGCTTCTCTAACCACCAAACGTCACGGTCATTCTCTTTCCATCTCGTAGACACGAGCTGAGAAATTGCAAACGTCCAGCAATTGCTCCGAGATGAAAAGTGCCAGCACTGAAAGCTCTTGCTAGCCAGCACCCTTCCTTGGAAGCGCTTTTGTAGGCCTAAGAACACTGGGGCTCTGGGCTTCTCTAGCCACCTCATCTTCTGCTCATCCTCTCGCGCACTCTAAAGAGAGCTCAGGTGAGAAATTGCAAACGTCCAGCAATTGCTCAGAGATGAAAAGTGCCAGCACTGAAAGCTCTTGCTAGCCAGCACCCTTCCTTGGAAGCGCTTTCACAGGCGCAGTAACACTGGGGCTTTGCACTTCTCTAGCCACCAAACGTCACGGTCCTTCTCTTTCCGTCTCGTAGACACGAGGTGAGAAATTGCAAACGTCGAGCAATTGCTCCGAGATGAAAAGTGCCAGCACTGAAAGCTGTTGCTAGCCAGCACCCTTCCTTGGAAGCGCTTTCACAGGCGCAGCAACACTGGGGCTTTGCGCTTCTCTACCCACCAAACGTCACGGTCATTCTCTTTCCGTCTCGTAGACACGAGCTGAGAAATTGCAAACGTCCAGCAATTGCTCAGAGATGAAAAGTGCCAGCACTGAAAGCTGTTGCTAGCCAGCACCCTTCCTTGGAAGCGCTTTTGTAGGCCTAAGAACAGTGGGGCTCTGGGCTTCTCTAGCCACCTCATCTTCTGCTCATCCTCTCGCGCACTCTAAAGAGAGCTCAGGTGAGAAATTGCAAACGTCGAGCAATTGCTCAGAGATGAAAAGTGCCAGCACTGAAAGCTCTTGCTAGCCAGCACCCTTCCTTGGAAGCGCTTTCACAGGCGCAGCAACACTGGGGCTTTGCGCTTCTCTACCCACCAAACGTCACGGTCATTCTCTTTCCGTCTCGTAGACACGAGCTGAGAAATTGCAAACGTCGAACAATTGCTCAGAGATGAAAAGTGCCAGCACTGAAAGCTCTTGCTAGCCAGCACCCTTCCTTGGAAGCGCTTTCACAGGCGCAGCAACACTGGGGCTTTGCGCTTCTCTAGCCACCAAACGTCACGGTCCTTCTCTTTCCGTCTCGTAGACACGAGCTGAGAAATTGCAAACGTCGAGCAATTGCTCAGAGATGAAAAGTGCCAGCACTGAAAGCTCTTGCTAGCCAGCACCCTTCCTTGGAAGCGCTTTCACAGGCGCAGCAACACTGGGGCTTTGCGCTTCTATACGCACCAAACGTCACGGTCCTTCTCTTTCCGTCTCGTAGACACGAGCTGAGAAATTGCAAACGTCGAGCAATTGCTCAGAGATGAAAAGTGCCAGCACTGAAAGCTCTTGCTAGCCAGCACCCTTCCTTGGAAGCGCTTTTGTAGGCCTAAGAACACTGGGGCTCTGGGCTTCTTTAGCCACCTAATCTTCTGCTCATCCTCTCGCGCACTCTAAAGAGAGCTCAGGTGAGAAATTGCAAACGTCGAGCAATTGCTCAGAGATGAAAAGTGCCAGCACTGAAAGCTCTTGCTAGCCAGCACCCTTCCTTGGAAGCGCTTTCACAGGCGCAGCAACACTGGGGCTTTGCGCTTCTCTACCCACCAAACGTCACGGTCATTCTCTTTCCGTCTCCTAGACACGAGCTGAGAAATTGCAAACGTCGAGCAATTGCACAGAGATGAAAAGTGCCAGCACTGAAAGCTCTTGCTAGCCAGCACCCTTCCTTGGAAGCGCTTTCACAGGCGCAGCAACACTGGGGCTTTGCACTTCTCTACCCACCAAACGTCACGGTCCTTCTCTTTCCGTCTCGTAGACACGAGGTGAGAAATTGCAAACGTCCAGCAATTGCTCAGAGATGAAAAGTGCCAGCACTGAAAGCTCTTGCTAGCCAGCACCCTTCCTTGGAAGCGCTTTTGTAGGCCTAAGAACACTGGGGCTCTGGGCTTCTCTAGCCACCTCATCTTCTGCTCATCCTCTCGCGCACTCTAAAGAGAGCTCAGGTGAGAAATTGCAAACGTCCAGCAATTGCTCAGAGATGAAAAGTGCCAGCACTGAAAGCTCTTGCTAGCCAGCACCCTTCCTTGGAAGCGCTTTCACAGGCGCAGCAACACTGGTGCTTTGCGCTTCTATACTCACCAAACGTCACGGTCCTTCTCTTTCCGTCTCCTAGACACGAGCTGAGAAATTGCAAACGTCGAGCAATTGCTCAGAGATGAAAAGTGCCAGCACTGAAAGCTGTTGCTAGCCAGCACCCTTCCTTGGAAGCGCTTTCACAGGCGCAGCAACACTGGGGCTTTGCGCTTCTCTAGCCACCAAACGTCACGGTCCTTCTCTTTCCGTCTCGTAGACACGAGCTGAGAAATTGCAAACGTCGAGCAATTGCTCAGAGATGAAAAGTGCCAGCACTGAAAGCTCTTGCTAGCCAGCACCCTTCCTTGGAAGCGCTTTCACAGGCGCAGCAACACTGGGGCTTTGCGCTTCTCTAACCACCAAACGTCACGGTCATTCTCTTTCCGTCTCGTAGACACGAGCTGAGAAATTGCAAACGTCGAGCAATTGCTCAGAGATGAAAAGTGCCAGCACTGAAAGCTCTTGCTAGCCAGCACCCTTCCTTGGAAGCGCTTTTGTAGGCCTAAGAACACTGGGGCTCTGGGCTTCTCTAGCCACCTCATCTTCTGCTCATCCTCTCGCGCACTCTAAAGAGAGCTCAGGTGAGAAATTGCAAACGTCGAGCAATTGCTCAGAGATGAAAAGTGCCAGCACTGAAAGCTGTTGCTAGCCAGCACCCTTCCTTGGAAGCGCTTTTGTAGGCCTAAGAACACTGGGGCTCTGGGCTTCCCTAGCCACCTCATCTTCTGCTCATCCTCTCGCGCACTTTAAAGAGAGCTCAGGTGAGAAATTGCAAACGTCGAGCAATTGCTCAGAGATGAAAAGTGCCAGCACTGAAAGCTCTTGCTATCCAGCACCCTTCCTTGGAAGCGCTTTCACAGGCGCAGTAACACTGGGGCTTTGCACTTCTGTACGCACCAAACGTCACGGTCCTTCTCTTTCCGTCTCCTAGACACGAGCTGAGAAATTGCAAACGTCCATCAATTGCTCCGAGATGAAAAGTGCCAGCACTGAAAGCTCTTGCTAGCCAGCACCCTTCCTTGGAAGCGCTTTCACAGGCGCAGCAACACTGGGGCTTTGCGCTTCTCTAGCCACCAAACGTCACGGTCCTTCTCTTTCCGTCTCCTAGACACGAGCTGAGAAATTGCAAACGTCGAGCAATTGCTCAGAGATGAAAAGTGCCACCACTGAAAGCTGTTGCTAGCCAGCACCCTTCCTTGGAAGCGCTTTTGTAGGCCTAAGAACACTGGGGCTCTGGGCTTCTCTAGCCACCTAATCTTCTGCTCATCCTCTCGCGCACTCTAAAGAGAGCTCAGGTGAGAAATTGCAAACGTCGAGCAATTGCTCCGAGATGAAAAGTGCCAGCACTGAAAGCTCTTGCTAGCCAGCACCCTTCCTTGGATGCGCTTTCACAGGCGCAGCAACACTGGGGCTTTGCGCTTCTCTACCCACCAAACGTCACGGTCATTCTCTTTCCGTCTCGTAGACACGAGCTGAGAAATTGCAAACGTCCAGCAATTGCTCAGAGATGAAAAGTGCCAGCACTGAAAGCTGTTGCTAGCCAGCACCCTTCCTTGGAAGCGCTTTCACAGGCGCAGCAACACTGGGGCTTTGCGCTTCTCTAGCCACCAAACGTCACAGTCATTCTCTTTCCGTCTCGTAGACATGAGCTGAGAAATTGCAAACGTCGAGCAATTGCTCAGAGATGAAAAGTGCCAGCACTGAAAGCTCTTGCTAGCCAGCACCCTTCCTTGGAAGCGCTTTTGTAGGCCTAAGAACACTGGGGCTCTGGGCTTCCCTAGCCACCTCATCTTCTGCTCATCCTCTCGCGCACTTTAAAGAGAGCTCAGGTGAGAAATTGCAAACGTCGAGCAATTGCTCAGAGATGAAAAGTGCCAGCACTGAAAGCTCTTGCTATCCAGCACCCTTCCTTGGAAGCGCTTTCACAGGCGCAGTAACACTGGGGCTTTGCACTTCTGTACGCACCAAACGTCACGGTCCTTCTCTTTCCGTCTCCTAGACACGAGCTGAGAAATTGCAAACGTCCAGCAATTGCTCAGAGATGAAAAGTGCCAGCACTGAAAGCTGTTGCTAGCCAGCACCCTTCCTTGGAAGCGCTTTTGTAGGCCTAAGAACACTGGGGCTCTGGGCTTCTCTAGCCACCTCATCTTCTGCTCATCCTCTCGCGCACTCTAAAGAGAGCTCAGGTGAGAAATTGCAAACGTCCAGCAATTGCTCAGAGATGAAAAGTGCCAGCACTGAAAGCTGTTGCTAGCCAGCACCCTTCCTTGGAAGCGCTTTCACAGGCGCAGCAACACTGGGGCTTTGCGCTTCTCTAGCCACCAAGCGTCACGGTCCTTCTCTTTCCGTCTCGTAGACACGAGCTGAGAAATTGCAAACGTCGAGCAATTGCTCAGAGATGAAAAGTGCCAGCACTGAAAGCTCTTGCTAGCCAGCACCCTTCCTTGGAAGCGCTTTTGTAGGCCTAAGAACACTGGGGCTCTGGGCTTCTTTAGCCACCTAATCTTCTGCTCATCCTCTCGCGCACTCTAAAGAGAGCTCAGGTGAGAAATTGCAAACGTCGAGCAATTGCTCAGAGATGAAAAGTGCCAGCACTGAAAGCTCTTGCTAGCCAGCACCCTTCCTTGGAAGCGCTTTCACAGGCGCAGCAACACTGGGGCTTTGCGCTTCTCTACCCACCAAACGTCACGGTCATTCTCTTTCCGTCTCCTAGAAACGAGCTGAGAAATTGCAAACGTCGAGCAATTGCTCAGAGATGAAAAGTGCCAGCACTGAAAGCTCTTGCTAGCCAGCACCCTTCCTTGGAAGCGCTTTCACAGGCGCAGCAACACTGGGGCTTTGCACTTCTCTACCCACCAAACGTCACGGTCCTTCTCTTTCCGTCTCGTAGACACGAGCTGAGAAATTGCAAACGTCCAGCAATTGCTCAGAGATGAAAAGTGCCAGCACTGAAAGCTCTTGCTAGCCAGCACCCTTCCTTGGAAGCGCTTTCACAGGCGCAGCAACACTGGGGCTTTGCGCTTCTATACTCACCAAACGTCACGGTCCTTCTCTTTCCGTCTCGTAGACACGAGCTGAGAAATTGCAAACGTCGAGCAATTGCTCAGAGATGAAAAGTGCCAGCACTGAAAGCTCTTGCTAGCCAGCACCCTTCCTTGGAAGCGCTTTCACAGGCGCAGCAACACTGGGGCTTTGCGCTTCTATACGCACCAAACGTCACGGTCCTTCTCTTTCCGTCTCGTAGACACGAGCTGAGAAATTGCAAACGTCGAGCAATTGCTCAGAGATGAAAAGTGCCAGCACTGAAAGCTCTTGCTAGCCAGCACCCTTCCTTGGAAGCGCTTTTGTAGGCCTAAGAACACTGGGGCTCTGGGCTTCTCTAGCCACCTCATCTTCTGCTCATCCTCTCGCGCACTCTAAAGAGAGCTCAGGTGAGAAATTGCAAACGTCGAGCAATTGCTCAGAGATGAAAAGTGCCAGCACTGAAAGCTCTTGCTAGCCAGCACCCTTCCTTGGAAGCGCTTTTGTAGGCCTAAGAACACTGGGGCTCTGGGCTTCCCTAGCCACCTCATCTTCTGCTCATCCTCTCGCGCACTTTAAAGAGAGCTCAGGTGAGAAATTGCAAACGTCGAGCAATTGCTCAGAGATGAAAAGTGCCAGCACTGAAAGCTCTTGCTATCCAGCACCCTTCCTTGGAAGCGCTTTCACAGGCGCAGTAACACTGGGGCTTTGCACTTCTGTACGCACCAAACGTCACGGTCCTTCTCTTTCCGTCTCCTAGACACGAGCTGAGAAATTGCAAACGTCCATCAATTGCTCCGAGATGAAAAGTGCCAGCACTGAAAGCTCTTGCTAGCCAGCACCCTTCCTTGGAAGCGCTTTCACAGGCGCAGCAACACTGGGGCTTTGCGCTTCTATACGCACCAAACGTCACGGTCCTTCTCTTTCCGTCTCGTAGACACGAGCTGAGAAATTGCAAACGTCCATCAATTGCTCCGAGATGAAAAGTGCCAGCACTGAAAGCTCTTGCTAGCCAGCACCCTTCCTTGGAAGCGCTTTCACAGGCGCAGCAACACTGGGGCTTTGCGCTTCTCTAGCCACCAAACGTCACGGTCCTTCTCTTTCCGTCTCCTAGACACGAGCTGAGAAATTGCAAACGTCGAGCAATTGCTCAGAGATGAAAAGTGCCACCACTGAAAGCTGTTGCTAGCCAGCACCCTTCCTTGGAAGCGCTTTTGTAGGCCTAAGAACACTGGGGCTCTGGGCTTCTCTAGCCACCTCATCTTCTGCTCATCCTCTCGCGCACTCTAAAGAGAGCTCAGGTGAGAAATTGCAAACGTCGAGCAATTGCTCCGAGATGAAAAGTGCCAGCACTGAAAGCTCTTGCTAGCCAGCACCCTTCCTTGGATGCGCTTTCACAGGCGCAGCAACACTGGGGCTTTGCGCTTCTCTAGCCACCAAACGTCACGGTCATTCTCTTTCCGTCTCGTAGACACGAGCTGAGAAATTGCAAACGTCGAGCAATTGCTCAGAGATGAAAAGTGCCAGCACTGAAAGCTGTTGCTAGCCAGCACCCTTCCTTGGAAGCGCTTTCACAGGCGCAGCAACACTGGGGCTTTGCGCTTCTCTAGCCACCAAACGTCACAGTCATTCTCTTTCCGTCTCGTAGACATGAGCTGAGAAATTGCAAACGTCGAGCAATTGCTCAGAGATGAAAAGTGCCAGCACTGAAAGCTCTTGCTAGCCAGCACCCTTCCTTGGAAGCGCTTTTGTAGGCCTAAGAACACTGGGGCTCTGGGCTTCCCTAGCCACCTCATCTTCTGCTCATCCTCTCGCGCACTTTAAAGAGAGCTCAGGTGAGAAATTGCAAACGTCGAGCAATTGCTCAGAGATGAAAAGTGCCAGCACTGAAAGCTCTTGCTATCCAGCACCCTTCCTTGGAAGCGCTTTCACAGGCGCAGTAACACTGGGGCTTTGCACTTCTGTACGCACCAAACGTCACGGTCCTTCTCTTTCCGTCTCCTAGACACGAGCTGAGAAATTGCAAACGTCCAGCAATTGCTCAGAGATGAAAAGTGCCAGCACTGAAAGCTCTTGCTAGCCAGCACCCTTCCTTGGAAGCGCTTTTGTAGGCCTAAGAACACTGGGGCTCTGGGCTTCTCTAGCCACCTCATCTTCTGCTCATCCTCTCGCGCACTCTAAAGAGAGCTCAGGTGAGAAATTGCAAACGTCCAGCAATTGCTCAGAGATGAAAAGTGCCAGCACTGAAAGCTGTTGCTAGACAGCACCCTTCCTTGGAAGCGCTTTCACAGGCGCAGCAACACTGCGGCTTTGCGCTTCTCTAGCCACCAAGCGTCACCGTCCTTCTCTTTCCGTCTCGTAGACACGAGCTGAGAAATTGCAAACGTCGAGCAATTGCTCCGAGATGAAAAGTGCCAGCACTGAAAGCTCTTGCTAGCCAGCACCCTTCCTTGGAAGCGCTTTCACAGGCGCAGCAACACTGGGGCTTTGCGCTTCTCTAACCACCAAACGTCACGGTCATTCTCTTTCCGTCTCGTAGACACGAGCTGAGAAATTGCAAACGTCCAGCAATTGCTCAGAGATGAAAAGTGCCAGCACTGAAAGCTCTTGCTAGCCAGCACCCTTCCTTGGAAGCGCTTTTGTAGGCCTAAGAACACTGGGGCTCTGGGCTTCTCTAGCCACCTCATCTTCTGCTCATCCTCTCGCGCACTCTAAAGAGAGCTCAGGTGAGAAATTGCAAACGTCGAGCAATTGCTCAGAGATGAAAAGTGCCAGCACTGAAAGCTCTTGCTAGCCAGCACCCTTCCTTGGAAGCGCTTTCACAGGCGCAGCAACACTGGGGCTTTGCGCTTCTCTACCCACCAAACGTCACGGTCATTCTCTTTCCGTCTCGTAGACACGAGCTGAGAAATTGCAAACGTCGAGCAATTGCTCAGAGATGAAAAGTGCCAGCACTGAAAGCTGTTGCTAGCCAGCACCCTTCCTTGGAAGCGCTTTCACAGGCGCAGCAACACTGGGGCTTTGCGCTTCTCTAGCCACCAAGCGTCACGGTCCTTCTCTTTCCGTCTCGTAGACACGAGCTGAGAAATTGCAAACGTCCAGCAATTGCTCCGAGATGAAAAGTGCCAGCACTGAAAGCTGTTGCTAGCCAGCACCCTTCCTTGGAAGCGCTTTTGTAGCCCTAAGAACACTGGGGCTCTGGGCTTCTCTAGCCACCTCATCTTCTGCTCATCCTCTCGCGCACTCTAAAGAGAGCTCAGGTGAGAAATTGCAAACGTCGAGCAATTGCTCAGAGATGAAAAGTGCCAGCACTGAAAGCTCTTGCTAGCCAGCACCCTTCCTTGGAAGCGCTTTTGTAGGCCTAAGAACACTGGGGCTCTGGGCTTCTCTAGCCACCTCATCTTCTGCTCATCCTCTCGCGCACTCTAAAGAGAGCTCAGGTGAGAAATTGCAAACGTCCAGCAATTGCTCAGAGATGAAAAGTGCCAGCACTGAAAGCTCTTGCTAGCCAGCACCCTTCCTTGGAAGCGCTTTCACAGGCGCAGCAACACTGGGGCTTTGCGCTTCTCTAGCCACCAAGCGTCACGGTCCTTCTCTTTCCGTCTCGTAGACACGAGCTGAGAAATTGCAAACGTCGAGCAATTGCTCCGAGATGAAAAGTGCCAGCACTGAAAGCTCTTGCTAGCCAGCACCCTTCCTTGGAAGCGCTTTCACAGGCGCAGCAACACTGGGGCTTTGCGCTTCTATACGCACCAAACGTCACGGTCATTCTCTTTCCGTCTCGTAGACACGAGCTGAGAAATTGCAAACGTCCAGCAATTGCTCAGAGACGAAAAGTGCCAGCACTGAAAGCTCTTGCTAGCCAGCACCCTTCCTTGGAAGCGCTTTTGTAGGCCTAAGAACACTGGGGCTCTGGGCTTCTCTAGCCACCTCATCTTCTGCTCATCCTCTCGCGCACTTTAAAGAGAGCTCAGGTGAGAAATTGCAAACGTCGAGCAATTGCTCAGAGATGAAAAGTGCCAGCACTGAAAGCTCTTGCTAGCCAGCACCCTTCCTTGGAAGCGCTTTCACAGGCGCAGTAACACTGGGGCTTTGCACTTCTATACGCACCAAACGTCACGGTCCTTCTCTTTCCGTCTCCTAGACACGAGCTGAGAAATTGCAAACGTCGAGCAATTGCTCAGAGATGAAAAGTGCCAGCACTGAAAGCTCTTGCTAGCCAGCACCCTTCCTTGGAAGCGCTTTCACAGGCGCAGCAACACTGGGGCTTTGCGCTTCTCTAGCCACCAAGCGTCACGGTCCTTCTCTTTCCGTCTCGTAGACACGAGCTGAGAAATTGCAAACGTCGAGCAATTGCTCCGAGATGAAAAGTGCCAGCACTGAAAGCTCTTGCTAGCCAGCACCCTTCCTTGGAAGCGCTTTCACAGGCGCAGCAACACTGGGGCTTTGCGCTTCTCTAGCCACCAAACGTCACGGTCCTTCTCTTTCCGTCTCGTAGACACGAGCTGAGAAATTGCAAACGTCCAGCAATTGCTCAGAGATGAAAAGTGCCAGCACTGAAAGCTGTTGCTAGCCAGCACCCTTCCTTGGAAGCGCTTTTGTAGGCCTAAGAACACTGGGGCTCTGGGCTTCTTTAGCCACCTCATCTTCTGCTCATCCTCTCGCGCACTCTAAAGAGAGCTCAGGTGAGAAATTGCAAACGTCGAGCAATTGCTCAGAGATGAAAAGTGCCAGCACTGAAAGCTCTTGCTAGCCAGCACCCTTCCTTGGAAGCGCTTTCACAGGCGCAGCAACACTGGGGCTTTGCGCTTCTCTACCCACCAAACGTCACGGTCCTTCTCTTTCCGTCTCGTAGACACGAGCTGAGAAATTGCAAACGTCGAGCAATTGCTCAGAGATGAAAAGTGCCAGCACTGAAAGCTCTTGCTAGCCAGCACCCTTCCTTGGAAGCGCTTTCACAGGAGCAGCAACACTGGGGCTTTGCACTTCTCTACCCACCAAAAGTCACGGTCCCTCTCTTTCCGTCTCGTAGACACGAGCTGAGAAATTGCAAACGTCGAGCAATTGCTCAGAGATGAAAAGTGCCAGCACTGAAAGCTCTTGCTAGCCAGCACCCTTCCTTGGAAGCGCTTTCACAGGCGCAGTAACACTGGGGCTTTGCACTTCTATACGCACCAAACGTCACGGTCCTTCTCTTTCCGTCTCCTAGACACGAGCTGAGAAATTGCAAACGTCGAGCAATTGCTCAGAGATGAAAAGTGCCAGCACTGAAAGCTCTTGCTAGCCAGCACCCTTCCTTGGAAGCGCTTTCACAGGCGCAGCAACACTGGGGCTTTGCGCTTCTCTAGCCACCAAGCGTCACGGTCCTTCTCTTTCCGTCTCGTAGACACGAGCTGAGAAATTGCAAACGTCGAGCAATTGCTCCGAGATGAAAAGTGCCAGCACTGAAAGCTCTTGCTAGCCAGCACCCTTCCTTGGAAGCGCTTTCACAGGCGCAGCAACACTGGGGCTTTGCGCTTCTATACGCACCAAACGTCACGGTCCTTCTCTTTCCGTCTCGTAGACACGAGCTGAGAAATTGCAAACGATCAGCAATTGCTCAGAGATGAAAAGTGCCAGCACTGAAAGCTCTTGCTAGCCAGCACCCTTCCTTGGAAGCGCTTTTGTAGGCCTAAGAACACTGGGGCTCTGGGCTTCTTTAGCCACCTCATCTTCTGCTCATCCTCTCGCGCACTCTAAAGAGAGCTCAGGTGAGAAATTGCAAACGTCGAGCAATTGCTCAGAGATGAAAAGTGCCAGCACTGAAAGCTCTTGCTAGCCAGCACCCTTCCTTGGAAGCGCTTTCACAGGCGCAGCAACACTGGGGCTTTGCGCTTCTCTACCCACCAAACGTCACGGTCATTCTCTTTCCGTCTCCTAGACACGAGCTGAGAAATTGCAAACGTCGAGCAATTGCTCAGAGATGAAAAGTGCCAGCACTGAAAGCTCTTGCTAGCCAGCACCCTTCCTTGGAAGCGCTTTCACAGGCGCAGCAACACTGGGGCTTTGCACTTCTCTACCCACCAAACGTCACGGTCCTTCTCTTTCCGTCTCGTAGACACGAGCTGAGAAATTGCAAACGTCCAGCAATTGCTCAGAGATGAAAAGTGCCAGCACTGAAAGCTCTTGCTAGCCAGCACCCTTCCTTGGAAGCGCTTTTGTAGGCCTAAGAACATTGGGGCTCTGGGCTTCTCTAGCCACCTCATCTTCTGCTCATCCTCTCGCGCACTCTAAAGAGAGCTCAGGTGAGAAATTGCAAACGTCCAGCAATTGCTCAGAGATGAAAAGTGCCAGCACTGAAAGCTCTTGCTAGCCAGCACCCTTCCTTGGAAGCGCTTTCACAGGCGCAGCAACACTGGTGCTTTGCGCTTCTATACTCACCAAACGTCACGGTCCTTCTCTTTCCGTCTCCTAGACACGAGCTGAGAAATTGCAAACGTCGAGCAATTGCTCAGAGATGAAAAGTGCCAGCACTGAAAGCTGTTGCTAGCCAGCACCCTTCCTTGGAAGCGCTTTCACAGGCGCAGCAACACTGGGGCTTTGCGCTTCTATACTCACCAAACGTCACGGTCCTTCTCTTTCCGTCTCGTAGACACGAGCTGAGAAATTGCAAACGTCGAGCAATTGCTCCGAGATGAAAAGTGCCAGCACTGAAAGCTCTTGCTAGCCAGCACCCTTCCTTGGAAGCGCTTTCACAGGCGCAGCAACACTGGGGCTTTGCGCTTCTCTAGCCACCAAACGTCACGGTCCTTCTCTTTCCGTCTCGTAGACACGAGCTGAGAAATTGCAAACGTCGAGCAATTGCTCAGAGATGAAAAGTGCCAGCACTGAAAGCTCTTGCTAGCCAGCACCCTTCCTTGGAAGCGCTTTTGTAGGCCTAAGAACACTGGGGCTCTGGGCTTCTCTAGCCACCTCATCTTCTGCTCATCCTCTCGCGCACTCTAAAGAGAGCTCAGGTGAGAAATTGCAAACGTCCAGCAATTGCTCCGAGATGAAAAGTGCCAGCACTGAAAGCTGTTGCTAGCCAGCACCCTTCCTTGGAAGCGCTTTTGTAGGCCTAAGAACACTGGGGCTCTGGGCTTCCCTAGCCACCTCATCTTCTGCTCATCCTCTCGCGCACTCTAAAGAGAGCTCAGGTGAGAAATTGCAAACGTCGAGCAATTGCTCAGAGATGAAAAGTGCCAGCACTGAAAGCTCTTGCTATCCAGCACCCTTCCTTGGAAGCGCTTTCACAGGCGCAGTAACACTGGGGCTTTGCACTTCTATACGCACCAAACGTCACGGTCCTTCTCTTTCCGTCTCCTAGACACGAGCTGAGAAATTGCAAACGTCCATCAATTGCTCCGAGATGAAAAGTGCCAGCACTGAAAGCTCTTGCTAGCCAGCACCCTTCCTTGGAAGCGCTTTCACAGGCGCAGCAACACTGGGGCTTTGCGCTTCTCTAGCCACCAAACGTCACGGTCCTTCTCTTTCCGTCTCCTAGACACGAGCTGAGAAATTGCAAACGTCGAGCAATTGCTCAGAGATGAAAAGTGCCACCACTGAAAGCTGTTGCTAGCCAGCACCCTTCCTTGGAAGCGCTTTTGTAGGCCTAAGAACACTGGGGCTCTGGGCTTCTCTAGCCACCTAATCTTCTGCTCATCCTCTCGCGCACTCTAAAGAGAGCTCAGGTGAGAAATTGCAAACGTCGAGCAATTGCTCCGAGATGAAAAGTGCCAGCACTGAAAGCTCTTGCTAGCCAGCACCCTTCCTTGGAAGCGCTTTCACAGGCGCAGCAACACTGGGGCTTTGCGCTTCTCTACCCACCAAACGTCACGGTCATTCTCTTTCCGTCTCGTAGACACGAGCTGAGAAATTGCAAACGTCGAGCAATTGCTCAGAGATGAAAAGTGCCAGCACTGAAAGCTGTTGCTAGCCAGCACCCTTCCTTGGAAGCGCTTTCACAGGCGCAGCAACACTGGGGCTTTGCGCTTCTCTAGCCACCAAACGTCACAGTCATTCTCTTTCCGTCTCGTAGACATGAGCTGAGAAATTGCAAACGTCGAGCAATTGCTCAGAGATGAAAAGTGCCAGCACTGAAAGCTCTTGCTAGCCAGCACCCTTCCTTGGAAGCGCTTTTGTAGGCCTAAGAACACTGGGGCTCTGGGCTTCCCTAGCCACCTCATCTTCTGCTCATCCTCTCGCGCACTTTAAAGAGAGCTCAGGTGAGAAATTGCAAACGTCGAGCAATTGCTCAGAGATGAAAAGTGCCAGCACTGAAAGCTCTTGCTATCCAGCACCCTTCCTTGGAAGCGCTTTCACAGGCGCAGTAACACTGGGGCTTTGCACTTCTGTACGCACCAAACGTCACGGTCCTTCTCTTTCCGTCTCCTAGACACGAGCTGAGAAATTGCAAACGTCCAGCAATTGCTCAGAGATGAAAAGTGCCAGCACTGAAAGCTCTTGCTAGCCAGCACCCTTCCTTGGAAGCGCTTTTGTAGGCCTAAGAACACTGGGGCTCTGGGCTTCTCTAGCCACCTCATCTTCTGCTCATCCTCTCGCGCACTCTAAAGAGAGCTCAGGTGAGAAATTGCAAACGTCGAGCAATTGCTCAGAGATGAAAAGTGCCAGCACTGAAAGCTCTTGCTAGCCAGCACCCTTCCTTGGAAGCGCTTTCACAGGCGCAGCAACACTGGGGCTTTGCGCTTCTCTAGCCACCAAGCGTCACGGTCCTTCTCTTTCCGTCTCGTAGACACGAGCTGAGAAATTGCAAACGTCGAGCAATTGCTCAGAGATGAAAAGTGCCAGCACTGAAAGCTCTTGCTAGCCAGCACCCTTCCTTGGAAGCGCTTTTGTAGGCCTAAGAACACTGGGGCTCTGGGCTTCTTTAGCAACCTAATCTTCTGCTCATCCTCTCGCGCACTCTAAAGAGAGCTCAGGTGAGAAATTGCAAACGTCGAGCAATTGCTCAGAGATGAAAAGTGCCAGCACTGAAAGCTCTTGCTAGCCAGCACCCTTCCTTGGAAGCGCTTTCACAGGCGCAGCAACACTGGGGCTTTGCGCTTCTCTACCCACCAAACGTCACGGTCATTCTCTTTCCGTCTCCTAGACACGAGCTGAGAAATTGCAAACGTCGAGCAATTGCTCAGAGATGAAAAGTGCCAGCACTGAAAGCTCTTGCTAGCCAGCACCCTTCCTTGGAAGCGCTTTCACAGGCGCAGCAACACTGGGGCTTTGCACTTCTCTACCCACCAAACGTCACGGTCCTTCTCTTTCCGTCTCGTAGACACGAGCTGAGAAATTGCAAACGTCCAGCAATTGCTCCGAGATGAAAAGTGCCAGCACTGAAAGCTCTTGCTAGCCAGCACCCTTCCTTGGAAGCGCTTTTGTAGGCCTAAGAACACTGGGGCTCTGGGCTTCTCTAGCCACCTCATCTTCTGCTCATCCTCTCGCGCACTCTAAAGAGAGCTCAGGTGAGAAATTGCAAACGTCCAGCAATTGCTCAGAGATGAAAAGTGCCAGCACTGAAAGCTCTTGCTAGCCAGCACCCTTCCTTGGAAGCGCTTTCACAGGCGCAGCAACACTGGTGCTTTGCGCTTCTATACTCACCAAACGTCACGGTCCTTCTCTTTCCGTCTCCTAGACACGAGCTGAGAAATTGCAAACGTCGAGCAATTGCTCAGAGATGAAAAGTGCCAGCACTGAAAGCTGTTGCTAGCCAGCACCCTTCCTTGGAAGCGCTTTCACAGGCGCAGCAACACTGGGGCTTTGCGCTTCTATACTCACCAAACGTCACGGTCCTTCTCTTTCCGTCTCGTAGACACGAGCTGAGAAATTGCAAACGTCGAGCAATTGCTCAGAGATGAAAAGTGCCAGCACTGAAAGCTCTTGCTAGCCAGCACCCTTCCTTGGAAGCGCTTTCACAGGCGCAGCAACACTGGGGCTTTGCGCTTCTCTAGCCACCAAACGTCACGGTCCTTCTCTTTCCGTCTCGTAGACACGAGCTGAGAAATTGCAAACGTCGAGCAATTGCTCAGAGATGAAAAGTGCCAGCACTGAAAGCTCTTGCTAGCCAGCACCCTTCCTTGGAAGCGCTTTTGTAGGCCTAAGAACACTGGGGCTCTGGGCTTCTCTAGCCACCTCATCTTCTGCTCATCCTCTCGCGCACTCTAAAGAGAGCTCAGGTGAGAAATTGCAAACGTCGAGCAATTGCTCAGAGATGAAAAGTGCCAGCACTGAAAGCTCTTGCTAGCCAGCACCCTTCCTTGGAAGCGCTTTTGTAGGCCTAAGAACACTGGGGCTCTGGGCTTCCCTAGCCACCTCATCTTCTGCTCATCCTCTCGCGCACTTTAAAGAGAGCTCAGGTGAGAAATTGCAAACGTCGAGCAATTGCTCAGAGATGAAAAGTGCCAGCACTGAAAGCTCTTGCTATCCAGCACCCTTCCTTGGAAGCGCTTTCACAGGCGCAGTAACACTGGGGCTTTGCACTTCTGTACGCACCAAACGTCACGGTCCTTCTCTTTCCGTCTCCTAGACACGAGCTGAGAAATTGCAAACGTCCATCAATTGCTCCGAGATGAAAAGTGCCAGCACTGAAAGCTCTTGCTAGCCAGCACCCTTCCTTGGAAGCGCTTTCACAGGCGCAGCAACACTGGGGCTTTGCGCTTCTCTAGCCACCAAACGTCACGGTCCTTCTCTTTCCGTCTCCTAGACACGAGCTGAGAAATTGCAAACGTCGAGCAATTGCTCAGAGATGAAAAGTGCCACCACTGAAAGCTGTTGCTAGCCAGCACCCTTCCTTGGAAGCGCTTTTGTAGGCCTAAGAACACTGGGGCTCTGGGCTTCTCTAGCCACCTCATCTTCTGCTCATCCTCTCGCGCACTCTAAAGAGAGCTCAGGTGAGAAATTGCAAACGTCCAGCAATTGCTCAGAGATGAAAAGTGCCAGCACTGAAAGCTCTTGCTAGCCAGCACCCTTCCTTGGATGCGCTTTCACAGGCGCAGCAACACTGGGGCTTTGCGCTTCTCTAGCCACCAAACGTCACAGTCATTCTCTTTCCGTCTCGTAGACATGAGCTGAGAAATTGCAAACGTCGAGCAATTGCTCAGAGATGAAAAGTGCCAGCACTGAAAGCTCTTGCTAGCCAGCACCCTTCCTTGGAAGCGCTTTTGTAGGCCTAAGAACACTGGGGCTCTGGGCTTCTCTAGCCACCTCATCTTCTGCTCATCCTCTCGCGCACTCTAAAGAGAGCTCAGGTGAGAAATTGCAAACGTCCAGCAATTGCTCAGAGATGAAAAGTGCCAGCACTGAAAGCTGTTGCTAGACAGCACCCTTCCTTGGAAGCGCTTTCACAGGCGCAGCAACACTGCGGCTTTGCGCTTCTCTACCCACCAAGCGTCACCGTACTTCTCTTTCCGTCTCGTAGACACGAGCTGAGAAATTGCAAACGTCGAGCAATTGCTCCGAGATGAAAAGTGCCAGCACTGAAAGCTCTTGCTAGCCAGCACCCTTCCTTGGAAGCGCTTTCACAGGCGCAGCAACACTGGGGCTTTGCGCTTCTCTAACCACCAAACGTCACGGTCATTCTCTTTCCGTCTCGTAGACACGAGCTGAGAAATTGCAAACGTCCAGCAATTGCTCAGAGATGAAAAGTGCCAGCACTGAAAGCTCTTGCTAGCCAGCACCCTTCCTTGGAAGCGCTTTTGTAGGCCTAAGAACACTGGGGCTCTGGGCTTCTCTAGCCACCTCATCTTCTGCTCATCCTCTCGCGCACTCTAAAGAGAGCTCAGGTGAGAAATTGCAAACGTCCAGCAATTGCTCAGAGATGAAAAGTGCCAGCACTGAAAGCTCTTGCTAGCCAGCACCCTTCCTTGGAAGCGCTTTCACAGGCGCAGCAACACTGGGGCTTTGCGCTTCTCTACCCACCAAACGTCACGGTCATTCTCTTTCCGTCTCGTAGACACGAGCTGAGAAATTGCAAACGTCGAGCAATTGCTCAGAGATGAAAAGTGCCAGCACTGAAAGCTGTTGCTAGCCAGCACCCTTCCTTGGAAGCGCTTTCACAGGCGCAGCAACACTGGGGCTTTGCGCTTCTCTAGCCACCAAGCGTCACGGTCCTTCTCTTTCCGTCTCGTAGACACGAGCTGAGAAATTGCAAACGTCCAGCAATTGCTCAGAGATGAAAAGTGCCAGCACTGAAAGCTGTTGCTAGCCAGCACCCTTCCTTGGAAGCGCTTTTGTAGCCCTAAGAACACTGGGGCTCTGGGCTTCTCTAGCCACCTCATCTTCTGCTCATCCTCTCGCGCACTCTAAAGAGAGCTCAGGTGAGAAATTGCAAACGTCGAGCAATTGCTCAGAGATGAAAAGTGCCAGCACTGAAAGCTCTTGCTAGCCAGCACCCTTCCTTGGAAGCGCTTTTGTAGGCCTAAGAACACTGGGGCTCTGGGCTTCTCTAGCCACCTCATCTTCTGCTCATCCTCTCGCGCACTCTAAAGAGAGCTCAGGTGAGAAATTGCAAACGTCGAGCAATTGCTCAGAGATGAAAAGTGCCAGCACTGAAAGCTGTTGCTAGCCAGCACCCTTCCTTGGAAGCGCTTTCACAGGCGCAGCAACACTGGGGCTTTGCGCTTCTCTAGCCACCAAGCGTCACGGTCCTTCTCTTTCCGTCTCGTAGACACGAGCTGAGAAATTGCAAACGTCGAGCAATTGCTCCGAGATGAAAAGTGCCAGCACTGAAAGCTCTTGCTAGCCAGCACCCTTCCTTGGAAGCGCTTTCACAGGCGCAGCAACACTGGGGCTTTGCGCTTCTATACGCACCAAACGTCACGGTCATTCTCTTTCCGTCTCGTAGACACGAGCTGAGAAATTGCAAACGTCCAGCAATTGCTCAGAGACGAAAAGTGCCAGCACTGAAAGCTGTTGCTAGCCAGCACCCTTCCTTGGAAGCGCTTTTGTAGGCCTAAGAACACTGGGGCTCTGGGCTTCTCTAGCCACCTCATCTTCTGCTCATCCTCTCGCGCACTTTAAAGAGAGCTCAGGTGAGAAATTGCAAACGTCGAGCAATTGCTCAGAGATGAAAAGTGCCAGCACTGAAAGCTCTTGCTAGCCAGCACCCTTCCTTGGAAGCGCTTTCACAGGCGCAGTAACACTGGGGCTTTGCACTTCTATACGCACCAAACGTCACGGTCCTTCTCTTTCCGTCTCCTAGACACGAGCTGAGAAATTGCAAACGTCCATCAATTGCTCAGAGATGAAAAGTGCCAGCACTGAAAGCTCTTGCTAGCCAGCACCCTTCCTTGGAAGCGCTTTCACAGGCGCAGCAACACTGGGGCTTTGCGCTTCTCTAGCCACCAAGCGTCACGGTCCTTCTCTTTCCGTCTCGTAGACACGAGCTGAGAAATTGCAAACGTCGAGCAATTGCTCCGAGATGAAAAGTGCCAGCACTGAAAGCTCTTGCTAGCCAGCACCCTTCCTTGGAAGCGCTTTCACAGGCGCAGCAACACTGGGGCTTTGCGCTTCTATACGCACCAAACGTCACGGTCCTTCTCTTTCCGTCTCGTAGACACGAGCTGAGAAATTGCAAACGTCCAGCAATTGCTCAGAGATGAAAAGTGCCAGCACTGAAAGCTCTTGCTAGCCAGCACCCTTCCTTGGAAGCGCTTTTGTAGGCCTAAGAACACTGGGGCTCTGGGCTTCTTTAGCCACCTCATCTTCTGCTCATCCTCTCGCGCACTCTAAAGAGAGCTCAGGTGAGAAATTGCAAACGTCGAGCAATTGCTCAGAGATGAAAAGTGCCAGCACTGAAAGCTCTTGCTAGCCAGCACCCTTCCTTGGAAGCGCTTTCACAGGCGCAGCAACACTGGGGCTTTGCGCTTCTCTACCCACCAAACGTCACGGTCCTTCTCTTTCCGTCTCGTAGACACGAGCTGAGAAATTGCAAACGTCGAGCAATTGCTCAGAGATGAAAAGTGCCAGCACTGAAAGCTCTTGCTAGCCAGCACCCTTCCTTGGAAGCGCTTTCACAGGAGCAGCAACACTGGGGCTTTGCACTTCTCTACCCACCAAAAGTCACGGTCCCTCTCTTTCCGTCTCGTAGACACGAGCTGAGAAATTGCAAACGTCGAGCAATTGCTCAGAGATGAAAAGTGCCAGCACTGAAAGCTCTTGCTAGCCAGCACCCTTCCTTGGAAGCGCTTTCACAGGCGCAGTAACACTGGGGCTTTGCACTTCTATACGCACCAAACGTCACGGTCCTTCTCTTTCCGTCTCCTAGACACGAGCTGAGAAATTGCAAACGTCGAGCAATTGCTCAGAGATGAAAAGTGCCAGCACTGAAAGCTCTTGCTAGCCAGCACCCTTCCTTGGAAGCGCTTTCACAGGCGCAGCAACACTGGGGCTTTGCGCTTCTCTAGCCACCAAGCGTCACGGTCCTTCTCTTTCCGTCTCGTAGACACGAGCTGAGAAATTGCAAACGTCGAGCAATTGCTCCGAGATGAAAAGTGCCAGCACTGAAAGCTGTTGCTAGCCAGCACCCTTCCTTGGAAGCGCTTTCACAGGCGCAGCAACACTGGGGCTTTGCGCTTCTATACGCACCAAACGTCACGGTCCTTCTCTTTCCGTCTCGTAGACACGAGCTGAGAAATTGCAAACGTCCAGCAATTGCTCAGAGATGAAAAGTGCCAGCACTGAAAGCTCTTGCTAGCCAGCACCCTTCCTTGGAAGCGCTTTTGTAGGCCTAAGAACACTGGGGCTCTGGGCTTCCCTAGCCACCTCATCTTCTGCTCATCCTCTCGCGCACTCTAAAGAGAGCTCAGGTGAGAAATTGCAAACGTCGAGCAATTGCTCAGAGATGAAAAGTGCCAGCACTGAAAGCTGTTGCTAGCCAGCACCCTTCCTTGGAAGCGCTTTCACAGGCGCAGCAACACTGGGGCTTTGCGCTTCTCTAGCCACCAAACGTCACGGTCCTTCTCTTTCCGTCTCGTAGACACGAGCTGAGAAATTGCAAACGTCGAGCAATTGCTCAGAGATGAAAAGTGCCAGCACTGAAAGCTCTTGCTAGCCAGCACCCTTCCTTGGAAGCGCTTTCACAGGAGCAGCAACACTGGGGCTTTGCACTTCTCTACCCACCAAACGTCACGGTCCTTCTCTTTCCGTCTCGTAGACACGAGCTGAGAAATTGCAAACGTCGAGCAATTGCTCAGAGATGAAAAGTGCCAGCACTGAAAGCTCTTGCTAGCCAGCACCCTTCCTTGGAAGCGCTTTTGTAGGCCTAAGAACACTGGGGCTCTGGGCTTCTCTAGCCACCTCATCTTCTGCTCATCCTCTCGCGCACTCTAAAGAGAGCTCAGGTGAGAAATTGCAAACGTCGAGCAATTGCTCAGAGATGAAAAGTGCCAGCACTGAAAGCTCTTGCTAGCCAGCACCCTTCCTTGGAAGCGCTTTCACAGGCGCAGCAACACTGGGGCTTTGCGCTTCTATACTCACCAAACGTCACGGTCCTTCTCTTTCCGTCTCCTAGACACGAGCTGAGAAATTGCAAACGTCGAGCAATTGCTCAGAGATGAAAAGTGCCAGCACTGAAAGCTCTTGCTAGCCAGCACCCTTCCTTGGAAGCGCTTTCACAGGCGCAGCAACACTGGGGCTTTGCGCTTCTCTAGCCACCAAACGTCACGGTCCTTCTCTTTCCGTCTCGTAGACACGAACTGAGAAATTGCAAACGTCCAGCAATTGCTCAGAGATGAAAAGTGCCAGCACTGAAAGCTCTTGCTAGCCAGCACCCTTCCTTGGAAGCGCTTTTGTAGGCCTAAGAACACTGGGGCTCTGGGCTTCTCTAGCCACCTCATCTTCTGCTCATCCTCTCGCGCACTCTAAAGAGAGCTCAGGTGAGAAATTGCAAACGTCGAGCAATTGCTCAGAGATGAAAAGTGCCAGCACTGAAAGCTCTTGCTAGCCAGCACCCTTCCTTGGAAGCGCTTTTGTAGGCCTAAGAACACTGGGGCTCTGGGCTTCCCTAGCCACCTCATCTTCTGCTCATCCTCTCGCGCACTTTAAAGAGAGCTCAGGTGAGAAATTGCAAACGTCGAGCAATTGCTCAGAGATGAAAAGTGCCAGCACTGAAAGCTCTTGCTAGCCAGCACCCTTCCTTGGAAGCGCTTTCACAGGCGCAGCAACACTGGGGCTTTGCGCTTCTCTACCCACCAAACGTCACGGTCATTCTCTTTCCGTCTCGTAGACACGAGCTGAGAAATTGCAAACGTCGAGCAATTGCTCCGAGATGAAAAGTGCCAGCACTGAAAGCTCTTGCTAGCCAGCACCCTTCCTTGGAAGCGCTTTCACAGGCGCAGCAACACTGGGGCTTTGCGCTTCTCTAGCCACCAAACGTCATGGTCCTTCTCTTTCCGTCTCGTAGACACGAGCTGAGAAATTGCAAACGTCGAGCAATTGCTCAGAGATGAAAAGTGCCAGCACTGAAAGCTGTTGCTAGCCAGCACCCTTCCTTGGAAGCGCTTTTGTAGGCCTAAGAACACTGGGGCTCTGGGCTTCTCTAGCCACCTCATCTTCTGCTCATCCTCTCGCGCACTCTAAAGAGAGCTCAGGTGAGAAATTGCAAACGTCCAGCAATTGCTCAGAGATGAAAAGTGCCAGCACTGAAAGCTCTTGCTAGCCAGCACCCTTCCTTGGAAGCGCTTTTGTAGGCCTAAGAACACTGGGGCTCTGGGCTTCCCTAGCCACCTCATCTTCTGCTCATCCTCTCGCGCACTCTAAAGAGAGCTCAGGTGAGAAATTGCAAACGTCGAGCAATTGCTCAGAGATGAAAAGTGCCAGCACTGAAAGCTGTTGCTAGCCAGCACCCTTCCTTGGAAGCGCTTTCACAGGCGCAGCAACACTGGGGCTTTGCGCTTCTCTAGCCACCAAACGTCACGGTCCTTCTCTTTCCGTCTCGTAGACACGAGCTGAGAAATTGCAAACGTCGAGCAATTGCTCAGAGATGAAAAGTGCCAGCACTGAAAGCTCTTGCTAGCCAGCACCCTTCCTTGGAAGCGCTTTCACAGGAGCAGCAACACTGGGGCTTTGCACTTCTCTAGCCACCAAACGTCACGGTCCTTCTCTTTCCGTCTCGTAGACACGAGCTGAGAAATTGCAAACGTCGAGCAATTGCTCAGAGATGAAAAGTGCCAGCACTGAAAGCTCTTGCTAGCCAGCACCCTTCCTTGGAAGCGCTTTTGTAGGCCTAAGAACACTGGGGCTCTGGGCTTCTCTAGCCACCTCATCTTCTGCTCATCCTCTCGCGCACTCTAAAGAGAGCTCAGGTGAGAAATTGCAAACGTCGAGCAATTGCTCAGAGATGAAAAGTGCCAGCACTGAAAGCTCTTGCTAGCCAGCACCCTTCCTTGGAAGCGCTTTCACAGGCGCAGCAACACTGGGGCTTTGCGCTTCTATACTCACCAAACGTCACGGTCCTTCTCTTTCCGTCTCCTAGACACGAGCTGAGAAATTGCAAACGTCGAGCAATTGCTCAGAGATGAAAAGTGCCAGCACTGAAAGCTCTTGCTAGCCAGCACCCTTCCTTGGAAGCGCTTTCACAGGCGCAGCAACACTGGGGCTTTGCGCTTCTCTAGCCACCAAACGTCACGGTCCTTCTCTTTCCGTCTCGTAGACACGAACTGAGAAATTGCAAACGTCCAGCAATTGCTCAGAGATGAAAAGTGCCAGCACTGAAAGCTCTTGCTAGCCAGCACCCTTCCTTGGAAGCGCTTTTGTAGGCCTAAGAACACTGGGGCTCTGGGCTTCTCTAGCCACCTCATCTTCTGCTCATCCTCTCGCGCACTCTAAAGAGAGCTCAGGTGAGAAATTGCAAACGTCGAGCAATTGCTCAGAGATGAAAAGTGCCAGCACTGAAAGCTCTTGCTAGCCAGCACCCTTCCTTGGAAGCGCTTTTGTAGGCCTAAGAACACTGGGGCTCTGGGCTTCCCTAGCCACCTCATCTTCTGCTCATCCTCTCGCGCACTTTAAAGAGAGCTCAGGTGAGAAATTGCAAACGTCGAGCAATTGCTCAGAGATGAAAAGTGCCAGCACTGAAAGCTCTTGCTAGCCAGCACCCTTCCTTGGAAGCGCTTTCACAGGCGCAGCAACACTGGGGCTTTGCGCTTCTCTAGCCACCAAACGTCACGGTCATTCTCTTTCCGTCTCGTAGACACGAGCTGAGAAATTGCAAACGTCGAGCAATTGCTCCGAGATGAAAAGTGCCAGCACTGAAAGCTCTTGCTAGCCAGCACCCTTCCTTGGAAGCGCTTTCACAGGCGCAGCAACACTGGGGCTTTGCGCTTCTCTAGCCACCAAACGTCATGGTCCTTCTCTTTCCGTCTCGTAGACACGAGCTGAGAAATTGCAAACGTCGAGCAATTGCTCAGAGATGAAAAGTGCCAGCACTGAAAGCTGTTGCTAGCCAGCACCCTTCCTTGGAAGCGCTTTTGTAGGCCTAAGAACACTGGGGCTCTGGGCTTCTCTAGCCACCTCATCTTCTGCTCATCCTCTCGCGCACTCTAAAGAGAGCTCAGGTGAGAAATTGCAAACGTCCAGCAATTGCTCAGAGATGAAAAGTGCCAGCACTGAAAGCTCTTGCTAGCCAGCACCCTTCCTTGGAAGCGCTTTTGTAGGCCTAAGAACACTGGGGCTCTGGGCTTCTCTAGCCACCTCATCTTCTGCTCATCCTCTCGCGCACTCTAAAGAGAGCTCAGGTGAGAAATTGCAAACGTCCAGCAATTGCTCAGAGATGAAAAGTGCCAGCACTGAAAGCTGTTGCTAGCCAGCACCCTTCCTTGGAAGCGCTTTCACAGGCGCAGCAACACTGGGGCTTTGCGCTTCTCTACCCACCAAGCGTCACGGTCCTTCTCTTTCCGTCTCGTAGACACGAGGTGAGAAATTGCAAACGTCGAGCAATTGCTCAGAGATGAAAAGTGCCAGCACTGAAAGCTCTTGCTAGCCAGCACCCTTCCTTGGAAGCGCTTTCACAGGCGCAGCAACACTGGGGCTTTGCGCTTCTATACGCACCAAACGTCACGGTCATTCTCTTTCCGTCTCGTAGACACGAGCTGAGAAATTGCAAACGTCGAGCAATTGCTCAGAGATGAAAAGTGCCAGCACTGAAAGCTCTTGCTAGCCAGCACCCTTCCTTGGAAGCGCTTTTGTAGGCCTAAGAACACTGGGGCTCTGGGCTTCTTTAGCCACCTAATCTTCTGCTCATCCTCTCGCGCACTCTAAAGAGAGCTCAGGTGAGAAATTGCAAACGTCCAGCAATTGCTCAGAGATGAAAAGTGCCAGCACTGAAAGCTCTTGCTATCCAGCACCCTTCCTTGGAAGCGCTTTCACAGGCGCAGTAACACTGGGGCTTTGCACTTCTGTACGCACCAAACGTCACGGTCCTTCTCTTTCCGTCTCCTAGACACGAGGTGAGAAATTGCAAACGTCGAGCAATTGCTCAGAGATGAAAAGTGCCAGCACTGAAAGCTCTTGCTAGCCAGCACCCTTCCTTGGAAGCGCTTTCACAGGCGCAGCAACACTGGGGCTTTGCGCTTCTCTACCCACCAAACGTCACGGTCATTCTCTTTCCATCTCGTAGACACGAGCTGAGAAATTGCAAACGTCGAGCAATTGCTCCGAGATGAAAAGTGCCAGCACTGAAAGCTGTTGCTAGCCAGCACCCTTCCTTGGAAGCGCTTTTGTAGGCCTAAGAACACTGGGGCTCTGGGCTTCTCTAGCCACCTCATCTTCTGCTCATCCTCTCGCGCACTCTAAAGAGAGCTCAGGTGAGAAATTGCAAACGTCGAGCAATTGCTCCGAGATGAAAAGTGCCAGCACTGAAAGCTGTTGCTAGCCAGCACCCTTCCTTGGAAGCGCTTTCACAGGCGCAGCAACACTGCGGCTTTGCACTTCTCTAGCTACCAAACGTCACGGTCCTTCTCTTTCCGTCTCGTAGACACGAGCTGAGAAATTGCAAACGTCGAGCAATTGCTCAGAGATGAAAAGTGCCAGCACTGAAAGCTGTTGCTAGCCAGCACCCTTCCTTGGAAGCGCTTTTGTAGGCCTAAGAACACTGGGGCTCTGGGCTTCTCTAGCCACCTCATCTTCTGCTCATCCTCTCGCGCACTCTAAAGAGAGCTCAGGTGAGAAATTGCAAACGTCGAGCAATTGCTCAGAGATGAAAAGTGCCAGCACTGAAAGCTCTTGCTAGCCAGCACCCTTCCTTGGAAGCGCTTTCACAGGCGCAGCAACACTGGGGCTTTGCGCTTCTCTAGCCACCAAACGTCACGGTCATTCTCTTTCCATCTCGTAGACACGAGCTGAGAAATTGCAAACGTCGAGCAATTGCTCAGAGATGAAAAGTGCCAGCACTGAAAGCTCTTGCTAGCCAGCACCCTTCCTTGGAAGCGCTTTCACAGGCGCAGCAACACTGGGGCTTTGCGCTTCTGTACGCACCAAACGTCACGGTCATTCTCTTTCCGCCTCGTAGACACGAGCTGAGAAATTGCAAACGTCGAGCAATTGCTCAGAGATGAAAAGTGCCAGCACTGAAAGCTCTTGCTAGCCAGCACCCTTCCTTGGAAGCGCTTTCACAGGCGCAGCAACACTGGGGCTTTGCGCTTCTATACGCACCAAACGTCACGGTCCTTCTCTTTCCGTCTCGTAGACACGAGCTGAGAAATTGCAAACGTCCAGCAATTGCTCAGAGATGAAAAGTGCCAGCACTGAAAGCTCTTGCTAGCCAGCACCCTTCCTTGGAAGCGCTTTTGTAGGCCTAAGAACACTGGGGCTCTGGGCTTCTTTAGCCACCTCATCTTCTGCTCATCCTCTCGCGCACTCTAAAGAGAGCTCAGGGGAGAAATTGCAAACGTCGAGCAATTGCTCAGAGATGAAAAGTGCCAGCACTGAAAGCTCTTGCTAGCCAGCACCCTTCCTTGGAAGCGCTTTCACAGGCGCAGCAACACTGGGGCTTTGCGCTTCTATACTCACCAAACGTCACGGTCCTTCTCTTTCCGTCTCGTAGACACGAGCTGAGAAATTGCAAACGTCGAGCAATTGCTCAGAGATGAAAAGTGCCAGCACTGAAAGCTGTTGCTAGCCAGCACCCTTCCTTGGAAGCGCTTTCACAGGCGCAGCAACACTGGGGCTTTGCGCTTCTCTACCCACCAAGCGTCACGGTCCTTCTCTTTCCGTCTCGTAGACACGAGCTGAGAAATTGCAAACGTCGAGCAATTGCTCAGAGATGAAAAGTGCCAGCACTGAAAGCTGTTGCTAGCCAGCACCCTTCCTTGGAAGCGCTTTTGTAGGCCTAAGAACACTGGGGCTCTGGGCTTCTCTAGCCACCTCATCTTCTGCTCATCCTCTCGCGCACTCTAAAGAGAGCTCAGGTGAGAAATTGCAAACGTCGAGCAATTGCTCAGAGATGAAAAGTGCCAGCACTGAAAGCTGTTGCTAGCCAGCACCCTTCCTTGGAAGCGCTTTCACAGGCGCAGCAACACTGGGGCTTTGCGCTTCTCTAGCCACCAAACGTCACGGTCCTTCTCTTTCCGTCTCGTAGACACGAGCTGAGAAATTGCAAACGTCGAGCAATTGCTCAGAGATGAAAAGTGCCAGCACTGAAAGCTCTTGCTAGCCAGCACCCTTCCTTGGAAGCGCTTTCACAGGCGCAGCAACACTGGGGCTTTGCGCTTCTGTACGCACCAAACGTCACGGTCATTCTCTTTCCGCCTCGTAGACACGAGCTGAGAAATTGCAAACGTCGAGCAATTGCTCAGAGATGAAAAGTGCCAGCACTGAAAGCTCTTGCTAGCCAGCACCCTTCCTTGGAAGCGCTTTCACAGGCGCAGCAACACTGGGGCTTTGCGCTTCTATACGCACCAAACGTCACGGTCCTTCTCTTTCCGTCTCGTAGACACGAGCTGAGAAATTGCAAACGTCCAGCAATTGCTCAGAGATGAAAAGTGCCAGCACTGAAAGCTCTTGCTAGCCAGCACCCTTCCTTGGAAGCGCTTTTGTAGGCCTAAGAACACTGGGGCTCTGGGCTTCTTTAGCCACCTCATCTTCTGCTCATCCTCTCGCGCACTCTAAAGAGAGCTCAGGTGAGAAATTGCAAACGTCGAGCAATTGCTCAGAGATGAAAAGTGCCAGCACTGAAAGCTCTTGCTAGCCAGCACCCTTCCTTGGAAGCGCTTTCACAGGCGCAGCAACACTGGGGCTTTGCGCTTCTATACTCACCAAACGTCACGGTCCTTCTCTTTCCGTCTCGTAGACACGAGCTGAGAAATTGCAAACGTCGAGCAATTGCTCAGAGATGAAAAGTGCCAGCACTGAAAGCTCTTGCTAGCCAGCACCCTTCCTTGGAAGCGCTTTCACAGGCGCAGCAACACTGGGGCTTTGCGCTTCTATACGCACCAAACGTCACGGTCCTTCTCTTTCCGTCTCGTAGACACGAGGTGAGAAATTGCAAACGTCCAGCAATTGCTCAGAGATGAAAAGTGCCAGCACTGAAAGCTGTTGCTAGCCAGCCCCCTTCCTTGGAAGCGCTTTCACAGGCGCAGCAACACTGGGGCTTTGCGCTTCTATACGCACCAAACGTCACGGTCATTCTCTTTCCGTCTCGTAGACACGAGCTGAGAAATTGCAAACGTCGAGCAATTGCTCAGAGATGAAAAGTGCCAGCACTGAAAGCTCTTGCTAGCCAGCACCCTTCCTTGGAATCGCTTTTGTAGGCCTAAGAACACTGGGGCTCTGGGCTTCTTTAGCCACCTCATCTTCTGCTCATCCTCTCGCGCACTCTAAAGAGAGCTCAGGTGAGAAATTGCAAACGTCCAGCAATTGCTCAGAGATGAAAAGTGCCAGCACTGAAAGCTCTTGCTAGCCAGCACCCTTCCTTGGAAGCGCTTTCACAGGCGCAGCAACACTGGGGCTTTGCACTTCTGTACGCACCAAACGTCACGGTCCTTCTCTTTCCGTCTCGTAGACACGAGGTGAGAAATTGCAAACGTCGAGCAATTGCTCAGAGATGAAAAGTGCCAGCACTGAAAGCTCTTGCTAGCCAGCACCCTTCCTTGGAAGCGCTTTCACAGGCGCAGCAACACTGGGGCTTTGCGCTTCTCTAACCACCAAACGTCACGGTCATTCTCTTTCCATCTCGTAGACACGAGCTGAGAAATTGCAAACGTCGAGCAATTGCTCAGAGATGAAAAGTGCCAGCACTGAAAGCTGTTGCTAGCCAGCACCCTTCCTTGGAAGCGCTTTTGTAGGCCTAAGAACACTGGGGCTCTGGGCTTCCCTAGCCACCTCATCTTCTGCTCATCCTCTCGCGCACTTTAAAGAGAGCTCAGGTGAGAAATTGCAAACGTCGAGCAATTGCTCAGAGATGAAAAGTGCCAGCACTGAAAGCTCTTGCTAGCCAGCACCCTTCCTTGGAAGCGCTTTCACAGGCGCAGCAACACTGGGGCTTTGCGCTTCTCTAGCCACCAAACGTCACGGTCATTCTCTTTCCGTCTCCTAGACACGAGCTGAGAAATTGCAAACGTCGAGCAATTGCTCCGAGATGAAAAGTGCCAGCACTGAAAGCTCTTGCTAGCCAGCACCCTTCCTTGGAAGCGCTTTCACAGGCGCAGCAACACTGGGGCTTTGCGCTTCTCTAGCCACCAAACGTCACGGTCCTTCTCTTTCCGTCTCGTAGACACGAGCTGAGAAATTGCAAACGTCCAGCAATTGCTCCGAGATGAAAAGTGCCAGCACTGAAAGCTGTTGCTAGCCAGCACCCTTCCTTGGAAGCGCTTTTGTAGGCCTAAGAACACTGGGGCTCTGGGCTTCTCTAGCCACCTCATCTTCTGCTCATCCTCTCGCGCACTCTAAAGAGAGCTCAGGTGAGAAATTGCAAACGTCGAGCAATTGCTCAGAGATGAAAAGTGCCAGCACTGAAAGCTCTTGCTAGCCAGCACCCTTCCTTGGAAGCGCTTTTGTAGGCCTAAGAACACTGGGGCTCTGGGCTTCTCTAGCCACCACATCTTCTGCTCATCCTCTCGCGCACTCTAAAGAGAGCTCAGGTGAGAAATTGCAAACGTCGAGCAATTGCTCAGAGATGAAAAGTGCCAGCACTGAAAGCTCTTGCTAGCCAGCACCCTTCCTTGGAAGCGCTTTCACAGGCGCAGCAACACTGGGGCTTTGCGCTTCTCTACCCACCAAGCGTCACGGTCCTTCTCTTTCCGTCTCGTAGACACGAGGTGAGAAATTGCAAACGTCGAGCAATTGCTCCGAGATGAAAAGTGCCAGCACTGAAAGCTCTTGCTAGCCAGCACCCTTCCTTGGAAGCGCTTTCACAGGCGCAGCAACACTGGGGCTTTGCGCTTCTATACGCACCAAACGTAACGGTCCTTCTCTTTCCGTCTCCTAGACACGAGCTGAGAAATTGCAAACGTCGAGCAATTGCTCAGAGATGAAAAGTGCCACCACTGAAAGCTCTTGCTAGCCAGCACCCTTCCTTGGAAGCGCTTTTGTAGGCCTAAGAACACTGGGGCTCTGGGCTTCTTTAGCCACCTAATCTTCTGCTCATCCTCTCGCGCACTCTAAAGAGAGCTCAGCTGAGAAATTGCAAACGTCCAGCAATTGCTCCGAGATGAAAAGTGCCAGCACTGAAAGCTCTTGCTATCCAGCACCCTTCCTTGGAAGCGCTTTCACAGGCGCAGTAACACTGGGGCTTTGCACTTCTGTACGCACCAAACGTCACGGCCCTTCTCTTTCCGTCTCGTAGACACGAGGTGAGAAATTGCAAACGTCGAGCAATTGCTCAGAGATGAAAAGTGCCAGCACTGAAAGCTCTTGCTAGCCAGCACCCTTCCTTGGAAGCGCTTTCACAGGCGCAGCAACACTGGGGCTTTGCGCTTCTCTAACCACCAAACGTCACGGTCATTCTCTTTCCGTCTCGTAGACACGAGCTGAGAAATTGCAAACGTCGAGCAATTGCTCCGAGATGAAAAGTGCCAGCACTGAAAGCTCTTGCTAGCCAGCACCCTTCCTTGGAAGCGCTTTTGTAGGCCTAAGAAGACTGGGGCTCTGGGCTTCTCTAGCCACCTCATCTTCTGCTCATCCTCTCGCGCACTCTAAAGAGAGCTCAGGTGAGAAATTGCAAACGTCGAGCAATTGCTCCGAGATGAAAAGTGCCAGCACTGAAAGCTGTTGCTAGCCAGCACCCTTCCTTGGAAGCGCTTTCACAGGCGCAGCAACACTGCGGCTTTGCACTTCTCTAGCTACCAAACGTCACGGTCCTTCTCTTTCCGTCTCGTAGACACGAGCTGAGAAATTGCAAACGTCGAGCAATTGCTCCGAGATGAAAAGTGCCAGCACTGAAAGCTCTTGCTAGCCAGCACCCTTCCTTGGAAGCGCTTTTGTAGGCCTAAGAACACTGGGGCTCTGGGCTTCTCTAGCCACCTCATCTTCTGCTCATCCTCTCGCGCACTCTAAAGAGAGCTCAGGTGAGAAATTGCAAACGTCGAGCAATTGCTCAGAGATGAAAAGTGCCAGCACTGAAAGCTCTTGCTAGCCAGCACCCTTCCTTGGAAGCGCTTTCACAGGCGCAGCAACACTGGGGCTTTGCGCTTCTGTACGCACCAAACGTCACGGTCATTCTCTTTCCGCCTCGTAGACACGAGCTGAGAAATTGCAAACGTCGAGCAATTGCTCCGAGATGAAAAGTGCCAGCACTGAAAGCTCTTGCTAGCCAGCACCCTTCCTTGGAAGCGCTTTCACAGGCGCAGCAACACTGGGGCTTTGCGCTTCTATACGCACCAAACGTCACGGTCCTTCTCTTTCCGTCTCGTAGACACGAGCTGAGAAATTGCAAACGTCCAGCAATTGCTCAGAGATGAAAAGTGCCAGCACTGAAAGCTCTTGCTAGCCAGCACCCTTCCTTGGAAGCGCTTTTGTAGGCCTAAGAACACTGGGGCTCTGGGCTTCTCTAGCCACCTCATCTTCTGCTCATCCTCTCGCGCACTCTAAAGAGAGCTCAGGTGAGAAATTGCAAACGTCGAGCAATTGCTCAGAGATGAAAAGTGCCAGCACTGAAAGCTGTTGCTAGCCAGCCCCCTTCCTTGGAAGCGCTTTCACAGGCGCAGCAACACTGGGGCTTTGCGCTTCTATACTCACCAAACGTCACGGTCCTTCTCTTTCCGTCTCCTAGACACGAGCTGAGAAATTGCAAACGTCGAGCAATTGCTCAGAGATGAAAAGTGCCAGCACTGAAAGCTGTTGCTAGCCAGCACCCTTCCTTGGAAGCGCTTTCACAGGCGCAGTAACACTGGGGCTTTGCGCTTCTCTACCCACCAAGCGTCACGGTCCTTCTCTTTCCGTCTCGTAGACACGAGGTGAGAAATTGCAAACGTCGAGCAATTGCTCAGAGATGAAAAGTGCCAGCACTGAAAGCTCTTGCTAGCCAGCACCCTTCCTTGGAAGCGCTTTCACAGGCGCAGTAACACTGGGGTTTGCAATTCTCTAGCTACCAAACGTCACGGTCCTTCTCTTTCCGTCTCGTAGACACGAGCTGAGAAATTGCAAACGTCGAGCAATTGCTCCGAGATGAAAAGTGCCAGCACTGAAAGCTGTTGCTAGCCAGCACCCTTCCTTGGAAGCGCTTTCACAGGCGCAGCAACACTGGGGCTTTGCGCTTCTCTAGCCACCAAAAGTCACGGTCCTTCTCTTTCCGTCTCGTAGACACGAGCTGAGAAATTGCAAACGTCCAGCAATTGCTCAGAGATGAAAAGTGCCAGCACTGAAAGCTCTTGCTAGCCAGCACCCTTCCTTGGAAGCGCTTTCACAGGCGCAGCAACACTGGGGCTTTGCGCTTCTGTACGCACCAAACGTCACAGTCATTCTCTTTCCGTCTCGTAGACATGAGCTGAGAAATTGCAAACGTCGAGCAATTGCTCAGAGATGAAAAGTGCCAGCACTGAAAGCTCTTGCTAGCCAGCACCCTTCCTTGGAAGCGCTTTTGTAGGCCTAAGAACACTGGGGCTCTGGGCTTCCCTAGCCACCTCATCTTCTGCACATCCTCTCGCGCACTTTAAAGAGAGCTCAGGTGAGAAATTGCAAACGTCGAGCAATTGCTCAGAGATGAAAAGTGCCAGCACTGAAAGCTCTTGCTAGCCAGCACCCTTCCTTGGAAGCGCTTTCACAGGCGCAGTAACACTGGGGCTTTGCACTTCTGTACGCACCAAACGTCACGGTCCTTCTCTTTCCGTCTCGTAGACACGAGCTGAGAAATTGCAAACGTCCAGCAATTGCTCCGAGATGAAAAGTGCCAGCACTGAAAGCTGTTGCTAGCCAGCACCCTTCCTTGGAAGCGCTTTTGTAGGCCTAAGAACACTGGGGCTCTGGGCTTCTCTAGCCACCTCATCTTCTGCTCATCCTCTCGCGCACTCTAAAGAGAGCTCAGGTGAGAAATTGCAAATGTCCAGCAATTGCTCAGAGATGAAAAGTGCCAGCACTGAAAGCTCTTGCTAGCCAGCACCCTTCCTTGGAAGCGCTTTTGTAGGCCTAAGAACACTGGGGCTCTGGGCTTCTCTAGCCACCTCATCTTCTGCTCATCCTCTCGCGCACTCTAAAGAGAGCTCAGGTGAGAAATTGCAAACGTCCAGCAATTGCTCAGAGATGAAAAGTGCCAGCACTGAAAGCTCTTGCTAGCCAGCACCCTTCCTTGGAAGCGCTTTCACAGGCGCAGTAACACTGGGGCTTTGCGCTTCTCTAGCCACCAAACGTCACGGTCCTTCTCTTTCCGTCTCGTAGACACGAGCTGAGAAATTGCAAACGTCGAGCAATTGCTCCGAGATGAAAAGTGCCAGCACTGAAAGCTCTTGCTAGCCAGCACCCTTCCTTGGAAGCGCTTTCACAGGCGCAGCAACACTGGGGCTTTGCGCTTCTATACTCACCAAACGTCACGGTCCTTCTCTTTCCGTCTCCTAGACACGAGCTGAGAAATTGCAAACGTCGAGCAATTGCTCCGAGATGAAAAGTGCCAGCACTGAAAGCTCTTGCTAGCCAGCACCCTTCCTTGGAAGCGCTTTCACAGGCGCAGCAACACTGGGGCTTTGCGCTTCTCTAGCCACCAAACGTCACGGTCCTTCTCTTTCCGTCTCGTAGACACGAACTGAGAAATTGCAAACGTCCAGCAATTGCTCCGAGATGAAAAGTGCCAGCACTGAAAGCTCTTGCTAGCCAGCCCCCTTCCTTGGAAGCGCTTTTGTAGGCCTAAGAACACTGGGGCTCTGGGCTTCTCTAGCCACCTCATCTTCTGCTCATTCTCTCGCGCACTCTAAAGAGAGCTCAGGTGAGAAATTGCAAACGTCGAGCAATTGCTCAGAGATGAAAAGTGCCAGCACTGAAAGCTCTTGCTAGCCAGCACCCTTCCTTGGAAGCGCTTTTGTAGGCCTAAGAACACTGGGGCTCTGGGCTTCCCTAGCCACCTCATCTTCTGCTCATCCTCTCGCGCACTTTAAAGAGAGCTCAGGTGAGAAATTGCAAACGTCGAGCAATTGCTCAGAGATGAAAAGTGCCAGCACTGAAAGCTCTTGCTAGCCAGCACCCTTCCTTGGAAGCGCTTTCACAGGCGCAGTAACACTGGGGCTTTGCACTTCTGTACGCACCAAACGTCACGGTCCTTCTCTTTCCGTCTCGTAGACACGAGCTGAGAAATTGCAAACGTCCAGCAATTGCTCCGAGATGAAAAGTGCCAGCACTGAAAGCTCTTGCTAGCCAGCACCCTTCCTTGGAAGCGCTTTCACAGGCGCAGTAACACTGGGGCTTTGCGCTTCTCTAGCCATCAAACGTCATGGTCATTCTCTTTCCATCTCGTAGACACGAGCTGAGAAATTGCAAACGTCGAGCAATTGCTCAGAGATGAAAAGTGCCAGCACTGAAAGCTGTTGCTAGCCAGCACCCTTCCTTGGAAGCGCTTTTGTAGGCCTAAGAACACTGGGGCTCTGGGCTTCTCTAGCCACCTCATCTTCTGCTCATCCTCTCGCGCACTCTAAAGAGAGCTCAGGTGAGAAATTGCAAACGTCCAGCAATTGCTCAGAGATGAAAAGTGCCAGCACTGAAAGCTCTTGCTAGCCAGCACCCTTCCTTGGAAGCGCTTTCACAGGCGCAGTAACACTGGGGCTTTGCGCTTCTCTAGCTACCAAACGTCACGGTCCTTCTCTTTCCGTCTCGTAGACACGAGCTGAGAAATTGCAAACGTCGAGCAATTGCTCCGAGATGAAAAGTGCCAGCACTGAAAGCTCTTGCTAGCCAGCACCCTTCCTTGGAAGCGCTTTCACAGGCGCAGCAACACTGGGGCTTTGCGCTTCTCTAGCCACCAAGCGTCACGGTCCTTCTCTTTCCGTCTCGTAGACACGAGCTGAGAAATTGCAAACGTCCAGCAATTGCTCCGAGATGAAAAGTGCCAGCACTGAAAGCTCTTGCTAGCCAGCACCCTTCCTTGGAAGCGCTTTCACAGGAGCAGCAACACTGGGGCTTTGCACTTCTCTAGCCACCAAACGTCACAGTCATTCTCTTTCCGTCTCGTAGACATGAGCTGAGAAATTGCAAACGTCGAGCAATTGCTCAGAGATGAAAAGTGCCAGCACTGAAAGCTCTTGCTAGCCAGCACCCTTCCTTGGAAGCGCTTTTGTAGGCCTAAGAACACTGGGGCTCTGGGCTTCTCTAGCCACCTCATCTTCTGCTCATCCTCTCGCGCACTTTAAAGAGAGCTCAGGTGAGAAATTGCAAACGTCGAGCAATTGCTCAGAGATGAAAAGTGCCAGCACTGAAAGCTGTTGCTAGCCAGCACCCTTCCTTGGAAGCGCTTTCACAGGCGCAGTAACACTGGGGCTTTGCACTTCTGTACGCACCAAACGTCACGGTCCTTCTCTTTCCGTCTCGTAGACACGAGCTGAGAAATTGCAAACGTCGAGCAATTGCTCAGAGATGAAAAGTGCCAGCACTGAAAGCTGTTGCTAGCCAGCACCCTTCCTTGGAAGCGCTTTTGTAGGCCTAAGAACACTGGGGCTCTGGGCTTCTCTAGCCACCTAATCTTCTGCTCATCCTCTCGCGCACTCTAAAGAGAGCTCAGGTGAGAAATTGCAAACGTCCAGCAATTGCTCAGAGATGAAAAGTGCCAGCACTGAAAGCTCTTGCTAGCCAGCACCCTTCCTTGGAAGCGCTTTCACAGGCGCAGCAACACTGCGGCTTTGCGCTTCTCTAGCCACCAAGCGTCACGGTCCTTCTCTTTCCGTCTCCTAGACACGAGCTGAGAAATTGCAAACGTCGAGCAATTGCTCAGAGATGAAAAGTGCCAGCACTGAAAGCTCTTGCTAGCCAGCACCCTTCCTTGGAAGCGCTTTCACAGGCGCAGCAACACTGGGGCTTTGCGCTTCTCTACCCACCAAACGTCACGGTCCTTCTCTTTCCGTCTCGTAGAGACGAGCTGAGAAATTGCAAACGTCGAGCAATTGCTCAGAGAGGAAAAGTGCCAGCACTGAAAGCTGTGGCTAGCCAGCACCCTTCCTTGGAAGCGCTTTTGTAGGCCTAAGAACACTGGGGCTCTGGGCTTCTCTAGCCACCTCATCTTCTGCTCATCCTCTCGCGCACTCTAAAGAGAGCTCAGGTGAGAAATTGCAAACGTCCAGCAATTGCTCAGAGATGAAAAGTGCCAGCACTGAAAGCTCTTGCTAGCCAGCACCCTTCCTTGGAAGCGCTTTTGTAGGCCTAAGAACACTGGGGCTCTGGGCTTCTCTAGCCACCTCATCTTCTCCTCATCCTCTCGCGCACTCTAAAGAGAGCTCAGGTGAGAAATTGCAAACGTCGAGCAATTGCTCAGAGATGAAAAGTGCCAGCACTGAAAGCTGTTGCTAGCCAGCACCCTTCCTTGGAAGCGCTTTCACAGGCGCAGTAACACTGGGGCTTTGCGCTTCTCTAACCACCAAACGTCACGGTCCTTCTCTTTCCGTCTCGTAGACACGAGCTGAGAAATTGCAAACGTCGAGCAATTGCTCCGAGATGAAAAGTGCCAGCACTGAAAGCTGTTGCTAGCCAGCACCCTTCCTTGGAAGCGCTTTTGTAGGCCTAAGAACACTGGGGCTCTGGGCTTCTCTAGCCACCTCATCTTCTGCTCATCCTCTCGCGCACTCTAAAGAGAGCTCAGGTGAGAAATTGCAAACGTCGAGCAATTGCTCAGAGATGAAAAGTGCCAGCACTGAAAGCTCTTGCTAGCCAGCACCCTTCCTTGGAAGCGCTTTCACAGGCGCAGCAACACTGGGGCTTTGCGCTTCTCTAGCCACCAAACGTCACGGTCCTTCTCTTTCCGTCGGTAGACACGAGCTGAGAAATTGCAAACGTCGAGCAATTGCTCAGAGATGAAAAGTGCCAGCACTGAAAGCTCTTGCTAGCCAGCACCCTTCCTTGGAAGCGCTTTCACAGGCGCAGCAACACTGGGGCTTTGCGCTTCTCTAGCCACCAAACGTCACGGTCCTTCTTTTTCCGTCGGTAGACACGAGCTGAGAAATTGCAAACGTCGAGCAATTGCTCAGAGATGAAAAGTGCCAGCACTGAAAGCTGTTGCTAGCCAGTACCCTTCCTTGGAAGCGCTTTCACAAGCACAGTAACACTGGGGCTTTGCCCTTCTATACGCACCAAACGTCACGGTCATTCTCTTTCCATCTCGTAGACATGAGCTGAGAAATTGCAAATGTCGAGCAATTGCTCAGAGATGAAAAGTGCCAGCACTGAAAGCTCTTGCTAGCCAGCACCCTTCCTTGGAAGCGCTTTCACAGGCGCAGCAACACTGGGGCTTTGCGCTTCTATACTCACCAAACGTCACAGTCATTCTCTTTCCATCTCGTAGACATGAGCTGAGAAATTGCAAAGGTCGAGCAATTGCTCAGAGATGAAAAGTGCCAGCACTGAAAACTGTTGCTAGCCAGCACCCTTCCTTGGAAGCGCTTTTGTAGGCCTAAGAACACTGGGGCTCTGGGCTTCCCTAGCCACCTCATCTTCTGCTCATCCTCTCGCGACTTTAAAGAGATCTCAGGTGAGAAATTGCAAACGTCGAGCAATTGCTCAGAGATGAAAAGTGCCAGCACTGAAAGCTCTTGCTAGCCAGCACCCTTCCTTGGAAGCGCTTTCACAGGCGCAGCAACACTGGGGCTTTGCACTTCTCTACGCACCAAACGTCACGGTCCTTCTCTTTCCGTCTCCTAGACACGAGCTGAGAAATTGCAAACGTCGAGCAATTGCTCAGAGATGAAAAGTGCCAGCACTGAAAGCTGTTGCTAGCCAGCACCCTTCCTTGGAAGCGCTTTCACAGGCGCAGCAACCCTGGGGCTTTGCGCTTCTCTAGCCACCAAACGTCACGGTCCTTCTCTTTCCGTCTCCTAGACACGAGCTGAGAAATTGCAAACGTCGAGCAATTGCTCAGAGATGAAAAGTGCCAGCACTGAAAGCTCTTGCTAGCCAGCACCCTTCCTTGGAAGCGCTTTCACAGGCGCAGCAACACTGGGGCTTTGCGCTTCTCTAGCCACCAAACGTCATGGTCATTCTCTTTCCGCCTCGTAGACACGAGCTGAGAAATTGCAAACGTCAAGCAATTGCTCAGAGATGAAAAGTGCCAGCACTGAAAGCTCTTGCTAGCCAGCACCCTTCCTTGGAAGCGCTTTCACAAGCGCAGTAACACTGGAGCTTTGCGCTTCTTTACGCACCAAACGTCACGGTCATTCTCTTTCCGTCTCCTAGACATGAGCTGAGAAATTGCAAATGTCGAGCAATTGCTCAGAGATGAAAAGTGCCAGCACTGAAAGCTGTTGCTAGCCAGCACCCTTCCTTGGAAGCGCTTTCACAGGCGCAGCAACACTGGGGCTTTGCGCTTCTCTAGCCACCAAACGTCACAGTCATTCTCTTTCCGTCTCGTAGACATGAGCTGAGAAATTGCAAACGTCGAGCAATTGCTCAGAGATGAAAAGTGCCAGCACTGAAAGCTCTTGCTAGCCAGCACCCTTCCTTGGAAGCGCTTTTGTAGGCCTAAGAACACTGGGGCTCTGGGCTTCTCTAGCCACCTAATCTTCTGCTCATCCTCTCGCGCACTCTAAAGAGAGCTCAGGTGAGAAATTGCAAACGTCCAGCAATTGCTCAGAGATGAAAAGTGCCAGCACTGAAAGCTCTTGCTAGCCAGCACCCTTCCTTGGAAGCGCTTTCACAGGCGCAGCAACACTGGGGCTTTGCACTTCTATACGCACCAAACGTCACGGTCCTTCTCTTTCCGTCTCGTAGACACGAGCTGAGAAATTGCAAACGTCGAGCAATTGCTCCGAGATGAAAAGTGCCAGCACTGAAAGCTCTTGCTAGCCAGCACCCTTCCTTGGAAGCGCTTTCACAGGCGCAGCAACCCTGGGGCTTTGCGCTTCTCTAGCCACCAAACGTCACGGTCATTCTCTTTCCGTCTCCTAGACACGAGCTGAGAAATTGCAAACGTCGAGCAATTGCTCAGAGATGAAAAGTGCCAGCACTGAAAGCTCTTGCTAGCCAGCACCCTTCCTTGGAAGCGCTTTCACAGGCGCAGCAACACTGGGGCTTTGCGCTTCTCTAGCCACCAAGCGTCACGGTCCTTCTCTTTCCGTGTCGTAGACACGAGCTGAGAAATTGCAAACGTCGAGCAATTGCTCAGAGATGAAAAGTGCCAGCACTGAAAGCTCTTGCTAGCCAGCACCCTTCCTTGGAAGCGCTTTCACAGGCGCAGTAACACTGGGGCTTTGCGCTTCTCTAGCCACCAAACATCACGGTCCTTCTCTTTCCGTCTCGTAGACACGAGCTGAGAAATTGCAAATGTCGAGCAATTGCTCAGAGATGAAAAGTGCCAGCACTGAAAGCTCTTGCTAGCCAGCACCCTTCCTTGGAAGCGCTTTCACAGGCGCAGCAACACTGGGGCTTTGCGCTTCTATACGCACCAAACGTCACGGTCATTCTCTTTCCGTCTCGTAGACACGAGCTGAGAAATTGCAAACGTCCAGCAATTGCTCAGAGATGAAAAGTGCCAGCACTGAAAGCTCTTGCTAGCCAGCACCCTTCCTTGGAAGCGCTTTTGTAGGCCTAAGAACACTGGGGCTCTGGGCTTCTCTAGCCACCTAATCTTCTGCTCATCCTCGCGCGCACTCTAAAGAGAGCTCAGGTGAGAAATTGCAAATGTCGAGCAATTGCTCAGAGATGAAAAGTGCCAGCACTGAAAGCTCTTGCTAGCCAGCACCCTTCCTTGGAAGCGCTTTCACAGGCGCAGCAACACTGGGGCTTTGCGCTTCTCTACCCACCAAACGTCACGGTCCTTCTCTTTCCGTCTCCTAGACACGAGCTGAGAAATTGCAAACGTCGAGCAATTGCTCAGAGATGAAAAGTGCCAGCACTGAAAGCTCTTGCTAGCCAGCACCCTTCCTTGGAAGCGCTTTCACAGGCGCAGCAACACTGGGGCTTTGCGCTTCTCTAGCCACCAAACGTCATGGTCATTCTCTTTCCGCCTCGTAGAAACGAGCTGAGAAATTGCAAACGTCAAGCAATTGCTCAGAGATGAAAAGTGCCAGCACTGAAAGCTCTTGCTAGCCAGCACCCTTCCTTGGAAGCGCTTTCACAGGCGCAGTAACACTGGGGCTTTGCACTTCTATACTCACCAAACGTCACGGTCCTTCTCTTTCCGTCTCGTAGACATGAGCTGAGAAATTGCAAATGTCGAGCAATTGCTCAGAGATGAAAAGTGCCAGCACTGAAAGCTCTTGCTAGCCAGCACCCTTCCTTGGAAGCGCTTTCACAGGCGCAGCAACACTGGGGCTTTGCGCTTCTCTAGCCACCAAACGTCATGGTCATTCTCTTTCCGCCTCGTAGACACGAGCTGAGAAATTGCAAACGTCAAGCAATTGCTCAGAGATGAAAAGTGCCAGCACTGAAAGCTCTTGCTAGCCAGCACCCTTCCTTGGAAGCGCTTTCACAGGCGCAGTAACACTGGGGCTTTGCACTTCTCTAGCTACCAAACGTCACGGTCATTCTCTTTCCGTCTCGTAGACACGAGCTGAGAAATTGCAAACGTCGAGCAATTGCTCAGAGATGAAAAGTGCCAGCACTGAAAGCTGTTGCTAGCCAGCACCCTTCCTTGGAAGCGCTTTTGTAGGCCTAAGAACACTGGGGCTCTGGGCTTCTCTAGCCACCTAATCTTCTGCTCATCCTCTCGCGCACTCTAAAGAGAGCTCAGGTGAGAAATTGCAAACGTCCAGCAATTGCTCCGAGATGAAAAGTGCCAGCACTGAAAGCTCTTGCTAGCCAGCACCCTTCCTTGGAAGCGCTTTCACAGGCGCAGCAACACTGGGGCTTTGCACTTCTATACGCACCAAACGTCACGGTCCTTCTCTTTCCGTCTCCTAGACACGAGCTGAGAAATTGCAAACGTCGAGCAATTGCTCAGAGATGAAAAGTGCCAGCACTGAAAGCTCTTGCTAGCCAGCACCCTTCCTTGGAAGCACTTTCACAGGCGCAGCAACACTGGGGCTTTGCGCTTCTCTAGCCACCAAACGTCACGGTCCTTCTCTTTCCGTCTCGTAGACACGAGCTGAGAAATTGCAAACGTCGAGCAATTGCTCAGAGATGAAAAGTGCCAGCACTGAAAGCTCTTGCTAGCCAGCACCCTTCCTTGGAAGCGCTTTCACAGGCGCAGTAACACTGGGGCTTTGCGCTTCTCTAGCCACCAAGCGTCACGGTCCTTCTCTTTCCGTCTCCTAGACACGAGCTGAGAAATTGCAAACGTCGAGCAATTGCTCAGAGATGAAAAGTGCCAGCACTGAAAGCTCTTGCTAGCCAGCACGCTTCCTTGGAAGCGCTTTCACAGGCGCAGCAACACTGGGGCTTTGCGCTTCTATACGCACCAAACATCACGGTCATTCTCTTTCCGTCTCGTAGACACGAGCTGAGAAATTGCAAACGTCGAGCAATTGCTCAGAGATGAAAAGTGCCAGCACTGAAAGCTCTTGCTAGCCAGCACCCTTCCTTGGAAGCGCTTTTGTAGGCCTAAGAACACTGGGGCTCTGGGCTTCTCTAGCCACCTAATCTTCTGCTCATCCTCTCGCGCACTCTAAAGAGAGCTCAGGTGAGAAATTGCAAACGTCGAGCAATTGCTCAGAGATGAAAAGTGCCAGCACTGAAAGCTGTTGCTAGCCAGCACCCTTCCTTGGAAGCGCTTTCACAGGCGCAGCAACACTGGGGCTTTGCGCTTCTATACACACCAAACGTCACAGTCATTCTCTTTCCGTCTCGTAGACATGAGCTGAGAAATTGCAAACGTCGAGCAATTGCTCAGAGATGAAAAGTGCCAGCACTGAAAGCTCTTGCTAGCCAGCACCCTTCCTTGGAAGCGCTTTCACAGGCGCAGCAACACTGGGGCTTTGCGCTTCTCTAGCCACCAAACGTCGTGGTCATTCTCTTTCCGCCTCGTAGACACGAGCTGAGAAATTGCAAACGTCAAGCAATTGCTCAGAGATGAAAAGTGCCAGCACTGAAAGCTCTTGCTAGCCAGCACCCTTCCTTGGAAGCGCTTTCACAGGCGCAGTAACACTGGGGCTTTGCACTTCTATACGCACCAAACGTCACGGTCCTTCTCTTTCCGTCTCGTAGACATGAGCTGAGAAATTGCAAATGTCGAGCAATTGCTCAGAGATGAAAAGTGCCAGCACTGGAAGCTGTTGCTAGCCAGCACCCTTCCTTGGAAGCGCTTTCACAGGCGCAGCAACACTGGGGCTTTGCGCTTCTCTAGCCACCAAAGGTCACGGTCCTTCTCTTTCCGTCTCGTAGACATGAGCTGAGAAATTGCAAACGTCGAGCAATTGCTCAGAGATGAAAAGTGCCAGCACTGAAAGCTGTTGCTAGCCAGCACCCTTCCTTGGAAGCGCTTTTGTAGGCCTAAGAACACTGGGGCTCTGGGCTTCTCTAGCCACCTAATCTTCTGCTCATCCTCTCGCGCACTCTAAAGAGAGCTCAGGTGAGAAATTGCAAACGTCGAGCAATTGCTCAGAGATGAAAAGTGCCAGCACTGAAAGCTGTTGCTAGCCAGCACCCTTCCTTGGAAGCGCTTTCACAGGCGCAGCAACACTGGGGCTTTGCGCTTCTATACGCACCAAACGTCACGGTCCTTCTCTTTCCGTCTCCTAGACACGAGCTGAGAAATTGCAAACGTCGAGCAATTGCTCAGAGATGAAAAGTGCCAGCACTGAAAGCTGTTGCTAGCCAGCACCCTTCCTTGGAAGCGCTTTCACAGGCGCAGCAACACTGGGGCTTTGCGCTTCTCTAGCCACCAAACGTCACGGTCCTTCTCTTTCCGTCTCCTAGACACGAGCTGAGAAATTGCAAACGTCGAGCAATTGCTCAGAGATGAAAAGTGCCAGCACTGAAAGCTCTTGCTAGCCAGCACCCTTCCTTGGAAGCGCTTTCACAGGCGCAGTAACACTGGGGCTTTGCGCTTCTCTAGCCACCAAGCGTCACGGTCCTTCTCTTTCCGTCTCCTAGACACGAGCTGAGAAATTGCAAACGTCGAGCAATTGCTCAGAGATGAAAAGTGCCAGCACTGAAAGCTCTTGCTAGCCAGCACCCTTCCTTGGAAGCGCTTTCACAGGCGCAGCAACACTGGGGCTTTGCGCTTCTATACGCACCAAACATCACGGTCATTCTCTTTCCGTCTCGTAGACACGAGCTGAGAAATTGCAAACGTCCAGCAATTGCTCCGAGATGAAAAGTGCCAGCACTGAAAGCTCTTGCTAGCCAGCACCCTTCCTTGGAAGCGCTTTTGTAGGCCTAAGAACACTGGGGCTCTGGGCTTCTCTAGCCACCTCATCTTCTGCTCATCCTCTCGCGCACTCTAAAGAGAGCTCAGGTGAGAAATTGCAAATGTCGAGCAATTGCTCAGAGATGAAAAGTGCCAGCACTGAAAGCTCTTGCTAGCCAGCACCCTTCCTTGGAAGCGCTTTCACAGGCGCAGCAACACTGGGGCTTTGCGCTTCTCTACCCACCAAACGTCACGGTCCTTCTCATTCCGTCTCGTAGACACGAGCTGAGAAATTGCAAACGTCGAGCAATTGCTCAGAGATGAAAAGTGCCAGCACTGAAAGCTCTTGCTAGCCAGCACCCTTCCTTGGAAGCGCTTTCACAGGCGCAGCAACACTGGGGCTTTGCGCTTCTCTAGCCACCAAACGTCATGGTCATTCTCTTTCCGCCTCGTAGACACGAGCTGAGAAATTGCAAACGTCAAGCAATTGCTCAGAGATGAAAAGTGCCAGCACTGAAAGCTCTTGCTAGCCAGCACCCTTCCTTGGAAGCGCTTTCACAGGCGCAGTAACACTGGGGCTTTGCGCTTCTCTACCCACCAAGCGTCACGGTCCTTCTCTTTCCGTCTCGTAGACACGAGCTGAGAAATTGCAAACGTCGAGCAATTGCTCAGAGATGAAAAGTGCCAGCACTGAAAGCTCTTGCTAGCCAGCACCCTTCCTTGGAAGCGCTTTCACAGGCGCAGCAACACTGGGGCTTTGCGCTTCTATACGCACCAAACATCACGGTCATTCTCTTTCCGCCTCGTAGACACGAGCTGAGAAATTGCAAACGTCCAGCAATTGCTCCGAGATGAAAAGTGCCAGCACTGAAAGCTCTTGCTAGCCAGCACCCTTCCTTGGAAGCGCTTTTGTAGGCCTAAGAACACTGGGGCTCTGGGCTTCTCTAGCCACCTCATCTTCTGCTCATCCTCTCGCGCACTCTAAAGAGAGCTCAGGTGAGAAATTGCAAATGTCGAGCAATTGCTCAGAGATGAAAAGTGCCAGCACTGAAAGCTCTTGCTAGCCAGCACCCTTCCTTGGAAGCGCTTTCACAGGCGCAGCAACACTGGGGCTTTGCGCTTCTCTACCCACCAAACGTCACGGTCCTTCTCTTTCCGTCTCCTAGACACGAGCTGAGAAATTGCAAACGTCGAGCAATTGCTCAGAGATGAAAAGTGCCAGCACTGAAAGCTCTTGCTAGCCAGCACCCTTCCTTGGAAGCGCTTTCACAGGCGCAGCAACACTGGGGCTTTGCGCTTCTCTACCCACCAAACGTCATGGTCATTCTCTTTCCGCCTCGTAGACACGAGCTGAGAAATTGCAAACGTCCAGCAATTGCTCAGAGATGAAAAGTGCCAGCACTGAAAGCTCTTGCTAGCCAGCACCCTTCCTTGGAAGCGCTTTCACAAGCGCAGTAACACTGGGGCTTTGCGCTTCTATACGCACCAAACGTCACGGTCCTTCTCTTTCCGTCTCGTAGACATGAGCTGAGAAATTGCAAATGTCGAGCAATTGCTCAGAGATGAAAAGTGCCAGCACTGAAAGCTGTTGCTAGCCAGCACCCTTCCTTGGAAGCGCTTTCACAGGCGCAGCAACACTGGGGCTTTGCGCTTCTATACTCACCAAACGTCACGGTCCTTCTCTTTCCGTCTCCTAGACACGAGCTGAGAAATTGCAAACGTCGAGCAATTGCTCAGAGATGAAAAGTGCCAGCACTGAAAGCTGTTGCTAGCCAGCACCCTTCCTTGGAAGCGCTTTCACAGGCGCAGCAACACTGGGGCTTTGCACTTCTCTAGCTACCAAACGTCACGGTCATTCTCTTTCCGTCTCGTAGACACGAGCTGAGAAATTGCAAACGTCGAGCAATTGCTCCGAGATGAAAAGTGCCAGCACTGAAAGCTCTTGCTAGCCAGCACCCTTCCTTGGAAGCGCTTTTGTAGGCCTAAGAACACTGGGGCTCTGGGCTTCTCTAGCCACCTAATCTTCTGCTCATCCTCTCGCGCACTCTAAAGAGAGCTCAGGTGAGAAATTGCAAACGTCGAGCAATTGCTCAGAGATGAAAAGTGCCAGCACTGAAAGCTGTTGCTAGCCAGCACCCTTCCTTGGAAGCGCTTTCACAGGCGCAGCAACACTGGCGCTTTGCGCTTCTATACGCACCAAACGTCACGGTCCTTCTCTTTCCGTCTCCTAGACACGAGCTGAGAAATTGCAAACGTCGAGCAATTGCTCCGAGATGAAAAGTGCCAGCACTGAAAGCTCTTGCTAGCCAGCACCCTTCCTTGGAAGCGCTTTCACAGGCGCAGCAACACTGGGGCTTTGCGCTTCTATACGCACCAAACGTCACGGTGATTCTCTTTCTGTCTCGTAGACACGAGCTGAGAAATTGCAAACGTCGAGCAATTGCTCAGAGATGAAAAGTGCCAGCACTGAAAGCTCTTGCTAGCCAGCACCCTTCCTTGGAAGCGCTTTTGTAGGCCTAAGAACACTGGGGCTCTGGGCTTCTCTAGCCACCTCATCTTCTGCTCATCCTCTCGCGCACTCTAAAGAGAGCTCAGGTGAGAAATTGCAAACGTCGAGCAATTGCTCAGAGATGAAAAGTGCCAGCACTGAAAGCTCTTGCTAGCCAGCACCCTTCCTTGGAAGCGCTTTCACAGGCGCAGCAACACTGGGGCTTTGCGCTTCTCTAGCCACCAAACGTCACGGTCCTTCTCTTTCCGTCTCCTAGACACGAGCTGAGAAATTGCAAACGTCGAGCAATTGCTCAGAGATGAAAAGTGCCAGCACTGAAAGCTCTTGCTAGCCAGCACCCTTCCTTGGAAGCGCTTTCACAGGCGCAGCAACACTGGGGCTTTGCGCTTCTCTACCCACCAAACGTCACGGTCCTTCTCTTTCCGTCGGTAGACACGAGCTGAGAAATTGCAAACGTCAAGCAATTGCTCAGAGATGAAAAGTGCCAGCACTGAAAGCTCTTGCTAGCCAGCACCCTTCCTTGGAAGCGCTTTCACAGGCGCAGCAACACTGGGGCTTTGCGCTTCTCTAGCCACCAAACGTCACGGTCCTTCTCTTTCCGTCTCCTAGACACAAGCTGAGAAATTGCAAACGTCGAGCAATTGCTCAGAGATGAAAAGTGCCAGCACTGAAAGCTCTTGCTAGCCAGCACCCTTCCTTGGAAGCGCTTTCACAGGCGCAGCAACACTGGGGCTTTGCGCTTCTCTAGCCACCAAACGTCACGGTCCTTCTCTTTCCGTCTCGTAGACACGAGCTGAGAAATTGCAAACGTCGAGCAATTGCTCAGAGATGAAAAGTGCCAGCACTGAAAGCTCTTGCTAGCCAGCACCCTTCCTTGGAAGCGCTTTCACAGGCGCAGCAACACTGGGGCTTTGCGCTTCTCTAGCCACCAAACGTCACGGTCCTTCTCTTTCCGTCGGTAGACACGAGCTGAGAAATTGCAAACGTCAAGCAATTGCTCAGAGATGAAAAGTGCCAGCACTGAAAGCTCTTGCTAGCCAGCACCCTTCCTTGGAAGCGCTTTCACAGGCGCAGCAACACTGGGGCTTTGCGCTTCTCTAGCCACCAAACGTCACGGTCCTTCTCTTTCCGTCTCCTAGACACGAGCTGAGAAATTGCAAACGTCCAGCAATTGCTCCGAGATGAAAAGTGCCAGCACTGAAAGCTCTTGCTAGCCAGCACCCTTCCTTGGAAGCGCTTTCACAGGCGCAGCAACACTGGGGCTTTGCACTTCTCTAGCCACCAAACGTCACGGTCCTTCTCTTTCCGTCTCGTAGACACGAGCTGAGAAATTGCAAACGTCGAGCAATTGCTCAGAGATGAAAAGTGCCAGCACTGAAAGCTGTTGCTAGCCAGCACCCTTCCTTGGAAGCGCTTTCACAGGCGCAGCAACACTGGGGCTTTGCGCTTCTCTAGCTACCAAACGTCACGGTCATTCTCTTTCCGTCTTGTAGACACGAGCTGAGAAATTGCAAACGTCCAGCAATTGCTCAGAGATGAAAAGTGCCAGCACTGAAAGCTGTTGCTAGCCAGCACCCTTCCTTGGAAGCGCTTTTGTAGGCCTAAGAACACTGGGGCTCTGGGCTTCCCTAGCCACCTCATCTTCTGCTCATCCTCTCGCGCACTTTAAAGAGAGCTCAGGTGAGAAATTGCAAACGTCCAGCAATTGCTCAGAGATGAAAAGTGCCAGCACTGAAAGCTCTTGCTAGCCAGCACCCTTCCTTGGAAGCGCTTTCACAGGCGCAGTAACACTGGGGCTTTGCACTTCTGTACGCACCAAACGTCACGGTCCTTCTCTTTCCGTCTCGTAGACACGAGCTGAGAAATTGCAAACGTCGAGCAATTGCTCAGAGATGAAAAGTGCCAGCACTGAAAGCTCTTGCTAGCCAGCACCCTTCCTTGGAAGCGCTTTCACAGGCGCAGTAACACTGGGGCTTTGCGCTTCTCTAGCCATCAAACGTCATGGTCATTCTCTTTCCATCTCGTAGACACGAGCTGAGAAATTGCAAACGTCGAGCAATTGCTCAGAGATGAAAAGTGCCAGCACTGAAAGCTGTTGCTAGCCAGCACCCTTCCTTGGAAGCGCTTTTGTAGGCCTAAGAACACTGGGGCTCTGGGCTTCTCTAGCCACCTAATCTTCTGCTCATCCTCTCGCGCACTCTAAAGAGAGCTCAGGTGAGAAATTGCAAACGTCGAGCAATTGCTCAGAGATGAAAAGTGCCAGCACTGAAAGATCTTGCTAGCCAGCACCCTTCCTTGGAAGCGCTTTCACAGGCGCAGCAACACTGCGGCTTTGCACTTCTCTAGCTACCAAACGTCACGGTCCTTCTCTTTCCGTCTCGTAGACACGAGCTGAGAAATTGCAAACGTCGAGCAATTGCTCAGAGATGAAAAGTGCCAGCACTGAAAGCTCTTGCTAGCCAGCACCCTTCCTTGGAAGCGCTTTCACAGGCGCAGCAACACTGGGGCTTTGCGCTTCTCTAGCCACCAAACGTCACGGTCCTTCTCTTTCCGTCTCCTAGACACGAGCTAGAGAAATTGCAAACGTCGAGCAATTGCTCAGAGATGAAAAGTGCCAGCACTGAAAGCTCTTGCTAGCCAGCACCCTTCCTTGGAAGCGCTTTTGTAGGCCTAAGAACACTGGGGCTCTGGGCTTCTCTAGCCACCTCATCTTCTGCTCATCCTCTCGCGCACTCTAAAGAGAGCTCAGGTGAGAAATTGCAAACGTCGAGCAATTGCTCAGAGATGAAAAGTGCCAGCACTGAAAGCTGTTGCTAGCCAGCACCCTTCCTTGGAAGCGCTTTCACAGGCGCAGCAACACTGGGGCTTTGCGCTCCTATACGCACCAAACGTCACGGTCCTTCTCTTTCCGTCTCCTAGACACGAGCTGAGAAATTGCAAACGTCGAGCAATTGCTCAGAGATGAAAAGTGCCAGCACTGAAAGCTCTTGCTAGCCAGCACCCTTCCTTGGAAGCGCTTTCACAGGCGCAGCAACACTGGGGCTTTGCGCTTCTCTAGCCACCAAACGTCACGGTCCTTCTCTTTCCGTCTCCTAGACACGAGCTGAGAAATTGCAAACGTCGAGCAATTGCTCAGAGATGAAAAGTGCCAGCACTGAAAGCTGTTGCTAGCCAGCACCCTTCCTTGGAAGCGCTTTCACAGGCGCAGTAACACTGGGGCTTTGCGCCTCTCTAGCCACCAAGCGTCACGGTCCTTCTCTTTCCGTCTCGTAGACACGAGCTGAGAAATTGCAAACGTCGAGCAATTGCTCCGAGATGAAAAGTGCCAGCACTGAAAGCTCTTGCTAGCCAGCTCCCTTCCTTGGAAGCGCTTTCACAGGCGCAGCAACACTGGGGCTTTGCGCTTCTATACGCACCAAACGTCACGGTCATTCTCTTTCCGTCTCGTAGACACGAGCTGAGAAATTGCAAACGTCGAGCAATTGCTCAGAGATGAAAAGTGCCAGCACTGAAAGCTGTTGCTAGCCAGCACCCTTCCTTGGAAGCGCTTTTGTAGGCCTAAGAACACTGGGGCTCTGGGCTTCTCTAGCCACCTCATCTTCTGCTCATCCTCTCGTGCACTCTAAAGAGAGCTCAGGTGAGAAATTGCAAACGTCCAGCAATTGCTCCGAGATGAAAAGTGCCAGCACTGAAAGCTCTTGCTAGCCAGCACCCTTCCTTGGAAGCGCTTTCACAGGCGCAGCAACACTGGGGCTTTGCGCTTCTCTAGCCACCAAACGTCACGGTCCTTCTCTTTCCGTCTCCTAGACACGAGCTGAGAAATTGCAAACGTCGAGCAATTGCTCAGAGATGAAAAGTGCCAGCACTGAAAGCTCTTGCTAGCCAGCACCCTTCCTTGGAAGCGCTTTCACAGGCGCAGCAACACTGGGGCTTTGCGCTTCTCTACCCACCAAACGTCACGGTCCTTCTCTTTCCGTCGGTAGACACGAGCTGAGAAATTGCAAACGTCGAGCAATTGCTCAGAGATGAAAAGTGCCAGCACTGAAAGCTGTTGCTAGCCAGCACCCTTCCTTGGAAGCGCTTTCACAGGCGCAGCAACACTGGGGCTTTGCGCTTCTCTAGCCACCAAACGTCACGGTCCTTCTCTTTCCGCCTTGTAGACACGAGCTGAGAAATTGCAAACGTCAAGCAATTGCTCAGAGATGAAAAGTGCCAGCACTGAAAGCTGTTGCTAGCCAGCACCCTTCCTTGGAAGCGCTTTCACAGGCGCAGCAACACTGGGGCTTTGCGCTTCTATACGCACCAAACGTCACGGTCCTTCTCTTTCCGTCTCGTAGACACGAGCTGAGAAATTGCAAACGTCGAGCAATTGCTCCGAGATGAAAAGTGCCAGCACTGAAAGCTGTTGCTAGCCAGCACCCTTCCTTGGAAGCGCTTTTGTAGGCCTAAGAACACTGGGGCTCTGGGCTTCCCTAGCCACCTCATCTTCTGCTCATCCTCTCGCGCACTTATAAGAGAGCTCAGGTGAGAAATTGCAAACGTCGAGCAATTGCTCAGAGATGAAAAGTGCCAGCACTGAAAGCTCTTGCTATCCAGCACCCTTCCTTGGAAGCGCTTTCACAGGCGCAGTAACACTGGGGCTTTGCGCTTCTCTAGCCACCAAACGTCACGGTCCTTCTCTTTCCGTCTCGTAGACACGAGCTGAGAAATTGCAAACGTCGAGCAATTGCTCAGAGATGAAAAGTGCCAGCACTGAAAGCTCTTGCTATCCAGCACCCTTCCTTGGAAGCGCTTTCACAGGCGCAGTAACACTGGGGCTTTGCACTTCTCTAGCCACCAAACGTCACGGTCCTTCTCTTTCCGTCTCGTAGACACGAGCTGAGAAATTGCAAACGTCGAGCAATTGCTCAGAGATGAAAAGTGCCAGCACTGAAAGCTGTTGCTAGCCAGCACCCTTCCTTGGAAGCGCTTTTGTAGGCCTAAGAACACTGGGGCTCTGGGCTTCTCTAGCCACCTCATCTTCTGCTCATCCTCTCGCGCACTCTAAAGAGAGCTCAGGTGAGAAATTGCAAACGTCGAGCAATTGCTCAGAGATGAAAAGTGCCAGCACTGAAAGCTCTTGCTAGCCAGCACCCTTCCTTGGAAGCGCTTTCACAGGCGCAGCAACACTGCGGCTTTGCACTTCTCTAGCTACCAAACGTCACGGTCCTTCTCTTTCCGTCTCGTAGACACGAGCTGAGAAATTGCAAACGTCGAGCAATTGCTCAGAGATGAAAAGTGCCAGCACTGAAAGCTCTTGCTAGCCAGCACCCTTCCTTGGAAGCGCTTTCACAGGCGCAGCAACACTGGGGCTTTGCGCTTCTCTACCCACCAAACGTCACGGTCCTTCTCTTTCCGTCTCGTAGACACGAGCTGAGAAATTGCAAACGTCGAGCAATTGCTCGGAGATGAAAAGTGCCAGCACTGAAAGCTGTTGCTAGCCAGCACCCTTCCTTGGAAGCGCTTTCACAGGCGCAGTAACACTGGGGCTTTGCGCCTCTCTAGCCACCAAGCGTCACGGTCCTTCTCTTTCCGTCTCGTAGACACGAGCTGAGAAATTGCAAACGTCGAGCAATTGCTCCGAGATGAAAAGTGCCAGCACTGAAAGCTCTTGCTAGCCAGCTCCCTTCCTTGGAAGCGCTTTCAGAGGCGCAGCAACACTGGGGCTTTGCGCTTCTATACGCACCAAACGTCACGGTCATTCTCTTTCCGTCTCGTAGACACGAGCTGAGAAATTGCAAACGTCGAGCAATTGCTCAGAGATGAAAAGTGCCAGCACTGAAAGCTGTTGCTAGCCAGCACCCTTCCTTGGAAGCGCTTTTGTAGGCCTAAGAACACTGGGGCTCTGGGCTTCTCTAGCCACCTCATCTTCTGCTCATCCTCTCGTGCACTCTAAAGAGAGCTCAGGTGAGAAATTGCAAACGTCCAGCAATTGCTCAGAGATGAAAAGTGCCAGCACTGAAAGCTCTTGCTAGCCAGCACCCTTCCTTGGAAGCGCTTTCACAGGCGCAGCAACACTGGGGCTTTGCGCTTCTCTAGCCACCAAACGTCACGGTCCTTCTCTTTCCGTCTCCTAGACACGAGCTGAGAAATTGCAAACGTCGAGCAATTGCTCAGAGATGAAAAGTGCCAGCACTGAAAGCTCTTGCTAGCCAGCACCCTTCCTTGGAAGCGCTTTCACAGGCGCAGCAACACTGGGGCTTTGCGCTTCTCTACCCACCAAACGTCACGGTCCTTCTCTTTCCGTCGGTAGACACGAGCTGAGAAATTGCAAACGTCGAGCAATTGCTCAGAGATGAAAAGTGCCAGCACTGAAAGCTCTTGCTAGCCAGCACCCTTCCTTGGAAGCGCTTTCACAGGCGCAGCAACACTGGGGCTTTGCGCTTCTCTAGCCACCAAACGTCACGGTCCTTCTCTTTCCGCCTCGTAGACACGAGCTGAGAAATTGCAAACGTCAAGCAATTGCTCCGAGATGAAAAGTGCCAGCACTGAAAGCTCTTGCTAGCCAGCACCCTTCCTTGGAAGCGCTTTCACAGGCGCAGCAACACTGGGGCTTTGCGCTTCTATACGCACCAAACGTCACGGTCCTTCTCTTTCCGTCTCGTAGACACGAGCTGAGAAATTGCAAACGTCGAGCAATTGCTCAGAGATGAAAAGTGCCAGCACTGAAAGCTGTTGCTAGCCAGCACCCTTCCTTGGAAGCGCTTTTGTAGGCCTAAGAACACTGGGGCTCTGGGCTTCCCTAGCCACCTCATCTTCTGCTCATCCTCTCGCGCACTTTAAAGAGAGCTCAGGTGAGAAATTGCAAACGTCGAGCAATTGCTCAGAGATGAAAAGTGCCAGCACTGAAAGCTCTTGCTAGCCAGCACCCTTCCTTGGAAGCGCTTTCACAGGCGCAGTAACACTGGGGCTTTGCGCTTCTCTAGCCACCAAACGTCACGGTCCTTCTCTTTCCGTCTCGTAGACACGAGCTGAGAAATTGCAAACGTCGAGCAATTGCTCCGAGATGAAAAGTGCCAGCACTGAAAGCTGTTGCTAGCCAGCACCCTTCCTTGGAAGCGCTTTCACAGGCGCAGCAACACTGGGGCTTTGCGCTTCTCTAGCTACCAAACGTCACGGTCATTCTCTTTCCGTCTCGTAGACACGAGCTGAGAAATTGCAAACGTCCAGCAATTGCTCAGAGATGAAAAGTGCCAGCACTGAAAGCTGTTGCTAGCCAGCACCCTTCCTTGGAAGCGCTTTTGTAGGCCTAAGAACACTGGGGCTCTGGGCTTCCCTAGCCACCTCATCTTCTGCTCATCCTCTCGCGCACTTTAAAGAGAGCTCAGGTGAGAAATTGCAAACGTCGAGCAATTGCTCAGAGATGAAAAGTGCCAGCACTGAAAGCTCTTGCTATCCAGCACCCTTCCTTGGAAGCGCTTTCACAGGCGCAGTAACACTGGGGCTTTGCACTTCTGTACGCACCAAACGTCACGGTCCTTCTCTTTCCGTCTCGTAGACACGAGCTGAGAAATTGCAAACGTCGAGCAATTGCTCAGAGATGAAAAGTGCCAGCACTGAAAGCTCTTGCTAGCCAGCACCCTTCCTTGGAAGCGCTTTCACAGGCGCAGTAACACTGGGGCTTTGCGCTTCTCTAGCCATCAAAAGTCATGGTCATTCTCTTTCCATCTCGTAGACACGAGCTGAGAAATTGCAAACGTCGAGCAATTGCTCAGAGATGAAAACTGCCAGCACTGAAAGCTGTTGCTAGCCAGCACCCTTCCTTGGAAGCGCTTTTGTAGGCCTAAGAACACTGGGGCTCTGGGCTTCTCTAGCCACCTCATCTTCTGCTCATCCTCTCGCGCACTCTAAAGAGAGCTCAGGTGAGAAATTGCAAACATCCAGCAATTGCTCAGAGATGAAAAGTGCCAGCACTGAAAGCTCTTGCTAGCCAGCACCCTTCCTTGGAAGCGCTTTCACAGGCGCAGCAACACTGCGGCTTTGCACTTCTCTAGCCACCAAACGTCACGGTCCTTCTCTTTCCGTCTCGTAGACACGAGCTGAGAAATTGCAAACGTCGAGCAATTGCTCAGAGATGAAAAGTGCCAGCACTGAAAGCTCTTGCTAGCCAGCACCCTTCCTTGGAAGCGCTTTCACAGGCGCAGCAACACTGGGGCTTTGCGCTTCTCTAGCCACCAAACGTCACGGTCCTTCTCTTTCCGTCTCCTAGACACGAGCTAGAGAAATTGCAAACGTCGAGCAATTGCTCAGAGATGAAAAGTGCCAGCACTGAAAGCTCTTGCTAGCCAGCACCCTTCCTTGGAAGCGCTTTTGTAGGCCTAAGAACACTGGGGCTCTGGGCTTCTCTAGCCACCTCATCTTCTGCTCATCCTCTCGCGCACTCTAAAGAGAGCTCAGGTGAGAAATTGCAAACGTCCAGCAATTGCTCCGAGATGAAAAGTGCCAGCACTGAAAGCTGTTGCTAGCCAGCACCCTTCCTTGGAAGCGCTTTCACAGGCGCAGCAACACTGGGGCTTTGCGCTCCTATACGCACCAAACGTCACGGTCCTTCTCTTTCCGTCTCCTAGACACGAGCTGAGAAATTGCAAACGTCGAGCAATTGCTCAGAGATGAAAAGTGCCAGCACTGAAAGCTCTTGCTAGCCAGCACCCTTCCTTGGAAGCGCTTTCACAGGCGCAGTAACACTGGGGCTTTGCGCTTCTCTACCCACCAAACGTCACGGTCCTTCTCTTTCCGTCTCCTAGACACGAGCTGAGAAATTGCAAATGTCGAGCAATTGCTCGGAGATGAAAAGTGCCAGCACTGAAAGCTCTTGCTAGCCAGCACCCTTCCTTGGAAGCGCTTTCACAGGCGCAGTAACACTGGGGCTTTGCGCTTCTCTAGCCACCAAGCGTCACGGTCCTTCTCTTTCCGTCTCGTAGACATGAGCTGAGAAATTGCAAACGTCGAGCAATTGCTCAGAGATGAAAAGTGCCAGCACTGAAAGCTCTTGCTAGCCAGCACCCTTCCTTGGAAGCGCTTTCACAGGCGCAGCAACACTGCGGCTTTGCGCTTCTCTAGCCACCAAACGTCACGGTCATTCTCTTTCCGTCTCCTAGACACGAGCTGAGAAATTGCAAACGTCGAGCAATTGCTCCGAGATTAAAAGTGCCAGCACTGAAAGCTGTTGCTAGCCAGCACCCTTCCTTGGAAGCGCTTTTGTAGGCCTAAGAACACTGGGGCTCTGGGCTTCTCTAGCCACCTCATCTTCTGCTCATCCTCTCGCGCACTCTAAAGAGAGCTCAGGTGAGAAATTGCAAACGTCGAGCAATTGCTCAGAGATGAAAAGTGGCAGCACTGAAAGCTCTTGCTAGCCAGCACCCTTCCTTGGAAGCGCTTTCACAGGCGCAGCAACACTGGGGCTTTGCGCTTCTCTAGCCACCAAACGTCACGGTCCTTCTCTTTCCGTCTCCTAGACACGAGCTGAGAAATTGCAAACGTCGAGCAATTGCTCAGAGATGAAAAGTGCCAGCACTGAAAGCTCTTGCTAGCCAGCACCCTTCCTTGGAAGCGCTTTCACAGGCGCAGCAACACTGGGGCTTTGCGCTTCTCTACCCACCAAACGTCACGGTCCTTCTCTTTCCGTCGGTAGACACGAGCTGAGAAATTGCAAACGTCGAGCAATTGCTCAGAGATGAAAAGTGCCAGCACTGAAAGCTCTTGCTAGCCAGCACCCTTCCTTGGAAGCGCTTTCACAGGCGCAGCAACACTGGGGCTTTGCGCTTCTCTAGCCACCAAACGTCACGGTCCTTCTCTTTCCGCCTCGTAGACACGAGCTGAGAAATTGCAAACGTCAAGCAATTGCTCAGAGATGAAAAGTGCCAGCACTGAAAGCTCTTGCTAGCCAGCACCCTTCCTTGGAAGCGCTTTCACAGGCGCAGTAACACTGGGGCTTTGCGCTTCTATACGCACCAAACGTCACGGTCATTCTCTTTCCGTCTCGTAGACACGAGCTGAGAAATTGCAAACGTCCAGCAATTGCTCCGAGATGAAAAGTGCCAGCACTGAAAGCTCTTGCTAGCCAGCACCCTTCCTTGGAAGCGCTTTTGTAGGCCTAAGAACACTGGGGCTCTGGGCTTCTCTAGCCACCTCATCTTCTGCTCATCCTCTCGCGCACTCTAAAGAGAGCTCAGGTGAGAAATTGCAAACGTCGAGCAATTGCTCCGAGATGAAAAGTGCCAGCACTGAAAGCTCTTGCTAGCCAGCACCCTTCCTTGGAAGCGCTTTCACAGGCGCAGCAACACTGGGGCTTTGCGCTTCTCTAGCCACCAAACGTCACGGTCATTCTCTTTCCGTCTCCTAGACACGAGCTGAGAAATTGCAAACGTCGAGCAATTGCTCAGAGATGAAAAGTGCCAGCACTGAAAGCTCTTGCTAGCCAGCACCCTTCCTTGGAAGCGCTTTCACAGGCGCAGCAACACTGGGGCTTTGCGCTTCTCTAGCCACCAAGCGTCACGGTCCTTCTCTTTCCGTCTCGTAGACACGAGCTGAGAAATTGCAAACGTCGAGCAATTGCTCCGAGATGAAAAGTGCCAGCACTGAAAGCTCTTGCTAGCCAGCACCCTTCCTTGGAAGCGCTTTCACAGGCGCAGCAACACTGGGGCTTTGCGCTTCTATACGCACCAAACGTCATGGTCATTCTCTTTCCGTCTCGTAGACACGAGCTGAGAAATTGCAAACGTCCAGCAATTGCTCCGAGATGAAAAGTGCCAGCACTGAAAGCTCTTGCTAGCCAGCACCCTTCCTTGGAAGCGCTTTTGTAGGCCTAAGAACACTGGGGCTCTGGGCTTCTCTAGCCACCTCATCTTCTGCTCATCCTCTCGCGCACTCTAAAGAGAGCTCAGGTGAGAAATTGCAAACGTCGAGCAATTGCTCAGAGATGAAAAGTGCCAGCACTGAAAGCTCTTGCTAGCCAGCACCCTTCCTTGGAAGCGCTTTCACAGGCGCAGCAACACTGGGGCTTTGCGCTTCTCTAGCCACCAAACGTCACGGTCCTTCTCTTTCCGTCTCCTAGACACGAGCTGAGAAATTGCAAACGTCGAGCAATTGCTCAGAGATGAAAAGTGCCAGCACTGAAAGCTCTTGCTAGCCAGCACCCTTCCTTGGAAGCGCTTTCACAGGCGCAGCAACACTGGGGCTTTGCGCTTCTATACGCACCAAACGTCACGGTCCTTCTCTTTCCGTCGGTAGACACGAGCTGAGAAATTGCAAACGTCGAGCAATTGCTCAGAGATGAAAAGTGCCAGCACTGAAAGCTCTTGCTAGCCAGCACCCTTCCTTGGAAGCGCTTTCACAGGCGCAGCAACACTGGGGCTTTGCGCTTCTCTAGCCACCAAACGTCACGGTCCTTCTCTTTCCGCCTCGTAGACACGAGCTGAGAAATTGCAAACGTCAAGCAATTGCTCCGAGATGAAAAGTGCCAGCACTGAAAGCTCTTGCTAGCCAGCACCCTTCCTTGGAAGCGCTTTCACAGGCGCAGCAACACTGGGGCTTTGCGCTTCTATACGCACCAAACGTCACGGTCCTTCTCTTTCCGTCTCGTAGACACGAGCTGAGAAATTGCAAACGTCGAGCAATTGCTCAGAGATGAAAAGTGCCAGCACTGAAAGCTGTTGCTAGCCAGCACCCTTCCTTGGAAGCGCTTTTGTAGGCCTAAGAACACTGGGGCTCTGGGCTTCCCTAGCCACCTCATCTTCTGCTCATCCTCTCGCGCACTTTAAAGAGAGCTCAGGTGAGAAATTGCAAACGTCGAGCAATTGCTCAGAGATGAAAAGTGCCAGCACTGAAAGCTCTTGCTAGCCAGCACCCTTCCTTGGAAGCGCTTTCACAGGCGCAGTAACACTGGGGCTTTGCGCTTCTCTAGCCACCAAACGTCACGGTCCTTCTCTTTCCGTCTCGTAGACACGAGCTGAGAAATTGCAAACGTCGAGCAATTGCTCAGAGATGAAAAGTGCCAGCACTGAAAGCTGTTGCTAGCCAGCACCCTTCCTTGGAAGCGCTTTCACAGGCGCAGCAACACTGGGGCTTTGCGCTTCTCTAGCTACCAAACGTCACGGTCATTCTCTTTCCGTCTCGTAGACACGAGCTGAGAAATTGCAAACGTCCAGCAATTGCTCAGAGATGAAAAGTGCCAGCACTGAAAGCTGTTGCTAGCCAGCACCCTTCCTTGGAAGCGCTTTTGTAGGCCTAAGAACACTGGGGCTCTGGGCTTCCCTAGCCACCTCATCTTCTGCTCATCCTCTCGCGCACTTTAAAGAGAGCTCAGGTGAGAAATTGCAAACGTCGAGCAATTGCTCAGAGATGAAAAGTGCCAGCACTGAAAGCTCTTGCTATCCAGCACCCTTCCTTGGAAGCGCTTTCACAGGCGCAGTAACACTGGGGCTTTGCACTTCTGTACGCACCAAACGTCACGGTCCTTCTCTTTCCGTCTCGTAGACACGAGCTGAGAAATTGCAAACGTCGAGCAATTGCTCAGAGATGAAAAGTGCCAGCACTGAAAGCTCTTGCTAGCCAGCACCCTTCCTTGGAAGCGCTTTCACAGGCGCAGTAACACTGGGGCTTTGCGCTTCTCTAGCCATCAAAAGTCATGGTCATTCTCTTTCCGTCTCGTAGACACGAGCTGAGAAATTGCAAACGTCGAGCAATTGCTCAGAGATGAAAACTGCCAGCACTGAAAGCTGTTGCTAGCCAGCACCCTTCCTTGGAAGCGCTTTTGTAGGCCTAAGAACACTGGGGCTCTGGGCTTCTCTAGCCACCTACTCTTCTGCTCATCCTCTCGCGCACTCTAAAGAGAGCTCAGGTGAGAAATTGCAAACATCCAGCAATTGCTCAGAGATGAAAAGTGCCAGCACTGAAAGCTCTTGCTAGCCAGCACCCTTCCTTGGAAGCGCTTTCACAGGCGCAGCAACACTGCGGCTTTGCACTTCTCTAGCTACCAAACGTCACGGTCCTTCTCTTTCCGTCTCGTAGACACGAGCTGAGAAATTGCAAACGTCGAGCAATTGCTCAGAGATGAAAAGTGCCAGCACTGAAAGCTCTTGCTAGCCAGCACCCTTCCTTGGAAGCGCTTTCACAGGCGCAGCAACACTGGGGCTTTGCGCTTCTCTAGCCACCAAACGTCACGGTCATTCTCTTTCCGTCTCCTAGACACGAGCTAGAGAAATTGCAAACGTCGAGCAATTGCTCAGAGATGAAAAGTGCCAGCACTGAAAGCTCTTGCTAGCCAGCACCCTTCCTTGGAAGCGCTTTTGTAGGCCTAAGAACACTGGGGCTCTGGGCTTCTCTAGCCACCTCATCTTCTGCTCATCCTCTCGCGCACTCTAAAGAGAGCTCAGGTGAGAAATTGCAAACGTCCAGCAATTGCTCCGAGATGAAAAGTGCCAGCACTGAAAGCTGTTGCTAGCCAGCACCCTTCCTTGGAAGCGCTTTCACAGGCGCAGCAACACTGGGGCTTTGCGCTCCTATACGCACCAAACGTCACGGTCCTTCTCTTTCCGTCTCCTAGACACGAGCTGAGAAATTGCAAACGTCGAGCAATTGCTCAGAGATGAAAAGTGCCAGCACTGAAAGCTCTTGCTAGCCAGCACCCTTCCTTGGAAGCGCTTTCACAGGCGCAGTAACACTGGGGCTTTGCGCTTCTCTACCCACCAAACGTCACGGTCCTTCTCTTTCCGTCTCCTAGACACGAGCTGAGAAATTGCAAACGTCGAGCAATTGCTCGGAGATGAAAAGTGCCAGCACTGAAAGCTCTTGCTAGCCAGCACCCTTCCTTGGAAGCGCTTTCACAGGCGCAGTAACACTGGGGCTTTGCGCTTCTCTAGCCACCAAGCGTCACGGTCCTTCTCTTTCCGTCTCGTAGACATGAGCTGAGAAATTGCAAACGTCGAGCAATTGCTCAGAGATGAAAAGTGCCAGCACTGAAAGCTCTTGCTAGCCAGCACCCTTCCTTGGAAGCGCTTTCACAGGCGCAGCAACACTGCGGCTTTGCGCTTCTCTAGCCACCAAACGTCACGGTCATTCTCTTTCCGTCTCGTAGACACGAGCTGAGAAATTGCAAACGTCGAGCAATTGCTCAGAGATTAAAAGTGCCAGCACTGAAAGCTGTTGCTAGCCAGCACCCTTCCTTGGAAGCGCTTTTGTAGGCCTAAGAACACTGGGGCTCTGGGCTTCTCTAGCCACCTCATCTTCTGCTCATCCTCTCGCGCACTCTAAAGAGAGCTCAGGTGAGAAATTGCAAACGTCCAGCAATTGCTCCGAGATGAAAAGTGCCAGCACTGAAAGCTCTTGCTAGCCAGCACCCTTCCTTGGAAGCGCTTTCACAGGCGCAGCAACACTGGGGCTTTGCGCTTCTCTAGCCACCAAATGTCACGGTCCTTCTCTTTCCGTCTCCTAGACACGAGCTGAGAAATTGCAAACGTCGAGCAATTGCTCCGAGATGAAAAGTGCCAGCACTGAAAGCTCTTGCTAGCCAGCACCCTTCCTTGGAAGCGCTTTCACAGGCGCAGCAACACTGGGGCTTTGCGCTTCTCTACCCACCAAACGTCACGGTCCTTCTCTTTCCGTCGGTAGACACGAGCTGAGAAATTGCAAACGTCGAGCAATTGCTCAGAGATGAAAAGTGCCAGCACTGAAAGCTCTTGCTAGCCAGCACCCTTCCTTGGAAGCGCTTTCACAGGCGCAGCAACACTGGGGCTTTGCGCTTCTCTAGCCACCAAACGTCACGGTCCTTCTCTTTCCGCCTCGTAGACACGAGCTGAGAAATTGCAAACGTCAAGCAATTGCTCAGAGATGAAAAGTGCCAGCACTGAAAGCTCTTGCTAGCCAGCACCCTTCCTTGGAAGCGCTTTCACAGGCGCAGTAACACTGGGGCTTTGCGCTTCTATACGCACCAAACGTCACGGTCATTCTCTTTCCGTCTCGTAGACACGAGCTGAGAAATTGCAAACGTCCAGCAATTGCTCCGAGATGAAAAGTGCCAGCACTGAAAGCTCTTGCTAGCCAGCACCCTTCCTTGGAAGCGCTTTTGTAGGCCTAAGAACACTGGGGCTCTGGGCTTCTCTAGCCACCTCATCTTCTGCTCATCCTCTCGCGCACTCTAAAGAGAGCTCAGGTGAGAAATTGCAAACGTCGAGCAATTGCTCCGAGATGAAAAGTGCCAGCACTGAAAGCTCTTGCTAGCCAGCACCCTTCCTTGGAAGCGCTTTCACAGGCGCAGCAACACTGGGGCTTTGCGCTTCTCTAGCCACCAAACGTCACGGTCATTCTCTTTCCGTCTTGTAGACACGAGCTGAGAAATTGCAAACGTCGAGCAATTGCTCAGAGATGAAAAGTGCCAGCACTGAAAGCTCTTGCTAGCCAGCACCCTTCCTTGGAAGCGCTTTCACAGGCGCAGCAACACTGGGGCTTTGCGCTTCTCTAGCCACCAAGCGTCACGGTCCTTCTCTTTCCGTCTCGTAGACACGAGCTGAGAAATTGCAAACGTCGAGCAATTGCTCCGAGATGAAAAGTGCCAGCACTGAAAGCTCTTGCTAGCCAGCACCCTTCCTTGGAAGCGCTTTCACAGGCGCAGCAACACTGGGGCTTTGCGCTTCTATACGCACCAAACGTCATGGTCATTCTCTTTCCGTCTCGTAGACACGAGCTGAGAAATTGCAAACGTCCAGCAATTGCTCCGAGATGAAAAGTGCCAGCACTGAAAGCTCTTGCTAGCCAGCACCCTTCCTTGGAAGCGCTTTTGTAGGCCTAAGAACACTGGGGCTCTGGGCTTCTCTAGCCACCTCATCTTCTGCTCATCCTCTCGCGCACTCTAAAGAGAGCTCAGGTGAGAAAGTGCAAACGTCGAGCAATTGCTCAGAGATGAAAAGTGCCAGCACTGAAAGCTCTTGCTAGCCAGCACCCTTCCTTGGAAGCGCTTTCACAGGCGCAGCAACACTGGGGCTTTGCGCTTCTCTACCCACCAAACGTCACGGTCCTTCTCTTTCCGTCTCCTAGACACGAGCTGAGAAATTGCAAACGTCGAGCAATTGCTCAGAGATGAAAAGTGCCAGCACTGAAAGCTCTTGCTAGCCAGCACCCTTCCTTGGAAGCGCTTTCACAGGCGCAGCAACACTGGGGCTTTGCACTTCTCTACCCACCAAACGTCACGGTCCTTCTCTTTCCGTCTCGTAGACACGAGCTGAGAAATTGCAAACGTCCAGCAATTGCTCAGAGATGAAAAGTGCCAGCACTGAAAGCTCTTGCTAGCCAGCACCCTTCCTTGGAAGCGCTTTTGTAGGCCTAAGAACACTGGGGCTCTGGGCTTGTCTAGCCACCTCATCTTCTGCTCATCCTCTCGCGCACTCTAAAGAGTGCTCAGGTGAGAAATTGCAAACGTCCAGCAATTGCTCAGAGATGAAAAGTGCCAGCACTGAAAGCTCTTGCTAGCCAGCACCCTTCCTTGGAAGCGCTTTCACAGGCGCAGCAACACTGGGGCTTTGCGCTTCTATACTCACCAAACGTCACGGTCCTTCTCTTTCCGTCTCCTAGACACGAGCTGAGAAATTGCAAACGTCGAGCAATTGCTCAGAGATGAAAAGTGCCAGCACTGAAAGCTCTTGCTAGCCAGCACCCTTCCTTGGAAGCGCTTTCACAGGCGCAGCAACACTGGGGCTTTGCGCTTCTATACTCACCAAACGTCACGGTCCTTCACTTTCCGTCTCGTAGACACGAGCTGAGAAATTGCAAACGTCGAGCAATTGCTCAGAGATGAAAAGTGCCAGCACTGAAAGCTCTTGCTAGCCAGCACCCTTCCTTGGAAGCGCTTTTGTAGGCCTAAGAACACTGGGGCTCTGGGCTTCTCTAGCCACCTCATCTTCTGCTCATCCTCTCGCGCACTCTAAAGAGAGCTCAGGTGAGAAATTGCAAACGTCCAGCAATTGCTCAGAGATGAAAAGTGCCAGCACTGAAAGCTCTTGCTAGCCAGCACCCTTCCTTGGAAGCGCTTTTGTAGGCCTAAGAACACTGGGGCTCTGGGCTTCTCTAGCCACCTCATCTTCTGCTCATCCTCTCGCGCACTCTAAAGAGAGCTCAGGTGAGAAATTGCAAACGTCCAGCAATTGCTCAGAGATGAAAAGTGCCAGCACTGAAAGCTCTTGCTAGCCAGCACCCTTCCTTGGAAGCGCTTTCACAGGCGCAGCAACACTGGGGCTTTGCGCTTCTCTAGCCACCAAACGTCACGGTCCTTCTCTTTCCGTCGGTAGACACGAGCTGAGAAATTGCAAACGTCGAGCAATTGCTCCGAGATGAAAAGTGCCAGCACTGAAAGCTGTTGCTAGCCAGCACCCTTCCTTGGAGGCGCTTTTGTAGGCCTAAGAACACTGGGGCTCTGGGCTTCCGTAGCCACCTCATCTTCTGCTCATCCTCTCGCGCACTTTAAATAGAGCTCAGGAGAGAAATTGCAAACGTCCAGCAATTGCTCAGAGATGAAAAGTGCCAGCACTGAAAGCTGTTGCTAGCCAGCACCCTTCCTTGGAAGCGCTTTCACAGGCGCAGTAACACTGGGGCTTTGCACTTCTGTACGCACCAATCGTCACGGTCCTTCTCTTTCCGTCTCCTAGACACGAGCTGAGAAATTGCAAACGTCGAGCAATTGCTCAGAGATGAAAAGTGCCAGCACTGAAAGCTGTTGCTAGCCAGCACCCTTCCTTGGAAGCGCTTTCACAGGCGCAGTAACACTGGGGCTTTGCGCTTCTCTAGCCACCAAGCGTCACGGTCCTTCTCTTTCCATCTCGTAGACAGGAGCTGAGAAATTGCAAACGTCCAGCAATTGCTCAGAGATGAAAAGTGCCAGCACTGAAAGCTGTTGCTAGCTAGCACCCTTCCTTGGAAGCGCTTTTGTAGGCCTAAGAACACTGGGGCTCTGGGCTTCTCTAGCCACCTCATCTTCTGCTCATCCTCTCGCGCACTCTAAAGAGAGCTCAGGTGAGAAATTGCAAACGTCCAGCAATTGCTCAGAGATGAAAAGTGCCAGCACTGAAAGCTCTTGCTAGCCAGCACCCTTCCTTGGAAGCGCTTTCACAGGCGCAGCAACACTGGGGCTTTGCACTTCTCTAGCCACCAAACGTCACAGTCCTTCTCTTTCTGTCTCGTAGACACGAGCTGAGAAATTGCAAACGTCGAGCAATTGCTCAGAGATGAAAAGTGCCAGCACTGAAAGCTGTTGCTAGCCAGCAGCCTTCCTTGGAAGCGCTTTCACAGGCGCAGCAACACTGGGGCTTTGCGCTTCTCTACCCACCAAACGTCACGGTCCTTCTCTTTCCGTCTCGTAGACACGAGCTGAGAAATTGCAAACGTCCAGCAATTGCTCAGAGATGAAAAGTGCCAGCACTGAAAGCTCTTGCTAGCCAGCACCCTTCCTTGGAAGCGCTTTTGTAGGCCTAAGAACACTGGGGCTCTGGGCTTCTCTAGCCACCTCATCTTCTGCTCATCCTCTCGCGCACTCTAAAGAGAGCTCAGGTGAGAAATTGCAAACGTCGAGCAATTGCTCAGAGATGAAAAGTGCCAGCACTGAAAGCTCTTGCTAGCCAGCACCCTTCCTTGGAAGCGCTTTCACAGGCGCAGCAACACTGGGGCTTTGCGCTTCTCTACCCACCAAACGTCACGGTCCTTCTCTTTCCGTCTCGTAGACACGAGCTGAGAAATTGCAAACGTCGAGCAATTGCTCAGAGATGAAAAGTGCCAGCACTGAAAGCTCTTGCTAGCCAGCACCCTTCCTTGGAAGCGCTTTCACAGGCGCAGCAACACTGGGGCTTTGCGCTTCTCTAGCCACCAAGCGTCACGGTCCTTCTCTTTCCGTCTCCTAGACACGAGCTGAGAAATTGCAAACGTCGAGCAATTGCTCAGAGATGAAAAGTGCCAGCACTGAAAGCTGTTGCTAGCCAGCACCCTTCCTTGGAAGCGCTTTCACAGGCGCAGTAACACTGGGGCTTTGCGCTTCTCTAGCCACCAAACGTCACGGTCATTCTCTTTCCGTCTCCTAGACACGAGCTGAGAAATTGCAAACGTCAAGCAATTGCTCAGAGATGAAAAGTGCCAGCACTGAAAGCTGTTGCTAGCCAGCACCCTTCCTTGGAAGCGCTTTTGTAGGCCTAAGAACACTGGGGCTCTGGGCTTCTCTAGCCACCTAATCTTCTGCTCATCCTCTCGCGCACTCTAAAGAGAGCTCAGGTGAGAAATTGCAAACGTCGAGCAATTGCTCAGAGATGAAAAGTGCCAGCACTGAAAGCTCTTGCTAGCCAGCACCCTTCCTTGGAAGCGCTTTCACAGGCGCAGCAACACTGGGGCTTTGCGCTTCTCTACCCACCAAACGTCACGGTCCTTCTCTTTCCGTCGGTAGACACGAGCTGAGAAATTGCAAACGTTGAGCAATTGCTCAGAGATGAAAAGTGCCAGCACTGAAAGCTGTTGCTAGCCAGCACCCTTCCTTGGAAGCGCTTTCACAGGCGCAGCAACACTGGGGCTTTGCACTTCTCTACCCACCAAACGTCACGGTCCTTCTCTTTCCGTCTTGTAGACACGAGCTGAGAAATTGCAAACGTCCAGCAATTGCTCAGAGATGAAAAGTGCCAGCACTGAAAGCTCTTGCTAGCCAGCACCCTTCCTTGGAAGCGCTTTTGTAGCCCTAAGAACACTGGGGCTCTGGGCTTCTCTAGCCACCTCATCTTCTGCTCATCCTCTCGCGCACTCTAAAGAGAGCTCAGGTTAGAAATTGCAAACGTCCAGCAATTGCTCAGAGATGAAAAGTGCCAGCACTGAAAGCTCTTGCTAGCCAGCACCCTTCCTTGGAAGCGCTTTCACAGGCGCAGCAACACTGGGGCTTTGCGCTTCTCTAGCCACCAAACGTCACGGTCCTTCTCTTTGCGTCTCGTAGACACGAGCTGAGAAATTGTAAACGTCGAGCAATTGCTCCGAGATGAAAAGTGCCAGCACTGAAAGCTCTTGCTAGCCAGCACCCTTCCTTGGAAGCGCTTTCACAGGCGCAGCAACACTGGGGCTTTGCGCTTCTCTAGCCACCAAACGTCACGGTCCTTCTCTTTCCGTCTCCTAGACACGAGCTGAGAAATTGCAAACGTCGAGCAATTGCTCAGAGATGAAAAGTGCCAGCACTGAAAGCTCTTGCTAGCCAGCACCCTTCCTTGGAAGCGCTTTTGTAGGCCTAAGAACACTGGGGCTCTGGGCTTCTCTAGCCACCTCATCTTCTGCTCATCCTCTCGCGCACTCTAAAGAGAGCTCAGGTGAGAAATTGCAAACGTCCAGCAATTGCTCAGAGATGAAAAGTGCCAGCACTGAAAGCTCTTGCTAGCCAGCACCCTTCCTTGGAAGCGCTTTTGTAGGCCTAAGAACACTGGGGCTCTGGGCTTCTCTAGCCACCTCATCTTCTGCTCATCCTCTCGCGCACTCTAAAGAGAGCTCAGGTGAGAAATTGCAAACGTCGAGCAATTGCTCAGAGATGAAAAGTGCCAGCACTGAAAGCTCTTGCTAGCCAGCACCCTTCCTTGGAAGCGCTTTCACAGGCGCAGTAACACTGGGGCTTTGCGCTTCTCTAGCCACCAAACGTCACGGTCCTTCTCTTTCCGTCGGTAGACACGAGCTGAGAAATTGCAAACGTCGAGCAATTGCTCAGAGATGAAAAGGGCCAGCACTGAAAGCTCTTGCTAGCCAGCACCCTTCCTTGGAAGCGCTTTCACAGGCGCAGCAACACTGGGGCTTTGCGCTTCTCTACCCACCAAACGTCACGGTCCTTCTCTTTCCGTCTCCTAGACACGAGCTGAGAAATTGCAAACGTCCAGCAATTGCTCCGAGATGAAAAGTGCCAGCACTGAAAGCTCTTGCTAGCCAGCACCCTTCCTTGGAAGCGCTTTCACAGGCGCAGCAACACTGGGGCTTTGCGCTTCTATACGCACCAAACGTCACGGTCATTCTCTTTCCGTCTCCTAGACACGAGCTGAGAAATTGCAAACGTCCAGCAATTGCTCCGAGATGAAAAGTGCCAGCACTGAAAGCTGTTGCTAGCCAGCACCCTTCCTTGGAAGCGCTTTTGTAGGCCTAAGAACACTGGGGCTCTGGGCTTCTCTAGCCACCTCATCTTCTGCTCATCCTCTCGCGCACTCTAAAGAGAGCTCAGGTGAGAAATTGCAAACGTCCAGCAATTGCTCCGAGATGAAAAGTGCCAGCACTGAAAGCTGTTGCTAGCCAGCACCCTTCCTTGGAAGCGCTTTCACAGGCGCAGCAACACTGGGGCTTTGCGCTTCTCTACCCACCAAACGTCACGGTCCTTCTCTTTCCGTCTCCTAGACACGAGCTGAGAAATTGCAAACGTCGAGCAATTGCTCAGAGATGAAAAGTGCCAGCACTGAAAGCTCTTGCTAGCCAGCACCCTTCCTTGGAAGCGCTTTCACAGGCGCAGCAACACTGGGGCTTTGCACTTCTCTACCCACCAAACGTCACGGTCCTTCTCTTTCCGTCTCGTAGACACGAGCTGAGAAATTGCAAACGTCGAGCAATTGCTCCGAGATGAAAAGTGCCAGCACTGAAAGCTCTTGCTAGCCAGCACCCTTCCTTGGAAGCGCTTTTGTAGGCCTAAGAACACTGGGGCTCTGGGCTTCTCTAGCCACCTCATCTTCTGCTCATCCTCTCGCGCACTCTAAAGAGAGCTCAGGTGAGAAATTGCAAACGTCCAGCAATTGCTCAGAGATGAAAAGTGCCAGCACTGAAAGCTCTTGCTAGCCAGCACCCTTCCTTGGAAGCGCTTTCACAGGCGCAGCAACACTGGGGCTTTGCGCTTCTATACTCACCAAACGTCACGGTCCTTCTCTTTCCGTCTCCTAGACACGAGCTGAGAAATTGCAAACGTCGAGCAATTGCTCAGAGATGAAAAGTGCCAGCACTGAAAGCTCTTGCTAGCCAGCACCCTTCCTTGGAAGCGCTTTCACAAGCGCAGCAACACTGGGGCTTTGCGCTTCTCTACCCACCAAACGTCACGGTCCTTCTCTTTCCGTCGGTAGACACGAGCTGAGAAATTGCAAACGTCCAGCAATTGCTCAGAGATGAAAAGTGCCAGCACTGAAAGCTGTTGCTAGCCAGCACCCTTCCTTGGAAGCGCTTTCACAGGCGCAGCAACACTGGGGCTTTGCGCTTCTATACGCACCAAACGTCACGGTCCTTCTCTTTCCGTCGGTAGACACGAGCTGAGAAATTGCAAACGTCGAGCAATTGCTCCGAGATGAAAAGTGCCAGCACTGAAAGCTGTTGCTAGCCAGCACCCTTCCTTGGAAGCGCTTTTGTAGGCCTAAGAACACTGGGGCTCTGGGCTTCCGTAGCCACCTCATCTTCTGCTTATCCTGTCGCGCACTTTAAATAGAGCTCAGGTGAGAAATTGCAAACGTCGAGCAATTGCTCAGAGATGAAAAGTGCCAGCACTGAAAGCTCTTGCTAGCCAGCACCCTTCCTTGGAAGCGCTTTCACAGGCGCAGTAACACTGGGGCTTTGCACTTCTGTACGCACCAAACGTCATGGTCATTCTCTTTCCGTCTCCTAGACACGAGCTGAGAAATTGTAAACGTCGAGCAATTGCTCCGAGATGAAAAGTGCCAGCACTGAAAGCTCTTGCTAGCCAGCACCCTTCCTTGGAAGCGCTTTCACAGGCGCAGCAACACTGGGGCTTTGCGCTTCTCTAGCCACCAAACGTCACGGTCCTTCTCTTTCCGTCTCCTAGACACGAGCTGAGAAATTGCAAACGTCCAGCAATTGCTCAGAGATGAAAAGTGCCAGCACTGAAAGCTCTTGCTAGCCAGCACCCTTCCTTGGAAGCGCTTTTGTAGGCCTAAGAACACTGGGGCTCTGGGCTTCTCTAGCCACCTCATCTTCTGCTCATCCTCTCGCGCACTCTAAAGAGAGCTCAGGTGAGAAATTGCAAACGTCCAGCAATTGCTCAGAGATGAAAAGTGCCAGCACTGAAAGCTCTTGCTAGCCAGCACCCTTCCTTGGAAGCGCTTTTGTAGGCCTAAGAACACTGGGGCTCTGGGCTTCTCTAGCCACCTCATCTTCTGCTCATCCTCTCGCGCACTCTAAAGAGAGCTCAGGTGAGAAATTGCAAACGTCGAGCAATTGCTCAGAGATGAAAAGTGCCAGCACTGAAAGCTCTTGCTAGCCAGCACCCTTCCTTGGAAGCGCTTTCACAGGCGCAGTAACACTGGGGCTTTGCGCTTCTCTAGCCACCAAACGTCACGGTCCTTCTCTTTCCGTCTCGTAGACACGAGCTGAGAAATTGCAAACGTCGAGCAATTGCTCAGAGATGAAAAGGGCCAGCACTGAAAGCTCTTGCTAGCCAGCACCCTTCCTTGGAAGCGCTTTCACAGGCGCAGCAACACTGGGGCTTTGCGCTTCTCTACCCACCAAACGTCACGGTCCTTCTCTTTCCGTCTCCTAGACACGAGCTGAGAAATTGCAAACGTCCAGCAATTGCTCCGAGATGAAAAGTGCCAGCACTGAAAGCTCTTGCTAGCCAGCACCCTTCCTTGGAAGCGCTTTCACAGGCGCAGCAACACTGGGGCTTTGCGCTTCTATACGCACCAAACGTCACGGTCATTCTCTTTCCGTCTCCTAGACACGAGCTGAGAAATTGCAAACGTCCAGCAATTGCTCCGAGATGAAAAGTGCCAGCACTGAAAGCTGTTGCTAGCCAGCACCCTTCCTTGGAAGCGCTTTTGTAGGCCTAAGAACACTGGGGCTCTGGGCTTCTCTAGCCACCTCATCTTCTGCTCATCCTCTCGCGCACTCTAAAGAGAGCTCAGGTGAGAAATTGCAAACGTCCAGCAATTGCTCAGAGATGAAAAGTGCCAGCACTGAAAGCTCTTGCTAGCCAGCACCCTTCCTTGGAAGCGCTTTCACAGGCGCAGCAACACTGGGGCTTTGCGCTTCTCTACCCACCAAACGTCACGGTCCTTCTCTTTCCGTCTCCTAGACACGAGCTGAGAAATTGCAAACGTCGAGCAATTGCTCAGAGATGAAAAGTGCCAGCACTGAAAGCTCTTGCTAGCCAGCACCCTTCCTTGGAAGCGCTTTCACAGGCGCAGCAACACTGGGGCTTTGCACTTCTCTACCCACCAAACGTCACGGTCCTTCTCTTTCCGTCTCGTAGACACGAGCTGAGAAATTGCAAACGTCCAGCAATTGCTCAGAGATGAAAAGTGCCAGCACTGAAAGCTCTTGCTAGCCAGCACCCTTCCTTGGAAGCGCTTTTGTAGGCCTAAGAACACTGGGGCTCTGGGCTTCTCTAGCCACCTCATCTTCTGCTCATCCTCTCGCGCACTCTAAAGAGAGCTCAGGTGAGAAATTGCAAACGTCCAGCAATTGCTCAGAGATGAAAAGTGCCAGCACTGAAAGCTCTTGCTAGCCAGCACCCTTCCTTGGAAGCGCTTTCACAGGCGCAGCAACACTGGGGCTTTGCGCTTCTATACTCACCAAACGTCACGGTCCTTCTCTTTCCATCTCCTAGACACGAGCTGAGAAATTGCAAACGTCGAGCAATTGCTCCGAGATGAAAAGTGCCAGCACTGAAAGCTCTTGCTAGCCAGCACCCTTCCTTGGAAGCGCTTTCACAAGCGCAGCAACACTGGGGCTTTGCGCTTCTCTACCCACCAAACGTCACGGTCCTTCTCTTTCCGTCGGTAGACACGAGCTGAGAAATTGCAAACGTCCAGCAATTGCTCAGAGATGAAAAGTGCCAGCACTGAAAGCTGTTGCTAGCCAGCACCCTTCCTTGGAAGCGCTTTCACAGGCGCAGCAACACTGGGGCTTTGCGCTTCTATACGCACCAAACGTCACGGTCCTTCTCTTTCCGTCGGTAGACACGAGCTGAGAAATTGCAAACGTCGAGCAATTGCTCAGAGATGAAAAGTGCCAGCACTGAAAGCTGTTGCTAGCCAGCACCCTTCCTTGGAAGCGCTTTTGTAGGCCTAAGAACACTGGGGCTCTGGGCTTCCGTAGCCACCTCATCTTCTGCTTATCCTGTCGCGCACTTTAAATAGAGCTCAGGTGAGAAATTGCAAACGTCGAGCAATTGCTCAGAGATGAAAAGTGCCAGCACTGAAAGCTCTTGCTAGCCAGCACCCTTCCTTGGAAGCGCTTTCACAGGCGCAGCAACACTGGGGCTTTGCACTTCTCTAGCCACCAAACGTCACAGTCCTTCTCTTTCCGTCGGTAGACACGAGCTGAGAAATTGCAAACGTCGAGCAATTGCTCAGAGATGAAAAGTGCCAGCACTGAAAGCTGTTGCTAGCCAGCACCCTTCCTTGGAAGCGCTTTCACAGGCGCAGCAACACTGGGGCTTTGCGCTTCTCTACCCACCAAAAGTCACGGTCCTTCTCTTTCCGTCTCGTAGACACGAGCTGAGAAATTGCAAACGTCCAGCAATTGCTCCGAGATGAAAAGTGCCAGCACTGAAAGCTCTTGCTAGCCAGCACCCTTCCTTGGAAGCGCTTTTGTAGGCCTAAGAACACTGGGGCTCTGGGCTTCTCTAGCCACCTCATCTTCTGCTCATCCTCTCGCGCACTCTAAAGAGAGCTCAGGTGAGAAATTGCAAACGTCGAGCAATTGCTCAGAGATGAAAAGTGCCAGCACTGAAAGCTCTTGCTAGCCAGCACCCTTCCTTGGAAGCGCTTTCACAGGCGCAGCAACACTGGCGCTTTGCGCTTCTCTAGCCACCAAACGTCACGGTCATTCTCTTTCCGTCTCCTAGACACGAGCTGAGAAATTGCAAACGTCGAGCAATTGCTCCGAGATGAAAAGTGCCAGCACTGAAAGCTCTTGCTAGCCAGCACCCTTCCTTGGAAGCGCTTTCACAGGCGCAGCAACACTGGGGCTTTGCGCTTCTCTACCCACCAAACGTCACGGTCCTTCTCTTTCCGTCTCGTAGACACGAGCTGAGAAATTGCAAACGTCGAGCAATTGCTCAGAGATGAAAAGTGCCAGCACTGAAAGCTCTTGCTAGCCAGCACCCTTCCTTGGAAGCGCTTTCACAGGCGCAGCAACACTGGGGCTTTGCGCTTCTATACGCACCAAACGTCACAGTCATTCTCTTTCCGTCTCGTAGACACGAGCTGAGAAATTGCAAACGTCCAGCAATTGCTCAGAGATGAAAAGTGCCAGCACTGAAAGCTGTTGCTAGCCAGCACCCTTCCTTGGAAGCGCTTTTGTAGGCCTAAGAACACTGGGGCTCTGGGCTTCTCTAGCCACCTCATCTTCTGCTCATCCTCTCGCGCACTCTAAAGAGAGCTCAGGTGAGAAATTGCAAACGTCCAGCAATTGCTCAGAGATGAAAAGTGCCAGCACTGAAAGCTCTTGCTAGCCAGCACCCTTCCTTGGAAGCGCTTTCACAGGCGCAGCAACACTGGGGCTTTGCGCTTCTCTAGCCACCAAAAGTCACGGTCCTTCTCTTTCCGTCTCGTAGACACGAGCTGAGAAATTGCAAACGTCGAGCAATTGCTCCGAGATGAAAAGTGCCAGCACTGAAAGCTGTTGCTAGCCAGCACCCTTCCTTGGAAGCGCTTTCACAGGCGCAGCAACACTGGGGCTTTGCACTTCTCTACCCACCAAACGTCACGGTCCTTCTCTTTCCGTCTTGTAGACACGAGCTGAGAAATTGCAAACGTCGAGCAATTGCTCAGAGATGAAAAGTGCCAGCACTGAAAGCTCTTGCTAGCCAGCACCCTTCCTTGGAAGCGCTTTTGTAGGCCTAAGAACACTGGGGCTCTGGGCTTCTCTAGCCACCTCATCTTCTGCTCATCCTCTCGCGCACTCTAAAGAGAGCTCAGGTTAGAAATTGCAAACGTCCAGCAATTGCTCAGAGATGAAAAGTGCCAGCACTGAAAGCTCTTGCTAGCCAGCACCCTTCCTTGGAAGCGCTTTCACAGGCGCAGCAACACTGGGGCTTTGCGCTTCTATACGCACCAAACGTCACGGTCCTTCTCTTTCCGTCTCGTAGACACGAGCTGAGAAATTGCAAACGTCGAGCAATTGCTCAGAGATGAAAAGTGCCAGCACTGAAAGCTGTTGCTAGCCAGCACCCTTCCTTGGAAGCGCTTTCTCAGGCGCAGCAACACTGGGGCTTTGCGCTTCTCTACCCACCAAACGTCACGGTCCTTCTCTTTCCGTCTTGTAGACACGAGCTGAGAAATTGCAAACGTCGAGCAATTGCTCAGAGATGAAAACTGCCAGCACTGAAAGCTGTTGCTAGCCAGCACCCTTCCTTGGAAGCGCTTTTGTAGGCCTAAGAACACTGGGGCTCTGGGCTTCTCTAGCCACCTCATCACCTGCTCATCCTCTCGCGCACTCTAAAGAGAGCTCAGGTGAGAAATTGCAAACGTCGAGCAATTGCTCAGAGATGAAAAGTGCCAGCACTGAAAGCTCTTGCTAGCCAGCACCCTTCCTTGGAAGCGCTTTCACAGGCGCAGCAACACTGGGGCTTTGCGCTTCTCTAGCCACCAAACGTCACGGTCATTCTCTTTCCATCTCCTAGACACGAGCTGAGAAATTGCAAACGTCGAGCAATTGCTCAGAGATGAAAAGTGCCAGCACTGAAAGCTGTTGCTAGCCAGCACCCTTCCTTGGAAGCGCTTTCACAGGCGCAGCAACACTGGGGCTTTGCGCTTCTCTACCCACCAAACGTCACGGTCCTTCTCTTTCCGTCTCCTAGACACGAGCTGAGAAATTGCAAACGTCGAGCAATTGCTCAGAGATGAAAAGTGCCAGCACTGAAAGCTCTTGCTAGCCAGCACCCTTCCTTGGAAGCGCTTTCACAGGCGCAGTAACACTGGGGCTTTGCGCTTCTCTAGCCACCAAGCGTCACGGTCCTTCTCTTTCCGTCTCGTAGACACGAGCTGAGAAATTGCAAACGTCGAGCAATTGCTCAGAGATGAAAAGTGCCAGCACTGAAAGCTCTTGCTAGCCAGCACCCTTCCTTGGAAGCGCTTTCACAGGCGCAGCAACACTGGGGCTTTGCGCTTCTATACGCACCAAACGTCACGGTCATTCTCTTTCCGTCTCGTAGACACGAGCTGAGAAATTGCAAACGTCGAGCAATTGCTCAGAGATGAAAAGTGCAAGCACTGAAAGCTGTTGCTAGCCAGCACCCTTCCTTGGAAGCGCTTTTGTAGGCCTAAGAACACTGGGGCTCTGGGCTTCTCTAGCCACCTCATCTTCTGCTCATCCTCTCGCGCACTCTAAAGAGAGCGCAGGTCCGAAATTGCAAACGTCGAGCAATTGCTCAGAGATGAAAAGTGCCAGCACTGAAAGCTCTTGCTAGCCAGCACCCTTCCTTGGAAGCGCTTTCACAGGCGCAGCAACACTGGGGCTTTGCGCTTCTCTAACCACCAAACGTCACGGTCATTCTCTTTCCGTCTCGTAGACACGAGCTGAGAAATTGCAAACGTCGAGCAATTGCTCCGAGATGAAAAGTGCCAGCACTGAAAGCTCTTGCTAGCCAGCACCCTTCCTTGGAAGCGCTTTCACAGGCGCAGCAACACTGGGGCTTTGCGCTTCTCTAGCCACCAAACGTCACGGTCCTTCTCTTTCCGTCTCGTAGACACGAACTGAGAAATTGCAAACGTCCAGCAATTGCTCCGAGATGAAAAGTGCCAGCACTGAAAGCTGTTGCTAGCCAGCACCCTTCCTTGGAAGCGCTTTTGTAGGCCTAAGAACACTGGGGCTCTGGGCTTCTCTAGCCACCTCATCTTCTGCTCATCCTCTCGCGCACTCTAAAGAGAGCTCAGGTGAGAAATTGCAAACGTCGAGCAATTGCTCAGAGATGAAAAGTGCCAGCACTGAAAGCTCTTGCTAGCCAGCACCCTTCCTTGGAAGCGCTTTTGTAGGCCTAAGAACAGTGGGGCTCTGGGCTTCTCTAGCCACCTCATCTTCTGCTCATCCTCTCGCGCACTCTAAAGAGAGCTCAGGTGAGAAATTGCAAACGTCCAGCAATTGCTCAGAGATGAAAAGTGCCAGCACTGAAAGCTCTTGCTAGCCAGCACCCTTCCTTGGAAGCGCTTTCACAGGCGCAGTAACACTGGGGCTTTGCGCTTCTCTAGCCACCAAACGTCACGGTCCTTCTCTTTCCGTCGGTAGACACGAGCTGAGAAATTGCAAACGTCGAGCAATTGCTCCGAGATGAAAAGTGCCAGCACTGAAAGCTGTTGCTAGCCAGCAACCTTCCTTGGAAGCGCTTTTGTAGGCCTAAGAACACTGGGGCTCTGGGCTTCTCTAGCCACCTCATCTTCTGCTCATCCTCTCGCGCACTCTAAAGAGAGTTCAGGTGAGAAATTGCAAACGTCCAGCAATTGCTCAGAGATGAAAAGTGCCAGCACTGAAAGCTCTTGCTAGCCAGCACCCTTCCTTGGAAGCGCTTTCACAGGCGCAGCAACACTGGGGCTTTGCGATTCTATACGCACCAAACGTCACGGTCCTTCTCTTTCCGTCTCGTAGACACGAGCTGAGAAATTGCAAACGTCGAGCAATTGCTCAGAGATGAAAAGTGCCAGCACTGAAAGCTCTTGCTAGCCAGCACCCTTCCTTGGAAGCGCTTTCTCAGGCGCAGCAACACTGGGGCTTTGCGCTTCTCTACCCACCAAACGTCACGGTCCTTCTCTTTCCGTCTTGTAGACACAAGCTGAGAAATTGCAAACGTCGAGCAATTGCTCAGAGATGAAAAGTGCCAGCACTGAAAGCTCTTGCTAGCCAGCACCCTTCCTTGGAAGCGCTTTTGTAGGCCTAAGAACACTGGGGCTCTGGGCTTCTCTAGCCACCTCATCACCTGCTCATCCTCTCGCGCACTCTAAAGAGAGCTCAGGTGAGAAATTGCAAACGTCCAGCAATTGCTCCGAGATGAAAAGTGCCAGCACTGAAAGCTGTTGCTAGCCAGCACCCTTCCTTGGAAGCGCTTTCACAGGCGCAGTAACACTGGGGCTTTGCGCTTCTCTAGCCACCAAACGTCACGGTCATTCTATTTCCATCTCCTAGACACGAGCTGAGAAATTGCAAACGTCGAGCAATTGCTCCGAGATGAAAAGTGCCAGCACTGAAAGCTCTTGCTAGCCAGCACCCTTCCTTGGAAGCGCTTTCACAGGCGCAGCAACACTGGGGCTTTGCGCTTCTCTACCCACCAAACGTCACGGTCCTTCTCTTTCCGTCTCCTAGACACGAGCTGAGAAATTGCAAACGTCGAGCAATTGCTCAGAGATGAAAAGTGCCAGCACTGAAAGCTGTTGCTAGCCAGCACCCTTCCTTGGAAGCGCTTTCACAGGCGCAGTAACACTGGGGCTTTGCGCTTCTCTAGCCACCAAGCGTCACGGTCCTTCTCTTTCCGTCTCGTAGACACGAGCTGAGAAATTGCAAACGTCGAGCAATTGCTCAGAGATTTAAAGTGCCAGCACTGAAAGCTGTTGCTAGCCAGCACCCTTCCTTGGAAGCGCTTTCACAGGCGCAGCAACACTGGGGCTTTGCGCTTCTATACGCACCAAACGTCACTGTCATTCTCTTTCCGTCTCGTAGACACGAGCTGAGAAATTGCAAACGTCGAGCAATTGCTCAGAGATGAAAAGTGCAAGCACTGAAAGCTGTTGCTAGCCAGCACCCTTCCTTGGAAGCGCTTTTGTAGGCCTAAGAACACTGGGGCTCTGGGCTTCTCTAGCCACCTAATCTTCTGCTCATCCTCTCGCGCACTCTAAAGAGAGCTCAGGTCCGAAATTGCAAACGTCGAGCAATTGCTCCGAGATGAAAAGTGCCAGCACTGAAAGCTGTTGCTAGCCAGCACCCTTCCTTGGAAGCGCTTTCACAGGCGCAGCAACACTGGGGCTTTGCGCTTCTCTAGCCACCAAACGTCACGGTCCTTCTCTTTCCGTCGGTAGACACGAGCTGAGAAATTGCAAACGTTGAGCAATTGCTCAGAGATGAAAAGTGCCAGCACTGAAAGCTGTTGCTAGCCAGCACCCTTCCTTGGAAGCGCTTTTGTAGGCCTAAGAACACTGGGGCTCTGGGCTTCTCTAGCCACCTCATCTTCTGCTCATCCTCTCGCGCACTCTAAAGAGAGCTCAGGTGAGAAATTGCAAACGTCCAGCAATTGCTCAGAGATGAAAAGTGCCAGCACTGAAAGCTCTTGCTAGCCAGCACCCTTCCTTGGAAGCGCTTTCACAGGCGCAGCAACACTGGGGCTTTGCGCTTCTATACGCACCAAACGTCACGGTCCTTCTCTTTCCGTCTCGTAGACACGAGCTGAGAAATTGCAAACGTCGAGCAATTGCTCAGAGATGAAAAGTGCCAGCACTGAAAGCTGTTGCTAGCCAGCACCCTTCCTTGGAAGCGCTTTCACAGGCGCAGCAACACTGGGGCTTTGCGCTTCTCTAGCCACCAAACGTCACGGTCATTCTCTTTCCGTCTCCTAGACACGAGCTGAGAAATTGCAAACGTCCAGCAATTGCTCCGAGATGAAAAGTGCCAGCACTGAAAGCTCTTGCTAGCCAGCACCCTTCCTTGGAAGCGCTTTCACAGGCGCAGCAACACTGGGGCTTTGCGCTTCTATACGCACCAAACGTCACGGTCATTCTCTTTCCGTCTCCTAGACACGAGCTGAGAAATTGCAAACGTCGAGCAATTGCTCCGAGATGAAAAGTGCCAGCACTGAAAGCTGTTGCTAGCCAGCACCCTTCCTTGGAAGCGCTTTTGTAGGCCTAAGAACACTGGGGCTCTGGGCTTCTCTAGCCGCCTCATCTTCTGCTCATCCTCTCGCGCACTCTAAAGAGAGCTCAGGTGAGAAATTGCAAACGTCCAGCAATTGCTCAGAGATGAAAAGTGCCAGCACTGAAAGCTCTTGCTAGCCAGCACCCTTCCTTGGAAGCGCTTTTGTAGGCCTAAGAACACTGGGGCTCTGGGCTTCCCTAGCCACCTCATCTTCTGCTCATCCTCTCGCGCACTCTAAAGAGAGCTCAGGTGAGAAATTGCAAACGTCGAGCAATTGCTCAGAGATGAAAAGTGCCAGCACTGAAAGCTCTTGCTAGCCAGCACCCTTCCTTGGAAGCGCTTTCACAGGCGCAGCAACACTGGGGCTTTGCGCTTCTCTAGCCACCAAACGTCACGGTCCTTCTCTTTCCGTCGGTAGACACGAGCTGAGAAATTGCAAACGTCGAGCAATTGCTCCGAGATGAAAAGTGCCAGCACTGAAAGCTGTTGCTAGCCAGCAACCTTCCTTGGAAGCGCTTTTGTAGGCCTAAGAACACTGGGGCTCTGGGCTTCTCTAGCCACCTCATCTTCTGCTCATCCTCTCGCGCACTCTAAAGAGAGTTCAGGTGAGAAATTGCAAACGTCCAGCAATTGCTCAGAGATGAAAAGTGCCAGCACTGAAAGCTCTTGCTAGCCAGCACCCTTCCTTGGAAGCGCTTTCACAGGCGCAGCAACACTGGGGCTTTGCGCTTCTCTAGCCACCAAACGTCACGGTCCTTCTCTTTCCGTCTCGTAGACACGAGCTGAGAAATTGCAAACGTCGAGCAATTGCTCAGAGATGAAAAGTGCCAGCACTGAAAGCTGTTGCTAGGCAGCACCCTTCCTTGGAAGCGCTTTCTCAGGCGCAGCAACACTGGGGCTTTGCGCTTCTCTACCCACCAAACGTCACGGTCCTTCTCTTTCCGTCTTGTAGACACGAGCTGAGAAATTGCAAACGTCGAGCAATTGCTCAGAGATGAAAAGTGCCAGCACTGAAAGCTGTTGCTAGCCAGCACCCTTCCTTGGAAGCGCTTTTGTAGGCCTAAGAACACTGGGGCTCTGGGCTTCTCTAGCCACCTCATCTTCTGCTCATCCTCTCGCGCACTCTAAAGAGAGCTCAGGTTAGAAATTGCAAACGTCCAGCAATTGCTCAGAGATGAAAAGTGCCAGCACTGAAAGCTGTTGCTAGCCAGCACCCTTCCTTGGAAGCGCTTTCACAGGCGCAGCAACACTGGGGCTTTGCGCTTCTCTAGCCACCAAACGTCACGGTCATTCTCTTTCCATCTCCTAGACACGAGCTGAGAAATTGCAAACGTCGAGCAATTGCTCAGAGATGAAAAGTGCCAGCACTGAAAGCTCTTGCTAGCCAGCACCCTTCCTTGGAAGCGCTTTCACAGGCGCAGTAACACTGGGGCTTTGCGCTTCTCTAGCCACCAAGCGTCACGGTCCTTCTCTTTCCGTCTCGTAGACAAGAGCTCAGAAATTGCAAACGTCCAGCAATTGCTCAGAGATGAAAAGTGCCAGCACTGAAAGCTCTTGCTAGCCAGCACCCTTCCTTGGAAGCGCTTTCACAGGCGCAGCAACACTGGGGCTTTGCGCTTTTATACGCACCAAACGTCACGGTCATTCTCTTTCCGTCTCGTAGACACGAGCTGAGAAATTGCAAACGTCGAGCAATTGCTCAGAGATGAAAAGTGCCAGCACTGAAAGCTGTTGCTAGCCAGCACCCTTCCTTGGAAGCGCTTTTGTAGGCCTAAGAACACTGGGGCTCTGGGCTTCTCTAGCCACCTAATCTTCTGCTCATCCTCTCGCGCACTCTAAAGAGAGCTCAGGTCCGAAATTGCAAACGTCGAGCAATTGCTCAGAGATGAAAAGTGCCAGCACTGAAAGCTCTTGCTAGCCAGCACCCTTCCTTGGAAGCGCTTTCACAGGCGCAGCAACACTGGGGCTTTGCGCTTCTCTAGCCACCAAACGTCACGGTCCTTCTCTTTCCGTCGGTAGACACGAGCTGAGAAATTGCAAACGTTGAGCAATTGCTCAGAGATGAAAAGTGCCAGCACTGAAAGCTGTTGCTAGCCAGCACCCTTCCTTGGAAGCGCTTTTGTAGGCCTAAGAACACTGGGGCTCTGGGCTTCTCTAGCCACCTCATCTTCTGCTCATCCTCTCGCGCACTCTAAAGAGAGCTCAGGTGAGAAATTGCAAACGTCGAGCAATTGCTCAGAGATGAAAAGTGCCAGCACTGAAAGCTCTTGCTAGCCAGCACCCTTCCTTGGAAGCGCTTTCACAGGCGCAGCAACACTGGGGCTTTGCGCTTCTCTAGCCACCAAACGTCACGGTCCTTCTCTTTCCGTCTCCTAGACACGAGCTGAGAAATTGCAAACGTCCAGCAATTGCTCCGAGATGAAAAGTGCCAGCACTGAAAGCTCTTGCTAGCCAGCACCCTTCCTTGGAAGCGCTTTCACAGGCGCAGCAACACTGGGGCTTTGCGCTTCTATACGCACCAAACGTCACGGTCATTCTCTTTCCGTCTCCTAGACACGAGCTGAGAAATTGCAAACGTCCAGCAATTGCTCCGAGATGAAAAGTGCCAGCACTGAAAGCTCTTGCTAGCCAGCACCCTTCCTTGGAAGCGCTTTTGTAGGCCTAAGAACACTGGGGCTCTGGGCTTCTCTAGCCGCCTCATCTTCTGCTCATCCTCTCGCGCACTCTAAAGAGAGCTCAGGTGAGAAATTGCAAACGTCCAGCAATTGCTCAGAGATGAAAAGTGCCAGCACTGAAAGCTCTTGCTAGCCAGCACCCTTCCTTGGAAGCGCTTTTGTAGGCCTAAGAACACTGGGGCTCTGGGCTTCTCTAGCCACCTCATCTTCTGCTCATCCTCTCGCGCACTCTAAAGAGAGCTCAGGTGAGAAAGTGCAAACGTCGAGCAATTGCTCAGAGATGAAAAGTGCCAGCACTGAAAGCTCTTGCTAGCCAGCACCCTTCCTTGGAAGCGCTTTCACAGGCGCAGCAACACTGGGGCTTTGCGCTTCTCTACCCACCAAACGTCACGGTCATTCTCTTTCCGTCTCGTAGACACGAGCTGAGAAATTGTAAACGTCGAGCAATTGCTCAGAGATGAAAAGTGCCAGCACTGAAAGCTCTTGCTAGCCAGCACCCTTCCTTGGAAGCGCTTTCACAGGCGCAGTAACACTGGGGCTTTGCACTTCTGTACGCACCAAACGTCACGGTCATTCTCTTTCCGTCTCGTAGACACGAGCTGAGAAATTGCAAACGTCGAGCAATTGCTCAGAGATGAAAAGTGCCAGCACTGAAAGCTGTTGCTAGCCAGCACCCTTCCTTGGAAGCGCTTTCACAGGCGCAGTAACACTGGGGCTTTGCGCTTCTCTACCCACCAAACATCACGGTCATTCTCTTTCCATCTCGTAGACACGAGCTGAGAAATTGCAAACGTCGAGCAATTGCTCAGAGATGAAAAGTGCCAGCACTGAAAGCTGTTGCTAGCCAGCACCCTTCCTTGGAAGCGCTTTTGTAGGCCTAAGAACACTGGGGCTCTGGGCTTCTCTAGCCACCTCATCTTCTGCTCATCCTCTCGCGCACTCTAAAGAGAGCTCAGGTGAGAAATTGCAAACGTCCAGCAATTGCTCAGAGATGAAAAGTGCCAGCACTGAAAGCTCTTGCTAGCCAGCACCCTTCCTTGGAAGCGCTTTCACAGGCGCAGTAACACTGGGGCTTTGCGCTTCTCTAGCCATCAAACGTCATGGTCATTCTCTTTCCATCTCGTAGACACGAGCTGAGAAATTGCAAACGTCGAGCAATTGCTCAGAGATGAAAAGTGCCAGCACTGAAAGCTGTTGCTAGCCAGCACCCTTCCTTGGAAGCGCTTTTGTAGGCCTAAGAACACTGGGGCTCTGGGCTTCTCTAGCCACCTCATCTTCTGCTCATCCTCTCGCGCACTCTAAAGAGAGCTCAGGTGAGAAATTGCAAACGTCCAGCAATTGCTCAGAGATGAAAAGTGCCAGCACTGAAAGCTCTTGCTAGCCAGCACCCTTCCTTGGAAGCGCTTTCACAGGCGCAGCAACACTGGGGCTTTGCGCTTCTCTAGCCACCAAACGTCACGGTCCTTCTCTTTCCGTCTCCTAGACACGAGCTGAGAAATTGCAAACGTCCAGCAATTGCTCAGAGATGAAAAGTGCCAGCACTGAAAGCTCTTGCTAGCCAGCACCCTTCCTTGGAAGCGCTTTCACAGGCGCAGCAACACTGGGGCTTTGCGCTTCTATACGCACCAAACGTCACGGTCCTTCTCTTTCCGTCTCGTAGACACGAGCTGAGAAATTGCAAACGTCCAGCAATTGCTCAGAGATGAAAAGTGCCAGCACTGAAAGCTCTTGCTAGCCAGCACCCTTCCTTGGAAGCGCTTTTGTAGGCCTAAGAACACTGGGGCTCTGGGCTTCTCTAGCCACCTCATCTTCTGCTCATCCTCTCGCGCAATCTAAAGAGAGCTCAGGTGAGAAAGTGCAAACGTCGAGCAATTGCTCAGAGATGAAAAGTGCCAGCACTGAAAGCTCTTGCTAGCCAGCACCCTTCCTTGGAAGCGCTTTCACAGGCGCAGCAACACTGGGGCTTTGCGCTTCTCTAGCCACCAAACATCACGGTCCTTCTCTTTCCGTCGGTAGACACGAGCTGAGAAATTGCAAACGTCGAGCAATTGCTCAGAGATGAAAAGTGCCAGCACTGAAAGCTCTTGCTAGCCAGCACCCTTCCTTGGAAGCGCTTTTGTAGGCCTAAGAACACTGGGGCTCTGGGCTTCTCTAGCCACCTCATCTTCTGCTCATCCTCTCGCGCACTCTAAAGAGAGCTCAGGTGAGAAATTGCAAACGTCCAGCAATTGCTCAGAGATGAAAAGTGCCAGCACTGAAAGCTCTTGCTAGCCAGCACCCTTCCTTGGAAGCGCTTTCACAGGCGCAGCAACACTGGGGCTTTGCGCTTCTCTACCCACCAAGCGTCATGGTCCTTCTCTTTCCGTCTCGTAGACACGAGCTGAGAAATTGCAAACGTCGAGCAATTGCTCAGAGATGAAAAGTGCCAGCACTGAAAGCTGTTGCTAGCCAGCACCCTTCCTTGGAAGCGCTTTCACAGGAGCAACAACACTGGGGCTTTGTGCTTCTCTAGCCACCAAATGTCACGGTCATTCTCTTTCCGTCTCCTAGACACGAGCTGAGAAATTGCAAATGTCCAGCAATTGCTCAGAGATGAAAAGTGCCAGCACTGAAAGCTGTTGCTAGCCAGCACCCTTCCTTGGAAGCGCTTTTGTAGGCCTAAGAACACTGGGGCTCTGGGCTTCTCTAGCCACCTAATCTTCTGCTCATCCTCTCGCGCACTCTAAAGAGAGCTCAGGTGAGAAATTGCAAACGTCCAGCAATTGCTCAGAGATGAAAAGTGCCAGCACTGAAAGCTCTTGCTAGCCAGCACCCTTCCTTGGAAGCGCTTTCACAGGCGCAGTAACACTGGGGCTTTGCACTTCTCTAGCCACCAAATGTCACGGTCCTTCTCTTTCCGTCGGTAGACACGAGCTGAGAAATTGCAAACGTCCAGCAATTGCTCAGAGATGAAAAGTGCCAGCACTGAAAGCTGTTGCTAGCCAGCACCCTTCCTTAGAAGCGCTTTTGTAGGCCTAAGAACACTGGGGCTCTGGGCTTCTCTAGCCACCTCATCTTCTGCTCATCCTCTCGCGCACTCTAAAGAGAGCTCAGGTGAGAAATTGCAAACGTCGAGCAATTGCTCAGAGATGAAAAGTGCCAGCACTGAAAGCTGTTGCTAGCCAGCACCCTTCCTTGGAAGCGCTTTCACAGGCGCAGTAACACTGGGGCTTTGCGCTTCTCTACCCACCAAACGTCACAGTCATTCTCTTTCCGTCTCATAGACACGAGCTGAGAAATTGCAAACATCGAGCAATTGCTCAGAGATGAAAAGTGCCAGCACTGAAAGCTGTTGCTAGCCAGCACCCTTCCTTGGAAGCGCTTTCGTAGGCCTAAGAACACTGGGGCTCTGGGCTTCTCTAGCCACCTCATCTTCTGCTTATCCTCTCGCGCACTCTAAAGAGAGCTCAGGTGAGAAATTGCAAACGTCCAGCAATTGCTCAGAGATGAAAAGTGCCAGCACTGAAAGCTCTTGCTAGCCAGCACCCTTCCTTGGAAGCGCTTTCACAGGCGCAGCAACACTGGGGCTTTGCGCTTCTCTAGCCGTCAAACGTCATGGTCATTCTCTTTCCATCTCGTAGACACGAGCTGAGAAATTGCAAACGTCGAGCAATTGCTCAGAGATGAAAAGTGCCAGCACTGAAAGCTGTTGCTAGCCAGCACCCTTCCTTGGAAGCGCTTTTGTAGGCCTAAGAACACTGGGGCTCTGGGCTTCTCTAGCCACCTCATCTTCTGCTCATCCTCTCGCGCACTCTAAAGAGAGCTCAGGTGAGAAATTGCAAACGTCCAGCAATTGCTCAGAGATGAAAAGTGCCAGCACTGAAAGCTGTTGCTAGCCAGCACCCTTCCTTGGAAGCGCTTTTGTAGGCCTAAGAACACTGGGGCTCTGGGCTTCTCTAGCCACCTCATCTTCTGCTCATCCTCTCGCGCACTCTAAAGAGAGCTCAGGTGAGAAATTGCAAACGTCGAGCAATTGCTCCGAGATGAAAAGTGCAAGCACTGAAAGCTGTTGCTAGCCAGCACCCTTCCTTGGAAGCGCTTTTGTAGGCCTAAGAACACTGGGGCTCTGGGCTTCTCTAGCCACCTCATCTTCTGCTCATCCTCTCGCGCACTCTAAAGAGAGCTCAGGTGAGAAATTGCAAACGTCCAGCAATTGCTCAGAGATGAAAAGTGCCAGCACTGAAAGCTCTTGCTAGCCAGCACCCTTCCTTGGAAGCGCTTTCACAGGCGCAGCAACACTGGGGCTTTGCGCTTCTATACGCACCAAACGTCACGGTCCTTCTCTTTCCGTCTCCTAGACACGAGCTGAGAAATTGCAAACGTCGAGCAATTGCTCAGAGATGAAAAGTGCCAGCACTGAAAGCTGTTGCTAGCCAGCACCCTTCCTTGGAAGCGCTTTCACAGGCGCAGCAACACTGGGGCTTTGCGCTTCTCTACTCACGAAACGTCACGGTCATTCTCTTTCCGTCTCGTAGACACGAGCTGAGAAATTGCAAACGTCCAGCAATTGCTCCGAGATGAAAAGTGCCAGCACTGAAAGCTCTTGCTAGCCAGCACCCTTCCTTGGAAGCGCTTTTGTAGGCCTAAGAACACTGGGGCTCTGGGCTTCTCTAGCCACCTCATCTTCTGCTCATCCTCTCGCGCACTCTAAAGAGAGCTCAGGTGAGAAATTGCAAACGTCGAGCAATTGCTCAGAGATGAAAAGGGCCAGCACTGAAAGCTGTTGCTAGCCAGCACCCTTCCTTGGAAGCGCTTTCACAGGCGCAGCAACACTGGGGCTTTGCGCTTCTATACGCACCAAACGTCACGGTCCTTCTCTTTCCGTCTCGTAGACACGAGCTGAGAAATTGCAAACGTGGAGCAATTGCTCAGAGATGAAAAGTGCCAGCACTGAAAGCTGTTGCTAGCCAGCACCCTTCCTTGGAAGCGCTTTCACAGGCGCAGCAACACTGGGGCTTTGCGCTTCTCTACTCACGAAACGTCACGGTCCTTCTCTTTGCGTCTCGTAGACACGAGCTGAGAAATTGCAAACGTCCAGCAATTGCTCAGAGATGAAAAGTGCCAGCACTGAAAGCTCTTGCTAGCCAGCACCCTTCCTTGGAAGCGCTTTTGTAGGCCTAAGAACACTGGGGCTCTGGGCTTCTCTAGCCACCTCATCTTCTGCTCATCCTCTCGCGCACTCTAAAGAGAGCTCAGGTGAGAAATTGCAAACGTCGAGCAATTGCTCAGAGATGAAAAGTGCCAGCACTGAAAGCTCTTGCTAGCCAGCACCCTTCCTTGGAAGCGCTTTCACAGGCGCAGCAACACTGGGGCTTTGCACTTCTCTACCCACCAAACGTCACGGTCCTTCTCTTTCCGTCTCCTAGACACGAGCTGAGAAATTGCAAACGTTGAGCAATTGCTCAGAGATGAAAAGTGCCAGCACTGAAAGCTGTTGCTAGCCAGCACCCTTCCTTGGAAGCGCTTTCACAGGCGCAGCAACACTGGGGCTTTGCGCTTCTATACGCACCAAACGTCACGGTCCTTCTCTTTCCGTCTCGTAGACACGAGCTGAGAAATTGCAAACGTCGAGCAATTGCTCCGAGATGAAAAGTGCCAGCACTGAAAGCTGTTGCTAGCCAGCACCCTTCCTTGGAAGCGCTTTTGTAGGCCTAAGAACACTGGGGCTCTGGGCTTCTCTAGCCACCTCATCTTCTGCTCATCCTCTCGCGCACTCTAAAGAGAGCTCAGGTGAGAAATTGCAAACGTCGAGCAATTGCTCAGAGATGAAAAGTGCCAGCACTGAAAGCTCTTGCTAGCCAGCACCCTTCCTTGGAAGCGCTTTCACAGGCGCAGCAACACTGGGGCTTTGCGCTTCTCTACCCACCAAACGTCACGGTCCTTCTCTTTCCGTCGGTAGACACGAACTGAGAAATTGCAAACGTCGAGCAATTGCTCAGAGATGAAAAGTGCCAGCACTGAAAGCTCTTGCTAGCCAGCACCCTTCCTTGGAAGCGCTTTCACAGGCGCAGCAACACTGGGGCTTTGCGCTTCTCTAGCCACCAAACGTCACGGTCCTTCTCTTTCCGTCTCGTAGACACGAGCTGAGAAATTGCAAACGTCGAGCAATTGCTCAGAGATGAAAAGTGCCAGCACTGAAAGCTCTTGCTAGCCAGCACCCTTCCTTGGAAGCGCTTTTGTAGGCCTAAGAACACTGGGGCTCTGGGCTTCTCTAGCCACCTAATCTTCTGCTCATCCTCTCGCGCACTCTAAAGAGAGCTCAGGTGAGAAATTGCAAACGTCCAGCAATTGCTCCGAGATGAAAAGTGCCAGCACTGAAAGCTGTTGCTAGCCAGCACCCTTCCTTGGAAGCGCTTTCACAGGCGCAGTAACACTGGGGCTTTGCGCTTCTCTAGCCACCAAACGTCACGGTCCTTCTCTTTCCGTCGGTAGACACGAGCTGAGAAATTGCAAACGTCGAGCAATTGCTCCGAGATGAAAAGTGCCAGCACTGAAAGCTGTTGCTAGCCAGCTCCCTTCCTTGGAAGCGCTTTTGTAGGCCTAAGAACACTGGGGCTCTGGGCTTCTCTAGCCACCTCATCTTCTGCTCATCCTCTCGCGCACTCTAAAGAGAGCTCAGGTGAGAAATTGCAAACGTCGAGCAATTGCTCAGAGATGAAAAGTGCCAGCACTGAAAGCTCTTGCTAGCCAGCACCCTTCCTTGGAAGCGCTTTCACAGGCGCAGCAACACTGGGGCTTTGCGCTTCTATACGCACCAAACGTCACGGTCCTTCTCTTTCCGTCTCGTAGACACGAGCTGAGAAATTGCAAACGTCCAGCAATTGCTCAGAGATGAAAAGTGCCACCACTGAAAGCTGTTGCTAGCCAGCACCCTTCCTCGGAAGCGCTTTTGTAGGCCTAAGAACACTGGGGCTCTGGGCTTCTCTAGCCACCTCATCTTCTGCTCATCCTCTCGCGCACTCTAAAGAGAGCTCAGGTGAGAAATTGCAAACGTCCAGCAATTGCTCAGAGATGAAAAGTGCCAGCACTGAAAGCTCTTGCTAGCCAGCACCCTTCCTTGGAAGCGCTTTCACAGGCGCAGCAACACTGGGGCTTTGCGCTTCTCTAGCCACCAAGCGTCACGGTCCTTCTCTTTCCATCTCGTAGACACGAGCTGAGAAATTGCAAACGTCCAGCAATTGCTCCGAGATGAAAAGTGCCAGCACTGAAAGCTGTTGCTAGCCAGCACCCTTCCTTGGAAGCGCTTTTGTAGGCCTAAGAACACTGGGGCTCTGGGCTTCTCTAGCCACCTCATCTTCTGCTCATCCTCTCGCGCACTCTAAAGAGAGCTCAGGTGAGAAATTGCAAACGTCCAGCAATTGCTCAGAGATGAAAAGTGCCAGCACTGAAAGCTCTTGCTAGCCAGCACCCTTCCTTGGAAGCGCTTTCACAGGCGCAGCAACACTGGGGCTTTGCGCTTCTCTACCCACCAAACGTCACGGTCCTTCTCTTTCCGTCTTGTAGACACGAGCTGAGAAATTGCAAACGTCGAGCAATTGCTCAGAGATGAAAAGTGCCAGCACTGAAAGCTGTTGCTAGCCAGCACCCTTCCTTGGAAGCGCTTTCACAGGCGCAGCAACACTGGGGCTTTGCGCTTCTCTAGCCACCAAAAGTCACGGTCCTTCTCTTTCCGTCTCCTAGACACGAGCTGAGAAATTGCAAACGTCGAGCAATTGCTCAGAGATGAAAAGTGCCAGCACTGAAAGCTCTTGCTAGCCAGCACCGTTCCTTGGAAGCGCTTTCACAGGCGCAGCAACACTGGGGCTTTGCGCTTCTCTACCCACCAAACGTCACGGTCCTTCTCTTTCCGTCTCGTAGACACGAGGTGAGAAATTGCAAACGTCGAGCAATTGCTCAGAGATGAAAAGTGCCAGCACTGAAAGCTGTTGCTAGCCAGCACCGTTCCTTGGAAGCGCTTTTGTAGGCCTAAGAACACTGGGGCTCTGGGCTTCTCTAGCCACCTCATCTTCTGCTCATCCTCTCGCGTACTCTAAAGAGAGCTCAGGTGAGAAATTGCAAACGTCGAGCAATTGCTCAGAGATGAAAAGTGCCAGCACTGAAAGCTCTTGCTAGCCAGCTCCCTTCCTTGGAAGCGCTTTTGTAGGCCTAAGAACACTGGGGCTCTGGGCTTCTCTAGCCACCTCATCTTCTGCTCATCCTCTCGCGCACTCTAAAGAGAGCTCAGGTGAGAAATTGCAAAGGTCGAGCAATTGCTCAGAGATGAAAAGTGCCAGCACTGAAAGCTCTTGCTAGCCAGCACCCTTCCTTGGAAGCGCTTTCACAGGCGCAGCAACACTGGGGCTTTGCGCTTCTATACGCACCAAACGTCACGGTCCTTCTCTTTCCGTCTCGTAGACACGAGCTGAGAAATTGCAAACGTCCAGCAATTGCTCAGAGATGAAAAGTGCCAGCACTGAAAGCTGTTGCTAGCCAGCACACTTCCTTGGAAGCGCTTTCACAGGCGCAGCAACACTGGGGCTTTGCGCTTCTCTAGCCACCAAGCGTCACGGTCCTTCTCTTTCCATCTCGTAGACACGAGCTGAGAAATTGCAAACGTCGAGCAATTGCTCCGAGATGAAAAGTGCCAGCACTGAAAGCTCTTGCTAGCCAGCACCCTTCCTTGGAAGCGCTTTTGTAGGCCTAACAACACTGGGGCTCTGGGCTTCTCTAGCCACCTCATCTTCTGCTCATCCTCTCGCGCACTCTAAAGAGAGCTCAGGTGAGAAATTGCAAACGTTGAGCAATTGCTCAGAGATGAAAAGTGCCAGCACTGAAAGCTCTTGCTAGCCAGCACCCTTCCTTGGAAGCGCTTTCACAGGCGCAGCAACACTGGGGCTTTGCGCTTCTCTACCCACCAAACGTCACGGTCCTTCTCTTTCCGTCTCCTAGACACGAGCTGAGAAATTGCAAACGTCGAGCAATTGCTCAGAGATGAAAAGTGCCAGCACTGAAAGCTCTTGCTAGCCAGCACCCTTCCCTGGAAGCGCTTTCACAGGCGCAGCAACACTGGGGCTTTGCGCTTCTCTAGCCACCAAACGTCACGGTCCTTCTCTTTCCGTCTCGTAGACACGAGCTGAGAAATTGCAAACGTCGAGCAATTGCTCAGAGATGAAAAGTGCCAGCACTGAAAGCTCTTGCTAGCCAGCACCCTTCCTTGGAAGCGCTTTTGTAGGCCTAAGAACACTGGGGCTCTGGGCTTCTCTAGCCACCTCATCTTCTGCTCATCCTCTCGCGCACTCTAAAGAGAGCTCAGGTGAGAAATTGCAAACGTCCAGCAATTGCTCAGAGATGAAAAGTGCCAGCACTGAAAGCTCTTGCTAGCCAGCACCCTTCCTTGGAAGCGCTTTCACAGGCGCAGCAACACTGGGGCTTTGCGCTTCTATACGCACCAAACGTCACGGTCATTCTCTTTCCGTCTCGTAGACACGAGCTGAGAAATTGCAAACGTCGAGCAATTGCTCAGAGATGAAAAGTGCAAGCACTGAAAGCTGTTGCTAGCCAGCACCCTTCCTTGGAAGCGCTTTTGTAGGCCTAAGAACACTGGGGCTCTGGGCTTCTCTAGCCACCTCATCTTCTGCTCATCCTCTCGCGCACTCTAAAGAGAGCTCAGGTGAGAAATTGCAAACGTCGAGCAATTGCTCAGAGATGAAAAGTGCCAGCACTGAAAGCTCTTGCTAGCCAGCACCCTTCCTTGGAAGCGCTTTCACAGGCGCAGCAACACTGGGGCTTTGCGCTTCTCTAGCCACCAAACGTCACGGTCCTTCTCTTTCCGTCTCCTAGACACGAGCTGAGAAATTGCAAACGTCGAGCAATTGCTCAGAGATGAAAAGTGCCAGCACTGAAAGCTCTTGCTAGCCAGCACCCTTCCTTGGAAGCGCTTTCACAGGCGCAGCAACACTGGGGCTTTGCGCTTCTCTAGCCACCAAACGTCACGGTCCTTCTCTTTCCGTCTCGTAGACACGAGCTGAGAAATTGCAAACGTCGAGCAATTGCTCAGAGATGAAAAGTGCCAGCACTGAAAGCTGTTGCTAGCCAGCACCCTTCCTTGGAAGCGCTTTTGTAGGCCTAAGAACACTGGGGCTCTGGGCTTCTCTAGCCACCTCATCTTCTGCTCATCCTCTCGCGCACTCTAAAGAGAGCTCAGGTGAGAAATTGCAAACGTCGAGCAATTGCTCAGAGATGAAAAGTGCCAGCACTGAAAGCTCTTGCTAGCCAGCACCCTTCCTTGGAAGCGCTTTCACAGGCGCAGCAACACTGGGGCTTTGCGCTTCTCTAGCCACCAAACGTCACGGTCCTTCTCTTTCCGTCGGTAGACACGAGCTGAGAAATTGCAAACGTCGAGCAATTGCTCCGAGATGAAAAGTGCCAGCACTGAAAGCTGTTGCTAGCCAGCTCCCTTCCTTGGAAGCGCTTTTGTAGGCCTAAGAACACTGGGGCTCTGGGCTTCTCTAGCCACCTCATCTTCTGCTCATCCTCTCGCGCACTCTAAAGAGAGCTCAGGTAGAAATTGCAAACGTCCAGCAATTGCTCAGAGATGAAAAGTGCCAGCACTGAAAGCTCTTGCTAGCCAGCACCCTTCCTTGGAAGCGCTTTCACAGGCGCAGCAACACTGGGGCTTTGCGCTTCTATACGCACCAAACGTCACGGTCCTTCTCTTTCCGTCTCGTAGACACGAGCTGAGAAATTGCAAACGTCGAGCAATTGCTCAGAGATGAAAAGTGCCAGCACTGAAAGCTGTTGCTAGCCAGCTCCCTTCCTTGGAAGCGCTTTTGTAGGCCTAAGAACACTGGGGCTCTGGGCTTCTCTAGCCACCTCATCTTCTGCTCATCCTCTCGCGCACTCTAAAGAGAGCTCAGGTGAGAAATTGCAAACGTCGAGCAATTGCTCAGAGATGAAAAGTGCCAGCACTGAAAGCTGTTGCTAGCCAGCACCGTTCCTTGGAAGCGCTTTCACAGGCGCAGCAACACTGGGGCTTTGCGCTTCTCTACCCACCAAACGTCACGGTCCTTCTCTTTCCGTCTCGTAGACATGAGCTGAGAAATTGCAAACGTCCAGCAATTGCTCCGAGATGAAAAGTGCCAGCACTGAAAGCTCTTGCTAGCCAGCACCCTTCCTTGGAAGCGCTTTTGTAGGCCTAAGAACACTGGGGCTCTGGGCTTCTCTAGCCACCTCATCTTCTGCTCATCCTCTCGCGCACTCTAAAGAGAGCTCAGGTGAGAAATTGCAAACGTCCAGCAATTGCTCAGAGATGAAAAGTGCCAGCACTGAAAGCTCTTGCTAGCCAGCACCCTTCCTTGGAAGCGCTTTCACAGGCGCAGCAACACTGGGGCTTTGCGCTTCTATACGCACCAAACGTCACGGTCCTTCTCTTTCCGTCTCGTAGACACGAGCTGAGAAATTGCAAACGTCGAGCAATTGCTCCGAGATGAAAAGTGCCAGCACTGAAAGCTCTTGCTAGCCAGCACCCTTCCTTGGAAGCGCTTTCACAGGCGCAGCAACACTGGGGCTTTGCGCTTCTCTACCCACCAAACGTCACGGTCCTTCTCTTTCCGTCTCGTAGACACGAGCTGAGAAATTGCAAACGTCGAGCAATTGCTCAGAGATGAAAAGTGCCAGCACTGAAAGCTGTTGCTAGCCAGCACCGTTCCTTGGAAGCGCTTTTGTAGGCCTAAGAACACTGGGGCTCTGGGCTTCTCTAGCCACCTCATCTTCTGCTCATCCTCTCGCGTACTCTAAAGAGAGCTCAGGTGAGAAATTGCAAACGTCGAGCAATTGCTCAGAGATGAAAAGTGCCAGCACTGAAAGCTCTTGCTAGCCAGCTCCCTTCCTTGGAAGCGCTTTTGTAGGCCTAAGAACACTGGGGCTCTGGGCTTCTCTAGCCACCTCATCTTCTGCTCATCCTCTCGCGCACTCTAAAGAGAGCTCAGGTGAGAAATTGCAAAGGTCGAGCAATTGCTCAGAGATGAAAAGTGCCAGCACTGAAAGCTCTTGCTAGCCAGCACCCTTCCTTGGAAGCGCTTTCACAGGCGCAGCAACACTGGGGCTTTGCGCTTCTATACGCACCAAACGTCACGGTCCTTCTCTTTCCGTCTCGTAGACACGAGCTGAGAAATTGCAAACGTCGAGCAATTGCTCAGAGATGAAAAGTGCCAGCACTGAAAGCTGTTGCTAGCCAGCACCCTTCCTTGGAAGCGCTTTCACAGGCGCAGCAACACTGGGGCTTTGCGCTTCTCTAGCCACCAAACGTCACGGTCCTTCTCTTTCTGTCTCGTAGACACGAGCTGAGAAATTGCAAACGTCCAGCAATTGCTCCGAGATGAAAAGTGCCAGCACTGAAAGCTCTTGCTAGCCAGCACCCTTCCTTGGAAGCGCTTTTGTAGGCCTAAGAACACTGGGGCTCTGGGCTTCTCTAGCCACCTCATCTTCTGCTCATCCTCTCGCGCACTCTAAAGAGAGCTCAGGTGAGAAATTGCAAACGTCCAGCAATTGCTCAGAGATGAAAAGTGCCAGCACTGAAAGCTCTTGCTAGCCAGCACCCTTCCTTGGAAGCGCTTTCACAGGCGCAGCAACACTGGGGCTTTGCGCTTCTATACGCACCAAACGTCACGGTCCTTCTCTTTCCGTCTCCTAGACACGAGCTGAGAAATTGCAAACGTCGAGCAATTGCTCAGAGATGAAAAGTGCCAGCACTGAAAGCTCTTGCTAGCCAGCACCCTTCCTTGGAAGCGCTTTCACAGGCGCAGCAACACTGGGGCTTTGCGCTTCTCTACCCACCAAACGTCACGGTCCTTCACTTTCCGTCTCCTAGACACGAGCTGAGAAATTGCAAACGTCGAGCAATTGCTCAGAGATGAAAAGTGCCAGCACTGAAAGCTCTTGCTAGCCAGCACCCTTCCTTGGAAGCGCTTTCACAGGCGCAGTAACACTGGGGCTTTGCGCTTCTATACGCACCAAACGTCACAGTCATTCTCTTTCCGTCTCGTAGACATGAGCTGAGAAATTGCAAATGTCGAGCAATTGCTCCGAGATGAAAAGTGCCAGCACTGAAAGCTGTTGCTAGCCAGCTCCCTTCCTTGGAAGCGCTTTTGTAGGCCTAAGAACACTGGGGCTCTGGGCTTCTCTAGCCACCTCATCTTCTGCTCATCCTCTCGCGCACTCTAAAGAGAGCTCAGGTGAGAAATTGCAAACGTCGAGCAATTGCTCAGAGATGAAAAGTGCCAGCACTGAAAGCTGTTGCTAGCCAGCCCCCTTCCTTGGAAGCGCTTTCACAGGCGCAGCAACACTGGGGCTTTGCGCTTCTATACGCACCAAACGTCACGGTCCTTCTCTTTCCGTCTTGTAGACACGAGCTGAGAAATTGCAAACGTCGAGCAATTGCTCCGAGATGAAAAGTGCAAGCACTGAAAGCTGTTGCTAGCCAGCACCCTTCCTTGGAAGCGCTTTTGTAGGCCTAAGAACAGTGGGGCTCTGGGCTTCTCTAGCCACCTCATCTTCTGCTCATCCTCTCGCGCACTCTAAAGAGAGCTCAGGTGAGAAATTGCAAACGTCGAGCAATTGCTCAGAGATGAAAAGTGCCAGCACTGAAAGCTCTTGCTAGCCAGCACCCTTCCTTGGAAGCGCTTTCACAGGCGCAGCAACACTGGGGCTTTGCGCTTCTCTAGCCACCAAACGTCACGGTCCTTCTCTTTCCGTCTCGTAGACACGAGCTGAGAAATTGCAAACGTCGAGCAATTGCTCCGAGATGAAAAGTGCCAGCACTGAAAGCTCTTGCTAGCCAGCTCCCTTCCTTGGAAGCGCTTTTGTAGGCCTAAGAACACTGGGGCTCTGGGCTTCTCTAGCCACCTCATCTTCTGCTCATCCTCTCGCGCACTCTAAAGAGAGCTCAGGTGAGAAATTGCAAACGTCGAGCAATTGCTCAGAGATGAAAAGTGCCAGCACTGAAAGCTCTTGCTAGCCAGCACCCTTCCTTGGAAGCGCTTTCACAGGCGCAGTAACACTGGGGCTTTGCGCTTCTATACGCACCAAACGTCACGGTCCTTCCCTTTCCGTCTCGTAGACACGAGCTGAGAAATTGCAAACGTCGAGCAATTGCTCAGAGATGAAAAGTGCCAGCACTGAAAGCTGTTGCTAGCCAGCTCCCTTCCTTGGAAGCGCTTTTGTAGGCCTAAGAACACTGGGGCTCTGGGCTTCTCTAGCCACCTCATCTTCTGCTCATCCTCTCGCGCACTCTAAAGAGAGCTCAGGTTAGAAATTGCAAACGTCCAGCAATTGCTCAGAGATGAAAAGTGCCAGCACTGAAAGCTCTTGCTAGCCAGCACCCTTCCTTGGAAGCGCTTTCACAGGCGCAGCAACACTGGGGCTTTGCGCTTCTCTACCCACCAAACGTCACGGTCCTTCTCTTTCCGTCTCGTAGACACGAGCTGAGAAATTGCAAACGTCGAGCAATTGCTCAGAGATGAAAAGTGCCAGCACTGAAAGCTCTTGCTAGCCAGCACCCTTCCTTGGAAGCGCTTTTGTAGGCCTAAGAACACTGGGGCTCTGGGCTTCTCTAGCCACCTCATCTTCTGCTCATCCTCTCGCGCACTCTAAAGAGAGCTCAGGTGAGAAATTGCAAACGTCCAGCAATTGCTCAGAGATGAAAAGTGCCAGCACTGAAAGCTCTTGCTAGCCAGCTCCCTTCCTTGGAAGCGCTTTTGTAGGCCTAAGAACACTGGGGCTCTGGGCTTCTCTAGCCACCTCATCTTCTGCTCATCCTCTCGCGCACTCTAAAGAGAGCTCAGGTGAGAAATTGCAAACGTCGAGCAATTGCTCAGAGATGAAAAGTGCCAGCACTGAAAGCTGTTGCTAGCCAGCACCCTTCCTTGGAAGCGCTTTCACAGGCGCAGCAACACTGGGGCTTTGCGCTTCTCTACCCACCAAACGTCACGGTCCTTCTCTTTCCGTCTCCTAGACACGAGCTGAGAAATTGCAAACGTCGAGCAATTGCTCCGAGATGAAAAGTGCCAGCACTGAAAGCTCTTGCTAGCCAGCACCCTTCCTTGGAAGCGCTTTCACAGGCGCAGCAACACTGGGGCTTTGCGCTTCTATACGCACCAAACGTCACGGTCCTTCTCTTTCCGTCTCGTAGACACGAGCTGAGAAATTGCAAACGTCAAGCAATTGCTCAGAGATGAAAAGTGCCAGCACTGAAAGCTCTTGCTAGCCAGCACCCTTCCTTGGAAGCGCTTTTGTAGGCCTAAGAACACTGGGGCTCTGGGCTTCTCTAGCCACCTCATCTTCTGCTCATCCTCTCGCGCACTCTAAAGAGAGCTCAGGTGAGAAATTGCAAACGTCGAGCAATTGCTCCGAGATGAAAAGTGCCAGCACTGAAAGCTGTTGCTAGCCAGCTCCCTTCCTTGGAAGCGCTTTTGTAGGCCTAAGAACACTGGGGCTCTGGGCTTCTCTAGCCACCTCATCACCTGCTCATCCTCTCGCGCACTCTAAAGAGAGCTCAGGTGAGAAATTGCAAACGTCGAGCAATTGCTCCGAGATGAAAAGTGCCAGCACTGAAAGCTCTTGCTAGCCAGCACCCTTCCTTGGAAGCGCTTTCACAGGCGCAGCAACACTGGGGCTTTGCGCTTCTCTAGCCACCAAACGTCACAGTCATTCTCTTTCCGTCTCGTAGACACGAGCTGAGAAATTGCAAACGTCCAGCAATTGCTCAGAGATGAAAAGTGCCAGCACTGAAAGCTCTTGCTAGCCAGCTCCCTTCCTTGGAAGCGCTTTTGTAGGCCTAAGAACACTGGGGCTCTGGGCTTCTCTAGCCACCTCATCTTCTGCTCATCCTCTCGCGCACTCTAAAGAGAGCTCAGGTGAGAAATTGCAAACGTCGAGCAATTGCTCAGAGATGAAAAGTGCCAGCACTGAAAGCTCTTGCTAGCCAGCACCCTTCCTTGGAAGCGCTTTCACAGGCGCAGCAACACTGGGGCTTTGCGCTTCTCTAGCCACCAAACGTCACGGTCCTTCTCTTTCCGTCTCCTAGACACGAGCTGAGAAATTGCAAACGTCGAGCAATTGCTCAGAGATGAAAAGTGCCAGCACTGAAAGCTGTTGCTAGCCAGCACCCTTCCTTGGAAGCGCTTTTGTAGGCCTAAGAACACTGGGGCTCTGGGCTTCTCTAGCCACCTAATCTTCTGCTCATCCTCTCGCGCACTCTAAAGAGAGCTCAGGTGAGAAATTGCAAACGTCCAGCAATTGCTCAGAGATGAAAAGTGCCAGCACTGAAAGCTCTTGCTAGCCAGCACCCTTCCTTGGAAGCGCTTTCACAGGCGCAGTAACACTGGGGCTTTGCGCTTCTCTAGCCATCAAACGTCATGGTCATTCTCTTTCCATCTCGTAGACACGAGCTGAGAAATTGCAAACGTCGAGCAATTGCTCAGAGATGAAAAGTGCCAGCACTGAAAGCTGTTGCTAGCCAGCACCCTTCCTTGGAAGCGCTTTTGTAGGCCTAAGAACACTGGGGCTCTGGGCTTCTCTAGCCACCTACTCTTCTGCTCATCCTCTCGCGCACTCTAAAGAGAGCTCAGGTGAGAAATTGCAAACGTCGAGCAATTGCTCAGAGATGAAAAGTGCCAGCACTGAAAGCTCTTGCTAGCCAGCACCCTTCCTTGGAAGCGCTTTCACAGGCGAAGCAACACTGGGGCTTTGCGCTTCTCTACCCACCAAACGTCACGGTCCTTCTCTTTCCGTCGGTAGACACGAGCTGAGAAATTGCAAACGTCCAGCAATTGCTCCGAGATGAAAAGTGCAAGCACTGAAAGCTGTTGCTAGCCAGCACCCTTCCTTGGAAGCGCTTTTGTAGACGTAAGAACACTGGGGCTCTGGGCTTCTCTAGCCACCTCATCTTCTGCTCATCCTCTCGCGCACTCTAAAGAGAGCTCAGGTGAGAAATTGCAAACGTCCAGCAATTGCTCAGAGATGAAAAGTGCCAGCACTGAAAGCTCTTGCTAGCCAGCACCCTTCCTTGGAAGCGCTTTCACAGGCGCAGCAACACTGGGGCTTTGCGCTTCTCTAGCCACCAAACGTCATGGTCCTTCTCTTTCCGTCTCCTAGACACGAGCTGAGAAATTGCAAACGTCGAGCAATTGCTCCGAGATGAAAAGTGCCAGCACTGAAAGCTCTTGCTAGCCAGCTCCCTTCCTTGGAAGCGCTTTTGTAGGCCTAAGAACACTGGGGCTCTGGGCTTCTCTAGCCACCTCATCTTCTGCTCATCCTCTCGCGCACTCTAAAGAGAGCTCAGGTGAGAAATTGCAAACGTCGAGCAATTGCTCAGAGATGAAAAGTGCCAGCACTGAAAGCTCTTGCTAGCCAGCACCCTTCCTTGGAAGCGCTTTCACAGGCGCAGCAACACTGGGGCTTTGCGCTTCTCTAGCCACCAAACGTCACAGTCATTCTCTTTCCGTCTCGTAGACATGAGCTGAGAAATTGCAAATGTCGAGCAATTGCTCAGAGATGAAAAGTGCCAGCACTGAAAGCTGTTGCTAGCCAGCTCCCTTCCTTGGAAGCGCTTTTGTAGGCCTAAGAACACTGGGGCTCTGGGCTTCTCTAGCCACCTCATCTTCTGCTCATCCTCTCGCGCACTCTAAAGAGAGCTCAGGTGAGAAATTGCAAACGTCGAGCAATTGCTCAGAGATGAAAAGTGCCAGCACTGAAAGATGTTGCTAGCCAGCACCCTTCCTTGGAAGCGCTTTCACAGGCGCAGCAACACTGGGGCTTTGCGCTTCTATACGCACCAAACGTCACGGTCCTTCTCTTTCCGTCTCCTAGACACGAGCTGAGAAATTGCAAACGTCGAGCAATTGCTCAGAGATGAAAAGTGCCAGCACTGAAAGCTGTTGCTAGCCAGCACCCTTCCTTGGAAGCGCTTTTGTAGGCCTAAGAACACTGGGGCTCTGGGCTTCTCTAGCCACCTCATCTTCTGCTCATCCTCTCGCGCACTCTAAAGAGAGCTCAGGTGAGAAATTGCAAACGTCGAGCAATTGCTCAGAGATGAAAAGTGCCAGCACTGAAAGCTCTTGCTAGCCAGCACCCTTCCTTGGAAGCGCTTTCACAGGCGCAGCAACACTGGGGCTTTGCGCTTCTCTAGCCATCAAACGTCATGGTCATTCTCTTTCCATCTCGTAGACACGAGCTGAGAAATTGCAAACGTCGAGCAATTGCTCCGAGATGAAAAGTGCCAGCACTGAAAGCTGTTGCTAGCCAGCACCCTTCCTTGGAAGCGCTTTTGTAGGCCTAAGAACACTGGGGCTCTGGGCTTCTCTAGCCACCTCATCTTCTGCTCATCCTCTCGCGCACTCTAAAGAGAGCTCAGGTGAGAAATTGCAAACGTCGAGCAATTGCTCAGAGATGAAAAGTGCCAGCACTGAAAGCTCTTGCTAGCCAGCACCCTTCCTTGGAAGCGCTTTCACAGGCGCAGCAACACTGGGGCTTTGCGCTTCTCTAGCCACCAAACGTCACTGTCCTTCTCTTTCCGTCGGTAGACACGAGCTGAGAAATTGCAAACGTCGAGCAATTGCTCAGAGATGAAAAGTGCCAGCACTGAAAGCTCTTGCTAGCCAGCACCCTTCCTTGGAAGCGCTTTCACAGGCGCAGCAACACTGGGGCTTTGCGCTTCTATACGCACCAAACGTCACGGTCCTTCTCTTTCCGTCTTGTAGACACGAGCTGAGAAATTGCAAACGTCCAGCAATTGCTCCGAGATGAAAAGTGCCAGCACTGAAAGCTCTTGCTAGCCAGCACCCTTCCTTGGAAGCGCTTTCACAGGCGCAGCAACACTGGGGCTTTGCGCTTCTCTAGCCACCAAACGTCACGGTCCTTCTCTTTCCGTCTCCTAGAAACGAGCTGAGAAATTGCAAACGTCGAGCAATTGCTCAGAGATGAAAAGTGCCAGCACTGAAAGCTGTTGCTAGCCAGCACCCTTCCTTGGAAGCGCTTTTGTAGGCCTAAGAACACTGGGGCTCTGGGCTTCTCTAGCCACCTCATCTTCTGCTCATCCTCTCGCGCACTCTAAAGAGAGCTCAGGTGAGAAATTGCAAACGTCGAGCAATTGCTCAGAGATGAAAAGTGCCAGCACTGAAAGCTCTTGCTAGCCAGCACCCTTCCTTGGAAGCGCTTTCACAGGCGCAGCAACACTGGGGCTTTGCGCTTCTCTACGCACCAAACGTCACGGTCCTTCTCTTTCCGTCTCGTAGACACGAGCTGAGAAATTGCAAACGTCGAGCAATTGCTCAGAGATGAAAAGTGCCAGCACTGAAAGCTGTTGCTAGCCAGCACCCTTCCTTGGAAGCGCTTTCACAGGCGCAGCAACACTGGGGCTTTGCGCTTCTCTAGCCACCAAACGTCACAGTCATTCTCTTTCCGTCTCCTAGACACGAGCTGAGAAATTGCAAACGTCGAGCAATTGCTCCGAGATGAAAAGTGCCAGCACTGAAAGCTGTTGCTAGCCAGCACCCTTCCTTGGAAGCGCTTTTGTAGGCCTAAGAACACTGGGGCTCTGGGCTTCTCTAGCCACCTCATCTTCTGCTCATCCTCTCGCGCACTCTAAAGAGAGCTCAGGTGAGGAATTGCAAACGTCGAGCAGTTGCTCAGAGATGAAAAGTGCCAGCACTGAAAGCTCTTGCTAGCCAGCACCCTTCCTTGGAAGCGCTTTCACAGGCGCAGTAACACTGGGGCTTTGCGCTTCTCTAGCCATCAAACGTCATGGTCATTCTCTTTCCATCTCGTAGACACGAGCTGAGAAATTGCAAACGTCGAGCAATTGCTCAGAGATGAAAAGTGCCAGCACTGAAAGCTGTTGCTAGCCAGCACCCTTCCTTGGAAGCGCTTTTGTAGGCCTAAGAACACTGGGGCTCTGGGCTTCTCTAGCCACCTACTCTTCTGCTCATCCTCTCGCGCACTCTAAAGAGAGCTCAGGTGAGAAATTGCAAACGTCCAGCAATTGCTCAGAGATGAAAAGTGCCAGCACTGAAAGCTCTTGCTAGCCAGCACCCTTCCTTGGAAGCGCTTTCACAGGCGCAGCAACACTGGGGCTTTGCGCTTCTCTAGCCACCAAACGTCACGGTCCTTCTCTTTCCGTCGGTAGACACGAACTGAGAAATTGCAAACGTCGAGCAATTGCTCAGAGATGAAAAGTGCCAGCACTGAAAGCTGTTGCTAGCCAGCACCCTTCCTTGGAAGCGCTTTTGTAGGCCTAAGAACACTGGGGCTCTGGGCTTCTCTAGCCACCTCATCTTCTGCTCATCCTCTCGCGCACTCTAAAGAGAGCTCAGGTGAGAAATTGCAAACGTCGAGCAATTGCTCAGAGATGAAAAGTGCCAGCACTGAAAGCTGTTGCTAGCCAGCACCCTTCCTTGGAAGCGCTTTCACAGGCGCAGCAACACTGGGGCTTTGCGCTTCTATACGCACCAAACGTCACGGTCCTTCTCTTTCCGTCTCCTAGACACGAGCTGAGAAATTGCAAACGTCGAGCAATTGCTCAGAGATGAAAAGTGCCAGCACTGAAAGCTGTTGCTAGCCAGCACCCTTCCTTGGAAGCGTTTTCACAGGCGCAGCAACACTGGGGCTTTGCGCTTCTATACGCACCAAATGTCACGGTCCTTCTCTTTCCGTCTTGTAGACACGAGCTGAGAAATTGCAAACGTCCAGCAATTGCTCAGAGATGAAAAGTGCCAGCACTGAAAGCTCTTGCTAGCCAGCACCCTTCCTTGGAAGCGCTTTCACAGGCGCAGCAACACTGGGGCTTTGCGCTTCTATACGCACCAAACGTCACGGTCCTTCTCTTTCCGTCTCGTAGACACGAGCTGAGAAATTGCAAACGTCGAGCAATTGCTCAGAGATGAAAAGTGCCAGCACTGAAAGCTGTTGCTAGCCAGCACCCTTCCTTGGAAGCGCTTTTGTAGGCCTAAGAACACTGGGGCTCTGGGCTTCTCTAGCCACCTCATCTTCTGCTCATCCTCTCGCGCACTCTAAAGAGAGCTCAGGTGAGAAATTGCAAACGTCCAGCAATTGCTCAGAGATGAAAAGTGCCAGCACTGAAAGCTCTTGCTAGCCAGCACCCTTCCTTGGAAGCGCTTTCACAGGCGCAGCAACACTGGGGCTTTGCGCTTCTCTACCCACCAAACGTCACGGTCCTTCTCTTTCCGTCTCCTAGACACGAGCTGAGAAATTGCAAACGTCGAGCAATTGCTCCGAGATGAAAAGTGCCAGCACTGAAAGCTCTTGCTAGCCAGCACCCTTCCTTGGAAGCGCTTTCACAGGCGCAGCAACACTGGGGCTTTGCGCTTCTCTAGCCACCAAACGTCACAGTCATTCTCTTTCCGTCTCGTAGACATGAGCTGAGAAATTGCAAACGTCGAGCAATTGCTCAGAGATGAAAAGTGCCAGCACTGAAAGCTGTTGCTAGCCAGCACCCTTCCTTGGAAGCGCTTTCACAGGCGCAGCAACACTGGGGCTTTGCGCTTCTCTAGCCACCAAACGTCACAGTCATTCTCTTTCCGTCTCCTAGACACGAGCTGAGAAATTGCAAACGTCGAGCAATTGCTCAGAGATGAAAAGTGCCAGCACTGAAAGCTGTTGCTAGCCAGCACCCTTCCTTGGAAGCGCTTTTGTAGGCCTAAGAACACTGGGGCTCTGGGCTTCTCTAGCCACCTCATCTTCTGCTCATCCTCTCGCGCACTCTAAAGAGAGCTCAGGTGAGAAATTGCAAACGTCGAGCAATTGCTCAGAGATGAAAAGTGCCAGCACTGAAAGCTCTTGCTAGCCAGCACCCTTCCTTGGAAGCGCTTTCACAGGTGCAGTAACACTGGGGCTTTGCGCTTCTCTAGCCATCAAACGTCATGGTCATTCTCTTTCCATCTCGTAGACACGAGCTGAGAAATTGCAAACGTCGAGCAATTGCTCAGAGATGAAAAGTGCCAGCACTGAAAGCTGTTGCTAGCCAGCACCCTTCCTTGGAAGCGCTTTTGTAGGCCTAAGAACACTGGGGCTCTGGGCTTCTCTAGCCACCTACTCTTCTGCTCATCCTCTCGCGCACTCTAAAGAGAGCTCAGGTGAGAAATTGCAAACGTCCAGCAATTGCTCAGAGATGAAAAGTGCCAGCACTGAAAGCTCTTGCTAGCCAGCACCCTTCCTTGGAAGCGCTTTCACAGGCGCAGCAACACTGGGGCTTTGCGCTTCTCTAGCCACCAAACGTCACGGTCCTTCTCTTTCCGTCGGTAGACACGAACTGAGAAATTGCAAACGTCCAGCAATTGCTCAGAGATGAAAAGTGCCAGCACTGAAAGCTGTTGCTAGCCAGCACCCTTCCTTGGAAGCGCTTTTGTAGGCCTAAGAACACTGGGGCTCTGGGCTTCTCTAGCCACCTCATCTTCTGCTCATCCTCTCGCGCACTCTAAAGAGAGCTCAGGTGAGAAATTGCAAACGTCGAGCAATTGCTCAGAGATGAAAAGTGCCAGCACTGAAAGCTGTTGCTAGCCAGCACCCTTCCTTGGAAGCGCTTTCACAGGCGCAGCAACACTGGGGCTTTGCGCTTCTATACGCACCAAACGTCACGGTCCTTCTCTTTCCGTCTCCTAGACACGAGCTGAGAAATTGCAAATGTCGAGCAATTGCTCCGAGATGAAAAGTGCCAGCACTGAAAGCTGTTGCTAGCCAGCACCCTTCCTTGGAAGCGTTTTCACAGGCGCAGCAACACTGGGGCTTTGCGCTTCTATACGCACCAAATGTCACGGTCCTTCTCTTTCCGTCTTGTAGACACGAGCTGAGAAATTGCAAACGTCCAGCAATTGCTCAGAGATGAAAAGTGCCAGCACTGAAAGCTCTTGCTAGCCAGCACCCTTCCTTGGAAGCGCTTTCACAGGCGCAGCAACACTGGGGCTTTGCGCTTCTATACGCACCAAACGTCACGGTCATTCTCTTTCCGTCTCGTAGACACGAGCTGAGAAATTGCAAACGTCGAGCAATTGCTCAGAGATGAAAAGTGCCAGCACTGAAAGCTGTTGCTAGCCAGCACCCTTCCTTGGAAGCGCTTTTGTAGGCCTAAGAACACTGGGGCTCTGGGCTTCTCTAGCCACCTCATCTTCTGCTCATCCTCTCGCGCACTCTAAAGAGAGCTCAGGTGAGAAATTGCAAACGTCCAGCAATTGCTCAGAGATGAAAAGTGCCAGCACTGAAAGCTCTTGCTAGCCAGCACCCTTCCTTGGAAGCGCTTTCACAGGCGCAGCAACACTGGGGCTTTGCGCTTCTCTACCCACCAAACGTCACGGTCCTTCTCTTTCCGTCTTGTAGACACGAGCTGAGAAATTGCAAACGTCGAGCAATTGCTCCGAGATGAAAAGTGCCAGCACTGAAAGCTCTTGCTAGCCAGCACCCTTCCTTGGAAGCGCTTTCACAGGCGCAGCAACACTGGGGCTTTGCGCTTCTCTAGCCACCAAACGTCACAGTCATTCTCTTTCCGTCTCGTAGACATGAGCTGAGAAATTGCAAACGTCGAGCAATTGCTCCGAGATGAAAAGTGCCAGCACTGAAAGCTGTTGCTAGCCAGCTCCCTTCCTTGGAAGCGCTTTTGTAGGCCTAAGAACACTGGGGCTCTGGGCTTCTCTAGCCACCTCATCTTCTGCTCATCCTCTCGCGCACTCTAAAGAGAGCTCAGGTGAGAAATTGCAAACGTCGAGCAATTGCTCAGAGATGAAAAGTGCCAGCACTGAAAGCTGTTGCTAGCCAGCACCCTTCCTTGGAAGCGCTTTCACAGGCGCAGCAACACTGGGGCTTTGCGCTTCTATACGCACCAAACGTCACGGTCCTTCTCTTTCCGTCTCCTAGACACGAGCTGAGAAATTGCAAACGTCGAGCAATTGCTCCGAGATGAAAAGTGCCAGCACTGAAAGCTCTTGCTAGCCAGCACCCTTCCTTGGAAGCGCTTTTGTAGGCCTAAGAACACTGGGGCTCTGGGCTTCTCCAGCCACCTCATCTTCTGCTCATCCTCTCGCGCACTCTAAAGAGAGCTCAGGTGAGAAATTGCAAACGTCCAGCAATTGCTCAGAGATGAAAAGTGCCAGCACTGAAAGCTCTTGCTAGCCAGCACCCTTCCTTGGAAGCGCTTTCACAGGCGCAGCAACACTGGGGCTTTGCGCTTCTATACGCACCAAACGTCACGGTCCTTCTCTTTCCGTCTCGTAGACACGAGCTGAGAAATTGCAAACGTCGAGCAATTGCTCAGAGATGAAAAGTGCCAGCACTGAAAGCTCTTGCTAGCCAGCACCCTTCCTTGGAAGCGCTTTTGTAGGCCTAAGAACACTGGGGCTCTGGGCTTCTCTAGCCACCTCATCTTCTGCTCATCCTCTCGCGCACTCTAAAGAGAGCTCAGGTGAGAAATTGCAAACGTCCAGCAATTGCTCCGAGATGAAAAGTGCCAGCACTGAAAGCTCTTGCTAGCCAGCACCCTTCCTTGGAAGCGCTTTCACAGGCGCAGCAACACTGGGGCTTTGCGCTTCTCTACCCACCAAACGTCACGGTCCTTCTCTTTCCGTCTCGTAGACATGAGCTGAGAAATTGCAAACGTCGAGCAATTGCTCAGAGATGAAAAGTGCCAGCACTGAAAGCTGTTGCTAGCCAGCTCCCTTCCTTGGAAGCGCTTTTGTAGGCCTAAGAACACTGGGGCTCTGGGCTTCTCTAGCCACCTCATCTTCTGCTCATCCTCTCGCGCACTCTAAAGAGAGCTCAGGTGAGAAATTGCAAACGTCGAGCAATTGCTCAGAGATGAAAAGTGCCAGCACTGAAAGCTCTTGCTAGCCAGCACCCTTCCTTGGAAGCGCTTTCACAGGCGCAGCAACACTGGGGCTTTGCGCTTCTATACGCACCAAACGTCACGGTCCTTCTCTTTTCTTCTCCTAGACACGAGCTGAGAAATTGCAAACGTCGAGCAATTGCTCAGAGATGAAAAGTGCCAGCACTGAAAGCTGTTGCTAGCCAGCACCCTTCCTTGGAAGCGCTTTTGTAGGCCTAAGAACACTGGGGCTCTGGGCTTCTCTAGCCACCTCATCTTCTGCTCATCCTCTCGCGCACTCTAAAGAGAGCTCAGGTGAGAAATTGCAAACGTCGAGCAATTGCTCAGAGATGAAAAGTGCCAGCACTGAAAGCTCTTGCTAGCCAGCACCCTTCCTTGGAAGCGCTTTCACAGGCGCAGCAACACTGGGGCTTTGCGCTTCTCTAGCCACCAAACGTCACGGTCCTTCTCTTTCCGTCTCGTAGACACGAGCTGAGAAATTGCAAACGTCGAGCAATTGCTCAGAGATGAAAAGTGCCAGCACTGAAAGCTGTTGCTAGCCAGCTCCCTTCCTTGGAAGCGCTTTTGTAGGCCTAAGAACACTGGGGCTCTGGGCTTCTCTAGCCACCTCATCTTCTGCTCATCCTCTCGCGCACTCTAAAGAGAGCTCAGGTGAGAAATTGCAAACGTCCAGCAATTGCTCCGAGATGAAAAGTGCCAGCACTGAAAGCTCTTGCTAGCCAGCACCCTTCCTTGGAAGCGCTTTCACAGGCGCAGCAACACTGGGGCTTTGCGCTTCTCTAGCCACCAAACGTCACGGTCATTCTCTTTCCGTCTCGTAGACACGAGTTGAGAAATTGCAAACGTCGAGCAATTGCTCCGAGATGAAAAGTGCCAGCACTGAAAGCTGTTGCTAGCCAGCTCCCTTCCTTGGAAGCACTTTTGTAGGCCTAAGAACACTGGGGCTCTGGGCTTCTCTAGCCACCTCATCTTCTGCTCATCCTCTCGCGCACTCTAAAGAGAGCTCAGGTGAGAAATTGCAAACGTCGAGCAATTGCTCAGAGATGAAAAGTGCCAGCACTGAAAGCTCTTGCTAGCCAGCACCCTTCCTTGGAAGCGCTTTCACAGGCGCAGTAACACTGGGGCTTTGCGCTTCTCTAGCCATCAAACGTCATGGTCATTCTCTTTCCATCTCGTAGACACGAGCTGAGAAATTGCAAACGTCCAGCAATTGCTCAGAGATGAAAAGTGCCAGCACTGAAAGCTGTTGCTAGCCAGCACCCTTCCTTGGAAGCGCTTTTGTAGGCCTAAGAACACTGGGGCTCTGGGCTTCTCTAGCCACCTACTCTTCTGCTCATCCTCTCGCGCACTCTAAAGAGAGCTCAGGTGAGAAATTGCAAACGTCCAGCAATTGCTCAGAGATGAAAAGTGCCAGCACTGAAAGCTCTTGCTAGCCAGCACCCTTCCTTGGAAGCGCTTTCACAGGCACAGCAACACTGGGGCTTTGCGCTTCTCTAGCCACCAAACGTCACGGTCCTTCTCTTTCCGTCGGTAGACACGAGCTGAGAAATTGCAAACGTCGAGCAATTGCTCCGAGATGAAAAGTGCCAGCACTGAAAGCTGTTGCTAGCCAGCACCCTTCCTTGGAAGCGCTTTTGTAGGCCTAAGAACACTGGGGCTCTGGGCTTCTCTAGCCACCTCATCTTCTGCTCATCCTCTCGCGCACTCTAAAGAGAGCTCAGGTGAGAAATTGCAAACGTCCAGCAATTGCTCAGAGATGAAAAGTGCCAGCACTGAAAGCTCTTGCTAGCCAGCACCCTTCCTTGGAAGCGCTTTCACAGGCGCAGCAACACTGGGGCTTTGCGCTTCTATACGCACCAAGCGTCACGGTCCTTCTCTTTCCGTCTTGTAGACACGAGCTGAGAAATTGCAAACGTCGAGCAATTGCTCCGAGATGAAAAGTGCCAGCACTGAAAGCTGTTGCTAGCCAGCACCCTTCCTTGGAAGCGCTTTTGTAGGCCTAAGAACACTGGGGCTCTGGGCTTCTCTAGCCACCTCATCTTCTGCTCATCCTCTCGCGCACTCTAAAGAGAGCTCAGGTGAGAAATTGCAAACGTCGAGCAATTGCTCAGAGATGAAAAGTGCCAGCACTGAAAGCTGTTGCTAGCCAGCACCCTTCCTTGGAAGCGCTTTCACAGGCGCAGCAACACTGGGGCTTTGCGCTTCTATACGCACCAAACGTCACGGTCCTTCTCTTTCCGTCTCCTAGACACGAGCTGAGAAATTGCAAATGTCGAGCAATTGCTCCGAGATGAAAAGTGCCAGCACTGAAAGCTGTTGCTAGCCAGCACCCTTCCTTGGAAGCGTTTTCACAGGCGCAGCAACACTGGGGCTTTGCGCTTCTATACGCACCAAATGTCACGGTCCTTCTCTTTCCGTCTTGTAGACACGAGCTGAGAAATTGCAAACGTCCAGCAATTGCTCAGAGATGAAAAGTGCCAGCACTGAAAGCTCTTGCTAGCCAGCACCCTTCCTTGGAAGCGCTTTCACAGGCGCAGCAACACTGGGGCTTTGCGCTTCTATACGCACCAAACGTCACGGTCATTCTCTTTCCGTCTCGTAGACACGAGCTGAGAAATTGCAAACGTCGAGCAATTGCTCAGAGATGAAAAGTGCCAGCACTGAAAGCTGTTGCTAGCCAGCACCCTTCCTTGGAAGCGCTTTTGTAGGCCTAAGAACACTGGGGCTCTGGGCTTCTCTAGCCACCTCATCTTCTGCTCATCCTCTCGCGCACTCTAAAGAGAGCTCAGGTGAGAAATTGCAAACGTCCAGCAATTGCTCAGAGATGAAAAGTGCCAGCACTGAAAGCTCTTGCTAGCCAGCACCCTTCCTTGGAAGCGCTTTCACAGGCGCAGCAACACTGGGGCTTTGCGCTTCTCTACCCACCAAACGTCACGGTCCTTCTCTTTCCGTCTTGTAGACACGAGCTGAGAAATTGCAAACGTCGAGCAATTGCTCCGAGATGAAAAGTGCCAGCACTGAAAGCTCTTGCTAGCCAGCACCCTTCCTTGGAAGCGCTTTCACAGGCGCAGCAACACTGGGGCTTTGCGCTTCTCTAGCCACCAAACGTCACAGTCATTCTCTTTCCGTCTCGTAGACATGAGCTGAGAAATTGCAAACGTCGAGCAATTGCTCCGAGATGAAAAGTGCCAGCACTGAAAGCTGTTGCTAGCCAGCTCCCTTCCTTGGAAGCGCTTTTGTAGGCCTAAGAACACTGGGGCTCTGGGCTTCTCTAGCCACCTCATCTTCTGCTCATCCTCTCGCGCACTCTAAAGAGAGCTCAGGTGAGAAATTGCAAACGTCGAGCAATTGCTCAGAGATGAAAAGTGCCAGCACTGAAAGCTGTTGCTAGCCAGCACCCTTCCTTGGAAGCGCTTTCACAGGCGCAGCAACACTGGGGCTTTGCGCTTCTATACGCACCAAACGTCACGGTCCTTCTCTTTCCGTCTCCTAGACACGAGCTGAGAAATTGCAAACGTCGAGCAATTGCTCCGAGATGAAAAGTGCCAGCACTGAAAGCTCTTGCTAGCCAGCACCCTTCCTTGGAAGCGCTTTTGTAGGCCTAAGAACACTGGGGCTCTGGGCTTCTCCAGCCACCTCATCTTCTGCTCATCCTCTCGCGCACTCTAAAGAGAGCTCAGGTGAGAAATTGCAAACGTCCAGCAATTGCTCAGAGATGAAAAGTGCCAGCACTGAAAGCTCTTGCTAGCCAGCACCCTTCCTTGGAAGCGCTTTCACAGGCGCAGCAACACTGGGGCTTTGCGCTTCTATACGCACCAAACGTCACGGTCCTTCTCTTTCCGTCTCGTAGACACGAGCTGAGAAATTGCAAACGTCGAGCAATTGCTCAGAGATGAAAAGTGCCAGCACTGAAAGCTCTTGCTAGCCAGCACCCTTCCTTGGAAGCGCTTTTGTAGGCCTAAGAACACTGGGGCTCTGGGCTTCTCTAGCCACCTCATCTTCTGCTCATCCTCTCGCGCACTCTAAAGAGAGCTCAGGTGAGAAATTGCAAACGTCCAGCAATTGCTCCGAGATGAAAAGTGCCAGCACTGAAAGCTCTTGCTAGCCAGCACCCTTCCTTGGAAGCGCTTTCACAGGCGCAGCAACACTGGGGCTTTGCGCTTCTCTACCCACCAAACGTCACGGTCCTTCTCTTTCCGTCTCGTAGACATGAGCTGAGAAATTGCAAACGTCGAGCAATTGCTCAGAGATGAAAAGTGCCAGCACTGAAAGCTGTTGCTAGCCAGCTCCCTTCCTTGGAAGCGCTTTTGTAGGCCTAAGAACACTGGGGCTCTGGGCTTCTCTAGCCACCTCATCTTCTGCTCATCCTCTCGCGCACTCTAAAGAGAGCTCAGGTGAGAAATTGCAAACGTCGAGCAATTGCTCAGAGATGAAAAGTGCCAGCACTGAAAGCTCTTGCTAGCCAGCACCCTTCCTTGGAAGCGCTTTCACAGGCGCAGCAACACTGGGGCTTTGCGCTTCTATACGCACCAAACGTCACGGTCCTTCTCTTTTCTTCTCCTAGACACGAGCTGAGAAATTGCAAACGTCGAGCAATTGCTCAGAGATGAAAAGTGCCAGCACTGAAAGCTGTTGCTAGCCAGCACCCTTCCTTGGAAGCGCTTTTGTAGGCCTAAGAACACTGGGGCTCTGGGCTTCTCTAGCCACCTCATCTTCTGCTCATCCTCTCGCGCACTCTAAAGAGAGCTCAGGTGAGAAATTGCAAACGTCGAGCAATTGCTCAGAGATGAAAAGTGCCAGCACTGAAAGCTCTTGCTAGCCAGCACCCTTCCTTGGAAGCGCTTTCACAGGCGCAGCAACACTGGGGCTTTGCGCTTCTCTAGCCACCAAACGTCACGGTCCTTCTCTTTCCGTCTCGTAGACACGAGCTGAGAAATTGCAAACGTCGAGCAATTGCTCAGAGATGAAAAGTGCCAGCACTGAAAGCTGTTGCTAGCCAGCTCCCTTCCTTGGAAGCGCTTTTGTAGGCCTAAGAACACTGGGGCTCTGGGCTTCTCTAGCCACCTCATCTTCTGCTCATCCTCTCGCGCACTCTAAAGAGAGCTCAGGTGAGAAATTGCAAACGTCCAGCAATTGCTCCGAGATGAAAAGTGCCAGCACTGAAAGCTCTTGCTAGCCAGCACCCTTCCTTGGAAGCGCTTTCACAGGCGCAGCAACACTGGGGCTTTGCGCTTCTCTAGCCACCAAACGTCACGGTCATTCTCTTTCCGTCTCGTAGACACGAGTTGAGAAATTGCAAACGTCGAGCAATTGCTCCGAGATGAAAAGTGCCAGCACTGAAAGCTGTTGCTAGCCAGCTCCCTTCCTTGGAAGCACTTTTGTAGGCCTAAGAACACTGGGGCTCTGGGCTTCTCTAGCCACCTCATCTTCTGCTCATCCTCTCGCGCACTCTAAAGAGAGCTCAGGTGAGAAATTGCAAACGTCGAGCAATTGCTCAGAGATGAAAAGTGCCAGCACTGAAAGCTCTTGCTAGCCAGCACCCTTCCTTGGAAGCGCTTTCACAGGCGCAGTAACACTGGGGCTTTGCGCTTCTCTAGCCATCAAACGTCATGGTCATTCTCTTTCCATCTCGTAGACACGAGCTGAGAAATTGCAAACGTCCAGCAATTGCTCAGAGATGAAAAGTGCCAGCACTGAAAGCTGTTGCTAGCCAGCACCCTTCCTTGGAAGCGCTTTTGTAGGCCTAAGAACACTGGGGCTCTGGGCTTCTCTAGCCACCTACTCTTCTGCTCATCCTCTCGCGCACTCTAAAGAGAGCTCAGGTGAGAAATTGCAAACGTCCAGCAATTGCTCAGAGATGAAAAGTGCCAGCACTGAAAGCTCTTGCTAGCCAGCACCCTTCCTTGGAAGCGCTTTCACAGGCACAGCAACACTGGGGCTTTGCGCTTCTCTAGCCACCAAACGTCACGGTCCTTCTCTTTCCGTCGGTAGACACGAGCTGAGAAATTGCAAACGTCGAGCAATTGCTCCGAGATGAAAAGTGCCAGCACTGAAAGCTGTTGCTAGCCAGCACCCTTCCTTGGAAGCGCTTTTGTAGGCCTAAGAACACTGGGGCTCTGGGCTTCTCTAGCCACCTCATCTTCTGCTCATCCTCTCGCGCACTCTAAAGAGAGCTCAGGTGAGAAATTGCAAACGTCCAGCAATTGCTCAGAGATGAAAAGTGCCAGCACTGAAAGCTCTTGCTAGCCAGCACCCTTCCTTGGAATCGCTTTCACAGGCGCAGCAACACTGGGGCTTTGCGCTTCTATACGCACCAAACGTCACGGTCCTTCTCTTTCCGTCTCCTAGACACGAGCTGAGAAATTGCAAACGTCGAGCAATTGCTCAGAGATGAAAAGTGCCAGCACTGAAAGCTGTTGCTAGCCAGCACCCTTCCTTGGAAGCGCTTTTGTAGGCCTAAGAACACTGGGGCTCTGGGCTTCTCTAGCCACCTCATCTTCTGCTCATCCTCTCGCGCACTCTAAAGAGAGCTCAGGTGAGAAATTGCAAAGGTCGAGCAATTGCTCAGAGATGAAAAGTGCCAGCACTGAAAGCTCTTGCTAGCCAGCACCCTTCCTTGGAAGCGCTTTCACAGGCGCAGCAACACTGGGGCTTTGCGCTTCTCTAGCCACCAAACGTCACGGTCCTTCTCTTTCCGTCTCGTAGACACGAGCTGAGAAATTGCAAACGTCGAGCAATTGCTCAGAGATGAAAAGTGCCAGCACTGAAAGCTGTTGCTAGCCAGCTCCCTTCCTTGGAAGCGCTTTTGTAGGCCTAAGAACACTGGGGCTCTGGGCTTCTCTAGCCACCTCATCTTCTGCTCATCCTCTCGCGCACTCTAAAGAGAGCTCAGGTGAGAAATTGCAAACGTCGAGCAATTGCTCCGAGATGAAAAGTGCCAGCACTGAAAGCTCTTGCTAGCCAGCACCCTTCCTTGGAAGCGCTTTCACAGGCGCAGTAACACTGGGGCTTTGCGCTTCTCTAGCCATCAAACGTCATGGTCATTCTCTTTCCATCTCGTAGACACGAGCTGAGAAATTGCAAACGTCCAGCAATTGCTCCGAGATGAAAAGTGCCAGCACTGAAAGCTGTTGCTAGCCAGCACCCTTCCTTGGAAGCGCTTTTGTAGGCCTAAGAACACTGGGGCTCTGGGCTTCTCTAGCCACCTACTCTTCTGCTCATCCTCTCGCGCACTCTAAAGAGAGCTCAGGTGAGAAATTGCAAACGTCCAGCAATTGCTCAGAGATGAAAAGTGCCAGCACTGAAAGCTCTTGCTAGCCAGCACCCTTCCTTGGAAGCGCTTTCACAGGCACAGCAACACTGGGGCTTTGCGCTTCTCTAGCCACCAAACGTCACGGTCCTTCTCTTTCCGTCGGTAGACACGAGCTGAGAAATTGCAAACGTCGAGCAATTGCTCCGAGATGAAAAGTGCCAGCACTGAAAGCTGTTGCTAGCCAGCACCCTTCCTTGGAAGCGCTTTTGTAGGCCTAAGAACACTGGGGCTCTGGGCTTCTCTAGCCACCTCATCTTCTGCTCATCCTCTCGCGCACTCTAAAGAGAGCTCAGGTGAGAAATTGCAAACGTCGAGCAATTGCTCAGAGATGAAAAGTGCCAGCACTGAAAGCTCTTGCTAGCCAGCACCCTTCCTTGGAAGCGCTTTCACAGGCGCAGCAACACTGGGGCTTTGCGCTTCTATACGCACCAAACGTCACGGTCCTTCTCTTTCCGTCTCCTAGACACGAGCTGAGAAATTGCAAACGTCGAGCAATTGCTCAGAGATGAAAAGTGCCAGCACTGAAAGCTGTTGCTAGCCAGCACCCTTCCTTGGAAGCGTTTTCACAGGCGCAGCAACACTGGGGCTTTGCGCTTCTATACGCACCAAGCGTCACGGTCCTTCTCTTTCCGTCTCGTAGACACGAGCTGAGAAATTGCAAACGTCGAGCAATTGCTCAGAGATGAAAAGTGCCAGCACTGAAAGCTCTTGCTAGCCAGCACCCTTCCTTGGAAGCGCTTTCACAGGCGCAGCAACACTGGGGCTTTGCGCTTTTATACGCACCAAACGTCACGGTCCTTCTCTTTCCGTCTCGTAGACACGAGCTGAGAAATTGCAAACGTCCAGCAATTGCTCAGAGATGAAAAGTGCCAGCACTGAAAGCTGTTGCTAGCCAGCACCCTTCCTTGGAAGCGCTTTTGTAGGCCTAAGAACACTGGGGCTCTGGGCTTCTCTAGCCACCTAATCTTCTGCTCATCCTCTCGCGCACTCTAAAGAGAGCTCAGGTGAGAAATTGCAAACGTCCAGCAATTGCTCAGAGATGAAAAGTGCCAGCACTGAAAGCTCTTGCTAGCCAGCACCCTTCCTTGGAAGCGCTTTCACAGGCGCAGCAACACTGGGGCTTTGCACTTCTCTACCCACCAAACGTCACGGTCCTTCTCTTTCCGTCGGTAGACACGAGCTGAGAAATTGCAAACGTCGAGCAATTGCTCAGAGATGAAAAGTGCCAGCACTGAAAGCTCTTGCTAGCCAGCACCCTTCCTTGGAAGCGCTTTCACAGGCGCAGCAACACTGGGGCTTTGCGCTTCTCTAGCCACCAAACGTCACAGTCATTCTCTTTCCGTCTCGTATACATGAGCTGAGAAATTGCAAACGTCGAGCAATTGCTCCGAGATGAAAAGTGCCAGCACTGAAAGCTGTTGCTAGCCAGCTCCCTTCCTTGGAAGCGCTTTTGTAGGCCTAAGAACACTGGGGCTCTGGGCTTCTCTAGCCACCTCATCTTCTGCTCATCCTCTCGCGCACTCTAAAGAGAGCTCAGGTGAGAAATTGCAAACGTCGAGCAATTGCTCAGAGATGAAAAGTGCCAGCACTGAAAGCTGTTGCTAGCCAGCACCCTTCCTTGGAAGCGCTTTCACAGGCGCAGCAACACTGGGGCTTTGCGCTTCTATACGCACCAAACGTCACGGTCCTTCTCTTTCCGTCTCGTAGACACGAGCTGAGAAATTGCAAACGTCGAGCAATTGCTCAGAGATGAAAAGTGCCAGCACTGAAAGCTCTTGCTAGCCAGCCCCCTTCCTTGGAAGCGCTTTTGTAGGCCTAAGAACACTGGGGCTCTGGGCTTCTCTAGCCACCTAATCTTCTGCTCATCCTCTCGCGCACTCTAAAGAGAGCTCAGGTGAGAAATTGCAAACGTCCAGCAATTGCTCAGAGATGAAAAGTGCCAGCACTGAAAGCTCTTGCTAGCCAGCACCCTTCCTTGGAAGCGCTTTCACAGGCGCAGCAACACTGGGGCTTTGCGCTTCTCTACCCACCAAACGTCACGGTCCTTCTCTTTCCGTCTCGTAGACACGAGCTGAGAAATTGCAAACGTCGAGCAATTGCTCAGAGATGAAAAGTGCCAGCACTGAAAGCTCTTGCTAGCCAGCACCCTTCCTTGGAAGCGCTTTCACAGGCGCAGCAACACTGGGGCTTTGCGCTTCTATACGCACCAAACGTCACGGTCCTTCTCTTTCCGTCTCGTAGACACGAGCTGAGAAATTGCAAACGTCGAGCAATTGCTCAGAGATGAAAAGTGCCAGCACTGAAAGCTCTTGCTAGCCAGCACCCTTCCTTGGAAGCGCTTTCACAGGCGCAGCAACACTGGGGCTTTGCGCTTCTCTAGCCACCAAACGTCACGGTCCTTCTCTTTCCGTCTCGTAGACACGAGCTGAGAAATTGCAAACGTCGAGCAATTGCTCCGAGATGAAAAGTGCCAGCACTGAAAGCTGTTGCTAGCCAGCACCCTTCCTTGGAAGCGCTTTTGTAGGCCTAAGAACACTGGGGCTCTGGGCTTCTCTAGCCACCTCATCTTCTGCTCATCCTCTCGCGCACTCTAAAGAGAGCTCAGGTGAGAAATTGCAAACGTCCAGCAATTGCTCAGAGATGAAAAGTGCCAGCACTGAAAGCTCTTGCTAGCCAGCACCCTTCCTTGGAAGCGCTTTTGTAGGCCTAAGAACACTGGGGCTCTGGGCTTCTCTAGCCACCTCATCTTCTGCTCATCCTCTCGCGCACTCTAAAGAGAGCTCAGGTGAGAAATTGCAAACGTCGAGCAATTGCTCAGAGATGAAAAGTGCCAGCACTGAAAGCTCTTGCTAGCCAGCACCCTTCCTTGGAAGCGCTTTCACAGGCGCAGCAACACTGGGGCTTTGCGCTTCTCTAGCCACCAAACGTCACGGTCATTCTCTTTCCGTCTCGTAGACATGAGCTGAGAAATTGCAAACGTCGAGCAATTGCTCAGAGATGAAAAGTGCCAGCACTGAAAGCTGTTGCTAGCCAGCTCCCTTCCTTGGAAGCGCTTTTGTAGGCCTAAGAACACTGGGGCTCTGGGCTTCTCTAGCCACCTCATCTTCTGCTCATCCTCTCGCGCACTCTAAAGAGAGCTCAGGTGAGAAATTGCAAACGTCGAGCAATTGCTCAGAGATGAAAAGTGCCAGCACTGAAAGCTCTTGCTAGCCAGCACCCTTCCTTGGAAGCGCTTTCACAGGCGCAGCAACACTGGGGCTTTGCGCTTCTATACGCACCAAACGTCACGGTCATTCTCTTTCCGTCTCGTAGACAGGAGCTGAGAAATTGCAAACGTCGAGCAATTGCTCCGAGATGAAAAGTGCCAGCACTGAAAGCTCTTGCTAGCCAGCTCCCTTCCTTGGAAGCGCTTTTGTAGGCCTAAGAACACTGGGGCTCTGGGCTTCTCTAGCCACCTCATCTTCTGCTCATCCTCTCGCGCACTCTAAAGAGAGCTCAGGTGAGAAATTGCAAACGTCCAGCAATTGCTCAGAGATGAAAAGTGCCAGCACTGAAAGCTGTTGCTAGCCAGCACCCTTCCTTGGAAGCGCTTTCACAGGCGCAGCAACACTGGGGCTTTGCCCTTCTCTAGCCACCAAACGTCACAGTCATTCTCTTTCCGTCTCGTAGACATGAGCTGAGAAATTGCAAACGTCCAGCAATTGCTCAGAGATGAAAAGTGCCAGCACTGAAAGCTCTTGCTAGCCAGCACCCTTCCTTGGAAGCGCTTTTGTAGGCCTAAGAACACTGGGGCTCTGGGCTTCTCTAGCCACCTCATCTTCTGCTCATCCTCTCGCGCACTCTAAAGAGAGCTCAGGTGAGAAATTGCAAACGTCGAGCAATTGCTCAGAGATGAAAAGTGCCAGCACTGAAAGCTCTTGCTAGCCAGCACCCTTCCTTGGAAGCGCTTTCACAGGCGCAGCAACACTGGTGCTTTGCGCTTCTCTGCCCACCAAACGTCACGGTCCTTCTCTTTCCGTCGGTAGATACGAGCTGAGAAATTGCAAACGTCGAGCAATTGCTCCGAGATGAAAAGTGCCAGCACTGAAAGCTCTTGCTAACCAGCACTTTCCTTGGAAGCGCTTTCACAGGCGCAGCAACACTGGGGCTTTGCGCTTCTCTGCCCACCAAACGTCACGGTCCTTCTCTTTCCGTCGGTAGACACGAGCTGAGAAATTGCAAACGTCGAGCAATTGCTCAGAGATGAAAAGTGCCAGCACTGAAAGCTGTTGCTAGCCAGCTCCCTTCCTTGGAAGCGCTTTTGTAGGCCTAAGAACACTGGGGCTCTGGGCTTCTCTAGCCACCTCATCTTCTGCTCATCCTCTCGCGCACTCTAAAGAGAGCTCAGGTGAGAAATTGCAAACGTCCAGCAATTGCTCAGAGATGAAAAGTGCCAGCACTGAAAGCTGTTGCTAGCCAGCACCCTTCCTTGGAAGCGCTTTCACAGGCGCAGCAACAGTGGGGCTTTGCGCTTCTCTAGCCACCAAACGTCACAGTCATTCTCTTTCCGTCTCGTAGACATGAGCTGAGAAATTGCAAACGTCGAGCAATTGCTCCGAGATGAAAAGTGCCAGCACTGAAAGCTGTTGCTAGCCAGCTCCCTTCCTTGGAAGCGCTTTTGTAGGCCTAAGAACACTGGGGCTCTGGGCTTCTCTAGCCACCTCATCTTCTGCTCATCCTCTCGCGCACTCTAAAGAGAGCTCAGGTGAGAAATTGCAAACGTCGAGCAATTGCTCAGAGATGAAAAGTGCCAGCACTGAAAGCTCTTGCTAGCCAGCACCCTTCCTTGGAAGCGCTTTCACAGGCGCAGCAACACTGGGGCTTTGCGCTTCTCTGCCCACCAAGCGTCACGGTCCTTCTCTTTCCGTCTCGTAGACACGAGGTGAGAAATTGCAAACGTCCAGCAATTGCTCAGAGATGAAAAGTGCCAGCACTGAAAGCTCTTGCTAGCCAGCACCCTTCCTTGGAAGCGCTTTTGTAGGCCTAAGAACACTGGGGCTCTGGGCTTCTCTAGCCACCTCATCTTCTGCTCATCCTCTCGCGCACTCTAAAGAGAGCTCAGGTGAGAAATTGCAAACGTCCAGCAATTGCTCAGAGATGAAAAGTGCCAGCACTGAAAGCTCTTGCTAGCCAGCACCCTTCCTTGGAAGCGCTTTCACAGGCGCAGCAACACTGGGGCTTTGCGCTTCTCTACCCACCAAACGTCACGGTCCTTCTCTTTCCGTCTCGTAGACACGAGCTGAGAAATTGCAAACGTCGAGCAATTGCTCAGAGATGAAAAGTGCCAGCACTGAAAGCTCTTGCTAGCCAGCTCCCTTCCTTGGAAGCGCTTTTGTAGGCCTAAGAACACTGGGGCTCTGGGCTTCTCTAGCCACCTCATCTTCTGCTCATCCTCTCGCGCACTCTAAAGAGAGCTCAGGTGAGAAATTGCAAACGTCGAGCAATTGCTCAGAGATGAAAAGTGCCAGCACTGAAAGCTCTTGCTAGCCAGCTCCCTTCCTTGGAAGCGCTTTCACAGGAGCAGCAACACTGGGGCTTTGCGCTTCTATACGCACCAAAAGTCACGGTCCTTCTCTTTCAGTCTCGTAGACACGAGCTGAGAAATTGCAAACGTCGAGCAATTGCTCCGAGATGAAAAGTGCCAGCACTGAAAGCTGTTGCTAGGCAGCACCCTTCCTTGGAAGCGCTTTTGTAGGCCTAAGAACACTGGGGCTCTGGGCTTCTCTAGCCACCTCATCTTCTGCTCATCCTCTCGCGCACTCTAAAGAGAGCTCAGGTGAGAAATTGCAAACGTCGAGCAATTGCTCCGAGATGAAAAGTGCCAGCACTGAAAGCTCTTGCTAGCCAGCACCCTTCCTTGGAAGCGCTTTTGTAGGCCTAAGAACACTGGGGCTCTGGGCTTCTCTAGCCACCTAATCTTCTGCTCATCCTCTCGCGCACTCTAAAGAGAGCTCAGGTGAGAAATTGCAAACGTCGAGCAATTGCTCAGAGATGAAAAGTGCCAGCACTGAAAGCTCTTGCTAGCCAGCACCCTTCCTTGGAAGCGCTTTCACAGGCGCAGCAACACTGGGGCTTTGCGCTTCTCTAGCCACCAAACGTCACAGTCATTCTCTTTCCGTCTCGTAGACATGAGCTGAGAAATTGCAAACGTCCAGCAATTGCTCAGAGATGAAAAGTGCCAGCACTGAAAGCTGTTGCTAGCCAGCTCCCTTCCTTGGAAGCGCTTTTGTAGGCCTAAGAACACTGGGGCTCTGGGCTTCTCTAGCCACCTCATCTTCTGCTCATCCTCTCGCGCACTCTAAAGAGAGCACAGGTGAGAAATTGCAAACGTCGAGCAATTGCTCAGAGATGAAAAGTGCCAGCACTGAAAGCTCTTGCTAGCCAGCACCCTTCCTTGGAAGCGCTTTCACAGGCGCAGCAACACTGGTGCTTTGCGCTTCTCTGCCCACCAAACGTCACGGTCCATCTCTTTCCGTCGGTAGATACGAGCTGAGAAATTGCAAACGTCGAGCAATTGCTCCGAGATGAAAAGTGCCAGCACTGAAAGCTCTTGCTAGCCAGCACTTTCCTTGGAAGCGCTTTCACAGGCGCAGCAACACTGGGGCTTTGCGCTTCTCTACCCACCAAACGTCACGGTCCTTCTCTTTCCGTCGGTAGACATGAGCTGAGAAATTGCAAACGTCGAGCAATTGCTCCGAGATGAAAAGTGCCAGCACTGAAAGCTGTTGCTAGCCAGCTCCCTTCCTTGGAAGCGCTTTTGTAGGCCTAAGAACACTGGGGCTCTGGGCTTCTCTAGCCACCTCATCTTCTGCTCATCCTCTCGCGCACTCTAAAGAGAGCTCAGGTGAGAAATTGCAAACGTCGAGCAATTGCTCAGAGATGAAAAGTGCCAGCACTGAAAGCTCTTGCTAGCCAGCACCCTTCCTTGGAAGCGCTTTCACAGGCGCAGCAACACTGGTGCTTTGCGCTTCTCTGCCCACCAAACGTCACGGTCCTTCTCTTTCCGTCGGTAGATACGAGCTGAGAAATTGCAAACGTCGAGCAATTGCTCAGAGATGAAAAGTGCCAGCACTGAAAGCTCTTGCTAGCCAGCACTTTCCTTGGAAGCGCTTTCACAGGCGCAGCAACACTGGGGCTTTGCGCTTCTCTACCCACCAAACGTCACGGTCCTTCTCTTTCCGTCGGTAGACACGAGCTGAGAAATTGCAAACGTCGAGCAATTGCTCCGAGATGAAAAGTGCCAGCACTGAAAGCTGTTGCTAGCCAGCACCCTTCCTTGGAAGCGCTTTTGTAGGCCTAAGAACACTGGGGCTCTGGGCTTCTCTAGCCACCTCATCTTCTGCTCATCCTCTCGCGCACTCTAAAGAGAGCTCAGGTGAGAAATTGCAAACGTCGAGCAATTGCTCAGAGATGAAAAGTGCCAGCACTGAAAGCTCTTGCTAGCCAGCACCCTTCCTTGGAAGCGCTTTCACAGGCGCAGCAACACTGGGGCTTTGCGCTTCTCTAGCCACCAAACGTCACAGTCATTCTCTTTCCGTCTCGTAGACATGAGCTGAGAAATTGCAAACGTCGAGCAATTGCTCAGAGATGAAAAGTGCCAGCACTGAAAGCTGTTGCTAGCCAGCTCCCTTCCTTGGAAGCGCTTTTGTAGGCCTAAGAACACTGGGGCTCTGGGCTTCTCTAGCCACCTCATCTTCTGCTCATCCTCTCGCGCACTCTAAAGAGAGCTCAGGTGAGAAATTGCAAACGTCGAGCAATTGCTCAGAGATGAAAAGTGCCAGCACTGAAAGCTCTTGCTAGCCAGCACCCTTCCTTGGAAGCGCTTTCACAGGCGCAGCAACACTGGGGCTTTGCGCTTCTATACCCACCAAACGTCACGGTCCTTCTCTTTCCGTCTCCTAGACACGAGCTGAGAAATTGCAAACGTCCAGAAATTGCTCAGAGATGAAAAGTGCCAGCACTGAAAGCTCTTGCTAGCCAGCACCCTTCCTTGGAAGCGCTTTTGTAGGCCTAAGAACACTGGGGCTCTGTGCTTCTCTAGCCACCTAAGCTTCTGCTCATCCTCTCGCGCACTCTAAAGAGAGCTCAGGTGAGAAATTGCAAACGTCCAGCAATTGCTCCGAGATGAAAAGTGCCAGCACTGAAAGATCTTGCTAGCCAGCACCCTTCCTTGGAAGCGCTTTCACAGGCGCAGCAACACTGGGGCTTTGCGCTTCTATACGCACCAAACGTCACAGTCATTCTCTTTCCGTCTCGTAGACATGAGCTGAGAAATTGCAAACGTCGAGCAATTGCTCCGAGATGAAAATTGCCAGCACTGAAAGCTCTTGCTAGCCAGCTCCCTTCCTTGGAAGCGCTTTTGTAGGCCTAAGAACACTGGGGCTCTGGGCTTCTCTAGCCACCTCATCTTCTGCTCATCCTCTCGCGCACTCTAAAGAGAGCTCAGGTGAGAAATTGCAAACGTCGAGCAATTGCTCAGAGATGAAAAGTGCCAGCACTGAAAGCTCTTGCTAGCCAGCACCCTTCCTTGGAAGCGCTTTCACAGGCGCAGCAACACTGGGGCTTTGCGCTTCTATACGCACCAAACATCACGGTCCTTCTCTTTCCGTCTCGTAGACACGAGCTGAGAAATTGCAAACGTCGAGCAATTGCTCAGAGATGAAAAGTGCCAGCACTGAAAGCTCTTGCTAGCCAGCTCCCTTCCTTGGAAGCGCTTTTGTAGGCCTAAGAACACTGGGGCTCTGGGCTTCTCTAGCCACCTAATCTTCTGCTCATCCTCTCGCGCACTCTAAAGAGAGCTCAGGTGAGAAATTGCAAAGGTCGAGCAATTGCTCCGAGATGAAAAGTGCCAGCACTGAAAGCTGTTGCTAGCCAGCACCCTTCCTTGGAAGCGCTTTCACAGGCGCAGCAACACTGGGGCTTTGCGCTTCTCTAGCAACCAAACGTCACGGTCCTTCTCTTTCCGTCTCGTAGACACGAGCTGAGAAATTGCAAACGTCCAGCAATTGCTCAGAGATGAAAAGTGCCAGCACTGAAAGCTGTTGCTAGCCAGCTCCCTTCCTTGGAAGCGCTTTTGTAGGCCTAAGAACACTGGGGCTCTGGGCTTCTCTAGCCACCTCATCTTCTGCTCATCCTCTCGCGCACTCTAAAGAGAGCTCAGGTGAGAAATTGCAAACGTCGAGCAATTGCTCAGAGATGAAAAGTGCCAGCACTGAAAGCTCTTGCTAGCCAGCACCCTTCCTTGGAAGCGCTTTCACAGGCGCAGCAACACTGGGGCTTTGCGCTTCTATACGCATCAAATGTCACGGTCATTCTCTTTCCTTCTTGTAGACACGAGCTGAGAAATTGCAAACGTCGAGCAATTGCTCAGAGATGAAAAGTGCCAGCACTGAAAGCTCTTGCTAGCCAGCACCCTTCCTTGGAAGCGCTTTCACAGGCGCAGCAACACTGGGGCTTTGCGCTTCTCTACCCACCAAACGTCACGGTCCTTCTCTTTCCGTCTCGTAGACACGAGCTGAGAAATTGCAAACGTCGAGCAATTGCTCAGAGATGAAAAGTGCCAGCACTGAAAGCTCTTGCTAGCCAGCTCCCTTCCTTGGAAGCGCTTTTGTAGCCCTTAGAACACTGGGGCTCTGGGCTTCTCTAGCCACCTAATCTTCTGCTCATCCTCTCGCGCACTCTAAAGAGAGCTCAGGTGAGAAATTGCAAACGTCGAGCAATTGCTCAGAGATGAAAAGTGCCAGCACTGAAAGCTGTTGCTAGCCAGCACCCTTCCTTGGAAGCGCTTTCACAGGCGCAGCAACACTGGGGCTTTGCGCTTCTCTAGCCACCAAACGTCACAGTCATTCTCTTTCCGTCTCGTAGACATGAGCTGAGAAATTGCAAACGTCGAGCAATTGCTCAGAGATGAAAAGTGCCAGCACTGAAAGCTGTTGCTAGCCAGCACCCTTCCTTGGAAGCGCTTTTGTAGGCCTAAGAACACTGGGGCTCTGGGCTTCTCTAGCCACCTAATCTTCTGCTCATCCTCTCGCGCACTCTAAAGAGAGCTCAGGTGAGAAATTGCAAACGTCGAGCAATTGCTCAGAGATGAAAAGTGCCAGCACTGAAAGCTGTTGCTAGCCAGCACCCTTCCTTGGAAGCGCTTTCACAGGCGCAGCAACACTGGGGCTTTGCGCTTCTATACGCACCAAACGTCACGGTCCTTCTCTTTCCGTCTCGTAGACACGAGCTGAGAAATTGCAAACGTCGAGCAATTGCTCAGAGATGAAAAGTGCCAGCACTGAAAGCTGTTGCTAGCCAGCACCCTTCCTTGGAAGCGCTTTTGTAGGCCTAAGAACACTGGGGCTCTGGGCTTCTCTAGCCACCTCATCTTCTGCTCATCCTCTCGCGCACTCTAAAGAGAGCTCAGGGGAGAAATTGCAAACGTCGAGCAATTGCTCAGAGATGAAAAGTGCCAGCACTGAAAGCTGTTGCTAGCCAGCACCCTTCCTTGGAAGCGCTTTCACAGGCGCAGCAACACTGGGGCTTTGCGCTTCTCTAGCCACCAAACGTCACAGTCATTCTCTTTCCGTCTCGTAGACACGAGCTGAGAAATTGCAAACGTCGAGCAATTGCTCAGAGATGAAAAGTGCCAGCACTGAAAGCTGTTGCTAGCCAGCACCCTTCCTTGGAAGCGCTTTTGTAGGCCTAAGAACACTGGGGCTCTGGGCTTCTCTAGCCACCTCATCTTCTGCTCATCCTCTCGCGCACTCTAAAGAGAGCTCAGGTGAGAAATTGCAAACGTCGAGCAATTGCTCAGAGATGAAAAGTGCCAGCACTGAAAGCTCTTGCTAGCCAGCACCCTTCCTTGGAAGCGCTTTCACAGGCGCAGCAACACTGGGGCTTTGCGCTTCTATACGCACCAAACATCACGGTCCTTCTCTTTCCGTCTCGTAGACACGAGCTGAGAAATTGCAAACGTCGAGCAATTGCTCAGAGATGAAAAGTGCCAGCACTGAAAGCTCTTGCTAGCCAGCACCCTTCCTTGGAAGCGCTTTCACAGGCGCAGCAACACTGGGGCTTTGCGCTTCTCTACCCACCAAACGTCACGGTCCTTCTCTTTCCGTCGGTAGACACGAGCTGAGAAATTGCAAACGTCGAGCAATTGCTCAGAGATGAAAAGTGCCAGCACTGAAAGCTCTTGCTAGCCAGCACTTTCCTTGGAAGCGCTTTCACAGGCGCAGCAACACTGGGGCTTTGCGCTTCTCTACCCACCAAATGTCACGGTCATTCTCTTTCCGTCTCGTAGACACGAGCTGAGAAATTGCAAACGTCGAGCAATTGCTCAGAGATGAAAAGTGCCAGCACTGAAAGCTGTTGCTAGCCAGCACCCTTCCTTGGAAGCGCTTTTGTAGGCCTAAGAACACTGGGGCTCTGGGCTTCTCTAGCCACCTCATCTTCTGCTCATCCTCTCGCGCACTCTAAAGAGAGCTCAGGTGAGAAATTGCAAACGTCGAGCAATTGCTCAGAGATGAAAAGTGGCAGCACTGAAAGCTCTTGCTAGCCAGCACCCTTCCTTGGAAGCGCTTTCACAGGCGCAGCAACACTGGGGCTTTGCGCTTCTCTACGCACCAAACGTCACGGTCATTCTCTTTCCGTCTCGTAGACACGAGCTGAGAAATTGCAAACGTCCAGCAATTGCTCAGAGATGAAAAGTGCCAGCACTGAAAGCTCTTGCTAGCCAGCACCCTTCCTTGGAAGCGCTTTCACAGGCGCAGCAACACTGGGGCTTTGCGCTTCTATACGCACCAAACGTCACGGTCCTTCTCTTTCCGTCTCGTAGACACGAGCTGAGAAATTGCAAACGTCGAGCAATTGCTCCGAGATGAAAAGTGCCAGCACTGAAAGCTGTTGCTAGCCAGCACCCTTCCTTGGAAGCGCTTTTGTAGGCCTAAGAACACTGGGGCTCTGGGCTTCTCTAGCCACCTCATCTTCTGCTCATCCTCTCGCGCACTCTAAAGAGAGCTCAGGTGAGAAATTGCAAACGTCCAGCAATTGCTCAGAGATGAAAAGTGCCAGCACTGAAAGCTCTTGCTAGCCAGCACCCTTCCTTGGAAGCGCTTTCACAGGCGCAGCAACACTGGGGCTTTGCGCTTCTCTAGCCACCAAACGTCACAGTCATTCTCTTTCCGTCTCGTAGACATGAGCTGAGAAATTGCAAACGTCCAGCAATTGCTCAGAGATGAAAAGTGCCAGCACTGAAAGCTCTTGCTAGCCAGCTCCCTTCCTTGGAAGCGCTTTTGTAGGCCTAAGAACACTGGGGCTCTGGGCTTCTCTAGCCACCTCATCTTCTGCTCATCCTCTCGCGCACTCTAAAGAGAGCTCAGGTGAGAAATTGCAAACGTCGAGCAATTGCTCAGAGATGAAAAGTGCCAGCACTGAAAGCTCTTGCTAGCCAGCACCCTTCCTTGGAAGCGCTTTCACAGGCGCAGCAACACTGGGGCTTTGCGCTTCTCTAGCCACCAAACGTCACGGTCCTTCTCTTTCCGTCTCGTAGACACGAGCTGAGAAATTGCAAACGTCCAGCAATTGCTCAGAGATGAAAAGTGCCAGCACTGAAAGCTGTTGCTAGCCAGCTCCCTTCCTTGGAAGCGCTTTTGTAGGCCTAAGAACACTGGGGCTCTGGGCTTCTCTAGCCACCTCATCTTCTGCTCATCCTCTCGCGCACTCTAAAGAGAGCTCAGGGGAGAAATTGCAAACGTCGAGCAATTGCTCAGAGATGAAAAGTGCCAGCACTGAAAGCTCTTGCTAGCCAGCACCCTTCCTTGGAAGCGCTTTCACAGGCGCAGTAACACTGGGGCTTTGCGCTTCTCTAGCCACCAAACGTCACGGTCCTTCTCTTTCCGTCTCCTAGACACGAGCTGAGAAATTGCAAACGTCGAGCAATTGCTCCGAGATGAAAAGTGCCAGCACTGAAAGCTGTTGCTAGCCAGCTCCCTTCCTTGGAAGCGCTTTTGTAGGCCTAAGAACACTGGGGCTCTGGGCTTCTCTAGCCACCTCATCTTCTGCTCATCCTCTCGCGCACTCTAAAGAGAGCTCAGGTGAGAAATTGCAAACGTCGAGCAATTGCTCAGAGATGAAAAGTGCCAGCACTGAAAGCTGTTGCTAGCCAGCACCCTTCCTTGGAAGCGCTTTCACAGGCGCAGCAACACTGGGGCTTTGCGCTTCTATACGCACCAAACGTCACGGTCCTTCTCTTTCCGTCTCGTAGACACGAGCTGAGAAATTGCAAACGTCCAGCAATTGCTCAGAGATGAAAAGTGCCAGCACTGAAAGCTGTTGCTAGCCAGCTCCCTTCCTTGGAAGCGCTTTTGTAGGCCTAAGAACAGTGGGGCTCTGGGCTTCTCTAGCCACCTAATCTTCTGCTCATCCTCTCGCGCACTCTAAAGAGAGCTCAGGGGAGAAATTGCAAACGTCGAGCAATTGCTCAGAGATGAAAAGTGCCAGCACTGAAAGCTCTTGCTAGACAGCACCCTTCCTTGGAAGCGCTTTCACAGGCGCAGCAACACTGGGGCTTTGCGCTTCTCTAGCCACCAAACGTCACAGTCATTCTCTTTCCGTCTCGTAGACATGAGCTGAGAAATTGCAAACATCGAGCAATTGCTCAGAGATGAAAAGTGCCAGCACTGAAAGCTGTTGCTAGCCAGCACCCTTCCTTGGAAGCGCTTTTGTAGGCCTAAGAACACTGGGGCTCTGGGCTTCTCTAGCCACCTCATCTTCTGCTCATCCTCTCGCGCACTCTAAAGAGAGCTCAGGTGAGAAATTGCAAACGTCCAGCAATTGCTCAGAGATGAAAAGTGCCAGCACTGAAAGCTCTTGCTAGCCAGCACCCTTCCTTGGAAGTGCTTTCACAGGCGCAGTAACACTGGGGCTTTGCACTTCTATACGCACCAAACGTCACGGTCCTTCTCTTTCCGTCTCCTAGACACGAGCTGAGAAATTGCAAACGTCGAGCAATTGCTCAGAGATGAAAAGTGCCAGCACTGAAAGCTCTTGCTAGCCAGCACCCTTCCTTGGAAGCGCTTTCACAGGCGCAGTAACACTGGGGCTTTGCGCTTCTCTACCCACCAAACGCCATGGTCATTCTCTTTCCATCTCGTAGACACGAGCTGAGAAATTGCAAACGTCGAGCAATTGCTCCGAGATGAAAAGTGCCAGCACTGAAAGCTGTTGCTAGCCAGCACCCTTCCTTGGAAGCGCTTTTGTAGGCCTAAGAACACTGGGGCTCTGGGCTTCTCTAGCCACCTCATCTTCTGCTCATCCTCTCGCGCACTCTAAAGAGAGCTCAGGTGAGAAATTGCAAACGTCGAGCAATTGCTCAGAGATGAAAAGTGCCAGCACTGAAAGCTCTTGCTAGCCAGCACCCTTCCTTGGAAGCGCTTTCACAGGCGCAGCAACACTGGGGCTTTGCGCTTCTCTAGCCACCAAACGTCACGGTCCTTCTCTTTCCGTCGGTAGACATGAGCTGAGAAATTGCAAACGTCGAGCAATTGCTCAGAGATGAAAAGTGCCAGCACTGAAAGCTCTTGCTAGCCAGCACCCTTCCTTGGAAGCGCTTTCACAGGCGCAGCAACACTGGGGCTTTGCGCTTCTATACGCACCAAGCGTCACGGTCCTTCTCTTTCCGTCTTGTAGACACGAGCTGAGAAATTGCAAACGTCGAGCAATTGCTCCGAGATGAAAAGTGCCAGCACTGAAAGCTGTTGCTAGCCAGCACCCTTCCTTGGAAGCGCTTTTGTAGGCCTAAGAACACTGGGGCTCTGGGCTTCTCTAGCCACCTCATCTTCTGCTCATCCTCTCGCGCACTCTAAAGAGAGCTCAGGTGAGAAATTGCAAACGTCGAGCAATTGCTCAGAGATGAAAAGTGCCAGCACTGAAAGCTCTTGCTAGCCAGCACCCTTCCTTGGAAGCGCTTTCACAGGCGCAGCAACACTGGGGCTTTGCGCTTCTATACGCACCAAACGTCACGGTCCTTCTCTTTCCGTCGGTAGACACGAGCTGAGAAATTGCAAACGTCGAGCAATTGCTCAGAGATGAAAAGTGCCAGCACTGAAAGCTCTTGCTAGCCAGCACCCTTCCTTGGAAGCGCTTTTGTAGGCCTAAGAACACTGGGGCTCTGGGCTTCTCTAGCCACCTCATCTTCTGCTCATCCTCTCGCGCACTCTAAAGAGAGCTCAGGTGAGAAATTGCAAACGTCCAGCAATTGCTCAGAGATGAAAAGTGCCAGCACTGAAAGCTCTTGCTAGCCAGCACCCTTCCTTGGAAGCGCTTTCACAGGCGCAGCAACACTGGGGCTTTGCGCTTCTCTAGCCACCAAACGTCACAGTCATTCTCTTTCCGTCTCGTAGACATGAGCTGAGAAATTGCAAACGTCGAGCAATTGCTCAGAGATGAAAAGTGCCAGCACTGAAAGCTGTTGCTAGCCAGCACCCTTCCTTGGAAGCGCTTTTGTAGGCCTAAGAACACTGGGGCTCTGGGCTTCTCTAGCCACCTCATCTTCTGCTCATCCTCTCGCGCACTCTAAACAGAGCTCAGGTGAGAAATTGCAAACGTCCAGCAATTGCTCAGAGATGAAAAGTGCCAGCACTGAAAGCTCTTGCTAGCCAGCACCCTTCCTTGGAAGCGCTTTCACAGGCGCAGTAACACTGGGGCTTTGCACTTCTATACGCACCAAACGTCACGGTCCTTCTCTTTCCGTCTCCTAGACACGAGCTGAGAAATTGCAAACGTCGAGCAATTGCTCAGAGATGAAAAGTGCCAGCACTGAAAGCTGTTGCTAGCCAGCACCCTTCCTTGGAAGCGCTTTCACAGGCGCAGTAACACTGGGGCTTTGCGCTTCTCTAGCCATCAAACGTCATGGTCATTCTCTTTCCATCTCGTAGACACGAGCTGAGAAATTGCAAACGTCGAGCAATTGCTCCGAGATGAAAAGTGCCAGCACTGAAAGCTGTTGCTAGCCAGCACCCTTCCTTGGAAGCGCTTTTGTAGGCCTAAGAACACTGGGGCTCTGGGCTTCTCTAGCCACCTCATCTTCTGCTCATCCTCTCGCGCACTCTAAAGAGAGCTCAGGTGAGAAATTGCAAACGTCGAGCAATTGCTCAGAGATGAAAAGTGCCAGCACTGAAAGCTGTTGCTAGCCAGCACCCTTCCTTGGAAGCGCTTTCACAGGCGCAGCAACACTGGGGCTTTGCGCTTCTCTAGCCACCAAACGTCACGGTCCTTCTCTTTCCGTCGGTAGACATGAGCTGAGAAATTGCAAACGTCGAGCAATTGCTCAGAGATGAAAAGTGCCAGCACTGAAAGCTCTTGCTAGCCAGCACCCTTCCTTGGAAGCGCTTTTGTAGGCCTAAGAACACTGGGGCTCTGGGCTTCTCTAGCCACCTCATCTTCTGCTCATCCTCTCGCGCACTCTAAAGAGAGCTCAGGTGAGAAATTACAAACGTCCAGCAATTGCTCAGAGATGAAAAGTGCCAGCACTGAAAGCTCTTGCTAGCCAGCACCCTTCCTTGGAAGCGCTTTCACAGGCGCAGTAACACTGGGGCTTTGCACTTCTATACGCACCAAACGTCACGGTCATTCTCTTTCCGTCTCCTAGACACGAGCTGAGAAATTGCAAACGTCGAGCAATTGCTCCGAGATGAAAAGTGCCAGCACTGAAAGCTCTTGCTAGCCAGCACCCTTCCTTGGAAGCGCTTTCACAGGCGCAGCAACACTGGGGCTTTGCGCTTCTCTACCCACCAAACGTCACGGTCATTCTCTTTCCGTCTCCTAGACACGAGCTGAGAAATTGCAAACGTCGAGCAATTGCTCAGAGATGAAAAGTGCCAGCACTGAAAGCTGTTGCTAGCCAGCTCCCTTCCTTGGAAGCGCTTTTGTAGGCCTAAGAACACTGGGGCTCTGGGCTTCTCTAGCCACCTCATCTTCTGCTCATCCTCTCGCGCACTCTAAAGAGAGCTCAGGTGAGAAATTGCAAACGTCGAGCAATTGCTCAGAGATGAAAAGTGCCAGCACTGAAAGCTCTTGCTAGCCAGCACCCTTCCTTGGAAGCGCTTTCACAGGCGCAGTAACACTGGGGCTTTGCGCTTCTCTAGCCATCAAACGTCATGGTCATTCTCTTTCCATCTCGTAGACACGAGCTGAGAAATTGCAAACGTCGAGCAATTGCTCAGAGACGAAAAGTGCCAGCACTGAAAGCTGTTGCTAGCCAGCACCCTTCCTTGGAAGCGCTTTCACAGGCGCAGTAACACTGGGGCTTTGCGCTTCTCTAGCCACCAAGCGTCACGGTCCTTCTCTTTCCGTCTCGTAGACACGAGCTGAGAAATTGCAAACGTCCAGCAATTGCTCAGAGATGAAAAGTGCCAGCACTGAAAGCTCTTGCTAGCCAGCACCCTTCCTTGGAAGCGCTTTCACAGGCGCAGCAACACTGGGGCTTTGCGCTTCTCTACCCACCAAACGTCACGGTCCTTCTCTTTCCGTCTCGTAGACACGAGCTGAGAAATTGCAAACGTCGAGCAATTGCTCAGAGATGAAAAGTGCCAGCACTGAAAGCTGTTGCTAGCCAGCACCCTTCCTTGGAAGCGCTTTTGTAGGCCTAACAACACTGGGGCTCTGGGCTTCTCTAGCCACCTCATCTTCTGCTCATCCTCTCGCGCACCCTAAAGAGAGCTCAGGTGAGAAATTGCAAACGTCGAGCAATTGCTCAGAGATGAAAAGTGCCAGCACTGAAAGCTCTTGCTAGCCAGCACCCTTCCTTGGAAGCGCTTTCACAGGCGCAGCAACACTGGGGCTTTGCACTTCTCTACGCACCAAACGTCACGGTCATTCTCTTTCCGCCTCGTAGACACGAGCTGAGAAATTGCAAACGTCAAGCAATTGCTCAGAGATGAAAAGTGCCAGCACTGAAAGCTCTTGCTAGCCAGCACCCTTCCTTGGAAGTGCTTTCACAGGCGCAGTAACACTGGGGCTTTGCGCTTCTCTAGCCACCAAACGTCACGGTCCTTCTCTTTCCGTCTCGTAGACACGAGCTGAGAAATTGCAAACGTCGAGCAATTGCTCAGAGATGAAAAGTGCCAGCACTGAAAGCTCTTGCTAGCCAGCACCCTTCCTTGGAAGCGCTTTCACAGGCGCAGCAACACTGGGGCTTTGCGCTTCTCTACCCACCAAACGTCACGGTCCTTCTCTTTCCGTCTCGTAGACACGAGCTGAGAAATTGCAAACGTCCAGCAATTGCTCAGAGATGAGAAGTGCCAGCACTGAAAGCTGTTGCTAGCCAGCACCCTTCCTTGGAAGCGCTTTTGTAGGCCTAAGAACACTGGGGCTCTGGGCTTCTCTAGCCACCTCATCTTCTGCTCATCCTCTCGCGCACTCTAAAGAGAGCTCAGGTGAGAAATTGCAAACGTCGAGCAATTGCTCAGAGATGAAAAGTGCCAGCACTGAAAGCTCTTGCTAGCCAGCACCCTTCCTTGGAAGCGCTTTCACAGGCGCAGCAACACTGGGGCTTTGCGCTTCTATACGCACCAAACGTCACGGTCCTTCTCTTTCCGTCGGTAGACACGAGCTGAGAAATTGCAAACGTCGAGCAATTGCTCAGAGATGAAAAGTGCCAGCACTGAAAGCTCTTGCTAGCCAGCACCCTTCCTTGGAAGCGCTTTCACAGGCGCAGCAACACTGGGGCTTTGCGCTTCTATACGCACCAAACGTCACGGTCATTCTCTTTCCGTCTCCTAGACACGAGCTGAGAAATTGCAAACGTCGAGCAATTGCTCAGAGATGAAAAGTGCCAGCACTGAAAGCTCTTGCTAGCCAGCACCCTTCCTTGGAAGCGCTTTCACAAGCGCAGCAACACTGGGGCTTTGCGCTTCTCTACCCACCAAACGTCACGGTCCTTCTCTTTCCGTCTCCTAGACACGAGCTGAGAAATTGCAAACGTCGAGCAATTGCTCAGAGATGAAAAGTGCCAGCACTGAAAGCTCTTGCTAGCCAGCACCCTTCCTTGGAAGCGCTTTCACAGGAGCAGCAACACTGGGGCTTTGCGCTTCTATACGCACCAAACGTCACGGTCCTTCTCTTTCCGTCTCGTAGACACGAGCTGAGAAATTGCAAACGTCGAGCAATTGCTCAGAGATGAAAAGTGCCAGCACTGAAAGCTCTTGCTAGCCAGCACCCTTCCTTGGAAGCGCTTTCACAGGCGCAGCAACACTGGGGCTTTGCGCTTCTCTAGCCACCAAACGTCACAGTCATTCTCTTTCCGTCTCGTAGACACGAGCTGAGAAATTGCAAACGTCCAGCAATTGCTCAGAGATGAAAAGTGCCAGCACTGAAAGCTCTTGCTAGCCAGCACCCTTCCTTGGAAGCGCTTTCACAGGCGCAGCAACACTGGGGCTTTGCGCTCCTCTACCCACCAAACGTCACGGTCCTTCTCTTTCCGTCTCGTAGACACGAGCTGAGAAATTGCAAACGTCCAGCAATTGCTCAGAGATGAAAAGTGCCAGCACTGAAAGCTGTTGCTAGCCAGCACCCTTCCTTGGAAGCGCTTTTGTAGGCCTAAGAACACTGGGGCTCTGGGCTTCTCTAGCCACCTCATCTTCTGCTCATCCTCTCGCGCACTCTAAAGAGAGCTCAGGTGAGAAATTGCAAACGTCGAGCAACTGCTCAGAGATGAAAAGTGCCAGCACTGAAAGCTCTTGCTAGCCAGCACCCTTCCTTGGAAGCGCTTTCACAGGCGCAGCAACACTGGGGCTTTGCGCTTCTCTAGCCACCAAACGTCACGGTCATTCTCTTTCCATCTCATAGACACGAGCTGAGAAATTGCAAACGTCGAGCAATTGCTCAGAGATGAAAAGTGCCAGCACTGAAAGCTGTTGCTAGCCAGCACCCTTCCTTGGAAGCGCTTTTGTAGGCCTAAGAACACTGGGGCTCTGGGCTTCCCTAGCCACCTCATCTTCTGCTCATCCTCTCGCGCACTCTAAAGAGAGCTCAGGTGAGAAATTGCAAACGTCGAGCAATTGCTCAGAGATGAAAAGTGCCAGCACTGAAAGCTCTTGCTAGCCAGCACCCTTCCTTGGAAGCGCTTTCACAGACGCAGTAACACTGGGGCTTTGCGCTTCTCTAGCCACCAAACGTCACGGTCCTTCTCTTTCCGTCTCCTAGACACGAGCTGAGAAATTGCAAACGTCGAGCAATTGCTCAGAGATGAAAAGTGCCAGCACTGAAAGCTGTTGCTAGCCAGCACCCTTCCTTGGAAGCGCTTTTGTAGGCCTAAGAACACTGGGGCTCTGGGCTTCTCTAGCCACCTCATCTTCTGCTCATCCTCTCGCGCACTCTAAAGAGAGCTCAGGTGAGAAATTGCAAATGTCCAGCAATTGCTCAGAGATGAAAAGTGCCAGCACTGAAAGCTCTTGCTAGCCAGCACCCTTCCTTGGAAGCGCTTTTGTAGGCCTAAGAACACTGGGGCTCTGGGCTTCTCTAGCCACCTAATCTTCTGCTCATCCTCTCGCGCACTCTAAAGAGAGCTCAGGTGAGAAATTGCAAACGTCGAGCAACTGCTCAGAGATGAAAAGTGCCAGCACTGAAAGCTCTTGCTAGCCAGCACCCTTCCTTGGAAGCGCTTTCACAGGCGCAGCAACACTGGGGCTTTGCGCTTCTCTAGCCACCAAACGTCACGGTCATTCTCTTTCCATCTCATAGACACGAGCTGAGAAATTGCAAACGTCGAGCAATTGCTCAGAGATGAAAAGTGCCAGCACTGAAAGCTCTTGCTAGCCAGCACCCTTCCTCGGAAGCGCTTTCACAGGAGCAGCAACACTGGGGCTTTGCGCTTCTATACGCACCAAATGTCACTGTCATTCTCTTTCCGTCTCGTAGACACGAGCTGAGAAATTGCAAACGTCCAGCAATTGCTCAGAGATGAAAAGTGCCAGCACTGAAAGCTCTTGCTAGCCAGCACCCTTCCTTGGAAGCGCTTTCACAGGCGCAGCAACACTGGGGCTTTGCGCTTCTCTACCCACCAAACGTCACGGTCCTTCTCTTTCCGTCTCGTAGACACGAGCTGAGAAATTGCAAACGTCGAGCAATTGCTCAGAGATGAAAAGTGCCAGCACTGAAAGCTCTTGCTAGCCAGCACCCTTCCTTGGAAGCGCTTTTGTAGGCCTAAGAACACTGGGGCTCTGGGCTTCTCTAGCCACCTCATCTTCTGCTCATCCTCTCGCGCACTCTAAAGAGAGCTCAGGTGAGAAATTGCAAACGTCCAGCAATTGCTCAGAGATGAAAAGGGCCAGCACTGAAAGCTCTTGCTAGCCAGCACCCTTCCTTGGAAGCGCTTTCACAGGCGCAGTAACACTGGGGCTTTGCGCTTCTCTAGCCACCAAGCGTCACGGTCCTTCTCTTTCCGTCTCGTAGACACGAGCTGAGAAATTGCAAACGTCCAGCAATTGCTCAGAGATGAAAAGTGCCAGCACTGAAAGCTCTTGCTAGCCAGCACCCTTCCTTGGAAGCGCTTTCACAGGCGCAGCAACACTGGGGCTTTGCGCTTCTATACGCACCAAGCGTCACGGTCCTTCTCTTTCCGTGTCCTAGACACGAGCTGAGAAATTGCAAACGTCGAGCAATTGCTCAGAGATGAAAAGTGCCAGCACTGAAAGCTGTTGCTAGCCAGCACCCTTCCTTGGAAGCGCTTTTGTACGCCTAAGAACACTGGGGCTCTGGGCTTCCCTAGCCACCTCATCTTCTGCTCATCCTCTCGCGCACTCTAAAGAGAGCTCAGGTGAGAAATTGCAAACGTCGAGCAATTGCTCAGAGATGAAAAGTGCCAGCACTGAAAGCTCTTGCTAGCCAGCACCCTTCCTTGGAAGCGCTTTCACAGGCGCAGTAACACTGGGGCTTTGCGCTTCTCTAGCCACCAAACGTCACGGTCCTTCTCTTTCCGTCTCGTAGACACGAGCTGAGAAATTGCAAACGTCCAGCAATTGCTCAGAGATGAAAAGTGCCAGCACTGAAAGCTGTTGCTAGCCAGCACCCTTCCTTGGAAGCGCTTTTGTAGGCCTAAGAACACTGGGGCTCTGGGCTTCTCTAGCCACCTCATCTTCTGCTCATCCTCTCGCGCACTCTAAAGAGAGCTCAGGTGAGAAATTGCAAAGGTCGAGCAATTGCTCAGAGATGAAAAGTGCCAGCACTGAAAGCTCTTGCTAGCCAGCACCCTTCCTTGGAAGCGCTTTCACAGGCGCAGCAACACTGGGGCTTTGCGCTTCTATACGCACCAAACGTCACGGTCCTTCTCTTTCCGTCTCATAGACACGAGCTGAGAAATTGCAAACGTCGAGCAATTGCTCAGAGATGAAAAGTGCCAGCACTGAAAGCTCTTGCTAGCCAGCACCCTTCCTTGGAAGCGCTTTTGTAGGCCTAAGAACACTGGGGCTCTGGGCTTCTCTAGCCACCTCATCTTCTGCTCATCCTCTCGCGCACTCTAAAGAGAGCTCAGGTGAGAAATTGCAAACGTCCAGCAATTGCTCAGAGATGAAAAGTGCCAGCACTGAAAGCTCTTGCTAGCCAGCACCCTTCCTTGGAAGCGCTTTCACAGGCGCAGTAACACTGGGGCTTTGCACTTCTATACGCACCAAACGTCACGGTCCTTCTCTTTCCGTCTCGTAGACACGAGCTGAGAAATTGCAAACGTCGAGCAATTGCTCAGAGATGAAAAGTGCCAGCACTGAAAGCTCTTGCTAGCCAGCACCCTTCCTTGGAAGCGCTTTCACAGGCGCAGCAACACTGGGGCTTTGCGCTTCTCTACCCACCAAACATCACGGTCATTCTCTTTCCGTCTCCTAGACACGAGCTGAGAAATTGCAAACGTCGAGCAATTGCTCCGAGATGAAAAGTGCCAGCACTGAAAGCTCTTGCTAGCCAGCACCCTTCCTTGGAAGCGCTTTTGTAGGCCTAAGAACACTGGGGCTCTGGGCTTCTCTAGCCACCTCATCTTCTGCTCATCCTCTCGCGCACTCTAAAGAGAGCTCAGGAGAGAAATTGCAAACGTCCAGCAATTGCTCAGAGATGAAAAGTGCCAGCACTGAAAGCTCTTGCTAGCCAGCACCCTTCCTTGGAAGCGCTTTCACAGGCGCAGTAACACTGGGGCTTTGCGCTTCTCTAGCCATCAAACGTCATGCTCATTCTCTTTCCATCTCGTAGACACGAGCTGAGAAATTGCAAACGTCGAGCAATTGCTCAGAGATGAAAAGTGCCAGCACTGAAAGCTGTTGCTAGCCAGCACCCTTCCTTGGAAGCGCTTTCACAGGCGCAGTAACACTGGGGCTTTGCGCTTCTCTAGCCACCAGGCGTCACGGTCCTTCTCTTTCCGTCTCCTAGACACGAGCTGAGAAATTGCAAACGTCCAGCAATTGCTCAGAGATGAAAAGTGCCAGCACTGAAAGCTGTTGCTAGCCAGCACCCTTCCTTGGAAGCGCTTTCACAGGCGCAGCAACACTGGGGCTTTGCGCTTCTATACGCACCAAACGTCACGGTCCTTCTCTTTCCGTCTCGTAGACACGAGCTGAGAAATTGCAAACGTCGAGCAATTGCTCAGAGATGAAAAGTGCCAGCACTGAAAGCTCTTGCTAGCCAGCACCCTTCCTTGGAAGCGCTTTCACAGGCGCAGCAACACTGGGGCTTTGCGCTTCTCTACCCACCAAACGTCACGGTCATTCTCTTTCCGTCTCGTAGACACGAGCTGAGAAATTGCAAACGTCCAGCAATTGCTCCGAGATGAAAAGTGCCAGCACTGAAAGCTCTTGCTAGCCAGCACCCTTCCTTGGAAGCGCTTTTGTAGGCCTAAGAACACTGGGGCTCTGGGCTTCTCTAGCCACCTCATCTTCTGCTCATCCTCTCGCGCACTCTAAAGAGAGCTCAGGTGAGAAATTGCAAACGTCGAGCAACTGCTCAGAGATGAAAAGTGCCAGCACTGAAAGCTCTTGCTAGCCAGCACCCTTCCTTGGAAGCGCTTTCACAGGCGCAGCAACACTGGGGCTTTGCGCTTCTCTAGCCACCAAACGTCACGGTCCTTCTCTTTCCGTCTCCTAGACACGAGCTGAGAAATTGCAAACGTTGAGCAATTGCTCAGAGATGAAAAGTGCCAGCACTGAAAGCTCTTGCTAGCCAGCACCCTTCCTTGGAAGCACTTTCACAGGCGCAGCAACACTGGGGCTTTGCGCTTCTATACGCACCAAATGTCACGGTCCTTCTCTTTCCGTCTCCTAGACACGAGCTGAGAAATTGCAAACGTCGAGCAATTGCTCAGAGATGAAAAGTGCCAGCACTGAAAGCTGTTGCTAGCCAGCACCCTTCCTTGGAAGCGCTTTTGTAGGCCTAAGAACACTGGGGCTCTGGGCTTCTCTAGCCACCTCATCTTCTGCTCATCCTCTCGCGCACTCTAAAGAGAGCTCAGGTGAGAAATTGCAAACGTCGAGCAATTGCTCAGAGATGAAAAGTGCCAGCACTGAAAGCTCTTGCTAGCCAGCACCCTTCCTTGGAAGCGCTTTCACAGGCGCAGCAACACTGGGGCTTTGCGCTTCTCTAGCCACCAAACGTCACGGTCCTTCTCTTTCCGTCGGTAGACACGAGCTGAGAAATTGCAAACGTCGAGCAATTGCTCAGAGATGAAAAGTGCCAGCACTGAAAGCTCTTGCTAGCCAGCACCCTTCCTTGGAAGCGCTTTCACAGGCGCAGCAACACTGGGGCTTTGCGCTTCTCTAGCCACCAAAAGTCACGGTCATTCTCTTTCCGTCTCGTAGACACGAGCTGAGAAATTGCAAACGTCGAGCAATTGCTCAGAGATGAAAAGTGCCAGCACTGAAAGCTCTTGCTAGCCAGCACCCTTCCTTGGAAGCGCTTTCACAGGCGCAGCAACACTGGGGCTTTGCGCTTCTCTAGCCATCAAACGTCATGGTCCTTCTCTTTCCGTCTCGTAGACACGAGCTGAGAAATTGCAAACGTCGAGCAATTGCTCAGAGATGAAAAGTGCCAGCACTGAAAGCTCTTGCTAGCCAGCACCCTTCCTTGGAAGCGCTTTCACAGGCGCAGCAACACTGGGGCTTTGCGCTTCTCTAGCCACCAAACGTCACGGTCATTCTCTTTCCGTCTCGTAGACACGAGCTGAGAAATTGCAAACGTCCAGCAATTGCTCAGAGATGAAAAGTGCCAGCACTGAAAGCTCTTGCTAGCCAGCACCCTTCCTTGGAAGCGCTTTCACAGGAGCAGCAACACTGGGGCTTTGCGCTTCTATACGCACCAAACGTCACGGTCATTCTCTTTCCGTCTCGTAGACACGAGCTGAGAAATTGCAAACGTCCAGCAATTGCTCAGAGATGAAAAGTGCCAGCACTGAAAGCTCTTGCTAGCCAGCACCCTTCCTTGGAAGCGCTTTCACAGGCGCAGCAACACTGGGGCTTTGCGCTTCTCTACCCACCAAACGTCACGGTCCTTCTCTTTCCGTCTCGTAGACACGAGCTGAGAAATTGCAAACGTCGAGCAATTGCTCAGAGATGAAAAGTGCCAGCACTGAAAGCTCTTGCTAGCCAGCACCCTTCCTTGGAAGCGCTTTTGTAGGCCTAAGAACACTGGGGCTCTGGGCTTCTCTAGCCACCTCATCTTCTGCTCATCCTCTCGCGCACTCTAAAGAGAGCTCAGGTGAGAAATTGCAAACGTCGAGCAATTGCTCAGAGATGAAAAGGGCCAGCACTGAAAGCTCTTGCTAGCCAGCACCCTTCCTTGGAAGCGCTTTCACAGGCGCAGTAACACTGGGGCTTTGCGCTTCTCTAGCCACCAAGCGTCACGGTCCTTCTCTTTCCGTCTCGTAGACACGAGCTGAGAAATTGCAAACGTCGAGCAATTGCTCCGAGATGAAAAGTGCCAGCACTGAAAGCTGTTGCTAGCCAGCACCCTTCCTTGGAAGCGCTTTCACAGGCGCAGCAACACTGGGGCTTTGCGCTTCTATACGCACCAAACGTCACGGTCCTTCTCTTTCCGTCTCCTAGACACGAGCTGAGAAATTGCAAACGTCGAGCAATTGCTCAGAGATGAAAAGTGCCAGCACTGAAAGCTGTTGCTAGCCAGCACCCTTCCTTGGAAGCGCTTTTGTACGCCTAAGAACACTGGGGCTCTGGGCTTCTCTAGCCACCTCATCTTCTGCTCATCCTCTCGCGCACTCTAAAGAGAGCTGAGGTGAGAAATTGCAAACGTCGAGCAATTGCTCAGAGATGAAAAGTGCCAGCACTGAAAGCTCTTGCTAGCCAGCACCCTTCCTTGGAAGCGCTTTCACAGGCGCAGTAACACTGGGGCTTTGCGCTTCTCTAGCCACCAAACGTCACGGTCCTTCTCTTTCCGTCTCGTAGACACGAGCTGAGAAATTGCAAACGTCGAGCAATTGCTCAGAGATGAAAAGTGCCAGCACTGAAAGCTCTTGCTAGCCAGCCCCCTTCCTTGGAAGCGCTTTTGTAGGCCTAAGAACACTGGGGCTCTGGGCTTCTCTAGCCACCTCATCTTCTGCTCATCCTCTCGCGCACTCTAAAGAGAGCTCAGGTGAGAAATTGCAAAGGTCGAGCAATTGCTCAGAGATGAAAAGTGCCAGCACTGAAAGCTCTTGCTAGCCAGCACCCTTCCTTGGAAGCGCTTTCACAGGCGCAGTAACACTGGGGCTTTGCACTTCTATACGCACCAAACGTCACGGTCCTTCTCTTTCCGTCTCGTAGACACGAGCTGAGAAATTGCAAACGTCGAGCAATTGCTCAGAGATGAAAAGTGCCAGCACTGAAAGCTCTTGCTAGCCAGCACCCTTCCTTGGAAGCGCTTTCACAGGCGCAGCAACACTGGGGCTTTGCGCTTCTCTACCCACCAAACATCACGGTCATTCTCTTTCCGTCTCCTAGACACGAGCTGAGAAATTGCAAACGTCGAGCAATTGCTCAGAGATGAAAAGTGCCAGCACTGAAAGCTGTTGCTAGCCAGCACCCTTCCTTGGAAGCGCTTTCACAGGCGCAGTAACACTGGGGCTTTGCGCTTCTCTAGCCACCAGGCGTCACGGTCCTTCTCTTTCCGTCTCCTAGACACGAGCTGAGAAATTGCAAACGTCCAGCAATTGCTCAGAGATGAAAAGTGCCAGCACTGAAAGCTGTTGCTAGCCAGCACCCTTCCTTGGAAGCACTTTCACAGGCGCAGCAACACTGGGGCTTTGCGCTTCTATACGCACCAAATGTCACGGTCCTTCTCTTTCCGTCTCCTAGACACGAGCTGAGAAATTGCAAACGTCGAGCAATTGCTCAGAGATGAAAAGTGCCAGCACTGAAAGCTGTTGCTAGCCAGCACCCTTCCTTGGAAGCGCTTTTGTAGGCCTAAGAACACTGGGGCTCTGGGCTTCTCTAGCCACCTCATCTTCTGCTCATCCTCTCGCGCACTCTAAAGAGAGCTCAGGTGAGAAATTGCAAACGTCCAGCAATTGCTCAGAGATGAAAAGTGCCAGCACTGAAAGCTCTTGCTAGCCAGCACCCTTCCTTGGAAGCGCTTTCACAGGCGCAGCAACACTGGGGCTTTGCGCTTCTATACGCACCAAACGTCACGGTCCTTCTCTTTCCGTCGGTAGACACGAGCTGAGAAATTGCAAACGTCGAGCAATTGCTCAGAGATGAAAAGTGCCAGCACTGAAAGCTCTTGCTAGCCAGCACCCTTCCTTGGAAGCGCTTTCACAGGCGCAGCAAAACTGGGGCTTTGCGCTTCTCTAGCCACCAAAAGTCACGGTCATTCTCTTTCCGTCTCGTAGACACGAGCTGAGAAATTGCAAACGTCGAGCAATTGCTCAGAGATGAAAAGTGCCAGCACTGAAAGCTCTTGCTAGCCAGCACCCTTCCTTGGAAGCGCTTTCACAGGCGCAGTAACACTGGGGCTTTGCGCTTCTCTAGCCACCAAGCGTCACGGTCCTTCTCTTTCCGTCTCGTAGACACGAGCTGAGAAATTGCAAACGTCGAGCAATTGCTCCGAGATGAAAAGTGCCAGCACTGAAAGCTGTTGCTAGCCAGCACCCTTCCTTGGAAGCGCTTTCACAGGCGCAGCAACACTGGGGCTTTGCGCTTCTATACGCACCAAACGTCACGGTCCTTCTCTTTCCGTCTCCTAGACACGAGCTGAGAAATTGCAAACGTCGAGCAATTGCTCAGAGATGAAAAGTGCCAGCACTGAAAGCTGTTGCTAGCCAGCACCCTTCCTTGGAAGCGCTTTTGTACGCCTAAGAACACTGGGGCTCTGGGCTTCTCTAGCCACCTCATCTTCTGCTCATCCTCTCGCGCACTCTAAAGAGAGCTGAGGTGAGAAATTGCAAACGTCGAGCAATTGCTCAGAGATGAAAAGTGCCAGCACTGAAAGCTCTTGCTAGCCAGCACCCTTCCTTGGAAGCGCTTTCACAGGCGCAGTAACACTGGGGCTTTGCGCTTCTCTAGCCACCAAACGTCACGGTCCTTCTCTTTCCGTCTCGTAGACACGAGCTGAGAAATTGCAAACGTCGAGCAATTGCTCAGAGATGAAAAGTGCCAGCACTGAAAGCTCTTGCTAGCCAGCCCCCTTCCTTGGAAGCGCTTTTGTAGGCCTAAGAACACTGGGGCTCTGGGCTTCTCTAGCCACCTCATCTTCTGCTCATCCTCTCGCGCACTCTAAAGAGAGCTCAGGTGAGAAATTGCAAAGGTCGAGCAATTGCTCAGAGATGAAAAGTGCCAGCACTGAAAGCTCTTGCTAGCCAGCACCCTTCCTTGGAAGCGCTTTCACAGGCGCAGCAACACTGGGGCTTTGCGCTTCTATACGCACCAAACGTCACGGTCCTTCTCTTTCCGTCTCATAGACACGAGCTGAGAAATTGCAAACGTCGAGCAATTGCTCAGAGATGAAAAGTGCCAGCACTGAAAGCTCTTGCTAGCCAGCACCCTTCCTTGGAAGCGCTTTTGTAGGCCTAAGAACACTGGGGCTCTGGGCTTCTCTAGCCACCTCATCTTCTGCTCATCCTCTCGCGCACTCTAAAGAGAGCTCAGGTGAGAAATTGCAAACGTCCAGCAATTGCTCAGAGATGAAAAGTGCCAGCACTGAAAGCTCTTGCTAGCCAGCACCCTTCCTTGGAAGCGCTTTCACAGGCGCAGTAACACTGGGGCTTTGCACTTCTATACGCACCAAACGTCACGGTCCTTCTCTTTCCGTCTCGTAGACACGAGCTGAGAAATTGCAAACGTCGAGCAATTGCTCAGAGATGAAAAGTGCCAGCACTGAAAGCTCTTGCTAGCCAGCACCCTTCCTTGGAAGCGCTTTCACAGGCGCAGCAACACTGGGGCTTTGCGCTTCTCTACCCACCAAACATCACGGTCATTCTCTTTCCGTCTCCTAGACACGAGCTGAGAAATTGCAAACGTCGAGCAATTGCTCAGAGATGAAAAGTGCCAGCACTGAAAGCTGTTGCTAGCCAGCACCCTTCCTTGGAAGCGCTTTCACAGGCGCAGTAACACTGGGGCTTTGCGCTTCTCTAGCCACCAGGCGTCACGGTCCTTCTCTTTCCGTCTCCTAGACACGAGCTGAGAAATTGCAAACGTCCAGCAATTGCTCAGAGATGAAAAGTGCCAGCACTGAAAGCTGTTGCTAGCCAGCACCCTTCCTTGGAAGCACTTTCACAGGCGCAGCAACACTGGGGCTTTGCGCTTCTATACGCACCAAATGTCACGGTCCTTCTCTTTCCGTCTCCTAGACACGAGCTGAGAAATTGCAAACGTCGAGCAATTGCTCAGAGATGAAAAGTGCCAGCACTGAAAGCTGTTGCTAGCCAGCACCCTTCCTTGGAAGCGCTTTTGTAGGCCTAAGAACACTGGGGCTCTGGGCTTCTCTAGCCACCTCATCTTCTGCTCATCCTCTCGCGCACTCTAAAGAGAGCTCAGGTGAGAAATTGCAAACGTCCAGCAATTGCTCAGAGATGAAAAGTGCCAGCACTGAAAGCTCTTGCTAGCCAGCACCCTTCCTTGGAAGCGCTTTCACAGGCGCAGCAACACTGGGGCTTTGCGCTTCTATACGCACCAAACGTCACGGTCCTTCTCTTTCCGTCGGTAGACACGAGCTGAGAAATTGCAAACGTCGAGCAATTGCTCAGAGATGAAAAGTGCCAGCACTGAAAGCTCTTGCTAGCCAGCACCCTTCCTTGGAAGCGCTTTCACAGGCGCAGCAAAACTGGGGCTTTGCGCTTCTCTAGCCACCAAAAGTCACGGTCATTCTCTTTCCGTCTCGTAGACACGAGCTGAGAAATTGCAAACGTCGAGCAATTGCTCAGAGATGAAAAGTGCCAGCACTGAAAGCTCTTGCTAGCCAGCACCCTTCCTTGGAAGCGCTTTCACAGGCGCAGCAACACTGGGGCTTTGCGCTTCTCTAGCCACCAAACGTCACGGTCCTTCTCTTTCCGTCTCGTAGACACGAGCTGAGAAATTGCAAACGTCGAGCAATTGCTCAGAGATGAAAAGTGCCAGCACTGAAAGCTCTTGCTAGCCAGCACCCTTCCTTGGAAGCGCTTTCACAGGCGCAGCAACACTGGGGCTTTGCGCTTCTCTAGCCACCAAACGTCACGGTCATTCTCTTTCCGTCTCGTAGACACGAGCTGAGAAATTGCAAACGTCCAGCAATTGCTCAGAGATGAAAAGTGCCAGCACTGAAAGCTCTTGCTAGCCAGCACCCTTCCTTGGAAGCGCTTTCACAGGCGCAGCAACACTGGGGCTTTGCGCTTCTCTACCCACCAAACGTCACGGTCCTTCTCTTTCCGTCTCGTAGACACGAGCTGAGAAATTGCAAACGTCCAGCAATTGCTCCGAGATGAAAAGTGCCAGCACTGAAAGCTGTTGCTAGCCAGCACCCTTCCTTGGAAGCGCTTTTGTAGGCCTAAGAACACTGGGGCTCTGGGCTTCTCTAGCCACCTCATCTTCTGCTCATCCTCTCGCGCACTCTAAAGAGAGCTCAGGTGAGAAATTGCAAACGTCGAGCAACTGCTCAGAGATGAAAAGTGCCAGCACTGAAAGCTGTTGCTAGCCAGCACCCTTCCTTGGAAGCGCTTTCACAGGCGCAGCAACACTGGGGCTTTGCGCTTCTCTAGCCACCAAACGTCACGGTCATTCTCTTTCCATCTCATAGACACGACCTGAGAAATTGCAAACGTCGAGCAATTGCTCAGAGATGAAAAGTGCCAGCACTGAAAGCTCTTGCTAGCCAGCACCCTTCCTTGGAAGCGCTTTCACAGGCGCAGCAACACTGGGGCTTTGCGCTTCTATACGCACCAAATGTCACGGTCATTCTCTTTCCGTCTCGTAGACACGAGCTGAGAAATTGCACACGTCGAGCAATTGCTCAGAGATGAAAAGTGCCAGCACTGAAAGCTCTTGCTAGCCAGCACCCTTCCTTGGAAGCGCTTTTGTAGGCCTAAGAACACTGGGGCTCTGGGCCTCTCTAGCCACCTCATCTTCTGCTCATCCTCTCGCGCACTCTAAAGAGAGCTCAGGTGAGAAATTGCAAACGTCCAGCAATTGCTCAGAGATGAAAAGGGCCAGCACTGAAAGCTGTTGCTAGCCAGCACCCTTCCTTGGAAGCGCTTTCACAGGCGCAGTAACACTGGGGCTTTGCGCTTCTCTAGCCACCAAGCGTCACGGTCCTTCTCTTTCCGTCTCCTAGACACGAGCTGAGAAATTGCAAACGTCCAGCAATTGCTCCGAGATGAAAAGTGCCAGCACTGAAAGCTGTTGCTAGCCAGCACCCTTCCTTGGAAGTGCTTTCACAGGAGCAGCAACACTGGGGCTTTGCGCTTCTATACGCACCAAACGTCACGGTCCTTCTCTTTCCGTCTCGTAGACACGAGCTGAGAAATTGCAAACGTCGAGTAATTGCTCAGAGATGAAAAGTGCCAGCACTGAAAGCTGTTGCTAGCCAGCACCCTTCCTTGGAAGCGCTTTTGTAGGCCTAAGAACACTGGGGCTCTGGGCTTCTCTAGCCACCTCATCTTCTGCTCATCCTCTCGCGCACTCTAAAGAGAGCTCAGGTGAGAAATTGCAAACGTCGAGCAATTGCTCAGAGATGAAAAGTGCCAGCACTGAAAGCTCTTGCTAGCCAGCACCCTTCCTTGGAAGCGCTTTCACAGGCGCAGTAACACTGGGGCTTTGCGCTTCTCTAGCCACCAAACGTCACGGTCCTTCTCTTTCCGTCGGTAGACACGAGCTGAGAAATTGCAAACGTCGAGCAATTGCTCAGAGATGAAAAGTGCCAGCACTGAAAGCTGTTGCTAGCCAGCACCCTTCCTTGGAAGCGCTTTCACAGGCGCAGCAACACTGGGGCTTTGCGCTTCTATACGCACCAAACGTCACGGTCCTTCTCTTTCCGTCTCGTAGACACGAGCTGAGAAATTGCAAACGTCCAGCAATTGCTCCGAGATGAGAAGTGCCAGCACTGAAAGCTCTTGCTAGCCAGCACCCTTCCTTGGAAGCGCTTTTGTAGGCCTAAGAACACTGGGGCTCTGGGCTTCTCTAGCCACCTCATCTTCTGCTCATCCTCTCGCGCACTCTAAAGAGAGCTCAGGTGAGAAATTGCAAACGTCGAGCAATTGCTCAGAGATGAAAAGTGCCAGCACTGAAAGCTCTTGCTAGCCAGCACCCTTCCTTGGAAGCGCTTTCACAGGCGCAGTAACACTGGGGCTTTGCGCTTCTCTAGCCATCAAACGTCACGGTCCTTCTCTATCCGTCGGTAGACACGAGCTGAGAAATTGCAAACGTCGAGCAATTGCTCAGAGATGAAAAGTGCCAGCACTGAAAGCTGTTGCTAGCCAGCACCCTTCCTTGGAAGCGCTTTTGTAGGCCTAAGAACACTGGGGCTCTGGGCTTCTCTAGCCACCTCATCTTCTGCTCATCCTCTCGCGCACTCTAAAGAGAGCTCAGGTGAGAAATTGCAAACGTCGAGCAATTGCTCAGAGATGAAAAGTGCCAGCACTGAAAGCTCTTGCTAGCCAGCACCCTTCCTTGGAAGCGCTTTCACAGGCGCAGCAACACTGGGGCTTTGCGCTTCTATACGCACCAAACGTCACGGTCATTCTCTTTGCGTCTCGTAGACACGAGCTGAGAAATTGCAAACGTCCAGCAATTGCTCAGAGATGAAAAGTGCCAGCACTGAAAGCTGTTGCTAGCCAGCCCCCTTCCTTGGAAGCGCTTTTGTAGGCCTAAGAACACTGGGGCTCTGGGCTTCCCTAGCCACCTCATCTTCTGCTCATACTCTCGCGCACTCTAAAGAGAGCTCAGGTGAGAAATTGCAAACGTCGAGCAATTGCTCAGAGATGAAAAGTGCCAGCACTGAAAGCTGTTGCTAGCCAGCACCCTTCCTTGGAAGCGCTTTCACAGGCGCAGCAACACTGGGGCTTTGCACTTCTCTACGCACCAAACGTCACGGTCCTTCTCTTTCCGTCTCGTAGACACGAGCTGAGAAATTGCAAACGTCGAGCAATTGCTCAGAGATGAAAAGTGCCAGCACTGAAAGCTCTTGCTAGCCAGCACCCTTCCTTGGAAGCGCTTTCACAGGCGCAGTAACACTGGGGTTTTGCGCTTCTCTACCCACCAAACATCACGGTCATTCTCTTTCCATCTCGTAGACACGAGCTGAGAAATTGCAAACGTCGAGCAATTGCTCCGAGATGAAAAGTGCCAGCACTGAAAGCTCTTGCTAGCCAGCACCCTTCCTTGGAAGCGCTTTTGTAGGCCTAAGAACACTGGGGCTCTGGGCTTCTCTAGCCACCTCATCTTCTGCTCATCCTCTCGCGCACTCTAAAGAGAGCTCAGGTGAGAAATTGCAAACGTCGAGCAATTGCTCAGAGATGAAAAGTGCCAGCACTGAAAGCTCTTGCTAGCCAGCACCCTTCCTTGGAAGCGCTTTCACAGGCGCAGCAACACTGGGGCTTTGCGCTTCTCTAGCCACCAAACGTCACGGTCCTTCTCTTTCCGTCGGTAGACACGAGCTGAGAAATTGCAAACGTCGAGCAATTGCTCAGAGATGAAAAGTGCCAGCACTGAAAGCTGTTGCTAGCCAGCACCCTTCCTTGGAAGCGCTTTTGTAGGCCTAACAACACTGGGGCTCTGGGCTTCTCTAGCCACCTCATCTTCTGCTCATCCTCTCGCGCACTCTAAAGAGAGCTCAGGTGAGAAATTGCAAACGTCGAGCAATTGCTCAGAGATGAAAAGTGCCAGCACTGAAAGCTGTTGCTAGCCAGCACCCTTCCTTGGAAGCGCTTTCACAGGCGCAGCAACACTGGGGCTTTGCACTTCTCTACGCACCAAACGTCACGGTCATTCTCTTTCCGTCTCCTAGACACGAGCTGAGAAATTGCAAACGTCGAGCAATTGCTCAGAGATGAAAAGTGCCAGCACTGAAAGCTCTTGCTAGCCAGCACCCTTCCTTGGAAGCGCTTTCACAGGCGCAGTAACACTGGGGCTTTGCGCTTCTCTAGCCACCAAACGTCACGGTCCTTCTCTTTCCGTCGGTAGACACGAGCTGAGAAATTGCAAACGTCGAGCAATTGCTCAGAGATGAAAAGTGCCAGCACTGAAAGCTGTTGCTAGCCAGCACCCTTCCTTGGAAGCGCTTTTGTAGGCCTAAGAACACTGGGGCTCTGGGCTTCTCTAGCCACCTCATCTTCTGCTCATCCTCTCGCGCACTCTAAAGAGAGCTCAGGTGAGAAATTGCAAACGTCCAGCAATTGCTCCGAGATGAAAAGTGCCAGCACTGAAAGCTGTTGCTAGCCAGCACCCTTCCTTGGAAGCGCTTTCACAGGCGCAGCAACACTGGGGCTTTGCGCTTCTATACGCACCAAACGTCACGGTCCTTCTCTTTCCGTCTCCTAGACACGAGCTGAGAAATTGCAAACGTCGAGCAATTGCTCAGAGATGAAAAGTGCCAGCACTGAAAGCTGTTGCTAGCCAGCCCCCTTCCTTGGAAGCACTTTCACAGGCGCAGCAACACTGGGGCTTTGCGCTTCTATACGCACCAAATGTCACGGTCCTTCTCTTTCCGTCTTGTAGACACGAGCTGAGAAATTGCAAACGTCGAGCAATTGCTCAGAGATGAAAAGTGCCAGCACTGAAAGCTCTTGCTAGCCAGCACCCTTCCTTGGAAGCGCTTTCACAGGCGCAGTAACACTGGGGCTTTGCGCTTCTCTAGCCACCAAACATCACGGTCATTCTCTTTCCATCTCGTAGACACGAGCTGAGAAATTGCAAACGTCGAGCAATTGCTCCGAGATGAAAAGTGCCAGCACTGAAAGCTGTTGCTAGCCAGCACCCTTCCTTGGAAGCGCTTTTGTAGGCCTAAGAACACTGGGGCTCTGGGCTTCTCTAGCCACCTCATCTTCTGCTCATCCTCTCGCGCACTCTAAAGAGAGCTCAGGTGAGAAATTGCAAATGTCGAGCAATTGCTCAGAGATGAAAAGTGCCAGCACTGAAAGCTCTTGCTAGCCAGCACCCTTCCTTGGAAGCGCTTTCACAGGCGCAGCAACACTGGGGCTTTGCGGTTCTCTAGCCACCAAACGTCACGGTCCTTCTCTTTCCGTCGGTAGACACGAGCTGAGAAATTGCAAACGTCGAGCAATTGCTCCGAGATGAAAAGTGCCAGCACTGAAAGCTCTTGCTAGCCAGCACCCTTCCTTGGAAGCGCTTTTGTAGGCCTAACAACACTGGGGCTCTGGGCTTCTCTAGCCACCTCATCTTCTGCTCATCCTCTCGCGCACTCTAAAGAGAGCTCAGGTGAGAAATTGCAAACGTCGAGCAATTGCTCAGAGATGAAAAGTGCCAGCACTGAAAGCTGTTGCTAGCCAGCACCCTTCCTTGGAAGCGCTTTCACAGGCGCAGTAACACTGGGGCTTTGCACTTCTCTACGCACCAAACGTCACGGTCATTCTCTTTCCGTCTCCTAGACACGAGCTGAGAAATTGCAAACGTCCAGCAATTGCTCAGAGATGAAAAGTGCCAGCACTGAAAGCTCTTGCTAGCCAGCACCCTTCCTTGGAAGTGCTTTCACAGGCGCAGTAACACTGGGGCTTTGCGCTTCTCTAGCCACCAAACGTCACGGTCCTTCTCTTTCCGTCGGTAGACACGAGCTGAGAAATTGCAAACGTCGAGCAATTGCTCAGAGATGAAAAGTGCCAGCACTGAAAGCTCTTGCTAGCCAGCACCCTTCCTTGGAAGCGCTTTTGTAGGCCTAAGAACACTGGGGCTCTGGGCTTCTCTAGCCACCTCATCTTCTGCTCATCCTCTCGCGCACTCTAAAGAGAGCTCAGGTGAGAAATTGCAAACGTCGAGCAACTGCTCAGAGATGAAAAGTGCCAGCACTGAAAGCTCTTGCTAGCCAGCACCCTTCCTTGGAAGCGCTTTCACAGGCGCAGCAACACTGGGGCTTTGCGCTTCTCTAGCCACCAAACGTCACGGTCCTTCTCTTTCCGTCTCCTAGACACGAGCTGAGAAATTGCAAACGTTGAGCAATTGCTCAGAGATGAAAAGTGCCAGCACTGAAAGCTCTTGCTAGCCAGCACCCTTCCTTGGAAGCACTTTCACAGGCGCAGCAACACTGGGGCTTTGCGCTTCTATACGCACCAAATGTCACGGTCCTTCTCTTTCCGTCTCCTAGACACGAGCTGAGAAATTGCAAACGTCGAGCAATTCCTCAGAGATGAAAAGTGCCAGCACTGAAAGCTGTTGCTAGCCAGCACCCTTCCTTGGAAGCGCTTTTGTAGGCCTAAGAACACTGGGGCTCTGGGCTTCTCTAGCCACCTCATCTTCTGCTCATCCTCTCGCGCACTCTAAAGAGAGCTCAGGTGAGAAATTGCAAACGTCCAGCAATTGCTCAGAGATGAAAAGTGCCAGCACTGAAAGCTCTTGCTAGCCAGCACCCTTCCTTGGAAGCGCTTTCACAGGCGCAGCAACACTGGGGCTTTGCGCTTCTATACGCACCAAACGTCACGGTCCTTCTCTTTCCGTCGGTAGACACGAGCTGAGAAATTGCAAACGTCGAGCAATTGCTCAGAGATGAAAAGTGCCAGCACTGAAAGCTCTTGCTAGCCAGCACCCTTCCTTGGAAGCGCTTTCACAGGCGCAGCAACACTGGGGCTTTGCGCTTCTCTAGCCACCAAAAGTCACGGTCATTCTCTTTCCGTCTCGTAGACACGAGCTGAGAAATTGCAAACGTCGAGCAATTGCTCCGAGATGAAAAGTGCCAGCACTGAAAGCTCTTGCTAGCCAGCACCCTTCCTTGGAAGCGCTTTCACAGGCGCAGCAACACTGGGGCTTTGCGCTTCTCTAGCCACCAAACGTCACGGTCCTTCTCTTTCCGTCTCGTAGACACGAGCTGAGAAATTGCAAACGTCGAGCAATTGCTCAGAGATGAAAAGTGCCAGCACTGAAAGCTCTTGCTAGCCAGCACCCTTCCTTGGAAGCGCTTTCACAGGCGCAGCAACACTGGGGCTTTGCGCTTCTCTAGCCACCAAACGTCACGGTCATTCTCTTTCCGTCTCGTAGACACGAGCTGAGAAATTGCAAACGTCCAGCAATTGCTCAGAGATGAAAAGTGCCAGCACTGAAAGCTCTTGCTAGCCAGCACCCTTCCTTGGAAGCGCTTTCACAGGCGCAGCAACACTGGGGCTTTGCGCTTCTCTACCCACCAAACGTCACGGTCCTTCTCTTTCCGTCTCGTAGACACGAGCTGAGAAATTGCAAACGTCGAGCAATTGCTCCGAGATGAAAAGTGCCAGCACTGAAAGCTGTTGCTAGCCAGCACCCTTCCTTGGAAGCGCTTTTGTAGGCCTAAGAACACTGGGGCTCTGGGCTTCTCTAGCCACCTCATCTTCTGCTCATCCTCTCGCGCACTCTAAAGAGAGCTCAGGTGAGAAATTGCAAACGTCGAGCAACTGATCAGAGATGAAAAGTGCCAGCACTGAAAGCTGTTGCTAGCCAGCACCCTTCCTTGGAAGCGCTTTCACAGGCACAGCAACACTGGGGCTTTGCGCTTCTCTAGCCACCAAACGTCACGGTCATTCTCTTTCCATCTCATAGACACGACCTGAGAAATTGCAAACGTCGAGCAATTGCTCAGAGATGAAAAGTGCCAGCACTGAAAGCTCTTGCTAGCCAGCACCCTTCCTTGGAAGCGCTTTCACAGGCGCAGCAACACTGGGGCTTTGCGCTTCTATACGCACCAAATGTCACGGTCATTCTCTTTCCGTCTCGTAGACACGAGCTGAGAAATTGCACACGTCGAGCAATTGCTCAGAGATGAAAAGTGCCAGCACTGAAAGCTCTTGCTAGCCAGCACCCTTCCTTGGAAGCGCTTTTGTAGGCCTAAGAACACTGGGGCTCTGGGCCTCTCTAGCCACCTCATCTTCTGCTCATCCTCTCGCGCACTCTAAAGAGAGCTCAGGTGAGAAATTGCAAACGTCCAGCAATTGCTCAGAGATGAAAAGGGCCAGCACTGAAAGCTGTTGCTAGCCAGCACCCTTCCTTGGAAGCGCTTTCACAGGCGCAGTAACACTGGGGCTTTGCGCTTCTCTAGCCACCAAGCGTCACGGTCCTTCTCTTTCCGTCTCCTAGACACGAGCTGAGAAATTGCAAACGTCCAGCAATTGCTCCGAGATGAAAAGTGCCAGCACTGAAAGCTGTTGCTAGCCAGCACCCTTCCTTGGAAGTGCTTTCACAGGAGCAGCAACACTGGGGCTTTGCGCTTCTATACGCACCAAACGTCACGGTCCTTCTCTTTCCGTCTCGTAGACACGAGCTGAGAAATTGCAAACGTCGAGTAATTGCTCAGAGATGAAAAGTGCCAGCACTGAAAGCTGTTGCTAGCCAGCACCCTTCCTTGGAAGCGCTTTTGTAGGCCTAAGAACACTGGGGCTCTGGGCTTCTCTAGCCACCTCATCTTCTGCTCATCCTCTCGCGCACTCTAAAGAGAGCTCAGGTGAGAAATTGCAAACGTCCAGCAATTGCTCAGAGATGAAAAGTGCCAGCACTGAAAGCTCTTGCTAGCCAGCACCCTTCCTTGGAAGCGCTTTCACAGGCGCAGTAACACTGGGGCTTTGCGCTTCTCTAGCCACCAAACGTCACGGTCCTTCTCTTTCCGTCGGTAGACACGAGCTGAGAAATTGCAAACGTCGAGCAATTGCTCAGAGATGAAAAGTGCCAGCACTGAAAGCTGTTGCTAGCCAGCACCCTTCCTTGGAAGCGCTTTCACAGGCGCAGCAACACTGGGGCTTTGCGCTTCTATACGCACCAAACGTCACGGTCCTTCTCTTTCCGTCTCGTAGACACGAGCTGAGAAATTGCAAACGTCCAGCAATTGCTCCGAGATGAGAAGTGCCAGCACTGAAAGCTCTTGCTAGCCAGCACCCTTCCTTGGAAGCGCTTTTGTAGGCCTAAGAACACTGGGGCTCTGGGCTTCTCTAGCCACCTCATCTTCTGCTCATCCTCTCGCGCACTCTAAAGAGAGCTCAGGTGAGAAATTGCAAACGTCGAGCAATTGCTCAGAGATGAAAAGTGCCAGCACTGAAAGCTCTTGCTAGCCAGCACCCTTCCTTGGAAGCGCTTTCACAGGCGCAGTAACACTGGGGCTTTGCGCTTCTCTAGCCATCAAACGTCACGGTCCTTCTCTATCCGTCGGTAGACACGAGCTGAGAAATTGCAAACGTCGAGCAATTGCTCAGAGATGAAAAGTGCCAGCACTGAAAGCTGTTGCTAGCCAGCACCCTTCCTTGGAAGCGCTTTTGTAGGCCTAAGAACACTGGGGCTCTGGGCTTCTCTAGCCACCTCATCTTCTGCTCATCCTCTCGCGCACTCTAAAGAGAGCTCAGGTGAGAAATTGCAAACGTCGAGCAATTGCTCAGAGATGAAAAGTGCCAGCACTGAAAGCTCTTGCTAGCCAGCACCCTTCCTTGGAAGCGCTTTCACAGGCGCAGTAACACTGGGGCTTTGCGCTTCTCTAGCCACCAAACGTCACGGTCCTTCTCTTTCCGTCGGTAGACACGAGCTGAGAAATTGCAAACGTCGAGCAATTGCTCAGAGATGAAAAGTGCCAGCACTGAAAGCTGTTGCTAGCCAGCACCCTTCCTTGGAAGCGCTTTCACAGGCGCAGCAACACTGGGGCTTTGCGCTTCTATACGCACCAAACGTCACGGTCCTTCTCTTTCCGTCTCCTAGACACGAGCTGAGAAATTGCAAACGTCCAGCAATTGCTCCGAGATGAGAAGTGCCAGCACTGAAAGCTCTTGCTAGCCAGCACCCTTCCTTGGAAGCGCTTTTGTAGGCCTAAGAACACTGGGGCTCTGGGCTTCTCTAGCCACCTCATCTTCTGCTCATCCTCTCGCGCACTCTAAAGAGAGCTCAGGTGAGAAATTGCAAACGTCGAGCAATTGCTCAGAGATGAAAAGTGCCAGCACTGAAAGCTCTTGCTAGCCAGCACCCTTCCTTGGAAGCGCTTTCACAGGCGCAGTAACACTGGGGCTTTGCGCTTCTCTAGCCATCAAACGTCACGGTCCTTCTCTATCCGTCGGTAGACACGAGCTGAGAAATTGCAAACGTCGAGCAATTGCTCAGAGATGAAAAGTGCCAGCACTGAAAGCTGTTGCTAGCCAGCACCCTTCCTTGGAAGCGCTTTTGTAGGCCTAAGAACACTGGGGCTCTGGGCTTCTCTAGCCACCTCATCTTCTGCTCATCCTCTCGCGCACTCTAAAGAGAGCTCAGGTGAGAAATTGCAAACGTCGAGCAATTGCTCAGAGATGAAAAGTGCCAGCACTGAAAGCTCTTGCTAGCCAGCACCCTTCCTTGGAAGCGCTTTCACAGGCGCAGCAACACTGGGGCTTTGCGCTTCTATACGCACCAAACGTCACGGTCATTCTCTTTGCGTCTCGTAGACACGAGCTGAGAAATTGCAAACGTCCAGCAATTGCTCAGAGATGAAAAGTGCCAGCACTGAAAGCTGTTGCTAGCCAGCCCCCTTCCTTGGAAGCGCTTTTGTAGGCCTAAGAACACTGGGGCTCTGGGCTTCCCTAGCCACCTCATCTTCTGCTCATCCTCTCGCGCACTCTAAAGAGAGCTCAGGTGAGAAATTGCAAACGTCCAGCAATTGCTCAGAGATGAAAAGTGCCAGCACTGAAAGCTGTTGCTAGCCAGCACCCTTCCTTGGAAGCGCTTTCACAGGCGCAGCAACACTGGGGCTTTGCACTTCTCTACGCACCAAACGTCACGGTCCTTCTCTTTCCGTCTCGTAGACACGAGCTGAGAAATTGCAAACGTCGAGCAATTGCTCAGAGATGAAAAGTGCCAGCACTGAAAGCTCTTGCTAGCCAGCACCCTTCCTTGGAAGCGCTTTCACAGGCGCAGTAACACTGGGGTTTTGCGCTTCTCTACCCACCAAACATCACGGTCATTCTCTTTCCATCTCGTAGACACGAGCTGAGAAATTGCAAACGTCGAGCAATTGCTCCGAGATGAAAAGTGCCAGCACTGAAAGCTCTTGCTAGCCAGCACCCTTCCTTGGAAGCGCTTTTGTAGGCCTAAGAACACTGGGGCTCTGGGCTTCTCTAGCCACCTCATCTTCTGCTCATCCTCTCGCGCACTCTAAAGAGAGCTCAGGTGAGAAATTGCAAACGTCGAGCAATTGCTCAGAGATGAAAAGTGCCAGCACTGAAAGCTCTTGCTAGCCAGCACCCTTCCTTGGAAGCGCTTTCACAGGCGCAGCAACACTGGGGCTTTGCGCTTCTCTAGCCACCAAACGTCACGGTCCTTCTCTTTCCGTCGGTAGACACGAGCTGAGAAATTGCAAACGTCGAGCAATTGCTCCGAGATGAAAAGTGCCAGCACTGAAAGCTGTTGCTAGCCAGCACCCTTCCTTGGAAGCGCTTTTGTAGGCCTAACAACACTGGGGCTCTGGGCTTCTCTAGCCACCTCATCTTCTGCTCATCCTCTCGCGCACTCTAAAGAGAGCTCAGGTGAGAAATTGCAAACGTCGAGCAATTGCTCAGAGATGAAAAGTGCCAGCACTGAAAGCTGTTGCTAGCCAGCACCCTTCCTTGGAAGCGCTTTCACAGGCGCAGTAACACTGGGGCTTTGCACTTCTCTACGCACCAAACGTCACGGTCCTTCTCTTTCCGTCTCCTAGACACGAGCTGAGAAATTGCAAACGTCGAGCAATTGCTCAGAGATGAAAAGTGCCAGCACTGAAAGCTCTTGCTAGCCAGCACCCTTCCTTGGAAGTGCTTTCACAGGCGCAGTAACACTGGGGCTTTGCGCTTCTCTAGCCACCAAACGTCACGGTCCTTCTCTTTCCGTCGGTAGACACGAGCTGAGAAATTGCAAACGTCGAGCAATTGCTCAGAGATGAAAAGTGCCAGCACTGAAAGCTGTTGCTAGCCAGCACCCTTCCTTGGAAGCGCTTTTGTAGGCCTAAGAACACTGGGGCTCTGGGCTTCTCTAGCCACCTCATCTTCTGCTCATCCTCTCGCGCACTCTAAAGAGAGCTCAGGTGAGAAATTGCAAACGTCCAGCAATTGCTCCGAGATGAAAAGTGCCAGCACTGAAAGCTCTTGCTAGCCAGCACCCTTCCTTGGAAGCGCTTTCACAGGCGCAGCAACACTGGGGCTTTGCGCTTCTATACGCACCAAACGTCACGGTCCTTCTCTTTCCGTCTCGTAGACACGAGCTGAGAAATTGCAAACGTCGAGCAATTGCTCCGAGAAGAAAAGTGCCAGCACTGAAAGCTGTTGCTAGCCAGCACCCTTCCTTGGAAGCACTTTCACAGGCGCAGCAACACTGGGGCTTTGCGCTTCTATACGCACCAAATGTCACGGTCCTTCTCTTTCCGTCTTGTAGACACGAGCTGAGAAATTGCAAACGTCGAGCAATTGCTCCGAGATGAAAAGTGCCAGCACTGAAAGCTCTTGCTAGCCAGCACCCTTCCTTGGAAGCGCTTTTGTAGGCCTAAGAACAGTGGGGCTCTGGGCTTCTCTAGCCACCTCATCTTCTGCTCATCCTCTCGCGCACTCTAAAGAGAGCTCAGGTGAGAAATTGCAAACGTCGAGCAATTGCTCAGAGATGAAAAGTGCCAGCACTGAAAGCTCTTGCTAGCCAGCACCCTTCCTTGGAAGCACTTTCACAGGCGCAGCAACACTGGGGCTTTGCGCTTCTATACGCACCAAACGTCACGGTCCTTCTCTTTCCGGCGGTAGACACGAGCTGAGAAATTGCAAACGTCGAGCAATTGCTCAGAGATGAAAAGTGCCAGCACTGAAAGCTCTTGCTAGCCAGCACCCTTCCTTGGAAGCGCTTTCACAGGCGCAGTAACACTGGGGCTTTGCGCTTCTCTACCCACCAAAAATCACGGTCATTCTCTTTCCGTCTCGTAGACACGAGCTGAGAAATTGCAAACGTCGAGCAATTGCTCAGAGATGAAAAGTGCCAGCACTGAAAGCTCTTGCTAGCCAGCACCCTTCCTTGGAAGCGCTTTCACAGGCGCAGCAACACTGGGGCTTTGCGCTTCTCTAGCCACCAAACGTCACGGTCCTTCTCTTTCCGTCTCGTAGACACGAGCTGAGAAATTGCAAACGTCGAGCAATTGCTCCGAGATGAAAAGTGCCAGCACTGAAAGCTCTTGCTAGCCAGCACCCTTCCTTGGAAGCGCTTTCACAGGAGCAGCAACACTGGGGCTTTGCGCTTCTATACGCACCAAACGTCACGGTCATTCTCTTTCCGTCTCGTAGACACGAGCTGAGAAATTGCAAACGTCGAGCAATTGCTCCGAGATGAAAAGTGCCAGCACTGAAAGCTCTTGCTAGCCAGCACCCTTCCTTGGAAGCGCTTTCACAGGCGCAGCAACACTGGGGCTTTGCGCTTCTCTAGCCACCAAACGTCACGGTCATTCTCTTTCCATCTCATAGACACGAGCTGAGAAATTGCAAACGTCGAGCAATTGCTCAGAGATGAAAAGTGCCAGCACTGAAAGCTGTTGCTAGCCAGCACCCTTCCTTGGAAGCGCTTTCACAGGAGCAGCAACACTGGGGCTTTGCGCTTCTATACGCACCAAATGTCACGGTCATTCTCTTTCCGTCTCGTAGAAACGAGCTGAGAAATTGCAAACGTCGAGCAATTGCTCAGAGATGAAAAGTGCCAGCACTGAAAGCTGTTGCTAGCCAGCACCCTTCCTTGGAAGCGCTTTCACAGGCGCAGCAACACTGGGGCTTTGCGCTTCTCTAGCCACCAAACGTCACGGTCCTTCTCTTTCCGTCTCGTAGACACGAGCTGAGAAATTACACACGTCGAGCAATTGCTCAGAGATGAAAAGTGCCAGCACTGAAAGCTCTTGCTAGCCAGCACCCTTCCTTGGAAGCGCTTTTGTAGGCCTAAGAACACTGGGGCTCTGGGCCTCTCTAGCCACCTCATCTTCTGCTCATCCTCTCGCGCACTCTAAAGAGAGCTCAGGTGAGAAATTGCAAACGTCCAGCAATTGCTCAGAGATGAAAAGGGCCAGCACTGAAAGCTCTTGCTAGCCAGCACCCTTCCTTGGAAGCACTTTCACAGGCGCAGCAACACTGGGGCTTTGCGCTTCTATACGCACCAAATGTCACGGTCCTTCTCTTTCCGGCGGTAGACACGAGCTGAGAAATTGCAAACGTCGAGCAATTGCTCAGAGATGAAAAGTGCCAGCACTGAAAGCTCTTGCTAGCCAGCACCCTTCCTTGGAAGCGCTTTCACAGGCGCAGTAACACTGGGGCTTTGCGCTTCTCTACCCACCAAACATCACGGTCATTCTCTTTCCGTCTCGTAGACACGAGCTGAGAAATTGCAAACGTCGAGCAATTGCTCAGAGATGAAAAGTGCCAGCACTGAAAGCTCTTGCTAGCCAGCACCCTTCCTTGGAAGCGCTTTCACAGGCGCAGCAACACTGGGGCTTTGCGCTTCTCTAGCCACCAAACGTCACGGTCCTTCTCTTTCCGTCTCGTAGACACGAGCTGAGAAATTGCAAACGTCGAGCAATTGCTCCGAGATGAAAAGTGCCAGCACTGAAAGCTGTTGCTAGCCAGCACCCTTCCTTGGAAGCGCTTTCACAGGAGCAGCAACACTGGGGCTTTGCGCTTCTATACGCACCAAACGTCACGGTCATTCTCTTTCCGTCTCGTAGACACGAGCTGAGAAATTGCAAACGTCGAGCAATTGCTCCGAGATGAAAAGTGCCAGCACTGAAAGCTCTTGCTAGCCAGCACCCTTCCTTGGAAGCGCTTTCACAGGCGCAGCAACACTGGGGCTTTGCGCTTCTCTAGCCACCAAACGTCACGGTCATTCTCTTTCCATCTCATAGACACGAGCTGAGAAATTGCAAACGTCGAGCAATTGCTCAGAGATGAAAAGTGCCAGCACTGAAAGCTGTTGCTAGCCAGCACCCTTCCTTGGAAGCGCTTTCACAGGAGCAGCAACACTGGGGCTTTGCGCTTCTATACGCACCAAATGTCACGGTCATTCTCTTTCCGTCTCGTAGAAACGAGCTGAGAAATTGCAAACGTCGAGCAATTGCTCAGAGATGAAAAGTGCCAGCACTGAAAGCTGTTGCTAGCCAGCACCCTTCCTTGGAAGCGCTTTCACAGGCGCAGCAACACTGGGGCTTTGCGCTTCTCTACGCACCAAACGTCACGGTCCTTCTCTTTCCGTCTCGTAGACACGAGCTGAGAAATTACACACGTCGAGCAATTGCTCAGAGATGAAAAGTGCCAGCACTGAAAGCTCTTGCTAGCCAGCACCCTTCCTTGGAAGCGCTTTTGTAGGCCTAAGAACACTGGGGCTCTGGGCCTCTCTAGCCACCTCATCTTCTGCTCATCCTCTCGCGCACTCTAAAGAGAGCTCAGGTGAGAAATTGCAAACGTCCAGCAATTGCTCAGAGATGAAAAGGGCCAGCACTGAAAGCTCTTGCTAGCCAGCACCCTTCCTTGGAAGCGCTTTCACAGGCGCAGTAACACTGGGGCTTTGCGCTTCTCTAGCCACCAAGCGTCACGGTCCTTCTCTTTCCGTCTCGTAGACACGAGCTGAGAAATTGCAAACGTCCAGCAATTGCTCCGAGATGAAAAGTGCCAGCACTGAAAGCTCTTGCTAGCCAGCACCCTTCCTTGGAAGCGCTTTCACAGGCGCAGCAACACTGGGGCTTTGCGCTTCTATGCGCACCAAACGTCACGGTCCTTCTCTTTCCGTCTCCTAGACACGAGCTGAGAAATTGCAAACGTCGAGCAATTGCTCAGAGATGAAAAGTGCCAGCACTGAAAGCTCTTGCTAGCCAGCACCCTTCCTTGGAAGCGCTTTTGTAGGCCTAAGAACACTGGGGCTCTGGGCTTCTCTAGCCACCTCATCTTCTGCTCATCCTCTCGCGCACTCTAAAGAGAGCTCAGGTGAGAAATTGCAAACGTCGAGCAATTGCTCCGAGATGAAAAGTGCCAGCACTGAAAGCTCTTGCTAGCCAGCACCCTTCCTTGGAAGCGCTTTCACAGGCGCAGTAACACTGGGGCTTTGCGCTTCTCTAGCCACCAAACGTCACGGTCCTTCTCTTTCCGTCGGTAGACACGAGCTGAGAAATTGCAAACGTCGAGCAATTGCTCAGAGATGAAAAGTGCCAGCACTGAAAGCTCTTGCTAGCCAGCACCCTTCCTTGGAAGCGCTTTTGTAGGCCTAAGAACACTGGGGCTCTGGGCTTCTCTAGCCACCTCATCTTCTGCTCATCCTCTCGCGCACTCTAAAGAGAGCTCAGGTGAGAAATTGCAAACGTCCAGCAATTGCTCAGAGATGAAAAGTGCCAGCACTGAAAGCTCTTGCTAGCCAGCACCCTTCCTTGGAAGCGCTTTCACAGGCGCAGCAACACTGGGGCTTTGCGCTTCTATACGCACCAAACGTCACGGTCCTTCTCTTTCCGTCTCGTAGACACGAGCTGAGAAATTGCAAACGTCGAGCAATTGCTCAGAGATGAAAAGTGCCAGCACTGAAAGCTGTTGCTAGCCAGCACCCTTCCTTGGAAGCGCTTTTGTAGGCCTAAGAACACTGGGGCTCTGGGCTTCCCTAGCCACCTCATCTTCTGCTCATCCTCTCGCGCACTCTAAAGAGAGCTGAGGTGAGAAATTGCAAACGTCGAGCAATTGCTCAGAGATGAAAAGTGCCAGCACTGAAAGCTCTTGCTAGCCAGCACCCTTCCTTGGAAGCGCTTTCACAGGCGCAGTAACACTGGGGCTTTGCGCTTCTCTAGCCACCAAACGTCACGGTCCTTCTCTTTCCGTCTCGTAGACACGAGCTGAGAAATTGCAAACGTCGAGCAATTGCTCAGAGATGAAAAGTGCCAGCACTGAAAGCTGTTGCTAGCCAGCACCCTTCCTTGGAAGCGCTTTCACAGGCGCAGCAACACTGGGGCTTTGCGCTTCTATACGCACCAAACGTCACGGTCCTTCTCTTTCCGTCTCGTAGACACGAGCTGAGAAATTGCAAACGTCGAGCAATTGCTCAGAGATGAAAAGTGCCAGCACTGAAAGCTGTTGCTAGCCAGCACCCTTCCTTGGAAGCGCTTTTGTAGGCCTAAGAACACTGGGGCTCTGGGCTTCCCTAGCCACCTCATCTTCTGCTCATCCTCTCGCGCACTCTAAAGAGAGCTCAGGTGAGAAATTGCAAACGTCGAGCAATTGCTCAGAGATGAAAAGTGCCAGCACTGAAAGCTCTTGCTAGCCAGCACCCTTCCTTGGAAGCGCTTTCACAGGCGCAGTAACACTGGGGCTTTGCGCTTCTATACGCACCAAACGTCACGGTCCTTCTCTTTCCATCTCGTAGACACGAGCTGAGAAATTGCAAACGTCGAGCAATTGCTCAGAGATGAAAAGTGCCAGCACTGAAAGCTGTTGCTAGCCAGCACCCTTCCTTGGAAGCGCTTTTGTAGGCCTAAGAACACTGGGGCTCTGGGCTTCTCTAGCCACCTCATCTTCTGCTCATCCTCTCACGCACTCTAAAGAGAGCTCAGGTGAGAAATTGCAAACGTCGAGCAATTGCTCAGAGATGAAAAGTGCCAGCACTGAAAGCTCTTGCTAGCCAGCACCCTTCCTTGGAAGCGCTTTCACAGGCGCAGTAACACTGGGGCTTTGCGCTTCTCTAGCCACCAAACATCACGGTCATTCTCTTTCCGTCTCCTAGACACGAGCTGAGAAATTGCAAACGTCGAGCAATTGCTCAGAGATGAAAAGTGCCAGCACTGAAAGCTGTTGCTAGCCAGCACCCTTCCTTGGAAGCGCTTTCACAGGCGCAGTAACACTGGGGCTTTGCGCTTCTCTAGCCACCAAACGTCACGGTCCTTCTCTTTCCGTCGGTAGACACGAGCTGAGAAATTGCAAACGTCGAGCAATTGCTCAGAGATGAAAAGTGCCAGCACTGAAAGCTCTTGCTAGCCAGCACCCTTCCTTGGAAGCGCTTTCACAGGCGCAGCAACACTGGGGCTTTGCGCTTCTCTAGCCACCAAACGTCACGGTCCTTCTCTTTCCGTCTCGTAGACACGAGCTGAGAAATTGCAAACGTCGAGCAATTGCTCAGAGATGAGAAGTGCCAGCACTGAAAGCTGTTGCTAGCCAGCACCCTTCCTTGGAAGCGCTTTTGTAGGCCTAAGAACACTGGGGCTCTGGGCTTCTCTAGCCACCTCATCTTCTGCTCATCCTCTCGCGCACTCTAAAGAGAGCTCAGGTGAGAAATTGCAAACGTCCAGCAATTGCTCAGAGATGAAAAGTGCCAGCACTGAAAGCTCTTGCTAGCCAGCACCCTTCCTTGGAAGCACTTTCACAGGCGCAGCAACACTGGGGCTTTGCGCTTCTATACGCACCAAACGTCACGGTCCTTCTCTTTCCGTCGGTAGACACGAGCTGAGAAATTGCAAACGTCGAGCAATTGCTCAGAGATGAAAAGTGCCAGCACTGAAAGCTCTTGCTAGGCAGCACCCTTCCTTGGAAGCGCTTTCACAGGCGCAGCAACACTGGGGCTTTGCGCTTCTATACGCACCAAACGTCACGGTCATTCTCTTTCCGTCTCGTAGACACGAGCTGAGAAATTGCAAACGTCCAGCAATTGCTCCGAGATGAAAAGTGCCAGCACTGAAAGCTGTTGCTAGCCAGCACCCTTCCTTGGAAGCGCTGTCACAGGCGCAGCAACACTGGGGCTTTGCGCTTCTCTAGCCACCAAACGTCACGGTCCTTCTCTTTCCGTCTCGTAGACACGAGCTGAGAAATTGCAAACGTCGAGCAATTGCTCAGAGATGAAAAGTGCCAGCACTGAAAGCTCTTGCTAGCCAGCACCCTTCCTTGGAAGCGCTTTCACAGGAGCAGCAACACTGGGGCTTTGCGCTTCTATACGCACCAAACGTCACGGTCCTTCTCTTTCTGTCTCGTAGACACGAGCTGAGAAATTGCAAACGTCGAGCAATTGCTCAGAGATGAAAAGTGCCAGCACTGAAAGCTCTTGCTAGCCAGCACCCTTCCTTGGAAGCGCTTTCACAGGCGCAGCAACACTGGGGCTTTGCGCTTCTCTAGCCACCAAGCGTCACGGTCATTCTCTTTCCGTCTCCTAGACACGAGCTGAGAAATTGCAAACGTCCAGCAATTGCTCAGAGATGAAAAGTGCCAGCACTGAAAGCTCTTGCTAGCCAGCACCCTTCCTTGGAAGCGCTTTCACAGGCGCAGCAACACTGGGGCTTTGCGCTTCTCTACCCACCAAACGTCACGGTCCTTCTCTTTCCGTCTCGTAGACACGAGCTGAGAAATTGCAAACGTCGAGCAATTGCTCCGAGATGAAAAGTGCCAGCACTGAAAGCTCTTGCTAGCCAGCACCCTTCCTTGGAAGCGCTTTTGTAGGCCTAACAACACTGGGGCTCTGGGCTTCTCTAGCCACCTCATCTTCTGCTCATCCTCTCGCGCACTCTAAAGAGAGCTCCGGTGAGAAATTGCAAAGGTCGAGCAATTGCTCAGAGATGAAAAGTGCCAGCACTGAAAGCTCTTGCTAGCCAGCACCCTTCCTTGGAAGCGCTTTCACAGGCGCAGCAACACTGGGGCTTTGCGCTTCTCTAGCCACCAAACGTCACGGTCATTCTCTTTCCATCTCATAGACACGAGCTGAGAAATTGCAAACGTCGAGCAATTGCTCAGAGATGAAAAGTGCCAGCACTGAAAGCTCTTGCTAGCCAGCACCCTTCCTTGGAAGCGCTTTCACAGGAGCAGCAACACTGGGGCTTTGCGCTTCTCTACCCACCAAACGTCACGGTCCTTCTCTTTCCGTCTCGTAGACACGAGCTGAGAAATTGCACACGTCGAGCAATTGCTCAGAGATGAAAAGTGCCAGCACTGAAAGCTCTTGCTAGCCAGCACCCTTCCTTGGAAGCGCTTTTGTAGGCCTAAGAACACTGGGGCTCTGGGCCTCTCTAGCCACCTCATCTTCTGCTCATCCTCTCGCGCACTCTAAAGAGAGCTCAGGTGAGAAATTGCAAACGTCCAGCAATTGCTCAGAGATGAAAAGGGCCAGCACTGAAAGCTCTTGCTAGCCAGCACCCTTCCTTGGAAGCGCTTTCACAGGCGCAGCAACACTGGGGCTTTGCGCTTCTCTAGCCACCAAGCGTCACGGTCCTTCTCTTTCCGTCTCGTAGACACGAGCTGAGAAATTGCAAACGTCCAGCAATTGCTCCGAGATGAAAAGTGCCAGCACTGAAAGCTCTTGCTAGCCAGCACCCTTCCTTGGAAGCGCTTTCACAGGCGCAGCAACACTGGGGCTTTGCGCTTCTATACGCACCAAACGTCACGGTCATTCTCTTTCCGTCTCCTAGACACGAGCTGAGAAATTGCAAACGTCGAGCAATTGCTCCGAGATGAAAAGTGCCAGCACTGAAAGCTGTTGCTAGCCAGCACCCTTCCTTGGAAGCGCTTTTGTAGGCCTAAGAACACTGGGGCTTTGCGCTTCTCTAGCCACCTCATCTTCTGCTCATCCTCTCGCGCACTCTAAAGAGAGCTCAGGTGAGAAATTGCAAACGTCGAGCAATTGCTCCGAGATGAAAAGTGCCAGCACTGAAAGCTCTTGCTAGCCAGCACCCTTCCTTGGAAGCGCTTTTGTAGGCCTAAGAACACTGGGGCTCTGGGCTTCTCTAGCCACCTCATCTTCTGCTCATCCTCTCGCGCACTCTAAAGAGAGCTCAGGTGAGAAATTGCAAACGTCCAGCAATTGCTCAGAGATGAAAAGGGCCAGCACTGAAAGCTCTTGCTAGCCAGCACCCTTCCTTGGAAGCGCTTTCACAGGCGCAGCAACACTGGGGCTTTGCGCTTCTCTACCCACCAAACGTCACGGTCCTTCTCTTTGCGTCTCGTAGACACGAGCTGAGAAATTGCAAACGTCCAGCAATTGCTCCGAGATGAAAAGTGCCAGCACTGAAAGCTGTTGCTAGCCAGCACCCTTCCTTGGAAGTGCTTTTGTAGGCCTAAGAACACTGGGGCTCTGGGCTTCCCTAGCCACCTCATCTTCTGCTCATCCTCTCGCGCACTCTAAAGAGAGCTCAGGTGAGAAATTGCAAACGTCCAGCAATTGCTCAGAGATGAAAAGTGCCAGCACTGAAAGCTCTTGCTAGCCAGCACCCTTCCTTGGAAGCGCTTTCACAGGCGCAGTAACACTGGGGTTTTGCGCTTCTCTACCCACCAAACGTCACGGTCCTTCTCTTTCCATCTCGTAGACACGAGCTGAGAAATTGCAAACGTCGAGCAATTGCTCAGAGATGAAAAGTGCCAGCACTGAAAGCTGTTGCTAGCCAGCACCCTTCCTTGGAAGCGCTTTTGTAGGCCTAACAACACTGGGGCTCTGGGCTTCCCTAGCCACCTCATCTTCTGCTCATCCTCTCGCGCACTCTAAAGAGAGCTCAGGTGAGAAATTGCAAACGTCCAGCAATTGCTCAGAGATGAAAAGTGCCAGCACTGAAAGCTCTTGCTAGCCAGCACCCTTCCTTGGAAGCGCTTTCACAGGCGCAGTAACACTGGGGTTTTGCGCTTCTCTACCCACCAAACGTCACGGTCCTGCTCTTTCCATCTCGTAGACACGAGCTGAGAAATTGCAAACGTCGAGCAATTGCTCAGAGATGAAAAGTGCCAGCACTGAAAGCTGTTGCTAGCCAGCACCCTTCCTTGGAAGCGCTTTTGTAGGCCTAAGAACACTGGGGCTCTGGGCTTCTCTAGCCACCTCATCTTCTGCTCATCCTCTCGCGCACTCTAAAGAGAGCTCAGGTGAGAAATTGCAAACGTCCAGCAATTGCTCAGAGATGAAAAGGGCCAGCACTGAAAGCTCTTGCTAGCCAGCACCCTTCCTTGGAAGCGCTTTCACAGGCGCAGTAACACTGGGGCTTTGCGCTTCTCTAGCCACCAAACGTCACGGTCCTTCTCTTTCCGTCAGTAGACACGAGCTGAGAAATTGCAAACGTTGAGCAATTGCTCAGAGATGAAAAGTGCCAGCACTGAAAGCTGTTGCTAGCCAGCACCCTTCCTTGGAAGCGCTTTCACAGGCGCAGCAACACTGGGGCTTTGCGCTTCTCTAGCCACCAAACGTCACGGTCATTCTCTTTCCGTCTCGTAGACACGAGCTGAGAAATTGCAAACGTCCAGCAATTGCTCAGAGATGAAAAGTGCCAGCACTGAAAGCTCTTGCTAGCCAGCACCCTTCCTTGGAAGCGCTTTCACAGGCGCAGCAACACTGGGGCTTTGCGCTTCTATACGCACCAAACGTCACGGTCCTTCTCTTTCCGTCTCGTAGACACGAGCTGAGAAATTGCAAACGTCGAGCAATTGCTCAGAGATGAAAAGTGCCAGCACTGAAAGCTCTTGCTAGCCAGCACCCTTCCTTGGAAGTGCTTTCACAGGCGCAGCAACACTGGGGCTTTGCGCTTCTCTAGCCACCAAACGTCACGGTCATTCTCTTTCCGTCTCGTAGACACGAGCTGAGAAATTGCAAACGTCCAGCAATTGCTCAGAGATGAAAAGTGCCAGCACTGAAAGCTCTTGCTAGCCAGCACCCTTCCTTGGAAGCGCTTTCACAGGCGCAGCAACACTGGGGCTTTGCGCTTCTCTAGCCACCAAACGTCACGGTCCTTCTCTTTCCGTCTCGTAGACATGAGCTGAGAAATTGCAAACGTCCAGCAATTGCTCAGAGATGAAAAGTGCCAGCACTGAAAGCTGTTGCTAGCCAGCACCCTTCCTTGGAAGCGCTTTTGTAGGCCTAAGAACACTGGGGCTCTGGGCTTCTCTAGCCACCTCATCTTCTGCTCATCCTCTCGCGCACTCTAAAGAGAGCTCAGGTGAGAAATTGCAAACGTCGAGCAACTGCTCAGAGATGAAAAGTGCCAGCACTGAAAGCTGTTGCTAGCCAGCACCCTTCCTTGGAAGCGCTTTCACAGGCGCAGCAACACTGGGGCTTTGCGCTTCTCTAGCCACCAAACGTCACGGTCCTTCTCTTTCCGTCTCCTAGACACGAGCTGAGAAATTGCAAACGTCGAGCAATTGCTCAGAGATGAAAAGTGCCAGCACTGAAAGCTCTTGCTAGCCAGCACCCTTCCTTCGAAGCGCTTTCACAGGCACAGTAACACTGGGGCTTTGCGCTTCTCTAGCCATCAAACGTCATGGTCATTCTCTTTCCATCTCGTAGACACGAGCTGAGAAATTGCAAACGTCCAGCAATTGCTCCGAGATGAAAAGTGCCAGCACTGAAAGCTGTTGCTAGCCAGCACCCTTCCTTGGAAGCGCTTTTGTAGGCCTAAGAACACTGGGGCTCTGGGCTTCTCTAGCCACCTAATCTTCTGCTCATCCTCTCGCGCACTCTAAAGAGAGCTCAGGTGAGAAATTGCAAACGTCCAGCAATTGCTCAGAGATGAAAAGTGCCAGCACTGAAAGCTCTTGCTAGCCAGCACCCTTCCTTGGAAGCGCTTTCACAGGCGCAGCAACACTGGGGCTTTGCGCTTCTATACGCACCAAGCGTCACGGTCCTTCTCTTTCCGTCTTGTAGACACGAGCTGAGAAATTGCAAACGTCGAGCAATTGCTCAGAGATGAAAAGTGCCAGCACTGAAAGCTCTTGCTAGCCAGCACCCTTCCTTGGAAGCGCTTTCACAGGCGCAGCAACACTGGGGCTTTGCGCTTCTCTACCCACCAAACATCACGGCCATTCTCTTTCCATCTCGTAGACACGAGCTGAGAAATTGCAAACGTCGAGCAATTGCTCAGAGATGAAAAGTGCCAGCACTGAAAGCTGTTGCTAGCCAGCACCCTTCCTTGGAAGCGCTTTTGTAGGCCTAAGAACACTGGGGCTCTGGGCTTCTCTAGCCACCTAATCTTCTGCACATCCTCTCGCGCACTCTAAAGAGAGCTCAGGTGAGAAATTGCAAACGTCGAGCAATTGCTCAGAGATGAAAAGTGCCAGCACTGAAAGCTCTTGCTAGCCAGCACCCTTCCTTGGAAGCGCTTTCACAGGCGCAGCAACACTGGGGCTTTGCGCTTCTCTAGCCACCAAACGTCACGGTCCTTCTCTTTCCGTCGGTAGACACGAGCTGAGAAATTGCAAACGTCGAGCAATTGCTCAGAGATGAAAAGTGCCAGCACTGAAAGCTGTTGCTAGCCAGCACCCTTCCTTGGAAGCGCTTTCACAGGCGCAGCAACACTGGGGCTTTGCGCTTCTATACGCACCAAACGTCACGGTCATTCTCTTTCCGTCTCGTAGACACGAGCTGAGAAATTGCAAACGTCCAGCAATTGCTCCGAGAAGAAAAGTGCCAGCACTGAAAGCTGTTGCTAGCCAGCACCCTTCCTTGGAAGCGCTTTTGTAGGCCTAAGAACACTGAGGCTCTGGGCTTCTCTAGCCACCTCATCTTCTGCTCATCCTCTCGCGCACTCTAAAGAGAGCTCAGGTGAGAAATTGCAAACGTCGAGCAATTGCTCAGAGATGAAAAGTGCCAGCACTGAAAGCTCTTGCTAGCCAGCACCCTTCCTTGGAAGCGCTTTCACAGGCGCAGCAACACTGGGGCTTTGCGCTTCTATACGCACCAAACGTCACGGTCATTCTCTTTCCGCCTCGTAGACATGAGCTGAGAAATTGCAAATGTCGAGCAATTGCTCAGAGATGAAAAGTGCCAGCACTGAAAGCTCTTGCTAGCCAGCACCCTTCCTTGGAAGCGCTTTCACAGGCGCAGCAACACTGGCGCTTTGTGCTTCTATACGCACCAAACGTCAAGGTCATTCTCTTTCCGTCTCGTAGACATGAGCTGAGAAATTGCAAATGTCGAGCAATTGCTCAGAGATGAAAAGTGCCAGCACTGAAAGCTCTTGCTAGCCAGCACCCTTCCTTGGAAGCGCTTTCACAGGCGCAGCAACACTGGGGCTTTGCGCTTCTCTAGCCACCAAACGTCACGGTCATTCTCTTTCCGTCTCGTAGACATGAGCTGAGAAATTGCAAACGTCGAGCAATTGCTCAGAGATGAAAAGTGCCAGCACTGAAAGCTCTTGCTAGCCAGCACCCTTCCTTGGAAGCGCTTTTGTAGGCCTAAGAACACTGGGGCTCTGGGCTTCTCTAGCCACCTAATCTTCTGCTCATCCTCTCGCGCACTCTAAAGAGAGCTCAGGTGAGAAATTGCAAACGTCGAGCAATTGCTCAGAGATGAAAAGTGCCAGCACTGAAAGCTCTTGCTAGCCAGCACCCTTCCTTGGAAGCGCTTTCACAGGCGCAGCAACACTGGGGCTTTGCGCTTCTCTAGCCACCAAACGTCACGGTCCTTCTCTTTCCGTCTCCTAGACACGAGCTGAGAAATTGCAAACGTCGAGCAATTGCTCAGAGATGAAAAGTGCCAGCACTGAAAGCTGTTGCTAGCCAGCACCCTTCCCTGGAAGCGCTTTCACAGGCGCAGCAACACTGGGGCTTTGCGCTTCTATACGCACCAAACGTCACGGTCCTTCTCTTTCCGTCTCGTAGACACGAGCTGAGAAATTGCAAACGTCCAGCAATTGCTCAGAGATGAAAAGTGCCAGCACTGAAAGCTCTTGCTAGCCAGCACCCTTCCTTGGAAGCGCTTTCACAGGCGCAGCAACACTGGGGCTTTGCGCTTCTATACGCACCAAACGTCACGGTCATTCTCTTTCCGTCTCGTAGACACGAGCTGAGAAATTGCAAACGTCGAGCAATTGCTCAGAGATGAAAAGTGCCAGCACTGAAAGCTCTTGCTAGCCAGCACCCTTCCTTCGAAGCGCTTTCACAGGCGCAGTAACACTGGGGCTTTGCGCTTCTCTAATCACCAAACATCACGGTCATTCTCTTTCCGTCTCCTAGACACGAGCTGAGAAATTGCAAACGTCGAGCAATTGCTCAGAGATGAAAAGTGCCAGCACTGAAAGCTGTTGCTAGCCAGCACCCTTCCTTGGAAGCGCTTTTGTAGGCCTAAGAACACTGGGGCTCTGGCCTTCTCTAGCCACCTCATCTTCTGCTCATCCTCTCGCGCACTCTAAAGAGAGCTCAGGTGAGAAATTGCAAACGTCCAGCAATTGCTCCGAGATGAAAAGTGCCAGCACTGAAAGCTCTTGCTAGCCAGCACCCTTCCTTGGAAGTGCTTTCACAGGCGCAGTAACACTGGGGCTTTGCGCTTCTCTAGCCATCAAACGTCATGGTCATTCTCTTTCCATCTCGTAGACACGAGCTGAGAAATTGCAAACGTCGAGCAATTGCTCAGAGATGAAAAGTGCCAGCACTGAAAGCTCTTGCTAGCCAGCACCCTTCCTTGGAAGCGCTTTTGTAGGCCTAAGAACACTGGGGCTCTGGGCTTCTCTAGCCACCTCATCTTCTGCTCATCCTCTCGCGCACTCTAAAGAGAGCTCAGGTGAGAAATTGCAAACGTCCAGCAATTGCTCCGAGATGAAAAGTGCCAGCACTGAAAGCTCTTGCTAGCCAGCACCCTTCCTTGGAAGCGCTTTCACAGGCGCAGCAACACTGGGGCTTTGCGCTTCTCTAGCCACCAAACGTCACGGTCCTTCTCTTTCCGTCGGTAGACACGAGCTGAGAAATTGCAAACGTCGAGCAATTGCTCAGAGATGAAAAGTGCCAGCACTGAAAGCTCTTGCTAGCCAGCACCCTTCCTTGGAAGCGCTTTCACAGGCGCAGCAACACTGGGGCTTTGCGCTTCTCTAGCCACGAAACGTCACGGTCCTTCTCTTTCCGTCGGTAGACACGAGCTGAGAAATTGCAAACGTCGAGCAATTGCTCCGAGATGAAAAGTGCCAGCACTGAAAGCTGTTGCTAGCCAGCACCCTTCCTTGGAAGCGCTTTTGTAGGCCTAAGAACACTGGGGCTCTGGGCTTCTCTAGCCACCTAATCTTCTGCTCATCCTCTCGCGCACTCTAAAGAGAGCTCAGGTGAGAAATTGCAAACGTCCAGCAATTGCTCAGAGATGAAAAGTGCCAGCACTGAAAGCTGTTGCTAGCCAGCACCCTTCCTTGGAAGCGCTTTCACAGGCGCAGCAACACTGGGACTTTGCGCTTCTATACGCACCAAGCGTCACCGTCCTTCTCTTTCCGTCTTGTAGACACGAGCTGAGAAATTGCAAACGTCGAGCAATTGCTCAGAGATGAAAAGTGCCAGCACTGAAAGCTGTTGCTAGCCAGCACCCTTCCTTGGAAGTGCTTTCACAGGCGCAGTAACACTGGGGCTTTGCGCTTCTCTACCCACCAAACATCACGGTCATTCTCTTTCCATCTCGTAGACACGAGCTGAGAAATTGCAAACGTCGAGCAATTGCTCAGAGATGAAAAGTGCCAGCACTGAAAGCTCTTGCTAGCCAGCACCCTTCCTTGGAAGCGCTTTTGTAGGCCTAAGAACACTGGGGCTCTGGGCTTCTCTAGCCACCTAATCTTCTGCTCATCCTCTCGCGCACTCTAAAGAGAGCTCAGGTGAGAAATTGCAAACGTCCAGCAATTGCTCAGAGATGAAAAGTGCCAGCACTGAAAGCTCTTGCTAGCCAGCACCCTTCCTTGGAAGCGCTTTCACAGGCGCAGTAACACTGGGGCTTTGCGCTTCTCTAGCCACCAAACGTCACGGTCCTTCTCTTTCCGTCTCCTAGACACGAGCTGAGAAATTGCAAACGTCGAGCAATTGCTCAGAGATGAAAAGTGCCAGCACTGAAAGCTCTTGCTAGCCAGCACCCTTCCTTGGAAGCGCTTTCACAGGCGCAGCAACACTGGGGCTTTGCGCTTCTCTAGCCACCAAACGTCACGGTCATTCTCTTTCCGTCTCGTAGACACGAGCTGAGAAATTGCAAACGTCCAGCAATTGCTCCGAGAAGAAAAGTGCCAGCACTGAAAGCTGTTGCTAGCCAGCACCCTTCCTTGGAAGCGCTTTTGTAGGCCTAAGAACACTGGGGCTCTGGGCTTCTCTAGCCACCTAATCTTCTGCTCATCCTCTCGCGCACTCTAAAGAGAGCTCAGGTGAGAAATTGCAAACGTCCAGCAATTGCTCAGAGATGAAAAGTGCCAGCACTGAAAGCTGTTGCTAGCCAGCCCCCTTCCTTGGAAGCGCTTTCACAGGCGCAGCAACACTGGGGCTTTGCGCTTCTATACGCACCAAACGTCACGGTCATTCTCTTTCCGCCTCGTAGACACGAGCTGAGAAATTGCAAACGTCGAGCAATTGCTCAGAGATGAAAAGTGCCAGCACTGAAAGCTGTTGCTAGCCAGCACCCTTCCTTGGAAGCGCTTTCACAGGCGCAGCAACACTGGCGCTTTGTGCTTCTATACGCACCAAACGTCAAGGTCATTCTCTTTCCGTCTCGTAGACATGAGCTGAGAAATTGCAAATGTCGAGCAATTGCTCAGAGATGAAAAGTGCCAGCACTGAAAGCTCTTGCTAGCCAGCACCCTTCCTTGGAAGCGCTTTCACAGGCGCAGCAACACTGGGGCTTTGCGCTTCTCTAGCAACCAAACGTCACAGTCATTCTCTTTCCGTCTCGTAGACATGAGCTGTGAAATTGCAAACGTCGAGCAATTGCTCAGAGATGAAAAGTGCCAGCACTGAAAGCTGTTGCTAGCCAGCACCCTTCCTTGGAAGCGCTTTTGTAGGCCTAAGAACACTGGGGCTCTGGGCTTCTCTAGCCACCTCATCTTCTGCTCATCCTCTCGCGCACTCTAAAGAGAGCTCAGTGAGAAATTGCAAACGTCGAGCAATTGCTCCGAGATGAAAAGTGCCAGCACTGAAAGCTCTTGCTAGCCAGCACCCTTCCTTGGAAGCGCTTTCACAGGCGCAGCAACACTGGGGCTTTGCGCTTCTCTAGCCACCAAACGTCACGGTCCTTCTCTTTCCGTCTCCTAGACACGAGCTGAGAAATTGCAAACGTCGAGCAATTGCTCAGAGATGAAAAGTGCCAGCACTGAAAGCTGTTGCTAGCCAGCACCCTTCCTTGGAAGCGCTTTTGTAGGCCTAAGAACACTGGGGCTCTGGGCTTCTCTAGCCACCTAATCTTCTGCTCATCCTCTCGCGCACTCTAAAGAGAGCTCAGGTGAGAAATTGCAAACGTCCAGCAATTGCTCAGAGATGAAAAGTGCCAGCACTGAAAGCTCTTGCTAGCCAGCACCCTTCCTTGGAAGCGCTTTCACAGGCGCAGTAACACTGGGGCTTTGCGCTTCTCTAGCCACCAAACGTCACGGTCCTTCTCTTTCCGTCTCCTAGACACGAGCTGAGAAATTGCAAACGTCGAGCAATTGCTCAGAGATGAAAAGTGCCAGCACTGAAAGCTCTTGCTAGCCAGCACCCTTCCTTGGAAGCGCTTTCACAGGCGCAGCAACACTGGGGCTTTGCGCTTCTCTAGCCACCAAACGTCACGGTCATTCTCTTTCCGTCTCGTAGACACGAGCTGAGAAATTGCAAACGTCCAGCAATTGCTCCGAGAAGAAAAGTGCCAGCACTGAAAGCTGTTGCTAGCCAGCACCCTTCCTTGGAAGCGCTTTTGTAGGCCTAAGAACACTGGGGCTCTGGGCTTCTCTAGCCACCTAATCTTCTGCTCGTCCTCTCGCGCACTCTAAAGAGAGCTCAGGTGAGAAATTGCAAACGTCCAGCAATTGCTCAGAGATGAAAAGTGCCAGCACTGAAAGCTGTTGCTAGCCAGCACCCTTCCTTGGAAGCGCTTTCACAGGCGCAGCAACACTGGGGCTTTGCGCTTCTATACGCACCAAACGTCACGGTCATTCTCTTTCCGCCTCGTAGACACGAGCTGAGAAATTGCAAACGTCGAGCAATTGCTCAGAGATGAAAAGTGCCAGCACTGAAAGCTGTTGCTAGCCAGCACCCTTCCTTGGAAGCGCTTTCACAGGCGCAGCAACACTGGCGCTTTGTGCTTCTATACGCACCAAACGTCAAGGTCATTCTCTTTCCGTCTCGTAGACATGAGCTGAGAAATTGCAAATGTCGAGCAATTGCTCAGAGATGAAAAGTGCCAGCACTGAAAGCTCTTGCTAGCCAGCACCCTTCCTTGGAAGCGCTTTCACAGGCGCAGCAACACTGGGGCTTTGCGCTTCTCTAGCAACCAAACGTCACAGTCATTCTCTTTCCGTCTCGTAGACATGAGCTGTGAAATTGCAAACGTCGAGCAATTGCTCAGAGATGAAAAGTGCCAGCACTGAAAGCTGTTGCTAGCCAGCACCCTTCCTTGGAAGCGCTGTTGTAGGCCTAAGAACACTGGGGCTCTGGGCTTCTCTAGCCACCTCATCTTCTGCTCATCCTCTCGCGCACTCTAAAGAGAGCTCAGTGAGAAATTGCAAACGTCCAGCAATTGCTCCGAGATGAAAAGTGCCAGCACTGAAAGCTCTTGCTAGCCAGCACCCTTCCTTGGAAGCGCTTTCACAGGCGCAGCAACACTGGGGCTTTGCGCTTCTCTAGCCACCAAACGTCACGGTCCTTCTCTTTCCGTCTCCTAGACACGAGCTGAGAAATTGCAAACGTCGAGCAATTGCTCCGAGATGAAAAGTGCCAGCACTGAAAGCTGTTGCTAGCCAGCACCCTTCCCTGGAAGCGCTTTCACAGGCGCAGCAACACTGGGGCTTTGCGCTTCTATACGCACCAAACGTCACGGTCATTCTCTTTCCGCCTCGTAGACACGAGCTGAGAAATTGCAAACGTCGAGCAATTGCTCCGAGATGAAAAGTGCCAGCACTGAAAGCTCTTGCTAGCCAGCACCCTTCCTTGGAAGCGCTTTCACAGGCGCAGCAACACTGGCGCTTTGTGCTTCTATACGCACCAAACGTCAAGGTCATTCTCTTTCCGTCTCGTAGACATGAGCTGAGAAATTGCAAATGTCGAGCAATTGCTCAGAGATGAAAAGTGCCAGCACTGAAAGCTCTTGCTAGCCAGCACCCTTCCCTGGAAGCGCTTTCACAGGCGCAGCAACACTGGGGCTTTGCGCTTCTATACGCACCAAACGTCACGGTCCTTCTCTTTCCGTCTCGTAGACATGAGCTGAGAAATTGCAAACGTCGAGCAATTGCTCAGAGATGAAAAGTGCCAGCACTGAAAGCTCTTGCTAGCCAGCACCCTTCCTTGGAAGCGCTTTTGTAGGCCTAAGAACACTGGGGCTCTGGGCTTCTCTAGCCACCTAATCTTCTGCTCATCCTCTCGCGCACTCTAAAGAGAGCTCAGGTGAGAAATTGCAAACGTCGAGCAATTGCTCAGAGATGAAAAGTGCCAGCACTGAAAGCTCTTGCTAGCCAGCACCCTTCCTTGGAAGCTCTTTCACAGGCGCAGCAACACTGGGGCTTTGCGCTTCTCTAGCCACCAAACGTCACGGTCCTTCTCTTTCCGTCTCGTAGACACGAGCTGAGAAATTGCAAACGTCGAGCAATTGCTCAGAGATGAAAAGTGCCAGCACTGAAAGCTGTTGCTAGCCAGCACCCTTCCCTGGAAGCGCTTTCACAGGCGCAGCAACACTGGGGCTTTGCGCTTCTATACGCACCAAACGTCACGGTCCTTCTCTTTCCGTCTCCTAGACACGAGCTGAGAAATTGCAAACGTCCAGCAATTGCTCAGAGATGAAAAGTGCCAGCACTGAAAGCTCTTGCTAGCCAGCACCCTTCCTTGGAAGCGCTTTCACAGGCGCAGCAACACTGGGGCTTTGCGCTTCTATACGCACCAAGCGTCACGGTCCTTCTCTTTCCGTCTCGTAGACACGAGCTGAGAAATTGCAAACGTCGAGCAATTGCTCAGAGATGAAAAGTGCCAGCACTGAAAGCTGTTGCTAGCCAGCACCCTTCCTTCGAAGCGCTTTCACAGGCGCAGTAACACTGGGGCTTTGCGCTTCTCTAATCACCAAACATCACGGTCATTCTCTTTCCGTCTCCTAGACACGAGCTGAGAAATTGCAAACGTCGAGCAATTGCTCAGAGATGAAAAGTGCCAGCACTGAAAGCTGTTGCTAGCCAGCACCCTTCCTTGGAAGCGCTTTTGTAGGCCTAAGAACACTGGGGCTCTGGCCTTCTCTAGCCACCTCATCTTCTGCTCATCCTCTCGTGCACTCTAAAGAGAGCTCAGGTGAGAAATTGCAAACGTCCAGCAATTGCTCAGAGATGAAAAGTGCCAGCACTGAAAGCTCTTGCTAGCCAGCACCCTTCCTTGGAAGTGCTTTCACAGGCGCAGTAACACTGGGGCTTTGCGCTTCTCTAGCCATCAAACGTCATGGTCATTCTCTTTCCATCTCGTAGACACGAGCTGAGAAATTGCAAACGTCGAGCAATTGCTCAGAGATGAAAAGTGCCAGCACTGAAAGCTCTTGCTAGCCAGCACCCTTCCTTGGAAGCGCTTTTGTAGGCCTAAGAACACTGGGGCTCTGGGCTTCTCTAGCCACCTAATCTTCTGCTCATCCTCTCGCGCACTCTAAAGAGAGCTCAGGTGAGAAATTGCAAACGTCCAGCAATTGCTCCGAGATGAAAAGTGCCAGCACTGAAAGCTGTTGCTAGCCAGCACCCTTCCTTGGAAGCGCTTTCACAGGCGCAGCAACACTGGGGCTTTGCGCTTCTCTAGCCACCAAACGTCACGGTCCTTCTCTTTCCGTCGGTAGACACGAGCTGAGAAATTGCAAACGTCGAGCAATTGCTCAGAGATGAAAAGTGCCAGCACTGAAAGCTGTTGCTAGCCAGCACCCTTCCTTGGAAGCGCTTTCACAGGCGCAGCAACACTGGGGCTTTGCGCTTCTCTAGCCACCAAACGTCACGGTCCTTCTCTTTCCGTCGGTAGACACGAGCTGAGAAATTGCAAACGTCGAGCAATTGCTCCGAGATGAAAAGTGCCAGCACTGAAAGCTGTTGCTAGCCAGCACCCTTCCTTGGAAGCGCTTTTGTAGGCCTAAGAACACTGGGGCTCTGGGCTTCTCTAGCCACCTCATCTTCTGCTCATCCTCTCGCGCACTCTAAAGAGAGCTCAGGTGAGAAATTGCAAACGTCCAGCAATTGCTCCGAGATGAAAAGTGCCAGCACTGAAAGCTGTTGCTAGCCAGCACCCTTCCTTGGAAGCGCTTTCACAGGCGCAGCAACACTGGGACTTTGCGCTTCTATACGCACCAAGCGTCACCGTCCTTCTCTTTCCGTCTTGTAGACACGAGCTGAGAAATTGCAAACGTCGAGCAATTGCTCAGAGATGAAAAGTGCCAGCACTGAAAGCTCTTGCTAGCCAGCACCCTTCCTTGGAAGCGCTTTCACAGGCGCAGTAACACTGGGGCTTTGCGCTTCTCTACCCACCAAACATCACGGTCATTCTCTTTCCATCTCGTAGACACGAGCTGAGAAATTGCAAACGTCGAGCAATTGCTCAGAGATGAAAAGTGCCAGCACTGAAAGCTCTTGCTAGCCAGCACCCTTCCTTGGAAGCGCTTTTGTAGGCCTAAGAACACTGGGGCTCTGGGCTTCTCTAGCCACCTAATCTTCTGCTCATCCTCTCGCGCACTCTAAAGAGAGCTCAGGTGAGAAATTGCAAACGTCCAGCAATTGCTCAGAGATGAAAAGTGCCAGCACTGAAAGCTGTTGCTAGCCAGCACCCTTCCTTGGAAGCGCTTTCACAGGCGCAGTAACACTGGGGCTTTGCGCTTCTCTAGCCACCAAACGTCACGGTCCTTCTCTTTCCGTCTCCTAGACACGAGCTGAGAAATTGCAAACGTCGAGCAATTGCTCCGAGATGAAAAGTGCCAGCACTGAAAGCTCTTGCTAGCCAGCACCCTTCCTTGGAAGCGCTTTCACAGGCGCAGCAACACTGGGGCTTTGCGCTTCTCTAGCCACCAAACGTCACGGTCCTTCTCTTTCCGTCTCGTAGACACGAGCTGAGAAATTGCAAACGTCCAGCAGTTGCTCCGAGAAGAAAAGTGCCAGCACTGAAAGCTGTTGCTAGCCAGCACCCTTCCTTGGAAGCGCTTTTGTAGGCCTAAGAACACTGGGGCTCTGGGCTTCTCTAGCCACCTAATCTTCTGCTCATCCTCTCGCGCACTCTAAAGAGAGCTCAGGTGAGAAATTGCAAACGTCCAGCAATTGCTCAGAGATGAAAAGTGCCAGCACTGAAAGCTGTTGCTAGCCAGCACCCTTCCTTGGAAGCGCTTTCACAGGCGCAGCAACACTGGGGCTTTGCGCTTCTATACGCACCAAATGTCACGGTCATTCTCTTTCCGCCTCGTAGACACGAGCTGAGAAATTGCAAACGTCGAGCAATTGCTCAGAGATGAAAAGTGCCAGCACTGAAAGCTCTTGCTAGCCAGCACCCTTCCTTGGAAGCGCTTTCACAGGCGCAGCAACACTGGCGCTTTGTGCTTCTATACGCACCAAACGTCAAGGTCATTCTCTTTCCGTCTCGTAGACATGAGCTGAGAAATTGCAAATGTCGAGCAATTGCTCAGAGATGAAAAGTGCCAGCACTGAAAGCTCTTGCTAGCCAGCACCCTTCCTTGGAAGCGCTTTCACAGGCGCAGCAACACTGGGGCTTTGCGCTTCTATACGCACCAAACGTCACAGTCATTCTCTTTCCGTCTCGTAGACATGAGCTGAGAAATTGCAAACGTCGAGCAATTGCTCAGAGATGAAAAGTGCCAGCACTGAAAGCTGTTGCTAGCCAGCACCCTTCCTTGGAAGCGCTTTTGTAGGCCTAAGAACACTGGGGCTCTGGGCTTCTCTAGCCACCTCATCTTCCGCTCATCCTCTCGCGCACTCTAAAGAGAGCTCAGGTGAGAAATTGCAAACGTCCAGCAATTGCTCAGAGATGAAAAGGGCCAGCACTGAAAGCTCTTGCTAGCCAGCACCCTTCCTTGGAAGCGCTTTCACAGGCGCAGCAACACTGGGGCTTTGCGCTTCTCTAGCCACCAAACGTCACGGTCCTTCTCTTTCCGTCTCCTAGACACGAGCTGAGAAATTGCAAACGTCGAGCAATTGCTCCGAGATGAAAAGTGCCAGCACTGAAAGCTGTTGCTAGCCAGCACCCTTCCCTGGAAGCGCTTTCACAGGCGCAGCAACACTGGGGCTTTGCGCTTCTCTAGCCACCAAACGTCACGGTCATTCTCTTTCCGTCTCGTAGACACGAGCTGAGAAATTGCAAACGTCCAGCAATTGCTCAGAGATGAAAAGTGCCAGCACTGAAAGCTGTTGCTAGCCAGCACCCTTCCTTGGAAGCGCTTTCACAGGCGCAGCAACACTGGGGCTTTGCGCGTCTATACGCACCAAGCGTCACGGTCCTTCTCTTTCCGTCTCGTAGACACGAGCTGAGAAATTGCAAACGTCGAGCAATTGCTCAGAGATGAAAAGTGCCAGCACTGAAAGCTGTTGCTAGCCAGCACCCTTCCTTGGAAGCGCTTTTGTAGGCCTAAGAACACTGGGGCTCTGGGCTTCTCTAGCCACCTAATCTTCTGCTCATCCTCTCGCGCACTCTAAAGAGAGCTCAGGTGAGAAATTGCAAACGTCGAGCAATTGCTCAGAGATGAAAAGTGCCAGCACTGAAAGCTGTTGCTAGCCAGCACCCTTCCTTGGAAGCGCTTTCACAGGCGCAGCAACACTGGGACTTTGCGCTTCTATACGCACCAAGCGTCACGGTCCTTCTCTTTCCGTCTTGTAGACACGAGCTGAGAAATTGCAAACGTCGAGCAATTGCTCAGAGATGAAAAGTGCCAGCACTGAAAGCTCTTGCTAGCCAGCACCCTTCCTTGGAAGCGCTTTCACAGGCGCAGTAACACTGGGGCTTTGCGCTTCTCTACCCACCAAACATCACGGTCATTCTCTTTCCATCTCGTAGACACGAGCTGAGAAATTGCAAACGTCGAGCAATTGCTCAGAGATGAAAAGTGCCAGCACTGAAAGCTGTTGCTAGCCAGCACCCTTCCTTGGAAGCGCTTTTGTAGGCCTAAGAACACTGGGGCTCTGGGCTTCTCTAGCCACCTAATTTTCTGCTCATCCTCTCGCGCACTCTAAAGAGAGCTCAGGTGAGAAATTGCAAACGTCCAGCAATTGCTCAGAGATGAAAAGTGCCAGCACTGAAAGCTCTTGCTAGCCAGCACCCTTCCTTGGAAGCGCTTTCACAGGCGCAGCAACACTGGGGCTTTGCGCTTCTATACGCACCAAACGTCACGGTCATTCTCTTTCCGCCTCGTAGACACGAGCTGAGAAATTGCAAACGTCGAGCAATTGCTCAGAGATGAAAAGTGCCAGCACTGAAAGCTGTTGCTAGCCAGCACCCTTCCTTGGAAGCGCTTTTGTAGGCCTAAGAACACTGGGGCTCTGGGCTTCTCTAGCCACCTCATCTTCTGCTCATCCTCTCGCGCACTCTAAAGAGAGCTCAGGTGAGAAATTGCAAACGTCCAGCAATTGCTCAGAGATGAAAAGTGCCAGCACTGAAAGCTCTTGCTAGCCAGCACCCTTCCTTGGAAGTGCTTTCACAGCGCAGTAACACTGGGGCTTTGCGCTTCTCTAGCCATCAAACGTCATGGTCATTCTCTTTCCATCTCGTAGACACGAGCTGAGAAATTGCAAACGTCGAGCAATTGCTCCGAGATGAAAAGTGCCAGCACTGAAAGCTCTTGCTAGCCAGCACCCTTCCTTGGAAGCGCTTTTGTAGGCCTAACAACACTGGGGCTCTGGGCTTCTCTAGCCACCTAATCTTCTGCTCATCCTCTCGCGCACTCTAAAGAGAGCTCAGGTGAGAAATTGCAAACGTCCAGCAATTGCTCAGAGATGAAAAGTGCCAGCACTGAAAGCTCTTGCTAGCCAGCACCCTTCCTTGGAAGCGCTTTCACAGGCGCAGCAACACTGGGGCTTTGCGCTTCTCTAGCCACCAAACGTCACCGTCCTTCTCTTTCCGTCGGTAGACACGAGCTGAGAAATTGCAAACGTCGAGCAATTGCTCAGAGATGAAAAGTGCCAGCACTGAAAGCTGTTGCTAGCCAGCACCCTTCCTTGGAAGCGCTTTCACAGGCGCAGCAACACTGGGGCTTTGCGCTTCTCTAGCCACCAAACGTCACGGTCATTCTCTTTCCGTCTCGTAGACACGAGCTGAGAAATTGCAAACGTCGAGCAATTGCTCAGAGATGAAAAGTGCCAGCACTGGAAGCTCTTGCTAGCCAGCACCCTTCCTTGGAAGCGCTTTTGTAGGCCTAAGAACACTGGGGCTCTGGGCTTCTCTAGCCACCTCATCTTCTGCTCATCCTCTCGCGCACTCTAAAGAGAGCTCAGGTGAGAAATTGCAAACGTCCAGCAATTGCTCAGAGATGAAAAGTGCCAGCACTGAAAGCTGTTGCTAGCCAGCACCCTTCCTTGGAAGCGCTTTCACAGGCGCAGCAACACTGGGACTTTGCGCTTCTATACGCACCAAGCGTCACGGTCCTTCTCAATCCGTCTTGTAGACACGAGCTGAGAAATTGCAAACGTCGAGCAATTGCTCAGAGATGAAAAGTGCCAGCACTGAAAGCTCTTGCTAGCCAGCACCCTTCCTTGGAAGCGCTTTTGTAGGCCTAAGAACACTGGGGCTCTGGGCTTCTCTAGCCACCTAATCTTCTGCTCATCCTCTCGCGCACTCTAAAGAGAGCTCAGGTGAGAAATTGCAAACGTCCAGCAATTGCTCCGAGATGAAAAGTGCCAGCACTGAAAGCTCTTGCTAGCCAGCACCCTTCCTTGGAAGCGCTTTCACAGGCGCAGCAACACTGGGGCTTTGCGCTTCTCTAGCTACCAAACGTCACGGTCCTTCTCTTTCCGTCTCCTAGACACGAGCTGAGAAATTGCAAACGTCGAGCAATTGCTCAGAGATGAAAAGTGCCAGCACTGAAAGCTGTTGCTAGCCAGCACCCTTCCTTGGAAGCGCTTTCACAGGCGCAGCAACACTGGGGCTTTGCGCTTCTCTAGCCACCAAACATCACGGTCATTCTCTTTCCGTCTCGTAGACACGAGCTGAGAAATTGCAAACGTCCAGCAATTGCTCAGAGATGAAAAGTGCCAGCACTGAAAGCTCTTGCTAGCCAGCACCCTTCCTTGGAAGCGCTTTTGTAGGCCTAAGAACACTGGGGCTCTGGGCTTCTCTAGCCACCTCATCTTCTGCTCATCCTCTCGCGCACTCTAAAGAGAGCTCAGGTGAGAAATTGCAAACGTCCAGCAATTGCTCAGAGATGAAAAGTGCCAGCACTGAAAGCTGTTGCTAGCCAGCACCCTTCCTTGGAAGCGCTTTCACAGGCGCAGCAACACTGGGACTTTGCGCTTCTATACGCACCAAGCGTCACGGTCCTTCTCTTTCCGTCTTGTAGACACGAGCTGAGAAATTGCAAACGTCGAGCAATTGCTCAGAGATGAAAAGTGCCAGCACTGAAAGCTCTTGCTAGCCAGCACCCTTCCTTGGAAGCGCTTTCACAGGCGCAGCAACACTGGGACTTTGCGCTTCTATACGCACCAAACATCACGGTCATTCTCTTTCCATCTCGTAGACACGAGCTGAGAAATTGCAAACGTCGAGCAATTGCTCCGAGATGAAAAGTGCCAGCACTGAAAGCTGTTGCTAGCCAGCACCCTTCCTTGGAAGCGCTTTTGTAGGCCTAAGAACACTGGGGCTCTGGGCTTCTCTAGCCACCTAATCTTCTGCTCATCCTCTCGCGCACTCTAAAGAGAGCTCAGGTGAGAAATTGCAAACGTCGAGCAATTGCTCAGAGATGAAAAGTGCCAGCACTGAAAGCTCTTGCTAGCCAGCACCCTTCCTTGGAAGCGCTTTCACAGGCGCAGCAACACTGGGGCTTTGCGCTTCTCTAGCCACCAAACGTCACGGTCCTTCTCTTTCCGTCGGTAAACACGAGCTGAGAAATTGCAAACGTCGAGCAATTGCTCAGAGATGAAAAGTGCCAGCACTGAAAGCTCTTGCTAGCCAGCACCCTTCCTTGGAAGCGCTTTCACAGGCGCAGTAACACTGGGGCTTTGCGCTTCTCTAGCCATCAAACGCCATGGTCATTCTCTTTCCATCTCGTAGACACGAGCTGAGAAATTGCAAACGTCGAGCAATTGCTCAGAGATGAAAAGTGCCAGCACTGAAAGCTCTTGCTAGCCAGCACCCTTCCTTGGAAGCGCTTTTGTAGGCCTAAGAACAGTGGGGCTCTGGGCTTCTCTAGCCACCTAATCTTCTGCTCATCCTCTCGCGCACTCTAAAGAGAGCTCAGGTGAGAAATTGCAAACGTCGAGCAATTGCTCAGAGATGAAAAGTGCCAGCACTGAAAGCTCTTGCTAGCCAGCACCCTTCCTTGGAAGCGCTTTCACAGGCGCAGCAACACTGGGGCTTTGCGCTTCTCTACCCACCAAACGTCACGGTCCTTCTCTTTCCGTCGGTAGACACGAGCTGAGAAATTGCAAACGTCGAGCAATTGCTCCGAGATGAAAAGTGCCAGCACTGAAAGCTCTTGCTAGCCAGCACCCTTCCTTGGAAGCGCTTTTGTAGGCCTAAGAACACTGGGGCTCTGGGCTTCTCTAGCCACCTCATCTTCTGCTCATCCTCTCGCGCACTCTAAAGAGAGCTCAGGTGAGAAATTGCAAACGTCCAGCAATTGCTCCGAGATGAAAAGTGCCAGCACTGAAAGCTGTTGCTAGCCAGCACCCTTCCTTGGAAGCGCTTTCACAGGCGCAGTAACACTGGGGCTTTGCGCTTCTCTAACCACCAAACGTCACGGTCATTCTCTTTCCATCTCGTAGACACGAGCTGAGAAATTGCAAACGTCGAGCAATTGCTCAGAGATGAAAAGTGCCAGCACTGAAAGCTGTTGCTAGCCAGCACCCTTCCTTGGAAGCGCTTTTGTAGGCCTAAGAACACTGGGGCTCTGGGCTTCTCTAGCCACCTCATCTTCTGCTCATCCTCTCGCGCACTCTAAAGAGAGCTCAGGTGAGAAATTGCAAACGTCGAGCAATTGCTCCGAGATGAAAAGTGCCAGCACTGAAAGCTCTTGCTAGCCAGCACCCTTCCTTGGAAGCGCTTTCACAGGCGCAGCAACACTGGGGCTTTGCGCTTCTCTAGCCACCAAACGTCACGGTCCTTCTCTTTCCGTCGGTAGACACGAGCTGAGAAATTGCAAACGTCGAGCAATTGCTCAGAGATGAAAAGTGCCAGCACTGAAAGCTGTTGCTAGCCAGCACCCTTCCTTGGAAGCGCTTTCACAGGCGCAGTAACACTGGGGCTTTGCGCTTCTCTAGCCATCAAACGTCATGGTCATTCACTTTCCATCTCGTAGACACGAGCTGAGAAATTGCAAACGTCGAGCAATTGCTCAGAGATGAAAAGTGCCAGCACTGAAAGCTGTTGCTAGCCAGCACCCTTCCTTGGAAGCGCTTTTGTAGGCCTAAGAACACTGGGGCTCTGGGCTTCTCTAGCCACCTCATCTTCTGCTCATCCTCTCGCGCACTCTAAAGAGAGCTCAGGTGAGAAATTGCAAACGTCGAGCAATTGCTCAGAGATGAAAAGTGCCAGCACTGAAAGCTGTTGCTAGCCAGCACCCTTCCTTGGAAGCGCTTTTGTAGGCCTAAGAACACTGGGGCTCTGGGCTTCTCTAGCCACCTCATCTTCTGCTCATCCTCTCGCGCACTCTAAAGAGAGCTCAGGTGAGAAATTGCAAACGTCCAGCAATTGCTCCGAGATGAAAAGTGCCAGCACTGAAAGCTCTTGCTAGCCAGCACCCTTCCTTGGAAGCGCTTTCACAGGCGCAGCAACACTGGGGCTTTGCGCTTCTCTAGCCACCAAACGTCACGGTCCTTCTCTTTCCGTCTCGTAGACACGAGCTGAGAAATTGCAAACGTCCAGCAATTGCTCAGAGATGAAAAGTGCCAGCACTGAAAGCTGTTGCTAGCCAGCACCCTTCCTTGGAAGCGCTTTCACAGGCGCAGCAACACTGGGGCTTTGCGCTTCTCTAGCCTCCAAACATCACGGTCATTCTCTTTCCGTCTCGTAGACACGAGCTGAGAAATTGCAAACGTCCAGCAATTGCTCCGAGATGAAAAGTGCCAGCACTGAAAGCTCTTGCTAGCCAGCACCCTTCCTTGGAAGCGCTTTTGTAGGCCTAAGAACACTGGGGCTCTGGGCTTCTCTAGCCACCTAATCTTCTGCTCATCCTCTCGCGCACTCTAAAGAGAGCTCAGGTGAGAAATTGCAAACGTCCAGCAATTGCTCAGAGATGAAAAGTGCCAGCACTGAAAGCTCTTGCTAGCCAGCACCCTTCCTTGGAAGCGCTTTCACAGGCGCAGCAACACTGGGACTTTGCGCTTCTATACGCACCAAGCGTCACGGTCCTTCTCTTTCCGTCTTGTAGACACGAGCTGAGAAATTGCAAACGTCGAGCAATTGCTCAGAGATGAAAAGTGCCAGCACTGAAAGCTCTTGCTAGCCAGCACCCTTCCTTGGAAGCGCTTTCACAGGCGCAGCAACACTGGGGCTTTGCGCTTCTCTAGCCACCAAACGTCACGGTCCTTCTCTTTCCGTCTCGTAGACACGAGCTGAGAAATTGCAAACGTCCAGCAGTTGCTCCGAGAAGAAAAGTGCCAGCACTGAAAGCTGTTGCTAGCCAGCACCCTTCCTTGGAAGCGCTTTTGTAGGCCTAAGAACACTGGGGCTCTGGGCTTCTCTAGCCACCTAATCTTCTGCTCATCCTCTCGCGCACTCTAAAGAGAGCTCAGGTGAGAAATTGCAAACGTCCAGCAATTGCTCAGAGATGAAAAGTGCCAGCACTGAAAGCTGTTGCTAGCCAGCACCCTTCCTTGGAAGCGCTTTCACAGGCGCAGCAACACTGGGGCTTTGCGCTTCTATACGCACCAAATGTCACGGTCATTCTCTTTCCGCCTCGTAGACACGAGCTGAGAAATTGCAAACGTCGAGCAATTGCTCAGAGATGAAAAGTGCCAGCACTGAAAGCTGTTGCTAGCCAGCACCCTTCCTTGGAAGCGCTTTCACAGGCGCAGCAACACTGGCGCTTTGTGCTTCTATACGCACCAAACGTCAAGGTCATTCTCTTTCCGTCTCGTAGACATGAGCTGAGAAATTGCAAATGTCGAGCAATTGCTCAGAGATGAAAAGTGCCAGCACTGAAAGCTCTTGCTAGCCAGCACCCTTCCTTGGAAGCGCTTTCACAGGCGCAGCAACACTGGGGCTTTGCGCTTCTATACGCACCAAACGTCACAGTCATTCTCTTTCCGTCTCGTAGACATGAGCTGAGAAATTGCAAACGTCGAGCAATTGCTCAGAGATGAAAAGTGCCAGCACTGAAAGCTGTTGCTAGCCAGCACCCTTCCTTGGAAGCGCTTTTGTAGGCCTAAGAACACTGGGGCTCTGGGCTTCTCTAGCCACCTCATCTTCCGCTCATCCTCTCGCGCACTCTAAAGAGAGCTCAGGTGAGAAATTGCAAACGTCCAGCAATTGCTCAGAGATGAAAAGGGCCAGCACTGAAAGCTCTTGCTAGCCAGCACCCTTCCTTGGAAGCGCTTTCACAGGCGCAGCAACACTGGGGCTTTGCGCTTCTCTAGCCACCAAACGTCACGGTCCTTCTCTTTCCGTCTCCTAGACACGAGCTGAGAAATTGCAAACGTCGAGCAATTGCTCCGAGATGAAAAGTGCCAGCACTGAAAGCTGTTGCTAGCCAGCACCCTTCCCTGGAAGCGCTTTCACAGGCGCAGCAACACTGGGGCTTTGCGCTTCTCTAGCCACCAAACGTCACGGTCATTCTCTTTCCGTCTCGTAGACACGAGCTGAGAAATTGCAAACGTCCAGCAATTGCTCAGAGATGAAAAGTGCCAGCACTGAAAGCTGTTGCTAGCCAGCACCCTTCCTTGGAAGCGCTTTCACAGGCGCAGCAACACTGGGGCTTTGCGCGTCTATACGCACCAAGCGTCACGGTCCTTCTCTTTCCGTCTCGTAGACACGAGCTGAGAAATTGCAAACGTCGAGCAATTGCTCAGAGATGAAAAGTGCCAGCACTGAAAGCTGTTGCTAGCCAGCACCCTTCCTTGGAAGCGCTTTTGTAGGCCTAAGAACACTGGGGCTCTGGGCTTCTCTAGCCACCTAATCTTCTGCTCATCCTCTCGCGCACTCTAAAGAGAGCTCAGGTGAGAAATTGCAAACGTCGAGCAATTGCTCAGAGATGAAAAGTGCCAGCACTGAAAGCTGTTGCTAGCCAGCACCCTTCCTTGGAAGCGCTTTCACAGGCGCAGCAACACTGGGACTTTGCGCTTCTATACGCACCAAGCGTCACGGTCCTTCTCTTTCCGTCTTGTAGACACGAGCTGAGAAATTGCAAACGTCGAGCAATTGCTCAGAGATGAAAAGTGCCAGCACTGAAAGCTCTTGCTAGCCAGCACCCTTCCTTGGAAGCGCTTTCACAGGCGCAGTAACACTGGGGCTTTGCGCTTCTCTACCCACCAAACATCACGGTCATTCTCTTTCCATCTCGTAGACACGAGCTGAGAAATTGCAAACGTCGAGCAATTGCTCAGAGATGAAAAGTGCCAGCACTGAAAGCTCTTGCTAGCCAGCACCCTTCCTTGGAAGCGCTTTTGTAGGCCTAAGAACACTGGGGCTCTGGGCTTCTCTAGCCACCTCATCTTCTGCTCATCCTCTCGCGCACTCTAAAGAGAGCTCAGGTGAGAAATTGCAAACGTCCAGCAATTGCTCCGAGATGAAAAGTGCCAGCACTGAAAGCTCTTGCTAGCCAGCACCCTTCCTTGGAAGCGCTTTCACAGGCGCAGCAACACTGGGGCTTTGCGCTTCTATACGCACCAAACGTCACGGTCATTCTCTTTCCGCCTCGTAGACACGAGCTGAGAAATTGCAAACGTCGAGCAATTGCTCAGAGATGAAAAGTGCCAGCACTGAAAGCTGTTGCTAGCCAGCACCCTTCCTTGGAAGCGCTTTTGTAGGCCTAAGAACACTGGGGCTCTGGGCTTCTCTAGCCACCTCATCTTCTGCTCATCCTCTCGCGCACTCTAAAGAGAGCTCAGGTGAGAAATTGCAAACGTCCAGCAATTGCTCAGAGATGAAAAGTGCCAGCACTGAAAGCTCTTGCTAGCCAGCACCCTTCCTTGGAAGTGCTTTCACAGCGCAGTAACACTGGGGCTTTGCGCTTCTCTAGCCATCAAACGTCATGGTCATTCTCTTTCCATCTCGTAGACACGAGCTGAGAAATTGCAAACGTCGAGCAATTGCTCCGAGATGAAAAGTGCCAGCACTGAAAGCTCTTGCTAGCCAGCACCCTTCCTTGGAAGCGCTTTTGTAGGCCTAACAACACTGGGGCTCTGGGCTTCTCTAGCCACCTAATCTTCTGCTCATCCTCTCGCGCACTCTAAAGAGAGCTCAGGTGAGAAATTGCAAACGTCCAGCAATTGCTCAGAGATGAAAAGTGCCAGCACTGAAAGCTCTTGCTAGCCAGCACCCTTCCTTGGAAGCGCTTTCACAGGCGCAGCAACACTGGGGCTTTGCGCTTCTCTAGCCACCAAACGTCACCGTCCTTCTCTTTCCGTCGGTAGACACGAGCTGAGAAATTGCAAACGTCGAGCAATTGCTCAGAGATGAAAAGTGCCAGCACTGAAAGCTGTTGCTAGCCAGCACCCTTCCTTGGAAGCGCTTTCACAGGCGCAGCAACACTGGGGCTTTGCGCTTCTCTAGCCACCAAACGTCACGGTCATTCTCTTTCCGTCTCGTAGACACGAGCTGAGAAATTGCAAACGTCGAGCAATTGCTCAGAGATGAAAAGTGCCAGCACTGAAAGCTCTTGCTAGCCAGCACCCTTCCTTGGAAGCGCTTTTGTAGGCCTAAGAACACTGGGGCTCTGGGCTTCTCTAGCCACCTCATCTTCTGCTCATCCTCTCGCGCACTCTAAAGAGAGCTCAGGTGAGAAATTGCAAACGTCCAGCAATTGCTCAGAGATGAAAAGTGCCAGCACTGAAAGCTGTTGCTAGCCAGCACCCTTCCTTGGAAGCGCTTTCACAGGCGCAGCAACACTGGGACTTTGCGCTTCTATACGCACCAAGCGTCACGGTCCTTCTCAATCCGTCTTGTAGACACGAGCTGAGAAATTGCAAACGTCGAGCAATTGCTCAGAGATGAAAAGTGCCAGCACTGAAAGCTCTTGCTAGCCAGCACCCTTCCTTGGAAGCGCTTTTGTAGGCCTAAGAACACTGGGGCTCTGGGCTTCTCTAGCCACCTAATCTTCTGCTCATCCTCTCGCGCACTCTAAAGAGAGCTCAGGTGAGAAATTGCAAACGTCCAGCAATTGCTCCGAGATGAAAAGTGCCAGCACTGAAAGCTGTTGCTAGCCAGCACCCTTCCTTGGAAGCGCTTTCACAGGCGCAGCAACACTGGGGCTTTGCGCTTCTCTAGCTACCAAACGTCACGGTCCTTCTCTTTCCGTCTCCTAGACACGAGCTGAGAAATTGCAAACGTCGAGCAATTGCTCAGAGATGAAAAGTGCCAGCACTGAAAGCTGTTGCTAGCCAGCACCCTTCCTTGGAAGCGCTTTCACAGGCGCAGCAACACTGGGGCTTTGCGCTTCTCTAGCCACCAAACATCACGGTCATTCTCTTTCCGTCTCGTAGACACGAGCTGAGAAATTGCAAACGTCCAGCAATTGCTCAGAGATGAAAAGTGCCAGCACTGAAAGCTCTTGCTAGCCAGCACCCTTCCTTGGAAGCGCTTTTGTAGGCCTAAGAACACTGGGGCTCTGGGCTTCTCTAGCCACCTCATCTTCTGCTCATCCTCTCGCGCACTCTAAAGAGAGCTCAGGTGAGAAATTGCAAACGTCCAGCAATTGCTCAGAGATGAAAAGTGCCAGCACTGAAAGCTGTTGCTAGCCAGCACCCTTCCTTGGAAGCGCTTTCACAGGCGCAGCAACACTGGGGCTTTGCGCGTCTATACGCACCAAGCGTCACGGTCCTTCTCTTTCCGTCTTGTAGACACGAGCTGAGAAATTGCAAACGTCGAGCAATTGCTCAGAGATGAAAAGTGCCAGCACTGAAAGCTCTTGCTAGCCAGCACCCTTCCTTGGAAGCGCTTTCACAGGCGCAGCAACACTGGGACTTTGCGCTTCTATACGCACCAAACATCACGGTCATTCTCTTTCCATCTCGTAGACACGAGCTGAGAAATTGCAAACGTCGAGCAATTGCTCCGAGATGAAAAGTGCCAGCACTGAAAGCTGTTGCTAGCCAGCACCCTTCCTTGGAAGCGCTTTTGTAGGCCTAAGAACACTGGGGCTCTGGGCTTCTCTAGCCACCTAATCTTCTGCTCATCCTCTCGCGCACTCTAAAGAGAGCTCAGGTGAGAAATTGCAAACGTCGAGCAATTGCTCAGAGATGAAAAGTGCCAGCACTGAAAGCTCTTGCTAGCCAGCACCCTTCCTTGGAAGCGCTTTCACAGGCGCAGCAACACTGGGGCTTTGCGCTTCTCTAGCCACCAAACGTCACGGTCCTTCTCTTTCCGTCGGTAGACACGAGCTGAGAAATTGCAAACGTCGAGCAATTGCTCAGAGATGAAAAGTGCCAGCACTGAAAGCTCTTGCTAGCCAGCACCCTTCCTTGGAAGCGCTTTCACAGGCGCAGTAACACTGGGGCTTTGCGCTTCTCTAGCCATCAAACGCCATGGTCATTCTCTTTCCATCTCGTAGACACGAGCTGAGAAATTGCAAACGTCGAGCAATTGCTCAGAGATGAAAAGTGCCAGCACTGAAAGCTGTTGCTAGCCAGCACCCTTCCTTGGAAGCGCTTTTGTAGGCCTAAGAACAGTGGGGCTCTGGGCTTCTCTAGCCACCTAATCTTCTGCTCATCCTCTCGCGCACTCTAAAGAGAGCTCAGGTGAGAAATTGCAAACGTCGAGCAATTGCTCAGAGATGAAAAGTGCCAGCACTGAAAGCTCTTGCTAGCCAGCACCCTTCCTTGGAAGCGCTTTCACAGGCGCAGCAACACTGGGGCTTTGCGCTTCTCTACCCACCAAACGTCACGGTCCTTCTCTTTCCGTCGGTAGACACGAGCTGAGAAATTGCAAACGTCGAGCAATTGCTCCGAGATGAAAAGTGCCAGCACTGAAAGCTCTTGCTAGCCAGCACCCTTCCTTGGAAGCGCTTTTGTAGGCCTAAGAACACTGGGGCTCTGGGCTTCTCTAGCCACCTCATCTTCTGCTCATCCTCTCGCGCACTCTAAAGAGAGCTCAGGTGAGAAATTGCAAACGTCCAGCAATTGCTCCGAGATGAAAAGTGCCAGCACTGAAAGCTGTTGCTAGCCAGCACCCTTCCTTGGAAGCGCTTTCACAGGCGCAGTAACACTGGGGCTTTGCGCTTCTCTAACCACCAAACGTCACGGTCATTCTCTTTCCATCTCGTAGACACGAGCTGAGAAATTGCAAACGTCGAGCAATTGCTCAGAGATGAAAAGTGCCAGCACTGAAAGCTGTTGCTAGCCAGCACCCTTCCTTGGAAGCGCTTTTGTAGGCCTAAGAACACTGGGGCTCTGGGCTTCTCTAGCCACCTCATCTTCTGCTCATCCTCTCGCGCACTCTAAAGAGAGCTCAGGTGAGAAATTGCAAACGTCGAGCAATTGCTCCGAGATGAAAAGTGCCAGCACTGAAAGCTCTTGCTAGCCAGCACCCTTCCTTGGAAGCGCTTTCACAGGCGCAGCAACACTGGGGCTTTGCGCTTCTCTAGCCACCAAACGTCACGGTCCTTCTCTTTCCGTCGGTAGACACGAGCTGAGAAATTGCAAACGTCGAGCAATTGCTCAGAGATGAAAAGTGCCAGCACTGAAAGCTGTTGCTAGCCAGCACCCTTCCTTGGAAGCGCTTTCACAGGCGCAGTAACACTGGGGCTTTGCGCTTCTCTAGCCATCAAACGTCATGGTCATTCACTTTCCATCTCGTAGACACGAGCTGAGAAATTGCAAACGTCGAGCAATTGCTCAGAGATGAAAAGTGCCAGCACTGAAAGCTGTTGCTAGCCAGCACCCTTCCTTGGAAGCGCTTTTGTAGGCCTAAGAACACTGGGGCTCTGGGCTTCTCTAGCCACCTCATCTTCTGCTCATCCTCTCGCGCACTCTAAAGAGAGCTCAGGTGAGAAATTGCAAACGTCGAGCAATTGCTCAGAGATGAAAAGTGCCAGCACTGAAAGCTGTTGCTAGCCAGCACCCTTCCTTGGAAGCGCTTTTGTAGGCCTAAGAACACTGGGGCTCTGGGCTTCTCTAGCCACCTCATCTTCTGCTCATCCTCTCGCGCACTCTAAAGAGAGCTCAGGTGAGAAATTGCAAACGTCCAGCAATTGCTCCGAGATGAAAAGTGCCAGCACTGAAAGCTCTTGCTAGCCAGCACCCTTCCTTGGAAGCGCTTTCACAGGCGCAGCAACACTGGGGCTTTGCGCTTCTCTAGCCACCAAACGTCACGGTCCTTCTCTTTCCGTCTCGTAGACACGAGCTGAGAAATTGCAAACGTCCAGCAATTGCTCAGAGATGAAAAGTGCCAGCACTGAAAGCTGTTGCTAGCCAGCACCCTTCCTTGGAAGCGCTTTCACAGGCGCAGCAACACTGGGGCTTTGCGCTTCTCTAGCCTCCAAACATCACGGTCATTCTCTTTCCGTCTCGTAGACACGAGCTGAGAAATTGCAAACGTCCAGCAATTGCTCCGAGATGAAAAGTGCCAGCACTGAAAGCTCTTGCTAGCCAGCACCCTTCCTTGGAAGCGCTTTTGTAGGCCTAAGAACACTGGGGCTCTGGGCTTCTCTAGCCACCTCATCTTCTGCTCATCCTCTCGCGCACTCTAAAGAGAGCTCAGGTGAGAAATTGCAAACGTCCAGCAATTGCTCAGAGATGAAAAGTGCCAGCACTGAAAGCTCTTGCTAGCCAGCACCCTTCCTTGGAAGCGCTTTCACAGGCGCAGCAACACTGGGACTTTGCGCTTCTATACGCACCAAGCGTCACGGTCCTTCTCTTTCCGTCTTGTAGACACGAGCTGAGAAATTGCAAACGTCGAGCAATTGCTCAGAGATGAAAAGTGCCAGCACTGAAAGCTCTTGCTAGCCAGCACCCTTCCTTGGAAGCGCTTTCACAGGCGCAGTAACACTGGGGCTTTGCGCTTCTCTACCCACCAAACATCACGGTCATTCTCTTTCCATCTCGTAGACACGAGCTGAGAAATTGCAAACGTCGAGCAATTGCTCAGAGATGAAAAGTGCCAGCACTGAAAGCTGTTGCTAGCCAGCACCCTTCCTTGGAAGCGCTTTTGTAGGCCTAAGAACACTGGGGCTCTGGGCTTCTCTAGCCACCTCATCTTCTGCTCATCCTCTCGCGCACTCTAAAGAGAGCTCAGGTGAGAAATTGCAAACGTCGAGCAATTGCTCAGAGATGAAAAGTGCCAGCACTGAAAGCTCTTGCTAGCCAGCACCCTTCCTTGGAAGCGCTTTCACAGGCGCAGCAACACTGGGGCTTTGCGCTTCTCTAGCCACCAAACGTCACGGTCCTTCTCTTTCCGTCGGTAGACACGAGCTGAGAAATTGCAAACGTCGAGCAATTGCTCAGAGATGAAAAGTGCCAGCACTGAAAGCTCTTGCTAGCCAGCACCCTTCCTTGGAAGCGCTTTCACAGGCGCAGTAACACTGGGGCTTTGCGCTTCTCTAGCCATCAAACGCCATGGTCATTCTCTTTCCATCTCGTAGACACGAGCTGAGAAATTGCAAACGTCGAGCAATTGCTCAGAGATGAAAAGTGCCAGCACTGAAAGCTGTTGCTAGCCAGCACCCTTCCTTGGAAGCGCTTTTGTAGGCCTAAGAACAGTGGGGCTCTGGGCTTCTCTAGCCACCTAATCTTCTGCTCATCCTCTCGCGCACTCTAAAGAGAGCTCAGGTGAGAAATTGCAAACGTCGAGCAATTGCTCAGAGATGAAAAGTGTCAGCACTGAAAGCTCTTGCTAGCCAGCACCCTTCCTTGGAAGCGCTTTCACAGGCGCAGCAACACTGGGGCTTTGCGCTTCTCTACCCACCAAACGTCACGGTCCTTCTCTTTCCGTCGGTAGACACGAGCTGAGAAATTGCAAACGTCGAGCAATTGCTCAGAGATGAAAAGTGCCAGCACTGAAAGCTCTTGCTAGCCAGCACCCTTCCTTGGAAGCGCTTTTGTAGGCCTAAGAACAGTGGGGCTCTGGGCTTCTCTAGCCACCTCATCTTCTGCTCATCCTCTCGCGCACTCTAAAGAGAGCTCAGGTGAGAAATTGCAAACGTCCAGCAATTGCTCCGAGATGAAAAGTGCCAGCACTGAAAGCTGTTGCTAGCCAGCACCCTTCCTTGGAAGCGCTTTCACAGGCGCAGTAACACTGGGGCTTTGCGCTTCTATACGCACCAAACGTCACGGTCCTTCTCTTTCCATCTCGTAGACACGAGCTGAGAAATTGCAAACGTCGAGCAATTGCTCAGAGATGAAAAGTGCCAGCACTGAAAGCTCTTGCTAGCCAGCTCCCTTCCTTGGAAGCGCTTTTGTAGGCCTAAGAACACTGGGGCTCTGGGCTTCTCTAGCCACCTCATCTTCTGCTCATCCTCTCGCGCACTCTAAAGAGAGCTCAGGTGAGAAATTGCAAACGTCGAGCAATTGCTCAGAGATGAAAAGTGCCAGCACTGAAAGCTCTTGCTAGCCAGCCCCCTTCCTTGGAAGCGCTTTCACAGGCGCAGCAACACTGGGGCTTTGCGCTTCTCTACCCACCAAACGTCACGGTCCTTCTCTTTCCGTCTCCTAGACACGAGCTGAGAAATTGCAAACGTCGAGCAATTGCTCAGAGATGAAAAGTGCCAGCACTGAAAGCTGTTGCTAGCCAGCACCCTTCCTTGGAAGCGCTTTTGTAGGCCTAAGAACACTGGGGCTCTGGGCTTCTCTAGCCACCTAATCTTCTGCTCATCCTCTCGCGCACTCTAAAGAGAGCTCAGGTGAGAAATTGCAAACGTCCAGCAATTGCTCAGAGATGAAAAGTGCCAGCACTGAAAGCTCTTGCTAGCCAGCACCCTTCCTTGGAAGCGCTTTCACAGGCGCAGCAACACTGGGGCTTTGCGCTTCTCTAGCCACCAAACGTCACGGTCCTTCTCTTTCCGTCGGTAGACACGAGCTGAGAAATTGCAAACGTCGAGCAATTGCTCAGAGATGAAAAGTGCCAGCACTGAAAGCTCTTGCTAGCCAGCACCCTTCCTTGGAAGCGCTTTCACAGGCGCAGCAACACTGGGGCTTTGCGCTTCTCTAGCCACCAAACGTCACGGTCATTCTCTTTCCGTCTCGTAGACACGAGCTGAGAAATTGCAAACGTCCAGCAATTGCTCCGAGAAGAAAAGTGCCAGCACTGAAAGCTGTTGCTAGCCAGCACCCTTCCTTGGAAGCGCTTTTGTAGGCCTAAGAACACTGGGGCTCTGGGCTTCCCTAGCCACCTCATCTTCTGCTCATCCTCTCGCGCACTCTAAAGAGAGCTCAGGTGAGAAATTGCAAACGTCCAGCAATTACTCAGAGATGAAAAGTGCCAGCACTGAAAGCTGTTGCTAGCCAGCACCCTTCCTTGGAAGCGCTTTCACAGGCGCAGCAACACTGGGGCTTTGCGCTTCTATACGCACCAAGCGTCACGGTCCTTCTCTTTCCGTCTTGTAGACACGAGCTGAGAAATTGCAAACGTCGAGCAATTGCTCAGAGATGAAAAGTGCCAGCACTGAAAGCTCTTGCTAGCCAGCACCCTTCCTTGGAAGCGCTTTCACAGGCGCAGTAACACTGGGGCTTTGCGCTTCTCTACCCACCAAACATCACAGTCATTCTCTTTCCATCTCGTAGACACGAGCTGAGAAATTGCAAACGTCGAGCAATTGCTCAGAGATGAAAAGTGCAAGCACTGAAAGCTCTTGCTAGCCAGCACCCTTCCTTGGAAGCGCTTTTGTAGGCCTAAGAACACTGGGGCTCTGGGCTTCTCTAGCCACCTCATCTTCTGCTCATCCTCTCGCGCACTCTAAAGAGAGCTCAGGTGAGAAATTGCAAACGTCGAGCAATTGCTCAGAGATGAAAAGTGCCAGCACTGAAAGCTCTTGCTAGCCAGCACCCTTCCTTGGAAGCGCTTTCACAGGCGCAGCAACACTGGGGCTTTGCGCTTCTCTAGCCACCAAACGTCACGGTCCTTCTCTTTCCGTCGGTAGACACGAGCTGAGAAATTGCAAACGTCGAGCAATTGCTCAGAGATGAAAAGTGCCAGCACTGAAAGCTGTTGCTAGCCAGCACCCTTCCTTGGAAGCGCTTTCACAGGCGCAGCAACACTGGGGCTTTGCGCTTCTCTACCCACCAAACGTCACGGTCATTCTCTTTCCGTCTCGTAGACACGAGCTGAGAAATTGCAAACGTCCAGCAATTGCTCCGAGAAGAAAAGTGCCAGCACTGAAAGCTGTTGCTAGCCAGCACCCTTCCTTGGAAGCGCTTTTGTAGGCCTAAGAACAGTGGGGCTCTGGGCTTCTCTAGCCACCTCATCTTCTGCTCATCCTCTCGCGCACTCTAAAGAGAGCTCAGGTGAGAAATTGCAAACGTCCAGCAATTGCTCCGAGATGAAAAGTGCCAGCACTGAAAGCTGTTGCTAGCCAGCACCCTTCCTTGGAAGCGCTTTCACAGGCGCAGTAACACTGGGGCTTTGCGCTTCTCTAACCACCAAACGTCACGGTCCTTCTCTTTCCATCTCGTAGACACGAGCTGAGAAATTGCAAACGTCGAGCAATTGCTCAGAGATGAAAAGTGCCAGCACTGAAAGCTGTTGCTAGCCAGCTCCCTTCCTTGGAAGCGCTTTTGTAGGCCTAAGAACACTGGGGCTCTGGGCTTCTCTAGCCACCTCATCTTCTGCTCATCCTCTCGCGCACTCTAAAGAGAGCTCAGGTGAGAAATTGCAAACGTCGAGCAATTGCTCCGAGATGAAAAGTGCCAGCACTGAAAGCTGTTGCTAGCCAGCACCCTTCCTTGGAAGCGCTTTTGTAGGCCTAAGAACACTGGGGCTCTGGGCTTCTCTAGCCACCTCATCTTCTGCTCATCCTCTCGCGCACTCTAAAGAGAGCTCAGGTGAGAAATTGCAAACGTCGAGCAATTGCTCAGAGATGAAAAGTGCCAGCACTGAAAGCTGTTGCTAGCCAGCACCCTTCCTTGGAAGCGCTTTTGTAGGCCTAAGAACACTGGGGCTCTGGGCTTCTCTAGCCACCTCATCTTCTGCTCATCCTCTCGCGCACTCTAAAGAGAGCTCAGGTGAGAAATTGCAAACGTCCAGCAATTGCTCCGAGATGAAAAGTGCCAGCACTGAAAGCTGTTGCTAGCCAGCACCCTTCCTTGGAAGCGCTTTCACAGGCGCAGCAACACTGGGGCTTTGCGCTTCTCTAGCCACCAAACATCACGGTCATTCTCTTTCCGTCTCGTAGACACGAGCTGAGAAATTGCAAACGTCCAGCAATTGCTCCGAGATGAAAAGTGCCAGCACTGAAAGCTCTTGCTAGCCAGCACCCTTCCTTGGAAGCGCTTTTGTAGGCCTAAGAACACTGGGGCTCTGGGCTTCTCTAGCCACCTCATCTTCTGCTCATCCTCTCGCGCACTCTAAAGAGAGCTCAGGTGAGAAATTGCAAACGTCCAGCAATTGCTCAGAGATGAAAAGTGCCAGCACTGAAAGCTCTTGCTAGCCAGCACCCTTCCTTGGAAGCGCTTTCACAGGCGCAGCAACACTGGGACTTTGCGCTTCTATACGCACCAAGCGTCACGGTCCTTCTCTTTCCGTCTTGTAGACACGAGCTGAGAAATTGCAAACGTCGAGCAATTGCTCAGAGATGAAAAGTGCCAGCACTGAAAGCTCTTGCTAGCCAGCACCCTTCCTTGGAAGCGCTTTCACAGGCGCAGTAACACTGGGGCTTTGCGCTTCTCTACCCACCAAACATCACGGTCATTCTCTTTCCATCTCGTAGACACGAGCTGAGAAATTGCAAACGTCGAGCAATTGCTCAGAGATGAAAAGTGCCAGCACTGAAAGCTGTTGCTAGCCAGCACCCTTCCTTGGAAGCGCTTTTGTAGGCCTAAGAACACTGGGGCTCTGGGCTTCTCTAGCCACCTCATCTTCTGCTCATCCTCTCGCGCACTCTAAAGAGAGCTCAGGTGAGAAATTGCAAACGTCGAGCAATTGCTCAGAGATGAAAAGTGCCAGCACTGAAAGCTCTTGCTAGCCAGCACCCTTCCTTGGAAGCGCTTTCACAGGCGCAGTAACACTGGGGCTTTGCGCTTCTCTAGCCACCAAACGTCACGGTCCTTCTCTTTCCGTCGGTAGACACGAGCTGAGAAATTGCAAACGTCGAGCAATTGCTCAGAGATGAAAAGTGCCAGCACTGAAAGCTCTTGCTAGCCAGCCCCCTTCCTTGGAAGCGCTTTCACAGGCGCAGTAACACTGGGGCTTTGCGCTTCTCTAGCCATCAAACGCCATGGTCATTCTCTTTCCATCTCGTAGACACGAGCTGAGAAATTGCAAACGTCGAGCAATTGCTCAGAGATGAAAAGTGCCAGCACTGAAAGCTCTTGCTAGCCAGCACCCTTCCTTGGAAGCGCTTTTGTAGGCCTAAGAACACTGGGGCTCTGGGCTTCTCTAGCCACCTCATCTTCTGCTCATCCTCTCGCGCACTCTAAAGAGAGCTCAGGTGAGAAATTGCAAACGTCGAGCAATTGCTCAGAGATGAAAAGTGCCAGCACTGAAAGCTCTTGCTAGCCAGCACCCTTCCTTGGAAGCGCTTTCACAGGCGCAGCAACACTGGGGCTTTGCGCTTCTCTAGCCACCAAACGTCACGGTCCTTCTCTTTCCGTCGGTAGACACGAGCTGAGAAATTGCAAACGTCGAGCAATTGCTCAGAGATGAAAAGTGCCAGCACTGAAAGCTGTTGCTAGCCAGCTCCCTTCCTTGGAAGCGCTTTTGTAGGCCTAAGAACACTGGGGCTCTGGGCTTCTCTAGCCACCTCATCTTCTGCTCATCCTCTCGCGCACTCTAAAGAGAGCTCAGGTGAGAAATTGCAAACGTCCAGCAATTGCTCCGAGATGAAAAGTGCCAGCACTGAAAGCTCTTGCTAGCCAGCACCCTTCCTTGGAAGCGCTTTCACAGGCGCAGCAACACTGGGGCTTTGCGCTTCTCTAGCCACCAAACGTCACGGTCCTTCTCTTTCCGTCGGTAGACACGAGCTGAGAAATTGCAAACGTCGAGCAATTGCTCAGAGATGAAAAGTGCCAGCACTGAAAGCTCTTGCTAGCCAGCACCCTTCCTTGGAAGCGCTTTCACAGGCGCAGCAACACTGGGGCTTTGCGCTTCTATACGCACCAAACGTCACGGTCCTTCTCTTTCCGTCTCCTAGACACGAGCTGAGAAATTGCAAACGTCCAGCAATTGCTCCGAGAAGAAAAGTGCCAGCACTGAAAGCTGTTGCTAGCCAGCACCCTTCCTTGGAAGCGCTTTTGTAGGCCTAAGAACACTGGGGCTCTGGGCTTCCCTAGCCACCTCATCTTCTGCTCATCCTCTCGCGCACTCTAAAGAGAGCTCAGGTGAGAAATTGCAAACGTCCAGCAATTACTCAGAGATGAAAAGTGCCAGCACTGAAAGCTCTTGCTAGCCAGCACCCTTCCTTGGAAGCGCTTTCACAGGCGCAGCAACACTGGGGCTTTGCGCTTCTCTAGCCACCAAACGTCACGGTCCTTCTCTTTCCGTCGGTAGACACGAGCTGAGAAATTGCAAACGTCGAGCAATTGCTCAGAGATGAAAAGTGCCAGCACTGAAAGCTCTTGCTAGCCAGCACCCTTCCTTGGAAGCGCTTTCACAGGCGCAGCAACACTGGGGCTTTGCGCTTCTCTAGCCACCAAACGTCACGGTCCTTCTCTTTCCGTCTCCTAGACACGAGCTGAGAAATTGCAAACGTCGAGCAATTGCTCAGAGATGAAAAGTGCCAGCACTGAAAGCTGTTGCTAGCCAGCACCCTTCCTTGGAAGCGCTTTTGTAGGCCTAAGAACACTGGGGCTCTGGGCTTCTCTAGCCACCTCATCTTCTGCTCATCCTCTCGCGCACTCTAAAGAGAGCTCAGGTGAGAAATTGCAAACGTCCAGCAATTGCTCCGAGATGAAAAGTGCCAGCACTGAAAGCTGTTGCTAGCCAGCACCCTTCCTTGGAAGCGCTTTTGTAGGCCTAAGAACACTGGGGCTCTGGGCTTCTCTAGCCACCTCATCTTCTGCTCATCCTCTCGCGCACTCTAAAGAGAGCTCAGGTGAGAAATTGCAAACGTCCAGCAATTGCTCCGAGATGAAAAGTGCCAGCACTGAAAGCTGTTGCTAGCCAGCACCCTTCCTTGGAAGCGCTTTCACAGGCGCAGCAACACTGGGGCTTTGCGCTTCTCTAGCCACCAAACATCACGGTCATTCTCTTTCCGTCTCGTAGACACGAGCTGAGAAATTGCAAACGTCCAGCAATTGCTCCGAGATGAAAAGTGCCAGCACTGAAAGCTCTTGCTAGCCAGCACCCTTCCTTGGAAGCGCTTTTGTAGGCCTAAGAACACTGGGGCTCTGGGCTTCTCTAGCCACCTCATCTTCTGCTCATCCTCTCGCGCACTCTAAAGAGAGCTCAGGTGAGAAATTGCAAACGTCGAGCAATTGCTCAGAGATGAAAAGTGCCAGCACTGAAAGCTCTTGCTAGCCAGCACCCTTCCTTGGAAGCGCTTTCACAGGCGCAGTAACACTGGGGCTTTGCGCTTCTCTAGCCACCAAACGTCACGGTCCTTCTCTTTCCGTCGGTAGACACGAGCTGAGAAATTGCAAACGTCGAGCAATTGCTCAGAGATGAAAAGTGCCAGCACTGAAAGCTCTTGCTAGCCAGCCCCCTTCCTTGGAAGCGCTTTCACAGGCGCAGTAACACTGGGGCTTTGCGCTTCTCTAGCCATCAAACGCCATGGTCATTCTCTTTCCATCTCGTAGACACGAGCTGAGAAATTGCAAACGTCGAGCAATTGCTCAGAGATGAAAAGTGCCAGCACTGAAAGCTCTTGCTAGCCAGCACCCTTCCTTGGAAGCGCTTTTGTAGGCCTAAGAACACTGGGGCTCTGGGCTTCTCTAGCCACCTCATCTTCTGCTCATCCTCTCGCGCACTCTAAAGAGAGCTCAGGTGAGAAATTGCAAACGTCGAGCAATTGCTCAGAGATGAAAAGTGCCAGCACTGAAAGCTCTTGCTAGCCAGCACCCTTCCTTGGAAGCGCTTTCACAGGCGCAGCAACACTGGGGCTTTGCGCTTCTCTAGCCACCAAACGTCACGGTCCTTCTCTTTCCGTCGGTAGACACGAGCTGAGAAATTGCAAACGTCGAGCAATTGCTCAGAGATGAAAAGTGCCAGCACTGAAAGCTGTTGCTAGCCAGCTCCCTTCCTTGGAAGCGCTTTTGTAGGCCTAAGAACACTGGGGCTCTGGGCTTCTCTAGCCACCTCATCTTCTGCTCATCCTCTCGCGCACTCTAAAGAGAGCTCAGGTGAGAAATTGCAAACGTCCAGCAATTGCTCCGAGATGAAAAGTGCCAGCACTGAAAGCTCTTGCTAGCCAGCACCCTTCCTTGGAAGCGCTTTCACAGGCGCAGCAACACTGGGGCTTTGCGCTTCTCTAGCCACCAAACGTCACGGTCCTTCTCTTTCCGTCGGTAGACACGAGCTGAGAAATTGCAAACGTCGAGCAATTGCTCAGAGATGAAAAGTGCCAGCACTGAAAGCTCTTGCTAGCCAGCACCCTTCCTTGGAAGCGCTTTCACAGGCGCAGCAACACTGGGGCTTTGCGCTTCTATACGCACCAAACGTCACGGTCCTTCTCTTTCCGTCTCCTAGACACGAGCTGAGAAATTGCAAACGTCCAGCAATTGCTCCGAGAAGAAAAGTGCCAGCACTGAAAGCTGTTGCTAGCCAGCACCCTTCCTTGGAAGCGCTTTTGTAGGCCTAAGAACACTGGGGCTCTGGGCTTCCCTAGCCACCTCATCTTCTGCTCATCCTCTCGCGCACTCTAAAGAGAGCTCAGGTGAGAAATTGCAAACGTCCAGCAATTACTCAGAGATGAAAAGTGCCAGCACTGAAAGCTCTTGCTAGCCAGCACCCTTCCTTGGAAGCGCTTTCACAGGCGCAGCAACACTGGGGCTTTGCGCTTCTCTAGCCACCAAACGTCACGGTCCTTCTCTTTCCGTCGGTAGACACGAGCTGAGAAATTGCAAACGTCGAGCAATTGCTCAGAGATGAAAAGTGCCAGCACTGAAAGCTCTTGCTAGCCAGCACCCTTCCTTGGAAGCGCTTTCACAGGCGCAGCAACACTGGGGCTTTGCGCTTCTCTAGCCACCAAACGTCACGGTCCTTCTCTTTCCGTCTCCTAGACACGAGCTGAGAAATTGCAAACGTCGAGCAATTGCTCCGAGATGAAAAGTGCCAGCACTGAAAGCTGTTGCTAGCCAGCACCCTTCCTTGGAAGCGCTTTTGTAGGCCTAAGAACACTGGGGCTCTGGGCTTCTCTAGCCACCTCATCTTCTGCTCATCCTCTCGCGCACTCTAAAGAGAGCTCAGGTGAGAAATTGCAAACGTCCAGCAATTACTCAGAGATGAAAAGTGCCAGCACTGAAAGCTCTTGCTAGCCAGCACCCTTCCTTGGAAGCGCTTTCACAGGCGCAGCAACACTGGGGCTTTGCGCTTCTATACGCACCAAGCGTCACGGTCCTTCTCTTTCCGTCTTGTAGACACGAGCTGAGAAATTGCAAACGTCGAGCAATTGCTCAGAGATGAAAAGTGCCAGCACTGAAAGCTCTTGCTAGCCAGCACCCTTCCTTGGAAGCGCTTTCACAGGCGCAGTAACACTGGGGCTTTGCGCTTCTCTACCCACCAAACATCACAGTCATGCTCTTTCCATCTCGTAGACACGAGCTGAGAAATTGCAAACGTCGAGCAATTGCTCAGAGATGAAAAGTGCAAGCACTGAAAGCTGTTGCTAGCCAGCACCCTTCCTTGGAAGCGCTTTTGTAGGCCTAAGAACACTGGGGCTCTGGGCTTCTCTAGCCACCTCATCTTCTGCTCATCCTCTCGCGCACTCTAAAGAGAGCTCAGGTGAGAAATTGCAAACGTCCAGCAATTGCTCCGAGATGAAAAGTGCCAGCACTGAAAGCTCTTGCTAGCCAGCACCCTTCCTTGGAAGCGCTTTCACAGGCGCAGCAACACTGGGGCTTTGCGCTTCTCTAGCCACCAAACGTCACGGTCATTCTCTTTCCGCCTCGTAGACACGAGCTGAGAAATTGCAAACGTCGAGCAATTGCTCAGAGATGAAAAGTGCCAGCACTGAAAGCTGTTGCTAGCCAGCACCCTTCCTTGGAAGCGCTTTCACAGGCGCAGCAACACTGGGGCTCTGGGCTTCTATACGCACCAAGCGTCACGGTCCTTCTCTTTCCGTCTTGTAGACACGAGCTGAGAAATTGCAAACGTCGAGCAATTGCTCAGAGATGAAAAGTGCCAGCACTGAAAGCTCTTGCTAGCCAGCACCCTTCCTTGGAAGCGCTTTCACAGGCGCAGTAACACTGGGGCTTTGCGCTTCTCTACCCACCAAACATCACAGTCATTCTCTTTCCATCTCGTAGACACGAGCTGAGAAATTGCAAACGTCGAGCAATTGCTCAGAGATGAAAAGTGCCAGCACTGAAAGCTGTTGCTAGCCAGCACCCTTCCTTGGAAGCGCTTTTGTAGGCCTAAGAACACTGGGGCTCTGGGCTTCTCTAGCCACCTCATCTTCTGCTCATCCTCTCGCGCACTCTAAAGAGAGCTCAGGTGAGAAATTGCAAACGTCGAGCAATTGCTCCGAGATGAAAAGTGCCAGCACTGAAAGCTCTTGCTAGCCAGCACCCTTCCTTGGAAGCGCTTTCACAGGCGCAGCAACACTGGGGCTTTGCGCTTCTCTAGCCACCAAACGTCACCGTCCTTCTCTTTCCGTCGGTAGACACGAGCTGAGAAATTGAAAACGTCGAGCAATTGCTCAGAGATGAAAAGTGCCAGCACTGAAAGCTGTTGCTAGCCAGCACCCTTCCTTGGAAGCGCTTTCACAGGCGCAGCAACACTGGGGCTTTGCGCTTCTCTAGCCACCAAACGTCACGGTCATTCTCTTTCCGTCTCGTAGACACGAGCTGAGAAATTGCAAACGTCGAGCAATTGCTCAGAGATGAAAAGTGCCAGCACTGAAAGCTGTTGCTAGCCAGCACCCTTCCTTGGAAGCGCTTTCACAGGCGCAGTAACACTGGGGCTTTGCGCTTCTATACGCACCAAACGTCACGGTCATTCTCTTTCCGTCTCGTAGACACGAGCTGAGAAATTGCAAACGTCGAGCAATTGCTCCGAGATGAAAAGTGCCAGCACTGAAAGCTGTTGCTAGCCAGCACCCTTCCTTGGAAGTGCTTTTGTAGGCATAAGAACACTGGGGCTCTGGGCTTCTCTAGCCACCTAATCTTCTGCTCATCCTCTCGCGCACTCTAAAGAGAGCTCAGGTGAGAAATTGCAAACGTCCAGCAATTGCTCAGAGATGAAAAGTGCCAGCACTGAAAGCTCTTGCTAGCCAGCACCCTTCCTTGGAAGCGCTTTCACAGGCGCAGTAACACTGGGGCTTTGCGCTTCTATACGCACCAAACGTCACGGTCATTCTCTTTCCTTCTCGTAGACACGAGCTGAGAAATTGCAAACGTCGAGCAATTGCTCAGAGATGAAAAGTGCCAGCACTGAAAGCTCTTGCTAGCCAGCACCCTTCCTTGGAAGCGCTTTCACAGGCGCAGCAACACTGGGGCTTTGTGCTTCTATACGCACCAAACGTCAAGGTCATTCTCTTTCCGTCTCGTAGACATGAGCTGAGAAATTGCAAATGTCGAGCAATTGCTCAGAGATGAAAAGTGCCAGCACTGAAAGCTCTTGCTAGCCAGCACCCTTCCTTGGAAGCGCTTTCACAGGCGCAGCAACACTGGGGCTTTGCGCTTCTCTACCCACCAAACGTCACAGTCATTCTCTTTCCGTCTCGTAGACATGAGCTGAGAAATTGCAAACGTCGAGCAATTGCTCAGAGATGAAAAGTGCCAGCACTGAAAGCTCTTGCTAGCCAGCTCCCTTCCTTGGAAGCGCTTTTGTAGGCCTAAGAACACTGGGGCTCTGGGCTTCCCTAGCCACCTCATCTTCTGCTCATCCTCTCGCGCACTCTAAAGAGAGCTCAGGTGAGAAATTACAAACGTCCAGCAATTGCTCAGAGATGAAAAGTGCCAGCACTGAAAGCTCTTGCTAGCCAGCACCCTTCCTTGGAAGCGCTTTCACAGGCGCAGCAACACTGGGGCTTTGCACTTCTGTACGTACCAAAAGTCACGGTCCTTCTCTTTCCGTCTCCTAGACACGAGCTGAGAAATTGCAAACGTCGAGCAATTGCTCAGAGATGAAAAGTGCCAGCACTGAAAGCTCTTGCTAGCCAGCACCCTTCCTTGGAAGCGCTTTCACAGGCGCAGCAACACTGGGGCTTTGCGCTTCTCTAGCCACCAAACGTCACGGTCATTCTCTTTCCGTCTCGTAGACACGAGCTGAGAAATTGCAAACGTCCAGCAATTGCTCCGAGATGAAAAGTGCCAGCACTGAAAGCTGTTGCTAGCCAGCACCCTTCCTTGGAAGCGCTTTCACAGGCGCAGCAACACTGGGGCTTTGCGCTTCTATACGCACCAAGCGTCACGGTCATTCTCTTTCCTTCTTGTAGACACGAGCTGAGAAATTGCAAACGTCGAGCAATTGCTCAGAGATGAAAAGTGCCAGCACTGAAAGCTCTTGCTAGCCAGCACCCTTCCTTGGAAGCACTTTCACAGGCGCAGCAACACTGGGGCTTTGCGCTTCTATACGCACCAAACGTCACGGTCCTTCTCTTTCCGTCTTGTAGACACGAGCTGAGAAATTGCAAACGTCGAGCAATTGCTCAGAGATGAAAAGTGCCAGCACTGAAAGCTCTTGCTAGCCAGCACCCTTCCTTGGAAGCGCTTTCACAGGCGCAGTAACACTGGGGCTTTGCGCTTCTCTACCCACCAAACATCACAGTCATTCTCTTTCCATCTCGTAGACACGAGCTGAGAAATTGCAAACGTCGAGCAATTGCTCAGAGATGAAAAGTGCCAGCACTGAAAGCTCTTGCTAGCCAGCACCCTTCCTTGGAAGCGCTTTTGTAGGCCTAAGAACACTGGGGCTCTGGGCTTCTCTAGCCACCTCATCTTCTGCTCATCCTCTCGCGCACTCTAAAGAGAGCTCAGGTGAGAAATTGCAAACGTCGAGCAATTGCTCAGAGATGAAAAGTGCCAGCACTGAAAGCTCTTGCTAGCCAGCACCCTTCCTTGGAAGCGCTTTCACAGGCGCAGCAACACTGGGGCTTTGTGCTTCTCTAGCCACCAAACGTCACGGTCCTTCTCTTTCCGTCGGTAGACACGAGCTGAGAAATTGCAAACGTCGAGCAATTGCTCAGAGATGAAAAGTGCCAGCACTGAAAGCTGTTGCTAGCCAGCACCCTTCCTTGGAAGCGCTTTCACAGGCGCAGTAACACTGGGGCTTTGCGCTTCTCTAGCCATCAAACGTCATGGTCATTCACTTTCCATCTCGTAGACACGAGCTGAGAAATTGCAAACGTCGAGCAATTGCTCAGAGATGAAAAGTGCCAGCACTGAAAGCTCTTGCTAGCCAGCACCCTTCCTTGGAAGCGCTTTTGTAGGCCTAAGAACACTGGGGCTCTGGGCTTCTCTAGCCACCTCATCTTCTGCTCATCCTCTCGCGCACTCTAAAGAGAGCTCAGGTGAGAAATTGCAAACGTCGAGCAATTGCTCCGAGATGAAAAGTGCCAGCACTGAAAGCTCTTGCTAGCCAGCACCCTTCCTTGGAAGCGCTTTCACAGGCGCAGCAACACTGGGGCTTTGCGCTTCTCTAGCCACCAAACGTCACGGTCATTCTCTTTCCGTCGGTAGACACGACCTGAGAAATTGCAAACGTCGAGCAATTGCTCAGAGATGAAAAGTGCCAGCACTGAAAGCTGTTGCTAGCCAGCACCCTTCCTTGGAAGCGCTTTTGTAGGCCTAAGAACACTGGGGCTCTGGGCTTCTCTAGCCACCTAATCTTCTGCTCATCCTCTCGCGCACTCTAAAGAGAGCTCAGGTGAGAAATTGCAAACGTCGAGCAATTGCTCAGAGATGAAAAGTGCCAGCACTGAAAGCTGTTGCTAGCCAGCACCCTTCCTTGGAAGCGCTTTCACAGGCGCAGCAACACTGGGGCTTTGCGCTTCTATACGCACCAAACGTCACGGTCCTTCTCTTTCCGTCTTGTAGACACGAGCTGAGAAATTGCAAACGTCGAGCAATTGCTCAGAGATGAAAAGTGCCAGCACTGAAAGCTGTTGCTAGCCAGCACCCTTCCTTGGAAGCGCTTTCACAGGCGCAGCAACACTGGCGCTTTGTGCTTCTATACGCACCAAACGTCAAGGTCATTCTCTTTCCGTCTCGTAGACATGAGCTGAGAAATTGCAAATGTCGAGCAATTGCTCAGAGATGAAAAGTGCCAGCACTGAAAGCTCTTGCTAGCCAGCACCCTTCCTTGGAAGCGCTTTCACAGGCGCAGCAACACTGGGGCTTTGCGCTTCTCTAGCCACCAAACGTCACAGTCATTCTCTTTCCGTCTCGTAGACATGAGCTGAGAAATTGCAAACGTCGAGCAATTGCTCAGAGATGAAAAGTGCCAGCACTGAAAGCTCTTGCTAGCCAGCACCCTTCCTTGGAAGCGCTTTTGTAGGCCTAAGAACACTGGGGCTCTGGGCTTCCCTAGCCACCTCATCTTCTGCTCATCCTCTCGCGCACTCTAAAGAGAGCTCAGGTGAGAAATTACAAACGTCCAGCAATTGCTCAGAGATGAAAAGTGCCAGCACTGAAAGCTCTTGCTAGCCAGCACCCTTCCTTGGAAGCGCTTTCACAGGCGCAGCAACACTGGGGCTTTGCACTTCTCTACGTACCAAACGTCACGGTCCTTCTCTTTCCGTCTCCTAGACACGAGCTGAGAAATTGCAAACGTCGAGCAATTGCTCATAGATGAAAAGTGCCAGCACTGAAAGCTCTTGCTAGCCAGCACCCTTCCCTGGAAGCGCTTTCACAGGCGCAGCAACACTGGGGCTTTGCGCTTCTCTAGCCACCAAACGTCACGGTCATTCTCTTTCCGTCTCGTAGACACGAGCTGAGAAATTGCAAACGTCGAGCAATTGCTCAGAGATGAAAAGTGCCAGCACTGAAAGCTCTTGCTAGCCAGCACCCTTCCTTGGAAGCGCTTTCACAGGCGCAGCAACACTGGGGCTTTGCGCTTCTATACGCACCAAGCGTCACGGTCCTTCCCTTTCCGTCTCCTAGACACGAGCTGAGAAATTGCAAACGTCGAGCAATTGCTCAGAGATGAAAAGTGCCAGCACTGAAAGCTCTTGCTAGCCAGCACCCTTCCTTGGAAGCGCTTTCACAGGCGCAGTAACACTGGGGCTTTGCGCTTCTCTACCCACCAAACATCACGGTCATTCTCTTTCCATCTCGTAGACACGAGCTGAGAAATTGCAAACGTCGAGCAATTGCTCAGAGATGAAAAGTGCCAGCACTGAAAGCTCTTGCCTAGCCAGCACCCTTCCTTGGAAGCGCTTTTGTAGGCCTAAGAACAGTGGGGCTCTGGGCTTCTCTAGCCACCTCATCTTCTGCTCATCCTCTCGCGCACTCTAAAGAGAGCTCAGGTGAGAATTTGCAAACGTCGAGCAATTGCTCAGAGATGAAAAGTGCCAGCACTGAAAGCTGTTGCTAGCCAGCACTCTTCCTTGGAAGCGCTTTCACAGGCGCAGCAACACTGGGGCTTTGCGCTTCTCTAGCCACCAAACGTCACGGTCCTTCTCTTTCCGTCTCCTAGACACGAGCTGAGAAATTGCAAACGTCGAGCAATTGCTCAGAGATGAAAAGTGCCAGCACTGAAAGCTGTTGCTAGCCAGCACCCTTCCCTGGAAGCGCTTTCACAGGCGCAGCAACACTGGGGCTTTGCGCTTCTATACGCACCAAACGTCACGGTCATTCTCTTTCCGTCTCGTAGACACGAGCTGAGAAATTGCAAACGTCCAGCAATTGCTCCGAGAAGAAAAGTGCCAGCACTGAAAGCTCTTGCTAGCCAGCACCCTTCCTTGGAAGCGCTTTTGTAGGCCTAAGAACACTGGGGCTCTGGGCTTCTCTAGCCACCTAATCTTCTGCTCATCCTCTCGCGCACTCTAAAGAGAGCTCAGGTGAGAAATTGCAAATGTCGAGCAATTGCTCAGAGATGAAAAGTGCCAGCACTGAAAGCTCTTGCTAGCCAGCACCCTTCCTTGGAAGCGCTTTCACAGGCGCAGCAACACTGGGGCTTTGCGCTTCTCTAGCCACCAAACGTCACGGTCCTTCTCTTTCCGTCTCGTAGACACGAGCTGAGAAATTGCAAACGTCGAGCAATTGCTCAGAGATGAAAAGTGCCAGCACTGAAAGCTCTTGCTAGCCAGCACCCTTCCTTGGAAGCGCTTTCACAGGAGCAGCAACACTGGGGCTTTGCGCTTCTATACGCACCAAACGTCACGGTCCTTCTCTTTCCGTCTCATAGACACGAGCTGAGAAATTGCAAACGTCGAGCAATTGCTCAGAGATGAAAAGTGCCAGCACTGAAAGCTGTTGCTAGCCAGCACCCTTCCTTGGAAGCGCTTTTGTAGGCCTAAGAACACTGGGGCTCTGGGCTTCTCTAGCCACCTCATCTTCTGCTCATCCTCTCGCGCACTCTAAAGAGAGCTCAGGTGAGAAATTGCAAACGTCCAGCAATTGCTCAGAGATGAAAAGTGCCAGCACTGAAAGCTCTTGCTAGCCAGCCCCCTTCCTTGGAAGCGCTTTTGTAGGCCTAAGAACACTGGGGCTCTGGGCTTCCCTAGCCACCTCATCTTCTGCTCATCCTCTCGCGCACTCTAAAGAGAGCTCAGGTGAGAAATTACAAACGTCGAGCAATTGCTCAGAGATGAAAAGTGCCAGCACTGAAAGCTCTTGCTAGCCAGCACCCTTCCTTGGAAGCGCTTTCACAGGCACAGCAACACTGGGGCTTTGCACTTCTCTACCCACCAAACGTCACGGTCCTTCTCTTTCCGTCTCCTAGACACGAGCTGAGAAATTGCAAACGTCGAGCAATTGCTCAGAGATGAAAAGTGCCAGCACTGAAAGCTGTTGCTAGCCAGCACCCTTCCCTGGAAGCGCTTTCACAGGCGCAGCAACACTGGGGCTTTGCGCTTCTCTAGCCACCAAACGTCACGGTCATTCTCTTTCCGTCTCGTAGACACGAGCTGAGAAATTGCAAACGTCCAGCAATTGCTCAGAGATGAAAAGTGCCAGCACTGAAAGCTCTTGCTAGCCAGCACCCTTCCTTGGAAGCGCTTTCACAGGCGCAGCAACACTGGGGCTTTGCGCTTCTATACGCACCAAGCGTCACGGTCCTTCCCTTTCCGTCTCCTAGACACGAGCTGAGAAATTGCAAACGTCGAGCAATTGCTCAGAGATGAAAAGTGCCAGCACTGAAAGCTCTTGCTAGCCAGCACCCTTCCTTGGAAGCGCTTTCACAGGCGCAGTAACACTGGGGCTTTGCGCTTCTCTACCCACCAAACATCACGGTCATTCTCTTTCAATCTCGTAGACACGAGCTGAGAAATTGCAAACGTCGAGCAATTGCTCAGAGATGAAAAGTGCCAGCACTGAAAGCTGTTGCTAGCCAGCACCCTTCCTTGGAAGCGCTTTTGTAGGCCTAAGAACACTGGGGCTCTGGGCTTCTCTAGCCACCTCATCTTCTGCTCATCCTCTCGCGCACTCTAAAGAGAGCTCAGGTGAGAATTTGCAAACGTCGAGCAATTGCTCAGAGATGAAAAGTGCCAGCACTGAAAGCTCTTGCTAGCCAGCACTCTTCCTTGGAAGCGCTTTCACAGGCGCAGCAACACTGGGGCTTTGCGCTTCTCTAGCCACCAAACGTCACGGTCCTTCTCTTTCCGTCTCCTAGACACGAGCTGAGAAATTGCAAACGTCGAGCAATTGCTCAGAGATGAAAAGTGCCAGCACTGAAAGCTGTTGCTAGCCAGCACCCTTCCCTGGAAGCGCTTTCACAGGCGCAGCAACACTGGGGCTTTGCGCTTCTCTAGCCACCAAACGTCATGGTCATTCTCTTTCCGTCTCGTAGACACGAGCTGAGAAATTGCAAACGTCCAGCAATTGCTCCGAGAAGAAAAGTGCCAGCACTGAAAGCTGTTGCTAGCCAGCACCCTTCCTTGGAAGCGCTTTTGTAGGCCTAAGAACACTGGGGCTCTGGGCTTCTCTAGCCACCTAATCTTCTGCTCATCCTCTCGCGCACTCTAAAGAGAGCTCAGGTGAGAAATTGCAAACGTCGAGCAATTGCTCAGAGATGAAAAGTGCCAGCACTGAAAGCTGTTGCTAGCCAGCACCCTTCCTTGGAAGCGCTTTCACAGGCGCAGCAACACTGGGGCTTTGCGCTTCTATACGCACCAAATGTCACGGTCCTTCTCTTTCCTTCTTGTAGACACGAGCTGAGAAATTGCAAACGTCGAGCAATTGCTCAGAGATGAAAAGTGCCAGCACTGAAAGCTGTTGCTAGCCAGCACCCTTCCTTGGAAGCGCTTTTGTAGGCCTAAGAACACTGGGGCTCTGGGCTTCTCTAGCCACCTCATCTTCTGCTCATCCTCTCGCGCACTCTAAAGAGAGCTCAGGTGAGAAATTGCAAACGTCCAGCAATTGCTCCGAGATGAAAAGTGCCAGCACTGAAAGCTGTTGCTAGCCAGCACCCTTCCTTGGAAGCGCTTTCACAGGCGCAGCAACACTGGGGCTTTGCGCTTCTCTAGCCATCAAACGTCATGGTCATTCTCTTTCCATCTCGTAGACACGAGCTGAGAAATTGCAAACGTCGAGCAATTGCTCAGAGATGAAAAGTGCCAGCACTGAAAGCTCTTGCTAGCCAGCACCCTTCCTTGGAAGCGCTTTTGTAGGCCTAAGAACAGTGGGGCTCTGGGCTTCTCTAGCCACCTCATCTTCTGCTCATCCTCTCGCGCACTCTAAAGAGAGCTCAGGTGAGAAATTGCAAACGTCCAGCAATTGCTCCGAGATGAAAAGTGCCAGCACTGAAAGCTCTTGCTAGCCAGCACCCTTCCTTGGAAGTGCTTTCACAGGCGCAGTAACACTGGGGCTTTGCGCTTCTCTAGCCACCAAACGTCACGGTCATTCTCTTTCCGTCGGTAGACACGAGCTGAGAAATTGCAAACGTCGAGCAATTGCTCAGAGATGAAAAGTGCCAGCACTGAAAGCTCTTGCTAGCCAGCACCCTTCCTTGGAAGCGCTTTCACAGGCGCAGCAACACTGGGGCTTTGCGCTTCTCTAGCCACCAAACGTCACGGTCATTCTCTTTCCGTCTCCTAGAAACGAGCTGAGAAATTGCAAACGTCGAGCAATTGCTCAGAGATGAAAAGTGCCAGCACTGAAAGCTCTTGCTAGCCAGCACCCTTCCTTGGAAGCGCTTTCACAGGCGCAGCAACACTGGGGCTTTGCGCTTCTCTAGCCACCAAACGTCACGGTCCTTCTCTTTCCGTCGGTAGACACGAGCTGAGAAATTGCAAACGTCGAGCAATTGCTCCGAGATGAAAAGTGCCAGCACTGAAAGCTGTTGCTAGCCAGCACCCTTCCTTGGAAGCGCTTTTGTAGGCCTAAGAACAGTGGGGCTCTGGGCTTCTCTAGCCACCTAATCTTCTGCTCATCCTCTCGCGCACTCTAAAGAGAGCTCAGGTGAGAAATTGCAAACGTCGAGCAATTGCTCAGAGATGAAAAGTGCCAGCACTGAAAGCTCTTGCTAGCCAGCACCCTTCCTTGGAAGCGCTTTCACAGGCGCAGCAACACTGGGGCTTTGCGCTTCTATACGCACCAAATGTCACGGTCCTTCTCTTTCCTTCTTGTAGACACGAGCTGAGAAATTGCAAACGTCGAGCAATTGCTCAGAGATGAAAAGTGCCAGCACTGAAAGCTCTTGCTAGCCAGCACCCTTCCTTGGAAGCGCTTTTGTAGGCCTAAGAACAGTGGGGCTCTGGGCTTCTCTAGCCACCTCATCTTCTGCTCATCCTCTCGCGCACTCTAAAGAGAGCTCAGGTGAGAAATTGCAAACGTCCAGCAATTGCTCAGAGATGAAAAGTGCCAGCACTGAAAGCTGTTGCTAGCCAGCACCCTTCCTTGGAAGCGCTTTCACAGGCGCAGTAACACTGGGGCTTTGCGCTTCTCTAGCCACCAAGCGTCACGGTCATTCTCTTTCCGTCTCGTAGACACGAGCTGAGAAATTGCAAACGTCGAGCAATTGCTCAGAGATGAAAAGTGCCAGCACTGAAAGCTCTTGCTAGCCAGCACCCTTCCTTGGAAGCGCTTTTGTAGGCCTAAGAACACTGGGGCTCTGGGCTTCTCTAGCCACCTCATCTTCTGCTCATCCTCTCGCGCACTCTAAAGAGAGCTCAGGTGAGAAATTGCAAACGTCGAGCAATTGCTCAGAGATGAAAAGTGCCAGCACTGAAAGCTGTTGCTAGCCAGCACCCTTCCTTGGAAGCGCTTTCACAGGCGCAGCAACACTGGGGCTTTGCGCTTCTCTAGCCACCAAACGTCACGGTCCTTCTCTTTCCGTCGGTAGACACGAGCTGAGAAATTGCAAACGTCGAGCAATTGCTCAGAGATGAAAAGTGCCAGCACTGAAAGCTCTTGCTAGCCAGCACCCTTCCTTGGAAGCGCTTTCACAGGCGCAGTAACACTGGGGCTTTGCGCTTCTCTAGCCATCAAACGTCATGGTCATTCACTTTCCATCTCGTAGACACGAGCTGAGAAATTGCAAACGTCGAGCAATTGCTCAGAGATGAAAAGTGCCAGCACTGAAAGCTCTTGCTAGCCAGCACCCTTCCTTGGAAGCGCTTTTGTAGGCCTAAGAACAGTGGGGCTCTGGGCTTCTCTAGCCACCTCATCTTCTGCTCATCCTCTCGCGCACTCTAAAGAGAGCTCAGGTGAGAAATTGCAAACGTCCAGCAATTGCTCCGAGATGAAAAGTGCCAGCACTGAAAGCTCTTGCTAGCCAGCACCCTTCCTTGGAAGCGCTTTCACAGGCGCAGCAACACTGGGGCTTTGCGCTTCTCTAGCCACCAAACGTCACGGTCATTCTCTTTCCGTCGGTAGACACGAGCTGAGAAATTGCAAACGTCGAGCAATTGCTCAGAGATGAAAAGTGCCAGCACTGAAAGCTCTTGCTAGCCAGCACCCTTCCTTGGAAGCGCTTTTGTAGGCCTAAGAACAGTGGGGCTCTGGGCTTCTCTAGCCACCTAATCTTCTGCTCATCCTCTCGCGCACTCTAAAGAGAGCTCAGGTGAGAAATTGCAAACGTCGAGCAATTGCTCAGAGATGAAAAGTGCCAGCACTGAAAGCTGTTGCTAGCCAGCACCCTTCCTTGGAAGCGCTTTCACAGGCGCAGCAACACTGGGGCTTTGCGCTTCTATACGCACCAAACGTCACGGTCCTTCTCTTTCCGTCTTGTAGACACGAGCTGAGAAATTGCAAACGTCGAGCAATTGCTCAGAGATGAAAAGTGCCAGCACTGAAAGCTGTTGCTAGCCAGCACCCTTCCTTGGAAGCGCTTTCACAGGCGCAGCAACACTGGCGCTTTGTGCTTCTATACGCACCAAACGTCAAGGTCATTCTCTTTCCGTCTCGTAGACATGAGCTGAGAAATTGCAAATGTCGAGCAATTGCTCAGAGATGAAAAGTGCCAGCACTGAAAGCTCTTGCTAGCCAGCACCCTTCCTTGGAAGCGCTTTCACAGGCGCAGCAACACTGGGGCTTTGCGCTTCTCTAGCCACCAAACGTCACAGTCATTCTCTTTCCGTCTCGTAGACATGAGCTGAGAAATTGCAAACGTCGAGCAATTGCTCAGAGATGAAAAGTGCCAGCACTGAAAGCTGTTGCTAGCCAGCACCCTTCCTTGGAAGCGCTTTTGTAGGCCTAAGAACACTGGGGCTCTGGGCTTCCCTAGCCACCTCATCTTCTGCTCATCCTCTCGCGCACTCTAAAGAGAGCTCAGGTGAGAAATTACAAACGTCCAGCAATTGCTCAGAGATGAAAAGTGCCAGCACTGAAAGCTCTTGCTAGCCAGCACCCTTCCTTGGAAGCGCTTTCACAGGCGCAGCAACACTGGGGCTTTGCACTTCTCTAGCCACCAAACGTCACGGTCCTTCTCTTTCCGTCTCCTAGACAGGAGCTGAGAAATTGCAAACGTCGAGCAATTGCTCAGAGATGAAAAGTGCCAGCACTGAAAGCTGTTGCTAGCCAGCACCCTTCCCTGGAAGCGCTTTCACAGGCGCAGCAACACTGGGGCTTTGCACTTCTCTAGCCACCAAACGTCACGGTCATTCTCTTTCCGTCTCGTAGACACGAGCTGAGAAATTGCAAACGTCGAGCAATTGCTCAGAGATGAAAAGTGCCAGCACTGAAAGCTCTTGCTAGCCAGCACCCTTCCTTGGAAGCGCTTTCACAGGCGCAGCAACACTGGGGCTTTGCGCTTCTATACGCACCAAGCGTCACGGTCCTTCCCTTTCCGTCTCCTAGACACGAGCTGAGAAATTGCAAACGTCGAGCAATTGCTCAGAGATGAAAAGTGCCAGCACTGAAAGCTCTTGCTAGCCAGCACCCTTCCTTGGAAGCGCTTTCACAGGCGCAGTAACACTGGGGCTTTGCGCTTCTCTACCCACCAAACATCACGGTCATTCTCTTTCCATCTCGTAGACACGAGCTGAGAAATTGCAAACGTCGAGCAATTGCTCAGAGATGAAAAGTGCCAGCACTTAAAGCTCTTGCTAGCCAGCACCCTTCCTTGGAAGCGCTTTTGTAGGCCTAAGAACAGTGGGGCTCTGGGCTTCTCTAGCCACCTAATCTTCTGCTCATCCTCTCGCGCACTCTAAAGAGAGCTCAGGTGAGAATTTGCAAACGTCGAGCAATTGCTCAGAGATGAAAAGTGCCAGCACTGAAAGCTGTTGCTAGCCAGCACTCTTCCTTGGAAGCGCTTTCACAGGCGCAGCAACACTGGGGCTTTGCGCTTCTCTAGCCACCAAACGTCACGGTCCTTCTCTTTCCGTCTCCTAGACACGAGCTGAGAAATTGCAAACGTCGAGCAATTGCTCAGAGATGAAAAGTGCCAGCACTGAAAGCTGTTGCTAGCCAGCACCCTTCCCTGGAAGCGCTTTCACAGGCGCAGCAACACTGGGGCTTTGCGCTTCTATACGCACCAAACGTCACGGTCATTCTCTTTCCGTCTCGTAGACACGAGCTGAGAAATTGCAAACGTCCAGCAATTGCTCCGAGAAGAAAAGTGCCAGCACTGAAAGCTGTTGCTAGCCAGCACCCTTCCTTGGAAGCGCTTTTGTAGGCCTAAGAACACTGGGGCTCTGGGCTTCTCTAGCCACCTAATCTTCTGCTCATCCTCTCGCGCACTCTAAAGAGAGCTCAGGTGAGAAATTGCAAACGTCCAGCAATTGCTCAGAGATGAAAAGTGCCAGCACTGAAAGCTCTTGCTAGCCAGCACCCTTCCTTGGAAGTGCTTTCACAGGCGCAGCAACACTGGGGCTTTGCGCTTCTATACGCACCAAATGTCACGGTCCTTCTCTTTCCTTCTTGTAGACACGAGCTGAGAAATTGCAAACGTCGAGCAATTGCTCAGAGATGAAAAGTGCCAGCACTGAAAGCTGTTGCTAGCCAGCACCCTTCCTTGGAAGCGCTTTTGTAGGCCTAAGAACACTGGGGCTCTGGGCTTCTCTAGCCACCTCATCTTCTGCTCATCCTCTCGCGCACTCTAAAGAGAGCTCAGGTGAGAAATTGCAAACGTCCAGCAATTGCTCCGAGATGAAAAGTGCCAGCACTGAAAGCTCTTGCTAGCCAGCACCCTTCCTTGGAAGCGCTTTCACAGGCGCAGCAACACTGGGGCTTTGCGCTTCTCTAGCCATCAAACGTCATGGTCATTCTCTTTCCATCTCGTAGACACGAGCTGAGAAATTGCAAACGTCGAGCAATTGCTCAGAGATGAAAAGTGCCAGCACTGAAAGCTCTTGCTAGCCAGCACCCTTCCTTGGAAGCGCTTTTGTAGGCCTAAGAACACTGGGGCTCTGGGCTTCTCTAGCCACCTCATCTTCTGCTCATCCTCTCGCGCACTCTAAAGAGAGCTCAGGTGAGAAATTGCAAACGTCCAGCAATTGCTCCGAGATGAAAAGTGCCAGCACTGAAAGCTCTTGCTAGCCAGCACCCTTCCTTGGAAGTGCTTTCACAGGCGCAGTAACACTGGGGCTTTGCGCTTCTCTAGCCACCAAACGTCACGGTCATTCTCTTTCCGTCGGTAGACACGAGCTGAGAAATTGCAAACGTCGAGCAATTGCTCAGAGATGAAAAGTGCCAGCACTGAAAGCTGTTGCTAGCCAGCACCCTTCCTTGGAAGCGCTTTCACAGGCGCAGCAACACTGGGGCTTTGCGCTTCTCTAGCCACCAAACGTCACGGTCATTCTCTTTCCGTCTCGTAGACACGA